>OX419720.1:15891969-18653913 GCA_948474765.1 Patella depressa
GTGAACACTTATCCTGTCGATATTTGCGCCCATCGGATCGTCACTTTCTGAATTATGGCCCCTGATTGTGGTCCCTCTGGAGGTTACAATTATTATCCGATTTTTAAAAAAGTTCGATTATATCACCGTTACACCGTAATGAAGGTTGAGTTCGAATTTCATGAATACGCGAAAAGTGTAAAAATATGGTATATCAAGGTTGTGGACCCTTTATAGGTCACAATTTAAAATCAATTTTTATGAAACTTGAAATACATGTTTATAACCTAAAGATCTTGGTTCCTTTCGATATTTGCACATATCAAATTGTAACTTTCTGAATTATGGACTCTGATTGTACGAAAAATCGCCTTTGTTAGATTGTGGTCCCTCTGGAAGTCAAAATTATTATCCGATTTTGAACGCCGTTTGATTGTTTCACCGTAACAATGTAATGAATGTTGAGTTCAAATGTCGTGAAAATCGGACCAAAGGTGTCAGACAAAATGGCCGCCGCTTGTACGCGTATAATAGATTGTGGTCCTTCTGGAAGTCAAAATTATTATTCGATTTTGAAAGCCGTTTGATTGTTTCATCGTAACAATGTAATGAATGTTGAGTTCAAATGTCGTGAAAATCGGACCAAAGGTGTCAGACAAAATGGCCGCCGCTTGTACGCGTATAATAGATTGTGGTCCCTCTGGAAGTCAAAATTATTACCCGATTTTAAAAGCCGTTTGATTATATATCACCGTAACAATGTAATGAATGTTGAGTTCAAATGTCGTGAAAATCGGACCAAAAGTGACAGACAAAATGGCCGCCGCTTGTACCCGAATACTTTAATAAAAAATATGGTGTATCAAGGTTGTAAACCCTGTGGAGGTCACAATTTTAATTTGCTGTAACAACTTTAAATGCATGTTTATAATCCAAATATCTTGGGTCCTTGCGATATTGGCGTATATCGGATTGTAACTTCCTGAATTATGGCCCCTGATTATACGAAAAATCGCATTTATTAGATTGTGGTTCCTCTGGAGGTCAAAATTATTATCCGATTTTCACCCTAATGAATTTGAGTTCGAATTTCGTGAAAATCGGACCAAAACTGTTACTGACGTACAAAAGGGTAGTCTCTATCATCCAAACAAATATTCTACGAATATTAATCTGGACAAGTCCTTAAAATTTGACGGAAAGCAGGTCATTGTCTGGATTGTCCAGTATTTTAAGTTACCACGTACTGAATCTATCAAAACATCAATCTGTTTTACAGAGAATTACTTACGAATTATCTCTGTAACGGATGCCTGTCCAAAACACGTGCGTTGACTGCACGCCTCGTAGTCATTGGCTCAACGGCTCGTGCAATGTTTACTTAACACCTAACGGCTTCGGGCAAAATGATGCATTTTACTCATTTTAATACCCATTTACACTAAATAGGAAATATTTTGTAACTACAAATACTTCAAACGTCTTTATTTATTTTTCTTTTACCTCAAATAAATGTTTGAGAATTTAATTTGTCGGAGTAAAAAAGTTAATATGCCGTACTCATTAAGCCTCATCGATGTCATGCTTATCAGTGATTGCAGCGGCCAAGCGAATATTCAATGCGGGATCAGTTTGTCAAAACATCTCGCTTGTCAACAATGACACTCTCTAAAATTTTGTTTGTAAAGGTTTTAGTTGAAATTGTAATTTTCTCTCGTCATGAACCAGACGTATGGCTTCTCACAATCTTCTTAATTCTACATCGCGATTCATGCTTTATTCCTCGTATCTATTTTGTTTCTAATAATAGATGTGCCAAGTGAATTGTGGGATATATTTCAGACTCGCTTTATAGAATCTAGCAAAATCGGCTCGGCTTCATAAGATCTAGCACTTACCGAGACTTTAGCCAAAAGGTTCCATTGCCCATGCGTAAAAGGGAGTTTGTTTTTTTATGTGGTAGATTATCCAGTAATTTTCGTCAACAATTGAGAACCGACCCAGACCCTCCGTACGTTGAAGACTAGGGGTTTCTGGGTGACCGAGACTAACAAATTTGATTTTGAGATATTTTTGTTATTTGTAAGAGCCCCCCTGCATGACTATTGCATATACATCCTCTTGAGTTAGTTATAAGCCTAAAGAATACAGTGAAAATTTCCATAAAAATTCATAATTACTTTTCAAACTTTGTCTTTAGCGTTATTTGTGAAAATAGCCCACATAAGGGGAGGTAATTTACGTTAGTGGCGCTTCCTTTATTTGTACAAATCCAAGTTACATGTACTGTAGTTTAAATAATATTTTTATTACTTGTTTCGAATTGTTTTATGAATGGGGCAGAAATTAATCTCAAATTGCCCATATCTCCGTTAATTCTCAACGAATCGTCGTCGGGTTTTCATTTTTGGATTCTTTTGACGAATCTCATGTGGTCTTTGCTGGGTGACAGTTTTTCGAATTTGGGAACTTCCCTCGTTTAGTTTTAATATCAGATTTGTATGTGATTCTCTTTATCCACCTTGTGTAATCGTTTACTTCTGTATGACTACTTGGATATAAATAAAATTGACAAGTTTTAAATTTGTCTTTACTTTGGTGTTTGCGATCAGCGCCTGTAGTTTGTGCGTTTTCCTTTCTTTGCTTCTCACACTTGTTTTTAGCGGCTGCTTTTCGATTTATTCCATGTTGACAGTCTAGATATTTCTTTAATCCAACAATGTATGGTACACCATCGAAGCTTATACCGTCTTTGGTTCCCGCGGGGTCATTCCATCTTACAAAATGATCAGCAGTTGGTTCTAGAGAAATATTAAATAATATATAACACCAATGAAATGGCATGTTTCCCCTTGCAAGTGACGCATGATAGCTGTCTAGTCGTTCAGATTGGACGAAAAACCCAGGCCCAGTGCCACATTGGCGAGCGCGTAAAAGAACCCTTGACAGTTGGAATTCAAGAGTAGGCCTTAGTGCCGTTGTATGGGCAAAATTCCCTTTATGGCACATTGTCTGACGTATGCCCTGTCTTCATGAGCCCAGTTTGGAGTGGGACTTTAATAAACTCTATTTTTGCCAGTGGTTAGGCTTAGTTAGTATAATAGCCTAGGGACCTAGACCCAGTGCACCTCCGTAATTTTAGAATCTTAATTAAGTTAATAATTACCGTTGACTACTTTTTCTTTTTAGTTTCAGTTAGAGTTAGCCTACTGATCAGCATAGAGTAGAGAGCAGATCTAGGCCTACTAGTCTAAGTACTATTAGTCATAGAAATATATTGCTATGCCATTAGTACTAAGTTTAATTTTTTAATGGTAACCCGTTTGACCAAAAGTTGCTCTAGATTTATATGTTGAAAATTTGGCCGTATTTAAAATTTCATGTTGTTGAATTTCGTAATCTACTTTTTCTAACGAATTTACGTATTTTAAGTTGCCCGCCATTCCGATTTACATCGTCAAGCAGTCAGTGACGTCATTAGTTTCTGCTGATACCTTAGCGCATGCGCAATGAACCAGGCTCCGGTGGATGGCAAAAAATGCTTACCAAATTATACATGCAAAACTTCGCCCTTTTTATTTTTATCTCAATAAGGCAGTATAGATGACGAACTTTCGCGATTATTAACGGAATCCGAATCAATATTTTAAGATCATTTTACCCCCATCAGGCGCAGCGCTAAATACGCTTCCCGTTGATGGACGACAACATGACCGACTACCGTGGGAAAGTTTCGTAATTATCGTATAAAGTAAGCGAATTTTGGACCTTTTCTGTGACAATTTTCAATAATTACAGTTGCAACCTTTACACAATTCCTATTTTTTCATAGAAATAAATAAAATTTAGACTATAACGTATTTATATCTGCTTTAAAATAGTTTGTAGAAGCTATAAATTGTGAAATGTCAAATTCGATAATTTTGACAAAAATTGGTAATTTTCGCCCCGCCTCACCCCTTAGGTAAGTAACAATGATGCATCTTTGACCACTTTTTGCATTAGTTTTTTTCGAGTTATTCTCAAACAAGCTGCGATTGTATTCCAGACGCTTGAATATGATCAAAAGGGGGGGGGGGGCGCTCTTCACGTGCCGCCAAAAAAAAAGTTGATAAACTTTATATATTTTTAAATAACCATTTATTAACTTCCCACGAGAAAGGGATATGAGCCTGTTAGGTTAAGAAAAGATTATTGACTTCTTTTTGCAAAATCTGCCAAATGCGCGGCAGTAATCCTTTCTTAACCTACACAGGCCCATACCCTTTTCTCAGAGTTGTTTGCGGCCATTTTGAAGAACTCTGCGGACTAGTGAGCATTCCCCAAGTTCGAAATAAGGCGTCTTTATTTCCTAAATGCTTTACTAACAATTAAATAAAATTGGATATGTTAGGTTAGCGATATGAAAAATGATTCTGTCCGAGGTAAGTCCTTACGATGGACTTCACATTAGGTGTACGTATATCGGAGACCTTTGTCAAGATATGAGCAAAAAAGCTTCCATATATCAGTGGGCGTCTCAGTAATACAATCTTTGGAATTCAGAGAAGAAACATCGTCCCAGCACCCCCCCCCCCCCACACACACACACACCAACAGAGTAAATTAAATTATTCCAAAGTTAGTTTTATAAATTAACTTTCCCAGTAAATCAGCTAATAATTACTACACCCAAAATGATGTCGATTTTCTATTGTGTTTCCGTTAAACGTTCAAATTATCTGACCTTTGAAGCCGAGGAAGTGCTATGATTGGGTTAAAGGTTTAAAACAGAGACTTTTTTCATCGCTTGAAGGTCAACTAATTTATGATGGGACATATAAATGTCACACCGATTCAGATGATATCATTTTGTTGATAAATTTCGAGGGGTAAATACAGTCTAATAATGGCGATGATAAAATTATGTGTTTTCCTGTTAATCGTATCTCACGGTAAGGAGTCCACCTTTATTTAAAAAGTATGTATGGGGACAATGGACGTGTGCAATTGAAAGACAACTAGTTATATGTTTTAAATAAGATGCTTGATAATACATTAATATTTGATGTTTTTAAACATCAAATATTAATCACATATTAGTATGCATTAGGTATAGATAAAGGTATAGATAAATGTGCTATACATGTACACCTAATACATTGTTTTATTTAAGATTTATAACCAGAGAACTTTAGCAATTAGGGTATCCATGTTGTATTCACTAATGTAGATTTTGTGCCTGTCCTTCAAGCGCAATTAATGAATCTGGTAATTATCATCACTTCTTATGCCAAAGGGCGAAACGAACCTGATGCCGAGATACAAAATATTCATTATTTTAAAAAAGTTGATGCCGAGACACAAAATATTCATTATTTTTTTGAAAATAATGAATATTTTGTGTCTCGGCATCAGGTTCGTTTCGCCCTTTGGCACAAAATCTACATTAGTGAATACAACATGGATACCCTAATTGCTAAAGTTTTCTGGTTATAAATCTTAAATAAAACAATGTATTAGGTGTACATGTATAGCACATTTATCTATACCTAATGCATAATAAAATGTGACATAATTACATAAAATAAAGTATACTAATAATATTTATATACTAATATTAATAATGAAAATAAAATATTGTATATCAATGGCATTAATATTTACATACGATTGGGTGGGTGCAAGAGCTTTCTTAGTCGCTGGGTGTAGAGGCACTATTTCGTTTACAGGGCGTCTATCTTTAAGTTATAAAACTACACACTTTGGAGTGCATGGGTAGTTTTAAAGCAAATAATATACAAAATATACGCTTACCTTAAATGAAACAAATACTCCAATACAGCTTATATCAGAATTCATCTAATTAAGGTAGCGTTTAGAACAATCTTTAACACAACACGAGGGATTATAAGATTTGAAATATACAATAATACACTAACTGTTGCAATACTACTTTTAATTGGTCAACATCTTCCATTATAAGTTCAGACAAGATAAATAATTGTCTTTCAGCCTACTGCCAACGAGAAGAACTAACATCGTATTTAAAGGGTATTGCCGAATCAATCCACGAAGTAATCCCAGATAATCCCAAAGACTCAATGTCAATGAAAGTAGAGCTGTCTCTAACAAATATTGTTGATTATGTAAGTTAAGAAAATGGTTAAAGCTGAACCCTGGTTACAAAAATACCGAAGTAATTGAATTAAAAAAAAAGTTAACACACCCACCCCAAGCCGCCATAAACGCTTCACTGATTGCTCTATTTTTTCCCCAACTGTATACCAAATTATTGAAGATTGCAAAATGTCTGATAAGGTAAGCCTTTAAATGATTATATGAACTGCGTCTACTACAATATCTGTTTCTTCCACATTGGCAAAATAGAAAAAATAAATTTAGCACTGTCAAACTCTCCCCAATGACAGCCACCCCAAAAACTCAGAAAATGTAGTTATGCCCCTTGGTCGTTTTGGTGGACAATATTCAACATGGACTTGTGAAAATTTAATCTAAACTATCTGTTTATTGCATAATATTAGTTATAATTAGACTGGACATTATGCTGCGATAACGTTTTTGTTGATTTACATATATGTGTAAGATATTCATGGGAAGTCGTGGCAATAATAATTTATGAAGAAGACACTAGTTTGTGTAGCTGATATGTGTTGCAAATTTCAGGTTGGGGTAAGCCATATTTTGTTTTAAAGTAAAGCTAAGGCTATAATGTAGTAGACGCAGTTCATATAACTATTTACAGGCTTAGCTGGTAAGGCATTTTGCAATCGTTAATAATTTGGTTTACTGGTGGGGAAAAATAGAGCAATCAGTGAAGCGTGTATAGAGAATAAGACTCGATGTGTACAGCTGGCTGACAAGAAACAAACTGGAATTGAGATCAGCTAACCATTCAAGGTCATAAGCCTCCATGTCCGCCATATTTATTCCACAAATTCAAGACAAGTATGGTGGCTTGGTAGCGTGAACTTTTTTTTATTGAATTATTTCGGTATTTTTGTAACCGGAGTTCAGCTTTAAGATTTCGGCGCAATTTTAATCCTGTATGGTGAAACCGGGGATGTTAAATCTGTCAAGTGGCTTGGTTTCGAATGTGACAAGGAGTACGGACGCCCGTCTCTTTAAGTATTACACCATAAATGGTTTAATCCCGTCCATTTGGCACCATTCTGCTTCGTCTGCAGATGACAAACTGATTTAGCCCGAAACATGCAAATGACAACAAGCCCAGGAGACAAAGTTTTAACGGTTTTGACTTTGAACAAATGGAATAAATGGGTTGGACGTCCTATATTCTGCTCTGACACGTATAAAGACGTCATGCAGTGTGCTATGAGGGATATTTTGTCAGGGCAGCAGCACTAAGGTCTACTCTCACGTGCATGCAAATGTATACACGGTGTTTCGTCCCGCCCGAACTACTAGACAGCTGTCCTTATCAGGACATTTAGTAACATTCTCGGCCAATTCACGGATCGAATACTTGACCTTTAATCTAGGGAGCCATCATCTACCCACTTCGCCACCGTGGTTCCCTGCAATTATGACACAATTTTAACGGATTTGCTTCTTGTTACAGTAAATATCTCAGATCAGTTGGTTTTGACTTATGAATCCTTTTATAACTTCCGGTATCATGTTCCGGGGGAGGAAGATTTATTGGATAGTGTTATAGAGATAGTTAACCCTTCAGTGGGTCCTTGCGTGGGATATCTTTCATTGATCTTTTAGACTTCACATACTGGAACACTATCAACAAAATATTCGTTTCGTAATTATAAGCTTGACTCGGCTTGTGTCTGTCCCAAATCCCTTTAACTGTCAGCATATTTGGGTCATATTATACCTTCCAACAAAACACAAGATCATCAGTACAGGTTTTATTCGAGTTGGGTGATATTCGTGCATATCGGACAATCACTACCTGGATGTTCCGTGCACGCAATTTATGTAAAAGTGTGTACTACAAAGACTGTGTGCCCTCGTCAGGTCACAATTTATATTTTTATACGCCAACATTTTCATGTGGACGTATATTGTCGTCGCCCCTGTTCGTCCGTCCGCCACAATTGTTTGTGAACAAACTACAAGTCAAAATTTTTATCCGATTTTAATAAAACTTAAAACATAGGTTTATCACCCTACGATCTCGGTTCCTTTCGATATTGACATGTATCGGACTGTAACTTCATGGGTTATGGCCCCTGATTGTACGAAAAAATCACGTTTTTAGCTTGTGAACAATGTAGAGGTCACAATTTTGAACCGATTTCGATGAAACTTGAAATGCATGGTTATAACTCAAAGATCTTGGTTCCTTTCGATATTTGCCTCCGTCGGATTGTAACTTTCTGAATTATGGCCCCTGATTGTCTGAAAAATCGCCCTTTTTAGCTTGTGGTCCCTCTGAAGGTCAAAATTGTTTTCCGATTTAAAAAAAACCGTCAGATTATATCACCGTTACATGGTTATGGATGTTGAGTTCAAATTTCATAAAAATCGGACCAACATTTACAGACAAAATGGCCGCCGTTTGTACGCGAATAGTGTGAAAATATGTTATATCAAGGTTGTGGACCCTATAGAGGTCACAATTTTCAACCGATTTTGATGAAATTTGACATGTATGTTTATAGCACAAAGATCTTGGTTCCTTTCGATATTTGCGCTCACCGGATTGTGACTTCCTGAATTATGTCCCCGGAATGTCCGAAAAATCGCCTTCCTTAGTTTGGGGTGTCTCTGGAGGTCAAAATTGTTAAACGATTTTAAAAACCGTTTGATTATATATCACCGTTACATGGTTATTGAGGTTGAGTTTGAAATTCGTGAAAATCGGACAAAAATTGACAGACAAAATGGCCGCCGTTTGTACGCGAATAGTGTGAACATATGTTGTATATCAAGCTTGTGGGCCCTATAGAGGTCACAATTTTTAACCAATGTCGATGAAACTTTATGTTTATAACCCAAAGATCTTGGTTCCTTTCAATATTTGCGCCCATCGGGTCGTAACTTCCTGAATTATGTCCCCTAATTGTGCGAAAAATCGCTTTTTATAGCTTGTGGTCCCTCTGGAGGTCAAAATTTTTATCCGATTTAAAAAAACGTTTGATTATATCACCATTACATGGTAAGGAAGAATGAGTTTGAAATTCGTGAAAATCGGACCAAAATTCGCGGACAAAATGGCGGCCGTTTGCATGCGAATAGTGTGAAAATATGTTATATCAAGGTTGTGGACCCTATAGAGGTCACAATTTTGAACCGATTTTGATGAAACTTAAAATACTTGTTTATAACCTAAAGATCTTGATTCCGTTGCATATTTGCGCATATCGGACAGTAACTTCCTGAATTATGGCCCCTGATTATACGAAAAATTGCCTTCTTAGCTTGTGGTCCCTCTGGAGGTCACAACTATTATCTGATTTTAAAAAACGTTTGATTATATCACTGTAATGAATGTTGAGGTCGAATTTCGTAAATACGGTACCAAAACTGTCCGACATAATGGCTGCCGCTAATGCGCGAATAGTGTAAAAATATGATATATCAAGGTTGTGGACCCTGTAGAGGTCACAATTTTAATCCGATTTAGATGAAATTTGAAATTAAGTTTATAACCCAAAGATTCGGTTCCTTTCGATATTCAGGCACATTGGACCATAACTTCCTGAATTATGGCCCCTGATTGTACGAAAATCATGGGTTTTTTTTACATCGTGGACCCTATGGAGGTAACAAGTTTATTCCAAATTAAAAAAACGTTTGACTATATCCCCGTTACACATTAATGATGGTTGAGTGTGAATTTCTTGAAAATCGATAATTGAACAGCTAAATCCATAATATTAAATGTTTCGTATGCTTAACGGGGCAGAACTTTATAAAAACCAAACAAATTCTAATGAATTTTGATAATTGCTTAAGATGCGACAACTCTTGTTGACTGCCCGGACGATTTAGCTGCTGTGTGGGCGTATGTTTCGTTGTCTGGCAACCTATTTTTTGTTATTAAACTTGAAATACATGTTAATATCCCAAAGATCCCGGTTCATTCTGATATTCGCACATATTAGACTACGTTCTGACCCCTGATTGTACGAAACATCGCTTTTAGCATGTTTTATACCCATCTCTTGCTTAGCAGGTTATCGCATAGCAACTTACCGGTGCGAATTCAATTTAAGAAATCAAACTGTACTCATGGCATATGCATTTTGGTATTTTTTGTAGTTTTGGGTCTACTGAATGACATCCTAATAGTTGACCAGAAAGTGCCACATTTTGAGGACAATTTCAAGTTTTTAAGCTTTGTTCCTTTAAAGGGACCCTCCGGATAAGAACAGAGTCTCAAAAATTAAAGTCCGAGTATTTATGAAATTTATGGACCAAAATATAGAGGCATGGTGTATTTACCTTGTCGCAAAATTTCAGCTCAAAATATTGAGTCGTTTGGACGTGAAGGTCAACACTGCTTATCCGGACACGTAACCCTTTTAAGATTTCGGGTCAATTATTTCATTGGGTGACCTGATAATCGATTCCCGTTTCTTGCTAGGTCTATACAGTGAATGACCCATGTACTGTACTTGATAACAAAGCGTAAATTCCACCTACATAATATTTTCATAGCAAAAAGTCTGGTTTTATCCAGATACTGTATAATACAACGGTCTCCATTTCCAGATGAAGACTGTCAGGTTTAATTTATTTACAAGCGTATCACAAATATCATGTTAGTTGGTCGGCCTTCGGTAATGGGTTTTAAGGGATTTTAACACAAAATTAAGCAGTTTTATTCCCCAAAAGTTATCGGGATTGGCCCTTTAAAGGAGAATGCTATAGTAAAAGGTTAATTTTATCACTTACTTAGGTCATTGTGTAACACATTGAAGAAAGATTTCTTTTTTTAAAAAAAGTTTTAGAAACAAATAACGTTAAAAACACTTTCGGATTTACGCAATTTCGGAAACACCCGACAATTAATGAGCTGAAGCTAAATCACGTGACATGACGTCAAAGTCGAGACTCGTATGGCAGTCGATGTATCGGCAGACAGTGACAGCGTGTGACCAGCTTGTCAGACATTGATTTCGCCCGGAATGTTTTTCCTTATCAGTACGGACCAATTAGAAATGCGAGGAATAACGGTAACGATGATGGTTCGGAACACTTTACCATTTCTTGCGACGAAGAATTATAAATAAATAGGCACTTAAAACAGCGTAGACACCTTGTCATATCACTATCAGTCCTTCGATTATCGATAACTTTTTTCTTTATTTAGGCCTTACTGGTGTTCAAGCTTCACCGGAAAAAATATATCAGATAAAAACTATTAATTATGATATTGTATGCCCTATAGTAGATACGAGAACGTTGCTAAAAACGGGTCACATCATATTACTATCAGTATCATCGCATAACGTACGAAAATTAAATGGTTGCTGGCTTTTTTTTCGCACGTATACAATGAATGACCATTTTGCTCAGTAATCCCGGCCAGAATTTGGCTATTTTTTTTTTAAATTGCGTTAAGTTTTAAATTTTTGTTTAGAACTGAAATAAATTATTAGTCAATTCCCATGCTAAAAACATTACCAGAATTGATTGTGTATATCTGAAATAGACACGACAGAAGCAGAAAATAGTGCCAATATGCCGACGTCAAATCCAGAGTTGTAGATGTTATTTTTGTGAAAAATCATTGGAAGAAGCAATAAGACGTTATGGCTGTACGGATTATACAGTCCTAAAGGCTGCAGGAAGGCTTGTTTACAATGTAACATTGGTGAGTCTGTCGTTCAGATTGCCTGAACCAATAATTGAGCGATTGAATTTTCGACGTAGCTTAGATCAACGCTAAAGACAGTCTCCGCTGTCCATTCCATAATTAAATCATGAATGAAAGTAGAGCAGCAAATTCGATCCTAATCCAGTAAATATCACAGTTTACTGATTTCATTGACAGATGAATGTGATATGGATAAATAACTAAAGGTCTAATGAATAATTTACATAACATTTCAACCCTAAAGAAAGATCTGCAATAGGCAGATTTAGTTTTTGGATAAAGTATGTCTAAGGTGTTGCAACAGCATTTCTGTTTGATAATAACAAATGTATCATCCCTAGTTTGCAGAGCCCTCTCTTCAAAATCATATAAAATTATTTTTGAAATTAAGTGTAAGAGTAGGTTTTTCATGGTAACCATTGATCTGTTCGAAAAAGTCATCATTGAGTTATATGTTATTGAGTGGACGACTGGTGACATTGTGGAATCGAACGGCGTAGTCGCGAACATAAATTTCAGATAGCGATGAGAGAGTATATGATTACAGTGGAGTCAGCGAATGACAATGACTGAACTAATGGGGCACTATATCACAGTACATTTTCGGGCATTTTTGGTTAGCGGACGGGAGTCTGTCTTTTACAGAACTCCCCAAGCATTCTATGGTAACCACCCACTACAAAGAAGTAAGAGAAGAGAATGTTTATCACATTAAATTCTGCTCATAACTGTGGACAAACAGATGGAAGCCCGAGGGATAAACCTCCTATCTTTAACTTTAAAATTTATATATGCGTAATAGTTGCACGAGGAAACATGTCAAACACGCCTCTTAAAACCTCATCAGGGATAAATGGTCTTGGTATCTGTTCAAAGTATGCTTTATGTTCGCATTATTAAGACGGAGACGCCAGTCTTATTTCAGAAAACTCTGTAGAATACCGAGGTGCTCGATTATTCTATACTTGCGAAGTGCCTCCAATTGCTATCAATTTATGACCAACCTCGTGGATTATTTCAGTTAACCTATAAATCCTAATTTATTAACTGTGATTTGTTTTCAAGAACCCCAAGAATCAAGTGTTGGATATAGGAGGCTGGTTAATGCTAAGTTGGGACGATGCAAGATTTGCATGGAATCCGATACAGTTTGGTAATATTAGTCAAGCTAGAATACCCGCTGCTTCTATAACACAACCAGACATCAAATTATTCAATGGGTTAGTATTTATTAATACCATCTTAAATTTTAATGTTATTTATTGACGTAGCAAACGAACTTTGATATATTTTGCAAACATATTATAATATCATATTCGGTGAGGATCATTGCCTTTTCCGTTAACTTCTCCAAGCTGATATACATCCTTTGTGTATACCTTTTCTGTAAAGTTTTTTAAACTCTGCCGCGGAAGGTTTTGTGTAATTTTCTAAGCCCGGCACAATCAATGTAATCAACATTTGCTTGCCAATACGGACTTCCTTATAAAGTTGTTGGTTGGCTATAGAAACCATTGTTCTGTGTAAAAGGCTAAGTCGCAAGTAGTTTGATTCTGAATGAACGTAATCTGAATAGTCTATAAATTAATGTCTCTATAATCCAATTGCGTATTTGCATGAATCTAAATGATTTAAGTACATGAATCTTGTGGTAGGCACGAGTCTTGTTGCGTAGCAACCACGGTTACCTGTGTTCTTGTTATGATAAAATACATACATGAATCTAAACGATGGTGTTTATTTTTCAGAGCCCGACACGGCATGACCATAGATGCCGATGTTTATTGTGTGATCTCCAGTACTGGAAACATTTTATGTATACCCCTTGTTGATATTGAGAGTTACTGCCCGATTACCAACCCAGCAGGGGACACCTTCGATTGCAATATTAAACTTGGCTCTTGGGCTTATGATTGCAATCAATTAAATATTACTCGGACTGAATCCTATGTCTCTGTAGATGAGTTTAAGGGCGGTTGGAGGTGGCATCTGGTGAAATCTTCATCGAATGTCACAGAAAGCATGTATACATGTTGTCCCGAGGTCTATTGTACTGTTAACATTGATTTGAAGATACGGGACAAATCTAGAACGCCACGAGGCAGATGGTACTTTCCTCATTTATGTTAGTAATCAACACCAAGAAGGGGATGCATTTATCACGAGTATCTGTGTCAGATGACATTCCCTTTTGAACGTCATACGTATCAAGTGGGGTTTTTTTTCTCGTGCATGCATGTCTTAATCAAACTAATATTTGTATCTATCCTGCTCTGACGTTAGTTATACCCTGCTCGGATGTCAGCAAGGTAATACTCTGATATTAAAGCTACCTCAAAACTAAAATCAGAAATACTATGTTGTGTTTTCATTAAGAAGCGTGTTGAAAATTGTGAACATTTTCTAAGAAATACACTTTGTTTACAGCAACATTCATTTATACGCTTGCTATTCCCCCCGTTTGGCCAGTATGTCACTTATTATACCGACTCTTATTGATCTGACCATCAGGCAGGATTTAATGGGTGATTTTGGAATAATTAACTTCTAAGTTTCTAACTAAATATCATCCAAACTCTTCGACATTAAAACACAAATTATTTGTCAATTTAAATAAACATTGATGTGATGTTACCAGGAAAAGATGGGCTTCTAATATCCAATATCTAAGACAAAGTAAACATTTCAACATTGTTTCGTGTACCATAATGCGCCTCAGCGCCATTTGTAACAAGGGACTCGAAGCACGGGGCTAGATATATTCCACAAGCCATTTCAAACGGTCACGTCATATTCTTATCCGAAGAGCATCAGCAATAAATACGATCGGTGTAGATTGGAATAACCAGGCGTTGGAGATGACAATTCGATTGAGACGTCTAGCGTATTTCGCCGAACATAACTGATTTTAAATTGGAGTAAACATGGAATTGATTGGATGTAATTTAATCAGTGTGTACATATTCATGTTGCATTATTATATGCCCTGCGACCCATTTGTGTAATTTTCTAGGTCCCATATATTACTAATTTAGCTCCTTTAAGATGGTGTTGAATATCAGATTCTTTAAAATACGCCACATATTTTATCTAAATTTCGTTTCGTCATATCTGACCAAGTTACAAAAATTTGCGCGTTACCCTCTCTTTAGATATGAATGGCTTCTGACAAGTAGTTTAGCATAAATGACAGCATGCAGTGTTGCACACCCCGATTCTAGCGAGGTAAGAAAGGTCTTATTAAAATGTTGTTTTGTTTACATGTTCACGGACGCACGACCATTTAGTAGTAAAAAGCCTCCCAATAAAATTTTCTGGGAACCTAAATTTTTTCGACGCAGATTCAACAGGGCGAGTGTAAAGAGGCCTACGCTCAGCGCTGAACCAGTACAAAGATAGGAGACACTTTTGGCAAACGTAACTTCCTGATCCGTATCTATTTTGTGTTTTGACGTCAGCAATGTGTGGGTATTTCTCATTATGTGATATGACACACGAATACGGCCGCACGCATTGAACGGCTTTCATACGTAAAAGGTACGTATAACACAATGTGTGCGCGGGACATCGGTTTTTCGTCCCATCCGAACGATTAGACAGCTGTCCGTTTTACATCACTGAAATGGGGCAACCACGCCGGAAAATCTGTAGTGAAACCAAAAATTGCTGTTGTGTCGAGGTCCTAGACCTGGTATCCTTAGTCTTTCTTGAATACCTGCTTTTACTTCGCATTTAGGTAACTCCTATGGCTAACTTATTTTGAAAGGTGTCGTACACAAGACACGACCTACCCTCTCTTTCTAGAATACCCGATATTGCTTTTCATTTGAAGTTTTCAAGTTCCATCGACGAAATATTGTCCAACGTACGACTATTTTGACTATAGTATTTATAAAAATGTCTAGATAGAAATGTTGATAATTTCTGTGTCGTTAACAACAGCAATGGATAACTACAGCAACCATTTACACAAATTTTCATTCGAATTAATCCGGAATAAGTCTTTATCTAAAGCTAAACAGATGGTATTTGTAGTAAAGTACCCCTTCTTTGCTGTTTAAATACAACTCTTTTGGGGTAATTATATATATTTTGGAGACTAATTTTAAATAAATTGCATAAGTTGTCACATATATTAAAGGAGCTATAAATTACCATAGTTTACCTAAAAATAAACGCCAAATAAATAAAAATATCATTTGCGTGAGCAACCTTTTCTGCTCCATTAAATCAATTTTTGTGGCTACGATTGTCACCCGTAAGGTGACCATGTTAATGTATAAAACTGGACCAATGTGATTAATTTCGGTGTTCCTGTTGTTTCAGTTATTTAATTATTTGAACTGAAAATGTCACAGCTGTTTCAATATATACAAATAGGATATTTCCGTTGATTTTGTAATTATATGCGACATTTCAATATATCAAAGAGAAACAACTGTACCCGATGACAGATGTGTTTGCAATTGTGTGAAAATTGAAAAAAAACGAAACTTGTCAGTGATGCAGGACAGAGGGTCTGGCAAGTACATCTGTCTAGTCGTTCGGATGGGACAACAACTGGGGTGCCGCGTACACGTTGGCGTACACGTAAAAGATCCCTTAACAATCTGAAATAAGAGGAGGCCGTAGAGCAGTTGCCTGGGCAGAATTTCCCTCATAACACCCCGTATGGCGTATGCCCGCCTTCATTAGCCCAGTTCGGGGCAGAACAATATCAAGTTTAACCCCATTTCCTTTTATTTAGTAATTGAACATGTTCATTTTATCAATAAACAATTACTGAAAGTAGTGTATGGCTGTGCAACGTCTCGACCCTATGATCATATTAAATGTTAATACTTGATGATTGAATAAGAACATCTTTACTGGAAATACGGCCTCTGACTAGTTGTTCTTATGGGGCTCTAACCGTTGTTGTCACTGCAGACTATCAATATTTTATTTATATCTGCTAGTTTAACAAATTACTACGCTGGAACATCTTACCAGTATGATTACCATTTTGAGTTTTCATTAATTTGAAATTATTTTTTATCTCAGGAATTTGTTTTAATTGGTAAATGATAGCCCAGACACCAAATCAATATACGTTATTTAACAACTTTGAATGTTATTGTGTATGTAACGTATTTGTTCTAATGATATGTTCTGAGAGAGAGGACAAAAACGAGGAGGAAGGAAATTATTATAGCATTTTAATCATATTTCACGCGTACAAACTGAATTACATCACATCAAATCGTATCAAATATATTTCGGAATCATCGCGATTGGGCCTTGATACACAAATTATGTATGTTAAAAGCAAAGAATATACATCTGTATTTTAGTGTTTTTATGGGGTGAGCTGTTGGCCAGTTCTAACAATTAAGCCGAGTTTCTTGGTACGCCATACATCTGCTGCGAATACGATCAAAAACAGTTATTTTATGCTTTACACTTATTATCTGAAGCAATATAATTATGCAAAAAGAACCCTTGACAGAATTCGAAATAACATGGACCGGTTGTAGCGATAGGCCAGGTCAGAGGTCATACGTGCGGCATTTAAATAACCAATCAGCATTGATGTTACTGGTGGATTAACCACAGTTTCGTGCAAAACACATTAAAGCCCGCCTGTACAGACCTTTAACGAGGCATTCAATACCCGTACTTTAACTTGGTTTAAACTGCATGATAACTATAATATAGGAAATCAACGACCCGAAGACCTGAAACGACAACATTATAAAAACATCGATCTCGTGGTAAAATACCAAGTGGAGCTATGGGACAAAATTAAAATAATGGCATTAAAAATAGTTAGTTTACGAAAGTTGCGGCGTTACAGAAGATACGTGCATAACTACTAGATTAGAACTATATATAGTTGGACAGAGTTTAACATGAGGTAAAGATTGTTCGTTGGTTTATTTACAAAAACCTTAAGTCTAAATATTGAACCACATAGCAGGATCCAATCTAGGCCTTATTGTAAGTCAATATTCAAAATCTATTGGAACTCGCATGACATATTGTGGCATTGATGAAAAGGCTATCGTGAACAAAATATCAAATCAGGATTCTCAGTGTCCAAAATGATCTATTGACAATTGAAACGACACAATTATATCGTTTACTTCGCACAGATTATCAATGAATAAATATCGCATTTGAGTCTTAGAATGATATAAACTGTCAACCATGTGTTCACCACCATTCAATTATATTGTTTGTAAATATATTTTAATTAATTGTTTAGTTTATCTTACCGTTACCATGGTAGTTTTATCGAGAATAAATAATTTCATGCAAGTCAGACCAACATCGGTACTTTTCATGTTCTGTATAAACAAGGTAACCTGAAATTGGATGTAATTAAGTTAAGTAGCGATTGATCGAGTTTATCCTTTATGTAAGGTGTTCACAAACTTGCATGAAACCGCTACAGACTGTAACCTTTATCACGTTTAGAGAGAGAGTGAGAGAAATTGGGTTTAACGTCCACTCGAAACAAACTGGGTCATTTCGGGACTAACATATGGTTTAATTTTATTTCAATAATTCGCTTGTACGTAGGGGTCTTTAGCAGTGGGAGGAAACAGGGGTACCCGCAGAAAACCCACGAGGTTGGACAGGCGACCCTATTCCTTGCCACGTGCCACGTTTAGGGGGTTAAATGAAAAGGGAGAAGTAACTCTGGCAAAAAAGGTCATAGAACACCTCTATTAGGTTTACAAGGTTTTCGTTAATAAGATCCGCTTAAGAACTTTAGCCTCAAGATAATTGTTGCGTAACTTATTTATGGCAAGCACGTGCTGACCTCCTTGAAAAGCATTAATCTCTCTTTAAGCATCAAGATGTAACAACACAGTTAAAAACATGTTACCCCCCCCCCCCCCCCCGCGATCTACATAGCGCTCGTGTGATTTTTAAGAAGCAGTGGACTTAATTAATGTCGATACCTACCAAAGAAACGGTTTCCCGATTCATTTCAATTCCATCCAAATATTTTGTGGTTTCTAAACACAATTTAGTCTGTAAAAGCAAAATATGAATGAAGCAGAATATTTGTCTATATAAGATAAGAGATGTAGGTGTAATAAAATGTAAGATTATTAGTAAATATGTAAAAATTTACCATCAATTCTAGAGATACTTTATATATTGCGTTTTAACGGAGACAGACCAATATATAATTATGAATATTACTTTGGTGGGGTATACCTCTGGGTGATCAACCTAGGTTAACAGGGCGTCGTGTGATTTCAGGACGGACCAAAGAGAGAGGGAAAGAGAGAGATAGAAATGGCGTTTAACTCCACTCAACACAGACTCACATATGGTTTAATTTTATTTCAATAATTCGCTTGCGCGTAGGGGTCTTTAGCAGTGTGTGTGTGTTTGTGTGGGGGGGGGGGGGCTTAGGATCCGGAGAAAACCCACGAGGTTGGACAAAAAAACATTCTCCTTATCACGTACAACCGAGGATTCGAAACCACGCCAGTTGAATCAATGACAGGCTTTATGGTATAGCGCGCACGTGCTAACCATTTGCCCCCCCCCCCCCCCATCCTCGACGGGACCAAAGAATATCCAACTAAATCTAATGTAGGTTGCGAAATCTAATTTATTCATACTAGTGTATAGACTGCAGGCCATAATAAAAAAAAAACCTCCCGTATGCATTTTATTTTAGGGACTTGAAGGTACTTACACTTTCATTTAATGCTACTCCAGATTTTAAAATTAGCAGAAATTCAGACATAGCTAAAGATAGCAATCCACACAAGACAAGGATGATATAAAGACTGGTATTACCGAAGGCTAGAGCATGTATATATAAACAAACTCCTGTAAAGGACACACCAATTTCCAGTACCACAAATGGATTCAGGAAATCGTCTACTTGTTCTGCGAATTTGGTAACAGCGAAGTAACGTTTTCGTATCATCTCGACCTTCTCAGTTGTTTGATCTGAATCCAACATTTTCCTAAACTCGGTGTTGCATGCATTGAACTCTATCCTAACAATTTTACACAACACGTCGATTGTCAGGATAATAATAAATTTTTGTCCAAAGAAAAGGACAGCAGCGGGGAAGATATTAACAATGTTAATCCAGTAATACCACGACCCAGCCCCCACCGGTGACTGGATACATATATAATTGTTCTCGAAAGCGGGAGTTAAAATAATCTGTGAAAACATCAGCATGAAACAGGCAATCACAATAATAATCACCATAACTTTGGTAAATTTCGTTATGTTTTCATAAGACCCAGTAAATCTGGGATCAGATCGGAGTTCATCACATGATGTAATCAACAAATATAATTTTGAAGGCACGTATATCATTCCATACAATATTACGATTAGTGTCATTATGTACGAAAGCAATAAACCAATGTAGATAGCAATATTTTCATGAACCATAACTTTCTCTGCTCCAACTAAACACCACGCTATGTTGACTACAAGTACCAACATATTAATTATATAAACTGTACCAAATATCGCATGAACAATCCCCTTCTTTACGCTAAACCCTTTTAACCCCAAACAGGTTAAAATCAGAACCAAAGGTTTTAGGGACTTGTAGGTCAGAGATTCACCAACATCAAAGTTCTTCATGTTAACGTGCTCTCTGTTAGTTTGATCTCCACCAGCCACTGATTCTCTTTCCAGAAAATACATCACCGCCAAATAGAAGAACAAAGGTCTTTTCAAACACAAAATAATGCGCTTTATTGGGAACACTGATTGGACAATATATAAGCTAGGATGTTGCATGTTTGAGCAGTGTTTTTGGTAATTAGGCTAAAAGGTTTCATTTGATTTAATAACAGATTACATTTTTTATAACAATATTTATTCAATATTTACAATTTACACAAAGATTCACCGTGCCATTATGGGATCTGAAAACAGGCAGGGGCTTACATAAAATCCATTTTCCGTTATATCGATACATTGTTTATTAATATAATCACGAATTACATACAGTAACAAATTACAAAACCAAAACATATTTATTCCCACTTGATGAAATGTACAAAATACTTAATATACAGAGGTTAATGTGGACTGCGACACGATTTTCTCATGTAGAGAGTGTGATGCGAACCTCGAGGGAATGCATGCGAAATGGGAAGGTGTTAGTATGTATTCATTATTACTATTATCCATGGGAGTTAACTGTTTATTTAAGCAGGCCCATCGGTTTCAGCTAGAAATATGCATGGAAATGATTCAATATGAACTATTTTGCTATTACTGACACGATAAGCTTCGTATAATTAATTTTACATTTCAGTTGGCTACTGATTTCTCCAACTGACTTTTATTTTGGCGCTGAACGAGTTATACGTATGGAAGGGTAGGAATGTATTACGTCGATGCTGCGCTATGAGCATGGTCATATAAGGAAAGCTAAACAAATTGTAAGTTACATACTAGTAACATAATGGCGTCATGCCACTTTAACATTTGTATATATTAATTTTAATTCGGGTCAACGGTTCCTAACTTGGTTCTTGGAGTCGGGTTCTTCATGACAACACCGGCATAACTTCAAATAATATTTTTATTCTGCTTCTCACATATTAGGTACAGACATCGTGATGTAAACGACCCCAGAATTAAATTTGTAGTGAGGGAGTGATGTCCTAGCTTGACACACTGTGTGAACTCTCGGACATTCTCTCTCGTTCCGTCTCGGCTCGTGCCAAGGCGCCTGGGATTAAGACCATTAAAATAAAAAGACAGTTTTCATATTTATTTCAAAAACACATTCAATGTTCATTCAAATTTCATACAGTCATTTTTTAAATGTCCTAAAAAAACACACATGGTCCTTGTAAGCACATGGTTGACTAAGCACGAACTGGTTTTGGTCGAATGCACGCCGAGCGTGTTATCTAGTCTCGTACACCAAATTGTTTCTATGTTTGTTCACGTTTAATTTTAAAGGCCCTGTCTTGCAGCTAAGTTCGATACAAACTAATGTCTTTTCCCCATTCTCCCCTCCTTGACATACTTAAGTCCTTAAGTGTTCAAATATAGATTATTCACATCACCGACTGTTTATTTGGAAGTTTTTAATCATCAAGTTCCAGTCTGCACAGTTTTGTAACAGGTCGCAACATCTCTTGTTGTCCAATTTTTAATTTTACCACTCGAACAAGCCCATCTTGTCCGGGATGGATTTCGGTAATACGCCCAAGGGGCCATCTGCCACGAGGTGTATCAGAACTAATGACTAAAACAATATCACCGATATTTAGATTTTTGACTGTGTGTAACCATTTTTTCCTGGGACTAAGTGCAGGTAACCATTCCTTTAACCACCGCTTCCAGAAATGACGAATTAATTCCTGTATTCTCCGCCATCGTTTCCTTGGATTAAATGCTGTTTCGTCAACAGAATCTGGAGCAAATATTCCACCAATCTGTCCATGAAGAAAGTGATTAGGGGTGAGTGGAACATCATCTGCGGAGTTGACACTTTGGTACGTCAATGGTCTGGAATTGATGAGAGCTTCAGCTCCAGTAAATGAAGTAATTAATTCTTCGTCATTGACATCGGCGTTACCGAGAATAGCATAGATGGCCTTCTTAGCTGCTTTAATCATAGTTTCATGTACTCCACCAAAATGCGGAGCCAAAGGGGGATTGAAATACCATTTTATTCCTCGGTTAGCAGCGGACTTCTCAATCTGGCTTTTATCCAGTGAAGATAGAAGCTGTTTCAGTTCTGTATTAGCCGCAACAAAGTTTGTGCCATTGTCGGAAATAACTTCCATGGGAATTCCTCTACGATTGACCATTCTGTAGAAGGCATTTAGAAAGGAATCCGTGTCAAGACCAAAGGCTACTTCTAAATGGACAGCTCGGCTTGAAAGGCAGGTAAATAGGCATAAATATCTTTTCATTCGAGGGCGACCTCTACCTTGAATCGTGATAAATGGACCCCCATAATCGACGGCGACTCTGGAAAATGCTTTCAGGGGCTCTTTGAATCGAATATTAGGAATTGGAGCCATGAGTTGTTTCCCTGGTTTAAGGTTTTGTTTCTGACAAATTATGCAGCCCTTTTCATATTCTCTAATTTCTTCCCTGGCCGCGACTATCCAATATCTGGACAAAATCAGTGATAAGGTGTGATTGGTTCCACCATGCAGGCATTGTTCATGATAATGTCTCACAATTAGTTTGGTAATCCAATTCTTTCTTGGCAGAATAACAGGAAATCGGACATCATAAGGCAAGTAGTCAATATAGCGTAGTCTACCATTTAAACGTAACAGACCATCTTCATCTAGGAAAGGTTGAATTTGAAGTATTTTACTCTTTTTAGAAATTACTTTATCATTACTTAAGGCGCCGTATTCGTC
The DNA here is from genome assembly GCA_948474765.1 of Patella depressa. Taxonomy (NCBI): domain Eukaryota; kingdom Metazoa; phylum Mollusca; class Gastropoda; family Patellidae; genus Patella; species Patella depressa. Next base: position 15,915,134 of record OX419720.1, read on the forward strand.
TGTAAACGAACACTTCTGTGCATCTTTGAGCAGTTTAATTTCGGCATCGCGGAGTTCTTCACTTGTCAGTTCACCATAGGTTCTTTCAATTTGAGGATACCGACAGTTATCCCCAAACCTATAAACCCAAGCTAGTACTCGTTTTAAGTGAAGCCAATTCGAAAATCTTGTTGGATCTAGACGCCATGATCCACCATCTTGGATATAAGTACATGTATAGGTATTCTGTATTGGTCTTTTCTTAACTTCTGAATCGTTTTTTTCCACCAACTCAAGAACTTTATTATATGGCCAAAGTTTTTCATTTAAACACAGAAATTCAGGCCCATGCCACCAACGATTTTCATTTATCAGTTTTGAAATATCTAAACCTCTGGTAAGTATATCACTTGGATTTGATTTTGTGGAAATATAAACCCATTGACTAGGTTCAGTGGAATTTTGAATAAATCCTACTCTATTAGCAACAAATGGCTTGAATTTTCGACTATGACCCCGGATCCACCATAATACATTCATGGAGTCTGACCAAAAGGTAAAGTTATTTAAAGTAACCTCTAAACTTCTGCTAATTGCTATCCCCAATTTTAGACCCAATACTGCCCCCATAAGTTCAAGACGAGGAATGGACATGGTCAAAAGAGGTGCTACTTTTGTCTTAGCCGCAATGATATTGCAAGAAATTGTCCCATTTAAATATATTATTCTTGCATAAGAAACTGCCCCATAAGCTTCTTGAGAAGCATCAACAAATATGTGAATTGAAAAGGATATAATTGCTTCGTAGGTGGTCTGTAAGCATCTTGGAACTTTAACATCAGAAAGATTGGTAAGATCGTCAATCCATGCCAAAGACTTTTTGGCAAGTTCGTCATCGAGTTGTATGTCCCAGTCAGAACCGGATGACCATATTTCTTGAAGGATTACTTTTCCTTTGACAACACATGGTGCTAAAAAACCAAGAGGATCAAACACTGTAGCCAATCTCTTTAAGAAGACCCGCTTGGTGACTTTACAGTTGTGACCAGTATAAGAGGATCTAAAGGTAAGTATATCGTCGTCCGCTAACCATCGTAGTCCTAATGTTTTGATTGAGGGTAGTTCACCAGTCTCTAAATTGACTTCAGAAACCCGATCTTCCTCGGGAATATGGGTAAGTAACTGGGGAGAGTTTGATAACCATTTTCGAGCATGCATTCCAGCTTTTCCCCACAGTTGAGACAGTTCTTTATAAAGTTGAATACCCTTTTCTACCGTTTCAACGGAATCCATGCTATCGTCCATGTACGTAGATTTAAGAACTGTATTAGCGGCCATCGGGAATTCATTACTGTATTTCTCAGCATGTTGTTGCGATACGAGTTGTGCCAAAAATGGTGAACAGTTGATACCAAATACCACTCTGCTGAATTCATAAACATCTGGGGATTTTGTTTGATCCAAATTTCTCCAAAGGAATCGGTTGTAAGGTCTGTCGTGATTGGCAATAGAAATGCGCAAATACATTTCAGCAATGTCACAAACTAGCTGTGTACTACCAATGCAAGTCCAACACAATGGCGTAAGTCTAGCAACTGGTTCTCCAGGGCATCCATAAACATCTTTCAAAGAATGGTGGAGGTATGCGTAGTCTATACCAATAAGAAGATCAACGACTGGTCGACTTCCAACTTCGGGGAATTTTATTCCATCTAAATGAGGCCAATGTTTTGCATTAATATTCCAGTTAACAACAGCCATATCACCGGTTACTTTATCAGTAGTGACGGCTGCAATCTTCATGTTTACATAACCATTAAACTCTCTAGCTCAAATTCAACATTAGTTGTGTCGATAATGGTGTCATTTCCATTTAAGGTGCTTACGACTATTCGTTCTTTGGGTCCACATAAATCTAGTTCTGCGGCTACATCAGAATTTAGGTATGTTTTTGTACTTCCATCGTCCATAAGAGCATTAACCTTAATACGTTTTGATTTATTCTTTATAATAACAGGAATCGTCCTAAGTGCTAGCCTTGCACCAGCAGCTGTAATATCTGATTTCATGGTTATTGGATTTTCATTTCTCCCCTCCATGACTCGACTCTTTCTATCGTGTTCACTAACTGAAGCAAGCCCGCCATGTGGAGATCTGTGTAAATAGGAAGAAGTCCTAGGCTCGTATGAAGGGGACGGTTTTGAAGATAAAGATCTGGGTGAAATGGATGGTGAATTGGGTAGGTATGATGGAAACCGAGGTAAGTAACCTGCGGCTCGAGGTAAGTATGTTTTCAGGTTTGGTAAGTATTTCGCAGCTCCTACCAATCTTGGGGAGTGATTTGGCCTTGGTCTGTAAGGATTGTGTAACAGTCTATTATGAATTTCTCTGCAACCATCAATACCGCAAATCCTTTGTCGCGGACAATCTTGTGATCGATGATCATCGCCTAAACAGGAAAAGCATAATCTGTTAGTGGTAACAATATCCCACCTCTTTTCTGTGGAAAAGGTTCGAAAAAGATCACAAGACCACACACCGTGATGAACATCTTCGCATGCAATGCATTTCCGTCTAGTTAAAGTATCTTGCTTGGTACGTTGATCAGTAAAAAAGTTTCTAGAACTTTCTTTTTTATTTTCTCGTTTAGAATCATTTTTATTCGCGACTCCCCTGACAGTCTCTTGTGCAATTGTTTGGAATTCTGACTCCTGAAGTACCCACTCTCTTAATGCCTCAACTGATTCTGCCTTACCTCTTTCAAATATCCACCTCTGATACTGTGCTAGTAACTTTTCTGTCATCTTTTTCTGTAATTTCGCATATAATGAGCCATTACCCAGTTCTTCAGTTCTATCAGCTTCCTTCAAATTAATAACAACAACATCTAACAAATCTGCAAATTTTTAAAATTCTTTAGGGTTATTATCGGACATTGGTCTAAATTTATCTAATTCTTCAAGTTGGATAGTGACTTTTCTCCTACTACCTCCATACTTTCTGTCTAACCTATCTTTGGCAGCTTCATATGCAAATGCTGAATGGCCAAGACTTTCAATAACCTGAAGGGCTTCACCAGACAAATATTGACGTAATTGTAACAATTTATATTCTGGCGTAGCTGGGGCATTGTCTATACAAGCGACAAAAGCTGCTTTCCAGTTTTCATATGATTTTTTATTACCGTTAAATTCCGGAATGGAGACCCTTTGCATTTGTTTCCATAAATCTTCACCAATAGCTTTAGAAGTACTGTTTTGTGCCATTTTTCGATTCACTTCACTTTGAACTACAGTCTCTTTAATTTCGTCGTCAACCATTCTTCTGTTGACTTTCTTTTCTTCTTCTAGCCTTGATTCATCTGAAATACCTAATTCCTGACTTATGTAATTCATCAATATCATTAAATATATTTGGTTCAAAATCTTTCAAACGATTCTTTTCAAAATTCATTTCTTCGTCTAACTCTCTTTGAACGCTTTCAAAATTTCTTGTAATTTCAGATTTCTTTTTTAAAATAGCCTCAATATTCTTCGAAACCTCGGATTTCAATTGTTCAGTCTCCCTTTTTGTCTCTAGTTCTCTTTGCGGTTCTGATAGGAACGATCTGTCACCTCTTAGAGATTTCATATAAGAATATGCCAATTCGTGGGTCTCACTGAGTTCCATTTCAATTTTTTCCATTTCAAAACTAATATTTGACTTACTTTTTCTGTCCTTTATTTTGGCATATTCGTTGGCCAGTTCTTTCATAATAGTTAATACCTTTTCACTTGTAGTATCTATCTTTTCACACCATTCCTGAACTTCTTTTCTCCTACTTTTCATCGAAAATTCTTCGTCATCTTCGTCGCCCAAGTCCAGTAAATTCAATAACTTGTGTCTTGACCTTGTAAATACCGCCTTTGTCGTTGATTTCCTCTGTTTTAATTCTTCTATTATTTCTTCCGTTGTCATTTCTTCTTCGCTGTTTGAGTCTCTTTGCAATATTTCATTATTTCTTAAAGGTGTCCCCGAAGATGATTTTCTAACATTTTCTATATTTTCCATTATTTAAACAAATAACCACGCTCTGCTACCAATAATGGGATTAAGACCATTAAAATAAAAAGACAGTTTTCATATTTATTTCAAAAACACATTCAATGTTCATTCAAATTTCATACAGTCATTTTTTAAATGTCCTAAAAAAACACACATGGTCCTTGTAAGCACATGGTTGACTAAGCACGCACTGGTTTTGGTCGAATGCACGCCGAGCGTGTTATCTAGTCTCGTACACCAAATTGTTTCTATGTTTGTTCACGTTTAATTTTAAAGGCCCTGTCTTGCAGCTAAGTTCGATACAAACTAATGTCTTTTCCCCAGCGCCCATGGCCTCCTCTGGCCGGACCTGTCTGACTATGTGGTTTCCATTTTGGATATATATCCCCCTCCAAACAAAGGAATCTTATTAGGCATCTGACTAATAAAATAAAACCAAGTACGAACAATCCAAACCAACAGAAAGAATTCCTAAAAAAAAAACGTTATAGGCAAAACAGTGTAATCAGCAAATGAACTGCTCCCGGTGTACAAAATACACGACAAACAGTGGTAACAGGTGTCCGGAAGAGTAAACTTACCCTGCCTGGTGCGCCACACCCGTCATAGCTGCATCCAAACTATTAGGCAAAATGTCGATAAAATAGCGTGATTGGCCAATGAACTATCGGTATGCAAAATGCATGTGATGAACTGTGTTAACGATGTAGTAGACATAATCAGGGAGATAGTAAATTGGATACGCGCCAATTAAATATATCTAGAATAGCCGAGAGAGACACGTTATATTTACCAATCAAGTCAATATAACGGCCATAAAACTTTTTAAAGTTTTTTTATAAGTTTAGTGCGCACGTATCCTTGTAGTTGAAGCTTAAATGACAAATGCTTCGATCTACTTAAAAAATCAGAATAAAAGGAACAAGTAACGAATTAGCTGAGACACAAACACTCCATAAGCTGGTGATACAGGAATGTTACTACTAATAAATGGAAAGTTAACAATCGGAAAGTCATCACTTTTATCGTACAATTTAACACTCAGTTTATGGCAATTGTCAAAATCGAGACGCAGATCCAAGTAGGAAGCGTAATTGTCACTGTTAGTGGTGTTTTTAATTTCCAGCTCATCAGCATATATGAATTCGACATAATCACTAAATTTTGGATTATTAAGTCATCGATATATCGATAAGTGAAATTAAAATGTCGGACTAATCGTTTATTTGTTTTTAAGAGCGCTTGGATGTAATCGGCTTCGTACGAATAGAGAAATAAATCAACAAGCAAAGGTGCACAGTTGGTGCCCATGGGGATACCTACCACTTGCTGATATATTTCCCCTCCAAATTCAACAAAGATGTTATCAATTAAGAAATCCAACATCTGAATTATCTTGATGGCGGTGAATTTGTTTTTGGAATCACTGTGATTCTTAACGAAACACTATGTGGATTTGTAATTAACAACTAAATATTGATATCTAGCAGTTCCCGATTTAGACGAAAAGACACTGTGAATAATGTCTTTCAATCTGACTTTTAATTTACTATGGGGAATTTTAGTATACAAAGTAGAAAAGTCAAACGTTTAAATAGATGAGACTGAAGCAAGGGATCTAGATTGCAAACCATCAAGTAATTCTTTGGAATTTTTTAATATCCACATTTGATTTATACCACTACGAGAGTATATTTTGTCACAGTATTTTTGAATACCCTCTTTAACAGCCGTTAGTATAGATGTCAATATTTTTGAAAGTGGTTTCGTTGAACAACGGGATGAACTTGCTATAAAACGTTGCTTGTAGGAATTTTTATGTAGTTTAGGTATCCAATATAACAAGGGCAAATCTGTATAGGTATCTCCACATGGAGTACCAAATGAAGTGAGTACAGATTTGTGATTACTAATGTGTCATGCATCATATCAGGTTTAACATTCAATACAGTTTATCAGGCAAAGAAAGATAGATAAGACATGCCAACAACAAGTTAAAGTTACATAATGAAATAAGGAATGCTACCAAGATCTCCAGCCGGGTGTCGACAACGACAGGTTGATATTACAGTCACTTTCACGTATTAATATGGCAGGACGCTTTTATGGCATCTGTCATTGTTTAATACTCGGAGTAGGAGGGCTAAGCGTTCCCCTAGACTTTTCTCGTCATATTTCAGTGTGGTTCCTCCGGGCAGTGGTGAACAGGAAACCAAGATACCATACACATTGGCGTGCACGTAAAAGAACCCTAGAAGTTGGAATTCTGTACCCCGAAATTACGGGCTGTGTGGCTAGTCTGATGAGCCAGTAGATATGTTTGACATTGATTAAGCAATAATGGAGACCAGAATTTGTCACTAGTTTAGGAAATCACATTGAAACCACGTGACCTTTTCACTAAAATATAAATCCAGTCACATACCCTTCCAATTAGACCCCACAATATTGTTACTGCAGATAGCTATAAACCTCCAGTTCAGATATGATTTATAAGGCCACATTTTAAATATTTTCTAGGCCACCGCGATCAATCCCCGGACCTGATTAGTGAGCCAGCGCCTTTCTTAGTGAACCCTACGTCCTGTACCAAACCCTTAATCATCGGGGCCATGTTTCACAAAAACTTAAATCTCCTTAAAATCGTCTTAAACTAAAATTTCATCCTAACTTAAGATAGACGAGTTTCACAAAACGATTTTAAGCATTTTAGTTAAAATCCACTAAAATAATATTTTAAGTTAAAATCTAATCTTAACTTAAAATAATGGCGTTTCACAAACCCATTTTAAGGACAATTTTAACTAAAATCAATTTTAACTTAGGATAGCTGTCACCCTGTCCTAACTTAAAATCAAGACATTAACAAACATTGATTAGAGCTACATTGTTACATATATTGCGATAGATATAATTGGAATAATGATAATATTGTGAACGGCCCGGGTCACATAATTTTAATATTCCAACCATCATTCACAAAAACAATTCTCATTCAAATTCTTTTCACCCGTTTATCTTATTGTAAGTCAATTTAAGCATTTGGATGGCGCTTCATTTTAGAACTAAAAAAAACCCCAAAAAACAAAACAAAAGAAAAAACCCAAAATGTTCGTGTACAATGGTTTAATATGGCCCATTTCTTGGTTTTAGAAGGCCTAAAGGCCTATAATACTAGGCAAACCATATGTAGTATTTACGCGTACTTTTGGGGGTTATGATGAAATGTAAATACTAAAGAGATAAATCAATAATCTCAAATGTATTTATTGAAAAATGTTATAGGCCTAGGTCTATTTGATTATTATTTCTTAAGGAAGTCTTACGTTTAAAAAACAACAAAAATTAAGACATTAAACTCGATTTGATTTCTTTTCTCTTCATACAATACTGTCACTCCCATTAGTGTATTATTTACTTCGTTTATCAGGGAGTACTTACTAGCGGAACTTTACGCTATAAATGTACTCTACGCAGGCCTAACGGGGGATACATAGATAATATCTGAAACCTGGTGAGAGTAAATGTTCAACCTACTAGGGGCGAGGAAAGACATGGATCAAATTTAATGGATACATTAACTTTATTACTGAAAGATACATTTAAAGCGTCACTACGAGACATAGTTATTGGTCACAATCAAAGTAACGATGCTCCATGGGAATTATTCGCTTAAATGTCTGAAGTCCTCTCATCAACAGTAATATGTAGTTGGATTGATTATTTAATATATGATTAAAGAGAATAAAATTAAATACTAATGCTAGATAATATCGCGACTTGGATTCGCTCGGATTTTAAAAAGTCTGCCAATAAATGTCAAAAGGACAAGAAAAATGACGGTAGGCTTATTATATATCGAGGCAGCGCTGAATACATCTGATCCAATTTTAGACCGCTATTTCTACTAGAGATTATCTTTTACAATATTGTTTCCTATACCGCTAAAATGGCGTACCGAGACTTCAAAGAGGCCTTAAACATCAGAACTTTAACTTGGTTTAAACTGCATGATAACTATTATATAGGAGATCAACGACCCGAACACCTGAAACGATACCATTATAAAAACATCGATCTCGTGGTAAAATACCAAAAACAACGAAATGCTAAATTACAAAGTAATGTTAAGACTTCCAATTGCATTATCATAATTAGTAGGACAGATTTGAGATGTAATTCTATATGGGTTATTTTGGTTCTAAGAAAGATGTTCTGTTTAATATAAAACAAACTAGGGTTTGTTATGAAGTAGCTTGCATTATTCTGCTATCTTAGACTTACATACAGTTATGTCAGTATCAATTGCTGGACGTAGGGTACTATCGCCCAATCATCTCATGCACAGATTAGTCCAATTAAATATAATCATGTTGACGTTAAACGTTGCATATACGAAGCACTTACCCAAAAATGGCAATTGCCCCACCCTAATAGTTGAAGCATTGTACAGAGCGGGTTTGATTTACTTCAGGGATTGAAAAAATCAATCCCACAACGTGAGGTCAAAGAAAGTCCTAGACGAAAGTGTCTAATCCATAGTCGCAGCCTATCTTATTTTGAGTCCGTGTGACCAAGATAGTCAGTTCTGTCCTCATAGTGTCACAGAGAGAAAGGGGGGGGGGGTCTGGTTGAATGGCCACTCGACAAAAAGTAGGGATTAACATCGTTCAATAATATTTCAATAATTGGGTTTGCGAATAGGGATCCTTGGCAGTGGTAGGGAACCGGACAAAAACCCACGTGTTGGACAATGGGGGACAGGGTTGAACCAATGATGCATAGATAACTGGTCAGTTTATTTACACAAACCTGAAGAACATTGTCAATTCCAATTAATAGACAATTAGTTGGCAAGCCTCAAAATCTAGGTCTTACATTTTAGTCTCAGAATGATTTAAACTGTAAACATGTTCAACACCATTCTATTTTATTGTTTGTAAATATCTTCCAATTAGTTGTGTAATTCATCTTACCGTTACCATGGTAGTTTTATCAAGAATAAATAATTTCATGAACGTCAGACCGACATCTCCACTTCTCATGTTCTCTATAAACAAGGAGACCTGAAATTAGATGTAACTGTATTAAACATACTAGTTTTGCTTTCGAGGTATTCGTTCCTTTTTCCGATTTGCACATATGTGGATTGACTGATGATTTTAATTTAATTATGTTTAGCAGATACTTTTGCACCGATTGATCGGTGGTATCACCATGTTCTTGAAGCAAAGACTTCTTTACAACATCTTGACATTGCTAAAATACTTCACAATTCCCGAACGAATAGCTACGTTATCGGCAGACGCGTGATTATTGCAAGATTATTTGCGATGACTGAGGAATTTGATAGGCTCACAAGCCGGGCCTGTATCCAAGCGAAATTAATGCCGTAATTTGCAGGGTACTACGTGATGGCCTTAGCAAGATGTACGTAGTTAAAGCGAGATCAAGCCTTCTGTTGAAGATGGGTGTTCACAGGCTTGCGAAAAAACCATGTTACAAACTGTAGCCTTTGATCACATAGTTGACGGAAAAGAGTAAGTAACTCTGATACAAAAGGACCTAGAACACCTCAATTGCGTTTATAAGGTTTTCGGAAATAAGATCTCTGGACAAATATAGCCTCTTTTGGGTTCATTGTTGACTGATTTATTTATGGCAAGCATGGGTGGATCTCATTGAAAACTACTTGTCTGTATCTAATCTGGGCATCTCATATGCATAATCCTGAAGCAACGGCCCGAGAAATCCCTCTCTGGCCATTGCTGGAATAGCGTCTGTTTCTTGAACTTATGCGGGAGTGTGTCTATTCTTTCCGTTCAATGAAAACTATCACTTAAGTACAACAACATGACAGTCCTTCGTTTAATCTGGGTCTTACCTAAAACTTTGGACAGTGATTTAAGGTATTAAAAACGGTGAAAGTATGTTCGTTTCCATACAGTACTGTTTACATTTCATACGACTTGATAGCCTCGTTTGTCACGCAATTACTACAGTATTCTGCTATGCACGGGTTAATTAGGCATAATAAAATCGTGAGCCATGACATAACGTTATGTAAACATATTTGGTCCAATATTGGCACTCGTTTTAAATGTAAAGCTTTTGTAGGGCAGCTAGCCATTGGTTGGTAGTCGGAATACTGACCAATCAAAATTTAAAACAACAATATCCACTCAATAGTAGTGGGATTACCTCTAATCAAACGAAACGCTGCGCGGAGTATGCTCATATGTAACTTCACGGTTAAGAACCTATTTTACCCCCACCGATCTGAAAAGCGCTAGTATGGCTTTCAAGAAGCAGTGGGCTTAATATGACACCTACCAGTGAAATTGTTTCCCGATTCATTTTAATTCCATCCAAATATTTTGTCGTCTCTAAACATAGTTTTGTCTGTAAAAGCAAAATATGAATAAAGCAGAATATTTTTTCTATAACATAAGAGGTTTAGGTGTATTAAAATGCAAGATTTTTAGTAAAGATGTATAAATTAACCATCAACATGTTTATAAAGTGTTTCCACTAAGTGATAATAGAGATACTTTATAAACTGTATTGTAACGGAGACAAACCAGAAGGGTTGAATATGTTAAGACCAAAAATGATTGTGAATATTCAGATACCGGTTTTACTTTGATGGGGTATATCTCTGGGTGATCAACTTGGGTAAAAGTAATAGGGCGCCAAGTGATCTCCCACGCAACCTTGTCGCACGACGGATCAAGGAATATCGAATTAAATGACAACTTTGGTGTCCGTGCACTACCATGGTATTATTAAAGATACATTATGTAAGATTTAGTTAACGAACTAGCCAGTCTTGCAAAAATAGTTCGAAAATAGACAATGTAAAATGAATAATTTGAAATTTTCATTCAAATTACTCTATTGCAAGCGAAGAAATTAGCCTATGGATGTTTGACAGACGTGTGCAATAATTTCAACCACGGTACTGGTTGATCAAAGCTATGTCTAGGTCCTCCATATTTGATTAAATCAAAGGGTCGCTGAACTTATATCGGAGAAATCTGATGCCATCCAGAAATTATTAATTGATTGATCAATTAATTAATGTCTAATTAATACTTAAGATAACATTTCAGGCCTAAAGAAAGACCTGCAATAGGCAGATTTAGCTCCTGCATAAGACACGAATAAGTATAGAATGAATAAAAAAAAGGGAGTGCACGAACTATTTCTAGTTTTTCTCTCTAGTGACATTCAATTACTTTTGTGAATTGTTAGATATCCCCCCGCATACATTATCACACAACTTTTAGTCTTTGAATGAATTAGTAGTGAGCAGAAATTCGCCAATGTATGTTATCACTCGTCACTTCAGTCAGTTATATAGAAGGATGACTCGTGCTTTCCATTTGTGTTCGTCATTTCCTGTTGTAGAAACCCCCATAACGCCTCTATTGTAGCAATCTTATCCGTGTTAAAATATAATATTTGGAACGTGATTAAAGCGAGGGTTTCATATTTTCTAAGAGTCAAAATATAATTATTTCTATGTTTTTTGTTCAAACTATTGCCAATTCACTATTATAGGATCATAGGCATTACATCACACACTTGGAAATCATTCACGACGAAAATAGTAACACAATTACCCCCCCCCCACCCTTGGTATAGCTATCTTCAAACGTTTGAATTTAAAGTTGAAAATGATATTTTGCCAATTGATCAACTGGCAATTGTGAATCATAGCATTAATAGGATTATTCTTTAACAAGGTAGGGCTGTTTATATATACCATCTATTTTAGGGCTTTATTTTAATACATTTTAAAAATATAACTTAAAAATATGAAATTGTAGCTTTAACCAATTCTCTCTCATATGTAGTAATGACTGACATCTATATTGTACTTTAATCTAATGTAGATTGCGAAATCTAATTTAATTCCCGATTTCGTTATTTATTCATACTAGTATATAGTCTTATTGTTAAATAGGCCTGAAGGTACTTACACTTTCATTTAATGCTATTCCAGATTTTAAAACTAACAGAATTTCAGACGTGGCTAAAATCAGCAAAACACACCAGATAAGAAGAATAATATGACTGGAATGACCGTAGGCTATAGCATGTATATATAAACACACGCATGTAGATGATACACCAATTTCCAGTACTACATACGGATTCAGAAAATCGTCTACTTGCTCTGCGAATTTGGTAATAGCGAAGTAACGTTTTCGTATCATCTCGACCTTCTCAGTTGTTTGATCTGAATCCAACATTTTCCTAAACTCGGTGTTGCATGCATTGAACTCTATCGTAACAATTTTACACAGCACGCCTATTGTCAGAATAATAATAAATTTATGTCCAAAGAAAAGGGACGCAGCAGGGAAGATATTCACAATGTTAATCCAGTAATACCACGAGCCAGCCCCCACCGGTGACAGGAGACATATATAATCGTTAGTGAAAACAGGAGTTAAAATAATCATTGAAAACATCAACATGAAAGAGACTATCACAATAATAATCACCATAACTTTGGTAAATTTCGTTATGTTTTCATAAGACCCAGCAAATCTGGGATCAGATCGGAGTTCATCACATGATGTAATCAACAAATATAATTTTGAAGGAACGAATATCATTCCATACAATATTACGATTACTGCCATAATGTGCGAAAGCAACAAACCAATGTAGATAGCAATATTTTTATGATCCATAATTTTCTCGGCTCCAACAAAACACCACGCTATGTTGACTACAAGTACCAACATATTAATTATATAAACTACACCAATTAACACCTGAACAATCGTCCTCTTTGCGCTGAATCCCTTTAATCCCAGGCACGTTAAAATTAAAATCAACGGTTTTATGGACTTGTAGGTCAGAGATTTGCCAACATCCAAATTCTTCATGTTAGCCTGCTTTTGTAATCGGCCTCCGCAAATAAGATCTACGCCAGCCACTGACTCTATTTCCAGAAAATACATCACCGCAAAATAAATAACAAAGGGATTTTCATGTAAAGAGTAATGAATTTTATTTGCAGCACTACGTGGGAAATATCAGCTGGGGTTTGTTGTATATTTGATCAGTGTATTTGATAATTAGGATAAAAGGTTCCATGTTTTTTTTTAATGACAGATTACATCAGGATTTATTAATTATTAATCCAATGCGTCTTATTCATTAGAGTTAATTGTTTATTTAAGCAGGCCCATCGTGATTCAGCTAGACATGTGACGTGGAATTGAGCTAATACGAACCTTTTTGCTATTACTGACAAGGTAAGCTTCGTATAATTCATTTGCATGTTAGTTTTCGACATTAACTTGTAATTGGGCGCAGAACGCTTTATACCGCACACGTAGGAATATACCACTTCGACGCTGGTATGAGCTGGGCCATTTAAGGTGAAAGATAAATAATTTGAATGTTCCATACTAGTAACATAAGTACGCCACATATTAACATATGTATAAATAAGTACGCCACATATTAACATATGCATACATGTATATTAATTCACGCCAACTTTTCCATGGTCACGGTGGTTCAGTGAGTAGTCAATTGCTTACAAACTAGGAATAGAGGGTCGAGGTGTTGCCTTATAGAAGTTTCTCGTGATATATCTAGTGGTGGGACAGCAAACTGAATACTGTATACACATTGGCGCACACGTAAAAGAACCATAGAAGTTGGAAGTCCTTGGCGTAAGAAGGACCCTAGAATTGAATAATAAGGTGGAAACGTTTCCCCGTAGCACACTATACGGCTAGTTACGAGGACGTAGCAAAATATTGAGATACATGTATATTGATGTGTTTGCTATATGTACGATTACATGAACCTGAAGCATAAGATCGTATTAAACTATTAGGACGAATCATACATACCCGGTCCAATGCAGTGACACAAAGTTCGCTTAATTTAAAATATTGTTAGTTATGTTTATCAAACGGAGACTTTATCCGACATAGTAAGTCCATTCCATACTGGTAATCGACTTGAGATTTTCATGTTGATTGGCTGTTGTTCAGGCCATACATTTAGCCCCAACTTCACGGCGTTTAGACCAGTTAGCGATTTAAAATGTTGGGCATAGTAAAACCTTTAAACGATTCGAATTGAAGGGTATAAAGTGTACATGTGTCCCATGCCGGATATAGTAAAAACCTTTTAACGTTTCGATTTGAAAGGTATGAACGCTCAATCTGGCACCATATATTATATCTGATTTGGGTACCCATAAAACAAATAACGTCAAGTGCAAGGCTTAAACAAAGATGTGTAGCTTGCAGGTTTAGCCTAAGAGGGATTCGTGGCACACCATATACATGGAACTTTATACTGGATCTATCTTACATCATTGGAACATCATTGTGGGTCCGTTCTACCTGGCCGGTCACCCCTAGCTTGCGGCTGTGGTTTCGAGCCCCGGTGTGAGCGTAAGTGGCATGGAGATAGGGGCGCCTTCTCAACCTCGTGGGTTTCCTCCGGGCACTCCGGTTTCCTCCCACTGCTAAAGACCCCTACGTGCAAGCGAATTATTGAAATTCAATGAAACCATGTTGATCCCAAAATGACCTAGTTTGTGTCGAGTGGACGTTAAACCCCATTTCTCTCTCTCTGTTTTGTATACATTGGACTCCAGATCTTAACGATGTCGACTACAAACAAAGAACAACACGTGCTTGAATTTCTTAATTCGACAAATTAAAACACGATCGACCCTGGGAATCAAAGTCTAAGTAAAATTATCAACAATAATATTTTGTATATGCATTTCAGTCAAGTTAATGCCTTAATTAGCGATATTTAGATTGAACCCCCATCCTCAGACACCATATCATCGTCGTTTATACCTGCCTCTTTCCCGCAAACCAATACTAATAAAACATGAAAATTAAAGAGTAAATTTGTTGTAATTGAGAGCGTAATTGAGACGAATCCCCACGATAGTTACATTTTGATTACAGAATGTTATTAGACAGCAGACCGGTGTTAACGAAATTCAATGGAGGCAGACCAATATTAATTTCCTCCATTGACTTCAATGTAATATTTCTGTTGCCTTTGCCCGGCTCCTTCTTTTCCCTAATTTTTAGCGTTTTACTTCCTGTCGTTTGCTCAAAACCTTGTGGAGGTTGATCACCGAGATTTTGAGATACACGAAACTGAAAACATGTAAATATCCGCCGTACATATCACCGTATCCGACCTCTAACCAATATTTACGTTCCATCTCAAACCCACGAATATTTACCACAAATGTCAATTCGAAACCTCTTCTTTGACTGAAGACCACAAAACAAACTGGACAGACTAGGCGAGCCGAAGTTTTTTGTTTGATTTTTTTTTTTGGGGGGGGGGGGATGCATTCGTAACCAAATGGTGAAATAGATAAATTTAGTTACGGTCTTTATAAGCTAATAGTACACCAACGTTTCGGTCAAATAAACTATAACTGGTGATACGATATTTTAGAATCAAACAATTTATCAACCAGCTAGCAAGTATACCTTTTCGTAGCTTATAAGTGTGTATAAAGCAATTTAAAGCGTATTACAAACATCCAAGAAAGCAGGCCGTAATAAACAAATTAGTGAGGTGAAACGATTTCGCATAGAAACTTATGGAATACAATTATTGTTTAATGTTTTGTATTGATTAGAATTTTGGGCTGTATATTTCTAGTCCCATTATTAAATGCCTATGAAACAATTTAATCTTGGTTCCATTATTAAATGCCTATGAAACAATTTAATCTTGGTCCTGCTCTTTTTATACGCCCGCATGTTCATATATTGTCGCCCCTGTCCGTCCGGGCGCCCGTCCACAATTGTTTTGTGGACACAGATCACAATAAATTTTAAAATGTATGTTTAATACCTAAAGATCTCGTTCCCTGGCGATATTACCCAAAGATCTCGTTCCCTGGCGATATTCGCGCATGTTAGATCATAAGTTTCTGCATTATGGCCCCTGATTGTACGAAAACGTACGTTTATTGCTCGTGGATCCTTTAGAGGCCTCAATTTTTAAAAACCGTTCAGCGATATCCCTTTACATCACAGAGGTGGTTGAGTGCGAATTTCGTGAAAATTGGTCTGAAACTGCCCGACAAAATAGCCGCCTTTACAATATTTGCGTATTGGGATACGCAGACACTGTAAAAATGTGTAATACCCAAGTTGTTGTCTATCTGCTCCTAATACGCAAATACTTTAAAAGTGTGTAATACCCAAGGTCATAATTTTTTTTTATCTGGTTTTGATGAAACTTAAAGTATATGTTAATATCCGAAAGATATCGGTTCCTGTCATTTCGGTATTCGCACGTTTTCTGGATTATGCCCCCTGATTGTACCAAACAATCAGATGTTTAGTTTGGTGGACCAAGATGTCACAATAATTATTTCTACTATGTTATGGATACACGATGTTTTTTTTTTACTTATGTTAGAAGATGTGAGATAATTTATGATTAAGCTCTGGTTTTAAACATTAGACATGACTACAATAGCATATATATATATATGATTTTTGTGTAAACTACAGCTGTTTATATTGTTACAAAGTTTTGAGCCAATCAATGAAAGAATGGTACAATTGAAAATACCCCCAAACCTAGAACAGGCATCATAATATATACTATAATTTAGTACAATATGATTGTACTTGCATGTATATGATTTAGTACAATCCTCACATTTATTCATGTTCCTCCTCTCTGCAACACTAATAAATGTACATGTTTGTGCATAATTTATTACAACCAAGATTTTAAAAATTAATGATAAATAATTGGAAGAGCTTTATGAGGCACAGCTACAGTAATAGGTCGATGTATGTACAAAGTTTCATGAAGATATCTTATACACCAAAAACTAAGTCAAATATGTTTCCATGGAAACACAAAAATATAAATCCCAGAAAGGCACAACTACTGTAATAGGTTGATGTGTGTACAAAGTTCCAAAAAGATATCTCCGGAAACAAAATCATACACCGAAAATTAAGTCAAATTTATTTCCATGGAAACACAAGCAATATAAATCCCAGAAATTCCTAAATATCAAAAGGCACAACAACTGTAATAGGTTGATGTGTGTACAAAGTTTCAGAAAGATATCTTGAACATTTATGAGATATGCTCCGGATAAAAATTGTGACCACTAGAGGGTCCACAACCTTCGTATTACACACTAATACACAATTTGTGTACAAAGAGCAGACAGTTTCTTTCGTTTTCCCAAAGTTCGAAATCATTCTTCATTATGGTGGGAAGGTGATGTATTTAAACTGAAAAAAAGTGCTATCTCTAAAGAATCTGCAAGCTATAAATGCGAATTTTCGAACAATCAGGAAGTTAAGTTCGGGTATCCACGATTATCAAAAGGAACAAAGATCTTAGTGCGTAACGGTGATTTATTCACACTTTTTTTTTTCAAATCGGATAAAAATTGTGACCTCTAACAGGACCACATGCTAAAAACGTGATTTTTCGTACAATGCGATCAAGGGCCATAATTCAGGAAGTTACGATTCGATATGTATGAAAATGGAAAGGAACCAAGATATTTCCGTTATAAACATGCAATACAAGTTTGAATCAAAGGCAGATGAAAATTGTGATCTCAAGAGGGTCCACAACCCTGATACACAATATTTATTTTGACACCATTTGCGAAGGGGGGGGGGGGGGGCCTAGTGTTTGTTGGTTTGGGTCTGATTTTTACGAACTTAACCATCCTTTGTGTAACTATTCAAACATTTATTTTTTTTAAATCGAAAAAATGCGAAGTTAATAGGGTCCACAAACTAAAATCAGTGGTCATAATTCAGGAAGTTATTGTCAGATATGCGCGAATATCGAAAGGAGCCGAGATCTGTGAGTTATGAACATAAATCGCGCGTTTAAACCAAATCGGATAAATATTGTGACTTCTACAGTGTTCACAAAGTAACACGGTGATTTTTTTTAACTATCAGGGGCAATAATCCATAAAGTTACAATCCGATACATGGCAATATCAACCGAGACCGTGGAGTTATAAACCTATATTTCAAGTATTCACAAACAATTGTGGACGGACAGACAGGGGCGACGACAATGTATGTCTACATAACCAAAATGTGTAGGCAATAATATAATAACTATTTCTGAACCGGAGTGACATATTGTTCCAATCGCTTATGAACACTACATTATTGTGTGCGAGTGTCGTCATAGTCAGGCTTTAATTTGCAACGCAGGAAAATAATGTAACGAAGCCTTTACATATCCATTTGGAACACCTGTTCTTTTAACTTGGTTTAAACTGTATGATAACTATTATATAGGAGATCAACGTCCCGAACACCTGGAAATATACCATAATAAAAAAAAAATAAAAGAAGCGCATCTAAACTACATGTAGTCGTAAAATACAAAGTCTAGCGAACAGATTCGCCGGAATTTGGTAACAATAATAGCAACATATTAAGTAAGGATATTAAAATTATGTGTTTTCCCTCTGTCCTTATGCGTGAAAATGTTATCTTCCAACCTCATAATACCTTAAAAAGTTTTTATTTGAAAATTAACATGACTGCATCCAAATAGCGTGGACGTTGGACTAACCGTGAACCGTGTACTATTTTACAACTGCTATGACCGAGGTAAGTGTAGCAACCAGAATCACCCGGGTTTCAACCGTTACGGTCGTTTTACAGGAGTACTTCTCGCTTGTCAGAGGAGGTGAAACGGCAACATTTTCGTTTTGTCTCAGATTATGTGATTTTCCAGAGTGCTTTCTTTTCTTCTTGTTATACATATCCCGAGTTTTACCCCCTGTTTTTGTTATTAAATCATTGCGCCAAAGATTGTTGGTCGGTTTATGTCCAAATTAAAACCAATATGATTGTTGGAAACAAAGACAATCCTGGTCGTATTTCTTAGATACAATTCCAAATAATCGCATATAAGTCTTGGAATGTTCCAAGTAAACTATTAACTATTATGTAAAACCCCAGTTAAATATCATTTACGTTCATGTAATTATAGAATTCTTCTTACCGTCACCAAGGTACTTTTATCAAGAATAAATAATTTAAAGAAAGTCAGACCAACATCGGTACTGTTCATGTTCTCTATAAACAAGGTAACCTGAAATTAGATGTAATTATGTTAAACATAATATTTTCTCGATTTGCACATCTGTGGATTGACTGATGGTACCAATTTAATGCCCTAGTTCGGGATACTAGTCTTCACAAGCGTGTTTACCCCCCCCCCTCTCTCTTTGAACACCACTGTGCAATCAAGCGCCGCATTGGCTGATATGAACAAGGTCGATGTATACTCACCAGTGGCATTGAGTTTTTGTTCACTTTTGTTCCATCTAAATATTTTGATGTTTCTAAACAACTTTTACTCTGAAAAAGATTGTGATAACAAGAAGTTAGTCTTAGTGGTATAACGCTACTATATTAGAAATAAAATGAAATTAGGTTTAAAACTCTTTTGTTCCCACCGGGATAATATAAACAGGCATACAGTACACGTATACAATTTGCTATGAAGAAAGCCACAGCCTACTCTTTTATCGAATTCAACCTGCCGTGTTTCAGTTGATTGCACTGAGGCCCTCCGCCATGCACTAATGAAAGGGGGGAATCACGCCAGAAAATACCGATTATCTTTTTCGGTCAACACCGGGATGGAACAAGTAGTCACAGTCGTATTCATTGGTCGAGAAAGTTCATCCAGATTTTCCCGCGTGGTTTCCCCCTTGTCAGTGATGCAGGACGGATGTTCTGACAACGACAACTATCTAGTCGTTCGGAAGGTACGACAAACCGGTCCCGTGTACACACTGGCGTGTACGTAAAAGATCCCTTAGCAGTTGGAATTCGATATAAGGGTAGGACATAGCCAACTGTATGGCATGTGTCCGTCTTCATTAGAACAGTTTAGGAGCAGAAAAGTAAGATGTTAAACCCTATTTCATTCCATTAATTAAACAAAGGTTGCCAGGTAACGAAACTTACACCCCATAGATTTCTCGTGTAAAGTCGAATAAATAAAAAAAAACACAATTGTAGAACCTATATGATTATTCTTTTTTTACATGCAAGCAAGACTTTGGACACTGGGCGAAATCAAATGAAATAACCGATAAGTCATTGTCTTTTTTAAAATTTACAACGAATAATTAAAAAGGCATCATCGAAGAACTAGCCCATTGGGCGAAATCAAATGAAATTACAGATAAGTCCTTGTCTTTTTTAAAATTTACAACGAATAATTAAAAAGACAATATCGAAGAGCTAAATCTACTTAGCCCATGTCTTTCTTCGGGCCTTAAATGTTTTGATTTTAAGAAGTTTAGAACGGTTTGACTATTGAAACATGCATTATGCAAGAGCAAAATCTGCCTATTGCAGGTCTTTCTTTAGGCCTGAAATGTTATAGAAACTATCAATTAGACATTATTTAACTTATTCAGACCACAATCAACTCGTGATGTCGAGGCTAGCATTAGATTTTTGTTGGATTGTAGTTTGATTCGCTGAAATATTTTCCCTCGTGATTTACGAATAAAAGTGGATATCAGAGACTACTGGTTTTGTCTTACCGACTTTAGTAATGATGACCGAGGCTAAGCGGAACTTTCATTCGCCTAGTTCTAAGTTCATAATGGATCAACTTGGCTAGGTTTTAACTATTGTAGTGAGAACTGCCAACTCGTTATCTAATCTCCCATAATGTATCTTTAATAGTATAAATTAAAATGGAGCAGCCAGATTATCGTGGTTACGATAATAAACAATCAATGCACACATCTAGTCAAAACTACAACCATTGATAACTTCGCTCAGACTTAAGTCATTTAATTCAAATTTTCAATCATAATTATTTTACATTAACTATTTTTAAACTATTGTTATTCGAACGGACAATTATTGGAAATAAACTCAATTACGAATGACGTTATTATATAATATTGTGAGTGCATCCGGTGCCAAATATAATCAAAGCTGTCTTTAAACAAAAAATATCAATACTCACACTTTCATTCAGACACAGACCTGTTTTCAAAAGAAACACGACGGAAAATACCCTGCCGATGAGCAGAACAGCGCAAATGGCTATGTAAATGGTGGAGGAATGTCCAAAATCCAGGATATGAATGTAACAACAAATTGACACAAAGGCTACGCCCAAATCAAACGAAATAAACGGATTCAACAATTCGTCAACGTTTTCGGCAAGATGACTTATACCAAAATACCGCTTCCTTACTGCCTCGATCTTCTTTTCAATAGAGCGTGATTCCAATGTCTTTTTAAATTCATCATTACATCGTGTGAATTCTGTCCTCAGAATATAACACAA
This sequence comes from Patella depressa, assembly GCA_948474765.1. Classification (NCBI taxonomy): domain Eukaryota; kingdom Metazoa; phylum Mollusca; class Gastropoda; family Patellidae; genus Patella; species Patella depressa. Next base: position 15,936,527 of record OX419720.1, read on the forward strand.
AATATAAACAAATTCGTAAATGATGCACGTGTGTCCAATATACAAGATTCCAAACACATACGTGGAAGATATATATATCCACTGCGTTGGTGACGTTGTCAAAATGGGCGTCTGAAAGCATGTCAAATTTTGGATTAGATACGAGGGGCTGAGCATAACAGAGGAGATAACCATCACGATGATAACGCCAATTAAAAACCAAACAAATATCTTGGTAGATCTTTTCACTTTTTCTGAAGATATTTGGAACAGTGGATCAGCTTTCAAGTCATCATATGCTTTCAGAAAACGATTGAGTTTACTTGGAACGTATGTTATTCCATACAGCGTAAACGCCAGCTCCATAATTGAAGTAATAAGCAACAGCACATATGCAGCTATGTTGACCGGATCCATTTTATTCTGTGCCCCACGAAAACACAAAATAATCTTAATTATATTAATAATTATAACACTGGAGTATATAAGGCTGTAAATAATCTGATAAATCAATCCACATTTTGACCCTGTAAAACGATACCACCCAAAACATGTCATTACTAGAACCAAAGGTCTGATTGACGCATACGTTACAGACAAATCTCTATTCCACTCCATCTCGGTCGTACAGTACAAGAGACTGGTGTTTATCTGCTAGTAATTAGCAGATTTAATCATTTCACTTTGCATGCTTGCCTACGTAACACCATTGTAATGTGCTTCTTTTATTCGAATGTTTACACGCAACCATTTTCTTTGTACTCATATATAGATTAATCACTGTTTGTATTCTGTTACATAAGTTCGATTCGTGTACTGACAATGGCATACTAACTTTATTAATGAAAGATACACAGTACATATAAATATGTAAAATTAAGCTGTTGATTAATATTATCAATATTATAATACACCGATCAATTAATCCCTTATTACAGTAGTGTACTCATCATGAAGTAATCACAAAATGAGTTTAATGCTGTAGTTGAAGGGATTAAACAGAGTCTCAAAAATTAAGTCTGAGTATTTATAAAATTTATGAATCAAAATATAGAGACATGGTGTATTTACCTTGTCTGAAAATTTCAGCTCAAAATATTGAGTCGTTTGGACACGCAACCCTTTTAAGATTTCGGGTCAATCTTTTCATAGGGTGACCAGATAATCGATTCCCGTTTCTTGAGGGGTTTATACAGTGAATGAACTATGTGCTGTACTTGATAACAAACGGTAAATTTCACCTACACGTTATTGTTATAGAAAAAAGTCTGGTTTTATCCAGACACTGTATAATAGCACAAACTCCATTTCCAGATGAAGATTGTCAGGTTTAAGTTATTTGCAAGCGTATCACAAATATCTAGTTACTTGGTCGGTCCTTACTTAGGTAGTGGAATTTTAACACAAAATTAAGCAATTTATTACCCAAAAATTTACCAGGATTAACCCTTTAAGGTCTATTTCGGGGCAAGGGTCACGGTGGGTAAGACGCAGGTTCGTAAGCCTGGAGGTAGGGTGTTGGATCAATGCTTTGGCTGAGAAAGTTCATCCAGATTTTCCGGCGTTGTTTCCCCGTAGCAGTGATGCAGGACAGACTGCATTGAATTTCTTTCTTTTATTAAGTAACTGGAACTTCACTGTAAATACGAACAAACTATGAAAGACGTTTTTTCTAATGGCTATGAATTCTTGACACGTTTACCTATTTAGGTGAAAATCCGAAGCCTTGTTGCATAAGTAAACCGGTAGGTCGTCACTGTTGTAAACATTCTTTTTCGATGCATTGCACAATACGGCTAGCAGTCGAATTACGCCTCGAACTATATTTGTTAAGTTCTAAGCCAATCAGAAACCATAAAAGCAAACAATATGCCGGGATTACTGGATAATATCACCAGTTAAATATGTCCACTAGACACTAACGGGACTTAAACATGGTTCAATTTCATTCGAATTATTCTCTTGCGCGTAGTGGTCTTTAGTAGTGGGGAACCCGGACAAAATCAACCAGGATGAACGGGCGACATGACGTGCAACCGGGAAATCGTAACCACGCCAGTGGACTAAATGACAAGCCTTATGATATCGAGTGCATAGCCAAACCATTCGGCTAAATAAGAGAGTATAAGATATGTACATTTATTTTAACAAATGCAATTATATAAATTTCTTCATACACAACACTACCATACACCACTAGTATTAATGAAAAATGTATATAATAATAACATTGTCATTTATAAAGTGTGTTAAAGGGACAATCCCGATAAGAACAGAGTCTCAAAAATTAAAATCCGAGCCTTTATGAAATTTATGGACCAAAATATAGAGGCATGGTGTATTTACCTTGGCTCAAAGTTTCAGCTCAAAATATTGAGTCGTTTTGACGTTAACGTCAACACTGCTTATCCGGACACGTAACCCTTTTAAGATTTTGGGTCAGTTTTTCGATTGGGTGACCTAATAATCGATTCCCGTTTCTTGAGAGGTCTATACAGTGAATGACCCATGTACTGTACTTGATAACAAAAGGTAAATTTCACCTACATATCATTAGTATAGAAAAAAGTCTGGTTTTATCCAGATACTGTATAATACAACGGTCTCCATTTCCAGATGAAGACTGTCAGGTTTAAGTTATTTACAAGCATATCACAAATATCGGGTTAGTTGGTCGGCCTTAGGTAATGGGATATAAGGGATTTTAACACAAAATTAAGCAGTTTTATTCCCAAAAAAGTTATCGGGATTGGCCCTTTAATACTGGCGAACGGTTTCTAATGCGCTTTTCGGGTTATTGTATTCACAGAATACATGTAGTTACGCACAGAACAGGCCTTGTGCCCATAAACACTGTGCAAAATTAGAAGATATATACCAGTAAATAAAAATACATATAAGAAAAAAAAACACAATTATCTAAATAAAATAGTTCCAGAAAAATGAATTAGAAATGAAATGCGGTTTAACGTCCTACAGTTCTGATCCTATACATGTACTGGGCTAATGGAGACGGGCATACGGCTGGTCACCTCTGGCTTGCGGCTGTGGTTTCGATACCTGGTGTGAGCGTATATGGCACGGAGATGGGGGCGCCTTCTCAACCTCGTGGGTTTTCTCCGGGCACCCCGGTCTCCTCCCACTGCTAAAGACCCCTACGCGCAAGCGAATTATTGAAATAAAATTGAAACCATATGTTAGTCCCAAAATGACCTAGTTTGTGTCGAGTGGAAGTTAAACCCTATTTCTCTCTCTCTCTCTAGACGGCCATACACTATGAGAGAAATTTTGCCCGGACACAGCACTATGGCCTTTTCTTATATCGAATCCTAACTGCCAAAGGATCTTTTACGTGCATGCCAATGCATACAAGAGACCTCAGTTTTCGTAAGATCCAAAAGACTGGACAGTGTGCTATTATTAGGGAATTTTGCCCGGACACAGCACTATGGCCTTCTCTCATATCGAATTCCAACTGCCAAGGCATATTTTACGGGCACGCCAATATATAAACGGGACATCGGTTTTTCCTCAAATCCAAATGACTAGACAGCTGTTCTTGTACCTTGTTCTTAGACGACGTCTTACAGTGTTGGCACTTACTGGTCCATGTCTTCCGACGACTGCTGCGCCTGTTCGAGTCGCTGGGCGGAATCTATCACGCAGATGAGTGACGCGTTGAGGACCAGGTCATTGACGGTCACGTGTTGATCCAGTAACTCGAAAACGTTCCACCAACCTTACAATAGTGGACTGATGACAATTGGAGTGTAGACCTGCCAGCCTTGGACATTCCCATGGCTTCATTCCGTTGATTTTCGACATCTCTAGCTCGATTCCTTCACACTTTCAACAACAAATTACGACAGATTGATGTTTCACAGTTTATGTATGTACTGCACATTAAGTTTAAATCATGCTTTTAAAGAGCTCACACACAATGCTGCACGTGAATATTGCATTTGTGTACACCGGCCGATATTTTATGCGTTTGGGAGCGATGTGTGAAACAATAGTTCATAGTATTATATAATATTATAGATACAAAACCACCTAGTAATAAAGTATTTGGGAAAAAATGTGATGCGTTTTCCATGGCGCTCAGTATATGTTTGGCTGGTTTTTTTTTTTATATTCGAGCAATTTACACAAATACATACAAGAAAGTATTTAGGGGATAACACTTGCTGTTTCGCTTTTTGAGGGGTGTTATTTGTAATATGTATGTATCTTTCTATAAATCAGCAAAGAACAACCATGTGCTTTGAATATCTTTTATTTACCCAGGTGCATACACCCGTGCAACCTCAGGTGTCCTGTCGTAAAATACCATCCAGATTACCTAGACTCATAAATCATATATAGTCAAGATACATATAGATATCTTTCGTAATGATTGAACAGCTCAGTGACATCCAAAGTTATCTCAATGTATCCCTTGTCCCACAAAACCTGGGAATAGACATCAATGGAGTATTACTTCACTACGTAACAGATCAATGTCCACAAACCCAGAATAAGAATCAACTAATAATAAATATGTTTTATTATTTAATTCAAATACATCAGTTCCAACATGAGACCACGGTCTGTTTGGAAGAATTCGTCGATGCATAGGCGGTTTAATATTATGACGACGAAATTTACAACACGCATTACACTGCTGAACTAGATGTTCTACTTCAACACTCATATTTGGGCAAAAAATTACATCTCGAGCTAACTGTGATGTCCTTAAAATGCCTTGGTGCGATATATGAATCAAATTGAAAATGTTTGGTCTCATTGATTTAGGAATTGTGACCTTTTCACACAACAGAACAGAACAGAACACCACCATAATACGACAATTCATCGCCAACATGTACACACAAAATATGGTCAGGCCAACCATTTAATTTATGTGTTTTAAGCTGTTGCATAGCTGTGTCGTCATTAATACACATCTTAAGTTTGTTTAATTTAGGAACTGACATAAATATACTTGATAGAATGTGTACTTCAAATTCATTGTCATATTCATGACCACGCGTGTCACACGACTGTGACGGCCCTGGACAGTGTATCTGCCACACATAATTCTTTGCCCAGTCGATATTATACATCTAAACTATATTTCTTGACCCTCAAAATCATTTTTTGTAAACGTGAAGGTGCACAATATAACGGTTTATGAGATTCTGTATGAACAACTCGCTGACCATATATGCATTCATGAAAACGTTCACACGCAAAAGTAATTGCTAGCATCCCCTTCTCAATTTGCGCATAGTTTATTTGGGACTTACTCAAGGATTTTGATGCATATGCGATCGGTTTATTGTCTTAAAGTAAAACTGCTCGTAAACCAGTTGAACTCGCGTCAATGGAAAGCGTCACAGGGTTTTCTACATCAAAATATTGCAGTACTGGTGCGTGCGAAACTAATTTTTTTAATTTTTCAAAACTATCGATTTGTTCAGAGAAAACTGCCATTCAACATCTTTTTCTAGTAAAAAACGTAAGGGTGCAGCGATCTCTGAATAATTAGGAATAAACATTGCAAGATATGTTACCATTCCTAAAAATCTCTGTAACGATGGTTTGACAACTGGACTGTCCATCAGGTTAATCGCGTCTATCTTCTTACAATCTGGTTTAAGACCATCTTTAGTTAACAAAAGTCCAATATACGAAATTTCACTTGGTTCAAATTTACATTAATTTGTTTTTATTTAATTTAAGGCACACGTCACGAGCTCTTTGTAAAACCTGTTTCAGTTTAGAATTATGTTCCTCGTTAAAATATCGTCAACTATGACTTCAACTCCATCTATGTCTTCAAATATTCCAGACATAGCACATAGGAAAACTTCAGATACTAAATGGTAGATGATTGAATTGGTACTGTACAAAAGGTGCGTTAAATGTACATTTTGTGGAGCATTCGCTATCTATTTGAATTTGCCAGTAACCATGAGGCGTTTGCGAAACTAGTTCTTCAATTGTTCTCATAAGAAAATGTTCACGCAAATCGCGGCGGTGGACGTAACCGATACCTTAAAAGTGGATAATAGTAGAGCCGAAATACGGAGTGTTTAAGCAAATCGTTTTTAAGGGAGATAACGGGTGGTATAACAAGACCTTCATCATTCCAGTAGAGAAGAGTCCGGCACCTCCGGGCTATGCCAAGAAGTTTTCCCAAACAGACGAAAACTCAAAAAAACAAAAAAAAACCACCTTGCCGCTGCACCACACCGTCGATTAATAATGGTTTGTGTTTGGTGCGAGACTTCGTTCAGGCAAATGGTGGACTTGAAAACTCACATGAAGACTGAACATTCAAAGAAGTTGAGACTCATGCTAGGGAAATTTTTGTCTGAAAACAATGGCTTTTTGGATGGCTTACCACCCAGGGGACTATATGGATCGGTCACCCAACCCTCGTCTAGAAACCCGAAGGAAACCATGAAAGCACGAATGGAGATTTTAGCCATGATAGACAGAGTATGCTGTTCCACGAACCAAAGATCTGTGGTATCGAGGTTGGGAATTCGAGGAACGGGACGCTGTGACGAAGCAAACTTACTCACCTTCCAGACCTAGAATGTATGAAGACCCGACACTCAAGAACATCAACATCATGCAGGGAAACACCAACGCAATATCCAGCACGGAAGTAGGCATGGGATCAGGGCCCTGTTTCACGAAATTTTAACTTAAGATAAAAATCCAATTTTAGTAGATACTTCAATTTTGATTGGCTAAGCACTAAAATCAATCTATTATTATCCAATCAAATTACTAAAATTGGGATCTTATCTTAGTTAAAATTTCGTGAAATAGGCCCCTGAACTATTATGGGCGATACGGTTTTAAACCACAACAAATCAATGGACGCCCTGCCCGGAAGGCTAGTGACCATCAAGACAAACAACCTCGGAAACTTACCGATGGTCTTCCAAGAGGTAGTGAGAGCAGATATCAGTAAAATAAAAGAAAACAAGGCAAAGATGTAAAGGCCAGTCTAAGAAGGTGCGAATTGGAGAAACTGTCATATCAGAGAACACTAGTGGTTTGACGGAAAGAAAGTACATGGTATCAAGAACAAAGCAAGAAGTAATAATGATGTAGGACATGGGGAAGGAGGTAAGCACAACCGATCAAATGATGAGAGGGAAGCCGTGGGAAACAGGATAAACAAGAAGGGAGGAATAGATTTATTTAAGAAAGACAGAAATGTCAACAAGATATAGAGCCATAATACTGAAAGGATTGCCATCGTTGGAATGGGCAAAGCACACTCGTCTCCCCTCCCAACACGGATCTCCGTATTTTTCGTAACGTCCCGCTGGCAGCTCTAGGATGCTGGGTGGCTTACAAAATTTGTGGTAAAAGCCAATAGATTACAAATATAAGGAATCAATTGTTTCAAATAGATTTAGGCAATATTTGGAAAAATAAAGACCATATCACTCATATTATTAAGCATAGGATTTTAGATAGTTCTTTCTTTAGTTGCTGAAGACTTGTTCTTAACGCCCCTTAGGTTTTTCTTTTTATTTACATAATGAAAAATCTAAGGCTGTATCTAAGATAAACCATATCACCTTTGAGTTACAAATAATGGATAAGTTGCTTGTTACTGTGTCCGATTTATCCATATTATTCCCTCTATGATTGTATGTAATAATTCTGAACACATACTTTTTTAAAAATCAAATAATGGATAGTTTTCTGCATTAAGTCACTAATAATGGATAGGATAGATTCTTACAACACTACCCACATGGATACATGTGACAAAACAAGCCACGAGTCCAAGGGAAACTATTAACCCAATATTTTTTATGATTGTCGTAGTGCAATGTTATCTTCGGCGACAAAGTTCTTGGGTGGTGTAGATTTTCAAGGTCTTCGAAGCGTCCTAGACGAAAAAATGAAACAACTGTCTACAATGGGCCATGGAATACCAAAAGGGGGAATATAATTGTTGGATAAGCTGACGTGGAAATATGCGTGCGGGAAGGTTAACGCCGTTAACTTTATGTTGATATACTGACAACAGAACTTTAGTGCGGTATACTGGAAATGTATCCAAAGCAAATCGTGGTTGATGACATGATCGGCATTCAACGCCTAATGTTGTATAACCATGTATAAGTTCTAAACATGTATTATGGTGGTCTGTATCCTGCTACTAAGGATACATGATTTATCTCCCTTACATATTGCCTGTTGTAAGACTTGATAATTTGTATGATTAGGAGTGAGCTCCCCTGAGAGGAAATGAATAAACATGTGCCTGTGATAAAGTCGTTTGTTTATGTGAATGTTTCTCTAAAGAAAATATATAAATAAGTGTGAACTTCACAGCACACAACATGGTGGAGATGCCAAAAAGTTCCCCAATATAAGTATTTGACACTGATTTTTAGTGGATGGCTGATATTAACTCTGATTTTCATGGATTGAATTTGGATGAATTGTGTTCCATATTAATTAGTGGTTGAGACTGTTCCAAAGAGCAACTTGAAAACCTAGATTTTACAACAGTTTACTCTAGCTAACCCTAGATCAGTAGATGACTGAATTTTATTAGTATGTAGTATGTGTGATTTGTTGCAGTACCGGTATCTTTAGTAGTTACTAAAGTAGGTCTACTAGTTTGGTCTACCCCACAGCAGCTAGAGTAGAGTAACACTTTAAATATGTGAAGAGGCCTTTTATTTCGACTTATGTTGATTCCTGTATACAGAAACTCACAACCATTAATACAGATAAACTAATTAGTGATAAGTCCAGTTTTTCAACATTGCTTGTGATAATGTGAATGAGTTTTACTTTGACACTGACAGTCGTCTAGATTTGTGCTTGACTGTTTTAAGCAGCGTTTCAAGGGATTGTGGAAGCCGTCCATTTCAAAGAACAGTTCCAAGTGTTGTTTTTTTTGTTAACCAGCCAAGTTTCACAGTGCATGTGATCACAGACTTTAAAATTTGTGCTTTTGCAAATTCTAGCTAAACATGAAATAATAGACAGATTTGTATCGTTTTCCTTTGAAACTATTGATTCGAATTACAAATTTGATTCCTTGATTTATTCCATTATGATATTTACAAACCTAATTAGTAATATTGTCGGATAATTTGTATATCAAGTGTAACACTTTTGATAGGTCTTTTATGTTGGATTTTCATTCTAGTAATTCCATTTTTGTGAAACTTTTAAAGTTTCTAAATATAGCCTATAATATATACATGTAAATGGTAAATACTATTTGAATCACCGGATTAATCATTTGTTTTTCCTTTCAGCTTCCCACCATCCTTTTGACGTTGATCAATTTATATGTAATCTCTAGTCAGTTATTCATTATGGAGAAAATGATTGACCGATTCGATGGCAATATTATTGATAGGGACAATGCTAGGGCCCACACATTAAGCTTTGAGGACTATCTATATCACACGGACATATCGCCCGAGGATGGAGATTTGGAACATGTAGTTCGCCTTTTTAAACAGTCACTGAAGGGTTCTGCTCGGTTATGGGTTGAAAACTGTGATTTCGATTCCTATTCTAGCTTAAAAGAACAGTTTATCAATAAGTTGTCTGCTACTAAGACTACTCTGGGTCTGTATTCGCAATATTCCAGCTTACAGTATGACTGTTCTCTTTCTCCAGTTGAAAATCTCGACAGGATTACAAAATTAGCTTCACAGCTAGATTATAACGCTTCTCAAATCCGGGATAAATTTATATCAGTTCTCCCTAACAATTGTAAGCAGTCCGTCATCATGGTCAGTTCCGATGACACACCGGTAGAGATCCTTGCTGCTAAAGCCCAGCGATACTTTGATGTCAGTTCGAGCGTTCCCTCTTCAACAGTAAAAGAAGTATCCTTTAGTATGTCTGGATTAAAGGATGAGGTCTCCAATTTAACATTGGAATTGAGTACTCCATCCCCATACACTGATAGTTCTGTCAGGAAGGTCCAGTCAGACCGTCAACTACATAGATCCCCATCAACAGACAGAAACGTTTCTCAATCAAGGTTTCGTCGATCGCAATCGCCACATTATTCTCGTTCATTCTATAGGACTCAATCACCTGCTAGGAATCGGTCTACTTTCCACAATAGATCACCTGATCCGTATAATTCTCGTTTATCCTATAGAACACAATCACCTGCTAGGAATCGGTCTGAAAATCGATCACATCCATCCAGAAAACATGTCATATTTTGTGATTATTGTCTTTATCCTGGCCATACTTGGCAGTTTTGTTACGTTCGTCAAGAGCATCTTTCTCATCGACAGTTGTCACAGAACAAGCCGACCTATCCAAATGGTCCTACCATATCTCGTCAGGATTTTTGAATTCGGGAACATTTGACACTCATGCTCCACAAATGTTCCCCAATTCCAATTTTGTAACAAAGGCCAATTCTGCAAATGCGGACCAAGATGTTATTGTTCAGTTAAATCGTTCTAACTTTTGTAAAGGTGTTTTACCTGATAAGAAATCAGTTATTATTTTGTTTGACAGTGGTGCATCCAAGTCTTTAGTATCACAGTCTGTTATTAACTCATCTTCATATCTGTCAAGTCTTTCTGTACATACGTTGGAAAATAGTTTAAATTTTCGTATGGGTAATGGTCAAATATTGACTTGTTTTTCGTTCATGTTGGTTAAAATTTTTATACAAGGCTCTTGTTTTAATGTTAAAGTTCATATTGCCCCACATTTGGTTGGATTGATTTAATCTTTGGTCAAGAAACCCTGTCAGAGTTAAAAGGGTCTTTACAATTTGATACAAATCAATTTCAGTGCAAGTCTAAGAAGATATCATTTACTCCAACACACAGTGTTTATATTCGCCCTGGCCATACCCGTTATGTAACCTTATATGGTAACGTGCCATCTATATACCGGAATCGTGAAGTTCTTCTTAAGACAGTGTCAAAGGCACCCTCTTCCTCGTATATACTGGCAACATTGCAACGCAATAAAACCATCGTTCCTGTATCTAATCCTGGTAAAAAGACTCTTCATCTTAGACCTTCTCAACATTTATTTTATTTTAACACTGGCAATCTCTTCTTATGTGATTCATCAGATTTTGTGCACAATTCACAACAAATTTCTCCCCATTCTCATAGTACTCATTCACCTCATAAACCTGCGTTCGAGGTTCTTAAGCAGACTATCAACTTGTCTAACGGTTGTATCTTGTCGCCTACTCAGAGAGAGGAGTTTCTGCACCTTCTAGCTAAACACAAGGATGCCTTTAGTTTGTATGGTGAGATAGGTCACTGTCCAAATTTAGAAGTAGATATAGAAGTCACTGATTCGCGTCCATTTTATATTCGTCCATATCACACAAATGAAAGTGATAAACAGATTATTGATGCAGAACTTGACAAATTAGTCAAGCAAGGTATTATAGCTGAGGGTCATCAATCTTATACCTCTCCGATATTGGTATTGCCCAAGAAAGGCAGCACTGAGAAGCGCGTTGTCGTCGATTTTCGTCATTTAAACAACCGCATTAAAAGGTATAATCATCCCTTCCCTTTACTGGCTTCAACATTACAACGGATAGGTAATGCCTCTCCCAAAGTTCTCAGTTGTTTGGATTTAAAATCTGCCTTTTTCTCTTTGCCCCTTGCCCCTAATGCCCAACAATATACTGGAATCTCATCATATCATGGCGGTCGACATTTCTACTTTAAAAGGCTAACCCAGGGCCTAAGTGTCTCACCTGCCATTTTCCAGACAAAAATGGATAAAATCCTATCTAAAGTTCCTGACAGCCGTCATTACTGCATTGCACACCATGATGATATTATTATCTTTAGTAAAGATGCCCAGGATCATAGTAAGCATCTTCAAGCAGTCTTCAAAGCCCTGATAGATAATGGTTTAAAGATTTCCCCTGGCAAATGCTCATTCTTCAGACGTGAGGTCGTCTACATGGGCCACATCATAAAGGTAAATGATGATGGACTTGTAATTTTGAAGGCTTTAGCAGATCGTTGTCAGTCTATTCAGCATCTCATCCGTCCTAAGTCCAGTAAAGAGGTACGTCGATTCATAGGAGCTGTAAACTACGTATCCAATTTTCTTCCAAGATTACAAGAAGTAATGCAACCTCTCCATGGCATTTCATCAAAAAAGTCCAAGTTTGCATGGTCCAATGTACATGAAGAGGCTTTTCAGAAAGTTAAATCTCTGTTAACTACACCACCAGTCTTGTATCTTCCAACGGCAACAGGTCATCTTACTCTCTATAGCGATACAAGCCGTTCTGCAACTGGCTCATATTTGACACAAGTCATTAATGGCAAGGAAAGGATCTTAGGTTATTACTCAAAGAAATTACCTCCAGCATGTGCCAATTACAGTGTCACTGAACTAGAAATGTTTGGTTTGCTAATAAACATCACCCATTTTCAGTACCTTCTCCAAGGAGTAGAATTCACTGCTGTTGTGGATCATTCTGCCATTGTACACATTCTCAGTTCTAAGAAAGAACCTTGTACTCAACGCCTTAAGAGGATTATCATCAAGCTTTCACAATATTCCTTCCAAACATGTTATAAAAAAGGTACAGAGATGGTATTAGCTGATTTTTTGTCCAGGAGCTCCACTGATACTCATGATTGTGAAATTGATCAAGTGGTCCCCACAGCCTTTGCCTTTTCAGACTTCGCTTTTCCAATTCTCTCGCAAGTTAATCGACCTATTACTCGTCGGTATGCAAAGGAACAACAAATACCTATCCCAGATCTGTTTCCCAAATCTAAAGCTTCCTCAACTATTTGCATACCATCTTCAGTATCTCAAGAAGATATACCTCCAACTACTCCTACGTCTGATTTTGGCCCAGATTCAGAATCATTTGATAATCAGTCTCAGGCACAGATCCCAACTAAGAATGTTTCCAATCAGGTTATCGACCCCGCTAAACCAACAAAGCCCCCTTCTTTGACTAAAGTGCCCACTCACCAAAATACAACCTATTTGGGTAAACACAGACCAGTCGTATCCACAACAGAAACTCGTCCCGAGGAGCGTCTTGTTGACAAATCTGAGGATGTAATCGATGACTCAATTCCGATAGACCTGTGCATTCCTCCCAAACCCCTACTTCACAATTGTGAAAAGGTTGTTTCTTCTCATTTTCCAAAGCAAGCTGAACTGACCAAACTCTATAATGTTATTAAGCGTAAGATAATCAGAGATTACAACTTACCTTTTGATCAGAATAAACTTCGCTTAGAACAGGAAACATCTCCTTATTTCAAACAGGTTTATGACTATCTGGCACATGATATCTTGCCTAGCAATCGTAAAGCTGCTAAACGTTTAAAACTACAGTCAGAGGAGTATATTTTAGCAGAACAGCTTTTATTTCGCCTCCTGGTACATGATGATGATCGCTTTACTCTTCAGTTAGCCGTTCCGGAATCAATGTGTAATGGCTTAATCCATCAGTATCATGATAGCCAGTTATGCAATCATCAAGGTGTTGTTCGTACCTATTTAACCCTACGGAAGTTATTCTATTTTCCAAACATGTTTCAGCGAATTACACAGTATGTCAATACATGTTCAACCTGCCAACAATTCAAGCCCAAAACAGATACAGCCAGAGTTTTTCATCCTCGAATCCCTGAGGAATATAATGGTTTCAGCAAATTAAGCATTGATTTTAAGTCTATGCCCACATCAGTTTCTGGTTTCAAACATCTCCTTGTTGTTTGCGATGAGATAACACGTTTTGTTATTTGTGTTCCTACAAAGTCTGTCGATGCAGAAACAGTTTGCGAAGCTTTAATTCAGAAGGTTGTTTGTCTATTTGGTCCTCCATCAGTTATCATATCTGATGCTGCTTCAAGTTTTACTGGAAAACTAGTTTCTTCACTCTGCACAGCCCTTGGTATTAGTCAGAAAGTGATTAGTGTTGCCAATCATGGTAGCCTTCTAGTCGAACGACACATCAGGTCAATTTCAGACTTCTTAAAGGTCAACTTAAATCAATGTGGAACCGATTGGGTCAGATACGTGTCTACGTGCTGCTATGCATACAACTCCTTTTCTTCATCAAGATTAGGTAGTTTTTGTCCTTACGAATTAGTGTTTGGTCGTAAACCGAAAAATCTTACCCATCTCAATTGGCAATTTGATGGCATTTGTCGCTCCTATTCGGATTATATTTCCCAATTGAAGGACAGATTTGATCATATGTCGAAGACCATAATGGATCTCCAGAAACGTCAGCAGGAATCACAAAACATAAGTGTTGCTCATAATCTGAGTAAGAATCCTGTGTATGGATTGGGTCAGCTGGTGTATGTTCTCAAGCCTTCATCTTCCAGCTTAACTTCAAATTCACGAAAAATCAAGGCCGATTGGTGTGGTCCTTTGGTTGTCCATCAGGTACTCGATCGAACCCATTACGTTCTTGCCACATTGGATGGCAGGGTGCTTTCGGATGTCTATTCTATTAATAGACTAAAGCCATGTTTTGTACGGTCACCTAATTTTCAAACCAAAATTACCCATATTGATCAACTGCAAAAGGAGCTGGGTAATGTTCCAGCCAATAATGCTCATACCCTTACTGAAATTAATCCTTCATGTTTAATTACTGATGAGAATGATATTGTTCTACATTCATTCAATGAGACTGTAATCCCTTATAACAGGATCACAAAACCAGTTAATTTACACCAGTATGTACATAATAGTGATGATAACCATCATCTTGCTACTGTTGGGACTTTGTCTAATTATCAGTTCACCCAACAATGTCATGTTTTACAAAATGTTTCTAATGTGTCTACCATGGAGTTAAAGAAAGCACGGTTCAAGTGTGGTTCCCTACAAGTTTTAGTTACCATACCGCACACAGAGGCAAGCCATAAGTCTTCTTGGGTCCCTGTAAATTCTTGCCCTACATTATTTGCCATTGTCAATAACCTTATTGGTGATAATAAGCTCCAAGTTACAGGTAGCATTAGTAAATATAGATTGATTAACATGTAATACTGTTTTTGTAGTGTTCATTCAGAAACCCAGCTGTATATCAACCTAAACACTGTAGATATCTACAACATGTGTTTTAGTACACTAATGGGTTTCGGAGCATTGTGAATGTTCACTTTAATACCTTCCATATCGTATATGTAAATATATTGTTTGAGTTATAATATGTACCATAGTTTTAGTTTTGCTTTTCTTAAAATCATAGTTTAAT
The DNA here is from genome assembly GCA_948474765.1 of Patella depressa. Classification (NCBI taxonomy): domain Eukaryota; kingdom Metazoa; phylum Mollusca; class Gastropoda; family Patellidae; genus Patella; species Patella depressa. Next base: position 15,951,753 of record OX419720.1, read on the forward strand.
CATAGTTTACAGTTTGTCTAACCAGTTGTACTTTGATTCAAAAACTGCGTTTTTGATTTCAGTCGGGGGGATGTTGTATAACCATGTATAAGTTCTAAACATGTATTATGGTGGTCTGTATCCTGCTACTAAGGATACATGATTTATCTCCCTTACATATTGCCTGTTGTAAGACTTGATAATTTGTATGATTAGGAGTGAGCTCCCCTGAGAGGAAATGAATAAACATGTGCCTATGATAAAGTCGTTTGTTTATGTGAATGTTTCTCTAAAGAAAATATATAAATAAGTGTGAACTTCACAGCACACAACACTAACAAAACGAAATGAAATAAAACGTTTAACGTCCTACGCTTTCAACGCCTTACATGACAAGATCGCAAAACCCACCCACATGTCCAGTCAGATTATATGAAAAGTATATGAGCTTACAGTAGGTAAAGTTTGCATGCTCCTTTTCTCGAACAGCACACTGCATGTCGCGTACCCTTCTCCATAAGCCCCCTTTTGTTTCCTTTATCTTAATCTAACTGCCTGTTGAGTTTTGTAATAAGTTATTATTTTGTTATAATAGAATAACTTGCTGGATTGATTCATCTACCCTTCCGATTCAATTTCATAACGACTCATACATTTTCGCAGTTATTGAAATCAAAACCTTGTAATCGATTTTTATATTAGCTCCAAGGTCCGTTTAGATAGTCATCTGTCTTTTACTTATTTATTTTTATTTATTTATTTTTTTTTTGGGGGTGGGGGCAAATTTTATTAGTTACCATTTATTTGTATCTATTAAAATGCGTATAACTTACCAATTATCTACTCCACACGCACCATTAAGTCACTCAATCCTTCTATTTATGAGGATTTACAGGTTCTTAAAGGGATCATTACTTCTTAAAAGGACTGTTATTATCCATACTCCGCGCAGTGTTGCGTTTGATTAGAGGTAATCCAACTACACCATGCTATTATGAGTGGATATTGTTGTGCTAAATTTTGATTGATCAGTAGTCCGTCTACCAACCAATCACTAGCTGCCAAAACTGGACCAAATATGTTTACATAACGTATACGTCATGCCTAATTAACCCGTGCATAGCAGAATACTGCAGTAAAACTAATTGCGTGACAAACGAGGCTATCAAGTCGAATGAAATGTAAACAATACTGTTTGGAAACGAACATACTTTCACCGTTTTAATACCTTAAATCACTGTCCAAAGATTTAGGGAAGACCCAGATTAAACGAAGGACTGTCATGTTGCTGCACTTAAGTGATAGCTTTCATTGAATGGAAAGAATAGACACACTCCCGCAAAGTTCAAGAAACAGACGCTATTCCAGCAATGGTCAGAGAGGGATTTCTCGGGCCATTGCTTCAGGAATATGGTTATTATCATACCAAATCAAATGGGAGATCAGAAGAAAGAAAACATTCGTAATGAAAAATGGCAAAATATAAGTACTCTTTATTAACTTCACAGTTGACATAGATACGATACCCCCGGTATTATTATTACTGTACTTTTTTTGTAATTTATCTATAAGCTTTAAAGGTAAACCAACTAAAAGTGAATTAAAATGATCTAATCGAGAAATGACAAGAGAATTAACAAGTGAACTCTACAGTCACAAATTTACGTATTTTACCTCCATTTCTAAAAATTAAAATAACACAATTTACAAATATTATTTACTTGAGCTTCCATAAACATACAACTTTCAAAGAATGCGCCCATTACGAGCAGAATAAAATATATCACAATTACCAATTAATTGACGCCTTGAGCTTAATAACAAATATTCGGTTTTATTATCATTAAAATTTGAGAAAGTTCTTTGACAACCATTTTCTTATTTCACTAATTCAGTTCTAAAGTTACAATTCTGATAATTAAAAACAGGATGGACAATTAGATGCAAATGAAATATAAAATTGATTATCATCGGCATACAAATGAAATCTGCGACCATTTCTGACAATATCACCTAATGGTGACGTAGAGAGGAAATGTATGCCTCAAATGTTGCGCCAACCTTTGCGAAGAAGCGAACTTAACATAGTTCTTAATGTAGCATAGCTGTCATCATACGCGTGATTATAATTTTCTTCCGGATCACCTGTATGATTGTACAATTCCATACCATATAATCTACTCCAGTCCGGTTTGTAGATCGGTGCTTTAGTGAATGCTGCCCATTCCGTGTATCGATAGTGTTGAGTGCGCAACGTATAACCCATAACAGCCTGATCTCCAAGCTTCCTTGGATATTGTGAAAATACAACCTTCTTCAGTGAGATGTTAGGATCGGTAACCAAAGGCATAAGGCTTGTTCCTTCCGTGCACAGAATGGTGTTAGTTGAATCCTCTGGGCATGATGGTAATGGCTTAAACCCAGCAGCCTCCACCAAGGTAGGGAACAAATCAACAAACTCTGTCATCTGTTCTGTAATAATTCCACGGTCCGTTACTCCTGGAATATGAATCATCATAGGTGCATGGACAGCATTTTCAAAGTTAGTTTCTTTACACCACTCTCCATGTTCACCCAACTCCCATCCGTGATCTCCCCAGAAAGACACGATGGTGGTGTTGGCTAGACCTAAATTATTCAATTCCTGAATTACTTGTCCTACCAGGGAATCTGTATATGAAACGGCACTGTAATAAGCTCTCCGGAGATCTTTCACTATGTTTGCTGGGAATGTTGTATTAATATCTCCAGATGCATTTACGTTAGCGATATCCTTATAATTTCTTAAATTATCAAAAGGAAACCACGCTACACTCGGCATATTCACGGGCGCATATTCATTGTCTGGTAACTGAATATCTTCCATTGGGTATAAATCCAAAAATTCGTCCCTAAAAATAAACGGTAAATGAGGCTTATGAAAACCAACAGCTACGAAAAATGGCTGTTCGCCGCGTTTTGCAGCTGGTGCTACCTCTTGTAACACCTTTACTGCGTTGTCTGCTAATACCATATCTTGTAAGGGCTCCTTTTCATAATCTGATCTTGGAATGGCCATCCAACTGTAACCTTTCTTCGAATAAGAATCATCTTTTGCATGAAAATATGGAACAGACCATGAAATAGGATCATCCCTTCCCGATGCAGCTTCTCCTGGATGAAAAATCTTACCCATACCAACGGTCATGTAACCATTTTCTTTGAAGTACTGGGGTATTGTAGTAAAGTTACCGCCAACTTTTCGGAAGTAATGTTTTAGGTCGTAAACATGTGTAGTGTCTGGCCGTCTACTTGTTAACAACGATGATCTACTAGGATTACACAGAGCTTGTTGAACGAATGCCTTCTTCAGCAAAAGACTTTTGTTAGCCAATGCATCTATATTGGGTGTATGCATCACAGGGTGAACAGGATTAGGAAAATCGGGTCCATCATAGGCACCTAACTGGGGCCTCATATCATCGGAGACAAGGAAAAGAACATTTTGCCTTGCCCGAGTTGCGATAAAACACATCGTCAAAATAAGTAAAGAATGCATTTTGTCAGATTGTTACACGGACAATCACGGTCAAAGTAAAATAGGTTAAACAATAAATTGAGATTATCATATCACCAAACTGTTATCACTATCTACACAGCCTGATATTTAATAGTATCTATGATAGATATTAGAAATGATTTTTAAACTTGCATGGTATTACGCAAAGAAATTGCACTTCCCTCTGAGTATTCAGAAGCGGCTTTATTACGCCTGTACTGAAGTATTTTCAGAACCACGGCAATATGTAGATCCCATAAAATCATATTTCAAACACTCCCCAAAGAAAGTTTGTAATATAAATGTTTTCACGTTATCATAAGCTTCTTTTCAAGGATTATAAGCAGTAAATTATTGAAGACGTGTAGTGAAGTTATCACCGACCTTTCTAAAATTAAAATACTGCACCGGAACAGACACGTTCTGTGTCGGATGGTCTGTTATTCCACAAACAGGAACTATTTAAAGTTACACAGTGCTGGACATAAGACTTTCTTTATTAACAGATTTTTATTCGCCGAACGCATTTTGCAGTAATTGGATAGTGACTAGGCAGCATATATACTAACGGCGACGACAAAATTCATTTTATTTACTTAGGGTCGTTCTCTTTGTAAATATATTAACAATGATTTCTTCCATGGATTTAAAGTAGCAACGTATCTAACTTAATATGATCCAAAATCTTCGATATTGAAAACACAAATTATTGATGCAGTGATCTTACTGGGAAAAGACGGGCTTCTGACAAAATAAACATTTTACCATTGGTACACGAATCGTGAAATTGTGTTTCAGCCCCAGTTCTAGCAAGAGACTCGGAGAACGAGGCTAGAAACATGGCACCAAATCAAACGGTAAGCATTTTTTTCCGTCCACCGGAGCCTGGTCTTATGACGTCATATGAGGATTGTGGGTTAGGATAAGGGCTGTGGCCTGCAGATTTCGTCACAGTCTCGAGATGCAGACAGGGCTAGCCCTAACCCTAACCCTGGGCCAAGCCTAACCCAGAATCCACATATGACGTCATAAGACCAGGCTCCGGTGGACGGTAAACCAAATCAAACGGCGTATGTAGACTGGAATAACCAGACGCTATAAATTATGAGACTGCTGGCTTATTTCCCATAACATTACTGATTTGAAAATAGAGTAAAAACGGAAACCATTGAATATAAATCAGGTTATATACATTCATATTACAGTATTACATGTGTTGCGACTCACTTGTGTCAATTACTAATGGTAGCGATTTAATTCCTTTAAAGCCCCAATAACACTCTTGTTGTAATTGAATAATATGTCCCAATCTTTATTCTGGTCAACAAATTGTATTATTTTACAATATTCAAATTAATTGATGATACAAATTTCATCTTAACACACCTAATTTAAAAAATTGGAAAAATTCAACTACATGCTTTGAAAGGATTAACGTAAACCTTTTCCAATGTGACTTGGATTTTAAAATATTTTCGAATCCTCTGGACAAGTAAAATATGATGTAATGGATAATTTACACAACAGGTAAGACACATAAACATCTAGTACTTAGAATATGACTATTATTTATTTTCTAGAGCTGCCAAGCCAGCAAGAGTGTTATTGTCCCTTTAAATACGGACACATTTAGTATTAGTTTACTTTGAAAAATATGACATTTCACCTTCTACCTATTCATAGCTGAGCTAGAGTGGTGAAAGTGACTCGGGTATAATTTATTGTACAAAAATAAACACTTATTAATTCCATACCATTTAAAATGTACAATAAACATTAGTAAGCTCTCTGAACTCCATGAATATAAAAACTAGTACCAAGTGTCCTAACAAACATGATAACCCACTCTCATTCGTTTGTGACATAAAGTTAAATAAATACTTTTAGTATACCATTGGACCCGCCGGCTCCAACAAAGGACATTGCGCCCCTGCCCGTTTAAGGTAAGATCAGATACGTCGTTGACTTTGCAGGTTCTGAATCGAACAAAAAAAAAACCGAAACAGCAGACCATAAGTACAACTAATTATGTATTTTATTTAGTTTCTTTAACTATTGTATTGGACGATTGTCGCCGCAAGGATATTATCATCATGTACCTGTCAAGGTTATATACTTAAGGACCCGGTTTAGTTTTAAGTAACAGTTAGCTCACAGTACACCTTTTCTTTATCAGTCTTATAATCACGGTTATTGTAGTGTGCACATACACCAATACGGTCAAGGATATTTAAGGTATACGACGAAATCCGTCATTAACAAGTAAAAATAGGTTGCCAGGCAACGAAACATACGCCCACACAGCAGCCAAATCGTCCGGGCAGTCAACAAGAGTTGTTGCATTTTAAGTAATCATCAGAAAATCATAATTCAAACTCACCCATAACTACGGTGTAACTGTGATATAATCAAATATTTTTTTTTAATCAGATAATAATTGTGACCTCCAGAGGGACCACAAGCTAAAAAGGGTGATTTTTCGTACATTCAGGGGCCATAATTCAGGAAGTTACGATCCGATATGGGCAAATATGCAATGGAACCAAGATCATTAGGTTATAAACATGTATTTCAAGTTTCATCAAAATCAGTTCAAAATTGTGACCTCTATAGGGTCCACAACCTTGATATAACATATTTTCACACAATTCGCGTACAGACGGCGGCCATTTTGTCCGTCAATTCTAGTCCGATTTTCACGAAATTCAGATTCTCTCTTCATTACCATGAAACCGTGATATAATCAAACGGTTTTTTAAATCGGATAATAATTTTGACCTCCAGAGGGACCACAAAAGCGATTTTTCAGACAATCAGGGGACATAATTCAGGAAGTTATTATCCAATGGGCGCAAATATTGAAAGGAACCAAGATCTTTGGGTTATAAACATACATGTCAAGTTTCATTAAAATCGGTTCAAAATTGTGACCTCTATAGGGTCCACAACCTTGATATAACATATTTTCACACTATTCGTGTACAAACGGCGGCCATTTTGTCCGTCAATTCTAGTCCGATTTTCACGAAATTCAAACTCTCTTTTCATTACCATGTAACGGTGATATATTTAAACGTGTTTTAAATCAGATAATAATTTTGACCTCCAGAGGGACCAAAAGCTAACAAAAGTGATTTTTCGAACAATCCGGGGACATAATTCAGGAAGTTATGATCTGATGGGCACAAATATAGAAAGGAACCAAGATCTTTGTGTTATAAACATACATGTCAAGTTTCATTAAAATCGGTTCAAAATTGTGACCTCTATAAGGTCCACAACCTTGATATAACATATTTTCACACTATTCGCTTACAAACGGCGGCCATTTTGTCCGTCAATTTTGGTCCGATTTTCACGAAATTCAATCTCAACCTTTATAACCATGGAACGGTGCTATCATCAAACGGTTTTTTAAATCGGATAACAATTTTGACCTCCAGAGGGACCACAAGCTAAAAAGGGCGATTTTTCGGACAATCAGGGGCCATAATTCAGGAAGTTACGATCCGATGGTCGCAAATATCGAAAGGAACCAAGATCTTTGGGTTATAAACATACATGTTAAGTTTCATCAAAATCGGTTCAAAATTGTGACCTCTACACAAGCTAAAAAACGTGATTTTTCGTACAATCAGGGGCCATAACCCATGAAGTTACAGTCCGATACATGCCAATATCGAAAGGAACCGAGAACTTAGGGTGATAAACCTATATTTTAAGTTTCATTGAAATCGGATAAACATTGTGACCTGTAGACTGTTCACAAACAATTGTGGACGGACGAACAGGGGCGACGACAATATACGTCCACATGAAAATGTGGGCGTATAAAAAGGCATAGTCCTTCCAGAATAATTACAACATATATCGCACCTTCAAGAGTAGTTTCAGCAAAAATGTAGTTTCGTTCATTTACATGTATATTTTTCCATTTACATGCAATGGTATTAGTCCAAAGGCCAAGGATGATTATGACTGGCATGCACACAAGTCATCATTTCATAATTAATAACTAATAAAGGCAAATCCCTTCCAGAATAATCAGAACATCTATTGCAGCTTGAAGCGCTTGCAGCTAGACATGTAGTTTCTTCACTTGCAGGTTTACCATTTATGCTTTGTTTCCATATCTTAACAAACAAAATGGAAAAGACCACCAAAGGTGACGTTTAATACAATTGTAAGGTAATAATATATTATTATGAAAAATGAGCATGTACTAAATTGAAAACCGTAGAGGATACAATACAAGTTAGCTTTTTTGCCAAAGTGAGGATCTGAAAGATTCCATCACAAACATTATGGATGTTATAACAATTTTTTTTTATGGATATCCATTAGTTTCCCCTCTAAATGCGAAAAACTAAAACATAGACTAGTTTTGAAATCAGGGGCCTATTTCACGAAATTTTAACTAAGATAAGATCCCAATTTTAGTAATTTGATTGGATAATATTAGATTGATTTTAGTGCTTAGCCAATCAAAATTGAAGTATCTACTAAAATTGGATTTTATCTTAAGTTAAAATTTCGTGAAACAGGGCCCTGTACTGTAGACTTAAGCGTATTAATAATCAAGTAATAAGCCTTGTGTATAATAATATAGAATTTATATACCGCCTCTCATCTCAACTTTTCTACTCGATGGCTGTGAATCGTCCGGAATGATTTAATGTTCTGACTACCTTAATGTTGCTGGGACATTATTCCATTGGATTTGTGCTGTCACTGAAATAGCTCTGTCACCACAGGGCACTGCCAAAGTTTTGTTCTTTCTTTACTTTTAATTTGTAGATCACTGCGGTAGTCAGTAGCTAAATCATGGATGCACTTGTAAGTGGGGTGGGGTATTTTATATTGAATACGTCTGTTTCTGGGCAGCCAGTGAAGAGATTTGAGCACAGGTATGTAATATGGTAGTTGAGTTGTGTTCTGGTGATTACACATGCAACAGTGTTTTGTATATTTGTAATGAGTGAAGAGAAGCAAAGTAACGAAAAACTATAGTCTAATCTAGATGTGATCAAAAAGTTCATTAACAGTTGAATCTGTATTGAATTATTTCCGCACACGACCAATGTTGAACAGCTGAAAGTTTCATGCTTTCGATACCGCAACTTGTTTGGGCATATCCATGGTAGTGTTAAACATAACAGCCAAATCGCTAGCATTGAACGGATTGAATTAGAATTTAGACCAAGTGCAATTATAAACCAGTTGTGTAGCTGGGACGAAGGCAGCAGTTAATAATAAGACTTTCAATAACTGAAAAAGTTCACTGGAGAGGGATGTGGTGGAATTGAAGTGGGTAACAGTTCGGCATTCGGGGAAAGGGATTTGATTTTCTCTTCCTCCAACCGAGAAAGAGAATCCTCGTAAACATTAGATTTACCTCAACTAAACTTACGTCTTAAACTAGGATATTTTAAAACCAACCACGTTAGTATCTCAATTAAACCAAAGATTAATATCTACTGTGACTTGCCTGTTTATCCGTATGTGATGAGAAGGATGTTTGATGCCGTAAGGTACACTTTAGATTATTGTAAAAAAAGTTGCAAGTAACGAATGTGTTTAATTAATCTTGTCCAGTGTTAGCGACGGTGTAGAATGAATGATATTTGTAGAATAACTACAAGATCATTACTTGATAATGAAAAAAAGGGGGGGTTTTTTGCCAGCGATAGGGTCTCCCATATTTGAACACATTTGTAAATAGGAGAACAGATTATGATGAACCATTTTCTTGGACACGCCTACAAATAGAAAATCGTCCAAAATATGAACCGTGTGTCTACAGCGAAGCGTGTTCATAGCTATCCACGCCAACGCAGAACTAAAGGCTTCAAAGATTTTATACGCTGTTGCACACCCCATAGGCAAACAGGTATTAAAATAATATTGCTCTTTCCACCTATAACCTAGCAGTGAACGATCAGATGGATGAATGGATATCATTCAAAAGGCAGACTCTACATCCGTCTGTGCGATGTAGGAACTCTACATCCGTCTGTGCAATTAATAGCCCCCGTATACCAGCATACTGCCGCAATATTTTCCATGGAAGGGTGGTTCTCAGGATACGAACACGCTCCTTTAGAGCGGATTTGCAATCGTCATTACACCATAGTTTATTTGCCAATAAACAGAAAAAGGGGTGAAGCCAGAAGACACAAAAACTTCCGATTGAGTGCTTATTGGTAGTTGTTATAATAAAGGACACGAAAGACCAGTTGATTATTTTGCACGAGCAACCAATGAACAACCCGTCCCTTTGACCTGTTGAAAAGAGAACTTTGTATGCATGTTTGGCTTAGTCCAGTAGTAATAACCATGCCTATTCGACCATGGAAAGACCGCTAACTGAACATCTTGTTTCCTCCCATAGTACAATGCTTCTGATCCTCGGTTACCCAGTGTACTCATTCTGGGGCCTATTTCACGAAATTTTAACTAAGATAAGATCCCAATTTTAGTAATTTGATTGGATAATATTAGATTGATTTTAGTGCTTAGCCAATCAAAATTGAAGTATCTACTAAAATTGGATGTTATCTTAAGTCTTAAGTTAAAATTTCGTGAAACAGGGCCCCGTTCTACTCCACTATTGGAAAGGTAACAGGCGAAGGGAAGTAACTCTTATCGTGTTCCAACAGAATATCCGAAACATGGCTATCTCCTCAGTCCGTTCTTGCACACTTTGCAAATATGTCATTGGAAAAAATACCTACCGCGTAGTAGAAAAATCACTGTCATGATTTAAGAATTTCATGTGTGCATGTCTATTCTTTTATATTAAATCTTTTACAAACTTTCTCATAATCGATCGAACAAGCCGCCATAATGTTTGTAAACAATGTAGTTCTATGACGTAAAAAATGACGCTAAAGAGTCCACGTAAGACTGGTTTGTAAACTGGGTTTTGATTGGTTCGTACACTAACTTTGCCCGGGCAAAATTTCCCTCATAGCACACTGTATGACGTATGCCTGTCTTTCATTAGCACGGATTATTTCATTTTGCTATAGCATACGTACGTTTGGATAAAATAAAAATAATGAAAGTTTAACAGTACTGGGCGATTTAACACCGATATTGAAGGCATTTGGCGCCAGCCTGTGACAATGTATGCGTGTAAACAAAAAAAAGTAATAAAGGAGTTAGTCGACGGAGATAGAATAGGGGTAAAGATATAAAAAAAGGCCGACTGAATGGATATAAAGAACGAAAATGACCCCGTTGGTGCGCCAGCGCCTTACGCAACCTGTGATCCTTATTCAACCTGTGAGTGCAGCCTTTGCGTCGCCCCAGAGCCCACAAGAGTATGGGACCCATGCATATCAAAGTTCAAAATTGAAATGTCCAATTAAGCATGATATTTTAATTGTTCCTTTGAAGCTTATGGACATAATATTCACTTCATCAGAACCTGCTTTCAGACATGATTTTAGCTGTTGAAAAAAAAAGCTGAAAAAATCGGGGGGGGGGGGGGGCGTGTCCAGTGGCAACGCCAGTATGTTTTGGGGAGGGGGGTGTGCAAAGGTAATTTTAAAGTAAGGGGGGGGGGGGCTGTCTCATCATACTGAATTTCAATATTCTTGTATTTATTTGTCTTCAAAATTACTAAAAAAAAATTATTTCTTATTTTTCTTGTATTTAATTCATTTACAGAATACTTACTACTAAACAAAAAAAAAAAAAAACAAAAAAAAAAAAAAATAATGTTTGAACTTCGCATCCGATCTTTTGATTATCCTGTATAATTTTCTAGACTAGAAAATATGTTGCTCTAATTAGTCTAAATCGAATAAACTTCTCCCTCCCTCCGACCGTAATTAATAATAATTCACGACTCTTCGGGAATTGACTTTACGAATAGAATGTCTCAAAAGCTCGCCTTCAAACTTCTGTTCCAACCATTTCCATCCATTTTAAAGTCCTTTGTCGAATAGTTTGGTGTCGACGTCTCGATATACGACCTTAGCCATAGCGCGAAAGAACTGACGATGGTTACGTACCGTACCATCATAGGCACAATAGAGAAACTCCATGACACTTGTAATGACAGGCGATCTCGTTCGATCTCGCGCGATTCTACGATATGGTATTGTTAATGTTTACATCGCTGACATCCGGTCGGCAGATTTTAAAGTTATGGATAGATATTTTGAAGTTCACCAGTTATAAATTTGTCAGGAAAAAATTAATGATTGTTGGATTTATGATATTAGGCTTTTGACACAAGGTGCTTGAATTAATTAAAGCGGAACAATATCATAACAAAAGCATTGTCAAAAATCGGAACCGACCGCAAAAAATCAGAACCTGACGGGACAAAAAGCGGAAATCCGCTTTAAAGCGGGAAAAAATCATGTCTGTGCTTTAAGAAAATCTTTGAACGCAATTGTTCCTGCTTTTAACCCGTGGTAAACTGGTCGATGTTTCAAATAACAAGTGACTGAAGGGCAACGGAAAGATTCACATAATTAGTGTTGGAAAGGGGTGGCGGTGTCTAGTCCCAGCACATTTTTGTCCTCCCAAGGGCACTGCCCGTGAGTAAACCTTGTACAACATGTTTTAACCATGGAGGTGTATATATTGACTAGAGTGGATGGTGGTCACGTGATCGCGTGCCGACTATGGAGGTTGGCAGCCATTTTACAACCGGGAAGATTTAGCCTGCGTTGGCATACCAATATGTCGGAAAGTTGTTATTTTTTTGGTAAATTCAATGTCAGACGAAAAGGGAGTGGATTATCATTTCATAAGTAGGCATGATAAGTTATAAGTGAATTAATAGATACGGTAAAATCATGATAATTGTGTAAAATAATTAAATAAACACGGCGAGAAGACGTCGAACACTCGAAGCTTGAGGCCGAAAACCCGGTGGGTCCATTCACTTAATTTATTAGTACTGATACTTTTATTATGTAATGATTACAATGTCCGTCTGTTCAGCAAACCTCCAAATTAATGTTTTATTTAATTATTCGAAAATTGCGCAAATTATAAATTATACACATGCGGCTTTATACGAAAAAAATCGCGGGGAGTAAGTCTGTTTATTCACAGACATGCACTCACTGGCCAGTAGTTGCTTTGTTATCTTTTAGTTTCACTCCCTCGGATTTAATTAATTAGGACGACATTGTGTTCACAGATGTACAGAATGAATATAAAACGAAAGTTTCTTGCAATATCAGTTTATGCTTCTTTTATTTTCTTCAGAAAACCCGCTTTAAACCCTCGAACTAATTTTTAAAAAAGAAAGGTTAATTATATTAAGGACAAATAAGTGAAAAATAAGTGAAAGTCTTGAAAACTTCATTCCCCGAACAAATTTTGTAAAAAATAAATTTTTAATTAGGCCTAATATTTTTTTTTTAATCGCTGCTGCTACTACGAAAATCTCATCAAGAGGTTTGTCTTTTTTTTTGTAAAATTTAATATACCGCCGTATTTTTCAAGCAAAGAAAAATCAGACACCAGTTCATGGAAATTGAAAACCATATAGGCCTACTAAGGCCTTGCTAGTCCTGTTTATATTTTCTTTTTTTTTAAAAAAGAAAAAAAAAAATCCCATCGGCATCAGATATTATTCTACTGGTAAATGATAGAAGTCCTAGATTATTTTTAAAATCTATTTTATTTCTTTATTCATCATCTGGATGACGCTATTTATTTTATAGTATATTCAGTTATCTGTGCCAATCACGCAGAACATTCATTTCAAATCGTCCAACAAATTATTTAGATCTATCCAAAATAAAGTTTTATGTGAACTGCGGGTAGCAATGTTCAAAATTTTGCTGAATACTCTATAGATATCTGGACATTCGAGGACGTTCACTTAGCTCAATTAATAAAATAAACATGATTTCGTAGTTCTGCGCACAATTTACACATTGCCACGGTGACTCTTAATAATAAAGCCCCCAAAATATGCCAGTTGACCAAAGCGATTTTGCTGTTATAACTGTACGGTAAGACCTTTCAATCATCATTTTTTTTTTTTTTTTTGTTGATATTGTTGAATTAGAACTGCTTTTTAATGGACTTACCAACACTTCGTCATTCTATTTCCCTTTGTTAACATAGCGTTCATCCGGGCACTTCCGTCATTCTTTCCCGGTTAAAACATGGCGGCCGGTCTCCAGTGTTGGCCCACGGCGTTAACGTTACGTCAATGGGGATCACGTGACCACAATACACTCTAGTTAATATATACAGCTCTATGGTTTTAACAATACAAGAGATAACCACTATTTTCCATTTGTATATAATATTTTATTCACAGAAACAAAATTGGGGAACATGCTCGGCCTATTAACTGTGATATGTCACAAAAAGGTGTAGACGAAACATATAAAGATGTGAAAAAACGCAACTCAATCTGTCAAGAAGTGTCAGAACGATAAATAACCTGCCATATAGCACATTTCAAATTAATAGCCTGTATGATGTCTAGTTTCAAAAGATTAACATATGACTGGCCTTGATATTGGTTTCGGGAAAATGTCAAACCTGAGGATGAATTATTAACAGGTTCACTGACCACGTTCATTATAAATTGTGATTTATATAAATGTTTTTATTCTAAAGATGTCGCAGTTTAATGTTCATCGAAAAGGTTCTATTAAACATAAGCTGGCATTTTAGAAATTAAGAAATTAAAACAAAAACCTGGCTAACGAAAAGAGTAGTACACTCAATACAGAAACACTAACCATGGCGGATGAATCTGAAAAAAAATCAATGAACATGAATTGTCCTGTTGTCGGAATTTGTTTTGTTTTTTTGTCTAAGAGATGTACCAGCAGAGTCGAAGCAGGGTCATGGCCTCATGGGCATGTTCAACTGAACAATCCATTTGCTGATTACACTAATTTGTCTATACCGTTATTGTAGGACTTCGAATTTTGTCTTATAGTTTGGTTTGTTCGTACTTGATCTCGCTTTAACTTAGTACATTTTCCTTGTTTCAGAAATATCGGGCATGGAGTAACTCAATTCATATCTGCCAAACTGTCTCAAGTGAACAAATCTAAATGAGCAACACCCAAACAGCACACCTACCAAATTTGTGTGAAATTCATCTGAAGAAGACGACGAAAACGTCTTAATTTTCCGATTTATAGAACAGGACAAAACTGAAGAAGAGGTACCACCCAAAAAACGTACTGGCAAAATTGATTCTAATCTATCAAACTGTTCTGAAGTCGGACATTCTAATACCGGGAATGGACAGGGCTAAGAATGTTGATTACAGAACATCGCAGTACATCCATATATAAATGTGCAATACTTACCGCATTGATACGTAACAGTAATGGAGGTATCTGTAAACCATAGAAATTGTGAATATTAAACTATTATTTAGAAAATGAAATTTTTGCTTGATACAGACCAACTCATCCTCTTTGCCAGAAACAAACTTGTAAGTAACGTGTATTCTTCATAATTGTATAATATATACTGGCAATTAATGGAATCTTTCAAATTTAACGATGGTTTAAGTTGAAATGGCATAGAAAGACAACACTTTATCATATTTTTTCATTAAGACACACAATCAAAACAAAAGTAACCTTAGTAATATGGAGAACATTAATGCCTAACTATGGACTCATGTATGGAAGCGCATAGGAATCACTAGCGCAAAAGATACTACGATATTAATATGGTAATATGTCCACATAATGTGATTTCTTTAGGATATGTCAACATATTGTGGTTGTAGGGATGTTTCTAACCTCCCGCTAGGGTCCCTTGCAGAGAAGCGACGCTGGATGTCGTTGGCCGACTTGCTCGAGAGGACGGGACGGGACACATGAGGGGAACGTTGGCTCAAGCGAAGCGCGGCTGCTCTGGCCGCCCCGCGCTTGATTACCGGCGAACGCCGACGCGGAGGCCTTCCCCTCGTGGTTCGCCGTGTTTATTTTTTTGGGGTTGATTTTATCGCAGTCGGAGGGGCGCCCGCTCGCTTCGCTGTGGCTGTCAGCTCGGGGGTGGAGTACGGCGGGGTAGCGCCTCTCCGGCCAACATTTTATAGTTTTTTTGTGTTTTTTTTTGTGGTTTTTTTTTGTCTGGGTGCCTGTTCTCAGGCACGGTGGACGGGATGCTGTCGGTGCTGGCGAGCCACGGGTCCGGGCTGCCCATCTCGCAGAACTCGCCTCAGTGCAGTGCTGATCTCGGCGGACCGCCGCACTTGAAGAGGGAGGTGGTAGTAGCGCTTCTGGGTTCCCTCTGAATGTGACATCTGTGCCGCCAGATCGGCAGCCAGGGTCGGGTGCTGCTCGAGCATAGAGCACACGATGGACTTGCGTACGACCCGACTGTTAAACTTTTTCCCCAGGAAATTGCCGTAGCGGCTATTAAGCAATGCACCCATCTCGGAAGGCGTGTAAGGCAAGGCGGACCTGAACTTGATGAACAGCCTGTCCTCACGACTGTGCCTGGCCTGGGCCAGACAACGCATGAACTGGAAATACCGCATGATCTCGTCGTAGAACTTCTCCTCGAGGGGGAATTTAGCCGGGCCGGCGTAACCGGTCTTGTGCTTGTAGACTGAAACCACCCTGATCAATTCGCCGTCGGCGCCCGTCGACGGCACGGCATCCAAAAACTCGCCTATGGCCATGTTACAGACGGCCAGACTGCGCTGACCCGTGTTGAGCAAGATCTGGGCGAAGAGGTAGGCCAGTACGGTGCGGTACCGGACGGCGGTGATCTGAAGCGTGGCATCGGTGTCGATCCGCCCGAGCAGGTCTCGGGCGGTGGTTGTCACGTCGCAGCTGTCAATGTGAGCGACGTCGGTGGCGGTAAGCAGGCTATCGCGCTGTTCCACTACGTGCCTGCGCTCACTAAACCTCTTACGCATAGATCGGCCCCAGCGGGAGATTTTGGTCAGCCACAAGTCGTAACTGGCGTCGACGACGCTCGACCGTTCTCGCAGAAATTCGATGAACAGCCTGAGCGAGGACAGGTACGATTTTACGGTACCAACGGCCGCCTCCGAGGCGAGCATGGGTATCAGCCAGAGGTCCCGCGTCGCTCTGTGCGAGCCGAAGTCGGCAACGGGGTCCCAGTCCTTGGTGATCGCCTGCCATATACGCCAGACCTGCTTGACATGCTGGACGACGGCATAGCCACGCCGAGTGATGCCTTCGGAGAAAGCCACCTCCTTCCGGAAATTGGCTAAGAGGCGCCTTGCGCTCGCAGTCAGGGGCGGCGCGGTGCAAGCCGGCTGGACGGGGGTAACAGGCTGGAGAGCCTCGGCCAAAGTCGACTTTTGCTCCTTGTGTAGCTGCAAGGCGCTTTGATAGCACGGGCAATTTCGTCCCGGATATTTGTGAAAATTTAACAAGTGAAGGTCCACTCGAGCCACGCGGGCCTGGCAGTTTTCTACGGGGCACTCGTATCTGGGCGAGTTGCACTTGTACGTACGTATGCTCTTGGCAACGGCATCCTGTCTGCACATGCCGTGCACTGCCCGATAGTGTCTCGCCAGTCGTACGACTGAAGCCTCACAGAGAGAGCACTGCCTACGCGGTCTCGTCATAGCGAGAGACTGATGGGGACAAGCCCGCTACCCGTGCCACGCGCCACGACAGCATCCCGTCAAATGTTCGAACAGTTGCTCTTTAACAAAATTAAGGGAGAGAATCTGGCCAGGGGAGAGAATAAGTAGGGCGACGCCGCTAAAATCGCAACCCAGCGACGCCGCTCGAAGTGCAAGGGCGCTTCGGGTGGGGAAACATACCCCCCGGCTGCCCCGCACCAAACAAACGTTGACAGCGGCCGATTTCGGCTGAAAATTGAATGCAGGTCAACTCCCGTAATCTGATATGTTAATGAGAAGAGAGATTTTCGCCACTCGGTTACCCGTGTGCGATAATATATGATTACTTTTTAACGAAAATTTTTTTTTCATTCGCCTGGCGGCGGTAGGGCAAGCCAGAGGGTCCCTGTCTGAGAGAAACGACGGAAAGGCAGGGAATTTACAGCACAAGACAGGCAGATTTTCTCGTCTTTCATCGGGCGCGGATCTCAGCGGGGAGACCGGGAAAATGACACGCTGCAACTAGCTACGCTTTCGCAGGAGGAATTTTTTTTCTTTAGTGGCACTGAGCGCATACCACCCATACATCTACTGAACAGGATAAACTGGGCGCTAGACGGGGAGCAGCCGGAATTACTCGAAGCGGTGGAGCGTGGCTTTGGTGGTAGAGAGAGACGGGGAGGCAGTCGCCTTTCCTCTCGGTCTAGAACGGCAGTCCCGTCGAGGGATTTCTCCTGTCGGCCGGCCGCCGAGTACCCGTTTCGGAGTGAGAGACCACCGCGGCGAGAGAGGCGGCCACCGAGTACCCGTTTCGGAGGGAGAGACGACAGCGGCGAGAGAGGCGACCGGCCGGGGCTGAGAGACAGCAGCGGAGAGAGAGGCGGCGGCCGATGTGTGGCTTTGCGGTACTGTCAGTCGGCCGGCGGCCGAGTACCCGTTTCGGAGTGAGAGACAACCGCGGCGAGAGAGGCGGCCGGCCGGCCGGGGGCTGCCGCTCCTCGAGACGGCCGAGGCGCCCGCGAGTGAGTACCCGTTTCGGAGTGAGAGACGACAGCGGCGAGAGAGGCGACCGGCCGGGGCTGAGAGACAGCAGCGGCGAGAGAGGCGGCGGCCGATGTGTGGCTTTGCGGTCCTGTCTGTCGGCCGGCCGCCGAGTACCCGTTTCGGAGGGAGAGACGACAGCGGCGAGAGAGGCGAGGCGACCGGCCGGGGCTGAGAGACAGCAGCGGCGAGAGAGGCGGCGGCCGATGTGTGGCTTTGCGGTCCTGTCTGTCGGCCGGCCGCCGAGTACCCGTTTCGAAAGGGAGAGACGACAGCGGCGAGAGAGGCGACCGGCCGGGGGCTGCGGCGCTTCGAGACGGCCGAGGCGCCCGCGAGTGAGTACCCGTTTCGGAGTGAGAGACGACAGCGGCGAGAGAGGCGGCCGGCCGGGGCTGAGAGACAGCAGCGGCGAGAGAGGCGGCGGCCGATGTGTGGCTTTGCGGTACTGTCAGTCGGCCGGCGGCCGAGTACCCGTTTCGGAGTGAGAGACAACCGCGGCGAGAGAGGCGGCCGGCCGGCCGGGGGCTGCCGCTCCTCGAGACGGCCGAGGCGCCCGCGAGTGAGTACCCGTTTCGGAGTGAGAGACGACAGCGGCGAGAGAGGCGACCGGCCGGGGCTGAGAGACAGCAGCGGCGAGAGAGGCGGCGGCCGATGTGTGGCTTTGCGGTCCTGTCTGTCGGCCGGCCGCCGAGTACCCGTTTCGGAGGGAGAGACGACAGCGGCGAGAGAGGCGACCGGCCGGGGCTGAGAGACAGCAGCGGCGAGAGAGGCGGCGGCCGATGTGTGGCTTTGCGGTCCTGTCTGTCGGCCGGCCGCCGAGTACCCGTTTCGAAAGGGAGAGACGACAGCGGCGAGAGAGGTGACCGGCCGGGGGCTGCGGCGCCTCGAGACGGCCGAGGCGCCCGTGAGTGAATACCCGTTTCGGAGTGAGAGACGACAGCGGCGAGAGAGGCGGCCGGCCGGGGCTGAGAGACAGCAGCGGCGAGAGAGGCGGCGGCCGATGTGTGGCTTTGCGGTACTGTCAGTCGGCCGGCGGCCGAGTACCCGTTTCGGAGTGAGAGACAACCGCGGCGAGAGAGGCGGCCGGCCGGCCGGGGGCTGCCGCTCCTCGAGACGGCCGAGGCGCCCGCGAGTGAGTACCCGTTTCGGAGTGAGAGACGACAGCGGCGAGAGAGGCGACCGGCCGGGGCTGAGAGACAGCAGCGGCGAGAGAGGCGGCGGCCGATGTGTGGCTTTGCGGTCCTGTCTGTCGGCCGGCCGCCGAGTACCCGTTTCGGAGGGAGAGACGACAGCGGCGAGAGAGGCGACCGGCCGGGGCTGAGGGACAGCAGCGGCGAGAGAGGCGGCGGCCGATGTGTGGCTTTGCGGTCCCGTCTGTCGGCCGGCCGCCGAGTACCCGTTTCGAAAGGGAGAGACGACAGCGGCGAGAGAGGCCGAAGCAAACTGACGAGCTTTCTCCGCCCGACATTCAACCGCTCCTGGCGGGGCCATGCGCTGAAGGATCTCGACGAAAGTTGCTGGAACGAGGGTCCCTGGCCAGCAAGAACGCCAAGAGATGAATTTGGAAGGCCAGAAAAGCCTTGAAAAGCCAAAAAATTGTGTCGAAACCTACTTTTGCACAGTGGTATACCCTTCAGACGAGTGCGAAACACTAGTATAGGAGGTAGGTGAGAGAGACCGAACCCGGTAC
This sequence comes from Patella depressa, assembly GCA_948474765.1. NCBI lineage: Eukaryota > Metazoa > Mollusca > Gastropoda > Patellidae > Patella > Patella depressa. The sequence goes on from OX419720.1 coordinate 15,971,568, forward strand.
GGTGCATGTGTATACCTTTCGAACGAGTGCGTTTTCTCTTACATAGAGGGTGATGCTCAGCCAGTCCTTGGCGGGGTAGCGAACTTTGGCGGAGAATTGATCAGGCGAGTTTCTGCAGACGGGCGCTTCGCGGTGGAAGGTATGCCGGTCTCCCCTTGCGCGGTGCGTACACGGCGGCTGAGTGAAGGCTAGGGAGTGTGTGTTAGTGCAGCTCCCAGCTACCCTTCTCTTCAGCCTCGTCGCGCCACTCGCTCGGGGGGAAGGATGGCACCCGAAGCCGTTCACCCGCGCTGTTCTCTCGCGCCGCGCTCTTTCTTCGCCGGTAGTACCTCTCAGGCAACGAAGCGGTCAGAAGGCGGGGGAACGGTTAGCCCGATCTCTCGTCCAGTTACCGTACGCTTTCGAACGATCCAAGACCCGATGGAGACGGTGGAGCGAGACCAGCCGATAATCACGGCACAGGGTCACAGCTCGTGTAGGTCGGCTGCGCAGAGATTTATTTCTCAGCCAGCCTGGCAGACCCGAAACGTTCCGGTGTACGCTTACACGGCGGGACAGACTGGCTCGTCCGATTTTTAAATCAGCGAGTCTCGACTACCATCCCTGCGGCTAATGCCGCGGGGAGATCCCGATTCGACGCACCCGCCTGAGCCCGTCTCCTGCGTGGCCCGTCGTCTCGGCTCATCTCGGTTCTTCCGTACGCCTAGCGAGGGAACTCTTCTCGTCGGCCGGCTCTCCCGCTGGCCGACAGGGACTTCCTTCCTCGAACCACCAGCAAACGAGGCAGGCGCGGGATTCAGAATTAGGTTTTCCGCCCTGCCGACCCTCGCTCTCTCGCTCACCGGCGATTGGGCAGGCGTTTACTCGTAGTTCTCTTGGAGCTCGCGAAAGGCTATCTGGTTGATCCTGCCAGTGATCATATGCTTGTCTCAAAGCTTAAGCCATGCAAGTCTAAGTTCAGGCTCGTCCCTTTCCAGGAGCGAGTCGAAACTGCGAACGGCTCATTAGTCAGATACGGTTCCTTGGCGAAAAGCGGGTTGGTTTAATGGATAACTGTGGTAATTCTAGAGCTAATACATGCAACACACCGTGGTCCCCCCTCTCTTCGGAACAAGGGGGGGAAACGGCATTTATTCTCTGGACCAGACCGCCCTAGCCTGCGAAGCTACCGTGAAAAGTAGCGACGGGGCGAAGCGAGAGGTGTTGAAATCCGAATAACTGTGCCGATCGCGGGGTCTTTCCGGGCCCCCGACGACTTTGCCATGAAGTGTCTGGCCCATCAATTGGCGATGGTCGGCGACCTGCCTACCACGGTGGTGACGGGTAACGGGGAATCAGGGTTCGATTCCGGAGAGGGAGCCTGCGAAACGGCTACCACCTCCAAGGAGGGCAGCAGGCGCGCAACTTACCCAATCCCGACACGGGGAGGTAGTGACGAAAAATAACGTGGCGGGGCCCTATCGTGGTCGCCGCGGGCGGAATGAGCGCAACTTAAAAAAGTGTGCGAGGAGCTATTGGAGGGCAAGCCTGGTGCCAGCAGCCGCGGTAATTCCAGCTCCAATAGCCTATATCGGAGTTGCTGCGGTTAAAAAGCTCGTCGTTGGATCTCGGAGACGGCACGATCGGGTGCGATACGCTGCGGACCCGATCGGAGAATTCTTGGCCGCTCCTAACTGGTGAGCGGGGCGAGGCGGACTTGACCGTCCTGCGTCGCTTTCTCTCCTTCACGGGGGAGATCCCGCCACAATTTATGTCTACCTTGAAAAAATTAGAGTGCTAAAGGCAGGCTAACCCCGAGCCTGAATATTTCGTGCATGGAATAAGCGGGGAGGCTCTATTCCGGAGGGCGGTCCGGCCGACTTGTTTGACGTTGCCTCCCAGTCGGTCTCGCCGGAGAGCTAGGATTCGAGAGGAACGGTGGGGGGCGAGCGTACCGGGCGGGGAGAGGTGAAATTTTGTGATCCGCTCGAGACGACTCGAGGCGAAAGCGCTGGCCCCGGACGTCTTCCTTAATCCAGAACGAAGGTGGGTGGAGCAAAGACGATCAGATACCGTCGTAGTACCGACGGTAAACGCTGCCGACCGGGCCGCGGACGAGGAACGAGAACAGCGGTTATGGACCCGTTCGTGGCGGCTTCGGGCAACCTGAGAGTTTACGGGTTCCGGGGGTAGTATGGTCGCAAGGCTGAAACTTGAAGGAATTGACGGAAGGGCACCACAAGGAGTGGAGCCTGCGGCTTAATTTGACTCAACACGGGGCAACTTACCCGGTCCGGACATCGTCAGGATTGACAGACGCTCGTGCAGTTCTTTCTCGATTCGATGGGTGGTGGTGCATGGCCGTTCGTGGCTGGTGAAGTGAAAAGTCTGGTTTATTCCGCTAACGGGCGAGGCCTCGCTCTTAATTAGTCGATTCGTGGTTCTCGGTTAGCCTCACCCCGCTTGCGGGGAGACACGGGGGAACATGGGGCGAGTCGTAGCCAACTTCTTAGGGGGATCCCAAGCAAGCTCAAGCTAGGTGAGAGAGATCAATAACAGGTCAGTGATGCCCTTAGATGTCCGGGGCCGCACGCGCGCTACACTGAAGACGAAAGCGCGAGTGCCTACGGTCGTAGTCAGGCCGGGAACCCGCCCCGAGAGGGGGTAGGTAGTCTCACCTACAGCGGGTTAACCGTGCCAATCGTCTTCGTGCTGGGGATCGGGGCTTGCAACTCAGCCCCGTGAACGAGGAATTCCGAGTAGGCGTCCGTCATCAGCTGGCGCCGATTAAGTCCCTGCCTTTTGTACACACCGCCCGTCGCTACCTCCGATAGAATGGCTCAGCGAGGCCGTTGGACTCGGGACTTGCATTTTGCAACGACCCAGGAAGGCGGTCGAGCTTAATCATTTAGAGGAAGTAAAAGTCGTAACAAGGTTTCCGTAGGTGAACCTGCGGAAGGATCATTACCGTACCCTGTCGTCTCCTCCTCGTCCTCGAGAGAGAGAGACAGGCTAGACGAGAACTCCCCCGAAACCCATCAACAGAGACGTTAGGAGGCACGTCCCGTGCTAACCAGTCAGCGGCGAGGAGTGTCGGGTCGCCCGACATGCCCTCGGCACGTCTTCTCTTCTATCGGTACGTGTTCACGACCCTTCTCGCGGCAGGCGCTCTGCCACGCAAGACGGGCACGTTCAAAGAGCCCCGGTCGCCAGCACCGGGCCGCCGTCCATCCGATTTTCACACGAAGAAAGAGACACTGTCAATGCGGACCGTCGTGTTCGGCGGCCCGCAGTTTATAGAGTACGGCCGTAGGCGTTGGATCACTCGGCTCGTGCGTCGATGAAGAGCGCGGCCTGACGCGTTAAGTGGTGTGAATTGCAGTGAAGATCATCGACGTCTCGAACGCACATGGCGGTCGCGGGCTCTCCCGCGGCCACGTTCGTCCGAGGGCCGGCAGGTAAAACTCCCCAAGACTGGGAGTCGCGGTCGCCGGCGCGGCCCCGTCTCCTCAAAGACAGACGGACGGAGGGGAGTGCCGGGACAGCACGGAAGGTATCACGGCGCCAAGCTCTCGCCTGGGACGAACCTTTGGCAGAACGAGCGGCGGCTGTGCCATTAGGGCGAGCGTCCTTCCGGGTACGTCCTCTCCGCCAATTCTTTCTATCACCGGCCTCGGATCGAGCGAGATTACCCGCTGAACTTAAGCATATCAGTAAGCGGAGGAAAAGAAACCAACCGGGATTCCCTCAGTAGCGGCGAGCGAAGCGGGAAGAGCCCATCGCCGAATCCCCCGTCGGTCAGCGGCGGTTCGGGAACTGTGGCGTAAGGGCCCGACTCGCCAGGTGTCTGACTGTCCGAGTAAGTCCCGCGGGACAGGTTTGCTCCCAGAGTGGGTGTGAGGCCTTTACCTCGGTCTGGGTCTTCTGCCTGGCGCAGTCGGTGCCCGAGAGTCGAGTTGCTTGGGATCGCAGCTCAAAGTGGGTGGTAGGCTCCATCCAAGGCTAAATACTGGCACGAGTCCGATAGCGAACAAGTACCGTGAGGGAAAGTTGAAAAGAACTTTGAAGAGAGAGTTCAAGAGACCGTGAAAGCGCCTACGGGCAAACGGGTGGAACCGCCGGTGCGATCAGCGGGATCCAGCTCGCCGGGTAGGCGGCTCCTCGTGCGTTCGGGACCTGTTCTTCTCGGAGGACGGGCTCGGTCGACCGAGAGGGTTCGTCCCCGTCGGCGTATCTTCCGCTGTGTCGCGAGTCGCGACCGGCTCGGAGTGCTTCGTTTCGGCTGGAGTCAGGCAAGGGCCGCGTCTCTCGGGACGCTGAAACCCCCGTCTGCACTGGTCGGTTCTAGGGCGAACGTAGCTCCGGGCCGAGGAACGGCCCCGTCTTCGCTCCCGACCCAGTCCCCCAGCGCCGTCGCGGCCGCCTTGACTGCCTCTCGTAGGCTTAACAGTGCAAGTGCGGTCTCTCGGTCTACGTTGGCGGGGCGGCGGGCATTGGAGGGCGGTATAGAGGGTCCGCGGCTGGCCGTGGCGGCACTCTTCCCGACCCGTCTTGAAACACGGACCAAGGAGTCTAACGTGAGCGCGAGTCACAGGGAAAAACACTCCCTTGGGCGCAGTGAAAGCGACGTGGTCCGATCCTCTCTCTGGCGAGCGAGGCGCAGGACCGGCCCGTCGGGGGTTGTTACGGCCTCGGTGGAGCGAGAGCGCTCGCGTTGGGACCCGAAAGATGGTGAACTAGGCCCGAGCGGGATGAAGCCGACAGAAATGTCGGTGGAGGTCCTAAGTGGTTCTGACGCGCAAATCGATCACGATACTTGGGTTTAGGGGCGAAAGACTAATCGAACCATCTAGTAGCTGGTTCCCTCCGAAGTTTCCCCCAGGATAGCTGGCGCTCGCCGCGACAGTTTCGTCCGGTAAAGCGAATGACTAGAGACATCCGTGCCGAAAGGGCGTGGAGCTATTATCAAACTTTGAACGGGCGACGAGGGGTGTCTTCCGCTCGATCTGGGAGGCTGGACCCCCGCAGAAATGTACGAGTGCCAAGTGGGCCACTTTTGGTAAGCAGAACTGGCGCTGTGGGATGAACCAAACGCCGGGTTAAGGCGCCCGATCGTCACGCTCAGCAGAACCCACAAAAGGCGTCCATCGGTAAAGACAGCAGGACGGTGACCATGGAAGCCGGTACCCGCCAAGGAGTGTGTAACAACTCACCTGCCGAATTGGTGGGCCCTGAAAATGGATGGCGCTATAGCGTGCAGCCTACACCCGGCCGTCTCGGCAAATTCTCTCCGGCCCGCCGCCGGGGGGGACAGACCGAAGCCGAGACGAGTAGGAGGGTCGCCGCGGTCAGCGCTGAAGCCTTAGACGCGAGTCTGGGTGTAGCGGCCGCGGGTGCCGATCTTGGTGGTAGTAGCAAATATTCGAGCGAGAACCTCGAAGGCCGAAGTGGAGAAGGGTTCCGCGTTGCTCCTTCGATCGGCCGCGGGTTAGTCGGTCCTAAGGCCTGGGAGAAATCCTACGGGAAGCCAGACATTTTTGGGCGGAGGGCTCTGGCACTGGGCCGAAAGGGAAACGGGTTAGTATTCCCGTACCCGAAGGTGGAGCACAAGCGGCGACGCAAGGAAGGTCGGAAACGCCGTCGGGAGAGTCGAGAAGAGTTAACTTTTCTTTTTGAGGTGCGCTCGCTGACCCTGGAAGCGGTTCTGCCGGAGATAGGGAGCGAGAGCAATCAACTTTATCCGCAAAGCCGGCTCCAGCGGGGGCCTGTTCGGCTACGACTCGACGGTCCTTGAAACTCCGACGGCTAATCTCAAAGACAACCTCTTTTACGCTCTTGCCTCGGGCCGTACCTTAATCCGCCGCAGGTCTCCAAGGTTCGCAGCCTCTGGTCGATAGAACAATGTAGGTAAGGGAAGTCGGCAAAATGGATCCGTAACTTCGGGAGAAGGATTGGCTCTGAGGGCCGGGCGGCCCGCTGCTAGCTCGGAAAGGGGAATCCTAGGGCGGGAGTCCGCCAGGTGGCATATTATGTTGGGCGCACCTGCACGACGACCGCTCTACCCCCGGATGGGCAGGTGGACGTGAGCGGCGTGGGGCTATCCCCGAACCCGCTCGCGGCACGGGCGCCGCGAACGACTCGATCAGAACTGGCACGGTCCGGGGGAATCCGACTGTTTAGTAAAAACATAGCGTCTCGAAGGCCGGAGATCGGTGTTGACGGGACGTGATTTCTGCCCAGTGCTCTGAATGTCACGGTGAAGAAATTTACGGAAGCGCGGGTAAACGGCGGGAGTAACTATGACTCTCTTAAGGTAGCCAAATGCCTCGTCATGTAATTAGTGACGCGCATGAATGGATTAACGAGATTCCCACTGTCCCTATCTACTATCTAGCGAAGCCACAGCCGGAGGAACGGGTCCGGGGCTGTCAGCGGGGAAAGAAGACCCTGTTGAGTTTGGCTCACGATTGGCTTTGTCGGGCGAGAGCGCGGGTGTAGCCTAGGTGGGACTGCCTCGCGGCGCAAGTGAAAGACCACTACTGCGTTCCTCGTTCGACTCACTCGGTGATAACCGCAGGAGCGGCCGCACTCGGGGCGGCGTCGGCGAGCTCAAGGGGCTAAGCGAGGAATTCCTTTACCTCGCGAGGGTGTTCGAGGACAGATTCAGTTTTGAGCTTAACTGGGGCGGTGTGCCCGCGAAACGATAGCGCGGGCGCCCCAAGGCCAGCCTCACAAGGGACAGAAACCCTTGGTCGAGCGAAAGGGCAAATGCTGGCTTGAGGATGCTTTTCAGTAGGAGGTATCCATGTGAAAGCACGGCCTATCGATCCTTTTGTGTCGCCCCTCGGGCGACGATGGGAGAGCCCAATTTACTGCTTCCCGCAAGAGGTGTCAGAAAAATTACCACAGGGATAACTGGCTTGTGGCAGCCAAGCGTTCTTAGCGACGTTGCTTTTTGATCCTTCGATGTCGGCTCTTCCTATCATTGCGAAGCAGAATTCGCCAAGCGTTGGATTGTTCACCCACCAACAGGGAACGTGAGCTGGGTTTAGACCGTCGTGAGACAGGTTAGTTTTACCCTACTGGTAGGGAATAATTCGAGCGGGTACGAGCGGGTAGGGCCGACTAGTACGAGAGGAACGTTGGCCCGGGATTGAAAGCGTTGGTGCTTGGTGGTGACTGCCATTGGCGCTTTGCCTTTGTCCCCGGGCGTACGGCTGAACGCCTCTAAGCCGGAATCCCATCCCACGACGTCCGCGTCTGCCTCTCGTTGACCGGCAAAGGAACGATTAGGCCCCGCTTCGCCCTCCCGAGGCGGAACGGGGTGGTGTGTGTCCGACCTGTGTGTTTCGGCAGGTGTCTTTCGAAGGCAGGTAAATCTGCTTGCAGACGACTTGGGTTTGTGCGAGTCGGGGTGTCGTACTCGGTCGAGCGGCCTGTTGTGGTTGCGAGGCGTTGAGACTTGTCCCTCGACTAGGAGATTTGTCCGCGGTAGACGGACTGAGCTCTCGGTTTTGCCCGTCCCTTGCAACGCCGCAAGAGATTTACCCGCAAAAGACGGGTAGAGCTCTGCGTGGCGCACGGGGCGGGCAGGGGAGAGAAACCGAGAGAGAGAGAGAGAGAGCCCGCGAGGGCCGAGCGCAGACAAAATACGTCTGCGGTCGAGACCCTCGCTGCAGGCGAGAGCCGAGGTACCGTCGGCCAAAGACAGGCTGGGGAAAGTGTCGGTGGCCGACCCGCAGTCGAGAGATGGCCTGTGGCGGCAGCGGAAATCTGACGTCGGCCAGTGACAGGGAGGAAGGTGTCAGAGGCCGACCCGCGATCTGCCGTCGGCCAGTGACGGGTACGAGAAATTGTCGATGGTCGACCCGAGACGTCGGCCAGTGACCCGGAGTGCCTCTTCTGGTTAGGTCGGCCACGACAAGGAGGAAGGTGTCAGAGGGGCCGGCCCTGCGATCTGCCGTCGGCCAGTGACGGGCACGAGAAATTGTCGATGGTCGACCCGAGACGTCGGCCAGTGGCCCGTAGTGCCTCTTCTCGTTAGGTCGGCTACGTCCAGGCGTCGCCCAGAGGTGGTCGGCGAGGCACAGGTTGCTGCCACGTGCCCGCTACCGCCACCGTCGTTGACAGGTGACGGGACTCTAACCCCGAAAAAAAACAATGTTTGCAGAGTTAGTATCAACGCACCATATGTTGTGTGTTGTTTTGTGCGTTTCAAGTTCGCACGTTTGCGTTAGGATATTGCCATTCTGAAGCTGGGCTGTATCTGTTGGTGTTATGAGAAAGATTCGTTGTGTTGTGGAACAGGACAATTCACACTATAACGTTGACTTACAAACATAAAACTTACCCGCTCTACATAATTGTAAATGGATGTTCTTTTGTTGTATTAACCAATTCTGATACTCTGTATCAGTATACCGATTACATTTACATAATGCCTGTTCCCAGCAGTGGAGAAAATCACTCTGAGATCTGTGGAAAACAGAACGTTTCAAAATATGAGAAAAAAAGTCGCATGGTTAATTGAAATTCTACAGCATAAAACAATCTGGTTAAAACACAGATCCCATTTCTTTTCGTTTTTATTGTTCAAAATTTGTTTTATTACTTGTATTTACTACACTAGGATATGGGAAAGTTCTTATCATATACGCGTCCTGGGTGATGTGGGGGATTACGGTGCACGGAATTCACGGAATTATGGGTAATCCTTTAGAAAGGTCAACACTGATCGATTGATCCCTGACATGAACTCCCAATAAAACATGTCATATCTTCTATGTTGTGTGGGTCATCGAAAGTATAAATACAAAACGAAATATAGCTCTGTATTTTAATCATAATGCAGCATAAACTGATTTAAGGGAATTTGTCTGCGTAAAGTTTTACCGTTGCATACTCAAATGATCTCTCGGTATTCGTACAACGAAAGTCGATTATATTAGTATAAAATTCCCTGGTGTGTGGTATGGATGTCTTGCATTGTACCTTCATTCCAGCATATATGGTTATGTTCCAAAATCATGCCGTTTGGTCAAAACTATGGAACGGTTTCAGACAGAGAGAGAGAGAGATGGGGTTTACCGTCCATACTTTAATTTAATTTCATTAATTCGCTTCCGCGTAGGAGTCTTTAGCAGTGGGAGGACCCGGAGAAAACCCACTAGGTTGGACAGGCGACCCTACTCCTTGTCACGTACAATAGGGGATTCGAAACCACGCCAGTTGACAAGGCATTATAGAATTGTCGAGACATGGGTGTATTGTAAGGATCATAAAAGGCAATGGCGACCTTTAACTGGCAAGGGAGGTTAGATTGAGGGTCTAGATTGAGGGGGTGCTCGATTCACAGTCCCGGAATTAAATTCCAAAACTGGCGTCAATCGAGTGCAAAGGAGAATTTCGGAGTAAAACGCATGTGTCGACTGTATAAAAAAATATCTCAACCAATCATGACAGCTGAAACATAACTTTTACCTCGGAATACGGCACGATTCTACACACTCCACCTCAGATGTCGGGACTGGCCGAACTGTGACAGGACTGAATTCCGCGTCCCTCGATTGTAATTCTGTCGATTCGGGACGTTCTGGACTGTGAATCGAGCACCCCCCTTGTGTCACGCTTTGAGCCCTAGCTGACAACTCACCGTGGTCGTGGTTTCGATCCCTGTTGTCAGGAGTGGCTTGGCGATTGAACAGCATTACATGTTTAGTACATTGTTACAACTTTCGAAGAAATCAGAATACAATTTGCCACGCACATTAAATAGTATAAAATGTACTTACTGACAAAGAGCAGGGGCATCTTTTTCGTACAATGCTTTAGCTGTAGTGTTATCGGCCTTTTTATAACATTCTTCAGAAGCCGGGCACTTGTCGATATGACCAATAACAATAGGAGCTTCAATATAAGATAAGTCAATTGTTCAATCTACAAAAACACATAAAAGCGCGAAATGATTTAAGACACCAACCAGATAGCCACTGCGATGGTTCAATAAATAGATGGTTCAATAAATAGATCGCCATCTTGGTTACAGTAGATCATTCACAGTATATTCCACGAGGATTGGTAGACGACCCAACTATTTATACGCTTGCCATAAAAACCACGCTAAAGCCTACACGTTTACCCCCCACCCCCCATATCCTAAAACAACTACGGATATAAAATCCAATTAAACTTTCATTAAAATAATTTATCATACCATCCAATAAACCAATGGTTGTTAGAATTTCGTCTGATGAATTCCCAGATGATGGATATCCAGCTGAAGTAAAAAATATGTATGATCAATTGTACAGCGCAATGTTTGTACAAGGTAATTAATTTGTAATCTATGTGCGGCCCGCATGTCATCAAGAAAAGCACTGTGTGTGTCAGCTACTGCTTATATTGTTCTGGGTACAATCAACACGTACGGCGTCTGCGACACAGTCTACTTTTGATTTTCTTGTGGCCCAATAGCCCATTTCCCCAGTGATTTTATATATTCAAATCGAGCCCGTAGCCAGCTCTAAAAATTTGGGGGGCTACTGAATTTTTTGGAGGGGCTGAGGATGTGGCCGGCTAAGAACACTCCTAAGAAATCATTATTGTTGGCGAAATATTTGTGTGTTGGGGGGGGGGGTATGTTTTCATTCGATTTCCGAAGGCGACTGTCATTATTAAGTTTCATTAGAGGCACAATCATTCCGATCGGTTAAAAGCCAAAAAAAAAACGTTTTGGCTTACACAATAAAATATCAAGTTGCAGTCAAACAATACACTGGTTCAAATCTCAAACATTATTCAAACACGATCAATCTGATCGGAAGTTATGGTCATTTTTCATTTCAATCCACAAATATTAAATGTAGACTTCAAAATGGAACCTAACATTAACAATCTCGATTTCTATCCAAAATTCAAGATGACATCAAACTTACATTTTTGTTTTTAAATGTTTAGGTTTCTAACTAAAGAAACCTCTTAAGTTCTTTTGTGTTGAATTTAAATACGGAAATGACTATTGGGTGTGTTGATCCTATCGGGTCCTATCATATGTTGAGGTCAGTCATAACAATCGTGTTGATCGTATCGAGGTGTATCTGAACAATCGTGTTGATCGTATCGAGGTGTATCTGAACAATCGTGTTGATCGTATCGAGGTGTATCTGAACGTAACTTCACATAGCAGGTAGTGGAATCAATAGGGGCAATCCTGTTGTAACGCATAGGGTTTTAAAATGTATGTAAGATAATACCTGGACATTTAATCCCTGCAACTCTTTCTAATTTACCACTCACTGAAAATAAAACCGATAAAATACAACTTTCAGAGGCATATTAATATATAAAAACCATTAATATAATTATAACAACCCCTAAGAGCATTGGTGGCCCCAGTTAAAGTCAGATATAATTGATATAATACACATTTAGACTATGTTTTGATACGCCATTTTAGCCAGAAATTACAGATAGGCTTGTAGAGATATAGTAATAAATAACCATTTTCCAATTACGCATTAATATGGCGTATATTTCATTATATTTACCCGCTTCGCAACCTATATCATTGTAATTTCCATGAGCAAAGGTTATTCCTTGAAGGATTATTGTGGATGTTCTCAATCCACACAAACAGGCCACACCCTCCGTACAGTTGACGTAATTTCTATATGCTCTGAAAACACGTTAAATGGATGTAATTAAATGTAATCATAATGTAACAATCTAATTCAAGTTGCAATTCGTTTATTCTTAATGAAATAAAATTGACATCTGATTTAAGCAGAGCGAGAATGTCTGTGGTTTGCTAAACACCCCACAACCTTAAAATTGACACTTTCATTTGTTCATAATTTTATTAATTAGCCAAACAGACTCTACTCCATATCAGAGACGTCAGTTTATATTTAAACTTTATGCATATGTATATATTGCATAGATGGGCCTGCGAGAAGGGTATCCAACATGTTAGGTCCATGATGGTTAAGTGAGGCCAATGAAAAAATAATATTAATACAACTTACGGACAAACTGCTGCCTTGTTTTGAAAATTAGGTAAAGCAGCGTCTTCAAAGGTTTTGTAACATTCGCCAATAGGATTAGTTTGTTGACACACATCTACATTAATAGTACAGTACGTCACAAAGTGCATTTATAACAACCAAAATAGAATAAAATATTGACCAATCCGTTAGTTTTTCCATGAGGTGAAATCATTCCAACTCTTCGACTGTCGACAGCAGTGAGTTTTCTTGTTATTTAAAGGTGTGCTCGATTGTGACCACGAACTGAGCAACACGGGATCGAGTTCTGTAAATTCACGATTACGCGTTTTCTGTGGGCAAATCAGTCATTTTATCAAGCCTTCTAATATTGCTGTACAGTACTTTTACTCTTAGGTATAGGTCATTAAACCTATTATAATTTGAGTAAAGATAATAGATATTTACGAAATTGTATGTAGTCTCATAGTTACATCAAAATAACACAAATGTTGCCATACTTACCACATGTATATGTTGCATTAATGGTTACATCTAGAGGAAATAAGTACAAAGATAAGTATGAATATTAGGCTACTCATTTTAAGTAAAGGTACATATCAGTTTCGTTTTATTATTCTGCTGGTCATTTATTTATATCTTAGAGCATTTTTTCACGAAACGCATATGGTTTTACATGCAGCATACTGGCCGTGAATACACAGAGAAATAAACGTCTGGCCTAAGTCATTCTGAAAATTTAGCAGAATTTAACACTGGTTTGGATATGTAGTTTGAACTAATCACTGTGACTGCCTGGTTAACAGTGTCTGTATATTTGTCATGCAAATCGAGTTACGTACACGATTCAGTAATAGCATTCATCAAAAGAGTTACGGAATTCAATTACACAAATCTATTGCTTTTTGTTTATAATTCCCATTTCCATAATTGTGGTCTGCGAAAGACACATAAACGGATGAATAAGCTGACAGGGGTTATGGCATTATTTGACCCTAAGGAAACTTTAGAATAACAATAAACATGAATATTACCTGCTGGACATAACCGTAGATGGTATGACTTAAATCCCACTAACCATTCCTGATAGAACCTATCATAATATAGTTGACATGTACATAATGCTTGTTCCCAGCAACGAATATATGTACTTTCGGCTCTGTAGATAAAAAACGAAAAAGATTATAACTCATTTGTTAGGGCGGATCAAGGTGTGGGGTATGGCTATGACAGGCTTCGACGCATGGCGATTTAAAGTATAGCTGAACGCGAGAAAAATAACAATTGTTATCCTAATCTTCTCTCAACTAAAAGGGGGAGTCACCCCTTTTTCTTGGTTGTTTTGGTGCTCGAGTCGGGCAAAGTCTAAAATGAACGCGAGAAAAATAACAATTGTTATCCTAATCTTCTCTCAACTAAAAGGGGGAGTCACCCCTTTTTCTTGGTTGTTTTGGTGCTCGAGTCGGGCAAAGTCTAAAATGAGCGCCTTTTTAGTTGGTTCCCAACCCCAACCAAATTTTTGCCACTTTTCGGACACGTTTTACATTCAAATTTGACTGATATATTCAAATCTGAAATGGGGTTGAATAGACTGGGGTACATATAATGCAGAACCAATTACCCATATTCTATAATACAAGATTGATTAATCTCAACTTATATTCACGGCCCAGTATTCTTTATTTTTGATCATTCGGCTGCAATTTAGGTACGCTATTATTAGTCCGGTAATGACAAATAAGAAAAGTCAGGGCCCATAATTTGTAAACCTTTTTTTTTAGAATGAAACGCTAAAAAGCGAATGGAACCGTCCTTATCCTAATGCTGACAAATGCAGAATAGTCGATTAAAACTGGGGAAGTACTGACATCTTTAGAGTGAAGAAAGAATTTAAGCGCGGGTCGACCAATCGATCTACGAACACGTAGACGTGTCCATAATGGTACCATCGGTTAGTGTGCCAAACCCTTTACCTGAAGATGTTTATGCTTTCCATAAAGAACTATAGAAGAATGTCATACGCAAACCCCGTCTTTATACACTGACGATTAATTAAATCGTACTTACTGACAAGAAGCCACAATATCTTTCTCGTGTAATGCCTTTGCTCCAGCAACATCGTATTGTCTATAACATGCTTCTGAAGCTGGACATCTAGCGATATTAGCAAGAGCAGCAGTAGCTAAAATAGTACATTTATGGTATTTGTTAATGAACCACGAGGCGATAAACTAATCGAAAATCAAAAAGGAAAACACCATTTTTCGTTAAAAATTCAGAAGTCACAATCCCAGACCATAATTTTATAACGAGTAGCTGAAAATGTCTATGCTAGAAGACTTCGTAGGGATATTATGGCGATTGTGAAGTCTTTTTGAAGGAACGAACACCCGATCTCCAGACTGGCTGAACAATCAAATTACAGTATCATAAAGTAAAAGTATTTGATCGTACCTTCTAATAATCCTAGAGATGTTAATATTTCATCTGTTGAACTGCCATTGCCAGAAGAGCCAGCTTAAATAAACAAATAAAATTCCGATAAATTCAAATTCACATTAATAACATCATACAAAAGCTAAATCTACCTAGCGTGGGCCTTTATTACGGCCTTAAATGATAATATCCCCAATTAAATTTCTTAATTAACTTAATGGCTCCGATATCAAATAGATTTAAATACGTTTGGCTGTTATAAATGGATAAACGAGACATTGTTCCTCGTCGTAACAACGGTAGCAATGGCAATCGACACTAAACTGTAATTGATTCGCAGATAAACAGACTCGGTATTAACAACTTCGCGCCATTATATCTCTCTGCCCTATTAGAACGTTCCTTTACTCCTATTAATTATATTCTTCGTAAAGGAAATCAGACGCAGAATCGAAATTTTCTCCGTCCTTTCATCTATAAAAGAATTGGACAAAGTTAACGTTGAAATTAGAAACGCGCGATCCCCTTTTTTTTCGAAATTCACTAAACAAATTAGATACCATCGTGTCACCATATTACTATCTACGGAAAAGAAAATTATAAATAATCCACTGTAAACTAAGATTATGCTGCTCAAATCTACATGGGGGTGTTGATTTATCGACCGTACCATGGTGTTGTCCGTTATTTGAAAATTTACTAATCAAATCGAGCAAAGCTATTCTTTTGGTGGCATTTTGGATAAGTTTAGTCATATAGCAAATTAGCATGTCATATGTCATCAAAAGCTATTCCAACACGAGTTCGTTCATTGCACAGCAATATTTCATAAATTTGTGTGAAGTCAATGCTTTCTGATTGAGATGAATATATGTTATGGATCAAAGATCATGTGTTCAATCTGCCTGTCTTTTATGCACTATCAAACCTCGGCGGCGTCGTTACTGCACTGTTACGGCGACGGAAAATGGTGCCAAAGTGCGCCAAGATCGCCATAAGCGTGGTGTCCCATTCAGTTAACATATATGTTAACTATCAAACGATCTTGAAAGACAGGATCACAAGAACTTTGTGATAAAGTTTTAAAATAACAATAGAAATACCTGGACATTGAATTCCTGGTACTCGTTCAAATTTACCACTTACTGAAATAATAACAAATGTTGTTAAAATCTTATATATACCCACAAAAGAGAAACCATTTTACCAGACTCGGATCACATTATACACCAAGGGTGATTTGGGGTTTTGAGATTAAAGAAGCCCCCCCCCCCCCCAGATTTCAATTAAACTAAACTAAACGCGCAGAATGTGACAGTATTGTCTATTTACTTTGTTGAACGATTTCAAATCGTAATATAAAGGTGTTTGGGGATGCATGTTCACTAGATTAAGGAATTATAATAGTTAATGAATGTATTCATATCATGGTGATTCAGAACATTACATAGCATGAAATTCCGTTGGCCAATACGTCGACAACAGTGTGCATGATCGCAGAGATTTACATAGTCGCTCAGCACGCTCAGAACTCCTTTGATTACTCATTATTTTTAATCCAGATTTGGAAATATTACATTACAAAATCAGTAAGAATATATTTACCAGCCTCACAGCCTGAACTGTCGTAACGTGCATGAGCAATGGTTATTTCTTGAAGGATATTTACAGATGTTCTCAATCCACATAGACAGGCCACGCCCTCTGTGCAGTTGACGTAATTACGGAATGCTCTAGAAGGAATCCAATTAAGAAAATAAATACAAAAGAAGTGGTTTGGCTATGTGAATTCCTCAAATGGTTCAGGAAAGTATGTCTTGTTAAAGCCACAGGCAGCGGTTGTTTCATATGTCTATCTTGCAGTTATAACTTTTTTTTTATATTCATTATATCTATATGTATAGTGTAGAATCCGGGAATCATTTCAATTAAAAAAGAAATGAAGAAGTTGAATTGACACGGATCCATTATTAAAATAACGATCTTGTATTCTGAACAAGATATATTGTGGGGGGAGGGGTCGCTCCTCCGGAAACGGTAAATTCCAGTACGGTCGAAAAATGGTTGACTGAGATATGACAACACAATTCAATAATGGCGGCAATGACGTAATGCTCGGTTCATGGTTCATATAGTATTATCCTATTTTATGCATGTTCTAGGTAAAAGCGGTGTAGCTCAATCAGTTACGTTAGTTTCGCATGGATTTGGTCGAGCCAAATTTTCATTTAAATTATTATAAAGAAAGCTGTATGTAACTTACGGACATACTACTCCATTATTTCCAAGATTGCCTGAAACTTCTGATTGGAAGGTTGTAAAACAATCGAATATAGGATTCTGTTCTTCACAGACATTCACTGGAGCGTCACCTATATTTAGAATTATATAAAACGTGAAGATGGAGAATCACAACCAGTCTACACTTTGGATAGCCGGATTCCAAGCACCCGAATATTTGAATTTAGACATGCATCAGGATTCAAATTCAAAAGTGATTATGATTAAATAAATACTTATTTTGGTAACACTGAAGAAAAGGATAATGTAGACTTTGGGGATAACTATAATACTCTTTTGAAAAACAAAAGCAAAATAGAACCTGGAGTCACCCAACCATAACGCCATCGTACTGGTGTCAATTAATAATTTTTAATAATTTTTCAAATATTGCAAGGTATATCCTGGTCCAAACAATATGATGATGATGATGATGATGATGATGATGATGATGATGATTATGATAAACTCACCCGCACATTGTATTCCATCTTTATAAAATACCCCACCAGTGACTGAAATAAGACAGTATGTGATTACAACAGCTTCTTAGTTCGAACAACAACCGTATAAGTTGGTTGCTACCTGACTTACAAATCCACACAGACTGTAAAGATTATCGCCACGTATCAACAACTGCTTATCTCATGCACGTGAAATTCATATATTGTGGTTATTCAAGATTAATATCACCTTAATATCGGCCCATTGTGAATTGACTGAAGGGTGATACGAGGAGGGGCCATCTTAAGCCATTAATAGTTGTTACAGGGGATATTCTCTGGATGTGTATAAATATATAAATCATTTAGTTTTCATTTTGACCCATTGTCAATTCTAAAACAGACTGTACCCGTTGTATGTACCTAACTAGGTTTTTTCGGGACATAGCTTAATTTTATATCAATAGTTTGTTTGCGCGTAGGGTCTTTAGCAGTGAAATGAAACCTAAGAAGCCGGAGATAATCCACACGGTTGGGCAGGTAACCCTATTCCTTGTCACACACAATCGAGGAATGGAAACCACGGCAGTTAACTTAACTAACGACAGACCTTTTGTTACAAAGCACACGCGCTAGCCTGTCGACCATCCAACCGCCGTGCTATGTATTTTGTATTTGTACAGTACTGAATGATGAAAGTGACAAATAATGGTTTTTGCCTTATTGTGGGTGTTAGAAAAAGAGATTTCACCCTCCCACATGTAACTCCAGGTAACAAAGCTAGTTTTATTATAACCAGAAAAATAATCGACTAAACGGACTAACTAAAGGCGTACATACTTAGTGTACAATAAAAATTGTAGGTATATCTCGTATCCCCTACAGCCTTCAGAAACTCATTATTAGTCTTTTCTCCGCATTCACATGTTCTGTTCTCAAAACAGGGTAAGAAACCCTCAAAAGCTCTGAAATAATATAAAAGTGTGTAATGCCATTATAAACCGTGCAGTGATAAATTCCACAATAAACAGTCATAGATCATCAATCGATTTCTCCATTTCACCTAACATGGTATCTTCACATACACGATGTACAGCTAAAATCAAGGCGATGAACTTGCTGTGCACGCCACATATTTAAATTCCCAAACCAAATGTTAAACAAGCCAACAGTGAGGCTGATGTCCCCCGCCGAAATCCCAAAATAAATAGAAGACAAATGTATCGAGCAATCAAACTGTACACAAAGTGTCATCCAAAAGTGTTTTATAAAGAAAAATGCTAAAACCGACGAGAAAAATGAAAATGTACCCTAGTTAGGGGGACCCTAAAGGCGGACAAAAGAGCCCCTCTGGCCAAGGGAAAGGGTCCTCGTGTCCAAGTCAATCGTTTCTATACATTGTTACTGTCGAATCCATTACTAAATGAGAATGCAGTCATTGTATTGGCATAAAAATCATTAATCAAGATGAACCTAAGTTATCTTGTCCCAAAGTATCAACCAATCAAATTGCTTATCTCTGCTTACTTACCCTAAGCGGAAAATGCTCATCTTCGAACTCCATCAAGGCATTGACCTAATAAGCATATACACCAAGTTTGAACATTTTAACTCAATTAGAAGGAGAGTCATTGTGTTCCAAAGTCTCGACTACTCTCGACCAATCAAATTGCGTATCGCTCTGCTTACCTTGAGCAGAAAATGCTCATTATCGAACTTAGTCAAGGTATTACTGTAATGCAACTATACACCAAGTTTCATCACTCTCACTTAATTAGAACTAAGTTATCGTGTCCCAAAGCATCAACCAATCAAATTGCTTATCTCTGCTTACCCTAAGTGGAAAATGCTCATATTCGAACTCCATCAACGCATTGACCTTATAAGCATATACACCAAGTTTGAACATTTTAACTGAATTAGAAGAAAAGTTATTGTGTTCCAAAGTCTCGGCCAATCAAATTGCGTATCGCTCTGCTTACCCTGAGCAGAAAATGCTCATTATCGAACTTAGTCAAGGTATTACTGTAATGAAACTATACACCAAGTTTCACCACTCTCACTTAATTAGAATTAAAGTTATCAAGTCCCAAAGCATCAACCAATCAAATTGCTTATCTCTGCTTACCCTAAGCCGAAAATGCTCATCTTCGAACTCCATCAAGGCATTGACCTAATAAGCATATACACCAAGGTTGAACATTTTAACTCAATAAGAAGGAGAGTTATTGTGTTCCAAAGTCTCGACCAATCAAATTGCGTATTGCTCTGCTTACCCTGAGCAGAAAATGCTCATTATCGAACTTAGTCAAGGTTTTACTGTAATGAAACTATATACCAAGTTTCATCACTCTCACTTAATTAGAACTAAAGTTATCGTGTCCCAAAGCATCAACCAATCAAATTGCTTATCTCTGCTTACCCTAAGCGGAAAATGCTCATCTTCGAACTCCATCAAGGCATTGACCCAATAAACACATACACCAAGTTTGAACATTCTAGCTCAATTAGGAAGAGAGTTATTGTGTCCCAAAAAGTGTGACGGACAGACGGACAGACAGACAGACAGAAAGACAGACGGGGGACAAAAACACAGAAACACTTATAATTAAACACCCAGAAATATAGGGTATTTCTATTATTGCAACTGAGGGAAATTGATTTAATACTGATGAAAATAGTTCGGTTGACTATTTCCTTTCAAAGCATTTTAGTGAGGATAATTTGGGCGTTCCAGAGATAAGTAAAGAACAGATGGGGTTTATTACGGGCAAATTCGTAGGGGGCTTTAGTTTAGCAGTAAGAGAAAATTAGCGGATCAAGAGAAACCCATATGAGCGACCCGAATTCTTATCAATAACATAAAACCAAGTACGAACAATCCATATAATTAGACAAAATTCGAAGTCATAAAAAATGGTATAGGCTGTAATCAGCAAATGGACTGGTCACCGAGTACAAAGTACACGACAAACAGTGGTAAAGGGTGTCCGGAAAAGTGAGCTTACCCTGCCTGGCGCCACAACAATCGTCATAGCTGCATCCAAACTATTAGATGAAATCTCAGCAAAATGCACGTGATGAACAGTTTTAACGATTTAGGATATAATCAGGGAAATAGTATACATGTAAATTACATATATCGAGAATAAAAAAAAATCGAATTATCCCCCCCCCCCAAAATAGTTACATCTTAGCTGTGTTCTTAGCCGGCCACAACCTCAGCCCCTCCAAAACATTCCGTAGCCCCTCCCCCCCCCCCCCAAAAAAAAATAAAAAACATTCCGTAGCCCCCCTCCCCCCAAATAAACTAAGTTGTTTGAACAGAGTCATAATAATAATGTCTACATATAAATACTATGTTATTGGACGCTTTGTCAGTCGGAATAATGACAAACTTGTCGTGTAAGGCGTTGAGATTTTCAACAATGATAACATCATTGAAAATAGATTGAGGCGTAGTTTTAACTATAAAACGTTGCATGCGAGTTCTTTGTTTTAGTAAATGACTGATATACATATAGTCCAATCTGAATGAGTATCAGAGATAACATCTTCCCTCTTGGCAATCTTTGGATCGAAACCACACCACTTGACCCAATAACAGACCTTATGATCTGTATAATGAGATGTGTTACCAGTAGCATACCTTAATTCCTTATAGCATTTCAGTATTCCGGTACAATTCTTGTCAAATAGGATAACCTGAGGTACTGGAGAAGGCATTGCAGTTTTAAAGTGTTGATTTGTATGCCATATACTTACACACAAAAAGCTCGAAGATCTTTATTATATAAGGCTGTACTAGCAGCGTCGCTTAATTCCTTATAACATTTCTGTACGCCTGTACAATTTTGTTCCAGTAGAATAGCCTGTGGCACTGAAAAGTATTGAAAAGGAATACTGTACTGTACTAACTGAATAGAGAGATACAGGGTAAGTTGCCTACGTTTCATTTCCGTACCGTTTGAGTGTATGCCGGTTCTGATTTGATACGAATAAGTCACAAAAAGGGACCCCTGGACATGACAAAGGAAGCAGTTGACATAAACATCATACTTACGAGAATCGTAGGCTAAAATCCTAAGAACGGCATCAGTATCAGACCCGTTACCAACTTGGCCTGAAAAGGAAATACCAAACAATGCATTTCAATCAGATTAATACAAATGTCCCATTTCGTTTCGCTTTTTGCAGCTCTATTTTAGTCTTATTTATCGTCACCCCAGTAGGATTTGGAATGATTCATAGTGAAATCGCGTCTGGTTTTACACGCACTATATAATGACGGTATTCTGGTGGATAGTACTAGCTATGATCACCCGACATGACATCTCCCAACAATCTATTTTTAGTATGTAAATGATAGAATGGAAATCAAAATTAATATCATTTTGCATTTAAATCAGTTATAATTATAGGAAATGTTCGATCGGTGAAAGAAGTGTCAAGTTGTTTTGGTTCACGAACTTTATAGTGACAAGTGTGTGGGTCATGGTCACGTCGAGTCCACCATAAAGCCGTATGGCATGGAGTTTTTCAGAGCGACGAAGAGCAAACTGATAAAACCATTTTTGACCCCCCGCAGTAGTATCAGCAATCGCTGCTTGCGTGTAGTATCCTGCACATTTGGCTGGATATTGTCTTATCTTGTGGACCATGATGTCTTCTTGTAAAGAGTGTCCAATGTTTTGATGATAGTGTGATGTTATCTAAATTGTCAAGGGTTCTTTTACGTGTCCGACAATGTGTACATGGGACCTAGGGCTTTTCGTCCTTGTTAGACTCTAATTCTTACATTACTGACAAGAGGAACCCATCAGGTAAAGTCGACCAACCCCGGAAGTGAACCTGAGACCGTGTAAGAGCGAGATCATTTTAATCATTGAGCCACCTCTGCTCCGATTTTTTTAGGATGAACTAGCTAGTTGCCGCACTCGCCCAACCAAACGGTTGACATTATTGTTCATTGCGAATTTGTGGCGTGATTAACCGTGTCAGTGGTGCAGGACAGATTGAACGAAAAACAGAGGTCCAGTATATGTATGTACGACGTTAAACCCCACATGGAAATATTGACGCAAATAGCTTATAATATTTATTGTCATTTATGAACCCAGTTCGCTTTTAATGGCGCATTGAGTATCCTATAATGTAATATGTATCTTACCGGCACAATTAATACCGGGGTCAGTCACCAGGTCTTGGCCCAGGGCTAAAACATAAAATACAATTCGTTATATATTAATACAACCTACCGCCGTGGTGTCAATCGGATTTTAAGTGGTCTATCATTTTTGTTCGCTCACAACAAAATGGCGGCGAGAGCTTATATATAACAGATCGATGGAATTGCAATTCAACACAAATTGAACCATTTTTTACCAATAATCCTGTCGACACACCGAGATGTTGATGAATATACGTCCAAGTTACTTATATTGACATGCCTTCCGCCTATTACGAGTAATTACCCCCCCCCCCCACACACACACACAAACACTCTTTCTTAGCGTGACGTTAGGCGAGGCTTATTGGTAACTACCCCCCACCCCACCTTAACTTGACGTTAGGCGAGGCTTAGAGACTTATAAAATAATTTTAAAATCAGTCAGGAATGTTGTTACCTTCGTGGCAACTAATGGCTGCTGTTTAACTGATAATTATCTTCAACGTGACGTTAGTCCTAGGTCGTTAATTAAAGGCTTATAATTTAAATTTAGACATCAGTTGTAAATATTGTTCTTACCCGCAGGACATCCATTTATGTCGAAAAGTTCAACATACGTGGTGATTTCTTGCAGAATTAAACGATCATTTCCAAGTGTACAATTACAGGCAACTTCTTCACTGCATTCAATATATTCTTTTACAGCTCTGAAAAAATAAATCCGGTTCGCAATCGTTTTTATTTTGTAGTTCTAGCAGAATTAAACTATCATTTCTAAATGTACAATTACAGACAACATTTTTATTCAATATACTTTTTTACAACACTAAAAAAATAAACCCGGTTTGCTTTATTTTTTTTGGGGGGGGGGTGAGGTGGGGTAGGTTGTGAATGATCTACATCAATTTAAATCTGGTTTCATTTTGAATTAATCTGTTACAAATTTGAAATCCCGACCTCACCCAAACTTCAACTTATAAATATAGGTTACAAAATGCATGAATTCTAAAGTGAACAATATGGACAAAGTGTGTTGCATTTAAAGGACAATATTAGTAGAAGTCATTATTTCATATGTGATAGAACTGGTTAAATACATTCCAAAAATAATTTTAGCAGGGAGATCATTGCTTTACGTAGTGACGCTATAAACCAAGTTTCATCATGCTCCGGCAACTGAGTTCTCGAATCATCAAATTATTTATCTCTACTTAGCCTAAATCTGTTTAGCATACGTAGAAAATGCCCATCATTAAACGGCGTGAAGGCATTTAGCTAATAAACCCCTACACAAATTTTGTGCTAGTCGGACAGATAGACACATGAATATCTAATTTACAGACCGATTCAGTAGAAATCAACGTTGTTCACAAGGTCGGATATTTAAATAATTGCCGAGGAAAGCCGTTTTGGATGTATCTGTTTTGCTATCACGACACGTGTAAGATCGTGTATAACGTCTTAGTAAATATAGGTGTACATGTAGGAGTTATGGCACTTCGTACACACAAAATTTCGTACTCAGACAACATAAATCATTAAAAAAGCAAACATTAACCTACGTGCAGTACAGGACCAAATTTTGATTAGCCGCAGCAATCTTTTCATTGACTGTTATGTAGCAGCCATAGGCAGGATTTTGTGTTTGGCAGATATCAAAATCTTGACTATTAACAGACGCTGAAAATAAACTACACACATTATATTCTCTGTAAAAAAATATTTTTGTTAACATTCTGGTTGATTTTTAGCTAGGCCTGGTCAAAGTAACCTATAGGCAGTGACGTCCTTTTAGTAGGTGAACACCATAATTCTCTTTTTTTCTGATCCTGCGCCATAAAATCATGAATATAATCAATACCTGAACCAAAATGGAAATCCAAGCACTCGGCTTCTAATCGAGATTAAAAAGTCAACATAAATTGATTCGCAAATTGGTGTAGTGACAACTGTGTTTGTATTTGGAGGATGGGGTTGCTACAGCTAGGTGAAGCAATTACTAGTCTTAATCCATATGTTAGAAATGCGCTATAGGTGGTTGAACATCAGGGACACTATAAGCTTAAATATTTAAGAAATATTGAAAGTTCATTGACTGAATGCCAAAATCATGCACATATTTATCACTAGGCCGTAGGCCACTGATATTTAACAACTTTTAAAATGATTGATTTAAAATCAAGATGAGATGTGACGTCATCCTTTGTTGTTCGCGTACCATTATTTCAAATAATCGTACTTGCATCTTGTCAATCGTACATTATTCATACTAGTAAAATAATGGTCTAGTGTGATGTATTTCACGTGCAAAGTAGTTTAATGGTCTGGAGCTTAAGACAATGCGTAATTAGCGCTCTTGAGCAACTAGTTAGTTGGTTATTCAGCGCTTTATAAATAGATTATTATTATTATTATAATATATTGTAAAAACATTCGTGCCTATGGCCCTCATTTTGTTACAATATATTACTTAATGTCTCGCTCTCGACCATTAAACCAAACTTAATACACCTGACAATTGTCTGTTTTATTCCACTGAAAGGAGAACTGTCAATGATTCTTAAATAACATCGTTTTATCAAGAAGAGTTTTCCAATAGAAATATTAAACAACACTATTATTGACTATTTATAGGCAAATTAGGAATAATGTAATGGGTCGTACAAAACGATAGCAGAAGTAATGGTAGTTTATATAAAGAAACCAAAGCTTGGAATGACCATAGATTAAAATGTTCTTTTATAAGAATACTTTTGATTGTGTAACGTTCAAACTCTGTATGTTTATTTTCAATTTGGTCATGCTTGGGCTTTAAATTTTCGCCATCAAATTATGACTTCATTAGAATAATACTTTTAACATTCAACAGCTCGCACCTGTCTGAAGGATACTAAACAGGTATGGTATTTTGCGTTTCCAGAATACATCTTATTACGTAAATATTGCAAATGCCGTGACCGCCTGTTACCAGAAGTATATTCATGAAATATGTCGTCTCTTTTTAAGCGCCGCGATTGAGTAAGACATCGGCTGGCTAAACTGGGGGGTTTGTTGAAATTTCATTCAGCCAATCTGGGAGGTTAGTTTGAATTCCATGCAAGAGTAGACCAGTGCCGCTGTCTGGGCAAAATTTCCCGTATGTCCGTCTTCATTAAACGATTCGGAACAGAACAGTGTGGTGTTTTACCCGGATTCATTTTATTTCATTTTACCTTTTGAAAAGCAATGTCCAAGAAGATAACTAAACGTAATTAGCAATACTGGTCGTTATAATTATAGAATATGTTTTCTGTTGGTCACTCTTAATTATTTATTTACTTACCTGCAAACATTAAACCTACAATGATGAATTCAAGTTTCATATTTCTCCTTTAGAATGATCACAAAATTGGGCGACACAAAATATCCAACAATATTTTACTGCCTCGAAACTTCAATTCGGTCCGAGTCGTATACAAATATTTAAAGTGTTTTAAGGTACAAGCCTGTGAAATGGTATTTTTATTCAATTATTGTTTGAAGCAAATGGATGATGACGAACATGCCAAAGGTTATTTACATCCCCTAATAAAAAAGGTCATTGTTCAGCTTCAATGATTTTGTTATTAGAGATCTGGATGAAAGATTAAGGGAATGCGAGTCCTTTCATAGTTCATATCTCCTCCCGTTTCTGAATGACAGGACGTATTTTGTATCCATTTATTTGATATTTCTAGAAAGATTATACATTTGAATGGATTTGTGTTTATTGTCTTTCCTCATTACCTTCTTGAAACAATGATATTCATTTAACTAATTAATATTTGGGGATCATTTTGGGTGTAAAGTAAAATTGTTTTTAAAAAGATATTCACATGGGCACAATTCATTGACTATAACGATGACCTTGTATAGGTAGGTCCAAGGCCATATTGCGTTATTGTTATTGGGTAACAAAATGTCCTTTTGTTTATAGCCTAACGGTGAACCAGTTTAAGTCCAGAGCTATTTATAGACAGAGTTTGGGCAATGATTGTCTCAATTGTGATTTAGTACCCAAATGGCTTTCTTGTCTAATCTTAGTGCTATGCAATTACACATTCTTATGCCAATCTTTATATAAGCATAACTGTCATTCCGTTCGTGACCATTAACACCCATTCTGTGTTCTTAAAATGACCTTGTAATATTAAAGATTGCGTTACTTACACGCAGAATATGCTTATCTTCGACCTTAGTCAAGGTATCGATGTTGTGAAACTATACACCATGTCTCCCCGCTCTACCCCGTTATAAGGTTCATATTTACCCCCCTCTCCCTCCCTGTCTCTCACTCTCTCTCGACTAATCTAATCTTATTTCAATAATTCGTTTGTGCATAAGGGTCCTTAGCAGTAGGAGGAACACGGAGAAAACACACGAGGTTGGACAGGCGACCCTACAACCGGGGATTCGAAACCACGCCAGTTGACCCAATGCCAGGCCTTATGGTATAGCGCACACGTGCTAACCATTCGACCATCCAATCCAAACTCACTCCCAATTGGCAGCAGAGTTTTATTTATAAATTTATTTATTTATTTTTCAAGTAAAGGTTACAACATGACAACAATAAATTAATGTACATGTACTAAGAACTATGAGTTGCATTGTATGATCGGGAAAGTGGCAACGATATATATAGTTGATTATATGAAATAAAGACGTTCTGGTGCATTGTATGGTTGGAATGAGAAATGAGAAGTATGATAGGTATGATGTCATGATGAGACCTTTACTTAGGATAGCCCATAAAGCTTGAGTTATAGCGTACATTGTTCTTAACACTGTATCTGACAAGTAGACAGACATGTTATTCGGAATACCTACTCCCTCTATTTATATTCCCAACGTAGTGCAACGCTCCAGTTAATACATGGATGAGATATCCCTCCGGGTGTTTTTATATAAGTAGGTTTTAGATAACGCGATAAAGGTGTTTTGTACAATAGGTAAAAGGGTAAAGAGCTTCCTAAACACTGATTAGAACAGTTTAAGGCGGTACATAATTAATTAAAAAATACTATATAATAATAGCTTTTTTTATCATACGATTTGTGTATAGTATTATGTATATTACCGACTGTATATACTTATGATAATGTCATGTAATATGTATAGCCGGGGGTGGACGGAAAACTGCGGTCCACCCACGCACTCGTTGGCATGCATGCAAAGGAATCATGGACAATTGGGGCCATGGTGGCTCAGAGAGAAAGACATCTCTCTACCCTGGATGCCCGTGTTCGATCCCTGAGTTGGCCGAGAAAGTTCATTTGAATTTTCCGATGTTGTTCCTCTTTGTCGGTAATGCAGGACCTAGGGACAACGTATAGTCGTCACGTATACACATTGGCGTGCACGTGAAAGATCCCCCGACAGTTTGAATTCGATTTAAGAGAAAGCCTCAGTGCCGCTGTCTGAATAAGCCCACCTTCATTAGCTCAGTCTGAACAAAAAAGTAGGACGTAATAAACCTCTATTTCATTTCATTTCCCTGAATATTTGGAATTTGCAGAAAATTAAAAGGAAATACCGTCGAACAATAGTTTTTCACGAACACCGTCGTATTGTTTGATGATCTAGAGCGAGATTAAGTAATCTATTGATACTGCACGAGGATATTAGGGGTCACGGTGGCTATAAGTGGGTAATATGCTTGCTTGCTAGTCTGGAGGTGGGATGTTCGATCCCTACATGCATTGGCCGAAAAGGTTCATCCAGATTTTCCAGCGACCTAGTTTGCGTCGATTGAACATTGAACCACATTTATCTTTCTCTCTCATCTAGTATTCAAAAAATGTACCATTACAACGTTGCCCGCAAAATTATTCCTGGACGCATCAGGCCTACATTGTATGCGCCGACGAATTACGATTCTTCAGGTATAATAATAGACTTTAATATAGAAATATACAAAATATACTAAAGCAAATGTCACAGACCCCTTTGTTTATTTAACCCTTAACCAATCAATGTCATTTTGACGTCATGACGTCAACTGGTCAGGCTAAATAAAAGCTAAAGTGAAATATTGTGTATGCCTATTTCAATCTACTACTGCCGGATAATTAAAAGTGATAGTCTCTTGACACTTTTAAAAATAGTTGAAGGGGATAATTTGCAAATCACTCTAAATCTTCATCAGAAATATCGTCTTCAGAATCGGTGTCATCTATGTAATGCGAATCGGGATCATTCATAAGCATTTCAACCACTTTGAGAGTCTTTAACCTCCCCGACATCGTTATATCAATATAATACGAAACTAAATACTCAAATGCGGCTTATAAAAAAGTTTCTTACTGTGATCGACTTTATTCAAGCGTGACTACTTTGCTGTATAACGTTGTGGTGATTATAGTCGACAGTGACCGGTTAAAGGTTAAGGGTTTTATATAGGCGAACTGTCTGATCAATCCTCTTGATATAAGCACAAAGATCCTTGAATCCGCAATCTCATTATGATACATGTTTAGGGAATCCGAATGATTTATAGGTGATTGAAGTCTGAATACATACATCCACAATCAGATCCATCACGTTATTTATATTACTTCCCTGCGGGTAAAGTTGTATTATTATTATATTTATTATAAGGCAATGACTCAGCAGACATCAACATCCCACGCCCTTGAGCAGAGAGTTGTTATAAAACAGAACATAGAGAGAGAGGGAGAGAGAGAGATAGGGAAAGAGAGGGAGGGGGTATTTACATAAATCACTTGCGCTTAGGTATCATTTGCGTTGGGAGATGGGCCACGAGGTCTGACAGGCGACCCTACTCCTTGTCACGTACAAGCTGGGAATCGAAATCATGTCAGTTGACTCATTACAATGACAGACCTTATGACATAAGACTCCCACCCAATTACATGTATACTAATCAAAGTACCACAGTACCGTGGCAATATAGATATATCAATGCCCAGAGTTCAACATACCATATATTTATTAAGTTCCACATCAATATCTTGAACGGTTTTTGTGGAGTACTCCAAAATAATAATTGTATACAAGAAAAAAAGTCAATTTCTACGGAAACACAAATTTTATTCAATTGGGAGGTTTTTGAGATATGCTCCGGAATAATAATTGTACACTAAAATTGCCATAGAAACACAAAAACACAGCAACAAATGCAGGAGATCGGCACAACACGCAAAATAAAACCAATTCGACAAACCTGCGGACAGGACAAACTATGCAAGATATAACAAAAAATTAAGTTAATAAAAAAAATGTAGTGAGAGGTATCGTAAGCGGTTTATGAAATAAATTCCGGAATAATCATTGTATACAAATTTGTTTCAATTAGGGATATTCCAGTGTGGATTCCGCTTGTCAGACAGAGAAGCATCATAATCCATTGTATTTAAACTGATATTACAAGAAACTGAAATTACTGAAACAAATGTCCCAAAACAGACTAATTAATAAATGGTTTCTAAAGCTGTCTTTATCATAAGCCTTGATATGTCCAAGGGATACAAGATTGTGGTCAGTGATCCAGATACCCGAGTTAAATACTAAAAACAGCGAACACATGTTTCTTCTACCATGGTTAATTGCCATACTTTCTTAATCTTATTTAATAGACCATGTTAATTTCAATCAGACATCCTGACGAGATTGCTGATTTAACACAAAAAGGTACATATAATGCAAAGGCCAAATCTAATTAAAATTCAGATCTATATTTCGTTTCGGTTCTACATGTAGATCTAACAAGTTATAGCGGGAGGTCACGTTCAGCCAGTTCAGATGTCAAGCACGCGACATTTGACCCTATAACCCCAGTCATTCGATTAACCAATCAGAATCGTTGTTGCTTTGTTTTTATTTCTATCGCTGATAATGCCTACCCACAATTCCGCGCAAAAAAGGTCAAACCCTCGATTCGACACACAATTTGATTGGCTGACCCTCATTTCAAACGAGTCTTTCAGATCCTAATGTAAAGACAAGTAAAACGAAATTTTGAAATATAAAAACGAAACGAAATACGATCTGTATTTTAATCAGATTGTTCAAAGGCCCTGTTTGTTACTTGTTAGCATAGGCACATTTAGTTGAGAACGCATTGTATGCATTTTGAAATGAATTCAGTAACTAGAACATGTATGCAGGGATTGGGATTGATCTAGAATATACGTGGCTTTTAAACTAAGACATTAAAACAATATGGTTGCTATGGTAAACATTAACACACTCCACACAGAGATACTGATCATCGCTGATGAATCTAAAAAATAAATCAAAATAACATTAATCAAATAAAATATATAATGACAGGGTAAATTGTTTCAGATGTCCATAAACGACGTCACTCTGTTATTCGATGTCATTTTAATGCCAGGGTAAATTGTTGCAGCTGTCCATAAGCGATGTCACTTTGTTATTCGATGTCTCACTAATCTGAATAAAGTACATGCAGATCGGATAATAACTTCTGTAGAAAATTGTACAATGTAAGAACATTCATTCTGGGAGTCACATTACTAATTAGCCGACATTCAATAGGATTCATCGTTTCACCAATCAAGCAGATCGGGGAAATATATGTTGTCGCAATGACAGGTAAGTTATTCTACCTCGCACTATGTAAACAACACATATACCTTTGACTAATAACTGTTGTTTTAGGGAATTTACAAGAAATTAAGGATGTCGGACGTGAAAATGTCTCGGAAATCAAGTAAGTCGGAGACGGATATCCATGATTGTGGTAGTTAATTTCATAACACACTCCACAATGAGAATTTCATTATTCCATACGATACAGATATGTAATAAACCTAAATGTTAATTAAATAAATAAAATATATGATGCATACGTACCACATGAATATGTTGGTGTAATGGATTTATCTGAAAAATTGAATATTAAATCCATCATTATTAAAAATAAGCTGGTACACAGCAACCGTGTGGAGCACAACACCAAATATTTATAACGTTAATGAGTACGGCAACTATATAGAACTTGCTACAGTAAATGTATAGCATCTGCCAATAGTGTTTAAAGGTGCAAAAGAATCCATTTTCCATTTAAGAGAGGGGTGTATACCGTAAAGGGGCGCTAAAACTCTAAACGTATGACGTAAAGTGCGACATTGCACCCATTCACTTAGCCTCTACTATATACAGTAATCATGGAAATACTTTGACAACTATATTGAAAATTGTTCTGGAATCGATCTATATGTATTACATTTATAACAATTAATTTCCTCATTCGCCTATTCGATTTTTAACTGTCTTCAGTACGGAACCTTAGCAAGGTTTGTTTACAACTGCATTATTGGAGAGGGGGGGGGTGAATGGTTAGCTCGTGCGCGCTGTAGCATACAGTCTGCCATTGAGTCAACTAGCGTGGTTTCGATTCCCAGGTTGTACGTGACAAGGAGAAGGGCTTAATATATCAAACGGATTTGCCTGTTACTCATTGTGCTAGCTGATTGTTTCAATTCAATTTAGGCGAACTTAAACATGACAATTACCTGCTTGACATAACTGTAAATGGATGGTTTTTTGTTGAGTTAACCAATACTGATATTCTCGGTTCATATACATGTAACATTTACACAATGCTTGTTCCCAACAGTGAATAAAATCACTCTGAGCTCTGTTAAAACAATGATAAATCATCAGTTTTGATATAAAAGGCAAATTGCTGATAATTAGAAATGTAATATCTGAAGTACAACAAAGATCGACGTCAGTATGATAAATTCGATTGAACTGGCTTGACGGTTGTTTAAATGTTATAATAAAGAGTTAAACACCACCACATTTTAACGTATTTTTTAAAGATATTTTCTCCTCTAAACATTATTAAAATCAGTCAATTCCAACTTTCATTATGGATATCATCCTTTTGTGTCTTTCAAAAATAATATTTTTGCTATCTTTTTCGCGAGGATTATTTACATTTGGGTGTAATCAATTACATAATAATAACAAGCTTTACTTTAAAACTGTACATCTTGTTTATTTCGAAATATTTGAGGACGATAAGCTAAATTTAGGAATTCCATTGATTTTGGGAATGAGGAGCGGTACAAGGATGTATTGAGTACGGCGCAAGCTCAATAAGTAGGAAGTCCGGGCTTCGACCCCGGCGTTACCGAGAAAAGACTCCCAGGATTATCAAGCCTGGGATTTCCTTGACAGTGGTGTAGAATGATGCTCCTGACGTACACGTAAAATACGCTTGTCAAGTGGTATTTGATGAAGGGTCGACAAAACCCCAAACCGCTATCCGGTTATAATGTCATCTATGGCACACTACATGACGTGTGTCCGCCTTCATTATCCCTGGCTAACGAAAAGTAGGATGTTAAACCCTGTATCACAGTCGTATGAGTGGCTTTGTTATGATCAGGAGTGAGTCATTTGTTCAATATACCTTACTTGATGTATGACTGTATTTACCCGATTCATTATAACTACCATGGTTACAACAAAAATATAATTCTTCAGAATAAAAATTAAAAGTTTTTTTCGCGTATTAACTGACAATAAACGTAAATATTCTTACTGACAGAGAGCAGGGGCATCTTTTTCATGTAATGATTTAGCTGAAGCTTTATCAGATTTTATGTAACATTCTTTAGAAGCTGGACATCTTCCAATATGACCAATAACAGCAGGTGCTAAAATATAAAATTGTAACTTTGGCACAAAATAAAATTCGACCTCAAATTGTGTGTATTCACCTCAGTACAAAAGCTAAACATATCACAAACACAGATTACTAATGTTTTGGGCAAAAAGGTCTCCATGTCTAGATTAATCTATGGGGATCCAGAGAGCGTCTTTCAGTTGTGATCATGCACCGCTGATTCCGGTCGTGAACGGTTAGTTCCGGTGGCAAGAAGAATAAAAGATACTAGATAGTGTACGGTGCTAATACCACAGGGTAAATCAAACTAATTAGGGGATTAGGATGGTCTAGAGTGTCGCACTTCGAGCTCTAGCTAGATGCATAGCTTATATGGGATGGCTTCTCAAAACCCAACATCCACGAAATGCGCGCTGAACACCACGAACAACAACTTTAAAGATTACAATAATTTATCGTACCGTTTAATAATCCAAGTGTTGTTAAAATTTCATCGGATGCTGTACCAGTATTCGGAGAACCAGCTTAAAATAAATTCAATAGATAGTCTTTACTTCCACAGAAATATTTAGAAATAACTTGAACAATTTAATGAAACATTTCACAAATGGTTAATTTAACCACTAAAAAGAACTTACAGATATTGTCAGAACTTTTAACACAAAATAGACTTCTTATCGAAACTATTAAAACAAAAATAAAACGTCGCACAAATCCAATTCATTCAATAAAAAGGAAGAATGTAAAGGATCTGGTTTTTCAGCGACCAAAGAAATTAAGTATATTATTAAAATCAACAAAGGTCGTCTAGTTTTTCAGCGGCGAAACAAGAAATTAAGTATGCTATTAAAATAAGAAAGGACATCTTTAAACCATATATTTAATAAGATTATACCTGGACATTGAATTCCTGCTACTCTTTCTAATTTACCACTGACTGAAATAATACCAGATAGCGGTTAAATATAATATGGAAAAGAAATGGACAAGATATGTTATATTGATCGTAATAATTGAAATATTAATATTGAATTACAATATCTATGGAATACGTGACAGATTGAAATATTTATATCGATTTAAAGATTGTAAAGAGTGCATACTTATTTTTGATTACAATTTCTAATTTGTCATACGTCAAACTTATTGTCAAAAGAAGGACAAGGCGTTTCCTTGGTAGGTTCCAAATGGTAAGCCGCCAAGAAGGACACGTTTTGTATGTAGTATTTTCAACATAAGAACAATTTACGAAGAATACAGACTGCATAGGCACTAATTTCAAGGATTTGTTTTTCGATTAAAGTTCGATAAAATTCCACAAATAATTGAGGAATAGCATTCAAATCTACTCTTATCCAAACCCCAACTAAATAAAAAGCGTTTCATATCAAAGTCCGAAGACATTAGGGGCAATGGTCACCATTAATATCACGTTCTTTGATTTTTGAACATGTATTTATAAAAAAAAAATATATGCAGTGCGAATTTCTCACATGGGTTTATGTGCAAAATATACAGAAAAAATAATTACACGCTTCACAGTCCATGGATTTGTAATTTTCATGAGCGAAAGCCATTCCCTGAAGAATTGGTACATGTTTCCTCAATCCACAAGTACACGCTACACCCTCTGTACAGTTTAAATAAGTATGGAATGCCCTGAAAAACAAATGGTTTAACGTTGTAACATTCGTAAACTCAATGATATATAATGAAATTGACTGTTCACTATAGATATATTAATTGTAAGACATCTTTTAGACTGGCGTACAATCATAATAAATTCCGAAGAGTATATTATTAACGGCAGTTAGATATGACATGTATATCAGGGAACGATACTTTATGTTGGCGTCATCTGGTGAATCCAATCTAATTTGTTAGCTGTAGTTATTGCAATAGAGATATGTCGGATCCAGGCGGGTTCTGTAATTGCCGTAATGATGGTCGATTCCAGCTTCGATTGTCGTCTATGTAATGAGATCAGGACAAAACAAAACTGTGATTGGTACTAAATGTTGAGCTGGTAAAATAAGACGCCTATCCCAACACAAATAGTAATAGTAATTCAGGTTACATACATTAGCAAAGTATTGGTAATCCGTCTACTCAACCACGGTAATGAAATGAAATGAATTGGGTTTAACGTCCTACTGCTCTGCTCCTAATCTGGGCTAATGAAGACGGGACTCAATCACGGGTTGATGTCTGTAAAATTTTACATGTACCTTAAACATTGAAACCTTTTTTTTAATAAACTGGGTTTTAAAGGCATTTGTTTTCACTCTGAAGTTTATTTTGAACATAAGGAGGACTCACGGGCAGACTACTGGTTTGTTTGTCATTTGGGGAATAGCAACTGCTTGGAAGGCATTAAAACAATCTGATATCGGATTCTGCTCTTTACAGACATTTACAGGAGCGTCACCTACAATACATATAATGTAAAAGATTATAATATTAAATATGGATATTAGCAAGCCTTACAAAGTGATAAAAACATCTGAGTTTTTGATGTTCTGACCTCTTTCAAAGAGTCAAGCTTATATATGGGCTCACCAACCAATAAAGTCTGGATCAAGCCATAACAAGTAGAATTTGTCCAAAAAATGCAAATCTCAATTAGCGGCTTTAAATAAAACGTATATTATGCTACAATATTGATTAGTACGGTACCTTATGCAATCCAAACCCTCATTGTTAGTAATGTTACCATTGCAAATCCCGATATTCATGCCATCATGCTATGGTCTACAGAACCTAAGATGACGAATCCCCCATTCGGCCACATTGTAGCATCGGTTTTGAAATGTGGACTATGCAAATTCCAAGCGACAGTATTTCATATAGATACGTCTGAAATCACTTTACAGTGACCGTTCAATCAAATAAGGTATCACCCGAGGAGATCCCGGAAACTTGATAAATCTAAACTAAAACTTTAGATATTTGGCGATGAGTTTCCAAAAATTTAAAGCAAGATTTCAAATTTAAAGATGCAGAGAAGGTTGACAACCACCAGTAAGCCTATCGACTAAAGAGATGTCCTGGTGAACTCACCTGCACATTGTATTCCTTCTTTAAAAAATACCCCATTAGTGACTGAAATAAAATTTATATGTCATTACTAGATAGTTATCAATCGTAAATACAAACAAAGATGCCAGTGGTGGTCCCGTGGCACAAAGTCAAATGGGTGTTTTCCAAATATGAAAAAAGGGGCATTTTAATATCCCTGCATGGTGGGAAGCAGGCTATCAAGGAAAGTGTATTTAATTGTTCGGGTAAATGGAGGTGCACATTGGAGTTGAAATAGATAAATTCCTTCGTCTTGCATCACATATTCTTTAAGTCAAGGACATGAAAATGACCGGGTGCTAGTATTTTATTGATTAAACCCTACTCCATTCCGGCACTGTGGAGAGTTTATTTGCGTTTCAGTCCTGGGTTCCCAACCTTGGGGTTGCGGAGCACTTGGGGGGGGGGGGGAGACTGCTCTGCATATAAATGCCTGATATATCCAACTGTTGCCCCATCGCCAGTCGTCCTTCCCCTCTTGCACTCATTTGTTTGTTTCCACAGTCTCTCATAAATAACAATATCTTGATCTGTAAATACTGACGATTTTGTTCTCCGATGGGAGTCGATCAGATAATGGCTTCTGGAATGGGGTCGCAACCGACATAAGACTGGATACCACTGGTTTAAATGAACATTTATCCGACGACATGATAGTTTTATGACAACTACAATATAGCAAAGATCCAACCATCTATCAGTAAAATTGAATCTACAAAGTACATACTTATCGAACAATATGAATTGTAAGATGTTCTTTCATTCGCGGCATTCTTAATAAACCCATTATTATAATTTTTTCCGCATGCACAGGTTCTGTTCTCAAAACACGGTAAGAAAGTCTCAATAGCTCTAAAACAAAATACACACGACAAACTAATTAATAACTTTAAAAAGGTCAGTTTACTAAAATATTATTTTGAATTCGGTCCTTTTATTAAAATGTGATGTCCAAGTTTATTAAGATGTGATGCTCAAATTGGCATGTTTTTCAAAGTATAACGTTCAGATTGGCACGTATGATGTTCAAATTAGCAAGTTTACCAAATATGATGTTCAAATTGGCACGTTTACAAAAGGCATGAATTCCTACATCAACACTTGCATCGATAAAGTTGATACAAAGAGCATACCCAAGTGTGGTTTACAGCAATATATTTATTTATTTCACCCTTCACATAAGAAAAATAGAAAGGGAGGTAACTACATGATATTGTAAATCATTGTTTTGTTTGTTTTCACTTACTCACAAAATGCTCCAAGGTCTTTATTGTATAGAGCCAAACCAGCAGCAACACTTAATTCTTTATAACATTTCTTTATTCCTGTACAGTTCTTTTCCATTAAAATAACCTGCGGCACTTGGGAAAAAAACAGACAAAATAGTGTTACACAACATATTGTGCAATCATTAAATAACATATACTATTCAAAAAAAGTAGGGGATATTTGATTTTGGGGGCATAATACTAAAACATGCAAATAACTACGAAAAAAGTCACTATAGAACCTAACAGAAGAAACATTTCCAGTTACATGTGACGCCCAAACGCACCAATAGCTACCGCATGGAATGCAGGTGATGCTTGGGATCATCATGGGGGTCCAACCCAAGATTTGCACTACTCTGACTTTGAATGTTACAGTCATTGTGGCATTGAATTCCAGGGTGGAAACATCAGTTTAATTGTTTTAGTGACCAGAAAACAAATTTTGATATGCGTCGGCTTACCCAAAATGAAAGGTTAGTCATGCCCTTGGCATGCTACAGATCGGCACAACACAGGCGGTTGTGGCGCGGACCTTTGTGAGAGTGAGTGGCCATACGATTCGGAATCGACTGCATAGGGGTCACCTTCGCGCCCGACGTCCTCGCGTGATCCCTTGTTTGAGAGATCATCACATTCAGGCAAGACGTCGTTGGTGTAGGGATCGTCAACACTGGGATAATCGACGCTGGAGCAATGTGATGTTTTCAGATGAGTCAAGGTTCACTGTTGATTTTTTGGACAGACGTAGGAGGGTGTGGCGTCGTCGAAACGAGCGATTCCAAGACGTTAACGTCATCAGACATGATCGATTTGGGGGTGGTTCTGTTATGGTGTGGGAAGGCATCACTGTTGCTGGAAGAATGGCTTTACATGTTGTTGCAGGTCGTGTTACAGGCCAGTACTACCGGGACAACATCTTGGCAGTCCATGTTGTGCAGTTCGCACGACGTCATGGCCGCCGTTTCATCTTCCAGGATAACAACGCAAGATGTCACAGGGCCAAGATCGTTACAGGTTGCCTCCAACAACAGAACATCACCACATTACCTTGGCCAGCACTGAGTCCCGACCTCTCCCCCATCGAGCATGTCTGGGACATGCTTGGACAGAGGTTACGTCAACAACGTCCTGCCAATGTCCAAGAACTTGCTGCTGCGTTGCAACAGGAATGGGACAATCTGGACCAAAATGACCTTAGACGTCTCATTAGGAGTATGCCACGTCGGATCAATGCTTGTTTGGCAAACAGAGGAGGATTTACCCGTTACTGACTTTGTTGTTTGACCCCGGGTATCATTTTACCCTTATAATGGTCAGTCTGTGCCTTACTTAGTCTAACGATCATTTGGAATAAATCGATGAATGTGAACTTCATTTCATTTTGTCATTTGTTTCTTCGTCAGTTTCATTAGGTGACTTTAATAACACTTAAAAATCAAATATCCCCTACTTTTTTTGAATAGTATATATACAACCAAGTGCGAACATTCCAAACCATTAGGCGAAATTCAAAATCCTAAAAAAACGGTATTGGCAAATAGTGTAATCAGTAAATGGACTGTAGATGCATTTAAGCCTTTTCCTGGTATATAACAGACCAACAAATTGTTTATCACTCTGCTTTATCCAAGAAACATATTATCGATCTCATTTTCGCACATGAATCAATCATGGTATTATTGCCGTGTCTCCCCACCCTAATAAAAGATATTATGTTCTAAAGTATTGGACAGGGAATGTGTTTATCTCTGCTTAGAATTAACTAAAAGTACTCTACATCAAGGTATTCACGTGTATCTACCCGAAGAGGGAAGCACATTTACCACGTTCCAACAGGAGATAACGGAGAGGCGGATAAACAAGCAGCTACTTAGCTATCTACACCACGTTTGAGCATTCAAAGTTACTTTGAAGAGGGGTTATTGTGTTCCAAATGGTGTATCGGACAGCCAAGCAGCTGTATCAAATTTGAATATTTTACCAGAATTGTTACTATGTCCCAAAGTTTCGACTAATTGCAGAAACGTTTAACATCGAACCCATTGAATAAACAATTTCGTTCAATTAGAATTGTTGTGTTTCAAAACAGGTCTACAGAAAGACATACCGAGGACAGACATAATTCCGGACGAATCTATTTCAAAAGACCCCTGTTAAAACGGCTTCCAAAAAGAGTAAATATTGATATGCTGAACAAGCAAATTTGAGACGTAAATATTTGAGTCTATTGTGGTTATGAACGAGTTCGGCGAGATTTCGTACAAAATGCTTTGTTCTTAGTACGCCAGTGCTGCTTTCCCTCTAAATAGTCAGATGTTTGGTTAAATATGATTATTACTTTATTGATTGTCAAGAGTTATAGCTCCTCTGTAGATGCTTTCTTTCAGGGTAATATAAAAAAATTTAATAGAAAATAGTTTCGACCAATATAGGTTATTGCAAGAACACGTCTAACACTTCCAAACACAGCAATGAAAATGAGAATGTACTTACATGATTCAAAGGCTAGAATCGTAAGTGCAGCATCAGCACCAGAACTATTAGCAGCTTCTCCTGTAAAAAGTGTAAATCATACACTATTACATTTAATCCCGTTAATACATAAATCGCCTGTAATAACTTATTAGTAAAAGCCATGTTATCTTCTAATTTTAATTGATGGGGTCTTCCCATATCGCCAACTCACCAGACTTTGGAAAGTCAACCGTCCCACTCTTTGGTGGGTTAAACACGGGTTTACATCTGTTATATAGTTTTATCAGGATTCATCTCACTCACTAATTAATGAAATGAATATAGTTCATGTATATTCAGTTCATTGTGATTATTTGTCATTATAAGTATTAAATCATTCCCAAAACATTTCATATTCATTTCTTACCACGATGGCTAATGCACAGTTACAATTTAAGTTTATTCCTACAGCAAAAGGTGGCAGGGACCTATGAGTTGTTGGTTTTAAGTATAGACTGTATAAGAAAAAGAATAACGACATAGTGATATGGCAGTGCTGTGACAACCACCTAAAACGAAAATATAGACAGATATCAAGAGGAAGATTGAATATTCGAAACATCGATATGAACAAGGAAGAATGAATTTGTTAGGATACTTGGACTATGTTGGACACCTTATGCGTTTAAAAAGGTAAAATTATGTTTATGTGTTAAATAGTTTTATCCTTCAGCTTGGGTCTGTTGTTCTTGGCTACTCAACCCCTTAACGCCAAACAAAATTTTACCTCGACAACTCTGCGAGTCGGCGATATGAGAATGAACCAAATTGATAGATGTAGATGTGGTAGGTAGCAAAAGCCGAAGTGGGTTTAATCACCAATCGGTATCTAGAATCTATTGCTTAGCTTATGGGATTGGGCGTACTAATATTAACATTATGCATGATTTTGTACGGACAGCAGCATTTCTGCTTACTTTTCATGTCATTCCAACAGCCAAACTAACGTTCATGCCAACTCCTTGAAAACTGTGTAATACATGTTACCCAGTCTTAAACCAGTTTATGCCCAGACAACAAAATGAGTTTGTCCTTGGAATTTGCGCAAAGTACGAATTGAAGTCCGAATTAAATATAGCGTTATGTCCAGTGAACGTTTGCAACATTTGTTAAAAAAAAAATTGAAATTTGACTCCCTTGCACAGTTGCTCTCTAAGTTATGTGCACTGAATTTATAAAAAAAATATATCCTTATTCTACGAAATGCTCACGTCATGTTAATTGTCAATAGTTTTAATAGGCACAAAACAATTTCAAGACTACATTTGTGCAAACATCTTGCACAAATACTATTGTCGCAGAAATAAAATTTGCATGCCATAAATTTTGCACACAGTTACTAAAACGCATCGCCTCTTCCTGCGGCCCCGTCCAGTCCTGTACCCATTCTACTCCAAATAATTGTTTGAGAGGATCCTTTAGAATATTCACAATTACCAGGACAAATGATACCGGGATCAGTCAACAGTTCTTCTTGTAGCACTACAAAGATAAAAAAAAAGTAATATACAAAATGAAAATCTGGTATGAGGTTATTCCACAAATAAACCCGATTTAATAGATGGTAATACAGATGTCACGTCAACCTTCGGTGTTGGCGTACAAGAAATATTAGACTTGCGTGACGTAATTTACTGTAAAACCAGGCGGAATGTCTGTATTTTAAATCTTTTAATGGTCTCGAGCTTAAGACATTGCGTAATGTATTGTAAAAACAATCGGGCCTACGGCCCTCTTGTTGTTACAATATATTACTAAATATCTCGCTCTTGAGCATGAAACAATACCTTTTTTTTTATCTTATAGTTATATCTCCTTTCAATATGACATTAAGTTTAGTTCACCAACGTACAGACTTTTAAGTTCTTACCCTTAAGGCAATCATTTATTTTGACAAATTGAACATACTGAGTAATTTGTAACATTACATCTTTAATGTGATTCTAATTTTAAATTGATAAGTACGCCCCCCCCCCCCATGCCCAACTTAAATAGGATTCAAATTGTAGTTCACCAATTTACAGGCATATCGATATATTAAGTTAAATCTTTTAATAAATACAACATACTTCGTGACTTCTAACTTACAACTTCTAATTTTTAAGTTATAATTACGCCCTCTCCCCCCACATACCCCACCTTTAATAAGATGCGAATTGTAGTTCATTAACATACATGCATTTCGATAAACGTTAAATTTCAAGATCAGTTAGGTGTATTGTTCTTACCCTTCGGACAGCCATTTCTTTTGAAAAATTCAACATACGTAGCGATTTCTTGCAGAATAAAACGATTGTTTCCAAGTTTACAATCGCAGGCAACTTTCTCATTACACACAATATATTCTTTTACAGCCCTACAAAAATATCTCATTATTTTTAGAAAATATAGAAAACAAAATAAACCCTACAAAACATTGTTTATTTTTTAAAGAGAGCCCCTCCGTTACCCATGGTATCGAGGACACAGCATTGATAATTCCTAAATTAAAATAATTAGTTGACACGGAAAACGTTT
Source organism: Patella depressa (assembly GCA_948474765.1). Taxonomy (NCBI): domain Eukaryota; kingdom Metazoa; phylum Mollusca; class Gastropoda; family Patellidae; genus Patella; species Patella depressa. Next base: position 16,013,903 of record OX419720.1, read on the forward strand.
TTGTAAATTGAAGTAGAAACACAAACCGATATTATTATAATGTATTTGGATGTACCCGGGCTCGATCAAAAGTCTAATGGCTTTGCACTCGAAGAAACGTTGCTGGGCTCATATAGCTTTGTTTAACGTCCGCATCCACCGAAATGACAATTACATATGTTATATATACATAGTGGAAATATTTATAATGTGATTAGGCTCTTATATCGTTGTACGCCTTATAAACAGCTATTACGAAATTAATACGAAGCTAAATACTTCTTTTGGTGGTCAAATATTATTCTATTGTCAATGTTTATTGTGTGTACAAAAGAAAATAATTGACTTACGTGCAATACAGAAGAGGGTTGTTGTTGGCTGTGGAAATCTTTTGCGAGGCTATTTGAAAGCATCCAAAGGCAGGATTTTGTGTTTGACAATGATAATTCGCCTGACCGTATGCTGATGCTAAAATTAATAATACGAAACCCAAAGATACCACAAACTTCTTCATATTATTATATTTCAATGACTCAGTTTCAATTTGATTATCCAGTATGGAAGAATTAAACGTAAATGGATGATAAAACTAATAATACAAATTTCAGAGATATCACTTTTCATTACCGATACTTGATAATCTTGTTCTAGTTGCCATTCTTGCTTTTGGCGTACCCCGTTTACCCCCCCCCCCCCCCAAAAAAAAAACAACAACATAGGCCCTCCAATGTGAGATGTGGTGTCATGATCGTTTCCCGGTTCATTGAGTACGTTCACACTAGTTTTGTACAGCTGAAATTGACCCAAGCTCCAGATGTTGTTTTTATATGAGATTGTATACTATACATTCTCAAGGTAGATGATTCAGTGGCTTATATCGATATTAACCCCTGTCGTTGCACGTGGGGTCTCTAGTACTCCTTTTTACTTTCATGACTCGATAGTTATTTCTGTTTTATAGTGTTTTGTATAATAACTAAAGTGCGCTGCTTTCTGAAATTTAGTGACTGCCTCCTATACATTTTTACACACAGCGATGAGAGCGATATTCTTCTGCTTCCCACATGCAGAGCTATGTTACATGTAAATCAGGCCCAACGCTTGAAGCGAACATGGGGTCCGTAAATGATAATTCACAGAAGGCATTTTGCTGTTGTGTTTGCTGCCTGATACAATATTCCGTATGCCAAATGATAATTCACCGAAGGAATTTTGCTGTTGTGTTTGCTGCCTGATACAATATTCCGTATGCCAAATCAGTATTCTCTCTTTTAGCCGCTGCGCGTTACAAATACCAAAAATTGAATCATGAATTCCCAATACTCAGTGGTTTTTGTACCAGGCGTCAATTGCAATCCAACCTCTTTATCACAGAGTACACAAATTAGCAATTTTGTGAGAATTATTAAATCTTTTCCATAACTATAAAATGGTTTTATACGCCAACATTTTCGTGTGGACGTATTATGCCGTCGCCCATGTCCGTCTGGAAAAATCTGTCCGCTCACAATTGTTTGTGGACACTGTACAGGTCACAATCCTTATCCGATTTTGACGAAACTTGAAATATAGGTTCATCTCCAAAAGGTCTCGGTTACGTTTAATGTTGGCATGTATCGGATCGAAAATTCGTGGATTATGGTCCCTGATTGTCCCAAAAATCACGGGTTTTTTTTAGTTTGTGTTGTGGACCTATAGAGGTCACAATGTTAAACCGATTTGGATGAAACCTGACATGCATGTTTGTAACCCAAAGATCTTGGTTCCGTTCGATATTTGCCCATATCTGATCGTAACTTCCTGAATTATATGGCTCCTGTTTTTCCGGCGAAAAATCGCCCTTTTTAGCTTGTGGTCCCTCTGGAAGTCACAATTATTATCCGATTTCAAAAAAAATGTTTGATTATATCACCGTCACACCGTAATGAAGGTTGAGTTCGCATTTCGTGAAAATCGGAAGAAAATTGCTGGACAAATTTGCTGCCGGTTGGACAAATAGTGTGAAAATATGGTATATTATCAAGGTGGAATTGGGTTTAAAGGCCTGCTGTTCTGCTACTAAACTAGGCTAATGAACAGGGGCATTCGCCATACAGTGTGCTATGCGAGAAATTTTGCCCTGACTCCGGCTTACTCTTATATCGAATTCCAACTGCCAAGGTATCTTTTACGTGCACGTCAATGTGTACATGGGGACCTTATTTTTTTGTCCCATCCAAACAATAGGACAGCTGCCACCGTCAGGCCCTCCGTCCTGCAACATTAACAAGGGGAAACCACGCCGGAAAATAGGGATGAGCTTTCCCGGCCAATGCAGGGATCGAACACCCGAACTCCGACAATTTTATAGATGAATAAATAACGCGTTCTCAAAATTTAATCATTGTTTGCCTGAGTCTAATAACCATCATCGCGCCATTTCATGATTTAAAAAAGTTTAATCATACAATTAACTTACCTAAGAACATTAAAGCTACAATAAATCCTAGTGCCATGTCGTTTATTTTTTTTATGAAATATTAGCCGAATATCCAACTGTTGTGTCTCAAACATCTACGTATTCACATTCGTAGCAATGTGCTTAAAGTATTTTATCGTCTGACAGATATTGTTCTAACTTATAGCGTATTTTTATAAATTATAGCTGGCAGCAAATTAAAGATGACAGATGAAATGTGTTTTCGTGTCTTCATAAAATAGGTATGTTTTTTGTATACTTATTTATGCCAACATGGTTAGTCGTGTATGTATGCTTCAGTGAATTATCCTCGGGCAATGTCGGAAATCTATTGTGTCAATAGTACAAGTTTTTTCGTTTTTGTTTCTTTTCATGCGGAGTAAAGAAAGATGGTCACTTTTAGAAACACATGTAATAACGTGATTTTCACGAGTGAGGGGAGAGCCTCATTCGGAACTAACATGAACAATTTTTTGCATTAATCCCCGCGTGTGCGTAGTGTTTTTTTTAGAGGTGGGGGGGGGGAATCTAAGATGCCGGACAAACCCCACGAGGTAGACATACGGGCAGCCCTTATCTTATGATCGAAAGAGCTAAATAACCCTAGGTATACCGACGTGGCCAATACTGTCTTTACGCTTCAGTTAAAATATCCTCGGGCAGTTCGGAAAAGCCATTGTATCAATGTTTTGTTTTTGAATAATAATAATAACACGATTAAAGAAGTATTAAAACTTGATAAATAAAAGTAATTAACTTTACATGATATATTAAATAACCCTAGTTTCAGGAGCTTTTGTTATAATTCTGAAATATTGGAGTTGATTTAAACAATAGTAACATAACAGACTTTAGCATATAACCCTATAAATGCATTTACAATAAGTAACTGCCAGCAATAAGAAATTAGCTTTTATAAGAATGATTATTATTTATTGTCACCCACCTTTCTACGAAAGCAGGGGACTATTAAACTGGATTCGTCCGTCTGTCCGACTAAGTGTGATAATGAAAATTTTCTGTTGAAGGTAAGCAGGGCGATAATCAATTTGATTGATCGATAGATACATTGAAACAAAATAACCCTCCTTCGAATAGAGGTAGAGTGTTCAAACTTTGTGTAGGCGTTCATTATAGGCGAATGCCTTGATGGAGTTCGATGAGAGAGAGAGAGAGACTAGTCATTTCGGGACTAACATATGGTTTAATTTTATTTCAATAATTCGCTTGCGCGTAGGGGTCTTTAGCAGTGGGTGGAATCCGAGGGAGTTCGATGATGAAGATTGTCTGCTTATGGTAAGCAGATATGGAAGGGTATCGCTGCCAATAGTAAATGCTCTGCTAAAATGTCTTTTCCATTGATTACGAGTAAAAGGTACAATGCACAAAGTCTTGATACCGGTAATGATGAAGTCATAATAGCTATAAGGTCACAGTTTAATGTAAAACGTCAATTGCAATGTGTCAAATGACAAATGTTATATTGGAAAGCTGTTTTGACGCGTGTATATTAGACATTTCCCTCATTACATTTTACATTTGCGGTCTGCCACTTCTCATTTGGGTGGTACTAATCTATATTACCATGATTACGGAGCGGGGGTTATGTTGTGTCCAAACCCGTGTAATAATACGATATCATGTTATATATACCAGTGACAAGCACGTTCATGTACAATGTTTACTCTTTCCTCTCTTTAAGAAGCCTGCATGTATATTCATTATTTACTGGGCACAATGATTAATTAGTCTGTACTAAAATTTAGAGAGAGGGTGTGGGACCAGTGGTGAGGGTTTAAATTGTCAAAATACGAGTCTTAATATACGAAATTCCAGTTATGGAAAATATGTTTCCGTGTCTCTTTGAGAGAAAGAGTCCAAGGGGGCCTACATTTAAAAAAGTAACTTCCTTCGGAAATGACCTCAGATGCAAGGAAGTCGACTGTAAACTTTGTGCGGGAGAAAAAAAAAACTCGTTCATTTGTTGCTTATGCTCCTGGTTTAGGGTGAAACGAGAAAACAGGATACAGAATTGGTCTCATGACGAAGGCGCTGTTGATGAATCACAAGATATAATTGATCTCTGTAAATACAATTGTTTATTTCGAAATTTTGGACACCTCTTCTTCAATGTTATAGGGCAGCACGTCGTGACTGGTGCACACGTCATAGAGACTGGGGACGGCGACAATGGGGGTGGGTCCTGATTTGCATTACAGTTCAATGATGGCAGATTTCGCGTCTATAGGCGGCAAGGAGAAAGATTTGCTTATGTTAACGTCAGACAACGCCATGTTTTGGAGGTGGTACGGTAATGGTGTGGGCTGAAATTTCGACGTCTGATCGACAGCATGCTTCGCTGTTGTTACAACTGCTTACCAGCACGTGGTGGTTTCACTCGTAATTAACAACGTTATCGAACTTGATACAGTTTTGTTGGACCTCATTATGCTCAAAATGGCGAATTTTCATCAGATCCTCAGAACAGTTGTGTTTAAAAAGTGCATATTATGCTTTGCATATAGACTCAACATTGAGACATATTGAACTCATTCTGACCAAAAGTGTGCTAAAAAGTTTTGATTTACATGTTCCCTGTGTCTAATAAAATGTCAAACAAAAATAATCGGTTGACCCTTAACCGAGGGTATGGGTCAACGACTTTATATCCCTCAAACAGGTGGACAGGGAAATAAAATTGATCAAATAATATCCAATATGGATGCCAGCCGTAAAGTCATATTATTTATATTTGACAAATGTGTTGAAAATGGTTATTGTGAATTTGAAGCTAGTTTTGCCTATAATAAGTATATCAATGAAAGGCGTGATTTAATGATTGTCGTAGTATTAAAAGTAGTTGGTGCCTTGACCATAATAAAATACTGGCTGTTGATATTAAATAGGACTGGGATGAAGAAAGTCTGGAATTATTCTGGGTAAATTTTTTTAATATCTTCTATCTAATATATTAAAAGCCCCTGTTAGAATACTTATCAGAATATGTAAGGTATTTTTTAGTGTCCTTTACAGTATTCCAATGTGTGTTTTAACATATGACTATTTGCTTTCTTTTTTTAGAATCATTGAGCGCCATAGAAAACGCATCACTTAGTTTTTCGTATAACAAAATGATCCTGTAAACATATCTTATTTATTTTGCTTCTTATAGTGAACAATATTCAAATAGGAACACATCAATAACAACACTTATACACTTATGGATGTTTAATCTGTAATCAGCGGTACAAAGTCAGAGCGGTCAAAACCAAAAGTACGACAAAGATGGTTCTTGCATGTTGGCTGGGTTACAATCATATTTATTTTATAGTATTATATGATTCACTGAGACTGAAACCGGCGGAAACACTGAGTTTAAATATGATACCTCGATTCCATGTTTTTGCATATACTGTTACCCGCACACTGTTAGTCTAATAATCAAACGACACTAAAACAACAGGAACTTAAAAAGACTTTAATAAAATAAAGAAACATATATGATACATATAATATTTGGTTGGGGATAGCTAGGCGAAATACGGGTATTCGGAATTACGTGACTTCGGGACGATTTGTGGTCGTCTCTAACGATGTAATAATAACATTAATAATCACTTACAAAATACTTCCAAAAACACTTTCTATTACCAGACATACGGACTAAATATAAATAAAACACTGTGTTCAAACGCTGTCAAAACACTTCCTTGAGCCAGGATAATAATATCCAGTTTTCAAGACGAAAAGGCTATGCATGGAGGCAATGCGACTCAACTTATTAATTCACCTAGTCACAGAAGGCGAGGTGAAAAGCTAAACTAACAGACACAAAATAAATGAAAGAACCCATGCCTCAACGAAACCAACACGACACATGGCTTACAACATGCATAAACAGTAATTTGAAAGGTTAATATATACTAAATAAGTCTTAAATTAAGCATGCCTACTAATTAATAAATTCTTGATAAACAAGAAGCTAAAATTATCTCCCTTTGACAAGTCGTCATGAAATCTAAAATCCAGATACGGGTACCATCTAAAATATATGTAGAACTTTTGACACATAGTAGGCACCACAAAACTAAGGATAGGCACGGATAGCTAGATAATTTATCTACTAGATACATATAATTTCTCATCAAAACTGTTGACTTACAAATTCTGCCCACTAAATATTATAACAAACTAAATGAAAGTACATATAAATACATAGTGAAGTTCCGGCAAGAAAATACAGTCGGCAGACGCAATTAACTATAATAAAAACATAGGCAGCATACATAATTAGAAATATATACTCTTACACAATATAAAACTATCAAAATATTTCATAGGCAATGTCTGTGCCGAGAAAAACGATAGATTTTACTAGAGCAACGGTAGGTAACAAAACCTTACACCCATATAGAACTACGGAGCGCTTTTCCGGAAAACGAAATACAAATAAGATAGCTACGGCTACAATACTATGTATATAAAATCCGTATTGCATGAAGTTGTGAGGGACGGGAAGGTGGTGGTAAGGGGCTAAGGTGGAGTATAATACTTAAAATACAGATGCGACGTCATCCATTAACATTTCCAATGTTTGATTGTTTGTTATATTAAATTGTATCTTTCTCGCTCGTTTCATCGACTGTCACCATAGCATCGAATGTATAATTGTGTGTTTAACATACAGTTCGTGCTTTATTGATCCGTAGCACTAGCAATTAACAGTCGCTACACTTTTAATCGAAAACCACTTTGAAACAAAAGCAGTCGTCGTTCAGAAATACTAAGTACTTTATTATACATTTGCAGTCATGATTTCTATAACGTATGTCAAAGAATTGAAGCAAGAAAGCCATACCGATTTCAAGCACCTGTTTCAGCCCTTAGAACAGATAGCAAAATGGACTGGTTTACATAGTGTTCAAATAGGAAAGGAATCCCGATTCTACATAGTTAAAAGGGTTTTCCTCTGGATTTATCTTTTAGTAATATACTCTGTCATGTTGTCGGCTCCTGTCAAGAGCGTCTTCACCATTCTGTACAATGACCCTGACGATGGACGGATCATCCCACTGCTGTCCCTGTTTGTCTTTTCCTTGGCATCTGCTTACATTTCAGTTGCGTCTTACTTCTCTGTGTCAAAATATCTGTCCGGCTTTTGTGGGAGTTTAAATGAACATCAACGATTATATGGAAATATTCGAATTAATCTTTTTATAAAGATAGTGTGTAAATGGGCGAACTGGATTGTTGCGGTCTTTGCAGTTACAACAACAGTATTTTATTGTTCTTGTACATATTATATGCAAGATGATTTTGCTGATGCTTTCCGTCCATTGTCTTTCGAGGGTGTGTATAATACTGCATTGACGATGTCGTTCATATCAAATAATGGATTCTTTCTTATAGCGCATCAAGTTATCTTGAATGTGTTTCTCATCTTAACTTTCAAATTATTTCTGATGCAATTTTCACAAATGAACGAAAGACTGGAAACCAGTTTGGCAGAAAAATCGCCTTCTCTACAAGAGAAAATCATTGAAACAATTAGGCAGGAATATTCAAGTCTTCTTGCCTGTTTTGAAATAAGTAATTCTATAATTCGTCATTATTTATTTGCTTTATACGCTATGTGTATACCGATAGTTTGTTTTCTGTTATACGGTTTGCTAAGAGGAAAACTTACTGGAGGTGAATCATTGGCCATGACTCTTCTAGTTGTGTTCATTGTCTTCTTTGTACTGGTCCACACTATAATTGGCGCTGTTTTTAGCATCCGGGTAAGAAAATTATTTTTCAATTATTGATCGCTAATATTTTTAATATGGGTGTATATTGTCGCCACCCGTGACTATCATCCGTCATTACCATTACAATTCAAACCCTCATCCAAATCATTTTGTTCATTATTGCCCCACTGTTTAATATTAACATTGAATACGTTTCTAGATGGTACATTTTAACTTTAAAAAGAGGTGGCATAGGGTTAGCTGCTAGTTAACAAATAGGGTGGAATGACAAACCCACGACTATATGGAAATTAATGCAGGAAATTATTACTCGTCTAAAAAAAATAACCAGTGCTATATGTTGTTGTACTTTGAGCCACACAGTCTCAATGAGTAAGAAGGTTTCAAGTTCGCTTCCGGTGTTGACCGGAAATATTCCTTAGGATTTTCCGGTGCGGATCCCTTGTCGATGGTGCAAGAAAGCGGGCCGAAACACCAAGGTCCCGTGCACGTTGGGGTGCACGTAAAAATTCCTTGACATTTGGCATTCTATCATAATGACACTGGACGGGCAAAATGTCCCTCATAGCACACAAGATCAAGCCAATTCATTGGTTAAACTTGTGTGAAGCTTGTGGTTTAGTGGTGTATAACCGGTGTTAATTTTTATGTCCTAACCCGAGATTTAGTTTCCACCCTAGTAATACATTGAATTTCTGTGTTAAGCCTTGAAAATATTTCAGTTTTGTCAAATGCTTCACACCAGCTTGGTTATAAAAGAATTGAACTGTTCTAACCCCTAGGGGTTAGTGTTAAGGGTTATTTTTATTTTTAAGATGCCAGTTTTGATCAAATTATTATTTTAATACATTTTTGATAGAAATATAAACATTCGAACTACTTTAATTTACATATATATATATACACGTTTTGATATACATTAGGCCCACAGCCCCTTCAACGTGTTGATGAAATTTGATATACGGTCAATTACTAACACGGCAGCACGTAGCGTAAGTTTATAGTCTTATCAAAAAACAATAGATTTCTTATACCTGCCAATGTCTCTGTCTTGCCTGCAGGAAACACGAGTTTTAATACATGTCACTATCACTGCCTTCTAATACATCTCTGTAAATACTGTAATTCTAATACATCTCAATATCACCGCCTGATCTAGTTATTCTAACGCATGTAAATATCACTGGCTTTGTAAACACTGTAATTCTAATACATCTCAATATCTAGACTGGGGGGTCAACTTTGCTGAAAAGTGTACCAGTTTTCTTCTATATGTTATCAATGCATGTATGTCTGCTCTAATCACCGCCTGACCTAGAAACACTGTTATTCTATCGCATGTAAATATCACTGCCTTATCTAGAAACACTGCACATCTCAATATTACTGTCTTATCCAGAAACCATTTATTTCTAATTCATACCAATATTACTTCCTTATCTGGAAGCACTCATTATCACTGTCGTATCAAGAAACATTGTAATTCTAATCCATCTCAATATTACTGTCATCTCTAAAACACTGTAATTCAAAATTTACTGTCACCGATTTACCTTATGTTTGGGTAGTAAAATTATAGTTATAGGAGCTAAATCGCTAACATTTGGGACCTAGAATTTGACAGAAATGGGTCGTAACGAATATAATACTGTAATATGAATGTATAGAAACTGATTTACATCCAGTGGTTTCTGTTTACTCTAATTTCAAAGCAGTTTTGTTCCGCGAAATAAACCAACAGTCTCAATCCAATGCAAATTTCTAGCATCTGGTTATTTCAGTCTACATACGCCGTTTGATTTGGTGCAACGTGTCTAGCCTCAATCCCCGAGTCTCTTGCAAGAACTGGGACTGAAATGCATTATAGTACACGATTCGTGTACTAATGGTAAAATGTTTATTTTGTCTTAAACATTGGATATCAGAAGCCCATCTTTTTCCGGTAAGATCACAGCATCAATGTAGATTTATACTGACAAATAATTCGTGTTTTCAAAGTTGGAGATTTTGGACGATAGTGAGTTAGAGATTTAGCTACTTTAAATGACCATTTACCGTATGAATTGGTTGTCCCCTGCCCTTCAAAGTAAGCAGGACTATAGGCTTTCCGTCCGTCACCCGTTTCGGCGACTTAATGTTGAAACTTTTTGAAGATGTTAATTAGGTGCATATTATGACGAAGATCGATGAACAGCTTCTTCTTAGGCTGAGCAAACATTATCAATTCTGTTTATAATAGGTAAATGTATAGACAGAACGATGATGAGAATATTTTGTTTAGGTTAAAGAGGCTATCCCGATTTGAACAGACTCTCAAAAATATAATTCTGAGTAGGTATGAAATTTAAGCGCCAACATATAGATGAATGGTGTATTTACCTTGTCTCAAAATTTCAGCTCAAAATATTGAGTCGTTTGGACGTCAAAACTGCTTCTCCGGACACGTTACCCTTTAAGATTTCGGGTCAATTCTTTCGTTGGATGCTAATCGATCCACGTTCCTTTAGAGGTCTTATCAATGAATGACCCGTGTGCTGTACTTGATATGTAAATTTCACCTACATATTATTGTTATAAAATAAAAGTAGGATTTTATCCAGACATTGCATAATACAGCGTGAGACACCGGTCTCCATTCCCAGATGAAGGCTGGAGGATTTAAGTTGTTTGAAAACGTATCACTTATGTTGAGGTAATTGTTCGGCCATAAGGTAAAGTATTTGAAAGTATTTTAACACATAATTAAGCAGTTTTATTCTCAAAATTATTATCGGGACTTACGAATAAAGTAAATGTGCTTCGAATCAAGGAGTGATAACAAATGGGTTTATCATAACATCAATATCTTTACTATAGCTTCGACACTGATCATTGTCTGTTAAGGTTATGCAGAGTAATAAACAATTTGATAGCTAGATATGTTATTGTGTGTCATCTATTTTATTAGGATTGGAGTGGGGTACATCCAACTCACTGTAGTTTGTTTTCTTAAATTGTTTTCTTCGACAGGTGTTACTGTTCGTATCCCGATTAAACGGACCAACAATTGGGTATAATGTGTATGAATTGTTTACCTTAGATACCAATACTGCTTTAGCGGTAAGGGGTTTGTTTTCATATATTCAAACTATACTATTAAAAAAAAGTAGGGGATATTTGATTTTGGGGGCATAATACTAAAATATGCAAATGGCTACGAAAAAAGTCACTATAGAACCTAACAGAAGAAACATTTCCAGTTACATGTGACGCCCAAACGCACCAATAGCTACTGCATGGAATGCAGGTGATGCTTGGGATCATCATGGGGGTCCAACCCAAGATTTGCACGACTCTGACTTTGAATGTTACAGTCATTGTGGCATTGAATTCCAGGGTGGAAACATCAGTTTAATTGTTTTAGTGACCAGAAAACAAATTTTGATATGCGTCGGCTTACCCAAAATGAAAGGTTACGTGCCCTTGGCATGCTACAGATCGGCACAACACAAGCGGTTGTGGCGCGGACGATGAATGTTTCTCAGTCTGTCATAAGCAGGCTATAGTCCAGATACCGTGATACACAATCTGTACAGGACAGACCACGCCCAGGTCGACAACTCAGGCCCATGATCGATTTATCCGTACCTTGGCCTTGAGAAATCGTGTCATCACAGCAAATCAGATCAGGTCTCGTCTTCAAACAGACACTGGTGTGAGAGTGAGTGGCCAGACGATTCGGAATCGACTGCATAGGGGTCACCTTCGCGCCCGACGTCCTCGCGTGATCCCTTGTTTGAGAGATCATCACATTTAGGCAAGACGTCGTTGGTGTAGGGATCGTCAACACTGGGATAATCGACGCTGGAGCAATGTGAGTCAAGTGTTTTCACATGAGTCAAGGTTCACTGTTGATTTTTTGGACAGACGTAGGAGGGTGTGGCGTCGTCGAAACGAGCGCTTCCAAGACGTTAACGTCATCAGACATGATCGATTTGGGGGTGGTTCTGTTATGGTGTGGGGAGGCATCACTGTTTCTGGAAGAACGGCTCTACATGTTGTTGCAGGGCGTGTTACAGGCCAGTACTACCGGGACAACATCTTGGCAGTCCATGTTGTGCTGTTCGCACGACGTCATGGCCGCCGTTTCATCTTCTAGGATGACAAAGCAAGATGTCACAGGGCCAGGATCGTTACAGGTTACCTCCAACAACAGAACATCACCACATTACCTTGGCCAGCACTGAGTCCCGACCTCTCCCCCATCGAGCCTGTCTGGGACATGCTTGGACAGAGGTTACGTCAACGTCAACAATGTCCTGCCAATGTCCAAGAACTTGCTGCTGCGTTGCAACAGGAATGGGACAATCTGGACCACAATGATCTTAGACGTCTCATTAGGAGTATGCCACGTCGGATCAATGCTTGTTTGGCAAACAGAGGAGGATTTACCCGTTACTGACTTTGTTGTGATGCTGTGGTAACTTTGCTGTTTGACCCCGGGTATCATTTTACCCTTACTTAGTCTAACGATCATTTGGAATAAATCGATGAATGTGAACTTCATTTCATTTTGTCATTTGTTTCTTCGTCAGTTTCATTAGGTGACTTTAATAACACTTAAAAATCAAATATCCCCTACTTTGTTTGAATAGTATATATGCCTTTGATTCAATATGCTTTTAATATGTTTTGGCTAATGCATTTGTGTCAATATGCCTTGTTATGTTTTCCCTGGGGCTTAAATATATTGTAATTTGTTTTTTCTAATAGTTGTATGTAGCTAATTGCTAGGTAATAATACATATTACTCTATTTTCGTTTTATTTATTAGCGCGTGTTGTTTAACTATTTAGTCTACGATAAAATTCTTGAGGGGACCATGGTAAATATTATAATATTGTATATGTTGAGGTGAGCGGATTAGGGGTGGGAGTAACAGACTCGATGTACGGTATTTGCAATGACTCCGCGGTTGACTAGGCTTCGAATGATTAACGCTCATGCCCACAAATGACTATGATAAGATGACAAGTCTTATGCTCATGTGCGTTGTACATCTAATCCAACCCGTAGTTTTCGACGCATTTTGGACATGATACGACACCGACGTAAAATAGCGCCAGAAGAACCAGGGATAACCCCAACCACTGATATTATTTTCCCACCTAAAGTGAAGTAGCTTCATTATTGTTGGCTGCTACAAATTGGAATTAAGTAGCATACACATACATACTTGAAATAATTGTAACAACGTATTATCCAGACATAACTGTGATGCAATATCTATTTTCCTGTTCTATGTGTTGAGTAACACCCTAAACAGATCAAGTATGTCCTCTGTACAAAACCTAACAAATGTCTTGCCCTGATTACAAAGTAGTAATCCAAAGGGCTTGTATATTATACATTCGAGTCTTCTCACTTTATGCTTTTCTGCTATATATTACTTTATAATTTTTGAGTCTTATCAATTTCCAAATTATGTACCGGTATAGCTGTTGTTTATCGATGACTTTATCCAACTTATTTGGATGATTCATATTGTAACCAAGGAAACAATCCTAATCAGCAATTTTATTAATATCAATTTTTCAGTTAACTGGAACCCTGTTGACATATGGAATTGTGATGCTCCAATTTTCTGAATCTGGTTCTTCAGGAAACAGTGTTTGCATCAACAATACTTCGATTACATCTAAGTCTTTACCGTTTAAATAATGCTGAGGTACAAGGATATATCACAAAATGCACAACCTTGAATACCTACATGACCACAACCATTGTTTGATGTTTTTATTCTTATGTCTTGAACCTTTAAAATATAGTGTTTTGACTTACTTCGACTATGGTGGCCTAATTTCTGATGAGCGAAAATGTACTTCAAAATGTTATTAAATCAGTGTTGAAATCAGTTGGTATACCGTTAACCATATAGTCTTTTACCGCAAAACAAAGTTGCGCAAGTTTCGGTTGTGCTATTATTTTCGGATACAAATATGAATATACAGATGTATATGGTCATGACGAGGTCAGTGGAAAGAGAGGTCGAGCTAAAATAAATAATGTTATATCCCACTTCTACCTCGCATACAAGTTTCTGTGTATCAGACACGAACAGTACGCTTTCCAGAAAGTCATGTCCAACAAAATAAGCAAAATGAAAACAAACGCCTACAAAATCATTTATTGTTACTTGAACCTTTCGCCAAGATTGGCCCACGCTTCACTAAGCTTCTGGGAATATCCCCCCGAACAAGTGTCGTGAATCATCGGGGATGGCTCCCTATACTTTGTAAAGCTCCGTGTTACGTCTAGCTTACACTTGACTATGAAAAGTTAAAAAGTTATTATATGAGAAGGTGAGAGGATATCTGACAATTCAAAGTAAGAATTGGCTGTCAGTAGATAAAAGATAACGAACAAATTAAAAAAAAAAGTCCGTGCATTACCATATTTTTATTAAGAGCTGGATGAAAAAAAATCCCAGGGGAATGCACGGGATTTTCCTATTTTTTTCGTTTTGTTTTATCTTGATACAGCCCATTCTGTTTTTGAATTGAGAAATATCCTTTCATCGTCTTATAAAACAACCTTCCATCTTCAACGAAATTATCAGTGAAATGAAATTCACCTGCGCGTCTGTAATCGCTCGTTAGTTCAGTCAGTTATATAGAAAGACAACTCGTGTTTATCATGTTTGACGTCACTTCCCATATATATATAACAGTTTGTTACACACCTCCCGTAGCAATGATCTATATTTAAAATTATATTTGGAATGTATTTCACCAGTACTACTATCACATATGTAATAATGACTGGCACCAATATTGTCCCTTCAGGTTTCTTGTCGGTGTACGACAATGTGTACAACAGGATAGCGGGTTTTCGTCTCATTGGAACCATTAATTCCTGTCCTTGCCAGACATTTCCCCCTACATCGCTACCAAGTGGGGGTCACATCTGAATATCGCAAAGAACTTTCTCGGCCCAAACCGGGAAAACCCCGAGAGACATTCTGGTAAGCGAGCCACCGCGAAGCAGTATCTTTATCCGTACCCATGCCACAATCACAGATAACAGAAATTCTGAATTCCCTTTAGATTATGACATAATTAACAAGCCAACAGTGAGGCTGATGTCCCCCGCCGAAATCCCAAAATAAATAGAAGACACATATTAATTAATCGCACATTTATTTTTTTCAATGTATCGAACAATCAAACTGTACACGAAGTGTCATCCAAAAGTGTTTTATAAAGAAAAATGCTAAAACCGACGAGAAAAATGAAAATGTACCCTAGTTAGGGGGACACTAAAGGCAGACAAAAGGGCCCCTCTGGCCAAGGGAAAGGGCCCTCGTGTCCAAGTCAATCGTTTCTATACACTGTTACTGTCGAATCGATTACTAAATGAGAATGCAGTCATTGTATTGGCATAAAAATCATCAATCAAGATGAACCTAAGTTATCTTGTCCCAAAGTATCAACCAATCAAATTGCTTATCTCTGCTTACCCTAAGCGGAAAATGCTCATCTTCGAACTCCATCAAGGCATTGACCTAATAAGCATATACACCAAGTTTGAACATTTTAACTCAATTAGAAGGAGAGTTATTGTGTTCCAAAGTCTCGACCAATCAAATTGCGTATCGCTCTGCTTACCTTGAGCAGAAAATGCTCATTATCGAACTTAGTCAAGGTATTACTGTAATGAAACTATACACCAAGTTTCATCACTCTCACTTAATTAGAACTAAAGTTATCGTGTCCCAAAGCATCAACCAATCAAATTGCTTATCTCTGCTTAACCAGAGTGGAAAATGCTCATCTTCGAACTCCATCAAGGCATTGACCTTATAAGCATATACACCAAGTTTGAACATTTTTACTCAATTAGAAGAAGAGTTATTGTGTTCCAAAGTCTCGACCAATCAAATTGCGTATCGCTTTGCTTACCCCAAGCGGAAAATGCTCATCTCCGAACTCCATCAAGGCATTGACCTAATAAGCATATACACCAAGTTTGAAAATTTTAACTCAATTAGAAGGAGAGTTATTGCTCTGCTTATCCTGAGCGGAAAATGCTCATTATCGAACTTAGTCAAGGTATTACTGTAATGAAACTAAACACTAAGTTTCACCACTCTCACTTAATTAGAACTAAAGTTATCGTGTCCCAAAGCATCAACCAATCACATTGCTTATCTCTGCTTACCCTAAGCGGAAAATGCTCATCTTCGAACTCCATCAAGGCATTGACCTAATAAACACATACACCAAGTTTGAACATTCTAGCTCAATTAGGAAGAGAGTTATTGTGTCCCAAAAAGTGTGACGGACAGACAGACAGACAGACGGATGGACGAACCCATTTTAATAGTCCCCCAACTTTCTTCGAAAGGCGGGGGACAATTAAGATAATGTATAGTATGTTGTAAATATACACTCAAACCATGTTTACTCGTGTTCAATATGCAATGTAGCTGATCAGTAACTCGTAATACTAAATTATCTGTCATAATTACAAGTTTCCTATAGAGTTGATTTATGATATCAATGTTAGAATATTAAACTAATTTATTCTGTCGGATGGTGTTCCAGCTTTATTGTGTGCTGTGGTTTGTTTGCTTATAGTCTTATTTTTGAGCCCTTGATAAAACGTGATGGGTTCTGTTTAATATTGTTGGATGCAATTTACGTGTATAGTGTGTCAATAATGTTTATTTAAAACACAATGTGGATGTATAACTGACTAATGGATAATTTTTAATGTGCGTGTAGTTACAAGTGGATTGGACTATTTTGTATTGAGGTTGAGATATTGGCCTAGCCAGTTGACAAGGAATCACGTAGATTATTGACCAGAAGGACAAGGGACTTTTTCCTGTGACCGTAAAATCTGTGGCAGCGTACGGTAGTAATTGGAAAGTTCAAATACCAATTTCGCCTTTCGTTGAAATGAATTCCGTTCTTTGTTTTAGCCGATTAATTAAATTGGCCAAATTGGTAGCACTTTATCGACCAAATGTTCAAAACTGTCAAAAAGGGCTGATTCCGAAGAAATTAATGTGTTGGCTTTGGGTTTTGCTTATTCACGGACTGCTTTGGTTTTTTACGGCCAAAGTTACAGCTGTCATTTTTATTGAAGATGCAGAATCCAGAATTATTCCAATTTTAGCTGTTATTATTTGTTTCTTTGGATTTTCCTACAGTTCATCACTGTCTTATTTTGCGCTAGCAAGGGACTTTTCGAAATTCTGTGAAGCTTTGAATTTCCACCAGAGTCGATTTGGAACCATGGTCAAAATGCCTTTTATTTTCAAGGCGAACAAAACTGTGCCATATATAATTGTTGTGGGTGCCGTGTTAGTTGCTGCTGCGATCGGTAGTATTGTCATAATTTGGGAAGACGAAATGGAACGATATGTTTATCCACTTACTTTTGACAGTTTAACATCCACTGCCTTGGTGTTATTTACAGGAGTAGTGTATGAATTTTTTGTCGCTTGTCATGCATTTATTTTAGAAACTATCTTCATTGAGATTTCGATTTTACTTATCTACGAATTTAAGAATCTGAGTAAACAACTGCAAATCAGTATTCGGAAATTTACCGAAACAAATAATGAAAACACAAAGGCTTTTGAAAACACGATTGAGAAGTTACGCCAGGAATACATCAGTTTAATTGATTGTTTCGAGTCGTCAAATGCACTTGTACGCCATTTTATATTCGGATACTTTGCAGTGTTTATTCCCACATTTTGTTTCATGTTGTATGGTTTTACAAGAGGTTCCTTAACAACGTCCGAATCTGTATATCTCCTACTTTTATCTGGTTCGATCCTCTTATGCGTTGCTGGCTTGACAATCGCGGGTGCAATACTAAGCGTCAAGGTAAGGCTGTATTCTATTTAGTTGACTTTGATTTGGTAGTATTTCTTTTAGAATAAGATTTTTTTATTTTAACTAAGTCGGTTTTCCTCTGAAAATTATTTAAGGACTTGATTTCGTGAAAGCTATTATAGCTGTTAATATTTTGCGGCAAACTGATTTTATTTTGTTTCGATTAGGCTCACGAACCCTTGGATGTATTGATGACGATCAATCTACTGCCAGTAACTGATAAAACATCACAATCTGTAAGTATGTTTGTAAGCACGTTACCATAGAAACGGATATCAGTATCGCCGGTTACTACTGTTTATAAAAATATATCTGTTGTCCGCACCATCTCAGCCTGCTAGTATGTACATATATCTATTGTCATTTCAATATCAACTAAATATCAGTACTATCTCAAGTTGTTTGTCAAGGCGAGGATTGGTGATAGGGGCGGGTAAAGTGGTATCGGATGAGTGGCGTGCATTAGTTTCAAGTTTGTACGTGAAAACGGGTAGCAACCTCGCAGTGTTACTTCAGTTACTACTCTCTCTCCCGTTATTTTATAAACATTTTGGTTTTATAGGTAATTGTATTCGTGGCTAGATTGACTGGACCAACAATAGGATTTAGAGTATATGAATTATTTACCCTGGATACAAATACGATACTAGCCGTAAGTATTCCAAACTTCGTACAAGTATATTTTCGTTATGGCACTCTTTTCAGCGAAATATGTTAAATAGTCTAGGGTGGTGACGACACTACGAGTTTCCGTTTGGAATTAGACATGATGACCGTCTTTTTTGGATGCTATAATGCATAATCTGAATTACCAATGCCGGGTCTTAAGGATGTACAGAGAATCTCCTACGAGATTATCAAAAAATATCAATACAAGTCCATAAACCCTCACCACCGGTTCCACACCCTCTCTCTAAATTTTAGTAGGGACTAATTAATCATCGTGCCCAGTAAATAATGAATATACATGCAGGATTCTTAAAGAGAGGAAAGAGTAAATATTTTACATGAACGTGCTTTTCACTGGAATATATAACATGGTATCGTATTATTACTCGGGTTTGGACCAACATACCCCCTTCTCCGTAATCATGGTAAATAGAGAATCTCCTACCAAAAAAAACGAGTAGGAGATTTTATTTAATACCCAATCCTTTCTTACATGCACAAATAAATCAATATAATTTCTTTGCTATATATTTCAAATTTACTGAACCTGACTAAATCACGGCGTAGTGATACAACAATTGCAAAAGCATTTATACTGACCCAGTGTTTCCATCAAGATCAATTGAATAGCAATAGAAAAGAATTAAATAGCAATAGAAAAAGAAGTTACTTTTAATAATTAAAAACAATAATTATTTTTTGAAAATAAAAAGAAGTAGTTCCTTTTCAACTGACAAATCAAGGAGATATCACAGAAGATTAACAAATTTATCACACTAACGATATCTACTGTAGAATTTATTATTTGGTGATAAATAGAGATATTGGCTGATTTATATATTTATAGTCATGCTACTTTCTCGGGGTTTAGCTTTGTTACCTTCATCTATTCAGATCCTAAAGGAACTAAATCGCTAATATTTGAGACCTAGAAATTGACACAGATGTGTCGCAACGCATAATTATCTAATATAAATGTATATAAACTGATTTACACACAGTCGTGTCCGTTTCTACTCTAACTTCAAATCAGTTATGTTCGGATCATCTTTTCCTAGTAAGACCACAACATCAATGTTGATTTCAATGTTGAAGGTCTTGAATGATATTGAGTTAGGTACGTGGCAACTTCAAGAGACACTTTTGGTTGAAATGACATATTTACATGTATTTTAATTATTTTTTTTCAGGTCCTTGGAACTTTATTGACATATGCTGTCGTGATGATACAGTTCTCTGATTCTGCAAAAACAGACGCATGCCCACCAAATATCACACTTACTTAATTCTAATTTTCATTGTGGACGTACTATGTCGCCTCGCTGTCCACGTTCTGTGACCTTTCGTACCAGAGTTAGTCCCCGTTTACCGAAAACCTTGTGAACTCTATATAGAGACTAGAGTTTACGATGAAGGTTTTTCTAGTTTAGTATTAAGCATTGTGATTATGGCGTAGCAGGCTTTGACGGATTCTTTCCAAATTTGGTGTACGACATTGTGAAAACCGAAAGCTATTGATTATCATTCCAATGCCGAATTCTTTGATGCATTGTGGTCACAACCGGAAAAACTGTATCGATATTACGCGTTCAACATCTTTGTCATTCCTGAGTCCTTTGTCGAAAACCTTGTGAACTCGATAGAGAAAACATTAATTTACGGAATTCATTTCAAATTTGGATGTATTGAGGTCACGGGAGGATGAACCACATCGTTATTTGACTTGACGTTTTCAATATTTTCCTTTTTCATAATCTATTTTTCAACTGCAGGTGTAAATGGGACTTTTCATTCCGCAGTTACATATTTAACATATGTTTTTCAAATTTGGTTTGAAGCATTCTGTGACTTTTCGTTTCAGAGTTTTGGCAGAGGCAAATAACCATTTTGATTTGCAGCGTTTCACGACTTTCCGTTCCGGGGTTATCCCCCCCCCCCCCACACACACACACACTTCTCAAATATGGTGGAAAGAAGGTAATGAGTAGATTAACCCTATTGATTTCAGCGCTCCCGTCCCTCTTGGCCAAAAGCACGATACATACATTAGTCTTTTTAATGGTTTTCTTCCGAATGCGCTGTTAGGCATTGAAGTCATGAAAGGGTGAATTCTATCGATATTCAGAGTTCTGTGACTTTTCATTCCCAAGTGATCAATTTCTTTTTACAATATTGGTGTGACATAATTTATAGCAGATCCTGTGGCGACTAACCTCTATATGTAACTTATATATTGCTTTGTGATGTCTTAATCATATTAGGGGTCGTGGAGGTTGAGTCAGTAAGGCGTTGGCTCGCTTTTCCTGAGGTAAGACTAAATTTTGATTGGGATTCCTTTAGATTACCATTAGAGTACAACCAGTGTATGCTTTAATTAAATGAAATAAAATGGAGGTTAACTCCGAACGTGTCTGGATCCGCTCTGCTTTGTGGTGCATTTTTTGGGGAATTGCTTACCATTTGTGATTGCAGTATGATCGGCAAAGGGCGGGATTTCAGATGCAAAATCATTAAACAAGAGCAAATCTTCCCGGCTAGGGCGAGACCTCCATACGATTGATTGGTGTTTTGGGCGATTAGCACCTAAGGGTAAGCCACCTTAGTTATACTTTTGGAATTGCTTCGTCCACATTGTTATCGGAGGGATGCGCCCCTACGCTGTAAGCTCCGTTCCTTCACCTCTCGTAGACGGTCGCCTGTAACCCGAAATTGTTTTGGGCACCCCTATCATTCCTCTCGAGTCCGTGTCGCACACCCTTAAAACCTAATGAATTCGTGACAAATGCCAATAATAGTGTTCCATCGAGATGACAGTAGTGAAGTCGAAAACGATAACGACATACGCTGTCCTACTGGAGAAACATCATTTTGAAAACTGTTGGTATTCAGGGATAATCTTTTTATCGCTACTCGGTCCCCACCTGTGGTACCTTAACCGTATTGATACTTCCAAATACAGCAGTCGAGATGTCAACATACAATTTGGCAACCGCGTTGCAAAGGTTCGCATTTATTAAAGACGTCATACAGGTAACTTTCGATATTGTGTGATTTTTGGCCACTTTTCATAACAAACTTAATATTAAAGATGCATTACATTACAACTTAATATTAAAGCTGATAATTCTCGTCCTTTAAAAATAGATGATGATAAAGGAATATATTGAAAATGCCGATCGTGTGGGGTTAAAAGAATGCATCTTTAAAGAACCCCGGATTGGTAATTGTATTATTTGCGGGGTTGACATGCTGAAAGGGAGACATTATAATATAACATTTAAACGTCACCATGTTCAACGTATTAATGACGTTTAGTTTTTAATTTGAAAACTTCATTCTGTATAGGGGTGTAAAGTCAAATTGTTCCATCCACCTATACTTCCTATATCGTATTTGAAAATAATTAAAGCCACTCCTCATCGCCATAACCAATGCGGTGTTTACAATGACCTGTCGATCGATAATACTAAACAGAATTAAAAGCTGATCCATTATATGATATGATAATCTGTTAATTGGTGAGGCGGGCGTGTGTTTGAGTGCTTTATATAGAAATTGTTTGCGTTTGCATTCAGTTTAATAAACAATAAAACCAATCTTAAGTCTCACATCTGATTGTTGTACATTGGGTTTGTTAATGTAACTAGGTTTAGTATTATTTTCATTATCATTGTCTATATGAAATCGATAACTATTTGATATAACCATTATTCGTGCGTTTGGACATAAGGTGACGAAGCACATCGTGTTGGCAATTATAAAGCAAATGTTTTACTGGAGGGTGTTGGACGCAGATGTGTGATATGTTTCTATTGACAAATGGGCAAAGAAAACGTGCTAGGCAAAACAATGTTGTTATATAATTTAGCCCTATTTTGGTGTATTATATATATAGTGCGTTGAGTTTTTGGTTCTGGCAAAGAGCATGTGCACTTCCATCGAGAATAGGCAACGGTGAAAGATTAACAACTTAAGCGTCAATCTTTTTAAAAACAAGTCGCAACGTTCATCTGCTCAGAGGAAAATAGCTTAATAATAACTAAATGGTCAAATATTCAACAAAATATTTTAGCACAATACTCAGGTAACGTCAAAAGTGTATTATCAAAGTGTCGGTATGCTTGGACAAAGCCCCAACACTTTCATTTTCTCCGGAAACTGCTAAAGTTGATTGATCTTCTATGAAAACAACGAATGGAGGCCAAGATTCTTTTCCGACGATATATTCTGTATGCTAAGTGGTTGGGGCTTTGTAGGCCAAATATTCAAAGTTTTGATAAATGGGAAACTCTAAAACTCGTTTTGAGTTATGTCTGGTTTCTGATTATCCATGGAATCATATGGTTTTATCCGATTAAGTTTATCGTTCTTCTGTTCAATGAAGGTGGCAACTCAGAGCGGATAATTCCCCTCCTTGCCATTATTTCTTGTTTCCTGGGATTCGCCTACGCGTTTTCGTCTGTTTATTTCGCATTAACGAAGCATTTTGAAGACTTCTGTACAATTCTTGATGTTCATCAATAAAGATTTGGAATTTTGAACAAAACAACTTTCATTAAAAGAATTGACAGACTGATACCATACTTTGCAATGAGTTTTGCCTTACTTACATCCGTTTTGTTAACAGCCTTTGTCTTGCATTCAAAAGAAGATATGGTCAGCATAGCTTATCCCTTTGATTTTTCAAACTTAAAGAATGTTGTATCTGTTGCTGTTATTACAGCACTGAACGAATTCGTGGCCGTGAATCATAGTATTCTGTTGGAAGGATTGTTCTATGACATGTCAGTTTTATTTATTTCCGAGTTTGCTCAACAGACAAAAAATGTCCAAAACTGCATCAAAAAGTTTGACAATGCTGAAGTAAAAAATGTCACCAAATTTGAATCTTCGATTGAAATTCTGCGCCAGCAATATATTAGTTTAGTTGAATGTTTCGATCATTCAAATAAAATTTTGTGTCATTATTTATTTGGAAGCTATGCTGCGGTTATTCCTGGATATTGTTTTATGTTATATGGAATCACAAGAGATGCGTTAACAGCTGGTGAAACAATGTATATTGCTTTTGTGTCTTTTTCTAACATCGCTTTAATTACAATGTTTACTGCAATGGGAGCAATACTAAGTATTAAGGTAGGTGACTTCTTGTGGTGTCATTTATTCAAACAATTGTCAACTAGAATTGTCATGGCTAATAATAAAAGATCGCTTGAATATGTAATACAGATATTGCAGTTTTGAGGTTACGGTAATTTTGAGATAGTGAATTCTTCTAAGACGTACAAGAAATTAAGAATTCGATCCTTCTATTTTACTATATTGAATAGTTCACAAAGATCGGAGACTCTCCAAACTTTAGTGCTTTTGCTTACATTGTTCTTCTCGTTTTTATTGCAGGCCCATGAACCTTTAGATGCGTTGATGAAGATAGATTTATTATCTGTGACTGATAAAACTGTCCATTCCGTAAGTTAACAAATACGGGGATTTTTTTTACGACTTCTATAGCCAATTGTAGCGTAATTAGAGGTTTCCCTTTATTAGCATTATATCCAATGCCGGACAGGTGGGCCTAAGCCTATAAAGAAAAAAGAAGAAAAAGCAAGGAGAGGACAAGAAAAGAAAAGGAAGGATACAGGACAGGAAAAAGATATGGGAAAACTGGCTGATAATGTACCAGGAAATCAAACATTTGCCTTCTTTTGCTTTGTCTGAAATGCTTGGAAAAAGGGTTTGCGGTTGTCAAGTTTAAACATTTTCAGGGGGGGGGGGGGGCAGACCACCTCGGACGATCGTGACGTGCCTTTGGCGCGTACTTGTGTGGGCCTTCTGCGCACCAGGCCAGCACTGATTATATCATTTATTTATCTCGAGAACCAGAATTGCATTTTCTATTTAATTAATGTTATATTTTCGGTTTAACAGGTAAATTTGTTTGTGTCTAGATTAACGGGACCAACAATAGGATATCGTGTGTATGAATTGTTTACCTTGGATACAAATACTATATTGGCCGTAAGTATCAAGTTTTGGTGTACAATTAGGCTTAATCATAAGTATTAAAATCTAGAAATCTTAAGTTCGGGATTGCAACATATGTTCCCAAATGTTTTAACGATGCTGGTTCACCAACCAGGAAATTGTCCGGGAAAGTTCGCGATTATTGAGTCTAGTCGTTCGGAAGAGGCATAAAGTGGAGTTTACCTTTGTGCGGATATTAAGGTTTATAAAGATTATTTGTCTATGGTTGCTGTACTTTGAACCAGCACTCAAAGCCCAGCTTAACCGGAACTAAACTAGAATTGCGAGGCCCCTAACGTGACGAAAAGATTATTTCAGAACCCGTTGAATGGCACGCATGCGTTACACAAAATTAAACGGTCTGTAATACTAGAATAATAACATAATATCTCTGATCACATACGAAATCTATTCAGTTCGGAATGACATAATATGCACGGAAATGATATATAAAACGGCAGGGAATGGTTATAACAAGTGAAATCACTGGATTAGGTTGTTAATTTTTTCTCGTTTTGCCATGTACCACAGGGCCCTGGGCCTGCATGCCCATTCCACCGCGCATACCCAATATTAGTGACGTTTAATATCTGGCCCTTTGAAACTTTTAAACATATAGGGGTCATACTGTATCAGGTCACCGTAAACGTTTGAAAAAAAGTAAAACGTACCCCATTGAATTTGGATAAAAACTGGTTTGTATGCTTACTTTGGATGAGATAATAATACTCTGAAATGTTTAGCGTCATCGGACTAATGGCTCTCGAGATACGAACCATTTTATTTTGATAGTTTCGGCAAAAATGACCCGAAAGCAGCAACCGATTGGGAAAAATGGCTGAAATTTGATTTTGCAGACAAGTACAAAGTGTACAGTTTTGTAATGAAAATTCACTTCAACTCCAAAGTAAAAGTAGAATGCTTATTTGAAACACTTGAGACTAGCACATGATGAAAAAATCCATTTTAGCAATTTTGACCAATTGTTTATTGATGTTGACGGTCTGGGGCTTTTGGGTTATAAAGATACAAACACTGACTAGATGAATTTAGATATATGTTTGTTTATTTCAGGTTATTGGAACTTTGTTAACATATACTGTGGTTATGTTACAATTTTCTGGATCTTTAAATATCAATAACTGTTCATTAAATATAACAGTTAATTAACATGACTGTTTTTTATATAAGGAAACGGCTTCATTGAATACTTTTAGAGTATATCTGTTAGGTTATTTAATTCTTGTCTATATGTGTTGTTTGTCTACAGTGATTTCTTGATGACTTGAAATGCTACCTACAGTAATCTCACCAGTCTTAGGTACAAAACACGCGGAACAAGGTTAACGTTACGACGTTATTACGATAGTAAAGAAATTCTCGATATTCGTTTTGTTTAATCATTAACCGCGAATCGTGTCTAGCTCTTACATTATGCAACTACTGTATAAGCATTTCTAGATATTCTGTTCATTTCCAGAGTTATCCCCCTTTGCCTTAGGGAACATCTAAGTTTTCTCTTCGGATATGCTGCGATCAAGAGACAAAGAAATGGAGTTTAACGTCCACTCGACACAGCCTAGGTCATTTCGATACTACCACATGGTTAAATTGTATTTCAATGATTTTGCTAAGCGGTCTTTAACAGTGGGGGTAACACACGAGATTGGACAGGCCATGTGCAACAAGGGATTCGAAACCACACCAGGTGACTTATGAGACAGCAAGCACGTGTTAACCAATCGGCAATAGGCCAAGATGGGCTCAATTATATAACAACGGTCCTCACGTTAAAAATACATTCCCACGTTCAAACTGTGATTTGATGATATATTTGGACTAAAGTCATATTCAAACTAATTAATCTATCAATAACTTTCTTCAAATCCGCCTCAAACCATTGTATTCGCTGGGGAGTTACTTAAAGCTATAAATAAAATTTTGTCACCTCCCTTCGTTGAAGGAGTGTTCATTTTTCCGAATGCATTTTTTATTTCTGGCTGTCCATTTACCATACACATTAAAGCCTAAATAAATTCTTAATAGATTTCTTTTTCCTTCGTTTAATTGCAGCGTTTTGTGTACGTTGACACCCTTAATTGTTCCCCAACCCGCCTAAACATTTGATGAAAATGAAATGGGGTTAAACATCCTACTATTCAGCCCCGTACAACGGCACTATGTCCTATTCTTATATTGAATTCCAACTTACCTTTTACTTGCACGCCAGTGCGTAGACGGGATCTCGATTTTTCGTTCCATTCAAACGACAAGACAGCTGTCCTTGTCACCCCCCATCCGACATCATTGATAACCAATGATTAAAACACAGATTCTATTTCCTTTCGTTTTTAAAATTAAAAATTTCCTTTCACTTGTCTTTACAACACTAGGATCTGAAAGGGTTGTCTAATAACAGGCATTTTGGTGTGAAGAGAGGGATAAGCCAATGAAACCGACTGTTACGGCGACGTCATAGGTTAAAAAGCTGCTCGTGTAACCACTGAATCGACCTGCCACTATAACTTGTCAGATGTTCATGTATAGATAGGCCATCGAAAGTATAAAGAAACGATACGAAATATAGATCTGTATTTTAATCAGATTGCAATGGTAAGGGGTACCACGCCGGAAATAACCACTCTCGGTCAAGCTTGCACATAAGCTGGCAGACAACAGTCTGGTTGCCAGTTAGTGATACCCTGACATTTTGTCCCAGTGCTTTCCCCATGGGCGATTTTCGTGCAATCCAATATTTTTCCAGTAGGATTGGATGTCTATACTTTCCATATATACCAACATTGCCATGCGTTTATCAGGATGTATTTCAAGTCAGCACTACGATTTTGGTAGGCGCATCCATCACTGTAATTGATAATTAGTTAGGTGTTATATGACTTCTCAAGAACGGTTTCGTTGGAGGCATGGAGGCATGAGGATAGAGAATTGGCTGTTAATTCCCCCTTCCTCCCCATGCCAAAATTAGCATACACACTTTTGTTGCTAAAGCGTACACAGTATAATTCTGACATGCTAATTTAGTTTTATAGTACATTGCTAAAGCGTTTAAATTTGGAGCTAATAACACAGCTTGAAGGTCAAGACTGTTGAATCGATAATAGCTATTTTCTTGACCATTTCTTTTTGATTCTGGCATCATCTTTACGTTTTATGTGAGCTTAATATCTGTCTTTGGTACATTGCCTGCTTGATAACCGCAACATAGGTCGCATTGATCTGTCTTTGGTGTATAGATGGCAAGTTTAAGGACATGAAAAGGTTTTCTGAAGGTACGTCTGCTTACTCTTGCTGTTATTTTCCTCGCAGTATTCTGTAGCTTTTCCCTTTCTATATCTCTTTCTCACAGATTCTTTGAAAACATCAGTTCCTTGTATTATTTCTTCTCTTTCTATCCTGATAGTATCGCCCATACCTTCCACCGACTGTAAAACTCTTTCCATCCGTTCATCTCCACCATTTTCCCTGTGAGATTTATTAATATGTTTTCCTTCTTTTTCCTGTACAGGTGCGCACACTTTCTCTGGCGCAAAAACACCTGTCTTTTCATCAGTGTTTGAATCTCGATCTTCCGGTATCCAATCTGGATCTCGTACTTCATCATCCATATCTATTTCTATACTTTTAGTGCTTGATGATCTTGCGTTCACTCTAGTTTGAACAGAAAATAGTAATATGCTGTTCCAAGACGATCTGATGTGTCTACTTCTTCATTATCAGGCAATATTAGATATTCAAAATTACTAAAAATCTATTTGATAACAGCCAAAATGTCGTAACTCGATATTTATTTTTCTGACTCGGTTTATTTCTAAAAATTTGTGTGTTGCTTGTTTTGATACTTTCTATTATTATTTTCGTGAATATAATGCTGCAGATCATCATGGGAAAGGAATTAAAAAAATATAATGTTGTACTATAAAGGAATTGGGCAGTTAATTAATCCCCAAATATTTTTTTTATAAGATCCAAACTCATTGTGCTTTGATTAATGCATAAACACTGTATGATGAAATAATTCTAAAAAAATAAACATTAAGATATGCTAGAAAAAACTTACCATTAAAAAAGCTATAGAAATTGTTTAAATCTGTAGCGGACGATGCATGTGGGGAATAGAATCTGACATACGATTTTTTGGAAGTAACAGACTTTTCATCCAATGAAATACGATCTTTCATCTTTGGGTTGTAAAACAAAATCTGATTGGCCTAGAGCTCTAAACTTTTCACATGATGTGTATCTAAAAATAGATCAGGGAAATCCAAAATGATGATTTTCCAGAAAATTGTCCTTTTTGAAATCCCACCGACGATAATGACACTGTTAGTTCAATGTTACCTGTTGTAAACCAAGATTTGAAACGACACATGTATTGGTTATTTGGGAATTCGGTACAAATGTTTTTAAACGTACCTTGAACCAAAATATAACCATAACACAAAAGATCCTAGAAAACAGCCATGCACAAATGGAAGTTGATTCTGTACTTAGTGTAATTGAACGGAAAATAAAGAAACGACCGATTTATTCGCTGCAAAATTATATACATATAATCACATCATGTTAAAAATCATACAAAGTAAACTACTTGTCGCATGGGTTTTCAAGTCTGAAGACAACAACACGGCAATACTACATACCGTAAAACAACCGGAAACACCATGTTAAACTGAATACCGGAGAACACAGGAAAAACACTAAATACCGGAAAACACGCTAAACAGTTAACCCGGAGCCCGGTCCTTTGTGTGTGGGGCTTTTGGTTAGGGTAATGTTTTTCCGTTGTGGGTTAGAGTTAAGTTTAGTTGTTTTTGAGTGTTTTCCGGAGGACCAGGCTCCGGGTTACCTATTTAGGGTGTTTCCGGTGTTATTATTTTGCCAGAACAGCACCTCTACGACCTGCTATATCGAATTCCCACTGCCATGGGATCATTTACGTGCTCGTCAATGTATACATGGGACCGACTAGACGGCTGCCCTTGTCAGGCCCTCTGTCCTGCTCCACTGACCAGAAAATCACGATGCATTTTTTCGGCCAGTACCGTGAGCGAACCCGCGACCTTTTCATGAAATAGTAAGTCTGCTTTAAGTCTGAAAACTCGTATCTCCAGGAAAATATCTGGATATAAATTCCAAATTGTCCAGTATAAGTCAAAATACATAATACATTTAAAATCTTCATACTGCACAATAGAGTATCGCATTTATACGAGAGAGAGAAATGGGGTTTAACGTCCACTCAACACAAACTAGGTCATTTCGGGACTAACATATGGTTTAATTTTATTTCAATAATTCGCTTGCGCGTAGGGGTCTTTAGCAGTGGGAGGAAACTGGAGTGCCCGGAGGAAACCCACGAGGTTGAGAAGGCGCCCCTATCTCCATGCCACATACGCTCACACCAGGGCTCGAAACCACAGCCGCAAGCCAGAGGTGACCGACCATCTAGAGGTCGAAGCGCGGCACTCTAGACCACTAGGCCATCCCAACCCCCCGTATCGCATTTATAGTGTACATGCCAAACAGAGTTCACTTATAATAATTGAGACAAGTTATAAAGGTTTTTTGTTGATCCTGAAGAATTGGTTTTTCAGAGATACGACTTTTTAGAATCCCACCGACGAACAAGATTTTAAGAGCTTCAAAAAGCAATCCTTATTCGAGTACAATGGTCGTTATCAAACCCTGGGCCCACCCCTTCCCCTTGTTATTGCTCTAACGCCTTATTAGTTTATAAAAGATGGTATCCTAATATTGCAAAGTAAGTGACTATACAATGTATACTCGACTATCTAAGTTCAGGTTATACTGAAATTTCATATTGTATATAACGAAAATTTAACATAATTCATCATCTATTCAGTATACAATGTATACCCGACTACCTAAGTTCAAGTTATACTGGGATTTCATATTGTATATAACGAAAATTTAACATAATTCATCATCTATTCTGTATACAATGTGTACTCGACTACCTAAGTTCAAGTTATACTGGAATATCATATTGTTTATAACGAAAATTGATCATAATTCGTCGTCTCCGCTAGAATTTACAAATACACCCGCAACACATTTATCCGATTATAGTTTACTAGCACTAGGTTTATTAACCTGGTTGGTTAACATTATTTAATAAAGAGTGGTATGCTTACTATTTCCTAGAACACCCGATACCATTTCCCGTTTTGGCATGGCACATACAGATAACACAATTTTTATCTGTATTACTACACATAGTAATACATTTGTGTGTTACTACGTAGGAAGGCGCAGTGAAGATACGGGTCAAGTTTTATTTGTATTTTAGGGGTATTTTATAGGTCTTGGTCTATAAAATAGATTATGTAAAGGGTTAATATTTAGGCCATGTTATTTCCTCCATTGGTTTCATAAATCAGTAATCGTACGTTTAAAATTCGCTGGTATGCGTTGCAGACGATTAGCCAATTTGTATATAATATTTCCCAAGCACAGTATTTAAAGACGGGCTAAACAATAGTAAGTGCAGGGCAGCACCACATATAAATTACACAAAAACAAATACACGGACAAGACATCATAGGCAGAAAACACAATTTAAACAAACAAAGTGAAAGGACCCGGGGGCTAGCAGTGAGCTTCCACTACTGTTAGAAGACCATAACCATGTTTACGGTCACTCTTCTAGTTCATATCGTCAAGCGATCATCCGTCTTCGTATTGACATCACTACAAATCGACTGACAACAATACATATGGGGCATGCTAGTCAAATTTCCACTAGAATGTCTGCATCCACCTGCTGAGTTGTGTAGATTATTGTTCCCTGAATGCATTGATATGCAAACTATATATTGTTTATCTATCATATTTACATTTCTTAACTTATTGTAACGCATATATATAAGCCTTATTATGTTGTAATACATTTCATTCTTTCTAAAAAAAAAAACATAAGGAGCGGTGTGTTTAGGTAGGATACGTTTGTACTCAAATACCACTGAGATATCCAGAATAAAATATTGATTATGAATGCAAAATGCAGTGCGACTTCGGCAGTCAAGTCTGCGTCAACTAGAAGAAGATGTAGGCTAGTAATCGGCTTGTCTAACACACCAGGACAATATTACGTATAAAAATGTGTCACTGCATACATGCTGTGTAGTCAACAGATAAAATAATTAAAGCAGTGTGTCTAACCGATATGCATTCAGACATAATTATCTATATTCTAACCTGTCAAAATTTACAGGAATGACCACTGATATTAAATCGTAACGCAGCTTAAAATATCTTGACAGACATAGAAACATATGCTCAAACCAGCTACAGCTGACGTGTATTTTTTGGGGTGATGGCTGAATTTACAAGGCACTGTTATAAATTTCATACAGATCAGATGATAACTTTTGTCGCGAGATCCTTTCAAGAGGTTCATAACTCTTTGAAGTGAAATTGTTGAAATTATAAAGGCTTATTCGTTTTACTAATCAATGCAATAATGCATATGAATTTAATACAATGAGATTGATAACTTTGCCGATAAAGCGATAACACAAGTTAACAAAAATGTACACACCCGTGTCCGAAAGAGAGGCGGGTCGTTGTATCCTAGACGAAGTATTTTCCTTGGCGGATAACGTGTTGAAATCATGTCATACCCACTGCAATTAAACAGTCACCTTTATTGGCTTTCATAAAAGTAAGTGCCATTAACCAAAGTTCAAACCACAGTTTCGACATAATGCAGCCATACTCAACCACAAGTACCAAGTTGGTGTCTTTTCACAGAAGGGAGTGTGGTGCTTTGAAGGGAGAAACATTATTCTTGCGTGTGTTGTGGATTGAGTTTACGATATGCATAATTCATTGTTATATTTCGAGTCTGTTTATCAAACAAATTTTACCGATTTGGAGAGCAACCGATCTTACGATGAGCTGAATCCATTCTTGTATTTTTCTTCTTTATAATACCATATTAGCATCGATATCTTTACTAATAATAAATTGATGATATATATATTATATATATATATATAGTTTCTTGTATGGGGTAGTGAAATGAATAGCCACATTTCGTTATACAGTTGCTTTTGAATAGATGTGCCAACAATTGTTACAACCCCTATTAAAATGACGAGCATGTGTAAACACTCGATCTCGTGGTAATGGTCATAAAATGTTTAAAATACGAATTTGATATGGTTTCGCAGCCAATGGGGTATCAAGAAGGCTTCTACTACAATTGGTACATGGTGTAGAATAAGTCTGAAACTGGAAAGTGTGCTCTCTATAAAGCGAGCACTCACATGAAACAATCAACGATGTGTGAGACTATGGGCTTTAAGACCATATTGTATCTTTGTAAAATTGTTAAAACAACTCTTTCTATAAAGTCAAATCACACGTACTTAGTGAACGGGAAAATATAGCTATATACATAAAAAAACAGTGATGTTTTGGTGAACACATAACCAACGTCAAGTTCTTCCTGTTATTTGACCTATGGTTGGCAGACCAAATAAGGAGTATCACCTCATTTAGTGGTGTGAAATATAAGGGTTTATTCCAGGGTGTATACCGAGATCCATTAGAGCTCAACACGCAAGGGAAGAAGTCCTAGAAGCACTACAGACGTCCTGATAACCATAAAATAAGACAAATACGGTGTCCTGATAACCATAAAATAAGACAAATACGGAACCGGTGAAGTTTCACATCAATTTGAATGTCAATAAACAATTTCTGTTAATGGGGTTCCTTCGATGATAATGTTGTTGCATAAGTCATTACATCGCAATGACTAGGGTGTGAAATTTTTACGATAGAGGTTTTACGCTTATCTAATGATATAAGCTATATGCTACGACACGTATATATTTTTTCTGGACACATATCATGTGATTTATTATGTTAGGATACTCTTTATCTCAGGGACCATAATTTAAACAGCAAGTGTTCTTTCATTCAGCAGAAAGAAATTTATTGGTCTATAAGCATAGAAAACGGTAAAATGGATTTACAAGATGACGAATTGGCTAAAATAAGGTAAGAATATAAACTGAAAATATCATCATACCCTCATATGATAGGGATTTCAGATGCGCGTCGGATAGCAAATAAAGCCAAGGCCGTAAACAGTAGAACGTTAAACTCCAACTTATTTACAA
This sequence comes from Patella depressa, assembly GCA_948474765.1. Lineage (NCBI taxonomy): Eukaryota > Metazoa > Mollusca > Gastropoda > Patellidae > Patella > Patella depressa. The sequence continues at coordinate 16,047,846 of OX419720.1, forward strand.
GCAGCAAGTCATCTATAATTCGTTGTGCACTTTTATTATCAGTGATGTATATTTTAATTTTGTTCATATACGACAACGTTAAAAACCGTGTTGTTATCAAACATGCTATTATATAAATTTTATATACGCACACGTAAAGGGGTGCAAACAACTTTTGTTCCAAATACGAGTATATCTAAATATCAAGTGGAGTCATTGATACAGAATTGTTAATTCAAAGTAAAATTTCTTTTAATACCACTACACTACACCGTCGGGGGTATTTGGTTCCATTTTTTCGTCTTCAGAATGATCTTTTCGTTCTCCGCCTTTCGAAGGAAACAGGGGACTATTAAAATGGGTTCGTCCGTCTGTCTAAACGTCACACTTTCTGGGACAGCATTTCTAAGTTATTAAACTTGTTATATAGATTCATTACATTAATACATAGGTTCCCAACCTTTTTGGGTGGCGACCAAATTCCTGACCCATGATCAGATCGCGACCCCTCGAAGAACAAAGTCACATTTTACTATGAAACATCATTATCATTAACTTTTATTATTTATTATTTAAAGTCTGATAACAAATTATTGAGAGGAAATCGATTAGCAATGTGACAAGAGCTATGTAGATCACATGTTCCCGAAGCAACGGTCGCAGTTTTACAACTGAAATTCCCGGATTTTTAAGTACGTTATTTCCCTTTACTGCAGAGGTCCAATCGGAGGTCGTGATACAAACACATATCCAAATACAAACATTGCGATCTCCACCAAAAAATTAATAGATAAGTTTACAGCCGTGAAAAAGTTTTGTAATTCAGTTGAAAAACTCACGGAATATCAATCGAAACTGGTTTAGAGACTAGAGAAGTATTTATTTACACGAAAATTGGCAACGGCAAGTATAGGCGTACGGCTTCGATGACAGTTAGGAGGCAGAACCTGAAATTCCCGAAAAAAATTGTGTTTACAGACAGCGACGTCGGTGTTCTTTGCCTCTCTTGAGCTTACCTTGTATGGACCCACAAGAAAATTTTGGAATATTTGACGGCTGCAAACCCGTTTTCCTGCTATTCCAGTCCGAGAACAAAGCAACTTAGCAGGGAATTAATACAGCCTATTTAAGATGGCTGATTCGAATTCCAATCAACCAATCAAGCGTTTACAGTACACGAAGACCTGACCGTTGGAAGAAATTTTGACGCTCCCAAACGCGAATACAGCAACTTCAATGTGGTCCAATGTAGCCTACCTGACTCACCCAAATTCCAAACAATCAATAAACCAATCAATCGTCGCGGGTTATGGGGACCTCACCCTCTCCGAGAAAATTGTGAAAATTTAACCATCTCAAATGTGTTTCCTGCTATCCTAGCCCGTGTAAGCAACTCCAAAAGTGTCCCACTCTGAATTCCAGCCATCCAAACTGACTGTTTCAGCTGCATTCACAAATAATAATCGATACCCGAAAAAAGTCGCACAAAATAGAGTGGCTCTATTTTAATCCATAGTCAACCCGGTACAGATTTTGGAATATTTGACGGCCGCAAACGCGTTTTCCTGCAATTCCAGTCCGTAACATTTGTTTTATTAGAATTCGGGCACTTTATTTTGCCACGTATTGAAGATGTATAGATAGATTACATGAAAAGATAACATTTTTATTTAAAGTTCTCCGTCGCGACCTAGAGGTTGGGAAACGCCGCATTAATACCTTGACTAAGTTCGAGAGCTAAAGCTAAGAAGTGCTCCGAAATTTTATTGGTCGATGCTTTGGGACAAGATAACTTGGATTCTGTCGAGGGGGAGTGCTGGAACTTAGTGTATAGTTGATAATCAGTTTGATTGCTCGAAACTTTTGAAAGAAATAAGTGTGCTATTAATTTATTTTTGGATTTCGGCGGAGCACACCAACCTTGGCTTGTTTAGATATGGTATTTTGATATCAAACATATATAACATAGTTTCTATATACCGAGGTTAAAAACTGTGTATTGCACATATATCAGTGGTTGAAATATAACACTGGGGTATTTATAGTGGTACAGGGAAACATGACCGATAAAGGTTTCTATTGATATAGCAATGTCAACCGAACGATAAGATATATGTCCTTATATTTAAACCCCTAAACTGTCGCTATAATTTACTCTGTCAGGACCGCGTGGATCCATTTTACATTCTGAAATCCACAGGCATCATACATTGTCAACTATTAAATCCGCCCCCGAATCCATCATCCAAATAGTCAATCCATTTAGTAACACGTGCCAAAAAATGGCGGCGCCAATGGATGAAAATTTAGTTAAGGCGGACTACCATTAATTTGTAAGATCGGGTTGAGCTTATTGGTTTTACAAGAACGAGAGATTGTTTTATCCCGCAAACACAGATATTAATGTTTGCTTTCAGAGTAATGAACAATTCTAGTGCTTTAGGGTTTAGTTATGCCTTCACCACTGGATATTTGTGATTTATTTCAGAGACTGTAGACCATCACAGGAACCTCTCATTAGCAGTATTTTTAAAGGTTATAGTAAGGAACCATTGCGTAATGAAACAATTGCCGAATTGTTAGCAGAGTCGTGCGGTGGTGACCCTGAGAGAATTGTGTATAAAATACCAGAGTTTGATCAGTCAATGACAGCTCGACAATTAAAATCAAAGGTATATATATGTACATATTAACAAATCCCTATTAAATAAACCATAACGATATTTACAACATCACTCAGCAATACGTAGGGCCTACCATTCTGCTCTGACTAGACTCTAAAATAAAGACGGGTATAATTTAAAGCATAAACTGAAGTTATCATCCCATTGACTTGAAATTCACACACTAATCGAACAGTTATTTACAATCTCATTAGCAGTAATACTTTTTTTTATTTAAGTGTTAGGAAAAGGTCACCCAAGTTTAATTATGCCTGATAATTACTTCAGGGGTTGTATCCCTTGCAAGTTTTAGTTTCTTTACGAATTTGCTACTGTGTGTAAGGTTTCGGCATTTCCTGGCAACCTATATTGATCATGATGATCTTTTTTATATACGGGATATTATTACGTATGCTTTCTACTCCAATGTAAATTCTTTTATTTTCAGGGCGCAAAAAAAACCCACAGAATCATGCTCGTATGATGGTATTCGTACTTGTTCAAATCTTATATTATTTACCAAAACCAATGATGTCTTATCACTTTGACTCTCTTCTGCATTGTCCAATAGTTTATTTATTTTTATTTTTTTGTAGAGTGATGCGGTGTCGAAAGGTTTACTTGGATTGAAAGTAACGAAAGGAGATGTTGTTATGGTAACGGGCGTAATAACCGAAGACTTTTTTGCATTATTTCACGGCGTTGTAGGAATTGGGGCCATATTTTTTAATGTTAGTTTATGTATTTTTGTGTATAAACTCATCTTTCAGATGTATACATTTCGATCATTTACCATTGTGTGTTCTTAGTTTTTTACCAATGACAGCCAATCAAAAATCAAGATATTCCAATCAGGCAAAAACATGAATAAATTTGTAAACTTAATATAGTCTTGTGCACTCTGGACGGAAGCCTTTATAAATATAATTATGATTCGGCCTCGTATATTTTAGAAAATTAGACCTAAAGACGAAACAGAATAAAGATATGGATCATATACGTGATCAATAACTGTGTCACATCCCCACGTTCCGTTGAGTTGGATTTGTAACATGTCTTTACCATTCAGGAATGAGCATGGTGTAACGTTTGAAGATTTTATAATTCACACAACTTATGTTCGAAATGACAAACAGTAGCTAAACTCTTTGTCAATCGATATAGTCTTCCAATATTCATTACCCCGGAATTTTTCTCTAAAATGAAATGGGTTTTAACGTCCTACTGTTCTGCTCCGAACTGGGCTATTGAAGACGGGTTACGGCAAACAGTGTGCTATGGAGGAAATTTTGCCCGAACAGCGGCACCACAGCTTACTCATTTTGCCCGGACAGCGGCACCACTGCCTACTCTTATAACGAATTCCAACTGTCAAGAGATTTTTAACGTGTACGCCAGTGTGTACACGGAACCTCGGTTTTTCGTCCCATCCGCACAACTAGACAGCTGTCCTTGTCACGCCCTCCACCCTGTATCACTGACAAGGGCCCTCAGCCCTGTATCACTGACAAGGGGGAACTACACCTGAAAATTTGGATGAAATGCCTGTTGCAGTTATGTTGAACCCAAAAAAACAGTTAGTATTCATACTTCAATTACGATGATATTTTTTATTTTTTGTTCTATTTTTTTCAGACTTTTTTATTTCCACCTCAAGATCAATCGTTATTAAGTCTTCTAGATAAGGTAATACATTCACACACAATCCCCTAAGATACATTATGGGATATTTAGATACAGAGCTAGCCATACTTGCTATAATAGTTCGAAAATAGATAATGTAAAATGAATAATTTGAAAATTTCATTCACATTACTCTATTGCGAGCGAAGATATTAGCCTTTGAAAGTTTGACATGACGTGTGCAGTAATGTCAACCACTGTATTAAGTCTCGCTCCTCCATATTTGATCAAATCATAATATGTCTTAACTGTTCTAATCTACTTAATATCGGAGAAATAACTGAGTTGATTATGACCTAGATAAGTTAATTAATAATTTAGGAAACATTTTGGGCCTAAAGAAATACCTGCAATTGGCAGATTTAGCTCTTGCATAATGTATGTTTAGTAATTGCTTATACCCATAATACGACATTCAGGTCGGGGGACGGCGGAGCGCCAAAAAAGAGTTTGGATATGTGAAAAACCCGACCAACACACATTAAACAATTTATCTTTTCATTCATAACGACAACAAATAATACAGCTTGTTTATCGTATAGGTCAAACCCAAGATATTGATATGTTGCCCCAAAGGAGAAGAAGATCCCGTAATGACAACATTACGCCATCTTTATATTTCTTCAGAACCTAGTTGTTACAAACCGTAAGTAAAGCGGTATAAATATACACCATTTGATTTTCATTTCTGACACTATAACGGTAATGGATATATGTTTGGTGGCCACTGGTGGGGATCGTGGGCATTGAAACATTTTAACTTTCATTATAGTCCAGTGGGACAGAATCTAATTTCTGCGTTTTAATCCACGCTAAAATGTATTCAAATCAATTTGAAACTTTCATAATATTGCAGCTCGCAAGGATTCCAAACTACCCCAAATGTTCTTTAAAGACAAATATTAGTTGAGATGTTAAAGATCTCTTTGCCGTCAGTTTGACCAGTTTAAAGGTTCATAGGAAATGTCTGACTTTGTTACCTGCGGCAGTAGCTTGTGGGTGAAATGTTTCAGTGTTTATCTGTTTTGATAAAAGATGTAATGCAGGGGATGGGTTATTTTATTCTTTTCTGTAATATTGCTGTAAAAGAGGTGTGTTTAAATTTACCAGTGATTTTGTAGTGAATCTATTGGAAGTTTGACTAGCGACGCTCACTAAAATAATATTTGTAGGTCTCAGTTAATCATATTCTCAGAAAAATACCAATCGAGAGACGAAGAAATGAAATTGTAAGTTATTTTTAAAATTAGCTTATAACTACATGTACTTAAAGCCCCAATAACACTCTTGTTGTAACTGAAAAATATGTCCCAATCTTCATTCTGGTCAACAAATCGTATTATTTTACAATATTCCAATTAAATGATGATATAAATTTCATCTTAACACACCTATTTTAAAAAATTGGAAAAATTCAACCAATTGATTTGAAAAGTCTAACGTAAACCTTTTCAAATGTGACTTGGATTTTAAAATATTTTCGAACCCTCTGGACAAATAAAATAGGTTGTAATGGATAATTTACACAACAGGTAGGACATTTAAACATCTAGTACTTAGAATAAGGGTATTATTTATTTTCTGGAGCTACCAAGCCAGCAAGAATGTTATTGTCCCTTTAAGGTGAAGGCACAATGTTTTTATTTCTCATGGTGACACGGTGGCTAAGTGGGTACGACGCCGACTCGCTGGCCTAGATGGCGCGTGTTCAAAACATGTAGTGGCCGAGAAAGTTCATCGGGATTTTCCGACGTGGTTTCCCCTTGTGAGTTGTGAGGGACGAAAGGCGTGATAATGGCAGCTGTCTCGTCGTTCGGATATGACGAAAATAACTAGTGGGAAATGCAACAAGAAATCAAATTTATTCTATTGAATCAACATTTGGGTTTTTGAAAATCACTCTATGTTGAGCTTTACATGTTATCAATGGTAAAACACATGTGAAGCATTCTCTATTGAAGCTAGATTCCATAAAGATGCTGGAAAAAATAATAATATTCCTAACTGATTCTGTTTCACACGAGTACCATGTATGTGGGTGCGAGCCCCACATCTGGACGCCTGTCCACGTGTCCTGCACCACTGACATGTGGAAAGGTTATATTATCTTAATATACCAGGACAGTATTCATTATATTTCAGAACCTCATGGTTAACATACCAAGATTTTATTAACAAGAATAATCCTATTGATGACGCAGCTCTAGCCACAGTGACGAAATCTGTTGTACCGAATGATATTGCCTATATACTATCTTCATCAGTAAGTTCAAGTAAAAATTAAACAGATAAATTAAAACACGGTAGCCATTTAATGATTTAATTTCAAAAATGGTGAAATGAGACTAATTAGTTTGAATAAGGATTGCCGTTGTTACGATAATAAACCACCTATGCCACATCCTGTCAAAACTTCAAACGGTGAATACTTTGTTTAGAATAAAGTAATTTGAATGAAATTTTCAATGTAGACATTTTGCAGTATCTATGTTTGGACTATTACAGCACGAAAGACTAACTCTATATCTAAATCTTGCATAATGCAGCCTTAATAGCCCCGAAAAAATAATCCCTTTGTCTATCTAAAAAGTCAATAATTTGTCAAATTTGAAATTTCCGTTTTACTAATCAAAATAAAAATGTGAACTTACTGATCCGGGAGAGGTTTTCACAGACGTGGCTATCATTGCTCATGTGAAAAAGTCCCAATCTATTGTTATGATCCTTGCTAACATTGTAAATTATTGCTTGTTAATACGCTGGTGATACCGATAGACGTTAAAATTTGCATGATCAATATCCCTGTAAAAATTAAACATTTACTTCTCGATTTATTGTTCTTGTTGTCTTTCTAAATTTTTTTGTAGGCAAATGGTATTTTCTTCAGACGTAGGAGTAGAATTTGAACAATATATGATAGCTATTGCAATTGATAGCCCTTGAGAACGTTGTTAACATGACAAAAACTTTTTACTTATTTATTTAAAGATTCACAGTGCGATTCCAAAAACTTAGCTGATGTGAGAGGATATTTTGTTGCATGTTCGAAACATGGAAATATCTATTACTTTATTCATGGGTCCATATATAATTAACTATAGTAATAATAAAAAAATTGCAATCAATGAATTACGTTAATAAACTTACTGATTTACAAATTGATTAATGGTGTATTAATTGGAATAATTATGTTAATCAAACATTTATAAATTTATTTTGATGTATTTTAAAGGGAACAACAGGCGATGTCAGATTATCTTGCATAAGTCATTATACATTAGTCAATTACAGTCTATTTTGTGAATTAAGAAGAAATCCCTTTAATAAGGTGAGTGAGTTCATTACACCCGCCCTCTGCGTTGAGGGATCGTTCTATTGAATCCTTGTCGAAAAAGTTTGGCTACCCAGTCAATTTTACTGAGCAACTTTCTACTGCTAAACGGTGGCGTGTCAGCCCCTGTGAATGCCTGTCCAATGTAACTGAACGTCTTAGTGAGAAAATAAGACCTTGCTAATCTCACTAGAACCAGTGTGAGCGACACAACGCGCTATTAAAAAAACGTCCGCGTCTTCTAACCGACTTCATTAAAAGGGTAACGAACAAATTTACGAACACGGGGACAAAAGATTAAACGAAATTTAGGTAAATTCAAGGAATGAAATAAATTGGAGTTTTACTATTATTCTCTGGCGCTGATGATATTCCGGGTGGTTTTACAACTGAAGCCAATCTTCAATCTTTCCGTTGTCAATGACGAAGAAAATAAACAGATTGGCTAAGCTATGCCCTAGCTTCTTCTCAAACTTGGTTGTAGATTGGGTAGGACACTATTCTGGCTCCATGTTACATTCTTTCGAATGTTTCAGTTCTCATTTGAACACTTATTTTATTCAGCCATGAGAACTCCCAGTGACAAGAAAACCAATAGTCCAATTGATGGACTTGGAACTTATTATTATTACATTTACGTCCTACCTTTCTGCACTATTCGGGTTAATGAAGCCGGACATCAACCATACATTTTGCGTTATGGAGGAAGTTTGCCCAAATAGCGTCTCTGTGACCTACTAAATTAAATACCTGGAGGATAATTAAAATGAAATAGATGACGACGGTGTGTGCTATACCGTGTGCTGTCATGGACTCGTTGCAAATTACCATGAGTTATTTTACACCAAAAATGTACAAGGGGCCTTGGTTTTTCGTCTTATTTTATCCGGTTTCGTTAAAACTCCTACGCCACTCGTATTATTGAAATAAAATTGTACCATATTATATTATATTACTTCCGAAATGACCTAGTGGCAAATAGAGGTTAAACTTCATTTCTCTCTTTCGCAAAATTATTTCAATACAAATGTTCACTATTATATTCACTAATATCAAATGTTTTAAATATATCTTCAAACAGAAACAAGTAGTAGCTTTTCTTAATCCAAACGCCGATGACCTGCTTGCTGTCTTTGAGAGTTTGATTGTGTTGGCATTTTGGCGGGAAAAAATGGTAGGTGTGTCTCTCCCATCGTCAGCTAACTTTGGTGAAGGATCCAGTGAAGTTATAATGAAAATAATTGAAGACATGCGGTATGTTTTGTTACAATAATGAAAGGGTCTTGTTGGGTTTTAATTTCAACGAATCGCCTCCAGTCCTTGTGTCAGCAATTACAAACAGAATATTGCAAAATGTATCAAAGTTGGAAAGACGTTGAAATACACATCTCTCGCTTTACTGACTAATAAGTAAATATTTTGTCTATTTCTAGTATAACCACACTTCAAGTATATCCTGCATGGTTACATTATATATATCATAATTCAAATCGTACAAAGTATGATTTATCATCTTTACGATCAGGTAATTAAACAGGTATATAATGTAATTATTTTCTATGTCCTTTATACAAAAGTATAAAGCAAGGGTGTGGATTTTTCCTAACTTTTTGTTTGGGGGGGAGGTACAAAATGAAATAAAATGTAATGGGGTTTAACGTCATACTGTTCTGCTTCGAAACCGGGATAATGAAGACGGGCATACGTCATATAGTGTGCTATGAAGGAAGTTTGCCCACGCAGCGGCGCTACGGCATACTCTTATATCGAATTCCAACTGCCAGGGAAACTCTGGGGGCGGAAGAACCATGGAACATTTCATTACCAGACCAAAATAATAATTACGAAAAATTTACTCTACCAGTGTTATTTCGATGAAAGTTGTAACTAGGGGGTGGTAATATGATGACGATATGGCACAAATATATTAATTGTTGGTGAAATAAAGTGAATCGTCTACTGAACGGGACATTCATGTGGATATAAACCTGAAAATCTGTCCTGGCTATCAAATCATGGGGAGACAGAGACTTCCATGGTTTACAATAAAGTCCTTTTGTATAAAATGAAACACGAAAGGTATGTATCAAATGTATCACAAACTTTACTGGGCACAAACAAATATAACTGCATAAGCCTGCAATAATATAATATGCATTTGTTTGTCTATTTGCACTAGGTATGATAGCATCACAAAGTGTTAGTACTGAAATGAAACAATGGTTTGGTAAGAATCACACAGAATATATTGTAAGTAGTGTCGGACTATACATTTGAACCACGGCCACATACTCGAATTGATTTGCAGATTTCAAAGCGTAATCGTAGTTTACTATAGCGTTTATAGTTTTATTAAAGACAAAATTGGCTTGGTTGCTGAACGGATTAATGCGCGTTCTTTAGATTATAATGTCTTGTCAGTTAGCCAAGTGTGGCTTGGATTACCAACTTGAAGGTCGTCATTCCAGCCTAGTGAAGTTTCTAATGGTCGAGCAAATTATTGATATAAAATTGAACCATATGTTAGTTCCGAAATGACACAGTTTGTGTCGAATGGATGTTAAACCCCATTTATCTCCATTGTTGACAGAGTGCTTATGGCCTTACTGAATTTTTAGCTGGTATGGTAACGTCCCCTGCATTTTCTACTTTTGATAAGTTCCTGCGGACATCAGGGTATCCGATAACACACACAGAGGTCAGTATAAATATTGTGAACTTGTCTGTATAATTACTTTGTGCTATTAATATGAGTTCGTCCGTCTCTTGGTAAGGTGATGGGCATTCTGTGCGTAGTCTTCGTAATTGGTTGCAATTTGGTTTCTTAAAGATACATTATTGGAGATTAGATAAACACCTGGCGGTTCTCACTACAATAGTTATTTGTTAGATGTTGAAAAGGGAATTTGCTGAAAATTTCAATCAAATTGATCCAGTCTGAACCGAGAATTTAGCAACCGAATTACAGGCCTTACTCGATCATCATTACTAAAGTCAGTACGATAAAAAAAACATATTCTCGATTATCCATTTTTTAATTTAATCATCAAGGAGCGTTGAGCGGTGACATCGAGTGTTATGACATGGATAAATGAAATAATGTCTAATTAGTAATTTAGTCAAGTCTAAATAAAAGTCTGGGCTTCAGTTTTAGTACTTGCATAATGGGCCATGATACCTTTGTGAGAGTTGTGAATTTGATAACCCTCTACCCAGTTAAGATAGAGTGATAACCACCAAACTGACAATGATTATTTTCGGCAAGAACTCTTCTGAACTTGGTGCAAATGTTGATTTGCTGAAATGCCTTCCCTGGTTCGATGATAAACATTTTCTACTAATGCTTAACAAGCAAAATGATTACCCGATGCTTTTGGAAACGATAACCCAGATTCTAATTGAACGTGGGAGACAAAACTTGGTGAATACGCCTAGTTTCACTACACCACAACCTTGACTAAGTTCGACCAAGAATATTTTTTGCAAAGGCTAAGCGTATATAATAAGTACTTTGAATGTGCGATGATTTATATTAGTTAAATATACAATTAATTATAGATATGCGTCATATGTGGGTGAGGTTTATCAGCCTCACTTTTGTCTGGTTACACCATATTTAAAAGAAACTCAAAACTGTGTGCATTTGTACACTATTTACTAACAGTGTCCTCTTCACTCTTTTTTAAAGAATATTTTCTAATATAATTACGATGAATTTATGGTCTCTTTCGATCTTATGTCTGTATTCTTTCTTTTATTAAAGTGTAAGTTGGTGGACGATACTGGTAGTATTGTTCCAGTTGAGAGTATAGGTGAAATTCTATTAAGAGGGTGGTCCATGACCATTGGATATTTTAACGTTGATGGAGATCCCGCGCCCGTAGCAGATTCTGATGGCTGGTTTCACACAGGGTAAATAAAGGATATTTATTTACCAATTCTTTTTTCTATATTTAATTTTAATTTATCTGAAGTTTTGTTATAATTGGTGGTAAATAGAAATATTTTCAAACGGATGAGCATCATCCATTCAACCTTGTACTTCCTACAAACTAGAGGTTATACGAAGCGATTGATGTGTATATATCGGTCAGTCAACATCCATTCATCCCTGTACTGTGTGGACAAATACTAGTAATTAGTTTCGTCATAATTTGGTAAATATTCATAATTTTGAAGCGGGGGGGGGGGGTAGGAGGTAAACAAAAAATAGATGCCTTTAACAAGCGGGGGGGGGGGGGTAGGAGGTAAACAAAAAATAGATGCCTTTAACATGGACATTTTATTTTTTTTAAAATGTGATTGTGGTTTTGTCAGTGATGTAGGTACCATGGATGAAACAGGTCATGTAGTTATAATCGGAAGAAAAGCAGATGCTATCAGATTTAAACATTTTGGTGATGTCGTCTATCCACAAGTAATAGAAAAAGTTGCGCACAAACATCCGGCTGTGAAGGACGCCGTTGTAAGTATGTGTTGATCGTGAAATAAATTCGCGTTTATCATGCTACTTTTCTGCGCCAACAAGCCATTCCAAACGATTGTATGGTGTAGAGATGGGTATAAAATATGACTATTAGGATGCAACACAGTTCGGTGGAAGACGCAACGATATACCAATATCGTATCTGAATTCAGCAAAATTCTAGTGGGTATCTTTTCAAACAGGAAGATAAATATTTGGGTCCTTATGTTTCTTAAGATGTGCTAAAAGTATATGTCTCTTGACCATGAAAGGGTTTTTCTACTAAAAGGGTTTTTCTGGAAGACGCAACGATATACCAATATCGTATCTGAATTCAGCATAATTCTAGTGGGTATCTTTTCAAACAGGAAGATAAATATTTGGGTCCTTATGTTTCTTAAGATGTGCTAAAAGTATCTGTCTCTTGACCATAAAAGGGTTTTTCTACTAATACCGAAGAACAGAGTTACTATCAATTTTAACATCAAAAACAATTTACATGGGGTAAATGACTACATATTCCTAGTATGTGTGTGTTGCCATTTTGGATTTTGGCGACCATAGTAGGTCAACCGTTTGTGAAATGAATATATTGCACGGGTTATTTCGCCTGCAATGTCTGTCATAGTCAATTTCAGATCATATTTGGTCGCCATTTTGGATTTTCGGCTCTCCTGGAGTTACCCCGTAAATGTCAGAGATGGCAAACTACAAATATTTTACCCATAGTCCGTTCAATCAGAAACCATCGTCAAATCTGGTTTCCCGAGAAATGGTCACTGGTCTGGGGGTTCTGACCCGACTATATAGGCTATTTTAACACACAAAGGAGTTCAAAAATCCCAAAGATTTTCTGTCCGCTTGGGAGCTTAAAACGATATCCATACGCATAGATAAACTGCCGCTTGGTGTTACAGATTTTCTGTCCACTTGGGAGCTTAAAACGATATCCATACGCATAGATAAACTGCCGCTTGGTGTTACAGGTAAGTAATCCTTTACCCTTCCTCCTAATCCACACATACCTACGCCCTCCATCACAAGCATTTGCCGTGCCTCGCCTCACCTCACCACCCTACGCCATTGTCCAAATGAACATATGAATACTAAAACCACGGGATGCAGAATTCCACATAATATATAAGCGTCCTACAAGCAGCGATTCAGGAGCTATTAACTGACTTTAGTTTTGTACCCCTCGTGCATAGATTTCACTCTTATGGCCTCTATTTTTGTTGATTTTACATAAACATAACTGTATTATGTATCTAGGTTGTTGGAATAGCTTCTGATTTTGAAGGAGATATTATTTGTTTGTGCGTAAGGTAGGTACTCTGACAATTTAACTATTTCATACTTTCGCTTATTAAGTATAGGATATTAACCTACCCAAGGTCGATATGATAGAGAACACGCGGGCGAAGCCCAAGGGTTCTCTATCATATCAATCCGAGGGAGAGTAGGTTTATATCTGACATATACAACGTTCACCCTTAAATTTAATGGACTCTTCTAAAAAAGGCAACAGTGATTGGATAATTGCTCGGTAGTTTCCGCCAAATAGCGAGAATTACCGATGTAATATCGCGCGTGTTTTTGTTTACACATCGCCATTTTGGGGAAATTGAATTGAAAGCAAGAACAAAATGGATAATTAAACGAATATAGACGAATAATCAATACTTTTTAGTCATCATATTGACGATGGAATAGATGTGGATGCAAATATGATGAGGATCTATCCAAAGCCTGAAGAAAATTTGGATCAAAAGGCAATCTTTTCCGATATTTCTGACAATGAACCGTGATTGAAATTTAGGTATGTTCAGAGAAGGATTTGACCGACTGGTTTAAGTGGACTGTATTCAAAAATACTTTACAAGGGAACTTTTGAGCGATAAATACTTTCAAGTCTTGGAGTGTGTGAAGAAATGATGTGGGCGGAAAAAAAATTCTGAAAGATATCTTAGACATGGAGTATGGATAACCGATTTAAATATGCCGATAAGTACACCGTCTATTTCGTTACTGAATGCTACAAACTGTACCATACCTTTTTTTTATTGTCAAAAGAATAAAATTTGATGTCTATGTTCTGTTTATTTTTTCGATCAACTACATTATCAGCGGTTGATATGAGCCGAATTTATCGACCTTGGATGACGTCATCAGCGGTTGATATGAAATATCAACCTGCCATGACGTCACCGCGATTGATATGAACCGAATATATCAACCTCTGATGACGTCATGAGAGGTTGTTATGAGATATAACTGCTATGGACATCAAAGAAAAAAAACTACTACCAGTTGTATATATGAATAAGTAAACCCCACGTTTTAAAACATTAGTCATATTACTTCAATAACGATTCTTATAACAATCAATGTTATTGTTTACAAATTGTGCATTAAAATTTAAGAAATTTTGGAACCTAATAGATGATATTAGTATATCAAAATTCTATAATTCCCATTACCGGTATTTTTACTCATTTAAACATACATTATGCAAGAGCTAAATCTGCCTATTGCGGGTATTTCTTTAGGCCTGAAATGTTATGTAAACTATAAAGTAGACATTACTTAACATATCCAGACCAATGCCATCCATCCCTTGTCAGTCATCTTTTGTGGATTGTCATCCGCTTTACTGCATAACTTTCCTTCTCGATTTAACTATTAAATAGAAAATCGAGACCACACTTTTTACCGTACCAATTTTGGTTATGATGATCGAGGCTAGGCGGAAATTTCACTTGCTTAATTTTCGGTTCGGAGTGGACCAATTTGCGGAAATATTATAAAGTTTTTAACTTTTATTGTGAGAACTGCCAACTCGTTAACTTATCTCCCATAATGCATCTTTAAATGAACGTTTGAAATATTTCAGTTTAAAACAAGATGTAGGACAAGTTTCGGGTGAAGAATTGCTGTCGTACTGCAAGGAACAGGTAAATTAACGTTCTGTTGACAAGATTATTTACAATTTATTTATTTTATAATGCAACTCAAAACCAAATCATGGACATTTATTTTGTTGTGAAATAAATGTTTGCTCAATTTGAAAAAGCTACATGCTGGAATCTATCTAAACAATACGCACAAAATAGAAGAAATTAAACACTTCTTCACTATTAAGAAGGCTATTAAAATCGTACATTTGTTACGATATTTAACAATTAACCGCAATGATGTTCCAACGATTTTCAATTGTGCTAAACGCACATCTTTTAATATTTTTGAAAGCCTTTCAAAACGTACTTGGCGGATTTCCGGAAATACTTTCCGCGAGATATTTCAATTCTGATTAAGGGCTCCAAGGTATAATTAAAACAACAAGCAAACAGCGAGGCTGATATCCCCTGTCGAATTGACAGAATAAATAGATGAAACATGTTGATTAATTGCACATTTATCTCTTTCAAAATTACTAATTTTCTATATTCATTCCATGCATGTTCACGATCAAATTCAGTCTAAGTTTTGAAGTACCTGGAGTAAAACTATCACCCTCAATCAGTTATTAACAAAGTTGTGTTATCCCAAAGCACCGACCAATGAAATTGCCTATAGCCCTGCTTAGCTTCAGTGGCAAATCATTGACTTCACCAAGACAGGGCACTGATGTAGAGGACTCTCGATTGAACTTTCCGAATTTATATTATCTCAGTTCCAAAAATAGTGTCAATAGAGAGAAAGGGGAGATTTTAGAGTACAACTCATGTGCCAACTGAATAAAAGAATATCACATCCAACCCTGCCAGCTGAAATATATGTTTAGCTTGCGCGCGCTCTATCATACGTCCTGCCTTTGGGTCAACTGGCGTGGTTTCGAATCCCCGGTTGCACACGGCAAGGCTTAGGGTTGCCTGTCCAACCTCGTGGGTTTACTCTGGCTACTACGGTTTCCTTCCACTGCTACAGACCCCTACGCAAAAGAGAATTATTGAAAAAAAGAATAAAACCATGTGTTAGTCCCGAAATGACCTAGTGTTGAGTGGACGTTACACCCATCTCTCTCTCTCTCGCTCAATTAGTAGCAGAGTAGTTGTATCTCAAAAAGACTGACAGACAGGCCCATTTTAATAGTCCGCTGCTTTCATCGAAAGGTGGGTGAACAAATAATACGGAAAGACACGGATATCCCTGCACATGCTTACGAAACATAATACAGCTGAAATGTGATTGTTGGCATAATTGTAGCCTGGTCAATTACCGACATAAGAAAATGAACAAGTCGCGGTGTTCATTACTTTGAAGTTTTAATTAGACACATTGGTCAAAACTAAAAGTCAGTAACGAGCACACAACATAATTAATTTTCTTTTCTGATAAAGCCTATTTGTTTTCAGTTAACCGAAAGAAATTGTCCCGATTATTGCCTCGTGTTTGAGGACCTGGCAAAAGTTGGTTCCCGGAGAAAGGTAGAAACCATTTAATTTCTCATCTATCTGCGCCTACATTTACTGGCAATGTCATCCAGTTTTTAAAAAAAGATTATTTAATGACGGCAACTGGCTTTCCGTCCTCGGTATTGTTATGAATTCAATTTGTCTGCCCTTTGTAATTTTATTGGCCACGTAAGGTTATTTTACGAACCCATCAAAAACAGTTTAATACAAGTATTTATTGTTTACATTCAACGCAATACAGCAACCCCTCCGCTCGATTATGAGGTCTGCAAATTTGAAGTCAACGAAGTCCTATAATATATTGACAAAGTTTAAATCAACGATTCGACAATATTAGTTGCAATAAAATGTCAGTTACTTCCCTACGCCCACTCGCGAATTTACTGATTGGTCGATGTTAATATTTATATGAAAGCCACGCTTTTCCGAAACCTATACTTTTTGCAAATAACGGGCAAATTCGTATCAAAATGACCCCAGTGTTTATTGCGATTTCCCAACGTTGCTCCCTATTATCAGCTATGTAGGACGGGTATTATGGCAAGGACAGTGTTGAGTAGATTTGGGTGAGACGAAAGACGGAGGTCCCGTGTACAGATTGGCATTTAAGTAAAACAACCTTTGAAAGTTGGAATCTGAAATAAGAGTCCATCGTAAGGTCGCGCCCGGACATAATTCCTCTCATTATACCCCGCATGTTAAAACAAATTTCATGTTATACAGTTTGCAAGAGCTAATGTTTTTTTTTTATTGTACCGACTTAAGTAACGGTGATCGAGGAAAGGCCGAAAATTCAATCGCTAAATTCTTGCTTCGGATAGGATCAATTTGATAAAAAATTTCAGCAAATTCCCTTTACATAATCTAGATTTTAATTATTATAGTGAGCTGCTAGCTCTTTACCTAATGTCTCATATTGTGTATTTAATAAATAATTAACTCGAAATAAGAGTCTATCGTAACGCCATTGTCTGGGCAAAATGAACCCCATAGCACACAGTGTAGCGTACGCCGTCTTTATCGGCCCAATCTGTGGGTGGAGAATGATAGGTCGCAAAACCCCATTCCACTTCATCTTTTTGTTAAATTTTAGAGACAGTAGTCATGTCTTCGAGTAATTTCCCATTTTATTTTAGATATCCAGAGCACTTGTTTTGGGGACAGCAGTCACGTCTTCAAGTCATATTTTTTCTTATTTCACATTTTAGATATCTAGAGCCCTTGTTTTAGAAATGGCAAAAGAGCGCCTGGAGCACGTGGAAAAAAATAAAAGAGACAGACTGTAATATGTTATACTGATTGCCAAGAAGATTGTTGTTTTGTTTTAATACGAATAGTAGATTTGAACAAGCAGTTATGCATACTTTAAATGGCACAAGAATATTATTATATAACAGGTCGTCTATATTCAGACATCTTTCAAGTGTTGCCAACTGGGGGAAGGTCGGGAATTCGTATAGTGGGATACCTTTGAAAAAAATTGCAATGTATTGTTTGAGCATTTAATATTTTTTTTATTTTTTGTTTATACACAATGATTAATTTTAATAAATATAGATTTTAGATAATACAAAAATATTTATTTGGATACAGTGATCTATTACTTCCACCATAGCCATGCTTGGGTCATATGTAAAACCTGTCAACTTTACGTTTACATTGATCAAGATAACATAAAACAAGACAAACCATACTTATACAATTTTAAACTGTTATCTTATGAGCTTGAATATAAATTTAAGCATAAATGAAATAACGCACAATTTGTAAAGGAAACTTGGGCAACTTTGAACATGTAAAACTACAGATTACACCTTTGTTAAAGAAATCAGTGAGGTAAGCCAT
Organism: Patella depressa; assembly: GCA_948474765.1. Classification (NCBI taxonomy): domain Eukaryota; kingdom Metazoa; phylum Mollusca; class Gastropoda; family Patellidae; genus Patella; species Patella depressa. Next base: position 16,066,227 of record OX419720.1, read on the forward strand.
TGTCAGTTGGTGAAGTGAAACTATAATACAATTTGTGCTAACGTTTACATAACCGATTGTATATTAATTTAACGGATTGCGCTTTCTGTTCCTACCGAACATCTTCAGGTCAATTTATTTATGAGAGATTACGTAGAACAATAAACATAACATCATGGCGTTACATTTAAGTATACCAAATACAACATACTTATATTTACAAACTTTATTGATAAAACGGGATGTTTCGACTCTTGCTATATAGGGGTCACGGTGGCTAAGTGGATAAGGCGATGGTTCGCTAGCCTGGAGGTCGGTTGTTCGATCCCTGCATTGGACAAGAAAGTTCATCTCGATTTTCCGGCGTAATTTCCTCTTGTCAGTGACAGCTGCGTAGTCGTTCGGATGGGACGAAAAACCGAGGTCTCGTGTACACATTGGAGTGCACGTAAAAGATCCCTTGGCAGTTGGAATTCGATATAAGAGTAGGCCGTAGTGCCGCTGCCCGGGAAAAATTGCCCTCATAGCATACTGTATGGCGTATGCCCGTCTTCCATTAGCCCAGGTTAGGTGCAAAAGAGTAGGACGTTAAACCCCATTTCATTTCATTTGTCGCTTTCTATAATACAGTTTATTTATTGTGTTTTTACCTTTTGATAAAATATTCTTCTGTACATTTAAGTAAATCATTTAAATTTATCATTTTTTGTCAAAGGAAATACGATGTGTGCACTTAAAGAAATTGCGCTAGTATGGAGGTCGGGTGTTCGATACTTGCAATGGCCGAACAATTTGCATGAAACTTTTCGGCATGGTTCCATTTTGTCAGTGATGCAAGACAGTTGTCTAGCCGTTCAGATGGTATGAAAAACCGAGGTCCCGTGTACACATTGGTGTGCACGTAAAAGAGTCCTTGGCTGTTGGAATTCGATATAAGGGTAGCCCAGGTTAGAGGCAAAACAGTAGGACGTTAAACCCCATTCCATTTCAAGATTACGCACGGTTGTCCACATAATTCCTTACAGGGTGCCAATTTGATTTTCTGTTATTGTTCGATGAATAGTGTGCCGGCTGATCGTCTGCCAGGTTTCCGTAAATATTAATAAGTTGATGCTCTACGAAAGATGCTATGTAGAAAGCGTGAAAGACAAATGAGATGTGACAGAGTGCAAACATAAAATGTGATGAGGGAAATGTAAAATTTAGACACGTTAATAAAAGCAATTTCCAACAAAACATTTGTCATTTGACACTTAACGTTATATATTTAACTTATGTCATACACGAAATTTGACGTTATCGCTACCGGTAATCGGACTTTGTGCATTGTACTGTTTCCATATGCTAAGAAGCTAAAAAAAAAGTCAGCTTGGTATGTTACTCTGAATAGACCCATTGCATAAAACATGCCAGATGTTTTTTATTGTATATTTGTGACCACATCTCCAACTTTGTCTATAAGTCTCCTTCCCTAACATAAATTTGAACCCAGGAAATGTTCTCAAAAACGCAACCTGACTTTTGAGATGGTAATGTGTTCTCCATGAATTTAATGTAACTCTTACTGCACATGCTGTTCACCGTCACATACTACAACGTCAGCAGCTTGGATGGCTCTACGCTTGCCACACTAACCAAGGCCGCCTTCGGCTCGTACAAATGTTCGACTGTAGTTCAACTAGGTCTCGACCAAGCACACCCGAACTTGATATGGCTAGACTGTAGTCGCGACCATGCTTAACCAACCTTTCGAGGTTAGTTGAGACTGGTCAAGACAGACAAAACATGTGTTGTGTTGGAATTTTTATTTAAAGATAGAACGTATACTCCCAATGTTGCCCTAGAACCTGAAAGTTATTTAACGTCATATAACATATTTAAGTAGTTATGTAAGTGGACAATCGTGTTTTTGCACTCCATTCGACCAAAACTGGCGTCAGACAAATTGTGAAAGTGACAGCATTGTAAAAATATCTATTTGTGAGTTTTATTTGGAAAAACTGAAACACAAACAAACGATTTTGTTCATTAAATACATCTGTGTGATATGCATTGTAAATATAAATTATGTAACTGTAAATAAACTCTGGATATTTTTTTGGTTTGTTCATTTTTGGTTTTGTCTTGGGATAACTCGGTCACTAACTCGACTGTGAGTAGATTTCTTGAAATCGCCGTTATCATATTTTACCTGTGGTATAGCGTTTTCAGCATTGTCTTTGGCAAACGTTCCGGAGATGTGTCTCCAAAAAATGGTGTGGTCATACCAAAGTTCTCATTAAGCAAACTTGCGTTTTCGTAAATTAAAAGATTGTGTAGCAGTTCATTGAAGAGAACGGTGTCCATTTTGACAACTATGGTCGCACTAGTTTCCGTTCGGGTGTAGTGGACTATACTCTGCTGCCCATGCTGTTGCCAATCACTTCCAGGTCAATGTTCGGACAGGCTACAGCAAAGCTTTCGGGCCGCCAACACCGCGGATACTACAAGACCACCATGTTGAGTGACAGCACGTGCAGAATTCCCTCACACAGGCATCTGAAACAGCACTTCTGCAGTGGAAAACGTAGAAGGCACATCAGTACCGATACCGTGCGCCGACGTCTCACCAGAGAACATCCATTGCCGTAGACCTTACCGTGAACCGATCCTGACTCCTCGCCACCGACGTGAACGTCAACAGTTTGCCCAAGAACACCAGAACTGGTGACACGTGCATAGGAGAACTGTTCTCTGCACGGATTAACAGTCGGTATTGCATATCAACTGCAGATGACAGGACTAGAATATGAATGGCTTCGACGTGGTCAGTGTTATCCTGACCAATGTGTCACGGAACGAGACTCATGGGGAGGTCCAAGCATAATGGATTGGGGTGAAAACGGCCTGAACCAGAGATTGGGTCCTGTGGTGTTTCAAAATCTTTTTCCGGGAATAGGAGGTGGCTCATAACAGTACCCCTACGTCATACCACATTTTGCACGTCATCGAAACAACGTTTTCCAGCATGACAAAGCCCTTGCTCACACCGCCAGAGTTACCCGGGACTTTCTACAACAGAGCGGTGTCAACGATATGCACTGGTCAGCCCTTAGTCCGGACTTCATCCTGATTGCAAATCTCTGGGATGAAATCATACACAGCCAATGATTTGCGCCAGGCTTTTCTGAGAGTGTGGTTCCAGGTGCTAATGGCGTTCATCAATCGTCTGGTCCACTCTATGTACAGACGCTGCGCTGCGGTTATTGACACTCGTTGCGGGCACACCAGAAATCGCGATGAAGTAATCACTATTTTGAAATCGTATTGAAGTTTGGGTTGGTTTTTTTTTGTTTCTTTCTTTTTTGGGGGGTGGGGGGCTGTTTGCTATATATAATCAAAGGAAAAGACATTTTCGCAGAGCATTTAATATTGACAGCAATACCCTTCCTTACGACTGACCCTCACACCTCACCAATGACACATGTTATAGCCCAAGGCTGATACTTGAAAGTATGCTCACTACAACGCGATCACTGGGGTATGGAAAGTTTACGATAGATTTACGCTTATCTAATTATCTTATTGTAGAGCATATATTTTGTCAGTGCCCGTATCATGTGATTTAATATGCTTAGATGCACGATATGTCAAGGACAATAATTTAAATACCGCTGTACTTGAATCGAACTTAAACCATGTATAAAACCAACTCGAATTTGTATTATACATGAACAGCTGCTCCTTCATGCACAAGAACGACCAAATTTCTGAAATCATCCAAATGTAGCTAGATTTAAAAGACAGGGTAATTGATTTAAAATGATGGGAGCCGCAGTACCTCAGTTAGCAAGTAGCAGAATCAAAAACGAGGAGATCTGCGGCTCCATATCGAGCCCCCCCCCACCAATATTTCGCCAACAATAATGATGTTTTAGGTGTGTTCTTAGCCGGCGACATCCTCAGCCCCTCAAACAAAATCCGTAGCCCCACCAAATTTTATGAGCTGGCTACGGACTCGGACGTTGGAATGGGATGACATATGCACGAGGCTCTGTCTGCATAGTGATGTATACGCAACAGAACCCCAGGCTGTTGGAATTCGAAATAAAAATTAAGTCATTGACCCTGCATAAAAGAAGGACGTTAACCCCTATGTAATACAGTTACATTATCAGTCATATGCTGTTTGTTTTTGTTTATATGCAACACGATTAAAAACCGTGTTGCTATCAACCATTATAATATATGACCTATCTTTGATATGCGCACATGTAAAAGGATGCAACCAAGTGTTTCAAATACGAGAATATCTCTATAACATTGGCTTCATTGATATAGCATTGTTAATTCAAAGAAACATTTTGTGTTCTTACTACCACTACACTACTTCTAGCATTTTGTTTCCAAAGATATTATATAACCTAGTTTCTATATGCCATGGTTATAAACTGTCTCTTGTTTATAAATCAGTAGTTAAAATGTAAATAAGGTTTTTATAATGATACAGGAAAACATGATCGATAAGACAAACCGGTGGACACAGTAGCTATCACAAGGTTCTATTAATATAACATTGTTAACTGAACGATAAGATAAAACACTAAACTGCCGCTATAATTTACTCTGTTGGTGGTCATGGTTCTCAAATCGGCCATATTTGATGACATGGGCATTGGCCGCGAGAAATTATATGTCACAATTAATATGGCGACCCCTACCTGTCCTGTAATACTCATTCATCCGCCCTTGAATCCACGTTCAAATTGTCATAAAATTTATAACTCGAATTTAGACAAATTAGAAATAAATGAACAAATATTATATATGAACAAAAATCTAAATATTACAAAATACAAAACGACGGATTTATTTCATAAAAACATATACTTTGTTTCTGATACATTTAAACCTTTACCCAAACCCTATACATCCAATGAACTATTTATATTTCAATCTTATAAGAATTTAACAAACAGATTGTGCCAAGATCAATCTTTAAATTTAGTAAAAGACAATGAGATTAAATTGTACGATGACTGTAATCGAACAAGTGACCTCGAAACTATATATTATGTACTTAATGATAATATTATGACAAATTTAAGGTCATATTATGGCATTAAAACACAAAACTTAAAACCAAAGATTATCTACAAAACAAGAATTCACTCCGACACAACTATTCCAAGCGCAATTACTAAATGGGAAGAACTTGGTAAAATAAATCAACGAATATGAAATGAAGTCAATATTTAACTTAATTAATAACACGTGTACCGACATGAAAACTAGAAAATTTCAATTCAAATATATCCACAAAAAAATTTACACCAATTTTAAGCTTTGTAAAATAGGAAAGGTCTCTACAACCTTATGTGACTTTTGTCAATCAAACATCGAAACGATCGACCATTTGTTTATACACTGTCAACAATCCCAAAACTTATGGGCTTCATTGAATGAAATATTGAAAAAAACCGATATTCATTGTAACCTGACTCTTCCGGTCATCCACTTTGGATACTATAATGGGCACGAAGACATCGACAAATTCAGAAACCAGTCTGAGCTTTCTTTTTTAAATCACGCAATAATATTAACAAAATTTTATATTTATAAAACAAAAATCACATCTAATCAACCAACTAGAGAAGGATACATGGCTTTTCTGCATTCAAAAGCAAAGATAGACTCACAAGCAGATAAGGACAAATTAGAAAAATGGAAATTCCTTTTAAGTCACTAATCCCCCTTGAACAGTTTAGATTGTAAAGTTTACTAACATCATGAACTTATTATAATGTTGAATGTGTCTATATTGTTTCTTTTATGTACTTGTTAATGTATATTACTGTATTACATTACGACATTACGAATTATGAACAATAAACCAGTCTTGAAAAAAACAATGGAGGCGACGCGTCACGGATTGCCATATCTGGTCTAGTGCCCAATGCGAACGGCGGCACCTATGGATGGAAATTTAGTTATGACGGATTACTATTTTGAACCATCGGGATGCACTTACAGGTTCAAAAGAACTAGACATTGCTTTCTACCACATACATAGGTAAGTTTTCGGAGTAATAAGCATTTCTATTTTGCCCTAGAAGGTTTAGCTGTGCCCTCACTACTGTTTTTTGTGATTTATTTCAGAGACTGCAGACCATCACAACAACCTCTCATTACAAGTTATTTTAAAGGTTATAGTAAGGAACCATTCATTACGTAATGAGACAATGCTGAATTGTTAGCAGAGTCGTGCGATGGTGACCCTGAGAGACTTGTGTATAAAGTACCAGAATTTGGTCAGTCAATGACAGCTCGACAACTAAAATCAAAGGTATCCGTACATTTATTAACGAATCTCTTATAAAACAAGCCAACAGTGAGGCTGATGTCCCCCGCCGAAATCCCAAAATAAATAGATGACACATATTAATTAATCGCACATTTATTTTTTTCAAACGTATCGACCAATCAAACTGAACACGAAGTGTCATCCAAAAATTGCTTATCTCTGCCTACCGTAAGAAGAAAATGCTCATCTTCGAACTCCATCAAGGCATTGACCTAATAAGCATACACACCAATTTTGAACATTTTAACTCAATTCGAAGGAGAGTTATTGTGTTCCAAAGTCTCGGCAAATCAAATTGCTTATCGCTCTGCTTACCCTGAGCAGAAAATGCTCATTATCGATCATAGTCAAGGTATTACTGTAATGAAACTATACACCAAGTTTCATCACTCTCACTTAATTAGAACTAAAGTTATCGTGTCTCAAAGCATCAACCAATCAAATTGCTTATCTCTGCCCACCCTAAGCGGAAAATGCTCATCTTCAAACTCCATCAAAGCATTGACCTAATAAGCATATACACCAAGTTTGAACATTTTAACTCAATTAGAAGGAGAGTTATTGTGTTCCAAAGTCTCGACCAATCAAATTGCGTATCGCTCTGCTTACCCTGAGCAGAAAATGCTCATTATCGAACTTAGTCAAGGTATTACTATAATGAAACTATACACCAAGTTTCATCACTCTCACTTAATTAGAACTAAAGTTATCGTGTCCCAAAGCATCAATCAATCAAATTGCTTATCTCTGCTTACCCTAAGCGGAAAATGCTCATCTTCAAACTCCATCAAGGCATTGACCTAATAAGCATATACACCAAGTTTGAACATTTTAACTCAATTAGAAGGAGAGTTATTGTGTTCCAAATTCTCGACCAATCAAATTGCGTATAGCTCTGCTCATTATCGAACTTAGTCAAGGTATTACTATAATGAAACTATACACCAAGTTTCATCAATCTCACTTAATTAGAACTAAAGTTATCGTGTCCCAAAGCATCAACCAATCAAATTGCTTATCTCTGCTTACCCTAAGCGCAAAATGCTCATCTTCGAACTCCATCAAGGCATTGACCTATAAAACACATACTCCAAGTTTGAACATTCTAGCTCCATTAGGAAGAGAGTTATTGTGTCCCAAAAAGTGTGACGGACAGACAGACAGACGGACGAACCCATTTTAATAGTCCCCCAACTTTCTTCGAAAGCCGGGGGACAATAAATGTTATTTTCTACACGGTGAAAAGTACATTTATTAACGAATCTCTTATAAAATAAATGTTATTTTCTACACGGTGAAAAGTCCATTTGTTGATTACACTATATTTGAAATATTATTCTAGGTTTATCACCCTGAAATCTCGGATCATTTCCATATTGGCATGTATCGGACTGTTACATCATAGATTACGTAAAATCCCGTTTTTACCTTGTGAACAGTGTAGAGGTCACCATGATAAACCGACTTTGGTGAAACTTGATATGTTTATAACCCAAAGATCTTAGTTCCTGTCGATATTTGCGCATATCGGATCATAACTTCCTGAATCATGGCCCCTGATAGTACGGAAAATCGTTTGTGGTTACTTGAGGTCAGGTTATTATTATTCGATATATAAAACCGTCAGACTATATCACCGTTACACTGTAATGAAGGTTGCGTTCGTATTGGGTGAAAATCGGGCCAACATTGCCAGACAAAATGGCCGCCGCTTGTACGCGAATAGTGTAAAAAATATGGTATATCAAGGTTGTGTACCCATGTAGTGGTCCCAATTTTAATCTGATTTTGATGAAACTTGAAATGCATGTTTATAACCCAAAGACCTTAGTTCCTTTCAGTATTTGCGCATATCAGATCTTAACTTCCCGAACTATGGCCCCTGATTATACGCAAAATCGGTTTTAAATAAACGTTTGATTATATCACCGTAATAAAGTAGAATTCGAATTTCGTGAAAATTGGAACCAAAGCTGTTGGACAAAATGGCAGCCACTTGTACGGGATAGTGTAAAAAAAATATTGTATGTTTATAATTCAGAGATCATGTTTCCTTTCGATATTTGCGCATATCGGATTGTAACTTCAGCTTGTGGTCCCTCTGGGGGTCACAATTATTATCCGATTTAAAAAAAATAAACGCTTGATTATATCACCGTTACACTGTAATGAAGTTTGAGGTCGAATTTCGTAAGAATGGGGCCAAAATTGCCGGACAAAATGGCAGCCGTGTCTACGCAACTAGTATATCGACTTGTGGACCCTCTAGAGTTCACAATTCATATTCGATTTCCAATACCGTTTGAATATATAACCGTTACACCGTGATGAAGGTTGAGGTCGAATTTCGTAAAAATCGAACCAAAACTGCCGGACAAAATGGCCGCCGCTTGTTCGCGAATATTGTAAAAAAAATATAATATATCGAGGTTGTGGACCCTGTAGAGGTCACAATTTTAATCCATGTTTATAATCCAAAGATCGTGGTTCCTTTTGATCTTTGCACAAATCAGGTTGTAACTTCCTGAATTATGGCCATTTATTGTTCGAAAAATCACTTTCTGTTTAACTTGTTCTCTATCCGTCTCTTGAAAATGTTAGCGTATCCTGCCTGGCAGCCGCTGGTAATATACAAATTACTATTCCATTTTTACTCTTCCTGGAATTGATTTTGAATGTTTCTTGTTGGCGCCAGAATAATTCTTTTGTTTTGTAACGACATGTTTCATGTCGTTTTCATATACCCATCATTTAAAATACATTATTGGAGAGCCAACACTGACTTTTGTCGGTCTTCCTTTTGGGCCTCAGATGTCATAGAAGTTATAAATTAGATCTTTATTTAAACAACAAGCCAAAAATCAACTCTGTATACCCACGGATGGCTTTTTATTGGGTTCGGATTTAAAAAGGATTTCGTTGATTGATTTAATCACAATGGCGTCGTGGGCGGAGATTCTTCATGACGTTGACGTCATAATACTTTGTTATGTTAGTGTTAGGAAGAAGTCACCCGAGTACAAGTACTTCAGAGGTTGTAGCCCTTTGACATCACGATGTGGGATGAAAATTTTCAATCATCAGTTTACTGTCTCTGGAACGTCGTTTATGTTGTAACTAAGTTTATAAAATGAATATAGCAACAAAGATTAAATACAGGAAAACTACAAAATCTATCATAGGTACTTTAGGAGTTATCAAAATACCCATGGTCGGAATTTAATATCCTGTATAACTCTGACCTAACGACTGAAACGTGGCAAGAGCCACATACTTCTAGATAGTTATATATGATGACGTTTCTCTTTTGGACCACTCTATAATGTCTGTGCCCTGGCCCTTAGTCGAGGAGGCTGTGGGTATTCACTCCGAATGAGAGTAAATCGCTGTTATATAGAATGTGTAAGTGTTTCGTGTATGCACTGTTTTGTGTAAACAATATTCTTGTACTAATCCGGGCACGAGATGACTGGACGATAATACCCTACCTCCAGCAAAGGATACGAACATAGCCCTCGCGAAGCAAGTCTAAAGGATTACTTGGATTGGGAGTAACGAAAGGGGATGTTGTCATGGTAACCGGCGTAGTTTCTGAAGACTCTTTTGCATTATTCCACAGCGTTGTAGGTATTGGGGCCATATTTTTTAATGTTAGTTTTTCTCTTTTTTGTTTATAAACCCATTTTTTTATAAGTATACATTCTGATATGATTAAATTGAACGTTTCGTCGATTCTTTTTCTTTCTTATGTTCCGTATTTTGTATTCTACCGGACTTTCACCGTTGTGTTTTGTTCTTACTTGTGTAACAGATCAATCAATCAAAAGTCTAGGTATTCAAATTATGCCATAACATGAATAATTTTGTAAACTTTGGATCTTTGGATCCTTTTTAGACATATTACTTAGCCTCATATACTTTGCAAAATCAGAACTAATTAATAACGAAACGAAACATAGGTATAATTAAAATTAAATTATCTAATCTGCATAAAAGTGCAATCGTCATATACCCGCATTCTGTACAGTTTGATTTGCAAAAAAAAACGAGATTGCGAACGATGTAACGTGACAAGGTAATTTACAGAACTTCAGTTCAAAATGACAAATGGTAGCTAAACTAAACTGTTTGTCAATCTGTATAATCTTCCAATATTCAACGCAATGGAAGCAAGGAATGTCTGTTGCAATTATGTGGAACACAAAATACAACACGATTTTGATTTATTGTTCTTTTTTTCAGACTTTTTTTATTTCCACCTCGTAGTCAATCGTTATTAAGTATTATAGATAAGGTAATTAATTCACCGATAATCTCATAATTTCTTTTATCCATACAAAGTACTTACATTGTTTGGTGTGTGTGTGGGGGGGGGGGCGCCAAAGCAGAATTTTTGATATCTGAATAGCCTGGCCAACACATACTCACAAAAACAATACTCTAGGACAATGCTACAGTGCTTGCGATGAGAATTAGTTATGCGTGGAGTATTTCCACCTAAACCGTTTCGCATTTCAACTATCAAGGATGCTTTCTATGAAACAGTGGTGACATTACTATACTAACCGACCGGCCTTCAGAAAATAGCTGGCATCAGTGAAAGTATGCACATATGATTTAACTTTCTTTGTTTCTCATCATTGGCATATCTCTATATTGACAACAAATATAACAGCTTGTTCATCCTATAGGTCCAACCCAAGGTATTTATATATTGCTGCAAAGGAGAAGACGATCCTGTAATGACAACGTTAAGCTATCTTTATATTTCTTCAGAATCAAGTTGTTCCAAACCGTAAGTAAAGCGGTTCAAATATATACCATTTGATTTTCATCTCTGACACATTAACGGTTATGGATATATGTGTGGTAGGGATCGTGAAATTTACATTTAAAAGACTGGATGATTGATGGTCTAGCTATATCTATAGTTTAATCCCTGCTAAAATGTATTCAAACTAATTTGGGATAAGATTAAGTCGTATTTAAACAGAAGTCCATCAAAACATTTACCAAACCCCACGAGTTTGGTCAATCAATCCTACTCCCTGTCGCGTAAATCCGGCGATTTGAAACCACGCTAGTTGACTCAATGACAGGCCTTACGATACAGGGCGCACATGCTGTATGGTGTCCTTAGTGGATGCTATGATACAATAAAACAATGAAAATCTTATCTGATCTGACCATTCGGCAAAGACGCCCCCAACCCCGAGGATGCCGAATGGTGCAAAATCCACGAACTTCGTTATGCTGAACGGAAATGGACCATTGTGTACTGTTATTCTAACCTTCACAATGTTGCATCCTGAAAAGAGTTCAAAACACCCCAAATGAGCTTTGAAGATATATCTTAGTTTAGAAAGGAAATTAACGGGAAATGTATGGCTTTTTACCTATAACTTCAGCAGCTGCAGAGCCATATGTTTTGGTGCTCAACTGTTTTGATATAATGGTTTAGTGTATGGGACTGGCTATTTTGCTCTGTTTTGTAACATTTCTGTAAAAGAGATGTTTTGAAATTTAGCAATGATTTGCAGTAAGTCGATGGAATTTGGACTACTGACACTCACAAATATACTATTTGTAGGTCTCAATTAATCATATACTCTGATTCTAAAACATACCAATCGAGTGATGAAGAAATGAAATTGTAAGTTGTCTTTTTAATTAGCTCGTTCTTAATACTCCTGTGAAATATTAGCTCTCTTTTTATAGCAGAGCCATAATGGCTCGGTAGGTAAGAGCTGACTCACTAAAACGGAGGCGTCGGTGCCATCCCAGTGCTAGCCGAGTTTTCCCAACTCCTGCACAATACACCTGGTACTATTGAAGCCTTTATTAACTTCCCGGTTCTAGTCTCAGCTTCAATAAAATTGATGACAGGAAGAGCGCGCCATGCACATCCATCCTGTAAATATATTTGAAATATTACTGTTAATAATACTTCAAACGAAAACAAGGTGTCGTCAAATCAGTAGACATTAATAGCACAGGGGAAAAACGATCTAAGTCATTTTTTGCACGAACCCCAGTTAATGGCCCCATCTGGTAGCAAATTATAAGCTTTCAATTTCAGGTAAAAACGATCGGAGTCACATCGAACCAAGACATTTTTGAAATGACCACTCGGACAAATACGTTAAACTTACCCTTTGTTTGACCTTAATTTGTCTGAAATGTGGAAGTCGGTAGTTGCACTGGTAATATGATTCGTATTAAACATCATTTTGAAGTTGTAATTAAACCCATTTGTTGTTTTGTCCGCCTCAAGCATTCTCCTCCAATAGTTTAAATTGCTTTTTATGCGAAAAGACAAAAATGTGACTTCGGTCGTTCTTCCCCTGGACTCTTCAATACATGCAACTGTTTCTAATATAAGGATTCAGATATAGATCCTGTGGTTTAAAAGTTTATTTAATTTGCTAGTTTAATTTATTGATTGTTTTGATATCTATAAACATTAATAGTACATACATCACCGTCCTTTCCCATGATTAATTCGGCTACTATAAGGAATTTTTTCTGTGACAGTTGTCCATTAAACGTTGTCGCATATCGACGGAATTTCCCTTTAAATTCTACACATAGTTCGCCATTTTTCGAGTCTGCAAACACGCGTGGTAGCCGAATATTACTTTGTGTAGGCGCATGGAGGTATGTTTCTTCAGTTTGTTATATCAAATTGCATTCGGTACTTTCATTAACGTTCGATTATCCATTTTGTATATGTATTAGATATTAATTAGATTTTCGTTCGTATATTTTCAGTTTTCACGTCTGTGAGCGAAAGTACGGTCCACGAATGATGGCTATTATTGCATAATCTACGTCTGCAACGATACGTTCGATTCCATTATGCATTACCGTTCACTTTCTAATGTATTGTTGTTGACCACGTCCGTTACTTTTGTCAATAATAATCAACTTCAACCTGTCACAGTTAGTCGAGACTTGCATGTTTTGTTCGTTCGTTAAAAAACCCCTAATGACAGTCTCTGTCCTGCCTGCTACCATGAATACGATTCCGATTCGTTGACAGCGGCTGCCGTTACACTTTCGGTCGCCCGTTCCACTTTTAGAACGCCAGAGCAGGGGTATCTTATACAGTATCTGAAACAAGTCAAAAGAAATCTATTAAAGTTCCAATAGCATTTTTTTAAGTTATAATTTTTAAAATGTATTAAAATAAAGCCCTAAAATAGATTGAACCTATAAACAGTCCTACCTTGTTAAATAATAATCCTATAATTCACTATTGCCAATTGAGAAATTGGCAAAAATATCATTTTCAACTTCAAATTCAAACGTTTGAAGATGGCCGTCCATGGAGAGGAATGGGAAAACAAGGGAGGTAATTGAGTAACTATTTCCTCAATCAGCGGCTGTCAGCCTTTCTAATTCCCCAAAAATTTTGCCAACGATCATATAATAGTGAGTTGTAACCTTTTGAGCAAAAGACATAGAAATAATTATGTTTTGACTTTCTTAGAAAATATGAAATTGGAACTTTAATATAAAAGAACATCCATGTGAACAGTTAAATTCACAAATGACAATGACGGTGTGGTTATGTTAATGGTTTCATTATGGGCCTTGTACTCGAATGAGATGTTAATGGAGGGAAGAAAGTCGTGGTGGCTAAGAGGCGGAGTTAGGCAAGTCTCGCGGTCACTTTAGAAGACGCTTAAGATGTATTTTATTCGGCTGTTTCTTATCGCATTCCTTTTTCATTTCCTTAATATGTGTGGCTTCTTCCTTTTCTGAGTCCAATCCACCGCCAACAGATGGCGAAATAAAGGTCTTGGAGCTTTTCAAAGTTGACGTCGCTTCTGATAAGTTTTTTTTCGTCTGCTGTTATATCGTATGTGTCTAATTTGTTGTGCTACAAACTTCGAAAAAGTTGACTGAAATTCAAAGTAAATCTGTTATTTTGCATTCTTGCTATTAATGGATAGAGAGAGAAATGAACATCCATTAGACACAACTAGGACAATTCCGTACTAACACATGGATCAATTTTATTTCAATAATTAGCAAGCAATTTGGTATTTGATTCGCAACTATTTGCGTGCAAATCTCTGAAAACAAACGTTTACTGATAAATTAATGAATATCAAAATACATACTTGATATGACCATTTCATATTATATCTTTTGATTTTACACGTTAGCAACTATTAGTTAGCAAGTTATATTCCAGATATTGTCATGAAAACTCAAGTTATCATCCTGAAATTTCAAGTTAAATAAAAGATCTGATCACGACTTTCATGTTACCAGTTTGAATTTGCAAATTGATTTCTTAATGGGATGCGGGATTTTGTTGGATGCTAATTAAAAACAGATATAATTAAATAATCGTCAGTGCAATGTGAATGGTATTCATTTTACGGGTTTGATACCTTACTTCGATGGTGCTTCATCGGGTCCATTTTATATAAGAATTTCTGTCACCTGTGTTATCAGAAGGCTGCTCCAGTGGGGCAGTTGAATATTGTTTCCCCTGTAGTAGAACCATTAGTTCCGAGCTCTGTGTAAGTGTCAGTACTTCCTCATCTGCCTCAATAAGTGTGCCATCGTTTTCTTAAACCATCGTTATTGGCGTATTTTCATCGATTGTAAACTTATTTGAAACTATAATTAACAGGAAGAAATATTTTTCGGTAATCTAATCAGGACACTAATTAAGCTTAAACTGGATTGCCTTAACATAAAAAATATATAAGCGAAATAGTGATATTAATCTAACTTACTTTTCTTAATCAGGTCTTCATTGGACGTAGCTACGACTAGTTTTCTTCATTGTCTTTGTCGGGTTGTTATTTTAAAGAGGGGCATTTTGATCTTTGCGTAATAAGAGAAAGTATTTAGTAGAAATAAAGTATAATGAATAAAATCCGCTCAGTTAAATTAAGTTAATGTTGTTAGGACAGAATTAACACTAAAATAACTCACATTAACTGCATATGTTAAGGTATTCTAAACTTTGCAGTCGCATGAAGATACTTAAATTATAACTTAGTTGGCGGTAAAAAAATCAAATGGAGAGCATAGGGGGAAAAGTTAAGTTAATGGGGCCATCTGGTTGCAAATTATATAAGCTTTCTGTGGAAAAATCAATTTTAGGTAAAAACGATTGAACCAAGGCCCTTTTGAAATGACCACTCGGACAAATACGTCCATCGTACCCTTTATTTGACTGAAAAGTAGAAGTCAGTATTGGTATTATGAACCGTTTTAAACATCATTTTGAAGTTGTAATTAAACCCACTTGTTCTTTTGTACCCGTCAAGCATTCTCGTCCAAAAGTTTGTTTTGCCTTTCAGGCGAAAAGACAAAAGCATTCTCGTCCACAAGTTTGTTTTGCCTTTCAGGCGAAAAGACAAAAATGTGACTTAGATCGTTCTTCCTTGAATAGTAAAACAGTTTTACCACGCCATTTATTATCATTGAAACCCCTGCCGTTGTGAGTTTGTTAATACTAGAAATGAAATCTTGAAGTAATACATGCTGCGCATAATGACGTTTAACAACTTTACTTTTTGCTACCGCTAATGATGAATTGAATTAATTCTCGACCGGAACATGGGTGGGATATTTAATAGTGTAAAATAGTACACGGATATTTTAGGTTTGTTAACTTTAGTGCCGATTGGATAAACAATTTCTATGTCGCCTGTGCTTATTGCAATTTTCAGCGCATCAGGGTGTTGTTTATAGAAGTCACTATTTGATAAAAACTGACCATCACATATATCATGTAACATATCATTTGAAGACACAAAGGACTTTCCAGAAAAATGGACCATTTGAGGCTTGTTCAGGAGATTTTGAAGGTTTGCAAGAAAGGGTATTACATAGCCAGCCAACATCCGGAATAGTCGTAATTTTTGCCTTCAAAAGTTTTATGTCTTTTCCTAAAACAATTTCTTCGGGTTGTATGTATGTAACCATTTTATTGTTGTAACATGTTTGTCTACGTTTATCCGTGCTCATATACTGTAATCATGAATCATACACTGTCTCGTTCATGAATGAAGTATCGATACCCTGGTTCTGTAATTTGCATTCAATACTTTTCCCGAAATTTGCAGTTGAATCAAGTACCCGGTTTACTGAAGCTTTTGATAACTTGTCCCTAGCTTCCAAAGAAAGCTAAGGTAAACATTGCATTGTAATGATCTATATTTTCAAAAGCTTTATTGTCAAAATGTCCAGTGTTACTTAATATTCCATTTCCGTCAGATGTTTCGTTGTTGTCCCCCGTCTGTCTGTCCGCCCGTCACACTTTTTGGGACACAATAACTCTCTTCCTAATTGAGCTAGAATGTTCAAACTTGGTGTATGTGTTTATTAGGTCAATGCCTTGATGGAGTTCGAAGATGAGCATTTTCCGCTTAGGGTAAGCAGAGATAAGCAATTTGATTGGTTGATGCTATTTAGAAAAAAATGCTAATCAGACTGTAGGCCACCATGCTAGATTCTGTTAATTAGGAATCAATCCTTCATATGGAACTTGCTGCTGTGCTTTTCTAGGGACACAGGTCTACAGTTCTTATGTTATTATTATTCTTCGTGGTTGGTCACAGGGGAACAGTAATTTTATTACTTTACATTTTACAAAATTATTTTGTGCTTTATCAAACGGCATAATTGATATTCAACTTTCCGCATCAATTATGACGTTTCTTTGATGATTTCATTTCAATTATAAAAATGAATTTAACGAAACAATGGTCCTCGTCTAATTTTGATATATTTTTTTTCTGTTTAAGTAAATAAGTTCCGGCGTTTTCCACCCACACATTCTGCTCAACCGAAGTAGTATTTTTACTGACAAAAACAATTGTTTGTCTTTAATTTATTTTTATCAGTAACCTCCACCTCCCCAGCCCCACCTTGAAATACAGTTTTCTAAACATCGTTTGTAATGTTTCCGGAAACCTTTGCATATGCCATTTAATATTTGGTTTCAATTATAATACATCACAGAATTATGTTTCGATCAACTAGTAGTCCCTGTTTTAATCATCTGTTGAGGTTAATATCTATTGTGTTTAATAAACTTCTGGAATAAAAAATTTGGCTTAAAATTCATAAGCATACAATGATAAAAATTTTCTGTAAATATTACCAATAAAGTTCAAGAAATATCATTGAATCTGACTTCTTCTAACTCTTCAACTAAAGATAATATATGAAAACATAATACAGACGTGGATTATTACAATCGTCCATGTTACAGACGTTGAATAATTATGGAAACGCCCCCACTCCATTCCAAAGACGTGGGGTGATTTAGGGAAGAGTCTCTGGACCCACCCAATAGACGTGGGGTGATTAAAGGAAGTGCCATATCGTTATTTAGTTGGTCCTATTCTCTTTGTGCTCTACACACCAGCCAACTAGCATCTATAATTGAAAATCACAATCTTTCGCACCATTCGTATGCTGATGATACGCAAGTCATAGATGATTTTCCACCAGAGAGTAAAACAGATTCCTTTCTTAAAACAGAAAAATGCACACAGCAAAACCTGGATGACAGCAAGCATGCTTAAATTAAATGATGACAAAACGGAAGTAATGATCGTGGGTACAAGACATAATCTTCAGAAACTTGATTCATCAACATTAATTATTGCCGACTCTGAAATAAAAACTCAAGATAAGGTTTAAAATCTCGGTGTATTTTTAGACTCAAGCCTAACAATGGAAGCTCATGTAACCAATCTATGCAAAATGTGCTATTTTCATTTGAAATCCATAAGTAATATCAGACACCTGCTAACAAAAGATGCTACTCACACACTTGTCCGGTCTTTAGTGTTTTCACGACTGGACTACTGCAATAATATCCCTATCGGTCTAAAACAAAGTTTACTCTCTAAACTTCCAAGTTACCCAAAACAATGCTGCCAGGATAGTTAGTCAATCATCCCGACGATCTCACATTAAACCCATACTGAAGGAACTACACTGGTTACCAGTTCACTCAAGAATCGACTACAAACTTCTTCATGGTTCCAGTCCTGCATATCTATCAGGGCTAATAAATCATTACGTACCATCCCGTAACTTAAGATCCCAAGATATGTGCTTATTACGCATTCCAAAGTATAATCTACAAACTTTCGGCTCAAGAACATTCCAGTACAGTGCACCTTTTTTTGTGGAATTCCTTACCCCATTATCTTAAAACAGCTCCATCACTTGAAAATTTTAAAACGAAATTAAAAACTCACCTATTTACCACCGCATTTTAGTTGGGGTGGATCAGGATTTTTGTGTAAATAGTGACCATAGAGTACATAGTACGCGCCTAGAGCATGCATTTGTGGATGAATTGGCGCTTTACAAATATACATTATTATTATTATTGGAATGAACGCAAGGTCAGTGCTATATATTCCAGCGACTGGTTTATTTTAAATAATTAGAAACCATCTCCGCTTATTAAGATGCAGCATGTCTACCCGGACAGAATACCTCCTTATCCTCCATAAGATTTCACCAAGTACTGAACAATGTAAGTACACGTCAGACTGATTATGTATAGTATTGATATTAAGAGCATCTATTGGCTTGCCGCATTTTTATGGAATGTAGATTAGGGTGCACACAACGCCGACCTTTTTGACTTTTCTCAACCGATTCATTTGTAGATCCCCCTATTTGTTCCACTAGATGAGTAACTACGCTGGGCTAAATATGAGTGAGATTGAAGAATGTCTATGTGGGCAACGCCACTATCAAAAAAGTTGCCATTTTCCGGAAAAAAAGAAAAAGAAAAAAATTAAACAGAATTCAAACAAGCTTTAATATTTACTTTGATGCCTTCTACTGAACAAGACATGTAAAATAAAGCAGTACAAGGAGTATATATACGATTATATAAGGTTTGGGAACATCACTGATTAGTAACTATCGATTATTTGTTCCAAAATTGTCATTTTGACTACTAGTATTTAGTTCATCACTGTGTGAATAAAACACATAAAAACACCTGTGGCAAGTAAGTCATCTAAAATTACAATACAGTTAGGGGAATTCACTTTTTGAAGAGTTTTTTACGCAGATTAGGTGTCATTTTTCTCTCATTTTCCACTACTTGTAGCGTATTCTGGTAATTTTCCTCGACCCTTGCACTTGCTAAAAAGTCTGTACTCAGCTTCACGCCTCTCTCGGCAATATCGTTGGTCACATTTATAGCCCTTACATTGCGTATAGATTCTTGATAGGCTTCACACAACTCCCAGTCTTCTACTGGTAAAACTAGGAATTCATCACTAATTCTTAAAGATGAGAGAAAAAACCAGGAGTCCTCATCAACAAAGTCTGAAAGTTCAGAGTCTTGGGTAATATGGTCTGGAAATGTAGGTTTTCCGTATCCGGTGCCAAAACGCGTTGTAGGCACAACAACTGGTTCTGTGGGTTTTAGACTGATAAGCTTATCAGCCATTTGGCGCTTCTCTACATTGCTCACTTTAGAGCTGAACAAAGATAGAAGTACTAAGTCACTGGACAAGTACCATAAATGTCGTTTGAGAGTGCGTGCAGCACTATCTGATATCGTACTATTTATGGCTGCGTACTTGAGAATGTCCTTATATAACTGTAAGCTATCCAAAGGTGCATCAACGTTTACACTGCATTTGAACCACCAAGCACAGTATACAAGTGAAACAAAGTCCACAAATTCTCTAAGTTTGGTGACTTGAGAAGTGGTCGTGACAGTTCCTTTCGGTAAAGCTGCAATTTGATGCTCCAGTAACACAAGTTTCAATGTATATATCAACTTAGCCATCCATCTGGCCTTATGCATGGCACCCGGACGTTGAAACGTTACCTTTGTGCCTTGACTTAGGTAAGATACACACAATGTCATCATCTCTTTATAGTCACCCCTCACAAACTCAGTTTTCTGCTCCGATAGACGAATCAACTCATCCTTCCATTTCAAAATGTATTCGTGTGTTTCTGTGGGAAACTTGGAAATGTCAAAATAGTTGAGAGGTTGATTTATATCATGTGGAATATAATTCCAGTTCTTACGTGTTCGGACAAACAAACTCACTTCTGGTGATTTGGAGACTTCCATCTTCAAGTCCTCAAAGACATGTCCCACTATCAACTCGCCGACATGATGGCAACAACCTGACCAGAATAGTGCACGGTCAAGGCGCTGTTGAATCTGGATGCATGCTGCAGTCATGTGTCCAGTGTTAGACGAAGTGGTATCAAACACCATATTTACAACATTTCCAGAGCATTGCCATGCTTTGAGTAGCTCTGAGGTCAGTCTTGATATGATTTCTCCAGCTCGTTCATCTGTACCGGATTGATAAGCAGGTATTCCCAGCAACTTCAGTTCATCAGAGTCCCCCACAGCAACTGCCAACCTTTCCTCATGTTCATATTTGTCTTGAAGAGTAGGTAAGCTCTTCCCATCCCAGTGAATCGACGTGAAGTTCGGTGTGACCCAGGATTTCTTAATTTCATCGGCTATCTTCTTGTTCACTACACGTCTAACCTTAGCAGACTGTGAATATGAGGTAGAGACCTGCGAAGGGTCACCTCCAGCTTCCTCGACGAATACCTCAGTAAAGGCGGATTGTTGAGCAGGTGTCATTTTTATTCGAGTAGCTAATGCAACCAGTCTCGGGGAACTAAGAATATTATGAGGAATAAAGGCCTCTGTTCCAGACTTAGCCGTTCTTTCATGAGATCTTTTATTTGGCTTAGAGTCGGGGATAAACGAGGCTAACGGCCTTTCGTTGTCACTGCAGCTACTGTCAGCAAGTACAGCCTCGGAAAATTGGGCTTTAGATAGTTTTTCGCACTTTTCACGTCTCTTTTCTGAACTCCGGATTCTTTCCTGGCGTCTCTGTTCTTTGGCTAGTGTAACCGTGTCCATTCCAGCAATACTGGCCTTCCTGTCCGTTTTCATAGACTTTAGTCACTGTCCTCCTGATTTTTAATGATATTTTCAGCATCACAATGCCACAAGGCGAAAGTTTTTGATAATTCTTCATTATACTGATCTACTTTTCTGATGGATGATTCATTAGTTCTCCTGTCCTTTGGTATACGTCTGAATTTTTCATTTTCTTCAACTAGTTTTACAATTTTCTGACAGCAGGATTGTTCTTTCAACATAGGGATGCCTCCTTTTTCATAGAACTTAGTTACTTGTTTAAAAACTATTTTCGCAGCATCGTATTTGGTTCTGTTCTCATCTCTACCATCTTCAATGTGAAATATGGCTGCACGTAAAATTTGCATGGCAGTGGGTAGGCGACAGCCTGTAAGTGTCCCATCATCCTTTGTCACAACTTTTCCAAGGGCGAAAATGTCTGTTTTACTTCTTGTAGTAGCCATGCTGTGTGTGTTTGTACAGTGATGATTAATGGCTATTTACTCTGAAAACATAATTTCGTTTAAAAATAACAAAATGAGTTTTCTATCCTGAAAAACATACTTTTCTCCCGGAAAAACAAAAATTTTCAAATGGATAAACGGATTTTTTGCACCCAGAAAAACTGAAACAGAGGGTGAAAATGTTAACTGGGGACCAAAACTGAAAAAGAAGCACCCTGAAAAAGAAGTGCTGCTTTCAATTTTCCCAAATGGCAACCTTAAAATTCATGTCATTGGTTGACCACATAGACATAGTCCGATCGTCACCAAACTTCACAGAAATTGTTTTCCCATCAAATAGAACATTTTCACCAATCTACATAAAAATCCATCGATATGACGGCATTGTGTGCACCCTAATGTAGATATGTAAATGAAATACATCTGTGGTTATGAAAATGTAATGACATGGAATAAAATTGGGTTAAACGTCCTACTGTTCTTCGCCGACTGGGCTAATGAAGACGGGCATACGCCATACAATAGCGCTAAGGATTACTCTTATATCGCATTCCAAACGCCTCGGTTTCTTGTGACATTCGAACGATTAGACAGTTGTCCTTGCCAGGCCCTCCATCCTGCACCACTAACAAGGGAAAAACCACACCGAAAAATCACGATGACCGTTTTCGGGCAATACCGGGATCAAACCCTCGACTCGTGATTTTCGAACACAGAGATTTTCTCAAATAGAATTTCTATTATGTCACATGACAGCTTCTGCATATCATTAAAATAGAATTTAACGTCCTATGTATTTGCTACAGTCGGGCAAATGGTGACCGGTACATGTCATGCAGTGTGTTGTGATGACGGAGACAAGCCATACCGTGTGCTGTAATGGAAATTTTGCTTTTAAACTAAAATACCTGTCGGTATAATTGGCACAACCACAAAAATCTTTCGACTTTGCTAAACAGAAATAATGCTCTATCTTGGCATTATCCAGTCTAATTCCACATTACAATGACGAAATATTGGTCCACTCCAATCAATACTGATGTGGTTATCTTACTGTGCTCATATGGGCTTCTGATGTGCAAGACACGAGGAACCAGTACACGCCGTTTTTTTTCTCTTGAATGCGATTTGTATTGAGGTGCCTTAAAATAGCATTATGCAAGAGCAAAATCTGCTTTTTACAGGTCTTTCTTTAAGCCTGGGATGTTATCTAAATAATCAATTAGACATTAATTAACATATCCAGACCATAATAAACTCTTTATGTCAAGACTAGCCTTCGATGTTGGCAGATTAAAATCGTATATGCCGCTTAATGGCGGTTGACAATTAAATCAATCAAGTGGATAATCGAGATTATGCTGTTTATATTAATGATTTGAGTAAATAGTGAATCAATTTGACTGAAATTTTCAGCAAATTATCTTTACACTATCTAGTTTTTAACTATTGTAGTGAGAACTGCCATCTCTTTATCTTATCTCCCATAATGTAACTTTAATAAACGAGATAAAATGTCAGATCGAAAGTGGAATGTCAAACTGTGCATCCTATATAGATTGGACTATCAAGGCGCAAGCTGCTCAAGTATTTCGACGAACAAACCTGATTAGAAATTACAATAACACTTTAAAGAAATTTATTTACACCATAAATTTATATACACCATATTGCTTATAAGTGTATATAATATTATACTTTGACTCGTTTTATCCATTTTAGATTTTAAGGAGAAGAGATTTCGCTTATTTCTGCACTATTAAAATATTATAGTGCTGTTAACATGCTGCATAATAAACGTATTCCAAATCTGGATTTAATGTTCCAATGGTGTGAATTAGTATACAGTGTTTTCGATTGACTTCATAGTTGAACATACCGCAACCATATGAATGACTACATCGTCGAGCGCATTCTATTGGACCTTCTATCACACCCATAGCTTTCACAACACTGCTCACCATCCGGACACCACGGCTTTCGCAGTACCTTACACCTATAAATAATATATTGTAAAACAGAAAATTTGTTTGTTTTTCAAATGAAGGTGCTAGATCAACATTTTGCGTTCGAAATGCAGCCTCGGTTTATCCTGTAAAATTTGATATCTCAGAAGCTCTACCATGAATTCCAAAAATGATTTAATATAAACCACCCTAGATCGCTAATCCTTGAATGTTTACAGAGGAATATAAACCAAACACTGGCATTGTACATATCAGACATTTTTCTAGTAATTTTAACTAAGTCGTCTTCATCAAACCCAAAACTACAAGTTTTTGGTAGTATTCTCGCATGAACAACTCCAGCATACAAATATACACCAAGTTTGGCCCAGTACAACAATATTGTCAGTCAGCTGTTATCTCAAAAAATCCCACTGGAGGTACACTGTGGGTAGAAGTTACATTTGCTACAAGACTGTGTCCTTCGTGTCGTTTGGTAGTGGTCGTTGGGAAGTTTGAAAACCATTTAGCTCACAGTAACAGTAAAAATGTGGAAAATATTTACTGAAAGCAACGAAACAATTTACTTACGACTCGGTAACTCTTCACCATAAACTTTAACATCACAAAAACCCAATGGCATATCATTATTCAATCGGGCAATCTGTAGATACCGACCTACCACAACGTTGTTGCAATTTACGGTATCTGTTCCCGGAATAAATGTCTTTTCGTGCCAGAAACATAATTCACCATCCTCACGGTTTAAGGTGGGACTACTTAAATACGTCTTGATTGTGAAGTTTTTTAAACGACCAGCTGAAAATATAGCCAGAATAAATAATATGTCGAGACCTTGGCTGTATGCTCCCTGTATATGCAATAGGTGGAACGAAAAATCTAGGTACAGTGTATGGCGTGCACGTTAGAGAACTCTTGATAAATTCGAAATACGTAAACACAATCTTTGACAATTGTAATTTCCAGCTGGTACAGAGGTGTAGAATGCCTAACCTCACTTCATTCATTAATTCAAGTGTTAAAATGATAGTTAAGGCGAAGTATAGTCCCCGAAGGAAATACCACCAAGGTACACACTATACATTGCAGGTGCCAACTAGACTGAACATGTAACAGTTTCGGTTGTGTGACAGTGGATGTCGATTGAAATTATGACGGCTTTTTTGTAGACGCCCCACCTCGAAACTACAATATTAAAAAAACAATAGTTGTAAATAAGTCCGGCAACGCAATTCCATGGAAATGAAACATTGTTTATGGTACTTACGGAATTCGAGGTTATTACTTATGACAACGGAGGCGACACCAACTCTCTTTCCAAGGTCAACGTACCACCATCTTGCATTATCGTTTTTAAATCTGGTTCGAGTGCAAGTGGTAATGTTATCATCTACCGCATAACCAGGTAATCTACCAGCAGCCACAGACGATTGCTTACTGGATTTATTAAAAGCATAATCAATTTCTGAAACATAAAGCCTGATAAGTATATTGCATTTAAATCATTGATAGAAAAATGTTTCTCAACCCCATGCAGAATCATTAAACACCAGGGAGCCGCGGTAGCATAGTGGGCAAAGCGCTGGGTCGCTAGTCTTGTAGTCCCATGAAATAAATCCAAGTACGAACAATCCAAACCATTAGTCAAAATTAGTAGTTGTAAGAAACGGTCGAGGCAAAATAGTGTAATCAGCATATGGACTGCTCACCGTGTCCAAGGTACACGACATACAATGGTAACAGGTGTCTGGAAGAGTAAGCTTACCCTGCCTGGCGCCACACCCGCCATAGCTGCATCCAGAGTATTAGACGAAATCATAGTAAATTTGCTTGATTGGCCAATGGACTATTGGTATGTAAAATGCACTGTGTAGTAGACAAACATAATTAGGGAGATAATATACGAGCCATTTAAATATATCTAGAATAATAGCCGAAAGAGACAAGTTATATTTATCAATCAAGTCAATATGACGGCCATAAAACTTTAAGTTTCGTGCGCAAGTATCCCTGTAGTTGAAGCTTAGGTGACATATGCCTCGATCTACTTAAACAATCAAAATAAAAGGAACAAGCTCTCACGCAACGCACTAGCTGAAACACAAACACTCAATAAGCTGGTGATATTTGAATGTTACTATATAAATGGACAATTAAAGTCAAAGTCATCACGTTTATCGTACAAATTAACACTAAGTTTATGGCAATTGTCAAAATCGAGACGCAGATCCAATAAATTCTCCACCAACAAGATAATTCGTACGAATAGAGAAATAAATCAGCAAGCAGAGGTGGTGCCCATGGGGATACCTACCACTTTCTAATATATTTCCCCTCTAAATTCAACAAAGATATTATCAATTAAAAAAAACAACATCTGAATTATCAACACACAAAAACACATTTTTATGGAATAACAGCTACTTAATTTATTTAGGCGACGTTTCGAAGAGTATTCTCTCAACGTTATCAAGCTAATACAATTGAGAGAATACTCTTCGAAACGTCGCCTAAATAAATTAAGTAGCTGTTATTCCATAAGTATGTGTTTTTGTGTATTGCTCTATCCAGTTAAAAGATGATTATCTGAATTATCCTGTTGGTGGTGAATTTATTTTTGGAATCACAATGGTTCTTAACAAAACATGTGAAATTGTAATTAACAACTAAATATTGATATCTTGTAGCTCCTGATTTGGATGAAAAGACACTGTAAATAATGTCTTTTAACTTAATTTTCGTGTACAAAGTAGAAAAGTAAAACGTTTTCATAGATGAGTCTGATACAAATGATCTAGATTGTAACCCATCAAGTAATTCTTTGGAATTTTTAATATCCACATTTGATTAATACCACTACGTCACAGCATTTTTGAATACCTTCTTTAACGGGAGGAACCTGCTATAAAACGTAGCGTGTAGGGATTTTTAATAGTTTAGGTATCCAATATAACAAAGGCAGAAAATTGGTAGAACCGACAATGTTTACCAATCAGGCCCCGAGTTCACAAAGCATTCTCAAACTTTAGAATTTACTCAAAATTTCTGGACTTTTTTTAATTAAACGATAGCCTTTTATAAAACTTTTGCTGTTATAATGTATCAAATACATCAATAGGAAACTACGTGCAAAGTTTTGTGTTTCTGGATTAAAGATATTTTTCATAAACAATGAGAGTACATTCTTAACTTTAGTATGTGAATGCTTTGTGAAATTCGGGCGAGTATTGGCACCGAGTCGCTAAATGTTTGTAAAGCGACCACCGTTTCCAGGCAAAGTGTTTCGAATTGAATAAGCATTGTCTGTCTAGCGCGTGCAAACCCCCCTTCCTACAATAACACCCGATATCAACAAAATTTTAAATACAGTATCAGTTTTCTGATAACGACCATAGAAATTTCGAGTTTAGTTCAATCAAAATTCACTCCTTACAAAACTGTTGATTACACCAGAATCTTAATACAGGGTGGTACATTCTTCTAAAGCCACGTTCATGCTAGGGGTCTAATCTGAATTGAAATGCATCTGTTGCATTGGAGCTAGTGCTAGAACTGGGCTTTGAGTGTCTTGTATTTCTTTGTTTGTCTAGTTTTAATTTCTTCAGCAATTTTGCGGATGGATTTGGTCTGTATATTTCGGAGGGAACTGTAATCTTCATTTAATAAGGTAATTTTTGACATTCTATCTCTGATTTTGCAAATATGCGGTGTTTTTCATGTCGGCAATGTTGTATTCTTTCTCGTACTAAACATTTACTAACCTTAAGTAGAATCCTATAAGCTGATGATGATTTGACCGGCGAATTCAGCAATAGTCCTTTGGGAACTAAGTCACTGTCCCTGCATCATCAAAGAGCTATTTGGCTGATATTTTCGTCTAAGTGAACGTTCGGAACGGACATATTTGGGTATGAGAAAAGGCACTTTCAGCAGTAAAAAGGCCTCTGTCGAAAATTAAATTGAATCCGCATCTGTAAGACCACCAATACGAATGTCCCGCGCAGCCATCTTGGATATGAATGACCATCACTGCGCATTCAGTACAGCGCTTTTCATTCTGAGTTAAAGCCATATAAACTGTAATGTCACGCTCCGCTTTTAATCTGCGAAAAACCAATTCGATAGATTTAGTTGGGGTGGATGGGGGAAGCAGCGATCACGTCACTGCACTTTGCTCAGTAATCGAAGTCTTGAATCTATGACGAGACGAACAACCCCAAGTTTGGACAATGAATCCACGTTAATTGGAATACGGCTCTGAATGTTGACAATCCCTTCCTATAACTAGCTGAATAAAACAAGAAAACTTGAATAAATTACGACAGCACCGATCTCCCATATTTTCTTTCATCAATTACTGAATTCTCTTCGAAAACAGGGAAGGGGCATCTAAAATTGAGAGTGCACGTGGACAGTGGTGACGACAATATATTCCCGCTAAAAATTTAGCAGTCCAAAAATCCAGAATATCGATGAACTACAAATAACTCGTACATCTTTTGGAAAATATCTTGTTGGTATTTTCAGATGCGAAATGTTACCGACTGAATTTGAATAAATCAAATTGTTTATGAAACGTAACAATCCACAATTTATTCGATATATCTTCAGGGGAAGATAAATTTGAAGAAGTAAGCTATATTTACCAGGACGTGCAATTGTAGGTATAATAGTAAACTGTGTAAATATCAGAATAAATAATATACATCCACCGTTCATGTCTTCACATCAACGAAAGATTCCTGTTTTAATGTCTAACTAACGCGTACTTCTCAAACTATTTCGGTGATATAACTGGCAGCTTTTAAACTTACTGAAAACCAATGCAGAAAACGAAAATCACCAATAGGAACGTATTGGTGGGGTCCTTTGGGAAATCATTACGTGATTCGATTCGATTTAAATATCTGATGATTGACATGTTAGAAGAACAATTTTTATTGGTACGTCACGAGTCAAGTGTGTCATTTCTATAATAGTAAACCCGTGGGTAAATATTCACCAATATACTAAGACTATCGCTACCTTTTATTCTTACTGAAAACCATTGAAGTGAACAAAACTTAACAATAGAAACGTATTGGCGGAGTCCTTTGGGCAATCATCAGGTGATTTGATTCGATATTACGATCAGGTTAAGATGCCATGGTACGGTGGTATTCGATCAGGTCAAGTTGCCATGGTACGGTTGTATTCTTCAGGTACAATACTAAAATAACTGATACAATGACATGTCAGTACAATTTTAATTGGTATGACACGAGCCTAATAAATTATTTCTGTAATTGTAAACCCCTGGGGTAATATACATCAATACTAAACGGTTGGGTCCGAAACACTATTGCTACCTTGTCGAAGGTTTGAACAATGGGTTTCGAAGTCGAAATTACTTGACAAACGGTACCCCAAGAACTGGCATGGATTCCGTCTGGGTCGAGAGGAATCGGGGAAAGCACCTGTGCGGATTACGAGTAAGGCGTTGTATACAAGAAAAAGTAGGCGGTCGCCGTTGTCATGTTTCTACATCCCAGTTTAGCACTACACACTTGGTCAGAAAAATAATCATAGATTTTTCTTTTATTGTTTGAAGAATTGTTTTGACGACCGATAATATCAACTCCTATTTTGTTAAAAATAATTTTCTTTCTATAGGTAATTACTTTGTTCCTTTCTCTTTGGTTGATTAAGTAATGCCCTAAGAATTTTTTTGTACATACGGATACGTCTTTTATGATGCATCTATTAATAAGTCATGCCGAGTCTTTAAAAACAAAATTATAAGGTATGATCACTTAACCGTGAGCTATTCTTACTTTATCTAACCAGACAAGCTTTCTCATTAAACTTCAATCTTATTAGTCTCCAAAAAGGCCACATGAACAAGTTAAGAACACAACTTATGAATAGAAAGTTATGAAATATTTAGGACTGATACTGTTCGCCTCAAAGATAACTTTGTCTCACATTGGTCATGGGAATTATAATTATAGTTTGTTTTCCATATAATACTAATGAAAGTATAGACACATTGTTAACAATCATCTCCACGGTGTGAAGAACCCGGCAATTAGATCTGACGAATCATAACAAGGTTTTGAAATTCTTTCACTACTAAAGTACATGAGACCGTCTTGTGTATGTATAATGTTTATTAGCTTTAGATATCATGGGTTATCAAACTGAACAGTATACCATTGCACCGAGTAGACGATCTAGATCATGTCTCGTAATACTTTGTGTATGGTTCTTGCTGTACGTCACAAGGCCCAGGAATCAAACAAATAATCCCCTCTGTCCGGAGGCGTTGATTAGTTTAGCGCTAGGTCAGTGTTAAATTCAATGTTGATAATTACAAGTGTCATCTTTCTTAATGGCGACAAGCCACCATTAATTTCTCCATTGACTTTAATGATAATTCTTTTCTCTTTGCCTGGCTCTAGCTTTTCCTGTGGTCTGCCTGCTAATGCGTATAGAGTTACATCCCTTTAATATTACTAGAAACCCATTTCGATTGAAGTTGTTACAAAGGTTTGATTGTAACGAAAATCTTAAGTGTAATTTAGCTAATACGAGTGACAACAATTACTGAGTTATATTAGAGTTCATATCTGGAATCCAACATATTGGGAATTAATACTAATTAAAATGTGATTTGCGTCAATTTTTGTTCAATCGTTTGGTGTCAACGCCTCCCATTGTAGACAAGTATGTTAAGCAATATTTAACCACACTCGAAAAAACAACTGATGAACTACACTGTCGTACATAGGTCTACAGTGTATACGTTGTTAACTTCTTTCTTCTAGGTTGTGGGTGGTCACAAACGGTATAATTGATATTAAACTTTCCGCATCAGTTATGACGTATCTTTGAGGATTTCATTTCAATTATAAAAATGAATTTAGCGAAACAATGGTCCTCGTCTAATTTTGATACATTTTTCCTGTTTAAGTAAATATGTTAATTTCCGGCGTTTTCCAACCAATAATTCAGCTCAGCAGAATAAGTTTATCTTTAGTATATCTTTATCAGTAACCCCCACCTCCCCATCCCACAGTTTTGTAGGTTACAAATAACATCATGAACTAGTTTTAATTTGCTACATGACTTTGGCGGATATCTTACGGCAATCTAAATCCCATATTTATGACTAATATTCAATGCTTATATTTACAGTTGGTTTCAAAGATAAAAAAAACCCACATAATTATTTCTCCATCAATTAGTAGTCCCTAGTTTTATCATCTATTAGGTTTAATATATTTTGTGTTTAATAAAAGTTTATATAGGCTTTGCCTGTTCCCCAATCCCCTCACTTTCTGAATAAATATTATTTAAATAAGTTCTGGCATATCATTATGGAGATTAAGCAATACAATTAAAACTGAAGGAGAGAATTATAGAGTTTGTAATAATTTGACCTTTTTATTGCGATGCCGTGACAAGCGGCTTATACCTAATGGTTTACGTCTCCAGTGTGACAATATTGGGTCTTTAGATCAATTCTTTATGATAACACTTGTGTAACTTAAAATATAATACTTCTATATTAGGTACAAACATCGTAATGTAAACGACCCCAGAACTAATTTGTATGGAGGGAGCCATGTCTTAGCTTGGCACATAGTGCCAACTCCCAGACGGTCTCTCTCGTTCCGTCGCGGCTCGTGCCCAGGCGCCAATGGTCTTCGCTCTGTCCTGGCCGGGCCTAACTGACTATGCTGTTTCCATTCTGGGTTTATATCCCCTCCAAACAAAGGAATCGTATTAAGCATCTGGATAATGCATCATATCAGGTTTCAACATTCTGTACAGTTTATCAGACAAAGAAAGCTAGATAAGACATGCCAACAACAAGTTAACGTTATATAATTACAGAAGAGATGTTACCAAGATCTCCAGACGGGGGTCGATAACAATAGGTTGATGTTACAAGGACGCATCTATGACATCTGTCATTATGTAACACAAGCCACCAGTGAAGTCTAAAGCAGCATTGGAGATTTTAAATGAAGATAGCCATTCACTACTGAGAGAAAGGATTCAACATCTTAGGAATCAGAAGCAACGCATCAGCATCCTGAATCAGCAACGGTCCTCTGTTTATATGATTTTATACTCCCAGGTTACTTGAGATCCCTGTGATACACTTCTGGTTGTAACAGACACCTCGATGTGACGTACATGCGTGAATGACAAACGCTGTTCTGGAACAAATTCTCCTGTCACATCGTCTAATACCATTTCTTCATCCTCCATAGCGATCGTTGACCGCAGTCGGTTGACTATTCTGGGTAGTTGTAGTGGCCGCATGACTTTTAAGAAGTT
This sequence comes from Patella depressa, assembly GCA_948474765.1. Classification (NCBI taxonomy): domain Eukaryota; kingdom Metazoa; phylum Mollusca; class Gastropoda; family Patellidae; genus Patella; species Patella depressa. The sequence continues at coordinate 16,098,228 of OX419720.1, forward strand.
GTAGTCACTGCGGGACACGACGCGGTACAATTCCAGCATACTGCTCTCATGCGGTCAACAGACTGCTGTCGTAAAGCATCTTCTCTTAAGGTATCTATAGAGAGGGTAGCTGCGTCGACTTCGAGCTCTTGGCACACACCTTATAGCGGTAGTTTCTTGTCCTCTCTTCTCGTCGATCTGACATCTTGTCCCTGAAAAGAGAAAAATCAGTATGGATACGGAACACAGAATCATGATGTTGTGAAGGACAACGACTTGCGCGATCGGATTTCGTCGTATAAAACGGTCCTTCGTTGTCACTCTCTGGATCACCAGAGTCAAAGTTATTCAGATCTGGGCCCTGTTTCACGAAATTTTAACTTAAGATAAAATCCAATTTTAGTAGATACTTCAAGTCTGATTGGCTAAGCACTAAAATCAATCTAATATTATCCAATCAAATTACTAAAATTGGGATCTTATCTTAGTTAAAATTTCGTGAAATAGGCCCCAGGATTACAAACAGAACTGGTTTCTTCATTGTCGGGTGCTTTCTTCAGTCGGTTTATGTGGACCATCGACCGTCGTTTGCCAATCTTAATATCCAAAGTAACATCAGTCGATATTCCGATGACTTCTTTGACACCCCGTGCTCTAAAACTCCAGAGAAAAGGTATCAACTCACTTCGGTACATCTGTGGCTGATTTCGTGGTAAATCTATTCTTCAATGATGACATTAAGATTCCATAGTCATAACGATATTCCCCGGGTATAGAACTTATTACTTGCTGAGCAGGACGTTCTAAGCTACCAGCCAACTATAGCCCACTTTCTTCATCATACCAATTATTCATTTTAAACAAGACTCGAAGTGGGATCGGTAATCCATAATGAACGTCGTTTCCGGAAACGTATTGGGTGTTAGTACTGGTTTCTTTACAGCTGTTCGGGATGATCTGTGTTACGGAGATAGAGACGCTTTTATCTTTAATTTTTTATAATTTTTAGATTCAGTTCATATTCCATTCACCATCCGTAATACTTTAAATTAAGTAACTGTTTGTATAGTCAATCCGTAATTTCTGTAAAACTGGCAGACGTGTGTCTCACCTTGAAGAGCATGGCTGCACTTTCAATTGTCAAGTTTTGTTCCATCACAAAGTTTTTTTACGTACTTCATATATAATTAAAATTGTTGTTTATTACAATATTTGACTTTGTGTGTGGAGTCCAGTACGCCTGAATATCCAATACGGCCAACCCGGGGACGTAAAGTGAAGCCAAGCAAGGTCTCCAGCCGTTACAATCTGTTCAACACAGATTTATGATGTCTTTGTTGCTCTGTCCTTTCTGAGGACCTACCTTCCACCACTGACAATCTGTCTGGGTAAGTTTGCAGGTTTTCCACTTGTTTGTTGGATCCAACTGGATACTCCTCCAAAGATCATCTATAAACATCCCGTCTCCGAGCCCGAACATTAAATCGAACTTCACGATCATCAACTTGTCTAGGAGTGAGAATCTACACCCAAATCCCTACTGATATTTTGCAGTTCTCTCATCCAACTGATCAATCTTTCGTTTCATCTTATCAGCCATGTCTCCATATTATCGTTGATACATTAAAATTTGGATTACAATATGCTAAATATTTACATTAATTATACATATACGATTACTTATCATTATAAATGAAAATCAAAACCTGGTTCACGACACATGGGAAGTCCCCTCTTTCCACTAATACCCAACTAGAGGAAGAAGAATTACCCACATCACCAATAAACCCTCTACGTTGGCATAGAAAGTTGGACGGCACATTCGTGATGCTCAGGGACGACGACAGCCTAGAACAACTACTGGACCTCATCAACAACCAGAGAGAATTACGTTCACCATTGAAAGTGAACATAACACACAATTAGCCTTCTTTGATGTTCTTGTGGAAAGCGTAGACAACAATATTACCACTACAGGATGCCCACCCATACAAGCCAGTATATGCACTATTCACCCAACCATTCTTGTCAAATCAAGAAAGGCGTTTCAACTTTGACACGTCGTGCCATTAAAATATGTGGTCCACCGCAAATTAAAGCAGAAATACAGCACTTGAATGATGTTTTTATCAACCAATATCCACCTCAACTCACAGAAAATACAATCCCCACTACCAACACCAAACATCAGAAGGCACCTACAGTCCCCCAAACCCGAGACAGCAGTGAAATATCCATTCCGTTCATAGGCAAGGCATCACATGAAGTAAGAAGATTACTAAGCAGGGCAGGGATAGAAGCCAGTTTCACCGCGGGCCTACAATTATAGAACTGTTAAAAGGCAATGGGAAGAACAGCCCCACCCCAATCAACCCTCCACTACACCAACAGGATGCATATACAATTTGACCTGTTTCTGTGAAAACGTGTACATAGGGGAAACTAAAATGCCGCTAAGCATCTGAATTAAGGAACACCAATAGTTATCGAAAGACAATCAATCTGCGGTCGCTGAACATTTGAAAAACAACATTGTCTGTTTACCAATTTTCAACACATGAAGTCTAATTAATTTAATCAAATCAACCTGTCCAAAATATCATATAATATAATGTATTGGACGTTAAATATTTATATGTTATTATTTGCTTGATATAGGTATCATCGTCGAAACGTTGTATGTTAATAAGCCAGTAGTTGTTACTTCATAAATAGTGTTAGTGTGCAGAAACAATTTCTTTTTTTATTATCATCTTAAGAAAGGCGGACTACGCGTCCCCGTCTGCAAAAATATGCCTCTCACAACCCTTTGTACTGGAGAAAAAAAATGTGCATAAGTGGATGAACGCAACCACCGAAGCACCACGATCATGGGGTCAAAGGGAACGATCAGTGGATAAGTCCAGTGAGTTATATTTGAAGGCGTTCATCTTTTTAGTCAGCTTATTCAAGCTAGAATCACATTACTTTAGAAATACTTTAAGTAAGGTGTATTTAGAGCCGGTATTTTCTACTTATGCATAACCTGTGGAGACACCAGTAATCCCATCATGAACAGGACATTATTTATAATCATCTTTGATGGAATGAACATTTCGTTGTTTAAACGTCGTAAATACCAATGTGACCTTTGTTGTTACCACGAAGTTGGGAATACTAATGATGAACAGTTATGGCATGGAGGTAAAGGAGATCTTGCCGCTAATACAATTATTTTCCCCTGTTCTTGTTGATTATAAAAAGTACGTGGAGAAAAACATTAAGACTTTGGTTATATATAGTGACGGGTGCAGATACCAGAATAGAAACAGTACATTATCCAATAATTTATACAAATTAGCCGTTTAAGATAATTTGGCCAATAACCAAAACTTGTTGGAGAAAGGTCATACACAGATGGAGGTTCATAGCGTGCACTCCTCCATTGAACGGAAAGTACGTAAACAACCAATTTAGTGCCCACAACAATACATTGATTACATTGAGAAAGCCTGTGCATCAGTTCGCCCTGGAACAAAAGTCGGCGGTGATCCTGTTGTGAATGATATCCGTGTGTTGAAGTATATAATGCAAACTGCACTATAACGACGAATTTCAAGAGTTGCCGAGACGGTTTTATGTGAAGTCACCCGGAGGGGAAAAGGTGTACACTGTCCCACTGAAGATTAAGTCATCAAACTATAATCATTTGCAAGAACCGTGATACCCTAAGATTACCACATACAACGTTTATGATTGATACATTAATCATAGAAATATGTGAATTTGTGCCAACTGGGATGCACCTGATCTGTTACCTATCATGATCTTGTCCATTTAATTACCGGTATTTTCATTTTTTTCTCACCTAGTCATAATGGGGCATAATCGTTTGTTTATACAACCGTTTAATTTAAATGGAGGTTCTGTTCTCGTTATTTAAGAAAAGATTTTATGCTGATGCCAAAATAGTTTGTGCATTTACTAGAATGTGATTGATGCGTACCTTCTGTCAGTCCGACAGCATCGCATTTTATTTAGTCTGTCAAATAAAATATTTTTGTCACAGAATGATTGGCCTTTAATTCTTTTCACATTTATTATGTGTTGACCAATAAAAGTCCCATCAGAAAGAATCAACAGAAGATCGTATAAACTTTATTAATTTCTATCTTTACATATCAAACGGTCTAACTCGGTACACAAAGAATGAAGGCGGATTTCTGTAAACGGACTGTGTGAGCTTATTTCCTGGTTTATACAACGTGGAACTTTAAAAGATCAATTTCGTATCTTATATAGACAAACAGTCTTTAGTCTCTCCTGGAAAGTTGAGAAAAGGGTAATCACGGTCTTTTGCAACTTCACCCAGGATATATATACTTCTTGACTCATTTACGTCCTTTTTAGATTCCAAGAAGAAATTTAGCTCCTTTATAACATCGGTTTCTGTAGCATTAAGATAATATAGTGCTGTTAACATGCTACATAGAAAACGTATTCCGAATCTGGATTTAGGGTTCCATTGGAATAAATTAGTATACAATGTTTTAGATTGATTTCATAGTTGAACATACCGCACCCATATGAACGACTACATCGTCGAGCGCATTCTATTGGACTTTCCATCATACCCATTTCTTTCACAAAATTGCTCACCATCCGGACACCACGGCCTTCGCAGTATGTTATATCTAAAAAATAATATAATTTAATATAGAAAACTTGTTAGTTAATAAGCTTTTATAAAGTTCTTAAATGAAATGAAATGGGGTTTAACGTCCCACTCTTTTGCCCCTAACCTGGGCTAATAGAAGACGGGTTCTTAAATGAAGGTGCTAGAACTACACTTTGGGTTGGAAATGCAGCCTCAGTTTATTTTAGTTCCAGTAAAATTTGATATCTCAGAAGCTCTACCACGACCTTTGAATTCCAAAATGAAAATGTTTTAACATAAAGTATCCTAGTTTGCAAACCCTTGAATGTTTGGAAAGGAATATAAAACAAAACACTGGTATGGTACATGCGACCTAAATGGCAGCAAAGTCCATATCAGATTTTTGGATATCTTTGTAGTAAGTTGTCTTGATTTAAACTAAACTACAAGCTTTTGGTAGTATTGTCGCAAGAACAACTCAACATAAAATCTATATAACAACAATATTATTAGTCAGGTGCACTGTCGGGATAAGTTACATTTTATACAAGACTGTCTCCCATGTCGTTTGGCAGCGGTCTTTGTGAAGTTTGAAACCCATTTAGTTCACAATAACAGTAAAAATGTGGAAAGTAGTTATTGAAAGCGACGAAAAAAATTACTTACGATTCGGCAACGCTTCACCATAAACTTTAACATCACACATACCCAATGGCTTATCATTATTCAATTTGGCAATCTCTAGATATCGACCTACCACATTGTTATTGCAGGTTACAGTATCTGTTCCACGAATAAATTTCTCTTCGTACCAGAAACATAATTTGCCACCCGCTGGGTTTATGGTCGGATTACTCATATACATCTTGATGGTGAAGTTTTTTAAACGACCAGCTGGAATTTAGCCAAAATAAATAATATGTCGCGTGACCTTGGCTACATGCGTTTTCTATACTACAAGTGTACACGTTGGCATACACGAAAGAGAACTCGGGTATAATATCAAGAGAGAACTCTTAATATTATACCCGCCTTCCATTAGCCCAGGACGTTAAACCCCATTTCATTTCATTTGATATTAGAGACTTTTGACAAGCGTAAACTTCTGATCAGTATCGCGTATACGGATCAACTTCGCGTGTGACGTCATTACTGTGTGTGTATTTCTCACGGCAGCACGTCTCGGATTAAATTTTAAACGGGAAAGTCAGTATAGAACCTTCTTCGTTTCACCGTCTTTTTGTCATTTTTATATGGCGGGATTTAAGGGCCAAAACTAAATGTATGTTGAAAGTGTTATTATGCATCAGAGAAAATACCTAATACCTAAGATGCAAAAAACATATGTCGTTATACTTATAATGATGAATACATAATACCGTTAAAGTAAAAGTCAAATGTCAAATTACAAATGTTTTTTGGAAAAAATCCACTAATGTGCACAACCTTTTCACATATACACTTCAACAAAGCAACTTTGCAAATGACATTTGTCTTTTGCATCTTGAGGTTAACGGTCAACAGTCAAAGGTCATCGGGTTACATGCACACTTGTTAAAATGAATGCCTCCATGAAGGAAAGCTTGTCGTCGTCGTCTGCTAAAAGCATCTTAGTGACATTCTGACATTATGTTGTATGGATTTTGACTTTACGGCTTTACTTGTTATTATCAATTAATGGAATCTTGCGTCAATTTAATGATACATTAGTGGACCCAAACCTTGCTGTCGAATCAAAGTCGTATCTTTTTAACATGATTCGACATTATTTTTTTAATCGCTCCGCTCACTACCTTAAGTAATTTGTAGGCTAGGCGCTTGACGAGTACTGACGGTCATCTTGGTAGATAATTGCTATCATACTGCAACTAAGCTAAGCTCAGCTACTCAAAGGTAGGCGGCGCGAAAATCTGCCAAAACTCTAAAACTACATGGACGCAACGTATCGCATGACGATACGGATTGGAAAATTTCTTCTTGCTAAAGTTCTCTATATTTGAATAGAGACCCACCCCCTAGCAACCTGCATGACGTTAACCCGAAACCTATACACGTAAAATAATCCTTGACAATTAGAATTAATTTTCTGTACCGGACAAGGAAAAGTTGGCTGTCCATCCTCGTGGGTTTTCCCCGGGTCCTTTCACTGTTAAATTATTAAGATAAAATTAAACAATATTAGGTCCGAAATGAGCTAGTTTGTGTCGAGTGATCGCTACCCCCACCCTCTCAGTGGTGTCTAGAATGCCCATTATACCATAGTGTATCACGTATGCACACATTCATTATCCCGGTTGGGGCAAATAAGAAGAATGCCTAACCTCACCTCATTCAGAGAAGTGTTAAACAACGCGAAGTATAGTCTCCGTAAGGACTACCACCTAGGTACAGATGTCAATTAGGCTAAACTTGAAACAGTTTTGGTAGTATAAAGGTGACGGTTTTTTGTAGGCCCAGCCAGCTCGAAACTACATTATATGAAATCAACAGTTGTCAATAAGCCCAACAACGCAATTCCACGGAGATCAAACAATGTTTTTGGTACTTACGGTGGTCGAGATTATTACTTAAGACAACGGATGTGACGCCAACTCTCTTTTCAAGGTAAACGTTCCACCATCCAGTATTATCGTCTCCAAATCTGGTCCGAGTGCAAGTGGTAATGTTATCATCTACTGCATAACCAGGTAACTTATCATCAGCCACAGACGATTGCTTACAGGTTTTATTAAAGGCATAATCAATTCCTGAAATAAAACCCCTGCAAGTATATTGAATTTATATTTTTAGAAAAAACGTTTCACAGCCCCGAATCGTTAAATGCCAGGGCACCGCGGTGGCTTAGTAAGCAAAGCGCTGGATGGCTAACCTGGTGGTCCTATGTTCGAAACTCGTATTGGCAGGGAATCGCTAAACGGTTGTATATCGACTACCGTTCCCAGGAAGGGGTTTCGAAATGAATAAAGATCGTCTGCCAAGTGCATGCAACCCGCTACTCCTACAATAATACAGGAAACTGAAATCATTTTGAATTTTCGCTTTTAGTTCAGAGTCTGGATATACTTGAGTTACGACTCTATACAAAACTATTGATGGGCCTCAAATCGAAATAAGCTAATGGATCGCGTCACAGTTTGAAAAGGAATTTTTAACTAATCCTTGATCTGGATATATATTCATCTTTTGGAAAATATGACGTTGTTATTTTCAGATGCGAAATGGTACCGACTGAATTTGAATATATCATATTGTGTATAAAACCTAACAAACCACAATGTATTAGATATAAGCTAGAAAAGAAACAATTGATAAACTTCTGACGAAAAAATCCTTACTTTTCGGGCAAAAAAGTAATACATATGATAAAAATAGGTTGCCAGGCAACGAAACATACGCCCACACAGCAGCCAAATCGTCCGGGCAGTCAACAAGAATTGTCGCATATTAAGGAATTATCAGAAAATCATTAGAATTTGTTTGGTTTTTATAATCAAACGTTTTTTTTAAAATCATATAATAATTGTGACCTCCAGAGGCACCACAAGCTAAAAAGGGTGATTTTTCGTAGAATCAGGGGACATAATTCAGGAAGTAATTACCCGATGGGCGCAAATATCGAAAGGAACCAAGATCTTTGGGTTTAAAACATACCTGTCAAGTTTCATCAAAATCGATTCAAAATTGTGACCTCTATTTGGGGTCCACAACCTTGATATAACATATTTTCACACTATTCGTGTACAAACGGCGGCCATTTTGTCCGTCAATTCTAGTCCGGTTTTCACGTAATTCAAACTCTCTCTTCATTACCATGTAACGGTGATATAGTCAAACGTTTTTTTAAATCGGATAATAATTTTGACCTCCAGAGGGACCAAAAGCGAACAAAAGCGATTTTTCGGACAATCCGGGGACGTAATTCAGGAAGTTATGATCCAATGGGCGCATATATCGAAAGGAACCACGATCTTTGGGTTATAAACATACATGTCAAGTTTCATCAAAATCGGTTCAAAATTGTGACCTCTATAAGGTCCACAACCGTTATATAACATATTTTCACAATATTCGCGTACAAACGGCGGCCATTTTGTCCGTCAATTTTGGTCCGATTTTCACAAAATTCATACTCAACCTTCATAACCATGGAACGGTGATATAATCAAACGTTTTTTTAAATCGGATAACATTTTGACCTCCAGAGGGACCACAAGCTAAAAAGGGCATTTTTTCGGACAATCGGGGGCCATAATTCAGGAAGTTACGATCCAATTGGCGCAAATATCGAAAGGAATCAAGATCTTTGGGTTATAAACATGCATTTCAAGTTTCATCCAAATCGGTTCAAAATTGTGTCCTCTACACTGTTCACAACCTTGATATAACATATTTTCACACTATTCGCGTACAAATGGCGGCCATTTTGTCCGTCAATTTTGGTCCGATTTTCACGAAATTCGAACTCGACCTTCATAACCATGGAACAATGATATCATCAAACGTTTTTTTAAATCGGATAACAATTTTGACCTCCAGAGGGACCACAAGCTAAAAAGGGCAATTTTTTGGACAATCAGGGGCCATAATTCAGGAAGTTACGATCCGATTGGCGCAAATATCGAAAGGAACCAAGATCTTTGGGTGATAAACATGCATTTCAAGTTTCATCCAAATCGGTTCAAAATTGTGTCCTCTACACTGTTCACAACCTTGATTTAACATATTTTCACACTATTCGCGTACAAATGGCGGCCATTTTGTCCGTCAATTTTGGTCCGATTTTCACGAAATTCGAACTCAACCTTCATAACCATGGAACGGTGATATAATCAAACGGTTTTTTAAATCGGATAACAATTTTGACCTCCAGAGGGACCACAAGCTAAAAAGGGCGATTTTTCGGACAATCAGGGGCCATAATTCAGGAAGTTACGATCCGATTGGCGCAAATATCGAAAGGAACCAAGGTCTTTGGGTTATAAACATGCATTTCAAGTTTCGTCCAAATCGGTTCAAAATTGTGACCTCTAAACTGTTCACAAGCTAAAAAACGTGATTTTTCGTACAATCAGGGGCCATAACCCATGAAGTTACAGTCCGATACATGCCAATATCGAAAGGAACCGAGATCTTACGGTGATAAACCTATGTTTTAAGTTTCATTGAAATCGGATAAAAATTGTGACCTGTAGACTGTTCACAAACAATTGTGGACGGACGGACGTCCGAACGGACGGACGAACAGGGGCGACGACAATACACTATAAACCTCAGAATGTCTCGTTCGGCATTTCTGTCCAAACGAGGTAAAAAAAAATGCCTCGTTGTCTGCAGTTACAAAACGAGTTTTTTTTAAATTGCCTTGTCTTTGGAACGAGGTATTTTGTTCAGAACGAGGCTTGGTAAAAATGCCTCGTTTACTAGACGTGTTTTTTTTTTCATCAGCGAATTTTTATACAATTAAAATTTATGTTATTTAATATGAAAAAAACCCAGTCCAAACTATGATATTATAATCAGAGAAATGGACAAGACAAGAATACACACCATAGGTGGAGGTGTAAAACTATTGCAGACACACAGCTACATACCTTGATTGATTTATTGCCCAATCAGGTATAGGTGTTAAGTAACAACTGACGTGTTGTGAAAATTAAATTGGGGTTGTAAATCAATCAAGCTAGCTTTACACCTCCACTTAACTGATATCGCAGACAACAAATTAGTGTTTATCTGATCTAAATACAACAAATAATCCATTATTAATCAAAAAAAGCATTAAATTTCATCTCATATTTCCAATACGCCAGTTTATTTTTTTATATTTATTGTGTAAAAAAATTAACTTGACCATAGCATTGACTGTTTCTGTTGAAACCCCAGAACATTGCACAAAATATTATTGGAGCAAAGTTATATAAATGCACAGCGTTAAATTTGTCGACTTTGTCAATTAAATGGGAAATAAAGCACATCCACATTAAAATTTAATTAAAACGTTTTATTATGGTATGTCGTGTATTCTTGTCTTGTCTATTTCTCTGATTATAATATCATAGTTTGGACTGGTTTTATTTTCGTATTAAATAACATAAATTTTAATTTTTACAAATTCGCTGATAGCAAATACTGTTAATAACTATCTTGAAAAAACCATGTTTAAGAAACGAGTCATTTTACCCAGCCTCGTTCTGAACATAATACCTCGTTCCAAAAACAGGGCAATTTTTAAAAACCTCGTTTTGGAACTGCAGACAACGAGGCATTTATTTACCCTCGTTTGGACAGAAATGCCGAACGAGGCATTCTGAGGTTTATAGTGATATACGTCCACATGAAAATGTGGGCGTATAAAAACGCTAAAATTTTCAAAACTGTTCATAAGTACTTAGATATTACAAAACGTTTCTGTTCGTAACCATACAAAATTTTACATTTAAATGACGCCAGTACCGTGTAAATGCCATTGAGTATCGTTCTTTTTCTTCTTTTATCTGTATTAAATAAAGCTAAAAATGTCAAAATTAGTAAATGGTTACCTTCTTTCCGACTGACATTAGCCTAACAACGGTTTATGTATATGCGGTTCATTTTTCAATTAAATTCAATACGATGAAGACGACAAACAAATGAAAATAGTAAAAAAAAAACGCTTGTCGGTGTGGCGTTGATAGCCCCCCCCCCCCCTTTTATTATTATTTTTTTCTTATTGTGTGTGCCCCTAAAGGGACATTCGTACGTATCTGATCTGAAAATAATTTTACTGAACCAAAGCATAATATTGAACATGTTGGAACAGGACATCTAAATAAAAAAAAAAGCACAACATATTAAAACAAAACAACTCGACGTTAACAAAATATCAAGATGTAATCATTAAATAAAATATAATTTTTAGTATTCTCCTCGTGAGAATGTCCCTTTAAGAAACCCTAAATTGTCATCCAAATTGTACATAATATATGTTTTATACTTAAAAACTGTGTTAAAGGGACAATAACACTTTTGCTGGCTTGGCAGCTCCAGAAAATAAATAATAGCCTTATTCTAAGTACTACATGTGTGTGTCCTACCTGTTGTGTAAATTATCCATTACGACCTATTTTACTTGTACAGAGGGTTCGAAAATATTTTAAATCAAAGTCACATTTGAAAAGGTTTACGTTAGACGTTTCAAATCAATAAGTAGAATTTTTCCAATTTTTTAAATTAGGTGTGTTAAGATGAAATTTATATCATCAATTAATTGGAATATTGTAAAATAATACAATTTGTTGACCAGAATGAAGATTGGGACATATTATTCAGTTACAACAAGAGTGTTATTGGGACTTTAATATTATGACTGCCAGTTGTAAATCTGTTAAAGATCCTTTTTAAGGAAGCGATTTTATATAAGCTGATTATCGTACCCTATATTTATTTTATAACTTCTGTAAATTTAAATGAATAAAATATTGTTTAAATAAAAATAAATATATCTTCAATAGAAGATAAAACTCAAGAAATAAGCTATATTTACCAGGAAGTGCAATTGTAGGTCTAAAAGTAAACTGTGCAAATAACAGAATAAATAATATACATCCACCGTTCATATCTTCACATCAACGAAATAAAACAGGTTCTTGAATTAATGTCTCACTAACGCGTACAACTCATCACACTATTTCAATTGTCGGTGATATAAAAAACAACTGGCAGCTTTTAAACTTACTGAAAACCAATGAAGTGAACAAATCTTAACAATAGAAGCGTATTTGGGCATTCATTGGGTGATCTGATTCGATATTACGATCAAGTCAAGTTGCCATGGTACGGTTGTATTCTTCAGGTACAATACTAAAATAATTGATACAATGACATGTCAGTACAACAATTTTAAGTGGTATGTCACAAGCCTAGTAAATTATTTCTATAATTGTAAACCCCCTGGGGTAATATACATCAATACAAAAACGTTGGGTCCGAAACTTCAACGAAACACTATCTCTTCCTTGTCGAAGGTTTGAACAACGAGTTTCTAAAACGAAATTACTTGACAAACGGTACCCCAAGAACAGACGGCCACTCACAATTTTCTTTGGAAGTTAGTTATTTGACAAACCTTCATATTATTCTTTAACAATTTGAGAACATCTCATCGAGGGATCAGATTTGTTTTTAAGTAGATGCGCTGGGGATTGGAGACTAAACTGACATGGTTTCCGTCTGGGTCGAGGCGTACCGTAGTCATGTTAAACTTTCCACACCCCTGTGTAACATTACATAGAAAACAAATCATAGATTTGTCACAAAGTGCTGTGTTAACGACCGATAATGTCAGCTCCTATTGCTTTGTCCCTTTTCTTCGGTTGATTAAGTAATGTCCCAAAAAACGTGTTGTGCATACGGATACGTCTTGTATAATGCATCGATTAATAAGTCATGCCTTGTCTTCAAAAACAAAATTATACAGTTTGATCACTTAACCATGGGTACATTATCTAACCAGACAAGCTTTCTCATAAAACTTCCACCTTATTAGTATCCACAAAGGCCCCGGGAACAAATTTACAATAGAAAGTTATGAAATATTGAAGACTGATACTGTTCGCCTCAAAGATAACTTTGTCTCAAATTCGTCATGGGAATTATAATTATAGATCATGGTTTGTTTTCAATATAATACTAATGAAAGCATAGACACATTGTTGACAATCTCTACGATGTGACGAACCTGGGAATTTGATTTGATGAATCATAACAAGGTTTTGAGATTTTTTCACTGAAAAAGTACATGGGACCGCCTTGTTTATGCATAATGGTTTGCTTGAGATATCATTTGTTATCAAACAGCAGTAGACCCATTCCCTAAACATCCCAATGTATCAAGTAATACTTTGTGTGTGAGCACTGCTTGGGTTTAATTGTTCTTTAAGCAATGACGTTCTCTAGTTTTTCAGCTTAAGTAAAGAAATTGAAGAAAATCGACGGAATGAGTACATTAGTAGAAGACACATTGATGAGTCGGAAGTTAAATCGATATAAGAAAATAAACCAAAGGATAGAAGGAAACCATTGTTTGTATTTAGAGCAAAATTTAATCATACCAATAACCTTAAAACAATCAAGGCCAATAGAGGGGAAAAAATTTTGGAACGCAGAACAACTAACCATTTTACCCTTATTGGATTTGGACTTGTACCTATTTATACGCTCACTTTCATGTGGGTGTATTATGCCGTCGGCCCTGTCCCTCCGTCCACAATTTGTTTGTGGACTCTCTACAGGTCACAATTCTTATTCGATTCTGACGAAACCTGAAATATAGGTATATCCCCATAAGATCTCGGCTGTTTTCAGAGACTTCACCAGGACCAGATAACTATAAAGACCTTTTCTTATCAAGCCAGAATTCTAGTTTTGTTTTGCCGGGGGCCAGTAAAACTTTACGTCTGCGTTTAGGGAAAGAACCATAACAAGCTAATACCGTGCTTGGTGATAGTGATTGTGAATTTATCGAGAGTAGTGGGAGTGAATACCAACCTTCAGACTCAACCGAAGAGGTTCCTGGCAGTGAAAGTGATGTTAGTGAAATCATTCAATTCACTCCATCTTTTGTGCTTTTAAAACATCAGGAGATCAAGGGTTAAGAGTTAGATATAGATGATGATGAACCAATTGATGAAGATGAGATAAGGCGGGATCGTTCGTTCGTTCGTTCGTGGGGTTTAACGTCCACTTCCACCTAAGGTGATATCGTAGACAAATGGCGGGATAGTGTCAATTCTAATGTATACATTAGGAAAGTTTTGCAGTCTTGTACATCAAAAACGGGGGAAAAAAGAAGCATTCTCGTGTGTATAATGCCTACCAATATTGTCAGTATTGTGGAAAAAAGTATCAAACTTTCCACAGCACATTAGTAGAAGACACATTGATGAGTTGGAAGTTAAATCGATATAAGAAAATAAACCAAAAGATAGAAGGAAACCATTGTTTGTATTAAGAGCAAAATTTAACCATAACAATAACCTTAAAACAATCAAGGCCAATAAAGGGGAAATAATTTTGGAACGCAGACCAACTAACCATTTTAACCCTGTCCAAAATGCTTTCCTTGGATCAGCAAAGGGTTGTTATGGAAACACCAAAAGCGTTGTGTTAAAGGGAGCAGAATTACAGACCCAGTCAGACACTTTGTCTTTTCGATTGCCCCCTGTGTTGTCAGCAAAAATTTACTTAAAGAAGTATTCAGTATTATGCACAACGATGATGTTGGTAAAATAGCCAGAGAGGCCATTATACATCACAGATTATGCGACTTACCTCTAGACTATTAATAAACTTGAGGTCGATTAAACCATTACCGACAGGGGCTAATAATATATATGACTACCTGAAACCTGAACATTTTAATGCGCTGGTGGATGCCACGAAAATAACTGCTGGTGCTGATTTGAACAATTTTGACGAAGTTGGAAAACCAAGTTTCATGATAAAACTTGGTTTTGATATAAAACGAATGATCAATGCTAAGTTAGCTTTAGCCATAAAGGCAGATTGTCCACATGATAGCAAAGAGGCAGAAGGTCTTCTAAAAATGGAGATATTTTGGGGAACTAAATTATTCAACCAATAAGCAGGCACTGACAATAACCTATTAATCAAGCTATGGTTTGAAATGTTGACATTTTAGTCGGGTTTACTTTTATACATATATCATAATTAACCATCTTAGTTTGAATTTAATAGATTGGAAGATTACAAATCTCGAACATGTGGTTCAGGTGACAACCAATTTATTAGTGACCTATGAGCTTTCGAAAAGCTTGAGGCCCAAGAAGTGGTGGAAATTCATGGAAAGGTAAGGAGTATTAGATTCTAAATCTATTTTTACTTAGTCAATAAAATCTAGTGCTTTCTGACATCATTGTTTAATGATTGTTGTTGAGGTAATACAATCAATAACTTTTCTTCAAATTGTACGATTAAAGCGACATTATTGTATTTTGAAATAAATTGCAATACAGATCTTTATGATTAGAATGAAAACACTGGACTCCAAATGAGCCGATTTCGAAGTCAACTTGGTCTGGAAGACAATTATCTTTTTGCAAAGAAAGGTATATTTTTTGATAATTCTCTAATATTCAGTGTTCTGACAATGGAATCCATATTGTAGTAAAGTGTAAGGGATATATTACAAAATATTTGTCAGCTAAATAAAGCTGTTTAAGATTGGGACAACCAGCACCTTTTGAGCTAAATTTTATTCTTTGTCACATGCCCTCATTCTTTCTTGTACAGCGGTCTCTATCTACCTGAGATCTTTATAATATTCAAGGTGTTATCGGCAACCTTACTAAAGCATTTAACAACCATACAATACGTGCATATAATACATATTTATTAGTAGCCTTCATTTAGCAATCAACCATATAATATTATCTAATGGTATGAGGAGATAGTGACTAATTAAAGCCCCAATAACACTCTTGTTGTAACTGAAAAATATATGTCCCAATCTTCATTCTGGTCAACAAATCGTATTATTTTAGAATATTCCAATTAAATGATGATATAAATTTCATCTTAACACACCTCATTTAAAAATACTCATGCTAAAATACTCATGCTCTAAGATAATGATCAAGTTCATAAATTTGTTAATAATTCTTTGGATGATATCCAACTAGAAGGTAATTATCTTTCTGCACACATAGAATAAATTTCTGTCCTGAATGGCCGCCATATCCAAAAATTAGTATCTACTCCGTTTCACAACTGTCATACTCACAAAGACAAACTTATATAATTCCTTTAAATGAAGGCAGAATAAATACTTCTCAAACACCAAGTGTTTTCGACTAAAATGGTTGATTTAAGAATTAAAATGTTGGTCAACGTGCTAATTGTCTGTTCTCAAGCTGGGCTTAGTATGGATTATTATTTGAAGAGGATCACGGTAGCTAAATGGGTAAGACGCTGGCTCCTCAACCTGGAAGTCGGATGTTCAATCCGTGCATTGGCCGGGAAAGTTTAACCCGATTTTCCGGCGTGGTTTCCCTTGTCAGTGATACAGTACCGAAGGCCTTGACAATGACAGCTGTCTAGTCGTTCGGATGGGACGAAAAATTGTATGGTGTATGCACGTCTTTATTAGCCCAGTCTAGGAGCAAAACAGTAGGACGTTGAACCCCATTTCATTTCATTTCATGGTATGACTACGATACGACAGTCACTACCCTAAAGATATATGAAATAAAATTGACCCATGGCTCAAATTTTTAGTTAAGTTAGAATACATGTAGTAAAAAAAAATCAAATGCTTATTATACAATACTCTATTAGCCTGCCATTGAGTCAACTGGTGTGGTTTCAAGTCCCCGGTTGTTTGTGGCAAGAAGTAGGGTCGCCAGCCAACCTCGTGGGTTTTCTCTGGGTACTCCGGCGGTTTTCCCCACTGCTAAAGGCCCCTACGCAAAAGCGAATTATTGTAATAAAATTAACCCATATGTTAGTCCCAAAATGATCTTTAACCCCATTTCTCTC
The DNA here is from genome assembly GCA_948474765.1 of Patella depressa. NCBI lineage: Eukaryota > Metazoa > Mollusca > Gastropoda > Patellidae > Patella > Patella depressa. The sequence goes on from OX419720.1 coordinate 16,115,377, forward strand.
TCTCTCTTTCTCAGTAATGAACCCACCAGCAGACACCCCGGAATTAAAAATATTTACAAGTCCGTCCACAATTTGTTTCTGGACTCTCTACAGATCACAATTCTTATCCGATTTTGACGTAACTTGAAATATAGGCTGCTTTCGATATTGGCATGTATTGGATCGAAACTTCATGGATTATGGACCCTGATTGTACGACAAAATCATGTTTTAGCCTGTGGACTCTATAGAGGTCATAATTTTGAACCGATTTTGATGAAATTTGATTATATCACCGTTACACTGTAATGAATGTTGAGTTTAAATTTAGTGAAAATCGGACCAAAACTGGCGGATAAAATGGCCACCGCTTGTACGTGAATACTATGAAAACAAATATGGTATATCAAGGCTGTAGACCCTGTGGAGGTCACAATTTTAATCTGATTTTGATGAAAATTCAAATGCATTTTTATAATCCAAAGATCTTGGTTCCTGTCGATATTTGCGCATTTGGGATTGTAACCTCCTGATTTATGACCCCTGATTGTACGACAAATCGCCTTTATTAGCTTGTGGTCCCTCTGGAGATCGAAATTATTACCCTATTTAAAACAACCCGTTTGATTATATTACCGTGACACCGTAATGAATTGAGTTCGAATTTTGTGAAAATCAAACCAAAACTTATGGACAAAATGGCCACCGCTTGCATGCGAATACTAAAAAAATGTGGTATATCACGGTTGTGGACCCTGTAGAGGTCATAGTTTAAGATGATTTTGATTAAACTTGAAATGCATGTTTATAACCCACAGAATTGTAACTTAATAAATTATGGCTCTTTATTGTAGGAAAATCACGTTCTTTTTAGCTTGTTCTGCATCCATCTCTCGACAATGTGGGCGTATCATGCCTGGCAGCCGCTGGTTCTTTTGTTCTTGCTGTTGATGGATGTCTCAAGGACCAGAAATCTAACAAATAATTAAAAGTTGTATCTTTCTTAATTGAGGCAGATCATCATAAGTTTCCCCCCATTGACTTATAATAATTATAATACTTTCCTCTTTGCCCGGTGCAGCTCTTCATGTGGTCTGCCTGCTAATGCGAATAGAGTTACCTCCCATTTCGACAGAAGTTGTTATTAAGGTTTGGATGTAATGAAAATCATAGTCTAATTTAGTTAATATCAGTGACAACAATTTCTGAGCTATATCCCAGGTCATATCTGGAATCCAATATATTGAGAATTAATACTGATTAAAATGTGATTTGCGTCAATGTTTGTTCAGGTTACACTCCTTTGATGTCAACACCTCTCACGGTAGACATGGTAGAAGCTGCTGTCTGTTGGTGACATGCGACTGGGTTACATATTTTTGGTTTGTTTAAAAATCTGCATACTTCATCCTGGAACTTCATATAAAATCAAACTCAAAAAGACTTCATTATGGAACTTCATATAAGATCAACCTCAAAAAGACAACTGAACCATCTGATAAAACTACGCTGTTGTACGCAATTCCAACAGACGATTCCGGATATAATAATATTATAGAACCAGCGATCCTTTAAGACGCATTATGTTAAACCATATCTATTGTCGGTCTTTCTAGTTTTAAAAATGTTATAAACATTATTCACTTCTCTTATTCAAATGAAGTGTAAATGTCTTCTGATGTGTGTTATCTTCAAAGAACACTTTAAGCGAAGTATTCACTTTAGAAACACTTCTGACTTTTGTGTTGGGGGTGACATAGGCGGTCATAAACCCGTTCTGCTAAGGTTATCCCCTCTGTCGCCATTTGAATTTTATGCTGTGAGTGACACAAGACTGTCACGAACCCGTTTACTGGACACTCTACCGCAACTTGGGTTGGAATCAAAATCGTACTGTGTATCTATCGGTAATTTTTGTGTGTGGGGGGGGGGGAGCCGCAAAAGTATTAAATATAAAACAAACGCGTTTCCACAGCAAGAATACAGTGGTTCAATACTGTATGTGTGTTTTTTTAGGCCAAACTCTAATCCGCGCCCACCCGAGTTTTAGATTGGAGGGAGGCAGAGAGTAATTAATTGTCCGAAAACATTCCTGTTTAGATTCATTGGAGCTGCGCTTCCCACAGAAATGTATGAAAATAGACGCCCGAAACCGAATCCCACTCTGGTCCTGAATTCCAATTCCAAACAGACCACCACGCAGATTGTTGCAGCTGCATTCGCCAAAAGAAAGGAACAAAGGAGTTGATGTTATCATTCGTCAACACAAAACTTTAAACCTGTTGAGACAAAACTATGATTATTTTTTTTATGCCCACGTGCGAATTGCAAAACAGGGATATGGAAACGTCATGACAACGTCGACCACCTATTTTATGTTGGATTCGATTTCTCGAGCACAACTGGTGAAACAAATAATGATGATGTACCACCACCACATTATTACAAATACAGAGTACTAATCCGGACAAGCCCATAACATGGCAAATTCACAATCAACTCCCGGGCCATCGGATTTTAGCAGAGAAGAACGCCGCGGTCATTTAAAAGTTTCATGATGACCCAGACTTAGTCTAAATTGCCAAGTACCGTTGCTACGACAAAAAACAGTTTACACTATACTACATTCTGTCACTTAATACACCTATAAGTAATTTGATTGAAATTTTCAATATATTCATTTTTGAATAAAGAAGAACAGCCAGCTCTTTATGTAAATCTCACATGATGCATTTTTATTGATATTGAAAGTTCATAAGTACGAGTGACACACGGTAAGTAAACTGTTTAATAAAGAAGTACGTAAATAACTTGTAGCCATGACAAAAGTAGCACCAACATGTCATCGAGGTTGAAGCACCAGATCCGATACGATTTGTATTATTGGTTATTTGCATGCTGTGCCAGGGCCCACAATTTTAATAATTCACTCCTTGTCATGTATAAGCGGGAAATCGAAACCACGCCATTTGACTCAATGACAGATCTTATGATGTCTCATGAACACGTTAAAATAATAAAATTATCAATAATAGATAACTTCCTGGATTGGATATTCGACCGGGTTTAAAATAGGTCTATCACTTCTTCTCGTCCACATTATAATATCGACGGGCTTATAACATAGCGAGCAGCATAGGCCAATGAAATTCTAATTCAACATATCTGAGCAGAAATAATAGACCTATTTTAAACGGAATTGAACCTATTATAAGATTCATCTTTCACAATATTATGGTGGTTTGCAATGATTCCCAGTGCGCTAACAATATCCATATAAAACTAATAATACCACACATTCAACATCCGTGTAATCAGCATTTATTTAAATTTAGATGTTTGGAATAATGGGAGGTAATGTTCATGCAAAACTTGTGGTTAAAGACAGAAACGGTAGAGAAAGCGTCTCTTTTATGGGTTTGGTGACTTTTGGGAACATTCTGAACATTAAGGAACGCTACCTACAGATCTAGCTATGTTAGTTAGGTACGTTCCGGGGGAAGACGCGTTAGTTCAAAATTAATCAACTCACAAAACCCAACATGAATGAAGAGCACGTTTCCAGGAAAGCCATTAAAAGAACAGAAAGGTTTGGCAAATAATATGATTAGATAACTAGTGTATAGATTTTCGTAAGAACCACTCTGGCGGCAAGCACAGATACCGAGAGAATGGCGAAGTGTAATAAGAATTCCTAAAAACAATTAATTAATCAAGAAATAATTTCCCATCCTGATCTTCCCAAGTCAAGGTGACCACTTCAGTTTCCCCCTAACTGTATTGGATTCCGAAGCGACAAAACGAGCATCAAAAATGATAAAGTGTATATAACCTTGCAATCTGACGCAAAGTACATGTACTGGGGGGGGGTATTAGAATTCCTTGATGACAACATATTCGTAACATTAGGCGTTGAAATATTTTAAAAAGACATTTGGGATTCCTATACGACCCAACGTCTGTTTATGTATACATACGTCAGGATATATTAATTGACTGAAATATTGGCCAGAACCTTTCATTTAAAGACCTGTATATTGATGACGTTTTGCCTCTTAATTAAACAAATCAATGGTGCCAGAGCACGTTCGTTTTATAACAAGTACCCAACTTAGTGGTTCTTTGAAAACTGTAAACTCTGATATTACATTTAAATATATATACTAACTACTCAAAAGTCTGCATTTCAAAAGTTTAATGGTCGGCATCGCGCCATGATTGTCTTATATCATTACAGGTCTATTTGGCGTACTCGGTTTTTTAAATCGAATACGAATTTTGTGATGGTAAATCGCGCGTGATGTACATGTGCTTACATTCATTAAATCTTTGTACAACTTCAAATACGGGATTAGGCGGAAGTCCGCATTTCAAAACTGTAATGGTCGGCATCACGTTATTGTTGATCGCGATGTCTATCCGTTATCATTACAGACCTATCTTACTCAATCATATTGTTTTGGTATTATTGTAAATATATAAAGACAATATCAATTTGTAAGGAAGCCCAGGGCGGACAAGGCCTGTTTCATATTACCCGCCAGATTACTAAATAATAAGCATTGATTCTTATCGTTTATAACCTTTATTCTGGTTATTACCATTTATTTTTTCAACTTCAAACAAATATATAAAGGGCTTTCCAAATTTGTTAGTTTAATCTCAGAAACGAGGATAAATGGATTTCTTTCCATTAACAACACTCGTCATTATATAATGAATAAATGTCAAACATAAGCTTTCTCTAAGAACTTGATTTACATGATGGATGCGATTGGATATATACCCACTGGTTTATACTGTAAAATCGTAATTTCTCTTTGATCTTAAGACAACTCTATGTCGATTGATGATTGTGGGGAATGAAAACCATATTCACATGGCGATTTTTTCTAATGCTGGTCAAGACGGGAGAAACATATATAATTAAATAAATACTTTGTTCGTTTTTGTCTTAAAGGGACAATAACATTCTCGCTGGCTTGGTAGCTCCAGAAAACAAATAATACCCTTATTCTAAGTACTAGATGTTTAAATGTCCTACCTGTTGTGTAAATTATCCATTACAACCTATTTTATTTGTCCAGGGGGTTCGAAAATATTTTAAAATCCAAGTCACATTTGAAAAGGTTTACGTTAGACTTTTCAAATCAATTGGTTGAATTTTTCCAATTTTTTAAATTAGGTGTGTTAAGATGAAATTTATATCATCATTTAATTGGAATATTCTAAAATAATACGATTTGTTGACCAGAATGAAGATTGGGACATATTTTTCAGTTACAACAAGAGTGTTATTGGGGCTTTAAATAAAATAGAATGACACATATCAATATTCGGTGCATTTGTTATGTGCCGGAGGTCGGGCGATGGACAGTGTATAAGTACTCTTTTCGAAACACGCTTACAACTACTACTTTTTCTAAGTTTTTGAAACTTGTGCTCAATCCTTTTGATATTTGTCAATAAAATATGTTTAATACAAAACAACTACTACTATTAACTACCGTCCTTTACGAAACGCTACTTTGTCAATTCCCATGCTCGCTGTCGATATTCCATGTTGGTATGTTTGAGATTAGACTGGTCTAAACCCTGATTGTGACAAAATCCAGACCAGTTGAACCAAATGAGAATATAACTGGAACGAAACTCCAATGTCCCGTTTCCCGTGGGCTACGAATTGCCCGAATCCAATCTTTTTCCGATTTGTAGATGAATCGTAGACGGTTTGTAAGTGATTACGATACAAAACCTTTCGTTGCCCGCATTCACATGGATTAAGACAGGCTTACACTTGCACAACACCGTCCGATTTGCGCAAACTCGGCGTGCCAATGCGGGAAGTGCGTAAACAATACGCAAACTATGCGTGAAATCGTTGTGCCAGTGCGTGTCAATGTGGACACTGATGGGCACGACAAAATCGTGGCCAAAAGTCGTGCAAGTGTCAGCCTGGCTTTACTAAGGCCACGAATCGTCTCGGATCCAATCTTTTCCGATGGTAGATGAATCGCAGCTATTTCGTAAGTGCTTTCAATTTGATCCTTAAGCCACACTGACACGCACGACTCTCATTTCTGCGATGGCACGCATTTCGGTATGTCAGTCATTAAAGTCTTCGGGGTCGATACTCGCGTGAACCATGTGCGAACTCGAAGTCTTCGGGATTGATACTCGTGTGAACCATGTGCGAACTCGACCGACGGTGGGTATCAATGGGTTATTATCGCTGTGTGAACACTGCCGACGGCGTGTATCAATGTTTCTAGTATTCAACATGGTAATGTTTCTAGTATTCAACATGGTGTGTCGTCCATAGCGAGTCCAGGACTGTAGCATAGCGTGACGCTAAGTAGATTAGGTCGTCACCAAAAACTGCAACGTCGACTTCGGGAAGATGGCCAGAAACAAAATATACATGAACAATACTATGCGTAAACAAGAAGAGCCATTGCGTCTCGGTGCTTTAAAGTAAAATGCAACCCATTTTTGTAATTTAGCGTGTACAATGCTCGAACTAATAATCTTTATAACTATTGTGCTACTCTGACACTTGCACCATTTTTGTCACCGCAAATCCGGGTCGCGGCAAGGCGCGACATTTCGGTGGTACGCAGCATCGCGTGAAGCCGACTTTCGCGCATTGTACACAACGAGTAGTTGAAAATGGCCACACTGATAAACAATGGCACTATTTGATTGCGGGTAAGTTAAGTGCGCACATTAGAGACTTTTGTCAAGCGTAAATTCCTAGTGCGTATCCGTGTGGAATTTTTGTGTGACGTCATACGCGATACGGCACACGGATACGACAGCCTGTATCGAAACGCTTTCACACGGAGAAGGTTCGTATAACATATAGCTCAGCGACTGTCGAGTGACTTCACTCACTCCGAGAAATTGTAGGCAAGGCACTTGACTAGTACTGATGGTGATCTTGGTAGATAACTGCCATCATGCTGTACAGAACTAAGCTCAGCTAAGTGACGCATACACAAGAATCTGCCAAAACTCTAAAACTACTCTGACGCAACGGGTCACGTATACGATAGGGAAAATGCCAAAAGTCTCTATTGTTTATGTCTGCCGTAACGCATTGTCCTACAATCTCCTGCAATGTTGCGCGCATAGTTCCCACTGTCTTCGTGCATGGGTGAAGTTGTGACAATTTTTGGCTACGCCGTTTCTCTTAAAAAAATCGACACGCGTAAATGTTTCTGTCAACACACTATATGCATTTGTTTTCGCAGACTAATGATTAAAAGTGGGAACGACAATCGTGTAAGTGCTTTGGTGGCATTACGCATTCGTAGCCGGTCTACGAATTTCGCAATTCTTAGTTGCATCGTTAACCGGTCGTAATTCTTCCGTATATAGTCCGTAACATCTTCCTATTCGATTATTTGACGAATAGTGCCAAATATCGTGAACTTTCCGTTGAGAGCGTAGTCTATTCGCAACTGAATTGGGCATATTTGTAACCAATTAGGCATATTTGTTATTGATGCCCAGTTTAGGAGCAAAACAGTAGGACGTTAACCCCATTTCATTTCGTTATTGACTCGCTGCACGTTACAATTTTCTTTTTTTCATTTCGTACTTTTATCGTAATCCTTACGACACGTTACTGTAGGAATGTCCCAATTTATTCCACGATCTGGTAGTTGCAGATACGTACGGATGCGATCACCAAGATTGCAACGACTGACCCCAATATTATGGCGGTATATTAGTGCCAAAATTCTAACATGCTATCGTCTAATTTCTAACCTCCATTCATGTAACTTCTAACCTCCATTCATGTAACTTCTAACTTCCATTCACGTAATTTCTAATTTAAGACAATGTATAATTCAACTTCTTTATTTGTTCAGTGTAAATATCAATTCTATTTCATCTTATTTCTATTATTGAGGCGAAAAATGTCTACTTCATTGTGGTATTACATGTTAAGCATGAACGGCAAACAAATTTAGAATTTTGATACTTCTACCTAGCAACCATCATTATGACATCGTTAGAAGTTACATGAATGGAGGTTAGAAATTACATGAATAGAAGTAAGAAATTAGACGAAAGCATGTTAGAATTTTGGCACTAATATACCGCCATACAATATATGGTATGACCCGATAAGATCACCACGATTACTCAGTCGTAGCACGAATCGTGATAGTGGTAACCGCGCAATACCTTGACATTCGGCATATTAAAACGAGTCGCTCTGATACCTTTAAATTTATAAACATTTCAAGAATACTTTTATCACTTGATACATTTCGAGACGAGGGTCTCCATGGCTTTCCATTAAGGTTTAGAGCTCTGTGACTAGGAACCTTTAAAATGTTTGATAATTTTTTTATGTTGATTGAACGATAGAAACACTTTCATTCTCAGACCAAGTGTGGGTCGTAAACGGATCAAGTAATAATGGTCTCCATATAATTTTATATCGTTCTGTTAGGAAACTTATTCTGCATACTATTTAAGAAGCAAATTGTTTACGTCATTGATTGCCGCCGTTTTCTATAAATAGTTCTGAGAGAGATAGATTTAAAGCCTGTCGCCAAGATCAATACTGGCTATAAGCTAATGTCGGTACCCGTTACCAACAGATATTTCTACATTATGTTTTCAACCATTGATACAGTTTTATAAATAGCCAGAGCTTTTGTATGAGCTTACTGCATAATCTGGTGTCTCAAGTGTCTCATAACAACTGTTATCATCAAATTAAGATTAACCACGAGGCAAAGGTAAGGCGCTATTCTATATTTAAGTGAGCAATTTCTTCGTTTACGCAAATTGTGGTTGTTAGTTGCAATTCAATATAAGAAAGGTACCTGTTTCAATAGTTAAGGTTTTTTCGCGGTAGCTTAGTTTTGTCTAACTGCAATTTCTCTACATTGATTAGCACTCTCAATACTATCCATATCTGATTGGATTGCACTATTATGATATTATAGATCTACACAATTTCTTGTCACAAAACAACATAAAATGAATCAAAGCATTCTAATATTCTTTAATAGTTGGCTATAATCCGAACTCTGTGGAGTTGTAGTTGTGAGAACCTACGGGATCCAGTTGTTACGAACTTGCACATATAAGGTTTCTAGTCGTTTGTAAAGTCTCTGTGTATACATTGGAGAACCATTTGCAAAGACTAATGTATCTTAGTCTTGGTATGACGGCAGCAAATTGTGCTGATGACTGACCCTTAACATGCACCACTTGCATTGTATTTATAGAATTAAAACTCTCAGATAATCAACACCGATTTGTGTCTACAAATAATCATGATAAGCAATTTATGCTACTAGACCATTCTTAGCATGCATGTATTGCTAAAGAGGTTTCATCTGTGTAACATAAGGTAGCGTCGTGATCAACTCCGCTGTACACTATAGTGTACGACCGTCAGTTTAAGGATTTTAAATCCCTTGCAAACTACAATGTTGATAATGTGAAAGTCGAATTTGAAAAGGAGCCATCGATCCAAATTGGTCGAATTCCGTTAAGTATTTACAATGATTAGATCAATTGGAAATTTCACAAGATTGGGTTTTCCCAAGCTCATTTCAATATGTGTTGTGTGCAATATGCCGATGAGCCTCTTTCCATCGATTATATTTAAGCGGGTGATTATTTACTGTGTATATTTTCATTCTGTTGTCTTGATGAAATGTTAATAAATCATTTTGAGAACATTTTAAGTGCAAAAATTTAGATATTGTCCGACAAATCTTCAGTGACTGTAACATGCTGTTATTTTGACTCCCTTGGAACGTTATCATGTGTAGCACTTTAGTTCCTGGTTGTCGATAAACCTTGCTCTAAAGATTAGAATCGGTGAAATTTTCAAATGCGCGTAATAAAAATCGATTGTTATTATTAATACTATGCAACTAGTCTCTATGGTGCATATTGCGTTTCACGTTTTATACTTTAAAGCTAAAATTATTCCTTTGTGTTTTAAATTAAGTTCTGCCACGACGCAAAAGATTTTCATTGTTATCTCATTGCGCGTTGGCCTTATCTTAAATGGCAATTGAGATAGCTACGACATACAGGGATATCTGGTTAAAGAGATTACCAATGTCATATGTCACTCAACTTAGTTGTCACTTTGATCCTTTTTGTAGCGATAGCAAAACATAAAATGTGCAATCTATCTTGTATACGAAACCTTGATATGCCAAACTTGGACATCCGATCAATCACACAAAACACAGCGATATGATGTAGGGTTCTGAATCGACCGTTCGTTAGCTGATTTTACCAAATATCTAGGGACCTGTCGCTGTGGCTCAGTGGCTGAGACACTGGCTCTGTAACCAGGAGGTCTCCAGGTATCCGTCGCGAATGTTCTACTGAATTTTTCGATGTGATTTCTTTTGTCAGTGGTGCAGGACAGGCCCTGACAAGACAGTGTCTAGTCGTTCGGATAGTACTTAAAATAATTCTTGACAGTTTGCATTTGAATTTAAAGTTAGCTACCGTCCGGAAAAACTCCATAGCATACTGTATGGGGGTATCTCCGTCTTCATTAACTAACGCAGTCCTGGTATTAGTCCAAAATGTCTTACTCGGTGTCCCTTTTCATATGGAAATCTGTGTGAATATTTGCATAAATTTAGTTCTGTGTGCTATGAAATGTAGATATCAATAAACCTTGGAATGAATGAAAAGTCATTAGGTGTAAAACGTCTCAAGTATGCCTTAGCACATTAAGTATTGAAAATAATATGTAGTTTGCTATAAAATGGATGAATTATAGGTTATATCAGGAGATTGTAATCATTCTGCAAATACTACTTCCGCCAAAAGTGAAAAATCTTTGTGGGTACTAATTACCGAGAACAAAAACTAAATACCGAAAAATCACTAAATACCGAAAAAACAAAATTACTTACGGAAAAGCCCTAGGGTCGCATACAAATTGTTAGTTGGCTCCTAGTTCTCGCTAGGCCTGACAAAGAAATTATTGAGAACTCTAGGTCACACATGAAAATGGTGGACGCTCTAGATGGGTCACGCTAGGCCACTAACAAATATAGTGGGACGTTCTAGGTTACAGATGGGGCACTGTAAGCGGGTCACGGGTCATAAAGTGTATTATCGGCATTCAGGGTTTTTTTTAAAAAATTTTCTTCTATCATATTGACTGTCGGATGTATGCTAAACACCAAAAGTGTTAATATTAGGAGCCATGGAATGTTATATAACTATTTCATAAAGAAAATATCTCGCTGAAAGGTGTAAATGAAAGAAATTGCAGTCTGACAAAATATTACCCATGACGCACCTAAGGTGCCTCACAATTTCCATTAGTGGTCTAATCTGACCCATTCACAAGTTGTTTTTCGGTGATTAGTATTAAGAAAGTTTGTTCGCTAGTTAACGGAGTTTTTTCGGGTTTTTTTTTTTTTTTTTTGTTGGTTGTTGTTGTAACTGTTCATAAAACAAGTGTGCCCACATTCGTAATTATTCGGGTAGTACATTTGAAAAGTCAGTCGAGAATTGATTTCTCATTGAAACAACAGGATGTAGCCACTCCATAGATCCGATTTGTTTTTGAAGGACACACGGAATGACTTGGCTTTAATGAAGGAACCTTCAATCAGTATTCGTATCTCTCATTGGGTTTCCAGGATGTAAAATGTTCTGATGTCAATCGAGGATGTGTTTTGGGAAAACGAAATGGGATTTAAGGTTCTATTCTTCTGCTCCGACTGAGCTAATAAAGACGGGCATACGCCATACAATGTGCTATGAGAGGAGTGTATCCCAAGCAGCGCTACGGCCTAATCTTATACCGAATTCTGTCATGGGATCTTTTACGTCCACACAGATGTGTACACAGGGCGTCGGTTTTTCGTCCCAGTATCACTGACAAGGGGAAACTTTTTCGGACTACCCCGGGATCGAATTCGGGGCCTCCAGGTTAGCGAGACAACGTCTTACTCACTTAGTGGGCTAGGACGGTAAACCCAATTCTATTTCATTTCATCTATTTTATTTATTTTCCACTCTTACGGCATTAGTATTTAGACATCTAGTTTAAATAAATCTGTTTATGTTTTTTGTATCTTCCTAGCAATCGATTCTGTTAGATAACTTGTATGCCTTGATTATTTTCATTTGTTTTTTAAATCCATCCAATTTCAAGAGCGGCATTATTCTTTATCTAAGATACCGCTAGCTAGCATGTGCCGTTTATATTATAAATTGCCCATTACTGGAAACAGTATGTAAACAATCAATATGATAATCTTGCCAGACACAAAAGAAATCGGCTGATAAAACTGCTCGAGTAACATGGTTTGAGGTAGAGTTTTTGATATCCAGTATGGTATAATTGTCATATTAACTGGTCGGATGGACATCTTTTATTATAACGGTGTTGATTTTATGGGGATCGTGGTTTTAATTTGGTTTTGTGTTTTCTCTATATATCTAATCCCAGACGCACTTTTGAGGAATCTGTTTCTTCAAATCCAAGATGGCCTAGCTACATACCCATTGACGTGCGGTTGTGGACGGATACATAGTAAATCAAATGCACTTTATTCTAATCTCAAGGTGGTCTGTTGCCTGTCGTTCTATCAGTTGAATTGCTTCAAAACATTTCTACCGTGTAATAGCATTGGGATAACATACTCTACGGCGACATTGAAGACTTCGTTAAAAATGAGGAATTTACGTTCAGGCCCCGAGTTCACATAGCCCTTTATAATTTTGTTGGTGGTCAAATACATCAATAAGAAACTATATGCAAAGTTTTGTGTTTCTGGATCAAAGATATATCTCATAATAATAATAATAATAATAATAATGCTTTATTCAGTAATAAGATCATATGATCCATAGATACAAAATATTTCTATATACATATTACATATTAGCCGAAACTATTTACACAATTTCAAAACATTAACAATTAAACAATGATAATCATATATTATTATAGTGCATGCAACATGATTAACTAATAAAACTTCATAAATTCAAACGTCTGCGAGAAAGTACTTTTTCTAGATATGTCGATAAAGACGAAAGCGTGTTAAAGTCATAATCAACACATAACTGGCGAAATTTAAAACGTGTAGGATATTTACAGATATATTGTTTCGGTAAAAGGGTTACTCTTAAATCCTTATAATATTTACATTCTAATAGAACATGGAATAAATCTTCATACTCATACTTGCATAATGGACATTCTGACGAAGTGCTTTGATTTCTTCTGAACAAGTTACTAGCTAATGGAAACAAATTTAATCGCAGCTTTGTGATATTTCTTTTGACATTTTGATTAATATTCATTGACAAATACAATTCCTGACGAAGATTAAGTTTAAATATAGTATATTCTTTTAGACTTTCGCTAGTTTGTAGTTTAGTCGACCATTGTTGTATGTTTATATCAATCAGACGTAACTTAACAGCTTTGAGAAAACACTTAGAATCACCTATTTCATGTGAATACCAAGCACAACCGAAACCAATAGAGCAAAGGAGAAGTCTCACTTTTGTAGCCCATGTTGTTCTACCCACAGAGTCTAATCTCCATAGCATACAATAAACTTGTTTCGGATATCTATTGTATGGTAAAGCGATAAGTTTGGTCCAATATTTTATGAATGATAACATATAGAAAACAGCTAAGTCGTACCGACCACATTCACCCTTTGCCCCTTCCGAAGAACTAGTTTTATGTATTTGAAGGACAAATTTGCAAAATTGTGAATGGACAGTATCAATTTCCTTCCTATATTCGTAGCCCCATATTTCGGCTCCATACATCAAAACGGGTTTAATTACTGAATCAAATATCTTGAAACTGAGAGAAATTGAACTTGGTCTGGTTTTTCGGAGCAAAGCTTGTATTGGAAGAAGTGATTTTCTAGCTTTAACTGTTAATGTGTAAATAGCTTTACTCCAAATTAACCTTGACGAAAACAAGACACCCAGGTAATTATAATAAGAGACACATTCTAGCCGGTTTCCGTCATAATAAAAACGCTCGTTGTTTCGAAGTATACCTCCATTTCTGAAAACAACGATTTTTGTTTTTGAAATATTAACTTTTAAATCAAAATCAGAACAAAATTTTCTCAGGATATCTATTTTACGCTGTAAATCGCCAACTGTATCAGATAAAATACTGAGATCGTCAGCATATAATAACATTAATATATCTTTAGCATCTTCATTGGTGAATATACCTCTGACATCCCCTTGATTCATATAATCTATTATTTGGTTTATATATAAGCAGAATAACAGGGGGCTTAAAATACATCCTTGGCGTACACCGGATGTACATTCAAAATAGGGAGTTATGTAAGAACCTAACTTTACACAAGAGCTTACAGATGTATACATGGTTTTGAGGGCTGTGAACATTTTACCTTTAACGCTCTTATCAAGCAATAGCTTCAACAACTTTGTCCGATTTAATGAATCGAAAGCACAGGAAAAATCTACATACAAAACATATAAACGCCCACGAGCTTTGGACAAATATTTTTGGATTAGGCCCTGTAGGGTAAAAATCTGATCAACGGTCGAGTATCCTTGTCTGTAACCAGCTTGTTCCTCATAATACTTGTCTTCACGTTCCGACCATTCCTGCAAACGACTATTAAGTATAGAGCTGTAAATTTTACCCAAGCAGTCCAATAATGAAATTCCCCTGTAATTTGCGCTCTCACATTTGGGACCCTTCTTGTGCAATGGGGATATAAGGGCTTTCGACCAGCTTTCTGGATAACAACCGTTGTCGAAAACTTGATTAAATATCAAAGTGAGAATGGGCACAAAAATGGTAAGACACGATTTATAAAAGTCAACAGCGATACCGTCAGGCCCAGGTGACGTCCCTGACTTCATGTTTTTAATACACTTAGTAACTTCATGTTCTGTGATAGGGCAGCTGAGGAAACTGTCATCGCTGTCACCATATTGTTCATCTGGCAAGGCATCTGGTGAATCAGACATTATATCATTGCTCGGATTAAGGACATTCTTAAAATGATCCATCCAATCGTCCGGTGTTATTTGATCACTCATTTTTGAACTTGGTCTGAAACGTTTGACAGTTTTCCAGAACTGGTTTGGATCTTTTAAATTATCACACAATCGCTCACAAATTAATTGATTGTATTTAACTTTCTTCTTTCTACATAAAGATTTGAAATCATATTGACTTTTATTGTATAATGCTAAATGGCTATCACAGTTGCACCTTCTAAATTCATTCAGCAGTGAATATTTTAAGTTTTTTGCCAACGAACACTCATCGTCAAACCATGGCGGCTGTTTTAGGGGTTGATGCTGTTTGGGGGATTGGGGTGGACATATCATAGCATCCGCACACGACTTGATGAAATCTGTAAAGCACCCTATTGCGCCATTTATGTCATTAGATATCAAATAATTGAATTCATGTGTAAAACTGGTGAGACCACAAGTGACATTATGTTGAAATTTCTCACAGACAGCCGAATTCCATATATATTTTGTATAAGGAAGCGTTTCTACAGTATTGCTGATTAATAACTGGCCTGGAGCATTGACTTCAATCTCAAACGTTAGTGGCTGATGGTCTGATTCCGTCCGTTGATGAACAGAGAAATGTTTGATAGATTTAAATAATTCTGAGGAAACTATGAGTAGATCTACAACACTAGCACCGTTATGTTTTAAGCATGTAAATTCGCCATGTTTATCATCTTCAGTCCTTCCATTAACGATGTGAATGTTGAGAACAGAACACAATGCAAGTAGTTTGATACCAAAGTTGTTAATTTCTTTATCCTTTGAAACACGTTCCAGTTCAAAATTATCGACCGAATATTCCGCTTCTTCGAGCCCAGGAAGATATTTTGTTGAGTCATCTATTAAATAGTCTTGTTGTGTACCAGTCCGGGCGTTGAAGTCACCTACGACCACCAAATAAGATTCGGGAAAAGTAGAGTAAATGTTAATTATGTTGTCCTCAAATTTATCGAATCCACATCCATCACTGTGAATTTTTGATCCCTCGGGTGCAATATACACAAAGCTACAGACGACACTTTTTACCAAACCAAAATGTTCCTTACGAAATTTTAGAAAAATTGACTCATTAATTGATTTTTTAATTCTCACTATTCCTGAAGATAAATATGACTTGTACAGAACAATTATCCCACCCCTTTCTTTTCCGCTTCCACGAACACAAAATTCATAATAATATTGGGGGAAATACGAGTTTAAATCCACATCTGTGCCACACCATGTTTCGATTAGACCAATCACATCAAATTTTTTTAAATACTCTATAAAGTCGGGATCTGTTAATTTAGATTTAAGACCATTCACGTTCCAAGACAGAAATGTAAGACTGTTTAGGGTTTTAGAGTGACAAGTTAATGTCTTTGTTTGCTATTTATCTCTTTGGCCCAATTTGATGATTTTCTCAGTTTCAAGGTCAAATGTGAATACATCTTTTCCTATTATCAATTTGTCGTATTTAAGAAATGCGGTCACCGAACCGTCATTTTCTTTGGCTTGAACTAGCTTGGGTATGAGTTGTTTTCTTATGTTACGCACACGGGGTGTATAATCTTCGGCCACTCCGAGCTAACTTGAAGTAGTTTTCAGCTGATCTCTAATACGTCTCAAAATTGTGTCCCGATCTTTGAGTCTGTTAAATATTACTAGAACTGGCCTTGGATTTGTCGATTTAGAGTTTCGTTTACCTAACCTAAAACACCTTTCAATGCCAATCTCATTATCACTCTTAGCTCCGTCAATACTAAATTCGCCTACTAAGATTTCTCGAACCAATTTCTCACAATTTTCTGCGCTTTCCCCCGAAACTTCTTTTAGGCCGTACAATATAAGATTCTTTTGTTTCGCTCTACTCTCACCACTCTCAATTTTCAATTTCGTACTCTTACTGTCATGTTTTAGCATCGCAACATCTTCCCTGATCTTTACCACTTCATCTTTAATATTCAACTCTTTTACTTCATCTTTCAAGTCAGTAATAACAGTTCTAAGGTCCGTTATTTCTGATCGTAATGACTGCACAATCTTAGTCGGCTCACTGACGCCATCTTCATTTGACGGATAAATCACCTCGCCAGATTTTGATATCTGTCCTTGTCGGGTGTTTGTGGGGCCTGGATTTGGTTCAATGTCTCCACACAGTGCTATGATCATCGACACGACAATAAATAAACACAAAATGTTAATAGACTTGATACCTTTGTTCGATGATCCTTTGTTTCGCGCCATCTTGTGAAAATAAAGACCGATTACAGCTCTCCAAACTTGAATATCCACAAACATTCCACTAATAATTGTCAATATACTGTTTTCAATCCTCTAACTAGTATCCAGAAGTTTATATAGAATCTATATTATATTCCCGCTTCTAAAAGTATAGAATTATCGATGTCACGGTTGAGTTGAGCAGCGCTCGTTACACACGTCTTCACCCTTCAGTTTATAGTCAGAAAATCATGATATATCTCATAAACAGTTACTGAATGTTGAGCAAATTCTCATCTTAAGCCTGAGAATGCTTTGTGAACTGGGTTACTGGAACGAAATAAAATGTATTCTGCACAACATGACAGGCGATACAGTGTAGCCAATAGTAATTTAAAGAGTGTAACCCCCCCTCCCCCCCCAAAAAAATCGAGGTTATATTATCCATATTTGTTATACTTTATTGCGCGAGTACGTATAATTTACCAACTACAGTCTGTATCTCACGTGTCTCGTCCACAAGGTGTTATGGATTGGTCTCCCCGACATGAACTTGCACGACTGGTTCGAACTCAAGTCGTAACAGCTAGGGAGTAACTGTCTATTTTAGTCGATCTTAAAGAAAGTCTAAATAATAACTAATTACGATAAATTCGTAATAGGTAAGGGTGTAACTATCTATTTCTGTCCATCTTTAAGGAAATTTAAATAATAACTTATAATTCTAACGATAAAATTGTAATAGTTTTTAAGTATCTATTTCTGTCGATCTTTAAAGAAATTTAAACAATAAAATTGTAATAGGTTTTAAGTATCTATTTCTGTCCATCTTTAAGGAAATGTAAATAACAACTTATTACGATAAAAATTGTAATTGGTTTTAAGTATCTATTTCTGCCGATCTTTAAAGAAATATCAATAATAACGATAAAAGTAGTAATAGGTTTTACATATCATTCTTAACCTATAATTTATTTTAGCACCTTCCTTGCTCCTAATCAAACTATGTATCAACATTGAAGATCAATGTAGATACGGGTACTGTTGGCCATTTAATGTGAGAGTGCTTTTAGACAATATCACTTACCTTATTGGAATTCAATAAAAAAAAAACGATGCTTTATTTTTACACGATCATCGAACCGGTTAATTTTTTACGTTATATCAATAAATATAACTTCGAGTTATAGAATAGCGCCAATTCAAAATAAGTTAAAGGGGTGCTCTATCTAGTCATAGTCAACCGACTATATATATACTTAAAGCTATTAAAAACGTAATGCATATTTCGTGAAATCTTCTGATAAACGTTTTCGTGGGCCTATGACACATAGGTGAAACTTGTGATGGGTCTCTTGAAGTGAGACACCTGTGCCAGTCCATGCTAAGGCATGTGTAAGAGCTCGGGATGGGCATACCGGATACTGACATCAGCTGACCCCTGCTTTGTTTCATGGTTCTCTGACGTTTCGGTTTTGTGCATTTGTAGTGAATTCTTTCATGACATTATCCACAGATGCATGGTTGTCAATTGTGTGTACATTTGTTAAAAGTTGTTGCAGTAAATAAACTTCGAATGACTTTGAATGGTCTAATGTATTAAATTGTTGAAATTGTAAGGGTTGTACTGGGGTGGAATATATGTGTTTCACTATCAACAAAAATTGACTAAACGTCAACTCCTACATGCTCTTTGAAAATATTCTGATTTTTCAACTATCCCCTTTAATTCCACTTTGAGCTTGTTGAGAATGACAAGCTTGTGTATCACAGTTGTAATGTGTTATCTGATTATTTCCGACAGTGGGCTTCTTTATAAACCCATGAAAACATAAATTATTCATCAGTTGTGTATAGCCTTTATAAGTTTTTTTGCCTAAATTGGCCAACCAAAAGATTCTGAACTTAGGGCTCTACCGTCTAAAGATCCTTGCCGGACACATGTTACTGCAATACAATATGAAGACTACTAACGTATATTAAAAACGGAAAAGTGTGACATGTTGGCAGATATTTTTATAATTTTTTGAAAACGGGAAATGTCTGAAATTGTGAAAAAAAATCGTAATTAATTGCCACAGTAGATAGAAATATAATATGAATTATTATTAAGTATTGACTACTACTTAAAATCCTTTGATAATTGGACATATAGGATCTTTTATCGTATCGATTGTTAAATGATACACGCCATACAAAATAGGCTGATCATCAATACAGCATACTGTATACTAAAAATAGAATGAAAATTCGATATTGGTCATGTATTTATTTACTTATTAAATTTTAAGGCTATAATTATTAATTTTTGAGTGTAACGATTAGAACACTTATAAATGTTTGCAAAACTATAGCGGACTGTCGTAATGAATGTAATTCAATATGTTTCGGCCTTCTTCGAGCAAATACACAAACCTACTTTGTGTGTTTTACAGAAAAATGTCATTCCGACATTAATACATATTTGTTCAAGCATTTATAAGTGTGTATCTAATGATTTTGTGTATATATATATGTTTGTCGTCTTATCACATGTTTCTCGTATTGGGAATATTAAGTACATAAATGTCAAAGTAAGTAATAATTAGTATGACGAGTTTCCCTCACGACGCAGGGTGCGCTTATTCTACGTTTTATAGAACACCTGATACCACTTTCCATTTGAGGATTTTACATACCTAACAATCATACGGCCTGCTATTGAGTCAACTGGCGTGGTTTCAAATCCCCGGTTGAACGTGGTAGGAGTAGGGTCGCCTGTACAGCCTCGTGGGTTTTCACCGGGTTCTCCGGTTTCCTCCCACTGCTAAAGACCCCTACGTGCAAGCGAATTATTGAAATGAAATTAAACCATGTTAGTCCCGAAATGACATAGTTTGTGTCGGGTGGACGTTAAACCCCATCCTCCCCACTTAGTTAAAGCCCCAATAACACTCTTGTTGTAACTGAAAAATATATCCCAATCTTCATTCTGGTCAACAAATCGTATTATTATAGAATATTTCAATTAAATGATGATATAAATTTCACCTTAACACACCTAATTTAAAAAATTGGAAAAATTCAACCAATTGATTTGAACAGTCTAACGTAAACCTTTTCAAATGTGACTTGGATTTAAAAATATTTTCGAACCCTCTGGACAAATAAAATAGGTTGTAATGGATAATTTACACAACAGGTAGGACATTTAAACATCTAGTACTTAGAATAAGGGTATTATTTATTTTCTGGAGCTACCAAGCCAGCAAGGATGTTATTGTCCCTTTAACAATTGGTTGAACTGTATTTAAATCTCTTGGCCAGTACCCTATAGCCCGAGGTCATCTTCACTAACTATTGCTCCCTGTAATGTCCTACTTGTAGCACGTGTCATAACCCTATTTAAAGATACATTATGTAAGATTTAGGTAAAATAAAACTCGCCGTGCTTGCTGAAATAGTTCAAAAAGAAAAAATGCAAAATAAATATTTTGAAAATTTCATTCAAATTACTTTATTCTGAGCCATGTTATCACTGTTTGTTGTTTTGACAAGATGTGTGTATTGATTGTTTATTATCGTAATCACGGTTCTGGTATATTAAATCATTAAATGACCGAAACGTTCTAATCGACTTAAAATCGGAGTCATCGGATAGCCTACAGTTGATTATGTTCTGGCCATGTCAATAAATTGATGCATAAAGACAGACCTACAATAGGCAATTTTTTATCCTGATTTTAAATCTATAAAAAATTTTTTTTGATCTTTGGGAAACGGGAAATGGTTTAACGTCCCACTGTTCGACACGAACTGGGATAATGGAAACTGGCATATCTCATGTATTATGATATTACCTAACTTTTCACCGCAGTCAAACTGCAAGAGATTATTTTACATGCACACCGATTACACATGGAGTTCTATTCTACATCTCCATTGAAACTCCTCGGAACCTTTCTGAGTTAACACGTGGTCGAACACGCGATCCAACAGGAATTTGATAAATGGCATAAACCTATTATGCAACATCCCTCGGTGTATTCTGGTAATTTCAAACGTGTTTGAAGTTATACCCAGTTTTACTTTCTGGCGTAATGGTTAAACTGGATAAACTTGCTTAATGAAGCATAAAAATAATAAAACTGCGGTGGCCATGGGTATCGCTCGGTGTGTTCTGGTAATGAAGCATAAAAATAATAAAACTGCGGTGGCCATGGGTATCGCTCGGTGTGTTCTGGTAATTTCTGGTGTGTTTTAAGTTATACTGGGTTATACGTTCGGGCAAGGGCTTAGTTTAGACACAGGGGAAGTTATTTTCAATTAATATTTTGGACCGGATAATCTTACACGCTGTGACTTGCTTGCAGGCAAATCAATAAACAACCCGAGAAAGTGGAATAGTTTTATATTTTACTATATTAAAGTAGCTAAGTCTCTAACTCAATATCATCCAAAATCTTCAACATAAAAAATTATTTGTCAGTTTAAATCATCATTGATGCCCTGATCTTACCGGAAAAGATGGGCTTCTGATATCTATTATTTAAGACAAAATTAACATTTTACCATTGGTACTCGAATCGTGTACCATAAATGCGTTTCAGCCCCAGTTCTAGCAGGAGACTCATGGAACGAGGCTAGAAACCTTGCATCAAATCAAACGGCGTATGCAGACTGGAATATCCAGACGCTAGAAATTTGCATTCGATTGAGACTGCTGGCTTATTTCCCCGAACATAACGGATTTGAAATTAGAGTGAAAACGAAAACCATTGAATGTAAATCGGTTTATATACATTCATATTACAGTATTATGTGCGTTGCGACCCACTTGTGTCAATTTCTAGGTCCCAAATGTTAGCGATTTAGCTCCTTTAAAATAACTATCGAATTTCAATTAAATGTAATGATGGCTCTTAGGCCTGTAATAATTATCTATATTGATTATGTTTATTGTTGTTAACTATGTCCGTCATCGACGATTTTTGTTATCTTTCTAGAATTATTTTCTATTATTATTTACATCTTTTAAGAGTAATAAGGTCACTGAATTGACCACATTGCTTGTTGATATCACAGTGATTAAAATAACGTCATCGACGATTTTTGTTAGCTATCTAGAATTATTTTCTATTATTATTTATATCTTATAAGAGTAATAAGGTCACTGAATTGACCACATTGCTGGTTGATATCACACAGTGATTGAAATAACTGTCAAACTTAACCTGTCAGTCTGGCAGGTGACCCATAAAAGTTGCCTGCCCATATTTTGTAACATATTATACAAAAACAAACTAGAATAATGCGTCAATGTTGTTTTAAAAGTTATTTATTGAGTCAGGCTCTAACTAAGAGATTACATATCAATCATCAATGTTGGTCAAAGTCTCAGTATAGTGTAGCATGTATTGTGTATATACATGTATAGTATATATCTTCTGCATGAGGTAACATACCTGTCCAATGTGCTGAACGATAGTTGATTATCCTTTCCATAGCTGCTGCAGAGCTGTGACGGTATGGTCCATCCATCTGGTGCCACCAATCTTCGTTGGCATCACTGGAGCTGATCCAAGGGACACCAAAGACTCTTTCAGCATTGACCTGAATAAAATTAATTAACTATTAGTTGTTAATCGGTGCGACAAAAAATTAACTACTCAATTCATTGATCATCTAATCTCTTTTTCTAATTTCTCGAACAATCTCATGTCTGACAACCAAGACAAAATGATTAGCTGCCACACACTATAACAAGTAAACATTTATCAATGTATAACAAAGACTTTTCAGCTATTGATGAAAACGTTTTAGAAACTGTTAAAATGTTAACTCGAACGATATATTAGTAACAATTAACATTAATTGTCAATGTAGACTCAGTTGAGCGTAGACAACACAAAAATAAACAAACCTTTAACTTGTAGATGACACAAAATGTTGGTCACTCACTTCACTGTAAACCCAACAAGAACAAAACAAACCACAAGATAAGAAAAAAAAACATAATTAAAATCAAAAACAAGATAAAAAACGCTAAAATTAAGAATAGGAACTTCAGAAAGTGAAACGTAAGTAAATAACAGCATCGACAAGGTTTTTACTGTCATGTGAATTTCAAGCACAGTAAAAGCAAGTTAGCATTAACGTTACAGTAGGACCTCCTCTGCTGTTATGATCTGTGTTAAATCTGTATTTAGCCAATCAAACCACAATTTTAAATAATTGAATTAAATTTTGAGTCCCATTAAGTGCTAAACAAATTTAGAGTTTACATGCTTCATTGCTTTGAGTTATAACTATCATTGGAAAATATGTCTTCTGAACGGTTTATATCTGTTTAATCTGGCATGTTTGATTATGATTGACTATGTGTGTGTTAGATAGAAACGATTTTTTTAAAATAAATCTTCATACAAACAATGATATCAGTAAAAAAGTCAAACTTGCCTTTGTAGGATGAGTACATAAGTCGAAGCATTTTTATTACATCTGCATACTGTTTTGATGTCTTGAAAGCCGCCTTGAAGCATAATTCCAATCGGTGGGTCATGCAGTGAACCAAAACAATTGAAGGTGAAATGTTTAGTTGAAGCTTCACTATCACACTATTTTTCTTTCCAGTATTTACCGAGGCTCCATCACAACCCAAAGCAATCAACTTGCTTGGAATGTTTATGTCCCTAAATATGTTCATTGCCTTCACAAGAGCTTGGTAATTTCCCTGCGAATCGGTCTTTTTGACGTGTACAAGTTTCACAAAAAATACAAAGACTGCACCCCTAATAGCACATCGGATGTACACAATTCCATTTTCCTGAGCGCTGACATCTGTTGAGCCATCACTCATTACAGAAAAGAATTTTGCATCTTTGATTTGCTGTTCAATTTTGATATTTTTAACTTCTGCAATTGTTATGTCCCTAAATATGTTCATTGCCTTCACAAGAGCTTGGTAATTTCCCTGCGAATCGGTCTTTTTGACATGTACAAGTTTCACAAAAAATACAAAGACTGCACCCCTAATAGCACATCGGATGTACACAATTCCATTTTCCTGAGCGCTGGCATCTGTTGAGCCATCACTCATTACAGAAAAGAATTTTGCATCTCTGATTTGCTGTTCAATTTTGATATTTTTAACTTCTGCAATTGTTGCAGTAAATAAAGCAGCAGATTTACTCGATGCATATCCTGACCCTATTTCAATTCCCTTTCGGGCGTATAGTTGTCGTGCCATACATAGTCCGTGAAAGGACGGGAGTTTTTGGGCAAATCATGGCAATTGCCAAATAAAATATTTAAATGCAAAGGCATTCAATTTCTCCATGGATCGCTCAGCCGGCGATTCACCCGGTTTCATTTCTTCGGTTTCCTGAATTCCATGGCCCTTGTATTTCTTTATTTCACTGGCTTTGTGATACAGTTTTTTCTGTGTGTATTATATGAAACAATAAATCGAAATGAATAGTATATTTAACGTCTGTACAATTTAGAGATGTAACCAAGACCGTGAACAAACATGTTAGCTGATATTCCATTTCATTTATTTTAAAACAACAACAATTTCTATTGCAAGGTTGGAAGAACTTTTCTTTATTTGCCATACTGTGAGTGGTCAACTACGAGAAAAGATTTCAGACGATGTGTTTTTTTATGTTTTGCAGCTAAACATTAAAATCTATTTCTAGTTTCTGAAGAAGGTCCTTTTACAACATATTGTCTGATATAAGATTAGAATAAAAAGATTATCAAGATGGCATCAAACCCTATCTTCAATGTTTTCCAATCTATTTCTACATATTTCTATTATAGCTTATTGTCCCATATAAACAGATTTAGACTATCAAGCGAATATAAATACATGCAGAGATATTATCATCAAATACAAAAAGATAGGCTGGCACTGCCAGGCAGGATACGCCCACATTTTCTAGAGATGGACAGAGAACAAGCAATACCGAAAGTGATTTTTCCTACATCTTTAAGTCCGGTATTTCATACTGTATTGGGAGCAGCCATTTAGTTGGTCAGTTCCAGTCTGATATTAATGAAATTCGAAACCGACAATGATTATGGTGTGACGGTACACAACCTAGAAATGTGACTTTTCATCAAAATCGGATAAGAATTGTGACCTGTAGAGAGTCCACAACCATGATATACCATATTTTTACACTATTCGCGTACAAACGGCGACCATTTCGTCCGTGAATTTTGGTACGATTTTCACGAAATTAGAACTCAACCATCCTCATCAAAATCAAATTAAAATTGTGACCTATACAGGATCCACAATCATGATATATCATTTTTTTAACAGTATTCGCGTACAAACGGCGACCATTTTGTCTGTCAATTTTGGTCCGATTTTCCCGAAATTCAAACTCAACCTTCCTTACAGTGTAACGGTGATATAATCAAACGTTTTATTAAATTGGATAATAATTGTGACCTCCAGAGGGACCACAAGCTAAAGAAAGGGGGATTTTGCGTATAACCAGGGGCCATTATTCAGGAAGTTACGATCCGATATGCGCAAATATCGAAAAGAACCAGGATCTTTGGGTTATAACCATGAATTTCAAGTTTCATCAAAATCGAATTAAAATTGTGACCTTTACAACGTCCACAACCTTGATATACCATTTTTTAACAGTATTCGCGTACAAACGGCGGCCATTTTGTGTGGCAATTTTGGTCTGATTTTCCCGAAATTCGAACTCAACCTTCCTTACGGTGTAACGGTAATATAATCAAACGTTTTTTTAAATCGGATAATAATTGTGACCTCCAAGCTAAAAAAAAGGCAATTTTGCGTATAATCAGGGGCCATAATTCAGGAAGTTACGATCCGATATGCGCAAATATCGAAAGGAAGCAAGATCTTTGGGTTATAACCATGAATTTCAAGTTTCATCAACATCGAATCAAAATTGTGACCTCCACAGGGTCCACAACCTTGATATACCATTTTTTAACAGTATTCGCGTACAAACGGCGGCCATTTTGTATGGCAATTTTCGTCCGGTTTTCCCGAAATTCGAACTCAACCCTCCTTAGGGTGTAACTGTGATATAATCAAACGTTTTTTTGAATCGAATAATAATTGTGACCTCCAAGCTAAAAAAAAGGCGATTTTGCGTATAATCAGGGGCCATAATTCAGGAAGTTACGATCCGATATGCGCAAATATCGAAAGGAAGCAAGATCTTTGGGTTATAACCATGAATTTGAAGTTTCATCAAAATCGAATAAAAATTGTGACCTCCACAGGGTCCACAACCTTGATATACCATTTTTTAACAGTATTCGCGTACAAACGGCGGCCATTTTGTATGGCAATTTTCGTCCGATTTTCCCGAAATTCGAACTCAACCTTCCTTAGGGTGTAACGGTGATATAATCAAACGGTTTTTTAAATCGAATAATAATTGTGACCTCCAGAGGGACCACAAGCTAAAAAGGGTGATTTTTCGGACAATCAGGGGCCATAATTCAGGAAATTACATTCCGATAGCCGCAAATATCGAAAGGAACCAAGATCTTTGGGTTACAAACATGCATGTCAAGTTTCATCAAAATCGGTTCAAAATTGTGACCTCTATAGGGTCCACAAGCTAAAAACGTGATTTTTCGTACAATCAGGGGCCATAATCCATGAAGTTTTGATCCGATACATGCCAATATCGAAAGGAACCGATATCTTATGGGGATAAACCTATATTTCAAGTTTCGTCAAAATCGGATAAGAATTGTGACCTGTAGAGAGTCCACAAACAAATTGTGGACGGACGGACGTCCGGACGGACGGACGGACGTCCGGACGGACGGACGGACGTCCGGACGGACAGGGGCGACGACATAATACGTCCACATGAAAATGTGGGCGTATAATAAAACTGTTTTACTGCGCAGTTCACAGATAAGGAGGGATTCTGATACAGGATTTAAAGTCTTATCTCAGTTGCCTAGGGGATATCCAAGTAGACCGCGTATTGTCTGAATATGACATGGCATTGACGTCGTTATCAAACTAAATGATCCCACTATATTCCTAGACAAATACATAGCAAAATATGTACATTTGAATCCATATTTCGTTTTTATGTAACCCTAAATAAAATGTTGTAGCTATTTGGTTGCTGACATTCTGTTTAATCTTGAGTAAGTCTAAATAAATGTTACGTATTGTAATTCCAGTTGACTTTCAGAAAACACTAAGATTATTATTAGAGGTAAATGTATTTGATCTATGATATCCGAATTTAGCCGTGGTAGTTCAATGAGTCAGAGGCTTGCTCGCTCACCAGGAGACCTAGCTCGCCTCGAGTGTTTACCGAGAAGAAAGTTCCTTGTCTGTGGTTCAGGGCGGAGGGCCTGACAAGGAAAGCGTCTGGGCGTTCACATGGTACATTAAAACGAGGTCTCCTGTTTACATTAGCATGTAACATAACCCTTTATATTTGTCCAGGCAAATCTAACTCATAAAAGTAAAACAGTGAGGGACAAGTATCCGTCTTCATAGTCATGAGTTGTAAAATAATAATGTCTAATAGTAGACAATGGTTGCTACAAAACCGTCAGTCTCAGGTGCGATAAAGATAATCAGATTATTACATGATATATTTTACAATTAGTGTCTGTCATTTGAGGAATGTTTAACCATTTACAGCAACAATATTATGAACATTGTACAAGAAATTTCAATTCCGTCCAGTATTTTCGAAGCTATGGACAACTTGAACATTTAATTTCCCGTTAGGGTTTTAAATATTATCCAATCTTCGTTAGAAATAATATAATACTTTTCTTTTTATAAAGATTGTAATACAATCATTAAAAGAATTAATACAGCTGAGATGATACTTATATATAAATAAAACATCTCTACAATATGGCTGACATTTTACTGGTTGGTCAAATGAAATGTGATTGGGCTGAGATAGATTATTGTTATGTATGTACTCATTACTTATCTTCCCGGTATGGTTTGACAATAGCCAATACAGGAATAATGAGATGAAATAAATGTTCGTAGACCAATTAGGTAATCTGGATTTAAAACTAAATCTTGCATTAATTTCTGTAGTCTTCGAGATATAATCTGGCATTAGTACGATACGTAAGCGAAGAGATGAATTTAATGTAAATGTATTAATTTTGTAATTTGACTGTAAACTTAATCCTTCAGTAACATTTATATCAATTTTTCTCCAATAAACCGATAATAGAAAAATAAAGAATTTTAAGGTTTAAAATCTCCTTCTACAGCGTCGAAGTAAAACGTATAAAATAACATATGATTCGAAAGGGATAAATTAAGCATTGAAGTCTAGTGAGAAACAATATAGCATTTAACCGGCATCACCATATGATTTTTAAAAGTCTTAATTCTACAGCTACAAGTATCTCTACATCGTCGAAATACCCGTATTCGGTAGCCTGATTGGTGCAGAATGGTCGGGCGTTTACTTGAATTTATTCATTCATTCGTTTTATACGTCGGACATATTAAATTTGTATTATGTTGTTTTACATGACACGCAATGTAAAGATCCTGTTTAACTTATCAAGTATCTTGGAGTATCTTAGAGAAAGTGCAAACAGCGTTGCCACGCTGGCTCTCTGTTTCCACCCTACGGCTGTGTCGTTTTTAACCTACAAAAACCTACGCTTGGATTCTACCATTAACCTCTATGTACCATGTGAAATTAAGTTTAACAAACTTACAGGCATGTGAAAAGGGCGTTTCTGTCTCTCTCTCACTCCCTCTCCCTTGACTCTTGAGTAATAGCTCCCATGGCGAATTGTCACAATTTCTTGACTTTTCAGTACCCCCCCCCCCGCCATAGCTTGCGTGTTCATTAACATAGTGTCATGTGATAAAACAACAGATTCCCCCCACAATGCAAGCTTAGCCTACTTTTCACAAATTATCTAGCAACACAACCTGTGCACCCAGATCGTAATGTCTCATTGGCCGTTGCTCTTTAAAATGATGTCAAATTATTTTACGATTTTGTTTGATTACATGAATAATATACGTCAATTTTAGTTTTCTCACCATTATTTTATGTTGTGCCCAATGCTGTGAAAAAATCCCTACGATAACCTACGGTTTGATGGTTTTACCCGTAGGTTTAACCTACAACCTACGAAATGGATTTTTACCCTACCGTGGCAACACTGACTGTGCAAAGAAAGATTGCTTTTTAAAACATGAAACTCATTGTCTGTCATATTGTTTAATAAGGCTCAACTTGTGGAAACACCCGGCTCGTTGCGCATATTATTGATTTGTTAATTGTGATTGAATTGATATCTATCAGTAAATCTGATTAAAACACAAATCTTATTTCGTTTCCCGGGGTTGTGATGGCCGAATGGTAAGCACGTGCTAAAGCCTATCATTGAGTCAACTGGTGGAGTCGAATCCTCGGTTGGACATGACAAGGAGTATTGTCGCCTGTCCAACATCGCGGGTTTTCTCCCAGTCCTCCCACTGCTAAAGACCTGAAGCGACACTTCACTACAACTTGCCAAATCTTCGTCTTGCGTGTGCCACTGAAATTAAAGAAAAACAAAACGAAAAATAGGTTTGTATTTTAATCAAGATTGTCCCAGAGAGAAGTGCGCATATTTATTTTACTGGAGCCATAAAATGGAGAAAACAATGGCTGATTTCTAGGCGTACCATTTTCCAAATTGTGGGACCCAACACCCCCTTAACGGTAAGCACAGCGTCCTTGGTGCTCGCTGACCGCAGCCGTATGTGTGTTATTGGTTAACTATAAACACACTCTGTATATTATATGATTCAGCAATCAAGGGTTAGGTATAACCCGTCTTGAGACAGTATTCCCATACATCACAGCACTGAATTACATGTATATTTCTTTAGAAATGATGTTTAGAGATCGAGTTAAAGTATGATGGAATGATCTAACGCTTTCAAATTAATATTCCGAATGACATGTTTCTGAGTTTTGATTCAAGTTAACGTTTTCCATTTATCTTACTGACAGCTAATAACGAAATTAACTTTTTGATTTTAATTCAGACGCAGCTTCGTCAAAGGTAATAAAAAATAAAGCTTTCAGGTTTTAATAATCCAGACATTTCCTTGTTTTAATTATCCGTATTAGATTTAAACAGTATTTATCCAGAATACTTATATAGCCTATACTCACAAAGGGACTAATACAAATAACGGGATAACCTGTAGCGAGAGAGAGTTAAAGAATGGGGTTTAACGTCCACTCGACTCTAACTTTTTTAATTCAATAATTCGCTTCCGCGTAGGGGTCTTTAGCAGTGAGAGAAAACCGGAGGACACCCACGGGGCTGGACAGGCGACCCTATTCCTTGTCACGTACAACCTTGGATTCGAAGCCAGTTGGCTCAATGACAGGCTTTATGATACAGCGCGCACGAGCTAACCATTCCACCATCCAACCCCACAATATACTGTAGCAACGGTAGGCTTAAATAAAACTGTTTCCAGAATGGAATGATATATAACTATAAACAGGATCTTAATTATCAGCTGGTAATGGCAATGTAGCAAAATAAGAATGGTTTTATTATTAGGGGTTGGGTAATGGTGGGATGGAAGGGGCAAACACACACACCAAAATAACTTCATTAAACAAAACAGGCGACATAATTTAAGATTGTTAACACAAATGATAAACATGAAACTGATGAGGTTAGCCATCTTCGAAAGCAATAAATGTATTACAGGATAAGTATGATATTTGAAATCATAATATTTGCAATGATCTGCATGGACTATAATCCACAGACTTAAATAACAAATAAACTTAAACACGTGTTCAAGTGTAATGATCGGAACTGAATGTTTTGATCTAAATATTTTGAGGTCAAATGCATATTTAAATACCTTATTCATCGTTGTCAGTTAACTCCTCAAATGATAAAGCTATATGTTTAAGACCGAATGTCCATACGCTGCCTTTTGCACACACATTGGATATAAAATGCTGTTCATCAAATTGATAGAAAGATCGCTAAGGGTCACTACAATCGTCGGATCTTTTATTTGCCCAGTTTAGATTTTAAAACGGATTGAAATCTATCATTTTTATTTTAACCGTATCATTTTCAATATACGGTATATTGGCATAAGGATAAATTTGTGACACGCGTTTTGTCGGAAAGCTGCAACCTCTGGTTGGTAAATTTTTAGTTGCTTGGTTACCTAATATGCTCACAGAATGGCCTCCCGTATCAACAGCGGAACGGATAAACACACCAGATACGAATCCAATAAATAACGTTAGTGGCAATGCGATAGGCATACCCGTTCGTTCGTTTCTGGAGTTCAGCGTTCACAGGTGATATCGTAGACAAGGAAATACCCGTCACGCCACCCGCTTAAGTATCGCACGACAATTAAGAACCTGCAGAAGAAACCATAACTAGACGCAACGGGTTGCAGCAAAAAAAACCCAGAAAAATACATATGCTTCACAGTAATATATAATATTAGTCTTCCAATATTACACAGATCACAATTCTACGAAATACAATTAATCCGTATTACTGAGCGACGTATCGACGAGAAAGTAAACATGCAACGCAATACTTGTTTGATGCCGACAAACCGTGGTCGACGCTTGGAGTCTATTATATACTTAGTTATTATAATAACGGATTTGTCAGAGATAGATATCTCTGTCCGTTATTGGTCTTCTCTATACGCAAGTAGTATGAAAATAAGGCTTTTCTCCATCTCTGTTCTAAGGTTATTTTAGAATCCTTACCGTCTATTTTTCACCGTGATTCTGCTTTGGTCATCAAAAGGAATCATTTCTTGCCATATCCATCACAAATTTATATAAATCCAAAAATCCAACTCCATTTTCATGTCGAATCGTGCGATACAAATACAAAAACAACATTCATTGGAATAGAGCCGCCATTTTCAAACTAACGCTCAGCCACTCTTGCAAATTTGGGACTGGAATTTTACTGTAAACGAAAATTCGTGCTGTACACGGTCAACATACATGAGTAATTATTAAATAAAATCTATAAAATAGAACAACGAATTATATTGACGTTCATAAATATTTTAAATAGTCTATATATTATTCTCGTGTACAGTGAGAATTTTCGTTTACGGTAAAATTCCAGTCCCAAATTTGCAAGAGTGGCTGAGCGTTAGTTTGAAAATGGCGGCTCTATTCCAATGAAAGTTGTTTATGCATTTGTATCGCACAATTCCATATGAAAATATATTTGGATTTTTATAAATTTGTGATGGATATGGCAAGAAATGATTCCTTTTGGCGACCAAAGCAGAATCACGGTGAAAAATAGACGGTAAGGATTTCAAAATAGTC
Organism: Patella depressa; assembly: GCA_948474765.1. Lineage (NCBI taxonomy): Eukaryota > Metazoa > Mollusca > Gastropoda > Patellidae > Patella > Patella depressa. The sequence continues at coordinate 16,147,986 of OX419720.1, forward strand.
TTAGAACGGAGATTGGGAAAAATCCGGGAAAAGCCTTATTTTCATACTACTTGTTAATAAGGCTAACCAGAAACGTAATGGAGAAGCGGAGCGAAAACAAATTTACGTTACTTGAAGTAACTATTATATACTATGTATCGACATCTCTGCGTCGTATTCAGAAAATATAAGATTGTTTTAATGAGTAACTGTATTCCATATATAAGTGTAACCTATATATTTCCAGTTAGATACTAAATGACACAAAAAATATTTTAAAGAATATTGTTTACAAGCATACCAAAGGGCGGAAACTGGTTTGAAAGTTTAATCAGTTGGAATTAAATTTCGATTATACAGTTGATTATAAACACTTCAAAGATCGTCTCCACATAGAATTGATAAAAGGGCCTAGCTGCTCGATATCGTTATATCACGGACGTTTTACATCGATGTAAAATGAAGTTATCTCAAATGGACCGTATAATGTATTTTTCCCTTTCTTTTACACAGCAGCAACTCTATGTTCTGGATATGGATTAAAAAGCAGTCAAACTTGAAAGAAGGGGCATTTATTTTAAGAATCAATTTTCAATATAAACGTCTGAGTAACTCTTATCTTTACTAATAAGCTGAATCTCGGGAGCTTAGTTTCGGTCATCTGGTCGTTACACTAAGACGAATCTTACTGCAGTATGTCCGTAATTTGGTTAGTCCAAATGGCCCATAATATACATTAAAAAAATGTTAAGCACCCTTTGAGGTATTTTTTCATAATGACCTGTCATACAAGATTTGGGGCTGAGACCCCGGCAATATAACCTCGGTAAAACAAATGTGATTTGCAAGAATACGTCTTTGACAATAAGGATGTCGCCGTGACCCTGCAATAGGATCCTTTTCATCTTCAATCACGATGTTTTCGACTCGGCACTTTCATACTTTTTGGCTCAAATATAGCATCTTGAAATTATTTTCAAAATCATGATTATAATCTCAGAATTGGAAAATCTCAGAACTGGAAAAACTCTATAAGTTTTCTTATCGTCAAAGATCTATTCTTGCAAATCACATTTGTTTTTCCATTGTCGAGGTTTGAACGTCATTGTGAAAAATACATAGGGTACTTAACTATTTTCTCTGTGTATATATTCTATAACGTATAATCTTGATAATGCTGATGAGGCATTGTGGGGTTTATTTCTGAAACAGAATATTTCAGCAAGGGTGTAGCGGTATCATTAAGTCTCGTGTGCGATTCAAATGCAAAGAGGTTAATTGAAACTGTTTCGGTATATTAAGGGGTGTACATTCGCCATATATTGACGCCGGTGCTATCTAAACGGACTTAGACCTAACTATTATGCGTGGAATCTATATAAACTGATTTCATTCAATTTCTTACATTTGTATTGTAACATTTTATTAGATACGTTCGTCGAAATACGTGAGCAATTGAAAGACAGTCGTTGGCGCCTAGTTAGTCTTTTCCACAAGTTTGTTTGTGGATCAACCATTTTTAATTACTTCCGTGTTGTTGAGATATGTTTTGCTTTGTAATTTGTTCAACGAGGTTTCTCATTATAAATGGAGACCATACGTCCGAGAATAGCTAAAGTTTTCCACTGCTATGTGTAAGCTATGTGAAATCCTCAAAGGAGGAGTGGACAATGGGGTTATAATAAATTTATCCTGAAAACAATGACTGGACGATTAGATTTTGGCTGGTTCCATTTTCACGAGATTTACGCCAAGACGTGTGGGTTGCACATCGCTTTTCTTGGTTGTTGTGTTAAACATTTTTGTATAACTCCCACGTGGGCCATTTTCACGTCACAAACTCTGTTTTAAAAAGTTTATATTTATGTTATTTTCTTTTGTAAATTATGTAGGTCTATCATTTTATATGCATAAATGTCAGGACTTCGGTCCCTAAAGGTATCGAATTAGTTTGATTGTTATGTTTCCAAGGCGATCCAATCTGATGCGCAGTTATATTTATTTCTTATTGTGTAGCCCATTTATTGTGTACAGATGTTTAATGCATGTTTAAATGTGTGTTACCAAAACAAGTCCGCGCTGTATAATAATATGGTGTATCGCCACACATTTTCTTCCTCGTGGCACACTTTATGGTGTAGGTCTGCCTGTATTAGTTCAATCGGTGCCGACAAGTAGGACATTAAATGTCATTTTCTATTAATAATAACATATCGTAGTGCCTGATATAAATTCTTCAACTCTTGAGAGAGGATCTGTCAATATTTTAATGATGGAAATACATGACAAGTATTATATATCATTATCTAAATAGATTTCTAGTGCTAACTTTGGGTTTCATATGTCCTCCTTTCATCATAAAGTTGGAAATCTATTTAGTTTTCCAAATTTGATCAGGATTCAAGTCGGGGAGGTGTATAGGGTTTCGGTAGTCTATTGTTGTCGACTAAAACTCAAACAAAACACCCTATAAAATAACAACTTTCAAATTTTCTTTATTGGATCAAACCACTGGTTTTAGTTTTTGTTTTGTTTCGATTTTCGAAAATAGTTTCATTGTTTGTGCGACTTCTTCACTTTTAGCTAAACATGGAGACCGGGTGGCTCATTCAGTACTATGCTGGCTTGCTAGCCTTGAGGTCTCGGGACCGGTTCTGGTGTGGTTTCTAATTGTCAGTGGACGAATTTTGGTCCCTGGCGACTTGGTCTTAGGCAAATTTGTCTGGGGAGAATTGATTCCGGGCAAATTGGTACCGAGCGAATTTTGGCCCTGGGCATTGGGCGACGCTGGGCATCTTGCTTGTAAATACATATTATTATCACATTATTCAGGGACTGAACTACCCTCACCCCACCACCTTGGAAATTTATGGGACCCAGGCGATTTTGGGCCTCGTGTGATTTAGGGCTCCGGTCAAATTTTGGCCCATGGGGAAAAAGTAATAAGGGGCGCAAACAACGACCCTAGGTGTTCCCTATGAATAGTAGAAACGATCAGCAAACATGTTATTACAAAAATATTGATGTAACATATCAATATCAGCAAATGGTTAAAATAAAAACTGTTTCTGACACAATGTTCAAGTTAATAATGAGATTTTGGCGTGGTTTCTCTTTTGTTAACTTCCTCTTTTAAGATTGTAAGATTGCCAGGAGAAATCATGTTCTTCGACTCCACTCGATCAAGACACAATTACATGTGTACGTGATCAGTGACATAACTCTACACTCAATCATCTCATGTTGCTTTATGTTTGGCTTCTTCAGTTGTCGAGACGACCTGTTTGTAAGGATTACATCTATTAAAGAAATTACCGCTTTAAAGCGCAACGATAAAGAACTCAAATATTGATAGTCGGATAGGATATTCCAGTATAGTTTGGATAAGATCAATGCCGATATTGTGCAATATTTATACGTGATGAAATTTAGCTTTCCTTGTCTGATCAACTAGAATTGATGATTTGATTGATTACGTTTTAAATGGACATAAGGGAATATCTGGTTCTAGCAGCATGTCTAGTTCAATATTTAGTTATGAGCTCAGCTGTGTTTCACGAAGAATGTATTTGATCTCAAAATGACGCCATTGACACGTTTGATATACAAGTCTATTGATGATAGAGCCCCCATCAGCAGAGTTGTCGATGCTAACTATAAAACCATTCCACCCAAAAAGTTTTAAATGCAATACAATCAAATGTTTTAGAATGTCCACTGCATTTCATAAACGAGCACTGACCTATGTCTAGTTTTATCCTTTAGAATAATTATATGAACAAGTTACACTCCGTCTAGAACAACCCCGTGTATTCTGGTAAGCTACGTCAACTTGTGGCCATCCATGTAAGAGATTCGTCAACTTAAACGATGTCATATACGATGGTCGTTAACTTGTAGTTACGTACGAGATTCGTCAACTTGCATTCGTATGCATGCGTGTGTCATATTGCTGATTTCCGTTACAATCCAACTATCCACACGAATAGAAGAGAGGAAAGAACGACAGATACAAATTTAGGCCATTTTATCGGCTGTGAAATGAATGTTGCATTACGATCAGACGTGGTGAATAATACCCATAATAGATAAAATTAATTACTGGTTAAAACAATTCTAATACTATTATGTTGTAATGATTGTAATCCAGCACATAATAATAAAATGAAATACAAGAAATCATAATTTTGGAGGAAATTACCTCCCTTCACTCTATCGCCCGCTTCACTTACTTATCAGGTCATCAGGATATTGACACAGAAGCATTTAACAGCAATGCCAGAAACTCGTAATAGTTACTGTCTAAGAAATAACAATACATTTTTCCGGAAACTTATCCTAAATTATCACAAACGAGAGTTTAAGGTAATAAAATACAAATTTACGACTTCTTGTTAATCTTAGTTGGAAAAAAATCTGGTTTCAGTAGATACTAAATACGATATTTAGACATTCAAATCTTTTGTTAACGCTTGTCATCAGTAGTAAAATAGTTCTGACGAAATAATCACGGGATATTAAGTGATAAGATTTAATATGGCTGATATTTGAAAGTGTGAACCTATCATCTGAGATTAGTTAACAGGAAACGTGTCAGTGTTATGGGAGAATGTCGGCATTACCTGACATCTCGAGACACATTGACCCATTAAATTCCCTTAATTATACAGGCTAGAAATATATCCATCAAATAAAATATCTTTTAAATAAATTTTAAAAGGAGTGGCCCAACAATCCAAGACACGTTCATTGACCATGTGTATGCATAATGACATCGTTAAATGTCTTTCTGTTACCAGTGGCGTCGGTGGTTGGAGAAGCAAAGTACAAGGTTAAGGAGGCATAGACACTAGCTTCAACTAGGGGTAGGGGGCCTCCCCCTGAAGATTTTGAAATACAGGCCGCCGGAAATGCAGTCTGGCAGTATTTCAGACAATGATAGTTGAGGTAAAGTCTCAAACGAACGGACTCACGAGCGCCAAACCAGGAAGTAATTATGGGGAGTATTCAGGTACCGTTAATAGAGATAAATACAGCTAATCGGATGCCGTCTGTCGCCAGAGAGGAAAGTGTCAAATGAACGGACTTGCGAACCCCAATGAAATCCCCAATAAAATGAAAAGTAGACTGCCTGAAACGCAGCCTAGCAGTATTTCAGGCCTTGATTTGGCGCCGCCGCTGTCCGTGACATATATTTTCTAGGAGATCAGTTCATTATTGTAAATCATAGTGGTATAACAATACATCATAATCTAAATACCACACCCACAAAGGACAACATAAGCTCACGTTCGTATATCATATACAGCTGCGGATTGGAACCGGCCCGGGCTCCCGTGTCGGAACGGCCCCTTTTACTGACCCGAGGAGCCCGGAGGAGGTGGTCCGGGAGCTCTCCTCCTCTCGAGGAAGACCGGCGCCGCTGTTTGTAAACCAAAAATCACTCCTAACTGTCATCGAGCCCGGACGCCTATGTCCGCGAATGTTACAACATCTAACCGTTGCTTCAATACTTACCAATTCCCGTCCGTTGTGTAGACACCTGGCTAATTAGCATTGTCCAATCCGAAGTCGTGGCACATAACACACTGTAAACAAACAAGTATTCAGCCAGTAACCGTGACTGTAACCTTAAATTGAGAAACTCACGGAAAACCAGTAACCTTGACATTGATCGATCTTTGAACTTTGCAAGTCATTTGTCACTTGTAAACATTTCAGCCACAAGCGCGAGACTTGGTATTCACGACGACCGATGAATCTGATAGGTTCCCAAGCTGGGCTCGTTACCCAATCGAACTTAGTGGCGAAATATGCAGGGTATTACGCGAAGGGCTTGATTAGATGTAGTTAAGGCGAGATCAAGCCTTCTATGGAAGTTGTAGGAAATAGGCTTTATCTAGTTTGATTTGGGCAAGACTTTGTAGGGATATGCCCAAGGTAAATCTCATCAAAGGGAGAAACTTACTAGAGGATGCCATAGGCTTGATACGGTTTTATTCGGGTAAGACACAGTGTCTTTGTAAGGAAATGCCCAAGGTAAATCTCATCAAAGGGAAAAATATTTTATAAACCCAGTTTATCACGTGACTTGATTGAGGTCAAAATCCATTTTCAGCTTGTATTAGTAGCTTTACTATAAATATTGAAGCCTATGTTACATCAAACATTAAATTACCATCAGTATTCCACGTTAAGCCAGCCCAACTGTATTTTATAAATAAAATCAATATATTCATACCGTAAAAAGACTGAACCGAACTTGACTAACTGATATGTTCCACTGAGAAGTAGAATGGCAAAATCTAAGCTTGGATTTCAAATAACTTCTTGAGATTGAATTCAGTTGTCATTATGTGTACAGTATCTTCAAAACACAATCCAATATTGTCCCTTGATAGACTCCGGTTACTCGTACACAATAGCTCATAAAGCAAGAGTGGCGGAAGCCGTTGACTTACAAAGGGTTGTTTAAACCCGTTGAAATTCAAAAGTGCATTTTACAAAACATTGTAGCATGATATGAGATTCGGAAAGCCAATGTGTCTTCAAGCCACTAAAGTGAGAAACACCAACTGGTAAATAAGATAATTAAATGAAACCTAAATGTATTTGAATGTCCCAAATAGAATTGAATTCTAAATGTGGTAAACAAAGCGATCTCTTTGATTTACTGCAATATAACTAATTTAATAAACTGATCTGAAGAGTTATGTTAGTGATATATTTAGTCGCAAATAGTTTTTTGTACGTAAATGTTGAATATGAAAGATGACAGGGACGAACTCCTGGCGGATATTCTGGATTTGTACATGTCAGCTAGTAGTTTTATGTTTACGTTTATACCTGTACGTCAATAAGATATATAATCAGGGGCTGTTGGGCGATCGCTCAAAGGGTCGGTCGGACAAAAAATGAAAAAAAAAATTATTTTGTCCAATTCGTCTTAAAAAAAACCTTTTTCTGTTGAACATTATATGTGAGAGGGGGGTATTGGACCGACCATGGAGCCATGATGATCATATAGTATGTGGGCCGGTGGCTTTAACAGGCTGTCACGCCATCACTGTAGTCTGGCATGAGCTGGAATAATAGGCTTTCTGTGCTGGGTGTGGGTCAGAATTCGGAATCCTGCAATGGGGATACGAATTTCAACCGAAAATTTCATTGGATTCACCTGACACTGTCTCCCGCAAACTTACTAATTATTAAGTCACCACCACGCTGTTTGTGGGGATAAGCCAGAATCCAAAATTAAAAGCAGCTTTTATGATTTTCATTTTCGTCACTCTGTACCAATGTGTTTCTTGGCCTTCCATCACAGGAGGAATCAACTAGAGCTCCCGGCAACAAAAATGGGACATTTTTCAATGAAAATATTCCTGCTGATTCAATATTTCTAACTGGTTAATCAAATGGTCAAAATTTTCTCAATTAGTCTCATTTTTCAACCAGTTAAATTCTCTTCACTCTTGACGATACTACTAATAATATGACGATATAATAATTTCACAGGTTGATGGTTGTAAATTACTTGCGGGTCGTGGTTTTGGCCTAAGTTGATCGATTTATGAAATACATTATTTGACAGAGATTATAATCAGATATTGCACCAAATCGCATATTTGGGTTTATTTTTCGAAAATGTCCAGGGGAAGGAGCGTAGCTTATCATGCCCCCCCCCCCTTAAGAAAATTTTGGAATATTTGACGGTTGCAAAAACGTTTTCCTGCTATTTCAGTCTGTGAACAAAGCAACTTCAAAGTGGTCTGACATAGCCTAATTAAGGTGGCTGACTTGAATTCCAATCATGACCGTTGGGAGAAAATTTAACTGCCGCAAACCCGTTTTCCTGCTATTCCAGCCTGTGGATACAGCAACTTCAATGTGGTCCAATTTAGTCTACCTGGCTGACCCGAATTCCAATCAATCGTCGCGGGGTATGGGGGCTTTACCCTCCCGGAGAAAATTTAACCACCGCAAATGCGGTTTCTAGCCCGTGTAGGCAAGTCCAAAAGTATCCAATGGTTTCGTAACCGAAATCCCTCTCTGAATTTCAACCATCCAATCAGACTGTTGCAGCCACAAATAATAATCGATGCCGAGTAAATGAATTTTTTTTTTTTTACTTTAATCGTCTGCCCTTAAAGTCTGCTTGCCCGAAAGTTAGGCTACCCCTGGCTCGTACGCCTATGCTGGCGGACGTTGCTTAAGGAACATGATTTCCTATGGCTTCCAATAGTAAGTTTCTTAAGAAACACACCTCTACGATCCCACCCCTGGTAGACATGGACGTAAAGCTCTGGGAACAACCGAACGACCGGTGGGGTATTCTCTTGCGAGTTATATTTTTATGAGGGATTTGATAATTAAATTTACAAGGTCCCATATCTACCTTAATCTAGCGCGTAGATCAACCAGCGTGCAGACAGACAGGAAAAGTATGAATAACCCATCAAAAATAATGATTAAATTCCAGTCTTTATTATGATTAAATTCACATAAAATATACACCTCCGTGTTCTAAGATGCACATAGATTCTTAAAAACGCTATGATACAACATTTCAGCGTCTAAAAAGACGACAATGTTATACGGACCTTCTCCGTATGAAAGCTGTTCGATACGTGTACCGTAGCACGTATGGGAAATACACACGCATTGGTGACGTCACACACAAAATCCATACACACTAGGAATTTAGGCTTGCCAAAAGTCTCTATTAATAAGAGGCGCCAAGATAGAATCGACCACCAAACATATTAAGCATATCGAAATCAGCCGGTGGTGAAGAAAAAATCCCGAAAATAAGAACTGTTTCAATGTCAAACACGATGTTCAACAAGTATTAATGAGATATTGGCGTGGTTTCTCTTTTGTTAACCTCCTCCTTTATGATTTTAAGATTGCCTCGAGAAATCAAGACACAATTACACATGTACGTGATCAGTGACATAACTCTATACTCTCATGTTGCCTTTGTTTGGCTTCTTCGGTTGTAAGGATTACATCTATTAAAGAAATTACCGCTTTAAAGCGCAATATTGATAGGCGGATCAGATGCTCCAGTGTAGTTCGGATAAGATCAATGCCGATATTGTACAATATTTAAACGTGATGAAATTTAGCCTTATTTGTCTGATCAACTAGAATTGATGAAATATTTATACGTGATGAAATTTAGCTTTCTCTGTCTGATCAACTAGAATTGATGATTTGATTGATTACGTTTTAAATGGACATAAGGGAATATCTGGTTCTAGCAGCATGTCTAGTTCAATATTTAGTTATGAGCTCAGCTATGCTTCACGAAGAATGTATTTGATCTCAAAATGACGCCATTGACACGTTTGATATACAAGTCTATTGATGATAGAGCCCCCCACCAGCAGAGTTGTCGATGCTAACTATCTAACCATTCCACCCAAAAAGTTTTAAATGCAATTCAATCAAATGTTTTAGAATGTCCACTGCATTTCATAAACGAGCACTGACCTAGGTCTAGTTTTATCCTTTAGAATAATTATATGAACAAGTTACACTCCGTCTAGAACAACCCCGTGTGTTCTGGTAAGCTACGTCAACTTGTGGCCATCCATGTAAGAGATTCGTCAACTTAAATGATGTCATATACGATGGTCGTTAACTTGTAGTTACGTACGAGATTCGTCAACTTGCATGCGTGTGTCATATTGCTGATTTCCGTTACAATCCAACTATCCACACGAATAGAAGAGAGGAAAGAACGACAGATACAAATTTAGGCCATTTTATCGGCTGTGAAATGAATGTTGCATTACGATCAGACGTGGTGAATAATACCCATAATAGATAAAATTAATTACTGGTTAAAACAATTCTAATACTATTATGTTGTAATGATTGTAATCCAGCACATAATAATAAACTGAAATACAAGAAATCATAATTTTGGAGGAAATTACCTCCCTTCACTCTATCGCCCGCTTCACTTACTTATCAGGTCATCAGGATATTGACACAGAAGCATTTAACAGCAATGCCAGAAACTCGTAATAGTTACTGTCTAAGAAATAACAATACATTTTTCCGGAAACTTATCCTAAATTATCACAAACGAGAGTTTAAGGTAATAAAATACAAATTTACGACTTCTTGTTAATCTTAGTTGGAAAAAATTCTGGTTTCAGTAGATACTAAATACGATATTTAGACATTCAAATCTTTTGTTAACGCTTGTCATCAGTAGTAAAATAGTTCTGACGAAATAATCACGGGATATTAAGTGATAAGATTTAATATGGCTGATATTTGAAAGTGTGAACCTATCATCTGAGATTAGTTAACAGGAAACGTGTCAGTGTTGTGGGAGAATGTCGGCATTACCTGACATCTCGAGACACATTGACCCATTAAATTCCCTTAATTATACAGGCTAGAAATATATCCATCAAATAAAATATCTTTTAAATAAATTTTAAAAGGAGTGACCCAACAATCCAAGACACGTTCATTGACCATGTGTATGCATAATGACATCGTTAAATGTCTTTCTGTTACCAGTGGCGTCGGTGGTTGGAGAGGCAAAGTTCAAGGTTAAGGAGGCATAGACACTAGCTTCAACTAGGGGTAGGGGGCCTCCCCCTGAAGATTTTGAAATACAGGCCGCCGGAAATGCAGTCTGGCAGTATTTCAGGCAATGATAGTTGAGGTAAAGTCTCAAACGAACGGACTCACGAGCGCCAAACCAGGAAGTAATTATGGAGAGTATTCAGGCACCGTTAATAGAGATAAATACAGCTAATCGGATGCCGTCTGTCGCCAGAGAGGAAAGTGTCAAATGAACGGACTTGCGAACCCCAATGAAATCCCCAATAAAATGAAAAGTAGACTGCCCGAAACGCAGCCTAGCAGTATTTCAGGCCTTGGTTTGCCCCCTCCCCTTGGCGCCGCCGCTGTCCGTGACATATATTTTCTAGGAGATCAGTTCATTATTGTAAATCATAGTGGTATAACAATACATCATAATCTAAATACAAATACCACACCCACAAAGCACAACATAAGCCCACGTTCGTATATCATATACAGCTGCGGATTGGAACCGGCCTGGGCTCCCGTGTCGGAACGGCCCCTTTTACTGACCCGAGGAGCCCGGAGGAGGTGGTCCGGGAGCTCTCCTCCTCTCGAGGAAGACCGACGCCGCTGTTTGTAAACCAAAAATCAACCCTAACTGTCATCGAGCCCGGACGCCTATGTCCGCGAATGTTACAACATCTAACCGTTGCTTCAATACTTACCAATTCCCGAACTTTTGCGTCCGTTGTGTAGACACCTGTCTAATTAGAATTGTCCAATCCGAAGTCGTGGCACATAACACACTGTAAACAAACAAGTATTCAGCCAGTAACCGTGACTGTAACCTTAAATTGAGAAACTCACGGAAAACCAGTAACCTTGACATTGATCGATCTTTGAACTTTGCAAGTCATTTGTCACATGTAAACATTTCAGCCACAAGCGCGAGACTTGGTATTCACGACGACCGATGAATCTGATAGGTTCCCAAGCTGGGCTCGTTACCCAATCGAACTTAGTGGCGAAATATGCAGGGTATTACGCGAAGGGCTTGATTAGATGTAGTTAAGGCGAGATCAAGCCTTCTATGGAAGTTGTAGGAAATAGGCTTTATCTAGTTTGATTTGGGCAAGACTTTGTAGGGATATGCCCAAGGTAAATCTCATCAAAGGGAGAAACTTACTAGAGGATGCCATAGGCTTGATACGGTTTTATTCGGGTAAGACACAGTGTCTTTGTAAGGAAATGCCCAAGGTAAATCTCATCAAAGAGAAAAATATTTTATAAACCCAGTTTATCACGTGACTTGATTGAGGGAAAATCCATTTTCAGCTTGTATTAGTAGCTTTACTATAAATATTGAAGCCTATGTTACATCAAACATTAAATTACCATCAGTATTCCACGTTAAGCCAGCCCAACTGTATTTTATAAATAAAATCAATATATTCATACCGTAAAAAGACTGAACCGAACTTGACTAACTGATATGTTCCACTGAGAAGTAGAATGGCAAAATCTAAGCTTGGATTTCAAATAACTTCTTGAGATTGAATTCAGTTGTCATTATGTGTACAGTATCTTCAAAACACAATCCAATATTGTCCCTTGATAGACTCCGGTTACTCGTACACAATAGCTCATAAAGCAAGAGTGGCGGAAGCCGTTGACTTACAAAGGGTTGTTTAAACCCGTTGAAATTCAAAAGTGCATTTTACAAAACATTGTAGCATGATATGAGATTCGGAAAGCCAATGTGTCTTCAAGCCACTAAAGTGAGAAACACCAACTGGTAAATAAGATAATTAAATGAAACCTAAATGTATTTGAATGTCCCAAATAGAATTTAATTCTAAATGTGGTAAACAAAGCGATCTCTTTGATTTACTGCAATATAACTAATTTAATAAACTGATCTGAAGAGTTATGTTAGTGATATATTTAGTCGCAAATAGTTTTTGTACGTAAATGTTGAATATGAAAGGTGACAGGGACGAACTCCTGGCGGATATTCTGGATTTGTACATGTCAGCTAGTAGTTTTATGGTTACGTTTATACCTGTACGTCAATAAGATATATAATCAGGGGCTGTTGGGCGATCGCTCAAAGGGTCGGTCGGACAAAAAATGAAAAAAAAAATTATTTTGTCCAATTCGTCTTAAAAAAAACAACCTTTTTCTGTTGAACATTATATGTGAGGGGGGGGGGTATTGGACCGACCATGGAGCCATGATGATCATATTGTATGTGGGCCGGTGGCTTTAACAGGCTGTCACGCCATCACTGTAGTCTGGCATGAGCTGGAATAATAGGCTTTCTGTGTTGGGTGTGGGTCAGAATTCGGAATCCTGCAATGGGGATACGAATTTCAACCGAAAATTTCATTGGATTCACCTGACACTGTCTCCCGCAAACTTACTAATTATTAAGTCACAACCACGCTGTTTGCGGGGATAAGCCAGAATCCAAAATTAAAAAGCAGCTTTTATGATTTTCATTTTCGTCACTCTGTACCAATGTGTTTCTTGGCCTTCCATCACAGGAGGAATCAACTAGAGCTCCCGGCAACAAAAATGGGACATTTTTCAATGAAAATATTCCTGCTGATTCAATATTTCTAACTGGTTAATCAAATGGTCAAAATTTTCTCAATTAGTCTCATTTTTCAACCAGTTAAATTCTCTTCACTCTTGACGATACTACTAATAATATGACGATATAATAATTTCACAGGTTGATGGTTGTAAATTACTTGCGGGTCGTGGTTTTGGCCTAAGTTGATCGATTTATGAAATATATTATTTGACAGAGATTATAATCAGATATTGCACCAAATCGCATATTTGGGTTTATTTTTCAAAAATGTCCAGGGGAAGGAGCGTAGCTTATCATGCTCCCCCCCCCCCTTAAGAAAATTTTGGAATATTTGACGGTTGCAAAAACGTTTTCCTGCTGTTTCAGTCTGTGAACAAAGCAACTTCAAAGTGGTCTGACAGGGCCTAATTAAGGTGGCTGACTTGAATTCCAATCATGACCGTTGGGAGGAAATTTAACTGCCGCAAACCCGTTTTCCTGCTATTCCAGCCTGTGAATACAGCAACTTCAATGTGGTCCAATTTAGTCTACCTGGCTGACTCGAATTCCAATCAATCGTCGCGGGGTATGGGGGCTTTACCCTCCCGGAGAAAATTTAACCACCGCAAAGTATCCAATGGTTTCGTAACCGAAATCCCTCTCTGAATTTCAACCATCCAATCAGACTGTTGCAGCCACAAATAATAATCGATGCCCAGACAAAATGTTTTAATCTATTAGCAAAAGTAGAAATGCCGGAAAAAAATTCAGTTTTACAGACAGCGGCGCCGGTTTTCTTCGAGAGGCTAAGAAGCAGAGCTGACCTTGTATGGACCTCAAGAGAATTTAGGAATATTTGACGTCCGCAAACGCGATTTACTGCTATTCCGATCCGTAAAATTAGTGTTTCATTAGATTTCGGGCACTTTATTTTGCCAAGTAAATGAAATAATTTTTTTTTTACTTTAATCGTCTGCCCTTAAAGTCTGCTTGCCCGAAAGTTAGGCTGCCCCTGGCTCGTACGCCTATGCTGGCGGACGTTGCTTAAGGAACATGATTTCCTATGGCTTCCAATAGTAAGTTTCTTAAGAAACACACCTCTACGATCTCACCCCTGGTAGACATGGACGTAAAGCTCTGGGAACAAACGAACGACCGGTGGGGTATTCTCTTGCGAGTTATATTTTTATGAGGGATTTGATAATTAAATTTGCAAGGTCCCATATCTACCTTAATCTAGCGCGTAGATCAACCAGCGTGCAGACAGACAGGAAAAGTATGAATAACCCATCAAAAATAATGATTAAATTCCAGTCTTTATTATGATTAAATTCACATAAAATATACACCTCCGTGTTCTAAGATGCACATAGATTCATAAAAACGCTATGATACAACATTTCAGCGTCTAAAAAGACGACAATGTTATACGGACCTTCTCGGTATGAAAGCTGTTCGATACGTGTACCGTAGCACGTATGGGAAATACACACGCATTGGTGACGTCACACACAAAATCCATACACATACGCACTAGGAATTTAGGCTTGCCAAAAGTCTCTATTAATAAGAGGCGCCAAGATAGAATCGACCACCAAACATATTAAGCATATCGAAATCAGCCGGTGGTGAAGAAAAAATCCCGAAAATAAGAACTGTTTCAATGTCAAACACGATGTTCAACAAGTATTAATGAGATATTGGCGTGGTTTCTCTTTTGTTAACCTCCTCCTTTATGATTTTAAGATTGCCTCGAGAAATCAAGACACAATTACACATGTACGTGATCAGTGACATAACTTTATACTCTCATGTTGCCTTTGTTTGGCTTCTTCGGTTGTAAGGATTACATCTATTAAAGAAATTACCGCTTTAAAGCGCAATATTGATAGGCGGATCAGATGCTCCAGTGTAGTTCGGATAAGATCAATGCCGATATTGTACAATATTTAAACGTGATGAAATTTAGCCTTCTTTGTCTGATCAACTAGAATTGATGAAATATTTATACGTGATGAAATTTAGCTTTCTCTGTCTGATCAACTAGAATTGATGATTTGATTGATTACGTTTTAAATGGACATAAGGGAATATCTGAGCTCAGCAGCATGTCTAGTTCAATATTTAGTTATGAGCTCAGCTGTGTTTCACGAAGAATGTATTTGATCTCAAAATGACGCCATTGACACGTTTGATATACAAGTCTATTGATGATAGAGCCCCCACCAGCAGAGTTGTCGATGCTAACTATCTAACCATTCCACCCAAAAAGTTTTAAATGCAATACAATCAAATGTTTTAGAATGTCCACTGCATTTCATAAACGAGCACTGACCTAGGTCTAGTTTTATCCTTTAGAATAATTATATGAACAAGTTACACTCCGTCTAGAACAACCCCGTGTGTTCTGGTAAGCTACGTCAACTTGTGGCCATGTAAGAGATTCGTCAACTTGTAGTCATATACAATCGTCTTTAACTTGTAGTTACGTACGAGATTCGTCAACTTGCATTCGTATGGCGGATTTCGTTATATGGCGGATTTCCGTTACAAACCAGCTGTTAACACGAATAGAAGAGAGGAAAGAACGATAGACACTAATTTAGGTCATTTTGTCGGCTGTGAAATGAATCTTGCATTACGATCAGACGTTGTAAATGATACCCATAACAAATAAAATTAATTACTTGTAAAAACACTACTAATAAACACGAAATAAGAAACTGAAATACATGTCACGATATTGACACAGAAGGCGTTTAACAGCAATGCCAGGTAGTTATAATAGTTATAACAACTTCGTGTGGAGACGAATGTCTGAAAAATAACAATACTTTTTTCTGGAAACATATCCTAAATTATCACAAACGAGAGTTTAAGGTAATAAAATACAAATTTACGACGTCTTGTTAATCTTAGTTGGAAAAAATTCTGGTTTCAGTAGATACTAAATACGATATTTAGACATTAAAATCTTTTGTTAACGCTTGTCATCAGTAGTAAAATAGTTCTGACGAAATAATCACGGGATATTAAGTGATAAGATTTAATATGGCTGACATTTGAAAGAGTGAACCTATCATCTGAGATTAGTTAACAGGAAACGTGTCAGTGTTATGGGAGAATGTTAGCATTACCAGACATATCTCGAGACATATTAACCCATTAAATTCCCTTAATTATACAGACTAGAAATGCATGCATCAAATAAAACATTTTTAAAATGAATTTTAATACGAACTAGGTGACCCACAAATCAAAGACACGTGTCCATGTGTATGATAATGACGTCGTTAAATGTCTTTCTGAGGCACTTATATTCTAGATCAGTTCATTATTGTAAATCATAGCCGTATAACAATACATCATAATCTAAATACCACGCCCACCATATCCTAGACTGGCCCAGTCTCTTCTATTTATTTTACATTTCGATTTATATAAAAGTAGTAATTTTTTAGTAAACCAACACTTTCGTTTCCATTTGTATAAAAAAAAAATTTGAGTAAACCTGTAACCAGCACCAGAGACTGGACAATTTGCGAGCTTCACAATAAAATGGGCGTTTCTTGTCCTGTTTTACGTTGTTCCTTATTTGGAATGATTGACAGTTGTCAAGCAAGCCCCGAGTCACGTGACACGAATTTGTAAAAATGTGATATTTGTAAAAGTTCGATATTTACCGTCATGAATCATGCGATTCGAATGGAGTGCAAAGCAGTCATGCTGAAACCGTCTGCGGGCTGATGTCACGTTCTGTTTCCATTCACCATTCGGCTTCGTCCCGATACGCATGAACTGGCTTCGTTAAGTAAAAGTTGTTATAATGATGTCGTGTGTAATTATTTATGTTCATTCACCTCATCCCATACGTTGTATCTGTTCATTCGACAGATATTATCATATTGTCCGTCAACAAAATTCTTAGATCGTTAAAGTATCACTAAATAACAATAACTGTTATCCACAACAAACATCTCGCACCTACACCAGTTTGCCAGTGCAAATGCAGTAATCCCGTGCACGACGTCACACGACCTACATAATGCAGATTGACCTACTAGATGAGAATGAAGCTCTATTTGCCCAGTCTCTAGAGATTACGTTTTTTTTTCGGTTTTTTTTTTTTGAGAGGACTGGCCAATTTTTGGTGTGTGGAGAAGACTGGCCACCAGTCTAACCATATCCATACATTCGTATATCGCATATCTTATTAGAGACTTTTGGCTAGCTTAAATTCCTAGTGCGTATCGCGTATGGATTTTGTGTGTGACTTCATCAATGTGTGTATTTCTCATAAGTGCTACGGCACACGGATACGTATCGAACAGCTTTCATACGGAGAAGGTCCGTATAATTTTGTCGTCTTTTTAGACGCTGGAATGTTGTATCGTACCATTAGTCAAACTTCGAAGTCCTAAAAAACGGTTGAGGCAAAATAGTGTAATCAGCAAATGGACTGTTCACCGTGAACAAAATACACGACTAACAGTGGTAACAGGTGTCCGGAAGAGTAAGCTTACCCTGCCTGGCGCCACACCCGCCATAGCTGCATCCAAACTATTGGACGAAATCTTGGTAAAGTAGCGTGATTGGCCAATGGACTATCAATGACAGCCTACACCGGTAGTAATCCCCATCTAGCCGTTAGTCGCTTGAAGACACCTTGGCTTTCCGGTTCATTTTACAATGTTTTGTTATGAAATGATTTGGGGTTTAATGTCTTACTTTTGAAAGTAAACGGGTTCCGACGCCTTTGCAGTTACATAAATAACAGACTGTATGAGCTATTGTGTACGTGTAATCGAAGTCAATCAAGGGAAATATTGGACTGTGTTTTGAAGATATTGTACATATCAGTCAGCCACGTTCAGTTCAGTCTTAATGCAGTAGGAATATATATATTTTACGTGTAACCGAAGTCTATCAAGGGTTTTATTGGATTGTGTTTTGTAGATAATGTACTCGATGACAACCGAGTTTAACCTCCAGAGGTTTATTTGAAATCCAAGCTTACATTTTGCCATTCCACTTCTCCGCGAAACATATCACTTAGTCAAGTTCGGTTCAGTCTTATTACGGTATGAATATATTGATTTTATTTATAAAAGACAATTGGGTTGGCTTAAAGGAGCTAATATTTGAGGCCTAGAAATCGACACAAATGGGTCGCAAGCCATATAATAATTTAATATGAATTATATAAACTGATTGACATTCAGTCGTTTCCGTTTGTGCTCTAATATCAAATCAGTTATGTTTGGCGAAGTACACCAGAAGTCTCAATTGAATCACAATATATATAGCGTCTGGTTATTCCAGTCTACATAGTATTTATTGCGCATGCTCACCGTTTGAGATGTAATGTGGAGTATACCTAGCCTTGTTCTGTGGGTCCCTAGCTGTAAATGAGTCTGAAACTCCGTATGGTACACGATTCGTGTACCAATGGTAAAAAAAAATAGTTCATCTTAAATATTGAATATCAGAAGCCCATCTTTTCCTGGTAAGACCACACCATCAATGTTGATTTAAATTGACAAAATAATTATGTTTTCAACGTCGAAGACTTTCGATGATATTGACTTAGAGACATGGCGAATTTAACATGGAATCCTTTGGTAATATTGAGTGTAACGTTTTGGTGCAGGAATTGAAAAACTATTAAAATAAACTACATGTAGTCGATTACTTCTGCTTTAACTTGCGAATCGACACGAATGCATGTTGTTTGACAACAAGACAGAATATAAACTAATTTTGACCTAGATATTAATCAAATCCATCATTTCGAGCACAAGTCAAAATCAGCCCAATCTTTAATGGGTTTTTGTAATATAATTGAATTATATCCAATAACATCGACGTCAAGTTTTTATCTTACTACGAATTTTGCCTTAAATTGCCACATTTCTACCTTAATAATTCTTTGTTGGCCATCTCTGTCCTTAATTTAGATAACTAAAACATATTAATGAGCTTATGAATAGTTAATATCTGTACAATAACTGGCTTTGATGATACAATTCCTGTGACATATTTATCGGATAGTTATTTCCAAAACAATTGGGCAATTGTGGTGTATATATGTAAAGCAAAAAACACCCACTGGATTCCCTATCCGAAAAGCATTCGTGGGTGCACACAAGACACAAATAGGAGGGTATCCTTCAAAGTTATTCAGTCTCCTCAACTGTCGTAGGTTGCGCTTCTTTTGTGTTGTTATAATGGCTTATGGTTGGGAAACCATTGCCAGATTTAATCGTTCAGTAAACTCTTTGATTAAACGCCGGAAAAAGGAGCTGACAAAGGAAAATCTACGGAAGCGTAATAGGGCCACATATTTTTTTTTTATTCTATTTTCAAGATACTAAGAAAATTCAAGTTAGTATCTTAAAACTGCTGGAACCAACGAACGAACGAATGGGGTTTTCTTGCTATGTTTTAAGGTTATTTGATCGAAGCATGTGCTGGTAATCTATTTATATCATCAAATCACAAAGTTATGACCATTCAAGAGTCGGTTCCGACTGGGTTTACAACGTTGTTCTTCTTTTAATATCCGTATTTCTTTAATATACAATAACAGCAGTATACATGGTTTACTTATGATACACATGTATGTGAACGATCTGTTGTTTTGTGCTTTTACGTGTAATACATGTATGTATAGAAGAAGTTTATAAGAGGTGCCAACAAAGAACCGGAGGCATTACCAGAGAATAGTAGAAACGATCACCAAACATATTAAGTATATCAAAATCAGCCAGTGGTGACCCCCCCCCCACCCCAAAAAAGTTAATGAAAACTGTTTCAATGTCCAACACAATGTTCAAGTATTAATGAGATATTGGCGTGGTTTCTCTTTTATTAACTTCCTCTTTTATGATTTTAACATTGTGAGGAGAAATTATGTTCTTCCACTCAATCAAGACACAATTACATATGTACGTGATCAGTGACCTAACTCTACACTCAATTAACCCATGTTGCTTTATGTTTGGCTTCTTCAGTTGTCGAGACGACCTGTTTGTAAGGATTACATCTATTAAAGAAATTAACGATTTAAAGCGTTACGATAAAGAACTCAAATATTAATAGGCGGATCAGATATTCCAGTATAGTTTGGATAAGATCAATGGCAATATTGTGCAATATTTATACTTGATGAAATTAAGCTTTCTTTGCCTGATCAACTAGAATTGATGATTTGATTGATTTTAAAGTGCGAATCCCGAATTTCATAGAATCTGAAAATTACAAGTTCGTATACGTATGAAATTTTAACGCCAAAATACAGAGGAATTGTGTATTTACCTTGTCTGAAAAGTTCAGTTCAAAATATTCAGTCGTTTGGACGTGAACGTCAAAATCGCACCACAATCAAATATCCGGACACTAGACTTTTTAAATAGTTGAACTTGATAAATGCGACTACATGCGATACCTATTGTACACTTCATAAATAGAGAGCTTGCGGCACTCAGCATGTAGACGCGTATTATCCAGGCACTTTTTAGGATGCAACCAAGACGCCGGTCTTCAAACACAGAGCAATACCGACAATTGGAAATTTTTTGAAAACGTATCACAACGCTTGAGGTAGTTACTAGGGGCTAAGTTATAAGTTATTAAAGGCCTTTCATACAAAATTAAGCAATTTTAAGCCCCAAAATGTAACTGGGATTATTCCTTTAAATGGACATAAGGGAATATCTGAGCTCAGCAGCATGTCTAGTTCAATATTTAATTATGAGCTCGCAGCTCTGTTTCGCGAAGAATGCATTTGATCTGAAAATGATGCCATTGACACGTTTGGTATACAAGTCTATTGATGATAGCCCCGATTGTCAATATTGTAACTAACTTGTCAGGTCCACTTAAGAGCCCACCAGCGGTCTTGTCCATACTGAGAATAAAACATTTCCCCCAACAACTTTAAATCCAATACAATAATGTTTTTTTTAGAATATCCACTAATAACACGTTATTACGTTCAGAAAGTCAGAACCCAGCGACCTGTGATAAAACAAATATTAGGGTTCTTGTGTATGACACAATTTACCATCTCTGCAAATCTGGCACAGTGTGTTCAAAAGAAATGTGGACAGCCTGACAATATAACCAATTCAAATCGCATAAATTAAGTGATTTAACCCACATTTCCTTATACGTATGTAACCCGAACAGAAATATGACGGAACAGTGAGCTTTGCTAACTTACGGACAGGTAGGCCCAAACGGCCGAATCCCGTTACAACCGGACTATCCACATAAAGTGAAGTGAAACGTCGATAGATAAATTAATTTCATATATACTTGTAACATCATTCAAATATTATGCTTTGATGATGGTTTACCAACATAATAGACGTTTCGAGAAGTGTCCTCTGATCGTTATCACGTTTTGACAAGTATCCACGTATCGTGATCAAGCACACTGATCACAATAAGAGCATACTTGTCGAAACGTCGTGCTTGTAGCATAAAACCAGTGATTATTTCCCATAACAATTGTGTTCTCTTAATGTATTTCCCAATTGCTAAATGTCTCTTAGAGAATAAGTGAAGTCACTTGGCCTTCGGGTTATTGGGGATATTTGAACAGAAGACGTTTTACAACAATCCAAGAAACTGGTAATAGTTATAACAACACAATTTTCTAGAAATATATCCTAAATTATCACAAAGGAGAAGTTATGAACTTAAACCATAACACACGAGGGGTTACAAATTTACGATTGAAATATTCTGGTTTCAGTTGATACTGAATACGATATTTAGACACAACTTCATCTTTTGTTAACGCGTGTTGTGGTATCTTATCATGACAAGTAGAATAGTTCTGCCGATATGATCCCGGGATATTTTGTGATAAAATTTAATATGACTGACATTTTAAAAGTGGAAACGTGCCAGTCTAAAGGGAGAATGTCAGCATTACCTGACATATCTCGAGACATATTAACACCATCGAGCTCTCTTGATTATACAGACTTTAAGTACATATATCAAATAATTTTTTGACAAAAAAAAAACGTTTAAAAGAAATCGCCCACATTTTCTCTTTCCACGTGTAATAATGAAGTCAATAATAATAGTCGTCCTGGGACTTGAAAGGAAAGAAAATTATACTTTCAAGACCTTCGTCAGTAACTTACGGTAGCTCAGTTGTGCCATTATTCGTTAATTTGCACCACTTTTTCTAATAATTTACCATAAAAAATTGATATGGTGCACAAATGTTAATATTGTACATGGAAATTTTCTAAAGAAATACAGAATCGTTGTAGTGGTAAATATAGTGGGTCTAAGTTAGGGTTACTAGAAAATTTACCTTTGATTTTACAGTCCGTCAAAATGTGTGTGCGACATCTCCTTCCCTACCACGAATAACATGTATGCGAGTCACCTCAAGCTATTTATTCATTCACTACACATCAGAACAACATAACCATATTTAGCGAGATCAGTTGGCATTGCTGACTGTCTAAGGACCCCGATCTGCAGTTCCAATCTGTTTCACAGAGAATTACTTACGAATTATCTCTGTAACAGATGGCTGTCCAAATCACGTGCGTTGACTGCACGCGCCGTAGTCATTGGCTCAACGGCTCGTGCAATGTTTACTTAACACCTAACTGCTTCGGGCAAAATGATGCATTTTGCTCATTTTAATACCCATTTACACTAAATAGGAAATATTTTTTAACTACAAATACTTCAAACGTCTTTATTTATTTTTCTTTTACCTCAAAAAAATGTTTGAGAATTTAATTTGTCGGAGTAAAAAAGTTAATATGCCGTACTCATTAAGCCTCGTCGATGTCATGCTCATCAGTGATTGTAGCGGCCAAGCGAATATTCACTGCGGGATCAGTTTGCTGCAGTTCGTCACCCTACCTTTCACATTAAACGTGTATGTCGAAAAATCGTCTCTGGGACTAGAAATAGCGAATTAGTTCATCTCAAAATACAATAACCCCAGAGACCATGCTATTAATTTATCCGTTCGTCAACCTTGTTAGTATTGCAGTTAATCAAACAGAAAGAGGCATGGCTTGGAACGCTGGGTTTCTTGCCTTTAGCTATAAATTACATTTGAGGCAGTAAACTTCATCTAGGTTTTCAGTTTAATTATCTTATTTACCAGTTTGTATTTTTCACTTTACTCGCTTAAAGACGCTCGACTTTTAGAACCACAAATTATTTAATGAAATTAAATGTAATAGGATTTAACGTCTTTTCTCCATTAAAACGGACATAAATTTGTTCCGACAGCGGTGTGTTACATAGTGACAGATGTTATAGGCGCCATTTTGACACGTCAAAGTTGAACTGATTTTAAAGTAGCTAACTCAGTATCATCCAAAATCTTCAACTTTTTGAACACGAATTTTTTTATCAATTTGAATCAACATTGACGCTGTGATCTGACCGAAAAAAGATTGGTTTCTGATATCCAATATTTAAGACAAAATAAACATTTTACCATTGGTACACGAATCGTGTAACATAATGCGTTTCAGCTCCAATTGTAACAAGAGGGACGAGGCTAGACACATTACACCGAATCAAACCGCGTATGTGGACTGGAATAACCAGACGCTAGAAATTTGCATTTGATTGAGACTGCTGGCTTATTTCGTGGAACATGACTGATTTAAAATTAGAGTAAAAAAGGAAACCATTGGATATAAATCAGTTTATATACATTCATATTACAGTATTATATGCGTTGTGACCCACTTCTGTCAATTTCTATGTCCCAAATGTTAGCGATTTAGTTCCTTTAATATCAACCTGTCTGCTATCAACACCCATGGTGTTCCTGGTGGCATTCATTAATCATTATGTAAAACAAACTTGCGGATGGCCTGTTCTATTTAAATTCATTTGTCCTATAAGCAAACTGTACTTAATGTTAAAGTTCCAATAGCATTTTTGTAAGTTATATTTTTAAAATTTATTAAAATAAAGCCCCAAAATAGATTGAAACTATAAACAGTCCTACCTTGTTAAAGAATAATCCTATAATTCACTATTGCCAGTTGAGAAATTGGCAAAAATATCATTTTCAACTTCAAATTCAAACGTTTGAAGATGGCCGTCCATGTAGAAGAATGGGGAAACAAGGGAGGTAATTGAGTAACTATTTCCTCAATCAACCAGTGTCACCCTTTTTAACCCCCCAAAAATTTTGTCCATGATCGTATAATAGTGAGTTGACAACCTTTTGAGCAAAAAACATAGAAATAATTATATTTTGACTTTCTTAGAAAAAGTGAAATTGGAACTTTAAATCTGATATGATGCAATAGACAGATGTGCAATGAGATCCTTTGTCTATAAGGGTTTATAAACCCAGAATACAAACAAATCTGTAGAGAGACTTGGCGCCCGGGCGTCCAGAAGTTAACGTGGGACCTGACAGGTCTCGCGTTAAGACCGGACAGCTGCCATATAATTTAGTTGAGAGTTGGCACTCAAGGGTGTCGGGCCAAGCTAAGACCATGCGGCTCTCTCAACACAAACTAACTATGGAGTCTTAAGTTTTGTACATGAAATGTTGAAAGAAGAAGATATTAAACTGGTATTGTCACAAAGTGCTTAACTTACAGGCCCAATACCAAGGTCTCAATACGAGGGCTAGGAACATGCACTATACCCTCGTAGCGTAGTGAGAGCTTGGCTCGATCGGCACACGTCCGCCACGAGCTGGCTACTTTTTGAAGCCGCAGCGTGGTCGTGTTTATTTGTAAACGGGATAAAGCTGGGTATAAATTAAGGTAAGGAAAGCAATAATAATCCAGTTTGTATTATTTTACAAATAAAAATTTAAACAGATTATATTATCATCATATAGACATGCCCACAGCAAAAAAACACCTTCTATCAAACAATTCTTCGTGATTTGTTTCTAATTACAACTCCAGTTCACTCGTCGGATCAATTTAATTACAACTAGCATCTACTTTGAGCCAATTCAGTGATTTGTTTTCAGTGAGGCCTGCCATTTTTCACCGAGTGTCCCGATAAAAAATTTAAATGCGGTTTAACGTCCTCTTGCTCCGAACTGGGCTTATGAAGACGGCAATACGCCATACAGTGTGTTATGATGGACATTTTGCCCGGACAGCGGTGCTACTCTTATATCGAATTCCAAATGGCCAATGTGTACCCGGCTGTCGGTCATACACTATACTATGAGGACACGGTCTCCTTTAATTTCCAAAGGTTTTTGTACGTGCATATGAACGCGATTCCTCGGTTTTCCTTTAAATCCAAACGACTAGGATCTCTCCTTGCCTGGCCATGAGTCCAGCACGGGAAAATTCCAAAGAACTTTCTCAGACAACATCGTGAGCGAACCAGACACGTGCTGCTAAGCGAGTCGGTATCTTACTCACTGGGCCAACGCGGATCCTTTCTTGTTATGATAAGCTAGTAACCGTTAGTACTTATATATATGTTTTATGGACATATTATATAAACGTTTATGAGAATATTTTAACTCGTTAAATATGTTGTTAATTTGTTTTCTATTTTAGAAACAAATTTGCCACTATATAACGACTAATAAAATGGGTAAATGCGGCATATAAAATGAGACCTCTGCTTGCTTTTATCTTTATATAGCAGTTTGCCTGTTTTATATACATGTAGCGAACACACGGGTGGGTTTCAGACACCGCCCGACGAATACCTGACAACTCATCCCAAAGACAACTCATCCCAGACAACTCATCCCAATAAAAGACAATTCATCCCACTTTTAAAGACAACTCATCCCAAGTCAAAAGACAATTCATCCCAAGTCAAAAGACAACTCATCCCAATTTTTAAAACCCCCCACTCATTCCAAGTTACAAAGAAATATCACAACTTAATCACTAATTTGAATTTATTACATCAACAATTTATTAATTTATATTTTCTGGCATATCGACGTCAGGGCAAACTGATAAATGGGATGTAGTCTGGTCACTAACATTATGATATTTGTCTTTGAAGTGCTTAACCAATTTAATTAGTTTGTAATAGAGGTAAATACTACAACTCAATTTCGTTAATCGTTGTTTTTGTTGGAAGTGCTTCATGACGAAAGAATAAAACAAACACATCTACCAATCTGTTATATCAACAAATGAATTGAAAGTGTTGATTAAAATAGCATTATGGAAGAGCAAAATCTGATTTTTACAGGTCTTTCTTTAAGCCTTCGATGTTATCTAAATAATCAATTAGACATTAATTAACATATTCAGACCATAATAAACTCTTTATGTCAAGACTAGCCTTCGATGTTGGCAGATTAAAATCGTATATGCCGCTTAATGGCGGTTGATAATTAAATCAATCAAGTGGACAATCGAGACTATGCTGTTTATATTAATGATTTGAGTAATGATGACCGAGGCTATGAATATTTCAAAAGCTTTTTTCTCGGCTAATAGTGAATCAATTTGACTGAAATTTTCAGCAAATTATCTTTACACTATCTAGTTTTTAACTATTGTAGTGAGAACTGCCATCTCTTTATCTTATCTCCCATAATGTAACTTTAACTGAATTTTCTTTTAAGAAATTTTATATTATAAGATTCTTAATCAATCCAAATAGTTTGTCTATAATATATTGCATAACTGATAAATTATAAAATAATTTTATATTATAAGATTTTTAATCAATCCAAATAGTTTGTCTATAATATATTGCATAACTGATAAATTATTCAGCATGATTCTATAACAAAATATATGATGGTTAATATATTAAGTAACCATAAAATAATGAGATAATTGAAAGCCATTCTTTGGTTTGTCACTTGTTACCTTGAGATTAAGATTAAAGTGAAGTAAAACTATTGTCTTTTAATCTAACTGATTGATTGATTGAATGATTGACTGTAAATTAACACTTAATCTTTTCCTCAAAGATTCACTTTTTAAGTCACATGTCTAAAGAAGAATCCTACATAAAAAGTAATAAAAGAAAATGTTGAATGCCTTCTTATAATTTGTTAAAACCGATTTAAATCTTTTTAAAAAAAATAATGAATTGGATTTGTGTCAGATACACCTAATTTTTTTCTTTGTTGCTATCAAATTTGATGTTTATCATATGTAAATATTTATATGTAATTGAAGAGTAATTGAAATGTAATTGACCATTACATGATTTTTGGAATGTAATTAATTACATATCCATTACTCATTACTTTTGAAATCTTCCATTACTCATTACTTGACATTAAAGTCTTACCAGTATTACAAGTTCTATGCTGCCATCGTTCACACCCGCCACAGTGAACAGCCCCCTGTATTAGGCAAACTACTGATTCACAAACTATACAGCTATCAGACATTTACAGATTAAACATCCAATATATGTTATATATTATGGACAGGTTGATTAAACATTAATAAACATTATAATATTTGTCTTTGAAGTGCTTCACCAATCTGATTGGTTTTGGTCTGAGTGGTCTTCAAAGATAGCAACTGTATTGAAACAAATATCACTTATATTTGTTGGGATGAGTTGTCTTATAATTATAACCTGATTCTCTCTCTATCCATGTTTTAAAGTTGGGATGAGTTGTCTTTTATAGTGGGATGAGTTGTCTTTTGACTTGGGATGAGTTGTCTTCTAGCTTGGGATGAGTTGTCTTATATTGGGATGAGTTGTCTTGGGATGAGTTGTCTTGGGATGAGTTGTCTTTGGGATGAGTTGTCTGGATACCCGCCCGACCCCCCTTCGGGTTTGTGTCCGATTTTGTTAATGCGGATCATGTCTCGTAAATCATTCAAGTTATATTTCTGACACTTTGCTTATTCAAAATTCCTCAAAGTTAGGATGTTTCAATGAAAAAAAAAATAAAATGGTTTTTAATATACATTTTTATTCCGGGGCATATCTCATAAACATAAACTCATCAATATATCTTTATGAAAAATTGTACAAAACATCAATATAGTATTATATTTTTTTAAGCCGTCTGCTGATTATAACTTACCCGATTCAATTTTTTTTTTGTATCTCCATGGGAACGACAAATTTATACATTTTGTTGACTAAAAGTTTCTTTGATTGACACAGATTTGTGTTTCCACGGAAACAAAGATGACTTTATTTTTTTATACAATGTTTATTCGAGGGCATAATATGTTTATGAACCGTCGTACACACATCAGTCTATTATATTAGTTATCTCTTTAGCTAATGTCTCGGATTTAATAATTAACACATACCTGATATTATTTGCTATGCATTAAAACAAAGTTCTATTTTAACTAAGATAAAATCCAAATTCGAATAAATTACTTGAGTAATATTACAGTGATTTTAGTGATTAGACAATCAAAATTGATGTATCTATTAAAATTTGGAATTTATCTCTACTTGAGATTTCGCGAAACCGGGTCCTGAGCATACGTTTATGGACCTTTGAATAAACATCAACCTATGGCTATCACAAACTGATCCCGCAGTGAATATTCGCTGTGAATATTCGCTTGGCCGCTACAATCACTGATAAGCATGACATCGACGAGGCTTAATGAGTACGGCATATTAACTTTTTTACTCCGACAAATTAAATTCTCAAACATTTTTTTTGAGGTAAAAAAAAATAAATAAAGACGTTTGAAGTATTTGTAGTTAAAAAATATTTCCTATTTAGTGTAAATGGGTATTAAAATGAGTAAAATGCATCATTTTGCCCGAAGCAGTTAGGTGTTAAGTAAACATTGCACGAGCCGTTGATCCAATGACTAACGATGCGTGCAGTCAACGCACCTGTTGTGGACAGTCGTCTGTTACAGAGATAATTCGTAAGTAATTCTCTGTGAAACGGATTGTTATGCCTTTGCCTTATGTCTCGTAATTAATTATTTTTGTGTATACGCATAAACAAACAAACGCTCTGGGTGAGCTTTATCGACCAATGCAAGGATCGAACACTGATCCTCCTTAATCGAAGGACAACTTTTAAAAGATAATAAACACCTGTTTCTAATTAATTAATATATATCTAATCTAATGATAAAATCGGATAGAATGGACACCTTTCGTATTAAAGTAATTTGTAATTCATTTAAGTAGATTTTACAATCATGCTTTATCCTAATTCCACCATACTACTGCAAATATAAGCTTATAGTAATTGTATTACCTGCTCAAGGACGGTCGAGGAGGCCATTTTTAAACATAAAATTCATCTACTTGGAATCTTTGTATCTAACTCGGCGTGAGGGAATTGAAACTGGTCTGAAAATAGAATTGAAACAGGGCTTAATGTCCTTTTTTTTCTGCATTAACAGGGCTATTGAAGACTGGCATACGCTTTGCAATATTAAACAAGGGAAAATGTTTTGCTCTGAAATTGGTGCTACGTTCTACTCTTATGCCAACTGTCGCAAGTTCAGTTTTCGCGCCATCCGATCGACTTAACGCTTTTTGTTACCAGTGCTGCACTACTCATGAGAAACTGTCTAGGCTAACACATGGATCGAACCCGTGACCCCCAAGTTCGCCTTCCATGGCCTTACTCACGGATCCAAATATAAACTCTCCCATATTTAATCATGGATCTAGGTATTATTTAACACATCCTGCTTTTGGGAATAATGACAATATAATCTGTAATAATCATAGTGTGATTATCCCTATATTGTATGAGAGCATTGCTCGTCGATATTAGTTATACTTAAAGCCACTCTAGAATTACATACAACAAAAGCTATTCTCATGTCCAATGAATATGTCAGCAATATTTTATTTATCCACGCCTCAATTGTATTAAAGGTATTTTACCATATTTGAAATGCAAGTTATTTTGTGTGTGAAATAGTTAAATGTATTTTTTATAATAAGTATGCAAATTCTCATTGAACAAACACTTATATAGTCTATGTGACCGACATATTTTCATTTCCAATAGATTTGACCACGAATTTCAGTTAGCGTTAGTTCAAAAGTGTTCAAAATTGGTTGATAGACCTCCAGGTTACTTTGCCAAATGTCAGATTATTGGCCATATTTAACAATGGTCGCCCTTTTTGTTTTTGATTCAAATAGTGCGAGTCAGGGAAACATTCATATTGATGTGGCTCAAAATGTTCACAATATATTTTTGCATCTTCTGGTATATGATACATATTGTTAAATCAATAAAATAAAATAATTACTAGATAACAGAAACATTAATCATAAAAAAATAATCTCTAATATGAATGTCACAAATAAAAGATAGCGGTCACAATTCAATGTTTGATATTCCTTGTAATATCTGATTTAAATTGTTTTCGGTGTTACAGAACTTACAATTAACCAACAAATTGTTTTCAACATCCACGGTGGCGAAAATTTAAAGTGGCAGCCAGAATTGCCATTATAAGGTTTTCAGAGTCACTGAACATTAAAATAACCTAGCTCAAAACTAAATGTTGAAAAAAGCTTATAATATAGCAAAATTGGACCAGTGGATAACCCAGCAGTAAGTTAATTAAAAGAAATTAGAATATCAAAAGATTTATTAAGAATTTAAGTTATCCCATTCATTCATAAATTGTCATGTTATCTTTGTATACATCTAAGACTCTATGCCCGGCATCTTTTGTTATATAGTGATGCATTTCACAACAATTTGAATGTTTAGAAGTATCCTTGCGAAGATAATTTGAAATGCATTTACGACTTCATATTGGATATCGAGAGACTGAGAGTATAATGTCTACAATTTCCTCTTTCGCTTTAGACAGTCCTAGGATTTAGTGTCATCATTGTCGCTGCTGCGGTTTTCTGTTTCTTCTTGTCGTGCTAGTGCTCATCGTTGATGGAAAATAGTATGTGCGATTGTCACAGAAATATTCCAATCTAGAAAGTGGCTGGTTGTGACATCGCTTCAGCAAAGAGGAAGTCATAAGACATATCTTTTAGAATACGAAGTCGTAAATGTTTTTCAAATCATCTCTGTTGGGAAATGCATTTTACACTTACAATTGACACATATGAATCCATTTTACGTTCTGTCTAGACTCTAGCACAGCGGAGAAACAGATCGTACCCCGGGGAAACTCGAAAATGAGCAAAGTCAATTTGATCCCTAATTTTTCAGTATTTCAATCAGTGCATTTTTTTTGTTGTTTAATGATTTTTTCGATATCTAGGGTTTTTCGGTAATTAGTATCAAAACAAATTTGTTGGTAATTCTTCTGCAATAATTTGCATTTACCCTTTACAATAAATCCTATAGGATATCAGTGTACTGTTCTATATAATACTATAAATCTTTGTGTGGGGTGGGGTGGGCGGGGCATATCTCAAGCAACACCATCTAAAATATAAAGGAAAGAATACTATAGTATAATGTAGCTTGAGAATCGGGTTGCTACAGTTTTCTGTTATTAATTCTTATTTTGGGGGAAAATAGAATTGATTTAGGTTTATTGACCCGTCTGGATAAGTTGTTCAATTTTGTTTAGCAGTGGGTCGAAGCCAGATTAATTATTTAAGAGCTAAATCTGCTTATTGCAGGTTTTCATTTTATCATCAAATGCTCTATAAATTATTAATACTCAGCTTGGTAGACTATCCGATTGTTGCGATTTTTAATGGATTGGAAAACGATCGCCATTAAATAATGAATTCAAATATGAATACCTTGATTATTACTGTTACAATGACACTTGACAATCGGGACTATATAGTGAAAACATCAAAGGATAACAGGCACAGAAGATATATAATTTGATTAAAATGATTCATTTATTGTTTCCCGCCTTTTGAAGAAAGTGGAGGGCTATTAAAATAGGTCCGTCCGTCTGTCTGTCTGTCTGTCTGTCTTTTTGGGACACAATAACTCTATTTCTAATTCAGCTAGAATGTTCCAACTTGGTGTAGGTGTTTACTGGGTCAATACCTTGATGCAGTGCGAAGATGGTCATTTTCTGCTTAGGGTAAGCAGATATAAGCATTTTGATTGATTGATGCTTTGGGACACGATAACTTCAGTTCTTATATAGTTTCGTTACATCAGTAATTTGACTAAGTTCGACAATGAGCATTTTCTGCTCAGGATAAGCAGCGCGATAAGCAATTTGATTGGTCGAGACTTTAAAACACAATAACTGTCCTTCTAATTGAGGTAGAATGTTTGAACTTGATCTAGATGTTTATCAGGCAAATGTCTTGACTGAGTCAATGATTAACATTTCGATCTAAAGCTAAGCAATTTCATTGATCGATGCTTTGGAACAAGATAACCTTGATCTATCTGAGTGATGAAACTTACAGTATAGTTTGATTGCTCAATACTTTTGAAAAAAAAAATAAATATGCGATTAATTAATATATGTCATCTATTTATTTTGGGATTTCGGCAGTGGACACCAGCCTCACTGTTGGCTTGTCTATAACTATTTTTAAATTATTATAGAATAATATTAAATAATAGCCGTTGTTTAATGAAGGCTCTGGGCGTGATTTTAGCGTTATAGGAATCCGTTGCAAAACTGAAACTTTAATAGAAAAATTGGTCGAAAAATGGTTCAGATCTTTTCTGTATTTACAACGATACTACGAATTGAAGATTTCATAGATCTATGCTGCCTATATAACATCTTTATTGATTGGTTCTTGCGTGATTTCCTCTTGTTATTGGTGCAAGAAGAAACATCGTTTAGTTGTTCCGATGAGACGAAAAAACGAGATTCCGTTAACATCTGCAGATTGGCATACACCAAGATGAACCATTGCTGTTGGAATCCGTAACGCCGCTGTCCGGTCAAAATTTCCCTTCTAATATCTACATGGCGTATGTCAATCTAACGCTGAAAACTCGGAGTAAACCTCCCATTTCATTTTATACAGTAATAAATATACAAGTTATCTAAAAATTGTGAATTATTCACGTAAATCAATGTGAATATTTATAACTCACAATTTGATATGGAGATAGTGGGTTTATATTATACAATACAACTATTACGTTTTCACGTATTTTCGCTCTCTAGGGAATTTACATGTGGATCCCGTTAATCTATGGCATATGGAATTTTGAGGAATATTCATCGTCTTCTGTTATGATTTCACATATGACTGCAGGGACATCTTGCTCAGAATAAGGAGTTTGTCAGTCCTACTCGTGGGCATTAATAATCATCTTGAAATAATAATTATTTCCTTGAAAAGTTTAGCTATAAATAATACAATTATTAAGTACACTCAATATTAGCGTTTGGGAAATAATTGTCATTGCTCGTAGATTTAATTTCGGAAAGTTGACGTATCTACAATGTATCAAGTTATGTTATGTATATTACATGTATTATGATTTCTCGCGGGACAAAGCTTAAACCTAAACCTAGCCCTAACCCACAATTTCGTCACCAATCACGTGCCCTAACCCTATTAACATCTCTCGACCACGACGAAATCTGCAGGCGGCCTTAACAATTAGACCTGGCCGTGTTTAAGCCCCTGACTACATTGATCCCATGTTACTGGTTCACCTTTGTAAACGATGCGGGCGGAGGGACGGGCAGGGAACAGCATAAAAGAGCCCTTGACAGTTGGAATTCAAAGTAAGAGGACGTATTATTTAAATTGCTACATTGATCCCATGTTACTGGCTCATCTTTGTAGACGATGCGGAACGGAGGGACGGGCAGGGAACAGCATAAAAGAGCCCTTGACAGTTGGAATTCAAATTTAGAGGACGTATTATGTAAATTGCTACCTTTGAAAAGTAATAAACGGTCCGATTTGCAATAGATTTCGAAAAAGAATTACACAAGTTTCATTTTTAACAAACCTGTTTTGTGCATTATGTTCAGAATCCGTGGAAATGTATTTATGAAATTGTGTGCCCTACTTTGTGGCAATTCAATCAATTTTCAAATCTGTATGGTTATAACAAAATGGATATGTTTTCTTTATGTTACTGGGGAGCCGGATTCTCTCTTTGAGTAAGGCACTGAAGAATTCCGGTTTCCCTGAAATTTTCAGCATGTATTCCCAATTTCGGTGGGTGCAGATCGTCTGCAAGTATAGTGTCTGGTCATTCACATGTGACTAAAATAAAAGTCCCCTGTTCTTATGGAATTCGAATTGAGGAGAGCGTAAATCCTTCATAGCATAGACCTACTGTATGGCACCCAGCCAACACAAAAAAATAACAATATGACGTTAATCCACATTTCATTTCCGTTTTGATAAGCCCAATCGCAGCAGAAAAGTATGACGTCAAACCCTATTTAATTTCATTTTATGGAATTAAGGTTAGCTCAACGAGTAAGGGGATTCCTCGGCTTTGTTTTGTCAAAGAACGGCGTCTCGTCGTTCGGATGTTTCATTTTATTTATGGAATAACATACTTACAAGCAAACTGTATAATCTAGTTATGTTTCTTTTTTTGTACTGGAACTTGTTGTTGAATTTACGATCTATTTTCACGAGTTTGGCATTACATTATTATTAATTAAAGAATCTTGAAATAGACTGAAACTGATGTAGAAAAATTCATTTTGAAAGTTGGGAGAAAAAAGAAATTCCAACATCAGGGTATGATTTAGAAACCCTGTTTTTATTGTTAAGTAAATGAAAAAGCTTTGCTGGTTATTTTAAAATCGCTAATAGAATAATTAAATAAAGATGGTGATCTTAAATCACTTCACCTTCTTGGTAATACTGGTTCTATGAAGTTATATATATGATAATATATAAAATTCATGGTTATACAGAATTGTCAGATATTCGAACGGTGGGTCATTGGCTATTTCTGTAGAGCTCCCGACTGGGCTAATGAAGACCGGCACTCGCCATACAGTGTGTTTTGGGGAAAATTTGCGTGAACATCGGCACTGCGGCTTACTGAGTTACTCTTATACATGTAATTCAAAATGCCAAGAGATCGTTTACGAGAACTCCAATGTGTTCTTTCTGTCACAGTAACCCGCGCTGGACGACTGAATCGGAGAAACCACGCAGGAAAATACTCAATTTTATTTCAATAATTCGCTACTTTAGTCAAGTGGCTTGGCTTTGATTCCCAGCTTTGATTCTCTCTCTCTCTCTCCCTCTCTCTCTCTCTCTCCTTAAAATCACGTTTAAATGATTTAGCATCATGGTGAAATGTACATGTATTTACAATGTATTTCCTCCTCAACACTGCATAAATGTTACTTTATAACAAATATTATGTCATACCCATTGAACTTTTTCACTTGAACTTATGATTGGTGCATCATTGTCACCAAGCCTTAATAAACGAGTCATAAATTAGTCACCTAAAATATCACTCATTGATTAGAGCCTATCTTCGTTTTACAGAAATTCTGTTCGTGACGAAATGCTTGAATGCGTTCACAAGCCAGGTATAACGAAGATCTCCCCCGAGATTTTATGTCACAATAATAAATAGATTATCAGTAATTATATAGTCAGACATTTGGGATTAGTGATGTGATCTCATCGTAAAAATTAAAGTCAATAAATTATGAAATAGTTCAGTACAAACACATAAATAACAACATGTTTTGCAATTATATTATAACAGAGACGTTGTAACCTATAATATCGGTTACAAAGAGATATCTTGTTCGTATGAAAACACTAATGAATTATTACCAAATATACCGAAATGAAATTGGGTTTAACGTCCTACTGTTCTGCTCCTAAGCTGGGCTAATGAAAACGGACATACGCCTTACAGTGTGATATGAGGTAAATTTTGCCCGGGCAGTGGCACTACGGCCTACTCTTATATCGATTTCCAACTGTCAAGGGATATTTTATGTGCATGCCGATGTGTACACGGGACCTTTAGTTTTTCGTCCCATCCGAACGACTAGACAAATGTTTTTGTCAGGCCTTCCGTCCTGCATCACTGACATGGGAAAACCACGCCGGAAAATCTAGATGAACTTTCTCGGCCAATGTAGAGATCGAACACCCGATCTCCAGACTAGCAAATATACCATGTTAATAGCATTACCGACATCTTGAAATGGAATGAAATAGTGTTTAAAGTTCCATTTTCCGCGCAAATATGGGCTAAACTCATATCTATCAAGGGTTCTTTTACGAGAACGCCAAAATGTATGCTGGTTCAGGGTTTTTCGTCCCATGCGAAAGACTAACTCTGCCTTGTGGTAATTTCATTGTAGAGTAACCTTTTGTATTTTGGTGTTATTATTGGGGGGGGGGGTATGCTATTTTTTTTATTTTATTATTTTCTTTGTGGTGGGGGGGGGGGGGGTAAATGTATTGTGTTGCTTTATACTTGGTAGCTGGGCCCTTTCGTTGTAATTCACGTTTTTCAACGTTCTACCTTTCTGCACCGACCGACCACTCGTCATGCAGTGTGCCATAAGGTATATTTCCCCACACTGAATTCCATTGTAGGGGGTTATTGTACGTGCAACGAGTACACGGGGGAACCTCAGTTTTTACACCATCCAAACGACTAGCCAAATTTACTCGCCCTTCGTCCTGCGCCATTAGGAAATGAGACTGGAATATAATTTTAGACCAGAAATGGTTGGGGGGGGGAGGGTAACATTCATTCAACACAGACTCGGTTATTTCGTGAATAACATATGGTCCAATCTTATTTCTTGTGCGTAGGGGTCTTTAGGTGTGAAAGGAAACCGAAGGACCCGATGAAAACCCGTGCGGTTTGGGCAGACAGACCTGGTCCCTGTCAAATATAAGCTGGGATGGAAACCGCGACACTTTGTTCAGTAAAGGAACATACCTTATTTTGTAAAGCGCACGCCGCAACCCCCGCACACCTTGAAAGAAAAACATTGTTTCAAGCATCAAGTGTCAGCAGGAAGGAAATATTCTTTTAATCCCCATTAGAGCAGCTCTTCAAACAAAATTAGGACTTATTTATTCATTGGCCATGATATAATGACGTTAATTTGTCTCCTTATTTTCTTTTCTTCAGCTTAGGTATTGACCAACATCCATTTCACTACAGACTGTATCAACCGTTATCTGCTATCTCATTCAGCGTGATCATGGATTGAAAGAGAGGCTGTGGTGCGGATATCGTCTGCTTCTCTCAACCAGGTGTTATTATCGCGATTTATTGACGAGATTTCTAGACGGAAACAGGTTTAGTTGAAAAGGATATTTTTTTCTTTATCCGACTCACACCAGTTTGGAATTTTTTTGGGTGGCCATTAATATGTTTTGTGATTTTGATAACGGATCTTTATTTACCATTAACAGTTAAAATGTCTGATACGACTTGGAGAGCTAAGATTCTTTGGATGGTGACAGTAGTTTTATTAGTGAATAATGCCGAGATATTTGGTAGTAATTCACATGATACCCCCTACGCCAACACGGTTTTTGGAGGGAATGAAGTCAATATGTCTATGCCATGTCCAGCAAAATGTCTGTGCAGTCGGGAAGATATGAATGTACGTGTGGACTGTTCCGGACAAAATCTAACAAGTATTCCGCAGAATTTTAACCGTTACACGACCCATTTGTGAGTAGATATATATATTTATGTTATCTATGTAGGTGTTATTGTTATTGTTGTATATACGATAAGTACTATGATATTACTATTAATAATAATATGCGTATATAATTGATGCTGTAGGCTCGGGGTAATTGTATCTCACAGTAATCAATGAAATCACTGCAAACAATCGTAACCATATTATTTTAGGTCTACTTCCGAGTCCAAATATCTTCTTAATGATGTTTTATAAACGTATGTGACATAATATGCCATATATGACATATGACTTATATAGGTGATAAATTTAAAAATACTTTAAACCCGGCTTGACCGAGCTTGCAGGAAGCGACTACCCGCAACTGACAGCGAGCAGCAGTTGCTCGAAACATGTCTCTACGGGCTCTTTCCAATGCTCTTACCAAAACTGGCCCCGAGTTCACAAAGCATTCTCAGACTTAAAATCAAGAATTTACTCACAAATTTTTCGTCTTATTGTAACTAAAATATAGCCCTTTTAAAACTTTGGTTATTTTAATGTATCAAATTCCCAAATTTAAAACTATATGCAAAGTTTTGTGTTTCTGGATCAAAGATAAAGTTGAGTAAATTCTCGGCAAACAGAGCACTGTTTCTGTGGTCTATGGTCTTTCGGCTGATCAGTCACAAAAATGTTCCCACAATTAATCTGAAACTTGCCAAGTGTGGGTCTTCGCCTTTACAGTTAAGGGCAATAATTCTGTCCATATGCGAGTCGCGGCTGGGCGTGACTTGTTTCGGTGGGCCTTTTTATGAACGGGTAGCGATCACATTGGTCCGGTCTTGTTGAACACGATCGTATTCGTGCAGCTGCAAGATCGGTCCGCGCTGGACTTACTGCCAAACAGCATTATAGCAAAACTAATACTGTATGAAACGGTTCATAATATAGTATTGGCGACAGCTAGATTATTCGTCCCCGACAAATTAACACATACCATGCTAATTCTTCACCTCGGACATCCTGTTTGCCTTTATAAAATCAGTGATGCAATGTTTGAAGGCTGTCCACGATGTTCTGTTGGTAAGAAGATAGCTCACTAATCAGGAAGCAGCGCCTTACGCACCGAGCCACCTTGGCTCAGAAGGCATATAACACTATATATCAAACATAGTCTTTCAGTGACATAGAACCTGTAAATAAACATTCGGGGTTTCCTTTATTAATATTACACAGATCCGGGTTTTGCGAGCCTGTGATCGACTTCGTATTAGCGCTGCTTATATAATAAACACAAGCCCTGTTTACCCGTATTTACTTTCTCTGCTATTTCAAATAAAAACCATCTTCTCGACAATCTATAATTTTCTTATTTAAATGATTTATTAACTGCGTGTCTCAATATGAATTTCGATTAACGTCCCCTTCCCCTTAGACCTATACATATGTAAAGTGTTACCTCTTCAATAGGATAATCGATATTTTATATTACACGGAATGTCAACAGGTTTGACTCGGGCTAGCATGATACGTGATTAATACGATCTAAGAGATGAAATTCTCGTTTGAAATGTCCCCTGTGATTATTAGTGCAATAAAATTGATTAACGCTAACACATGGTCACTATGATCAAATAAGGAACAATAATTATTATAGGTCGTAATAATGATTAACTATGTCGAAGAACATGTGTATTATACTATGCGGATATATGCGGGCTGTTCAGTAATGGGAAGGGGAGGGGCTTGCAAGAAATGAAATGGGTACGTTCTACTTCGACTGGGCAAACTATCAAACGTTCTTTAGGTGTGTTCGGATTGGTTTGTCACGGATTAAAACCATTGCGTTCACGTTACAGATTATTCGAATTAAATTCAAATTGAACCGTTTCACACTTAATGCGTCTAGCAACCGGTAGAGATTTCTTCAGGGTTTTTCCCTTTCTCACCCTATCCTGTCGTTGTCTTGTATCCCTGAGCTGCCAGAAGATCAACCGGCCTTCTTTAAATTGCCTGGTGCGTGCCCTACAGCTGCACCCCTGCATCTGACATATTTACCCGTTTAAGGGTTTTTCTTTTCGGACTGGGGGCAATTCTGTTGGTGGCATAATATGGTGACGTTTGATCCGGACACAGCAGATAGGCTTACTACAACACCGCAGCATTCCGTTTGCGGTATACCAATTGGGGGCAAAATAGACCTACAAGTGTTTTTTTTATTCATTTATTAGACTAACTTATTAGTTGTTGTTCAAAGCGGGAGTAGGGGTGATCGGATACTCTGTCTTTCGCCTGAGTACCACACAGTCTTTAAATGAACTGAAATAAAATGGGGCTTAAAATCCCACTGTTCTGTTCCGACTAGGGTAAAAAAAAGACGGGCATACGCCATACAGTGAGCTATGAAGGAAATATTGCCTTCGACATCGGCGTTCCGGTCTACTCTTATATCGAATTCCAACTGCCAAGGGATCTTTAACGTACATGCCAATGTGTACGCGCAACCTCAGTTATTCGTCCCATGCGAACGACTATAAGTTGTCACTTGCCAGGCCCGCTGTCTTGTGCCAATGACAAGCGGAAGCAGGCCGGAAAATGCCGATGGTCTTTCTTGACCAATGCATGGATCGAACACGAGACCTCCAGGCTAAGCCCAGCTCACCACTCGCCGTGCGTGCTTGTACGGTCAATCTACGGGGTAAATGTTAGTTAACCCGTGCGCGTGTTCTACATGGTATAAGATCGGAAATTGGCCGTAGAGACTTTTGGTCCTGTACATACAAATTTTCACAACGTTTCTTGCGGCTGATCTGGGAACTACCAAATCCTACGGCCTGTGCGTGTCAAACACACGTACGATTGTTTGTGAGCTAGGATGAAATACATATACAAATGTTTTCTTTTTATCCTTTTAAGTAGGCACTTTAAAAATAAAAACCAATAACACTAAAGTATTCTTTTAGCACACCAGAATAGCTGTTATTATTGTTCAATAATGTCAGATATAGGACAACATGAGTATGGGTTTTGTCACAGAATGTAACGAGTAAATAGGTGGTATGAGTGATAGTTATCGAAGTCTCAATACGCCAGATGAATGGTGATCATTGTCGCTATTTCAATCGAATAAAAATAGAGATTTAGGCCAAATCAATTTTCTTCCGGGTCTTAATAAATAAAAAGTCTCTCAAGTTAGATAGCTATAATTTGCATTAGATTTTGTTAGAATTAATAGAAATGAAATGTAGTTGGAGCCAAGCTGATTACAACATAGCTCCTATTTCTTTCGTTTTTTATGGTTCAAAATTTCGTTTTACTACACTAGGATCTGGAAGTGTTGTTATCAATGACGTGTTCTGAATGGTGTGAGGTATTAGATCTGATACGGCGAGCTTTTGACGTGGGGTGCACAGAACTTGGGTAAACTGCTAGAAATGTCTAAGCTGATTGAATAATCAATGTCTGGCGTCATAAGGTCAAAAATCGCTCGTATGACAACGACACGAAATTTAGATCTGTATTTTAATCATTTTTTAAAACTAATGTAACGGTTTAATATTTTTGAAGGGCATTAAGTGATAGCGATATATATATATAAAAGTAAACAGCATTATTGATAACGTTGCAGTTAATAAACCTAGTGAATGTTATCCATAAAGCTGTCTCTTATTAAATATTACCGTTTATTGCGTAATAGTTAGTGCAGAAGGACCACACCACATGTAAAAAAAAATATACCTACGGGCAAGACACAATATATACATACACCCCAAACAACAAACGTGTCACGTCAAGTGAAAGGATCTGGGGGCCTGTCGTATGCTTTGCATTTGCCGTTTAGTCAGGGTCGTATAACTAGCCCAGAGCAACGAGAGGTGTGGGAAGTGTTCGGGGGGGGGGGGGGGGTTGCTGTAAAATTGACGGACAGTGTATATCTATTGTTTTCATGGTCGACAATTTTTCCACAGGGGGGGGGGGGATAGGGCGAATATTACAGATTATCGCACTTTTCACCTTCGTGTAATTACAATGCATTATCATTATCACCATTATTTATTATAAAATACGGATTTCGAAGGCCTATGTCATTATTAGACGTCAACATTATTATTCGTTTCGTATATAAAAAAAACGAAATTATTGAATAATGTAATATTATATTGAAATACAATCCTTGGATCTCATTCTTACAGGTGTTCTATATCTGGTGAATTGCGAGATGATAAACTAGATTGGATAACTGTAAATGTTGTTTAATATACTTTACATTTGAGTGAAGTCTTATCACTATTGCCCCAGGACTGCGTAGGTGACGCTTACAGCTAGCTCCCAAATATATTCACTTGATCTGATGTGTAGCCAGAACACAAGCGTATGGGGACCTCTTTATTTAACTTTGTAGCCAAGCATCTGTTGTCGCATGTGCAACCTCTTTGGATTTCTCAGTTCCCCCATATTGAAATACAATAGTGTATGTTAATTCCAATATGGCACACACACTCTCTCCCTCCTCTCGCACTCCAAATCGCACGACTTGATCACTTTTTCCCACG
This sequence comes from Patella depressa, assembly GCA_948474765.1. Taxonomy (NCBI): domain Eukaryota; kingdom Metazoa; phylum Mollusca; class Gastropoda; family Patellidae; genus Patella; species Patella depressa. Next base: position 16,190,114 of record OX419720.1, read on the forward strand.
ACGCTCTTAGAGAATCAACAGTTTAACAGTTTAGAATTATATTTCTGTTCAAATTATTTCAAGGATATTCATAACAATTTCACTTAAGTACAAGTAAGACTGGTTAAAATTGGTTGAATATTTTGGGTATTTAAATGGTTAAGTACATTTGTGTTCATCTGAAGTTAATCCAAATGAGTGTGTACTTTTGTTCTTGTTTATCGCACTTTAAAGGCATAGACAAACATAAAAGTTAGCTTGAAGTCTTATGGGGGGGTTTAGTGTTGTGACGCGTGATTTTTAAATCACTAGGTCTGTTTGGTGTTGCATGACTTCTCTGGTTTCTTGTCAATGCAATGAGCAATTGCGGATTTCGTTTAGGTTTTTCTTTTTTTTTTTAAAGTTTAAAAAAAAAACAACAATATGCCATAAATTAGTTGCGAAATGGCACAGTTGACTTTGACATTAAACCTATCCGTCATTGTCTAGAAAATTTTATGATGATTAAAATGATGTAGACCTATATCGAATAAGATTCCAAGTTGGATATTGCGACATTTAGACAAACTAAGAAGAAATAAGTTTGTTTTACTTTATATACCAAGAACAAAATAAATATTTATTTTCCACTCACACCTACGCATAAATCCATCATGTTTTATTTTATGACCTAAAACATTTCTGAATATTTATTATTTGTCAATTAATGAATAGCTATAGAACTAGACAAAATTATAAAAGAAAAATAAATATAAGTTTGCTTTGTTTTGTTTTGTTGGTTTTTTTGTGTTTTTTTTTTTGTGTGTGTTTATTTCTTATTGCTGAAAATCTATTTAATAAAATGTCAGCTTAAACTTATTATCAAGATGCGTGTCTTAGGGATCGTTTGATAACTTTTCTGTGGAACAAGTACGAGTGTAATATAATAGACCAGGAACCAAGCATAACGTCATCGCAGCCATTTGGAAATTCGACTCCATATCAAGTCCATCAATCGATGCGTAATTGTCCAGGGTACAAGTTTCATGTCGATCTTTCATCAATTCACGGAGCCTTGGGTTTTTTTCGAAGAGAGTTTAGAACACATAATGTCAGTCAATTGGCCTGTACTCAAACGAAGCTAACTGTGTACAGTCAGTCTCGCTTTAGTATGCCATTAGTCCACTCTTTCTATGCCAAAAACTGTGAATAGTACAAAGTCTATTCAAGGTTTTAGGTAATTGGTCCCAGAGTATAAAACACAGAATTGCTTTGGTATGCCCTCAGGTCCCTCTGCCTAGTCCAAAAATGTGAAAAGTACAAAGAATAAAACACAGAACTGCTCTGGAATACAAGTATTGATAACGACAAGACGGCCGCTTTAAATCCAATATCAGTATTCAATAATGTTTTTTGTTTAGTTTCCTATTTTATAAGATCAAATATTTGAACTTAATAATATATAACAAACTGTACGTCATGGGTCTATGATCGACAATCGGTCAAACATTCAAGAGAAGGGAATTGATCGCCTGATACTGTGGCGTCTGTGAATTCACTAAAATAAAGACACACAGTCATGTATTGTGACAATATACAACAAAATATTATTGTATTGTAAGACCCAATCTTAAACATACATTATGCAAGAGCTATATTTGCATATTGCAAATCTTTCTTTAGTCCTGAAATGTTGTCTAAATTAGATATCAATTAACTTATCCAGACCATAATCAACTCACGATGTCATCGCTAGCCTGCGATATTTAATGGATTAGGGTCCGATTTGCTGCTCAACTTTCATTCATGATTTATTCATGAAACGGATAATCGAAACTATGCTTCTTATCGTACTGCCTTATGTAATGATGATTGAAGCAAGTACGAAAATTCAATACCTAAATTCTCCGTTCAACGTATATCAATTTGACTAAAATTTCCAGCTAATTCCCTTTTACATTATTTAGTTTTTAACTATTAGAGTGAGAACTGCCAGCTCTATAGCTAATATCCCATAATGTATCTAATATGAAATAAAAAGATACATGATAAATGTTTTTTTATACAATAATATCAAGGATAAATGAGCCAATCCGCCAATTTGATATTTATTATCCATAAAATTCGAAATAACAAACGCAGATTAGAATTTTGTTTTGGTCCATTTAAATCAATATTAATGCTATTATCTTATCGTAAAACGGCGATGTCATCTAAAAAAAACTATTTAAGACACAGTGAGCAGTTTGAAATTTCAACACGGATACTATTTTTTCAGGCGTTATTTGTAATGAAAATGGAAAACGTATCCCAGAAGACAACGCGGAAGTAATTGAAAATGGCTGATTGTGTAATGTAGTGACTCTTGGTCCATATATTTAGATTTCGGTTAATGACCAAGTAACTTAAACCCGAGTTTTTTATGATCACAAAACACGATATAGGAATCTTGGTCATCAACGAGATATGGGTGGTCTAGTAATTAAATCATTAACTGAGTTAGATATGGCCTTATCAACTTAATCAAAGTAATCCTTTATGAGGATGGAGATTTTCTCATAGAATCCGTACCGAACTGCCACCAAGGTATTCACACCCACAGATAGCTTACGATCTAGAGGACTAAGACGAACGACAAATACACAACGTGAAGCATTATTATGGTAGAGGTTAGAAGTTGTAGTGATAGTGTTTCTTGTATGCAATAAATCTATATCTTTAAGTACCAAAAAGAACATGTTGTTATTTAAGGCCCTGTGTTACAATTGTCAAACTACAAAGAAAGCATAAAAATAATGTGCAGCATGGAGAAACGACCGAACGTAATTGATAAGAAACTACAACAACGATTTTGTTTTTAATAGTTTTTATGCAATATGTGCTTTTAGACCAATTTTCGTCTACTTTAAGGTTCCATAGAATATAGTTATACGACATGTAAATAACAGACCAGATCACCTCGGGTATTATAAAGTCAGGTTGGGATGGTTTAGTGCTCTAGGGTGTCGCTCTTCAACCTCCAGCTGGTCGATCACCTCTGGCTTGCAGTTGTGGTTTCAATCCCTGGTGTGGGTTTACTCCGGGTACTCCGGTTTCCCCTGACAGAAAATACCATTGCGCGTTGGCTAAGATAATAAAACATGAAAAATAAGACAACTTGTCTGCGATATCACCCTCGGTGGAAGCGGAATTTTTACATTAAGAACAAGAACATGCGTCACACATCCGCTGAATACACATTGTATTTCATGTCTCTCTTTATGTACAAATACAATATTGCATTATCTATAATATGGCTTCATTATATTATATCTAAAGCAACAAAAATGGATTCCAATTTGTAAAATGTATGATGTTCACGTGCTTTCTTTTGAAATCCAATATCTTATTTTCTCAGAAGACAACACACCTCATTGTTTGACCAGCCTACACATTTTCCTATTTCCTCTGTAATAGAGGCATTCAATGTTTGGTGATCCCCGTAGTGGGTGAAAGCCCTAGCTAAGATGAAATTAGATTTTTCTTGCTAAAATCTCATATTTCTATATACTTTTACCTGACAGTAGATTTTTTATTTATTTTATGTAGAAACATAGGGGTTTTTTGGGGTTTTTTTTTAAAAAAAAAGCGCTAGCTAAGATGAAATTTATTTTAATCTTTTTAAAACCTCATATTTCTATGATTATACTTTTACCTGAGAGTAAAATCTTTCATTTTATTCATTTTCACCATGTCAACCTCTAATAATATTTTACTATAGCGTGAAGTTTTCAAAACAACTCATAAGAATCCTATTAATCAAATGTATTAGAAAGTGACGTGGTAAAAATGAAGTCATTAAAAATCCGTATGAGAAAATTGATTGATGGAACCAGCTTGAAAGAATACTGTGAGACCAAACATTCATTTAGGCCGAAATGAAAATTACTTGTGTTTACGAATACCCGAACGACCCATCTTTCTCATTTTGCCAGACCCAATAACTCAGTCGGTATTATTTTCAAGAACGTCAATCAGTAATTAAGCTAGAAATGCTATGAAATAGATAATACGCACTCCGTGAAAAAAAATATATAAATTTCCAGACTGGCCGACCGACCCCTGTTTCGAGAACCAAGTAACCGTATTATTTTTCTTGGCCTAATAGTGTCTGTGGAGAATCATTTCTATATAGTATATAACCCTATGTCGGCAATTTCCGTTGATCTCGTGTAACTCCGTATGACGTCAAATTTTAAATAATAACATGATTATTATGATTATCCTGTATGGTATTATTGTTCTGAATAAGAGCTCGGTAAAATGTATTCTTAGATTGTAAGTAGGGCCTAATTTAAATCTGCAAAGCCCCCATCCCTCACTCCCTCCTGCTCCCTGGTTGCTAGTTACTCAGCCTGCACCATTATTGCTCAGTCATCGGAGCTTACTTCCAGTCCCGTGGAGTATTTGCCCTATCGGTGATGTTGCGGTCAATTGTTATTCCGGTTTCACATATCCGATTTGTTTTGAGGGCATATCAGTGTACGCCCCGCGATCGCTGTCCGTGGCGAAACTCCGAAGTACCACGCCTTGTCTGTATGTTGTTTGTTGCATGGAACGTACTGTAGAACAGTCGGCGATATTTCGATCAATTCATTTGCCGGTTTCACACATCCGGTTTACTTCGAGGGCACATCAGTGTACGCCCATCGAGCTCTGTCCTTGGCGAAACCCCGAAGTCCAACGCCTTGTCTTTATGTTTTTTTTTATATGGAACCTACTGTAGAACAGGCGAGAATTAATTTACCTTGTTGCTTCATTTCTCCTACATTGTTTATATAACATACACTGCTATAGAGTTATTCAACATCCCAAATGAATATTATTTCTATAAATCTTGGATTAAGCTGCGTGTTTCTTGTTTATTTAGATATTTACATTACTTGTTATTATTATGTATCTTTGTGAGACAGCGAGATGGACAAATGGGGGTTACCTTCCATAGTCAGAGAGCTTACCTAAATGTTTATTATAAGTCTAAAAATATTCGATTTAGTTTTATATTTATTTTGATATTTTCATAACTTTTTATTAGTATGTGTCCTTGCCAGAGAGATTAAAAATGGAGTTTAGCGTCCATTCAACACAAACTATGTTGTTTTAATAATTTGCCCTATGAGAGAACCTACGACATTGAACAGGCGACCTTACGCCATGTTACGTACACGTCTGAATCTGAGATCGAAATCACGCCACTTAATTCAATGACAGAGTTACGATCTAAAGCATAAAGGTTGGATCAATTAACCACCCAACCTCTCTACGTGTCTTTGATTATGGCACTGTATTGTAATGTATGTATACCGAATATTTACTTGTCACACTCGGCACCTGGTCAAATTCGGTACCAAGTCAAATCAGTAACCTATGGCACTCTAGCCAAGCAGATTCTGAATCGGCGATGATTGATGATAATCAAACAGTCTCTACTCCTGTAACTCTGGTATATAAAAGTTACATTCTTTATGTCGTTGCTTTCCGTGACTAATTATTTCTAATGACGTGAACAAGTGTTTTCATTACCTACAGTTTTTCTTTGAGGGTAAAATGGAAAATTGTCACGCATTTGTGAAATTTGGTAGCTATTCACAGACGGAGAGGGGGTGGATGTTTACGACCCTCGGTAGACAGTACGAAAAGAACTAGCAGTCAATGACAGTGTTTCTTTCTGAATGATAATTAAGTCGACTGTAAACAGTATATGTTATTGTTAGCCAAGTCTGTTCTTCCTGATTGCAAAAGTCATTAGCCTAATATAATGATTATATATTCGTTGTTGACAAATACATCCATATTATTTACACATATTGGTAAAAGGTACAGGAAGTTGAAGGTTGTTTATAATACGTCTCATTATTTGGATCTCCATTAATGTGGCTCTTTATGGGTGGCGCTGGCTCGCATTTTCTCTTGTTTTGCCTTGGTGGGTTTAGGTTCCTGGTTCTCAAACCGGAAAACCTAGGATTAGACCCCGGTGTAAACCGAGACAGTTGCCCGGAGCTAGTGCCTGCTTGTTTGTTTTTAGGACAGCTGTCTAGTCATTCGTCTGGAACGTAAAAGATCCCCCGGCAGTTGGAATTCGATATACAACAGGTCATAGTGCCGCTGTCTGGATACTCGCTTTCTAACCGGAAAATCGAGGATTCGACCCCGGTGTAAACCGAGAAAGTTGCCCGGACTCAGCTAGTGCCTGCTTGTTTGTTGTACTGACACTCTTTTGGGTAAGACGCGGATCGCGGGTTCGGTCCCAGTGTTGGCCAAGATAGTTCATCGGGAGGACGGGGGGGGGGCTGAGAAGGACGTCTGTAACGTAAAAGATCCCCTGTCAGTTGGAATTCGATATAAAAGAAGGTCATAGTACTGCTGTTCGGGCAAAATTTCCTTAATAACACACTGTTAGACGTATGTCAGTCCTCATTAGTCCAATCGGGGCATACCAGCAGGACGCTAAACCCAATTTTATTCCATTTCTGACACTCATTATTTTATATATGTGCTTTTCGAATGCTGATCTATTGATTGGGTAACAAAATGACGATCATTATTGCAGTTGGCCAGACGCTCTATCCATATATAGCTCTGGAACAAACACTAATAGAGAGACGTATTGGACAAATAAACCGTTAAGTATCTCATATTATATGTAGTAAACATTGGCGCAGTATTGGACTGGTGATCGCGGTAATATTACGTTCATCCTCAAACCCACCCAGATAGAATACTTTTACAAAGTACACCTGATTATACTGTAACAGCTAATACAAATTGAAATGTCTTATCCGTTTTGATTGGAAGCAATAGATATTAATCGATAATATATATATACCTTATGATCCCCGTGGTGGGTGAAAGCGCTAGCGAAGATGAAATTAGTTTTTTTCTTTCTAAAAAACTGATATTGCTATATACTTTTACCTGAGCGTAGAATCTTTTATTTATATATACAGCTTTAGTTTGTTGAAGAGATAATCCAAAGCGTAATGATTTGTTTTGGATTTATTATAATTCTAAATGAGTAGTAGTATTCACGGACTTTAATTTTATAACAATTTATAGGATCGATGGTCCTATTTTTTTTATTAAATACTCGAAGATCTGTCACGGTTGATCGAGTAAATGTCTTATTTTATTAACAATATCCTCCTTAATTAAACATTATTCAGGAAGCATCGATGGAAAACAATCCCCACCCCACCCGGTTACAATTCCCGTCGATTCAACTCCCGATTTTGGTCATAAGTTTCTCGGTTGATACCCAATTGGTATCCTGTAAGAAAAGACATTTCTTTCGTCCAACCAAAATAAAGGACCAATTCCTCAAAATATAATAATCTTGGAAGTTTATTTTATGTTAATTATGCATTAAAATCCATTTAACACCTCGTTATTTAATATGGTTTTTTTTCTTGGTAAATTATTCATCTTAAAGGATTCATTATAAAACGTCGGTCTAGGGTATGATAAAATTTTCTATTATTAAAACTGGTTCTTGTTTAACGAAAAACATATAAATGTCAAATCATTTTGAGGTCATTTAAAATAATTTAACTTCTTGTCGAACGCGCGATCCAGACATGCGAGTTTCAATAATCAGTCTTTAGTGGAAATGAAAATATTTCCTGCTAACGAATGCTTTCATTCCATCACAGTCAAATATGGCGTTTATAAGACAGAACTATTGTCAGTCGCAGCCGACACGAGATCGAGCTAACATGAATCGAATCTTGCGGAAATGAAAAAGAGTTAGCTTTCTTTAAAAACAAATGACATTCTCGTCTAAAACAAACCATCTTGATAACCAAGTTTTTTCTGATTTTTATTTTTGCTCTCTTCGTAAGAAGCCAACTGAGCGGAGAGCCATGCAAGAAATGACATTGACATCCAAGATGGCGATTTGAGTGTTTGCTTTAGATAAACGTGTAGGCCTAATTTGGTTCAGAGCAGAAATCAAACATTTGAATAGATAATTCGAATGAAAATTTCAGATTACCAGATCATATCTATTTCTTATCGCTTTTCCACAGGATGTGATAAGAGAAGGTCCCTTTTGTGATTTAACCTTACGGTGATTAGGGTATTTATTTCTGTAGTTATCGTGGATTGGAGGTTATCGTTAAAGGATAATAATATGTTGTTTATGAAGAAGATGATGCGAAGATGATTAGATTATCATATCTCCTTATACTCATCGTTGACATGTTTCTTGATGATGGATTTTATGATTCTGTGAAGCGTGCACGTCAACGTGTGTGTAGCAAACGTGTGTGTAGCACACTTGACAGTTGATAGATAAAGACATGTTTAATATTAGTTAAGGTTCGTAACATTTCAGAACCATATTTCAATCATTATGTAAGACCAAAATACAAATAATATGGAAACGTATAAGGGCCAATAGCGTGGTAGATACAACGATATTAAACGTATATTATGCTAAAGCTAAATCTGTAGCCTGAAATGTTATATAAACCATCAATTAGACATCAATTAACTTATTATCCAAACCGTAAACAACTCTCGATGTCATCTTCTGTGTCGGATTTTCACTGGATTTGAATCTGATCTGCTGTTCAATGCTCATTGATGATTGAATCCAAAAATGGATAATCGAGACTATAATTTTTTATCATACCTACTTTAGTAATCATGATCGACGCTATATAAGTTTAAAACTAAAAAGCAGATTTCATCTTGGTTCAGAGTGGAGCATTTTGACTGACATTTTAACATTATTCTATTTACATTATCTATTTTCTAACTGTTATAGCGAGAACAATCAACTCTTTATCTAATCTCCTCCAATAATGTACCTTTAAAATAACATTATGCAAGAGCAAAATCTGATTTTTACAGGTCTTTCTTTAAGCCTGAGATGTTATCTAAATAATCAATTAGACATTAATTAACATATTCAGACCATAATAAACTCTTTATGTCAAGACTAGCCTTCGATGTTGGCAGATTAAAATCGTATATGCCGCTTAATGGCGGTTGATAATTAAATCAATCAAGTGGATAATCGAGACTATGCTGTTTATATTAATGATTTGAGTAATGATGACCGAGGCTATGAATATTTCAAAAGCTTTTTTCTCGGCTAATAGTGAATCAATTTGACTGAAATTTTCAGCAAATTATCTTTACACTATCTAGTTTTTAACTATTGTAGTGAGAACTGCCATCTCTTTATCTTATCTCCCATAATGTAACTTTAATAAGTAATATGCTTACATATTGTGATCGTTGTAGTGATTTTAACCCTAAAAAGAGAAGTTTTGCCGAATTAATTAGAAGAACGCGCTATGTTGTGTGTCGTTAATCCGTTTGAAGACATTACTTTTCTGAAGCTTTGTCAGCATATTTCATTTTAATGTTGTATATATCAGCATGTTCTCAAAATAAAGCCAATACGCTATCGATATATATTACGGCGAAATGGAATATGTCGACAAGGCACTATCACGAAAAACGAAACGACGACATACAACATAGTGCGTTGATTCAATTAAATTGTGTTTTAATTGATAAAATCATTACAAAATGTTGACATATTACTATAGCGGTAACTATCGCGCTGCTGACCCCTATTCGCTTCCATAGTTTATGGTTGCACGACATAAACTTTTTTTTCTCTTTTTCCCCAGGCCTTATAACTCGTTCTAAGCGTGATTTTCTCTAGACAAATTGCACACTGAACTTTCGGTATTATTTTTCAGGAAACGTACTAAGTAATTAAGCTAGAAATGCTAGAAAAAATAATATTAATAATACGACACACGAAACAAAATAAAAAAAGAGTAAGAGGTTTTTAAACTGTCAACAATCCATCTTGGATTCAATATCATTTAAAATAGGCCTTTGCCATATGATGTGACGTATGTAGAAGGTGTACTTGAACTTATAAATGTGGGTCATTTTATATGAAGTGATAAGAAGGCTTCCGCAATACCTCTGTGACACAGACTGAGCTTAAAAGGTGTACAAAATACATCAACAATGGCTGACTTTTGCACCCCGCGTGTGGTGGTAGTTGTTTCATAGACTGCCGAAGCTTCTTTCTGTTTATTAGAATATGATTTTCCAATCTTTCCGTCTGACGCCTCTGGCTATGGATTAATTTATTGGGAAGTTCTTGCCTTTATTAATACAAAAACGTAGTGTTTGGTGGTGAATCAATGAAGGCATTTATTCGAACATACATTCTACTCTTTTGATGCAACCTTTTATTTCTCATTCGTTTTATGGTAACACCCACCAAACAGTCGTATTAATTAAAGTTAGTTTCACGATAACCGAACAAGTAACGAAAAAACATATGGTATACCCAATATTCGCAACCACCTCAAAAATATTATCGTAGATAAGTATGGAAGTACCAACTTTGGGAAAATCTTTTGACTAGGGTATTATTCAAAATAAATCAACATATTATGTGGTCAAAATGTCTATTCCGTTACATGGTAAAACTGCTCATTTGCAACATTGAACTGGAAAATCTCCTTTTAGAATTGAAAGGTCAGTAAAATTACAGTGCTTTCAATTAGCCACCCAATAGAGTTGAATAAAACGTCCTATTAGCTATCTAAAGTAGAAATGGAAATCAACTATACCAAATATTGTTTTGAGAACAATTTGTATTTTTCATTAGTGCTTTGTTAGCGAGTTAACCATATGTCACATTATCAAGTTTGTTACCAGGAGTCACTATTAAATCACAGATCGGGTTATGGTGAAGCATAATAGAAAGAAACAGTTTATAGAAAGGCAAATCCAAACAAATAAGTTGGCGCACAAATTGTATGTCTCTCCCGTTAAGCCTTTCCAGGACATAAAAGAGTGGCTTATGGAGAAGTTTTCAGCTTCACTCAGAAAACCGGGGAATAGTGTTGTCAGGAAACTCTATTAATAATATCATGAGGGCAGACGGTCAAAATATGACTTTTCTATTATAAATCTTGATAACGGAGAAGTCTTCTTGCGTCGGTATTTAGTTACAATTACTGTGTAATTTGTCTTTTATGCTATCTTATGGAATTCAAATATTTATTTAAACACCTGAAGTAAACATTAATTAATGACTTTGATATTTTCCGTTATGTCTGTACTGTTAACATTGTCTTTTACATAGTATTAATTGAAAAGACATTCCTACAAAGTTTGGTTTTGTTAATTTTTGTTATTTTTAAGAGTCCTGCTTGGCTATTGCATATACTTCCGCTTAAGTTATATATCTATAGAATACAATGACAATTTCCTTTAAAATTCAAAATTACATTTCAAAATTTGTCTTTATCGTTACCGTTTTGTGAAAATAGTCCATATTACGGTTATAGATCCATAATTAATAGAATACCTAGAATTTTATATTTTGTTCAAAAATATAACTTTGATTTAATTGTTATTATTTTATAAAAGTGAACTATATTGAAGTAAAATGTAATGGAGTTTAACATTCAACTGTTTTGCACTGACGTTGTTAATCAAAACAGGAAGCTATATTAGGAAGAGAATTGACATTGGTGTGTTAACTTCTCAATGGTTCAAGATCAAAGTTGGGAAATCGACTAGATGGGATAAAAGATGAAAATGAAGTAAACATAATAAGGGAGAATATTATTGATTTGATATGTTTGGGTCTAGTTTTTAACAACAAGTGTCTTGTGTAGCTTACGAAACATACAAATCACTATGTGGGCGATAATCTTTAAGTGGCATTTAGCGATAGGAAACATAACAAAACAGAGTTATGAGACAGCGATCATTGTTTTTGATAACGATAAGAGGGTACTTATCGAAACGTCGTGCTAGTTTATGATAAACCAGGGATTGCTGGTTCATTCTTTCTGGAGTTAAACGTCCACTTCCACGGGTGTGACATCGTAGATAGTTTTGTACTGGGTAGGCTACGTGTCACTTTATTACGCAATATACTTAAAACAGTATGCCATGGTCTTCCCATCTGCCTGACGTTAATATATAAATTAATCAGTGGGCGTATTTTGCGTTGCTTTGCTTGGTGTTTTAAGTATGATGAACAGGAAATTTGACGTTACTGTTTTTGCTCATTTTCTCAAGGGACCACCATGGTAAATTGAACATGAATATAGAGTAATGGGTTGAAAAACAATCATGTGTAGACTAATAAATTATTTTCCAAGAAAATACGAACAATATTTATTGCAAAATAACATTAGCTTTATGAATTGCGTGCCCAACGCGTAGGAAATTCTAATACATTTCTCCCTGTAGGATTCCGGTTTCTTAAATATTTTTCCTGCTTGGAAACTCCTCACACCGACAGATCGTATAACACAAATAAAATCGGTTAAAGTTGGTTTGTGGAAAACCTGAAGATAGTTTCTACATAAATCATTAAAATCTGTAAACCAAATAAAAGATTTATTTCGGAAATGTTCGGAATATCATGGCGCTTTTAAAACATATTTTTAACATTTATCGTAAGTTATATGCTTTACCAAATTATCCCCGTATTAGAATTAAACTAAATTATAATTTCGTTTCGTTTGTGCTGTTTTATTTTTACCCTACATGTTATTCGAATTTCCATAAAACCATGCAAAACCAATCAGATCCACGCGTATACAATTTTGTTTTAAAATTCACATTATTAAAACAATCTGATTCAAATACAGTCAAACGAAATTTTAAGCTACAAAAATGAAACTAAATATATAGGATCTGTGTTTTTATCAAAACAAGTTGTTCGATGTCTGGTTTTAGAGTAATAATATTAATAAAATAAAATACACCTAAAAAGAACAATAATGTAATTGTTTATTCTACTATCGATAGCGGTGATCTATAATTTAAAAGCATATTCTTAGCAGTAGCAAATAGGATTATACTGGAGATGTTGTTGGCAAGGATAACGTAACGTAAGTACACAACCTTCCTTGATGTTAGAAATCTATGCGTTTTGACGTTTGCGTGTATTCTAAATTATATTACACGTGTTAATAGGTTTTTGGCTTAGCCTAGTATAATTTGAAAAATAGACTTTTTGAATGTAAATTTAACCGACTCACTCACCTATGCCTTGTTCTGTGGCATCGACCATGCTTTTTAACACGCTGGTAACGAGTGTGTATATGACGTGTGTGGGGGGGAGCTATATCATTTTTTAAGCACAATGGGAAACAGTAGTTTTAATTGGCACATCCTCTGACCCCAGTATGTCTTAAGGTTGTGTCCTCCAGGGCTGCCTTCTCAGTCCGCTTTATTTATTTTGTATGTTAATGATATTGTAAATTATAATTATTAATTCGCGTATTAGATTCGCGATCTTTGCTGGGCCAGCTATCAAAAGTTATCATTTTAATACTATTGACAATTAGTCAATGACTTGTAACTTTAAACACCCGAAAAACTTAAACGAAGATAGTTACCACTACATATTGATACTATGCTCCCTGGGCAAAGTAATGGATTACTTGAGCAACAGTTTCAAGATATTGGTACATTATCAAATGGTCACTGTCCGCCCAAGTGACCAATATATTTTACCACTGTTCATAACTTTTCAAAAAAATTTGTCAAGTGGATTCTTAAAATCCAAAATCAAAGTTAATCATCCTGGAATTTATTTATTTTCAATTTACATTAAGAGACGGGTGTCGCGCACAGTGGGGTATTCTTACCACACAGGAACACTTAATACCACTTCCCATCCGAGAAGTTCACGGTGTGATAGATAAATTATATTGAATATGTGTAACATAATATATAGCAGTGAATGTAAAGAACTATTATCCTGGTGTCGAAAAACTAAAATAAACATATTGTCCATTTGTTCCTTATTTCATGTTGTGTTTTAATATCACCCGAGAATGGGACTTAGAATTAGACTTTAGATATGACTGAGTATAACTTTCAATATACGAGCGTATATCTATAATAACTCAGGACCACACTGTTTTCTTCAATACGTTCTTTTCCAAGTTCTGACATAATTTAAGCAAAAAAATAGGGTGCCAGAGCTGCTAAGGCGTGGAAACGTTCTAACATGTCATCCATAGAGTTCTCTAGAGTAGAAGAGTTTGGGTCTTTTATGTCCCTTATTTATTCATTATTTGATCGGTTAAGTATATCCAAGCTGAAATTAGCCAACTTAATTATGTAAACGAGAATTGAAAATGACGTCTACTTATATAAACGAGAATTGAAAATGGTGTCTAACATATTACATGGTCCTAGATAGAACTTTCTTTTGGCATCTGTTTTGGACCGGATACGTATGCAAATTATCATGTTTTAATGATAATTGGTATAGAAATGTATTGCCTTTTAAAAAAAAACAAAAAAAAAAACATTTAGCCGATAACCGACTGCTCTTAGGTCAGACTGTTATCATATTCAATATTGCACCAATCTCTAATTATATTACATGTTTTTAATCCCAATATTCCATAAAATCACGCTCTTTGTACGCTGGAAGGCATTTTTCAAATGAACATGTTATCGACAAGTTCCTGTGAATTTAGTAAATGTTGTTAACTGGAATTGTCCTTAGTCACTTAAAGTTAAAGTCTGCGCTCATATGGGCGACAATACGTGAGATACTTAATTACCATTCGCCCTTAACTGCCAGGAAGTTACGTATATTTAAGTGACATTTTGTTAGTTAATTGACTCACACTTCCGATTTCATTTTGATGCAGACTGGTCTCGATGTACCAATATCTTTAAACCATAAAACAAAACCCATTTTGCAATTACAGACATGTACCAAAACTAATTAAGAATCAAACCGACATCTGGGTCCGCCTCATCTTCAAAAGTAGGTCAATTGAACTTAATATTTTGTTCGTATAATTTAAAAACATCATGAAAGACAATTGCCAACATAAAGCAATTTAACACAAATAGTTGATGTAGATCTCTTGTAGTGTAATTATATTATCAACAATCTAGATATCAAACAAAAAATATCACATTCACACCAATTATAATCATTTTACCACCTTAAAACCTTGACCTCATTTCAATACGAAAACATAACAGTTATTACCTGTTTTATAACACACATTATGGGAGCCATTGTGGCTCAATGGGTAGGACGCTGGCTGGCTAGATTTTTCCTAGGATTTTCAGGCGTGGTTTTCCTTGTCATTGGTGAAACACGAAGGACATGGAAAGGATCAGAGTTTAGTAGTTCAGAGAGGAGGAAATACCGAGGTCGTGTGTACACATTGGCATGCACGAAACGCAAAAGAAACCTTGGTATTTAAAATTTGATATAAGAGTATATCGTATTACCGCTATCCGGGCCAAATTTTCTTCATAGTACGTTATATGACGTATGCCTGTTTTCATAAGCGCAGTCATTTCCCGTTTTATTCATTACATATTATGACATATGACAATTATGATAATTAACACTTACGGCGAAACATGACATTGATTTGTAATCTACCACAACAGAAAGTGGCCATGACTCCCAACCCCACCGCGCCCAAGGCTATTATTGAAATGGGAAACACAGATAATTATGCACCACAAAAACATATTGATTTATTAAGTATATATGTGTATATAAAATAATATTGCACGAATACCGTAATACTCTGAAAACTTATTTTACGGTTCTTAAAACACGAAAAAGGTTTCTTAGAACATATATTTATTATGATATTTAATTTTACTTTTAAAAATATATACCAAAAAGGTGAAGAAGCTAATTGAGTAAGTATTCCAATACATGATGACCTCATGGATTGTAGTGGGGGTCGCTGCAGGGGTCATACGAGAGACTTTGCACGCTATGACGTCAGAAATTTTATTAACCAATAAGCGTTGATGATTCTCGAATCATACCCACAGTTCCCTACAGTGGCACCAAACACCAAGACCCCACCGTAGCAGACCGTTTTATTGGCTACCACCCCATCCCACACACACACCCAAATAAATCAGAACGCTTTTTTTTTCTTTTTATAACAACTCGTTCAGATCCTCGTGTCGTAAAGTCAAGTGAAACGAAATTATGAACTATATAAAAAAAAACGGAACGAAGTAAATCAGATTGGTTATATGTTCTCTCGTGGCACACTGTCTGACCGTTCTTATCAGTCCACGTCCTAGCAAACTGATGTTACCTCGTCCTTGACGGATTTCTGGCTGTGAAACCCACGGATCGTTATCTCATTCTGTATCTATATTCGGTATTTGTACTTTAGGGTACTTTGGATCGACTGTGTATTATATTTTTTTTATTAATTATGGATAATCAATCATATATAGGTTAATGGAATCATGCAGCAGGGGACCTGGCCTTTTATATAAATGTAACAAAAGTTCTGCCCTTCATATCATGTAGCTTCAACGAACGCACTCTTCTAAAAGAAAATTGCCTTATTTAGTGTATTAAATTCCATAATTTGAAAGTGTCAGGCCACGGTGGCTCAGTGAATAAGACGTTGGCTCGCTAACCGTGTCTAGTCGTACAGATGAGTCGAAACACAGCGGTCCCGAGTAAATATTGAAGTGCACGGAAATGAACCTGTGATAGTTAAAAATCGAAATAAGAATCGGTCGCAGTGTCGCTGCCCGAGCAATATTTCCCTTAGCCTTAAGGCTTATAGTCGGTACAGAATAGTAGAATATTAAACCTTACTCGAGGCGCACAACTGAGATTTTTGTGGGGGACCCCCTAATGTGGAGGGTCCTGGTGCCCCGTGGTTAATCCGGCGTTGCCGGCGGCCTGTTTTTCAAAATTTTCTGCAGGAGCCCCCCCCACCCCTAGTTCATGGCTTTGTCCCTTTAACCTTGGACTGCCGCAGCTTTGCCCCTCCAACTACCGACAGATGGCGCCGCCACTGTACAGAATAGTAGAATGTTAAACCTTATTGCACTTATGATTGTATGTGTGAAGCAGCCAGTCTTGCTCTTTCTCTATAGTGCTATACTGTCTGCAATTATAACCAGGTGTTGTTAATTCATTTGAATCATACTGCTTGTAGTGTTTACTTGATTAGACCTAATCCACTCAGACAAAGCTGTATTGACTCATGATTCTGGTCCAAATTTATGACTGGTTAACATGCAATCCATTTAAGCTTAACAAATTAATCGGGATTAACTAGCTCTGTAAAAGTGTATAATGACAATCGCGGCTATGTTATGATTCATAACCAGGTTATAACAGGATATTCCAGAAAAACTAATTGTTTGACAAAGGAGATCATTAAAAAAATAGCTATGCAAACTTAAACTTTGGGTAGTCTCCACATGCAGAATCTTGATATCATCTGCTAGACCACGCAGCAGACAATATTTTCTCATCTTATCTATTACCTATTTTGTTTCAATTTCCAACAACTGGACTATACAAATAGACACACTCCGTGCACTTTTAAAGTACAGCAATGGTTAGAGGGGATTTCTTAATACTTTTTTTTAGTCACACTATACTGACATAGTGTTAATACTTCAACTTGTACGAGAAGAGAGAGCATCAATGAAGATGGCAAAACGTTTGATAAACGTATTGACATGGTACCATTTTAAACAATATATGTTTGAAACTGTAAGGCCGGGCTTTCACGTGGTCTATGACAATCTGATTGACAAATACAGATCTATATTTCGTTTCGATTTTTTATACTTTCGATGTCCTACACTACATGGAGATCTGGCCAGTTTTACTGGTAAGTCGCGTCAGAGGTCCTACGGTCGGCTTTGGACCATGTGACGTCTGACTCAACTAATTAAATAACCAGCGTTGACACTTCTAGGGGTTTACCCACAGTTCCGTGCATCGTTCGCCAAGCCCTCGCCGTAGCAGATAGTTTCATTGGCTAATTCCTCACATTAACCAGAACGCGGCTTATATAACAACTCTTCCAGGTGTTTTAATGTATAATGGTCTCGATGGGGCTTTACTGTATGATAATCCGGATGGAACTTTGGGTGTGCATGCATATTATTTACAGATTGTTGGCTTTAAAACGAAAGTACCATCAAATGATCTAAGACTTCTATTGGATATAAAGTGTATTTAAAACCCCATCCATTTGCATTTTATATCCAGTAGAACTAGAAGTCTTATATCACCTCGGGATACGTTTGCTTTAAAAGCAACAGTCTGTAAATATGTAACGTTTACGGCAATCAACCAACGTACAAAACCAACGTCTGTAAATATTTAACTTTTATAGCCAAGAGTCTGTGAAACTTTTAACTTTTAAAAGCAACGTTTGTAAAAATTTTAACTTTTAAAACCTACAGCATCTAAAACTTTTTAAATTTTTGTATGGTGTTCATTTAGTTTAAAGGAGCTTAACTTTTCTTTTAACTCAACATTATCAATATTGATGTTGTTATCTGACGTGAAACTGTGGGTCCTCATATCTCATTAATAAGACACAGTGAACTTTGAAAATCAGTATACGATGTCGTGTATATTATATTTGTATTTTAAGTTTTCAAAGAATAGCGTTATATGCCCTTTAACGTCTTTCGTCGTATCATTTCATACATTGTAGCACATTCCTGAACACGTGAAAAAAAATTGTAATAATAATAATATTATAATTTCAAATTTTATTACAAATGATTTTCTAATTAGTAACACAAATCCGAGAATATACCGTCTAAATCGATTGGTATATACGGTAGGACACTGTAAACTACGTGTACATTGGAAGAATCTGGGTAAAATCCCCGAAGGCCGATTGTTACTTATCGTCATATCACATTTAATTATCCTACCTTCTCCCCTCTCCTATATTGGCATAGGTTATTGATGGTGTTCCTTATCATGGTTAACTTTCTTAAAGGATTAAAACCGCCACATTTTATCGACTATCGATTTCAGAAATCTAATAAAACACGATTTCATTAGACACGTGTTGCTTCTCACATCAACGTGTCAAACTAAATTCGTTTTATATAACGAGTAACCAAAAAAGTCATTCAGGTTTACAAAAAAATGATAATGGATTTTTTCGTGTATTCAAAGATAATCAAACGCATTAAATTCTTGAACAGATTTTAATGCTCTATTTTAGACTTGATACTGTGTCATTATGACGAGATTCCAAGAAATGTATATATTTCACAATTTTTATAAGTAAAATTCTCACAATTTTGTTAAAAATATATTTAGAGAAGTAAATCGGTTTAATTTAAAATTAGATTTCAAACGCGGAACTGGGCTAAAGAGATAAAATTAAATAGGTTAATTTAAAATTGTATTTCCAACGCGGATCTTAGTCTAGAGGGAAATTCAAGGGTTGAATTTAAGATTATTATGTCTTAAGTCACTGATCGTTTTCTCGTTTGCTTTTTTTTTTAAATTATTTTTACTCGATTTGATCATTCAACATTTTAATAAGGAAAGCAAAATTCAAATATCATCAACAGATAATTTACTGTTAGCACATGAAAAATATTTAGCGCATATAAACGGTGGTACTGGTTTGTTCTTACCATACCAGGGCCCTGTTTCACAAAAACTTAAATCTCCTTAAAATCGTCTTAAACTAAAATTTTTAAGATAGGTGAGTTTCACAAAACGATTTTAAGCATTTTAGTTAAAATCCACTAAAATATTATTGTAAGTCAAAATCTAATCTTAACTTAAAATAGTAACGTTTCACAAACGTATTTTAAGGACAATTTTAACTAAAATCAATTTTAACTTAGGATAGCCGTCACCCTGTCCTAACTTAAAATCAAGACATTAACAAACATTGATTAGAGCTACACTGTTACATATATTGCGATATGTAGATATAATTTGAATAATGATAATATTGTGAACGGCCCGGGTCACATAATTTTAATATTCCAACCATCATTTACAAAAACAATTTTCACTCAAATTTTTTTCACCCGTTTATTTTATTGTAAGTCAATTTAAGCATTTGGATGGCGCTCCATATTAGAACTCCAAGAGAAAAAACCCCACTCAAAACCCCAGTAAACTAAACACTAAAAGAAAATCATTTATTCATATCCAATTTCTTGTAAAGAAGAGCCTTCTTATCTATAAAGAAAATATGTTCGGGTACAATTGTTTAATATGCCCTATTTCTTGGTTTTAGAAGGGCTAAAGGCCTATAATACTAGGCAAACCATATGTAGTATTTACGCATACTTTTGTGGGTTATGATGATATGTAAATTCTAAAGAGATAAATCAATAGTCTCAACTGTGTTTATTGAAAAATGTTATAGGCCTAGGCCTATTTGAAATTAAATTTTAATATAAATTTATTATTATTTCTTAATGAAGTCTTACGTTAATAAAACAACAAACATAATTGGCATTTTAGGAGCCAAAGCTATTTTATCTTGGGGGAAAAAATCATTTTCAAAGTATCATTGAAAGGGTGGGTCTATGAGAATGACATGTCAAATCTAGGCATCGGAACATTGGCTATTTGGTGAATTAATTTCAAAGTTGATAAATACTTTTAAAATGCGACGAAAAATTACAACCTAGATTAGCCATTTGAGTCACAAATATCATAATATGTTTGTGACAATTCTCAATAAAACTACAAATCCATGCGATTTAGTTTATCGATACACATTATTTCCATTGAAGCCTGCGAGTAAATCAAATTCCCATGTCACGAATCAAATGCAAGGTTCAAGGCCAACACACCGATACTTTTCGAATCACATATTATGCAGTACACTCATTTATTTCACATCTCTACGAATGTCTGACTGAGTGCAAACATTGCTTCAACGTATGAAACTCTCCCAATTGATATTGCAACCGTTAATTCAACCTGCCCACAGTTTTCAGTTTCGAAGCGTATTTGTATTAACCGTAAGTACCCACAGCGGAAATGTCCACTGCGCGGGCGCAAGCGATTTTAACTAAAATATATTAAAATCACATTTTAGGTTACAATCAATCTTCATGAAACTCATAAAATTTAAAATTTCATTTTGATTTTAGTTAAAATCTATTTTAGTGATTTTAGCTTAAGTTTTTGTGAAACAGGGCCCAGGTTTTACCTTCTCCAGTAGAGAGCGCCGGATGTAGACGGAATTGAACCATTTTTGTGATAATATTTGTCTTAGAGATTCAACTGTCGCAGAAAACCAGAGACGTCGTGCCAAAGAAATTCCACATCGCACCTACCCGCCCCACAAACACCCCAACCCCCACCCCACATCCCTTTCAGTACCCCCTCCGTTCTATTGGGCAGAACAGTACGGGCCCCTAGCTAGCTCATAAAAATTGGTGGGTCTACATAATTTTTTTAGAGGGGCTGAGGATGAGGCCGGCTAAGAACACTCCTAAGAAAATCATTATTGTTGGAGAAATATTTGTGGTGGGGGGGGTGTAATTCGATTGGGGGGGGGGCTAAGGGCCTGGAAAAATAGGACTTTAAACCCATTTAAATGAATATTAGTAGTAGGTTTTCGGTTTTAAAACACAAATCGTAGACAAAATGGCGTGTTTGTTTCCCGTTGCGGATGACAATAATGGCCAGTAATAGTAAAGCAGGATGTATTAATTACCTATAATTGAAATAGATGGTTCGTTAGCCCACTAACTTAAAATGACATTCACGTGGTGTTGACGTCAAAATGAAGAGTTTCAGTTATTCCCATCTGCCTCATGTTGAGTAGATAAATAGCTTTTATAACAAGATTAGTCTCCAGCATTTCCTTAATTTCTTTTCCTTCTATCAGCCATTTGTATATTGTTGTAAGAAAATCACCCATGAAAGTATTTTAATGTAACATTCTTATTTTCAATCTATTCCGGGAAGCGAATCCCCTACTAGGCTCTTTCCGCTGATCTTTTATAATTTATACGAATGTCGTCATGAATACAGATTGCTGTTTTTGAAATGAGTCGGCTTATATCTCTCTATACAAGTAGGTACTGTATATATCGAAATGAATATAACTCCCGCTTAACTATATCCTCTACTATAGATTGTGGTAAAATTGGTTTCCTTATTCGGGATCTATGAATTTGGATTAGTTTAGATTAGGGTTAGAAGCTTCCATTAGAATCGAGTTTCATCCAATGCCATTATTTGGTCCGGGGCATTTAGAGATCAAAATGCTGTCAGCTGATAAAAAGAGCTTCTAATAATATTGTTTGCGTTTTTTGAAACCCAAGTCTGTAATCGTAACAGACCGCAGTCCAGTTCTTATATCATTTGGTATTGATTCCGGTGTCCCACAGTATAAGTGATGGGTCTGGTCCATAAAGCAGTGTATTATAAAATTTCCTATCTCTTATTCTACTTTGCCATGTTCCCCCGGTGATTTCGGCGTCCCACAGTATAAGTGATGGGTCTGGTCCACAAAGCAGTGTATTATAAAATTTCCCTATCTCTTATTTGCCATGTTCCCCCGATGAAGACCGTTTGTCCTTTGTATTTACCTTTGAGACTGGATGGCACTATATACTTTATTGATCCAACACTCGCTGTTATTTTAAATAAAAAGGGGTATGTTAAGGACATTGGGATCAGCTCTTACTGAATTACATTCCAACTATTTCGGGACTAGCAGGATGAAATCAGAGGACATACCTTAGAAACCGTTAGATTATGGAATAGACTCTCTGTATGATCATATCAAATCAAGAAACGCGCGGTTTGCATAAATGACACATTTGCAGTTGTATCATTCCGCCACCAAACTCCAGCCATGGAACCCACATAATGGCGGCCACACTAAGCTTCTATGCGAAATTGGAAGCCATTTCAAGTAAAATACAGCTATCTTTTATTCGGTTTTCATTTGTTGATTTTTTTCTAAACCTCTATTAGATTTATATAATCTGTTACACCATTGATCACAGATAAAAACCAGATGACAGAAGATCAATTCAAAGAATGTAAATAACCCCTGAAGACTGCCCTCAATCCACAATTTGTAAACAGAGTTGTCGTACTTGACATTTGAATTGTTTGAAATGCCAGACTGAAATCAATAGTGCTTTTATCTAAAATGCCGGATTTGTGGATGGACAAGGATCCCAAATGAATTTTAGCGGGGACAGAAGCCGATTTCACACGAATCGAAAGTTAACAACCCCCACGTATAGAACAACCTCAATCAAAGTGCACGACTTGATTGATTTGGAGGGGTGGGTTGGGTTGGGATGTGGCCGAATGGTCGGCACTAGACCACAAAATCTGTCATTGAAGAAAGTCGCAAGGTTTGGAAAACGTTCGCCTGTCCAACCTCGTGGATTTTCCCGGGTTCTCCGTTTTTGCTCACTGCAAAAGACTCATAAGCAACCTAAATTGTCGGATATAAGTGATTAGAAATAAGATTTATTTTAAAATATAGAATGTAAATCAAAGTATAGACATTCATATTACGCTAATATGTATGCATAACGAATCGTACTTCCGTAAATTAAGCCAATTATAGTAGGTTTTGATTATTATTCCCGTGGTTAATTACTCCTCTGATCTACAAGAACTGTTATCTTACTGTTCGGGCGAAGAACCACGGTCTCGTGTACACAAATGAAGCCTCGACAGTTGGGTAGAACTACAATTTATGCTAAAGATCATACTTGTTCACCGCTAAAGAAACCAGCAAGCCAATTACTGAAATAACGATATATTATAACTTCACCACTACTCACTGGCTTTTAAGAAAATTAATTAGTCCCTTTTATCCTGTTTTTGTTTGGTTTTTGTTTTTAATTTATTTATTTATTTTTTTTTCGTTTGGTTTTTTTTTATAACCCTATTGTGTGATAGACCTTTGATCTTGTTGTTGCTATGTATGGTTTCAACCTTGTTATTGTAATTTTATCTATATATACTATTCAAAAAAAGTAGGGGATATTTGATTTTTAAGTGTTATTTTAATAACTTTAAAAAGTCACCTAATGAAACTAACGAAGAAACAAATGACAAAATGAAATGAAGTTCACATTCATCGATTTATTCCAAATGGTCGTTAGACTAAGTAAGGCACATCCTGGCCCTGTGACATCTAGCGTTGTCATCCTGGAAGATGAAACGGCGGCCATGACGTCGTGCGAACGGCACAACATGGACTACCAAGATGTTGTCCCGGTAGTACTGGCCTGTAACACGCCCTGCAATAACATGTAAAGCCGTTCTTCCAGCAACAGTGATGCCTCCCCACACCATAACAGAACCACCCCCAAATCGATCATGTCTGATGACGTTAACGTCTTGGAAGCGCTCGTTTCGACGACGCCACATCCTCCTACGTCTGTCCAAAAAATCAACAGTGAACCTTGACTCATCTGAAAACATCACATTGCTCCAGCGTCGATTATCCCAGTGTTGACGATCCCTACACCAACGACGTCTTGCCTGAATGGGATGATCTCTCAAACAAGGGATCACGCGAGGACGTCGGGCGCGAAGGTGACCCCTATGCAGTCGATTCCGAATCGTCTGGCCACTCACTTTCACACCAATGTCTGTTTGAAGACGAGCGCTGATCTGATTTGCTGTGATGACACGATTTCTCAAGGCCAAGGTACGGATAAATCGATCCTGGGCTTGAGTTGTCGCCCTTGGTCGACCTAAGCGTGGTCTGTCCTGTACAGATTGTGTATCACGGTATCTGGACCATAGCCTGCTTATGACAGACTGAGAAACATTCATCGTCTGCGCCACAACCGCCTGTGTTGTGCCGATCTGTAGCATGCCAAGGGCACGTAACCTTTCATTTTGGGTAAGCCGACGGATATCAAAATTTGTTTTCTGTTCACTAAAACAATTAAACTGATGTTTCCACCCTGGAATTCAATGCCACAATGACTGTAACATTCAAAGTCAGAGTCGTGCAAATCTTGGGTTGGACCCCCATGATGATCCCAAGCATCACCTGCATTCCATGCGGTAGCTATTGGTGCGTTTGGGCGGCACATGTAACTGGAAATGTTTCTTCTGTTAGGTTCTATAGTGACTTTTATGCCCCCAAAATCAAATATCCCCTACGTTTTTTGAATAGTATATGTTGCTTCAAGATTTGTTATATTGTATTAGCTTGAAAACGTTGAGGGGATAGTCTTCGAAACACCGCTTAAATAAATCAGTAGCTGTTTTTCCATAAGTAGGTTTATAGTTTATTTAATGATATATTAGTGTCAAAATAACCAAGTTTGTGTAGCGTGCAGGTATAGGAGAATCACTTGGCTAAGTGGGTAAGACGCTGACCTGCTAGTCTGGAGGTCACTGCATTGGCCTAGAAAGTTCATCCAGATTTTCTAGCGTGGTTTCCCCTTGCAGGGCGGAGGGCCTGACAAGGCAGTTGTCTAGTCATTCGGGTGGAACTAAAAACCGAAGTCCTGTGTACACATTGGCGTACACGTAAAAGATCCCTTGACAGTTGGAATTCGGTATAAGGGTAGACCGTAGAGCCGCCGCCCGGCCATGGCGTATGCCCGTCTTCATTTGCACCGATTAGGTACAGAACAGTAGGACGTTAAACTCCATTTCATTTCATTTCAGTTGCAGGTGTAATAGATGTTATTTTTATTGATTAAGTAATTATTAGAATGTTAGCCGTGGGTCGTAAATATGTTGGTTTGGAGTAGACTACACGTGTATATATATATATCGGCTTCGAGCGCATTCAACGTCACAATACTTGGATAGATACAAGGCAAGACCAGCCGCACAAACAATAAGCCTATTAATTGTAATTATTGAAGGAAAATGTCTAGAAGGAACGCGTGACAAGCCGAAAGGATATTTAGTCGGCAAGACAATTCAGACGTATTAACTTACCGCGAACCTAAATCTTAACGCTTTTTTTGTCTTCATGGTTCAGCATCATTTCAAAACCTCCAATTTCCTTTATTCGAGAATTAAACTGGTAGGAATATCTATACTCCCACATTTCTCGGTTCCTTTAGATATTCGTCCATATTGGACCGTAACTGCATGGATTATGGCCCTTGAGTGTACGAAAATCACGTTTTTAGCTTGTAGACACTCTAGAGCTTGTTGTCTGTCCATCTCTTGAAAAATATGTCCGTATCTTGAAAAATATGTCCGAAAAATATGTCCGTATCTTGCATGGCCCCCATACGCCTTGTTTATTGTTTTATAAACTGTTTTTCCAAATATATATCTACATAAAATATTAGTAGTAAAATGGTGGTAATTTCTAGGTCAACAAATGATAATTCAAGAAACTGTTTGTTGCAGTGGATCTCAATTTTAGATTCTTGTTGTTTGTGTAGTTAAAATGTAAATTAATACCAGCGTCAACAATCTGGCCGCCTACTCGATTCCATCAAAGATAATATTGAAAATAAAAAAATATAAAGAAAGAAGCTATCTCCTAATAGAAAGCTACTTTAAGAGTGTTTCTTCTTCAGATAAGCGCCCTGCTGCTGTATAAATTCCGAATGTCAAGTTGTCTACAGGGGTTGACGATCTGAGTCGAAACAGCAAAGTAATGTCCATAAATCTCACACTTAAAACGCTCATTAGGTCTGCCATGTGAGCCTGAACAGTACGTGACCAGACAGTCAATTTAGGAAATATCTAATCTAAATCGAACATATAGCAAATTGTTGAAATATCATATTGAAATTGTTAGTTTAAAAAGATTTGGTAAAAGAACCTAAGTAAATTGTGGCCGGAGGCATGACTAATATAATTCTTTAGATGTTTTCTCCGGTTAAAGGGAATCCATAACGATACGTCAACAGTGGCGTGCCGATGTTTTATTGCTCATTGGGCGTCGGGGAATCACGGTGGCTAAGTGGGTAAGACGCTGCCTCGCTAGCCCGCAGGTCGCTTGTTCGATCCCTGCATTGGCCGAGAAAGTTCATCCAGATTTACCGGGGTGGTTTATCCCTGTCAGTGATGTAAGACTGGGGGTCTGACAATGACAGTTCTCTAGACGTTCGGATGGGACGAAAAATCGAGGTCCCGTATTCACGTTGGTGTGCACGTTAAACATTCCTTGGCAGTTGGATTCGATGCAGGAGTAGCCTGTAGCGCCACTGCCCGGGCAAATGTCCCTCATAGCATACTGTATGGCGTATGTCCATCTTGATTAGCCCAGTTTAGGAGAAAAAAATATCATTTCATTTGCCTTGGCAGTTGGAAATGGATATAAGAGTAGGTCGTAGCGCCGTTTCCCGGGCAAAATTTCCCTCAGCTCAGAAAAGCAGGATGTTAAACCCCATTTCAATTTTGCACATCCTCTTCCCGAGATCAGAGCTTCAAAACACGAGCCAACAATGAGGCTGATGTCCCCCGCCGAAATACCAAAATAAATAGATGACACATATTAATTAATCGCACATTTATTTGTTTCAAACGTATCAAGCAATCAAACTGTACACGAATTGTCATCCAAAAGTGTTTTATAAAGAAAAATGCTAAAACCGACGGGAAAAATGAAAATGTACCCTAGTTAGGGGGACGCTAAAGGCAGACAAAAGGGCCCCCCAACGCTTGACAAAAGTGCCCCTCTGGCCAAGGGAAAGGGCCCTCGTGTCCGAGTCAATCGTTTCTATACACTGTTACTGTCGAATCCATTACTGAATGAGAATGCAGTCATTGTATTGGCATAAAAATCATCAATCAAGATGAACCTAAGTTATCTTGTCCCAAAGTATCAACCAATCAAATTGCTTATCTCTGCCTACCCTAATCAGAAAATGCTCATCTTCGAACTCCATCAAGACATTGACCTAATAAGCATACACACCAATTTTGAACATTTTAACTCAATTAGAAGGAGAGTTATTGTGTTCCAAAGTCTCGACAAATCAAATTGCTTATCGCTCTGCTTACCCTGAGCAGAAAATGCTCATTATCGATCTTAGTCAAGGCATTACTGTAATGAAACTATACACCAAGTTTCATCACTCTCACTTAATTGGAACTAAAGTTATCGTGTCCCAAAGCATCAACCAATCTAATTGCTTATCTCTGCTTACCCTAAGCGGAAAATGCTCATCTTCGAACTCCATCAAGGCGTTGACCTAATAAATACATACACCAAGTTTGAACATTCTAGCTCAATTAGGAAGAGATTTATTGTGTCCCAAAAAGTGTGACAGACAGACAGACGGACAGATTTATCAAGGTAGCCAATATCATGTTTGCGTCATTCACTGTTATATGCCACTGTTGCTCGAAATATCACTAGATCCCAATCAGTCATGGTTTACATTCATGATGTGGGTCAGTGTCATATTTAGAGTCAATATTCAAATCAATACATAAACACATTGAAGTATACCTTGCACAATCTTCTATTACGGAAAACGCAGTGTTGTGTACATCATACAAAATACACATCCCATTGTGAATTTTCGTGTTCTCTCATCTCACTGCATACACAATCCAATACCTCGTACACGACACTAATGACAGTTGACACGTTACACGTGCGGTTGTATATCCAAACCGTAAGTAGGATTTAACGTCCGCGTCTGTCTTGGATGAAGCTGCTGTTGCCAATTAAATACTCTTTTTGGTCTACGAAAAATAAATCAAAGGTCGATAAATATTGTGGACAACGTGTCGCTTTAAAAAGTGGTTTTGCTTGTTGGGGTCAGGGGATCACGTGGCTAAGTGGGTAAGGCGCTGACTCGCTAGTCTGGAGGTCGGGTGTTCGATCCCTGCGTTGGCCGAGCAAGTTCATCTCGATTTTCAGTGTGGTTTCCTCTTGTCAGTGATGCAGAACGGAGGGCCAGACAATGACAGCTACCTAGTTGTTCGAATGTTACGAAAAACCGAGGTCCCGTGTACACATTGGCGTGCATGTAAAAGATCCCTTGGCAGTTGGAATTCGATTTAAGAGTAGACCGTAGCGCCGCTGCCCGGGCAAAATTTCCCTCATAGCATACTGTATAACGTATGTCCGTCTTCCATTAGCTCAGGTTAGGTTCAGAAGAGTAGGACGTTAACCCCCATTTCATTTCATTTATTGGGATTCGGTTTTAGAAACATTTTTTTCTAATTCATTTGTACTTTTATTATAATCAATGGGTAGCTATTTATCCATCAGTTAGCCATTTGACTTTTACCTAGGCCTAAGAAATATCCACAGATTTACACGAATTACTAAGCAAGACGTTCCTTAACCTCTCAACATTTGAAAATGAACATGCCATTCGTTGATAAATCTAATAATCTCAAACCATACGATACTTTATTTAGAATTCATCAGCGTGTGTTGGGATGACGTCGGAACAACACTAACCAATCCTAATTGTTTATCTCAATGTCTTTGTCTGTGGACATTCTAAAGGTATTAATTTAGAGGTGTAAAATCACTCTTCGGATATAACAGACTTCAAATGATTGTTTGATTCTTTTATATACCGAAAGATAAATATACATATCATCATAAACTAATTACAGGCCAGCTAATGCATATAGTAAATTTCATTGAAGTACAAATTTTGCTATACTTAAGGTTAAACTAAATGCTGTAATTACAACTGACATGGCGATAGATGAATAAGACATATACAGGATTATAGAATATAATAAATAATCAAAAACAATAGACAAGATTAACGGCGTTATCTGTCATCGGCTTCAAAAGTGATGACAGGTTAACGCCTTACTAGCCAGTTAATATGGTTAACTCATTATTTATCTTAGCAATTGGTAGATTATCACACTATTACATTAAAAAGACAATAGTTTTGTCAGTCATTACTGCATATGTCATAGAACTGCTTAAACACATTCCAAATATAACTTTAACACAGAGATAATTGCTACGTTAGATGCGTCTTGCATATTTCAAGAAAAGGGAGTGACGAACACAAACGAAAACACGAGTTATCAAACTATATAACTGACCAAAATTTGACCAAAAGTTGAAATATGAGATTGTGGGAGGACATCTGACAATTCAAAAAAGATAATTGACAGTCACTAGATAAGAGAAAACGAGAAAAATAGGAAAAGTGCGTGCATTACCACGTATAGAATGGATGAAAACAAGGGAATATACGGGCTTTTTCTATTTTTCTCGTTATCTAGTGGCATTTAATTAATTTTTTTGAAATATCAGATATCCTCTCACAGCCTCACATACAACCTTCAAACTGATTAAAATGCAGATCTATATTTCGTTTCGTTTTTTATTTTTTCGATGGCCTTTACAACATGAAGACCTATCCAGTTGTACTGGGAGGTCGTATCAGGGTTCATACGAGCGGTTGTTGACACTATGACGTCAGACATTGATAATTCCTCACATCAACTAGAACGCTTGTTATATAACATCTCTTCCAGATACTAGTGTTGTGAAGAAAAGTAAAACGAAATTTTGAACTATAAAACGAAGCGAAATAGGATATGTTTTAATCAGATATAACACTCTTTGGTTTTCGAAGGAATTATTAGGAAGCAGAAATCCAACTGTGTATCTGTTATCACTCGTCATATAGAAGGATAACTCGCGTTTTCCTTCTGCATTCGTCACTTCCCTGTCTTGAAATCTTAATAACGCATCTTTCGTAGCAACGATATGTATGAAATTTTATTTCTAACGCGCTTAACCAGTTCTAGCACCTATGTGATAATTACTGACCCCAATATTGTCCTTTAACACGTTGGTCCTTGTTAACCTTCCTGGAACTGCTTTAATTGGGAAAGAATATTTATAAACTTCAGCTGCCTGTAATTACATAGATCTAGCCAATCAACTTTTATATTCATAGCAATTCCTGTTGGCATTAAGAGTTACTAGTGGAGCAGCGGGTTAATTTGTAACTTAATCAACATCATACATAAAATTTACATCAATTGTACTACAATAGTGTAATTACCAGCCACTGTTTCGTATAGTATTTGCGATTGTTTCGTATTGTTGTAGTCTATTACCGATTAAAATCATTAACACGTCATCTTCCGGCTCGGCCATGGATATTGTGAGATCGTTATATTAGCTAAATATATTATGTCATCAGTCATTGCGTATAAATCTACATATTCATATTCTCATATGATTCTCAGTACATAAATTTGCAATAATTTATACATTTTCTTTTCTTCGTGTAATAGGGGTTTGGTGGCTGAATGGCTTTACGCGTTCGCTTTAGACCACACGATCTGGCACCTCCCTCATGTACGTGAATATATGGTCGCTTGTCCAATCTCACGAATTTCGTGTGTGTTTCTACCTCGTTAACACTACACGGCGACTGCAAACGAATTATTGAAATAAAAATTGAACCATGTGTTAGTTTTGAGTGCACGTTAAACCCCATTTAACTGTATGAAAAAAGATATCCGTTCAGGGATGTTGACATGTGACAAGACCATGGACCTATTACTAGGAACCGTTTAGTGGTGTCCGCGTGTTACCAGACACTGTAATCATTTAAATGTGTCCGCATGTAACTAAACACAGTAACAGTTTAATGGTGTCCGCATGTAACTAAACACCCGGCCATTCAGTGATGTTCGCGTGTAACTAATGACAGTAACCTTTCAGTGGTGTCCTCATGTATCTAAACACAGCAATCGTTCAGTGGCTTTCACGTGTAATTAAAACAATAATCGTTTAACGATGTCCGCATGTAACTGAACACAGTAATAGCTTAACGATGTCCGCATGCAACTGAACTCAGTAATTGTTTAACGATGTTCACATGTAACTGAACACAGTAATCGTTTAACGATGTCCGCGTGTAACTGCAAAGTAATCGTTCAGCGGTGTCTCAGACACCGTGTCTGCATGTAACTAAACCAACCAAGTAACCGTTTAACGATGTCCGCATGTTACTTAACAAAGTAAACGTTTAATGGTGTCCACATGAAACTGAACACGGTGGAGGTTGTCATTAATTTAACGCACTTGTGGAAGATGGCCCCCAGTTTTATTCAGTTCTAGGGGGAATTTCAGTACAAGACCACTGCTGTGTATAAAACACGTCTATGGGGAGGGTGGCCTGGGGTGGAATAAAATACGAAACTACAGCACGGTACCATCACGTCATATATATAGTTCATTTATGTCCTGGTGGCTTATCATGGACAAGCACAATACCATGATATATTGATCCTGTTTTACAATCTTAAGATTGATTTAATGCCTTGAGCAATCATACAGTATTAAAGAAAAAAGTAGTTCAGATTTCGCCATCGTTTGGTTTATTAAGAAATGTGTTGTATGAAAGCTTAAACGTTAATCTGTCAATGAACATTTTCTTGAAAGTACGATATTCAGGTTACTTAAAGATGCATTATCTAAGAGCTAAATCTACCTATTACAGGTCATTACTTTGGCTTCAAATGTTGTAAAAGGTATTCATATGGCAAGTCTAAATAATCAACTCGGAACTCATCGGTGACTGAGATATAAAGGGGTTAAAAATTTAACGATAATTGAGACTTAACCTTGATTATCGATCTACTCTTCATCTTCAAACTGTCATAACTTTGCTTAGAATAAGGTAATTTGAACGACGTTTTCAATATAATATTAATTTGTCATTATCATTGTTGATAACTTTTATAGCAACTACCGTCAACTCTCTGTCAATAATGCATCTTTAATAATTTCATATTGTGAAGCTGGCTTTGTTCAAATGATACAAATGGTGCAGATGGGTGAATTTGTTTTATTTATATATTTATTAATTTAGCCTGTCGCTTTCCTTTAGGCAATAGAAATTTGAGAAGGGGTTGGAACATCATGAATCGAAGCTACAAGACCTAAAACATATATCTTATTTGCTTCCTTATTAATAATAATAATTAGGTATTGATATTGGATATGGGCGATTGCCAGCCAACATCGTTGAAAACTGTGATGTCTTCCTCTCTCACGTGACAGATGATAATTAAATACAGTGATGTCGGACAACACTATTATTACATACTGTCGTCAATGTTATACGTTTACTTATAACTCCATGATAAGGGTCATTAGTTCCAACCACAGGTCTTGCTGGTTGCTAAAAAATAACTTTTCCATTTGACATGATATTAGAATACAGTTACACTGGGTAATTTCGCCTAAAATCGTATTGTAGGCACATTGTGAAACATATTAATCTGCTAGTTCTTGCATTTTATATATTTGGGTCAGGCTAAGATTAAAATATATTTGGATTAAATAATCTATATTTAAATAACTTTAATATTAATTCCTTGATATGGCCTAGATATGGAATGAAGATTTAAGCAAAAAGATGTGTTTATTTATTTTTTTTAACGTAATCCTTTATATATTTTTCTGGGAGTAATTCAAAGAAGCTCTTTTAATTTTTAATGTTTAACAAGATATCTATATACATAAGTGCGTACATTAACCCTTGGAAATGTCCCCGTTTCTCCAATGTAAAAGTGGTGACAACCATTACAATTCAAAGACTATGTAGGGTTTTTTGTTGTGTCACAGTTCTTTTGTCGTTAAAAGTGGGTTGTAAATTTGTGCCGTTTTTGGCGTTGTATGGTCGCAAAATCTACGTCGAAGATCTGTAATTTTGGGAATTTGGACTGTTATTAAGTTACTATCAGTTTTGAAATAGATCTAAAAAGCCTGATTTTGTACATGACCACAAATACTACTGTTATTTCACCTATAAGATGCTTTAAAACATCTCAGGTCTGTTATTTCATTTTTACTCGTCGTCAATTGCATTTGAGTTAATGCCCGACTTTATCATCCATCAGAAGAGAATTGTGATCACTGTGATTACTGTGATCACAAGACATTTGATCTTGGTTATTTGGTAACAATCTGTTAAGACAAGCCATAACATTATCTTACAACAAGATATCCCTAACTGTGTGTTAGCCCCGAAATTACCTAGTTTGTGTCAAGTGTGGACAGGAGTAAGGTTGCCTGTTAAATCGTCATTTTCTACTGTTTCCTTTCACTGCTATAAAGTAGGCTACCAGCCCTCCCTCCCTCTCCCTCTCTATCTCTCTCCTATCCCTATAAAACGTGAGTGGGTCTGGGTCGCGTCATCAGGCCGTTTGCAAGATGTCAATTTACTTGACATTGTTACATTTTGAAAGCAATCGATTCATAAATGAGTAGCTTGTAGAAACCAGATTTGACGAGATTGAAAGCTTTTGAACGACAGGAGAATCAGTTATGTATTCAGAAAACGAAATATCTCATGGGAAATTGTTGTGGGCGAAGTTGTATAAGACATTGCCGTCAAATGAGGAATGGTAAGGAATTGCTAGTTACCCGAGCCAATTGGGATTGATCGGCGAGTATTGTCACATTAGTATAAATGGATCTTTATACAACTGAAAGCTAACTCTGGTATTGTAAACGTATTACATGAGCAGAATATATTTACTCTAATGAAGGAATTTGTAATTTCAAGCCCGACTTTATTTGCAATAAGACGAGTTAATTCCGTAAAATGAGGATTATTGTTTTGATTGGGGTAATATTAAACCCGCTTTAATGAGGAGGGTTAGATGGCCGAATGGCTAGCATATCATAAGGTCTGTCATTGAGTCAACTGGCGTAGTTTCGATTCCCCGGTTGTACGTGGAAAGGAATTTAGTCGCCTGTTCAACTTCGTTGGTTTGCTTTGGGACCTACGGTTTCCTCCAACTGCTAAAGACTCCTACGCTCAAGCGAATTCATGATAGATCCAAAACTGATAGTTTGCTCATTACAGAGCCCCGCCTCTATTTCACTGCCACTGCGTAGGTAGTCGTCGGGATGTTTAAGCAGGGCTACTCCGCTGGTTTCCTGTTTCTTGCTCTTAGGGTAGCTCCAGGGTTTCTTGATGTTACCTTTCTCATCACCGAAGTTTATGCTATCCACATATCTATCATAGGACATTCTGATCTCTCACTGGACTCCCGTGATGAAATGTGTCCAGATGCTTGAGGATTTTGTGTCTTCCGCTTTCTTATATTATGCCCTCTCTTTCCGCCTCGCCAGTCATTTGTAGCATGCTGAGTTGTGTCCAGTTGTTTGCGGTTTTTGTGGCTCTCGCTTTCTTATATTATGCTCTCTGATTCCGAGTGTTCCAGAAGACGTTCTGCGATGTCCACTAGGATGGAATGTGGTTGTTGAGACGTACGTAAGTCTCTGAAGGAAATTTACGTGCCATTAACACTCAAACTTTGTCTTTATGAATTTTGCTATGAATTGGCCCTGGTCTTTCCCAATATGTTCATGGTCGGCACGTGTCTCTTTGCAGGCGATAATAGAAGTTTCAATTAACACAATGTCATGTTCGCTCATACCCAGCTCTCATGCTCTCCGGGGTGTTATCGTTATAAATACAGAAATTCATTATTTATTCTAGGTTAAAGGTATCCATCATGTCAATAATACATTGATTTATCTGCAAATTGTAAGCGTGTCCAGAATTCTAACACTCCGGCAATTTAATGCCTGGGAGATTAAAATCTCATCCAAGTATGAAAACAGTATTCTTGAATTTAAATCGTTAACAAGGTTTGGGAATACTTGCATGTGGTCTTGCTGTTTGTTGGGTGGGTATAATTGCGCTACACTGTTTCACTTTACGCTGATCGTCTCGGTTGCCTTACCTATTAATGCCTCTGATGCTATGGCAGTTCTAGTAGCAATTTCAATAACGGCTCCTCCATGGTTACCAGATTTCTTTTCCGTCTCCGAACTTCATGGTTGTCTGGGAAATGTGAATCCGTCCACGTTTCGCAGTCAAAGATTCCTGCTTGATGAATAATATACTTGATGTTGTGTTAAACCGAAAGAGGCAAAGAACGCTCACTGCAAGTGGGATAAACGTCTGTTTTGACCTCGGGGATTTCGGTGGTTTTGATCTGATGAAAGTTGAACAGTTGGGGCATTTATGACAATGTTTACATAGATATCAAGTGACAATATGCATCAGAACATATATGAATTGGTAAAACGTTCCTGTTTGGTGAGTGACAACAGCCGTTCCCCGCACACGGGCATTATATATATATACCTTGTCTCCCGGAATTTAAAAACGAAATCGATAAAGATATGTTCTATCTAAATTTGATTCGTGGGTCGGCTGATTTTTGACTAATTTGTGACCCTTTGTTGACACAATCCTTGTGTAATAGTTCTGGGAGCCACGATGATTCAGCGAGTAAGGTGCTCGCACGCAAACAAATTGGGGTTCCAGACTGGTCGAGATTGTACCCTAGGATTTTCCAGTGGGTTTCACCATGCCAGCGATGCAGGGCGGCCGAAGGCTTGACAGCGGCATGAACACGAAAACATAAGGACTCCAGTACATTTAGGCGTGTCCTTTGGGAATTGAAATTAGCGCTGTCGGTGTAGAAAAGTAGGTCGTTGAAGTTCTGAAAATGGCATCGTTCGAAGAGTGGGTTAAGTTTTCATTGCAAAGTTATCCTTTGTTTAAAGAAAATCGGATAAACATGAAAGAAAAACAGTTTCAGATATTGAAAGCTTTGTATGATAAGATATCCTCCATAACCGAGTCTAGATGTAGGGTACCGGAGCCTGCTAACGTTCTCCAAGTGAGTGCACCTAATAAAAATTAATGTTAATGTATATGCAGTTGTCAGTAAATCCTGATTCTAATATTTATATCGTCATAACATGTGGGGTGCAGTGCATTTATAAATGTTATTTTATTTATAGATAATAGTCTAAATTTCATAGAAATTATGAATTATAAACAACTTTAGGGCCCGCTCATTGGCGAGCATATACACAAAACCAATAAAACATACTCTCTATTTACATTTAACCAGACTGCGTGTGAGTTCATTGCGTTTTGATCGTAGACTGTGGACGTGTCTTACATTGTTAACATTTGAATGGATGATAATTACCCATGTTCAGTTGTTTTTGACGGGTTAATAAATATGGCTAAACAAGCAGACGATGTATCAAAGAAGCTGATGAAACTGACGAAACCTTCAGCACATAATTATAATAACTCCATCAATAACAGTTGAATGCCGGTCATAACTCGCAGCATACCGCCTCTCTCTCCTCTCTCATTCTTTAAGAATAATTGTCTGATAAATTCAATTTGTTATTCGGTAATTATATTTTCTTCATGCTGACGAGATGGACATGGGTCTTCGATTAGATTATGGCTTACGGCGTACACTAAGAAATTCTTTAACTCAACACTGTGATGGAAATCTCACATAGAAAATCGAAAGGGCTACAGGAATATTTGGTAAAAAACGGAACAGGTTAATAGTTCTATTAGTTCTGGGGGGTTGGATGGCCTAGTGGTCTAGAGTGCCGCGCTTCGACCTCTAGCTGGTCGGTCACCTCTGGCTTGCGGCTGTGGTTTCGAGCCCTGGTGTGAGCGTATGTGGCATGGAGATAGGGGCGCCTTCTCAACCTCGGTTTCCTCCCACTGCTAAAGACCCCTACGCACAAGCGAATTATTGAAATAAAATTAAACCATATGTTAGTCCCGAAATGACCTAGTTTGTGTTGAGTGGACGTTAAACCCCATTTCTCTCTCTCTCTCTCTATTAGTTCTATACTTCACAAAGACAGACCTCTTGCATGAGACAGAGAGTGCATATCTTTCGTATAAGATTTACATTGAAACACCGTTACGAATGCGCCTGTTTACTGTGCTGATTGATATGGTTAAATAAGTCATCGTGTGAGAGTGGTTTTTGGTAAGGGTGGGGGGGATAATCACGGTAAATCAGTGAGAAAAACATTGTCGCGCTAACCTGAAAGTTCCATGTTCGATCTCTTCGTTGGCCGAGAAAGTTTATCGTGCTTTTCCGGCGTGGGAAAGAGAGGGAGTTAGAGGGGAGAATAAGGTTTAACGTCCACTTAATACAAACCAGGTCATTGCGGGAATAACATATGGTTCAAATCCATTCCAAAAATTCGCTTGCACGTAGGCGTCCGTAACAGTGGGGGAAGCCGAGAGACCCGGAGAAAACCCACAAGATTGGACAGGCGACACTTATCCCTGTCACGTGCAACCAGTTGTCTCTATGACAGACCTTATGATACAGCTCTCACGCGCTAACCATTCGGCCATCCACTCCCCTCGTACTGATGATATATATTTTAACCTAACATATGAAAGGGTGTTGGATTTTACTCAGTTTGGTACAGCGTAGTGAAAACATAGCATTAATGTCACCCAGAATTAGTTACCGCAATTCGCGTGACTTAGTTTAATGATTCAACTGGCACGTGAATGAATTTCTGACGCAACGATTGCCGCGGATGAGATTAAGTGAATTAAATGGATGTGGTAACATGGAGAGTGAATCAAACATGTCGTAGGTTTAAAGCCAGACATTAATAACACAATGTGGTATCTTATATGGTTTCATGTGTTATTAACATCAAACTGGACCTGAAACTTCTGTTTACGGGATTCCTGGATACTCTTATCATCGGGAAATAAGACTCGAATATTTCCTTAGATAAATGGCAAAATGATACTACCATTCAGATATGATATTAAATGTAAGGAAATTTCGCTAAAGTACGCCCTGTTAACCCGCTCATTAACTATTATCAAACCCTGGTGAAATACCAGAATGACAACAGAACCCTCTTTGCCATAAACCTCTAGAAATATCAGAATGACAACTGAATCTTCTTTAACCATACACTGTAGAGACCGCAGAATGGAAACTGAACTTCTTTTAACCAAATCCTGACGAAATACTAGTATACTAGTATGACAAATCAACCACAATTCATCAATTGTTATCTTCTCCAAATTAAAAAAAAGTATATCAATAAAATTTCACTTTTATGAACTAATGCAAATAATTTCAATTGTAACAATTGTACGCTACCACATTACTCAACATTCTTTTAAGATTTATTTCTGTGGATTAATAGTGACGTTTACACCCAGATTATCTGTTAGATGACTGCCATATCAACAGGAAAGATATTTCACTAAGTGTTGTCACCAAAAGATGAAATACTAAAGATGCAGTACCTTTCTTTAATTAAGAAAAGATAAGATGTTTTATTTTACATACATGTATAATGGGGATTTAATTTACCAAAAAACATATTTCAAATATATAACTAAAAAGGATGCAACTGTCCATTTAGTGATAACTTAAAATATTGTGTAGTTTTTGTACCGTCTGGACCTATCTTTTAAGACTCTTATCTTTCTTGGTTTTGATTTTAACAAGGAAGTAATTATGTGATCATCTTCTTCCCTCAAAAATATTATCATGCAGCTGCTTCATTAATCTAAAGCAAACACAAAATTGTTTCTCACATGGTCCGAACTAATCCGAGCACGGATATAGAACAATTTAATGGATAAATACAGTTCTGTTCGTTAAAGCCGTCACAGACGATAGGCTACGCCACGCCATCTCAATACACGAATCCCCACCAAGCGATGATAGTAATTTTGCAGTTACCGAACCCGTGTGATCGTTTTGTGTTCAAAGTCAAGTCTGTACGTCCCACGCCCTTTCCAGTGGGCTAGAAGAGCTATCAGGAGACTGTGACCAGAGACCAAAAGTGACGTCCTGCCAGGTGCAAACTTGGGATGAAAACCAAGTCCCATTACTCCATGACAGACCTTGCGGTACTAAGAGTGCGTGTTGTTACACCCCATCCCCTTTTCAGTGAGATAGAAGGGCTACCAGGGGACTATGGCCACAGACCACACCCCCATCCCCTGTCCAGCGGAACAGACGGGTTACCACGGTACTATGGTCACAGACCAAACGTGACGTCTTTCCACGTGCAAGCTTGGCATGAATACCAACCCTCTTTACTCCCTGACAGACTTTGTGGTACTAAGAGGGTGTGTTTTTTACACTCCCATCCCTCTCCAGTGAGATAAGAGGGGCTGCCAGGGGACTATAACCACGAACCGAAAGTAAGAACAACATACACGGTTGACTATCAGGGCCCTGTTTCACGAAATTTTAACTTAAGATAAAATCCAATTTTAGTAGATACTTCAATTTTGATTGGCTAAGCACTAAAATCAATCTAATATTATCCAATCAAATTACTTAAATTGGGATCTTATCTTAGTTAAAATTTCGTGAAATAGGCCCCTGGTCACTAAATACGAGGAGCTTTCAGATCTTCTGGAAATTGTCAGCAGACACTTTACTTTCTGCATCACACCCATCACTGCTCACAGTAAATAATCTTTACATTTTTTTTTCTATGCAACATAAATTCCCGTTGAAATAAATCATGATTAAAAACCTATATATCTGGTAAAATTTTACAAGTCGTTACAGTCATTTAAACATAACGCCGTGTAGATATTGAAATTCGCTTAAACAAATTACTTTTCATAGAACATCCGTTTTATTGATTTCAGTGGTGTGAATGCATGAAGAAAATGAATTAATGTGAAAACTGCTCGCCCAGAGTTAAATATATAAGACGATTGTCTAGGTTGTCAGCAGCCAGGCTATAGAAATTCAAAACGATCGTTTAAATATCTATTGACTTGGAGTAAGAAGTTAATCATATCGATCCCCAGTTGTAGTGTTCGTCTCTGTTTCTCGTGTGTGAGGAAGGGAATAGGGATAAGATTTGGATGGTTAAATACTGAAGTCTGGTCAATCTAACTAGTTCTGTCAACATCTTATAACCCTTCGATCAATTGATGAATAAAAGAACGAGGGGTTCCATTTGTGCCGGAGACGCGGTCCTGCATAATGTTATTTAATTTACGGCAATTTCTTTTTCGAAATGAAAGGAGTTATTATTTTTAAATTAAATTGTGCTCTTTTGATAGGTACACAGAACATAGTGTTAAGTGACCTTACTTCAGTCAATACGTAAAACTAAAATGAAACGAGGTTTAACTTTAACATCCTACTGTTCGGCTCCGATCTAGGCTAATGAAGACGGCCACACGCCATACAGTGCTATGGGGGACATTTTGCCCGAACATCGGCCTACTCTTATACTGAATTCCAACTGTCTTTTACGTGCACGCCAATGTGTACATGCGATCTCGGTTTTTCGTACAATCCGAACGACTATACAGTTGCCCTCAGGTCCTCCGTCCTGCATCACTGACAAGGGGAGGCCACGTTTGTTTAAGACAGAGTCCCAATAGTAACTCGGTGCTTATGAAAAATCATGAAGGTTACTTTTCCTGTTTATGGCTCGACTGAATTCGGCATTAACCATTTAAGAAAGTATTCGTTAGTTCGTACGGCAATTCCGGCACGAATAGGACGTGTTCGATCCTTTAAGATTTATCCGCAGGCCAACTATATATTGGGTAGTAAGTATATGGGTACAGATGGTTTCTATGAGGCATTATCCAAAAGTAGTACCAGCACTTATGCACACATGGTGTAGCTCTTGTCGATATTTCAACAAATGTCCCTGATTTATAATTATTGGACT
This sequence comes from Patella depressa, assembly GCA_948474765.1. NCBI lineage: Eukaryota > Metazoa > Mollusca > Gastropoda > Patellidae > Patella > Patella depressa. Next base: position 16,231,384 of record OX419720.1, read on the forward strand.
AAAGACTATCTATATCAAAAGCTATATATTTTAGTATCTACAAAAGAAATTCCAGGATTTCTTTGAAAATACTATTAAGTTCCAATAAAAACTTTTGGTCGATCTAAATCCAAATTTGAAAATATACTGCAGCCGCTCTCTATTGTCTCTTTTCCATCGTATATTAATGGATCCCTTTGAAGTGTAGTGGTATATTCGCCATCCCAAATGGAATGAACCAATTTCCAAACGGAATAAGTACTTTGGTTCAAACACCGGTACAATCCTACATTGGATGGGAAGAAAGTACATCAATTGTTAATTATGTAAATAAGTCAGTTATGAAATTTTAATGTAACACGCGCTGCACTATAAATTGTCGTCTGATAAAATCTGTGTTATCATGTGCTGGTTGTTTTATCCAAACGACTCGTTGAAACTGCGCAGCTGTTTTTAGTTTAGCGAACAATGTAAGCTATTGTCAATTTAGTATTCTTGTTCCCCAGAGCATGCAATGTAAATGTTTTAGAAAAGAATTACTATTTTTTTTCTATTATCTTTTCTGATGAATGAATCCTTATTGAATAATTATATTGTTTGATAGCATGAATTGGCTTTTTTTCTCTTACGAACCAATGATACACATTTCTCTTCCTGTCTTAAAATGGAATTAATAGGAAAGAAATTCCTATGAGAGTGTAGACGGAATAATGATTTCTGATTATTCGAAGTACTGAACATTTTTTTCTAGTCAACCTTATGGTGTTTATCCAGCAAGTCAGGAACGCATTTTGTCGGCTCATACGGGGTCCAAACTGGTTGCATTACATGCTAATTTAATAAAATGAAACGGGAGTTAACTGTATACTTTTTAACATCAACGAGTAAACGCCATACATTTCAGCCTACTCTTGCTTAAACCCACACGGCTATGGGTTTTTTACCCGCAGAACAATATGTGTACGAGACATAGACTTTTCGAGCCATCCGAGCGACCATCTTTTGCATCACCAATAACACGGGGAAATGAGGCTGAACTATTTCATCGTATATTATTCTCAAACCTGGACAAATCTATCGTATATTATTCTCAAATGTGGTTAATATTAAGCTGCAACGTCTCATCCGTTTACAGAGCATGTAGAACAACATTTAATTAAGCCCTTTCTATTTAATTAACTGATCTTTTATCCATATTTTATTTAATTAACCAATATTTTAATCATATAATAGAATACTGTATTAAATCAAGCAGATATCAACTCACAAATATCAATGAAATTTGCACTGAAAACAAATCGAACGCATTGGTATACTCGCATGCCAAGAAACCAATTATTTTCAATCAAATTAGCAACGATTCCGGAAGTCCATCAATGATATAAAAACTGGCCAAGCTTACATAGATGCGGAATCATGCTGCACGTACTCGCCATACCCTCCAAAGTGCATGCGTACTAATTTTCATTAAACTGGATATGTTGTCTGTTGTTCCAGACACTTTTTTATTAGAAATTAAAGCAGTAAACGAATTGAGGTTTGTCAGCATCTATAGGAACCGGTCATGTAATTAACTTTGTGCTTAGGAAATATATGGAAAGTAATCAGAAAGTCTCTGCTCAATTACAGGAAAAGTGATAGATGAAAGATAGGAGTGTAATCACCGATTTATCTAGCTAGAATAAATAGGTTGCTGGTTGAGATAAATGGTTGGTCACCAGATGTAAATATGTCTTGTATAGAACGAAACCGATATCGGCCGTGTAACGAGTGTCTTCCCACTATATGCCTTAAGAGTTTTGTGGACCGCTCAGTCTGGTCAGAACTACTTTACATCGATTATCTATAGAACTATCACGAATCTTGTAAACAACAAGGCGGTTAAGCGAGACGAAGCTTGCGTTCCGCTGGTATATTTACATTTGTCATCGCCTAGTAGAAAGTAACTGGTAAAGGCCAGCGAACATCCAGGTGTGGTTTAACGTCCACTCTACACAAATTAGGTTACTTCAAGACTAGCATATGGTTCCATATATTTCAATAGTTCGCTTTAGCAGCAAGTGACTATGGGGGAGTTGGGGGGGGGGGCACTCCTTGCCACGTACAAGGTGGAATTCGAAACCATGCCACGAGCGCACGCGCGTCGAAACCCTTCTAATTCACATGTTAAACCTCCTGGTGTCCTGTAGATTAAATGTATTCAAAAACGCAGTATATACGTAATACATCCTGCATTAGTATAATATCTGTACTTCCAGGCTTTCCGCTGTATGCTCGATATCGTTAACTTGACAGTTGACATCTTTGAATAGAAAATCTAGAGAGTGGACCGAAAGAGAGAAGGGTTAGAAATGTGGTTTAACGTCCACTCAACACAAATCAACTTGTAGATAATTATATTTTTCGCTTTAGCATGCTGCAGCCAGGGAATGAGGAAGTTGCGGGACCATTCCTTGGCACATTCGTGCTGGAATTCGAAACCATGCCACGAGCGCATGCACGAGAGCACGCACGAGCGTACGCGCCTCTAAAATCGTCATGTTATCCTTAATGATGGCTTTTAGATAAAATGTATAGAAAAACGCCGACAGAGGACAAATTAGTACAGCATAAAATAAAAAGTAATAGGGGGTTTATACTAAACAAAGCCTAAAACTATATCCAGGCTATCCGCTATACGCTCGATATGGTTAATACGGCAGTTGACATTTTGGAATAGAAAATCTGGAGAGGTGGGGGGGGGGTATGGTTTAACGTCCTCTCAACACAAAATAGGGGTTGTCATGGTCTTTAGCAGTGGGGGAGGGGAAGCTGGGTGACCCGGTGAAAACTCACGACGTTGGACAGGCTACCCCACACCTACAAGCTGGGAATCGAAACCACCCCACTTGATCTATAGCGTAGTGGTAATGAAGATATCACGTGGCTACTGTTCGGGGGTTCGGTCTGGCCATTTCTCGTCAAACAAGGACGATTACTAGACTAAAGAAAAATCAGCTAGCCTTCGAAACCGGAAATTAATTTTCCATTGGCCCGTCCTCGCAAATAACTCATCTTATGAATGAAAACCGCCGCAGGATTTCTAGATACAGTTTTATGGCTGTACACTACACTGCTTCAGAACAAATTAATATTCAGTTCCTCAAACATTGACCGACGTTTTCTATACAGACCTTAATAAGTTGTCGCGGTATGATATATAGCTACATACGGGACATAACACGTTATATTTTGAACATTTTGGCTTTTAATTTGTATGAAATACTGGTTTAATGTTTATATGCCAGAAAGAACAGCTGATATCATTTTTACTGTTTGGCAGTTCGCATATTTTTGTTTCTGTATTTGTATTTGACCCACAGATCTTATGGTGGACTTTATGTTATCTTACACCACGAAGCTTCGGCTTCGGCTTCGGAAATAATTGCTTAAACTGCCGATCCATTCTAAGTAACAGGCACGTTGCAGGGTATGCTTATACTTTCTAAAACACCTGATACTATTTCTACCTAGCCATACTATCTTAGACGTAACGATATTTAATTCGAGTAAAGTGTTTCTTGACCAGTGCCGATGTTCTTGTTAACTGCTCGTCAAAGTCCCAGACAAACTATACATATACTGGTCATCATGGCATGATGAAGTATGTCGCTGTCTTATATCCCTCTAATCTATACTTCGACTAGAATTACAAGCAAATTATATGATACAGTGACAAATGAGGAGTTACAAACAAATAGCAAGGATAACAAGTACTTAAATATAGTAATTAACCCTTTGGAGATCTCCGCGGTCGAATTAAAAAAAGATGATTCCGATAAATCTGGGTTTAAATAAACGGTTGCGTGGGGTGGTTTAAAAATTATATCTTGTGCAAAATTTATACGGGTTGGCCAATCTAAGAGACAACTGCTGAAACACATGATTCGTATTCTGTCGTAGTAACACTTGGCCGGTCGTTGATTTTGAGGGATTTAAATTGGCTTGCACGCAAAATTTGAAACAGTTTCGTAAGTCTTATTTCAGGGGTTTGAATAGCTTATTTTCTTTTCTTCTTATACTTGGTAATCTCCTTCTTCTAGGAGCAATTCGAGTATGATCGCTGCGACAATTAGCATGCTTGTTCGCTGTGTTCAATTGCGCACCCATGTCTTCAATTCCTGGTTCATATGTAATCCTTCTACTTATTGTTGTATTTTATTGGTTGAGCATAGGGTTAAATTACATTTAGTTACTTGTAGCAGGTGTTGAAATGAAATGGGGATTAATGTCCTGCGTATCTGCACTTATTTGCCTATTGTACCACACATACGCCATACAGTGTGCTATTTGGAGCAATGTTATCCGGACAGCGGTGCTACGACCTCGTCTTTTTTCGAATGTCAACTATCAAGGGTTCTTCTACGCGCATGGCAATATGTACACCTGACCTCGATTTGTTTCGATGGTCCATGTAAAACACGTCGGAAAATTACGAAGAACAGACTATGCTTTTTTGCTAACGTGCCAACACCATACTCACCGAGCCGTCGTGACTCTCAAGTTGATAATGTTTCCTTATATTGTAACCAACCATCACAATGATTAACAAAAAACAACATGGATATTTACAGGGGGGTTTAAATGAACTGATTTATTCTTGTAGCGATAATTATTTTGTTGCCGCGGGCGTCAGACATATTGGCTTATTCATAATTGCGCATGTAGAGGTTTTGGGGTATATTTATAGTTTTATCACGGATGGTAATTTCCTTATAGATCTTTTTTGACATAGCCAGGAAAAGGAATCATGAAAGATGGCAGCATGAGTGTTTAACTTTCTTCTAAGTCGACACACGCAATATTTAATGTACTATCATTGCAACTGTGTATATAAAATAGGCCTATTACATCGATCACTGTTATGATCTTTGTAAACAGGCCTTTTGTATCGATTATTCTTATGATCTTTATAAAATAGGCCTATTGCATTGATTATTGTTATGATCTTTATAAAATAGGCCTATTGCATCGATTATTGTTATGATCTTTATAAAGTACGCCTATTACACCGATTATTCTTATGATCTTTATAAAATAGGCCTTCTGTTATGATCTTTATAAAATAGGCCTATTGCATCGATTATTGTTTTGATCTTTATACAAATAGGCCTATTGCATCAATGTTCTTATGATCTTTGTAAAATATGCCTATTTCATCGATTACTGTTATTATATGTGTAATAAAGGCCTATTACATCAATTATTATTTAGTCACGACAATATTATAATGGTTACCTCATACGGAAATGACGTCAAGTATCCATTTATATAAGTAGACTGACCAGCCAATATCAAGTTGTGGCACGAACGAGTTGTCGTTTCGTCACCCAAATATTTATCCCAAAACGACATTATTTTCGGAGAGGTTCCCCTTGTCAGTGGTTTAGGACAGAGAGCATGGCAAGGGCGGCGAGCGTAGAGTCATTCGGATGGGACAAAAACAGAGCCCCCGTGTTCTCCCGGGCATGCACGTAAAAGAACCCTTAACATTAGCCTAGTCGGAGCAGAACAGTAGGATGATAAACACCATTACATTTTCATTTCATTAGAAAATGATACCTATCAGCGGCCATGTCTATAATCACCGTGGTAAATGCGACACTTTCAGAATGTAAATTTACTCGAGGCGCATTCATAAAGTTTTAAATGGGTCGTCTGTCCTACTTCCCTAACATTAAATACAATAGTTGTTAAATATAGACCCATACGACATGTTTTCTATTTCAGAGATCTGAGCATGAACAACATCACCATCATACCAGAAGGAACTTTTAATAAATTACACCATTTACGAGAACTGTGAGTAACTTTCAATTAAGGATAGTGTCCTCAAATAGTAAAATCACAATAACCGCAAATGTTTTAAAGTCTATTTATATACCATTTCAAATCAATACACTGTGTCATTCAAAGATGGTAAATGTATCAAGGTTCCGTGTTTATAAAGCTTCTGAAGTACACTAAATTTGGGGGTGGGGAGGGTTAGCGCTGTATCATAACGCCTGTCATTGAGTCAACTGGCTTTGTTTCGAATCCCTGGTTGTACGTGACAAGGAGTAGGGTCGCCGGTCCAACCTGGTGGGTTTTCTCAGCTCCTCTGGTCTCCTCCCACTGCTAAAGACCCCACGTGCAGCGAGTGATTATATTAAGATTAAACCATATGTAAGTCCCGAAGGGACCTAGTTTGTGTCGAGTGGATGTTAAACTCAACGCTCTCGCTCTCTGTTAACCTCGTTTGGTTTATACTGTCATATAATCGCCCCCATAACCTACTGAGTACTAATATGTCTTACGACCTTTGTGAACTGCTCGACGTATGCCTCGTTTCCTGAAAACATATTACAGAAAATAAATCTAATGACTTCTGATAATGGTATTGTTAAAATCGCAAAGATCGGAGTAATCATCAAATTCAGATTAAATGATGAAATTTGATACTTTGGCCAATAAGTTTGTTACGGGCGTCTTGTGATCAAAGTATACAGAACTACAAAAACGTTTCAACAACAACCTCATAAATGGAAATGACACTAGCGAGATATATATAAATAGGGAGAAATGAGGTTAACGACCACTTGACACAAACTATGTCATTTCGGGACCAATGTATTGTTCAATCTTATTTTAATAATTCGCTTGCGCATAGGAATCTTTAGCAGTGTGCGGTTGGACAAGCCACTCTGCCCCTTGTCACGTACAACCGGGGAATCGAAACCACACCAGTTGACTCAATAACAGATATAATGAAGCAACACACACACGCTATCCATTTGGCCATCCGACGTATTTATTCGGCTTCACTTTAATAAAATCAAACAATTTTATTTCGTCTTTGTGTTCATGACAGATGTGAAACGAAATAAAACTGTAAAACCATTTTTTTTGGATATTTCAAGGTAGTCGACCGATATTTTAGTCGAAACACTAAGTGTACTTCGAAAATTTCAAGCCATATTTATTTCGCTTCCATTTAATAAAATTAAACAAGCTTCTGTGTGTGTGTGTGTGACAGATGTTAAACGAAGGAAACCCGCTGAACTAATTTTTGAATACGGCGACTATTTGAAGACGTAGATAGTTCTATGTGCTGATAATGTGAAGACGTAATAAAAGTACAGTTAACTCTTTAGCTAATGTCCCGGTTTACAGGGTCTGCAGTACTATAAGAGTTGGTGGCTGAAGAACTTTGATAAATTATACCCTTGGTAATAATAACATCTGCTAGAATGGCAAATTGTTGAGTTAATTTCTAGTGTAAATTATGAGAATTCAGATACGCGATCAATAAATTTGATGAGTTTGGGTTCCTTCTTTTTCAGACGCCTTGTGAGCAACACCATCAAACATCTTCCAAACAGACTCCTGAAAAATAATAAACTTTTACAAGTTCTGTAAGTTTTCTTTGGATTTCTAATTTTGTGTATGTGCCATGTTCTATTTGCAATATAATATAATTCCAGCAAATGGTACTTATTACTTTTTTTCGGGGGTGGGAGCGGGGGATCACGTGATCTAATGTTGAAATCAATATACATGTATACACAGATAAAAAGAAGTATTGGAACATCCTATGTGAATATGAAGCTATTTTACGTTCTGGAATGTATTCAATCCAGAGAGCTGGATCTTCTCGTGTATATATATATATAATCGACTAATGGTCAAGGGTGGTAGCCAACTGTCGTACAGTCTGTCTCATTGGCATCCCAGCAATCCTCAATAATTTGTCATCTTTTCGAGATCCCATCGTGAACACATCGATTTTAAAACTTGTTAGTAACCATTTTGAATTACACCCAGGGGTCCAATGTCACTTTAATCTGGCCCGGGTTATCTACCTATTTTGTTAAGGCGTAACAGGTATCGGTTTATTAGAAGTACAAAGAAAAAGCACCAGAGGATGTGCGATTTAGTTTGGTTAATCTGTAAACACGCTTAGTAGACCTATAAAAAAAACAATCGCCTCTAGAAATAGCGTTTTATAGTAATGAACCGTTTTTAATACCTTATTAGTATGATTATAATACGACCAAACAAATAGTTATTTAAATATATGCCATTGGCTGGTTTGACAATAATAGCTTGCAGAAGCAGTGCTGATGAGAGGATACAATACGAAACAAATTACAAGCTTTGATATGTTTCATAACCACTTGGGTGTTTTGATTTATTGTTAGCTACATTTAAAGATACATTATGAGAGATTAAATAAAGAGTTGGCTGTTCTCACTACAATAGTTAAAAACTAGATAATGTAAAGGGAATTTGCTGAAATTTTCAATCAAATTGATCTACCCTGAACGGAGATTTTAGAAATTGAATTTTGGGTCTAGCCTTGATCATCATTACTAAAGTCGGTATGATCAAAAAAAACAACATTGTTTCAATTATCCGTTTCATGATTCAATCATGAATGAAAGTTTGGCAGCAAATGGGGTTCTAATCCAGTAAATATCGCAGGCTAGCGTTGACATCGAGAGTTGATTACGGTCTGAATTAGTTAATTATTGTCTAATTAATAGTATAGATAACATTTCGGGCATAAAGAAAGACCTGAAATAGGCCGATTTAGCTCTTGCATAATGTATGTTTAATTTTAGGAAATAATCAACTTTTCCCGTTCATCACCTGAAATTGTATTGCCTTCGAGGAGGCGAGAGGTATATATTTGTATTTTCATAAACAGCGATGCTTTAAAAGTGTTTTTGACTTTTTAGTTTTCCTTTGATTGACAATCTATATGATTATCTCCCTTTGTTAATTCGTTATATAAAAAGGAAATGGCCAATGGCAATCTTACAGCTAGGAATGACAGGTCCCTAATTTGTAAATTGTTGTTTATTCATGGTTGTTTTACATGTTCAAATACGTACATGTATAGAACTATATGATATAGTAATGAGACCAGATGAATATGGCAGTAGGCCATACTATAATAGGGTGCGAGGGTATTATACATGTATATTTGCTATACGATGGGAACATTGCCATACCAGTAAAAACGTGGCATTAGTTATGTAAAAGGTAACAATAATGTTTATTTTTAAATCAAAATATCGAGCTCTTCGTAGAAGATTCATAGAGTCATTCAACATTTCATTCTTTAAGTGCACGGGGGACTTAATAAACGGGAAAACCTATTACCAAAACACTTTGGCTAAGATATAGATTTGGTTATCCTGGCATTTGAAACCTTGTAACCAATAATATCACATGAAAACTGCACAAGACCTTGTTAAAGGATTGTAAGGGACATTGCTACTGAATTAATCCACTTACGAATATCCTGGACTTTCTGTTTGATATTCAGATTTTACCAGCAATTCTATGCGAGTATTTTTTTTTAAATTTTCAATTTACCATATTATAGTCACTGCGTATATCGCACATGCTAACTGAAATGAATAACCTTGAAGAGAAGCACAATGATTGCCTTCGCTTCCTCCAAAGTTTCCCGCTTCTTTCATGGTGTTTCTTCTTTTTTGTAATCAGATAAATGAGATGAAATGAAATGGGGTTTAACGTCCTACTGGGGGAGTTGGGATGGCCTAGTGGTCTAAAGTGCCGCGCTTCGACCTCCGGGCACTCCGGTTTCCTCCCACTGCTAAAGAACCCTACGCGCAAGCGACTAATTGAAATGAAATTAAAAACCATATGTTAGTCCCGAAATGACCTAGTTTGTGTCGAGTGGACGTTAAACCCCGCTTCTCTCTCTCTCTTTAACGTCCTACTGCTCCTAAATGGGCTAATGACGACGGGCGTACGCCATACAGTGTGCTTTGAAGGGAATTTTGCCTGGGCAGCGGCGCTACGGCCTACTCTTATATCGAATTCCAACTGCCAAGGGATCTTGTACGTCCACATTATCCGAACGACTAGACACCTGTCCTTGTCAGGTCTCCGTCCTGCATCACTGACAAGGGGAAACCACCCTGGAAAATCTGGATGATCTTTCTCGGCCAATGCAAGGATCGAATTCATGAGATACACAAATAGTTCGCAATTGGTTTAGACCGCGTCTTGTTGGAATCAGATAAGACAATGGCTTACAATATTATATTTTGTTTAACGAATTTGCTGTATAATGAAGAGATAAACTAAATAACGATTGTTTAGTATAACACATTTTCACCTTTTTTTTCTCCACGTATTAGTGTTTAACTTATATCATACAAGAGCTAGCTATGTCTGCTATGGGTCTTTCTTTAGGCCTGAAATGGTAACTAAATGATTAAGTATACATTAATTAACATATTCAGACTTTAATCAAGTCTCGATGTCATCGCTAACCTGCGATATTTAGCGGGTATGAATACATTTTTTTTTAAATGATTAAACGTAAATATGGATAATCGAGACTTTGTTTTTTATCGTAATGATGATCGCAGTAGCTTAATATTCGAAAGCCTAATATTCGAAAGCTAATATCTCGGTTCGCAGTTGAACAATTTGGCCAACATTTTCAGCATAGTCTATTTACCGTATTTATTTTGAACAATTATAGCGAGAACTGTCAACTCTTTATCCCATAATGTACCTTTAACGATGTGTAGTTGAAAGAATTTCGTTCAGTCGTGCAATTAAGAGAGATAACCCGAATTACATATGGCTAACGATTGTATTGGTGTAACACATTCCAATTTTTTCTCTCTCTCCATGTCTGTGTGTAAATCATGTGTAATAAGGTAAAGTAAAGTTCATTCAATAACGTGTCTGTCCTTGTTTTAGGAATGTAGTTGCCTCTCATTTAGTAACAAAACTGTGGCATAATTCCTGTTAAAATTGTCAAAACGCGTTAAAGTCTTTAACTAAACATGTTTGGTTTTCGTCAAAGGGATTCGTTAGATGTTAAAAATAGGAATACTTAACTCGTAATTTCCCCTCGCTTCTTTTTTTTCTGTTTTATTTAAACTTTCAGCATTAAATCGATAATATCCATCCATCATGTATTTCAGATGTTTACAAGGAAATCGGTTCAAGGAAATTCCAAGTCATGCCATTAAGAACCTAAGAAATTTGCAACAATTGTGAGTACAAATTAAAGAGACGCATGACCTTTTTATATTTGGAATAAGAATTGTTCAGTTCAGAATTTTATTGGCATACATGATCTTTAGTTGAAGTGAAGGGTAAACCGTCAATTACCCTTCAGATACCGTCCGTCTGTCAGAAAGCAAGTTAATGATTGCTGCAAATGTAAACATCACACATCGTGCTATCAGAAGTGATAAATTCCAAAGACAGCACCATTTGGTTTTTGCTCTTTATCGAGCATGTGGTTAAAGTCATTGATCGATTTTTGGCAAAGGTCGCAACATATGTAATCGTACTATCTGAAAAGAAATGAATTCAATTGAAATTGTAAATGGGGTTTAACGTCCTACTTGTCTGCACTGATAATGAAGACGAACATACTCCACACTTCATGCAGTATCCCATGGGGGATATTTTGCCCGGGCAGCCCCATGGAAAATGAAGTACGCCATACTCCATGCAGAGTGCCATGTGGGATATTTTGCTCGAGCAGCCCCATGGATAATGAAGACGCACATACTCCATGCAGTGTGCCGTGAGAGAAATTTTGCCAGGGCAGCGACAAAGATAACGAAGACGGATATACTCCATACTCCATGCAGTGTGCCATGAGAGATATTTTGCGCGGACAGCCCCATGGACAATGAAGACGGACATATAACATGCAGTGTGCTAATATTTCAATGATTCGCTTGCCTGATGCTTTAGCAGTGGAAAGAAACCGGAGGACCCTGAGAAAACTGGAGGTTGGACAGGTGACCCTATTTCTTGACACTTACAAGCGCGGAGTCTAAACTGCGTCACTTGGCTTTATGACCGACCTTGTGATTTAACTATCACTCTTGCCAACAAAGCCGTTTCCAGAAAATGTGGGTTAGGTCAGAAGCTCGACTGTGCTATACTCTCATATATCGTCACAGAACAAAGCTCTGGTCGTTTTAAATCGACGTGGCAGTATTCATGTTCTTTCTTTGTAACTGATCTTTCTCATAAATCATATCTTTGTTGCAGATCAGTCTAAATATTCAGCTCTTCTTGATTCACATCTTTGTAACAGGTCTATATCTTGTTTCAAATCTTTGTAACAGATCTGTGTCGTAAATCAGATCCTTATAATACATCTATCAGATCTTTGTTACATATCTATCTAATGAATCTGGCCTTTGTAACAGGTCTATATTGTGAATCAGATCTTTGTAACAGATCTGCCTAATGGGTAATGAATCAGTATTTAAGATGAACCCCTTTTTGATAATTATCCTGATCTTAGACAATCATATTCGACATTGTATCTTCAAACATTTATATGTCTAGTAAAATAATTAAATTCAGTTAATTATATGTCTAGTAAAATAAAATTTAAATTCAGTTAATTGCCTATTTCATGTTTGTATCATTCTAAATAATTACTGGTTAAATATATTTTCTTACAGAATCGCTGATGCTCCAGCCGACGGATCTAAATATACACCCAATGAAAACCTGGATTATAGAAATAATTACACCCTACATGATTAAATTAAATTTAAAGTGAGTTAATTGTCTGTGTCAATCAAAATAATTACGGGTTTAATTTATTTCTTTCAGACATCTAGACGCTAATGAAATAGATTATGTACCAACTGACAGTTTTAAAAATATGGTTTCTTTGAAAAATGTCTATTTAAATGCTAATAAACTTCAAACCGTTCCTGTCGAAGCCTTAAAACATATATCTTCCCTGGAAGCATTGTAAGTATTTCTACTGCAATTTCATGTTACTTACATGGTACATTATGAAGCAAAAGTACATTGTGAATAAAGTACATTATGAAAAAACATTATGAAAACGGAGTACGCTATGAATACAAAGTAAACTATGTTGCAAAGTACATTACAAAAACAAAGTTCATTATTAAAACAGAGTACATTATTAAAACAAAGTACGTTATTAAAACAAAGTACATTATTAAAACAAAGTACATTAAAAGTACATTATTAAAACAACGTAAATTAAATTAAAAGTACATTATTAAAGAAATGTACATTAAAAGAACATTATTAAAAGAAAGTACATTATTAAAACAAGGTTTATAATTAAAACAAAGTACATTATTAAAACAGGGTTTATAATTAAAACAAAGTACATTGTTAACACAATCATCCAACCTGCTTATCAATACATGTATACCCAATCGATGCCAAAACCCGGAGCACATGTTAACTTTAGTATGTTCTAACTAAAGTTTTCACATGGACTCGGAACATTCTTTTTCTCATCGAGCGGTACTTTACTTTAACTTTCTGGCTTCTCCCCTGACCATGCACCAATTACATTTTAGAAGATAAAAGCTACTGCAACTGGGAGCTTCGAAAAATGTAAAATAATTGCATGGACAACCCACTAAGGAACTATGAACGTGTAACGTTTATTCTTAAACCCTGACGAGGATATGGTGAAGAAAATAGTACTAAAGTTGAAAATATATTTTACAGATATTTAAAAAAAAATCAACATTTATCTGAAAACATACTTCATCATTACTAAGCTTAAAAAATTACCGTTTATATGACACTAATCATCATTGTTCTATGTTTTATGTCATCCTTGGGGAAATCGATTCATCTCACGCATTCTGGTCGTAATTTTCCATTCCCCCATTTATATATATACATACACAAAAATATAAAAGTTTTTGAAAAAAGAACTACATTATTTGTCGATTACTAGCACTTTCGCTTATTTTATTAAGCTTATCGGGCAAATGACATTTTGTTAATACAAAATATACAAAATGTCATTTAACTGATGAGCTTCATAAAATAAGCGAAAGTGCTAGTAATCGACAAATAATGTAGTTCTTTTTTCAAAAACTTTTATATTTTTGTTTATTCAATACCTAAGAGTAGTTATCTTTAATTAATATTAAAGATTTGAAATATTTCAAATATTTGGCAGATAAAATGTAATTTCAATTTCATTTAGTGGCATACTATGGCTGCTGTTGAATAGTGTAAATGGAAAAATATATTCCCTTTAAAGTGTAAATTGAAAAATATATTTCCTTTGAAAGAACTAATACTCAAACCCGATATTATCCATAAATTTCAACATTAAAAACTCAAACTGATGTCATTATCTTACCACGAAAACGTGAGTTTTCGATATCCGATATTTAATATTAATAAACAACGAACATTTTGAAATCAGATCCCGGAGTCGTCTTCTCTATGATTACGAACCACACTGTTCAGCAGTGAATATAGGTCACTACAATCACTGAAGGGTATAGCATTGATGCCGGATAATTAGCTCTCAATATTAACTTTTTTCTTTCTACAAATCAAATTCTAGAACTTGTTTTTTTTTTGTGTATTAGAAAAATAACTAAAGGTATTATATAACATTCGTGTAAATGGATATAAAATGAGTAATAGGCACCATTCTGCCGGACTAGTTTACATTACCAGGGGCAGATCTTGAGGGGTGATTTGGGGAGTCCAAACCCCACCCTGTTCAGCTACATAAAGAAAATGGTTAACTGTAACGGTCGTGTACTTTATCCTTTATCATCAGATGGCGGAATGGGATAGGCATTCAAATCCCGACATAATGATATAGACACGTGTGGTATCACAATTAATGCTTTGCATCAACGAATCTGAACCATTATGTGATTCCATTAATTCATTATAAACGGGGTGTGGATTTCTCCCTTTAAAAAGCTCAGTATGTATGATGGTACCATGCATTGCCAACTGTCAAATTTCCTTAACGCGAGTCTGGCAAACCCACTCCTGCTAAAATTCCTGGATACGCCCCTGACTGCTACATCTTATTTAAACAACGCACGCGCCATCGTACCAATTATATAGATCAGTCACCTTATAAAGAGTCAGAAGAAGGTTTTCGTAAAACTTATGATAGACAAACTGGTCTGGAGCATCATTTGTAAGACTTAAACAAATTACAAAGACACACGCACAAATAGTGGATGCAATTAAACTTGGCTGATGCATAAACTACTAAAATCTAAATTTGTAGACTGGACTAACAAGGTGGAAACGATTGCCATTCACTTATTCCGTCGAACATAACCGCTATATTACCTCAGGTCTGACACGTAGGCTTGAAATAAGATCAGTAATTTTAGTTTTCAGCGGGAAAATTGTTGTTGTCTGCAGCCCCCAGATATAAGAATGGTTTACTTATTTTTTTTATTTTTTAACCAATTACGTCAGATGGACATGTTATGTTCAGGCGTCTCCAGAAGGATCATCGATCTATTCCCCACAATTAACGATACTGGAAATTGCATATGTCGTTTCCCACAAAACTAATTAATAAAAAATAACAATCCCCTTCCGTCTTATGTTACTCATAGAATTTGTATGTACTAGCGAAAGACAAAAATTGCCCCCATCCCCTCGCCTGTGCAAGGATTATGCAGAAATAAGAGTTTATAACTTCACCTCTGCATAACCTCTGAGTCCCGAATACTGACCATGCTGACGTAAAAATTAATTAAATACATATACCCCCCCCCCCAGCTTCCGGAGGCTTCATGGACCCCGGGGCGATTAAAGGCTGATTATAGATGTTGGTCGCGTATGCAAGGTTTTATAATTTTTCGGAAAACAGAGAATCTGATATATAATCTAATTTATCCCCATTAACCCTTTCTTGTATGTTTCTTTCAGAACATTAGCAGCTAATAAAATTAAAGTTATTCCTAATCACAGTTTCCAGAATCTGACTCGCTTGGTTGTTCTGTAAGTAGTTTTTATATTATCACCTCGAGTGCTGGAACCAGTGTCACTTTTTATTATCAGAATATGTCTGTACAAAGAAATATATAGCTGAAAGGGTTCCAGTCGGCTTGAGTCAAATGCCATTCCCAGAAGAAATCATAAGATTTTTGTTTGTCCAAGAATGTTGTTTCCCAACAATATAATAAATGGGAAAGGTTGGCTTGTTTTAGAATTCAAAACCTTGGAAGAGTGTAGAAGCATGGTAATCAATTCATTGTAGGTGTTCAGACGACATAAGTCAGGAGTGAAAAAATGCAATAATCCTCTCCGTGCAGACGACCTAGGATGAATCGATTTTTGTTTTAAACGAAAACAGTAGCATAGGTCTGCACCACATGCGCATAAATTACAAAAGACCTTTACTTCCATTTGCGAGTTTATCTGCACTTTCGTAGTGTTGAAAGTGCTTCATTTTCCCCAAAGCTGAAGCTGATCAGTACAGACGGCCAAGTTAATAAACCATTCCGGGGAATATAAGCCATTTTCAGACGACTTCTTATACTAGCAGGTGCCTTTAGACTGGTTTATCCCCACCCTTAAAAATCAGCCTCCGGCTTAACTGGTCGGAATATTAGAACAATAGCAAAGTATAATATGTAAATAGGATCATATAAAAGGTTTAATCACTATTCTATTGACAGACGGGATGTAGATTAATACCATTATCGTCGGAACAATGGTTTTAGATATTTTATAGAATGCACGATTTTGTGATTTGTCTGGGGTTTTATTTTACAGACTTCTTCATGATAATCTTATAGAAGAAATCGAGGATTATGCTTTCAGTGGTCTAAATGTACTACGTATATTGTAAGAATCATTTTAATTTTATATTTCTTTCCGTTTTATTTATATTTTGGGGTTACTTACACCAATAGTGGGACCATTAAAGTATACGGAACGAAAATAACATCTTGTTTAAATTCAGTTGGTGTTTTGAAATGTTATGTTTTAATGTAGGCTATGTATATCTTCTATTTATTTGTACAAATATAGAAATTTTATAATTTGTGGAAATTTTATAATAAATTTATGGAAATTTGAAAAAAATCATAAATATGGCAATTTAAAACATAAATATGGAAATTTAAAGCAAAATATATGGAAATTTCGAAAGTAAAATATGGTAATTTTGGAAATCAAATACGGAAGATCACGCGATAAAATTGTTTCTTGGGACATCTGAGGTCGTTTATTATGGAGGCTACGTTGTTCTTGAAATGAGAATTTCTCGGCTCGGAGTGAAGGAATTCAACTAAAATTTTCAGTATATTTCCTTTACATTATCTATTTTTTGATTATTATAACGAGGGCCCCCAGCTCCTTTTCCAATCTACCATAAATTAGTACTTTTTCTCTCATTTACTTTCACATACATTTCTTTATTTCAGGGAAATAAATAAAAACCGATTAACACACCTTCCACCAGCTTTATCAGTATTATATTCATTAAGAGATTTGTAAGTATTTCTTTTGTGCGTGAATCGTACTGAGAAATTCAGCTTTGATACAGCAATACCGACAATGCTCTGCTACTAAGATTCTAGCTAGGGTTTCCAGCAAAAATTCCTTAATAGTACATTGCATGGGTATGTCTGCCGGTTAGCTCAGCCAATAAACGTGGGGAAAGCAAAGTAGGGCCTTAAAGCACATTTAAACCACTTAATACCAGGGTGTTTAAAATGGATGAGATTTAACGACCTATATTTCTGCACCTCGTCTTTTGTCTTATCCGAACCTCCAGACACTGTCCTTGCCCCCCCCCGGGTTTAATAAATATATCTAATTGTTTATTACAGAAATATAGAAGATAATAAAATAGAATATTTACCAGTTCATAGTTTTATAAACAACCATATGTTAACATTCCTAGCATTAAAAGGCAACCCTATTACAGCCATAAATACAGACGCTTTTAAAGGTTTACCTATGTTAGAGAAACTGTAAGTATACAACACGTTGTTCCGTAACGTATGGAAGTCCAAACAGCTCTGTATTCGGTGTTCTTACGTCTTAATTCGAATTTTTCATTTGTTGTCGTATTTCGATATTTGCGCGCTGAAATTAACATTTGTACACTAAAATTAACATTTGTGCACTAAAATCAATATTTGTTTTACAAATATACATTTGTCATATCGCATTTTATAAATTATAAATTTTATTAATATAAAGGTAAACGCTTTTTTCGAAAAAATATATTTAAATTTCATTAGAAATATACAAAGAAAAACAAATCTAGAACTACAAATGTCAAAAAAAAACAAATCTTGCAAAACATTTCTCCAACAACCATTTCTCCAAATTCATCAAACCTAAACGTTATGAACACCAAATAAAGATCTGCAAGGTCGGATGTAGTTCATGTATTAAGATTAAAAAAAGAGCTGACCTTTCTTTCTATGATAATATTTTATTTAGTTTATGAAGCAGCTAATGAAGCAAAAAATAAAAATCTGTAATGGGTAGTATTAGCTATTGCATAATACATCTTTAGAGTAGCACTGTTGTTAATAATTTATAAAAACCATCCGTGTCCAGTCATCTGACAATTATTGGTTCTAACAAACCTCCATTTTTCTCAAATGCAACGTTGGGGAGGCTCTAATTCTGACACTGATTGCCTTCCAAAAAACGTTGTATGAGTAGGGTCGCCTGTCTAACCTCATGGGTTTTCTCTGAATCCTCTCACTGCTAACGACCACTGCGCACAAGTGAATTATTGAAATAATATTAAAATATATATTAGTCCCAAAATAGTATGTTTCGAGTGGACTTTAAACTCCATTTTTCTTCCTATCTCCCTCTCTGTAAAGAATCTTGAGTGCTCCACTTTACATGTAGACTGATTTGCTAATTATCTAACTCATTTTGAAGGTTGGATTTCGAAATAAGAGCAGACAATAGCGCCACTGTCCGGGCAAAATCCCCTCTTAGCACATTTTATCGAGTATGCCCGTCTTCGTTATGCCAATTATTTCACAAAAATAACTTAAACCCATTTTCTTTCATTTTAGTTCTACGTGCCTTTGCCCACTTGATCATTTTCTCTGCAGAGAAACTACTATTTTTACCCTTAATAATAAAGAGTAGTTCTGCTTTTAAATGACACCGGTGTTGATATCTTTTTTCCATGCAACTAGTTTCAATAGACGGTTGAAGTTGCACTCTACAAGAGGAAATCAGTGGTTGAACCATGGCCTATTTTCTTTACCACAATAAAAGGTCAAGCGTTTATATCTGTAAAAAAATAATTATAAATAGTTAAACAGAATCACGAGGAATCTAACATCACGTCTGTAGTAATAATTTGCAATACAATAGATTGCTCCGGCTTAGTATTCTAGAATGTCAATCTTCGAGCTCTGGTGAATGCGTATGTGGCTTGGTGATAGGAGCATCTTCTCGACCTCGTGGATTTACTACCACGGGAAAGACCCCTGCGCGTTGGTTAAGATAAAAAAAAAAGAAGATAAGACAACTTGTCTGCGATATCACCCTATGTAGAAGCGGGCGTTAAACACTAAATTTAACTACCGTACAATCCTTTAAACAATTTATTTTCCTTAAGGGGGCAGTCTGTGGTCAAGTGACTAAACGTGTGCGCTTTCGATCATAAGGTCTGTCATTGGGTAGGGTGACGTGGTTTCGGTTCCCCGCTTGTACGTGACATGAGTACGGTCGCCTGTCCAGCCTTTTTGGTGTTGTCTGGGTCCTCCAGTTTACCCCCGCTACTTAACATAAAGTAGAACCATGTTCCCGTAATGATCTAGTATGTGTCAATTGTGCTTTAATCCCCGTTTATCATGCTCTCTGTCCTGGGGACAATTCTAAGAACCAATAAAATGAAATGCACTGTAAATGTCAATTCTTTGATTTCATGTTATGTGTCCATATTGTTCCATCTACTCATACTTTTTGCTCTGATGAAGTTAATTTCTCGAGTCGTTTCATATTGGATGTGTCGACAACAGCGAATACTGAATAGGGTTAATTAACTCGCAATATTTTTTTCCTTCTTCAAATTAAATACTAGATCATTTTATTTGAAGTAAAACATGATGCTTGAAGTATATCAGGATACAAATAATTTCCTTTAATTGTAAATGGGTATATGTTCACGCTATGTAAATAATGCACGCACAATCAAGCGAATAATAGATGCCGCGTGAGGTGGCATCACATGTAGAAGAAATTTGAACTTATAAAAGTCATTCAACTTATACAGATGTATTGAGATTACACTACCTCTGTGAAACAGACTATATTGCAATTAGCGTAGACAAGTCACAACCGTGTTAATTCGTCTTCCAAAATAGTTTGCTTCTTTTTATGGCTTAAATAGCATTTTTGAAATCAGTTCTATTTTCAACCCCACAAATAAGCTGGTGAATGCTCTATACTATTTTTTTTAAATATTTGCGTAATGGACCATATTTGCGTAATAATATTGCAGTGGTATGACTAATGTGCCTTATTTACGTAATTTTATTTCCAAGAAATAACAAACTGTTTCACAGCGGTAATAAGAAATGGTTCCACTGGTGATGGCTTCCGTCTCACCCCAGCCATAGTAGTGGATAGTTGTAAGCTTTTGGACGTTTTTCAGTCAAATGACTACAAAAAAGTTACTAATTTCAATACAAACTCTAATGATATGTGCTGACAATGGTGCGTTTAAACCTATTTGCACTTGCACAAAGACTCCAGTTCTGTATCATTTGTATCGCGAAATATTGTAGCTAAGCGGCAATATGAACATCTTCTCTTTAAAACCACTTTACATGATGTCAGATCTTAATGCTAGGTCCCCAATGTCCTGCGATGCTTCACCACAGGATTGTTCCTATTGATCTGGTACGTGCAAATACGTTCGGATTGGATCACCATGATTACTCCACGATTAAACCACTATTTTAATAGTAGAGCGGGGGTTGGGATGGCCTAGTGGTCTAGAGTGCCGCGCTTCGACCTCTTGCTGGCTGGTCACCTTTGGCTTGTGTCTGTGGTTTCGATCCCTGGTGTGAGCGTATGTGGCATGGAGATAGGGGCGCCTTCTCAACCTCGTGGGTTTCCTCCGGGCACTCCGGATTCCTCCCACTGCTAAAGACCCCTACGCGCAAGCGAATAATTGAAATAAAATTAAAAACCATATGTTAGTCCCGAAATGACCTAGTTTGTGTCGAGTGGACGTTAACCACATTTCTCTCTCTCTAATAGGAGAGCGAATCGGGCTTGTGGAAACTCGGCATTAAAGTCAAGTTCAGGTCAAGAAAGGTGTTTACATCGGACGTAGTAATACAAATTCGTTCGGGAAAAATTGCCACCTTTTGCTCATTTTAAGGCTCCTGTGGACTATTTTATTTACCCATTTTTTATCCGGATATCCGTTTTGTACTTAATAATTTAAACAATGGGCCGTATTGTCATCAACCCGCAGATAACCTGATCAGAGATTATGTGTAAGAAGTTGAGATGGCACATTGAGAGCCGATTCTAAGAGTTTTCCTTACTGGTCAGATTTTTTATGGGCTTTATGAATACGGCCCCAGGCTATTCATTTTCAATCAATTGAAGACTATACCACGCATTTGTAGTAATTTTCGAAAAAAGGTATTTCAAAAGGCTTAAAAACTAACTGATGAACACCCGACCTCCAGGCTAGCGAACCAGCGCCTTATCCACTTATCCACCGTGACCACCAGCATGTCGAATACCTGTCTCCTTATGAGTCTGAAAGCAGGTATTTCTTTGGGCCTTAAATTGTATATAAATTATTAGACATCTACTGAAATAACAAGACCATAATCAACACTCGATGTCATTGGATGATTCCGATTTTTAGTAGATTAGAACAGTTCGGCCATTTAATGATTTAATTAAAGACCGGAAAAGCGAAGGTAAGAATAAAATGATCTGTGTGGCAGTTATGATCAGTGCCCACATCTTTTCAAAACTACAGCTATTTATAATTTCGCTATGTAAAGTACTACTAAAGTAATTAAAATGAAGTTTGGATATATATATATACATTTTGCATTATATATTTTTTGAAATATTATAATGAGAACTGCCAGCTCTTTATCTAAATCTTACATAATGGCCCTTTAATTTGAGATGTCCAAAGATTATGTAGAACTTTTGGTGTGTAATATAAGTAAATGGTAAGTCAAGTAATTATCAATTTGATAGTCCGTAAAAAAAAATATACAACACGCCATATGACACCATTTAGTTGTAATAAAGAAACAAAGAAATGCTATAGCTGGATCAATGCTATAACTGGAAATTTAAATCGCTCGTAAAAAGTTGAGGTGTAGCAAAACAGATTGTCAGGTTTCATATAAACCAACAAAGTATCACTTTATGAAAACATAATTGCTTTCCAAACGCAGATAGTATTTATCACAAGATTAAAAAAAATGATATGTTTTGTTCAAATTGTGTATAAAAAATGACATTTGATTATGTCAAACACGTCACGTTTTGTAGCCCGATACATTCCATTGGAGTCTCTTGGTGATTAACAATAGACACATTGACAATATCACATGATTGTAATTTTCTTTTCGTCATAGCACTACTTTTCCGTTTTATTTTTCATCTCGTCTTGTCATTTAGCACTTTAGGAAAGCTTCTTCATAATTTTCAATAATTTCTTTTATGCTGCTTCATTGTTTTGGAGGAATTGAAAAAGAAGCTCTTGATTTCTTTGTACGTTCCATGATCTCATATGTTTGTAACGTTTCTATCAGTATAGTCTCAGTAATGCAGGGTGGAGGGGTTGACAAAGGACAGTTGTCTAGTCGTTCGGATGGGACGAAAACCGACGTTCCCTGTAGACATCGGCGTTCATATGAAAGATCCCTTGGCAGTTGAAATTCGATATAAGAGTAGGCCGTAGCGCCGCTGCCCGGCCAAAATATCCCTCATTCACGATGCCCGTCTTCTTTAACCCAGTTTTGGAGCAGAACAGTGGGACGTTAAACCAAATTTTATTTCTCTCAGTATGGGGCGTTTTTGAGAAGGACTCAAAATTCACCTATATTTGAAGAATAAGAAAATTCCGCCATGTTTCACTTATGATTACTAGATGTAGTGTTAGAGACCGGTGTCATGGTTTCACCTGGGTGTAGATTTGGGTTGGTGACCATACTCATTTCATCTTATAAAATAAGCCAGGGTGACCTGTTATATTATCTCACGATAAATTACTGCGATTATTGAACTTCAGTCGCGAGTAATCTGTGTCATGTTGCTCATATAAAACTCAAAGTACCTGCACAAGTCTAAACTATAACACATATGGAAAACACCGTCTATTGAATTGGGGGAACGTGTCAAAGAGTATTCTCTCAACATATTAGCTTGACAGAATACTCTTCGAAACGTCGCCCAAAATATATAGTAACTGTTTTCCATAAGAATGTGTTATAGTTTATTGTTCTATCAGTACTAAATGCCTCTGAAAATATATAAGATAAGATTTGTTTAACATAACACGATACTGTAAAATACAGAAAAATTGGAGGAATGGGGTTTAACGTCCACTCGGCACATTTGGGGCCTAACATAAAGGTTTTTTTTTCAATATTGGGGTAACGGTAGAAAATCCAGAAAAAAGTTTAACTTAGGACCTTTCTTGTCATGGGTAAATGCCTTGATGTCTGGGTGTTGTCTAAAGCATGTCTTATTGAGGTCTATAATGCTGCATGAACTGACAATTTTATATCAAAAAATATCCCCCACCACCCCATCAAATAGGCTTTTCCTAAGGCTCTCTATATTTGAAAATCCCTGTATTCCTGGCCCAATATTCTTTTTTTTATTTTCACTGTAAGCGGAGAATTGCTGATGGCTAACTATGGGCTAATTACTTTACTGAACTCTTTTAATGTTTAGAAAACCTTCCAGTTTTGACTGCGGATTAGTGGAAAATTGTTGATGCCTTATATATAATAGGTTACTATACTTTTACTGAATTTCTGGATACCATTGAACTCTCCTAGTTTAGAAATTCGTCCATTTTTTTTATTTTTTTTTTTTATTTTTTTTTTTACTGCGGTTTGGCTGAAAGTTGCTGTTGACTTAGCAAGGCCACAACAATTTAAACAGTGGCACAGAATTGGTAGGGTTATATTTTGATAATTGAACAAGAGTCCAAAGAACAAATAAAACCCACGAGGTTGGATAGGGAGCCTCACGCCAGTTGGCTCCGTGACAGACATTTCGGTCATCCAGCCCCACTACAAGAACTGAAATTAAACTCGTTTCGTCTAAGAGATTATGACGACTTTCACCTTTAGCACACTTTGGGAAATTGAAAAGATGATCTTTGAATGACATGCAAGTCCACCCGGCTTCTCGTACTGCCAACTAGGTTTTCTACTGGACAGAAATATCTCACTTTAATACGACAGAAAAAATAAGTTCCTGTCAAATGGGATTAAATGCTAAATTTATGTGTTACTAAGTATTCCAGTTATCACGAAAGCAAAAATTGTAATTTCCCGTCCAAATGACTGACGTTCTGAATTTTCTATAAGATATAATGACTGTGACCTTCTCAAAAGTTATACTTTTAGCGGAATGTCACGATTCCTAGGCTAGCTATATAACTACCTTATATATCCCATCCACTATGTATTCAGTGTAATTTAGTAGTTTTTTTATAAAACAAGTCTGTATCGCCATTTATCGATAGGAGTCAGAGCCACTGTGGCTCACTGAGTAAGACGTTGAATCGAGCTGGTGTTGGCAGAAATAGTTTCAGTTTCCGACGTGGTTCCAGCTATTCAGTGGAACGGGACAGGGGCCCTGGCAAAGGACAGTTCATAGTCGTTCAAATGGGACGAGATACCGATGCCCCGTATACACATAGGCGTGCACGTAAAAGATCCCTTGATATTGTAATTCGATATAAGTTGAGGCCGAAGTGCCGCTGTCCGGACAAAATTTTTCTCATAGCACACTGTATGGCTTATGCCCATCTTCATTAGCCCACTTCGGAGCAGAACAGTAGGACGTTATGCTTCGTTTCATTTCATTTCATTTCTTAATATTACGTCGGAACTATACAGGACACGATTCTATAGAGAACACTAACAGAAATGTCGCCCAATAATAACCCGTATAGTTTTCCATAGAATCAGATTTGTCATTGAATTATAAACACTAATTGTATTCCATAGAAGTGTATCCCGTGTCTCCCAGTTCAATTAGTAAATATACATTCTAGCCTTATGATTATTGGTAATAAATGTATTTGACACACACTTCGATATTCAGCCAAGAAGCATCTGGAAAAGATCACACATCAACAGGATTATAATTAAAGGGGAATTCACGTCAGAATAAAAATAAAATATGGAGTCAAAGATTACACTTCGATATTCAGCCAAGAAGCATCTGGAAAAGATCACACATCAACAGGAGTATAATTAAAGGGGAATTCACGTCAGAATAAAAATAAAATATGGAGTCAAAGATTACACTTAAGCGGAAGTATATTTATAGGGGAAATCATGTCAGAATAAAACTATGACATGGAGTCTAGTGGGTGTGCAGGGGTACATTAAATGGCACCCGCTTCCCCCTTCAAAAAAATGACAATCTTTCAATTATGAAATAATACACTTGATTATAATCACACACACACACTGATGCTCTTAAGGCACTGATCAGTCGGTCGGTTTTAAGGGCGTCCACACGCAAACGGGTTCGTTTGCCTTGATTCAAACTTTCTTATATCACTTACGTGGGGCTATGCCCCCCCCCCCCCTTCTCTGCTGCACCCCCACTTTTAAAATCCTGCATACGGCTCCGTGTTAATTCATGAATATCCAAATTCCAAATCGTCAATTTCTCATTATTTACATTTGACCATTTTGGGTTCTGTTCATTTCTCGTCTCACCTTTATGTTGGTGTGGTATTATTGGAATGTGCTGATTTCGATTGCAGTCAACTTGTTATATGTTAAACATATTTGAATTTACTAAAATATTCACTGGTGTGTTCTCCCTTTAAGTTATGGCGTCAAATAACCTAATTATTATCGTTTCTTATAGGACAATATCGGAGGTGAGAGATATGAAAGAGTTCCCAGATTTATCAGCTTCTGTCAACTTAGAAGTTTTAAGATTTGATAGAGCTAGTATTACCAAGGTGCCATCTTATATTTGTGTTAATCTTAGCAGACTGCGTAGTTTGTAAGTTTTTGTTTAAAATATACAGTATATATTATGCTTTTGAAATGTGGCATAACCACTGTCCGTTCGTTGTCTACATTTACTTGTGAACGCACTGCTAACTACATTAAAATCCCATGATTTTATTTGACTATTATAGTGGTATATCACTCTTAAATCCTCGAATATCAGTCTTAAACGCAGACCGGTGGGGTTTTATTTCATATTCTAGGACTCGTCTCGTCTTAAAAATCCAATGTGGTAGAACAAGAGGAAAGTACATGTATAGACCTTTAAAACGTACCCAACCTTTAGTAGTCATACCAGTAAAGTATATTTGATGTCCAAAATTGATCAATCGTATTACTTATGTTTATACCATCTAAAGGTTACATTGGTTTTACGCCGCCATATTGATTTACATGCCGCCATTTATAATCCCACGTCGACGATTGGACGATAACTCATTTCTATATCTAGAATCGAGCTACCTATTTTTTGTTTTAATCGTCTATAATAACACCATTCCCTAACTTTGTTATTAATGCACCCCCATTCTTTCGAACGGTTATAGTGTTCCTCTCTATAACAGAGATCATTAAGTATTTCTAGCTTTTTACATTTCAACCTGGATACATTGGCGTACACGTTGACAGAATGGTAGGCCGCTAAACCCCATTTCTTTTTATGGTGTTAGGTGTACCTGTACACATATTATTTTTTAAAATAAAAGGATATAATCGTAATTACCATTTTAGTGACGTACATTCCAACAGAATAGCTGAAATACCGAACCTGTCCGCATGCAAAGAAGCCTTGAATATGTAAGTTGTAATTATTATTGATCATTCTGTCTTTGATTATAATGTATTCATTTAGTCTAAAACCACTGTGGTTCTCCCTTGTCAGTGGTGCAGGACGAAGGTTGGATGGGCTGGTTTTCTAACGCGTATGTTGTAGATCATAAGGTCTGCCCATAGGGTTCCAAGTGGAGCGGTTCTTAGGTCCTCCATTTTTCTTTACTTCACGCAAGCGAATTATAGAAACAACATTAGAACATATGTTGGTCCCAAAGTAACCTAGTTTGTGTCAAGTGGATCGTGTTCATGTCGGGGTGCATAATAAAGAACCTTTGACAGTTGGAATTCTATGAAGAGATAGCCAGAAAGTCCGTTTACCGATATCAATGCATCCCTCCTCCGTTGCTTGAATTACCTTTTCCTTAAAATGTCAATACAAGTTGTTCGAGGCAAGCATGTTATTTGTCGCAAACTGGGTAGATTTCACATCGCAACTCTTAAACCAGTCAGTGATTCAGAACAAATTTTCGTGACTGTCATAAAATTTGACGACTTTGCGTCTAAACAGATTCCCCGCGGAACTGGATGGGATTGGTTGATTTACACCGTGGTAGAAAATGATAAATAAATAAAATGTTGAATCATCAACGGAATTATTTCACCATTTTCTTACTCTGTCAGTGGATAGATCAATCGACACATAACAGCGACACATAACACGAAATCAAAGTATTGATATTTACAATACATTTAATTTGATTGGTTCTTAGAATTTTCCTAGGACATAGAGAATGATGAACGGGAGTTAACGTCCACTCGACACAAACTAGGTTATCTCAAGACTAACATATGGTTCAATAAATTGCCAATAATTCGCTTGCGCGTATGGATCTTTAGGAGTAGAGGAAACTGGGAGATCCAGACGAATCCCGCGAGGCTGGACAGGTGACCGTACTTCTTATCACGGGAATCTAAACCACGCCATTTGACTCCATGACACACAGTCCTGTACCGACGTAATGATGCACCCCACCCCCACCCCACCCCCACCCCCCTCAACCAGTTTGAACTCAAGTGGGAAAATTTCTGACTGTCCCTTAGACTCTATCCCCAGTTATGCTTATTTTAACTCTTGCAAGGTTGATATTTCACAGCTAGATAACGATTCAAGTTGTTTATAACTCGTACCTTGTTGAAATAAATCAGTATTCTACACAGACAGAAACCTTGAGGAGTAATAAAAAAAACCAACGGTGTCTTTTGTGACTGTCCATTAATCGTCTGGTATTAAGATAAGGCCATCAACACAGATTTTTTTTTAAAATTTGCTTAAATGATAAATGATTTAGTGACAGTTTTTTTGTACGAGTAAATCGTTAGTTTTTGTAACCAATCCATTACGACATCAGAATTATAAAATGAGAATAGAGATATTTTTTCATGATAAACTTATTTTTATGCCATATTTCAGAAAGCTTTCTTCGCTACTTTCTTAATGTATGAAATGTTGATTGCTGAACATTAACAACTCGTAAGGCAATATCACTCTCTCCTATTACTTAAGAGTGGGTGGTGGTTATAGCGCGCGCACGCTGTATCATACGGCCTGTCATTGAGTCAACTAGCGTGGTTTCGAATCCCCGGTTGTACGTGGCAAGGAGTAGAGTTGCCTGTCCAGCCTCGTGGGTTTTCTCCGGATACTCCGGTTTCCTCTCATTGCTAAAGACCCCTACGCGCAAGCGAATTATTGAAATAAAATTAAACCATATGTTAGTTTGTGTCGAGTGGACGTTAAACCCATTTATCTCTCTCTCTCACCTTGCCCTTGTCTGTTCTCCTCCACCCACAGGGGTAAACAAAGAAAGTAAAATTTCTAGGAACTTACCGGACCTCCAAATTACTGAAGACTCTTATATTTTTTTGTTTTAAGATTTAGATAAATGTTTTGTTCATATTATGTCATTTTAACAAATAGTTTCAGCTCATTTCACAGTGCTGTATCATAAGGTCTGTCATTGAGTCAAATTTGGAGTCAAACAAGGAGTATCATAAGGTCTGTCATTGAGTCAAATTTGGAGTCAAACAAGGAGTAGGGTCGCATGAAATAAAATTGAAACGTATGTTAGTCCCGAAATGACCTAGTTTATGTCGACTTGACGTTAATTCCTCCCATTTCACGTTCATTGTTTATAGATAGAAACTGCCACAATAATCTGGCCCTTAGCGAGCAGGGGGGGGGGGGATAAAAGGGCCACACTGGTCGTTAATTAATTTCGTACTGCGACCAATGGTAAGGGCGCCTATTGCAGTAACCGATTCTTTCCCCCATTGGGATAACCAATTCCTTCGTGTTACGACCAATGGCCAGGGCACTAAAGGCGCCCATTTCGGTTACGACGGTAACCCATTCTTTCTCCATTGCCCCCCCCCCCCCCCGCTAGCCTGATAATGCATTTCTTTAATTGTTAGCTTTTATGAAATCATTTTGATCTTTTTTTTTATGTAAGCATTGATTTACATTAAAACTATAATAGGTTGGCTTTTTTCTTTAGATGTTCGAGCTGTTGTCCCTTTAATAAAGTCAATGATTAGTTTTGCTGCTACAAAGATATCTGACGTTAAGTAGACTTGGATAATGGACTGTCGTATTATGTTAATGGTTCGGATTTAGGTCTTTTCATTTCTTCTTATATGTTTTTCTTTACTCTTTCAGTAATCTGGGAAACAACGAGATTACATCTTTAGAGGGGAAACCTTTCAAGGGTCTAAATGAGTTAAGAGATCTGACACTGGGACATAATTATATCAAATATATTCCCGAAGATGCCTTTGAAGGTTTAGTCAAGCTACAGTATCTGTAAGTAATAATAATAATAGTGATAAAAAGACATACATTGTACAGCAAAATTCTATAAGGCTTCAAATAAATGATCTATGTTTATGTTTATCCAATTTTTTTAGCCGAAATCGTCGACCTTAAACTTTTTTCTCCTTTCCTAGAAAGGAAGCCGCAGTGGCTCGATGGCCAGAGTGTCTTGGGTTAGCTCCCGGTGTTGATGGAGAAAGTTCCTCTGAGTTTTCTGGTTTGGTTTCCCTTGTGGATGGCAAAGTACACGGGACAAGAGTACCATGTACACATTGGCGTAAACGCACCCTTGACAGTATAAATTAGAAATAATAGTAGGCCGTAGCACCGCTGTCCGAGCAATTGTTTTCTCTCATATCACACTAGATGGCGTATGTCCGTCTTTATCACCCCAGTCTGTGCAGAAAAGTAGGACGTTATACCCATTTCACAGAGCAATTAAATATGCGTGAAAGCGATGGTAAACCAGTTTTATTCTGCAATATCTTTGTCTCACAGTTTAGTTACCATGGCAGTATAGGCAACAAAATGTCGTTATTTTAAAACAAAATGGGGACGTGAAAGCAATGTAAAAGACTAAAAAGCAATGTTTTTCAAGTGATTGTTCTCACTTACAGAAAAGAACATAATTTTTATACACAGGTCACAATTGTATTGAATACAATTATTGTTTACTACTGAATGACGTTTCGACCAGGTTTCTTCTTTTAGTATTTATGGAGACTACCTTGGCTCAATGGTTAAGCCCCTTGCTCGATAATCAGAAGGTGTTGACCAAAAAAAGGTCCTCGGTATTTTCCAGCGTGGGTTCCCTAGTCAGTGGTACAGGACGGAGGGTTTGACAAAGATAGTGCCTAGTCGTTCGGATAGGACGTTTAACTGGGGTCCCGTGTGCAGATTAACGTGTACGTAAAAGAGCTCGCCAAAGTTGGAATTCGATATAAGAGTAGGCCGTAGCGCAACTGTTAAGTCAAAATTTCTATCATAGCCGGTCTTCATTAACCCAGTCCGTGCAGAACAGTAGGGCGTTAAATCACGTTTCATTTGTTTGTCATGTGACTTGATTGAAGGCAAATTAAATGTCCATGTATGCCTGTATTTGTCATTATTCTCTGTCCATTTACCATAAATATCGAAATTTTTGCCTGTATTCGCTGTCCATTTACCATAAATATCGAAATTCTTACCTGTATTTGTCGTTATTCGCTGTCCATTTACCATAAAATAATATCGAAATTCTTGCATTGTGATCGTCTTAATTTTGCCGATTCAGTACAGAAAGTAAGACGTTACACCTCATCACATTTTTTTTTTTATAAAGCAAAAAAGCACTTTAACTCTGACCTGAAACTAAGTACTGGTGTACTTTGCAAAACAGTAGGACGTTCACTTCATTGGTGCATCTACCTGTTTATTAGTGTTTATATTATATAAAACTTTGTTTACTCGATAAATAATGTAGATATTATATAACGAATGCCTTTCGTTCATTAATTGTTTTGTCTCACACAAACATCAAAGCCATAAAAGAAAAACGTTTTATTGAGTTTATTAGTGTTAAAGGACGCATGACCGCATGACTCTGTTTTTGTAACTTAAAATGACGAAAAGCACATATTAATGGAATACGAATGTATATAATGTATATATAGGTAATTTCTAATCAATTATATTCGGTAAAATTCATCCAAATTGAACTACATCTGTTTGCGTGTTTTAAGTTCATTCTACGCTGCTTATATACTTCCATTGAAACGCGGTCGTATAATATTGTCAGTCCGCCCTGTGTTCACAACTTCTGGAGGCTAAAGTTATTATCCGATTGACTTTAAGTATATACGTAGTGTTTATATGGTTATGTGATGAAGAACCTTATCCTTGTACCCCCCCCCCCCTCCCTCTTCAAATCCTGAAACAAATGAATGGCAACAGTCCGTTTCCTCATTGCAGATATCAAGGCTTCGGCCACTCCAGTAATTTGTAAATATGTCTTCATAAGATTATAATTTGTCTTGATGACCTCATTAGGAACGGATATTTTCACGGCAAGATATCGCCGTCAATACCATTTCAAACTGACCAATAATGAATAATAATATATTCGTGTTGTTTTAGTTCCAATATTGAGGATAATATTGAGTTAAATATTTAGCTCCTTTAACTTGACATGAATCTGACGAGATCACGGAGATATGATATAACTGAGGCGTATTGATTACTGGTGGTTTAAATGATCTATATTAACGAACAATATGTTTCACTCCAATACATCACTTCAAAGACTGTTTCCCATGAGCTGTAAAACAAACAAATCTATGATTCATACGAGGAGGGGTGTACTAAACGTCTACGGTCTTCTCAAGTAACACGCGATGTATATTATTATGAAAACTGTAATTCCTATCACATAATCCCCCTCATCTTTCTGAAGCAATGGCCCAAGAAATCCCTTTCTGTCCATTGCTGGATTGGATTCTGATACTTGAGCTTTTGGCGAGTCTGTCTATTCTTCCCGTTCAATCTATTCCAAGTGTAGCAACATGACAGTCCTTGGTTTAATCTGGAGTCTTCCCTCAAAATCTGGACAGTGATTTAAGCTATTGTTTACATTGTATCAATGTTGATAGCCTCGTTTGTCACGCAATTAGTTTTTCTGCAATATTCTATTATCCATTGGTTAATCGGGAATAATAAAATCATGAGTCATGACGTAGCGTTAGGTAACATATTTGGTCCAATGTGGAAATGCATTTAAGTTGACGTAGTTTGCTATTGCTTGTTAATTGGACTATTGACCATTCATAATTTGGAACCGAAATTTGCTTCCATAAAAGCAGTGTGTAGTGGGATTAGCTCTATTCGAACGAAAAACTGTGGGGAGAATGACTCCCCCTTGATATTAATGCGCTTGTTCCGCCGTTTTTCATTATAATATTTGACCGTCAGAAAACCACTGTTTGTCACGTGACCGCCCTCATCACCCACCCCAAATCTGCGGCCGTAGAGAACAGATTTGAGAACAGGCTGGATGAGTAAGGGTCTTGAAGCCACAGTCTTGTGCCCAATCTGTTTCACAGAGAATTACTTACGAATTATCCCAGTAACAGATGACTGTCCACAACACGTGCGTTGACTGCACGCGGCGGGCAAAATGATGCATTTTACTCATTTTAATACCCATTTACACTAAATAGGAAATATTTTTGAACTACAAATACTTCAAACTTCTTTATTTATTTTTCTTTTACCTCAAAAAATTTGTCGGAGTAAAAAAGTTAATATGCCGTACTCATTAAGCCTCGTCGATGTCATGCTTATCAGTGATTGTAGCGGCCAAGCGAATATTTTCTGCGATATCAGTTTGTCTTGTGCCGTGCTCATTGCTACTCGACAAATATTACCTCTGTGCTTTTCTTTGATATGGCCCCCTTTTGTATTACTGAATACTTTCTTTTTTCATAAGGGGATGTGTACGGTGGCCATTTAGTGACATACGTTGATTTATAATTTCTTCTTGAAATTTACCTTATATGAGAAATCGAAGTGAAAACTACGATGAATTAAAAAAAACATGAAAAGAATTTAGAACTTTTCTCGATAGAGAGACGGTTTACGCTGCGGAGAAAATTTTAACTCCGCGGAGAAACGGTTTGCACAGCGGAGATTAATATATTTTTAAATTTTTCAGAGATTTGGTTCATAACCGAATAACTAAAATTCACCCGAATGCCTTCCTGCCATTGGGAGCTCTTGATGATCTGTAAGTATTTGAATAGATATTGAATATATTTAGATCTTGTATAATATTTCTTATTTTATAACCGTCTACTGTCTAGACACAAATTTATTTTAAACGCCTTGAAATGAATCACGTATTATTAAAATCAAGCTAGTGTAAAATTGTCTTAGACATAATTTATTGTTGTCTTTGATATATAGAGGATAAATGAAAATATGCTTTTCAATGAAACTGATATGGTTTCGTCTGGCTAAAAGCTAATTACTCTGTATTTAGATAAAAGGAGAAAAATTGCAAACGAGTTATCATCTGGTAACATTAACGGTGCATGGCATATCACATCAAGTATAGAAAAGATATATTACCGTTCTCATTCCATTTTTATTGTTCATATTAATAGTTTTAATATAAAGGAAAGTAAATATATATTATATTATTATGATGCTCTTCCCACCATATCAATAACAAGTTAAACTTTAGCCAGGTCAATAAAACCTAAAATCAAATTACCCTTAGTTTCCAAAATTTGTATTCAAATACACTCTGTCCTTAAATTGTATGAAAATACATCACTTTAACTAACAATAGATTACGCGCCTTCATTTAAATTGCATTAAAACACACTCTGTCCCTTACACTGTATTCAAATACATCATTTTCACTTAAATTGTATTAAAATACATCACTTTCACTTAAATTGTATTAAAATGCAATACTTTCATTAAAATTGTATTAAAATACAAATTTCCACGTAAATTGTATTTAAATACAACAATTTCACTTAAATTGTATTAAAATTTTCACTTAAATTGTATTAAAATACAACACTTTCACTTAAATTGTATTAAATACAAATTTTCACTTAAATTGTATTAAATTGTGTAAAAATACAACACTTTCACATAAATTGTATTAAATACAAATTTTCACTTAAATTGTATTAAAATACACTACTTTCACTTAAATTGTATTAAAATGCAACACTTTCACTTAAATTACATTTACATACGCCCTACACTAAAATACCGTACCACAGAATAAGTAACGATTAGAAAAATATGCCCCGAAATTCATACTAAGTTCAAGGGATTACGTAAGTGTATGGAAATACAATTTGCAAGAATTGTTATTTGTGAGTTCAAGCGAATTTGCTATATTTCAAATCAATGTGATATAAAGTGATATATTATTTATGTTTATGTTACAGAAATTTAGGAGAAAATCAGTTTGATGTATTACCTACAAAAGGCTTACAGAATGTACAGGAACTTAAAACCTATCATAACACGTTCCTTAAAGAATTTCCGAAAAAAAAAGAATTTCCTAAAATACAGACCCTTATCTTATCCTATGCTTATCACTGTTGTGACTTTCTACAATCAGAAACGGGGGTAAGACTTTAGATATTTGTTATATTATTTTATTCGAGGGGTACTGGACAAAATGTTGAGTCGCTCAGATGGTATGAAAAAAACGGGTGTAGGCATTGTCATTGAAAATTAAATTTCTCTTTGAAGTACAAAGCCTAAAGAGACGAGAAATGGTCTTTAACGTTCACACAACAGAAGCTAGGCAATTCTGAAATACCAGATGGTAAATGTTTATTTAATAGTTTGGTTACGCGCTGGTTTTGCTTGTGAGTGAATGGGGAGAACCCACAGGAAATCACGAGGTTAGGTCTGCTACCCTCGCACGAGATCAAAACCATAACATTCAATAGCAGACACTATAATTTGAAGTGTACACGTCAGACCAATCGGCCGTCAAACCCCAATTTAAATAACTTAAAATGCATATGTTGTTCTAAGAATGAAGCACACGCACAGTTACCCCTGTCACTGGTGTCTTCCCGAATGGAGGGTTCTGGTGCTTTAAATACAGAAAGATGAAAATCAAACTCTGGAAAGAGGTAGACGACCACCTGGACGGATTCTTAATCTCAGCGGTTGGCTGTTTAAGACTTATTCTTAAAATAAAAGGCATATTGGTTTTTCTTAATTTTTTTTTCATTTTTCTTTTCTGTTTTATCTTCAGACGCAAAAGAACATCCAACTGACAGAGGATATTGTCTGGCTGGCTCCAGAGGAAACCAACATGGGAATGTGGGATAAACATGAAAACATGTCAAAATTTTGGCAAACACATCTGGGTGAGGCTTTATTATGAGTTTACCTTACGCTACTGACCCCGGTTTCACATTTTCAGACAAAAGTTTACCCAAAATTGTTCGCCTTATTTTAACTGAATTATAACCATTAATACAACTTTTGTTCTATTATATCATAAATCATTGGGATAATATAAACAGTG
Organism: Patella depressa; assembly: GCA_948474765.1. Taxonomy (NCBI): domain Eukaryota; kingdom Metazoa; phylum Mollusca; class Gastropoda; family Patellidae; genus Patella; species Patella depressa. Next base: position 16,267,133 of record OX419720.1, read on the forward strand.
ATTGAAAGTGGAGTAAATTCTGAGAATGCCTTATGAAACCGGGGTTAGGTTTTTCTTGCGATTCTTGGAATGGGTCCCAAACTCTAGAGATGGTAGAATATAAGTCGCTTTGTGAACCAAGAGTTTCATTTCACAGGTCCCAACACACAAAACAAATGTAAAGTTTTTCGCCCTTTTTGCGGGTCATTCCTCGACAAAAGTAGCATTTACATTTCATTTCCTAGGCCTCAAACCGCACAACGTATAGAATGTGTTTAACTTTCTTTTGGGGGTTATTTTTTCGCAACAGTCGCATTTTCTTTTCACGTCCCAGGCACTCGCTGAGGGCCATTCCTCGGCGAAAGTCTAAATTCTCGGCCCAAACCTAAAAACGTACAGTTTTTAGCTTTCTTTATGGGTCATTTTTTGTCAAAAATCACATTTTCGTGCTGCATTAATATTACCTCGCAATGCCACAATTATATCTGAGTAAACTGGGATATTGCAATGACACGGAGAATCGATAACGAGATAGCTGCCACGATCACCTTTATAAAACACAAAATGTTAAATCTTTTAAAAATAAAATCTTCAAGATTTATTTGAATGTCTTCTTTGTGTTATTTCGCCGTTTATTTATAGACCTATTCTTTACTCTTTGGATATTGTTTTGTCAGGTTTCTTTATTAAATGTCAATTTGTCGAGTTTTCCCCAGATATTTCTTCATCATTGTAATTCAAAAGTCTGTGGTAATAACGAATCCCTGGTGTTTCCTGTAACAGTAATGGCATTGTAGAGACAGCTTCCAATCTTAAAGCTCCAATAGCATTTTTTTAAGTTATATTTTTAAAATGTATTAAAATAAAGCCCAAAAAAAGATTGAACCTATAAACAGTCCTACCTTGTTAAAGAATAATCCTATTAATCCTATAATTCAGTACTGCCAGTTGAGAAATTGGCAAAAATATCATTTTCAACTTCAAATTCAAACGTTTGAAGATGGCCGTCCATGGAGAGGAATGGGAAAACAAGGGAGATAATTGAGTAACTATTTCCTCAATCACCCTGTGTCACCCTTTATAATGCCCAAAAAATTTTGCCCAGGACCGTATAATAGTGAGTTGACAACCTTTTGAGCAAAAGACATAGAAATAATTATGTTTTGACTTTCTTAGAAAATGTGAAATTGGAACTTTAAATAATCCTTTTTATTTTTGGTCTTAAACGTACCACATGAGATCATGATAATAAACATAGTTCATATTTTATGTATAGATTAATGGGGATTTAACACTGTTAGTTATACTGTAAATAAGAATTGTCTGTGGCTTAGATAATCTCTTGAGTACATTATCAAACTATTATCGATACTTAAAATTAGTCAACATATCATAGGCAAAGACAAAAAAAACAAGATTATCGTTTTCAGTTGACGGGCAAGCTACTTGGACTTTAATGTCAATTTATTGTGGTCTGTCTATACGGACAGATATTTTTAGAACAAAATTCTAGTAATGTCAATTCCGTTTGTTGTGCTCTCTTTCTAAGAAATGCTAAAGGGGTATTTGTATTTCAAGAAAATTTAATATATTTTGAAATTATAAACTTTTATAATAATTTGAGATCGCCTAATAGTAATTATCGATAGTCCCAACATAAACCCACTTAAATTATGTTGAACGCCATGAAAACCAACAACAACGCGCCTGTCTCTTAATCTAAAATTTGCATTCAACCCGATGTAAACACACACATAAACTGCCCAAAGGCATAACAAAGTTACTCTATCTGATAGCTGAAATCATACGCTTGTCTTTTTCTGATAATGTGGATGTCTGAACAACATATGGTCGTTTAAAATGACGCTTCTCCATTCCACCATATTGTAGGATCGTTTATCAAAAATACATAGAAAAAGTAAACCTTGTCAATGTGACCTGGTCAAATGGATAAATGTCAGGATAAATCGAGTCTATTGCGATTAACGGACTATAATAGAAACCTTTACTGTAAATGTATTATTCTGGGTACCATAAGAACATAGAGCTTTATTTCATTTTGTCTAGAATATTGGTTACGATTATATTAACAAAACACGAACAAAATCTTTATTTTCTGTTAATAAAACCGACATGTTATTTTTAGACAAAGATTTTGAATATCCGATTATGTCTAAATTCTGTCAACAGTGGAACACAAAATCGGTTATTTCACCACCATGTGCTTATGCACAGATGAGTGTCACTTGATTTTTTATTCATCAAATCCGAACCACCAGACACACGTTACTGGTGATATATAAAAACCCGGAACTCGATCCAAGAAAATTCTAGTCGAAAATTCCCAGTGGTCGAATTTATACTCGATTAGCAGTTGCTCCGACATAACAAGGGTATAGCCATGAACTGGAAGAAGCACAACCGGAAGCGGAAGGCCATCGCCACCAGGTCTATTTTACCGCCCCGAGAGAGAGAGGGGGGGAGAGAGAGAGAGAAATGTGATTTAACATGCATTAGACACAAACTAGGTCATTTCGAGAGTAACAAATGGTTCAATTTTATTATTACAATAATTGGTTTGCGCTCGAAACCACACCTGGTCATCCATCCAATCACAAACCTCATCATTTCCCCCCCCCCCCCGGCCCCACTAACAAACCACAGCCACAAATATTAGTATAGATTAAAGATTTGGAACGAGTCCCAAGCAGAGGCGGGGTGCAGCCAGTGCATCACTCAGCTGACCTTAGAGCCCCCAACCCGATTCCCGATGCGCTTCACTGGCTATGCAGAGGTAAAGCTGGGAAGCGTATGCATTGTAGTGTATTTTAGGGTCTGAATGTCATTGCACAAGTATGAGTGGGGGCCCCCAACATCTTACTTTTTCTCTGCGACCATATTTGGAACGAGAAAAATCCGAACTGGTACATTAATCGATATTAAACCAACATGCTTTATATTTGTGTGTCAGTTTTATACAGTTCCATCTTCTTTCTCTTGCAGACAATCTGTCACTCGATACATCTATAGCTGAAGAATTATTTGATAATTTTGGTAGCTATGACTATGATTTCCAGGATATACCACTTCCACCAGAAGCTGAGCACTATCTAGAGGATTATAAACCACGTGATTATACACATGATTTAGTTATGGCGAAACCACCCGTGACATGTAAACCCAAACCCGGTAGGTTGCTTTTATGTATTAGATATCCTAATATCAATTCAAGCAAATTTGGACATTATAAAGATGCAATCTGGGTTTAGATAGATAAAGAAGGAACCTAGACCAGACCACTCCCACTCCACCACTCCTACGGCCAGAGGAAGATGAAAGTGTGTTATAAAAACAATTTAACGAATTCGAGGATGCCACTGTTCGTGTACGAAAGGATTGTGGCAGTGTTAAAAATATTATACACTTTCGCTGGGGCCCCCATTTTTGCCTGCCAAGCCTATCGGTAAATTCGTTACTGCATCCGTGTAACTGTGTAAATCCAGGGGCCTATTTCACGAAATTTTAACTAAGATAAGATCCCAATTTTAGTAATTTGATTGGATAATATTAGATTGATTTTAGTGCTTAGCCAATCAAAATTGAAGTATCTACTAAAATTGGATTTTATCTTAAGTTAAAATTTCGTGAAACAGGGCCCAGGTTCAGAACAACATGCGAGTTGGCCATTGATTGTCACAATATCTTGAAACCTTTTTATTGTTTGAATCAAAAAAGATGATCTATGGGGTTTTCTTTTCAGGACCATTTATGCCATGTGATGACTTGTTTGGTTGGTGGTCGTTAAGATGTGGTGTATGGTTTGTTTTTATGTTAGCGTTGCTAGGAAACGGGGTGGTTCTTTTTGTTTCTGTAACCAGTAAAAGCAAGATGGACGTGCCCAGATTTCTCATCTGTAACTTGGCGTGTGCTGACTTTTTTATGGGCGTGTATTTGGGATTTTTGGCAATTGTTGACGCGTCTACTTTAGGTAAGCATAACATTAGATTGCGTCGAACAGGGCTGTGTCATGTGGTCTTGTGGTCTCGTACTCCCCCTCCTCACTCTTCTACTATCTTAGTTAACATTAGGCTCAGAATATTATGTTCAGATAGTGACCAAGCATGGTATTTCATTAATCCCTGACCGGAAGTACCAAGGTGTTAGTATATTCGTCCTAAAGTGTGTATCTGATAGCAACGGGAAGGTCAAGGTACCGTTTGGTGTGGCCTTTGTCGAATTATATAAAGATAAAGTGTGGCGGATTTGTGGAAGAGAAAATGGTAATATCTGCTTATGAATGATAACTGTAATATCAATTTTGATAACTCTACAAACGAGATTTATTTATTTTGCCATTGTTTGTTGAAATTCGCAGAGATTAAAGAATGTCAATAAAGTTAGACTACCTGCTTTTTCTAGGGGGATGTTGAGTCCATGGTTTCACCCACAATCTTCTTACACAATAAGTCATTATTAATTAAGTTTTTACGAGACATTTTGTAAAGATTAAATCTATGGAAAGCCCACAAGGGTTCATTTTCTGTAAGTAAAGTAGATATTTAGGATTCTGGAATAGCTTTCAAAAATAGAGGCCATTATACGTGACCGGCTGTGCAATACTTCACATGGTTTCAAATAGGCGTTTTCGTATATAAGGCAATTTTGCCCCCATACACAGTACCTCGGGTCGTCTTCCAATATGAAGGCTTTGAGGCTGTACTGTGCCAGACACATGTCCTGTGCCACTGACACCGGCAACGGTAACCAACCTCGGGGTCGAACCCACAATCTTCTCGTTCGCAAACGAACGCCTTACCAATTGAGCTACCGCGATTCCCAAGTAGATACTAATCTCACTCTATGAATAAGCCTATTTCACTCGCGTGGCAGATAAACTAAAACTGATCTAAAATTTGATAATTACAGCCTGTGTTTTTGTTTACAGGAGAATTTAAAAAACATGCTATCTGGTGGCAGTTAAGTCCGGGTTGTCTTATTGCTGGATTTTTAGGTGTTTTGTCAAGTGAACTCAGCGTCTATACTCTTACAGTGATTACATTAGAAAGGTTCTATGCTATTACACACGCTATGCAGCTAAATAAACGGCTGTCGTTAAGACATGCAGGTAAGAAGCCCAACAAAGGATATGAAATGAAATGGGGTTTAACCTCTCAATGTTCTGTACCGACTGGGCTACCTCAGTGGCACCACTCTTAAATGCAGCTAACCAGGGACGACATTGGATGTAATTAATAGCTCTTCTGCAGTGTATTGTGAGTGACATTTTGCCCGGAAAGCGTCGGTACAGTCCAATCTTATTTCAAATTCTAACTGTCATGAGTAATTTTATGGGCATGCCAATGTGTACACAGAATTTCAATTTTTTAGTTCGATCTGAACGACTAGACCCTGACCTTAATTCGTCGCTTGTCTGGCGAACTGGCGAATCTGAAATATTTAAGTATTGAGAATTATGCGTTTGAAATTTGCGCTCTGTCGTTATCTCTATGTCCATTCAATAATAACGTTATATGTAAATGGCGTCATGTTTCCTGATGTATATGTATGAAATATTAAATCATAAATAAATGTTAATATTTGATGGCTACAGAGATAACAACAGAGCGCAAATTTCAAACGCAAAATTCTCAATACTTAAATATTTCAGATTCGCCAGTTCGCCAGACAAGCGACGAATTTAAACATATTTTATTGTTCTAAGTAACAAGTGGATAAGGCACAAGTTTTACAACTTAGAACGCCATCTCCAATATATACATAAACAAATAATCGCATTCGAACACTACATTTGTAATCGAATCTTTTTTTTTGCATATATGAGTATGAAGAAAGGAAAATGATTTAATAGTGTCGCGAATCATTCTGACCATATACATTATATTTTCATGTAAGTGAACTCAAATTCTCAGATAGAGAAATTCCGGAATGGAGCGTGTTTAAATTATATCATTAGAGTTTTGTCTCAGATTCGTGACACTAATATAACAACGATGTGTGACAACGGTGTGTGATCGTCCAACGAGCCTAGTACCTATCTTTAAAAAAGTTATTATGGGTAACTATCACAAAAACAAAAATAATAATAATAATAATAATAATAATAATAAAAGTAATAATGGTGATAATAGTGAACATTATTTATCTTTAAGTATGTCACTTACAAAAGCGACCAGTATTTTTAATATATCTCTGAACATGTAAAAAAAATATGTATGTTAGATTCGTAGTTTAGTAAATCGTTACCAAACAACAAAAGATCAACATTTAGTAGTGAATCATCTAATTGTAACATTTTCAATTCAGCTATCATGGCGTCTCTGTGCATATTATATTTTGAACAAGACAGTAAAAAATGGTTTGCGTTTTCGATATCATATCCACATGAGCAAGCAGGATTATCAACTAAATTTACATGAAATAAATCGCCATTTAAGGCACTGCATTTATTACGCAGCCTGCCATTTATTACCCTGTCCTTGCCATGTTTCCCTTCTGTACCACTGACAAGGGGGGTCATACGAGAAAGAGTTTATCTATATCGGGATTGGTAGAAGGTATACATACTCCTTCTAGAACACTCTATCGACCTTTCATATATTGAACATTTTGCTTTATAATTTCATTATGGCTGATATCCCTACTTTGTATTCTGACTTTAATCTTCGCACTTCCGCTCTATTTAGCCACACATGTGTCGGCGGGTATCATATACAAGCGCAGTCTACATAGTTCACACGCCAGATTGTTCTCAAAGGTCAAACATATGTGCTACTAGAGGTTCATCTGATCTAAGTCCGGTACAACCATGAACCGGGAGTAGCATAACTCCGCAACCGGAAGTGGTAGCCCATTGTCACCAGGCCTATGTTATTCCCCGGTCCAACTACGCCTACCCACCAAATACCCGCTTCGGGACAGCCCTAATAGTAGCCAAAAATGAAATGAGGTTTAACGTCCTACGCTTCTACAACTAACCCGGGCTAATGGAAGACGGGCATACTCCATACAGTGTGGTGTGAGGGGAATTTTGCCCGGGCAGCGGTGCTGCGGTCTACTCTTATATACCAACGGCTCTTTTACGTGCATTTCAATGTGTACACGGGACTTCGGTTTTTAGTCCCATTCGAACGACTAGACAGCTGTCCTTGTCAAGTCCTCCATCCTGCATCACTGACAAGGTGAACCGTGCCGGAAAATCTGGATGAACTTTCTCGGCCAATGCAGGCATCGAACACCCGACCTAAAGGCTAGCGACCCACTTAACCACGCGATCCCCAATTTTGATATTAAGCACTTTTGATTTTTTGTAGTTTTGAATTTATTTATTGTGATATAATGGTCTTTAAAATCGAATTCAATATGAATAATGCCAATCATCTACATACTCCTACACAGAACATTTGGCATACAATAGATTTGTAAAGAAAATGGGACAAGACTTGCAGAAAATTAGATTATATAGAATGTTCATTACATTTATAAATGGGAATTCGGATTTGGTTTGTGAATCTGAAAATGTCAATTGTTTTAAATATAATAATACATAAATCACGCCCTTAAGCACAAAGACGAGTAGAAATAAATCCAGTTATTATCGAATATATGTAAGATAATATTCAAAATGATTAGTTGTTAAATAGATTTATTTAATCAAGTTCTACCCAACACACATAACTTGAAGCCATTATATAAAATAACAATGTTTTAAATGGCGCCTGAAATGGTTTTGATATGCAGTGATTTATAAAGTGGAGTTAATCTAAATGAAGATAGAATAACAATTACCCAATCAGACTCTGAAGAGAGAGAGAAGGGAAATAGGGTTTAACTTCAACTCGACACAAACTAGGTCATTTCGGGACTAACATATGATTTTAGCTTTATTTCAATAGTTTGCTTGTCTCTAGCCGTGGGAGGAAACCGGTGACCTAACTCCTTGCCACATACAACCGGAGATTCGAAAACACGCCAGTTGACTTAATGACAGGCTTTATGATACAGCACACACGTGCTAACCATTCGCCCCCCCCCCCCACACACACACACACACACACGGTCAGACGCCTGTCATACGCACGCAAATCTAACTAGGCCATTTGGATTTTAAAAATGTTTTAATGATTTGCATTTGCACCGGCTCTTTATGTAGTCTGAAGAACCTGGACCAACGAGGCTAGGCAAAATTGTAGGATCGAACTGGCAGTTCGAAGATATAACACGCCTATGCTCCGTGGCGCAACTTGACCGACAAACTTCCTCGACATTTCCATCGTGGTTCAACAAACCAGCATCCAGTGCACTCATTTCATTCAACTTTACTAACCGTAGGTTCATCATCTGGAGCAGACAGTATCCAAATTATCTGCCCTTGATGATTGTGCTATTTTATCGAACTCAGGGTATAGTGGAGTAGAACGGAATGAGACAACAGGGGATACCGAGGATGGCATAACAGCAGGCGCCGATCCAGGATTTTTTGCAGGGGAGGGGGTCTAGGTTTGATAATTGCTTAACTAATTGCTCTCAACCGATTAATTTGGTAAATTAGGTTCAATTTGGTTCATTCTGACGTATTTCCGGAAGGTAAATTCCAAAATTACAGGTCTAAATCGCCAATAAAATCGCATAAAAAATTTTCAAGCCTGAGCAGGGGGGGGGGGGGCCGGACCCCCTGGACCCCCCTCCGGACCCGCGCCTGAACAGTAGTGCAGAACGGAGATCCTGTCAGAAAAAAGTCTAGTCGTGCGATGTAAACAAAAGTTCAATTCATTCGTATACGCGTTGATGTGCCAATAAAAGTACCATTGACATTTGGATTTCATTAATAGTACACTGTATCGCGTGTGTCCATCGCCATAGCTCGGTGCACTAGACCAATTTTAACTCTAAACAATTAATGACAAATGTTATAATTATGATGAATATTTTTCAGGATATATAATGACGTGTGGCTGGTTATATTCTATAGCATTAGCCAGTTTACCGTTATTTGGCATTTCTGATTACCGAAAATTCGCTGTGTGTTTACCGTTTGAAATAAGCGATGTACTTTCTAAAGGTAAGTTACTCTAATCCAGTGAAGTATAAAACCACCGACTAAAACTATCGATTTAAGTCACAAGGCTTCCAAATGTTTGTTTTAATTCTGTAGGTCTAACATAATTACTAAGATAAAAAAAAACATTCATTTTAATAATTACTTCCATAGTTGTGTCCCTTTATAACTCTCAACAATGTGGCCACAGTTGATTGTTCTCTTGGAATCATTGATAATTCATACCTTTTGACAAACTGTTGTTGTGTCGACGCTTTCTTTCGCAGAAAACAATAACGTTCAACAATTGTTAAATTACTTCAATGTTTACCAGCGAAATGTTGAGACCACAAACAAAACCTGCATAATAATACAACTTTAATAAAGCAAAGACGTTTATTTAGATTCTATATCAATAAGTTCGCAAAACAGCAAGTAAACGGAAAACAAACTTGATAATGGCTATCCGAATGAAAGTGGGCGTTTGTTTCAACGGCTCTATCGAGGGATTATGGTGGGGACAAAACATTTGCCATTGTGTTACTAAAAATTCATACAAAGCACGGTTAAAATGCTTTTCCCTGAGTTTTTGTTCCTTCGATAATTAGCTGGGTCATGGTTTACTTTAATATGATATTATATCGTTGAAAGCAATAAAGCCCATTTAGAAGTCTGGGTCCATATCTCAGTTTAAGATTAAACTCGCACTGAAACCTGCTATTGAGTTGACTTCAAATCGAAAGAGATTTTTCAGTCTGGTTTCCGGTTGTCAGTGGTGCTGGACGGAAGGAAATGCCTTTAATCGTTTGAATGAGACGAGGAACATGTAAAAGAACAAATGATGGTTGTAATTCGATGATGAATAATAGGATAAAGGTCGCGTCCTGGTGTACCCTCCCCACCCTCTTGGCACACTGCATGGCTGTGTCCATCTTCATTAATCGGCATGCTGCACAAATGTCGAATATCGTAAACTAATTTCAGTCGAAATCCGGGTAGATTTAATTGAACGAATTGACCGTTTGATCTTATTACTTCTGAAATACTCCGTCACAAATTAAGCTTATTATACGAAACTAATCCTGCTTATTTCTCCTTCTTATATTACAGCTTATGTGTGTTACATCATGATCTTCAACGGTATCTCCTTCTTCACCATATTATCCTGCTATCTTATTATGTATTTATCTATTCGCCAATCCCAGGCGTGGAACTCAAGTGATACTAGAGTGGCTAAACGAATGGCTCTTTTGGTCTTTACTGATTTCCTCTGTTGGGCACCAATAGCCTTTCTGTCGCTGGCCAGTGCATTTGGTAAAAATCTCGTGCACCTCAACGAAGCAAAAGTAAGTCAACTAATATAAGGCAACACCGATTTAATATTTTGTTCCTCGGTAACACCTGTTAAAATTTTGAATTTTATTTCTTCTGGATAAAGACTTTTAGTTCAAATTTTTTGAAATTTAAAAAAAAAAAAACCTTAATTTATCAAGAACCCCGAAGAACTGAAAATTAAATTATTTTGGCTGTTTGGTCAAATACATTGCTTTTGATACGATACGGCGATAGTTCAAGGACAGCTCTCTAGTCGGATGGGACGAAAAACCGAGGTCCAGTGTACAAATAGGAGTGCAAGTAAAAGATCCCTTGACAGTTGGAATTCGATATAAGAGTCGGACGTAGTGCCGCTGTCAGGGCAAAATTTCCCTCATAGCAAATTTCCCTCAAGCCAAGTTTGGAGGAGAACTCCATTTCATTTCTAGATAAATTGGAGAGTTGGATGGTCTAGTTATTTAACGCGTGTGTGTGAACTCACAAGGTCTGTCATTGAGTCAAGTAGCGTGGTTTCGATTCCCCGCTTGAACGTGACAAGGAGTAAGGTCTCCTGTCCAACCTTGGGGGTTTTCTCCGGGATCCATAGGATAGGTAAATTACATTTCCGATCCAAGTTAAAGTAAAACAACTCTAGCAGTGAGGTATGACGGAGGGCATGACAATTACAGTGACGGTTGGAACGAAACCCGAAATCCCGTGATCTCATTTGTGTGCACGTAAAAGAACCCTTGACAGGTGGAATTCGAAAAAAGAGTACGTCGTAGTGACGCTGTCCGAGTATTCACGTCTTCGTTAGCCTACTCGGTGAAGAAAAGTACAACTTCAAACCCCATTTTATTTCGTTTATATGATGTGTAAATTATGATGAAATATACTTTACGTTATCACTTTTGTTTTTCCTTTATATCTTTACAGGTGTTAACAATATTCGTCCTACCCTTAAACAGCTGTGCCAATCCCTTTTTATACGCCATTTTCACTAAACAGTTCAAGAAAGACTGTGTTTCTTTGTGTCGTCGACTGGAAGATTCAACAATTGGGCGCCATTTCTCACGCGCAAGTCATCGCCCAGTGTCGTTTACATGGGGTTCATCCCGGCGTCCGTCGGGGTTAAATAGTTTGGTTCACGCTGAAAAGCGTGGAAGCTGTAGCAATTCCGGAAGTAGCGGTGGTGGGAATTACAATTATAATGGTGATTTTGGTCAGCAGCAGTGGACTCGTAAAGATAATATGGACTGTGGCAACCAAGGGAAAGACAGCTGCGACACGTGCAATGCAAAATTACTACATGCGTACGCTGGTGACCGTTCAAAACATTTTAAAAATACACATTCAAAATACACCTGTCGAGATCCTTCCTGTAGGGCTGTGGATTCCTATATAATCATTCATAAGGAATTCTCTCCCAAAAAGAAAAAGGTTGTGGACGACATTTATTCAACGATGGATACGTATGTCAAAACTGACAGTGGTGGGGACGATATCAAAAAGACCAAAACAAAGCAACATAAAGGAGAAAGGAAGAAAAAGGGACGGAAAAACGAAATGATTTTACCGATAGTGTCATTTCATGGCACGAAGGAAGCCGTCATGATTCATTCAGATGATGCGTCCAAGAAAAATAAATGTGTTATCCCGTGCTGTAGTGCTCATTCCAGTCCCACGGATTCCCATAAATGCTGTGATTATGAAATAGTGAGTGCCTATATAGGAAAGAATGGTATTCTGGTCCCAAGAGACATTAAGTGCCTGATACATGGTGATACTATCACCGATTTGCAAGGATGCCAAAACAAAGATTCTAAATATTGTTGTGAGCCAAACATTGACGAAAAGCAGCATTATATTAAAGCCAATGACGCAGTTGAAAAACGCCGATCGCTAAGCGCCGGGGAAGCAACAGAAACTGATGACGTGCTTCCATTGCGCGAAAACATAGTGCCCGTGTGTATGAGTAAATTTCTACCCGGGGAACCTCCGGTGTTTGGGAAATTGGGCAAAGAAAAAATTGACAAAAAAGCCCAGATGAACTTTTTTACACAATCACTGGCAGAGCATGAGTTTGTCCATTCTGCGGTTTGTCGGTCGAATAGTTTAGTGGAGTTAGCACAACATCAGTTAGCTGATTTATATACGTGCAGTAGTTCTAGTAAAAGATTTAGTTTGACTCCAAGACAAGAGGGGTACATGTTGTTGCATAGGAACAATCGTGATTCAGCTTACATTGATGATGTCGAAGGGGATCCCGACGATGATGATTTATCTAATATTTCCGATCTTCATAGTTCAGATGCATGCAAATCGGACTGTATGGACACCATCTTCGAACCGCCAAATACAGACAAATGCCAAAAGCGTTTCTATTTCCCAACAACACGACGCCAGACTAAACACGAAGCTGCCTCACAAGAGGAACATCTTCAACTGATGGCTGATAACCAAGACTTTCAGTTTTGTAAGTTTAAAAGCAGTAACAGTGGCAGAAAAGAATGTATCAAAATGCCGTCTTCTGACGTGGAGAGTACAACGTTGCCATCTAACCCCAGCTGTGACGTAGAAAGTGGTTTTATCTCAGAAAATTAAGATATTCTGTTGTATACAAAATGTATTCAGAGATAATAAGGATATAATATCAGTAACCCTTATTCACTTGAAAAGTTGTCTCCAAGCGAATTTTAAATTTAATGTATAAAATATGTGGTAGCTGCAACAATTTGATTAAAATGCAGTCCTATAATATTTGGTTTCGTTTTGTTATACATGACGTAGTCCAAACAAGTAGAACGATATTTTGAACTACAAAAAAAACGAAACGAAATAGGATCAGATAACCGTCAAAATGAAATTTGCGGAATTATAATATATTATATGACTTTTCCCACATCAATTTATATTGAAGAAAGGGTTAATAGGTAAATGAATAAGTTTGTAATATTAATATTTTGCTCAATCGGTGATTTTTACAAAATTTTGTTCGAGGTTTTTTTTTTATTGAATGTTATGTTCGAGCTTTTTTTATTGAATCTTATGTTCAGTATTTTAATGTGTTCATACTTGTTATAAGAATGACTTTATTATCATGGATGTGAAATGAATGGCTATGAATATTAGCATGTGGGGGATGAGAGAGAGTGAGAGAGAGAAATGGGGTTTAACGTCCACTCGACACAAACTAGGTCATTTCGGGACTAACATATGGTTTAATTTTATTTCAATAATTCGCTTGTGCGTAGGGGTCTTTAGCAGTGGGATGAAACCGGAGTACCCGGAGAAGACCCACGAGGTTGGACAGGCGACCCTACTCCTTGCCACGTACAACCGCGGATTCGAAACCAAACCAGTTGATTCAATGGCACACCGTATGATACAGCGCCCGCACGATATCCATTCGGCCATCCAACCCCCCTATGTGCTTGATGAATGACTATGCTGGTGATATGAGTGACTATTAATTTGTGGGTGATAATGACTGTTGGCAGTCATATTGTTGTTATGCATGACCAACATGACTATCAGCATATATCTTGTTGAACTCTGGTGTGGCAAAAAATCTCACATCAAAGTCCCCAGCTAATCTGTATTTTTATTATTCAACAGGCCATGGGGTTGTATTAAAGACATGATAATATAGAGATATATATATATTATGTATTAATAACTGCTTTTTAAACATATGCCGTGCATATGTTTTGTTTGTGCTGTATACACTCCTTTGAGTGTCATGTAGTTATAACAGTAACACACTAAAAGCTATTTATAGAATAACAATTACTGGTTTATTAACATGCAACATTTCGACGATGATTTACTTGCCTTTCGCTTGAAAAGGCGAGAGTATCATCGTCGAAACGTTGTATGTTTATAAACCAGTAATTGCAATTCCATATGTACAGTATTTAGTGTGCTGTATACACGTGATATAATTGGTGAAGGACCACTCGAGTAATCGCCAGACCGCTGCTTATTGGTAGATTGAGAATAAACCTCCAACATACCCGAATATAGGGGATTGGGAGGTACACAAACAAATAAAAAGTACTTTCACATAAAAGAAAAAACAATTTGGTGAAAGCCCACTCGAGTAATCGCCAGACCGCTGCTTATTGGAGGATTGAGGGGGGCGTACGCAAACAAAAAAAAGTACTTTCACATAAAAGAAAAACAATTTGGTCCAAAAATGCTTAAATTGATTTTCTATGGCTCCCGTGTCGCCATCTTTCTTGGATAAATATAGTACAAGTACCATTCTGATTAGAATACAGTTCTATCTTTCATTTCGGTTTTTTTATGCTTTCGATGGCCTCTACGACATGAAGATCTGGCAAGTTATAATATGAGGTCATGTCAGGGATCATATGCGCGGCTTTTGACCCTATGACGTAAGATATTGATTAATCAATCAACGTTGGCGTTTCTAGTGGTTTACCCACTGTTCCGCACAAGGCAGGCCTTTGGCTAATTCCTCACGTCAACTAGAACGACTGTTATATAACAACTCTTCCAGATTCTAGTGCTGTGAAGACAAGTAAAATGAAATTCTGAACTGTAAAAAACGAAACGAAATAGGCCCTGTGTTTTAATCCGATTGTACTAGTTGTTTTTTCGCACACGCCAACACATATCTCAAGAATATTTTCTTTTACACTCGGGTGTGCTACATCAAACGATAAGAACATTAAACTGTAAAAATATTACCTAGTTTTACCTACTGGCTTTGTTTGCATGTAAGGCGGTCCTCCTTCACTTAGTATAATCACGGCATTATATCAAAATATGACCTATTTTTGGACTTTTGTGATCTGGCTTGTGCCTTTAAGACGAATAGCCTAATAATGTTAATGTTATTTTACGATAGTTGTTGAAACATGTGTATTGTTATTGAATGCTTATCATGTTATTGTTATTATGTCATACAGTAGTTGTTATATATTTGTGTCGGATACAATAACCTCGGTGTGCTTATGTTATACAATGGTTCCTTGAATATTGTTATATATCAGAAGTCAATGGGTACTTTAACTCCAGAGCCAGGCTATTATAAAGCAATCGCTTGATTACTAGTGGCGTTAAAAAATCTTTCGATTACTGCTTACATGAAATAATAAATCGATTGTAAAATTACTTGTATCATTAAATAATCGTTTTATTACTGATGTCATTAAATTAGCATCCATTTTCTGATTTCATTAAATGGTCGTTCGTTTACAGATATCGTTATCGATTATAACATTACTAGCATCGGTCGATTACTGATATCATTAAATGATCGTTCGATTATTGGTTTTATCAAATGATCGTTCTATCACTAATATCATAAATGATCATATCATTACTAATATTATTCAAAAATCTATCAATTATGGATATCATTAAATAATCGTTTGATTACTGATATCATTAAATAATCGTTTGATTATTGATATCATTTAATAATCGTTTGATTACTGATATGATTAAATAATCGTTTGATTACTGATACCATTAAATAATCGCTTGGTTACTGATACCATCAAATAATCGTTTGATTACTGATATCATTAAATAGTCGTTTTATTACTGATATCATTTAATAATCCTTTGATTACTGATATCATTAAATAATCGTATGATTACTCATATTATTGAATGGTCGTTAACCGTTACGTGTGATTACTGCTACCATAGTGTCATTATAATATTTAGCATAGTATATTTTATTATATAAAGATTATCCAATTGCTATAATGAAATTATTCTCTGTTATGAAACTATTGTCTGGTTTTTGATTTGTTGATTATTAAATATTTGTCAGATTCGTGTGGTTAGAAATTAGAGTTGAATAAGGCTGTTTTTATATTTAAGAAGAGATATGATTCTAAATCTGAATACAACGATGACGTTATTACACTTACAGTATTACAATGTAGAACCAGAGAGGAGGTCAAAGCCTTATCACGAATCATTTGTAACAAGTCCCCTTTTTTACCTACAGAGAGCGTCGTTCTTTACTTTGGATCATGTCGGCTACTCTGCTCATAGATGTTTAGGGTACATTGTTAAAGTACAATAAATACGGAGGTCTTTATTTATCTTAATAAAAAATAGTTTTTAAGGTCATGAGACGAAGAACCCCATTGATTTGCAACAATTTCCGATAATTACTGTCAGAATTGTGACCCTTAATCTTTTTGAAATGTCTTGTTGATGCTAAAGTTAATAAAACGATGAAGTCTATTGATTCTCAACGATTTCCGATATTTACTACCAGACCAGAGTTATGATACTTGACCACTTTGAAATATGGACGCTCTAGACGCCAAAGTTCATATACGATTGACTTTGAATTTATAGACGCTGTCTAAATAAGTAACAACTCTTGTTGTCTGATGTGACGACTTAGCTGCTGTGGGCGTATGTTTCGTTGTCTGTCAACCTATCTTTAGTCATGCCATCGAAAAGTTTTGTAGTCGCATATTGTTGTTACCCGTCCGTTATGTACACTCAGGTTGACATGGTTATTTTCTGATTTTTTATAACTTAACGGTAAAAAAACAACACTGAAGATTAACTCCTGTTGAGCGTATGTTTCGTTATGAACGTCCATTACGCTAATGAGTTAACTCCAAGCAAATCTAAATCACTTCTAACTCATTCATATTATTGTCGTTCTGCTTCTGTCTCTGAGACTTGTGGGGTAATAGTGAACTTGTGCTATGATCAAAAAAGTAAATTTGTGATTATAAGAGCAAAACATTGTTTATAAAATTGTATTCCATTAGCCTAAATTAAAAACGCTTCTATTAAACATACACACATGTTTTTCAGCATACCACCAGAAATAGGAATGCAAATTGAAAATAACAGAGGAAAACGTAAAGCTTATGGATAAAGTCAAAAACAATTACAGATAGAAAGCGCTGCGTTTCTTCGCTCCACACACGCCAATAATTGTCGGCATGTGATTCGCATCACCGACGTTTAATCGTTTATTTGTGATAAATATTCAGCCCGATATATTACTGTAAGTCAATCCGTTTAGGGCATAAACGCTATTACTGAAAAACACATTAGTTAAGAGTTTAATAAAGAGTTGGTCGGTCTTGCTAAAATATTTTGATAATAAATGATACAAATAGAGAATGTTGAAAAATTCATACAAATTACTTCATTCTTAGTCAAATTATCACTGTTACTGTTAGTAGTTTTGACAAGGTGTGTGCACTGATGTTCGCGACGCCTCGCTTTCCCATTTTTACATTAAATTTTTAAATGGCGAACCATTCTGATCTCGAGTATCAGATTCCATTGAGAGTTGATTATGGTTTTATTTAATGTATAATTGATAGTTTATATAACATTTTATGCCTAACGAAAGACCAGCAATAAGCAGATTTAGTTC
The DNA here is from genome assembly GCA_948474765.1 of Patella depressa. Lineage (NCBI taxonomy): Eukaryota > Metazoa > Mollusca > Gastropoda > Patellidae > Patella > Patella depressa. The sequence continues at coordinate 16,284,880 of OX419720.1, forward strand.
TTGCATATTGTTTGTCTAAAGATGCATTAAGAAAGATTTAGATAAAGAGCTGGGCGTCCTTGCTATTATAATAGTTCAAAAATGGGTGGTTCGCATTTTACACGTACATTGCCGGCGAAACATCGGTGGCGGACAATCGGCCGTAGGATCTCGGTATGGTTTTCGCGGATCATTTCCCCGACACCAGCGACCAGAAATCGGGTTTTTGTAGAAAATCCTTGATGTACACTGACCTTGATCTGTTAACACTTTCCTTATTCCTTCCTCTTGTGTCTTCTGTTTCATATATCAATGCGTTGTTAGATTTTTAAGAATGTGACTTTTGTATGAAAACGAGCCGTTATGTATTACTGCTATTTTTAAGAAATAAATGTAGATATATTTTAAAAAGAGTAATAAATTCAAGATATAGAAGGATGTGTGTTTACTTAATTTTAATCAACCATGTCTTCCAAGCTTTTTTCCAACTTTACCTCGAGTTTCACTAAAGGTGGCCGCCATTTTGACAAATCAGATGGTAGTCGTGGTAATCTACGAATCGTCGCCTGCAAATTGCTTGCATGCGCAAATATATCTATGAGTTGCCAACGGCTTTATGTTGTTTCAACAAGCGAAATAAAATTAAAATCACCCATTGTGTTTTGTTTATTGACGTCGCAAAAGGTGTCTAATTATGTTCCATTTTAGAGAAGCTAAATCGCTAATATTTGGAACCTTAAAGTAGACACAAATGGGGGGGGGGTTATTTAACAAATTTTCTGGAAACCAAGCCGTACGGCGCTTAAAATATGTGGAGGAGTATTAAAATCCATAATACGGAAAAAAATTTGACCCGCGACCCCCCTTGACCCCCATGTACATAACCCCTGAAAATGGGATACCTCAATTAGCCATAATATCAGTTTTTCTGTTATTTCACCACTAACAAGTTTGTTTAGAATGCCTTAAACAGGTTCATATGCAGGTTTTCGTGATCTGTGAGTCAGAATATGACATTGAAAATGGTCTGCAACAATCCAATATGGCGGCAATCCAATATGGCAGTCAAAATGGCGCTACAAATATGTAGTTTGTGCTTTTCGATCCAACATAGTGTTGTGATATGTCGACTACTATGTTTGCGAGGTCGTAGAATCCGACTTTGTAGTGATATAAAACAAATAAAGACCTCACCCCTAATAATATGAATGTATATAAACTTATTTACATTCAACAGTTTCTGTTTTACTCTAATTTCAAATAAGTTCAAATACACAAGAGATCACAATCGAATGGCAATCTCTGGCGTCTGATTATTCCAGTTTACATCGATAGTTTTTATTACGCACACTTTTGGAATATGTTTAGTCCGTTCTTCGAGTCACTTGTTCGCTAACCCGGAGGTCCTGTTTTCGATCCCGGTGTTGATAGAGAAAGTTCATCGTGAATTTCCAGCGTGGTTTCCTCCTGGTCAGTGGTGTCGGGTGGAGGGTCTCGCTAGAGACGATTCATTGTCGTTCGGATGGGTTCGATCCGGAAGTTTACCAAGTCGGTGCATAAAGGTATGACGTTAAACCCCATTTCATTTTCACTTTAAAGGACAATATTGGTGCCAGTCATTATCACATATGTGATAGAACTGATTAAACACTTTCCAAATATGATATTAACACAGAGATCATCGCTACCATAGAGGAGTAATAAAGGATTCATGAATCGGAAGTGACGAACGCCAAAGGAAAACACGAGTTATCTCTCTATGTGAATGACTGAAGTGACGAGTGATGACAGATAAACGACCGAATTTCTGCTCACTAATAATTCCTTCGAAGACAAAAGGTTGTTATATGGGACCGCAAGAGGTTATCTGACGATGCAATAAAGTAATTAAGTGTCATAAGATAAGGGAACACGGGAAAAATAGAAATACTCCGTACAGCCCCTTGTTTTTATTCCTTCTATAGGGGAGACCGGGGCACATTGAACCACTTTGTTCACATACATGTTTGTCCTCATTTCATATCAAATGTTTTTATTAGAGGATCTCTTTATTTCATGATCAAAATTTTAAAAAAAAAATCAATATGCCCTCTTATATGGATCAAACCCCGGTTTATCTGGATTGTATAGATTAGACATATATGAACTTAAGTACAAGAATTTCCTAGGCTAAGAAGTTAACATGTATGGAAAATGTTTCTCTTTTAAGCGCTTTTTTGAAAAATCCACTGCCTAAGAAAATAATTGACAGCATGTGGCTTATTGATGGAGAAATGGGTCTAAGAAGTTATCTCACTTCTGTATAGTGTTGGGTTGTATAGTATTATTTATAAAGGATATATCCATGGTGGTTCAATGTGCCCCGGTCTCCCCTACCTTATAAAAACATGGTAATGCACGGACTTTTAATCTGTTTTTCTTTCCTGTTCTCTTATCTAGTGGCAGTCAATTCTTTTTATGAATTGTAAGATATTCCCTCACAGTGTCACACAGCAACCTTAGGTCTTCGAGGGAATTATTAGTGAGCAGATATTCGCCCATGTATCTGTTATCACTATTCGCTTCAGTTAGTTATATAGAGGAATAACTCGTGTTTTCCTTTGGCGTTCGTCACTTCCGATTCATGAATCCTTTATTACTCCTCTATGGTAGCGATGATCTCTGTGTTAATATTATATTTGGAAAGTGTTTAATCAGTTCTATCACATATGTGATAATGACTGGCACCAATATTGTCCTTTAAGGCATCCCCTGTCTGTCTGGACAGTTGACTGTAGGAAGTCGAAGAAGAGCGACCGGAAATATATCAAATGGCTATCTGATAATCATCGATGTGTTAACCAGACATTATTCTCCATTTCAGTCTATATCAATAAATAATGGCTGCTATTAAAGATGCAGTATGTTATATTTCGATAAAGAGCTGGATGTTCCTGCTATAATGGTATAAAAAAGATGACGATAAATGATTACTTAGCGTCGATTATCCATTTTATCGTTACATTTTAAAATCTTGCGGGCGTTTAAATCCATTTAAATCTCGGTCATCCGATCGTCTAGAGGGCTGATTATTTACTCGTCATGTTAATAGTTTATGTAACAGTTGATCCAAAATAAAGACCCTCAATAGACAGATTTGGCTTTTATATAATGCAACTTTAAGCCTCTGTATAAATAAAGCTATCGTATGTGATATTGTTATTAACTTATGAAAACCAATATGTCGTGGGGAACTAAAACATACAATTTTATGGCCATCTACACATTTATTGAATCTTTAAAATATTCACATTTCTATAATACCACGTTTAAAAACTTAATTCTCAAAGTGGCAAGCTACCATTTAACGCCTATTTAGCCTACACTAGGCTACACCCCTAGTGACGTTAGACCCATAGACGAATAACTAATGATGATTATTAAAAGTAAGGGGGCTTAAACTGTAAGATTTTCTAACTAAATATGTTTATTCAGCAATTTGTTTGAAATACACAATATGCTGCAAAACATCTTTTTTTTTTTCAAAGAAAAGTTTCTGCATGATGATAAGAAACTGTGATGTAACGCTGATAAATAATGGACTTCTGGCGTTTATGACGTCACAACAAACAATTCAGAACTTGCACGTAAGATAAACGAAGAGGAACGCAGTATATATCGTAAGAATTTATTTCTACTTTATACATTTATTTATATTCAGTGGAAGCGGATTTAGCAGTAATATTGTTAGACAATAATTCTATTATTAACGAACTTCATCATTTGTGAAATCCATTATTTGGTTAGAAATTTGATCCGTCAAGACTCCGTGTAGTATAATCTACATTCAATAAATAGCAGGTTATTTAATATTAATATATTATATTTTTAGAGAAAATAATCTATCATTTAACGTGATATTGCCGACACTCGTGACCTTGAGGCGGTAGCGTAGGTAGGTAGAGGGTCTTTCAGACTCTTTGTCTGCTGCATTCAAAAACGGTCGTTGTTATTTGTCATGTCAACACGCATAGCAAAATTTTATAATCATTCTCAGTCTTATTGTCGCAAATTATGTATTATATTTTCAAGCGGATGTACTCGGGCCCGTAGCTAGCGGGGGAAAATCGGCTCCCTCAATGGGCGCCAAATGATGCAATACGAGACCAACGACCAACGTCTCCGTAATAGTATGGGCGTCACATAAAGTTGGGTGACATTGGTTGGGCGCCCATGACGATATTGGCGCCCAACCAATGCCAATATCGAGTAACTCCACACGATTAACACCACAAGAGAAGGGGCGCCAAAACGGCTTGATTTGTGGGGTGCCTTATCCCGGAGAGGCACCCATAATGATATGATTGGTGGGGCGCCTTATAATGCTGGACCCAACGCCGGATTAACCATGGGGCACCATGGGGCACAGGCCCCAGGGCCCCCCACATCAGGGGGCCCCCCACAAAAATCTCAGTTGCGCGCCTCGAGCATGGTCGGTCCGAGCCGAGGGCCCTCCATCGGAAGTCCCTGGGGCCCCCCTCAATCCCCTCAATGGTGTGTTACGATCGACATCCGAGAATTCGGTGTAATCCGGTGATGGGTGTTACACATGTTTTTTTATTGTCGTGAGATCCTCTATCGGACCGAACATCGTCTAACTCGAATTATCGTATAACTCGAACAAATTACACGTCCCCATCATTTCGAGTAGCGCGAATTTTGCCTCAGAATGACGTACGATTGTATTAAGCTGTAGTTGTTGTTGTTGTTGCTATTTATTATGGGTATAAGCTGAATTTGATGAGATGCACATCATGATCACACGAAATATTCAGATTTCTTGATTAAATCTGATATTACCATTTGGTACTTACAGTTTTAGACTTTCGTCAAAAATCGAGTCCGGCTTGGTCGTAACGTTACGGCCTCCATTCATCAAATCATCGTGGGTGATATAATACGATTCCGAATCAAGTGACCCCGTTATCACTGAGCGACTTCAAAATTAGGTTTGATGTCGCTCTGCTCAAATAAAGTGGCGGATTTAGCGGGCTCAATGGACTCCAGTCCCCTCCTCTAGAAATGTCATCATTTCATAGCACTCGCATGGACTGCTCCACTGAAATAACGCCAGAATATGCTAATTTTGTGGCAGAATTTTATTTTTTCTGGGGGAGGTACTTCTAAATGGCTCCGACACAAGTGCCTGAAATACCACGAAATCACGTTTCTGGCCTCTAATTTCTGAAAATTTCTTGTCTTAGTGGGAGAAAGCCCCCAGACCCCCACCCTCGCTCGCGGTCAGTGATCAGGGGCCCCCCACATGTTCCAGGCCCCAGGGCCCCCGCCATGGTTAATCCGGCGTTGGCTGGACCGCACATAGTGCATAATACCGAATTAGATTGGTTGGGCGCCCACGACTAGATCAATGAGGCACCCAAAACGGCATGATTTGCGGGATGCCTTAATCAAAAGTGGTGCCCATAATGCCGAGATCATGGGCGCCCATAATGACGAGATCACGGCCGCCTATAATATAATAGTGAGATTGGTTATGAATTGGGCGCCCAAAACGACGTGATAATTTTCTGAATTCAAACGGCATATTTTGTCGGTTCCTCATCCCAGAGGGATGCCATAATATAATGTTTGTGAGATTGGTTAGGCGCCCATGAATGAATTGGGCCCCCAAAACGGCTTGATAATCTCCAAAATTCAAACGATATGATTTGTGGGGTGCCCTATCCAGGAGGGGCGCCCATGATATAATTCCAGCGAGATTAGTTATGCGCCCAAGAATGAATTGGGGGTCCGAAACGGCTTGATCTGTGGGGTGCCTTATCCCGGAGAGGCGCCCAGAATGACATGAATGGTTGGGCCCCTTAAAATGTTGGGCCGCAAATAGTACATAATGCTGAATCAGATTTGTTGGGCGCCCGCAACTTGTTCAATGGGGCTTCAAAAACGGCATGATTTGTGGGGTGCCTCATTCCAGGGACGTGAAATATAAACGATTGATTGGAATTCGACTTGGCCATCTATGTGTGTGAGGATATCAGACCACCTACTGTCTCGGGGACTGGAATAGCAAGAAAACGCGTTTGAGGTCGTCAATTTTTCCCCACTAGACGTCTGTAAGGCTAACCCGAAACCTCGTACGTCTATGGAGAGTACTCTATAAAGCCTACCGCGGTGTAGGTACATCGGCGCCCCCAGAAGCACCATCGGCTACGGGCCTGGTACTTGACACTTATTTTGCAAGACACTGGGCTTAATACATAAAATAATATCGACAAATCGCTTGGTCTTTCGAGGTGCTATATTTTAGAATTGAGAGCTAATAATATCATCGTCTGTCTTGATTACATATTGAATCGAAGAACAAGACTGTGGTCTACTTACATGTACTGGCAATATTCATTATGCAAAAACGTGTATGTACATTGTTATTATTGATTGACGTATGAGAAATTGTCCCAAATACATTATGTAAAATTTAGATAAAGAACTAACTGGTCGTTCGTGTTATTATGGTTCTAAAATAGATAATAAAAAAATATATTCAAAATTTCATTCAAATTACTTTATTCTGAGCGAAGTTATCAGAGTTTGAAGTTTTGGCAAGATGTAGCATAGATTAATTATTATCACGGCAACGGTACTTGGTAATCGAGACTAGAGCTCGATTCACCATTTTTAAATTGAATTACTAAATGGCTATCTCGTTTCAATCCATTTAAATCTCGGCCATCCGATTTTCTAGAGAGTTGATTACAGGTATAGGCTTTTCATATGAATTAATTAGTTGATGTATAGCATAATATGAAGCCAAAACAAAGACCTGCAATAGGCAGATTTAGCTCTTACAAAATCCAGCGGGTAAGTCGCTGGTCCGCTAGCCCGGAGAGAGAGAGAGAAATGGGGTTTAACGTCCACTCAACACAAACTAGGTCATTTCGGGACTAACATATGTTTTTTAAATTTTATTTCAATAATTCGCTTGCGCGTAGGAGTCTTTAGCAGTTGGAGGAAACCGGAGTGCCCGGAGGAAACCCACAAGATTGAGAAGGCGCCCCTATCTCCATGCCACATACGCTCACACCAGGGCTCGAAACCACAGCCGCAAGCCAGAGGTGACCGGCCAGCTAGAAGTCGAAGCGCGACACTCTAGACCACTAGGCCATCCTAACCCCCCACCCGCTAGCCTGGAAGACAGGTATTCTATCCCTGCATTGATCAAGAAAGTCCATCCAGATTTACCGGCGTGGTTTCCCTTGTCAGTGATGCAGGACGGAGGGCCTGACAAAGACAGCTATCTAGTCGTTCGGATGGAGAGAGAGAGAGAAATGGGGTTTAACGTCCACTCAACACAAACTAGGTCATTTCGGGACTAACATATGGTTTCAATTTTATTTCAATAATTCGCTTGCGCGTAGGGGTCTTTAGCAGTGGGAGGAAACCGGAGTGCCTGGAGAAAACCCACGAGGTTGAGAAGGCGCCCCTATCTCCATGCCACATACGCTCACACCAGGGCTCGAAACCACAGCCGCAAGCCAGAGGTGACCGGCCAGCTTGAGGTCGAAGCGCGGTACTCTAGACCACTAGGCCATCCCAACCCCCTCGTTCGGATGGAACCAAAAAGCTAGATCACGCGTACACATTGGCGTGCGCGTAAAAAATCCCTTGGCAGTTGGAATTCGATATAAGAGTAGGCCGTAGCGCCACTGCTCTGGCAAAATTTCTCTCGTAGCACACTGCATGGCGTATGCCCGACTTCCATTAGCCCAGGTTAGGTGCAGAACAGTAAGACGTTAAACCCCATTTCATTTTCTTACACAATGCATCTTTAAGTCATAAATAATCTTCCCTTGACCTTTGACAGAGTGGGTATATTTCACAGATAATTTAGGCCGGAGTGAAATAATTCATATCCGATAACAACCTGTTTCACAGAGAATTACTAACGAAATATCCCTGTAACGGATGGCTGTCTAAAACACGTGCGTTGACTTGCACGCCTCGTAGTCATTGGCTCAACGGCTCGTGCAATGTTTACTTAGCACCTAACTGCTTCGGGCAAAATGATGCATTTTACTCATTTTAATACCCATTTACACTAAATAGGAAATATTTTTTAACTACAAATACTTCAAACGTCTTTATTTATTTTTCTTTTAACTCAAAAAAATGTTTGAGAATTTAATTTGTCGGAGTAAAAAAGTTAATATGCCGTACTCATTAAGCCTCGTCAATGTCATGCTTATCAGTGATTGTAGCGGCCACGCGAATATTCACTGCGGGATCAGTTTGATCCGATAAATCCATATGGTTGTGAATACATTTTTGTTACTTTTTCGGTATTCAAATTCGACTAAATGCGATATTTTCTCAAATTCTCAAAATGTTACGCCTTGAACGGTTATAACGTTACGGGACATAAATTTGACACATTATAATATCAAGAACAATATTTTATTATAATCTGTTAGTCCTATTTAGAGACCGGTAAACACATTAACAGAACACAGTTTCGTGTCTACCTAAAAATTCGTTTTTATGATAAAAGTTCATTGCAAGTATTGTATTATATTGTTGATAGTGATAACAATAAAGCCTCTTTGCGTCCTGAGACTGAAAGCCCAGCAGCAGAAACCGGGGTGGAAAAGACGTCGGAAGAAGAAACACAGGCAGAAAAAACGTCAGAAGAAACACAGGCAGAAAAAATGGAAGCAGAAACACAGGTAGAAAAAACGGAAGAAGCAGGAGCAGGAACAGAAGAAACGGTAGACACAACAACAACAATAGTTGTAACAAAGGCAGAAAGCATTGAAGCAGCTGGTGACGAACAGGCTGCAAAATCAACAGAAAATGCAAAGGAGGAAAAGGCAGATAATGGTCAGGCATCTGATGGTAAATATTTAAACTCGACAAAAACTGCATACACATTTCTCGAACCCAAACAGAAACGAAACACTATGAATAATGGATAAGGGTCGTCGGGGGAGGAGAAGCATCAAGATCAATCAATTCTCGTAGGTTTAGTATGAAAGCAGGCAAACAAGTAAATACGAAACTGATATTGCGTGAAACCGCGATATCGACGTTGAAAAAAGTACACGGTATAGCAGCCGCCTGTTTGACGAAATGTATTAAAATGCTTCATGTAAGATCTAGCCAATCGAGCTATAATAGTCTCGGTTGTCTAGTACCATTTCTACGGTAATAAACGAAGTCTCGATTATCCAATTTAATGTCTAATATCACAGCCATCCAATGATCTAGAGGGTTGACTAATTTTTAATATATAACATTTGAACGCAAATAAAAAGAAATCTGGCATAGGCAAATTTAGATCTTACATAATGTACCTTGAAATAAGACCAGTAAGGTACAGTGGAATTCAAAGACGATGAATGTGAATTTCGACAGATTTTTTCGATATTTATCGCTCTCTGCATAAAATACTTATCAAAAGATGTTCTTCCAAGAAAAAAAAATACCACTATGTATCCGAAATCCTTAATGTTGTCTACTTCTTTTTTCAGATCAACCTCCTAAGGCTGCAAAAAAGTCAATCACATGTTCCGTTTTATAGTTTCAATATGCGATACCAACTTTTTCTTCGTTTCTGTTTATTCCATGAACATATGTAGACATTAGTAATATATTCACCATTTTGTCATGTTTGCAATGATACAGTGATTGCTATAGGAATATTTCAGTAGCTGTTCGTCTTCAAAATAATTAAACTTCTAGTAAAATATATTGTTTATAGAACTATTCAATTGTTTGGGTTAATGACGTTATTAACATGAACAATAACTGTCGTCGATTGGTGACCAATCCTCGTGCAACGCAGAAGTGTACTTTTGAAAATGAAACATACGACAATTAAAGTCGTTCATACAATGTCGCTTACCGATGGCGAATATGTTACTGCTATTGCAAACTTATTTATCTAAATTTTCACTTATCTAAATTTTCTATGGTCAAATTCTTACAAGCATGGGAGCAAGATATTTCTGGGTGTTGCCCCACCTGTGATGGACACAGGGGCGTTTTAAGGTTTATCATGGCGGAGGCTACACTATTTTGAGGGCCCTCTTTCGCGGGGGTCCAGGGGGTGGGTGTCTTGATTGATGATTTTCATACCAGTGCAATGCAATGCATTCTCATTCAGTAGTGGATTCGACAGTAACAGTGTAAAGAAAACGATTGACTCGGACTCGGGTCCCTTTTCCCTTAGCCAAAGGGGCCCTTTTGTCTGACGAGGGGCACTTTTCTCTGCCTTCAGGGCTCTCCCTAACTAGGGTAATTTCATTTTTCTCGGGCTCACGTAATTTCGGGTAAAAACTCGATTCAATGGCAGAATATTTAGTGGCCCGTTTCCATTTGTAAAACTGAGTTATCCCCCTTAAGCTGCTCACGTCTCCTCTTCGTTTGTTTTACCGCAGCAGGGAAATCCAAATCGGTGACTACTCTTTTGAAAAAAAAATATAATAAGTTATTGAAAAATTCAAAATACCGGCCATTTCAAGATGGACGATTTTCGACTAATGAAATTTTAGTCTCGGTCACTGAAATCCCTGTCCTTAGACGTGTCAAATTGGACAATGTCAATGCTCTTAACTCTCGAGACTAATAATAGTAATAAGAGTAGTGCGCACAAACTTTACTGTTTACAATACAGGTACAACTGGGTTTTAATACTCAATGGCCCTAAAAAATGGACGCATACGCATATTTTATACGCCTGTATAAAGATTTAAACGATTGTTACGGTTATCTGCTTCACTGTTTACACTATGGTCATGGACCAACTAGGGTGGATTAAAACCGGGTGGGCTATTGATAGCTTACTCGAATTTATTCTCCCCAAAAAGTCAAAGGAATATGGCCACAGTAACTGCCATGGTTATTTTCTGCCTAGATCTATTTCATAAGGTCAAGAGATGTAAATAGGCTTAGCGCTAATCCCAACACGAACTCTGGATCTATCCTTTACCTATAATTTTGCCAACAATCACAGGCCCTAAGCATCTCAGTGCTATGGCAGTTGCTGTATCCATATACCTTTGCCCTTTTGGTCGATTAATTTTGGACGGCTAATACTAATAGCCAACATATACATCTACAAGAACAGTGACCATGACAAAATCTTGAGTTGGCCTTAAATAGATCAAGCCTTATCTTGTGGCGTAATAAAAAAGAGCCATCATTACCAGCGATATCACCCTGGCCTGGCAATAAAAAGCATCTCGTCTTGTCGGTATGAAAGATAGGTTGCCAGGCAACGAAACATACGCCCACAGCAGCTAAATCGTCCGGGCAGTCAACAAGGGTTGTCGCATATTTTTACTTTTTTCGGTAATGAAACATTTGTAATACTCTAAAAACTGATCATTAAGAGTAACAACTCATTATGTAATTATCAGAAAATCATTAGAATTTGATTGCTTTTTATAAAGTTTTACCCCACTCTAACAATTGAATTAGTATATATACATGAAACATTTAAAATCATGGATTTAGCTGTTCAGTTATCAAAATTCATTGAAAATCAATATACTTGTTCGTTTCAACACCTTAAACTCTGTGTATCAATCTGAAGTCAATCAGATGATAAGTTTGGCCTTTAAAGCGTCCACAAGATTATCGGAAATCGCTGAAAATCAATAGGCTTCTTCATCTCATGACCTTAAACACTGTGTATAAATTTAAAGCCAATCGGATATTAACTTTGGCCTCCATAGCGTCCACAAGATTTTTTGAAGTGATCAAGGGCCATAACTCTGGCACTAATTATCGGAAATCGCTGAAAATCAATAGGCTTCTTCGTCTCATGACCTTAAACACTGTGTATAAATTTAAAGCCAATCGGATATTAACTTTGGCCTTTATAGCGTCCACAAGATCAAGGACCATAACTCTGGCACTAATTATCGGAAATCGCTGAAAATTAATAGGCTTCTTCGTCTCATGACCTTAAACACTGTGTATAAATTTAAAGCCAATCGGATATTAACTTTGGCCTCTAGAGCGTCCACAAGATTTTTTGAAGTGATCAAGGGCCATAACTCTGGTAGTTATTATCGGAAATCGCTGAAAAACAATAGGCTTCTTCGTCTCATGACCTTAAACACTGTGTATAAATTTAAAGTCAATCGGATATTAACTTTAGCTTGTGGACGCCGGACCGACGGACGGGGGCAATGACAATATACGACCACATTTCAATGTGGGCATATAAAAATGAAATGGGGTTGCTGTTCTGCTGGCCTTGCTTATGTAGCCTACGGCTGTTGTTTTACTCAGGTAAAATTAGTCAGTCCACTTAGATCTGACTAATGTGAAGTTTACTGTAATTTCACCGATTCTCTTGCATGTAGGAGTCTTTAGCAGGGTGGGGGGAATAGAGAAAACATACACAAGGTTGGACAAACAACCGTACTCCTTGTCATATACAAGGGAGGAATCGACACCACACAATTTGACAGGATGTCAGACCTTATGATCTAAATTACAGGCATTAAAACAGATGAAAGCCGGTCTGACTGTAGTTGAACATAATTCATCATCTACATATAGTGAGTTTTTAAACAATTGGGAAAAATAGTAACATATTTGACAATATTCTAACAACATTTTGTAATAGTTTTTTAATTTATTTATAACATGGCTATGCACATTTTTAATTTTATGATACATAAAATATAGTAACAACTTTCAATAAGTTCAGTAAATCACAATGAAATGAAATACGGTTTAATGTCGATGTCCTACTCCGGCTGGGCCAATGGAGACCAGCATCTGCCATACAGTGTTCTATGAGGAATTTTTCCCCGTACATCCATGCTATGGCCTACTGTTATATCAAATTTCCACTGTCAAGAGATCATCTACGTGCACTCCAATATGTACACAAGGCCTCAGTTTTTAATCTCATCCAAACAACTAGACAGCTGTCCTTGTCAGGCTCTCTGTCCTGCACTACTGACAAGGGTAAACCACACCAGAATTTTCTTAGCCAACACCGGGAGCAAACACGCAACCTCCTGACCAGCGAGCCAGCATCTTACTCATTGAGCCACCATGGCTCCTAAATCTGAATGACTTGGTTTCAGAGAGGGTAACTAGTGCAAAAAGTTGGTCAGGTAATGTTTTATTTCATTACATTCAATACAAAAAACTGAAATCAAAAATAAATTTAGCACTGATTTTGATTTCAGATCCATTGTCTATCAAACCTCTCTCACATCAGATTGTCTTTTTTCACAAGCAAAATGGATACGATTTACGTTTGTGTGTAGATCTATCAGACAGGTGTCTTTGTATTGCCCGACGTCTCCTCGATGCGCTGTCTCTTGGGACTTGAGTTTCCATTACCGACTGCTGGTGGAGGTGTACTAGTAGGCTCACTTTGAACAAATTTCAAATAACCTGGTAAATTCTTTTCTACTAATTCTTCAAAAAATTTTCTCACAAATTGACCTGATTTACCAACTTCTGACTCAGGCTGCAATAAAAGGAATAGATATTTTTATTGTCTATTATTTGTTTAGCAAAACAGGAATTAATAATTTTAAAACCAGACATTTTGTATTAAAATAGCATTAAAGACAATGATAAAAGAGAAATTGGTGTTAGCATTAATTTATATCGAATATGTCTGTGACAGGTGCCTTATTTCCATGCTTGTTAAGAAGAACTTATTTTGCAAATTTTATATTCTGAAGGCATACTATGGGGGAATTTTTCCTCACTTTTTGCAAAACCAAATAAGCACTTAACTACATTTAACTTCAGACATATTTGGTAAAACAACTGATGCTAGAATACAATTACTGACAACTGTGTAACTGTAAATACTTCCAGCCTTACTTTTGCTATATGGATGGAAATGCTACATCTCTCAAACTAGGCCTTTCTTGAGTAGTTTTCTCTCAAAAGATACAACCAAAGCAGATGTGAAAATATGAGGGGAATAACTCTGCTCAACTTACCGCATTGTACAAGGCACAGTTGATAAAGACTTGTCTGACATCAGATAAGAAACTATACACAGAATTATAATGGTTAAAATGCTGACGAGACAGTTTACATTTAATATTGGTGAAATCTTGTGGTTTTGTCACTATTTTATGGTAATTCAAAACCTGAAATTAAACATAAATAATCATCAAAATATTGTCACTTGTTCACAACAATTGTGTGGTATTTGGATTTAAAAATCATTTTTCATTTTATAGAATAAATACAAGAAAATGAAACTTATAATAAAATGCCACAGTTAATGATATAAATGAAATGAAATGGGGTTTAACATCCTACTTTTCTACACCCACTGGGCTAATAATGAAGATGGGTTCAACACCACACATTGTGCTATAACCCTGTTTACATTACAAATTTTAAGCGTGCCAGGTACCGTTCCTGGTACGGCACTGTTAATTTTTTTGTAGTGTAAACGGGTCAAACACAAGCGTGCCGTACCGAGTACCGTGCCAATCTGGCCCACTGAAGTGAGGTGGTCTCAGAACTGTGCTAAGAACGGCTCGGTTTAAATTTTCGTAGTGTAAACGCTAACCGGTCTGAGCATGGATTACTGCGCATGCGCCAAATGAACCTTGACCTTTTTTCCCCGTGAACTTTGACAGCTCTGTCATCAGTTCTGTCAAAATGGCTACACGTACCAAAATCAACAGGGTAACTTGCTTAGGGACCGAAATTATCTTTTCTGTGAAGAGTCCCACATTTGGCTTGCTTGGCATGGTTCCAAGACTGGTAATGTAAACGGGTCAATTTCTTGAAATTTATCGCGGCCTAGTACCGTGCCCAGTACGGCACGCTTATCGCGGACAAGTGTAAACGGGGCTTATGAGTGTCTTTTACACAGGACAGCAGTAATATGTACATCGGACCGTTTTCCATTCCATCTGAATGACTAGAACGCTGTCCTTGCCAGGACTTCTGAAATGCACTACTGACAAGGGGTAATCGCGTTTGAAAAAAATCCTGAGGAATTTTCTAGGCCAACACCAGGAGTGAACTCGAGATTTCCTGCTAAGAAAGACAGTGTTAACCATGAAAGATATAGGCCATTACAATGGCAGAAGAATCCCCAAAGGGATTAGCAAAATACTCCAAGATATAACTTACATTTCTTCCCACTGGTTCATGGAAAGCGACACTTTGTTGATGGCAGAATAACTCTAGTAATATTTTCTCACATATCTACAAATAAAATGCAAAAAATTAATCAATCAATCTATTATCAACATAAACATATTATTGATTCACATCAATGGATGGTTCTTTTTCTTAGACACAAGTTCATTAGAGTTGTCTCCCTTATGCTGAGTTTACACGGTGTATTTGCTGTTTAAGTAAATATGATGTTTAGACCCTGAAGTTACAATTGTTAAATTGAGAATCTGATCAAATATTGAACTCTTTAACAAAAGGATTAGGGTGCAAACTACTCATTCCTATACACCAATGCCAAAATTTACATATACACCGTAATTCGCCTACTTTTAAAGATCAAAAAATAAATTTCCATAACTTTTGAACTTAGTATAGTTTATTCAATATGTTTAGACATTTCAGACAAAAAAATGTTTCTTTAGAAGCTATACATGTAAAAATTACCTTTAATTCTCTATCTGTCAAACCAAGCGGAGCTTTACGTTTAGAACCTGGATTAATATTCTCATCTGTCTCTTCTTCTGGAACCTTTTCCGTCGCCTCACACAATAAACAAACAAATATACCCCTGAAATTATTTGAATTTATCGATGAGAAAGAAACCAAAAACAAAATGCCATATTTCAGGCACAAGCTGGAATGTAACATTTGACAAGTCAATTCCATGCCCTATAAAGAATGACACAAAAAGGTGCATTCAATTTAGCCAATCCAATATGGATCAATTCTCAAATAAAAGATTTAAGACTTCTCCATAAGACCTTTTTGCCATTAATGATAACTGCAAGACACAGCATTGTGCCTTCCACTTCCATTACAGTTATGGATCTAGTTTGTCAATCTGCACAACATGTTGCAGTAAAATTTCATTCCAGTTTGAAAATTTGGAAAATATTTGGCAAAGGATTCTATGATACAGAGTCAGATATTTGAATCTTTGCTCAATGTCAAATTTATAAGCTAATCAACTTACGGTGGAACACATGGAAGTGGCGGGATATGACAATGTAGATGGAACACCCTTGGACACTTCTCACAACACAATACATCTCCTCCATTATGACAGCATGCACAATAATCTTCATTCGGATCAGACTGACTAGATTCCTGGGATGCTTTTTCATCTGACTCACTTGATATTGATTTTTGTGCTATGGCTGGTGTTTCTGTTGTGGTGGTGGTGGTGGTTGTGGGGGTGGTGGTTGTTTCTGTTATGCTTGTTGGTTCTGCTGCAGTTGTTGTTTCTGTTGGTTTTTCTGTAGCTTCTGGTGCCTCAATAGGTTTCTCTGTTGTATCTTTTTCTTCTACTGGTGTTGGGAGAGCTGGTTTTGGGGATGTAACCAGAATTTCTGGTGCTGGAATGTTCTCTTGTTTGATGATATCATCCTTTGTTTCTGTCAGTTCTTTGGGCATATTTTTCAGGACATCTGATAAGACATTGTCAGCCTCTACATCATCTATTAAGTTAATGGTGTTAGATTCGTCACCGACAATCTATAAAAATAAAGAAATGGGGGTTAACTTTCCACTTTTCTGCACCAAACTAGCTAAATCAGTATGCTTTGAGGGAAATTTTTCCAAGACAGCTGCTTATCAGCTGGGGTTATTTTATGTTTACATCTCAACTTTCTGTCCCATCCAAACAACTACATGCTTTTTCTTTTCCTTACGAAACCAACGGGAGACCAGCAAAGACATATTCTTGGATATGGCCAGTAAAACTTGATTCAAGATACTTACCAACCCAGCATTATCCTCAAGTTTTTGCCCTTTGATTTTAGCAGCAGTAATAATGCAGTCATAAAAATCATCTTCGGTTGACTCAACATTACTGAAAAAATAATGAAACATGATATTACAAACAACAATTAAAAGAGGTTAATTGTAACGCCATCAGAGGGTTAGGTTGGGATAGGTTAGCAGTCAATTCATAATAAGGACTACTCGCTGTTAGGGTAATCCTATATTGGGCTATATTATAAATACAGTATCCAAGCCTGGAAATAAGGCACCTGTCAAAGATTCAGGCCGTGTCAGGCACTAAACCTCTAGTGAACTGATTTGTCTTTATTGATATTATTAATACATGTCCGATACTAAGATGAAAATGTCAGGTACTATTTCATTAGTGCCTGAAATTTTGTCAGGTACATCTCAAACTGTTATTTTCAGGCCTGACAGTATCTTTAATAATAAATGATGCATTTATAAATAATCTTCATTCTTAAAAATGCGCTTACGAGGTAATCTTTAAACACTATGTTTACGAATAATGCTGTCCTACTAATTAAACTTGACTTATAAATATCCCTAAAATATTTTCACAAGGAAAACTTCAAATCCTTATATTATGAAGAATGTTAAATATGTAACAAAATGGAAACAAAATGATCAATTGCTGTATTTTGTACAGGATAATCAAGAATCTAAACTTTTCAAAATAGTTTTGAAGTAATACAAAGAGTGATGTGTCATAAGATTGAATTAATTTATTGATGGTTTTAAAAATGATTTTATCGTACCCATTATGCGCAGGTGATGTGGAATGCCTACGATTATTACCCATGCTTCCTCCTTCTGTTGATCTAGGCGAATTACCTTAAATAATAAATCGAATCAATTACACATCATTAATAATACATTTGATAAATTAATGTCAAATATTGATTTTACCATGTTTAATAAAGCAAGTTTATTGATCATTTAATAATTATTCATGTAAAAGATATTCACAATCTGATTAAAATACCTATCATACATGAATTCCGTTTCATTTGTTATAGTTGAAAATTTCGTTTTACTTGTATTTACTACACTAGGATCTGGAAGAGTTGTTATAAAAACTGCATTCTGGATTGTGTAAGGGATTAGCCAATGAAACCATCTGTTTGGGCAACTTCTTGGCGACCGATGCATGGAACTGTGGGAAAACCACTAGAAACATCAACATGGATTGATTAAACAATGTCTAACATCACAGTGTCAAAAGCTGCTCGTGAGACCTCTGACCAGCCTTCCAGGATAAGCTCGTGACCAGCCTTCCAGGATAAGCGGTCAGATCTTCATGTAATGTACATGTACATGTAGGCCAATGACGGTGTAAAAAATATGTTGCCAGGCAACGAAACATACTAAAACAGCAGTTAAATCGTCCAGGCAGTCAATAAGAATTGTCACATATTCTTACTTTTTTCGGTAATGAAACATTTATAATACACTAAAATTGATTTAAGTGTAAAAACTCATTAAGTTATTAAGTAATTAAGTAATTATAAGAAATCATTAGAATTTGTTTGGTTTTTATAAAGTTCTACCCCATACTAGTATACGAAGCATTTGATATCATGGATTTATACTCGTCTTAAGAACTTAAACTCTGTGTATCAATCTGAAGTCAATTGGATATTAACTTTGGCCTCTACAGCGTCACAGGAATTTTCAAAGTGATCATGGGCCATAACTCTGGCAGTAATTATCGTAAATTGCTGAAAATCAATAGGCTTCTTCACCTCATGACCTTAAACACTGGGCGTACAAAAACTAAATGAAATATAGATCTGTATTATAACCAGATTGAGATATCTATGATAAATTTCCCAATAAGGATGTACTATTAGTTTACCTGATGATCGATTTCCGCCCCATCCCATTGCCATCTGTTGATGCGTTGCTATGTTACTAGTAACAGGTCTTGTGTTTAATTTCATTGGTTGAAATTGTTGCTGATTTTGGTTACTATGATGTTGTTGACGATTGACTTGCTGTTGTAAAAGAAAGGCATGGTTGACCATTTGACCACCTGATGCCTGGGTGTTGTGGGCTAGCTGCTGACCACGATGATTGTTGCTGCTCTGCCAATTAAAGGGCAGATTGCCACCTTGCTGATTATTTCGCAAGATATTTGGTTGGTTGGGTTGTTGGTTGACTGGTCGCTGTTGGGCATGAGACTGTAAAACAGACATTCTATTCTGGAATTGATGCTGCTGATGTTGTTGTTGCTGCTGCTGTTTTGCATGTGCTGCACGTTGCATTGCGAATGCCATCATTCTACGTTGGTCTTCAGATGCAGGATTCACATTGGCTGCGCCATTTTGTGTCACACCAGGTATTGGGGGCTGTTGACCCTGTTGATATTTTGGCGGAGGATATCGCAAACCATTAACAAATATTGTACCGAGTTTATGAATATTTTGAAAGAAAAATGGTGATTCATGTCTATATTCTAAATTTAACTGTCCTTTCAGAGAATAAAGTTCTAAATTAGCTTGCGATAAAGATGCAGCTTGTTTAAGAATTAATTTCTTTGTATACAGCAGACTGAGGTCATTTTTCTCATTTTTTAAGTTGCGGAGGAAAGATGACATGTGTTCAATTTTCTGTAACATTGCACTGGCATCTGCTCCTTCTTGTGCAAGACGTTTTCCAGCCGCATCACAAACAAAGTTTAGATTCTGTAAGATCTGTTTTGCGTACTCAATCACATGTTCAACCAGTTTTCTAGCCTGCGATTGAACTTCATCTCTTACTACGTCTTTCTGGGATTTCACATATATTAATTTTTCTTGTATTTTCGACGCCGACAGTTTAAGCGTTTCTTTTTTAGCTTGAAGATGAGCGGCAAATTTTTCGGTTTGTTCTTTGTAAATTTCTGCAGCTTGTGGAAGAAACTGATACCGATGTTCCTTATGTTCTAGTAACTGACAATCCCGGCAGGTCAGCATGTCGCAAACTTCGCAGAAAAAGTTAAGTTTCTCATGTTTATGCAACTTACAAAATGTTGCTGCTTCATTCATGGTACCATCTGAAGCATTTTTATTATTTTTGCCTGTGATGGTATGATCTTTAGTAATTTTAACACGTTTGTGAGCAAAAACACACTGATCGCACAACCACTCCTCACAGTCTTCACAATGTGATGTGGCTTCGATGGCATCTTCACAACCGGTACATGTGTGCTTTTCAACTTCTTCTATTACTATAGGTGTATCCGAAGATCTTCTTGTCAACAAATTTTCAACCAGATCAGCAATTTGATATTTTTCCTTACAGTCTGTGCAGGTTACGTCATCTAAAACAGAAAATACCAAACGATTAAAGAAACAGAAATTTTAAAGTCACTTTAAGGAACTGTCGCAATCTTTCAACATTTGAGTTAAAAAAAATAAATTAAAAGTTGGTTCAGTAATTTGTGGCTAAGTGACTAAGACTCTGGCGGGCTAGTCTAGTGGCCGCAGGTGCAATCTGCTTGTTGGCCGAGAAAGTTCATTCAGGATTTTCCAATCTGGTTTCCCCTTGTCAGTGGTGTGGCAATGACAGCTGTCTCATTGTTTGAATGGGCTGGAAAACCAAGATCACATGTACACACACATTGATATGCATGTAAAAGATCCCTCGGTAGTTGGAATTCAATATAACTATAAAAGATTAGTTCATAGTGACACATCCAGGGCAAAATTCCCCTCATGCTCAAAGCACATGGTGCGACACATGTCCGTCTTCATTTGCACAGTCGAAGCGGAACAGTAGTAGGAGGTTAAAACACATTGCTCATTTCATACTCTGTCGATGGGAATGTGCACTCATTTAGCCACAAGTGTTGAAATTATGCAACAGCCCTTGATTAGTGTATGACAAATATTTCAGTTTTTACAGAAAGTTAATTTGACAGAATGTTTTAACATTACTACCATCCATCATATATTTTGTTAAGAAAACTAGAACTTCAAATACCGGTATGACATTTTATTAAATTATAAAAACTGTTGGAGAAAATGGTGTCACTCTTCTTACATGTTTATAGATTGATTGATCACAGTCGAGTTCCCTATCTTCTAACATCACCGTCAGAATGTTGACTGAATGAATCAACAGCAGTTTCATATAATATGAGAGACGGGGGGGGGGGGGGGGGGGGGGGATGGATGGAGGAGGGGGACACACAGCTACAATTATAGAAGGCAATGGGTAGCAGTAGCACACTACATCTGTTATAGACAATAAAATACTTTATTGCAAATAGTAAGTGCAGGAGGACCACACTACACGAAAAAAAAAACTTATAAGATTAACCTGCGGAAAATATCAAATCAAGTGAATGGATCCGGGGGCCAGCCGTAAGCATCCACTGCGCTGTACAGTCCCGGGCCTGTTATAGGGGGTTGAAAAAGCCTTTCTTACATAGTTAATTTCAAACATAACATTGGTTGAAACGGGACGTTTTCCTTTAAAGTATTGAACTACATATGTACTCAACTAGTAGTATTATTAAAACCTCATGTAAACTGTTTAGTAGGCCTATATGTTACATGTATGTAGGCTACTCATAACTGTGCAATAATTGCATATATAACAATTCATTCATGTATGCCACCGAACAAACTTTTATTGATCCACAAGGTGGCAGTGGTTGTTAATATCAAGTTGATAAAACTATTAAAACGGCTAAAAAAGTTTGTCATCAGTGTATAATATTCGATCAATATGTAATAAATAATCCATTACGATTGGGTGGTAGTTCACTAGGATTTGGGGTATTTGATTTATAACTTACGGTAACGGATATCAGCCTTTTGATGTTAAAACCATTTAATTAAGTTTGTATTGAAATTGATACAGGTGCGACAACTAATGAACTATAGTAATAATAGTATAATATATATTATATAGTATATAAAAAAAACTAGTCTGGGATATATTGCTGCCTTGTATCAATAACAAATAAAATATCATTATAGGCTAATAATTAATATAATTTAAATGTAAATGGTAGCACCTCTCTCAGTCTCCGTATTTTGTGGGGTCTATTTCATTTGTTTTTACTCAAAATTAGTCAATAATAAGCCTTTTACGTTTCATTTGAAACCAGGAGTAATAATATGCATGGCGCATCGTGATGTCTCGTCAATCCCAGCCTGTCACATCGACCCGCACAGTGCAAGCAAGTCGTCTGGGCGACATGTTCAACTGTTTCTGTGTGTACGGTAAGTTTGCACTAGGTCCCGCATACTAGGCCTACCTATTTATTTCTGAATTTGTTTACAAAGTTTTATAATTTATAATTAATAACACAGCCCAAAAACAACCTTAACGTCAATAGAGGTCTACATTAAATTAATTATTTATAATTAAAATACAAAGTAGATTAGATCTGCATGTCCGAATGAAAAGAGTTAACAAATACAACAAACCTGCTAAGTTAACTATTGATACCGGCGACTTGCCCCCTTCTCCGCTATTCACAGTGTCGCCGTTATTTACTTTAATACATGCTTCACAAACTGAGTGAATACATGGCATTAAGTATGCATTTCTTTCAACTAAACTGTTTTTGCATAAGATACAACAATTGTAAGTATCAGCATCCATTTTGGGGAGTAAAGTCTGATTGACCGATCCCGGGCAATCAACACAAACAAAAGACTGCGCCCATTGCCTCGCATAAAGTAAAGTTCCAAGTTAAAAGTGTTGAGCGAGAATTTTTCTCCACTTTGTCACGACTGAACTTTGACCCTGTAAAGTGAAAGAGCCAACTAAATCGATGTACAATAACTACCACAATGAATGCCGCGCGATAAATGCAGCTATACAGTCTCACCCAGTCACCGCGAGCCCAGAATAAAACGTGGGATACTTAAAATTCTCGAGATTATTGATTCTGGCATAGAGCCAAGAACTGCAAACAAAGACACGAGGAAAACGAGCTCCAACGTGACCAGCCAGAACTAGATAAACTGGATAAGACTGGTTTCAACTGGAAATAAACAACCAGCTTTGAATTGTTTTATGAGATGAAATGACAGGATATGTCAAGTAGAGACAAGTTCTAGACATTCAGCTCGAGATGATTCATTTCACATGACATCATATCAAATGCCATTGATTGACACGCAGATAAGCGGCTGTAGACTGATTAATGCCAGATTGCTTTCTTAATGCCCATGATTAATTGCTACCGTATAAATTATAGACCACAACCAGAGCGTCATAAAAACAACTTGGCATTTTGCCAGTATTTTGGTTTTCTATTGTGAATTATGCCCAGGCGCACAATAGGATGTGCCTTTTGTGCCTTTATTACTAATATATAAGAAGGCGCGCATGCATGTCGAGATCCCACACCAAGATCCGTTGGAATAGGAAATTGTGACACTCAACCCTTTACCCGAACACTCCGTTAGTTCTTCGCCATATGACGAATATCAACCCAGAAGTATAATGATTATAAAAAAATAGTCCTGCGAATTTTGTGGTGCCTCATAAAAAGACGCCAGACAGACCAGACGACACAAATCTAGTGGTCTTGGCCTACATGTTGAAGTAAAAAAGAATTTAAAATAATCGGGAAAAAAACACACGTTATCTCTTAATACATCATGGTTAACATATAGTTCCCTATAGAAACTAACTGATTGACTCATGATAAGGAAATCAATGAGATAATCCATGTCATTACGCAACAATGAGGGGGGGGAGGGCTAGTGGTCTAGAGTGCCGCGCTTCGACCTCTATCTGGCCGGTCACCTCTGGCTTGCGGCTGTGGTTTCGAGCCCTGGTGTGAGCGTATGTGGCATGGAGATAGGGACGCCTTCTCAACCTCGTGGGTTTCCTCTGGGCACTCCGGTTTCCTCCCACTGCTAAAGACCCCTACGCGCAAGCGAATTATTGAAATAAAATGAAACCATATGTTAGTCCCAAAATGACCTAGTTTGTGTCGAGCGGACGTTAAACCCCATTTCTCTCTCTCTCTCCTCCTGCATTAACTACTATTTTAACATAAATATTAATGTGAACGACTAGGCATATATGCCTTGTATAGGCCTAAGAACAGGATTTACATCACGACCAAGCGCCATAGAAAATTTTGCGTTTTACCATGCAGATAAAACAGTTGTTACTCCCCTATAAACAGACCCTAAAACTATACTGAGCGCCATAGAAAACGCATCATTTAGTTTTTCGTATAACAAAATGATCCTGTAAACATATTTTACAAAGTCAGAGGGGTCAAAACCAAAAGTACGACAAAGATGGTTAATTGTGCTGCACAGCGTGCGTAAAAGCCAGTGGAGGACACGCGCTACTGACAATAGAGACTTTTGGCAAGCGTAAATTGCTAATGCGTAGCGCGTATCCGTATGAATTTTGTGTGTGACGCCATCAATTTGTATGTCTCATACGTGATATGGAACACGGATACGACAGCCCGTATCAAACAGCTTTCATACGGAGATGAAAACCACCCAATTTTATTCCCTAATGAATTAATGGCGATCCCTACTCCCCAATCCCAATCCCATGTTGAAGTAACGAATTTTCAACACCCACGCGAAAGATTCGGCTATCCCAGCCTTATCTGCGTCTCTTTATTTTCTTTCTGGTCAATCCAAAATGCTTCACCTGAGTAGCACTTTAATGCTAATAATTAAAGGTGCATGCCATGTGCGTATTCGAATATCGAAATTTCAAACACGCTTTAAAGTCGAGTACATATGTATACAAACACCACAGGTGTAAGAAAACTAATCAAAGCACAGTTTCCGTTTGTTCTTTCCTTAAAAATCAGCAATACTCAATATATTATCCCCCATAGTCCAGTCTCACTTGGCAGAGGCGAATTCAAGGGGGGCGCCCCTTGCGCCCCCCCCCCTAATTTTCGAGTGCCCTTTTTTACTCCTGAAAGTGCCCTTCAACTAGCTTCTTTACTCGATTTTGAGGCTCTTTTTCTACGATTTCCGAACGTTTAGACGAAAATATCAGCCAAATAACTCTTAATGGATTGGCTACAGATGCAAGGAAATGACGGAAAATTTTCTTGGGGCCCACCCCCCTCTCAGCGGCGTGCTTGGGCTCATCATTATTGCTGTTTGGCCAACAATCTTTTTTTATACTCATCATTATTATTAGGCCTACAATATCCAGCCAAATAATAACTTTATAGTGTGCTGAAATTAGCACAGCTCCGAAATAACCATTAGGCGAAATAAGCACGTTCTTGGAACATCAAGGGAATGGGACACCACAAAAGGGTTTTCTTCAAAGTTCTTTTGATCTGAAAAAATCATAAAAGAGAGCAATTGTAATTTCGGCATAGGCTAAGTTGTGTTTTATCTCGAAATTTTTGAATTGCATATATATGGAACCTTCTATGTCAGAGGTGTCAGACTTCCGGTCCTCGGTCCAGATATGGTCTGGAATAATTTTTAAAAAACTGACGTACCCTGAATCGAAATGAGTTTGACACCCCTAATCTATATGATATATGGTTCCACTAGGCTACTGGGGTCGAGCGCCTCTATGTTTACAGAGCCTGTAAGGTTTAACTCCAGCTTTAAAAGTGGTGTGCAAAAATGACAGCTTTCAAAGCACCGCCATTGATCTGGACTCAAGATTTATGTATGTGGTTGAAAATCTACATAAAAGTTAATTCTTAACTCATCAGATTTCGGAGATTCTAAACGTTTGTTTTTGGGGATGGGTTGTTTTTCTTTTTTGTACATGTATTACAACTTTCGTATTAAATGGACATTCCATTCATTCAATTTAAAATAAATTTTATTCAACATCCCAGTATGCCTATGTGATATCTCCGACATATTTTGATGACTGATTGTAAATGAATAAATGCGCATATCCATAATTTTGTTCGTGAAATAACTTTATTTTAACGCGTGTTAATTAACATAAAGTTTCGCAATGAAGTTATAGCGCAGAAAATGATACAGTTTATGTGAAATAACTTTATTTAAAGGAGCTAAATCTCTATTCTTTGGCACCTAGAAATGGAAACATATGGGTTGCAACGCATATAATAATGTAAATATGAATGTATATGATACTGTACAAACTGATGAACATTCAAAAGTTTCTGTTTGCTATAATTTCAAATCGGTTTTGTTCGCTGAAATAGGCGACGAGTCCGAATTGAATGGCAGTCTTTGGTGTCTGGTTATTCCAGTCTAAACCGGTAGTATTCTCACGTGGGATATGTTTAGCTTCGTTCATCGAGTCGCTTCATTACAAATGGACCTCGAAACCATCCTGGCACGCGATTCGTGTGTCGATTTCAAAATTATCGTCGTCAGAAGCTAACATAAAATCAATGTTGATTTAAATTGACCAATTAATCGTACAAATCACAGGGTCAAAGACTGGGGATAATAATATTGGGTTAGAGGCTCACATTCTTTAACGCCCACTTCCGCAATGAAAGTATAAAAAATATCCTTATTAAACACCCACTTCTACACCCAAGTTATATCGCGGATATATATAGGGCCTACGTTGGATGAAATAACTTTATTTTTAGTCCACATATCCACAATGAAGAAGTGGCGTCGCTGACAAATGATAATACAAAGTTATTCACAGTCTTACAACACAACTGTCTACAGGTTAAACAAAAACATTGTCGGCCAGCGATCTTGGCAACTTGCCATACAGCAGATGTTATCAGTGGAATGCGTGCGTATGTGTCAGTCATGGAATGAGTTATGTATAGCGTGCCTTTGTGTTATTTAAAACTATTGGCAACGGGCCAGAATAAATAGACCGGACTTTGTGCCCGGGTAAAGGATTGGCGTCTGAACTTAATGAGTTGGCTATGTGCCAGGAGATTTAACGCGCTCTTGCTGAAACATAATATAACATATCCTTGATTTGTCAAGGCTTAAAACCAAGTTACTATGGTAACGTCTCGTGCTGGAGGCTATTATATGGATGTGTGCTAGAACGATGTAGACGACATTTATTAATAACCCTAGTGACTATGTCTAGTTTAATCAATTAGAGAATTCTATAACTAATTAAGCCTGACAACGCCCCTAACAATAGTTTTATCGATTATAAATGTGCATGGCAACCCATAATATAATTGGTATATACTTCCGTTACTTGCGCACATTGCGCCAAATTTATATAAATGCCACCTAAATCGCCCACATTCATTATTTATGGAGAAGCAATAATCCCACTTTCGTTATCATAAATAACGTCACATATCTAGCCCTTCGGTTATTATGCTGCCATAGCCTCCTTAAAGTATTATTAATGCATCAACTCATATCTTCAGTTCTATCTTTTTATTATACATAATGTTATAGTTTACAGGGTAAAATGTAAGAGCGGCCATTGACCTAATGTAGCATTTATCTTTATTATCATTAATATAACTTCGTGTTTGATGGGAGGGAATTTTTCCAATCGACGTATCCGCCTACCCCTCTTCCATCGGCCTCTTATATATTACGTGTACGCCTATGTTTGGTATATGTTTACACGTGCGCACATGTTAGGTAGATGTTCATGCGTATTTCCATACGTGTGGTATCTTACATGAACGTGTATGAATTTACGCCCATGTTTAATTTGTCTACGTATACGCCTCATATGTTTCATATCTCCCTGCATGTGCGCCCATGTTTTATATTGTATATGTGTTTATGCCCATGTTTGGCATCTTTCATATACACCTATCAGGCTACGTGTACGCCCATGCTCGGTATCGCCCACGTTTAATGATACATGTCTATGTGTTCGGTCATGTTGCTATCTAGTAGGCTACGCCCGTAACGGGTACATCTCACCAGACGCGGACACACTTATTTTTAGATCACATAAGCAAATTGATTAAGTTATCGAATTGAACCATGTGAGAATATATAGATAAGAGAATCCACACACGGTATCGTAAAACAACAAAACAAACCCAATGTGTTGACGAGAAAATATTAGCTACGTAAACTTGATCTGGAACACGTCCAGCACACACGCGGCCTTGAACTTGGAGAAAAATACGATGGAAAATTCCATAACACGTGTCGATCACGCTGTGATTGATAAACTGAACACTATTATTGTTGGCTCGTTGCCAAGAAGGATTGACCCGCGTTTGAAATAACGTTCATCACAGATGTGCATGTCTGATACGTATGGTAGGTCGTTTATCATGCAGATTGTTGGAACAAACTGGCCTTCTTTCGATTAAAAAGAAAACAGAACAAAAACATAGAGATAAAAGGCTTGCATACAGGCCTATAAACCGATTTTTTTTTCTGTATAGAAAGAACCAGGGGCGTGTTATCGCAGCATGAAATGACACAGCTGTACATAATGTCAAAACACTAAATGTCAGAACATAATGCTTACGCACTATACACTATATGCGCCGTATGAGCTGAAACAAACCACATCTATGGCTTAAGTTATAGCCCGTTTATTCTATATAGATCTATATTTCGTTTCGTTTTTATACGCCCACATTGAAATGTGGTCGTATATTGTCGTCGCCCCCGTCCGTCCGTCCGTCCGTCGGTCCGTCCGTCCGTCGGTCCGGCGTCCACAATTGCTTGTGGACGCTCTACAGGCTAAAGTTAATATCCGATTGACTTTAAATTTATACACAGTGTTTAAGGTCATGAGACGAAGAAGCCTATTGTTTTTCAGCGATTTCCGATAATTAGTGCCAGAGTTATGGCCCTTGATCACTTCAAAAAATCTTGTGGGCGCTCTAGAGGCCAAAGTTAATATCCGATTGACTTCAAATTTATACACAGTGTTTAAGGTCATAAGACGAAGAAGCCTATTGATTTTCAGCGATTTCCGATAATTAGTGCCAGAGTTATGGCCCTTGATCACCTCAAAAAATCTTGTGGACGCTCTAAAGGTCAAAGTTAATATCCGATTGACTTTAAATTTATACACAGTGTTTAAGGTCATAAGACGAAGAAGCCTATTGATTTTCAGCGATTTCCGATAATTAGTGCCAGAGTTATGGCCCTTGATCACTTCAAAAAATCTTGTGGACGCTCTAGAGGCCAAAGTTAATATCCGATTGACTTCAAATTTATACACAGTGTTTAAGGTCACAAGACGAAGACGCCTATTGATTTTCAGCGATTTCCGAAAATTAGTGCCAGAGTTATGGCCCTTGATCACCTCAAAAAATCTTGTGGACGCTCTAAAGGTCAAAGTTAATATCCGATTGACTTTAAATTTATACACAGTGTTTAAGTTCATAAGACGAAGAAGCCTATTGATTTTCAGCGATTTTCCGATAATTAGTGCCAGAGTTACGGCCCTTGATCACTTCAAAAAATCTTGTGGACGCTCTAGAGGCCAAAGTTAATATCCGATTGACTCCAAATTTTTACACAGTGTTTAAGGTCATAAGACGAAGAAGCCTATTGATTTTCAGCGATTTCCGATAATTAGTGCCAGAGTTATGGCCCTTGATCACTTCAAAAAATCTTGTGGACGCTCTAGAGGCCAAAGTTAATATCCGATTGACTTTAAATTTATACACAGTGTTTAAGGTCATAAGACAAAGGACAAAGACGCCTATTAATATTCAGCGATTTCCGATAGTTAGTGCCAGAGTTATGGCCCTTGATCACCTCAAAAAATCTTGTGGACGCTCTGGAGGCCAAAGTTAATATCCGATTGACTTTAGATTTATACACAGTGTTTAAGGTCATGAGACGAAGAAGCCTATTGATTTTCAGCGACTTCAAATAATTACTGCCAGAGTTATCTCCCTTGATAACTTCAAAAATTCTTGTGACGCTATAGAGGCCAAAGTTACTATCCGATTGACTTCAGATTGATACATAGAGTTTAAGGTGTTGAAAGGAACAAGTATTTTGATTTTCAATGAATTTAGATAACTGAACAGCTAAATCCATGATATTAAATGTTTCATGTATATACTAATTGTTAGCGTGGGGTAAAACTTTATAAAAAGCAATAAAATTCTAATGATTTTCTGATAATTACATAATGAGTTGTTACTCTTAATCAGTTTTTAGTGTATTACAAATGTTTCTTTTCCGAAATTAGTAAAAATATGCGACAACCCTTGTTGACTGCCCGGACGATTCAGCTGCTGTGGGCGTATGTTTCGTTGCCTGGCAACCTATCTTTTATACTGTCGATGGCCTACAATGCATGAAGATCTAACCAGTTGTATTGGGAGATTACATCAGGGATAAAACGAGTGGCTTTTGACCTATGACGACAGACATCGATTAATCAATCAGCGTTGAAGCTTCTAGGTGTTTAACCACAGTTCCGCTCACAGAGCGCCGAGAAGTCGCCGTAGCAAACCGTTTCATTGGCTATTTCCTCACATGAATAAGAACACCAATAACAACTCCTCCAGATCCTAGTGTGGTAAAGACAAGTAAAACGAAATTTTGAACAACGGAAATGACAACTTTTTCGATGGCTTGAAAACAGCATGGGTTATTTATTTCTGCTAGATCCAAGTATCTTTTCTGTAGCTATAGAAGCAATATGTAGCATCTAATGGCGCACACAACCGGATATCATTTTTGTGCAGGTATTTAAATAAAAATAGCCTATCTGAGAAACAAACTGTTGTGTCTAATGGCACACAAAACCGTTTCTGTAGCTATAGAAAAAGCATACTCCGCGCAGTGTTGCGTTTGATTAGAGGTAATCCAACTACACACTGATATTATGAGTGGATATTGTTGTTTTAAATTTTGATTTGTCAGTAGTCCGTCTATCAACCAATCACTAGCTACCAATATTGGACCAAATATGTTTACATAACGTTACGTCATGACTCACGATTTTATTATGCCTAATTAACCCGTGCATAGCAGAATACTGCAGTAAAACTAATTGCGTGACAAACGAGGCTATCAAGTCGAATGAAATGTAAACAATACTGTTTGGAAACGAACATACTTTCACCGTTTTGAATACCTTAAATCACTGTTCAAAGTTTTAGGGAAGACCCAGATTAAACGAAGGACTGTCATGTTGCTGTACTTAAGTGATAGCTTTCATTGAACGCGGGCCCGTATCTACAGGGGGGGCATCCCCCCCCCCCCCCGCTCAGAAATGCCCCCCCCCCCCCTCAGAAATTGCTAACAATCATTAAAGTATACACAGTACCTTATATTAACCTAAAAAAGCTATTTTTTTTTGTTTGAATACTTATTTTAAAATGCTTATTAGACGCCTAGGCAACTACATAGCATGATGCTTACAACAGTCTCTTAGAATGACCTTTCCGAAAATTTCCTCAAAATGTTCGCCCCCTACCGAAAGGTAATGCCCCCCCCCCCCCCGCTTAATGGTGTCTATATACGGGCCTGATTAAACGGAAAGAATAGACACCCTCCCGCATAAGTTCAAGAAACAGACGCTATCCCAGCAATGGTCAGAGAGGGATTTCTCGGGCCATTGCTTCAGGAATATGTAGAAAAAGGAGCATTACAGAACCGGATATCTATTGGAACTAAAGAAACAATTTGTATCCAGTATTCTAAAAATAAATATATTATATCTACTATAGAAACACGCTGTAGTGTCTAATGCCGCGAAGAACCGAATATGAATTTATGTAGCTATAGGAAATGAAATAGGGTTTAACATCCTATTGTTCTGCTCCGACTGGGAGGATGAAGGTGGTCATGTATGCTAAACGGTGTGGTAAAAGGACATTATGGTCCACTCTTGTTTCGAATTCCAACTGCCAAATGATCTTTAAAGTACAGGCCATTGTATCCACGGGACCTTGGTTTTACGTCCCACCCGAACGACTACACAGCAGTCCACGCAAGACCCTCCTATACCTCCACCCCTTACAAGGGGGAACCACGTAGGAAAATCGTGCTTCGGTCGGGTTTATTTCAGGTATATACAATCAATTAAGTCAATGTTTTTAGCGTGGGGATTGACTAATAGTTAATTTGTTCCTGTTCTAAACGAAAATTCAAAAACTTTAACGCAATTTTTAAAAATAGCCAAATTCTGGCTGTATTACTGAGCAAAATGGCCATTCACTGTATACGTGCGAAGAAAAATGACAGCTACCATTTAATTTTCGTACGTTTGTTACGTACGGTTGGAACTATAGATGAAAAAATGCTAATATGTAGCAGTATTTTATCTTGAACGTTGTCCAGACATTATTTTGTTGCGAACACTGACCGTCATTGTGCACCAATCCTCATCTCTTGACACCCCCTCCCACCTAGGGACAAGACATAGCCTCCAACGTTTTCAACTTACACTTCACCTAGAACCGTTGCCCAGTTACATGTATGTCTTCAACAATTTAGGGTCGCATGTCAAACCTCGTGGGTTTTCTCTGGGTCTTTCGAGAATCTCCCCAACCCACACTTCTAAAGCCCCCATGCGCAATTGAACTATTGAAATAAAAAAATTGAACTATTAGTCCGGGGCCGACATGACCTAGTCTCTCTCTCTCCAACTTCCTCAACGATGGTAGAACGTCGTTGGTCATTGATTTATCGCAATTCTCGCCATTTTAAAATAATCATGCTAAATATTGACAAGTAGTGCGTAAAGTATGTTACACTATATGCATGACTACTGATGCATACATGTTACATAACATTTGGAACATGTAAATTTATCGCCAGCTGTGCATTTCCTGTCACACTGGGTTTTTCTAAAATGAAACGAAATAAATCAATGGGGTTTAGTATCCAACTGCATTCTAAGGATGCAAAAGCGTTTTATATAGCTGAGGCGTTGGAGGCGCCAGCCTCCTCGCGAAAAAAAATCAAAGAAGTTGAAAAAATAAAACGGGAGAGAAATGCTAAAACCGACGAGAAAAATGAAAATGTACCCTAGTTAGGGAGGGCCCTAAATGCAGACAAAAGGGCCCCACATCTGAAATGAAATGGGTTTTAATCTGGGCCAACGGAAACGGGCCCCACATCTGACAAAGGGGCATCTCTGGTTAAGGGAAAGGGTCCCCGAGTCCGAGTCAATCGTTTTTTATACACTGTTACTGTCGAATCCACTACTGAATGAGAATGCAGTCATTGCATTAGCATAAATATCATCAACCAACCGCGAAAAAGGGCCTTCAAAATAGTATAGCATCCGCCGTGATAAACCTTAAAACGCCCCTGGATGGATGTACATCGATGTATATATATGCAGATCTATATGGTGATGCAAGCTTAATTCTTAGTTATAACAAATTCAGATGCGTGCGTCATCTTTCTTTATTTTGCACTTCTTGTTAGAACATTGAGTGTAATTCTATGATTCACAAAATGTTGTCTTTGATTCCCGGAGCTGAACAGTAGGACGTTAAACCTCACTTCATTTCATTTGTCTTTGATTCACGTATCGATAACCTACGATCGATCGAATCTGTACATCTGTCGGTCAATAATTGTTAGTGTAGTGAACGAGTGAATAAATCAACACTGTTGACATAAATGTACCGTTCAAACGTACACCCGAAGTTTATATGGTTCTATGCCATAATATTATGGACGGAATATTGGGGGAAAAGTGAACTCACGTGACACCGCTTAATGGGGGCTACGCCAATGATATGGCACCGAAGGTAGCACAACTACTGGCTACATTTCTTCGTGGATTCTTTTCAATTTTATTTTGCAGGACCCCAGTCGATTTTGACGTTGTTCAGGTATTTCTACTTTCTTATAAACCGGGGTGTACATCAGATCGGTGTCTGTAATTCTTTCAAGAGAGAGAGAAATGGGGTTTAAAACGTCCATTCGATACAAAGTAATTCTTTCAAAACGGCGAACGCCTAAACATAGAGATAATGCGACTTGGTGATCGGGAATACTTAATTTTGCGCATATTTTTTTTTATTCTTCTATAAACATTAGAACTGTAGGTAAATTCAAATGCAATTAAAGACTGAATTTATAAAATAAAGCAGATCAGTAGGACGGAGGACCTGAAAATGACATATCCAGTCGTTTGGATCGGACGAAAAATTTAGGTGTAGACATTACCGTGCACTTAAAGGGACAATAACATTCTTGCTGGCTTGGTAGCTCCAGAAAATAAATAATACCCTTATTATAAGTAGTAGATGTTTAAGTGTCCTACCTGTTGTGTAAATTATCCATTACAACCTATTTTACTTGTCCAGAGGGTTCGAAAATATTTTAAAATCCAAGTCACATTTGAAAAGGTTTACGTTAGACTTTTCAAATCAATTGGTTGAATTTTTCCAATTTTTCAAAATAGGTGTGTTAAGATGAAATTTATATCATCATTTAATTGGAATATTCTAAAATAATACGATTTGTTGACCAGAATGAAGATTGGGACATATTATTCAGTTGCAACAAGAGTGTTATTGGGGCTTTAAAAGGGCTCTTGGCAGCTGCCATCTGATATAAGATTAGGCCGTATATAGCGCCTATAATATATGTCCGGGCATAATTTTCCCCTTAGCACTTTTTGGCGTAAGCCCGTTTTCATTAGCCCAATCGGAGCAGAACAGTAAGGACGTTAAACCCCATTTCGCTTTTAACTTAGAAGAAACCTCTAGAGATTAAATTATCTTAAAATTTAGTTTTGTGTGATTCAGACATATTCACATATATATATATGTACGTAAGTACTTAAATCAAACAAGCAATTGAGTGACAGACGGTTACATAAAAAAAAGTTAGAATGTGGTAAACATTCGATTCTAGGTTCATAACAGATATCTCTTGGGAAGTTTTGTAAGTAAATTTCCATAACCATGTAAGGGTGGGTTTCGACACCATTTGACTAAATTGACCAATAGCACTAATTATTTGCATCCTATTTGAATGTGGTAAACATTTGATTCTAGGTTCATAAAAAGGTTATCTCTTGGGAAGTTTTGTAAGTAAATTTCCATAACCATATAAGGGCCGGTTTCGACGTCATTTGACTTAATTAACCAATAGCACTAATTATTTACATCCACGTCTGACAAAGAGACTCATGGTGCTACACTTGTCCTTTTTAGCAAACGAACCCATCGGATACTAATGATAATTGAATCGATGACATACTCAGTAATTTAAACCGCACACATGGAGCTAAGCGAATTGGGCGCAATGACTGCATGGCTTCAGATATGCTACGATTCGAGCATGCACACACATCCAGAGTTTTGTGAAAACGAAATATTGAGTCAGTATTATTTATGACGCCCACACACTGGTCAATTGTTGCAAAAAATGACGGTTCGCCAATAAATAAATCTATGGACTTCAGATTTCTTCAATCATATTGACATCAATTATTTCGAGCTTCAATATCGCATAACACGCTCAATATAATTGCCATAATCAAGTATTGTGTGTGGGCCGCCTTACACTGGGTGTTCATGTCCAATAACTCCTCTAACATATAACGGAATTCAAAAACTTACTCGCCCCCTTCCTCCCCCGGGTGGAGACAACCTCCGCAGACTCCCGCCATGTCCCAGTGTTTTAGATTCAAAATGCCTTGGCACTAGTTATTATAATAACGGATTTGTCAGAGATAGATATCTCTGTCCGTTATTGTTCCTCTCTATACGCAAGTAGTATGAAAATAAGGCTTTTCTCCATCTCTGTTCTAAGGCTATTTTAGAATCCTTACCGTCTATTTTTCACCGAGATTCCTCTTTGATCACCAAACGGAATCATTTTCTGTCACACCTGACACAAATTTATAAAAAGCCAACACCATTTTCATGTCGAATCGTGCGATACAAATACAAAAACAACATTCATTGGAATAGAGCCGCCATTTTCAAACTAACGCTCAGCCACTCTTGCAAATTTGGGACTGGAATTTTACCGTAAACGAAAATTCGTGCTGTACACGGTCCACATACATGAATAATTTTTCAATAAAATCTATAAAATAGAACAACGAATTACATTGACGTTCACAAATATTTTAAATAGTCTATATGTTATTCTCGTGTACAGTGAGAATTTTCGTTTACGGTAAAATTCCAGTCCCAAATTTGCAAGAGTGGCTGAGCGTTAGTTTGAAAATGGCGGCTCTATTCCAATGAAAGTTGTTTATGCATTTGTATCGCACAATTCTATATGAAAATAGATTTGGATTTTTATAAATTTGTGATGGATATGGCAAGAAATGATTCCTTTTGGCGACCAAGGCAGAATCACAGTGAAAAATAGACGGTAAGGATTCCAAAATAGTCTTAGAACTGAGATTGGGAATAATCCGGGAAAAGCCTTATTTTCATACTACTTGTTAATAAGGCTGACTAGTAACGTAATGGAGAAGCGTAGCGAAAACAAATTTACGTTACTTGAAGTAACTACCTTGGCACTGGCTAACTAACCAAAACGTACCATATAGCTGTCTTGGAAATAACACAAGTTACAATTTTATGATTACACAATTTATTGAGTTTAATACTACTCGACGTTTCGACGAGAATAATCTCGTTTTTAAAGCCCCAATAACACTCTTGTTGTAATTGAATGATATGTCCCAATCTTTATTCTGGTCAACAAATTGTATTATTTTACAATATTCAAATAAATTGATGATACAAATTTCATCGTAACACACCTAATTTAAAAAATTGGAAAAATTCAACTACATGATTTGAAAAGGTTAACGTAAACCTTTTCAAATGTGACTTGGATTTTAAAATATTTTCGAACCCTCTGGACAAGTAAGATATGACGTAATGGGTAATTTACACAACAGGTAGGACACATAAACATCTGGTACTTAGAATAAGACTATTATTTATTTTCTAGAGCTGCCAAGCCGGCAAGAGTGTTATTGTCCCTTTAACAAGCAAATGATAAAGATATGTGAATAGTAGACAAATATACACGGGGTGGGGGTGAGTGGACAAGAGTGATCGCTTATACAAGGGAAATTCAATAGACTATAAAACTGGGTAAGTAAGGGGGGGGGCTCTTGGAATTGTCAAGCCTGGTTTCATCGAGAGAGTCGGAAGGAACTGTCAAAGAAAAATGTCTATAGTCGCTCCGAAAGTTATCAAAAACGAGTTCCCTCGTGATATACACCATTGGCAAAACGTTATAGATCCCCACTGAATCCCCAGGCAGTTCAGAATCGAAATAAGAGTAGACGGTATCGACGATGTCCTCATTAATTTAACTTAGTTAATGAGAAGTCAGACGTTAAACCTCATTTTCTTTCATTTCATTCCACTTGTAGCTGTGAAAGTAAACTCGAGATATATAAGTACATACAGACAAGCTTAGTTTAGTTGAACACGGTTAAGCAAACGCATCAATACGCCAATACTATTATTAGGCATACTTTTTACATACATGTAAGTATTTCACTTGGCCGAAGGGTTAGACCGTGCGCCCTGTATCAAATGGTTGAGATTTCTCGGTTGTATGTGACAAGCAGTGGGGTCGCCTGTACAACTTCGTGGGTTTTCTACAAGTCCCCCGGATTCCTCCCACTGCTAAAGACTCCTACAAGCAAACGAATTATAGAAATAAAATAGTTTGTGTCGAGTTTACGTTACCCACCACCCCATCCCGTGTATATGTACACATTGACGTGCACGAAAATTGACCAAATGTCCTTGTCCGGGCATCATTTATCCCACTGCATATTCCGTTCGCCCATCTTCGATGAAATGAAATAGGGTTTAACGACCTACTCTTTTGCACCTAACCTGGGCTAATGGAAGACGGACATACGCCATACAGTGTGGCCTACTATGAGGGAAATTTTGCTCGGGCAGCGGCGCTACGACCTACTCTTATATCGAATTCCAACTGCCAAGGGATCTTGGATCTTTTACGTGTACTCCACAATGTGTACACTGGACCTTCTGCATCACTGACAAGGGGAAATCACGCCGGAAAATCGAGATGAATTTTCTCGGCCATTGCAGGGTTCGAACCGTCTTCGATAGCCCGGTCGGTGCAGGGAAGTATAGGGAAACTTTATTTTACTTCAATTCACTCCCACAGCCGGCGCAGAAAAGTAGGACGTCAAACTTCAAACCCATATCATTTCATTTATCTCAATGATGCAAACAGCGGTGTACGTTTATTTTAATTTTTACTTGCCACTCACTGGTATACATTTAGCGCCATGTGTGACGCTAAACATCTAACATTCCGTAGTGGTATGCAATGTTTGAAGTAAGAATTCATGGGGTCGGTTGTTCAATGCTTCGTCAACTAATAACGCCTTCATAACATGAAGTTAACTACGAAAGTTCATTAGGGTCAATCAAACGAAAAAAAAAATAACGTTTTATCTTGTAATTACAAAATAGCTACCTCGTTATTACAGGACTACTATTTTGTTATTACAAGATAACAATCGTGTAATTACAAGATATGGAGAAGCCCATGCGTAATTTATTTCAAGGTTGTCATTCACTGGTTTATCGTAAGGCTAGGCTGACGCTGCTCTTTTTGTTAGGTTACAGAATCAGCATATTCATACACTTCCATTAATTGGTTACTTTCATGCTTCTATGAAAATCATAAAGTTAATACTCCCACCAATTTCAAACTCCCACCAACTACATTGTATATAAACACATTGATATCATTTATTAGTTCATGATTAATCAATTTCAGACAGAACGCTATCTATATTTTTCGAAAAAAAATTCTATAATTTTGATTTTCGGCCGTTTGTGTTTGTTTTGACTTTACACAATATTTATAGTCTGTAGAGTTTAGCGATTTTTTATTTTGTTTTCCATTTCTACAAAAACGGCCAAAAGTCGTCACGTTTCTCGCGAACTCACAAATCTGAGATTCTTAAGTTTTGAAAAAAAAGGCGTTAAAATGTGTGCGTATCCTCGTCGAGACGTCGTTTAGTATCAAACTTAAAGTGGCATTATGGGAGGTTAGATAAAGATCTGACCGTTCTCGCTATAATAGTTAAAGATAGGCTGGCACTGCCAGGCAGGATACGCCCACATTTTCGAGAGATGGACAGACAACAAGCAATACCGAAAGTGATTTTTCCTACATCTTTATGTCCTGTATTTCATACTGTATTGGGAGCAGCCATTCGAACTCAACCTTCCTTAGGGTGTAACGGTGATATAATCAAACGGTTTTTTAAATCGAATAATAATTGTGACCTCCAGAGGGACCACAAGCTAAAAAGGATGATTTTTCGGACAATCAGGGGCCATAATTCAGGAAATTACATTCCGTAAGCCGCAAATATCGAAAGGAACCAAGATCTTTGGGTTACAAACATGCATGTCAAGTTTCATCAAAATCGGTTCAAAATTGTGACCTCTATAGGGTCCACAAGCTAAAAACGTGATTTTTCGTACAATCAGGGGCCATAATCCATGAAGTTTTGATCCGATACATGCCAATATCGAAAGCAGCCGAGAACTTTTGGGGATAAACCTATATTTCAAGTTTCGTCAAAATCGGATAAGAATTGTGACCTGTAGAGAGTCCACAAACAAATTGTGGACGGACGGACGTCCGGACGGACAGGGGCGACGACATAATACGTCCACATGAAAATGTGGGCGTATAAAAAGTAGATAATATAAAGGGATTATGCTGACAATTTCAGGCAATTACTCGACTCTGTTCCGAGAAAACACGATTTTAATAACACTGTAGCGTCGGCTGTCATTGTTACAGTTGTTACAATAATAAACAATGTCTCGATTATCCATTTTTAATCATCAACAGCCGTTGAACAGCATACATGTATGTATATGATTCAAATCTATTTAAAATCGGAGGCGTGCGATGACATCGAGAGTTATGCCATGTTAAAAAAAACTCAAAAGAGAGACCCGCAATAGGAGGATTTAGCTCTTGCATACTGTATGTTTAATATGAACCCACTGACGTATATTTAGGTGAATATATTTTTTTTACATTTTTGATATTAACTTCACACATATCTTTTGGCTATTCAGATTAGCGCCGTTTCGTCTATATCCCTTTTAAACCATTGCCCTACAACTTTACTGCGCCAATTTGTTCCAGCAGTGCTTTAAAAAATGAACCACGATGGTGTGATTTTGATTCTCAGTTTGTATACGTGGCAGAGAGTAGGGTCGCATGTCCCATCTCGCTGGGCATTCTCCAGGCCCGGATCCAGGATTTTGTCGAGGAGGTAGGGGCACCCATTGGGGCAAAGGGTAATATGTTGCAACCTTAGATTTTTTGAGCGGAGACAATAAACCTAGTGAATGTTATCCATAAAGCTGTCTGTTATTATATATCGCGTTCACTAAATGCCATTTAAAGATAGGAGACGATGGTTATCGTCTATTAAAGGGAGATATGTGAACTACAAAAGTAACGAAGCAAACTAAAATGAAAATCAATTATGTCACTGGGGCTGACGGGGGACAACGGACCCCTGGATCCGCGCCTGTATTCTCATAGGCGTACGAGCCAAGGGGGGCAGGGGGCAGCTGCCCCCCCTAACTTTCGGGCATGCTGACTTTTCGGGCAGACAGGTAAAGTTAGAAAAAAAATATTTCATCTACTTGGCAAAATAAAGTGCCCGAAATCTAATAAAACACTAATTTTAAGGGGTGGAATAGCAGTAAAACGCGTTTGCGGCCATCAAATATTCCAAAATTTTCTTGGGGGGTCTATACAAGGTCAGCTTCGCTTCTTCGCCTCTCGAAGAAAACCGGCGCCGCTCTCTGTAAACCTGAAATTTTTTCGGGTATTTCTAGTTTTGCTTCCCTAACTTACCTAATAAAACGCTAATTTTACTCTTCTTTTAATTGAATACTACGAATTTGTACAGTGAAATTCCGCTTAACGACCAACTCATAATTACGGGCAACTCACGTATACGACCACATATTAAAAGAACCAATTTATTTCTTCTATATTCCTTATAAATTGAACTCAGTATTACGGGCAACTCACTATTACGGATTACGACCACCGAAGTCAGGCCCAATCAGTCAATTTCATTGTTTTTGTGAATCGCGATAACGACCACTGCATTATTGGGATTAATCAGCTCACGGCCGAGATCAATACGATAACGACCACTGACAGGGATTAGTCAATCTAACGACCGAGATCAAACAGTCGTGGTTGACTGATTTATCGCAACAAGTTAACGAGCAACTAATCTTTCTTTGTCGATTTCGTTTTTTAAACAATGAAATTTCTCATTGTTTGTTTAATTTAAACAGAGTTATTAATAATGATTAATGATTAAATGATTTAAACTCTTACGAGTAAATTTTGTCAAGATTATCATTTCTTATTCGGCCTTCGTCTGTTTGACTATGGATTGAAACATTTTGTCTGGAGTCACTCTACTTTGTGCGCCATTTTTCGGACATCGATTAGTATTTGTAAATGCAGCTGCAACAGTCTGGTTGGATGGTTGGAATTCGGAGTGGGATTTCGGTTACAAAATCATTCGCTAGAATAGCAGAAAACGCATTTGCGGTGGTTAAATTTTCAAAATTTTCTCCGGGAAGCTGAGGCTCCCATACCACGCGACGATTGATTGGTTGTTTGGAATTCGGGTCAGCAGGCAGGCTGTACTGGACCAAATTAAAGCTGCTGTATTCAAAGGCTGGAATAGCCGGAAGGCGCGATTGCGGCATTTAAATTTTCAAAAATTTTCCCAACTTCGTGTAATGTAAACGATTCACCCCCACCCACCCCCACCCTGCTCAGCTATATAAAAAAAAAATAATGCCTTGCATCAATGAAATTACATCACAAAGTGATCCTACATCAGTATAAAAATTGTTTCTCTGTTTAAAAAGCTCAATTTGTATGTATGCCTATGTAATTTAGAGACGATGATGGCAGATTTCATGAACAGAAACCTGGCAAACCCCCTCCTGCAAAAATTCCTGGATCCGCCCCTGGAGTCGAGATATTTAATTTTGTTCGATATGTTATGTCGAAGTGAACTGACCCAGTTATTGATTCTAGTGATCTCAGTTGTATTTTAATCTAAAATAGGTTTGAACTGTTAGCCTTCTAACATCTTCAAAGGGGACAAACCAGGGACCCTCCTCAACCCCAGGGGAGGTGTAAGATAACCCCCTTCTTG
The DNA here is from genome assembly GCA_948474765.1 of Patella depressa. Taxonomy (NCBI): domain Eukaryota; kingdom Metazoa; phylum Mollusca; class Gastropoda; family Patellidae; genus Patella; species Patella depressa. The sequence continues at coordinate 16,326,865 of OX419720.1, forward strand.
GACCCCCCCCTACTCCTCGGATGTTTTCGGTGTAGGCCTACATATAATATTCCGAAGAGCATCTTATAAACAGTTCAATATATCTTTGTTTTGAATAACTTTTGTGTTTCCTACGCAAAATTGATTTTAATATACAATTATTATTCCGGTTATACAATATTATGGAATATATTGTTGTATATTTGTGCCTTTTGTTAACGACAAATGCTTGTGGTTTTTATTGTAAAAGAAATTTGTTTTTGATATGTGTTGAATAATTAATAATGCATTATGTAAGTTTTAGATAAAGAGCTGGTCGTACTTACTAAAATGTTCAAAAATAAATAATGTAAAGCAAAAATGTATTGAATTACTTTATTTTGATCGAAGTTATCTTTGTTTGAAGTTTTGGCAGGATGTCACTAATTTCTTTGTTATCGTAGCAACGGCACTTGACAATCGGGATTTTTAAAATAATCTTATTACATCGCGTTCTTGTTTTAATCCATTTGAATCTCGGATATCCCATGATCTAAAGAGTTGATAATAGATTTGGTGTGTGAATAAATGTCTAAATAATAGTTTATATAACATTTGAAGCTAATATAAAGACCAGCAATAGACTGACTGGGCTCTTACATAACGCATCTTTAACAATATATGTGTACGCCTATTATAGAATGAATAATTGTATATTATATCAATCAACATATGGATGATATGTGTGTGTTCATTTAGCAACTTTTATTACAAAGCGACGCGTGAATACCTGTTGGTGCAATTAATCTACATTTGATTCTATAATTATTCGTATGTCACAATCGCAGATGAAAATATGGATTCAATTATCTAAAAATAAACACAAGTGCTATAGATTAAACCAGTTAGTTAATCGGGCATTATGCAAGAGCTAAATCTGCCTATTGCAGGCCTTTCGTTAGGCCTTTGATGTTATATGAATTATTAATTAAGACCACACTCAACTCTCGGTGTTATCATTTTTAATAGATTTAAATATAATTTGTGGTTGATAATTTAAGGTAAATATGGATAATCTAGACTTTGTTTATTATTGTAACAACGGTAGTAATGGCAATCGGGGCTCACTCTTAACAAATCTATCGGCGATAACTTGGATCAGTTTGAAGTAACTAACGTTCGAAAACTAATGGTAGCTGCCAGTTAGCTGGGTCTGGCAAATTAACTGATATTTTCATCACATTCCCTTTTCATTATCTATTTTTTAATTTTTGTAACGAAAATTGCCAACTCTTTATTTAATCTTAGGCCTTTACATTCTATCCAATAAGATAGCTTCGTTTGTCACACTAGTTTTTCTGCAATATTCTGCTATGCACTGGTTAATTGGGCGTACTAAAATCGTATGTCATGACGTAACGTTATGTAAACATTTGGTCCAATTTGGAGCTCTGTTTTAAACGTAATGATATTGTTACGCTGTTAGCTATTGGTTGTTAATCGGACAATTGACCAGTCATAATTTGGAACAGAATTTTGCTTCCATTAAAGCATTAATCGGACTATTAACCAGTCATAATTTGGTACAGAAATTTGCTCCCATTACGTGTTAAGTGAGATCTGTAATCAAGGAGTGCGTTTTGATTTGATAGTTGTTGTATATTTCTTGCACTGTCTATGTAGTTTATCTTGTCCGCAGCTTTGTCGAGGTCTTTTCGGTTTTGTTTTGCATGTAGTGTGGTGCTCTACTATTAAAAGGCACGTCGCGTGTAAATATAACTCCATTCCACAGGGTTGAACATTAAGATATGGTTTGCCATTGTAAATAATTAGATATTCCCGATGAGATACACACCTAACCACACCAACGACACGCACCAATATGAGGTAAGGGTAACAAATATTACCAAAAAAAACCGAAAAAACAAAACAAAAACCCCCCAACCTTTTAACATTGCATACGAATTGGAAATTCGGGATATATGTACAGACCACCTTACTTCATTAGCCTATTTTTGATTTTTTATGAGGACTAAAAGGGAAATGTGTCTCGCCTTTAACTTGATTAAGGGTGCATCGGTTTGTCTACACTATTGAAGAATTCCGTTTTACAAACAGCGGCGCCGGTCTTCCTTGAAACCCCCTCACACCCCACACCACCCCAGAAAGTTTTGGAATATTTGACGGCTGCAAACACGTTTTCTTGCTATTTCAGCCCGTGAACAAAACCTAATTAAGGTTAAGGCGTCTGACTCGAATTCCAATCAATCGTTTACAGTCCACGAAGACGGGGCCGTTGGGAGAAAATTTTGAAAATATAACTGCCACAAACGCGTTTTCCACTATGCTAGCTGGTGAATACAGCAACTTCAATGTGGTCCAATATAGTCTACCTGGCTGACCCGAATTCCAAACAACCAATCAATCGTCTCGGGGTATGGGGGCCCCACCCTCCCGGAGAAAATTTTGAAAATTTTGAAAATTTAACCACCGCAAATGCGTTTTCTGCTATTCTAGCCCGCGTAATCAACTCCTAAAGTAACCAATGGTTTTGTAAACGAAATCCCACTCTGAAATTGAACCATCCAATCAGCCTGTTGCAGCTGCATTCACAAATAATAATCGATGCGCCAAAATTGTCGCACAAAGTAAAGTGACTCCAGACAAAATGTTTTAATCTATAGTCAACTCAGTACAAATTCGTGGTATTCAATTAAAAGAAAAGTAAAATTAGTGTTGGTGGCAGTTAGTGGAGCAAAACTAGAAATGCCTGAAAAAAATCCATGTTTTCAGTCAGCGGCGCCGGTTTTCTTCGAGAGGCGAAAAAGCGGAGCTGACCTTGTATGGACCCTCAATAAAATTTTGGAATATTACCGCCGCAAAGGCTTTTTACTGCTATTCCAGCCCGTAAAATTAGTGTTTTATTTAATGTCGGGCACTTTATTTTGCCAAGTAGATGAAATAATTTTTTTTTCACTTTACCCGTCTTTCACTTTACCCCGTGCACCCTTGCTCGTACGCCTATGAGGTGTGCTAAAAAAAAAACCAACAAAATGAAAAGAAATATAAAAGTATTTTGAATATGTATTTTTACACGAAGACCCTTTTGTATTGTCAAAGATAAGTGGCCTGCACAAATAGTTTAAATTAGTCATGTTGGAGTTATTTCCCTTAATTTTAGTTTTCACATCACATGGGCAGAATATTTACACCTTTATTACATTAAAATTTTTATGATTAAAATTAATTTATGGATATTAGGAGCATTAGGTTTTTTTTATAAAAAAAAATCTGTTATTAGTTATATAAGACGTTGTTATTCGCTGATAAGTTTTTCAGTGTTTGTGCAGTCATTGTTTTTTTAAGGCGAGTGAACGCTCTCGAGCGCCTACAGCTCACCTGAATGTCGACCGAGGGGAGTTTTTTTTCCCTCCCCTTAAAATTGACAATCACTCTCCTTTACAAAGTCATTGGGGGTTTATTAACATTTATCTACCAATCACTCTCCTTAATATCAGATCCTCCTTAATATCAGATCACTCTCCCTAATTTCTAAATCACTCTCCTTAATTTCTAAAGCATTCCTCTTATCGAAACTGGGAGAACCCTTCAGGAGAGCCATTTTTTCAATTTGTTGACTGAGGGGAGCTTTTTTTGGCTCTCCTCTGAAATACAAAAAACGACTGTTTGTGTACGGTACAGGACATAAATTATTTTTGCAGATTCCCCAATCGCCACGCCTCGGCCAGTAAACTTACTTCCTTGAAACTTACATCCTTGACCTTGATCACCGTTCTCAGCATCCGATTAAGGAAGAGACAAATTAAAAATAAATCTTTGACTTACAAATCGCTAACATTATTCATGAACGCATCAAATTTTTATACATAAATACACTTATAAGCCCCGATACATCAATGAGATGTGGTGACGACCTGAACCGTTTAATTAACAGGATTTTATTTTGGCCTAATGGCCATGTTCTTGGCACTTGACTTTCTTTAATAACCGACGATATACGAATGGTTTGTCCATACACGAATGGTTTGTTCCAGGTACGGAAGCCGTCACAACAATGATTGAACATTCTATTTGGTAAACTAGTAAAAGTCGTTCGATACGGTAGTAAATATGTCGGCATAATGTCTACTTATATTGAGTTCAACGGTAAGTATAGGATGTCTATGATAATATATCTGCAGCACAAGATCTACTCGCTATAAATTTATGATAAAATTACAAGCTGAAGCATTGATTACTTACTTCCAGTTCCACTCCCGAAGGCGAAAAAGAACAACGCCCCGGCGACAGCTTTTGCACTTTAACCAGTTCTCGTAGTGGTAGAAACTTCGGCAATCATGTTTCTATTTCCATCATTTTTATATACCGAAAAACTAGGGGTTAGCCTTAGCCGTCTGTACACTACTAGTACACATGGAACTTTCTTTTAGGTTAGGGTCTGGTCACTGGTGTTTAAGTTTAAAACCTATAATAATACAAAAATGGGAGTTACATCAAACATGAATGCCAAGACTTCAAATTATGTTACATAAAAACATTTTAAATAGCCTACCAGTACTAGTTCCTTTAGGAACTGTCTCTGAGCGGGCAGAATGTCCAGACAGTTCCTAAGGAACCGCCGTAATTGCCATGAATACGTGTACCTACACTGCGTTTTAGTTTTACTGATATGGGATAAAATCAGTTCTGCACGATTTTGACAGGAAACGTAAATTGAAGCATAATAGAAAAACAAAAACTTGAAAAACTGATCATGACCCGGTCAAACACCAAATATCAAGAAAATTCATCACATAAACTAAAGGGATTATTATTCTCCAACATGCCAGGGCACAGATAACATAAGATGAGACTAAAATTGAACAATTATGACTCCAAATATAATGGGGAGACTAAGCGACGTTGATGTTTTTTGAAGAACCGTTCTATAACGTCATCGATATCTAGCCCCATAGTTAGGAGATAAACACTTCCTATTACGTATTTAGAGAGGGTTTATTGTCCATTTAAAACCATGCTTGAATCATTAGAATGGATAATTCAAGCATGGTTAAATGGACAATAAACCCCCTCTAAATACGTAACAGGAACGTGTTTATTGATAATGTAGCTCAAATATTTAGGGATTTTCTTAGGAACTATTTAGGAAACATTTTTACACCTATTTTAAAAAGCCGTTATTTGCCCACGTGCTTGCGTTCATTTTTCAAAATATTGTCAACACAGATTTAGGCCGTCCTGGCTTTCCTTCAAATTTAAAATTCTGGATTCTCAAGTGGCTAGTAAATGAATTATGAAAGAAAATATTATTCGGATATCAATATAAATTTTTTGTTAACGTTTGAAGATTTTTTTAAAAGAACAGGAAATTAGTCTTACTGTGGCATTTAATTAAAGAGACAGGTGTTAGCGTGATAGCAATTCCGGCCTGCTATCCGAGACTAAAAGAGGGGTAACTCTTGGCAACAAAGGTGGCTTCGCTTCGTGAGTTTCATGTAAGTTTTCAGTCTTTATTATTTTATTTGCAATCCTCAAAAATAATGATAAAACTATGACAGTGATGGCTAGCCTAAGCCAGCATCATCTGGGACCCCTACCTTCAAAGAGATATCAACAAGCTCGAACGCGTCCAGAGATCTGCTGTCCGATTCATAAAGAAGGTCTACCGATCAGAGGGCTGTGTATCTTCCATGTTGAAGGATCTGGAGCTACCCACCCTCCAAGAAAGAAGACGTCACCAGAGATTGACCTTCTTATACAAGGTGGTGGAAGGGCATGTGCAGGCCATTAATATTGAGCACTACCTGAAATCTCAGAGAGTAAAACGTACTATCAGAGCAGAGCTAAAAAAATTTGAAGACTTTACACATACTAACATTTTATTAAATTCAGTTAACAACAATAGCAAGTGTTTTGACATTATTCCAACTAAAAGTGACAATTACAAACATTCATTCTTCCCAAGAACTCTATTAGAGTGGAATAGACTTAGTGATAGTGTTGTGAAAGCAGATACCATCAAGTGCTTCAAGTCAGAATTGGTCGCTTCAACGTATTCCTTCAGATTCAGATTCAGATTTCAAGTGGTTGCTATGTATACTATTCTGACGTTGTCAAATAATGTCAATTTTGGCATGTTTAGGCCTATATTCATCTGCTATTTTCGACTCCCTCAGTCATTGTATTTTCAAGCGATTTCTTGTGACTAATGACTTATTATTAGGTAGATCATGTTAGCCAGACTTTGATCAAACCCTGATTTTAAAAAAAAATCCGCTAAGTAAACATTGATTGGTGAGTGAAGTTATATCCTACCAGAAAAGAAAATGACTGTGACTGCCTTGTTACGAATATATTTAGATACCTGAAAAGGGTTTTAATTAATTTATGACTGATTTTCTACTGTTTTATGTATTTCAGAAATGTGTTTTCATAAAAGATGATGTTTGAAAACGGTGTGATAGTCATATGTGCAGAATTTCTTGAAGATATTTGCCAATAAAGATTTGAGTTGAGGAAGATCATCTAGCACAAAAATTAAAAAAGTACACTGTAATATTTATATGCAGTAATTCGCCTTTATAATTCAGAGGGGGTTTATTGTCCATTCGACCACACTTTTCGACCAATCATAATCGAGGAAATTTCTAATTTGTGCTACAATTATGGTTAATGTTAACTTAACTTGTCAGACGACCATCTGCCATAATTGAACCATCTGATGATAATGGATGAAACACATGACTGTGACGCTTTTCTTAATTTATTTTGGGGGGTTGGGATGGCCTAGTGGACTAGAGTGCCGCACTTAGACCTCTAGCTGGCCGGCCACCTCTGGCTTGCGGCTGTGGTTTTGAGCCCTGGTGTGAGCGTATGTGGCATGGAGATGGGGCGCCTTCTCAACCTCGTGGGTTTCCTCCGGGCACTCCGGTTTCCTCCCACTGCTAAAGACCCCTACGCGCAAGCGAATTATTGAAATAAAATTAAACCATATGTTAGTCCCGAAATGACCTAGTTTGTGTTGAGTGGACGTAAACCTCATTTCTCTCTCTCTCTTAATTTATTTTTATGTACACTCCCCACCCCCACTGGATCAGCCACTATTGATTATATTGATTATATTTTATTAACGTTGATTTGATTGATATTTTTATTCAGGGGAGAATCCAATCTTCAAATGGAATATTTGAGAAGTCAATTTTTAATTAATACTTATACGTTCAGAATTTAAATGACTCAGACTAAATCAAAATGAGACGTTGCAAGTAAGTTTCCCAATTTATTAATTCTTATATTATTCTTTATTGAGCTGAGGGGGCTCATGTGGCTCAGTGGGTAAGACGCTGGCTCGATCCCTGCATTGGCCGAGAAAGTTCATCCAGATTTTCCGGCGCGGTTTTCCCGGTCAGTGATGTAGGACGTAGGGCCTGACAAGGACAGCTGTCTAGTTGTTCGAATGGTACGAAAAAACCGAGGTCCCATGTACAAATTGGTGTGCATGTAAAATATCCCTTGGCAGTTGGAATTCGATATAAGCGTAGGCCGTAGCGCCGCTGCCCGGGCAAAATTTCCCTTATAGCAATCTGATTAAAATACAGATACTATTTTGTTTCATTTTTATAGTTCAAAATTTCATTTTACTTGTCTTTACTACATTAGGATCTGAAAGACTTGTTATTTAATTCGTGTTCTGATTGAAATGAGGGGTCAGCCAATCAAATTGTCTGTTGCATCTAGGGTTTGACCTTTTTTGTGCGGAATTATGGGTAGGCATTATCAGCGATAGAAAACAAAACAAAGCAACAACGATTCTGATTAGTTAATCGAGTGACCGAGGTTATAGGGTCAAATGTCGCGTGCTTGACGTCTGAACTGGCTGAACGTGACCTCCCGCTATAACTTGTTAGATCTACATGTAGTGTAGGCCATCGAAATTATAAAAACCGAAACGAAATATAGATCTGAATTTTAATTAGATTGCCCTTATAGCACACTGTATGGCATATGCCGGACACCCCATGTTAGGATCAAACAGTAGGACGTTAAACCCCATTTCATTTCATTTATTTTATTGATCTGAAATGCTGTATCATTCATTGGTCAATCGGCCAGTAGAGGAGGTAATAATATGGCGCATGAAGTAAGTAGAACCTCACCAACGAGTCACTAAAAATTGGGATAACTGGACGAATCATCCATCTTTATCTACTCGACACTTACCTATTATATAAAGCACTAGCACTTTCAAAACAGTCGCACTATATTAATGTTTTGATATAATAATAACTCGCTATTTCTTTTCTTTTATTGGCAGATTTTCAAAAGTCAGACCTCTAATTAACCTATGTGTTATTGTAATTGCTTGTATCTGTACATTCCTCGCCATACGCTTTGCTACAGTTAGTCATAAAATGAAGTATATACCGCAACATGAATTTGTGGATCCACCTGATGGGAGAAGAAAAACCTTAATATACTTGGAATCTTTTCCAAGTTTTTATGAACTGAAAATGGGAAGTGAGCATTTTGTTAATTGTCCGGTGAATTTATGTGAATTTACCGACACTCCTAACAATTTTGATAAAAGTGATGCCGTTATATTTTACACTCACCATAAATCAGGCTCCCCTCCTGTCAAACAGCCAAATCAAATATGGATTTATTTTGCAGTCGAAAGTCCGATTCATTCCGGTAATGCAGAATTGGGAAAATGGACGAATTCATTTAACTGGACAATGACTTACAGATATGATTCTGATATGCGGTTCGGTTATGGAAAAGTAGTTCCAAAATTAAAGTTTCAAAATGATTCTATGATTGACAAAATGACTCGGAGTAAGAAAAAGAAACTTGTTGCATGGTTTGTTAGTAATTGTTATACACAAAGTAAAAGAAATGAATTTGTTACAGAACTGCAGAAAAAAATCAAGGTTGATATTTATGGAAAATGCGGATCTTTGACATGCGGAAAGGATAGTAACGATAATTGTTTGAAAATGTTAGACAATGATTACAAGTTTTATCTTTCATTTGAGAATTCCCTGTGCAAAGACTACATCAGTGAAAAAGCTCTACTTATGCTAAAACATAATATTGTGCCTGTGGTCCGAGGTGGTGCAAACTATTCGGCCATTTTACCTAAAAAATCAGTCATTCAAACATCTGATTTTAATTCTGTCAGTGAATTAGCAGACTATCTTGTTTATTTAGACAATAATCCAAAAGAATATGAGAAATATTTTGAGTGGAAAAAATATTATGATGTAATTGAACCTGAGCCATTTCCAGTTTGTGACTTATGTCAGCGTATTCGTAATTCATGTTCGTCCAATTTTGAAAAACAATATGACAATGTAGATAACTGGTGGCGTAAGGATATATGCTGGGAACCGAATGATATAAAATAAAGGTTGACAACTAATCTCTGGGTGTGGAACTAGACAAAAGCAGTTAACTACCGGTACATGCAGAAATGTTATATTAAAGTCATATTAAAGTCCGGTAAACGATGTAGAATTGTCCAAGGAACAAGCATGTAAAGTTTCATTTCACTGTCACTAGTCCAAAAATAGCCATATAGTAATTATAATTTATAGAAATTGTAAACAATTTCTGATTATGTCTATATTAAAGATTATTCTCAATTAGTTAATTATCTGCCGACATAAACCAAGCATTTTGACTTTTCAGAAATGAGCATGCTACATGTACATACCGTACATATGTAATCTGTTCACCCAGGTTGAAACCTATAAAAACCCTCCAGTTTAGCCTGCCTTATTATACATGTTTGTAAAGTAAATGTACATATATTACCATAAACTATTGTTATTATTGTTTCCAAATGATAAGATAAAATAATTACCGGTAATGCATGTTGGCATTGATCAAATTTGATGTTGATCAGAGTGTAAAACAAATGAAATCACTTGATTATTACTTCTCATTATATTATAAAATGATTAAGAAAGTTTAAAGGAGAACGTCTTATATTTATTACCTTTGTTAAAGCCCCAATAACACTCTTGTTGTAACTAAATAATATGTCCCAATCTTCATTCTGGTCAACAAATCGTATTATTTTAGAATATTCCAATTAATTGATGATATAAATTTCATCTTAACACACCTAATTTAAAAAATTGGAAAAATTTAACTAATTGATTTGAAAAGTCTAACGTAAACCTTTTCAAATGTGACTTTGATTTAAAATATTTTCAAACGCTCTGGACAAGTAAAATAGATCGTAATGGATAATTTACACAACAGGTAGGACACTTAGAATAAGGCTATTATTTATTTTCTGCGGCTGCCAAGCCAGCAAGAGTGTTATTGTCCCTTTAAGGTAAATGTATTTTTTGTGTGTGTAGGGGGGGGGGGGGGTATCTTCCTTTGACGGTAATTAAGAAAAATATTTCCGTATGTCACCAATTCTGTTTGTCATTATCAAGCTTATTGTTTTTGTTTGTGAAGGGTTGAGATAAGGAAGGTATATTCCATGTTTTATCAAAATGAATTCCATAGAAAAAACTGGTATTGCATTTCGAAGATTCAACCAATTAACTCTCCAAGTGCTATCAGAAATCCATTCACTATAACAAATTAAAGTTATAGATTCAATTTTGTAGCTCCATCGCGTTTTGCGATAACCAGATAAACATGTAATCCAAATTTATTTGATATTGCACTGATTAAAAGATTTAAAAATTATAAGCATGATATTCTTATAAACGTCCATTTTATGTTTATAAATGTTAAACTCTAGACCATTGGGTACTTAAAGACCTTTATAAACTTGTACATTGTCATTATTGTTATTGAATTTGTTTAAGAGTAAATTATTTACACATTTTAGTCAGCATTATAATATATTTTAACATTTCTTTTAGATACTTTATGAGCAACCGCTAGTCTGGCACCTCAATGTACCACATTATTTAATCATATGATTTTATGAAATTGTTATATTTTTATTTAAGAATAGTTTGTAATCGTCTGTGATCACTGGCAATTATTTTGTAAATAAAACTCTTTTTTATTTATTTATCTGATTATGCATGATTATTTGCGATTGTATGTCCAAATTGAGGTCATGGGATGATGATGTTATTATCTATGCAGTGGACATGGATCCAAGATACTTTAATTCACTTACAATGTATTTAGTTTTAAGCTGTGTGCTGCTTGAATTTATGATAATTAGTTAAATTAAAGCTGGGTGCATGTTGATTCAAATAATAGTAAACAATCAAACAGATTTGTGTAGCTGTTGTTTTTCGTATTAATGTGAGGTGATAAAGAACAATAAACCATTAAATTGTTTATCATTGACCTAAACAAGAGAATTGTGGTAGAATGTTTACATTTGGAATGATGATGAATGTCTTGACTCACATTGTCTTGACTCGATGATTCACATTTCCTGCTAAAGCTAAGCAATTTCATTGGTTGATGCTTAGAGACAAAATAAAGTTGATTCTAACTGATGGAGATTGATGGCTGAGTTCAATCGCGAGAATTTTCTACTTAGTATAAGATTAAATATTCAGAATAAGATTAAATATTCAGTTTGATTGCTCGATACTTTTCAAAAAGATAAATATGCAATTAATTACATGTAATACTGATTCTTCTAATCAGTATGTAGTATATGATTAACACAAAATGTTTTTGCTACTCCAGTCTATGTTATGTTTAGGGTTATTTTAAATCAATTTGTCCGGAATACGATTAATATAGTTGGTAGTAAGATGTTAAAATTCATTTCATTTATTAAAAATGGGATCAAATAGAAAAGTTTATTTTCATGGTGAAAGTTATGATGCTTTAACTTTAGATATATTTTATTTTGTTTGAAGAATATTTGATAATGATGTGTACTGTTAATGATATGTTTATTAATTATTATCAGGATTAGCTTTTATATTCCATGATTTACAAGTGTGGGAAATAATGCCTGCGATCGTATAATAGTGAGTTGACAACCTTTTGAACAAAAGGCATAGAAATAATTTTGTTTTGACTTTCTTAGAAAATTTGAAATTTCCTGCTTTAATGGTTTTAGTTTTAGAAAATATTGTTGATATTTTGTTATTCCTGAAACCTCCTCAGCTGCTCTCTTATTGCCTGTAATTTGCTGGCAGTAAAATTATGTGTTGTTTCAGGTACGCACTTACCTTATGTGGTATTTGCACAAAATATGGCAAGATCTCACATTTTCAGTGTATATAACAAATATTAAGGTAAAAACCAATTACTCCACCTTATAAAAAAATTACCTCATGTTGATTATGATACACAAATATCAAGGTCCCCTGTAACACAAAAACACAAGTCCCATCTAAGCATTATCACTGCATTTATACGATCCAAAAGTATAAATGAAATTCGGTTACTGCCGCCGATACATTCTGCACCTCATAATAAAATACCTCATGGTGAGATGAAAATAATGTCATCTTGATTTGACAGGATTTTAAACATAATTTATCTAAACGCATTGTAGAAATGAACCATAGATTTATTCGATTATTGGATCACATTAAATTTTTTGGCTCATAAACCTATTCAATCTCTTGCAAATTTGTTTCCTTTGGTTTAAAAACCAGGGGACTGTTGCACAAAATTCCAACTGAGATAAAATCCAAATTTTAGTAATTTGATTGGATAATGTTAGATTGATTAGAGTGCTAAGCCAATCAAAACTGAAGTATCTACTAAAATTTGAATTTTATTTTTAGTGAAGATTTCGAGAAACGGATCCAGTCGCTGAATCTTGAAAAGCAAGATTTCTGTCAGTCCAGCAGTTATATTGAATTATAAATATGTATCAGATCTCAACCATATCATTTAATTTTAATTAATACATAAAAGATCAGTATATTCTTATCAATTTTTCTTTTAGTTTTTTAATTTGTTGAATATCATTATATATAAATAGACTTTTGTTTGTTGATTTATTTATTGAAGTATTTATTTCATGTAGCAATACCGAATAAAGCAATTTGATAATGAATGGTTAAGAATTTTTCTTTTTTTCTCTCAGTTTGATGCTTTCACAATAGTCATCTAACATAGCCTCCAAAGAAAGATATTTAGATTCTGTCCATAATGTTTTGATCAAGTCATCTAGGTCTTGACCACCAGATAAAAATTCTTTACTAAAAATATTCTGATGTATACGATGATCTGTTACTCTACTCTCTTTAAAATTATAAGTTCTTATTTTCTCAGACCGTCCACCACTTCCCATTTGAAATTTACGCAGGGCCTTTTGTTCTGACATCTGTGCTTCTAATTCTTTTTGGTATATTCTGAATAACAAAGATTGCATACAAATTATACTACCGTTATTATAATGGGATGACTAAGATAAGGAAGTAGTAAGCCTGGAAACAAGGCACAGGTCACTGACAGTTTAAGGCACAAATTCAGGCCTGTCTTTTTGTCCAGCATTGATTTATTATTTTTTTTTATTGATATTATTACTGGTAATACATCTCTTGACATTTTTTCAGGTTAAACTAAAACCGTTATTTTCAAGCCTTGCAATGAGATAGCTGGACTCTTGACAAGGAAATGAAATGTTTAACATCCTACTGTTCTGCTCGCACTGTGTTAATGAAAACAGCCATATTCCATACAGTGTACGTGCTAAGGCTTACTTTATATCAAATTCCAACTGAACATCAACCACCATTTGCGAAACCTTCAAGTGGATATAACTGGGATAGTTGCCTCTGTTTCAAGATTTTAAATCAGTTGGTCGTCTTGTATCTTAGTTGGGGGTCATGGTGGCTAAGTGGATAAGGCGCTGGTTCGCTAGCCTGGAGGTCAGGTGTTCAATCCCTGCATTGGCCGAGAAAGTTCATCTGACAAGGACAGCTGCCTAGTCGTTCGGATGGTATGAAAAACCGAGGTCCTGTGTACACATTGGAGTGCACATAAAAGATCCCTTGGCAGTTGGAATTCGATATAAGAGTAGGCCATACCGCCTCTGCCCAGGCAAAATTTCCCTCATAGCACACTGTATGGCGTATGCCCGTCTTCTATTAGCCCAGGTTAGATGCAAAAGAGTAGGACGTTAAACCCCATTTCATTTCATTTCATGTATCTTAGTTAATCCTTTTACGTCCTTACCTTGATCTTAAGACTTTGATTGCTTTATCTTTATTTCTAGCCTGGAACCTTTCTTCTTGACACTCAGAGACAATTCCTTTAAAATAGTAACAATTTAATATTTATACACAAAGACAGAAACAATGACTAGTTATATGACACCCCTTGTATATTTTACAATGACTGGTAATCTGGCATTGACATAACAGAAGCACAGTAAATATAATGTGTTTTACACTAAAACGTAATTAGTAGATCATGGTTTTTCTTCGTGTATAAAAGTCAGGCCCTCATTCCTGCATCACTGTCCAAGGAGAACCACAGCAGAAAATCTTGATCAACTTCCTCTGCCAATGCAGGGATCGCACCCCCAACCTCCAGGCTAGTGAGCCAGCGTCCTACCCACTTAGCCACTGTGACATCCTAGATATATCAAGTGTAAGGTGAAAGTTCTTTCTAATGTGTCTTAATCAATAATGAATCGGCAAACAAATCTTTTAAGTTTGTGGTGAAATTACCTGTGGGTATATGGATTACTCTTACAGCACTGTCAGTTTTATTAACACTCTGGCCACCAGCTCCTGTAGCTCGAAATGTTTCAATTCTTAAATCTTTAGAGTTTAATACAACATCGATCTGAAATATATATTCACATTCTCAAGACTAGGTTTAAAACTGCTAGACTATCACCATCAAGAAATGCCCATTTAGGCGCCGACCACCGCCACGACCGATCTCATTATTTCTTTTGAGTGAAGTCTGTACAGTGCAGTGGATGCTTACGGCTGCACCCCCATCATATATCCATTCACTTGAGTAGATATTTGTAGTTTTTGTCTTGTCCGAAGGTTTGTTTTTATCAGACTTATTTTTGTTTGCATGTACATGTAGTGTGGCCTTCCTGCACTTATTACTCTGCATACTCTTAAAAGTAAAAGCCAAATAATGTTTTTGTAAAGGATAAGGCTGATTTCTTAAAACATGGAGGTATTAATTAAAGAAATCTGATTCTCAATGTTCTTTTTATTCGTGCACAAAGACTGCACCAGAAACAACAAAAACAGGACCTGGCCCGGCAAGGCATCAAAGAATTAATTTTCATAAGAATTACGGGCCAATAACTCTTCATGTGACATAGGCTTTTGAGGAACACAATGTATATGAATTTCAAGACGATCACGCTGGACCCATTGTTGCCCGAGAATTCACAAGAAGTTCTGAACCTATGACTGACAAACCGAGAGAGAGAGAAAGAAAAATGGAGTTTAACATCCACTCGATCATTTCGGGACTACATGGTTCAGTTTATTTCAATAATTTGCTAGCACGTAGAGGTCTTTAGCAGTGGGACGAAAATGGAGGATATGGCGAAAACCCCCGAGGTTGGACAGGCAACCTTAATCTCATTCACATACAACCGGGTAATCAAAACCATGCCAACTGACTAAATCACAGACCTTATGATACAGCGCGCACATGCTAACTATTCGGCCATCCCACTGCCCCATGACTGACAAACAGAAAGCAACAATATCATTGTGGTCATTGGAATCAAGAGAATAATTTAAAGCCAACCTCTGTTGGTTGGGGAAGGATAGCTACAGCCATGGTACTGGTATGAATGCGGCCACTCCTTTCCGTTTGGGGAACTCTTTGAACTCTATGGACACCACCTTCATATTTTAAATGTTTAAAGACATTGTGTCCTTTTATTTCCATTGAAGCCCTTCTTATGCCTCCTGCAATAGATATAATACAATTTTTACAGGAAGTTGCCTTAACCCTTTAGCTTCAGGACTGGTTTTTAGGCAGTTTAGAAATTGAGCTACAAAGGTTGATGCAAACAAAATCATTTTTCAGTATGTTTAGTTTCATTTTTGACGCTTTGGATGGGTTTTACCACATTAAGATCTGACCGGTTATAGAGTGAGGTCACTTGTGGGATCATTCAAGTGACTTTTGACCCTATAAAATAAGTCACTCAATTAACCAATGAGCATCAGTGTTCCAAGAGGTCTTCCTACAGACCATGCACTAGACTAGGCTCAACAGTACAGACCATAGGATTGGCTAATCCCTCTCATCCCCCAGAACAACGGTTATTTACATGTAACATCTCTTCCAGATCCAGGTTAAGTGAAGACAAATTAAACAGAATTTTGGACAACAAAAAACGAAAGAAATAAGATAATAATAATAAGTCCATTTATATTGTGCTAATTCCACATACAGTCGTGCTCATAGCACTACAAAATACACAGGACCTCCGCATAAATTAGACTGCACATGTAGAGTAGACCAACAATATATCTAAATTGGAAAAAAAAAATATAATTCTTACCTTGATCACTAATTTCATGTGCTAAAATTTCCTGTGACCATCCTTTAAAAGTGACATAATTCATATACATGTTGAACACTTCTGCTGTAAACAACATGGCTTCCTGTCCACCTACACCAGCCGTCACTTCTAATATAATATCATTATTATCTATTCTCTCTTCTTCACACAAAACCTCTATTAACTGAAATAGCCATTTGCTCAGAATATATCTAATAGGATGGTGGGGGGTAGTGGTCTAGAGTGCTACACCTCTGGCTTGCAGTTGTGGTTTTAATCACTGGTATTAGCATATGTGGCTTGGATACTCAGGAAAGACCTCTGCATGTGCGTTAAGATAATAAAATTAAGACAACTTGTAAGCAGACATTCAGCACTAAGAACAACAACAACTGGGTTAGGGTTGGGGGCCTAATGGTCTGATGCATGCCCCTTAAGATCAATTATAAGTTCCCCTGTCCTGCACCACTGACAAAGGGAATCCATGCTGGAAAATCTCTTTAGAACTTTCCTAGTCACCAATTGGATTGAACCCCGGATCTCTTGGATAATAAGCCAACAGTTTACTCATTGAGCCACTGTGGCCCCAGCCACTAAACCCCATTTCATTTCAAGAGAATGTTTTTCATTAATACTCACCTGATTTTCAATTTCTTGAATTCTATCAGAACATTCTTTCTTCTCATCTAAAATCATATTTTCCATTTCTTGATCCTGAGTCTTATCTAAATAGAGAATACTAATACATAAGGGGTCTTTGCCAGTGGAAGGAAACCAGAGGACCTGGAGAAAACGGATGAGGTTGGACAAGTGACCCTACTTCTTGGCTTGTTCAAGCAGTGAATGGAAACCATGCTACTTGGCGCAAGGACAGACCTTATAATCTAAAGTACATATGTTAAACCATTCTTTCACTTCTATATTAATACGAAAGAAGAAGTATGGATATAAACTTTCATAATAATAATATTTAGAAAACTTACTTTCAAAAGCTGAAAGTTCCTGTAGTTCAGCTACTTTCATCTTTAATTCTTTGATAAGCTTGACAGCTGGTGTAATCTCTCTTAATCTTTTATGATCTGATTTACTTAGATTGTTTGTATTGTCCTTATTTAACATTTTCATTTCTTCCTCTATACTTGATAAATAACTTGCATAATTAGGATTGGTGTAGGTGAACCGATCTCTTACAGATTTTGTAGCATATTTACGTATGTTAATTCTGTGTGGTATATAATTTTCACAATAATTTATTTTCAAGTGACTGGTAGTTTTCTCTAGGTTTTTATTAGTAGGGTGAATATTTGTACCTTCATGAAAATCAAATATTTGCTTTTTAAACTGGAAATAATTATAATTCATCACAGAGAAGGTCTTTCTTTCTAACCTCTGATTGTGATTAATAAATGTCTTCAGAGTGAAAGATGAATTTTTAATACACATGACATTATTAAGTGTTCGACACAACTGCATCCTCATTTTGATATAAATCTGGAAAGAAAAATTATAAAAATCTGTGTAATTTAATTCATATTATGTGCATATGTCAAAAGTACATTATCAATTCACTACTTTTCACTTAATTCACAATTTTCTCAGAGGATACCAGGGTCCCTGCAAATGAAATATCCTACTTCTGTTACTTAACAGATCAGCTTCGTCTATGAAGTTAAAATATAGAGGGAAACATGTTTGCTCAGTGATTACGACTTTGGCTTGCTAACCTGAAGGTCCCCTGTTCGATCTCAGTCCTCAGAGTTTATCTGAAATTTCTGGCGCTATTGCCCCATGCCAGTGGTGCAAGATGGAGTATAGTCATTCAAATGGCGTTTGTGTTGAGTCCCAAATAAAGCCACTGAAGTCCCAAACGTTGCCAACTGAGTCCCAAATGTCGTTAATGTGGAGTCCCAAATGACTTGACTCCCAATAAATGACATGATACCGTTCAGATGGGTCATGTTGATAAATGTCTAAAGAAAGACTTGCAATTGGCAGATTTAGTTCTTGCATAATACCTGTTTAATGCATACTTTTGGGAATAAATTGAAATCTCTGATCAAAATACTAGATGTCTAATATAAGATAATATGCTAGGCCTACACAATGATTCTACATGTACATGTACATCAGTCATTCAGTGTAGCCTATCATGATGATATGTGTTGCCTGGCAAGTCTGATTTTATCATTTCATAATACAATTTTCCATCTGAATAGGACATTTAATCACTCTAACAGAAGATAAATTTTAAGGTACCAATTACTGTTCTTTAATAATTATTAGACACCAGTCCACAGATTCACACTACAGTTACTGTAAACAATCGTGTTCATGGAGGCTGACATCTTGGATTTACCGCTATAATAAAAACGTATCAAGAAATAGAAACGGACCGAAATAAAACATCCCGTGATAAAATACAACAATACAAGTTATTTATTAACTCATATATTTATATAAATTTTCTATGTGGTATTTTCGACTCATAGAATGCTGTAGAATATTTTTCAAGCTATGTTTTATTGTTCTTTTTCGTTTTCGAACCACACTCCTGAATGATCAAAATTTAATTATTTTAAAAATGGCTGAAGAAGTGAGAACGGAAAACGTTGTTATCCCCGCCGAAGAAGGCGAACAACTTATAATCCAACCCCTGTAAGAAAACTAAGACTATTCATGTTCTTCATACTTTAACTACGTGTTAGTTTTCGTATTTTACAACGCAATCGAAAATTAGAATCATGTCAGTTGGTGACTTGACTTGAGCACACCACTCACTCACGTACAGACACAATCTCCTCGTCCTGAGTCTGGTCTAGAATTTCCCTCCATTTATATTAATAACGAAATATGGTGGAATGCTCACTAGTTGAGTTAGGGTTAGAGTTCATAAGTCCATTGATATCTGTTGTTGGTGAGACCTACTTTCAATGCTGAACTATAGGTTTATTTATAGTATTTCTTATGGGTTATTTATAGTATTTCTTATAGCGGCAGACTAGTGCACCCACGGACTTGCGAACCCCTCTCATTATATGCATACACTGCACTACCTAATTAGACAATATGTAATAAGCATGGAACAGGAATGCAATGCCTTGATTTTACCTGCTCCCACTGTTACTATTACTAGGCAGCGACAGTTCTCCAGCTTGGTTTTCCCTTGTCAGTAGGCCTCTCAAGAACAGTGTTTAGAGTCGTTGGGATAAGATGGAAAAACATAGGACAATATATTTAGACTTAATAGTATACTATTCAAAAAAAGTAGTGGATATTTGATTTTGGGGGCATAATACTAAAATATGCAAATGACTACGAAAAAAGTCACTATAGAACCTAACAGAAGAAACATTTCCAGTTACATGTAACGCCCAAACGCACCAATAGCTACCGCATGGAATGCAGGTGATGCTTGGGATCATCATGGGGGTCCAACCCAAGATTTGCACGACTCTGACTTTGAATGTTACAGTCATTGTGGCATTGAATTCCAGGGTGGAAACATCAGGTTAAAGTTCCAATTTCACTTTTTCTAAGAAAGTCAAAATATAATTATTTCTATGTTTTTTGCTCAAAAGGTTGTCAACTCACTATTATACGATCATGGATAAAATTTTTGGGGGGTTAAAAAGGGTGACACTGGTTGATTGAGGAAATAGTTATTCAATTACCTCCCTTGTTTTCCCATTCTTCTACATGGACGGCCATCTTCAAACGTTTGAATTTGAAGTTGAAAATGATATTTTTGCCAATTTCTCAACTGGCTATAGTGAATTATAGGATTAATAGGATTATTCTTTAACAAGGTAGGACTGTTTATAGGTTCAATCTATTTTGGGGCTTTATTTTCATAAATTTTAAAAATATAACTTAAAAAAATGCTATTGGAACTTTAATTGTTTTAGTGACCAGAAAACAAATTTTGATATGCGTCGGCTTACTCCAAATGAAAGGTTACGTGCCCTTGGCATGCTACAGATCGGCACAACACAGGCGGTTGTGGCGCGGACGATGAATGTTTCTCAGTCTGTCATAAGCAGGCTATGGTCCAGATACCGTGATACACAATCTGTACAGGACAGACCACGCTCAGGTCGACCAAGGGCGACAACTCAAGCCCAGGATCGATTTATCCGTGCCTTGAGAAATCGTGTCATCACAGCAAATCAGATCAGCGCTCGTCTTCAAACAGACCCTGGTGTGAGAGTGAGTGGCCAGACGATTCGGAATCCACTGCATAGGGGTCACCTTCGCGCCCGACGTCCTCGCGTGATCCCTTGTTTGAGAGATCATCACATTCAGGCAAGACGTCGTTGGTGTAGGGATCGTCAACACTGGGATAATCGACGCTGGAGCAATGTGATGTTTTCAGATGAGTCAAGGTTCACTGTTGATTTTTTGGACAGACGTAGGAGGGTGTGGCGTCGTCGAAACGAGCGCTTCCAAGACGTTAAAGTCATCAGACATGATCGATTTTGGGGTGGTTCTGTTATGGTGTGGGGAGGCATCACTGTTGCTTGAAGAACGGCTTTACATGTTGTTGCAGGGCGTGTTACAGGCCAGTACTACCGGGACAACATCTTGGCAGTCCATGTTGTGCCGTTCGCTCGACGTCATGGCCACCGTTTCATCTTCCAGGATGACAACGCAAGATGTCACAGGGCCAGGATCGTTACAGGTTACCTCCAACAACAGAACATCACCACATTACCTTGGCCAGCACTGAGTCCCGACCTCTCCCCCATCGAGCATGTCTGGGACATGCTTGGACAGAGGTTACGTCAACATCAACAACGTCCTGCCAATGTCCAAGAACTTGCTGCTGCGTTGCAACAGGAATGGGACAATCTGGACCAAAATGACCTTAGACGTCTCATTAGGAGTATGCCACGTCGGATCAATGCTTGTTTGGCAAACAGGGGAGGATTTACCCGTTACTGACTTTGTTGTGATGCTGTGGTAACTTTGCTGTTTGACCCCGGGTATCATTTTACCCTTATAATGGTCAGTCTGTGCCTTACTTAGTCTAACGATCATTTGGAATAAATCGATGAATGTGAACTTCATTTCATTTTGTCAATTGTTTCTTCGTCAGTTTCATTAGGTTACTTTAATAACACTTAAAAATCAAATATCCCCTACTTTTTTTGAATAGTATATAAGATTCATGATTTATTAGGTGATGTCTGATGCACCATTTGCGTTTTCACCAAGATATCAAATTTACCATGGCTTCATAATACGTACACTATAAATATGTACAAGTCCTCAGATTTAAATTTAATTAAGAAAGCTAGGTACATGTATCCCCTCAGCCTGAATTCAATGAGATTAAAACTAGGCCCTCAGGTTTCTCTGCTACCAATAAAAGATGCTGGTGTCTTTTTACACTTGAGCAGCATAGATCGAATTTGAACTATTTTTCGACTGAAATTTCATATTGGAGAGGAAACAATATTATATACTTTCCAAGGGATTCCTAAGGCGCTAATTCTTAAAAAACAGAATGAGTTTACAAGTGGAAATAAGTGTGCTCCATTTGAGCAATGAAAAACTAACTACATGTAATAGAAGATGAAGAAAAACTGCAAAAAATGATATAAATATGAAGTTAGGAATGAACAATTACAGAAGACAAACCTACGGACAAGACACAATACACAGAAATCGCAAACAACAAACACACATATCAGATCAAGTCAATCTGTTACTATTTGAACATAAGTCTTAGAATAAAAGAATATTATCTTGCAAATTTTCTTACAATTGAATGTTTTATAATTTCTGTTTAATTTTTTTTAGTGGGGCTGGACAAGAAGTTGGGAGATCATGTATTATGCTAAGCTTTAAAGGAAAGAAAATTATGGTACGTATATAGAAATACCTGAAGAATTGTATACTCATTTAATTTACCATTGTGACCTTTAAAAATGATTTTATCTTAAATAAGAGCTCTCTATTTAACAACATTTCGGTTTAGACTTTGTGAAGAGGGGTGGAGGGGGCTAGGCTTGGTGGAGACAACATCAGGTTTGTCTTAAGGTCTGTCGGATTGCCTAAGATTTTTAAAGAAAATGAGAAATTCTGATACAATATTTCTACTACTTTAAGTGCATATCTAGGTGTATACATTGTTACTCTTTCAAAGGAGTTTTGCCATCACCCTCTATTCCTAATGAGTGTTTTATTATCTCCCTTTTTCAGCTTGATTGTGGTATTCATCCAGGAATGAATGGCTATGCTTCTCTCCCTTTCTTAGATTCTGTTGATGTGGAAGAAATAGATTTACTTCTTGTTAGTCAGTGAGTAGAAATGTTTTATATATACATTTCTCATACAGCTCAAATATTACATATTCAATAAATAATGTTTGTTAATTTTTCTTTGTTTGATATATTTTGATTTTATTAGGGTTTGTAGATTTTATTCATTTTTTTCAGCTTCCATTTAGATCACTGTGGAGCACTGCCGTTCTTCCTGGAAAAGACAAAGTTCAAAGGTCGTTGCTTCATGACCCATGCTTCTAAAGCTATATACAGATGGTTATTGTCAGATTATGTTAAAGTTAGGTTGGTATTTTCTTTTATCTTATATTTGTCTTAAAAACGAATGGACCACTATTATTTAGTTTTCAGACCAGGGCTTGATCCTTATTTGAAACTGTAAAGTAGTGATTTTTCATCTTATTGAAATTAGTTCTTCAAACACAATTAACTGAAGGTAACTGAATTTTGTCCCATATGACATTTTCACTTATCCCATTGTCCTGTTAATTGAAATAAAGTTTGTTTCGAGTGAGGTTTGGAGAGTGAGGGTGGGGTGTAGATGGTGGTCAGATAGTCTAACATTATGATTTACATTGATATATGTTGTTGTTACGGATTTATGTTGTTATATTTACAGTAATATATCTATGTTGCATGTTGTTGGGGGGTTGGGATGGCCTAGTAGTCTAGAGTGCCGCGCTTCGACCTCTAGCTGGCCGGTCACCTCTGGCTTGCGGCTGTGGTTTCGATCCCTGGTGTGAGCGTAGGTGGCAGGGAGATAGGGGCGACTTCTCAACCTCGTTGATTTCCTCCGATCACTCTGGTTTCCTCCCACTGCTAAAGACCCCTACGCGCAAGCGAATTATTGAAATAAGATTAAACCATATGTTAGTCCTGAAATGACCTAGTCAGTGTCGAGTGGACGTTAAACCCCATTTGTTTTTTTCTCTCTATATGTTGTTAGTATATATATCTTCATTATATATTAATATATTTTCAGTAATATATCTACAGATGATATGTTATATTCAGAAGCCGACTTAGTTAATAGCATGGATAAAATAGAAACTGTTAATTTTCATCAGGTAAATAGATTACAAACAATATTGTAAACAGCACTGATAAACAAGAAATTGGATTTAAAAATATGATAAAAAGATGTTTAAAAGGACACATTTGAAAACTCTTTTTATTTTCCAACTAATGTTCAATTATTATTATTATGTACATGTAGGAGACAGAAATAAATGGTGTTAAGTTTTGGTGTTATACGGCTGGTCATGTATTAGGAGCAGCCATGTTTATGATTGAAATAGCTGGTGTTAAGGTACAGTGCTTTCTTTTAAATCTTATTGACTTACATTAATGATACTAATAGAGTGATTGATATGTTTTATGCATTATGCAATATTGGGACCTGAAAAATCTCGGAAATACCCATTTTTACTATTTAGACAATGATAATTTTGAATTTTGACACATGATATTTTCTTTCATGTGGTATCGTTTGTTTTCAATAGTTGACTTGTTATATAAAAAAAATTTCTGGACTGCTCTTTCATTTCATGAGGGAAATTTTGCCTGGACAGCAGTCTACCCTTATGTCGAATTCCAACCGACAAGGGATCTTTCATGTGCATTCCAATGTGTATGCTGGACCTTGATTTTTTGTCTCTGCCGAATGACTAGATGACTGTCCATGCCAGTCCTTCGTCCTGCATCACTGATAAGAGGAAACCACGCCAGAAAATCTTGATGAACTAGCGAGCCAGCATCCTACCCACCGTGGCTTCCATCCATGACTGAACTATCAGATATGAACAGAATGACTATATTTGTTGATTGGTAGGATATAGTAATTACAAGTTGATCGTTTTTCCCTGTCTTCCATTAGCCCAGGTTAGGTGCAAAAGAGTAGGACTTTAAACCCCATTTCATTTCATTTGATTGTTTTTCAGATATTATATACAGGAGATTATTCTCGACAAGAAGACAGACATTTAATGGCTGCTGAATTACCTAATGTTAGACCAGATGTTGTTATTATTGTAAGTTTTATTTCTGTTTTTAAATATAAATAAAGCATCAGTTAGCTGTAAGTATTGATGGGTGACACTTGGAACACCCTTTATCTGTTTCACTATTGTAGTTCCCATATTAAAGTAAATGCAGGAGGACTGCACCACACATAATTTACACCAAAAAAAATATACGGACAAGACATCATACTCAGAGACCACAAACAAACAATTCAAAAAGAGTGAATGGATCAGGGGGGCTAGCCAGTCGGTTTTTGTAGTAAACACAATTTTAATCATGTATCATCTCTGAGCTTTACAGTAACACCTTTTGAACAAAACACAATTTTACTATCTTTGTGGTTGCATGTTTTTAGGAATCAACTTATGGAGTTCATATACATGAAAAACGTGAAGACAGAGAAGGACGTTTTACAGGTTTAGTACATGATATTGTAAATAGAGGAGGAAGATGTCTTATACCAGTGTTTGCTCTTGGTAGAGCTCAAGAACTTTTACTTATATTAGGTAAGTTCATTACATATTTTAAGAAAAGACAATTTTCATAGCTATCCTAGCAGATGGGAGAAGTCATTTATCACCAAAAATTATTAACTTGCATCACAATTGTTAAGAAAACAAAAATGGTATTTTTCTTTGTTTTCAACAAAATATAATTAAGAAAACGAATAAGTATGTTTGGTAGATCGTGTCCCAGTTTGAATTCAATCATCCATGGAAAGACCTACTAAAATATTTCACCAAAGATTTATATGTAGTGCTGTCTTGTTAATATGGGGGGGGGGGGGGGGGGGTAAGTGCTGGTCTGTCATTGAAATACAAATTATTGAAATAGAATGGAACCATATGTTAGTCTTGAAATGACCTAGTTTATGTTGAATGGACGTTTAACTCCCATTTCTCACTCCACTATATAATACTTTATAGGGAATTCAAAATCAGTCAAATACCAGTCTGGGGCCTCAACCATATTTGTTTGTATATTTTCAGATGAATATTGGAGTAATCATCCTGAATTACATGATATACCTATATACTACGCATCATCTTTAGCTAAGAAATGTATGAGTGTTTATCAAACCTATATTAATGCTATGAATGATAAGATTAAAAAACAGATCACCATGAGTAATCCATTTGTCTTCAAACATATTATTAACTTAAAGGTAAGAAGGGAATACTGACCAGGCAGTAATTGATTACATAGTTTTTAATTGATGGGATATTGAGTAAGTCGCTGGCTCACTATCCAGAAGGTCTCGGATTAGCGCCCGATGTTTTCCAAGAAAGTTCCTTGTCAGTAGTGCAGGGTGAAGGAAAGTGTCTAGTTGTTCACATAGGAAACAAAGGTCCCCTATGCACATTGGCATGCACGTAAAAGAACCTGTGGCAATTGGAATTTGAAATATAGGTAGGCCGTAGCACCGCTGTCTGGGCCAAATTTCCCTCATAGCACTGTATAGGCATATACAATGGGATATTCCAGCCTTCTTTCCCCTTGTCAGTGCTGCAGACAAAAGCACTTGTCACCGAAAATCATAGGGGCATTCCATGTCAAGTGTACACAAAATTTGGGCGATTTTGACATGACCATCACAGATTTTGATGATTTTTGGTGTGCAAGTTAATCATGACGAAAAAACATGATGTGCAAAATTTTAGCGCTGGGGGCCCCATGGGGCCCCTTTAGGGACATCCCAAAATTTTGGCCTTTTCGACTGACCTTCAAACTTTGAAAATCCATAACTTCGCTCCTAGTCATCCTACGTACATGAAATTGGTACCAAATTGTTCAGAAAACATGGATCTTTCTAATGACCAGGAGCACAAACTCGACAGAACAAAATCCAGGCAGATGTTGTTGACCTTGACCTTGGAAACCACGCCCATAAAAAGGGGCAAATTCGATTTGGCCAATTTTTCGTGTGAACATTGCCCCACCTATATATTACGAACACACAAAAAATCAAAGTGGGATCTCCATGGGAACAGATTTGATGGACATGAAGTCCATCTTGGTCGCTAAAACAGACGTCGATTTTATTCGAATTCACTGTAGGTTGTTTTGTGCAAGCTGACTTCTGATCACTAATTTCACTATGATAACTTGTACTCTCTGTTTTTTATACGCCCACATGGAAATGTGGACATATATTGCCGTTGCCCCTGTCCGTCCGTCCGTTTGTCTATCCGTCCGTCGTCCACACTTTCTTGTGGACACTCTAGAGGCTAAAGTTAATATCCGATTGACTTTAAATTCATACACAGTGTTTAAGGTCATGAGACAAAGAATCCTATTGATTTTCAGCGATATCCAATAATTATTGTCACAGTTATGGCCCTCGATCACTTTGAAAAATCTTGTGGATGTTTTAGAGACCAAAGTTAATATCTGATTGTCTTTAAATTTATACACGGTGTTTAAGGTCAATAGATGAAGAAGCCTATTGATTTTCAGCAATATTCGATAATTACTGCCAGAGTTATGGGCCTTAATCACTTTGAAAAACAACTTCTGGATGCTCTAGCGGTTAAAGATAATAATCGATTGACTTTGTATACACAGTGTTTAAGGTCATCAGACGAAGAAACCTGTTGATTTTCAGCGATATTCGATAATTACTGCCAGAGTAATGGGCCTAGAAAAATCTTGTGGATGCTCTAGATGCTAACGTTAATATCCGATTGATTTTGAATTTATACACAGTGTTTAGACGAAGAAGACTATTGATTTTCAGTGATATCCGATAATTACTGCAAGAATTATGGCCCTCGATCCCTTTGAAATATTTTGTGGATGCTCTAGAGGCTAATGTTTTTATGCAATTGACTTTAAATTTATACACATTGTTTAAGGTCATAATTACTGCCAGAGTTATGGTCCTTGATCACTTTGAAATATCTTGTGGACGAATTCTAACTATTACTTAATGGGCTATTACTAGTAATAAGATTTTCATGCATTGTAAACTTTCTCCTTACTGACAAAAGTAAAAATATGCGACAACCCTTGTTGACGCCAGGACGACTTAGCTGGGCGTATTTTTCATTGCCTGGCAACCTATCTTGTCACTGGACAATCCATTAATAGTGTACAGACCTCAAATTTTTACCGCACCTCGAAAATAGAACCACATTTTTCCCCACACGAGTAATGAGAATGCAACGTTACGAGCTTAAAGCACTATAATAAACAACACTGTGGCCGATGTCACTACTATAGGTACTATGTTAGTTGGACACCGCGTGTTGCTCATCGTTGGCATCTCTTTCCACGGCCGAAATCAGGTTCGCTGAGTTGTTGTTACGACATCATGTCGTGGTGATAAGGTCGTGTGCACTTGAATAACTGTGTAGCACCTGACTTGACCGGCTCCTAAAATCTGTTCCCATGGAGATCCCATTTTGATTTTTTGTGTGTTCGTTAATCATAGGCGGGGCAATGTTCACACGAAAAATTGGCCAAATCGAAGCTGCCCCTTTATGGGGGCGTGGGTTCCAAGGTCAAGGTCAACAACATCTGCCTGGGTTTTGTTCTGTCGAGTTTGTGCTCCTGATCTTTAGAAAGATCCATGTTTTCTGAACAATTTGATACCAATTTCATGTAAGTAGTATTACTAGGGACGAAGTTATGGGTCTCCAAAGTTTGAAGGTCAGCCGAAATGCCCAAATTTCGGAATGCCCCTGATGGGGCCCCATGGGGCTCCCAGCGCTAAAATTGTGCACATCATGTTTTTTCGTCATGGTTAACTTGCACACCAAAAATCATCAAAATCTGTGATGGTCATGTCAGAACCTTGTGTACACTTGACGTGGAATCCCCCCATATGGTTATTCGGATCAGGCTAAAACCAAGATTGTGTGCCATTGGCAGAACATTAAAGATCTCCGGACATTTGGTAATCGAAAAAAGAGTAGTACTACACTGCTTACATGTACAGCATCCCAGTGCAGAAAAAAATGAAGTTGCACCCCTTTTTTTAAAAAAAAAAATTCTATATCATTTTAAAATTCAACAAAATTAAATACTAAAATTATTGATTACCAACATATATTTATGTAATGACAGAGTATGGAACAATTTGAAGATATAGGACCATCAGTAGTATTAGCATCACCTGGTATGATGCAGAGTGGTCTATCACGAGAATTATTTGAAGCTTGGTGTACCGATAAACGTAATGGTTGTATTATAGCTGGTTATTGTGTAGAGGGAACATTAGCTAAGGTGTGTATATTTTATATGTATCATAAGCTAAGGTGTGTATATTTTATTTGTATCATTAGCTACAGTGTGCACATTTTATATGTAACATTAGCTAAGGTGTAATATTTTATATGTTATATGTAACAATTACTAAGGTGTGTATATTTTATATGCAACAATAACTAAGGTGTGTGTATTTTATATGCAACATTAGCTAAGGTGTATAATTTTATATGTAACAATAACTAAGGTGTGTGTATATTTTATATGTTACTCTAGCTAAAACATACACATCTATTGTATCATTAGCTAAAGTGTGAATGGTTTATTTGTAATAGTAGTTTCTTTGGAACATCCACATGCTTGTTTTATGAAAGAATTTGTTTAAATTTACAGAATTTTGTTTTATTTTGTAGCATATTCTATCAGAACCAGAAGAAATCGTGACAATGACGGGTCAGAAATTACAATTGAAATGTTCAGTTGATTATATTTCATTCTCGGCTCACGCAGATTATCAACAAACCAGTGAATTTCTACGAGAATTAAAGCCACCACATGTAGTAAGTCATTAATGGTTTGCTGTTATGATATATGTATATAATGTATATAATTGTGTTGCTATTATCATATTGTGGGAGCCACAGTTGCTAAGTAGTAAGATGCGATCCCTGCACAAAATTCTGGATTTCCGACATTGGGGGGGGGGGGGAGAGGGGCGTTCGACAAGGTCAGCTGTCTAGTCATTTGGATGTGACAAAAAAACAAGGTCCTGTGTATACATTTGCATGCACCTGAAAGATCCCTTGGCAGTTGGATTTGTCTGGCCTGTTAGAACTATTCTGGATTTTATTATTATTATTATTATCGTTTCATTTATATAGCGCTACATTACATATCAAAATTTCCCTAAGCGCTTAGATCATTGCTCTCAAATTTTTTAAGGTTTGTTGTGTATCCAAGGCTACAATTTGACTTTGATGTGTTATAAAAAGTTTTCTGGGTAGAACAAATGTGTACAATAGATTACGTGAATGGATATGCCATTGTGTGTGAAAGATTTCACTCTGAATCACAGAAATAACCATATTATGATGTTGTCTCCAATTACAAACATATTGATAGCATCGTTTTTTTATAACAGGTTTTAGTTCATGGTGAAGCAAATGAAATGGGTCGATTGAAAGCTGCTTTAGTTAGAGAATATGAAGATAATGAAGAATACAAGATGGATGTTCACAATCCCCGTAATACTGTTGGTGTTGAGCTACATTTTAGAGGAGAAAAAATGGCTAAAGTAAGAATTTTAATACAAAAAAATGAATGCTTAACGCCACTGATGGTCATTCACATTTCCAGACAATGTCTAATTTTTGAAGACTTAATCCACCCTCAAGTGTACTCAAATTGATTATTTAGCATCTAAATGGTAGATAATCTTTAGACTTGGATTCAATTGAATTAAAAAGAGACCCTATTGTTTTAATTGGCATGAATTAACTCAACTAAGTTGTTTATTTACGAAATGAGTCGATAAGGATTGACACCGAAGGTATTCATTGCATTGATTGACTCTTTGATGGGTTAATTGATCGACGAAAAATAATTACACCTTTGTAATGATTAACTCTTTGTAAATTGCCCGAAAGTAGATTGATATATGATACCATAGTGGCCGGTTCATTGTTTTGTAAATCGGCAAGATTAAAGATCAATCAGATAAAGTCGACAAAAAAGAACCGATTAAGATCAGTGCTGTAGAGGATGCTGAATGTTGCAAAATTTTCAATTAATCATATCTTTGTAAATACTGTGTACAATTTAACCCTTGTCAGAATGATATTCCTTTTAGATATTCAACTTTTGAAATCTTGTTGTTTGCAAAATCCCACAAATAAAGATCAGTGGCATTTACATTTTATGCCACTGAAATGCCATTTTTAAGAGTTGAATACCCCAAGTATTAGCCATCCAAATATATTATGTTAGGATGCTGATGAGATAATTTTGAATAAAGAGAACATATTCTTTTCACACAAAATATTCATGTTTTTTATCATTCGTTAAGAATTTAAAGTAAAAATCTGTAAAATAACATAAATTTTATCTATCATAGGTTGTAGGAAGTTTAGCTGCACAGAAACCAAAAGATGGTCAACAAATATCCGGAATATTAGTGAAAAGAAATTTTAATTATCATGTGATGGCCCCAGAAGATTTACCAAGTAAGTCATGTTTATAACATTATTAGTTTTTTTTTTCATTTTTTGAGTGAAGCTTGTATCACTACAAGCCCTCAACTGTACAGCACAATGGATGCATACAGCTAAACCCCTGATCCATTCACTTGATTTGATACATTTATTGTTTGTGGTATATGTGTATTGTGTCCTGTCCGTATGTTTGTTTTGCTTAATTGTTAATGTGTGGTGTAGTCTCTGTACTTACTATTAAGATAATGTATTGGCTAAAGGTTTTAATTGAGTTTGTTAAATTAGAGAACTGGAAGTTGGCTTTATGAATAAATGATAACACTGGTTTTCTGTCCTGTGAAATTTCTATGAGTATTAGAGCTAAGCCTATAATCTGTTACGACATTAATATCTGCTGATAATTGTATTATCGGCACATAATGATATTTAGCTATACATATATATTGACCAATATTCTATTGTAAAGAAATTCTAAGATGGCTGAATTTGACATTTTAGAGTCACCAGCACCCAAGGAAACAAATTTATTCACAGTCAGCTACTAATTGATCTAGTGTGTTCAAACTTTTTGCAGATGTTCATTAGGTGAATATCTTGGCAGACTTTGATAACAGATCATTTTTGGTGCCTTCTAAATTAAAGCGACAAACGTAATAACTTTGGTCGGAACGTAATAACTTTGGTTCTAATTGAGTGGTACTTATTAAAGTGTGTGGCTCTGTTAAATAACAGAGATGTAATCTATATACAGTAACGCTAATGTAATCTATGTTCCAAATTATACAGATCTAGCTATGAGTACAGTAACACAGATAATGAGTATATTAATTAAGATATAATATATATTTCAGATTATACAGATTTAGCTATGAGTACAGTAACACAGAGATTGAGTATAGCCTATACTGGTACTATACCATTATTACAGTTTTATCTGACACAGTTAGCTGGGGATATGGAACATATAAAAGTTAAAGAGAAACCAGCATTACGAGTATTTAAAAGTGTTACAATTATATTTGATTCTACTAGAATGGTGGTTGTTGAGGTATGTAGCCAAAAGTAATATTCAAATTTAGTTTTATATTTACCTTTAGTTTTGTCCTTACGGATTAGATGGCCCAATAGATTAATGTATGCACTTTGGATCAGAAGGTCTGCCATTGAGTCAAGTCGTGTGGTTTCGATCCAAGATTTGTACTTCAGGTTAAAGATTCCTATGAGAGTTGGAATCCGAAAGGTAGAGTGAAAATTCTTGTAATGTTGTACACCTAAAATATGAATATGTTATACATTGAAAATTTGTGTTATTTATTTGTGTTATCTGGTTGATAAGGGCTTGTGAATTCTTGTCACAACGTCGCAGTGAAATAAACCTTAGTAATTGTTTTATTGTAGTGGACTTCTAATCCAGTAACAGATATGTATGCTGATGCAGTTGTTACAGTTATATTAAGAGCTGAAAGAGATCCCATGCCACAAAAAGGTATTGTGACAAGTAGCTACTCATTTATATAATAAAAATGTGAAAAGAAAACAGAAATAGAAATAGTATTTGAAATGTTTTTTGGGGTTTTTTTGTAGCTTCCCCCCCCCCCCCCAGTTACTTATTTATGTAACTGAGATACGTGAAAATAACATATAGAAATAGTATTTGAAATGTTTTATTTTTTTTGTAGCTGTACCCCGAGCTATACGAGTTGATAAACATCATTTTCAAGAATGTATGTTAGATATGATACAAGAGATGTTTGGTCCCGATGCTACAAGTAAATTAATACGGGGTGATAAAATGACTGTAACAGTAGATGATAATACAGCCATAGTCGATCTTGATACTCTGGTAAATTATTCTTTATATCTTGTGTTTCATTCTTGTGTTTTATTATATCTTGTGTTTCATTAATTATATCTTTTGTTTTGTTATATCTTGTGTTTCATTATATCTTGTGTTTCATTATAATTTTATAACTTATTTGTTTCTTCATATCTTGCGTTTGTTTCCCTATTTATTGTTTCTTTGTATCTTGTGGAGGGTTAGATGGCCGAATGTTAAGCAGGTGCGCGCTGTATCATAAGGTCTGTCATTGAGTCTGCTGGTGTCGTTTCGATTCCCCTGCTGTACGTGACACAGAGCAGGGTCGTCTGTCCAACCTTGTGGGTTTTCTCAGGGTCCTCCAGTTTCCTCCCACTTCTAAAGACCCCTCTATGCGCAACCAAATTATTGAACTAAAATTGAACCATGTGTTAGTCCCAAAATGACCTAATTTGATGCTAGTGTTTCGTTATACAATGTATCTTATTATGAAGATATCTTTTAAATAATTCAGAATTTGGAGACTGTGATATGATTTGTTGTATTTATATACTTACAGGAAGTAACTAGTGCTAGTGAATCTCTGCAGTCTATAGTTCATACAGCAGTTAATAGATTACATCAAGCTGTTACACCATTAAAATCATAACATCAAGCTGTTACATCAAGTTGTTTCATCCATTCAAATCATAACATCAAGCTGTTACGCCATTAAAATCAGAATGTAAATCTGTTATAGTCATCAACAAGTGCTTTATTTCATACAAATGTGAATCCAAGTTAGAATCAAATACAGCTTCTTTAAATAGCTTCATCTTAAAGATACATTATGTAAGATCTAGATAAAAGGCTGACCATTCTTGCTATAATAGGTCAAAGATAGATATCGTAAAATAAAAATATGGAAAATTTCATTCAAATCACTTCATTCTGAGTGAAGTTATCATTGTTTTATTTTTTTTCAAGATGTCTGCATTGTGGTAACCAGGG
The DNA here is from genome assembly GCA_948474765.1 of Patella depressa. Taxonomy (NCBI): domain Eukaryota; kingdom Metazoa; phylum Mollusca; class Gastropoda; family Patellidae; genus Patella; species Patella depressa. Next base: position 16,360,834 of record OX419720.1, read on the forward strand.
AACTGTATTATTTGAGACTTAGACTCCCTTTCCCATTTTTAAATTAAATTTTTAAATAGCAAACCTTTCTAATCTAGTTAAAATCTTGACTATCCGATGCCATTTATTATGGTCTTGTTTTATTAATGAATGTCTAATTAATAATTTAGATAATTTTAGGCCTAAAGAAAGACCTGAAATAGTCAGATTTATCTCTTGCATAATGTATTGATAAAATGCTCATCTAAATTGTTAGTTATTTTCCTACATATTCTCATCATCAAAAACAATAAATCTGTTATTTATCAGGTATAATGTAACATGTTGAAATTGTAGTCCTTTAGAGGCAGTTAGTAATTGGACAGAGCTATAACAAATACTTATGGAAGAACAGTTACTAATATATTTGGGTGTCATTTGCTTGAAAACTTGGAGAAAATACTCTTCAAAACGTTGGCCAAAAAAATTAGTATAATTGTTCTGAATAATAGTATGTGTTATTTTAGAAATTGTTTTTAACTTGGTTTAGTGCTCAAATTCCTGGCAAACTGAGGTAAACAAACTTTTGAATTAGCCAAGGTTGTCTTGTATTGTTAATATCAAGCTTATGAATAAGCACGTCATTCCATGACTAGTTTGTGTGGTTATTACACTGCGGTGTTCAAATTGTTGTATAAAATGTTATTTAAAATATTTTCCATGATTTATTTTTTTAAATCACAAAAAGTTGAGATCAAAATGATTTACATCTCCCATTCATTTATTTTTGACCATTTGTAGTATCAGATGTCCATGTATATAAATTCAACATCATCAATTTGTTGTACATATTGCAAATATCATTAAATCTCCATCAAAATAAATTGATATAAAAAACACAAATTCAATGTTTTGTTAGAGGTTTACAAACTTTTGTAATTAACAGACGTGAATACTTTGGAGACTAATTACCTCCCTGTATTTCCTGATTTGTTCTGGAGACTAATTACCTCCCTTTAGTAAGTAAACTTTGTAATATTTCAACTTATATGTAAATGTTTTGGATCATAAATTTTGTGTGTAGTGCATTCCTCCCGCATTTACTATTATAATCTTATAAAGGAAAGGCAAGAGCTGTAACATGGTCATTTGAAGACATTCAATTACTTTGTCATTACACCAAGCGCTTTTATCTGCATGACCAGCCATCTTGCATGAGTTATATGGTTTCCCTCTCCTCCCATAAACAAGACGGTGCAAGCAGTCTCTACTCCATGTTCCTGAAGCAACAACCACAAGTTCTAAAACATTAAAGTGGTATTGTGGACCAGTCGAAATCAGTAACAAAAAATGTAGGGTATGGCATGAAGGCTGTGATAAGTTATACAGTGATCCAACTAGATCCCCCTGGGAACAATGAAAAATCCAAAAGTTATGTTAAAGTAGCTAAGTCTCTTAATCAATATCATCCAAAATCTTCAACATTGAAAACACGAATTATTTGTCAATTTAAATCAACATTGATGCTGTGATCTTACAAGGAAAAGGTGGGTTTCTGATATCCAATATTTAAGACCAAATAAACATTTTACCATTGGTACACGAATCATGTACCATAATGCATTTCAGCCCCAGTTCTAGCAAGACTCAAGCGAGGCTAGAAACAGTGCACAAAATCAAACAGCGTATGTAGACTGGAATAACTAAACGCTAGAAATTTGCATTCGATTGAAACTGCTGGCTTATTTCGCCAAACATAACTGATTTGAAATTAGTGTAGAAACGGAAACCATTGAATGTAAATCAGTTTATATACATTCATATTCCAGTATTATATGTGTTGCGACCAACTTGTGTCAATTTCTAGGTCCTAAATGTTAGCGATTTAGCTCCTTTAAAACAGCTGTCTAAATATCGCTATGTTTAAACTCATACAGATTGAACAAAAGTTTCTATCAATATAAGTTGATAAGATATATATTTATGTACATATTTTCATAGAGAAATACACATCTGTTAAATAAAGCTACAAAAATAATCTTTCTGGTACAATTTTAAAAACTTTTTTTTTAGTTTTATGAATACATAAAAATGCAAAATATTGGAAACATGGTAACAAGTAAACATGAGTAGTTCTATAGCCACTAAACTATTGGTCATAAAATGTGATTTCAAGTTTCTCCATTTAACCACAGCTTTACATGAAATGTTTATTGAGGTTCACTTGTACAACTTTCTATTGGCTGTTGTTAAATTGATTAACAGGTTGGTGATTTTAGGCGTTTTTATTGACTTGCCAAATCGATTTGTATTTAATGGAGATGGCAGTATAGTACGCTAATCAGTTTGTTAAATACACCAATTAGCTGGAAACAATTCTTGTGGCTGGACATAGTTGAAGAAAGTATGTGATCACTCAAAAAATCGCACCTAGCAGTGATTTGGCGATTTATGGTAATCCCTTCGGAAATCGGTGTCAACAAATTTGTTGGTTAGGGTAACCAATTTGAATTAGATACGTTAAAGATGAAAATTTGATAGAATGCAAAATTACTTTAGCTAATCATTGGTCAATAAAAAGGCCTATAATTTGCGTACCCAACAAAGAAGTTCTATGAAGTCATTAATTTTTTGTCGTTGAAACTTGGTTTAATTTGCAAGTCTGCTAAACTGACAGGATGTGATGATGCAGTATCACATGGTTCCACAGTATTCTTTATTTACTGTCATAGTCATTGAGTTTCACAGAGGCTGAACTTACTACTTGTTGAGATTTATGCATGAGTTTAATGCTTGAGTGCTAGACAATAAGTAATATATTGATACTGCATGAGGACATCAGCCCGACTGTTATATCTATTACACCATTAAACAACTTACAGTACAGACACTATCCGACACATCCATTTCAATAATGTCTGACTGCAACGTAGCCTATAGATAATTATAATGATACACAAACATCGAAGGATGATGTCAAATCTGTATTTTAACAATTTACAAATCTCTTCAAACATCATACTGCCACAATCTTTGGAACTGCATAGGCATGTCAGGCACATTGAAAATGTTTTTGGTAGTCAGTAATTATTGCCATTTAAATATTTTAACATGTTTATCCGTTAAAGCAGCGAGATATTTTCTATCATTGAGTTGTATTGATGTTATATCTACTGGTACTCCACCACTTGATATTCTCTGTAACTGTTTACCACTTATACTATCCCATGTATACACCTATAAATATAATTACAGTTACCATGAATACACCTGTCAATATCATTACAGTTACCATGTATACACATATAAATACAACTAAAGTATAATTACACAAACGTAATATTGCACATGGACTACTTAACCTCAAAAACAGGGGGCTGGTTTAGGGACAAAGAAAAACTGTTCCAAGAAAATTATAATTGTGTTTTCTATACTGAAATGCTTAAGAGGACATGCTGGTCAAAAACATATTTTTGACTATAACTTTGGATTGGGTAAAGATAACCAAATCAGAGAGAAATGGCATTTGATGTCCACTCAACACAAACTAGGTCATTTTGGGACTAACGTATGGTTTAATTTTATTTCAATAATTCACTTGCATTTAGGTGTCTTTAGCAGTGGAAGGAAACCGGAGGACCAAGAGAAATCCACGAGGTTGGACAGGTGACCCTCCTCCTTGTCACATACTACCGGGGAATCGAAAGCACGCCAGTTGACTCAATGACAGACTTTGTGATACAGTGCACACACGCTGAACGACAGCCATCTAACCCCCCATAACCAAATGAAATTTGGACAACTGATTAGGACTGCACACACCATCCCACAAGGTTCTACAGTTCAGCCTAATAATATTACATGTATTGAGTGTGTATCTTACCATTGAAGATGGTTCATCTCCACCACAGACTATTAATCTATCAGCTTCATCACCAGTAGGAAATAAAGTTGATCTAGATAATACAGCTTGGGTTTTACTACCTTTAAATGTATGAACTGGTGTACACGAACATATATCATCCATTGATTGGGATTCACTTAAATCACTTCCTGTTGTCATCTTACAAATCTGAGAAAATATTTATACATCAATCGTGTTAATGATGTTAAAATTCTGTACATACAATATTCACGTTTTGACAGGCTTCTTCATTATTCCGGGACCTACGATACATGGAAGAGATTTTCTTATTATATTAATTCAAAGATGTTTTTTTTATTTATTGTAATATATTTATATGTCCAGCATTATAACATATGCTTATTTTATTATCTATATATTCAAAGTAATTATTCAAAAAAATCTTCAAATTTTTAATATAATTGAAATGATAAATTTTGGCATAGTTTCTAGTGGAATTCAAAATTTCTAGAAACTTAATCAGTAAAAACACTACATATTCCATATATGTTTGTTTATTGTGGAATATTAATGGATTTTACTGAATTATTATCAGTAAAAATTTCCAGTTTTAATTGAGATCAAATAATGAATACAAAAACATCTGATTCAATAGCCTTGAAAATATATAAATTCAATGTGTGTGAGCAGCATAAAACTCATTTTTCTTTATCATTCCAAGGGACTTTTTAAGGCCTTATGCTATATAAGTAATAGAATATATATTTAGTATATAGTGTATACATGTATACTAGAATATATTGATGTACTTATTATTAATAAGCTTTTACCTGATGTCTGGCATATGGATATTTAGCAGACGGTCTAAAACTGGCCAGCAGTTGACGTGTTGAACGTTCAAAACATAAACTTGTTAAACTACCTAAATAAAAAAGAGAAATTCTTATTATTAACATGAATTAAAACATATAAGGCATATCATATTATTTAAAACTTTGCTGCAGGTAATCGGCCGAAAATAGATTTATATATGACACTGTAGTGGCTTGTTGTTCATTGTTTTATCAATCAGCATGATAATTAACTCTTTGTAAATCGGCAGAAAGTAGATTGATATATGAAACCATAGTGGCCGATTCATTGTTTTACGCTTCGACTAGATTAAGGATCAAGCGGCTAAAGCCGACAAAAAACAGCCGATTAAGATCCCTGGGGTGGGGGGTAATATCACCTGAAACTACTGTTCCCTGTAGCGTCAGATTATTTTTCTCTATTTTTTCAGGGAACTAGAGTAATCCATATTTTCATGTACCAGATTCAAAAGGGTATTTAACAAATAGCACAAATCTTCTCCATGAAGAGCTTTGCTTGACAACTTCTATTGAAATAAAGATATGACATGACAAGCCTTACGAATAAGATTTAATCATTTGTGATACTTACCATCCAGTGGCAGAAGATGAAGTCTCATTTCATTGTCTGTCTTTTTCTCATAAAAACTTGTTCTGTCTAACTGACCAACTAATAATCCTTCATGTCTGAAAAAACATTAAGACAATTTACAATGCTCTTTTTTTAAATACCTGGCATTAACAATTTTTAATTCAATAATTCACTTGCGTGTAGGAGTCTTTAACAGTATTGGCAAACCGGAGAAAACCCAGGAGGTTGGACAGGCGACCCTACTCCTTGTCACATACAACAGGAATTAAATATAAAATAAACTAACTTAAAGTCCGCTGTATCATCTTTAGGTATATATTGTAAAGCTACTACTGGTGATTTACTGCCCTCTTTATTTATCTCTTGTACAGCTTCGGACGTATTCCTTGTATCAAACTCTAATACGGTACCATTCTGTAGACCAGCATAAAAATACGACTTATTATCAGTATTCCATACACAACTCCAAATAGGTAGAGTACTTTCATAACTGTAATATATATATATAGAGAGAGAGAAACAGGTCAATTCAGTTCAATCTATACAAAGATATGATGAATTGAAAATGTGTCAACATTTGGCAAATTTTTCTTGTCGGACATTTTTACTGAAAATAAAGGGGTATAACTCATATCATTTTTTAAGCAGAATATTTCAGTCAATCAAGTGGTTAATCAAGGTAGGGGTATAGATAGTATAACACGATAAATACGTTGATCACGTAATTATCTAATCAATATCTAGCCTATTATCAACGATAAGACATACTGTACACTATATTAATTTAGGAATTTTGAATATTATTCATCAGGTATTGGTATTTGACTTGGCATATTCCTGGTTTGACATTTAGGGGCTTTTGGAAATAGCGTCAGACATGTCCGGAATATATGGGCGAAATTCCTTTACTGGACTGAATGCAAGCAGGTAGATTAATTACTGTTGATCTTTAGGTTTTGTTTTATTAACAAAATGGGTAATTTTAATCGGGATTAAGCCATAAAAAATCCAATATTTTCCAATAAATGTAAATAAACATTTGTCTTTTGGAAAAAATAAAAACCTATAATTATGATACTCACGACTGTACAACTGTATTACTCATTATGCTAGTCATTTTAATAGATTTATCCATACCACAACTGAGTAAAATACCATCATCATACACAGGATGAAAACATATATCTCTTATAACTTTAGAATGTATTGTTAAATACTGGGAGGTTTTAAAATCCATTGTACTTATCTGTTAATAATAGAAACAAAACTAATTAATAAAATATAAGACTAATTATTTCAAGCTACAATTTCATATTTTTAAGTTATATTTTTAAAATGTAATCAAATAAAGCCTGAAATAGATGATATCTATAAACAGTCCTACCTTGTTAAAAAAATATAATCCTATTAATCCTACATTTCACTATTGCCAGTTGAGAAATTAGCAAAAATATCATCAACTTCAAATTCAAACGTTTGAAGATAGCTATTGCATTGGGAGGGGGGGGGGGGGGGGGGGGGGGGAATAGAAAAACAAGGGAGGTAATTGTGTTATTATTTCCAGTGTGAAAGATTTTTAAGTGTGGGAAATAATGCCTATGATCGTATAACCTCTTGAGCAAAAGACAAAGAAATAAATATGTTTTGAATTTCTTAGAAAATATGAAATTCTCGCTTTAAATTAATAAAATATATAACTAATAAAATATACAACTAATTAATAAAATATACAACCAATTAATAAAATATACAACTAATTAATAAAACATAAAGCTTCAGAACTTTCTCTACAATCAAGTCAACCATTGAAAGTCTATTTGCCGACAAAATGCCAGATTTCGTATTTCAAAACTATTGCAGAGGATCTGTATTGAACTATATGCACATTGATAATATATCAATTTAAAATACTGATGTGATGTCATCCTTTGATGTTCGCGTACCATTATTTCAAATAACATACCAATCGTACGTTATTGAAATATTTGACTCGCATGACAAGTTCACTGAAATGCACGTACTGGATAGTGTCTGTCATTTAAGTAGTTTGCAAGACCTTGAGTAATACATTGAAACAACACTCGAACTAATGCCCTCGTGCAGTATCAATATATTACTTAATATCTCAATCTCAACCATTAAACCACACATAATATATTAAAGACATAATACAAAATCAAAATATTTAAAATTTGTTACCTTTTTAATACCAAAACCTTTAAAGAGTTGACTAGCAGATGGCTGACTAACTAACAGGGCAGCTAGTGATGAACTAAAGGCAAGAACTCGACATTTACCAGCATCAGATATATTTATAACTCGATCATGTACAAACTCACATTTACACACAGACTGTACACTGGTTGAAGGTTGAGACAGGGAGAAACTATTATTATTACCTGAACTAGACTGAGATCTGATTAATTAGAAAATAATAGCAACATAATTAAAAAAAGAAAAAAAACATAAACAGTTTGTTCCCAAAGGGAGATAATTCTCATGTTAGAAAATAATAGCAACATAATTAAAAAAAGAAAAAAAAGAGCTGTAAATGGACTGTTGATAATACAAAACATAATTTTTCAGGTAGAGTGAGCACGGGAGAAAGAAAAGGGAATTAACGTCCTCTACAAAAACATTGTCATGTACAAGCGGAGAATCGAAACCACGCTACTAAATTCAAAGACAAACCGTCTGATACAGAGTGTGTGTGTTAACCACTATTCCCCCCCCCCACCACAAGTGAGCACATCCCCACCCCCAAAATAAGAAAATAAGACAACATAATATTAAATACAGGTACTGTCTGATCATGTGTTTAAGTCTATCTGATAATTGGATTTTAAAGGGGTGGGGGAGAAACTTCATTGGCAACACAAGACAACTGAAAACTACAAATGTCACACCAGAAACAATTTCTATAAAATAATTCTTGTGATAATTGAACAGAAACAAGGTTCAGTAACCAGAGAAAACCCACAAGTTTGGACAGGTGACCCTACAACCGAGGAATCAAAGCCATGCTCATTGACTCAATGATAAACCCTATGATACACACACGCTAACCTTTTGGCCACCAAACGGCCCATATGTCATGCACAAGGCCGTATAGTGCAACACTTTACAGTACACCTGATGTCAGTCATGACATATCCATGGATATTTTTGGATCTGTGGTCAGTTGTACCGCTTTCAGGAATTGTCTAATAAATAAGTCAGCTCATACCTCATTAATGCCATTTCTCTTCTTAATCTGTCCTGTTCAATACGTAATGTCTTACATTCTTCCAATGTTTGGTGATATTTTAATCGCATCTGAGCTGCTTCTAATTCAATTTTTCGTTTTGCTTCTTTTTCTGCTGCTAGTTCTTGTAATGCTCTATCCCTTTCACTAGTGTCTAATGCCTAACAAATACACACAGAGAGAACTATCATAACACGTCCACAATACAAGGGAGAGAGAGAAGGGATTTAATTCCCACTCGAAACAAACTAGGCCTTTTGAGAATAACATTTGTTTCAATTTTATTTCAATAATTTGCTTGTCCATAAGGGTCTTTATCAGCGGGAGGAAACTGGAGGACCCAGAGAAAATACATGAGGTTGGACAGCCAAGTAGGGAATTAAAAACATGCCACTTGACTTAATGACAGATATTATGATCTAAAGTGCATGCCTTACACCATTCAGCCACCCCAACCCCACTAGGTCGTTGCGGGCTAACATGGTTCGATTTTGTTTCAATATTTCACATGCGACATGCGTATGTGGGTCTTTAACAGTGAGAGGAATTCAGAGGACCCAAACAAAAATCACTTTTCGGCCAAACTAATAAACTGATGCAAGCTTAATCACAAATTGGTTTCCACACCCATAACCATAATACACAATTATCATTTGTCATCTAAAAATAAACGATCTGTCACAGACAATGTCTGACACACACAATTTCGTGACAAAAATCCTACGTGCCCATCATTTCGTCCTGCACAAATTGGTCGCATTTTTGCGTTTTTCATTATGGTACATCATTATGGTACATCATAATCACCACTTGAAAAATTATAAATAATGACTTACTCGTATAGACTTGGCATAAACCAGTCGGATGTCTTGACGTTTAGCTTTAGCATTACACTGTGGACATTTACCACCTTGACCTTTTAACCATTTCTGGATACAACTACAACAAAATCACACCCGTAAACATTTACAAACAATTTCGGAAAGTATAACATTAGTGTATGTAACATTAAAAGTAAAGAGAGAGAGAGAAATGGGGTTTAACGTCCACTCGAAACAAACTAGGTGATTTCGGGACTAACATATGGACATCAATGTCAACGGTAAACCAAACAACGTGATTTGTAGGTTTGTTTTTATTTTATTCACGATTGTCAGATATACTTTTTACCGTGGCACAGAATTCTGAACACTTCATGATGTGTGTTGCCTGTCCATCTATATACGGTCCATGGTGTTGAAGCAGTAGCATTAAATAAGATCTCAGTACAATGTTTAGTTATCCCACACCAACCACACTGCTGACACTCGGCATCACACCCTCATCTGATCTATCCAAATACCAATTCTTTTTTACATGCGAAGAATTTTTTCATATTTTAACTACCAATGGGGACCTCGTATATATTGGAGGTTTCAGCCCAGACAGCACCTCCCTTAATTCAATAAGTTATTCAATTCAGGCCAGAAGAAAAAAGAAGTCTTGATTTACCTCTGACCAAACAAATGTCCACATTTCAATGATATCAATCGATGAATACCAGATGTTGTCCACAATTCGAAACAAATAGGACAAGTCTGAAATTATATATATATTTACTGCGACACTGATATACATTAGCCAATCAAAAAATTTTATGAGAATTTGTGATCTGCTATGTTTTGGTCTGGATTTTAATTGGACGCTTCATCCATTTACAGTTTTAGTGAGAATCTCCATTATTCTAAAAAAAATCTTGGTTTAATTTTATCCACAAGATATTCAGGATGTTGAAAGACATTGGCATAACCATGCTGGATCAAGATGGAGGGCTAATTTCAGGTAAGCTGAGTATTTAATGGACACCAACACCCCAAGAATCTGGGGACGCATAATTTTGTTCTACTGTTGTTACTATAAAAAAAAATCTTACATCACCCTCATCATCAGATTCCTCTTTCGCGGGTGACTTCTTCTTCACCGGGGACATCAATTTTCGTTTTTTAGGTGATCTGAACTCATCTATGGATTGATTCTGATCGAGCAATACTCTCACTTCACGAGACGGGGCTGGGGATCTTGAAGGGCTATTTATCACAGTTCTGGGTGTGGCAGTAGCAATAGAGGCAGGAAGGGGAGACAATTGAGCACCAATTGATGTGGAATGAGGAATAGTTCTTGATGCACCGCTAGTCGATGCCACTGGAAGAACATTATCTATATTTACACGTCCCGCATCCACTTCTTGAGGTTGAGGTAAAGTCTGGATTTCCACAACTGGACTATCATTAGTTCTTAGTATATTCTCATCAACAACACTAGGTATTGGTAGAACTGTATCATGATCTAAGGCAGTTCTTATATTAGGATCAATCCGAGAGGTAGGAATGGTAACCACATTTAAATTATCCGCTGAATTATGTCTATTTGTGTCTGTCTGTGCCGTATCCAGGGCGGTGGGTAAGGCCAATCCTGGTGGGAACACAGGAAGAGGTGGTCCAGAGTCATTATTTTCAATTTCATGATTCATCAAGTTTGGGAACACAGGAAGAGGTGGTACAGCATCATTAGTTTCAATTTCATAGTCGATCAAGTGGTGAGGTACCGGTACTGGATTAGGAGGACGAATAATCTCAACCTATAATGATAACAAAAATACTTCCAAGCAAAGTTGACTAAATAGAACAGCACAGTAGGACCTTAAACCCCATTTCATTTCATTTCAATACCCCAGTCTTCATGACCTCCGTCAGAGCTGAGCAGTAGGCCGTAAGACTCCATTTTATTTCATTCTCTAATACCAGAATTAATGTTATAAATGAAATGTGGTTTAGTTAGAAACCCATTTTTCTGCATCGACTAGGGTAATGTATACAAATCATGTTTTGAGGGGAAATATTTCCCAGATAGCGGCATTTGCACCAACTCTTAATTATCAATGGTTTATTTCTGTGTGGCACTGTGTGCAGTAAAGAGTAGATGAGTGGCTCTCAGTATTTCACACCACATCGACGATTGGAGGTCCTTGCCCTTCTTTGCTAGACCTCCTGTTCTTCACCATTAACAATGGGAGACCATATGCTGCTGTACTCACTGAACCAGTGTCTCCCAAAATAATTATAGGTCATAACACATGGAGGTGTTCAAAACACATACAAATTAATTTTTGCATTCCTTGTCCAATAAGCTAGTAGCCTCAATCCTGTTCTAATCAAAGTAAGAGAAGGGGAGGAATCATGTTTAACATCCAGTCAACACAAACAAGGTCATCTTGTGACTAACATATGGTATAATTTTATTTCAATCTTTTGCTTGCACATAGCTATATTTAGCTTTGAAAAAAAACCAGAGGACCCTAAGAAAACCAACGAAGTTGGACAGGAGACCATATTTATTGTCATGTACAAGAGTGATATCGAAACCACACCTCTTGATTCAATGACAGACCTAATGATCAACAGTGCATGCCTTAAACCATTCGGCATGAGTACCACTTCTGGCTGTCTATATTGATAAATAATATGTATGATTACCTCAACATCTTCATCAGTACCATCTGAGAAAAGTATATCACTATCTGTACCTGTATCTGAATCAATTTCTATAGGATTGTCATCATTATCTTCCTCTTCACCTAGTACCTGTTCAATTTAAAACAGAAATTATAATGATTTTGTCCTGTCTCATGTACCACAACACACATCACCAGTAATAACCAGGGTCATATATAAAGAGAAATGGGGATGTCATCCTTATCAGTGATTATAGCAGCCTAGCGAATATACACTGCTGATCAGTGTGGACACCTACATATAGTTGTATACATGTACGTGTGCACTGTGCAACAGGATACATTTAGGAATATGGACGTACAGTTATTGTTTATGACACCACTGGCACCAACAATTACATGTATTATGGCATCATTTAGGCACAGGCATCTAGAAGTATTTGATTTAGGGGTGGGGGTCAGGTTCCAAAATTTCTAGAATAAGGTTACTGGACTACCAAAAAGTGACTTTACAGTTTCTTAGGGGATATGAATAATGGTAACATCTGTGAGATTCTTGGTTATATAAATGTAGATTGGATCAATCCCTTAATGTTCAAAAGGTGCTCAGTGTCCACAATAGGTATACATGTATGTGGTACACCTAACACCACAGCCTCTAGGTTTCCTATAGTAGGTATAAATATTGATTTATTACTATCAACACTTACAATTAAATCATTATAAACTCTGTCTACAACTTGTGGTAAGAGTATTATATCAGCAGTTTCATTTTCTGACATTTTCTATATGATGTCATCACCAGATACCTGACCTAAAATAAATTCATGGATCATTTTCTAGCTATAATCAGTAATCACAGTTGGAATACCATTTAACTTTTGAGTAATAATCAAATAAGTTCCCTGCATGTACCGGTACATGTGTATTTATGAAAACTTAAATTTGTTTGTTACCCTATCTTTTACATTTAAATGGCTTCTGCCAAGCCGTTTAGCAGAAGGGGACATATTATTAACAGCATATTGTGTCGTTCATACTGACTCTAACGAGGTAAGCAAGGTCTTATTTTCTCACTAAAATGTTCCTTTACACTGTACCGGCATTTACAGGGGCTGACACAAGACCTTTTAGAAGTAAAAAGTTGCATAGTAAAATTGACTGGGGTTGGAAATTTTTTCGAAAAGGATTCAATAGAGCGGTTCCTGCACATACCGGGTGAATGTAATGAGACCGACGTTTCCAGCTGAACTGTGTCTGAGGCTGATGCCCATCGCATTCATTTTATTCATTACTTCACAAATGAACTAGAGTAGAGTCTAATTAACTGCTCATTAATTAACTTTTCTAATTTGTTAGAAAATGAACAGCGCAATTCAAAATAATTTACAAATTATCTAAAATATAATGCTAAATAAAGAAGGCAGTTTGATTTCTGATCCATTTAATTTAGTTTAACAATCAATCAATGCCTGCCTTTTCTTGCTCTTACTAATACCATATGCATGTAGTTGACTTTTTTGACACTGTTTTTTATTTAGTTACTATACTTGTGTTTAACATTACAATTGATACAGTCTTAAGACTCCTTATGCAAGTTCAAATAAGTTCAAACGCACCACTGTCAACACATATCATTACCGTTTGTATTGGAATATCACAAATAGTGAAGACTAGACCACTAAAATATTTACCAAACAGTTTTCCTTTCTTGTAATGACGTATTATGCAAACCACCATACACAAGCCAGTTGATATTTCGCTGACAGTTGGGTTTCATCAAATTATATAATAATAATATAAGGCTTCACCTTTATTTCAGTGGGAATTGATTAATTGTTTTATGTCATGTGTTTTGGTTCAGTTTATGTGTAAATTAAGGGAGCTATCTTTCTGTAGTCATTTGTGACTAAAAAAAACTTGGGCAAAGGAACACTGTAGTGGATGAGCGACTACTGCGGCTGGAGTAAGACGGAAAACATAAGTAGTCCCTGGTAGGTCTACATGTACGTACTCAATCTGTTTCACAGAGAATTACTTACGAATTATCTCTGTAACAGACGACTGTCCACAACAGGTGCGTTGACTGCACGCGCCGTAGTCATTGGCTCAACGGCTCGTGCAATGTTTACTTAACACCTAACTGCTTCGGGCAAAATGATGCATTTTACTCATTTAATTACCCATTTACACTAAATAGGAAATATTTTTTAACTACAAATACTTCAAACGTCTTTATTTATTTTTCTTTTACCTCAAAAAAATGTTTGAGAATTTAATTTATCGGAGTAAAAAAGTTAATATGCCGTACTCATTAAGCCTCGTCTATGTCATGCTTATCAGTGATTGTAGCGGCCAAGCGAATATTCACTGCGGGATCAGTTTGGTACGTACTGTGCACTGTAGTGGAACCATTTGAATTTCCATGTTTTACTAATAATATTATGCCAGAATTTTTATTAAAACAAGTTTCACATTAATTACCAGGCAGTATCCAAAATCATACGTTCTTAGGTAACCATTTATAACCATATGATTTATATAAAATAATAGAGTTACAGACACACAACAAATATATTTTTTCAACGATTTGTTTTCTTCTTGATATTGGCGGAAATTAAGACATTTGTTATCTTTTAAAAAATGTATCTTTCTAGTGAAAACCGTAACAAGGGGAGACAACTCGTAGATGAACCGTTGCAAACTGATCCCGCAGTGAATATTCGCTTGGCCGCTACAATCACTGATAAGCATGACATTGACGAGGCTTAATGAGTACGGCATATTAACTTTTTTACTCCGACAAATTAAATTCTCAAACATTTTTTTGAGGTAAAAGAAAAATAAATAAAGACGTTTGAAGTATTTGTAGTTAAAAAATATTTCCTATTTAGTGTAAATGGGTTTTAAAATGAGTAAAATGCATCATTTTGCCCGAAGCAGTTAGGTGTTAAATAAACATTGCACGAGCCGTTGAGCCAATGACTACGAGGCGTGCAAGTCAACGCACGTGTTTTAGACAGCCATCTGTTACAGGGATATTTCGTTAGTAATTCTCTGTGAAACAGGTTGGAACCGTTGATCTAATTCTAAACATTTTTTGAATTTTTAAATCTGTTATCCTTTTCCATGTACATGAAGGCCTATGTCTCATTGTCTTCCCACGAGCTCCTGCTTCGACCCCTCTGAATCGATGAATTTGTTTTTTTAAAGAATCATTCCAAGGGAGACAACTCCAATATCAGAATAAAATATAAATTATGTTGAACTGTTCAAAAAAAAATTGCCTTAACCTAAGGTTGGGACAGAAGTGGTAAGATCTGGAAGAAATGGGTAAATTTCCAGAATTATGGCCAATAATTTATAAGTTGACAATCTTACATAGACTGGACAGGAGATCGAACTGAGGCAAAAAAAAATTAATGGTGTCTATTTTTCAGTCGAGGACAATCAACACCTCTATATTTTTGTTATAAGCTGACATAGGCTTCACACAGCTCACTTATAGACTGTTTTGCAGTTTTATCATATGGAAAAAAAGAATAAACAATTGGTATAAAATTGATTGGGTTTATTTAGAGCTGCATCAACAAATGTTTAAAATAAATAAAATATAACCATCAGCAGTAGATCTAGACCTATTCATCAGTACCGGTATATGATATACTTCCTAGGTATACTTTCAGTATTTGAATCATAAATCTGGTTTGGATGCATATATTTCACCAATCTAATAACAGTGACATTCTGCTATTATTAACAACATATATAACAAATAATTTATATATCAAAAAATATTATACCAGGGATTACGATAAATATAAAAGTGAATTGAGATGTGGATTAAATCACAGATATCTATTTTGCAATAACATTAAAATCAAATCAAATCGACATAGATAAAAATAACTGTTTTAAACAGAATAGACATAAAAACATCTATTTGGACCGAATTAGCATATTTATAAAAAAAACATTAGCAGAAGCCAGAACACAATTTATATGGGAAAACAATCAATGGTTTTATTCTGAAAGCACATTTTGACCATATCCACTCAGTGTTATATAAATATTTCCATGTTTTTACCTACCCATGGTACCCATTTCCATTTGGTGTGTATAAAAAGAGGAAAACAGAGGTTTTGAATACAATACTGTACATAAATAATATAAATTAAATAGGCCTAACAGCAGTACATTTAAAACCAATTATAAACAACAATTTAATAATTATTTATATAAATTAACAAAATTAATCATATTATTATCAATGACTAAACAATGTGCCAGAAATGCCTCGTATATTAAAAAGTCACTTAAGATATTGATAAATAACAGACATCAAAAAGGTGTAACTTGTCTTTAATACAAAAGTAAAACCAAATACAATCAGGGACTTTCAGGAAATTGAGCAGGGGACGGGGAACAGGATGGACCGAACATTAAGTTTGGTATGAAGTCAATGAGATTGCCTGAGAATTTTATAGAATCAGATGCTCTGAGACAATATTTCTGATCATTTAGGTGCATACATGTACAAGTATAAAGGGTTAATAGGATAAGAGTGGAGTGAGACCAAAACGGTTTTATCGTTTTGTAGGTTTGTTTGACTTCACATTATTTCGATGAATGTAGCCACCCCTTTCTGGACATTCACCTGCTGAATTTTTAAAAGCAGTGAAGTATCCTGAAAAGATTTAGCATACCCTGACTGTCTTTAAAGGAAAAGCCTAGATATTGACAGTAAACAACAAGGCACATCATAAAATTATCACAAATAGATGTAGAAAGACATCCACAGAAATATGAATAGAGCAGTACATTAATGTAACAGATATCACAGTGTGTTAGGAGATTGATTTCTCCCAGTCATATGCATGGCTTAATATAATTATCAAAAATATAACATGAATAAATAATCTAAATATCTACAAAATAATTATGATTAATAGTGAATTTGTGTATGTGCTTACAATATCACAGTTATATTTATATATTTGACATAAATAATCATTAAAGAAATATGAAATCATAGTGTTGCCAGGCAACTAATATAATGCCCACAAGTAACAATTTAAAGGGGCAATAACTGTGCATAAAATAGAATTATGAAAAAAAAAATTTCAAAAACTGTCAAGCTTTTTTGATTTTCGAAAATACAGCATTTACAAAGATAACTGATAGAGATTAACTCTGCATGGAACTGATTTGTGACTGCAATCTAATAGATTTCCTCTTGATGACTACCTAGATTATCTTAACAAGTTTGAACAAAAAAAATTCTCAACAATTGTCACCTGATATCATGGATCTGTGAATATTAATAAGATTCTGCCTTTGAACTACATCGTAGCAAGTTTGGACAAAAAAAATGATATCTTAACAACTTCTCAAATGCAGAGCTTTTATACGAATTGTAAACAGATGGACTGACTATAGATGGAAAGTGGTGACAACAGTATTCACCAACTTACAATGTATACATTTTGATAATGTCTAAAAGATAAAGCACATTAACATAACAATTACATATTCAAAATTACATTTTGGTGGAGAGGGCTGTTGTATATGAGTGAGGTTTAAACTCAATTTATGGCACCATCTCATAACTTCCACTACAAAAAACACTAGATTTAACTATCCTGAGTAAATTAGGTTTTAAAAAGTTGGATTTTTTTATTATTATTTTCCTATCCAATCATTTTGTGACCTGTGACATAAGTAGATTGCACAAGGGTTCCACTTTTCATTTTTTTGGCCTTAAATACAAATTTGTTTAATAGTTCGTAAACACAAAACCTGATTAAAATACAGATCTATATTTCGTTTTCCTTTTGTTTATACTTTCAATGGCCTACACTACATGAAGATCTGACCAGTGGTACTGGAAGGTCGCGTCAGAGGTCACACGCACAGCTTTTGACCTTAGGAATCAGACATTGATTCATTAATCAGCGTTGACCTATCCAGTGGTTTACCCATAGTTCCGTGCATGGCACACCCAGAACTCATTGTAACGAAATAGAATCTGTGTTTTAACCAGATTGTTAAACACAAAAAAATTATCTAGATCTTTAAATTTGATCTATGGCATTAGTAAATTTCATGAGATCATCTAATCTGTGTAAACCAAGATCAGTTTTAACATAGCTGAAGTAAAATTCTGGAGCCTGAAAAAAAACAAAATTAAAACATGGTATATTATACACCCCTTTATAATTAACAAAGTTTTCTCTTACAAAATACTTACAAAGCATTAATCATATAACTGGCAAACTTAACTCAATTTCTTATAATAAACTTTTAAAAAAGACGGAAAAGTCTTGTCCTGTTAGATAATGAATCCCCAATATGCTATTAGATAATGAAATCCCACTATGCTATTAGATAATTAATCACCACTACATAATTACACAAGTCATACACCATTAAACAATTAATCCCCAGTCCCCACTATATAAGTCATGTATGACACAAGTCATACACCATTAGATAATGAATCCCCACTATATAATTATTTAAGTCTTACCCTGTTAGATAATTTCTTCAAGAAAGTCAACTGTTCTCCTGTCAAAGACTGTAGTTTCACATGGCTGTGAGGAATAAAGGGATATGAGATTAATTGAATTGAATGAAATTGTCAGCACAATATTTTGGTCATTTTGAGACTAATATGCTATTTTTCATTATATGAATATAATATGTGTGTTTCTCTGCTTTTCATTCCATCCAAAAGACTAGATATACTCTCCTTGTCAGCAAGGGGGGTGGATGGCTGAATGGTTAGCATGCGTGCGCTCTATCATACAGCCTGCCATTGAGTCAAGTGGTGTGGTTTCGAATCCCCAGTTGTACGTGGCAAGGATTAGGGTTGCCTGTCCATCCTCGAGAGTTTTCTCTGGGTACTCCGGTTTCCCTCCCACTGCTAAAGACCCTTACGTACAATCGAATTATTGAAATAAAATTAAACCATGTGTTAGTCCCGAAATGACCAAGTTTGTGTCCAGTGGACGTTAAACCCCATTTCTCTCTTTCTCTCTCCCTTGTCAGCAATTAAATCGATTTTAATACAATATTTTTATAAAAAAAAACACATTACCTATTTAAACCGATTTTTATCAGCCATTTTGATACATCATTTGTAGACCACTCATTTGTACCATTACCTCTTGCTGCTTGCAAAGGAACAGATCTTACTACTGCTATTGGCCCATCAACCTAAAAATAAAAGAGTAAAAGATGATTTTCAATCAGGTAAATAAAATGATAGTGAAGTAACAATGAGAAATTTGCATTTTTTGCTATCATGTATTCAGATTGATTATTGATTATTAAATTAAGATAATGAAATCAAAAATACCAGTACGGTAGTGAATTAGATAAATTTAAGAAATATAATGACATGCAGTAGCTTAATTTGGAACAGTGATCAAAGGAGGACCATTATTTAAATTCACTGCATGATGACATACGATATCAGCATGTATCGAAATAAGATTGAAGACAGGCCTGTCATATTTTTTGGGGGTGGGGGTGGACCGTTGTACGTTTATGTCTGTTTGCACATGTGTATAAATGATATTCTTTTATTGAGAGACCCTAACAAAAAAATAAAGTAAACCAGTAAGGATTTCGCAATGTTTATCATTTCCTTTTGCAGCCGCTATGGACAATTCCAGTATCGGCAAAATGTTTTAGAATCATCTGATTATGATTGCTAGCAACAGGCCACTCATCAGCCCATTACAGATGTTTAAATAGATTATCGGACCATCATTACTGTAACGATTTATTTTTTTTTTTTTTTTTTTAAAATGCAGGGGCAACGATCCACACACAATATGTACCTACCCCATCAGCATCTCCACCAATTTTACCATCTTTTCCCAACTGACGTGATAAATTTTTAAACGAATCATCAAATGAATATTTACCACTGAAGTCAACGAATAATTTAGCACCCAGAATCATACCTAACCATCCATTAGGTTTGTATCCCCTCTGCATCATAAGAGGTATAATTGGCTTTTTTAACGTAAATGCATATTCGGCTTCTGAAAAACAAAATTATCACAAAACAAATTTAAAACTACCCCTATATATGACTTTATTTTTACAAGTGTGCTATGAGGGAAATTTTGCCCGGGCAGCGGCACTATGGTATACTCTCATATCAAATTCCAACTGCCAAGGGATCTTTTACATTGGAAAGTTGTCTGGGATTCCTGGAAACTGGATTCCTGAGAGGAAACCCAAACAAGTATACAGTACCTGTTCTACAGTTGGAACTTTCTTTGTATCTTTCTGACATACAGACTAAAACAACACACGCTTTCTCCACAGCATCTGCCATAGCTTGTAGAGTAGATCCTTCCATATCTTTAATATCCATCCACACCAAATAACCCGCTTCACTTAACATTTGGGAAATCTGCAAATTTAGAGAAAAATTAATTCTTTGAAATAACCAGGAAAATATAAACTGGAAATTCGTACATATACATAACATTCATTTCATCAGGTTTAGATTCACAAAAAAATATCCAGGAATGTCATTCGGTATAAACAGAAAACCTTATGTAATATGGCTAACAGCTTTGTTCACTACAAAATTTAATTAAGAGACATCCTTGCATTGTACAAACACTGGACACAAACTAGACCCATTTAGGGACCAACACATGATTCAATTTTATTTCAACAATTTGCTTGCCCCTAGGATCTTTAGCAGTGGGAGGAAACCGGAGGACCCGGAGACCCTACGCCTTGCCACGTACAACCAGGGAATCGAAACCACGCCAGTTGACTCAATGGCAGACCCTATGATACAACGCACACATGTTAACCATTCGGCAATAATAATGATCTGATATAATAATTTGATTTCAATAATTTGCTTGAGCCTAGGGGACCTATAGGAAACCCATGAGGTTTGAGACGCATGTCTACTCCTTGTCATCAAAACCATTACACTTGACTCAATTACAGACCTTATTATCTAAATCTTTCGGCCACCTGGCTTTTCTTTAGCTGTTATTATTTTTTACTGACCTGTATTAGTTTTTTCTGGTCTGCCCACTGATAACTAATCATAACATGTCCAGAAGATTTTGCTGGACTGTTTTTTACATTTTCATGCTTTTCTTTATCTGAAATATAAATATGTTACTGTATTCAAATTTAATTATATCAAGAAAAGAAGAAGGTTCATTTGAGTACAAATTTTATGGAGAACAAATTCTATTAAAACTACCGGTATGTACAATTACAGTATACTGAGACCATATTATGTACATGTAACTACATGATAAGGAGACCCCTGTATGTACATGTAACAACATGATAAGGAGACCCCTGTATGTACATATATGTAACTACATGATAAGGAGACCTCTGTATGTACATGTAACTACATGATAAGGAACCCTGTAATGCCCTGTATGTACATGTAACAACATGATATGGAGACCTGTATCACACATGAAAGTGCAAGATACTAAGATCCTGATATAAACAATCACCCTGACATGTACATGATAACGGAACCCTTATTTATACTTAAAATACAAATGTGACGTCATCTTTGATGTTGGCGTACTTATTTATATTTATATTAGTTGAAATATTGGATCTGTATAACTTATATCATGGAAATGTATGTATGTCTGTATTTCAAGTTGTTTAATGGTCTCAAGCTAAAGACATTGCATAATATATTGAAACAACACCCGGCTATGCCTCGTGCAGTATCAATATATTACTTAATGTCTCAATCTTGACCATTAGACCACACATAAAGTACATGATACATTGTTGCGATACACATACTGACGTTTAACTTATAGTAAACAGATGAGGCACCAGAATATACTGAAAGTTAGAAGAGTATTATTAATGTAATTTATTATTTCAATATTTCATTACCATCTTTGATATTCCACAGAATTCCAGATGCTGCATTGGCTACATTCTCAACAGTATTTTTAGTTAAATCTGTTAACAACTGGATTAGATTTTCATCTGTCTGAAAGATAACAAAGATACAATCATTATCATTCCTGTGCACAATGGTGCCAGTTGGTACTCTCATCCATAATCACATCAGACTCTTCCCACAAAGGAAATTTTGAAATATTATGGATCTGCAGTACACGCTTTCATTTTCTAAACAGAATCCAAGAACTCACTCGGCAAGCCTCGGCAGATTCCGTAACCTACGGAACCTACATCTAACCTCGGCTGTATGACGAATTCCGCCATATTGGAACTACTTTAAAGGTCCCGGATGAAACATGGCTGCGCCCATACCGAACAGAAATTGGCGACCGATTTGGCTAGCGACCTATTCGACCGATCCAGCTGTAAGATAATGACGAAATTACACTTCTATTCTGAGCTAAAGGGATGGATAAAAAAATAATATATTCTACTTTCATTTGATAGACATAACGTTGGATTTTATTGGTTGATAAATAGATGAGTTAAGGCGACTGTTGTCTTTATTCTAAATAGGTTTCCAACGAACAGGTTGCAGCTCGATCTGTCGAATAGGTCGCTAGCCGAATAGGTTCCCAATTTGTGTAATAGCGTCAAGTTTTCCTGTTAATGTAAACCGGTAGCCGCATCGCAAATATATGGGCGTAGTGCTCTGTGGGGGTTAGGTCTCTCAAACTCCATGGATGACATGGATTAATTGAGTTCAAAGAAAAACCACATGTTAGCTAGGCCATGCTTTATTTCTCACCTCTCTTTTAGACTAGTCTCTTATCATCCAAACAAATATTCTACGAATATTAGTCTGGATGGGTCCTCAAAATTTGACAGAAAGTCGGTCACTGTCTGGATTATCCAGTCTTTTAAGTTACCACGTGCTGAATCTATCAAAACATCTCGCTTGTCAACAATGACACTCTCTAAAATTTTGTTCTAAAGTTTTTAATTGAAATGGTAATTTTCTCTCGTCATGAATCAAACGTATGGCTTCTCACAATCTCCTTAATCACGATTCATGCTGTTGTATCGTCTCTATTTTGTTTCTAATAATAGATGTGCCAAGTGAATTGTGGGATATATTTTATCCTCGCCTCATTGAATCTATCAAAATCGGCCCGGCTTCATAATATCTATCATTTACCGAGACTTTAGCCAAAGGGTTCCATTGCCCATGCGTAACCGGGAGTTTGGTTTTTTATGTGGTAGATTATCCAGTAATTTTCGTCAATAATTGAGAACCGACCCAGACCCTCCGTGCGTTGAAGACTAGGGGAGTCTGGGTGACCGAGACTACTTTTAGACTAAAGATTTTACATCTGGGAGATAACTCTCGAATACTCTAATTAATAATAAAGGGGAGAGAACTCTTACATGAAGGTGACATTACTATATGACATCCCCCTCTCTTGAAAGATGTGAACTCCCTTTGATAAATTAAATTAGAGTTTACATTATAATGAAAAAAAAGAAATAAAATTCCTTGTGAATCACTCACAGAAACAATCAAACACACGCAATGAAATAGCAATTAACATATCAAACTTTAAAATTAGTGAAGTGAAAACATATATACAGCTACAGCATGTTTAAACAAGCTAAAACTTATCCACAATATCAAATATATAGATTGCAAGTATGAAATTCTTTCAGATGTTTGATTACCAATAGATTTTACAAGTATTGCTCCAACCTCAATGCTTAATATCACAAATTATATGCAAGTACATACATTTCCCAACATCAAATACGTGATTAATACCGATTTGAATACAACTTCAAAGAGTTTTTAAATAGGAAGATGATATGGCATTAATAAGGTTTACCTATAAAAACGATTGTTGATTTATTAAATCATAACATCAAAACACTAGGTTTATGATAAACTTGCTTTAACAATAATATTTATTGTATTTTCTTAAACTTCCTGTAATATGGAATGTTGGATCACATTGTAAGTTTTCAACAACTGGATACAAATAAGGATAATTATCAACATTAATCCAAGTAAATTCCTTATTCTTTTGACATGGAATCTCGACTAAAAGTTCTAAGGAACCAAATTTGAATCGAGCTTTCTGTATTTCCATATAATCTTCATTACTAAGATCAACTATTTGATGGAACTGTTGCTCAATTTGTCCTAAACTTAACTTATTTAAGGATGCAATGTTTCTATTCTCAATAATATTTACTTTACATTGAGCTATATCTACAGGTGTAGTAAGTCTATTACATACAACATTGCTATCATCGAATGTAGACAAAACATTACCTAATTCATCTGTACATTTTAAGAAATTGTTGCAATTAACAATATGAACATTTTCATCATCCGATTTACCTAAACTCTTTCTTAAGGCATCTATATGAGTTATTTGTTTGTTAGGTTCATGAGATCTCACAAAACAAGGTTTGAGTCTGTTTATAGAAAAGACCTCTTGCAATACCTTTCCTTCAAGGGTAGATAGAATGTAATGTGTCCTATCTAATATTTGATGAACTACTAGCGGACCACACCAATCTGCTTTGATCTTCCGTGAATTAGCAGTTAATGCTGAAGATGAAGGTTTAAACACAAAAACCAATTGTCCAAGACTATAAATTGGATTTTTGCTAAGACTATGAGCAATACTCATATTTTGACTTTCTTGATGTCTCTTCTGTAGATTAAGAATAGTTGATGAAATAGCATCAAATTTAGATTTAAGGTGTGACATATATTCATCATAAGATTTACATATTCCGGAAAATGACCAATTTAAGGAAGTTAGATTCTTCGGTTCTTTACCAAAAACTAATTCATATGGTGAATAGTTTCCAAGTTGTGGGGAAACAAATGAATTGTATGCGTAACAGCATGTTGAAACATATCGTACCCAGTCTGTACCAAACTGATTTAAATTGTACTTGAGGAAATTAGAAATAGACTGAATATGTCTTTCAACAAGTAAACTTCCATGATTTTCCACACTGATAAGTTTCTGATCGATATCTAGAGCTTGACATAGTACACTAACAAGTTTACCAGTTAAGGATGCAGCACAATCTGTAATAAGAACAGAAGGTGGACCAAAAGTACAAACTATCTTCTGTATGATTGCTTCACATATAGTTTCAGCGTCTAGAGATTTTAAAGGAACACAAACAACAAATCTTGTTATTTCGTCACAAACAACCATTAGATTTTTAAATCCGGTGGATGAAGATGGCATACTCTTGAAATCAAGACTTAATCTATCGAAAGTTCTATAATGTGTAGGAATTCTGTTATGAAATATGCGAACTTTATCTGTTTTGCCTTTAAATTGCTGACATTTGAAACACGATTTGATATAGGAAGAAATAGTGTCAAACATATTAGGAAAGTAGAATAATTTTCTCATGGTCAGATAAGTTCGAACAATACCTTGATGATTTGAAAGTTGACTGTCGTGGTAGATATTTATAAGGCTATGACACATTGATTCGGGAATGGCTAATTGTAAAGTGAATGTGTCATCTTTAAGAATGATAAGCCTGAATAAAACTGAATCGCACAAAAGATATTCTTCAGATTTTAATTGAATCGTCTTTGCTGACTTCTTATTGGCTGGCAAAATGTCATGACATATATAATCGTAAATTGGCTTAAAATATGGGGAGGTTTCTTGTTCGATGCGTAATTTGTTCGCATCTATTGAAAGATTGTAATCTCTGATGATTTTCCTTTTAATAACATTTAGGAGCTTGTTCAAATCTTGTTGTTTTGGAAAATTCTTTTGAATAATATTCTCGCAATTATGAATAACAGGTCGTGGAGGAATACACAATTCAATAGGAACTTCAATTTCTTCATCTTCAGAAACTAGAGGTTTATCAACTAGTCTAGGTTCAGAATTATTAGAATTCTGGGCATGCGATGTCTGGGAATTAGATATAGCAGGAACTGAAATGTTGTTATTATCGTTAGTTATATGAGGAACATGAGCGGTAAACGATGAAGAAGTCGTGGGCTTTATAACTGGATGTACATCAGGAACTTGAATGTTTTGTTGTTTAGCCCATTGTCTTGTAACTGGTCGCTCACTTACAGGATTAATTTCTTCAGTAGAAAATGCAGTTGGGACAACAGCATCTATTTCCGAATCGTCCTCTAATGGACTGCGAGAAAGAAAATCTGCTAAGACCAATTCGGTACCTTTCTTATATCCTATTTTTAATGCATAATGAGATAATTTAACCAATAGCTTCTTTAAACGATTAGTACATGGTTCACGTTTAGACTGGAATAACTGGACTATTGCAGAATGGTCGACATATGCATCGAACTCAACACCTTTGAGTAGATACTGAAAATTAATTATGTTGATTAATAATCCGAATAATTCTAACTCGGTTACACTATATCTTTCACAAGCCTTAGGAAGTCGCTTAGAATAATAACCTAATAACCTTTCTTGACCATTAATCACTTGAGTTAAATATGAACCGGTTGCTGTTCTCGATGTATCACTGTATAGCGTGAATCTACCATCACCAGATGGCATGTATAGAACGGGCGGCTGAATTAGAAGTTTCTTTACTTCGTTGAATGTAGATTCATGTTCTTCTGTCCAATGAAACTCAACTCTTTTATTTGATATTTTATGCAACGGTTGTAATACAAGCTGTAGTTTAGGGAGAAAATTAGATACATAATTTACAGCACCAATGAATTTACGAACATCCTTAGTTGATTTTGGGCGAGCCAAATTTTGAATAGCATGACATCTATTAGATAATGGCTGAATTGTTGCTAATCCGTTTTCGCAAATAGTGATTTGATGACCCATGTAAACAACTTTACTACGAAAAAAGGAACATTTCTTTGGCGATATTTTTAGACCGTTGTTTATTAAGGCTTGAAATACTTGGGCTAAATGTTGTTTATGAGATTTCTGATCTTTACTAAAGACAATGATGTCATCATGATGGGCAATACAATAATGATAACTATCTTTAACTTCGGATAACACTTCATCGATCTTAGATTGGAAAACAGCAGGTGAAACACTTAGACCTTGACTTAGTCTTTTGAAATAATAATGTTTTCCACCATAGTATGACGATATACCTGTATACTTCTGAGATTTGGGAGACAAAGGTAAAGTAAAAAATGCGGACTTTAAATCAATGCAACTGAGAACCTTTGGTTTAGAATTACCAATACGCTTTAAAGTATCAGAAAGTAAAGGAAATGGATGATTTAATCGTTTAATCCTCGAGTTAAGGTATCGGAAATCCACAACAACTCTCTTTTCACTTGTGCCTTTCTTTGGAATTACAAGTACTGGTGAAGTGTAGGATTGGTGACCTACAGCCAATATGCCAAGTTTAACCAATTTATTTAACTCTGCGTCAATGATTTGCTTCTCAGCTTCAGTAGTAGGATAGGGTCTAATATAGAATGGGTCTTCATTTGAAACTTCAATGTCAACTGACATATTTGGACAATGACCAATCTCTCCATGTAAACTGAAAGCACTTTTATACTCGCATAAAAGTTCATAAAATCCATCTTTGGCATTATTAGTAAGAATACTTGAAGACAAATCAATGTTCTCCTTGAAAATATCTCGAACTGCTTCGTTTGAAATACTCTTGGACGGCTTATGACTAGATAAATCTGGATTTTCACAAACAAAAATGTCATCCAATGACATAAAAGAAATAGGTGTTGAAGCATTAATATGCAAAGTTTTATCGCTTGTGTTGCTAATAGGTATTACAGCCTTGTTACGCTTTAGTTTTACTAAAACTGACGAAGGGCAGGCATCCGAAATGGTTTTGTTACAATAAAGTAACACTTCTCTATTCTTAAATACGGCTGGAACTTTACCATACACAGTAACGAAACGACTATGATTAGGCTTTATATGGATACTGTGACAAGTTGAAAAACAAATTTTTCGTGATTTGCACTGAAAGATATTGTCACGAAAACTGAGATTACCATCTAAGGATGATAAAGTTTCTTGACCTAATATAATGTCAATTCCAACTAAGTCTTTAGCAATGTATGCTTCAACTTCCAAAATATGACCTTGAATACTAATCTCAAAACGAATAAAATAAGAACAAACTAAACAATTTCCATTACCCATACGAAACTTTAGGGCCTTGTTTAACTTATTTACAGGCAAATTATTAAGATAAGGCGAAGAATGAATAACTGACGATGAAATAAGTGATCTTGATGCACCACTATCAAAAAGAATTAATGCAGATTTTCTATCTTGAAAACTGCCTTTACAATAGTTGCGTTTATCCAACTTAATAACAACTGGTTTGGAATTACTTTCAGGGAACTCACGAGGAGCAGAATCACAAGTTCCCGTATTCAAAAATCCTGACCGCCATTGTCAGATCTTTTAGGTTGTCTATTACGTCTGCAGGACAACTCACGTTCACGTTGAAAACAGTTGCGCCAAGTGTGATTTGGTTTAAGGCAAAAATCACAGAATAATCTTCTTCTGTAATAATGTGAAGAACGGCTATTAAAAGAATCATCACGTTTTCGACAATGATTCCGTGAAGAACGGTGATCAAAGGAACTGCGAGTTTGGCGATAATTATTATCCGGACTCGGATCACGACGTTCAGGCCTATATGTATCGCGTGTATCACTATTTGAGCGAAAATTTCTTGGTGGTCTATTAGACGACTTGTAACGTGATTTTGGCATGTTCGACGAATTATTAATTTCCAAAGACTGCAATTCGTTGTGAAGCAAGTCTACTTCAGAATGTGAAAAAGTTACTTCTTTCGGTTTTGAAACGTCAAAAAAACATTGAACCTTTTGTGGAATCCTATCAATCGGAACATTGTCATTTAAAGACATCACCACGGCTTGACGACATTGTTCTGGCAATATAGAAATAAACTTATGTCTGATTTGCTGATCTCTGAAACCCAAATGGTTGGATAACTTTTGCAAATTTTCCAGATTTTCCTGAGCAGAAATTTGCATATCATAGGTGAAATTCTGATAGGCTTGATGTAACGAGTATGAAGTTTTGGTTTCTGAAAATCTATTTAAAAATGTAGATTTTAAATCTTCTAAATTACGAAAAACTCGTCCCTCGATCCAAAGTCGTGCTGAACCTTTAAGAGTTTGTTTGAACCTTACTAAATATTGTGTCATTTCTTGCACGCTTGTTGGTTCTGTATCAAGATTATTAGCTTCTAAGTAATCAATAAATGACAGAAAATGGGCAGAGGCTTTATCTCTGGATAGAGTTGTACCCTCAAATCTATCTGATGAATTAAATGTAGCCATGATTGCAAAATTAGAACCAGATAGGAAAAGGTAAAAAAGAAGGCCTATAAACGTTACAGAAAAACAAACCATGTGTGATGAATAACATGAACAAAATTATGACCTTAATTTGCCTTAATTAAATTGAGTAGGAAAAAATTCTAGGCAATCAAATACTGAAAAATCCTTAATTATATTAATTATTAGACATTATGCAAAATTAAGAAATGGTTAAGTAATAATGAAAATATTAAATTTACTAATACTAATACTATCTTGCAAAACATAACTTATAATATAAGCCTAAATAAATTATGAGTATGAGAAAACAATATAACAAAATTTCCATACACACACTTTCAAAGGAATTCAAAATACTATATATTCACAAACAATAGTTCAATTATTTTTTTTTTTAAAATATAAAAACACTGTTTTAATCATCAATAGAAAAATAATTTCAGTCTAATAGGCTAGGCCTAATTTATAGTTTAGTCTAAAATGCTGATCATCACTTTAAAAATTCACACAGTAGGCCTGTCTGCATCACTGGACTTCAACATACCAAAACACAGAAAATGTTGGTTCTTCTATATAGATACAATGCAGTAATCACATACACTGATGGCTCTAATTTGTAATCAGAATGTCTGGCTTGTACTTGTTGGCACTTTGCTCTATATTAAGAAGTTTCAGAGCGGTTACATTTGGAAAAAAAAAGCACATGTCATGATTTCTTGACAAAGTCTTGTAACTGTCAAACTTCTATTGTTGAAAAATTACTGCTTTTACTGGAACACTGGATCACTGGTTTAGCATCTCCACCATGCTCTGTGGGGGTTAGGTCTCTCAAACTCCATGGATGACATGGATTAATTGAGTTCAAAGAAAAACCACATGTTAGCTAGGCCATGCTTTATTTCTCACCTCTCTTTTAGACTAAAGATTTTACATCTGGGAGATAACTCTCGAATACTCTAATTAATAATAAAGGGGAGAGAACTCTTACATGAAGGTGACATTACTATATGACAGTAGGTACATATCACTTACTGTCATACAGACGAGACTAGATGTAGTTTACGGAACCTGTCGAGATTTGCCGAGTGTCCAAGAACTGTAAATTTATTACCTCCCTTTGTCCACAAGTTCGTCAAGCTTCTAAATATCTATATTGTGTGTTTATATTATGTTTCTGTGTATAAAATAATAGCCTATGCATGAAATGGGGTTTAACATCCAACTTTTCTGCGCCAACTGGGTTAAAGAAGATCAGTTTACACCATGCCTTTGCTGGAGATTGTAGCAGAACAGCGGCATTACCGCCTAATCTTATTTTGAATTCCAATTATAAAAGTCTTCTTTTACAAATTTACATTTTACAAAACAATTACACTGTGCCTTCCCACACCCTTGTTCTGCATCACTGACAAAGTGAAACAAATCTGGAAAATGCTGAAGAACTGTCTGAGCCAACACCAGGAGCGAACGAGCCTCAGACCCGATCCTGGATATCAAGGCAGCATTCTATCCACTGAGCCACTGCAGCTCTAATCTATGAAAAAGTTTACAGTCAGGTAACCATTTAACAAGTAACTTTGACTAGACTTTGGTTCACTTAGTTTTAATTTGTGACTGGTGTCATGCATTTAATATCTAGAACACCTGATACCACTTGTCATTTCATTGTAAGGTCATATAGAGAGAGAGAGAGAGAAATAAGGTTTAATGTCCACTCGACACAAACTAGGTCATTTCAGGACTGACATATGGTTTAATCTTATTTCGCATACACATAGGGGTCTTTAGCAGGGGGAAATTTCTTATCATGTATAACTGGGGAAACGAAACCATGCCATTTGACTCAATGACAGACCTCATGATACAGCGTGCACCTGCTAACCATTCGGCCATCCAAACCCCCTGTAAAGTCATATAGTTTACTTCTGAAATTGAATACCAAATACATCCAATATACTTATGGAGCCATGGGAATCTCTTACATAATTACAAACGGTATTATGTGTGCCACAATCTAATTAAAATACAAATCTATATTTCATTTCGTTATTTTCTGCTTTTGCTAGCCTATACTAGATGAAGATTTGATCAGTTGCACTGGAAGGTTGCGTCAGAGGTCACACGCACAGCTTTTGACCCTATGACAGGATTTCAAAATTTTTCTTGTCAAACATTTTTTCCCCCAAAAAAAGGGGCATAACTCTTATCGTAATTTAAGCAGACGTTTATAAAACACTATTAAGAATCACATGTCAACAAAATATATTCAAATTCATTGGTTAATTACTCCCATCAACTAGATTGCTCGTTATACAACAATTCTTCCAGATCAGGCGCGGATGCAGGATTTTTTGCGGGGGGGGGGGGGTCTAGGTTTGATAATTGTTTAACTAATTGCACTCAACTGATTAGCGGGGGGTTTGGGGGCCCTCCCCTAGAAAAATTTGGTAAATTAGATTCAATTTGGTTCATTCTGACGTATTACCGGAAGGTAAATTCCAAAATTACAGGTCTAAATCGCCAATAAAATCGCATAAAAAATTTTCAAGCCTGAGCAGGGGGGGGTCCGGACCCCCTGGCCCCCCCCTCTGGATCCGCGCCTGAGATCTTTGTGATGTAAAGACAAGTAAAACCAAATTTTGAACTATAAAAAAGGAAACGAAATAAGATTGTGTTTCAATCAGATTGTGTGTGATAGAGAATGTAGAACGCGTCACTACTGTTCAAATACCTTGATATGATTTTTGTTGTCTTTAGAAAATGATAAAACTCTGATTGCTTCTGTTGCTTGTAAAACTTCGCCATCATTATATTTAGTTTTAATAATTTCTGTTAACAGTGGTAGAGCACCTTTCTTCATTAATATGTTCTTATTTTGATCATTTCTAGCTAACCCTTTTAATCCCGAAACCAATTCCTCTACACTAAACCCATCAAATCTGTGACCTTCGCTCTTGTTTGCCCATTTTATCATTTGAATAATATCATCAAATATAGTATCATCTGCTAATAATAAATGATTCTCCTCTTCGTTGATTATATTTGCTAAGGTAAGGAGAACCAGGAGTTTAATATCTGAAAATAAAAGTTTAATAAACATGGAGAATAATAACGATATGTTACCAGCAATGTTTACACCAATATTACAGGGAGGACGTGGTTCAGATATACGTTACAGACCCTGTTAACACCAAAATAACGATGAGGTGGTTCAGATACGAGGAGGTTAAGATACGTTACAGACCTTGTTTACACCAATAGTACAGGGAGGAGGTGGTTCAGATACGTTACTGACCCTGTTAATGTTAAAAGCTCAATACCACTCTTGTTGTAACTGAATAATATGTCCCAATCTTTATTCTGGTCAACAAATTGCATTATTTTACAATATTCCAATTAATTATTGATACAAATTTCATCTTAACACACCTAATAATTTAACTAATTAGAAAAATACAACTAAATGATTTAAAAAGTCCAACGTAAACCTTTTCAAATGTGACTTGGATTTTAAAATATTTTTGAAACCCCTGGGCAAGTAAAATAAGATGTAATGGATAATTTACACAACAGGTAGGACACTTAAACATCTAGTACTTAGAATAAGCCTATTATTTATTTTCTGGAGCTTCCAAGCCAGCAAGAGTGTTATTGTCCCTTTAACATCAATACAACGACGAGGTGGTTCAGATACGTTGCAGACCTTGTTAACACGAATACAGTGAGGAGGTGGTTCAGAAACGTTACAGACCTTGTTAATACCAATACAATGAGGGCCAAGGTGGCTAAGTAGTTAAGACGGGTAAGGTGGCTAAATGGGTAAGACGCTATCTAGCTAGCCTGGAGGTCCCTGCATTGGTTGAGAAAGTTCATCTGATTTTTACGTCAGTGGTGCAGGATGTCATTCGTTCGGATAAGATGACAAACCAAGGTTCTATGTATCCTATACATTGGCATGCATGTAAAAGTGCCGCTGCCT
This sequence comes from Patella depressa, assembly GCA_948474765.1. Taxonomy (NCBI): domain Eukaryota; kingdom Metazoa; phylum Mollusca; class Gastropoda; family Patellidae; genus Patella; species Patella depressa. Next base: position 16,394,103 of record OX419720.1, read on the forward strand.
GGACAAAAATTCTCTCACAGGACACTGTATGACGTATTCCTGTCTTCATTAGCATAGTAGGACACTAAATCCCTTTTGATTTCATTTTTCAATGGCGGACCCATTGAAAACCCATACACTCACTCATTGTCACATACAACACTGGAATCAAAACCACGCCAGTTGACTCAATGACAGACCTTATGATACAACACGCATTCGCTAACCATTTGGCCAGGCAATCCCCATAAAAGAGAGATGTCATAAAAACATTAAAAATACAACATTACTTTTTGATGTCGTTTGTAAGAAAGGCACCAAATTTTTCACAGTATCTTCTTTTCTGAAACATTCTCGTGTATCAACACATGACGATTTACCACAGTTGTGTAAAATTCCTACAGCTGATTCAAAAACACTGCTATTTTTCTGAAAATATAATAAAATCATGTTAATTGTCACAATTTTCACAATGGTTCAGTGAGTATCGCGCTTGCTAACTGACCAGTCGATCCTGTAATCAACATATTCTATTATCATTACATTTTTTAACCAAGATACTTGCGATTTTAGATTAGTCTCGATCATCATTACTAACATTGGTCTCGATTACTCATCTTCGTGTTAAATTAGTCATAACAAAATGTATTCAATGACATTAAATATTGTAGGCTAACAATGGCATCGAGAGTTGATTATGGCTCTGGATAAGTTAATCAGTGTCTAATTAATAATTTAGATAACATTTCAGCAAGAGGTTAGCAGATTAAAATAGGATAGCCTAGTTGATATTAAAAGACTAACCACAAATTCAGCAGACTCTTTATGTAATTCTTTCAGATCTTTCATGAGATAATGAAAAAATCCCATCTTGGCAACTCTATCTCCTAACTTTACACTTGCATCAGAAAAGTTCCAGAGTACACTTCTTAGAGAAATAAGGAACAATATTTCATTGTATGTAATATTATCAGCAGTATCACCCTTTCCCATCTCCAAAATACTATCCGTTAAATGATTGAGATTGGCGGCTTTTAATATAGCAATATATTTGTTCACAGCAATTTCCACAAAACCAATCAAAGCTAAATAATTTCCCAAGTTTCGGTGATGTTTCGTTTCAGTATAGCAGAAAAACCTTGTCTCAAACTCTGCTAACTTTCTACTCATTTGTTCAAGCTGGTCTTCTGCGGAATTCAATCTTAATTGATTCGTTGTTTCCTCAAAAAAGTTAAAGTCGTCCACTAGTTTTGGATTATCATTTTTCATGTTTTTAATAGTTTCCATATTGTCGCTCGGTTTATCTTCACTGGGATTTATTTTCTTGGTTTTCTTCTTTACTTTTACCGGATCTTCGAGGGTATCTATGGAACCTTGGACGGCTGATGCTGCAGTAGACCCTGCAACTGATGATGAGGCTCCCATGGCAAAACTATAACAGATTCATATAAGGTCTCAGTATTTGATTTCGGGTACTTTTGGAACATGTGTTAAAATTTCAATTCTTATTTCTTCAGGTAAAAGACTTATTAAAAAACACAAAGTACTGTTCAAAAGTTTGTAGTTCCAAGTTTTGGAATTATGACTTTACGGTTAGAGATGTGGAGGCAAAATGGGTATTCAATGCAAACTACAAATAATTCATCAACATTTAGAAGGATTCAACGAAAAAAATGGCCTGATTGCATCAATAAAGAGGAACTGTGGGAAAGAGCGAGCCAAAAAATGTGCAGTGTTGTTGGATTGCATACAGCAGTGCTGGCTTGGGAGGGCTAAGGGGATGCCCTGACAAAGACAAGGACTGCTCCTGGCAGTATAAACAAACTCTTGCTATACCACTGATTGGAACCGGATATACGAAGTGCCACAAGCTTTACACATCAGGCAAGTGAAACAGGAGCATTCAGTAACGGAGAAAAAGAGAAAAAAGAGGTTTAAAATTATTTCAATAAATCATTTGTACGTAGGAAACCAGAGGAACTGGAGAAAACTACATGGTTGGATATATGATCCTACTCTTTCAGTCTTTGTCACAAGTTGGGAATTGAAACCAAACCACTTGACTAACAGACCTATGATCTAACGTGCAGGCATTTAACCATTCGGCCACTGACACACACCCCCCTCATCCTGCAATACCTGGACATTTAGTGTCGTATAGCAAGCAGCAAAGAAAGCAGCTTCTGACCAGGCCTTAGTCAATGCAAATCTAAACTCTGAAGGCCTGCTGTCTTATTGGGCAAAATAATCACTAAAGGCGAAGTTATCAACATAAATACACTATGAAGTTAAAAACTTACATGCTGCACAGAAACTTTTAAGATATAAATAAGTGGATTCTTATAATTTTAATATGAAAAGATGTGGGGTATAACTTAACATCCTCCAACTTTTCTTCACCAGTAAGGCTTATAGCGATGGTTAACATATGTAGGCTAAGTAAAACACCATTACAATGGCATTATTGATATGTTATACAAGGGGCTTCATTAGCAGAAAACTAGAACATAATTAAACCCCCATTTCATTTAAAGTCATTATCATTCAACACCACAGATTATCTGGTTATTATTTCTAAGTCAGTAAGTGTGTTATACATGACAATGGCCGCGGGGAGATTATTTCATACCGGTACATTTTACCTTTAGATTAAGAATGAACACAATGAGGTGTAGCCAATTCTTCTGTCATTCTCAGACTAACATAACTAACTTGAACTATTACATGATGTTGTGATGTGAGAAGAGATAATTTTGTCAAAAACAGTAAATAAATCTTTTATCTAAGAAGAGTCCCATTATATTCCACTATATCCCCAAAGCATCGGTGATGACATTCTAACAAAAAGAGTTGTATAAGAGTTATGTAGCCACTGCTGCCAGAGCTATAGCTTCGACTCCTATAAGTACATGTATAAGTTACAAAAAAATTCGGTCAACAACATCATCAATCATGTTTGATTTTGTGTATGAATATGGCGGTGATCATCCGGATCAATTCAATCAAGTATTGTGTAAGAAAAGATAACTAGGAAGAACCTAATTGTAGTGCTCCAGGGTAGTATATGTATTCAAATAATAAAAAATATATATTACCTCAAATCTGCCAGAACATAATCAATGTGCTATTACAAGACTTCCATGGAGTCAATATAAACAAATCACAAAGGGGAGACAACTCTAAATAGTTCAAATGGTTTTAGACCGCTAATTATTTCCCCGTCTCTGAATTCAAGGGAAATAATTAGGTCCTACTTGTCGAAATGGGTCGAGCTCCTTAGCATCTGAGAAACTGAGTAGGCTACTGTAAAACAGTAAGAAATTTGATTCCTTTTATTAAAAAAAACAACCTTTAATTGGCCTTTGCCGAGAAAGTCCCTTGTAAGTGATGCAGGACGGAGATTATGCTATTTAACTGAGATCCCATGCACACATTGCCGGGCGCTTAAAAGAGAGAGAGAGAGAGAGAGAGAGAGAGAGAGAGAAATGGGGTTTAACGTCCACTCAACACAAACTAGGTCATTTCGGGACTAACATATGGTTCAATTTTATTTCAATAATTCGCTTGCGCGTAGGGGTCTTTAGCAGTGGGAGGAAACCGGAGTGCCCGGAGGAAACCCACGAGGTTGAGAAGGCGCCCCTATCTCCATGCCACATACGCTCACACCAGGGCTCGAAACCACAGCCGCAAGCCAGAGGTGACCGGCCAGCTAGAGGACGAAGCGCGGCACTCTAGACTACTAGGCCATCCCAACCCCCCGCGCGTAAAAGAACCCTTGATTAGTTGAATAATAGTGGGTTGTAGCGCCGCTTTCCCAACAAAAGTTCCCTCATAGCACATTTTATGGCGTATAGTCTTCATTATCCCTGTCGGTGTAGAAAGGTAGAATGTTAAACCCCATTTCATTTTTATTTCGGGCATCTTATTTTCATTTTTGACTTTCACCGTATGATTTTGTTTTCTTGCTGAGCAAACTATACGGATTACAATTGTTTGAACACGACCCCTATTTTCAGCTATTTTGAATTTCTTAACTTGACGCTCGATGATCATAATTGGATATTAATATTTTATGATTTAAATATTTGACATTTTGAGATTATATCTAATTTTGGTTACTAATCATTTTCTAAATTTTATTATTTTTCCAGTTGATTGCGAGTGCGACTTGGGTTCAGTATATAAGCATAAGATACGGAAGTAGGATATGCATGGCGCCGATCTCAATTAACGACAAAGTTGCAACAAAAAGTGTACGCCCTATGCTTTTGGTTTATAAATTACATGTAGGCCTATATTGTTCGAAAGTATTAGATAATTAAGAAGCATAAAGAATAGAATATTAATACAAGCCAAGTTATAGGCTTCTATTATTTGTTTCCTTGTTGGCAGAGCGTACAATATATGCACAATTTAAATGTTAGAGGCATTTTTATAGTATTTAGTTATGATACAAATAATAAATAAATAGCTAAATAAGATGATCGAAAATGGCTTAGATTACCCCACTTGCTGGTGCATGACACACACCAGTGAACATAGGTTGAGCTAAAGTCCACCCGCACTGCACAACAACAGTTATGCGAACTTCCAAACTAAATGAGAAGTGGTATCACGTGTTCTAGAAAGAGGAGGTATACATTGTCGCAATCGGCATGCACGGCATCTACCACTACTTTGTACTAATTGTACTGTAATTGTTTATGTGCATTCATTTTATAAAATCACCAAAGATTTAATTGTACGGAATACAAACATATGACAGAAATGTGTCTTGACGCCTCATCAACATAATATTCGATCATTAGGAGACAAATGAAATGGAGTTTAACGTCCCACTTTTCTGCTCCGCACTGGGCTAATGCAGACGGGCATGCGCAATACAGTGTGCTATGAGGGGAATTTGGCCCGGACAGAGGCACTACGATCTACTCATATATCGAATTTCAACTGTCAATGGATCTTTTACGTGCACACCAATGTGTACACGGGACCGCGGTTTTTCGTCTCATCGGAACGACTAAACTGCTGTCCTTGTCAAGTTCTCCGTCCGGCATCACTGACAAGGGGGAACCACGCCGGAAAATCTGAATGATCTTTCTCGGCCAATGCAGGGATTGAACACCCGACCTCCAGGCGAGCGAGTCGGCGTCTTATCCACTTAGCCACCGTGACCCCCTCATTAGCCGACTAACATGCGATTATTTTTCTATGGCCACGAATTCCAGCTGTGCATGCCAATACACGGTTAGACCTCTGTTTTTGGTTGCACCCGAAGGACTAGTCAACCTTTGACTTATCTGCACCGCCATCTTCCAATAAATATATAATAAAGTACCATTATTCAAGTGATTGGGGATGTCACACACACAAAAAATTTTTTCTCAATTATTGCGTCTTTTAGATTATAACATTGAGGGTGTCACATGACAAATAGAGTGAACTATATTGTAAAAACGTGTAACTGACTATTTTGATGTTTACATTGCTTATCATGAACAAAGACCTTCCATAGCTAAACCATTAACTAACGTATCAGTCATGCATACATAATTATACAAGAAATCGTTAATTGTATCATTATTCTACCATTAGTTCAAGCGATCGCTGACATTATAAACCGGTTCTTTAAGTCAGTTTAATTGTGGAACCATAGAAATTGATAGGCCTGTAAAATGGCCACGTGTCCTCACTTAAAAGGAATTGATTTTTCTGTGAGAAAAAAAAAATCTTTTTGTGAATTGGTGTAATATTTGTTTCTTTCGTATGTATGAACGTCGTATGATGCTATTTATTTATTGGAGTGCGGTCGTCTATATTTCTAAATGCATTGTGATGTAAATACGGCTAATGTCTGATGGAGTGTGTTGATTCAAATGACTCGTTTTCTAATAAAGTGCTCTTTATATTAATAGTTTATTTACAGAAAATAGAATACTAATAATATTATGTATGTATAGTCCAATAGAAATAGAATGTTTATTGAAATAGAAATATAATTTGTGCCCAAATTAAAGAACATGGATTGATAAAATAATATACAACGGTGGATGCGTTGGGGTGATAGGGATTGCAAAAAATTACATATGGCCGGTGGGGTGGATTTTTAAAAAATATATTCGGGCCGCGGTGGTGGTGGTTGAAGGTAAAATCGTAAAATCGTACAGTTAGATTACCGGTATCAGACTTTTGACTAGAATGGCCCGGGGTCGATTCTCTGAGTGGGCCGAGGGGACATCTTTTAATTTATCAAGCCCCTTTGCAATTTATCACAGATAACGCTGGCAATACTGATAGCATTAGCTTGTCTCTGATCAGTTGGGACAGAAAACCGGACGAGGCACCGTGTCCAAATTGATAGTGTCCGCAGAATTCGGCTCTCGCGAGAGCACGCACTCAGTAGTTCATTCTGTTCTTAAAATGACTGACTTAATTATCAAATACAGGTGCGGGCGGATCCGGGGGGAGGAGGGGGCAGGGGGCTAGTGACATAGTTGATTTCCATTTTCCTTGGCTTTGTTACTGTTGTATCTGCTCTTTAATAGATGATATAAACATGATTTTCGCAATGTCTCCGCCCAAGCAATCCAAGGTTGCAACGTATTACCCTTAGCACCAATGTATCCCCCCACCCCCACCCTCGACAAAATCCTGGATCCGGGCCTGAGGAACCACCATGTTGTGATGTCAAATATGAGTTTCGTTAGTTAAAAGGGAGATGTAGCGCACCATTCGCGAAAACAATCAAAGAAATTGGAAAAGTAATACGGGAGAAAAATGTTAAAACCGATGAGAAAATGAAAATGTACCCTAGTTAGGGTGTCCTAAAGGCAGACAAAAGGGCCCTACGTGTGACAAAAGGGCCCCTCTGGCCAAGGGAAAGGGCCCTGAGTCCGAATCAATCGTTTTCTATACAATGTTACTGTCTAATCCATTACTGAATGAGAATACAGTATAAAAATCATCAATCAAGACGCGCCCCCCCCCCCCCAGCGAAAGAGGGCCCTCAAAATAGTGTAGCCTCCGCCATGATAAAACTTAAAACGCCCCTGTGTCTCAATCACTAGTGTCATGTTCCAATAAGGCGCTAGCTCAGTAGGCTAACCAGGGGATTCAGCGTGGATTCCCTTTGTCCATAGTGCAGGATGCAGAGAAAAAAACCGAGGTCTCGTATTTTTTTTTTTTTTTTTTTTAACATCTATCTGGAAATAATGACTCTGATATATATTTTCACTTTGATCACGAACCTGGATTTCATTTTCACACTTATAAATGTATAATATATGTATATTGCTATTTATCTTATATTCCTTATGTCATTCACTTTTATCACGAACCGTTATTTAATTTTATGTATATTGCTATTTATTTTATGTTACTTATGTCATATCATGTATATGAATTGTATGCGGCCCGTAATGGGTGTTATGATACAATAAAATCTTATCTTATCTTATCTTATCTTATCTTATACACATTGGCCTGCATGTGGCTCTTGACAGTACGAATAGTAGGCGTTAAAACTCATTTTTATTTCGTCTCAATCACACCCATTAAAATTGTTTTATACAGAGGAAAAGAATAAGAAATTAGTTTATGTGGCGGTAAAAATTGCACCTATCTTTTGCAAGACATTGTGAGCATTTATATCTGACAGCCATGTGATTAGTGTCTTCACAGTGTGAATAGCACTTGGTATACAGTTTATGTGCTGTTAGTCTCTGATTGCTGTTTTAGTGTCTTCAAGAGGACTTGATCATACCCTTGCTTTTCCAGTGAAGAATAAAAGAAGCTCTTAGACCAACCAATCTATTCCCATTATCGTGAAGAGCTTTTTGTAAAGTGAGTGGATTTTCCCTGCTCACAAATATCATTATGTGTTGTCGTTATCACAACAATTTTCTTCGTTTTATGAAAGAACTAAGCACTCGCCACACGCCACACACTGGCCAAGTATAGGTTTTATGCCCCAAATTAAAGAGTGGAGACTTTTTGATAACTCATCCGTGCTTGGCATATTTGTAGTGGCTTTCAATAACGTATACACCCCAAACATACTTTGCTTAAAATTTGAAACAAAAATCAATATTTTGTTGATGTATTTGGAATTTATGGCAACATTTTACATCAAAAATATGAATTATGGTTTCAAGTGCTGTATACTTAATGTATGGAAAATTAACCATTTATTGGATTTTGTGTGGCTTTTCCATTGAAGTAAATGTTATACAAATATCGATAAATAATAATTTTGTCGTGTACAGTATACCATACAACCATACAACTAAGTCAAACACGGTTTGCAATTTCATCACTGTTACTTGATCGTAGGAAGATGACGAGGAGATATTATACATATATGCATCATTATTAGTGATAAACACAGGAAAAGTATCATACTAAATATAAAGATATATTGTAACTGTGTCAATGCACTCATTTATTCAATTCAGGTTATGAATAATTTCCATATCCGCGAATTTATCATATAATAGCACGTGGATGATACATTTCTTAGTGCGTTAAAAAGGTGAAAACTGACTCCTTTTCAAAATTGTGATTTTCACAAACTGTCTTGCTTGATTCAGCTTGATACTGAATAAAATGTTGAATTTACACTTACAAAATCTCCCGAATTATAGATTCGCTTAAATTTTATCAACATTTAATCCCCATGTTCTGCTTCGACCCCATGGAATCGCGTTGTCATATATATAATGTAGTCTGTTATAGGTAGAATTTCACGCATTAGTTTTTTGTGGTTTAATTTTTGTCTGTGTTTTGTTGAGCAGTTTTCCCGTGAAGTGTAATATATTATTTTGCACAGGAATGTACGTCTATAGATGATCGGTTGGAATAAAAAAATAAGCTCATGCACGCTGGATTTGGTCTCTCAATCATGAAGCGTGCCCAAACCAACATGTTGATCATCTTCAAGCGTGCGTTTTAGATCGTAAGACCCGTCATTTAGTGAAGTGGCGTGTACGTGACAAGCAGTAAAGGTCGCCTGTCGAGCCTCGTTGGTTTTCTCCGGGACTTCCGATATACTGCTAAATACTCCTACCCGCAAGCCAATTATTGAGATAAAATTGAACCATGAACCCTTCCCCGGGACCGTAGCCAGCTCTTAAAATTTGGGTATGGGGGGCTACGCAATGTTTTTGGAGGGGGGGGGGGGCTACAGAATGTTTTGGAGGGGCTGAGGGTGTGGCCAGCTAAGAGCACTCCTAAGAAATCATTATTTTTGGCGAAATATTGGGGGGGGGGGTCTAAGCCCCCTCCACCCTTAGCCCCCCCCCCCCCGGTGGCTGCGGGCCCGCCCTTCCCCCGTCCTAAAACACCGACAAAGGAAACCATGCCGATAGAGCCTAACCAACTTTCCACACCCCTGACAAGGGAACCATCCTGATTGAGCTCGGATACTTCTGGTTAGTGAGACAGCGCCAACATGACTCCCGAATAATATTAACGAAGCTAATTTGATGTTCAAAGTAATCGATTACTGACAGTCACCAATATAATATTCAACCTTTGTGGTGTCTCTGCTTATTTTATTCAATTATTTATGCGTCAGTTCTAAGACTCAAGTGTTTTTGAGTGGGGGGGGGCTCTGATCTACAATCCCGTGTACACATTGGAGTGCACGTAAAAGATCCCTTGGCAGTCCGGGCAAAATTTCCCTCATAGCACACTGTATGGCGTATGCCCGTCTTCCATTAGCCCAGGTTAGGTGCAAAAGAGTAGGACGTTAAACCCCATTTCATTTCATTTTGATCCAATTTTACATGCGTTAAGAATGTGTTTAATATAACGGTAATTAAATCAGTTTCGGATTAACTGTATATGATACTAACCTACTGAATTAATACATTTTCCCCTAAAACATAGTAAAGATGCATTATGTATGATTTTGATAACTAGTTGGTATTTAGTATTATTATAGTTTAAAACTAGATAATGAAAAATCACATTAAAATAATTTTAAATTTCCTTTTTGTAACTAAAGTTATGAATGTTTGAAGTTTAGACAAGAAAAAGCCTAAACAGCCTTGACTGTCAAATACCATAACCAATGTAATAAACGAAGCCTCGATTTTCAGTCCTTCCATCGGCAGTCTCTGTGACTGACATCGATATTAAAGGGACAATAACATTCTTGCTGGCTTGGTAGCTCCAGAAAATAAATAATACCCTTATTCTAAGTACTAGATGTTTAAATGTCCTACCTGTTGTGTAAATTATCCATTACAACCTATTTTATTTGTCCAGGGGGTTCGAAAATATTTTAAAATCCAAGTCACATTTGAAAAGGTTTACGTTAGACTTTTCAAATCAATTGGTTGAATTTTTCCAATTTTTCAAAATAGGTGTGTTAAGATGAAATTTATATCATCATTTAATTGGAATATTTTAAATTAATACGATTTGTTGACCAGACTGAAGATTGGGACATATTTTTCAGTTACAACAAGAGTGTTATTGGGGCTTTAACGTTTAACGAAGATATGACATCCGTTGTCTAACCCACTCAATATCTTAACCAGCCGATGTTCTAGAGAGTTGATTATGGGCTTGTTATATGAATTATATACCATTTGAAGCTAAAAGGAACTGCAATTGACAGATTTAGCTCTTGCATAATGTATCTTTAAAGAAATACACACGCTTCTATATTCTAATTGAACAGTATTTATATTCTGAAAAGGTCTTGAAAAATATAACGGTAATTTAATTTATTATAGATCACTCCTGACGACACTCGCGCACGCATTCTCGCTATTTCTTGTATATGTTATTTCCCCATGTCAGTGGTGTAGGGTGAAAGACGAGGCAAGGCAATAGTGTATAGTCGTTCGGATGGGACTCACAATTGAGGTTTCGTGTACGTAAAAGACCCCTTCACAGTTGAGATTCGATAAAAGAGTAGTCTGTAGTGCCACTGTCCGGACAATGTTTCCCTCACAGCACACTGAATGGTATGTACGTCTTCATTTGCTCAGTCCGCTCAGAAAAATAGGACGTTAAACCCCATTTTATTTCTTTTATCTTTGTAGGTGGTTGTACATATATGTATTAATACATTTAATGTATACATTTGGCTTAATGTTATTAATCTAGTAGTTTATGACACGTACTAGTTACTAATAAGGACCTAATATTTCTTTCAGTTAGATTTAATGTCTGTAATTGTCATATACACAATGAAAATAAAAGAGAACATTAAAGGCACATCATGCCCCCAGGACCATAGTTCTAATTTCAGATTCTTTGTTCATTTAATTATTAGAAATGATTTAATAACAAAAAATCGATGACTTTGTTGAAAGTACTATATATTTGATCAATAGATAAGGGAGTCATTAAGAACAATTATTTACTAATATTTGGAAATTTAATTGCTGTATATCAGGATATAGAATTATGAAAAAAGTTAACATTATAATTTATGGTCATTGATTTAGCTAAAAATCTGAGAATAAACCCCCAAAGGCTTAGTAAAAATACTAAAGTAAATGTGGCTGCAATTTGTAATACTGATGTGCCAGATTCAAAGCCTGTACGTGACAAGGAGTAAAGTGGCCTGTCAAATCCCGTGTGTTTTCTCCGGACCTCCGCTTGTAGAAAAATTTAATCTTATGTTAGTCCCGAAATGATATAGTTTGCGTCAAGTAGACAATAAACACCCTTTTCCCCTCTCTCTTGCTGTTGGGCCAGTAGAAGTTTATACAAGCCCCCCCCCTTCAGTGATACAAACTATGACTACGCATGAAATTCGTCGCGTGAAACTGAAAAATCTTTACTATATTTGGGTATCAATATCATTGAAAGTTGATTTTGGCTTTTTTTATTCAAATGTCGTACGAGGCCGGATATTCAATGTGCTTGCATGTTATACATATCATATGTCAGTATGATTTACCATGATATCTACACCAGATACAAACTGCAATATAGATTGATGATCTGTCATTGAAGATGATGTTTATTTCACTACCCCGCGTCCCTTGATACACGCAAGACTTGTCTTTGATTGATACGGGGCACCAATTACATCTGCCCGACAAATACGACCGATCTATACAGCTGGACCTTTCGTCAACCAATATCAGAAAACTCATAACACTTTGCCCTATTCTTCAGTCTTTGGCTGAACGTTATTAAATTCTTGTCGTACAAGGAGATCGAAACCGCGGGAATTTGTCAATTTTCTTTGTCGATTTCAAATTAGTTGAATGAAATTCGCTCCATGTTGGTTAATTACATGTGAGGATATCATAATATCCGATCAATGAAAAAGTTCCTTCGTGTTTTACCGCCACAAGTTTTAGTTTGACATCAAAGATATCATCAACCTATATAGATGTCTACAGTCCTGGCTTTATAATAGACTTAATACTAAATATTAATTTAATAACTCATAATTCAATTGTAAGTTAAAAATAGACAATATAGTCTAGACAGTTTTGTATATTAGACAGATGTATAGACAAATTTGGGTTGTATATAATTTTATTGTTATCTAATTCCATTATGGTTATCGTATAATTTGTCAGTTAATCAAAGCCACCAGCAATAACATAATAATTTTGGAAACAGCTAAATAAAAAAAAGAAAATGTTAGACGCTAAGGCAGAAGTTTCTAAAAGTGTAAAGTATTAATTTCAAAACGATATTAAACCGCCTTTCATTTCAAAGTGATATCTCGTGTTCTAATAGAGAAATGAAATGAAATGAAATGAGGTTTAACGTCCTACTCTTCTGCACCTAACCATACAGTGTGCTATGAGGAAAATTTTGCCCGGGCAGCGTCGCTACGGCCTACTCTTATATCGAATTCCAACTGCCAAGGGATCCTTTACGTGCACACCAATGTGTACACGGGACCTCGGTTTTTGTCTCATCCGAACGACTGGACATCTGTCCTTGTCAGGCCCTCCTTCTACATCACTGACAAGGAGAAACCACGCCGGAAAATCGGTTCTAATAGAGCAAGAATGCCCCGTGTCGTGCTGTAGGGTTGAAAAATGATTTAAACGTTGATTTTTGAGAACATATCTTCTAGACGTGCAGAAGGTAATGGAATAGACAAGGACATGATTAGAATTTAGGGGCATTCTCCCATGCCAGTTTCGCTATACAGAATTGTTGTGAGCTGCAAGGGAAGAGAACTCTGTCTGAGAGAAAGATTTAGAGATCTTCGCTATGTCTACAATAAAACGGCACCATCTAGTTCGTAAACTGTAGCACTGAGTACGTTAAATACAGAAATACCCTGTAGAATTCTATTACTCCCTGGAACACAACTATCAAACATGTGCAAGCGCCTAGTTGCAGATAAGTTCTACCCCCTACAAGATCATTTCTAGACAAGACAATCGTTTCCAACTGCTGCTGACAACTGGACGTTAGTATCTATGGGAGAAAAGGGTTTAAGAGCCTTTCACACATCACTTACCAGACAATGGTATCCTTATAATTTTCAGTTTTCTAAGCTTTGACTAATGGTTAACAAATCATGGTGTCTTTCAATGACTTCCGGCTGTTAATGTTTTGATTAGTTAATTGTTACCCGTTTATAGGTGCCCACTGTATCGTAATGTCTGTCATTGTAAGACCCGAAATGACCTAGTTTATTTGGAGTGGACGTTACCCCCCCCCCCCACACACACACACACACACACACTCTCTCTCTCCCCTCTCTCTCTCTCCCTCTCTCTCTCCCCCCCCCGTTTGTATATAACCTTCTGTAACATATTTTTCTGCGATATTAATCCGGTGAAAGCGGGCGTAAAATCTCACAAAAATGTTGGGATGGCGTAGTGGTAGTGGCCGGTCACCTCTGGCTTGCGATCGTGGTGTCGATCACTGGCGTGACTTTATGTGGCTTAGAGATTGTATCATTGCTTGATAATGGCGAGAGTGTCCTCATTGAAACGTTGCAGTTACTAAACCTAGTGAACGTTATCCATAAAGCTGTCTGTTATTATTTATTCACTAATATATATCTGCAATTCCCCGCTTTAAACGAAAATGTCTGGAACTGGCAATGTATGCCCACTTTTTATGTTCAAAGGTTAAAATCCTAATTAATTTAGTTATCTGACCCTCTGGGGAAGGTCTGGACTCCAGATAGAAGGAAACAGGGATTTTAATAGTGTTATAATATTTATCTGTTTCAGTATCGAGCAAATGTAAATATAACCAGGAAGCCTACGCAAAAAGCTTTTTTTTTCTCACCGTGAAAGCTGATAAGAATTTTTATTTGACAAAAGTAAATGTGTACTTTTCAACAAAGTATTAAGTGATTTGCCTCAGCAAGCAATACTTGGCCAAAGTTCAAAGACTCTCCAATTAAATGTCCTGGAAATCTCCAAGACTCGTTCGTCATCCTGGTAGACAATGGATATCCTATTGTTACAAAAACCAATAAACAAGTCGGATCTATGGGAAGAAGTGAGAATAAAATAGTATGAAGTAGAAATAAAGCTATCAAGATCCATATAATATATGTAGTTATAATGGAAAAGAGGTGGAAGCGATCTGGCATTGATGTCTGCAACTGTTGTAGACTTGTATCCTTTATTCTTATCGCAAATTAATTCACAGATTTGTCTGACTTTTGACGCGATTCTCTATGGACACTCTGTGATGTGTAAGGTTTAAACTGGATTTCGTGTTTGTGATGTTTTAAACGAACCGATTCCACGAGACAGTTAGTATAAAAAAAAACCCACGTCACTTTGTTTTTGTATGGTAAATTACTAGAAATCTATTCTGTAAAATGAACCTTAATGTCAACGGATGGCGGCTTTCAGGCCAGACCTGATAAACAAAATCCAAATGTTTGGATGTAAAATCGCCTTCTAAAAGCTGATAATTACTTTAGTAGTAATAATGGTCTGGACCTATTCACCTAATAACGGATATAATTAATCGATCCTTCGCCAAAGGTAAAAAGACAGAAAAAAATTCCAACTTTTGACAGGTATTGATTTGCGTGAAACATTCGGCTGTTTAACTGTGTTCATATTCACCAGTCGCTTTCACCTTTGATTCCCAGTATCTGACAAGGCGCGATCGAACATCAAATAATATTTATAATCGGGAAAGACATGTTAAACACGAGAAAGAGTTACTCGGGTAAGGAGAATTTACAAAATATTTATGAAAAAAGAAACCGTGCCTCGGCTTTAATAGACAGCTGGTAAGAGTTCGAGCGGTTTCAAAGATTCTGGACAATGGACGAATAAGAATTAAAGGCGACTTTTCGGGATTATTAGAAAGGTTTTGTAACCCGAGTAGAAAAATCTATAGGAAAGTTCGACTTGTAAATACTTTTCAATTCTTGTAAGAGCTAAAAGGAAAAGTGTTTGACATTTAGCAACCCCTGGATCATTATTGTAATTTCCAGATAATCAGCGTCTTTCGGATCTCGTATCTTGTTTCGCTGATAACGTTAGAAGTCTTGTCAATGCGTCGGCCTTCACATTAAAAACTTTTTTGCCTGCTTCTCAATTAACCCGAAAAAGACGTCTTTGTGTGATTTGGCGGTCGGAGATTTGAATAGAGAACGTTAGAAGAAACACACTAGAAATTTAGATTCAAACAAACTGGATAGATTGTTGAAGGAAAATTGTGATCTGTTTTTTTGCTCTCCTTCCTCTCGTAATGTTCTGTATTTAGCTAAAAGAAGGGAAACAGGGGGACGATATTGGAAGCAAGTTGGGAGAGTGTGAAGGTTAGTTGAGTGTTATTGAACGCCAGACGACTATTTATTGACAAGAATCGGTATGGGGATAGAAACACGGTACAAACCATTGGCTTGAATTACTCTGATGTCTCCCAACTTTAACACTACAACAAGCGGTCGAAATCTTCAGTTCTCATATTTGAGTTGTAAGTAAATGACTGCGGACCCTCTTCCATCAATTTGTTTGGCTTGTAAGCAAATTATTGATAAAAACTTCATAAACGTTTATGTAACGTAAGTGAGGAATTTTGTGTCGGAGAGACGGAGAAAGAAGATAGTTACGTTGTTGAAGACACCATTAGATTTCAAGATTAGAACATAATCTACCCAGTGGTAAGTATGGTTAATAATTTACATTTCTAGAAATTTGTTAGAAATTTACAATCGATGGGATGTTTGGAAAGCAGTAATAGACAAATAGCCTGCAGATGTCTGCGAGAAATATTTTGATAAAGTGGTTGAATTGACTGTCAGTCCAGTGTATTAAAAACATGCGGGTTATATATGCAACACTGTCTTTCATAGCCCACGCGTTTTTCGGTTGGGTTTATCTTGATTGTCGATTTGTTTATTTGTAACATAATAACGGGCATCATGCAACCTGGTCCATTCTCTTGGGTTTCATGGTTTCCCGATTGTTTATTTGATTTTCTGTGTTGTCCTTTGTGGTATTATCACTGATCGTTCCAGTTGTTTGATTTCGCGTAATGAACGTAATAATTATGTATAACAAGAAATGGGTGTATAGTGGATTTGAACTTATTGTGTGCGGTGTTATTCACTTTAGAGAGATAGAGAACGAGAGATAGAGAGAGAGGGGGGACGCACATTCGACAAAAACTATGTAATTTCAGGACTAACACATGGTTCAGATTTTATTTTTAAAAAATCGTATGCGCGTAAGGGTTTTTAGTCATTTTAGAGAGAGAAATGGGGTTTGCCATTTCAAAACTAGCTCATGGTTTAATTTTATTTAATAATTTGAGAATGCGTAAAGGTCTTTAGCAATGGGAGGGAAGGAGATCAGAGGACCGGAAGAAAACATGAGCTTAAGTCAGTACAAGATGGGAATCGAAACCATGATCTAAAGCGCACTCATTGGTCCATTCGCAATTCTCAATCCCTACCCCAAAAAGACTGTAGAAGTATACAATTCCTTACACACGCCTCTACTGTAGACATATATGTTTCCTTACACACCCCTCCGAACTGGGGCTGATCAGGAAGTGCCTATATATCGAGAGAAATGGGGTTTAAGTTCTTTCAACTACATATATGGTTTAGTTTTATTTCAAAAATTCGGTTGCACGTAAGAGCCTTTCTTTAGCAGTTGAACTAAACCGTAGGGCATTGAGAAAACACCGGGTTGGCCAGGCGACCCGACTCCTTGTGACGTACAAGCTCGGAATCGAAACCACGCCGCTTGACGTAACCACAGTCACACATTTATTTCCAAGATGGATTCTTCTTTTCTCTGTCTCTTTGGGTCTTTTTTTACTTTGAACGGAAGTAAAATGAAATGAAATAAAAAGAAATGGGATTTACTTTTTCCTCAACCGGGCTAATTAAGATGGGCAGTCATTGTGCTCTGAGGTAAATTTTTCCAGGACAACGGCGCTACAGGGTCTTTATCTTACTGCCAACGGTATACACGGGATGTCAATTTTCCGTCTCATTCGTATAAGACTACATGCGCAATTTATGGTGTCAATAGACTACCCCGAATTGGCAAAGAACATAATTCGAAGGTAGATTTTCTAGAATAGTAGGGTTTTGGAATTATGGAAATCGAGATATAAGTAGGCGATAACTGGGTTCTCTGGGCAAAAAATTTCATTCATAGAACAATCATTAGCTCAGTCCTTTCAATATATTTTGTAAGCTTGGTAGAGAATATTCATATTATTCCTATTGAGTTATATTGCATTGAAATTCAAATAAATAATCAATTCACAATTGCTCTTTAAACAATGTGCAACTTGACTAGCACGTGAACTGAGCATTAGCCATTTGATAATAGATACTTCACTAACTGTCGAAGCCACCATTTTGTTAAACAATAGCAGAAAATGGCCGACAAAACCAGATGAAAATAATTGGTTTCTTTAAATAACCTAGAATACAGTTCATGTATGATTAAATTCTAATTTAGGAGAACAGTTATTTTGTTATATGAATCATGGCACATAGATAAAGTTAAATGTACCCAGGTCCATAAAAAATAGATATTAAACTTACGACAGACATCCATTTTTTGTCTGGAAACTATTATTCACCAGTTTATAGCTTCTATTAATATACAACTCAAATTTTGAACTGTGTGTAAACTTCTGAAAGAATAAGAAGTGACATTAGACGTCTTAGAATAACAAATGAAATTAGATGAAATGGGGTTTAGCGTCCTACTTTTCTGCACTCACATGAATAATGAAAACGGGCATGTGAACTGCGGCCTAATCGTATGCAGAATTCAGGCTCTTTACGGGCACAACAATGTGTACACCGGACCTCGTGTTTTCATACCACCAAGCTCTCCGTTTTTCATCACTCACAAGAGGAAATCAGGCCGGAGAAATCCCGAGGTTAGCAAGTCAGTGTCTTACTCACTGAGCAGATAATGTTTATTTGAGTAGCTAAAAAACATATAGACATCGAATCGGCGATTAGATTATCGGATATTCGATTGTCTAAAATGGAGATCCTTTGATGTACAAAATGTAATTTCACGCATGACATCGCCGTTTCGTCTCATGCACTGACCATTCCACTAGATATCATGTCTTTGTCGTCATCTCCACCATTTGTAACATGGACAATATTCTCGGGCATCCATTTCAGACGAGCATCCATCACAGAGCGAAATATTTATATTTCGGATTATCATTGTTAACTCTGGGTATCACAAAATGTAACCACGATTTTGCTTCTGCTGAATGAAAAAAATAAGTACCAGACGACATTTGGAAATTCGTTATCAGGCCATTTAATAAGCAGTTGCTCGGTTTTACAAAAACGTTTCTGTTTATATTTTAGACAATTTTAATGCAAATTCATTTCAAAATGTTTATATAAAATTTTAAACAACGATGTATTTATGTCACTTTCTTGATCTACACATTATGTGTCCGATTTAAAATACGAACTTCTGAGGACAGATAAATCTTCAGGCTATTCCACATAAAATATATCTTTATCAGAATTTTTAAATTTTGAAACATTCTTGATCAGTGGATTATATAAAGCCAAAGAGGGTAATAGAGGGGACATCCCACCATTTTATTTAGGTCGCTCGTTAAATCCCAGAAACCTAAGTCTATAATGGACGGAAACACACCCATACCGAAGTAAGGAGTTTTGATCTCATTTATAAGAATGTTTAATGGCGTCGATAACATGGTTTAATACTAGTCATGTGAACGTATTGCTTGATTTGATAACGGGACAATCATGTCAGTGGTGCGACTGATTTATTGTACTTTCATCACCTACACGATGCGATGATACTACCCAAAATATAACATGATTGACAGTCTACAAGAGACATTACTTACCCCAATTTTGTGGTAAATTTAGCTTTATATAATTACATGTTGTACTGTTATATCTCCCGTCCACCATTAGCCCCACTAATCTAATAATACACCTAACATTACCAATAACAACCTCATCTCATCATTTCTAAATTATCTGGTTTTCCCAATCGCTAACACAAAGCTAAGTCAAAATATTATTAAAATATATGTACTTACTTCGTTTGATATGTAAATGTTTAACTTTAACGTCTATATATAATATACATCTTTAAAGTATAAATATATATCTCTAATAATAATTTGTATATTTATATTTTTAACGTGTAAATATATATCTTTAATGTGCAAAATAATATCTTTAATCTGCAAATTTATATTCTTAACGCGTAAATTTATATCTTTATTATATGTAAATTTATATCATTAATATGTAAATATATATTTTTTTTGTTATTTTAACTTGCTGACATTTCTGTTAATATCGACATAATATCTGTAAAGTTATAGACAAATATTTGTAAAGCTTACAAATATAATTATTAATACAAATATAAGAAAAATATTATTTATCACCAACTTGTAAGTATATACATCTTTCAAATGTAAATATAGATAATGCTTAAGAGAGCTAAGTACCATAACAATATTTAGCTGTTTAAGCCCCCCCCCCCAAAAAAAAATACAAAAAATACAGGTGTTTCCCGCTCCCGTACCCACCCTAATTTTTATAGCAAGATCGCAGACCCTAAACTTTTTTCTCATTACCCATATAACTCAGTCGTGGCATTTCGGCATTATTTTCAAGAACATTACCCAAAAATTAAGCTAGAAATTCCAGGAAATGCTTAATAGAAATCCCACAGGCTGACCAAATTAACTGTAACTAAATAATCGTAATTTTTTTGTATCGGCCTAAGTAAATAATGTAATCAGGTGGAGTTGATTAAAGAGTTAATAAATTAATGAGACAAAATGTCTACAAAAAACCACACACACAATGACGTTGATATCCTGTAAGAGCATGGGAAAATTTCATTCATATCGTATTGACATAGTATTTATTGTAGTCGGTTATAATGATTTAATGTAATAATCAATGACGTAGTGGTATCAGGTGGTACTATACAACGATTAACAACGCTTCGTTACCTTTACACAATATTACTATAATTGATAACATAACACTTACCTCCCCTGGGAATACCATTCATTTAATAGCTAAGATAGTTTCGTACGTGATAAATGCCAGCATACTAAACTGAGTAGAAGTCTTTATCCAGTCCTTTAATTAAATGGACAAGGACTCACGTTATGTTTATTTTGTAATGAAGTTCAATGGCTTCAATCGCACGGAATTTGAATGAAATAAGATACCGAAGACGGGCATGCATCAGACAGTGTGCTAATTATAAGAGAGAATATTTCGGCCTACTCTTCGTCGAATTCCAATTACTGTCAGGGGTTCTTTTACGTGCACGCCAATGAGTACAGGGAACGATTAAACGCTGTTTGAATGCGTCAGGAGAGCAAACCAGGGCCGGATTTACTAATAAACGTAACAGGTATATGAAGACCGAATGAAACTAATTCGGCGTTCGGTGTGCCAGCTTATAATACTATTTCAAGCGCACACCTCGTATTTCATTATTATATTCAAAACCACAAGGACCGAACAAATAAAGCCCGAACATTTCTTAAAATTCGGGGGCACTCTTATGAGTTCGGCGTAAGGCCCACACGTAGATAAATGTGGCCCTGGGAACCTTCGTCGACGTCACATCCGAATGATCCATTTTGGGATTAGCGTATAGGGTTGGTCAGGTTTAATTAAAATTATTAACAAACATTAATATTGTTAATTCTTTTTTTAAAAACCCAGTTGCAGTTTTGGTTAGCATGATATCTTCGATACAAAACTCCATGGGCCCCGTTTATCGAAATCTTAACTAGAGATAAATCCAAAGTTTTGCAGATTCTTCAACTATGATTGACTAAACACCAAAATCAATCTAATATTATGCAATCGAATTACTAAGCCTTGGATTTTATCTTATTTAAATTTCGTGAAACAGGCCCTGATCTCATAGTATCGTGTAGAAACCAGAACCATGTATTAATACTAATTTTAAGTCTTTCTATCATTTAAACATATCCCCGTATGTACCGCTGTTGATCCGCGCAACAGAAATGATACTCGTGTCCTTGATAAGCACTCGATGATTTGGGGAATGATCAGGGATAAATATAGTTGATGATATACATTATACAGGTTCTCTTGGACAGAACACCCATTTCTAGCCCCCGGGCCAGTTCATTAACGCTTCCTGGCACTAACACTTAAAGGAGACAGTAAAATTAGAACTAAGTTCTCATTTAACATGGTATTTTAAAATAGTTCCTTATCGATTCTTGCCAATGGTGCATTGAGAACATGGACAGATTTAGTTGAATCACATTCCAGTGAGAATATAAAAAGTACATTTAGTAAAAAAGGAAAAAATATCCAA
This sequence comes from Patella depressa, assembly GCA_948474765.1. Taxonomy (NCBI): domain Eukaryota; kingdom Metazoa; phylum Mollusca; class Gastropoda; family Patellidae; genus Patella; species Patella depressa. The sequence continues at coordinate 16,415,873 of OX419720.1, forward strand.
TCGTTCTAACTGGTGCTAAAGGACTCAAAAAATTAGATACGATAGACAAAATCGAACTTTGTGGCTTTGTGAATGTGAGTATTCTTTATTGCATTTCACATACCATATAGGCTTATTAATTAATCACCCTTTGCATTAGATTTATTGTAAAATTACTATTTTATCTTCCCGTGTTTTCGGTGCATTAAATGTATTGTACTATAATCAATGTATTGTGCTTGACGTTTTCATTTTATTTTGTGGTGCAGAAGGAGGGCCTGACAAGAACAGCTGCCTAGTCGTTCGGATGGGACGACAAACCGAGGTCCCAGGTACACATTGGCGTGCACGTTAAAGATCCCTTGGCAGTTGGAATTCGATATAAGAGTAGTCCGTAGCGCCGCTGCCCGGGCAAAATTTCTCTCATAGCACACTGTATGGCCGTCTTCCATTAGCCCAGGTAAGGTGCAGAAGAGTAGGACGTTAAACCCCATTTCATTTCATTTCATTTTCATTTTATTTTAATAACATTGTTTGATACAGAAGCTCGACAAATAGGGATCCATGTGAGGACTATTGACGAGTGGGGTAAGAGGGACAATGGGGATTGGGGTAAGCCCATTGAACATAAACTAAGTAATTTAAATAACTCGTTTCCAAGCAAACATTTCTACTTACGTCTTGCAAACGTGGAATCAAAACAACTACAACCCATTCAATGGAATAGTACCTCCCGTGTCCCACACACGCCAATGCACATACCGTATTTGGCCGTATGTTAGAAATTTTCCAGAGAGAGAGAGAGAGAGAGATGGGGTCGAACGTCCAATTGACACAAAGTAGGTCATTTCGGGACACATGGTTTAATTTTTTCAATAATACGCATGCGCTTTTTCAATAATACGCAGGGGCTTTAGCTGTGGGAGGAAACTGGGGAATCCGGAGAAAACCCACGAGGTTTAACAGGCGATTCGAAACGACGCCAGTTGACTCAATGACAGGCTTTATGGTACCTATTCGAAAATGCAACGGTGTCTTATAAGAGCAGCTGGGGGACTAATACAACAAAATTTATGCATTTTATTAGTGTGTGTTTTAATAAATGTATTTAAATTCTGCATTAGACTTGATAAAGTGAATAATCTCCAAAATAGAAATTTAAACCAATTAACTTCCCCTTCTGTACTATCTACTCTGAAATAGACCTCTGCTCTGAATGACCGTCATAGTCACAAATTAGTATTGTATATTTTAAAGGGTTTTTTAATCCGTTTTACATCTGTCTAAGAAAAAAAAATGTATAGGCATTTTCAAATTTATTATAATATTGGAAGCAGAATCATTAGTTCGCGGAGAATACTTTGTGTTTTCCATTAAAATCGTCGATATAGGAAATAAAATGTCGGTCAACAATGCTACGTGTCGGTTTTCAAGCGCAGCTAATTGTAGACCGACAGTGTAACTTCCGTATGATTAACTAGTTTGTGACTTGACGAAAATTTGCTCCCCTTTTTTCAGTTTTAAGCTGTGATTCCAGAAATCGGAACGTCGTTACATCGAAAGACAAGCTTTGAACTTTATGTAGCCTTTCGATACCCTTTCTCCTAGCAAATAATACAATAAACTATTTGTCCTTTTATTGAATTGTATTATACCTAAAGTAAGTTAACCCTCATCTTCATTGTAAATATTCCCAGAAAGCAAACATGGACTGTCAGTACACGTCTGCGATCTGAATACACCACTGATAAATTTCTTTCTATAATATTTCACTTTTTCGGATTGCCTAACTCATAAATACGTTATAAAAGACGTTCGCGACAGAATTTTCACTTTTTGTCATTTTTCATGACATTATTCTTTGAAAGCATTTCTGGAAGCTAACCGCGAAGCCGGCTCGTGTTGATTGATTGAGAAATCTTGAATAATACACAAATTGAGTTACATTAGTCGAAATGGTTCTTTCTACCCATTACTGGATAGAAATCAATTAGCGAGATGAAAGTGTCAGAAAAATTTCACATGTTTATATATGTTTATGGATTGATTTATCAATGAAGCCAGCCTACCGTGTCTATATATAATTATCTACTTTGACATACTGTCATTCAAAACCATCTTTATCAGATTGGACAAGAAATGGGCGCCTAATGACATCTTCTTCATATTAAAGTCAATAGTTTGACCAGATAATTTCGATTTAGCATAGCTTGTTTAAGTCACTTGTCATGTTCACTGTAAATCTCATGTCCCTAATGTTAAAATCAAATCATTATTCGAGTATTTTTACAGTATATCCTGTTGTCAGCTTTGGTAAATAATATTGTATACACGTGTATTAGTGGAACATTCCTCGATATGATTCGATTATTTTATAAGAGCCAAGCTTTTAATTGCGGATTATGACATGCGATCTATACTTAACACATACTTAATTATATCGATTTCCTCTTCACGTAGAACGTATACACGATTACAGTTGTAATCTAATAAAAATCAAACATCGATCAATCTGATGATATTCAAATTCCATATCAATCTGAAAAGTGAATAATGCTCATAGATTGGTTCTCAGAGAGAATTTGAATTGAAATGTATTTTGTATTGACTACGTATAAAAAGCAGGGGGGGGGGATTAAATTGTATGCAGTCACGCGCCCAAACGTTAAAGGGCTCCCACATTAGTTTTTAAAAAAGGGAACCATAAAAGAAAATATGTTGTGCCAAATACATTTATCTATCAACAGTACTGGCATATAAATGGCCTATGTTTGACAATGGCCAGCATTTTTGATGCAATGGCCCCAGTAACATATTCAGCCATAGACCCCACGTAAGCTTAATCTGACCAGGGTGCCTCTTTCTTTCTCCCTCTCTCTTGCTCTCTCTAGAATATACCGAAGTTTAGTGAACCATTAACTGGGGTAGCTGTTAGTAGTGATCGCCCCACAGTTAATTTCTACGTTACAAATGGTCAACAAAACTATGTTGACAACTCAGATAAGTGGTATCCGGTTCTTTAGAAAGAGTAAGCACACCACGTGATCGTGAAAAAAATCACTATTCAGAACCTACCGAAATTCAATTCCGCATATCTACATTTTCGTTGTGTGTTATGTATGAGACAAGGTGAGCTTACCCTTTCCACGACACATGGTACCAATCTCCAACATCTGGAACATTCGCATAGCTAGTATATCTTCGATGTTCGCATCTGTATAGCTAGTAATATCTGTTAAAACGTTGTTGTTTTGCTCATGTATCCCATATGTTGCCCTAACTAGTAATGTCTATTGAAACGTTTTTTGTAATGCTCATTATCCCATATATGCGCATAGCTGGTAATATCTGTTGAATTGTTTTTGTAATGCTCCTTTATCCGAAATGCTGGAATAGCTAATAATATATGTTGAAACGTTCGGGGTTTTTTTTTCCAGTGCTCATTTATCCGAAACGTTAATATAGCTAGTACGTAATATTTGTTGAAACGTTTTTGTATTGCTTTTGTATCCCATGTTCGCATAGCTAGTATTATCTGTTGAAACGTTTTTGTATTGCTCATGTATCTCATATGTTCGCATAGCTTGTAATGTTGAACTGTTTTTATTCTGCTCATGCATTCCATGTTATATTCTCATAGCTAATAGGGGGGGGGGGGGGGGCTAGTGGTCTAGAGTGCCGCTTTTCGACCTCTAGCTGACCGGTCACCTCTGGCTTGCGGCTGTGGTTTCGAGCCCTGGTGTGAGCGTATGTGGCATGGAGATAGGGGCGCCTTCTCAACCTCGTGGGTTTCCTCCGGGCACTCCGGTTTCCTCCCACTGCTAAAGACCCCTACGCGAAAGCTAATTATTGAAATAAAATTAAACCATATGTTAGTCCCGAAATGACCTAGTTTGTGTTGAGTGGACGTTAAAACCCGTTTCCCCCTCTCTCTCTCTCTCTCTCTCTCTCTCTCTCTCTCTCTCTCTCTCTCATAGCTAATATGTATGACACAGAGTATGCTTACAGCATGCCAGTTCTCGTGTATCCCAGATGTTCACATAGCTAGTAATTAAATGTTTGTTGAAACGTTTTTTTTTGCAATGCTCTCAGACGACTATAGTTTCCCCAGATGAAAATATTGTAATTAATCCGTTTGACCAGAAACCCCACCACCAATTTTGTACAGTCTATCACGGTGTTTGTTATGGGAACTGGTATCGGGCTGCAAAACCTCAATTATCAAATCCAGCCTCTGTGTAGAAATGCGCCTATTGTCTATATAGAAGCTGATTGTAATTGTTAAGATCGCTGGTCGTGTTATGGGAGAAGTTATTGGTCCTTGGGGTATACTATCAATAACAACCGTTATAATATGACCAACTTTATCAATAGCATCACGATGCAGTTTAAATGTTACTCCAAATTATTATAGCCACACAGATGCTGTAAATTCAATCATATCATAAAAACCCAGAGGCTTTCAAGTACAACAACTTATTTATATAGCTATCGATATATGTGATATAAATATATATAGTCTATGTTATGTGCGTGCTAATTAAGAACAAATGTATAAAGCTGGGATTATATCAGAAATATTTTATAGATTTGCGAATCATATCCACCTCAAATAATCTTCTTACTTTAATGACAAATTATTGACAATTTACAGACGTTTTCAGCTATGGCGTGAATTTTGAAAAAAATATGCTAATTTACAGTCGGTGTTCTTGAAAGATCAAGCTCTTTGTCTCGGGCAGCACTTAACGACAATGTTGTAGGTCTTACTCAAAGAATGAATTTTGGTGTGTCACGTTTCACCTGAAATTGTCATGGTTATGTGTATGCAGATTTAAAGGCATAGGAATGTAAACTTTAAAAGTGATTTTATATTTGTTTTTGTGTATTTCGTGGTGGGTGGATGGATGACATTATTGTTTTTTTTAAATATTAATATTATTGTTCGTGTAGTAAATAAATGTTGCTTTAACTCTTTGTTTTAATCAACCTCGTTCAATCTTTGATTCAACGGAAGTTTATCAAGAGTCTTTGTGGTTTATAAGAGCATGCAAGTTTAAGCATACATAAGTCAGTCGAACAAGAACCTCGCTGTAGAAGGTACCAATTAGTACCACAAGTCGGATGTCCAGATTCCAATAAGTATAATTAATATTGGCTGCCAGACAAATAAAATTATTTGGGTTCCTTTAAAGATAAAATAAATCTATATCGTATTTTATTCTTTTTGCAGGAAGCCCACAGAAGATGTAAGATCGAATTGAACACCGATAAGGAACGACTATTTGTTAGTGAAGTGGTGTTACAGTATTTAAACAACGCCGGGTTCTTCACTTGTTATCGTCTGCTTTCTGTGTACCGACGAACCTTTATGGTAGTGGAACACCACACAGATTGGTGACGTCAGGAGTATCCAATTGCTCAATTTGATGATGTAATCAGAAACTGTGACAATTGATGATCCGGTGTCTATCATTCTAGAAAAAGTCAAATAACACACCGATATAAATGTAGTCGCGTCGTCACGCTAACGATTTCTAAAACAAATTGAAAAACCAAATAAGGGAAAAAAAGAGACCAATCTGGAATTTTGTGAGTAGTTAAGAGATTCCAGAAGATCGAAGGAAAAGCGTCATTGATTTTTAGATAATGTTTTAATGGACAGGTGTAGTTAATAACTTTGATAGAACCAGACAAAAACAACAAGAAACACATTAAACATCATGTTCTAACTCAGATGATAACAATAGGAGAACAATGCGGATAATGGAATGGATGGTTATTCTTTTTGGAGGTACGTACCATATTATAGAATAAATTGGGGTTAATAATTCCTTTGCAGATTTTTATTATTATTATTATTATTATTTATAACGTTTTTATTTATTATTTATTTATTATTCTCAGAAACAGATATATTCATGATAATGTGAAAGGGAAAAAATATAAAAAACGATTTGCTCCTTAATGATAATCAATGAGAAAAAGCAAAACAACTACAAATGCACGCTGGTTTATTTCCAACGGGGTCCTTTGGTGGTAGATAAGGGCATGACCTTGAGGGCAGGTTCTCTATAAAAAATCATTTGATATGAAAATACATACAGGCTGTTATAAGACATTTTGGTCAAATTTCAGAAGTAACACAGGTAGAAATACCTGTCCGGTAATTCGTGTTTCTGGGCGATAAGTCACGAATGTTAGTTATGCCCTTAATAATTTTTATTAAACATCGTAGCTTTGTAAAATAAAGGTTTATTTGATGCCACAGTCCACACAGAAAACCCCTTAAAATATTTACCTTTTCATAGCTTTATGCCGTCAACAGTTGGCGTGTGAGGCGACATGGTCACGAATGTTTTTCCCGTTTGACTTTTACAAAGAAAAAGAAATAATTATCTGCCTGTTAAAATTATTAGGGCAAATCCGAAAAATAATATTAAATGTTCTTTTTATTAAATGGAATGGAGTTTAACGCCCTTATTCTGTGTCGACTGGGCTAATGTAGACGGTTCATTTTTTTTAAAAAGTCAGAACGAAATTCCAATTAAATTTTGAGTCCTTTCGTGATTTTCCTTCGAGACGGAAACGGGTCGTTAATAAAGCGATTGTCAAAACTCTTATTATTAGAAGCTTTTGTTAAAATCAGTTTCTTTATCATTATGGCGTCTGAGTGATCTATTTGTATCCAATTCCGAAAAAAAACTTGCATGGTTGGAAAAGTTGATAATTGAAAGACATAAAAGTGGATGAAATGGTAGATTAATTTCAGTATTGCTTCAATACAATCATTGATTCAAGTAGTGTAGAAAAGTAATGAAAGAAAAATATCGATATGTGAAGAAGTAAATGAAGGAGTAGACTCACTGTGAAGTATAAAAGGATTATACCTCTAACAGATTTCCTTAAATAAAAAGGCCCGGAAGACCCAGTCATTCAGTTCAAGCCTGTAACATGCGGGAAACATCCTTAGTACTCGTTGAGTTAACGTCATGGACAAGAGTGGATTGTTTTGATATAAAAGAGATAGATTTGTGTATGTGGCGACTACAAGGATCCAATCTAACGGTACTATATTATCTTGACCTTCAGTATCAATATTTACACGCCATTATTCTTTATTCGTATAGACCGTGAAAGTAGTGCAACATTAGTTCCATGAAAAATTAACACCCGTGTACGTACGAGTTACAACTTTTATAAATGGCGATAATTACCAACCTAATTTTTATGGATTTTTGTCAGTGTTCATCTTATGCTATCGAGCACAAAATAGCAGTTTTGTCAAAGTAAACCAACGGAATAATTGCAACAGTTTAGCTTGTATGAACATTAAATGCACTGAAGCAGCTATATAATGTCTGGGTCTGGGACCTATCATTGAGATTCCGCAATCTGTGTACATTAGCAGAAGCCACCAACTATTCACTGTCCATGTCCATCTGTCCATGTCCACACGATAAGAAACGCTCAAGTGATATGCAGGCCAGAGGCTTTCCGCAAACCCATAAAAAAATTCCAATTATAGTTAGAAGTTAGTAGACCTCCAATCTGATGAAAATGCAGATCTAAATTTCGTTTCGGTTTTTCTATACTTACGGTGACCTACACTACATGATGATCTGGCCATTTGTAAAGGAAAGTCGCTTCAGGTGTCATACGAGCGACATTTGAACCTATGACGTCAGGCATTGATTAATCAATCAGCATTGACGTTTCTAGGGATTTATCCACAATTCCGTGCAGAGCACATCCAGAATTTGCCGTAACAGACCGTTTCATTGGTTATTTCCTCACATCAACTAGAACGCCTGTTATAAAACTCAGATCTATAAAAAAACGAAACGAAATAGGATCTGTGTTTTAAACACAATGGAAGTATCCGGACGAAATGAAATAAAAAGGGGGTTGACGTCCTATATTTCTGCACCGAATGGGCATACACCATGTGCACTTCAATAATTATGTACACGGAACAAGAACAGCAATATCGATAGAACGTAATAGCCTAGGTCAGCCTTGTGTCATTGCCCACGTTACACGATCTTCCATTTTTAAATAATGGCGAGGTAATCTGACTTATTCACATTTACACCGTGTCTGTTCCCATGGGGACACCGATTTAAGAGGTGATTCAAACAGAAAAAATACTATAGACCAAGGTTCAACTAATTACCTTCCAAAATGCATGTGTTTAAATTTACATTATTTTGTAACCGTAAACCACGTTATACTGCAGATGAACAAGATAATGGCCATTTCTATTCATGTGTTGTCTTTAAGACTATTGATTTGTAAAATGCCTGAGAAACCTAATTATTATACACAAATAACTTACACAGTATTTAATTTTTGAAGCCAAGATCAAACACGTAATCTAAGACCAGAAAGTATACTTAAAGAAGGATACATCATTGTAATAAATGGGTGCTGGCGATCAGAATGGCTGGAAAACACGAACCAATGCTATATATTTTCGCAGCACTAGCCAAGTACTGAAGATATACCAGCGGCAAGAGTATTGGTTTCCAATTGAATTCATTCGCCAATATGATATGATCAACACTGACAGACTTCATTTGAGAAAATAAGGTTATTTTTGTATTTATAAATCGAGCGAAGAAAATAACTAATATTATTGATGAATAACACAGACCGGTGCAATTGCAATTAAAGTGAAAGAAGGAGAGGGTGGCTTTTCTGTACAGATGATATTGGTCGAGATATTGTATCGGAATATCGACACACATTGATATCATAAGGCGAAAACAGCTTGCTATTATAATATCAATGCTAAATCTAATTAAGATCTAGTAATTCAGGAAATAATCAGCGAAATATGTTATTATTCATAATTGCATTTAAGGTGCATGCATAAAGAAAGTTATTAATAATGGTTCTCTGAAATAGCGCAGGAACATTGTTAATTCCATAGGGCATAATTCAATACTGAATTTTGCTATGTAATTGCTCGCTCCATTTGTGTATTACCAATTGTTCAATGTTGCTTTTGAAATGTCAGTGACGATTATATCTTCAAATTCATGATTTTATGAAATTTAGAAATGAATTATCGGTATATCAAGGAATCGGTAATAGTTTGTTTCAACGTCGATATAAATATATTTATTGATAGAAAGGTCATTTTGTATGGGAAACAGAACTCGTCGTAAAATGATTTCTAGAATTTATTATTTCTTTTCCCAACAGGGTTGTGCGGTTTCCTTGATTTACTAACCTCATAACAAGAAAAAGTGGTTTTGAATCATACCAAGAATAGCCAAAAGGACGTGAGAAGAATTTTCTCAATCGTTCTCAACCATGTTTTACAGACTGAAAAAAGGTTGACACGAACTGACTTTAATCACGATACTTTCCGATATCCTTCTTTACAATTTCATTTAGAAGACGAAGTGCTTCTTTAAAGAGAGGAAAAAACGCCAATGATTCCCAATCAGTCATTTTGGTTGTTTTTAAGCGAACATGACAAGAAACTAATACTAGGTCTTGTTCGGGGTCTTTGTGTCTATTTGTGGCTATAGTTCTCACTGATTTCCAATTTTATTTATGATTCAATAGCGGATATAAGAAGAACTGTAAAAGGGTATCGAATCAGTCATAATGATTTCACAGGGTCGTAATCAATTTTGTCATTTTTGTTTCATAACATGTTTAAAGTCGGGCTTTACACTCGGCTTTGATCGTAATACAGTTAGTCTTAATCATATTCGCTTATTCAATCAACTTGGCACACTGCAGTCCAATATGTTGTATTAATCGAATGATTGCTTTGAGGCAATCGTATAGATAGTGCGTCTTATTGAATGTGCACACATCCTTTAACTGGAGGCGACAGCGTCTTATACAAGAAATGATAGCATTTGAAGAAAAAGGAAATGCGGCGCCGATAAATACCATGTAGCTTCCTAGTTAAGTTCTTCGTGGACTCTGATATTATCTTAGTTAATCTTTTAAAAGGCATTCTTCATTTTGGCATTCTGAATTTTATCTTGCATTTGTTTAATTATACGTACAGAGCGTATTTAACCGAATAGATTTGGATCTCAGATATGCTGTCTAAATTTAAACCTTTTATATCCACAACTGTAGTCATTGCCGATTTATCAAAGAATGATAAATATTTATTTTAAGGTGAACAAAATATACTGTCACTGTGGTAATCACGCCAGATCTATATCGGTGGCATTTTGCTTCCATGGATAAGTGACGAATCAATGTGCCCTTGAATATCACCCCTTTCCAATCAACGCAACGGTAATACCCCTTATCCCTCTGTGACAATTGTGCCGGCTCACCAACCATAAGTTCAATGCCGGTTTTGGACAAGAAAGATCCTGGGAATTTTCCAGATTGGCAGTGCAGAACAGACAAACAAAAACGACTAGTCTTTCGCATGGGATGTAAACCTGTATACCTGGATAGGGCGTATGGCGCATGTTTGTATTCACTGGTCTGTAACATTTCATTACATTTTAAAGACAGGGAATTGAAATGCAGGATTGATTTCTTTAGACAGAACACAAGTTCCCCTATTTATTTATGGTTGCCCATGCACGGTTAGGTCTAAATATTAAAGCCACCTGGGGATTTCTTATGGGTCCCGAGATGTGAACAAGACTAGCATAATTTGGAAGTCCGCATTAAAACACAGAAGGCGCAGTCAACACACCCCATGCCTATGTGGGCAAATGAAAAATCCTATCAGTTGGCCAACGTCCAGTTCTCCTACCCGTAGTCGCCTTCTTTCTATGAAATGCAAAATATTGTAATCTTTTGAGTACGAAAACACCGCTTCCAAATTAACGCGCTGTTTTGATAACAGACGGCAGAGATAATTTCCATATTGATGGATTTAAAACAGTTTATATTATCATGAAACAAGTCTAGTCGTCTACACCAAATATACCACTAATCTTTCAAATAGACATCTTTCTATCTACGTCCACGTCAGCTCGAATCAATGACGGATTGCAAATGGACTATATCGGAAATCACGGCCTCTCTAGTATCACCCAAATCTTAACTTCTAATCTTCCCTTCCGGCTAAAAGACTATTGCGTTGTAATTGCTAAAAGTCTCATTTTGAAATTGAGTGCATTAATGGCGTTAAATGTATCACTAACGGCAGTTTATATGAAGTGAATCACCCTGTATCTTTATTATGTATAGTGATATTCTCTCTGCTTTAGTCAGTAGTATTTATTTTATTTGATCGTTTGTATGAAAAAACCCACAGTGCCCCAATGAGTAAGACGTTGGCCAGCTAACCTACAGGACCCGTGTTCGATCCTTGTGTTTACTGAGAAAGCCCATCAAGATTTTACACCTGGTTACCACTTGTCGGTGGTGCAGGAGGGGGGGGGGGGGGTAAGGAACAACGTACAGTTGTTTGGATGGGATGATAAACCGAGGTCCCGTGTACACATTGGCAAGCGCGTAAAGGAACCCACCAAAATTTCACTCATAGCGTATACCCGACTTCATTACATCAGTCGGTGTAAGACAGCGGAACGTTAAACCCCATTTCAATCTTATCAACTTCTAAAAAAACGCCCAGGGTGTCTGTGGTCTACACACAGAGAATCAAGAACCAATAGTTTCATATAGTTATGTTCGGTTAATGATGACTCTCAATAATAACCCCCACCCCACCCCTTATCATCGTCCCCTTAAAAAAATTCAACCTTGAAATAAACCCACTGACATTTGTTTCTGTTGGTATTTGATGTTCTAGACATCATGAATTTGTGAGTTAAAGGCAGTGAAGGCTTGGCCTTGGCCTTGGCCTTGACTTCAGAAGCCACAGCTGGCCACTAATCGCTTATAGTTTTGTTAGAATTAAATTATCAATGATATATATGACGAATCAACTTAGATGCAGTGTTATTTTGTTGAATTGTGTCATATAAAACAAATCTATGCGCCCAAGTGACCAAGATTGTATAGTATTGGGTCATTATATTTTCCTCTTGGCATTCTATTACTGGATCTGTCAAGTTTTATTTGGCGCAGTTATCGCAATCTAATCATCTTTCCACTTGTTCCCAGAAATTTACAGAATGCGGGAAATCTTTAATACTTGTACAGTCAAAAAAAATGGGTCTGGTTTTAGGGAGAATCACAATTCGAAACTCCACAATATTAAATGGCTTTCCAATTGACATTCGACAGATGTCAAATTATTGAAATGTTGAAGTGAAAGCATGATTAATTCGTTGCTGGTTAATCTGGTCAGTATTATGATAGAACCATTCATCAAGTCGTATAATATATTGCCTAATCATGTTAGTAGATTTATGACTGCCCTTTTAGAAAACAAGACAAATACACATTACTTCTATCGTAATACTGTCAAAATTCTCGCTATTTCTTAACTTTGAATTTGACAAATAACATACATGGGCATCTTAGAGAAAATTGAAACTTCCTTCGGTGGTTTTTATAACATAGCTAATTCAATTATTTTAACTTTTCTCCTGTATCCATCTTCTCACCTCGTGCAGGGGTAAAGAAAAGGTCAAATAATATCTCATAATTCACGGGGAGAGAAATATGAAATTTAGATACATGTATGTTTCTGTTATTGATTCCTTACATGATAAAAATTATCCCTCCAGACAATTACACACATACACATAATACTACTTTCCTTTCTGGATAGGTTAAGGTGCTTCTAATATTACTGTCCTTTCTACACAAAGGTTAAGGAGTTTCCAGAAATAGCAACTAGAACCTTTCCTGGGTTCAAATCTTGAGACGTATATACAGAGTGGAAGCGGTCGTAATTCGGTAACCTTATGAATATACGTTATTTTAGTAATGATGTACCTGTCTATAGTTAATGAACTAAAGCAGTGGTTTCCAAATTTTTTCCATTCGCGGGCCCCTTTTATGAACCCTCCAGGTCCTCGGTATGTACTCTATTCAGTAGATTTCCCACGAGACTTCGAGCGCTTGTTGCTACATATCCCTTCATTATTTTATAAAACTGACAATCTTAAAGCCCCAATAACACTCTTGTTGTAACTGAAAAATATGTCCCAATCTTCATTCTGGTCAACAAATCGTATTATTTTAGAATATTCCAATTAAATGATGATATAAATTTCATCTTAACACACCTATTTTAAAAATTCAGAAAAATTCAACCAATTGATTTGAAAAGTCTAACGTAAACCTTTTCAAATGTGACTTGGATTTTAAAATATTTTCGAACCCTCTGGACAAGTAAAATAGGTTGTAATGGATAATTTACACAACAGGAAGGACATTTAAACATCTAGTACTTAGAATAAGGGTATTATTTATTTTCTGGGGCTACTAAGCCAGCAAGAATGTTATTGTCCCTTTAATAGCCATTCAGATACACGTACATAAAAAATGCGGAACATCAACCAATAGCAAAATGATCGCAATTTATATTCTATTCACTAAGGCAAGGGGCTGATACGTGTTGCCAAAACATTCGAAATCAATCCTTGGTACTTGGATGTACCGCCTTATCCGGTCAAAATACCCGGTTAGGTCTAAATATTATCGCCACTAGCAGATTTCGTAAGGAGTCACGAGATTTAAACAGGGCTAGCCCTAACCCTAACCCACAATCTCGTCAACCATCAAGGGTCCTAATCCTATTTTCATCCCGCGACCTTTACAAAATCTGCAGGTGACCTTAATATTTAGATCTGACACCCCCCCCCCCCAAAAAAAAAGAAAATACCCCCCACCTCTCCCTTAGTGAAAATAACCATATATTATTAATCTCAGAATAGTTAATGTGCTTCTGAGACGCTAAACTCCTTTCTTTTCTATAGTTGTATTTACACTTGTGTATTTTTTATAATGTATCTATACAAACCATTTTTTTAAAGTATAAGTCGATTTTACCAAAAAATATTCCAAACGCATCAATACTCCAAAACAGTGGCGGAGTCTAATTATATTATTACCCTTCGTACGAGTATAGGTAATTTTATATATCTATAATGCATGTTTGGACTGTTATTGATTAACATGCTGGAAATAATACCCAACAATTACTGCTATCCAGTTATATATATCTACTCCATCCTAAGTTTTCAGATATACTTTAACCAAAGAAAACCAACATATTTTTTTCTATTGAAAACACTATGAAGTTGGGAAATACATAATGGTGCTGGCAAAATTTAAAAGACTCATACGGGTTATTTTATCTGTCGCCACGAGTGCAAGAACGAAATTTTGTGGTTGCTCTGCGCCAGCAATAAACAACATTCCATTCTTTGACTCCTTCACTAAAGACTAAACTCTATTCCTATGATTTAATTAAAACTATGACATATCATAAATTTTACCAATCACTACTTTCTTTTTAACAAGGGTGTTGTTTTGCGTTCCAGTATGCATCTGTTCCGAATCCATTTCATCATTTGGATTTCTTTGTATTGTTGGCTTTATGTACTATTCATCAGTGTCTTTATTTTCTCTTTTGTTTTTTTTATTATGCGAATATCTTTTGATTTAATTAGTATTGTATTCAATATCACACTACGCATATTTTTTGTACTCTTCGGCGCAATTTCGTTAATTTATATACGTCAAGGCTTTACTGTAACCGGCAGTTTAATAAGGGAAGGGCTTTTCGTAACGATCCTTTTCTATCCTCAGACAATTGAATACACATATAGTGCTATCCGCTACAGAACGGCTAAGCCCATTCCATTCTAATGGTTTCAAATATACACAAAAAGGATGGCACCGCTTAATTTTGGGTTTAGCAATTTGGTTGGGAAATTGGACTAACTTTTAATCAAGTCGCCATTTAGCTTTTCTAATCATTCCGTTTAATTGATTTTGCACATATGGTCCATTAAGTCTCAGAAATTGTCAATGGTTTTCCAGCTTAGAAACGACTGTTCTTTTCCAAGCAATTATAAGCTTTAATGTAATCGAATTCAATAGTCTCTCCGCTGAAGGGAAAATGAACTAGAGGATAATTACGAGCGCCCGTCTCTTATACAGTCAAACAAGTGGCGCACCGTCTTATATAGGCAAGCTAATATAAATCTCTGTCAAATTACTGTCATCGTGTATACATTGTCTTTCTGACTAACAGCGTGAATCCTTACACCTAGTCGCTAAGATGGCAAACTAATTTATTGGCAAGAAATGCGTCTATAACGGTAAATGGCGAAGATTAATTTCATTATTGCTTTGTAGGGTCGGCCTTTATGATATGATTATATGAGATATAATAATATTGGCCTTGTCGGTGTGTTGTACTAATAAATCGTAAGCCATGGTCAGTATGGAGAAATATTAGAGGGATTAGAATGTCCTTGTCAATGTTAATAGCTAATAATTCTTCACGCATGTTCGTAGTCATGCTCTTAAGTAGCATGTATGCTCTATAAGTCATCATAGTCACCATAAATTACATATTAATTAATAAAGACTCAATAAGTTGGGCTAGATGATTGACAAAGGGCCGTGACACATCACATCCACAGCTACGTTGATACTCTAAAGCAGCCTTCGGTTTCCTGGATTGCTATAGAGTACGTACACACAAACGAGTTATTGACTTAAATTGAATCAAATGTTAGCTGTCTGAAATGACATAATTTGCATAGAGTGGACGTGGCATTAAATTCATCTCTCTCTCTATCTCTCTCTCTCTCTCGCTCTCTTTCTCCCTCCCTCTCTCTCTATCTCTCTCTCTTTGGGGGTTGGATGGCCGAATGGTTAGCACGAGCGCGCTGTATCATAAAGCCTGTCATTGAGTCTGCTAAATACCATTACGTGCAAGCGAATTATTGAAATAAAATTAAACCTTTGTTAGTACCGAAATGACCTAGTCTGTGACGTTAACAGCCCCCCCCCCCTCTCTCTCTCTCTCTCTCTCTCTCTGAAAATGCACATTGCTCTTTCTCCGAAATACATGTTTATCTGCGATGTATAGTCGTCATATATTTATATGACAATATCCTTAAGACTGTAAACCGGGAAAAAATTGTTTATATTTGTAAGAGAATCTACAGCTACTTATATATAAGAGGAAATAAATAGAAGAAACTGTTTATGTCCAAGTAAACAAATACTGTAATTATCATGAAACGGAACAAGTCTACTCGACTGAGAAACAAGAAATTCCGTCGCGACAAAAGGTCTACAGAGATGTACTTCCTCCTGTACAGTCGACATCCTAAACAAGACAATTTGATCTGATTTGAATAAACACCTATATTTCGTTTCGTTTTGTATACAAAATTTTGAACTATAAAAACACGAACCAAAATAATGTCTCCTTTTTAAAATCAGATTAAGTTTCAGATATGAATAAAGCTATATATTTAAAATTTTGATAATGCACAAAATTTAATACCGATCTTTTTACGAGCACACAACCAACGATAGAAATTATAAAATAATAAAACTGCTGCCAGTTTCGCCATTAAAGATTATTAAGGGTCCATACGCATACACCATGCTACCGAATTGAAGGAATCTTTTAAGTGCACGCCATGCGAACGACTAGACAGCTGTCCTTGCCAAGCCCACCGATAAGAGGAAACCTCGTTATTTCGAAAATAACCCGATTTGAACTCGAATAGGTTTACGTTGGTTTTATTTTTTAAGATTTTAGGAGATCTCATTCATATTATTTAGCAAAAGTAATAAAAGTACAATATCGTGTCTTTACTAATCCCCATTTTCGTCTATTTAGAATTGTTTGATTTGGAATAAACTCGGTTTTAACGTCTACGGGGTCATTCAATTCCGTTCAAAAGTTGATTTAATTTCGTTATCTCGTTGTAGTGAATGCATGTAATTTGTAGACGTTGTAATGCTTGCTTAACTAAGCATAATAAAAATAACTATTTCATGTCCAAGATTCCTAGTTTAACAAGATTAATACGAGTGTAAAGTTAATACAACAGATAAGACGGGGGTTTATGTAGCCAGCGATTCGATTTCCCATCATTGAACAGCCTAGAAACAGATGTGTAATGCCATAGTTTATTGATTCCAACCCTCTCTACGTTAACAAAACGTAATAGGGTCGACACAAAAAACTCAAATTATTGGTTGTAACGCAGACGTCAGATAGTTACAATGTCTATTTATATCTTATTTTAGGCATTAAACGGATTTCAATTATCCCAACTCCTTATTGTAGGTTTTATATCGAGGGATGAGGAGAGACTTTCGCTAATCCGAATTCCATTTTTTTGTTCAAGATCTAGTGAACATGCATTAATCTTGTAAGGAAATCAGACGGTCTCGCCTTGTAGGTTGTGCAAAGACCGAAGCACGAAACCTTTAATGGCTTTTTAAACGAATCTGTCAATTCAAACGTCTGTTATTTATTTTTTTTTTATGTATAAATGAATACATTTTTTATTTTGCTTAATATATTCGATTCGCTTCGATTATTTTATTGATGTAATTTTTATTACATTTCAGTGAATTTTCTGCAATTAGTGCGAAGCTTTTGTCTACAAAATACGTCTTCCACTTGTTATGTGTCGTTTGCGGAATTACGGAAACACGTGACCAGTATCCAGGTAACGGATTTATTGGTACCAGATAAGAATAACACGAACCACAAAGTGGTGTGTCGGTAGGTATATAAAGCAGTAGTATTCTTTAATAATATACCCATTTAACCAAGTAAAGGTAAAACTGCGTTTACAGTTACTTGACCTATCCCCACCCCAACAACCCGACACATCCCCCAAATAAGGTCTGTCGGGCAATTTGTTTAGAGTACTCTCCCTTTTCTAGCATTTTTAGCTTAATTGCAATAATACTGAAGTTTAAGTGTTGGAATTTATGTAAAGACCAAGTTATAAGCTCTTAGGAAATGAGAAAAAAGGGTTTAGGCTCGACCTACTCTTATTCGTATCTCATCTGTCTAGGGTTCTGTTACACCATCCGAACGACTATACGCTGTCCTTTGCCTTACTCTCAACCCTACACTATACTGGCAAGGGAGAACCACGCTGGTAATCCAAATGAACTATCTAATCCAACACGGGATCGAACACGAAATCTCCGGGCTAGCGAGTCAACGTGTTCTTCACTGAGCTACATCGGCCCCCCAAAAGTTATAGATTTCGATTTCGTTTCGGTTTTTTTCCATTGATTTTATAGAACGAAACGAAATAATGATTTGATAATGCTTCTCTAATACAACAGATTGTTGTTCTGATTGATAGGCGATTATATCACTTTATCAGATATTTCCTTTCATGTTTAAACCTAATACATAAGCCGAGTTGATTAGGATTAAGTACAGGAACTTGGTGTGCGGTAACATATTTGATCTGTCATTTGTATCCTGGTTCCACAATTTCTGTTGTCAGTGTATTCGTCAACCATATCAGAGACGTTGATAAGTAGGGATTAATTTATCTACTAATCCAAAGTGCATATCGAATTTCAAACAGTGTCAAGTAGCCCAATTGTAGCAAACAATACATAAAATTGAAAAAGTTTACCATCAAGATATCGCCTGTCTAGACTCGTACACTTAAGAATATCTGAAAATGCGGACATAAATGAGATAAAAGAAAAGCCAGAGAAAATAAAACATTGCCCACATTCGTATCAATATGGATTCTTGTAAAATGAAATGGGGTTTGACGTCCTACTTTTCTGCACCGACTGGGCTAATGAAGACGCCATGCAGTGTGCGATAATTGGAAGTTTTTTCTTGGACAGCGGCTCTATGATCTACTCATATTTGAAATTTCAACTCTTGATGTGTACACAGGGGCTCGGTTTTTTGTCCTATCCGAACGACTAGACATTGTTCCCCCGTCCTGGTTATCGAACCATCGCGAGATTACATCCTCCAGTTATCCGTCTCTCATTAATAGATCGCCAATTTCAACTCTCATTGGTTTCAGGCGCGGATGCAGGATTTTGTGCAGGGGGGGGGGGGTGTCTAGGTTTGATAATTGTTTAACTAATTGCACTCAACTGATTAACGGGGGGTTTGGGGGTCCTCCCCTAGAAAAATTTGGTAAATTAGATTCAATTTGGTTCATTCTGACGTATTACCGGAAGGTAAATTCCAAAATTACAGGTCTAAATCGCCAATAAAATCGCATAAAAAATTTTCAAGCCTGAGCAGGGGGGTCCGGACCCCCTGGACCCCCCCCCCCCCCCCTCTGGATCCGCGCCTGGGTTTATTTATGTAATCGCTTTTTCACACCATCACAATGCGTTGACACTGCCTTTGCCACCAAATTCGAACACGGGATCTCAATACTAGCGAGCCAACGTTGTACTCACCGAGTCACCATGGCCCCGGCAATGATGAAATTGTAAGAAGGATGTCTGAACAGAGAATTAAGATGTATGTTCTTGATGACATCCTCAATATTATTCTATCTCAGTATAAAATCGAAAAACTTAGGCAGTCCAATCCTCTTAGCATAGTATTTAATTAATATTTAGGCTTACGTTGGTGATTTAGTTAAATATTGTATATTGAAAAGTCGTTTTATTTGTTGAAAGTATGTTTATGTAACTTCCGGTTGCTACATTGAGAGATTCAATTTGTTGGGATGGAGATATACCTTAAATTCGTCAGTGATGATCTGTCCGTTATATCACCGAGAAATAAACACTAGTGTGTGATGGTACTGGACCGGAACTATCCTTGAAACTATTTATTACCGGAAAACGTTAAACATCTTATACGGATAACAACACGACCGGAAAGTTAAGTAATTGTCCTGGAAACATTACCTGTGTTTTGGGAGTGGAAAAGTTTAACCCAAGAAACCAGTGGATCCGAGGGCCCAGAGTTACCCATTCCGCCAATATGGTTATACTTATAACCACTCAGAACCATTCCCAATATACACTTCCCAATAATTCACCTCAATACACAGCCGAGTATATCAATACAGACAATTATAATAACCCAATAGATCACGTGTTCCGAACATGAAACAAGTGGAAATATGAATAATTGAACCATGATGGTAACCCTGTGTATGGCTGCCAGTTGTTTTTGGAACACCCCCCCCCACTCCCATGTTCCTGATGTACATTAAAGCGAGATCAATCATTTTATGGAAAATACCTGTATCATGCATTGCTTCAATACGAGCTTTATGTACAATATATTACTATGTTTAAATCTTTCAGGCTATATGAAGAATATAGATCTTGTAAATATACGGGTTTAACCGACTGTTACAACGAAAAACAAAACGAAATGAATATAATAGATGAGGTTTTTGATCCAATCTGCAGCAAAGAATTTCATGGTAAGACTTTCATTTTGATTTATTCTTATTATTGGGGTCCAAAATGCAAAATTCAATAAAGAAATCCGAAAGCAACAAGTGGATTTTCCATATGGCATTGAAAGGGCACTGTATCCCGAGCACGAAACTCAACAGATTCCCAACCGTTTTCGACACATGGCGTGGCCTGGACAAAAATATCTACAACGGAATCGGTAAATCAATGTTACAGCTATTCTAAATCAGCGGTCTTGAGTTTAATGACACAGTTTAAAATAAAATGAAATGAAATGGGGTTTAACGTCCTTCTGCTCTAAACTGGGCTAATGAAGACAGGCATACGCCAACACAGTGTGCTATGAGGGACATTTTTCCGGGGCAGCGGCGCTACGGCCTCCTCTTATATCAAATTCCAACTGCCAAGGGATCTTTTATGTACACGCAAATGTGTACACGGGACCTCGGTTTCTCGTCCCATTCGAACAACTAGACAGTCGTCCTGGTAAGGCCTTCGTTCTGCATCACTGCGACAAGGGTTAATTGCGCCGGGCAATCTCTATGAACATTCTCGGCCAATGCAGGGATCGAAAAGAGTTTTATGTAATATGAGTTTATATAAACTGATTAGAGATATTTTTGAAAACCTTTATAGTAATTTCTATTCAGTTTTGTTCGTCGAAATACATGGGCAGTCCAAATTAAATAACATAGCTCGCGCCTAGTTATTCGAGAGCACTGTTTGACGTTTCATTACGCACTGATGTTCTGTTTCGTTCAGCAAGGTGCCAAATACAAATGGCCGAGAGTAAATAAGAGTACATTACGTTGCCGACTGGTTTTAACAAATTTCATTGTGTCTTAAATATTGGGTATCAGAAGCCCACCTTTACACGGCAACATATCAACATCAACATTAATTGAAATAGACCATATTTCGCGATTGGAATGTTTAAATCATGGATAATATTGAATTAGAGCTTAACACCCCTTAAGGTCGGTATACATTTTAGTTAGCTAAGACCTCTCATTATTTAATCAATGTTCTTATCAAATATCAAACCATTTTTTTTTATTAGATTTTGTAACAGAAAGTCATTGCATCCACCGATTAAGACGCCATTTTAAAGTTTGCCATCGTAAAAAACACTGGAAAGATAAGAAATCTCCATCAATAAGAAGTTTACATTCATCTCATCATTTAGAAAATCGACACTGCAAGTAAGTATTGGGAGATTTAATCTATTTTTTTTGATTTAAAGGGGATATCACTGGATTTATTTTACATATATACTTCACAAAAAAGAAGCGCAAGTTTATGTTGAAATCAATTAATACCCGGCTGTGTATTAAGGACTTAAAGAATTCTAAGTTACGCACTAACTTTTCGCCGCCAATCTTATTCAGACTTTGCTTGTGTGTTTTGTGTGTAAATAACCCAGAGGGCACAGTATCATTCCGAAACCGGGAGTGGTAAAATCAAGAGCAGAAGCCTATGCCACTTCTCCAATCGAGCTACCCTACGTTTCAGCCCCAGGGCATCCTTGGAGTAGCTGCAAATCCCAAACAGAGTTTAACGTCCTGCTTTTCTGCACTGACAGGGCTAATGAAGATAGACACACTGTGTGCTATGCAGGACATTTTGCACGGAGAGCGTCACTTCCGCATTCTCTTATTTCGAATTTCTACTGGAAACGCGTCTTTTACGTGCATGGCAACGGACCACTGAAAAGGGAGAAACCACCGTCGTTTGAAAATTTTGGGGAACTTTATCTGAAAACACCGAGATCGAACCGCAGATCTCCTGGTTAGTGAGAGCAAGCTTAACCCACTGTACCAACGTGGCTCCTTAGTATATGAGCAAAGCGGTGAAATAAACCTTCGATGATATTAAAACTGGTGAATCAGCATAATTAATGGCAGTAAAAGATAAACATCAACGATTCTACGCTTGGAATCAATGATTGCATGACTTCATTCTTTTTATACTCTTTATGCTAAATCAATATTGAGAGTTAAGATGTAAACGGTTTTAGAATTTACAAGTAGGCCTGTTAGGCTATGTTTCTGATTTTGTTTTTTAATATCTAAACATGTTTCTGAATTCAATTTTAATTTAACTGGAAATGTACTGGGGTTTTGGGGGGTTTTATTTTCATTTTTTGAATATTCATTTTTGTTATGCACAAACGTGTACAAACACATCCAATGTTTTCATTATTTTATGTTTATATTCGAGGGTTCATCGGTGACCCGATGGTCATTGGTTACACATTCAAAAAAAAAGTAAATCTAGTAGTTCAAAGGTCATTAAAGGTCAAATAGGTCGTTCTATGTCCAACAAAATTAAAGTTAACGTTAGTAAACAAGCAAACGGTTCATTCGACTCTTTAAGCTCATCTGTACAGGTCCAGGGGTATTTCTATTATTTGAAGTCAGCTATAACCATCATAGCCCCCGAGGCGTTCCCTTCTTCACGTTGTGTATTTTGTGATAATCACAGTTCTTTAAATCTCTTTCAGCATAACCAAGGACTATATAATGTGTCTGTATAGTGTCACAGCCCTGGGCTGTTCAATAGACGTAGCTGAGAATTATTTCTCTATATTAAATCAAAGCCTTTCAACTGCCTTCAAATATCGGGGACAATTATGCATACTAAACCATCCATTAACAGCAGTTTCGACTACGTCAGCGTCAAGATTGATGATGTCACACCCACTATTGACGACGCCATCATCTGTGTATAGTAACTTAGGAAGTGGGACAACACCGACGACCGTTTCTAATAATATGTACAAAGTTTTGTATGCTTTTGTATTTTTGTGTTTATTACTTATTTATTTAGAAAAATAAACTGTTTTGTGAATAGATATAGACATAATGTGATTAAACTATTTTGGTAAAAAGAGAGTTGATGAACGTTCAATTTTTTTTTATAAATTTCACAAGGATTTGTTAACAGTGTCAGTTTGGTGTGTGAACCAGGGTGCCACAGCAAGGGACTAAGATTAGAAACACCTTTAGATTTATCCAGCTAAGTGTATATTTCAGGAGTAAATATGTAAATATGATAGAATGTCTTAATTATCTATTCAGAATGACATAACTCATCAGGTGAAATTCTTTTTAACATCGTTAAATGGTCTCCGGCTTTTAATACAGCAGAGTTTGCGCATTGGCTGCGATGGAATCTGTATGGAGTAATGATGGTATATTTGTATGTTATTCAATGAATAGTAGCCCACCTGATGTGGAACCGTGTGATACACCAGAGTAAAATATATTAAATTCTATGTTTGAATACAGAATTATGGAAATCCGATGTCTCACAATCGAGGTATAATTCAATAATATTATCAGTTATCTTGTACCGTATGTTTAAAATGTCAGAGTAAATCAAGAACTCTTCCGTTTTTCTTGTAGAATTTGTATGTCTACTGGAAGATTTGATTACAAAAATTTAATTATTTATTGATATAATAATACTAAATTTAACACCTCATTTTTATACTGAGAGAAAAAACCGATAATTGTCAAAATTAACCAGGTCGAAGATAATTGAAGTGAAAACGTAAAAAGTAATTATTTATTTGTGAATAGTGAATGGACAGGGAAGATTTTACCATGCTATCTTCATTTCGATACGCCCACATTTTCATGTGAACGTATATTGGCGTCGCCCCTGTCCGGTCGTCCGCCCACAATTGGACATTCTACAGGTCACAATTCTTACCCGATTTTGACGAAACATGAAATATAGGTCTATCTCCAAAAGAATTCGGTTGCTTTCGATATTTAAAGGCATCGGATCGAAACTTCATGGATTATGTACGAAAAATCACGTTTTTAGCCTGTGGACACTCTAGAGGTCACAATTTTGATCTGATTTTGATCAAATTTAAAATGCATGTTTATAACTAAAATATCTTGGTTCGTTTCGGTATTCGCCCATATCGGTTCATAACTGATTGTACGAAAAACCGCGTTTAGCTTGTGGCCCCTCTAGAGGTCATAATTCTTATCCGATTTTAAAAAAACTTTTTTAGTATATCACGGTTACACCCTAATGTACGAAAATTGGACCAAAACTGCCTGACAAAATGGTTGTCCCTCGTATACGCAAATAGTGTAAATATATGGTGTATCCAGTTTGTGGATCCTCTTGAAGTCGCAATTTTTATCAGATTTTGATGAAACAGACTTTGATGAAAATATATTTTTATAACCCAACGATCTTGGTTACTTTCGATATTCGCGCATATCGGATCGTAACTTTCTGAATTATGGCCTTTGATTGTACGAAAACTCGCTTTTTATTTAGCTTGTTCTCTATCCATCTCTTTAAAAATGTGGCGTATCCTGCTTGGCAGCGGCTAGGTTTTTTTACAATCTAAAGAACTGTCGTATTCCAGAAGCAATGGTGGATCAGTTATTGTCGTCATTGGATTATTCAGTTCGATTGTCGATTTATAAAAGCAAAAGGCACATCCTTGGGTGTTTTTACTGCCACTTCTATCACTATAACGGACATGGGTGTGATCTAGCTAGCTCGTGCGCATTTAATTAGATCATAGGGTCTGTCACTTGAGTGACATGGTTTCGATTCCACATTTGTACTGTTAAAGAAACCTGTGGGAAAGCAGTTGCACCATGTTAAGCCTGATATGAACTCTAGAGCATGGCTAAAAAGTTTTAAAAGGTTCCAATGCGACAAAACCAGTCGTTGCCCGACATGATGTTGCATGAGATTATGGATAGAGAACAAGCTAAAACAAAAACGTGTTTTTCCTACAATTAGGGGTAAAATGCAGGAAGTTATGTCTGAAATGCTCCCATATCGAAAGGGACTGTGATCTGTGGGATATAAATGTGGTTTAAACTGTATAAAAATTGTGACCTTTCTCTAGAGAGACCACAAGCTAAAACACAATTTGTCGTCAAATCAGGGGCCATAATTCAGAAAGTTACAGTCCGATATCGACAGAAACCGAGATCTTTGGAATATAAACCTGTATTCTAAGCTTTGACAAAATCGGATAAAAAAAAATGTGACCTGTAAAGTGACCACAAACAAAATGTGCCCGGACATACAGACACACAGTTGGAAGGACGGACGAACGAACAGGGGCGACGACAATATACGTCCACGTGAAAATGTGGGCGTATAAAATGGGACAATATTAAGCCAACCAATCTTGTCTTGTCTACGATATCACCCTCGTTGGAAGTAGACGCAAAACTCCAGGAACGAACAAACGAAAGCCAACCCATGTACAGATTATAAAGCCATGTTTTCTAAAACGTGAAAATATTATATATACTGCTATATTTCCACATTAAATCTTTCTCAGTATACCAATTCAACTTCATACAACACTAAAGATGATAAATTAAAATGTTTTAGATTAGAAAATGTTTTAGATTAAATATTTTTTTTAAGTCAACGTGGCGTGTAAATCAACATCTAATATATTATAGACCCATGCAATTATCAATAAACTTGAAAGGAAATCTACACTTTAGTCACCAATCTTAAGGTTTCCGCTTATTTCTAAATCATTGATAATACGGTTAGAATTTGAACTTTGAAGGGCCCATCTTCTTAAAAACATCAAACATAGAGCCGGCTTTCAAAATTATATCACAATTTATTTATGACCAATGATAACATATTGACCGATTTATAAACATTAGAATACATATTTAATTGAAATCAACATGACACATGAAATGAAATGAATGGGGTTTAACGTTCTACTATTCTGTTCTGACTCACGGTGCCACTTTGACTAAGTGGGTGAGACGCTGGCTCGCTAGCCTGTAGGTCGGATGTCCGATCTCGAGAAATTTCATCAAGATTTTCCGGCGTGGTTTCCCCTTGTCATTGATGCAGGACTGAGGACCTGACAGGGACAGTTGTCAAGCCGTTCGGATGGGACGAAAAACTGAGGCCCTGTGTACACTTTGGCGTGCATGTAAAAGATCCAGTAACAGTTGGAATTCTATATAAGAGTAGGCCTTAGCGCCACTGTCCGGGCAAATATTCCCTCATAACACACTGTATGGCGTAAGCCCGCCTTCTTTAGCATAAGACGTAAAATCCCATTTTATTTCATTTCATTTCATTCCGGGTGACTGTGTATATTTCATTAGAATATTTATGTAAATTTGAAGAACCATGTTATCTGCAAAGGAAACTGTAGCTAAATTTGAACTGACAATGCTATCTAATAATAATACCATTATATCCTAACTACCAGGAAGAACACGTGAGTAATGAAGAATATTTTGTGTGTTATGAAGGACATTTTGCCCGGACATCGGCACTATGTTCTACGTTTATTTCCTATTGTTAAGGGTTCTTTTACGTGCACGTCAATGTGTACACAGTTTTTCGTCTTATCCGAACGACTAGATATTGTTCTTGGAATGCCCTCTGTATTGCGCCACTGACAATAGGAAACCAAGCCGGAAAAGTGCGAGAATCTCTCTCGGCCAACACCTCCTGGTTAGCCAATGAGTATCCTACTCCCTCTAACATAACAGCGACAAACGCAATGATCGACGCTTTGTAAAGTTTTAAGTCTGAAAAGGGTAGGTCACTGGAGTTGACACAAACTTTCGCAACCTACACGTTAAATCATTGTATGAATCATAGACATAAGAGCTGCAACTGTAGTGTTATTGTTGTTTTAGTATCAGACCACCCTATGAACCTACTTACTCATGGATAAAACTGGCTACATACAAGAAAACATTATGACATGGGGTGGCTGATCAGCGGTTGACCACTCGACATATTGTGGGTGGTGTAGGCATCTCTTATGAGAGGGCTTAGCACATTATCGCAAACGAGTTAGGAATGACAAAAATTTCTGCAAGGTGGGTCAAAACTCTTGACGGCGGATCAGAAACGTGTCAGATTCCCGACGTCCAGTGACAATCCGGTCAGATTTGTCCCCATAGATGAGGCCCGTTTCAAAAATGAAAAAGAAACTAGCCGATCGCCAATTTAATTGTAATCGTGACGTTCGTTATGTCAGATGATGGCGCCTGGTTGAAGAAAGAAGAAAATTTCTTCCTGACCAGCATCCTGACATTGAAGCGTCGTTGGCAAAAGTGTGTACACCTTGAAGGGGACGACATGTATGTATAGAAAAATAAATATAAACCATTGTCATTGAACAAGTCTTTCACAAATATGATTAGAACTTTTCAGTCAGCCCTCGTATTTGACAATTGGATTCCATAATTTGAGTGGTAATTATATTATATCACAGTTTCATCTGTTAACAATATTCTAACAAAGCCATTGATGCAGAAAGTTAAGACGCTATACCCTATTTTATTTCATATTCTAACTAAGCAGTAAATCTGTATTAAAGAAAAGAATGCATTTTAGAAATAGTGAGCAGGGGCGGTTCCATGAATTTTTACAGGGGATGGTTTTTCGTCCTATCCGAACGACTAGACAGCTGACCTTGTCAGGCCCTCCAACTGCATCATTCACAAGAGGAAACCACCTCAGAAAATTCCGATGAACATTTCGGTCAATGCTGGCTGGGATCGACACCCGACCCCCAAGTTTGCGAGCCAGCCTCTTACCC
Organism: Patella depressa; assembly: GCA_948474765.1. Classification (NCBI taxonomy): domain Eukaryota; kingdom Metazoa; phylum Mollusca; class Gastropoda; family Patellidae; genus Patella; species Patella depressa. Next base: position 16,443,729 of record OX419720.1, read on the forward strand.
ACTTAGCCACCGAATCCCTCGAATCATTGGGATATGTACACACAATTTACAAGCGATTGTTGAGAGATTGCCACCGCTAATCAAAAAATTAAAAACTTGAATGCATTAATTTTGACTCTCGTATAAATCTGGTCTTACATTTACACTCAACAAAATGTCAGACAAAGTATAAGTAAAACAAACCACCTTGATTCGTACATGTTTTGATCTCTATTGTTACGATAGGTATCGATAAGACATTTAGTTAAAAGTCTTATAAAAGTTTTAACAAACAAGCAATGATTCGGGATGTTCAGTTTAATAGGCACGCTATATGAAAATCAGCCACGGGTCGCTCTTTGACAAGCGGACATCCGGGGCGTTATTTTAAAATCGAGTTGTCACCAAACCTTCTACGATAATACTCACTCGATGTGTGTATAGACAGAGTCCATCGGTGGCGCTGATGAGATAAAAAGGGATTTTTATGCGCAGGGTAGTAGATTTCTAAAGGATTATTTACATTCCAAGATTAGGGGATCATCCTTCAATATGAGATTAAATGAATATAGTGCTGTGCTGAATGTAATTCTCTTTATCTTATTTCAACAGGCGGTTGATGCTAAAAGTAAGTATAATACCTTTATCTATATTCTAGTTAGTGATGTGCGCAATGTTGGTTGCCGAGCGGAGCGATCACCTAGAGCTCAAAGTCAATACATGTAATTTGCTTTATTACATTTACACCTTGGTTCATACAGAGCCCTCAATATAATGTCTAAGATCTACACTTCTTTTAATTCCCTTTTCCAAGAGTTTTGCATACGTGCATGCCAATGATATAGACTTTTCGTGTGATCTCAGCGTTTCGTTCCTCTTGAACCATTGGACACTTTATCTTGCCTTGTGACACTGACAAGGACAAACAAGGCAGAACAATCCAGAGGAACTATCTCGGGCAACACTGGAGTCCAACCCTACAAGGACCCCTTGATGTCTTGGCAAAAATTCCCACCTATTACAGTGTTTCCTCATGTCCGTCTTCATTAGCCGGTTTGGTGCAGAACAGTTATACCCTATTTCAAAAAGGTATGATGATACATGAAGTCTGTTGTACCCACAAGATTTGGACGTATACAAGAAAACCAGGAATACCATTATACATGTATTTAGTCATTGAGATGAGACAAAAAACGGGCTCCGTTTTAGCGCCGCTGTTCGGGCAAAATTGCTTTCATAGCACATCGTGTGGTGTATATAGCCCATAGTCAATGCAGAAAAGGAGATGTTAAACCCATCTCATTACATATAAGATGCACGTCCCATATTGATATATATGTAACAGATGATATATGATGGGAGATAACTCGCCACTTGAAAGAAAGACGGAGAGAATAGGGTTTAACGTCCACTTGACACAAACTAGGCCATTTCAGAACTAACATATGGTTCGATTTTATTTCAATCAATCGCTTGCACGAGGGTTCTACAGAATGATACCCTAGTCTCTTTCACCCAGAACCCCCTAGTCTTCAACGTACGGAGAGTCTGGGTCGGTTATCAATTGTTGACAAAAATTACTGGATAATCTACCACATAAAAAAACAAACTCCCGGTTACGCATGAACAGTGGAACCTTTTGGCTAAAGTCTCGGTAAGTGCTAGATCTTATGAAGACGGGCCGATTTTGCTAGATTCTATAAAGCGAGTCTGAAATATATCCCACAATTCACTTGGCACATCTATTATTAGAAACAAAATAGATACGAGGAATAAAGCATGAATCGCGATGAAGAATTAAGAATATTGTGAGAAGCCATACGTCTGATTCATGGCGAGAGAAAATTACCATTTCAATTAAAACCTTTACAAACAAAATTTTAGAGAGTGTCATTGTTGACAAGCGAGGTGTTTTGTTAGATTCAGTACGTGGTAACTTAAAAGACTGGATGATCCAGACAGTGACCTGCTTTCCATCAAATTTTGAGGACCCATCCAGACTAATATTCGTAGAATATTTGTTTGGATGATAAGAGACTATCTATACCTTGGGTTGTTGGACGGGGACTGTGACAAATTGTTTTAAATATACGAACAAAACACCACATAGTCACCACTCTTAACAAACAAATATACTTCCTTTTATCGTATTACATCTAGGGCAACTCAAGTCGGGGCGTGACAAATGTCTGGTGCCGTAGCACTACCATTTCTGGTTTCGTACATTTTTCACACAGTGAACTATTCTCTGTCCTAAATGACCGCCATAAACAAAACTTCTGTTTAATTAATCCTAATAGTATGAAATGATCTTTTTTTAAAGATGTTACATGCATTGATAAACAAGTAAATATTATATTATAATAAAGAACTCATAGCTAAAAATCCGGAAATTACTATGAGTAATATTAATACATATACCGGGATGACATAGCCTACTGAAATGATGGAATTTCTATGTTTTCTTGGTCGATGGCGCCAGATTTTCAAATGAATATTCCAAAGTGATCGTTCGTCTGTTTCAATCTAAAGAAAGAGATAATTTTCATTAGCAGCGGTTTCTTTTACTCATATAAAACCAGACAATAGCATAACTGCGCAATGGGTAATAGCATAACTGCGCAATGGGTAATAGCATAACTGCGCAATGGGTAATAGGAAACGCAATCAAATAAAATGGGGTTTAACGTCCTAAGTTTGTGCAACTGTCGGATTAATGAAAACGGGCATTAACCAGATAGTGCACTGTGAGGAAAATTTTGCCCGTGCAGCAGCGCGGCGACCTACCCTTCTTGCACGTCAATTTCTGCACGGGACCTCAGTTTTACATCACATCCAAAGGACTAGACGCTCTTCTCGCCAGATGGGTCCTTTTAAAGTTCCAATTTCATATTTTCTAAGAAAGTCAAAACATAATTATTTCTATGTCTTTTGCTCAAAAGGTTGTCAACTCACTATTATACGGTCATGGGCAAAATTTTGGGGGCATTAGAAAGGGTGACACAGGGTGATTGAGGAAATAGTTACTCAATTACCTCCCTTGTTTTCCCATTCCTCTCCATGGACGGCCATCTTCAAACGTTTGAATTTGAAGTTGAAAATGATATTTTTGCCAATTTCTCAACTGGCAATAGTGAATTATAGGATTATTCTTTAACAAGGTAGGACTGTTTATAGGTTCAATCTATTTTGGGGCTTTATTTTCAAACATTTTAAAAATATAACTTAAAAAAATGCTATTGGAGCTTTAAGTAAATAGGAGAAAGCATATTTTATCGCAGTATGTGTACTCAGATTGATTATTTATTATTCAAATAAGAAAGCAAAACCAGAATACCAACGCTATAGACAACCCACCGGTCTGGCCTATCATTTCTGTTCGCGCACCACAAAATGGCAGCGGGCTTTATTCATAGCGATCTCAGTTAAACCTAACTTTGTAAATACTGAACGGACTTTGAACCGATATCCCAATATTATTATAGTTTTAAAGAGATTTTTGTTGCTTAATAAATGTGTACACGAATAGTCCATTTCAGGGAGCAATTTGATTCATTATATTAATTCAGCGAAAACGCGTACATGGAAAACGAGATTAAAGAATTTTTATATTTTTAGATTGTGGTCGACCTACAATAGCAAATGGTCAAGCTAAACTACGGCGAAGGGGCAAGATGGTGTCTTACATCTGTAGAGACCCTTTTACTAGATTTGGTGCCAAGTTTGCAGTTTGTTTACCTCAAGGAGCTTGGAGTCAACCACCACCCATATGTATAGGTAAGATACGAGAGAGAGAGAGAGAGAGAGGGGGGTGGGGTGGGGTGGGCGTGCGTACGGACTCCATAGCAACTGAGGATACCGAAGGCTTCAAGTACAAATAACCCATGAGCCTGGACTGAGGACCCCACCCTTTGTCACGTACAAGCTGGAAATCGAAATAACCCACACTTTACTCAGTTGCAGGGCTTATGGTCTACAATGCTGTTTTTTGAAATTGTATAAAATATTTCTCTGTATTTTCCACAGGTACAGGCTGCCCTGCTGTAACGCCCACCAACGGTCTTCAGATAATAGGTGAATACAACGACGCCATGCTGAAATTTACCTGTCCAGCGGGAATGAAACGTAAAGGACCAGAATCAATTTATTGTAATGGACAAACGTGGAATGTAGAACCACCAACTTGTATCGGTAAATACAATTTTAGCATCTTTACTATACTCACCCCGAATGGCATTAGGGTCGGTTACTGGGCTCTCGTCAACATGGCACACTCTTCCGTCACTTGTAGGGGTTGTACAGGTTTATGTAACAGACGAAAAAAGACGCAAAGCATTACGGTCCATACCCATTAGCGTGCAATCTTCTGAAGTGTGCCGGGAAATTTTGAACGGCACACTTAGAAAATGTGAAAAAAAACCACATGATTCTAATTGAGTATTGACTGTAAGTTCATAGCTGTGCTTTTCTTTATTTAGTTTGAGTCATTCGATGTGTCTATAAGTAGGACCAGTTTGTGCCTACGGTTTTATGCCTCTGTGACGTGCCATGCGCTTATTTTGCAAAATTCCGATATTTTTCCTATATATTTAGCCAGGTGTGTCGCTATTTTTTCATGTGTTCCAAGGTGTGCCGTTGGCAAAAAAAGGTTGAGAACCACTGATCTGGACAATTGTCACTATACTCACCCCAAATTGAATTATAGGATCCAACAATACTAAGTTGCGGTACCGAGCAGAGGGCTACCGTTGCATTAGCTTCAGTAGCTCGATGCGGTAAAGACCAACTTCGGTGTCACGGTTCGTTTCGGTGCCTGATTCGCTTCATACCGTACTCGAAGCCAAGGCCCCCCACCTCCACAATCTTAATAAATAAAAAAATCTTAATAAATAAAATTAGATCGATATGAAACCAGAGTCCCTTACAGATACGTAACACTGGGGTAACACTGCTACGATTTCAACGTCATATATGTGTATAATTTCAGTGGGTATTAGTCTACAGTGTGATTTTGAAGATGAAGCCCTATGTGGATGGAGTCAATCGAATGATGATCATTTTGAATGGTCCTGGCTTTCCGGTGCTACACCAACTGCGAACACTGGACCTTTACATGATCATACATTTGGAAACAATTCAAAAGAAGGTAAACTGCCATGATAATATTTTAATGTTATCTTGAACTGCTATTATAAAACCTTGTTTCAAACTATCTGATTTTTTTTCTGGATTGCGCCTTGTAGTATATTATGGAAAGGCTAATGTTGGTATACTTTTATAGTAATAACTAATGCGGAATCTGCGGAATTTTCCCGGGCAGTCGCCATACAGTGTGCTATGAGAGTCATCTTTGCAATGGGAGCGGAACTACGTCTTACTTATATTATTTCCAATTCCAACTCTCACAGATTCTTTTACGAGTCGTCATAACACAGTTAATCACGTGCATTTTGCATACCGATAGATCCATGGCCAATCACGCAATTTTACCGACATTTTGCCTAATAGTTTGGATGCGGGTGTTTGTCGTGTATTTTGTACACGGGGAGCAGTCCATTTGCTGATTACACTATTTTGCCTATAACGGTTTTTTTTAGGACTTTGAATTCTGTCTAATGGTTTGGATTCTTCGTACTTGTTTTTATTTTATTACACCAGTTGGTGCCGAACAGTAAGACGTTATTACCAATTTTATTTCTTAATATAAGTAAAAACACCAGTGGGCGTGTCGTCTACTTTGATCAGCCGGAAAACGGACTAAATAATCAAATGGACACCAAAACTGATTATGTTCAAACACAACATGGCGTATTCGTTCCCGTCGTCACAAGCCAGGTCTGTAAACGAAAGTAGGACGTTAAACCTTGAATCATTTCATTTAATCAGGTTTGTATTTTGTGGACAGAGTAATATCTCTCAATTGTATTCCAGGTCATTATCTGTTTATTGAGTCATCAGCACCAAGAAAACCTTTTGATAAAGCTATACTTAAGTCACCTCCCTATCAAGCACAACACAGTGGAATCTGCTTTGAATTTTGGTATCATATGCAAGGTCCGGATGATGAAAATGGTAAGCCGTGTATTATATTTTACTTAAGCAGGCACACATTGTTTAACACATCCGAGTGTGACTAAACTTTTATAATAAGTGGGTCTTTTTCGCTATGTGCAATTCTTTAGGGGATTTTTGGAAAAATAACTGGCCCCCAACCGCTACTCACCTTGTTGTTCTTCGTGGGGACGGCTCTCTTCGAAAAAATTGTAGGGCTCAGTTAATTCATGATTTTTTGGATTTTTTTTAGGACATATTTTATCCACTATGAATGAATGGGAAATTGGGGAACAGGCAATATGTCTATGTCAGACCCCTATCCCTAATTCATGATTACCAGCATGCTTGTTCCTTGGTCAGATAGCCTTCGATTGACGGGCTTCGATTGACGGGCAGGGCTTCGATTGACGGACTTCGAATTCTAAGATTAACCATAGTTTTAATAGTATCTGCTCAGGAGGTTGCACTGATGTCCCGATCGCTGCAAGGGAAGATGTTTCATTAATATCATTGCATCGTTTTGAAAAATTACTTTATGATTATTTTAGCTGTTGGGAGTCTGGAAATCTTTGTTAAACCAGAAAGTAAATTACTAGATGATATAGATCCTGAGTTTTATATGGATGGTAATCAAGGTCCTGAATGGAAGCGAGGTTTAATAAGAATAAAGCAACAAACGGAAGTATTCCAGGTATGAACAGCATATGTGACAGGGCTTGTGCGCTCAGAACGTTAAAGGAATTTTTTCTGCGTTCTGAAGGGTAGTGAATGACTTTTTTTCTTAATAATCAATAATCCCACTTTTACAGTGGCTGACGGGCGGACGAACAGTGGTGGCGACAACATACTGCTTATGAATCTTTGGTTTCTTGATTAGCAGCTTATGTGCACGCTTTAGTTTGACTGGTACCACTTAATAGGTTCTATGTTGATCTTTTGCTATCAGTGACGTCAAGAGAGTCATAGCTTAACGTCACTAATAGCAAATGAAATGAAATAGGGTTTAACGTCCTGCTGTTCTGCTCCAAACTGGGCTAATAAAAACGGGCATACGCCATACAGTGTGCTGTGAGGGAAACTTTGCCCAGACAGCGACACTACACCTACTCATATATTGAATGCCACCTGCCAAGCAATCTTTTAAGTGCACGCCCATGTTACGCGGGACCTCGGTTTTTTGTGCCAATCGAACGACTAGACAGCTGTCCTTGTACAGGCCCCCCGTCCTGCATCACTGACAATGGGAAACCACGCCGGAAAACCTGGATGAACTTTCTCGGCCAATGGAAGGATCAACACCAGAGAGTCAGCGTCTTATCATGTTTTTAATGCTTTGATTAACTGATGATAATTTATTATTCCAGATAATTATAATCGCAACCCGCAAAGAAGCTTTTGTCAGTGATATCGCCATTGATGATGTCAGAATGTACAACTGCTCAAAAGGTAGACTACTTTATTACATTAGAGCTGGCCCTATGTCATCATAATCATCGTCATTATCATCATCATCATCACCACCGCAACGAATAACAAAATCATACATTTAAATTGGCACTACTTACATTAGTAAAAAGTAATTTCTTTGAATGCAAAATCAATCATTTAGATTGTTACTATTAACAGTAAAGGGTAATTGCAGTTAATCTCAAATTACGTTACTTACCAGTATTCTTATGTCACTGGTTGTGACATCCAGCAGCCATATCCACACCTAAGAAGCATCGCTACCCTGATAATGTACATTATCTGTGGTATATGTAATCAGTTCTGTATTATTACTTTTATTGCCATAGCATTAATATCTTCCTTAAATATTATTGTCCGTAATTATCAAAACATGTAGTTATAAGTGAAGTTACTCTTGATAGTGATATCGTCATTAGGCAAGTCATTATTCCACTGGCTGGACACGGATATTAGGACTACTTACGCAGAATTGTGGTGATCCTTAGCGATATAGCCACACAGCAAGTCGGTGTTTTTATGAATGGTGAGTGTTACTGGGAGCGCTTTTTTTCAATGGATTGTGACGCTTCTTAGCGATACCGTCACAAGGTACGTCGGTGTTAGGATTGTGATGCTTCTTAGATGAGGCATCTAACTTTGACACTGATCTTGTACAAAACATTTTTGTCCTTGCAGACCGAGTCTGTAACATTTATTTTTAAAATCGTTTATTTATCTTTTACAGATGACCATGCATTTTTAACAGCTGGTAAGGTAACTTCGGAAGCAGTACCAACCACTCAAGTAACAAAATCATCGACAACGACGCCAAAGACTAAACGAACTATAACATTACCCACAACAACTACTGCATTAACCATAACAACTACCACTTTGCCTGCGACGACTATTACAGTGCCCACGACGACTACTGCCATGCCTACGACGACTACTGCCATGCCTACAGCAATTACTACTGCAATACCGAAAACCATAAAGCAAACTATCAATCAAGATGCAATGACCACAACCAGATCAACAACTACAAAAGCTTCAACAACGCAACGCGAAACACCAACTATAACAACTGCAAAAGAAAAAACGACATTTACAAACCTTTTCTTCACAGGAAATTCACACAATCTGTCAGAAAAAGGTTCAGGAAACATTGGTGGTGATAATAACATTTCATCAACAAGTAATGAGTCGCATAACATTGCACTTGGGTCTTCTATAAAAGCAAAAACTAAGGATAGTTTGATGCCTCTTATAATAGGTGTATCATGTGGTGTAGCTTTAGGATTTGTAGTTATTGGTGCAGCAGTCTATTTATGGGCAAAACGACAGCAAAATAAAACAACAGGGAATATGGAGGAAGAAAGTACACCAATGACTTGTGCTGAAGGGGGATATTACAATCCCTAGCTAAAATGTGATAACCATCTTCCCGTTTCGAGTTGCTTTAGAATCTAAAGCCTGAAAGTACAGTATGGTGGACTATGGCTGCTATAGCAAATACATATTATTTTCATGAAATTTTAATATTTTTCTCTCTTTTTTTTATTTAATTCTTATTTTCTTTCATTTAAAAAACAATTTAAATTTATATTTATTTTAATTTTCTTTTTTTAATTTTTTTTAATTTTTTTTTTTTTATAAATTATATTTTTTAATTCTTTGTATTTTTTATACTTACATTTTTTTTTTCATTTGTATTATTTTCTTATTTAAATATCTTTTATTTTTTTTATTTTTTTTTTATCTTCTTTAAAAAAAAAATTTCTAAAAACGATTTTTATTTATTTTCTTAAAATAAAAAAAAATCATGTAAAACTTTTTTTTTGATTCTCCGAAGAAAAAAAAATTATCTCCCAAAAAGATTTTTTTTTTTTTTCAATTTCTAAAAAAAAAAAAAAAAAAAAAAAAGACGAAACCCTAACCCTTACTCCCACAATCTCTACATGACGTCATATGTACTAAAATGCGTAGGACCGTCTTCGATCTAGCGTTCTCTTGCTTTGCCACAGTGTTTCGCTTTTGGGTGGTTTCTGTCGATATTGGCATGTATTGGACCATAACTCCATGGATTATGGCCCCTGATTTTACGAATAATCATATCCAACTTTAACGTCCTGATTTATGAGTCTACGAAAAATAGTGTTTTGGGCTTCCGTCCAAAGTGTACATGGGACCTCGGGTTTTCGTCCCATCCGAAGACTCGATAGCTGTCCTTGTCATGCCCTACGTCCTGCATTACTGACAAGGAGAAGCCATGCCAGAAAATCTGAATGAGGGTGGACCCCCCTCCCCTGCTCAGCTACATAAAAAAATAATGCCTTGCATCAATAAAATAACATCACAAAGTGATCCTACATCAGTATAAAAATGATTTCTTTGTTTAAAAAGCTCAATTTTTATGTATGCCTTTGTATTTTAGAGACGATGACAGCAGATTTCCGTGAGAGAAACCTGGCAAACCCCCTCCTGCAAAAATTCCTGGATCCGCCCCTGTTTTTATACGCCCACATTTTCATGTGGACGTATATTGTCGTCGCCCCTGTTCGTCCGTCCGTCCGTCCGTACGTCCGTCCACAATTGTTTGTGAACAGTCTACATACAGGTCACAATTTTTATCCGATTTCAATGAAACTTAAAATATAGGTTTATCACCCCAAGATCTCGGTTCCTTTCGATATTGGCATGTATCGGACCGTAACTTCATGGGTTATGGCCCCTGATTGTACGAAAAATCACGTTTTTTAGCTTGTGAACAGTGTAGAGGTCACAATTTTGAACCGATTTGTATGAAACTTGAAATGCATGTTTATAAACCAAAGATCTTGGTTCCTTTCGATATTTGCGCCAATTGGATCGTAACTTCCTGAATTATGGCCCCTGATTGTCAGAAAAATCGCCCTTTTTAGCTTGTGGTCCCTCTGGAGGTCAAAATTGTTATCCGATTTAAAAAAAAACGTTTGATTATATCACCGTTCCATGGTTATGAAGGTTGAGTTCGAATTTCGTGAAAATCGTACCAAAATTGACGGACAAAATGGCCGCCATTTGTACGCGAATAGTGTGAAAATATGTTATATCAAGGTTGTGAACAGTGTAGAGGTCACAATTTTGAACCGATTTGGATGAAACTTGAAATTCATGTTTATAACCCAAAGATCTTGGTTCCTTTCGATATTTGCGCCAATCGGATCGTAACTTCCTGAATTATGGCCCCTGATTGTCCGAAAAATCGCCCTTTTTAGCTTGTGGTACCTCTGGAGGTCACAATTATTATCCGATTTAAAAAAAAAACGTTTGATTATAAAAACCAAACAAATTCTAATGATTTTCTGATAATTCCTTAATATGCGACAACTCTTGTTGACTGCCCGGACGATTTGGCTGCTGTGTGGGCGTATGTTTCGTTGCCTGGCAACCTATTTTTTCATATTGAAATAAACCTCATAATGCGAAGAACAGTAGGGCGTTCAACCCTATTTCATTTCATTTATAATGCAAGGACATTTTGTTTTCTTGTCGATTACTAATATAGTGCTTGTGATATTTTGCGCCATAGATGTTTTGTTATAGCACCTGTATAACCCGCAACCAGCCCTTAAATATTAAACATTAGATCGGTAGGATTCTTGAAGATTACTGTATCTAGTCGGAAATAATGTGTTCATTACTTTTAGATCCTACCCCCCCCCCCCCCCTTCCAAAAAAAAAATTAAAAAAATAAACACAAAAAAAAAAAATTCTACATAAAATTGAATGGGGATGCAATCGAAGACTATTTTTTGTGATAAATATCTTATACCATTAACTGATTTACAACATTAGCATTTACGACAATGACTCACATGTCATTCTGCTCATCGCAAATATCTTATCAATTAGCTGGATTATCTGGATTATCACATTATCACACGTATATAAATCACCTTATTTTATATTATATATTGTATACACAGATGACAAAATACTATTGTTTATCACCGTTTGTATGAATATTGATTTAATTTAATTCATTTAATATGATCAAATGTTTTTTGATATTAAAAATAGTTCACATACTTCTTGATGCTTATATTATGTTTGTATTGATTTAATTAAATTCATGGCGCTTATATATATAAATATAGATCTTTTACATTCAAATGTGCATTATGTTTATTCATGGTGGGTTTTTGTATAAGCTTGCTGATCGTTTGTCTGCGGATCCTTCATCTGAAATTTCGTTTTTAGTAACAGGTCTTGCCACAAATGGACACATCTCTTTTTAATTGCGCAGTTACACCGTGAGTGTTCAAATTAATTATTCACGCAAATTTTTACACAAATGTGCCAATCCCAAAGAGTTCTTGCCATTGTTTTGACAATTTCAGTGGTTGTTTAGTAGGTCGTCTGTCTTCATTATCTCAGTCGTTGCAAAACAGTAGGACATTAAAACCATTTCAGTTCAGTAGTACGGAAAATCTTATATGAATTAGCCGCTCGTTCACGGTAAGAATCTTCAAAGTTGTTAAATACTTATTATGATTGTGTACTAAAGAAAACCCTTGTAAAACGGGTCGGAAATCGTAACCTTGCACGTTCATCCCTGTTAATTTAGAAACTTAGTCAATGAAGTGATATTGTCCTTTAAAAACTAGTGAACACGGTCCAGGACAAGTGGGTTAAAAACCGTGTCCCCGAAACAGAACCCTTTACAGTGGAAATTTATTATAAGAGTAGATCACAGTGCTGCTTTCGGGACACTGTATGGCGTATGTCCATTTTAATGAGCGAAATGTGCAGTTATTTCCCTTTATCAATCAATTCTTCAAGCTGCTTAACACTATATTATTGATAGATATCTGCATGTTAATACTCTTTTGTTTTAATCTGTGGATTAGCAGGATCTGTCCACGTTCGCCCATTCCAGGTGCCACTGTCACACCCCAGGTGATGCAAGCTACGGTACAAACTTATCAATTTGTCCCTTAATGGAACAGATTTCAACAAATACCACACATGCAATATACACCTACCATATGTGGTGGTACATACCACGGCAGTCTAAGGCCTTTTGGCCCAGTCTTGTAGCTATATATATGTAATATACTAGCGAGAGAGAAATGGGGTTTAACGTCCACTCGACACAATTTCTTTCAATTAATACATGGTTCAATTTTATTTCAATAATTTGCTTGCGCGTTGGGGTCTATTTACTGAAAATATGTACTGCTATTTTTCACACTAAAGTTTCTCAGGGTACAAATTCAACTTGACTCAACATTAAAGCTGATAAATCAAAATGTTTAATTGAAATCAATTTTATTTCGCGTAGGGTCTCTATAGTAGGAGGAAACCGGAGGACCCGGATAAAACCCACGATGTTGGACAGGCGATCCTACTCCTTCTCCTGTACAACCGGTGGAATCGAAACCACGCCCGTATACTCAATAACAGACTTTATGATGCACACGCTAAGCATTCGGCCAACCAACCCCCTAATTTGTTTGTGGACACTCTATAGGTCACAATTGGTATTTCTGTCGATATTGGCTAGACTGGCCCAGTCTCTTCTATTTATTTTACATTTCGATTTATATAAAAGTAGTAATTTTTAGTAAACCAACACTTTCGTTTCCATTTGTATAAAAAAAAAAATTTGAGTAAACCTGTAACCAGCACCAGAGACTGGACAATTTGCGAGCTTCACAATAAAATGGGCGTTTCTTGTCCTGTTTTACGTTGTTCCTTATTTGGAATGATTGACAGTTGTCAAGCAAGCCCCGAGTCACGTGACACGAATTTGTAAATGTGATGTCTCAGGTAAATTAAGTTCGATATTTACCTTCATGAATCATTAGTCTCGAATGGAGTGCAAAGCAGTCATGCTGAAACCGTCTGCGGGCTGATGTCACGGTTTTGTTTCCATTCGCCATTCGGCTTCGTCCCGATACGCATGAACTGGCTTCGTTAAGTTGTTATAATGATGTCGTGTGTAATTATTTATGTTCATTCACATCATCCCATACGTTGTATCCGTTCATTCGACAGATATTGTCCGTCAACAAAATTCTTGGATCGTTAAAGTATCACTAAATAACAATAACTGTTATCCACAACAAACATCTCGCACCTACACCAGTTTGCCAGTGCAAATGCAGTAATCCCGTGCACGACGTCACACGACCTACATAATGCAGATTGACCTACTAGATGAGAATGAAGCTCTATTTGCCCAGTCTCTAGAGATTACGTTTTTTTTTCTTTTTTTTTTTTTTGAGAGGACTGGCCAATTTTTGGTGTGTGGAGAAGACTGGCCACCAGTCTAGATATTGGCATGTATTGGACCATAACTCCATGGATTATGGCCCCTGATTTTACGAATAATCATATCGAACTTTAACGTCCTGATTTATGAGTCTACGAAAAATAGTGTTTTGGGCTTCCGTCCATGGGACCTCGGGTTTTCGTCCCATCCGAAGACTCGATAGCTGTCCTTGTCATGCCCTACGTCCTGCATTACTGACAAGGAGAAGCCATGCCAGAAAATCTGAATGAACTTACTCGGCCAATGCAGGGATCAAACACCCGACCCCCAGGCTACCAAACCAGTGTCTTACTTACTTATAAGCCACGTGATCACCCAGCAAATCAAGAACTAAATTTAACGCCTCATTTTTCGTTCGAAGAGAAATAATTCCGATAATTATCAAAATTGACAAAATTAACCAGGTCAAAGATAACTGAAGTGAAAACGCAAAGAGTAATGACTTAGTTTTGAACAGTCAATGGTCGGAGTGGAACACTTTACAGGATTTTCAAAAAGCTGGGGGGGGGGTGCTGCAACCACTTGGGAGTGCGAAGCCCGGCCTGTGATTTTTGAGTGGAAAAAATGCCCACAAGGACTAATTTCATACTGGTACTGTAAATTACGATTTCCAACCTAAACTATTTTTGTTCTCTTTTCCCGCGAGAATATATGGAGGTAAACAGTGTTCGCCACCTCAAAAAAGAAGTGACGTGCGCCGGGTGCGCCCCCATCTGGATCCGCGCCTGCTTTACCGGGCTAACATGGATCGCGCTGTTCCATCTACGTCTCTTCCAATATCATTTGTCAGTGGTCCATTTATTTACAATTCAAGCAAAGTTTGTTTGTTGATCGATTCAAAATAAAAGGCACATACTTCTATCACTAAGACCGACCTGCTCGTGCGTTGTTAGGGTGATTGGATGGCTGAATGGTTATCACGTGTGCGCTGTATCATAAAGGCTGTCATTGAGTCAACAACTGGCGTGGTTTGGAATCCACGGTTGTGCGTGACAAGGAGTAGAGTCGTCTGTCCAACCTCGTGGGTTTTCTCCGGGTCTTCCGGTTTCCCCCCAGTGCTAAAGACCCCTACGCGCAAGCGAAATATTGAAATAAAGTTAAACCATATGTTAGTTCCGAAATGACCTAGTTTGTGTCGAATGGGCGTTAATCTCTCTCTCTCTCGATCTCTCGTTCGTCTTTTATTAGATCATTGCGCTGTGATTCAAAATGCATAATTAATTGGCAAACTGGTATTATTTAAAAAACTATTTTGTTACCGTGCACGTAAAAGATCCTTTGGCAGTTGGAATTCGATATATAAGAGTAGGCCGTAGCGCCGCTGCCTGGGCAAAATTTCCCTCATAGCACACTGTATGGCATATGCCCGTCTTCCATTAGCCCAGGTTAGGTGCAAAAGAGTAGGACGTTAAACCCCATTTCATTTATATATCGATATATCGAAATATATCGACCGTCTGACCTCTCGGGTATTCCTGCCTGCAAACGAATTACTGAAATACAGTTGCACCATATTAATCCTAAATGGCCTAGAGCATGGTTGCGAAAGACTTTTTTGGACGGTGACATATTTCTTTTAAACATGTACGGTAACAAAATAGTTTTGAAAATAATACCTGTTTGCCACTTAATTATACATTTTGTTGTCCAATACGTTACAAAAAAGGGATAATATAAAGTCAACCGATGTTGAGATATACAGAAATGTGAAAATATGTACTGTTATTAATCCACATTAAATCTTTCTCGGTGCACAAATTCAACCTGAAACAACATTAAAGTTGGTGAATTAAAATGTTGTAGATTAGATATTATATTGAATTCTACACAGCGTGTATATCAACATTTAATATAGTATAGACCCACGCAATTATCAATAAACGCGAAAGGAAATCTACACTTAAGCCACCAATCTTAAAGTTTCCGCTTATTTCTAAATCATTGATAATACGGTTAGAATTTGAACTTTGAAGGGTCTATCTTCCTAAAAACATCAAAAATAGACCAACTTTTCAATCTTAGATCACATGATGAAGTGAGAGGGGGGGGAGATTTATAAATACTAGAATGCAATTTTCTTTGAAATCGACATGTGATATGAAATGAAATGAAATGGGGTTTAAAGTTCTACTGTAAATATGGACAGTCGTGATATATATGAAGAGAAAAGTGTAGGTAAATTTGAACCGACATTGTTAACTTTTATAAGACTTGATTGGTAAATATACACATGTCTCTCTCGGTTATTATTCAAGATATATTTTATTGACTCATAAAGTATTATCTCCCTAATTATGTCTGTCTATTTTACATCGTTAACACTGTACATCATGTGCATTTTGCATACCGATAGTCCATTTATTTAGATTTCGTCTAATAGTTTGGATGCAGTGATGGCGGGTGTGGCGCCATGCTGGGTAAGCTTACACTTCCGGACACCTGTTACCGCTGTTTGTCGTGTGTTTTGTACACGGTGAACAGTCCATTTGCTGATTACACTATTTTGCCTCGACCGTTTCTATAGGATTTAGAATTTTGACTAATGGTTTGGATTGTTCGTACTTGGTTTTATTTTATTACTATACCAAAACCTCCAGGAGGAACGTGGTCCTAATCTCCTTCCTGCAATTGCCTTCGCGAAACAGTCGTAGCACTTCTCAACTTCGCCTTTTTTTCATTTCTTGCCTAGGATGCGAAGTGAAGCCGCAACGGCACGAAATTGTTTGCCTTCGCCCCGCTAAGACACTATAACTAGAAGGCGACGGTATATAAGCGGCAACTTTCACTTTCTCCGGGGGTTGGGATGGCCTAGTGGTCTAGAGTGCCGCGCTTCGACCTCTAGCTGGCCGGTCACCTCTGGCTTGCGGCTGTGGTTTCAAGCCCTGGTGTGAGCGTATGTGGCATGGAGATAGGGGCTCCTTCTCAACCTCGTGGGTTTCCTCCGGGTACTCCGGTTTCCTCCCACAGCAAAGACCCCTGCGCGTGCGCTAAGATAATGAAAAATGGAAAAATAAGACTTGTCTGCGATATCACCTTCGGTGGAAGCGGACGTTAAAAACACCAAGAACAACAACAACTTTCTCCGGGACTGTGCATGATGATATAAAAACAGGAATTCGAAGTCACTTGGCAAAGGCAATAAGGCAAGCAGGCTTCGTTTATTTCTGGTATTGTCAGATTTAGATGAAGATGTTTTTGTAAACACATGTTGAACTGCTACTGACGGTATATTTGTCCCGTATTCACCAGGACATATTACATTTAATAACGGAATCCCGTACAGCTGTAAAAACAAGAACCATTTTGAATTAGGGTTTGACTGGCCACATTAATACAAAACTAACATTGAAAAATCACATTTATACAAAACTAATACCTTCTATAACCAGGTTTACACAAAATTAACATATTCAATAACCACATTTATTCAAAACTATCATATTCAATAGGGCGGGGGGTGGCCGAATGGTTAGCACGTGCGTGTGCTGTATCATAAAGCCTGTCATTGAGTCAACTGGCGTGGTTTCGAATCTCCGGTTGAATGTGACAAGGAGTAAGGTCGCCTGTACAACCTCGTGGGGTTTTCTCCGGGTCCTCCGGTTTCCCCCCACTGCTAAAGACTCATACGCGCAAGCGAATTATTGAAATAAAATTAAACCATATGTTAGTCCTGAAATGACCTAGTTTGTGTCGAGTGGAGGTTAAACCCCATTCCACTCTCTCTCTCTCTCTCTCTCTCTCTCTCTCTCTCATATTCAATAACCTCAGGCCCCAAGTTAACAAAGGATTCGCAGACTTGAAAGAAAAAAGAAAAAAAATAGAAAAGAAAATTCTCAAATTCATCTAATGATAGTGCTATTAGGTCATTCTGTTATCCAATTGAATCAGGAAAACAAAAAATTGCCTTCTTCTGCTTTGTTTTTACATGCTTGGAAAATGGATTGTCAATTTTCCTTGGGGGAAACCCCTCAGATCCCTTTGGCGCTCTCGTGACGCGTACTTGTGGTGGGCCTTGGTCAATGACCTGACAGGTGAGCCTTCAGCCTACCAGTCCGGCACTGGACGCATCTCTACACATCTTTCAATTTTTCGGTGTTTTTCTTCTACTTATGGTGATATCTTTTTTGCATTTATTCTTGTTCTGGGCGCAACGGGATAGGGGAAAGTGTGTTGATTCCCTGCGTTGGCAACCATGTCCAACTTCGTGGAATTTCTTCTGGTGCCCTAGCCCACCTACCCCCCTACCACTGCTTAAGACGCCTATATTCGCTCCGAAACATGAGTTTATGGCGAGTGGAAGTTAATAATTTAATTTGGCTTCTCGGGTGTGCTTTTGTTGGCAAAGGAAATAAAATTTAACAAGTGTATGTCTACTTCTATTTGTCAAGAGCGTGTAATTATTCTTTACATTTACCCCTTTCTCGGATTATCTTTAAAAAATAATGAACAATTGAACACAACTATAGATCATATGCACAGGCACTTGAAGGGGTTAAAATAAAACTTATTACTACTGCTTGACTATATAGTATAGTATAATAGAATGTATTTCAGACGCCATCTTTGTTATGACTTGTTGACGATATAATATCGTCTGTTATCACCTCACAATACTCACTAGTTCTACTAAGACGTTCCATCGTTTTAATTGCCAACGAGACATGAGGTCAAAAGAAGTCTGTATCACCAAAATACAAACAGGCAGCCTGACATGTTTGCCTCGCTTCGTAGGTTTTAATCCCCTTAAGTGCCCGTGATCATATTCCCCACCATTGAGTCGCGTGGCGTGTTTCGATTCGCGTTGTCTCTCTAGGCGAATTATTGAAATATAATTGCTCTCTTGCCTCAGACTGCAATTGTAGGAATTGCACCAATATTCCCGTCATGTAATCATAAATTATTTGAAAGGAACCTGACTTTAAATATCTTTTATATTCCTTTAGGAAAAATATATTGTCTCCATTCTGTTTAAAACAGGTCCTATTTCAGTTCGTTTTTGGATAGTTCAAAATTTTGTATAAAAAACGAAACGAAATGTAGTGTGCATTTTAATCAGATTGCCTTAGGAGTACGGGCTCGACGACAGTTAGGGGGGCAGAACCTAACATGCCCGCCGGTCTTCCTCAAGAGGCGAAGAAGCGGAGCTTACCTTGTATGGAGCCCCCCGCCCCCAATAAAAAAGAAAGAAAATCGTGCAATATTTGAGAGCTGCAGACAAGTTTTCCAGCTATTTCAGCCCGTGAACAAAGCAACTTCAAAGAGGTCTAATATAGCCTAATTAAGGTCGCTGACTCGCATTCCAATCAATCGTTTACAGTCTACGACGGGACCGTTGGGAAAAACTTTTGAAAATGTAACTGCCGCAAACGCGTTTTCCTGCTATTCCAGCCTGTGAAACTGCCGCAAACGCGTTTTCCTGCTATTCCAGCCTGTGAATACAGCAAAAGTATTCAGTGGTTTTATTACCGAAATCCCACTCTGAAGTCCAACCATCCAATCAGACTGTTCCAGCTACATTCAAAAGTAATAATCGATGCCCGAAAAATGTTGCACAAAGTATTAGAGTGGCTCGAGACAATATTTTTTAATCGATAGGTAACTCAGTCCAAATTCGTGGTATTCAATTAAAAGAAAAGTAAAATTAGTGTTATATCAGGACGCGATGACAGTTAGAGAAGCAAAACTAGAAATGCCCGAAAAAATTCGGGTTTTCTTCAAGAGGCGAAGAAGCGGAACTGACCTTGTATGGCCCCCCCCCCCCCCAGAAAATTTTGGAATATTTGACGACCGCAAACGCGTTTTCTTGCTATTCCAGCCCGTAAAATTATTGTTTTATTTCGGGCACTTATTTTGCCAAGTAGAATGAAATAATTTTTTTTTACTTTACCCGTCTGCCCGAAAAGTCAGCTTGCCCGAAAGTTAAGGGGGCAGCAGTCCCCCCCCCCCCTGCCCCCCTGGCTCGTGCGCCTATGCAGATTGCACCTTCCCGCTAGTTTTATTACCAATGTTATGTATATTGAGGATATCGACTGTGGAGGAAGTACATCTTTGCAAACAATTTGCCAAGACGGAATTTCTTGTTTGCCAAGTGTATTTCAAAAGTTTGATTTAAGTCAAGTGTTGGTAAACTTTTTCCGTTTTATAATAACGATGGTATTTATGGAATGAAGATGTAAATTACTACTAAATAGTTTCTATTTAATTACTACTTAACAAAATTTCTCCGTTTGCAGTTTTAACTATATTGTCTTATGTGGTACAGTATGATACATGTACATCAATAAATATGTATTTATCCTGAAATACTGCCAGGCTTCATTTACGGCAGCCTGCTTTTCAAAATTTTCTCGGGGAGGTCCCCTCCCCTACCCCAGTTGAAGCTCGTGCCTTTGCCCCTTTAACCACCGACGACAGCTGGCGTTGCCACTGCAGGTACTTACGGTGAAAGCAACTACGCTTCGAAACTGAAAACTGTTGACAAACTGAATTGACGGTTATAATATCAATGGGGAGAGTTTCATGCGCTGTAGCATTGTTTGCACATGGCCAGACAGCCGTGGAGGGGTGAATTAAATGAGTTTACAGCGCATAATTCATTTCGATTTGTATCCGTGGGTTGGCCTTGAACTTGACACCAGATTCGTGACCCTGTCATTCGATTTACTCGAAGGCTTCAATGGAAATAATTTTGGACAAGGGAAACTATTGAGAATTGTCACAAAAATACAGGCCCGTAGCTAGCCCAAAATTGTTAGGGGGGCATAGGCTTTCGGGGGCGCCGATAGAGCTTCTGGGGGGCCGATGTACCTACACCGCGGAAGGGTTTATAGAGTGCTCTCCATAAGCGTACGGGGTCCGGGTTAGCCTTACAGACGTCTAGTGGGAAAATTTGACGACCTCAAACGCGTTTTCTTTTTCCGTCGTTTGATTGCAGGGTCTGTTGTACGTTTGAACCCCTCGATGTTCCCCAAAATACTTAACTATTCGATTAAGAAATAATAACCACTTCCTAATTCAATATGTCATGGGACTGACAGTAAGTATACCCTGTCATCTCTAGCAAAATAGGGCATCTCTACTTTCCATATATACCAAATTTGTCATACTTTTATTGGAAATAACTACCCTAAAATACTTTCCTGTGAAGTATCTTAAATATCTTACACGTCTAAGTTAATATCTTTAAAGATTAAGTTTAGATGACAAGCAGTTTAAAAGCTCAAGTTAATATCTTAAACGGTTTTATTTCAAGATGTCAACATTGTCAACTTGTCAGAAATAACGACGCTTTTCAGCTACATGCAGTATTTATGAAGGCCTCGGTTAGGAGCATCCAGTCAAAGCCACGCCCATTTCCTTTTTGTGTCTGGGTGTCGCCTACAGCCCATAATTCTTAATCAATGATCTTGAAACTTTACTTACTTATTCTTTATACCATAAGGATGGTCCCTATTGTTCTGAGTGCATGTGTCGCCTTCCTTATGCCCTAGGGATGATCCCTATTGTTTTGGGAACATGCCTGACCCCCTGGGACACAGTCACGCCCATTTCTTGTATTTGTTCGGTTGTCGTCTACAGGCTGCATTTCTTGAAACTTTGCGTACTTATTCTTTGTACCCTCAGCAACATTCCTGTCGTTTGGGGTGCATGCCCCACCTCAGGGACAGTGCCCGCCCATTGTTTTGTGTGTGTGCCACCTACAGGCAACAATACTAAATCGATCGCCTTGAAAACTTTTTTTATACTTCTTCCTTATACCTAAAGGCTGACTTCTATTATTTTTTGTGCATGCCCGGCCCCCTGGGACAGAACCACGCCCAGTATTTGTGTGTCTTGTGTTTCGTCAACAGACTGCAATTCTTAATAGATCATTTTGAAACTTTGCAACCTATTCCTTATACCCTAATGATGATCCCTATTGTTTTTGGGTGATTGTCCAACCCCGGGGGCAGAGCCATACCTATTTTTACTTTGTGTCTGTGTTTTGTTTCCTACAGGCCACGATTCTTAATGGGTCGCCTTTAAACCCGGGATATGCATTCCTTATAGTCTAAAACCTAAGGACGACTACTGCATGTTCCGATCCCCGGGGGCAAGCCACGCCTATTTTTTTGTGGTTATCGTTTACAGGCCGCAATTCGTAATGAATTAGCTTGATACTTGGCATATATATTCCTTGTAGCCTGAGGGTGTCAGCTGTTGATTTTGGTGAATGTTCCCGAATTAGATTGGTTGGGCGCCCACGATTAGATCAAACGGCATGATTTAGTCAAAAGGGGTGCCCATAATGCCGAGGTCATGGGCGCCCATAATGCCAAGATCACGGCCGCCTATAACGGCGTGATAATTTTCTAAATTCAAACGGCATGTTTTGTGGGGTGCCTCATCCCAGAGGGACGCGCATAATGCCGAGATCATGGGAACCCATAATATAATGCTTGAGAGATTGGTTAGGCGCCCATGAATGAATTGGGCGCTCAAAACGGCTTGATAATCTTCAAAATTCAAACGATGTGATTTGTTGGATGCCCCATCCATGATGGGCACCCATGATATAATGCTACTGATATTAATTAGGCGCCCAAAACGGCTTGATCTGTGGGGTGCCTTATCCCGGAGAGGCGCCCAAAATGACATGAATGGTTGGGCGCCTTAAAATGTTGGGCCGCAAATAGTAGATAATGCTGAATCAGATTTTGTGGGCGCCCACAACTTGTTCAATGGGGTTTCAAAAACGGCATGGTTTGTGGGGTGCCTCGTTCCAGCGACGTGGAATATAAACGATTGATTGGAATTCGACTCGGCCATCTAAGTTAAGCTATATCAGACCACCTACTGGTCATTATGACCACATAATGAATAGCAAGAAAACGCGTTTGAGGTCGTCAAATTTTCCCACTAGACGTCTGTAAGGCTAACCCGGACCCCGTACGCTTATGGAGAGCACTCTATAAACCCTTCCGCGGTGTAGGTACATCGGCCCCCCAGAAGCTCTATCGGCGCCCCCGAAAGCCTATGCCCCCCCTAACAATTTTGGGCTAGCTACGGGCCTGTATTTTTGTGACAATTCTCAATAGTTTCCCTTGTCCAAAATTATTTCCATTGAAGCCTTCGAGTAAATCGAATGACAGGGTCACGAATCTGGTGTCAAGTTCAAGGCCAACCCACGGATACAAATCGAAATGAATTATGCGCTGTAAACTCATTTAATTCACCTCTCCACGGCTGTCTGGCCATGTGCAAACAATGCTACAGCGCATGAAACTCTCCCCATTGATATTATAACCGTCAATTCAGTTTGTCAACAGTTTTCAGTTTCGAAGCGTAGTTGCTTTCACCGTAAGTACCTGCAGTGGCAACGCCAGCTGTCGTCGGTGGTTAAAGGGGCAAAGGCACGAGCTTCAACTGGGGGTAGGGGAGGGGACCTCCCCGAGAAAATTTTGAAAAGCAGGCTGCCGTAAATGAAGCCTGGCAGTATTTCAGGCAATGATCGTCGAGGTAAAGTGTCGAACGAACGGATTTGCGAACCTCGGCGAATCGCATTCACGAGCGTCAAAGTAGGGAGTCCTAACACTGTCGGAAATGCTGTCTGACAGTTTTCAGTCAGGCACCGATAGTCTACATAAATAGATCTGACCACATAATGTCCGTCGCCTGATCACTAGTTTCAAAATGTCAAACGAGCGGACTTGCGAACCTCAATGAAGTACACTTGTGAGCGCCAAAGTAGCGAATACATGTGGGTTTTCTCCGGGTCCTCCGGTTTCCTCCCACTTAATTAAATAAAATCAAACCATATGTTAGTCCCGAAATTACCTACTTTGTATAGAGTGGGCGTTACCTCTCTCTCTCTCTCTCTCTCTCTCTCTCTCTCTCAGTACAGGAAAGTAGGACAACATACCCACCTTTGATTTCATTTCATTTCTGCGGTGTGTCCGTATTAATAATGTGAATTAATTATTTTAGACACTCGTATAAAACTGTTCGTAAATTTACACGCAGCAAAATGCCAGACAGACCCAAAGCAAAGCGCATGCTTTGATCACCATTGTTACTCTAGGTTATATTTGTGTTTCGATAAGAAATTTTAATAAGTTAATCATTTATAGAAGTTTTAACAAGCATTGATTCCGGTTGGTATCAGATTATGTTGCGTTTCATACACAGGCGATATAAAAGTCAGTCACTGGCCGAGCTTTGTCAACCGGACGTCCGGGGTGTTATTTTCGAGTCGAGTGCTCGCCAAACATTCTATGAAAATACTAGCCCGACGTAAGTATAGACGGAGTCCATCGGTAGCGCTGATGAGACAAAAAGTTTATTTTATGTGCAGGATAATAAATTTCTAAAGGATTATTTACATTGCAAGATTAGAGGATTATCCTTCAATATGAGATTAAATGGATATTGTGCTGTGCTGAATGTAATTCTCTTTATCTTATTTCAACAGGCGGTTAATGCTAAAAGTAAGTATAATACCTTTTTTTCTATATTCTAGTTAGTGATGTGCGCAATGTTGGTTGCCGAGCGGAGCGATCACCTAGGGCTAAAAAATCAGAGTGGCATCAAAGTCATTAAGTTGCTACATTATTTAATTTTGACCTGGCCTCTCACAGAACTTTACCATCTAAGGCGATCAGGGTAGCAGACTAGCCGGGTATTGAAAACCGCAGGTCGCGAGAAAGGTATCTGGGCGCGGTAAGGGTTATTGGGGCACTTCCCCTTGAAAATATTTTGGTTTTCTTGGCGATTGTATTAATAAAATGCTTAAAATTGGATTAAAGAGTGGGGGTTGGAAGAAACACTTTGAAAGATGCATTATGTAAGAGTTAAATTTGCCTATTGCGGGTCTTTACTTTGGCTGGAAAAGTTATATAAACTATTATTTCTATATTTGACAAGCCTATAACCAAGAATACATAAACAGACTACATAATCATATAATACAGCACATATTTTATTTCATATAATCTGTATTTATTGTTTTTTCACCTTCCCGATCGTAAGATGCAGCACATAGTTTTTATTTCATATACATTATTGTTGTCATGTTGTAACCTTTACTTGAAGAATAAATAAATAAATAAATAACCAACGCTATATAACCTATCGACCTGCTTTCAATAGACATTTTAAAAAAGGTCTCTCATTTCTGTTCGCCCATAACAAAATGGCAACGGGCTTATTACTTAGCTAGAGAAAAAGATGAAATTTCAAGTTGACTTTGTCAATACTGACCGAAATTGAACAATTTTTGGACCGATATCTTAAAGATACATTGTGGGAGATTGGATAAAGAGTTGACAATTTTCTCTAGATAGTGTAAAGGTAATTTGCTGAAAATTTCACTCAAATTGATCCACTAGGTCGAGAACAGAGCGGTTGAAATTTCCGTCAAGCCTCGATTATTATTACTAAAATCAGTAAGGTGAGCAGCATGGTCTCGATTATCCATTTTTAATTTAATTATCAATGAGCGTTAAGCAGAATATAGGATTCTAATCCGACCAACATCGAAGGGTAGCCTAGACATCGAGATTTTTTTTACTATGGTCTGGATAAGTTAATTAATGTCTTATTAATAATTTACTTGTAATTGGCAGAATTAGCTCTTACATAATGTATGTTTAATATTGTAGTTTGCAAGTGATTCTTGTTGATTGAAATGACGCGTTGAGACTTTAAATATCTCATTGATAAACGAGTTCATGAATCAACTTGATGTCCATGTAACAGTCCATTTCAGCGGGCAATTTGATTCACTACATTAATTCCGGTTTGACAAGTACTTCCGGTTACACCCGGATTTTGAGGTACTAGAAAATCAGCCTATCAATGATTATCTTGTTTCATCAATGAGATTGTCTTAATGTGCACAAAAAGATAAGCGGTGTTTAGCATGTCATGAATTTACTCTATTTCAATATTGAAACTAGACCGCCCCCTTTAAGGTCCTAAAATACTAAACAATTCATTTAATTCATGGCATTTTACCTTGTATGTAATACAGCATGATGCTGACGATTAATGACGAATATGGACGAATAGTGGACGGACAACTCAATTACTTATAAACTTCATTACTTTTAAACATACACTGTGCAAGCGCTAAATCTCCCAATTTTTTGCAAGCCTTTCTTTAGGCCTAAATGTTGTATACATCATTAATTAGACATTAATTAACTTATCCAGACCTAGCCTGTGATATTTACTAGATTAAAACGTTGGTCCGCTGCTGATTAAATCAAAAAATGGATAATCGAGAGTGTGGTTTTTTTTTTATCTTACCGACTTTAGTATTGATGATTGAGGCTAGGCGCAAAATTCAATCGCTAAATACTCGGTCCAGGGTTGATCAATTTGACTGAAATTTTCAGAAAGTTCCCTTTACATTTTATAACTATTATACATTTTAAAACTATTATAATGAGAAAGGCCTGCTCTTTTTCTAATCGCCCTTAATGTATCTTTAAAACATTATATGGATAATTTTGCTTTTGTCATTTGAAGGACAGAAATGGCCACTCCACTCTAGTGCTGCGTAATCTTAATCAAGACTAATTAGTCAACGATACTAGTGTGCTACCAACTCCGGAAACTCTTACTACGCATTACATTATGTAATTACGCTAAATGCACTTAGTTTAGGAAGATTTTAGCTTGTAAACAAATATATAGAGAGGGAAGGGGCTTAACGTCTACTTGATAAAATAAAATAGGCCATTTCGGGAATTACACACGGTTCAGTTTCACTTTAATAATTCGGAGAGCACCCAGAGAAAGCCTATGGGGTAGGACGGGTGACCCTTCTCTTTGTCGATGACAGACCTTATGATCTGCAGTGCATGCGTTATATCATTCGTTGGCCCATTGGAACACTACCCACCACCTGTAAACAAATAGACTAAAACTTGTTTTGAGGGGATTCCTTATGAGAAATTGCTAATTGACAACCTTATTGGTGGCGAATAATAACTATTAATAATTCGACCGACGAAAAAGTAGACATAATGCAAATGAACTGGGGCCGTTTCCATGGGCGGATTTCTGTGCATATGGAAATAAATGAAATCGCGCGCGGAGACGCAGCTTTTGTCCGGTGGCGGAACTAAATATCTTTATATTTTTAGATTGTGCTCGACCTAGAATCGCAAATGGTCGGGCTAAAGTACGGGCTAGAGGCAAGATGGTGTATTACAGATGTAGAAAAAAGTTTACAAGAGTCGGTGCCAAGTTTGCCGTTTGTTTATCTCAAGGAGCTTGGAGTCAACCACCGCCCATATGTATAGGTAAGATACCAGAGAGAGAGAGAGAGAGAGAGAGAGAGAGAGAG
The DNA here is from genome assembly GCA_948474765.1 of Patella depressa. Classification (NCBI taxonomy): domain Eukaryota; kingdom Metazoa; phylum Mollusca; class Gastropoda; family Patellidae; genus Patella; species Patella depressa. The sequence goes on from OX419720.1 coordinate 16,470,866, forward strand.
AGAGAAAAGCAGAAAATCGAAACCATATCATTTGGCTCAATGAATAAAGTTCACAAAGCATTCTCAGACATAAGTTGAGCATCAATCACTGTTTATAAGCAATATCTTTGATCCGGAAACACAAAACTTTGCATATAGTTTCTTATTGGTGTATTTGATACATTAAAACATCAAAAGTTTTATAAAGGGCTATATTTTAATGACAATAAGGTAACAATTTTTTTTTAACCTGGGGCCTGGTATCGTTGATTATTTTACAATGGTTTGAATCCGAGAAAACATTGATTTGGGGAAGATATGATTTTAGAATTGTTAATATTTTTATACGCCCACATTTTCATGTGTACGTATATTGTCGTCGCCAATGTTCGTTCATCCGTCCGTTCTCAATTGTTTGTGAGCACTCTAGAGGTCACATTTTTTATCTGATTTCAATGAAACTTCAAATATATGTTTATCATACTAAGATCTCGGTTACTTTTGATATTAGCATGTATCGGACTGTAACTGCATGGAATATAGACCCTGACTACGAAAAATCACGTTTTTAGCTTGTGAACAGAGGTCACAATTTTGCACCGATTTTGATGAAACTTGAAATGCATGTTTATAACCCAAAGATCTTGGTTCTTCGGATAGTAACTTCCTGAATTATGTCCCCTGATTGTACGAAAAATCGTCTTTTTTAGCTTGTGGTCCCTCTGAAGGTCACAATTATTATTTGGTTGATAAAATCGCCTGATTGTATCACCGTTACACTGTAATGAAGGTCGAGTTCGAATTTTGTGAAAATCGGACCAAAATTGCTAGACAAAATGGCCGTCGCTTTCACGCGATTAGTGTAAACATATGATATATCAAAATTTTGGACCCTGCAGAGGTCACAATTTTGAACTGATTTTGATGAAACTTAAAATGCATGATTATAACCCAAAGATCTTGGCCCCTGTCGATATTTGCGCATATCGGATCATAACTTCCTGAATTATGGTCCCTGGTTATACGAAAAATCCCCATTTTTAGCGTATGGTCCATCTGAAGGACACAAATATTATCCGATTTTTAAAAAAAAAGTTTGATTATATCACCGTTACACTGTCATGAAATTTGAGGTCGAATTTCATTAAAATCGGACCAAAACTGTGGGACAAAATGGCCTCTGCTTGTACGCTAATAGTGTAAAAATATGATATATCAAGGTTGTGGACTCTGTAGAGGTCACAATTTTAATCCGATTTTGATTAAACTTGAAATGCATATTTATAATCCAAAGATTATGGTTCCTTTCGATATTTGCGCATATAGGGTTGTAATTTCCTGAATTATGACCCCTGATTGTTCGAAACATCGCTTTCTGTTTAGCCTTTTCCCAATCCATCTCTTGAAAATATGGGCAGCCGCTGGTTTAAATTGTATCAGCTCTTTCTTTGTATTTTCCACAGGTAAAGGGTGTCCCAATGTAACGCCTACCAACGGTCTTCAGATAATAGGTGAATACAACGGCGCCATGTTGAAATTTTCCTGTCCAGCGGGAATGAAACGTAAAGGACCAGAATCAATTTATTGTAATGGACAAACGTGGAATGTAGAACCACCAACTTGTGTCGGTAAATACAACTTTAGCATCTTTACTATACTTACCACGAATGGCATTAGGATCAAACAATAGTGTTACGGTTACTGGGCTCTCGTCAACATCGCCCACTCTTCCGTAATACCCCCATCAAAACAAACGGCAAGGTTCTGTGATCTGACTTGGAAAGCTGTGAGAAGGCGACTTTTTTCTTCAAGTTTGTAATTTTTGGGGACATTTTCTCGCGTTGTGTTCTCGTTTGCCGGCGATCTTGTGCATTTTCTGGTCGCCATATGGCCACAGCAGCGCAGTAAGGACTCCACCCAGTCTGACGGGGCCTTAATTAACTTGTAGGAGTGATACAGGTTACATGTGACAGAATCTTAACTAACAAGGGAGGTAACTACAATGTCCTCGAACCAATGAATGTCCATACCGCGCCAGTAATAGTATGTAGAAGGGGAGAGAATCATGACAATAGATGTAAACCAGAACTAAAGTATACAAGTCATGTCGACTAGCGCGACATGATAAAGACCAAGCTGCGTGTCGCGATTTGACTTTGCATTGGTTTCGCTTGATACCGTAGTGGGTTTGTTTATTAGAAAAACGACTGTAGGCTTAGGAAATTTGCAAATATGTATACATAACATTACAATATAGAACTGAATAATAACAAAATAGATTCCGTGATTTATAGAGTGCTTCACCAAGTTGCGGCCATGTAAGGTTGATTCTGGATATGAACGGTTAATTCTGGTCATGAACTAGGCTATATTCAGACGCCCTCGGGAAAACAATGTGGGGGGGGGGCTATACTTGGATCCACCCCCACCCCCCAAATTTGGCAAAATAAAATGCCCGAAATCTAATAAATCACAAATTTTAGGACTGGAAAAGCAGTAAAACGCGTTTGCGGCCATCAAATATTCCGAAATGTTCTTGGGGGGGGGGGGGGTCCATACAAGGTCAGCTCCGCTTCTTCGCCTCTCGAAGAAAACTGGCCGCTGTCTGTAGACTTGCTTGGGACATTTCTAGTTTTGCTTCCCTAATTAGGGAACTGTCATCGAGTCCTGTTATAACTGTCATCGAGTCCTAATAAAACACTAATTTCACTTTTCTTTTAATTGAATACCACGAATTTATACTGAGTTGACTATTGATTAAAACATTTTGAGCATCGATTAAAGCTTGTGAATGCAACTGGATTAGATGGTTGGAATTCAGAGTGGGATTTCGGTTACAAAATTATTGGATACTTTTGGAGTTGATTACACTAGAATAGCAGAAAACGCATTTGCGGTGGTTAAATTTTTAAAATTTTCTCCGGGAGGGTTAGGCTCCAATAGCCCGCGACTATTGATTGGTTGTTTGGAATTCTAGGCAGCCAGGTAGGCTATATTGGACCAAAATTGAAGTTGCTGTATTCACAGGCTGAAATAGTAGGAAAACGCGTTTATGGCAATTAAATTTTCAAATTTTTCTCCCAACGGTCCCGTCTTCGTAGGTGTAAAGGATTGATTTTGAATTCGAGTCAGCGAGCCACCGTAATCAGGCTATATTAGACCACTTTGAAGTTGCTTTATGTTATGTTTTAGTTTAACCCTGTAAAATATGCCAAAACAGTGTTTATAGAAGACCCTCCCTATTGCGCTACATCGTCTGCGCATACTCGTGCCTACGGCCTAACAGATTGTCAACATCTTATATAATTTCATTGGCGCCCCCCCCCCCCTATATATTTCACGGCTACGCCCCTGGTCTTATACAAATATTATGCTTTACTTTCAGTGGGTATAAGTCTAGAATGTGATTTTGAAGATGGAGAGTTATGCGGATGGGGTCAATCAGATGATGATCATTTTGAATGGACTTGGCTTTCCGGTGCTACACCAACTATAAACACTGGACCTTTACATGATCATACATTTGGTAACAATTCAAAAGAAGGTAAACTGTAATGATATATGTTTTAATGTTACCTTGGGCTGCATGGTATATACGATATTGGGATATGGTATAATGATACCTTGTTAAAATTAATCTGTGTTTATATTCTGGGTTGCGTATTGTGATGAATTATCGGAAAACCAAAGTGCGAATACTTTAGGAGTAATATCTAATGCTGAAATTTACGGACCTTTTCCAAACGTTGTTGGCGTTACAGAAAGTAGATCCATGTATATATAGAAGACTTAATAGAAATGGCATTCAATACAATCCTACACCTGTTGTGCTAATAAAGACGGATATGCGTCATAGAGTGTGCTGCGAGAAAAAGTTTGCTTCAACAGCGGGGTTACGACCCACTTATATTTAGAATTCCAACTATCAAGTTTTCTTTACATGCATGTCAGTGTGTACATGGGACCTCGGTTTGTCGTTCCATCCGAACTACTTAGATTGTTAAAAAGAAGAAACGCCATTCTATTAAAAGGGTAAGATCCCGGTGTTGACCGAGACCGTTCCCAGAGATTTTCTGACCTTGTTTCGCCTTTTCATTCCCCATTGTACAGGCGTTCACGGGTACTTGCGAGACCGTCTAGCAGTAAATAGTTGCCCTGTAAAATGGGTGAAAATGTGTGTAAAGAGGCTTAAATTCAGAGCTGAATTAGGTTCCCCTTACTTAGCAAGGACCATCGGAATGAATCTGAGTTGGAATTCGATAAAGAATACGCCAGTCTTCATTAGACCAGTTGGTGCAAAAAAGTGAAAGGTTATTGTCCAGGGGCCTATTTCACGAAATTTTAACTAAGATAAGATCCCAATTTTAGTAATTTGATTGGATAATATTAGATTGATTTTAGTGCTTAGCCAATCAAAATTGAAGTATCTACTAAAATTGGATTTTAGCTTAAGTTAAAATTTCGTGAAACAGGGCCCTGGTGTCCATTTCATTTCTTAAAAGAAGTATGAGCTAAAAGCAACAGTGGGTATGTCGTTTACTTTGATTAGCCGGAAAATTAACAAAATAATCCAGTAGAAACAAAAACTGATAATGTTCATGGTACACGAACTAATAATACATTGGAAACAAAAACCGATAATGTTACAAGATATGGCGTACCCTCTCCAATCGTCACAAGCCCAGTTTGTTCACAAAAGTTGGACGTTTAACCATGAACCATTTCATTTTGTATTTTGTAGACAGAGTAATATCTCTCAATTGTATTTCAGGTCATTATCTGTTTATTGAGTCATCAGCACCAAGGAAACCTTTTGATAAAGCTATATTAAATTCACCTCTCTATCAAGCACAATACAGTAATAGCTGCTTTGAATTTTGGTATCATATGCAAGGTCCAGATGATGAAAATGGTAGGTCGTCAAATATATTTTAGTAAAACAGATAAACGATGTTTAACAGATCAGAGTGTGTCTGTGAGATTCATTGAGGGAGTTTTGGGAAAAACATAGGGCTCAAGCAATTCATGTATGATTGACATGTAACTCGGCGTACTTGTTCCGTGGTCACTTGTAGTTCGATTGACGGACGTAAAGTTCCAAGATTGTGCCATACCCAATTCCTGATCAATAGTTTTGTTGCTGTTTGCAAAGGAAATTGCACTGATGCCCCAATCCCTACCAGAGAAGATGTTTTAGCTAAATATGAAATTGTATGTTTTTGCTACAGTATTTATAATTATTTTAGCTGTTGGAAGTCTGGAAGTCTTTGTTAAACCAGAAAGTAAATTACTAGATGATATAGATCCTGAGTTTTATATGGATGGCAATCAAGGTCCGGAATGGAAGCGGGGTTCAATAACAATAGAGCAACAGACGGAAGTATTCCAGGTATGAACAGCGTATGAGCTCAGCATGTTAAAGGATAGCTTTCCTCTCCGTTTCGAAGAGTAGTGAATGGGGTTTTTTTTAATAATCAATAATGCCACTTTGTAGAATGACTGACGGGCGGACAAACAGGTGTGGAGACAACATACTGCTTAGGGATCTTTGGTTTCTTGCTTACCAATTTATATGTGAACATGTAATTTTAAATGCTTTGATTAACAGAGGTCAATTTATTATTCCAGATCATTATAATCGCAACCCGTAAAGACGCTTTTGTCAGTGATATCGCCATTGATGACGTCAGAATGTACAACTGCTCAGAAGGTAGATTACTTCATTAAATTGATACCACTTACAATAGTAAAAAGTAATTTCAGTAACAAAAGTGATTTGAAAATATATATTTTAATGTAAAACAGCCATTTACATTCTTACTATCAACAGTAAGTTGATTTTCAGTTGACCCCACATTACGTTTGGTTGTGGCTTGCATTATTTTAACAGCTCTACCCACAGCTAAAATGCATTTCAATCCTTTATAATGTACATTATTCCTGGAATATGTTAAATTCCTTCAATATTATTGTCTGGAAAAACTTAAATAATGTAGTTATAAGGGAGGTTACTCTGGATATTGATATCATCACAAGGCAACTCATTATTCTACTGGATGTAGTTATAAGGGAGGTTACTCTTGATATTGGTATCATCACGATGCAACTCATTAGTCTACTGGGCGCTGACTGGTATTCCGACGGAGTGGGGTGCTTCTTGGTGATATCATTATAAGGCAAGGTAGTGTTCTAATGCACGACGACCGTTATTATGAGAGCTATTACGATGGATTTTGGTGCTTCGTGGTAGGTTTTTTTTTTTGAAGGATTAGATATCTAACAGTTGATACTAACTAAGCTTGTACAAAACATTTTTTGTCACCGCCGACGGAACCTGTAATGCTTAACATTCCTTTACAAATCGTTTATATTTTACAGATGACAGTGCATCTTTAACAACTGATGAAATAACTTCAGAAGCAGTACCAACAACTATGACTACAGCCACGTCAAAAATAATCACCCCAAAAACAAGCATTCTTGCGTCCACTTTTAAGCGATCTACTCCAACGACTACAGTAACAAAACCAAAAACAACGACGCCGAAGACTAAACCCACTACTGCAACATTACCCACAACAACTACAACATTACCCACAACAACTACTACCTTATCCACAACAACTACCACTTTGCCGACAACAATTACTACAATGCCTACTACTACTACTTCTACTACATTGCCTACTACTACTACATTGCCTACTACTACTACATTGCCTACAACGACTACAACAGTAACCAAAAAAACATCTCGTAAAAGCACTACCACACCGAAACCGAAAACAAGAAAGCGAACTACCACTCAAGATAGAACAACCAAAACCAGATCAACAACTGCGAGAACTTCAACAAAGCAACCAGAAACATCAACGAAACCCGACAGTCAAACAACAGTACCATTGACACTTTCCACTAACAAAATTTCCAAATCAACCTTAATGTCAAATGGCCTTTCAAATGCACCTACAACATTAAAACGAGCGATGCATGCAACAACAACTATATCAACTGCAAACGAAAGCCCAACATTTAGAAACAATACGTTCACAGGAAATTCCCAAGATTTATCAGAAGCAGGTTCAGGAAACATTGACGATGTTATTGGTGGTGATAATAACATTTCATCAACAAGTAATAGGTCGCAAAATGTTCCACCTGGGTCGCCTATAAAAGAGAAAACTAAAGATAGTTTGATGCCTCTTATAGTAGGTATATCATGTGGTGTAGTTTTGGGACTTGTAGTTATTGGTGTAGCAGTCTATTTATGGGCAAAACGACAGCAAAATAAAACAACAGAGGAATCTGAGGAAGAAATGGCACCAATTGCCTGTGCTGAAGGAGGATATTACAACCCTAGCTAAAATGTTATATCCTTTTTCACGTTTCGGATTACTTTTGAACGGTGGTGCAAGTTGAAAATCCAAAGGCTGAAAGTAAAGATCCTCGTTAGAAAGTATTGATTCGTTGAGCTTATAAAGTGTTTGTTCAAAAATATGAGTTGATATTTTAGCTGAAGCTTGCTTGTGAGGGTGATCAACTATCCATTTGTATATTTCACAGCGAAGAATTTGTTCTTCTGTATAAAGATTAACATTGTAATTTTGTGAATAGAAACAATCGGTGCTTATATTTCATATTGAAATTAGCGTCCCAATGCAAAAATATTCATTTTACTTGTGGATTTTAAATATAGTGCTGGCGATGTTTTGCTTCAAACATGTGTTGTTCTGGGGCTTGTGTCACCTTCAAGTAGCCCTTAATTGTTAGAACAGTATTCTAAAAGGGTGTTGTACTATTGTGTCCATTACTTGTCCAAGAAACCCCATTTCGGCTATCAACACTGACAGCCCCACCCCCTATCAATATGAATTTCAATCCGATGTGGATGCTGTATGTTTACATGCAATCGAAGACTAATTTTTGTGATAAAAATCTTATGCCATTAATTAATTTACAACATTAGCATTTACGACAATGATTCACCCACATGAACTCACCTGTCATTGCACGCATCACAAAATATCTGACCAATTAACCAGTCATATTTACTCGATTATCACATCACCACACGTATATAAATCACTTATGTTATCTTATAATTTGTATACACCGATTACAAAATACTATTGTTTATCACCGTTTGTAGGAGTATAGATTTAATTTAATTCATTTAATATGATCAAATGTTTTTTTAATATTAGAATTAGTTCACATACTTATGAATGCTTATGTATATAAATGTAGATTTCTGTTATTCAAATGCACAATATTTATAACAACAATGGTGGGATTTTGTTTCATACGTTCTCATTGGTGTACGCGAATAATGTCATCATCTGTGTCCGCCCTTTGTAAAGTCCTGGGACCAGTGGATGCATTTCTTTTTCACGTTGACATGTTTTAACCGCACAGGTAGATCGTGAGTATTCACATTCGATTTATGTTAAAATAAATATGTTGAGCCATCTATGGGCGTAAAACTATTAATTTTACATTTTATTTTTGCTATTTTACACTTAGTAGGTTGCAGTATTTTAAATGATGAGCCATTTCCTCTGTAACCATCTGGCACAGTGTTTATTAGACTATATAGTCGTTGCAGAACAGTGGGATGTTAAACCCTATTTCATTTTATTAGGTCGTAATACCCCCGTCAAAAGCGTGGTAAAAGCTTGGTGGAAATGCCAGAGATCGCGCTGTGGTCTCCATGGTCGCAAATGATCGCCAAGTCATGGCGTTTATTTTGTACATGTTCAAAACAAACGATCTCACCTGGGAAGCTGTGAAAACGCGCCTTTTTTCAAATTTGTAATTTCTCGCGTTGTGTTCACGTTTTACGATGACCTTGTGCATTGTGTGGTCGCCGTAAATTCGCTGCAGCGCAGTAAGGACGCCACTCTGGTTAGGCGGGGGAATAGATGTCGAACTGGCGTTTCGTTTACAATCTTCAAAGTTATTTGAAACTTGTGTGCAGGATTATATATGTGTAGCCTACTAAAGGAATGGCTTTGTAAAGCTCACTGCTAGGGTCACACGGTTGTTCTATGCTGGGTTCGCACTATCACGAATCGCGCAACGATTGAAATCACTGATTTAATCATCGTGGAGTGGTCAGTCGTATCAAAACGTATCTACACGTACCAGATCGCGAACTCAATTGGAACAATCCTATCCTGGCGCATCGCACAACAGTGGGAACCTAGCATTAGAGGAAACCTAGATTCAAGAATTTTGTTCGGTATATTCGTCAAAGTATATAACACCAAATCGGTTACATTCAGATCTGATGGGGTTTCAAAGCCAACCGGTTTTAAGACGCCAGAATTCATTGTTTCTGCAACAGCATTTTAGACGGTGCGAGACCACAACCATTAGCACAGATGTATCCATCACCTCTGACAATCCTATTTCAAGGGTAAACTTGTCTTAAAGTTTTTTAGACCAGCGTGGATTTATAATGTGACAAAATGAAAGTTGGAGCTTTTATAGAAGCTGTAGATTTATAAAAGAGTTTTAAATACAACACATTTCGTATTTTATGTATTGAGCACATACTAATTATCAGTATAATGTAATGGGACAGATTTATTCATACAGTTATGTTTGTATATGACAGCTAATCGATTAAATATTTATGTGTATTTCATTCAAACATAATTGTTTCTCCACTCTCATTAATAGATTGTAATTTTGTTTCTTATATTTTCCATTCGTTTTACATGACATCACCACCGTGGAGCCGCAGCGCTTGGTGAATAAAGCGCTGGCTCGCTAACTAGTATGTCCGGGTTCGATCCAGGTGTTCTCTACGATTGTCCAGAGTGGGTTCCCCTTGTCAGTGGTGCAGCGTCTAGTTAATGTGTACCGTACGTAAAAGAAAACCTTGGCAGTTGGAATTGGTAGTTATGCCTGTCTTAGTTAGCATGGTCGATGCAGAGAAGGGCTTTAAACCCCATTTCATTTCAATTACAATCTGTCTTGACAAATTCCTCCTAAATTCCCTTTCCCACAATACTCAAACATATAAAGTTCACGTGATTATGAATGGAATAAAATATGTCAGCTGTTCCAGAGTATAATACTTGAAACGAAACATTATTAACTGTATATAATCAGATTGTAGCTGTAGATTGCCCAGATAGACTATTTGTTTTGCATAGACGTTCTCAATTTTTAATATAACTGTGTATTTTTGGGTAAAAACATGGAGCACGACGCAGAATGCATTTGACAGCGAAGCCAATGGAGACAAAAACATGTGGTCTTACTCCTGATCAAAGTACAGCTTAATTTGCACTTATTTCCCGTTGTAAAACCACCACCCACCCCCACCCCCAATTTCCCAAGGGTGTTTAATCTCCCCCTGATAGTTGATTTATACAGTATTTATATAAAATATAACTGCACACAATATACAATACATAATGAATAGTATGGATTTGGAAACGAGTTCAGTACCATAATATGTTAATATTATTTTGTTAAATCCTAAAATTAGCAGGACTTGTCAACTTTTGTCATTTGCCCCTTTCCAGTGGATGCAAGCTACTAACTGAAAGTTTTTGTCTATATTTGTCACTTTAAGATTCAACCACTGTGTCCCTAAAAGGGCAAAATATAAATATGAGCAAATTAATTCACAAAGCACCACCCAAGGAATATAACTACGATATGTTGTGGCAGCAGGTTAAAGAACATACGGGCCTTGCGATCCAGGCCTGTGCTGTACATGTAACCCTATATGTTGTATTAATACCCGCATGCCCGGATCCAGGATTTTGTCGAGTGTGGGGGTGGGGGCATACACTGGAGCAAAGGGTAATACGTTGCAACCTTGGAATGCTTGGGCGGAGACAATGCGAAAATCATCTATTAAGGAGCAGATATGTGAACTACAACAGTAACAAAACGAACGGATATGTGAACTACAACAGTAACAAAACAAACGGATCAACTATGTCACTGGGGCTGATGGGGGGGGGGGGGAGGCACGGTCTCCTGCCCCGCCTGGATCCGCGCCTGACCCGCAATTATTGATATAGCACAATTTGTATATCTATTCCCTACTGTCAGTCGTGTATGACATATAACTTAGCAGGAAAATGAGTCTAGGAAACTAGAATTCGAAATAAGAGTATAGGCCGGGAGATAAGGGACCGCATAAAGTCTTTAGGATGGAGCGGAAAAAAAACATGCGCAAAGAAGAACCTTGGGCAGTTATAACTCGAAATAAGAGTGAATCGTAATACCAATGTCTGTACTGGACAAAATTTCACTCATAGCATACCGTTTGGCGTGTCTTCATTAGCCCAGTCGTTTCAGAAAAGTAGGACGTTAAACCAGCTTTCATTTCAATTAAAACTTTTAAGTTTTAGCTCATATATAAATGTAGCTGGGAGAACGTTGCTAAAAACATTGAGAGGTGAGGCTTCTCATCTAATATAAATGTAGATATTTTGTGTACAGTATATATAGATGTTTGTATTATGCGATCGTATTAATTAGGATAATATATTGAACATGTAAATGATATGAATAAACTTATTATAAACTAGTAAAATGTATATATTAAACTCAAGTGTCATCCGGGTGGATCATTTTTAGTGAGATCCAAAATCTTCCGCTTAAACCATGACTAACATGTATTTAGAGAAGGCAACACCCATTAATATTACATACACCACAGAATAAATGAACTAGTAGCCATAAAGGATAATACATTATGATGCTGTTACGTGGATATACATGTAGATGTGTTTTGATTCAGGCACTTTCTTTGTATTTTGTTCAACTTCAAGTTGAATCGCAGCGTAAGTATATCTATTTATTTTGTTATTTGTTTTAATCTTATATCTTTCTGCTTATATTTCATTCATTTATTTGTTTATTTTATTATTTTAAGCGTTTATGCTATCTTATTTACTATTTACTTTACTGTTAATTAATTCAATCTTTACATCACACCCCCACCCCCACCCCCGTTCTTCGCACAAACATTATATTATAACTCAGATATCGATCAATTTAATTAACTGCAGGATATGCAAATAACCGTAGTAGGCATTTGGCCCCGGGCCCACCGAAACTAATTTGTCACGCAGCATGCCCCCGTGCAGTCCCGTTTCAAGTGGACTATAATCAAAACCTAGGATTCCCTGTACAATAAGTACAAAGGGTCCGGAAACCTTACTACTAAGTTTGGTAAATCCGAACGGCCCTTGTTAATATAGGGTTGCAGCCAGAATTTCTAGGGTGAAATGTCTGAAAATGAAACCCATCCTACTACAATCTACGACAAGTATAAAATAGATGGGCATATTTTAGAATAAATTTCGATTTCATCAAAGCAAAGTGTATGAAACATAGCTACATGCAAATCGTGACAGTTGTCAAGTCAATGCTGCAGTTATAATAACAATTCTGAAATTGGCACAAGATTAAATATTGGCAGGGACGAACCCAGAGGGGGCGTTTGGGGGTGGTCCAACCCCCCCCCCCTCCCGCTCAGCTACATAAAAAAAAATTATGCCTCGCATCAATGAAATTACATCACAAAGTGATCCTACATCAGTATAAAAAATGATTTCTCTGTTTAAAAAGCTCAATTTGTAAAAGGGGTTATCGCGCTTTATAAATGCCAATTAGTTAGAAATTATTGATAACAGTATCTAGTTTTAACGGTATTTTAGTCAATAAATTGAATCGGAGTAAACAACGGTTAATAAGTGCCTACATAATTACATAATTATAAGTTTTCTCCAAAATGAAATCAAATGGGATTTAACGTCCTACTGTGCTGCTCCTAAACTGGGCTAATGAAGAAGGGCATAAGCCATACAGTGTGCAATGAGGAAACTTTTGCCCAGACAGCAGCGCTACGGCCTACTCTTATATGGAATTCCAACTGCCAAGGGACCTTCTACGTGCGCGCCAATATATGCACGGGACCTCGGTTTTCCCGAACGACAAGACAGCTGTCCTTGCCAGTGGTCGCTTTATATCAACTTAAAATACTTGCCAATCGTACATTATTCATACCAGTGAAATATTGGACTAGGTGAAGTATTTCACGTGCGGGGTGTCAGTATTTTAAGTAGTTTAATAGTCTTGAGCTTAAGATATTGCGTAATATATTGTAAAAACATTCGGGCCCACGGCCCTAATATTGTTACAATCTATACTAAGCGCCATAGAAAGCGCATCACTTAGTTTTTCGTATAAAAAAATGATCCCGTAAACATATCTTATTTATTTTGTTTCTGATTGTGAACCATATTCAAATGGGAACACATCAATAACAACACATTTGTACCCTTATGGATGTTTAATCTGTAATCAACGGTACACAGTCAGAGGGGTCAAAACCAAAAGTACGACACAGTTGGTTAATTCCATGCTACGTCGCTGCACAGCCATTGGAGGGCACTGACATCTGTGTCGTACTTTTGATTTTGACCCCTCTGACTTTGTACTGTTAATTACAGATTAAACACCCATAAGTATACAAATGTTATACGAAAAACTAAGTGATGCATTTTCTATGGCGCTCAGTGTATTACTTAATGTCTCGCTGTCGACCATTAAACCACACGTAATGTTCCCGATCAGGCGCCCAATCACCAAATTGAGCCCGCAGTGGCGACACCAAACGACTTCATAATGATGGTTGCCGAATAGAAATATCACATTTGTAAATTTGTTCGATGTTCATGCAAAACATATAAAGCGTCAGTGGGGAAGATATTTTTCGTCTTAATAATACAAATAAGATGAAGCAGAATTAACATTTACGCTGGGCTGGATGTTACATTGTCTAAATTTAGAAATTACATGAATAGAAATTAAGACGATGGTATAGACATTAACAAATTGCGAATTTTGAATCTGATATACCGCCATATTGTTCACCTCTCTTTGGAATTCATTGAAATCAGGACAAAAATATAATTTCGAGTAACTTTATTAACATAAATTTGTTAGTATATTGTCTATTTATAATGTCATGAATAATATTATTTAGAAGTAGTACTTCCTGATATAATATTTAAAGTTGATGACATGAATGGGGTAAAAGTAAAGCATAATATCACGCTCTTATTAAAGATAAGTAGACATAATATATACATGTACTTGAAAACTTTTAATTCCTTTGACGACTAAAGCAAATCTCTGAGTAGGGTCTGCTAAGAAGCCAAATTAGAAATCTGTTATTCGTTATAAATGAAATGAAATTGGGTTTGACATTATGATACGCCGTATCTTAGGGAAATTGTACTCGGAAAGCGACACTGTAGTCCAATCTCGTTCCCAGAGGCAGCCGTGGAGCCGAAGGCCTCTGGCACATTAGACCGTCCATTTTTTCCAATTTTTTTCAAACCTAAGCCCCGCCCATTCTGACCTATGATTGGTAAATCTTTTTGGGTCGATTTCTCGAAAACTAGAGGTCGGATCGTCGTTTCGTTTGTTGTAAAATGATCCTTGAGTCAAAGTCAACTCGCTGACATAACAAATTGGATCCTAAACGAACAAATTCAAGTTTTTGTAAAGATCTATTTTTCTACGCGTGGGTATATTTCTAAGTGATTCGGTCATCCAGGCACGTAAAATCAGGGGCGTACGACGCAAATAAACGAGAACTTTCGCGCGTAGGAATTACATATCATTTTCCGGGAAAATGGCTACCCCTATTCACCAGAGAAATTTCTTCAAAAATTTTTCTGGTTTCGAGATTGACTGTAGTCTACACTTATTTCGAATTCCAACTACCAAGGGCCCAATATGTAGTTGGCCCGCACCTCGGTTTTTGGTCACTTCCGAGGCTTTCTGTCATGCACCGAGAATACGCGACGGAAATTGCCGATGAACTCTCCCCCGCAACGCCGGATTAACCATGGGGCACAGGCCCCAGGGCCCACCACATTAGGGGGCCCCCCACAAAAATCTCAGTTGCGCGCCTCGAGCATGGTCGGACCGAGGATTCCAACGGCCGGTGACCTAGTGACGGGTCCATTCCGATGCTTCGAGGGCCCTCCATCGGAAGTCCCTTGGGCCCCCTCAATCCATGTTGTGTTGCGATCGACATCCGAGAATTCGGTGTAATCCGGTGATGGGTGTAACACATGTTTTTTTTTATTGTCGTGAGATCTTCTATCGGACCATCGTCTAACTCGAATTATCGTATAGCTCGAACACATTACACGCCCCCATCATTTCGAGTAGCGCGAATTTTGTCTCTGATTGACGTACGATTGTATATAAGCTGTAGTTGTTGTTGTTGATATTTGTTGTGGGTATAAGCTGAATTTGATGAGATGCACACCGTGATCACATACGAAATATTCATATTTCTTGATTAAATCTCGTATTACAATTTTGTTTATCAAACATCGAGTCCGGCTTGGTCGTAACGTTACGGCCTCCATTCATCAAATCATCGTGGGGGTATAATACGATTCCAAATCAAGTAACCCAGTTATTTATCGCTGAGCGACTTCAAAATTAGGTTTGATGTCGCTCTGTCCACTTACAGTCTCCTCCTCTAGAAATGTCATCACGCCAGAATGCGCTAATTTGGTGGCAGAATTTTATTTTTTTCTGGGGAGGTACTTCTAAATGGCTCCAACACAAGTGCCTGAAATGCCAGGAAATCACGTTTCTGGCCTCCAATTTCTGAAAATTTCGGGGGAAAGGAGAAAACCCCCAGACCCCCTATGCGAGGCTTCGCGCCTTCGGCGCTCTCGGTCAGTGATCAGGGGCCCCCACATGTTCCAGGCCCCAGGGCCCCCACCATGGTTAATCCAGCATTGCTCCCCCGGGATAGTGAGCCAGCGTCTTACTCATTACAATAGTGATAGCGGAGATGTACAATTATGTAGAATATCTCTATAAACTTTGTGTTAAACTTCCTTAAAATCATCTACCTCAGGGCCAAGCAACTAACTCAACAATGGGACGAAGTCGGGGGTTGGACAGGCGACCCCACTTCTTGTCACGTACAAGCGTATGTTCTGATTCTCGAACAATCTTTCCTAAAAATCTGATGCGGGAGGGAGATTTTTGTTTTTGTGTTTTATTTTGTCCAGGGATCACGACTGGGATAAATGACTTCTAATATTAAACATCCCATTTCAAGGCAATATATTAATCTCCTCGTGTTGTTAAATGTAATATGACCATACAATATCATTTAGGATTGTAAAAACATTTATCAGGGTTATCGTTCGTATTTCTTTTTTTGTTTTTTCTTTTTAAAAAAAAATAAAAACATGTCATGCGGCTCATTTTCATTGACGTGGAAGTATATGTGAATCAGAATAGTTTTTTTTTTTACTAAGCCAAAGTAATGGTATTCTAAATAACTTATCATTCCTACAGAATTTCGTTCGTGCACTAATCCATCACTGGAAAATGGAATGGTAATAACAAAACCAGGTGCAAAAGGGGTATTCTTCCGGTGTAATAAAGGTTTCCAAAGACGACTTGGTGCCAAGTTCGCACTTTGTTTAGAGGACGGGTCGTGGAGTAAACCACCACCAAAGTGTATACGTAAGTTCATGTTTTAACTATATATACTTTGAATATGCCAGAAAATAACTAAAATAAACTAAGTAAATTTTACAACATTTCAAATCGCGGACTCAATAGGGATAATCCCATCGTTAACGCATCGCACGACACTGGGGAACTAGCATTAAGTAAAAAGAGCACGGCAAAGCCTCGTTCTGTTTTACATTATTGACTTGTGTTGATACTTTTTGATATAAAAAAAATATACGTAGGAGACTCTCCATGTGTTGCTGATGTCCAGAAAACACATTTCTGTTGCATTTTGTCATGCTAGGACTTCCGGTCAAAAAAGCGGTATGCGGCCATTGCGTCTCAGTACAGTTTTATATTCAACTGAGCTGTATATGACCCCCTTCCGAATTTCGGAAAATTATTTCAGGATTATATGCTGGTATTTTCCTAAATGTCATTGAACATGCTAAAACGGAAAATAAACAAATTCGGCTGAAAATATTGAGGACCGCTCTCCATTATTAGCAAACTGTTACTCGAATGTTGTAAGTTGTGCAACACGCTTACCCAATTAGATAATGAAAAGGACATGACGTATACACTGTTAGAAATAA
This sequence comes from Patella depressa, assembly GCA_948474765.1. Taxonomy (NCBI): domain Eukaryota; kingdom Metazoa; phylum Mollusca; class Gastropoda; family Patellidae; genus Patella; species Patella depressa. The sequence continues at coordinate 16,487,980 of OX419720.1, forward strand.
ATCTCAATCTATCGTAAGACTATGGTAAAATATTTACGTAGTGGCCCATGATGAAAGAAACATGGCGGATAGACATTTTACACAAAATTATAAAATTCCAATTTTAAATATGCTATGTTTTGCCATTTTAGGTAAAGGTTGTCGTGCGATACATTCTAACAAGAACCTTCGGGTTAAAAGGAAATACAGGGGTGCCGTGTTGAAATTCACTTGTGCTGCTGGAATGCAACGTCAAGGACCCGAATTTATTTATTGCAATGGAAAAAGATGGAATGTGGAAATCCCACCCAAATGCGTCGGTAAATATTGTATTAACTGAAGACAATTTCTATGCGAAAACAATCACTGGTTTTATTCTAAAAGCGCAACGTTTCGAGAACTATGCTCTTATCGTTATATATAACCAGTGATTGTTTTCCCATAGAAATTTTAACTTGGATTTAGTTGTGAATAAATCAGCGTTTTAAAGAGAGTTAGGATAAACACCAATAAAGTTCGATAATGTTACGATAGCTTTGAAAATGGTTAATATATTTAATGTAATCTCTGTTTAAACTGAAAACGTTGATAACACCAAGAGAACTGCTTTTTTCATATAGAATATACGAAAGAAGAAGAAGAATAATATATATGAAAGTACCTAACGGGTTGTATCTTCAATCGACACAAACTAGATCATTTCGGGACTAACATGTGATTTAATTTATTTCCATGGTAGGAGTCTTTAACTGTGGATGAAACCGGGAGACCCGGAGAAATCCCACGATGTTGATCAGCCGAATCACATACAAGCGGGATTCGAAACCACTCATTTGACTCAATAACAGAAACTTATGTAGAAAAACATCGGATTCGGAATGTTAATGATTCTAGTTCGAGTCATTGTTGCTTTGTTTTGATTAACATGCTTTGGTAAAACCAAATTTTGACCGTCTATTGAAATGAAATAACACACAGAAAGGACAATATTTACAAGAAAGCAATTTAATCACTTACCAACTTCATTTTGTTGGGTTTTTTTCTAGTTGATATAGATTTACAATGTGGTTTTGAAGATGTTAATCTGTGTGGATGGAGTCAAGCTGATAACGATCAATTTGAATGGACCTGGTTTTCAGGTGGTACCCTTTCACCAGATACTGGCCCACAGACTGACCATACATTTGGCAGTAGTGATTCAGGTAAAACATATTTATTTGTCTATAATACTAGACAATACAAAAGGTAATGAACATTAGAGAAAAACCGAGCAATGGGAATTATGCAATGAAGTGAGATTTAACTTCCTCCTTTGCTGCACCGAGTGGGCTAAGGGAGACAGGCATACGTCATGCAGTGTTCTATGTGAAGCAAATTTTGTCTGGGCTGCGGCGCAAAGGTCCAGTCCTTCATCGAATTCCAACAGTATACATGAGAGATTTGTTTTCGTCCCATCCGAACTAGACACTGTTCCTGTCAGACCCTTCGTCCTGCACCACACCGCAAAATCCCATGGAACTGTCTCGGCGAACAATTGTAGCTGATCTGAGACCTCCTGGTTAGCGAGACAACCCCAGTACTCGAGAAAAACTACAAAAAACGAGAAGCAGATAATAATATAACAACAGAAATCAAGAACTAGATCTGCTACCATTTTGCCAGTATCAGAATGTTCAATGCATTTATCGTCATAAACTAGAAACATTAAGTAATTGGAGATGTTCAGTATTTTGCTTATTGCTTTCAACATAAAAAAACCTTTCTCTTTTACAGGTCATTTCCTATATATTGAAGCTTCTCATAGAAAACCTAATGATACTGCTATATTGTTGTCTCCCCTTTACTCACCACAATACAGTTCTTTATGTTTTGAATTCTGGTATCATATGTATGGTCCAGATAATGGTAAGTTCATCTTTCATATGACGGCCTTGAATATAGTTTTAACATATCGCGTCATTTTCAAATTCATTCGAAAATATTCCCCCCCCCTCCCCACCATAAAGTTTATAATAATTCAATAGGAGAACGACCGGTGTAAACAATTCTTCTGCCTATTTATCTGTCTATTTTAATCTAACGTAATGATTAGTCAAGACAGCACGTCAACCTCGCTTTCAATAAACAGACGACAAGAATGCTTATTATGAACAGTAGTCCATGTGACGTAACGCGTCAATTTAAATGATGGCAGCTCAACATTTTTAGAGGTTTGACTCATAAACGATTATATATCAACACATTTTAATCAAATTGTTGTACAGTTGGTGTAATGTATTCATAGTAAATACTTTTGACTTTTATAAGGTCATTTTATGTGCTTTTTTTGTTTCTGAATAATCATACTACGTTTCATTCATTCACTATGTATGCAATTTTACTAGAGTTGGCTCATACGATCACTGATCATGTAGAATAGAGATTGGAATTGTTCTATTATTGTTTTATTGTTGGGAGTCTGAGTGTGTTTGTCTTAATGTAATTCCATGGGTATTGTTTTCCTTGATTACGAACCCTAGCAAAATGTTTCTGTAGTCGTAGCTAATTGTGAACCTTCACTCTTTTGAAATAATACCAATATAATGATTTTTTTAGCTGTCGGGAGTTTGGAAGTTTTTGTTAAACCAGAAAGTAGAAAATTATATGACCTGTACCCTGAATTTAATGAGAATGGTAACCAAGGTCCAGAGTGGAAACGGGCTTCAATAAAAATACAGCATCAAACGGAAGTGTTTCAGGTTAAACCATATTCTTAAAGATATTTCTCTCATATTTTCACCGTTGAACCTTTGTTCATAAGGTAATTACAGAAACATACATTTAAAGGAGGCAGGTCGCTAGCTCAGTATCATCAACAGTCCTCGACATTGCAAACACGACATCTTACCGTGAAAAGATAGGCTTCTGATTCCAATATTTTAGGCAAAAGATATATTAAAATTGGCAAACGAATTGCGTGCCAGAGTGCATTCGATGAACGAGGCAAAACATATTCCGCAAGAGAATACTACCGGCATGGAATAACCAGGCGCGAAAGACTGACATTGGCACTCTTCGCGTATTTCGCCGAGCATAACTGTGTCCATTTCTAGGTGCCAAACAATGCCGATATAGCTCCTTTAATGCCTGAGTAAAATATCAAATCAATTGGAAACATCCTCCAAATGTACTTTTAATTAGGAGATAAACGCTTCCTATTTTCAATTTAGAGAGGTGTTATTATGCAATAGACATGTTTTGGGATCATTAGGGTCCAAGATGTGTTATTGTCCTATCGACATGGTCCAATTGATCAATCAAAACGCAATAATCACCATTAATCATGTTACAATCCATGTAAATAATGGGCATGCTAGTGAATATATGTAAAAGAAAGTTCAATTTGTTACGTTTTTATTTTGTAGATAGTCATTGTTGGAACACTAAAGGGGAAATTTAAAAGTGATATTGCTGTGGACGATTTTAAACTACACAATTGTACTAAAGGTATTTTTCATAATTAATAGGGACATAATCAACTCTCTAGATAATCCGGTGGCTGTGATTGAAACACGATTGCCATTTAATAATTTAATTTAAAATGGATAATCGAGACATTGTTTATAATCGTACCAACGTTAGTAATGCAAATCGAGACTAGGATATTCTTCAGAATGTAATAACTTTACTCAGAATGGTGTAAATCGACTGAAACTTTCAAGAACGGTCTCCATTTGCCGAAATTTTACAAAATGCATCTTTAATAGAACTGTTGAATTATGAGCCGATCGTCCATAACCTCCCATTCCACTGAACAGTACCGGGTCTGCAATGACTGCTTAATTTATCAAGGGGTGATTGGAACGAACAAACATTCAAAAAGTGTATTAAAGAGTATCTTATATATTGTTTACTGTACATCATTATGTACTATGTTACGGCCACAATTCATTGTGGTACATTTACTGCTTATCACTGAGCGACGTTTCAACAATATACACTTGTAAAAAAAATTTGGTTAATGCTGGTCAACCAGAGACACCCCCCCCCCCCGATGGGAACGTAACTTAATTTAAGTAACGTAATTATAAAAGTGATCAAAGTTGATAAGGTCAATACTAATAACAACATCCAATATAACATAAACCACTTTACCTGGTTGGATGTAACCGGTTAAAGTCTAAAAGGAAATCTTGGTATGTTGAAGAAAAATTTAATAAAATGTATAGTAGTAGATTAAAATATAGATATGTTACCCGTATGCGTGTATTTATAAAATATGCTTTTTCTTGTTTTAGATGATCCGGGTGATCTTGAATTGAACGGTGTTCCAGAAACGAATACTGCAGAAAGTGTGATTATATCACAAACAGGACTTAAAGATACAGAGAGTGGAATTAATCCGAGAAATAAATCATATTCTGGTTTGACAGAAGACAGTGAAACAACCATAGCGTTGCCTACCATGACTGTACATCATTTCTCAACCGCAATTGTATCTTCAGCAATGCCCCGACAAGCGGTTAACTCTATCCGAACGTCAAATGACGCCACAATAGCTCTTGCTTCACAAACGTCATCCGTAATGACCCAAGACATCAAACCACCGACACAAACTGGTGATCCGGCAATTATTGAAGAATCCGCACCCTATCTGTCATTACTAATACGTGGTACAACTGAATTTCTAACTTCGGAGGTTTCAAATAATTGGAATGTGAGAGAAACCATTCACCCTGCCATGACTAGACATCCATTGCAGAGAGGCTTCTCAACTTCTGAACATCTTCAAAGTCAGCAATACAGTCACACAAGTAATACATTAACTTCATCTTCAGCAATCGCATTCTCTGTTTCACCATCATTATCCACTACAACACAAAGTATCAACCTATCAACACAATATCAACGAACGGACGATCTTGCAACGATTGAAGAAGAATCTTTACCTTTAAGAATTTCCACAACTGAATTTTTAACATCATCAATAGGACACAAAGTGATTGCGCCAGAAACATTCAAGCCAACGCGGTTAATGAAAACATTCAATACCACAGAGACTTCTTTTCAGATCTTTGAAAATGCGTATATGACACAGACAGCGCGATCAGTAGAGGACGACCTAACTTCATCTTCAGCAATCGCATTCTCTGTTTCACCGTCATTATCCACTACAACACAAAGTATCAACCTATCAACAAAATACCAACGAACGGACGATCTTGCAACGCTTGAAGAAGAATCTTTACCTTTAAGAATTTCCACAACTGAATTTTTAACATCATCAATAGAAAACAAAGTGATTGCGCCAGAAACATTCAAGCCAACGCGGTTAATGAAAACATTCAATACCATAGAGACTTCTTTTCAGATCTTTGAAAATGCGTATATGACACAGACAGCGCGATCAGTAGAGGACGACCTAACTTCATCTTCAGCAATCGCATTCTCTGTTTCACCGTCATTATCCACTACAACACAAAGTATCAACCTATCAACAAAATACCAACGAACGGACGATCTTGCAACGCTTGAAGAAGAATCTTTACCTTTAAGAATTTCCACAACTGAATTTTTAACATCATCAATAGAAAACAAAGTGATTGCGCCAGAAACATTCAAGCCAACGCGGTTAATGAAAACATTCAATACCATAGAGACTTCTTTTCAGATCTTTGAAAATGCGTATATGACACAGACAGCGCGATCAGTAGAGGACGACCTAACTTCATCTTCAGCAATCGCATTCTCTGTTTCACCATCATTTTCCACTACAACAACGGACAGTCTTGCAACGATTGAAGAAGAATATTTACCTTTAAGAATTTCCACAACTAAATTTTTAACATCATCAATAGAAAACAAAGTGATTGCGCCAGAAACATTCAAGCCAACGCGGTTAATGAAAACATTCAATACCATAGAGACTTCTTTTCAGATCTTTGAAAATGCGTATATGACACATACAGCGCGATCAGTAGAGGACGACCTGACAACAGACCCGCCGAAACGGCAAACAGGAATAATTTATAAAGCAACGCCATTGAGCACCAATACTGCATCAATTATTTTTCACATTCCACCCTCCAGTTACGCAAATAGTATTCCCCAAACGGTTCAAGCAAGCAGACCCGAAACCGATATGGAACCATTTGAAACAATCATGCCGACTTATACACTCAGAACTAATTTACAACCCAAACATAGTACACACAGCTTTTCAAGTAAACTGGCTATATCAGCATCTCTACCAGAAAGACCACATGAAGCTGCCAGCTACTCGGACCTACCAATAAATAATTCAATTGGGGAAGGTGGTGCTTTACACGAACTTGAATATGGTCTAAGCTCTACAATTGGCCGTTTAAACACGGAGCTAGTTAACAAATCTGAGGAATTCTATAATCCAGAAATGAGAGAAACTATTTCAACAGCAACACTGTCAATACATTTTATTATAATTCTCTCTTGTTGTATAGTGCTTGGTCTTATTATCATTGCTATAGCAGCTTATGTATGGGCAAAAAGAGAAGAGGTCCTAATGTTAAAGTACCGTTGTGCTGATAACCAGTTACAGTCCTAGCTAATGTAGCAGTTTCTTTTTACGTTTTTAAAAGAAGTGTTTGTTCCTTGCAAGAAATTAGTATATCTTCTATCTTTTGGAACTTGATCAACTGTTTATATTACCACTATTGATTATGGATGTTTTGTCAACCCCCGTCCCCTCCAGTCAAGACCTACGTATTTGCATTTACTATGTCCTATATGTGCATCGTTCATTGAACGAAATTTAAAGGTGCTGATGTGTCATGACGTAAACCCACTGTTAAATTTCTTATCTTTTCTTCAATTTTGTCAATGCTTTATATTAAAGAGACACCTCGGATAAACCTCCAGTGTCCATGTGATTGTTTTTCATGAATTTCTTCAGATTAAAGTAACATAATGGTATAGTTTCCAGAATTAGTTGCAGATGGGGGCTTTCGATGGCAAATAGACAGATAGACAGCGGCACTACTTCCAACAAGGGATCTTTTACGTTCTTTTTCATATCATCCGTACGACTAGAAAGCTGTCCTCTTGTCTGACCCTCTGCCCTGCAAATCTGGATCATGGCGTCATGAAAATAATGCGCTATATCGATATTCAGCGCTCTGCGTCCTGTTGTTCCCGAGTTATTCGCTTATGCAGAATAATTTTTCATTGAATTCTTTGAAATTTGATAAGGCACATTTGGGTTAAACCCTATCGATATTAAATGAAATGAAATGAAATGAAATGGGGCTTATTATAACGTCCTACTCTTTTGCACCTAACCTGGACTAATGGACGACGGGCTATTGCATGGGGGGAATGGAAAAACAAAGGAGGTAGTTGTGTTATTATTTCCAATGTGAAGGATTTCTAAGTGTGAAAATAAAGCCTATGATTGTATAATAGTGTGTTGACAACCTATTAAGCAAACGACATAGAAATAAATATGTTTTGACTTTCTTGGAAAATATGAAATTCCCGCTTTAAAAGGTCCCCAAGCAAAATTTGGTACCATAAATAAATAGTTATGCCATTTATTTTTATGTTGTGCCAGATATATCTATCTACCATACTGGCATAAAAATTGCTTTAAGGTGAGTATGATGGACAATCAGAATATGCCCCCTCCCCTTTTCACCGTTGGTGCAAGGGCCCCAGTGATATATTCAGCCATGGACCCAATGCAACTAGCTTAACCCATCCCTTGGCGGTTGTTTTCCTTTATTTTCCCCTAGATAACTTGCTTGGGTATGCAGTTGAATGTTTGTCAATATTTAAAAAATCCAAAAATGAACCCAGTTTTCAGAGAAGGTGTGCCTTTTTTGTTGTTGGACGTTTTGTGTTTTCTTCTTTAGTTATAATGAATCTCGGGGTTGTGAACGATTAACTGCTTAAATTACTGTAGTCTCGCCTTTAATAAATCAATAATTAGGTTAGCGAGACGTTTTGTTTTCATTGATCTCTCGATTGCAAGACACTTAGACAAATAAGGAATGGGCAGATAACTCGTTGTGGCATTGAAACAGAAAATGGTGAATTCAAGGCAGCTCGTCACGATTAATGATGGATGACCACATTTAGTTGATGAGTACACGAGAACAACAGATACATTAGTTAGACAACAGCAGTAAACGTCTGTAATTTAATTGTAGACCTCTTCAAGAAGGTAAGTGTTTGTTCAGTTTAACTTGTTCTCTTTTTTTCAACATTGTGGTTCAAGCGTCAGCCTAATCCATAGTTGCAAGAGTATTGAATAGCATAGCAACCATGTAATTAATTTCTTATATAATCTTCTCTTATGGAATAATGTTATGCCAACAGCAAAAGCAGATTTTTAATAAGCTGGTTACCCTGGATTAATGATATACAGGCATTAATAATTATTATATGGTGTTTAACAAAATATAGGCAATTGATTATATAGTCCAATACCATGGTAGATCTACTACAATAACCATATCGTTATATTGATGTCACATATTGACATGTATTAGTCTGTTTACATAATACTGATAATTCGACTAGTGGTTCCAGGAACTTCTGATCAATTCAGAAAGATTAAATTGGCACTGCGCATAGATAAAAAAGAAATGCTCACCCCTCTCAAAATAGCAATGTAACCCCTCCCCCCTCAAACGTGAGCAATTTGTGCTTCCTTGGTTAATTTTTTATACAAGAAAAGTTAGTTATTTTTAGGGCTTAGATACTGGTGAATGGGAGCATTACTCTATAACAAATATTTTGAATATTTGAATGTGAATAAACAAGGTGATCCAGGACAAATTATCACTTTACAATTTGAACCATAAATATAATTAACCCTTTGATGAATTTGCCATTTTGTCTGTACGGTTCCATTTTGACCAGGGAGTTCAGGACAAATTTATGAGAGTAGGCTATATATATATATTTTTACAAATTTCCCTCAAAGTACACTCCGACACAGTCTATAGTGTATGGCCATCTTCATTTTTTTTTTTTTTTAAACAATATTTTATTCAGGTTGTCTGAATGGGATTGGGGAACAGGCTTAGCCTATGTAAAACCCCCTCTACCATCTTCATGAGCCCAGTCGGTGCAAAAAGTAGATCATTAAACCCCATTTTATTTTATTTTCTGTGACATCATGACTGGATCCCGGCCACTATCAAACACACCCAAACAAGATATCAGAAACACAACAAGATAGAAATATATAAATATTTCTTGTTGTGTGTTGATCAGAAATTTCAGTTTTTCTTCGTAGTGCACAGTAAGGTATCAGTGCCATATTACCCAATGTCAAGGCCCCTCCAGGCTTTGATCTTATTGGACCTCTCGACATGCAACAGACACCCCACCTGCTCCTCCATGCTTCCCATACAAATATTTCTGAAATGAAAAATAAATATTCACTAGACACAAACCAGATCATTTTGGGGACTAACATATGGTTTAATTTTATTTTAATAATTTGCTTGAGCATATCGATCTTTATCAGCTGGAGGAAACTGAAGAAAACCCTTGAGGTTAGACAGGTGACCCTACTCCTTGTCATGTCCAAGTGTAGAATCAAAATCACACCATTTGACTCAATGACAGACTTTCTGAACCAACGCATACACTTTAGCCATTCAGCCACCCCACCCCTACCCCAAGCCTCTAACAGACTGACCACATTATTGACCTATAGGCTTTTTAAGTTAACATGTTATTAATCTTTATGTTATTTTTATAACCTGACTGGGAAAATCAATTTTCATGTTTTATTTATCTGGTGTGTATTGATTCTACATAGTGTATTATAATTACGTACTGATCTCGACATATTTTTTACTATGTAAATGATTAGAAACAATAATGACCTATACGAGCATAGTTTGGGCTGTTAATTTGTTTCTGATATACTATTGTTATATAGATTTCCAAAATATATTTTTCAAAACACTGTGTAGAATAAGGGTGCGTATGTAGATGGGCAGTGTTCCATACATCTTGAATAAAAGACTTGATGTCACTTTAACTACGTACATCTTATCAAGGGCTTCACATGATACCCTGCATATTTTGGCACTAATTTCGATTGGGTACAAGCCCAGCTTGTGAGTCTATCAGATTCTTCCATTGTTGCGAATACCAAGTCTAACATTTTTAAGCTATAATTAATGTCTACCTGTGATAATCGAGTTGCAAAGTTCAAGGTTCATTCAATGTCAAGGTTTCTTTGGAGCTTGTGATGTCATAATCTGTGATTGGGCGTTACAGTTCATGTGTGTGTAGATAACGTAGCTGTAAGTTCGGAAATTGTGAAGTAATTCAGCAACGTCCAGATGTTGTAAAACTCGCAGTTGTTGCTCCAGGAACATGTGTTCAATGGGGGACATTTTGCATACTCTTGCATCGAATTCATCCCATCCATACGTCTAGACAGCTGTCCTTGTCAGGTTCTCTGCGATCTGACAAAGCGATACCCCCTGGAAAATCCTAAGGAACTTTCCCAACCAACTCTGGGAGCAGACCTGAGACCTCCAGAGTAGTGAGTAGACACCTTACTTACTGAGCCATCGCTGTGTTCCAGTGCAATGTAAGGTTGATGACTGTCCTTTTGCAATACTGGCAAACTGGCTATTACAAGAATAGGGGGTTAGTTGGTCTCATTGTTTAAAACATGCACATGGAATCATAAGAACTGTCATTGAGTCAAGTGGCTTGGTTTCAAATTCCCAAGAAATGTCCAGACTAGCAAGTCAGCGTTTTACCATATTCCTGAAGCAATGGTCCGAGAAATCCCTCTCTGCCCATTGCTAGATTTGTTTCTGATACTTGAGCTTTTGGGGGAGTGTGTGTATTTTTCCCGTTCAATCAAATCTATCCCTTGTACAGGAACATGACAGCCCTTCGTTTACTATGGGGTTTTCCCTAAAACTTTGGACCATGATTTAAGGTATTAAAAACAGTGAAAGTATTGTTTGTCTTCATACAGTATTGTTTACATTGTATTCTTGTTGATAGCCTCGTTTGTCACACAATTAGTTTTCTTGCAATATTCGGCTATGCACTGGTTAATTGGGCATAATAAAATCGTCAGCCATGACTTAACATTATGTAAACATATTTGGCCCAATTTGGAATAAAATAAAACCAAATACGAACAATCCAAATTAAATTTAACGATTTCGTTATACAGTAAGCCATTGGTTGTTAATGTGACTATTGACCAATAATAATTTAGAACAAGAATTTTCTCTATTTACAGCAGTGAGTAGTGGGATTAGCTCTTATCAAACGGAACACTGCGAATAGTATAGCGTTTTACTTATCAAGCCAGCATGGCTCCGGTCCGGTGCAATGTAATGTTGATGACTGTCATTTGGCAATACTGGATATCACAACTATTGGGGGTGGGCTTGTTGTTCAACTTGGAATATGGTGAGTCATTGAGTCAATTGGAATCAAATGAATGGCAGATCAAATGGGTTGTTTGCAATGTTTGTTGTTGGTTTCATGTTACTAAGAGATTTAGGATTTATCCACATATATGATTAAATTTTTGGATGTTTTGTGATGAAGGTTGTGGGCAATAAATCACGTACGTATTTCGCAATTAGACTTAGTCTGGACATTGACTTACAACAACCGGTATAACTTGCTAGTTTATTGCAAATTGGCTTGCTATGATTGCCCGCAATCGTCCTGGAGGCTTTCTCATATCTTTATGGATATCTGTCCAAACTCCTGGTTATGTAAGGAATAGGTCAGTGGTTCTCAACCTTTTTTTGCCAACGGCACACCTTGGAAGACATGAAAAAATAGCGGCACACCTGGCTAAATGTATTTGAAAAATATTTGAATTTTGAAAAATAAAAAAGTAAGTCATAGATTGAATATGACCATAGACAAAGATTAGTCATAGACACATCGAATGACACAAACTAAAGACAAACATAGCTACGAACTTACTTTATTGCAGTGTTTCTAAGTTCATCAGCCAAATAGCTGGCTTCTTTAGTGAGAAATTTAATTAGTGTGCTGTTCGAAATTGTCGCTGCACACTTAGGAAGATCTTGTGGCACACTGGTTAAGAATCACTGGAAAAGATTAACACAGATTTAAAGGAAGCTGATCAGAACTGTACTAATATATAGGTACTAGTTACAGGAAATTGTAGATGGATTTCTAATATGATTAGATTTTGTTTTGTGGATTTGTTTGAGAAATAGAAAGAAATCAGTCACTTGTGTAATCCATGTAATTTGGTTTCATTTCCTGTTGGCCTTAGAACTGGGTAACCTTAGTTTAAAGTTTCATCAGTACTATATTTATGATCAATCATCAATTGGAGAGATACAGCTACTGTATGTAGTTTTTTATGCCACAAATATATATCTCTTTCATTTTGTTTAGCACCGATTCCACAAGATTTTATTGTTACATTATTTTCACAATACAACTTCCTGCTTGTCATCATACTATGAGAGAGTGAGTGAAATGGGGTATAACGTCCAGTCAACACAAACTAAGTCATTTCGGACTAATATTTGGTTCAATTTTATTTAGATAGTTTGCTAGCGCATATGGGTCTTTGGTAGTGGGTGGAAACTGATGGGCCTGGAGAAAACACATGAGATTTGACATATGATTCTATTGGAGGGGGTGACACTTAATTCTTCTTTTGGGGTACACAATTTATTAATCAATTAACCTTTTTGTTACGGATTTCTGACTGGGTTCCACGTAATGACAATCTATTTTTAATCACTGTGGTCTCCAGTTTACTGTGGTTACTGATATTTTGTGCTGTTCTAACATCTAAGCCAAAAATGGACCCAGGTGATCAGGTTCCAAAGAAAATTTGTTTTGAATGTGATGAACCAGTCATGGACCCCATGTTTTAAAAGGATTAAATTAAAATTAAAACGGGTGGAGGCAACAAGTAATTTTTTGAATTACTGAAATTGTTGATACTAGCATACTTTATGCAAGAGCTAAGTCTTCCTATTGCACGTCTTTCTTTAGGCCTGAAATCTTACCTAAATTATTGATTAGACATTAATTAAATTACCCAGACCATAATAAACTCTCAATGCTGCCATCACTAGTCTGCAATATTTAGCAGATTGGAATACTTTTTTTGAATGATTAATGATTAAACGTAAAAATGGATAATCCAGACTATGCTTTTTATCGTACCGACTTTAGTAATGATGACGAGACTAGCCTAAAATTCAAGAGCTAATATCTCAGTTCTGAGCAGAGCAAATTGACTGAAATTTTCAGCATATTCTATTTACATTATCCCCTTTTTAACTATTTTAGCCAGTACTCTCAACTTTTTATCTAATCTCCCATAATACCCTTTTAATGAGATCTGCATGAAAAGAAAAAGAAATTTGAGAGCTAAATATTTTGAATCTTATTAGGCAAGAATGTTCTGGTGTTCCAAATGTAGTAAGCAAACTCCTACCTAAAGATAACGAACTGTTATCTAAACATGATACAAAGCAATGGTATAATGTCATAGTTCTTCCTGTTTACTCACAACATATTTACACAACATTGATTTTTTACTCTTGTTTATCTCACTGATTCACTATTGGTTTTTAATGAATGTCTTTTCTCAATAAACCGATAAGCAGCATTTTTAGAATGAAGTACATTTCATGGATTCTATATTGATCATAAAGCTTTAGGCATTATACTATTATGTATGATATTGTAGTGCGCTGCTTGATAGAGCATATTTTGGCTTTTAATATACTATTCAAAAAAAGTAGGGGATATTTGATTTTGGGGGCATAATACTAAAATATGCAAATGACTACGAAAAAAGTCACTATAGAACCTAACAGAAGAAACATTTCCAGTTACATGTGACGCCCAAACGCACCAATAGCTACCGCATGGAATGCAGGTGATGCTTGGGATCATCATGGGGGTCCAACCCAAGATTTGCACGACTCTGACTTTGAATGTTACAGTCATTGTGGCATTGAATTCCAGGGTGGAAACATCAGTTTAATTGTTTTAGTGACCAAAAAACAAATTTTGATATGCGTCGGCTTACCCAAAATGAAAGGTTACGTGCCCTTGTCATGCTACAGATCGGCACAACACAGGCGGTTGTGGCGCGGACGATGAATGTTTCTCAGTCTGTCATAAGCAGGCTATGGTCCAGATACCGTGATACACAATCTGTACAGGACAGACCACGCTCAGGTCGACCAAGGGCGACAACTCAAGCCCAGGATCGATTTATCCGTACCTTGGCCTTGAGAAATCGTGTCATCACAGTACATGTAAATCAGATCAGCTCTCGTCTTCAAACAGACACTGGTGTGAGAGTGAGTGGCCAGACGATTCGGAATCGACTGCATAGGGGTCACCTTCGCGCCCGACGTCCTCGTGTGATCCCTTGTTTGAGAGATCATCACATTCAGGCAAGACGTCGTTGGTATAGGGATCGTCAACACTGGGATAATGGACGCTGGAGCAATGTGATGTTTTCAGATGAGTCAAGGTTCACTGTTGATTTTTGGGACAGACGTAGGAGGGTGTGGCGTCGTCGAAACAAGCGCTTCCAAGACGTTATCGTCATCAGACATGATTGTTATGGTGTGGGGAGGCATCACTGTTGCTGGAAGAACGGTTTTACATGTTGTTGCAGGGCGTGTTACAGGCCAGTACTACTGGGACAACATCTTGCCAGACCATGTTGTGCCGTTCGCACGACGTCATGGCCGCCGTTACATCTTCCAGGATGACAACGCAAGATGTCACAGGGCCACGATCGTTACAGGTTACCTCCAACAACAGAACATCACCACATTACCTTGGCCAGCACTGAGTCCCGACCTTGGACAGAGGTTACGTCAACGTCAACAACGTCCTGCCAATGTCCAAGAACTTGCTGCTGCGTTGCAACAGGAATGGGACAATCTGGACCAAAATGACCTTAGAAGTCTCATTAGGAGTATGCCACCTCGGATCAATGCTTGTTTAGCAAACAGAGGAGGATTTACCTGTTACTGACTTTGTTGTGATGCTGTGGTGACTTTGCTGTTTGACCCCGGGTATCATTTTACCCTTATAATGGTCAGTCTGTGCCTTACTTAGTCTAACGATCATTTGGAATATATCGATGAATGTGAACTTCATTTCATTTTGTCATTTGTTTCTTCGTCAGTTTCATTAGTTGACTTTAATAACACTTAAAAATCAAATATCCCCTACTTTTTGGAATAGTATGTTTTGTTGCAATCATTTGTACCGTTAAGAGTGGCATTTAATATTTGAATACATGAGATACATTGTTTTTCTAGAACTTTAATGATCACCCTTATTCTTAATTGACTTCTGGACACTTGGAGGTGGGTGAGCGTAGGTTTTCTCTGGGTCGTCCAGTGTCCTCCATATGTTAAAGACCCCTGCATGCAGGCGAACTAATGAAATAAAATTGCACTATGTGTTGGTCCCAAAATGGCCTAGTTTGTGTCAAGTGGATGTTAAACCCCATTTCTCTCTATCTTAAGGCCTTGTTTTTTGATGATAATTCTCACGTAGTCATTACATAAAGAACCCAACCAAACCTCAAAGTCTTGGCTTGAAACAGTAAAATATTAACAGTGACAGTAAAAAATCTGATTAAAACACAGATCCATTCAAGAGTGTCAAAATTGACGCACATGGCCCCATCTTATACAACCGGTCAGATCTTCATATCGTGGAGGTCACAGAAAGTATTAAAAAAAGAAACAAACCAAATATAGATCTGTATTATAATCAGATTGTTACTGTAAGCACAAGATGCATTATCTAATTATAATGGACAATAAAAATGGAGAAGCGAGGACGAGTCTTAATTAACAAGCAACTTTGCTACAGTAATAAATTTTCCACATCTTGTCAAAACTTTTAATCCAGGATTTTCAGAAACGGGGTGCGTACTGCGCCCACTTGGGAGTGCGAAGCCCGACCAGTGATTTTTGAGTGGAAAAAATTCCCACAAGGACTAATTTCATACGGTACTAGTACTGTAAATTACGATTCCAACCTAAACTATTTTTGTTCTCCTTTCCCGCGAGAATATATGGAGCTAAAAATTGTTAGCCACCTCAAAAAAAGAGGGGGCGTGCGCTGGGTGTGCCCCCTTCTGGATCCTCACCTGAAAATGGATTGAAAATTTTATTCATATTATTTTATTCTGAGCCAATTATCACTATTTTAAAGTTTTGACAAGATGTGGAAAATATTGTTTATTACCATAGCAACATTAGTTGTTAATCAAGACTTAGCCTTGCCTCCCCATTTTTAAATTAAATCATTAAATAGCAATCGCATTTCAAATCTCTGCCATCTGACACTTTAGATTATAGCATGGTGATTACAGCTTTGTCATGTGAATAAATGTCTAAATAATAATTTATGTAACATTTGGAGACAATATAGGCAGATTTAATTCTTGAATAAAGCATCCCAAATAGAGACACGCTTCCTGACGATAATGTGCTACCTTACAATAGGTAATAGGACAGAAGGCCTGGCAAGGGAAAGTGTATAGTTGTTCGGCTCATGCGAAAAACCAAGGTCCAGTTGGCATGAACATAAAAGATCCCTTGTCAATTCCAAGTAAGAATAGACCATATAAGGAGTGCTGCCTGGGCAAAATTTTCTATTGTTGCAGAAAAGTAGGACGTTAAGCCTCATTTCATTTTGTAATACAAATCTAAATGCAATTACACAAACAACTGAATGCCATTACACAAACGACTGAATGCCATTACACAATCCTGTTCCCGTTAATTTTTATCAGATTAATCAAAGTAGATTAAATTCCTGATAGTCTGTTCATTACTTCGATTACAATGACTATTAATATCGATTAGAACAAGACTAGTATTCAGTAAGAATATATTAGTCTACTGCTATTGTTCAGAGTTTTATTGTTGAATTAACACTGTAAGATCTTGTAGATTTGTGCGGAAAATCAAAGTGTCTAGCAATTGAAATAAACTTACATTACAATTCCCTTTTTTTTTATTTATTCTTCTGCTTTGTGTACAACATGTTAAAGGGACATTACATAAGATTGGAGAAAGAGCTGGCAGTTCTCACCATAATAGTTCAAAAATAGATATTATATAATGAAGAGAATATGCTGAAAATTTCAGTCAAATTAGTTCACTCTGAACCTAGATAATAGTGATTTAGTTTTATGTTAAATCATCCATCATAAAACGTATTTAAATCCACTAAATGTCGCAGGCTAATGATGGCATCAAGAATTAATCTAGTTCATTTAGTTCATTGTATCAATACCTTGACTTAAGTTGGATAATGAGCATTTTCTACTCAGGATAAGCAGGACGATAAGCAATTTGATTGGTTGAGACTTCAAACCTCGATAACTTTGATTCTAATTGAGTGAGAGGAGTGAATCTTTGTCATAATTTTATTACATCGATATCTTGGCTTAGTTCAATGATGAGCATTCTGCTAAGACTAAGATGACACTTCAAAGGCTCCTTCTAATTGAGGTAGAACGTTCAAACTTGGTGTAGGTGTCTTTAGGTGAATGCCTTGATGGAGTTTGAAGAAGAGCATTTTCTGCTAAGGGTAATTAAGTATCGGGACACAATGACTTCGGTTCTAATTATTTTATGAAGAGACAGTGGTTAGAAATTATGGAGTAATCAGTAAAATGAAATGAAATGGAGTTTAACGTCCTACTCTTCTGCATCTAACCTGGGCTAATGGAAGACGGACATACGTCATACAGTGTGCTATGAGGGAAATTTTGCCTGGGCAGCGGTGCTGCGGCCTACTCTTATATCGAATTCCTACTGCCAAGGGAACCTTTACGTGCACTCCAATGTGTACACGGGACGTAGGTTTTTCGTGCCATCCGAACGACTAGACAGCTGTCCTTGTCATGCCCTCCGTTCTGTATTACTAACAAGGGGAAACCACACCGGAAAATCGAGATGTACTTTCTCGGCCAATGCAGGGATCAAGGAATAATCAGTAATTAGCAGCTGTAAAAGCTTGACTATTTTTAACAGCCATCAATATTGACAACACGTGTATCATTCAATAGTCACAGTTTTAGCACCTCAGTAACATAATACATACGTAATGACTTCTGATTAATTACTAACTTAAACAACTGATAAACATTATGTATATATATAAAATTAGGTCTTTGATCTGTTGGTGTCATATATTTTCATTTATAAAAGCGGCAATACTATATACCAGAAAACACCAGAAAATTACCGGAAAACTACTGGAAAACACCATATTATAACGAATATCGGAAAACCCCGTAAAAACACTAAATACCATAAAACACACTAAATACCGGAAAACATCCAAAATAGGTAAACTGGAGCCTTCTCTGTGTGGGGGGGGGGGGGGGTTATATGGTTAGGTTTTTCAATTGTTTTCCAGATGTCCAGGTCCTATGTCTGCAGGGGGTAAGGGTTAGTTTTTTTGTGTGTTTTCCAGAGGACCAGTCTCCCGGTTGCCTATTTAGTGTGTTTACCAGTATTTAGTGTTATTTCCGGTATTAAGTGTGTTTTCCAGTATTTAGTGTTTTTCTTGTGTTTTCTGGTAGTTTTCCAGTGTTTTCCGGTGTTTTTTGCTGTTTTCCAGTACATAGAAATTATTTGTTGCTTAGTCAACAATAACAACTTGACAGTGAAAGGTGTGTTAACTCGTACTCAGTTTCAACAATAGAGATGATAAATCACTCAAGTCTTCATGACTACATTGTTTTATCCAGAGTTACAAGACAAATTTGGCAGCATGTTTATGTCTAATGTCATGGCAACAGCACAATGCTTTGATTACTCAGTTTATTTTAGTTTTTATGCAATTGTTTAACTTTATCCTCGGTGCAATTTTCATATCAATCAATTTTTACAGTCCAAATAAATCTCTTCAGCACTTGAGGAGGACTCGGCATTAATTGCGTTCACATGATTATTCAATATCTAAACCATTCTCCACAAATTGTAATAACCTTTCCCCGCCTTCCACAACTTCCTGGCCACTGGGCAATTTAGCTCATCCTCCAGTCTCACGAGTTTGTACCAGGTCCTCCTGTTTCCTCCCCATGAAATAAAGTTTAACCTCATATAGGTCCTGATAGTGGTTAGTGGACATTAAACCTCATTTCTCTGTCTTTGACATTATGCACAGACCATTATATCTTATTTCATTGACTATTATGTAACTTGTTCCTATTGACATCCAGACTATTCTTCCTCTTCCTACACTCTAGTCTACTGTCTATGATCCTATTCTATCCCATCCAACAGGTTTATCATCCCATTCTACCCCATCCAAAAGGCTATCATCTCCTTCGACCTTAATCCATCATGCCATTCGCCCCATCCCACAGTCCCTCATCCCATTCTACACCATCCTACAGCCTATCATCCCATTCTACACTATCTTACAGCCTAGCGTCCCCTTCTACACCATTCTACTGTCTATCATCCCATTCTATCCAATTCTACAGCCTATCATTCCCTTCTACACCATCCTACTGTCTATCATCCCATTCTACACCATTCTACTGTCTATCATTCCCATTCTACCCAATTCTACAGCCTATCATTCCTTTCTACACCATCCTACTGTCTATCATCCCATTCTGCACCATTCTACTGTCTATCATCCCATTCTACACCATCCTACTGTCTATCATCCCATTCTACACCATTCTACTGTCTTTCATCCCAATCTGCACCATTCTACTGTCTATCATCCCATTCTACACCATCCTACTGTCTATCATCCCATTCTATACCATCCTACTGTCTATCATCCCATTCTGCACCATTCTACTGTCTATCATCCCATACCACACCATTTTACTGTCATCCTACTGTCTATCATTTCCTTCTACACCATCAAATGTTAACTATTTTTTACGCTTGCCTCATGGATTATTGCCCTTTATCTATTTAGTGATACCTACAAAAGAATTCAAATGTGACATCCTGTATGGACAGCAAATGGTAGACAAATTCATGTATCTGACTATTTTACAACAGTATATAAAATGAGTCTAAAAGTTCACTTGAGTTAAAAGGAAATGTTTCTGTTGTTTCCAGACGGGATGTAATACGTCAAACCGGAAATCAACAGATTAGACAAAAATTTTCCCGTCTCCTTGCTTTTGAATCTTTGACATGGAGCACGACTAAGTCTTCAATCTGTGTGAATGTTTAATCCTCTCATGTCAAGCTATCAGACACTGTAAGTCATCTCGACAAACAGATAGAAGTGTTATTATATCTTTCAAATTTACTCTAGATTGTATATTAATCAATTTTTACTATCATGTTGTTTACGGGTTTTACGTTGAAGAGTGGTTAGGCTGAAATAGTGTTTTGAATGATGTTTTTCAGATAAATCACTGCCTCACTGGCTTTTTTTTTTTTTCTTCCAATTATAAAGTGAATGAAATGAAATGGGGTTTAATATCCTAATTTTTTACTCCAATTGGGCAGACATACAAGATACTGTGGCCAATGAGAGAAATGTTAAAGATTTCAAATTTCATTTTCGCTCCCCTCGGATTCCTAAACATCCTTAACCCACAAAAATATTTCAGATTCACTGCAGTATTAATATAACTTAGCAACAGACTCTGGATTAACTTCTTATACCCTCCCCATCTAGCAACACCAGATACTGTGACTTCTAGTACAAATGCTACAAATTAGGAAGAGAAGATTACGATGTGTTCTCACTAAAATTGTTAAATTATTTCACTCATTGCACTTTGAAAACAAATTTGATGAAAGGTTTGCACTGATATGACCCCAGTAAGAATCAGTCCTGTTTAAGTGATTTTATATTTGTGAATGTCCCCCAAAAAATCTTTGTAATTGCTCACCTATACATTTAAATTAAATTTGGTGATCTCCTTTTTGCTTGACTAGAGGCATCAGTGTTGAGAGTTTTGTCACGTTTATAAAATATCTTCAGGATATTTCTTGATTGATTAAGTTGCCAGTTTGAGACTTTCGGTGACAGGAAATATATTACAGCCGATTGTTGAGAATTTTCAGGAAAAAAAATCCCTGCGTATTAAATTGTTTTAGGAATGAAAAAGCAGTAAAATATCATCAAGTCTAATAAAATTTATATAAAGAAGTAGAAACTGGTTTTCAGTTTAATATTTGAGATTTGGTTCTTCTTGTGACAAAATGATTGATTTTGTTGAGTTATTAACATGTACGGACACAGTGAGCAAACATGGTTTGTTTGATATTTAGTGTCAATGTTCTATGATGAACATTCAAATTTTCTTGATTTTTTTTATGTGGCGCGGTAATGATATTTTGTAATATTTGATAATTTGGAATAATAGACCGTGATAATAATGTGCACAAGATATACACAGGTCACAATTCCATGTTGAGCATTAAAATTTTCTTGATTTTAATGCAACAATGGTTTTCTGAAATAATTTTGAATAATAGGTCATGAAAGTAATGTGCTAAGCAGCACCAGATATGAAATGAAATGAAATGGAGTTTAATGTCCTCCTCTGCACCAAGTCTGGGCTAATGGAAGACGGGCATATGCCATACAGTGTACTATGGGGAAATTTTGCCCGGGCAGCGGTGCTATGGCCTACTCTATACTGAATTCCAACTGCCAAGGGATCTTTTACATGCACGCCAATGTGTACACCCAGCCTCGGTTCTTCATCCCATCTGAACCACTTATCAGGCCCTTTGTTCTGCATCACGGACAAGGGCCTGACCACGCCAAAAAAATTTCTTGGCCAATGCAGGGATCGAACACCAGACCTCCAGGCTAATAAGCCAGCACCTGACCTACTTAGCCACAGTCACATTTCTATAGTGATTGGTAAGATTTTCTTGATTTTAATGTAGCAATGATTTTCTGAAATAATTTGGAATATAAGCCATGATAAAAATGTGGAAAGGAACACTGAAGCCTCTCTTGTCTTTATCAAGTCTAGTAGTAATGTCATTCCGCAGTATCCAGTTAGTTTATTCCATAGAATTGTAGTCTGTGTGTTCCAGTTCAATTACTAAATGCCATTGAAACAATTTTTCAGACTCAAGACATATGACTAGAATGGCTTGATTGTGATCGTGATATGTTCTGAGAATAAGATTCCAGATGAATGCTAGAGTGATTAACAAGTCTCTCCATCACTTTACAATCTGTAAACAAGGTTGTCTGTGACTGTTCTTATCAAGAGTACTTTTTAGCGCTCTCGGCCACACCAAATGATTTTCTCTTTTTGGAGAAAACCAGTTCACATTTTTCTTCTTATTTCTTCAAGTGGTGGATGGCTGAAGGTTTAGCACGTCCGCGATGTCCCATAAGGTCTGTCACTGAGTCAAGGCATGGTTTCCATTCTTCAGTTGTGGGTTTTATCCGAATGGTTAGTGCATGTGCGTTGCATGTCTGTTTAAAGACCCCCTCGGATTGCGAATTATTGAAATAGAATTGAACCATATGTTAGTTCCAAAATGACTTAATTTGTGAGTCGAATGGAGGTTAAATCCCATCGCTCTCTTTCTCACCCTCTTTATCTCTCTCTCATTTAAAAACCAAAAGTACTTGATTCAGTGGTTCAAAAGCTTTAAGGTTGCAAATTATTCAGTTTTGGAATCATAAACAAATCATCTTTAAAGTGGCTATTGATTTCTCAAGACACTGAAGAACAGAAAATCAAATTGGTTTGTCCCAATCGTGATGTGTGCTGAGAATAGAGCACGGGTGAACGCCCAGGAGGCAAACAGGTCTGCTCTTAACTCTTTCATCCGTAAACAAGGTTGTCTGTAACTAGTTTCGTGTATGGGAATTAGAACAAGAGCAGAGAGGGTACATGTTAAATTATACAGAGGCCCATATATTCAAATCTCATATAAATTTATGCAGAAATTGTTTCGATGTCGTCAATCTCAAATTAATTAAAGACTAGATACTGGAATTTCTACTCCACTCACTCTAGATTTACTTGATGAATGGCTCCAGTTTAGGATGTTAATTGTCTTCCAAAAACAATACAGAAATGTCGGAAAAAAATGGCAAGTGAAGATCTGCAGCTTTATACTCACGATTGAGTTTGGCCATGATCTATATCATGGGGCAAATGCACCTCACTTAGGCTGTTTTTCATATGCATTAAACAAAGGTTAGTGGTTCAGGTAAGTAATTGCAGTTGGATGAAATTGAACAGATTCACGAATTGCTCCTCATTTTGAAATATTCCACTAATCAACTTATAAAATCAATTTTCTATCATGCCAGGATATCATGGCGTTGACTTAATTTGGCCTTGGTTTGGTTTGGTTCGTGGTTGAAGCAAAACAAATATTAATCTCTTGTATCAGTTTGATAAGAATCAATTTGAACTTTAAAAATCTCCACGTAATTAGTTTGTTTGGATTTAGATTGGTGTAGATTGGAGTTGATAAAATAAAATATCATTGTTATGTTCCTGATACATAGGATGACATTTGGAAAAAGGCAAAAAAAAAAGTGTGTTGTTATCAGAGATTATATTTTTGCTCTAAATATTGGGATTATTATTGTCATTTACATCAATCGACAGTCATCAATGGGATTAGTTGAGTTATATACACATTAAGCAAAAGCCCATAGGGCTAGAGATTACTTCCTTTGTACTTTAATTGATCAGTATTTTATAGGATTAGACAGAAACTATTTAAATGTCTATAATTTGGTGGTGTTTTATCAATAAATATCATATAGAAAATTAGAAATAAAGGCAGAGAGAGAAATGGGGATTAACATCCACTCGACACAATTTCAGGATTAACATATTATATCAATTCTTTAAATGTCATCTAGACGCACGAATCACTATTCATAATAAAACACAACACAGGGTATATATGGTATGTGTTACGAAACGTCATTATTAAATTATAGAGAAGTAGTTATATCCATATATACCTTGTGTTGTGTTTTATTATGAATAACATATTATAGTTCAGTTTTCTTTTAATAATTCACTTGCGCGTAGAGGTCTTTAGCAGTGGAGGTTGACCGTACAAAACCCACAATGTTGGACATGCGACCCTACTCCCAAAGGTAAAGAAGGAAGGACAGTGTATAACATTGATGAATTGAGGGGGCACCTAGTCTCTGGAGGGTTGTTGCTCTAGACACACTGTTTCTCAGCCCCCAAATAGTTCATTCCTGAAATATACTCTACAAATTAGAGTTTTCTATGTGTACATATATTGTCATCTCCCTTGTCCATCAGAACGTCCGTCCATCCACAGGTCACAATTATCATCAAAACATTAAACTTTGTCTCAGAAAGATATGTAAATATAGGCAACACTGTGATTGTAACGATGTTAGTCAACTCTTCATCCTGTTTTGGAATGTGGAATGGACATATTAAAAGAACGATCCTTATTTGAACAGAGTCTAAAAAATAAAAGTCTGAGTACGTATGAAAGTTAAGCGCAGAAATATAGAGGAATGGTGTATTTACCTTGTCTTAAAATTTCAGCTCAAAACATGTTATCCTTTTAAGGTTTTGGGTCAATTTTGTTGGGTTACCTGGATAACCGATTACCGTTCGTTAAGAGGTCGATACAGTGATTGACCCATGTGCTGTACTTGATAACAAAAGGTAAATTTCACCTATATATTATTTTTACAAAATTTATCCATGCAGACACCGCATAATACAGCTTGGGAGACTGGTCTGAATTTCCAGATGAAGACTGACAGGTTTACCTTGTTTGATGTATCACATATATTGAGTTAGTTGCTCGGCCCTAAGATAGATGATTTTAAGGGCTTTTAACACAAACTTAAGCAGTTTTATTCTCCAAAATATATTCGGGATTGGCCCTTTAACAGCGACGTCATGTAAACCTTCAAGAGATATTTATTTGAAACCAATTGTAATGACTGACTATAAGATAAACTATTTGTTATTAGTGTCTGGTTTCTTGGTGATATCTAGCACGTCATCAGATTGATATATCAATACCCTTGTTAACCCAGTGTGCCCGCAAGCCTTGTAATAATTACTGACTTAACAGCCAGGAAAGCCCACATTTCTATCAAATAGCTATCACGGCATCAGGGAACTCCTGCTGTCCATTACTTTAAGGCAACAATTAACTAGGGAATTTACTTCAATGACAGATACTCTACAAAACTGTCAGAGATTTTTTTAATTGGTCAATCAACTGATGAGTTCAGATATTGTTGCTGTCTGGAGATCACCAGTAGTTCATGTTTTTATCTGATCCTCCCACGTGTAGTCTGTTTTGCCATATCCCCTGTCTGTCAGTAGGTCTGTGCAGCAAAAAATATTGTATGGGTTGTCAAATTGAAATGAAGAATCCTATTTATTCCCCACATTTTTTTGTAAGAGGGTTAGAGAGAAATGTAGTTTAACGATAAAGTCATTTTGGGACTAACTTTATAATATTATTTCAATAAGCCCTTCTGTATTAGCCATGGAAGGAAATTTGATTTATGGAACCCACTTTGTTTTTGTTAGCGGAGAGAAGATTGATTGTAATTTCTTTGACATGCTTGCATTATGTCATTACCGACAACCATAATGGACTCCTCAGACTCCTTTGCTGTGGAGGGGGTTGGGTGGCTGAATGGTTAGCATGTGCGCACTGTATCATACAGCCTGCCATCGAGTCAAATGGCGAGGTTTCGAATCCCTGGTTGTACTTGGGAAGGAGTAGGGTCGCATGTCCAACCTCGTGGGTTTTCTCCGGGTACTCTGGTTTTCTCCCACTGCTATAGATCCCTACGCGCAAGCGAATTATTGAAATAGAATTAAACCATATGTTAGTCCCGAAATGACCTAGTTTGTGTTGAGTGGGCGTTAAATCCCATTTCTCTCTGTCTCCCTTTGCTATGATTAAATGTTTCTTTAACTGGCAATTTATCTTTTTAGGGGAGCCACAGTGGCTCAATGAGTAAGACGCTGGCTCACTAAGCAGGAAATCTGTTTCAGTCCCGGTATTGACCAAGAAACTTCCTCAGAATTTTCTATCATAGTTTCCCCTTGTCTCTGGTGGGGGGCATGGCAAGGGCGGTGTGTAGTTGTACAGATTGGACAAAAGAATCCTTTGATGTGTACATGCCTGTCTTCATTTGCCCTATCGATGCAGAAAAGTATGACATTAAACCCCACTTCATTTTTATCTTTTTAGGCAGTTAAAGAGACACCTCAAAATTAATGACTTTTATTTTGTAATCAGCAAAGTCATTAAGATGTAGTTTAATGTTACTGTCACTGATTAGAGTGGGCATAATGACATTAAAAGTTACTGTGACATAAAATAAACACATTATTTGTTTAAGTTTTATTACTTGGTTCATCAGATTAGAAAGATTAATTTCAGGTTTTTGGAGATAAATTTTAATTATCTTAAGACATTTGTGTAAAGGTCAGTGAATTAAAAACAGTCATAAATTGTTGATGTAATCAAACAAGAAATGTCTTGAAGAATGTTATTTACCAAGGTTATTAGGGATGTTTCAGACACTGTTAACCCTAGCCTATGGTACTTCGAAATTGTCCTAACTAGGGTCGACAAGACCCGTCACATACACAGAGCAATGGTATATAATACGGAAAGATGTTTCCATTAAGGCAGTCTAATATACCTTTCAGACGCCTTTTTTTAAACCAGTTCATATCTAGGGTAATGAACCAGTTTAACTATTCTGGTATATAATACGGAAAGATGTTTCCATTAAGGCAGTCTAATATACCTTTCAGATGCCTTTTTTTAAACCAGTACATATCTAGGGTAATGAACCAGTTTAACTATTCTGACCTCTTCGCTCGGAGGTTAGAGTTAACTATGCGTTAGTAGTTTCATATTCTTTATTCAATTCTTGCTCATTTTCGATAACACTAACACTGCCCGATGCCGATATTTTCCCAGGAATGTAACTTAATGCGTACTGCACATACTCAAACCAAGCTTGACCTGGGTTTTTAAGCCAACCCAATCAAGCGGCCAAGATGTACCAGTTGAAAATAAAAAGCCTTTTCACTAATTAGCTTCAAGTAGCAGGGTAGCCAACATTGACATGTACCAATCACTAAAGGATTAAAGGATCTAAACCTCTTTGATCCATAATTCAGGTGAAAATATAGTATGGAATTGGGTTCATCTGTTCAGTTATTTTGATTAGTGATGAGAAAAGATTAGATTTTTGATGCGAAAAAGTAAGCCAAATTCCATTTGTTTACTAACTGTAGTTCCAGTTTGGGTTTACCATGTTGACACAGGAAATCACAATCTGTTATCTTTTGATCAAATACAGATTGTCAATCTACAAAATAAATCAAAGAGAAAGTATGGGGTTTTATTTCCTAATAACTAATTATAAGCACTATCAGAGTTTGTGACCTCAGCCTCGGAGAAGATACATTTTACTTATGATTATATCAACAATATATGATGGTGTGAAATATGATTTAATATGCAAAAAGACAGCATAAAACATGAGCTGATAATCAAGGAAGCAATTAGATGATCAAGATATGAATGATATATAAAAACACAAATTGTTTCTTGAATCTCATGTTCCCAAAATAGAAGGAATGAATGAAATAATCAAATTGTAAAGATGCAAAACACGTTTAACTAACAACAAACATTGAAGTAAGTAGATTTCCCACAAAATACAAGGACTTAATGAAATAATCATAAAGATGCAGAACACAATTAACCAACATATAACAAATTGAAGTAAACACACTTCCCCAAAATAGACAGACTAAATAAAACACGAAACACAAATAACCAACAGATTGAAGTAAACAATCGTATCAAAAAAAAAACAGGATGGCAACTGTTGAATTCAGAGGTTCTTCTTGGTGGTGTCAGAATTAAAGATAAATTATGTAAGATTTAGATTAAGAGCTGACCATTCTTAATAAATTAACTTAAAAATATATAATGTGAAATGAAAATATTGAAAATTTCATTCAAATTATATTACTTCATTGTCATTCAAGTTATCACTGTTTTGTAGTTTCAACAAAAAGTGTGTATTGTGGTAACCAGAGCACTTGTATATTCAAGTCTTAGCCTCGCTTTCCCATTTAAGATAAATTTTTAAATGGTGAACTGTTTAAGTATATTTAAAATCTTGAGTATTATGGCCTTGTTTTGTTAATAAATGTCGAATTAATAGTTTATATAACATTTCAGGCCTAAAGAGAGGCCTGCAATAGGCAGATTTAGCTCATGCGTAATATATGCTTAAGAATGAATGTCGAACGAGCATGAGAAATGCAGACGGCATACCAGAATATTTGGTAAGAAACAACTTCATCTGAACACAGATGCTGTTAATATGTGATGTTCACCATCCATCTATTGTAGTCATTGCTTACAAAGCAAATGATCGTGTAATATTTTTTTCTGAACTTGTCAGGATAAGTTTTGACAATAACTCCATTTCACTTTTAAAATCATGTACTTTATTTTATGAAGGGTTTTAATAAAGTTTCTAGGAAACTCTTTTGTTAAACCTTTATTGAGCATGGCACAACAAATTTATTCCATTAGATACGGTCTGATGTATTAAATCATATAAAAAATCTAATAATTAACTAAATTGCTAAAACCTTTTAGGAGTTTGTTATTTTACTAATTTTTTTTATCCATACTCAGTGAAATGAACTGTCAACCGATACAAGGATAAAGAAAATTATATATTTTTCTAAAACACCATTTGTCCATTTTGTTCATTTACTTATTAAAACCATATTGATCGTGGGAGGAAAGCGGAAATGTGAAAGCTAAATGAACCCTTTTCTGTTTACCTTTAAAGATGACATTTCAGTGAAGCTAATTAGTATTACTTATTCATAGTTGATGTTGGATAATGAACACGGGCCACCATATTATTTGACTAATTTGATCGTTATCAAGTCAACACAAGTGAGTAAGAGGGTGTGTTTTTCAGTGACAGCGTAAAGAAATCTTATTAAGATATTGGAGAATTATTAACATAGCCAGGTTCTGCTCTATCATCTAACAGTGTCATGTGGTTAGACTGTCTAGTTTTTGTTTCTCAAAGATCATTTTTTTTAACGGAATAGGATAATTAAAAACTCTTTTGAGCTGTGTGTTGTCTTATGAAAGGTAAGAGATTAGAAATAAAGAACTTTGTTTTTAAATCAATAGGTGAGAACCAGAAATAATGACGATACTGTCTACCGTATATGTTATTGTTTAATCTATATATGAAGCTTGTACTACATGGTTCTTTTACATCGGTTCAATAATATATCACAGAAAGGTTGTTTGTTTGTGATTTTGCTATAGGAAACCAAATGGTTGCATCTAAACTTCATGATAACTAGAGTTATTTGGTTTGTTTATTTATGCCCCTAAAGTCACCCCTGGTTTTATGCACTACCAATCTCTAAACCAGAAAAATTTTTGAAGAAATTTCTCTGGTGAATAGGGGTAGCCATTTTCCCGGAAGGTGACATGTAATTCCTACGCGCGAAATTTCTCGTTTATTTGCGTCGTACGCCCCTGATTTTACGTGCCTGGATGACCGAATCACTTATAAATATACCCACGCGTAGAAAAATAGATCTTTACAAAAACTTGAATTTGTTCGTTTAGGATCCAATTTTTTATGTCAGCGAGTTGACTGTGACTCAAGGATCATTTTACAACAAACGAAACGACGATCCAACCTCTAGTTTTCGGGAAATCGACCCAAAAGATTGACCAATCATAGGTCAGAATGGGCGGGGCTTAGGTTTGAAAAAAATTGGAAAAAATGGATGGTCTAATGTGCCAGAGGCCTTCGTTTAGGATCCAATTTTTTATGTCAGCGAGTTGACTGTGACTCAAGGATCATTTTACAACAAACGAAACGACGATCCAACCTCTAGTTTTCGGGAAATCGACCCAAAAGATTGACCAATCAGAGGTCAGAATGGGGGGCGGGGCTTAGGTTTGAAAAAAATTGGAAAAAATGGATGGTCTAATGTGCCAGAGGCCTTCGTTTAGGATCCAATTTTTTATGTCAGCGAGTTGACTGTGACTCAAGGATCATTTTACAACAAACGAAACGACGATCCAACCTCTAGTTTTCGGGAAATCGACCCAAAAGATTGACCAATCAGAGGTCAGAATGGGCGGGGCTTAGGTTTGAAAAAAATTGGAAAAAATGGATGGTCTAATGTGCCAGAGGCCTTCGTTTAGGATCCAATTTTTTATGTCAGCGAGTTGACTGTGACTCAAGGATCATTTTACAACAAACGAAACGACGATCCAACCTCTAGTTTTCGGGAAATCGACCCAAAAGATTGACCAATCAGAGGTCAGAATGGGCGGGGCTTAGGTTTGAAAAAAATTGGAAAAAATGGATGGTCTAATGTGCCAGAGGCCTTCGTTTAGGATCCAATTTTTTATGTCAGCGAGTTGACTGTGACTCAAGGATCATTTTACAACAAATGGATGGTCTAATGTGCCAGAGGCCTTCGTTTAGGATCCAATTTTTTATGTCAGCGAGTTGACTGTGACTCAAGGATCATTTTACAACAAATGGATGGTCTAATGTGCCAGAGGCCTTCGTTTAGGATCCAATTTTTTATGTCAGCGAGTTGACTGTGACTCAAGGATCATTTTACAACAAACAAAACGACGATCCAACCTCTAGTTTTCGGGAAATCGACCCAAAAGATTGACCAATCAGAGGTCAGAATGGGCGGGGCTTAGGTTTGAAAAAAATTGGAAAAAATGGATGGTCTAATATGCCTGAGGCCTTCGTTTAGGATCCAATTTTTTATGTCAGCGAGTTGACTGTGACTCAAGGATCATTTAACAACAAACGAAACGACGATCCAACCTCTAGTTTTCGGGAAATCGACCCAAAAGATTGACCAATCAGAGGTCAGAATGGGCGGGGCTTAGGTTTGAAAAAAATTGGAAAAAATGGATGGTCTAATGTGCCAGAGGCCTTCGTTTAGGATCCAATTTTTTATGTCAGCGAGTTGACTGTGACTCAAGGATCATTTTACAACAAACGAAACGACGATCCAACCTCTAGTTTTCGGGAAATCGACCCAAAAGATTGACCAATCAGAGGTCAGAATGGGCGGGGCTTAGGTTTGAAAAAAATTGGAAAAAATGGATGGTCTAATGTGCCAGAGGCCTTCGTTTAGGATCCAATTTTTTATGTCAGCGAGTTGACTGTGACTCAAGGATCATTTTACAACAAACGAAACGACGATCCAACCTCTAGTTTTCGGGAAATCGACCCAAAAATTGACCAATCAGAGGTCAGAATGGGCGGGGCTTAGGTTTGAAAAAAATTGGAAAAAATGGATGGTCTAATGTGCCAGAGGCCTTCGGCTCCGGGGCTGCCTCTGGGAACGAGATTGATGCACTACATGGATGGTTTGTTTGTCCAGTAAATAATACATATCTTGAATTTAGCAATAGTTCCTATGCCTGTATTCAAAGTATTATTATAACTAAGCAGTAATTACTATATATGCCTGTATTCGAAGTCTATTATAACTAAGCAATAGTTACTATAATATGTCAAAATTTAAAGTCTATTATAACTATGCAGTAGTCAAATACAGATATATATATATATATATATATATATTATAGTAACTATATAATACAGATATATATATATACAGATTTCAAATACAGATAGCATTAGCCTCATTTATTTATTAATTTTCTTTAATCTATCTCATGATAATCTTCCATTCATTGTTCTCGAATTGAACCCATATACTACAGATTAACACACGCGTGTACATGTTTTGTATTAGTTAACGACATGTAACCATGGACAATGGTAACTATAGCTAATTAAAACCACAGTGTTTCTATGTAAATATGTATAAATATACTATAATGTCCATCTTTATACAATGACATTATTTATGAATAGTCCCAAGACGGACGAAAAGTACTTTAAAATGTTAAAATGTTATTAAACCAGTGTTGAAATCAGTTTGTGTCGGCATACCTTTTATCTTTTTATCATTTACCGTGAAACAAAGTAGTGCAACTTTGCGGTTGTCCTAATAATTTCGGATATATATATATAAATGTATTTGAAATCTGTATATAACTAGCAATGATAGTTTACAGCAGGATATAGGATTCAAATAAATTTGATTTTCACTTTTTGTTCTGAAACACCTTCAGATTTTTCTTCTTATTTCTTCAGGAATATGACTAATATGACTAATTCATAAACCCTATGGGCTTGGTTACACTATTCAAAATCTATTCGTTCCAAATTTAATGTTTTCACATGATTCAAGTGACTATTTATTTATCAAGACCTCAACGAACTTGGTTTGTCTTAATATGATTTAAGCATATTTTATTGATCAAAAGGGATGAGAGACAAGTTAATTTGCTAAGAACAGTTCTTTTCTATACAGGTAAATTATATTATAATCATTTTATTTGATGGTTTATTTGAATAATATTAATTCCAGGGTTCCTGTTTCAGTCATATTAGCCAGACTTACCTGTCAGTCCATTCATATGCCATAAAATTAGTTTTTCAAATAATTTAGTATAGATAAATTTACAGTTTTTTATGTATAAATATATATAAGTAAATGGGATAAAACTAATTAAAATACAGTTCTGTATTTCATTTCTTTTTTATGCTTTCGATGGCCTTTACAACATGATGCTCAGAGGTCATACTAGCGACTTTTGACCCGATGACATCAGACATTTGATTAACCAATCAGCGTTGATATTTACAGTGGGTTACCCACACTTGTGTGCAACGCATGCCAAAAAGACATTGTAACCCACCATTTCATTGGCTAATAACCTCACATCATCCAGAATGCAGGTTGTATAACAATTCTTCCAGATCCTAGTGTTGGGGAGACCAGTAAAACAAAATTTTGAACTTTAAAAAACAAAACAAAATAGGGTCTGTGTTTTAATTAGATTTAAGATAATGCTAGAACTTGTCACGTTCTTTGGGGAAAAAAATATCTTGATAATTTAAAATCAGAGATAAACAAAATATGTCTGGTAAAATTTTAAAGTGAAAGGCCTGACGAGTACATAAAAAAACTGTTTATTACGACCTATAATTGCACATTAAATTATTAAAACATTTAACTCGTACATGTATTGCATCAATCACTTGAACATGTATAAGATTATTGCTTCTGGCAGAGAACTTTGATTGACAATCTCATCAAGTTCCATTTTACTGAGAGTTAATATAGGTTGTCAGACCCCTGTGATGTATAAGATTGTGTTTATTGTATAGAAACTGCAGTGATATATCTCATCGATTTGTGTTTATTGAGTGATAGACAAGTTATTTACATGAAGTTGTGTTTATATTGTATATATAACCTACCATAATACCTCATCAAACTCCTTGTTAATTGTTAATAAAGTAACAACATGTATATGTATGATATATAAAATTAGTTATTAAGACCTGTTTATCCCAAGTATCAGTGTCAGTTTCGTTTGTATTGAACTCTTCAGATTGATAGAAAATGAAATGAAATGGGGATTAACGTCCTACTGTTCTGCTCCTAATTCTGGGCTAATGAAGATGGGCATATGCCATTCAGTATGCTAGCTAATGGAAATTTTCCTCTGGCAGCGGCACTCTGGCCTACTCTTATATTGAATTCCAACTGCCAAGGGATCTTTTACGTCACAAGAAATGTCAATTAACCACATCTGGTGCGGTTTGTATACCCAAAAACCGTGTAATGCAATCTGATTAGACAATTTTGTTTCACTTTTTATAATCCAAAATTTCATTTTACTTGTCTTTACTACACAAGGATCTGGAAGCGTTGTTATCATTTACCTGTTCTGCATACTGTGCGGGATTAGGCAATGGAACGGTCTGTTACGCCGAGCTTTAGGCAAGTTTTGCACGGAACTATGATTAATTCACTAGAAACATCAGTGCTGATTGGTTAATCAAATTATGATGTCATAGGGTCAAAAGCCGCTTGTATGACCTCTGACCACAACTGGTCAGATTTTCATGTAGCGTAGGCCTTCGAAAGTATAAAAAACTAAATGAAATATTAATCTATATTTTGATCAGATTGTTGTGTAATGTTGATGTGTATACAAAGTTTCATAAGGATATGGGTTAAGGTTTATGAGATATGCTAAACAAAACTGAAATGAACAAAGCTCATTTAACTTTCTTCACTGCAGTATAAGTTGTTCACTGAAATTATACTTGAAGCAGAGGCTGCATTGTGAAATTAAATGAAATGGAATTTAATTTCCTACTTTTCTGCAATGACCATGGTCATATTATATAATTTTGAGAAATCCCTCTATTTCTTAGCTAAGATGATAAAGTTTTTTCTATGTATAAAAATGATGTGCTTTAGTAGCTTGATGATATTTAACTATACTCCTTTTTCTACTGTTGAGTATGTGTAGAACTGTGTCGAGCATTCTTAATGCTTGGGTTTCGTCAATAGTTTGAGATTTCATTTTTAATGAGATTTTCTCAATGTGTATTTTTCGTTGTGTGCGTGTGTGAGTCACGCTTAATATCCACTTCCAGATAGGGTGAAATTGTAGAGAAGACCTTATGTGTTTCATGATGTGTTGTACAGGGAGCTATGGTGGCCCAATGACTAAAGCACTGGCACACTAACCAGGAGGTCCGTGGTTTGATCTCAATATTCCAGTATAGTTTCCCCTTTGACAGTGGTTATGGAGAGTCGACACAAACAATGTCTAGTAGTTCAGATGAGGCAAAAATCTGAGGTTGGCCCATACATAAAAGAAACCATGACAGTTGTAATCCAGTTGGTGTCCTGGCAAAATATTCCCTCATAGCATACTGATTGGTGCAAAAAATACATAGTCTACGCTTTGTTAGTGGTGCAAGACACACGACCTGTGAAGAAACAGTGTCTTGTA
The DNA here is from genome assembly GCA_948474765.1 of Patella depressa. Lineage (NCBI taxonomy): Eukaryota > Metazoa > Mollusca > Gastropoda > Patellidae > Patella > Patella depressa. The sequence continues at coordinate 16,522,935 of OX419720.1, forward strand.
GTTTGGATGGGACAACAAAAACAAGGTTCGATCTACAAAGAACCCATGACAGTTGTAATTCAGTTGTTGTCTTCATAAACCCAGTCGGTACAGAAAATTGTTAGGTTAAATCCAATTTCATTCATTCTACAAGTATTAAGAGTACACGTTGGATGAAATTGATCAAAGCATTCTTTAGAGGCTTTTTAATCCTAATTAATTTATTGACAGAGAACTTGAATTGTCCTATTAGGAAAAAGTTGCAATCATTCACAGGCTAACGATTTGTTGATTTTAATTAGTTTTATCAGTATTTCCTTTTAGCTTTATTCCCTTTAAGATTTGTTATCATTTTTAAAATAAAAACTGATAATTTATAAATTATTCAGAAATAATAATCCATACAAACACGCACAGGTTCATGATTTCAGTTGACAATATAAATGCCATGTTAAAGGAGCTAAATCGCTAATGTTTGGGAATTAGAAATTGACACAAAAGGGTCGCAACGCATATAATAATGCAATATGAATATATACAAATTGATTTACATTCAATCGTTTCTGTTTTTACTTTAATTTCAAATCAGTAATGTTTGGCAAAATACGCCAGACGTCTCAGTCGAATGACAATCCATAGCGTCTGGTTATTCCAGTCTACATAGTATTTATTGCGCATGCTGTCCAGATAAGAATATGGGTCACCGTTTGACATGACTGAAATATATCTTGCCTCGTTCTTTGAGTCCCTTGCTAAAAATGGGCCTGAAACGCATTGATATGCTTTCCATGTACCAATGGTAAATGTTTATTTTGTCTTAAATATTGGGTATCAGAAGCCCATCTTTTCCCAGTAAGATGACAACATCAATGTTGATTTAAATTGACAAATAAATCGTGTTTTGAATCATTGAGTAACAGACTTAGTTACTTTAAGTTATTAGAAAGTTGCCTTCTTTCTCATTGACATATTATTCGTTTCTACAGAAATGATTCCATCTAATCTTTTTGTATTTGGATTATAAGTTATTTAAAGGGACAATAACATTCTTGCTGGCTTGGTAGCTCCAGAAAATAAATAATACCCTTATTCTAAGTACTAGATGTTTAAATGTCCTACCTGTTGTGCAAATTATCCATTACAACCTATTTTATTTGTCCAGAGGGTTCGAAAATATTTTAAAATCCAAGTCACATTTGAAAAGGTTTACGTTAGACTTTTCAAATCAATTTGTTGAATTTTTCCAATTTTTTAAATTAGGTGTGTTAAGATGAAATTTATATCATCATTTAATTGGAATATTCTAAAATAATACGATTTGTTGAACAGAATGAAGATTGGGACATATTTTTCAGTTACAACAAGAGTGTTATTGGGGCTTTAAGTTATTAAAAAATTGCCTTCTCATTGACAGATTTTTTGTGTATATTATTTGTTTCTACAGAAATGATTCCATCTAATCTTTTTGTATTTGGATTATATAATGACAAAAAAATGTTTTCACAGATAAGTGGTTTTCTTTCCATCTAACCAACTCAAATGAAAATTATATCTTACAGAATTGATGCCATATCTATATTTGGATTGTGTATTCACAGAAATGTATTCATAGTAGCCAGGACCATGTTAACAACACATGGGCAAGATTGGCAGTGAACCGCCAAGGACCCCACAATTATAGAGGCCCACCTTTGCTGTACAGAACGTTTATTTAATATTATAACATGCTTGAGGGTAAACCTTGCGTTCTGATTGGTCAATTAGACACCCCTCTCATGTAGTAATGTCTTTTAAAATCCGAAAAAAACCTGTTACAATGTCGATAAACACTTCCTGTCTATCTTCTAATTGAATACAGATTTTGTTTGAGGTACCAATACAATAAATAAATTGTAATTCCTGCAAGTGGTTGTGTAGGTAGGAGTGCCAGTGCGCTACTCTGCGCAGGGGCCTATTATTCCATTAAGATGGTCCTGGCCATGGTATCGATACCAGCTTCTTCTAAATGCAGGTATTTTAAAACTGGTATGAGAAGGTTTTGCTTCAATAATATTCTCAAATTGTTTGTTTATCTGATGAGTGTTTTTTTTTTTCATCATGTGTGTATACCTCTCCTCATTATCTTCTCACCTCTCCTCACTAACCTCTCCTTGTTATCTCCTCACCTCTCCTTATGGTCTCCTTCCCTATCCTCATTGTCTCCTCACTAACCTCTCCTTGTTATCTCCTCACCTCTCCTTATGGTCTCCTTACTTATCCTCATTGTCTCCTCACTCACCTCTCCTTGTTATCTCCTCACCTCTCCTTATGGTCTCCTTCCCTATCCTCATTGTCTCCTCACTAACCTCTCCTTGTTATCTCCTCACCTCTCCTTATGGTCTCCTTACTTATCCTCATTGTCTCCTCACTCACCTCTCCTTGTTATCTCCTCACCTCTCCCTATGGTCTCCTTACTTATTCTCATTGTCTCCTCACTCATCTCTCCTTGTTATCTCCTCACCTCTCCTCGTGGCCTCCTTACCTCTCTTCACTCACCTTTCCTTGTTATCTCCTTACCCCTCCTCGCTCACCCTTCCTCATTATCTCCTCACATCTCCTCAACTCTCCTCGTTATCTCCTCATCTCTTCATCCACCCACTGTCAATGGAGGAAGGGTAATGGGTCTGTGGCATCTATTTCATGAGGACATCAAGTCAAAATGTTTTTTTAAGTTTGAAATTAGCTTCTTTTACCAGTTGTCCTATATATTTAATTTGCTGAAAAATTTTATTTCATATTTTTTTTTTACATAATATTTTTTTCTCACAATCTCAGTATAACATAATCAAAGAGTTAGCTTCGGGCATGACCAGTTCTATGCATGCCACTGCCTCTAAAGCCAAACATTTTTCTGAATCCAATGACTCTGCACTTTATCATATCCCAGTCATAATGAATACAACAATTAAAAAAATTTAAACATCCAACATTTAGACTAATAGCCAAACATTTTTCTGAATCAAATGGCTCTACATATTATCGTACCCCAGCTATAATGAATACAGAAATTAAAAAGATTTAAACATAAAAAAATGTCCTCTAACATTAAATAATTGTTTGTTCTATCTGACTGACTGAAGATCAATGCTATGAAAGCCATGTGAAAGAAGCTTTTTACATGTCATAGAAAATCCACAGACTTTTTTATTTCTCGCTTTGTACATTTGATTGCTCATTTAGTACTTGAAACATATTGAATAGTAAAGTAGAATTTTCTGTTCGGGAAAATTGAACAGAATATGCTGTTGAAAGGCCGTTTGACTGGGCTTGTTACATTGATAGAAAATTCTACAGAATGATGCTCGTTTAAACAAATCAATAGCAAGGGATTATAAACTACACTATCAGTGTGAAATTAGTTTTCTTTAGTGCCAAGAGAACTCTCTGTGCTAGACTGCTTATATAAACTTTCAGTGACTGGATTGTATATGGTATCACCTATTAGCAACGGTAAATGAATTTTGATAATTATTTGATTTTTTTTTCAGTATTTTATTCCAAAAGTTTTGAGTTACTTTTATTTTATGAAATGATTTAGTATGAATGTTTATATTGTCATCATCTGTGTCCACCATCCTTCAGTCTGTCCAATATTTTTCCAAAGTTTTCTGTAAGGAACAGTTTTGTTGTGATTGTTTCATTTGTTCATGGTGTTGGGTTGGGAGTGGTAATTGTGTAATATGTGTGCTTTAGATCATAAGGTCTTTCATTGACTCAAGTGGTTTGGTTTTGATTCCCTGCTTGTATTTGACATACAGACAAGAAGTAAAGTTCTCCATACAACCTCATGAGTTTTCTCTGGGTCCTCGGGTTTCCTTCCACTGACACTGCTTATATAAGCCCCCTATGTGCAATGACCTATTTATCACGCTCTCACTTGACCATGAGGAAGAACGCTATTGCAAATTGTAACATGCTTAAGGGTGAATCTTGTGTTTTGATTGGTCACTTAGACACTGTAAGACCCCTCTGTTTTAGTTAAAAAAATTTATAATGCTAAAATAGCATGTTACAATGTCGATAATCACTTCCTGTTTCGTATTTAGAGGGGTGTTATTGTCAAATAGACATGTCCTGAGATTTTACATTAGAACCTGCGACGCTAATGTGTCTTGGGATCCTAATCTCAGGACATATCTATTGGACTATAACACCTCTCAAAATGCGAAACAGGAAGTGTATATCCTAAATAATTAAATCATAAGTTTCATAGTTATCTCTATGAACACAGAATTTGAAGTTTTGGAGACCAATCTTTATTAGCCTAGTCGCTGTAGAACAGTAGGATGTTAAACCCCATGTATTTTCATCTTCTCGAGCTTAAATTTCAAAGGTGTTTTGTTTTTTCTTTTGTGTTTTGACTTTAAAGCTTGAGAACACAATACAGGACAAGTTGTTGAAAGATTTTTAAAAATCTTGATGGAATATTTAATTTGGCCAAAGTATAACCATACAAAGCAATACAAGACAGAGTTACTTGGGACGTAGCAAGATAGGTTATTGTGGCAAAAGATAAAAACCTATTTTGAACCTGTTTTGCAGAATGTATATTTTGGAGTTGTCCCAACATGCCCATCCTGCAGTTTTCTTTTAAATTCATGAAACCTAGAATATTTTATTGTTAAAAGATTGTTCATTAGATATAGAATGGATGACTTCTGGGGTTGTTCAGGAATTTGCGCACGGGATGGTCTGGGTGGAGACAATGTCCAGTTTGGTGTGAAGTCTAAGGAATTATCCCCTTCTCGACAAGCATTTTTTTAAATATCCTTGAATCTTTTGTCAGTGTTGCTTTTTTCCATAAGAATTGAAGACTATATATATATATATATATATATAGCTATCAAAATTAGTCGCACAATATACAAGTTGAGTTTGTTTGAAAATATCTTACTTTTTCTGGAGGGAAAAAAATCCAAATTCTTACTTTTCATAGTGAAGGTGACATATAAAGAACAAAGTTTTATATCCCTTGAAACAACATGTACTTCTGTGAGTTTAGAATTAACACTGTTTCAGAAAAATTCTATTACATTTCATGTATTGACAGTATTTTGTGTTACATTCACAATTTTTCTCTCACATCTTATCAACTAAGAGAAAATAATTCCCAATAGTCTCACAGACGTTTCTCCTCATAAGCTAAATGTGCAAGATAAATTGGCAGAGGTAGAATCTTTCTCCCAGAAGAACTATAAGACCATATTACTTAAAAACCAAGACTGTGATGAATTAACTCCTTACTCAAACTACTCTGCTTCTTCTATATGTACAGTCTTGTCAAGTTCTTTGCTTGGGGAATATTACCCTTTCTGTGTTACTTCTTGACAGATAAAGTGCTGTTAACCTTCAAAGGAAAAGAATGTTTTCTTTCTGTCATTAGGAAGACAGTTTTTTCCTCATTGCATGATTTCGAAGGAATCTGTATCGTGTCAATTTGATTGTTAATGGTACACTGCATTTTTGCTTTTAGCTTCACGATTTGATCCTTTCTTTGACGAAAAAAATGTGGAAGACATCTTTGAACTTTGATCACGACAAATTAGTCCACCATTTCAAGAACCTTTTACAGATTGTGAACTGTTAGATAACAATTTGCATGTTAAAAGTATCATCTAATGCCAATACCCAGAGGTTGGAACAATCGAGCATTGATTCAAGACACATTTGTGATATTATTTGTTTGCAACAGAAGCGCTCATTTAAAGGAACAAAGTCTTTAACTCAATACATCCACAGTCTTCAACATTGGAAACACGACTTATTGGTCAATTTAAATCTATATTCATACAAAATGAAAATTTTAAGATTGCAAGAATACTTTCGAGCGGCAGTTGTATGACTCGACTTGGTAAACGAGGCTAAACATTCCCATGTAGGAGAATACTACCAGACTCTTCAGATATGTTGTCGAACATGATTGATTAGAAATTGCTGTAAAACGGAAACAACTGAATGTAAATCAGTTAATATGCAGCCCACTTATGTCCATTTTTAGGTGCCAAAGAGTAGTGATTTAGCTCCTTTAAATACAAATACTGGTACTGATTGAAACATGTGTTTTAGCAGACATTAATGAACTTGCCATCCAGATGCCTTTGATCTGTTTTATAAAAGCTGACTACATTCATTATTAATGAAATAAAGTAACATGACCAAAAACAGGAAAATGGATTTTCAAAATGGCTAAATTAGATTATTTTCATAAAATTTTATATTTACATATATAATGATTCAAACAAAATTACAGGTGATGATAGCCCCAAAGGTTTGGATCATTTACCAGTGGTGCAGGACTAAGTGCGTGGTATGGAACAGTGTCTAGTCTCTTGCTCATGTGTTGTACACGTTGTTTACATGCATGTAAAAGAACCCTTGGCAGTTGGAATTCAAAATAAGTTTATGCCATAGTGCCACTCTCCGACCAGACATTTGCTCATAACACGCTGCCTAGCATAAACTCGTCTTCTTTAGCCCAGTTGGTGCATAAATGTAAACCCTATTTCATTTATTTTCACCAATATTTATAGCTACTTCATATACTCCTTCTTATTGTGAAATTAGATCATAAGGACTCTTAGCTTTGAGTATGTCACAAGTGAATACAGTTTGCATGTCCAAACTCGTGGCATTTTTCAGGTTTTCTGCCACTGCTCAAGTCCTCTATGCTCAAGCAAATTATTGAAATAAAATAGAACCATATGTTAGTCCGAAAATGGCCTAGTTTCTGTTGTATGTTAAACCCCTTTCTCTCTCTCTCTCTTTCTCTCTCTCTCTCAGAGACTCCCATCTACTGGTCAGAATTTGGCAATTATTTTTAAAGTTAAAGCTCTGTTTACCAAAAGTTTGTAAACACTTGTCAGCGTTTTTGCTTTGACAAACTGGCTGGGATTGTTTGGTTAGTGATAAGGAATGACCCTATCTTAATTAAGATCTGTGTGTTGGTTTTACATAGATTTCTTGTTCCTCAGTACTGTGCAAAAAACAAGAATTACCTGATGATGTCTGAATAGCGCCATGGAAGTGAAACAATCTCTTCCATAGCAACTAGTAACGGTAAAAATTTCAAACTGGAACTTGAGAAGGATTTGTGAAAAATTTCAAACAGGAACTTGAGAAGGATTTGAGAAACTTTTGTTACTAACATATATTTAACTTTAATTTAGCATTGATGACATTTGAAGGATGTAATTAATATCAACATGCAACTATAATTTAACAATGATGACATTTGAGGGATGTGATTATAGCATCAAATTTGTTATTGTCTATGCAACAAGTGTATTATCCTAAGAGCTTCTTCAGAAGAGAGTATACAATCAGAAAAGTGGAGTATGTCTTTCCACATTCTATTGATGGCTTTAAGAATGTCTCAATATATAATGCAGTCACCTTAATCTAGTTTGAGGAAGGCAATTTGCCCTAGATTTATGCCATCACCAATCAGGCTTCAGTGGCTCTCGGTGATTAATGCATCATTACTTGGTCACAAAGGTTCTCTATATTAAGATGTTAAAGGCACTCGGAGAATGATGGAACAATCTACTCTTGGCATACTTTCCAGATAAGCTTTTATTAGCACCAGTTTATTTAAAGCAGGAAGAGTCTTTGATGGAAATCTGAAAATAGTATTAAGTAATGTGTTCTTTCCCCTCCTGTCTGTGACCGTTTCTTGCAAGCTAAAGTGACTTGTCTCATTCAAAAATATGTGTGCATCATTTTTGGCATTCCTGAAAATAAATATTACCAGATTGTAGGACAGGGTTCAATCTTGGGTTATTTATATGTGAACCGCTCCCACAATTAAACCAGGCTCTTGGGCATTTTTGTAAAAATAGAGCTAGCAGCATTTTTGAATAGTCCACAGCCTAAGCTTTCCAAAAATGCAAGTCTTATTCAAATTGTCGTGTCATCTTGAATTGAGTTTGGCTCATTCAATTCACAACAGCTCTAAGGGAGCGGGTTACATATTGTGAGGCATCCCCCCACCCACCCTCCCTACACCTAACCCATAACACATCGAAATTTGTGTTGATCACCATTGGTTTAATGTTTGAAAAGGAGATAACATTATTTTGTAAATCTTTGCTTGTGACCAAACAAAACTCTTTGAAAGACCCTGATGATAATACTAATTGTCCATGGGCAGACCAGTTATTCTGGCACGTTCCTGGTATTATGTCGTTAATACGGTTCTGTACTTGTGGATGTTTTACAATCACGGAATGGCATTGATCATGTAGAGTGCTTTTAATTTACACAAAACCGTGTTATTACCATATTAACATTGATAAAATACAAGAATGAATTCTGCTTTACAATTTATAATTACAGTGCAGCAGATTACTGCATAATTTCAAAATTGGAACAAATATTCCTGGATGGCTCTTTTGGTAAAGTGCACGTGCCATTTTAAATTCAAGAAGGCATGCCATTTTAATTTCTAGAATGCAGCCATTTTAAATTCAAGAAGGCAGCCATTTTAAATTCAAGAAGGCAGCCATTTTCAACATGGTCGATTTTTAGGCAAAAGGATATAATAATTTTTTTAGATAAAATCACATCAAACTGTCCTATTTTATTCATCCTTACCATACATTCTATGTTTCATCTAAATCCAATAAAAGTTGTGGGCCCAGACTATGTATATAATTCAAATTTTGCGATAAAACGCTAGGATGATAAACCGAATCAAAATGAAATTATTTTCATTTGAATTGGTCAAAAAAATTATAACCTTTGGGGGGTCTAGAAACTTCATACATATATTTCACAATATTCATAAAAGGCAGAGGCCATTATTTATTTTTAACCCTTACGTGCCCAATCTCGCAATTTTGCGAGAGGCCCAAAGTGACTGAGAATTCCCAATCTCGCAATTTTGCGAGAGGTAAAAATGGCCGAAAATTCCCAATCTCGCATTTTTGCGAGCGATGAAAGATTGCCGAGTATTCCCAATCTCGCATGTTTGCGAGCGATGTACATGCCTCAGATCTTCTTTCCATGTAAAAAAGCCGTTCCGCATTGTAGTCTGACACCACTATGACTGCCTTCGTCTGTTCGCGCACTTTCCAATGATATATAAATAACCCAGTGTTTCTACAGTACATTTATGAGTAAACACGTGATGAAATTCTACTTTCGATTTTCTGCGTCTTTAGATATCAGGGTGGCTAAAACATTAACTGAAGATGAAATTAGGGAAATGTTTATAGATAACGGTTCAGGGGACTCATATCTCGACACAAATGACGATGAATTTGGACTACGAACTAATTTTGGACAGCTGAAATGAGAGTTACAGTGATCGTCAAAACCTGAGGACAATGACAATGCCAATGTACGTAGGATGGACGGACTTGCTCGCTTTATGGAGAAGTCACCAGATAAACAAAGGCCCTACGATACAGTTTGTACTATTCGAGTAAATAACAAGTACATGCCCCGAAAACAGACCCAGTCTGTACAAAACTTGCGTGCCAAACATCCCGCTTTGCGATATTACTTTCTTTGAATTGACGTTTATCGATCATTCAAAAGTAGACTATAAAGGGACAATATATACAGTATATATTTCTATGGTAGGCTATAAGTAAGACAAAAGTAGCACATAAGTAATATTGCAAATTCTTCACATTAATTCGTGAAATTTCCAGGAAAAAAAAATGTTTAGGGGATAAAAATCATCAAAATCTGGTGGTTTTTGTGAAAAAAACACATTTTTTCGCAAAAACATTTCACATGTTTGAAAATTAACAATTGTCAATGTATAGTTCAACCAATACGCTAGATAAGTTTTAATTATTCTAAAACTGTATCTCCATAAATAAAGGAGTCACGGGCATTCAAAATGTTATAGCTCATTATCATATTTTTAAAAAAAAAATGGCGGGCAGGCTGGTGACTATCTTTAACAAAATGGCGGGCATACTCAAATTTTTTTGCACCAAAATGGGGGACCGCCTCAGTTGTTTTAGGGAAAGTTTGGTGGGCATGTAAGGGTTAATGTTTGCCTGAGAACCAAAGTAATTTTTTGCATGGCCTAATCATTTCATAACCAAACCAATCAACTATTTGATGACACAGTGAACCTAGGGGGCTTATATGGTTGACAGTTAATTCTGCCAGATGTTTGTGATACACAGAACTGATTGTGAAGCGTATAATTCTATCTTAGGTTTATATTACCTTTCATAGATTTAATTCTGGAATTTTTTGCCTGATGCCGCTATTTGATCTGACTCTCTCTTATTACTCAATATATTTCAGGATAACAGACATGGCAGTCGTGTGTAATTAGAATATAAAACTAATGAGTTTAGTAATTATCGTCTATTCATGACGCTACCAATGTCATTACAAAACAGCAACATGGGTACAGGTAAGTTTTATAATTTAATCAGCATGGTCTTATTTTTATGTATATGGTTTATATCATATTGTTTAGTATTTTCTTTGTCCCTAGGAAAGATCTTCTATAGGCATTGCCTGTTGTTTAGTGCATTTCAGATGAATAAAATATTTCTTCTTTGATTGGCATTTAGTAATTTAACATATTAACACAAGGTACAATTTTATGGATAAACAATTGCAGAGTTTGATACTAAGCAACGTTTCAACGAGGATACCTGTACTCTTGTCTTTATCCTTGTCGAAACACCGCTTAGTAATAGACTCAGTACTTGTGTATCCATAAAATTTTACCTTGTGTGAATAAAATATTGTTTAACCTAAGTTATCAGGCTAGAATATGCTTAAAGGGTATTGTCATTAAACTATAAACGATTCAAATTTTTAGAGTTAAAGATGCATTCATGAGAGATGTTCATTCTTGTTCAAGCAATTCAAAACGAAATAATAAAAAATGAATATAGTAAAAATTTCAGTCAAATTAATTTATTTTGAACCAAGTTAATATCAAATGGATTTAATGACAAGATTGGTGAGATGGTATAGGAAGTAGATTATGATTTTTTCGTGTGACTAAATATCTAATATAAATTTGAAGTCAGAAAAAAGACTTGCAGTAGGCAGATTCAGCTCTTACATGAAGTATCTTTAAAAGAAGAATTATTGTGTATAAACCAACAAAACAGTGTGTAAGTCTGTAGATTTCCTCTGATATTTTATTAAGTGTTCTGGGATCTATTTAATGTGGTTTATTCCATAAATAGAGGTCTTATTTGAGATACAGATCAAATTAAATATTAAAGTTCAAATCAAAGGATAGTTTATAATTTAATGTCAAATCACAAATTCTTAAAGATATTTTAATATTTCTGCATTTTAATTCTAAAATGTCAACCAGCAATTGTAAAGTAAGAGCTGTGATCCTGACTGTCATAGAATTTTTGTAATAATAGAAAAAAAATGTCAGTGGTACAGAAAATCTGAAACAAAAATATTTTAATAATTCTCCACTTCAATTGTCTTGAGTAGAAAATTCTCTGTTTTCTTAGCCAATAAAAAGGCATTATTCTGGTTGACGAGGCCCCATTTTGATTCTGAAATCTCCACAAGAAACCTAGAAAATTGCTCTAGTGGTAAGAGCTTTGATCCTGACTGTTACAGGACAAATTAAACTACTTCAATAATTCTTTATTTCCATTGAGAAGTAAATTCCCTGTACATATAGTGGACATAGACTGAACCTTGAAGCCTACCAGATCTCATGAACACAGTGATGCCCATACTTAATCTGGGGTTGATCCAGGAATTTCAGCAGGCAGAGCTTTGCCAGGCTGTTTTTATGGAAATTTGACAATAATTTGACAAATTTAATGACAATGCATGATGCCATCACCGTCTCTTAATTACATTGGCATACACATTGAGCTTTTAAAGAGAGAAATCTTACACCCCACTTGATGTCAAATTTTATAATGAATTTATAGGATCACATTGTGGTTCAATTTTATTGATGCAAAACAATCATTGTGATATCACGCATGTCTATATGATTATAAGACGCTTCGAATGCCCAACCAATCCAACCATCTAATAATAAAGAATAAAGCACACAACCGTTAAAAAAATGTTTGTTTTGCAATTTTTTTTATGTAGCTGAGTAGAGTCAGGTTTTGCATCCACCACTATTATTTAACTAAATTGGGTATTATTGGCTGTAACTGTGCATTATTGGTTTGCTTATTCTAGTCATCTACAGTATAAAACTTGGCAGCAAAAATTTGAAGGTGGGAAAACAGTTAATTTGATATGTTAGATACCTTAAATAAATAAAATGTTCTTGAATTAATAGAATAATGAGGTATTCCACTTACTATATTAGTTATTGTATGTACATCAGGTTTCATGTTTATGTACTGGATTGTAGACTCTATGACTTATATAATGAAATATAAGAATTAAGAGAATTGTGAAATATTTCAAATAACTACATATTACCACATACATTACGTGCAATTTTATGAAATATCAAATTTCTGACAGTTTAATTCATGCTAATATATACTCCAATTCATCATTTAACATTTAGAAGCAATTAAAATGTCAGCACTTGATAATCTCCCAGCTTGGATTCAATCGGATTAAATAAATAGGCCCATCAATTAGATGTTACGAAACATAAAGATGGCAGTGGGTTTGTTGTATCGGACTATCATGACATCATCGGACAATAAAAAGACTTGTAATTTGCTGTTACTGTAATTTGGGAAAGTTCAACTTCAATTAAAGGAATGTACATTGATGTTGTTGACAGATTCCATCAAGAAAAAAGAAGAGATAAATACACAGAGAAACATTGATTGATAAAATTTCAATTCATCATATTTTTGTAACTATTGACCAGAATTGATCTATTTTTGGACTGATATTCCTATTAGAGATTCAACAAGTAGTTTGCAAGTTGTACCTATATCGACGCTTAAATCACCCTGAGAGGCGTTGATTGAAATTTCAACATGGGTGTGTTAAGTAACATTTATAGGGCAAAAGTTAAAGGGTAATAGACATTACAAGAACGTGTATTTTATATATAGGGTGGGTTTTCCTGTTATCTCTGTATTCACAAAAGTCCAATAAATAATTTTTTTTAAATTATGTTGTGAAAGTTGAATCTTTAATGGAAATATCAGCCCCAAAATGGTTCATTTCTGTTCAGTATTTATTACAAAGATATGATAAAATTGAAAATTCCATCAATCTACGCAGCTTGTTATGCAACAAGAATGCAGCCATTTTTTATATATCGTAAACCAAATTAATGTGTCAGTTTTAAGTCTGATTGAAACCAAGCCAGAAAATTTTAGATCTCGAGCATTGGTATTTTGATTTTGTTGTTAATTAGATGTTAAATGATAAACTACAAGTGTGGATTAAGCCGTCAGAAAGTTGATATTTTGTTGTCTTAATTAGGTGTTAAATAATCAATCTGATTACATATTAGCGCGGATTACGCTATCAGAAAGTGGAGCTTTACCAAAAAATGCAAAGCACACACGTTACTTTAAACCCTGTATGTTGAATTGTCGATGTTTATCTTTGATGCATCGATGTATACAAGTTTTACCTAATGTTAGCACTCACACAATAGCACCAATATTCTCGTTATCACTGTCATGGGATTGTTAAGTGAATAGTACCAGATTGATCCCCATTAAACTCTCAACATCTGAGACTAGATGAATCAATATGTGAAAGACTTGATGAAATACGAGGTTTAATAGAGAGTTGATTATATTGGTTGAGGCGGAACTAATGATGGTTTGTCTTCTATCATATTGTTAGTAATTACCTTACAATCCCAACTTATACAATAACTAGTCGACGGTGTTAACAATAGATATAACCCTCGGCTACCTCATCAGCAATAGATTGTCAATCTTATGTTAAAATGAAGTATCTTGTATAATGATGTGTATTCTACAACGGTGTAAATGAGGTATTAGATATTCATATATGTTATGTAACTATGTAAAATACCACTACTAATATTAGTGCTACTGATAGGCACAGATTACGATGTCACAAGAATGTCATTAATGGTATGACTATCGAAAATGTAATATCCTTGTAAATGAAATCCCTGATCGGCCACCATATATAAATGCTGTACATCAGTTCTGTTTCCTTTTTGGCATTGTGATCCCAAACCAATTTCACTTTGCTGATATAGTTTGTGCTTATACTTCCTGAAACGTCTAAATCTTTCCTGTCACTCTATATGGAACACGTAACTTATCAGTTTTTCTGGACCACCCAATCTCACTTGTCACAATTTCTTGAATACCCAATCTTACTTGTTACTCTTTCTGGAACACCCAGTGTCACTTGTTACTTTTCTTGGACAACTCAATGTCACTAGTTACTCTTTTTGGACCACCCAATCTCACTTTCTGCAACACCTGATCTCCCTACCTGGAACACCCAACATGAAGGGGATCACGGGGCTAAGTGGGTAAGACGCTGGCTTGCTAGACTTAAGGTTGGGTGTTCGATCCCTCGATTTTCCGGCATGGTTTCCCCTTGTCAGTGATGCAGAACAGAGGGCCGGACAAGGACAGCTGTCTAGTCATTCAGATGGGATGAAAAACAGAGGTCCCATGTACACATTTGCGTGCACGTAAAAGATCCCTTTGCAGTTGGAATTCGATATACGAGTAGGGCAAAATTTCCCTCATAGCACACTGGATGGTGTATGCCGTCTTCCATTAGCCTAGGTTAGGTACAGAAGAGTAGGACATTAAACTCCATTTCATTTCATTTATACTCTGTGAAGATCTACTGATTGTAATGGAAGGTTTTGTAGGGGTCGTACAAGCGTCTTTTGACCCTTTGACGTCAGACGTCGACATTTCTAGTTGTTTACTAAAGGTTCAGTGCAACGCATGCCAAGAAGTCCCCGTTTCAGCGGCTAATCCCTCGCACCATCCAGCCACCTGTTATTTAACAACTCTTCCAGATAAACAAAATTTTTAGCTATAAAAAACAAAACGAAATAGGATCTGTGTTTTAATCAGATTTTATGCGTCTGTAATGATTTTTACCAGCAGCAGCAATCAGGGTTGAAAGTTTATACCTACTGTTACTAATGGAAATATAAAACCTATATCTTTATTAATGATGTGTTAATAATTGGTGATGCCACATAAAAAAAAATAATTGAAAAGGTTTAAAGTCTGTAATCCGAAACAAAGGCAAATCTTCTGGGAGTAGAATGTGCGTATATACTAAACTTTAATGGATTCCCTTGGTTTCTGTTGAGGAGATTTTGCCGTGCCAGATTGACTGGTATAAGCCCAATCAACTTCACCATCTAGAAAACCATTGAAACCAAAAGGAGAGACCAAGAGAGACATATATATTGATTTAAAGGTTTTCCATTGATAGAAAACAAAATCTTGCATTGGAACGGTACAGTGTAACTCGACCACCATTAATTCTTAATGGGTAATGTAACTTCTTAGAAAGAAAATAACATTTCTCAAAGAATACATTTGCCTGCTATTGAAATAATTGACATTAGTTAGGGTGCCCCACGTGCCAACTGAAAAGTTGTTCTTGACACGTTGATCCTGCACGTTTTAGTTCAATGACTTACTACTGATTTCTAACAGTCTCGCACACTCGTTGAGGCTATAAATAGCAACAGCATGCGGAAATGTTCAAAACACCAAACACTACTACAGCCGTAAAAAATCTATTGTTGACGATTCTGAATAGCAATAATATTTAACTTTTTGGTTATTACGGCATCTTTAGAAATTACGCTCGTTTTATTTTTTAAATTGCCTTATAATTAGCTGTACCATTAGAAGCTGCATATTTTGGTTAAGTACAAATAATATCTCTGACTCACCTCCGTATGGAAGAATAATGATCAAAGCAGTAGTTTCATTTTACTTTTACAAGGTTCTTAAAAATATTGTTGAGACGCCTGATGTTGGTGCTTCTAAATTCAATTTCTTGTTCCATGTTTCGTAAAAAAAGTAGTCTTGATTATCCCGACCCGTCAATTAGACGTAGAATGATCGGTAGACTAGTTAAGCGAGACTAATTTCAAAACAAGGGCACGTAACCTATCTTTTACTCAAAAGTGTCTGGATGTTATGGACGACACTCCAAACCATTTTTCAGTATTATTTATGTATGGTTTAAATGATCATAGCTTATGAAGTACAGCATGGTCGTTTATTTAGTGACTATAAATGTGTGAAACAGATTTAAGGCTTTCTAAATATATTAGTATTGTGGTGTAATTGTCGAGATATTTGGAGATATTCATTTAGGGTGGGGCACCCTACATTAGTAAGAAATTAAATGGGTACTTGTTCTAGAACTTTATCCATCAGGAATATACTACAATAGTAGTAATGTTGATATAGTTGACTAAGCAACTAATCATTGTTACAAATGAAAATGTACCATTAGAATAGATCTTATAAGTTGTCATGTTATATACATAATGTGTATTAGTTAGAATTGTTAGTAATCAGGCAGTAGTCATAAAGTAGGTGTTTTGTCACTTAAGGTGTTAAAGATCATTAAAATGAAAATAAGACAAGTTGTCTGCAATATCACTTCCAATGGAAGCGGACATTAAAACACTAAATACAACAACTGAAAATTTCAAATTACAGAGTTATCCCCCATATTCCCCGTTTGTGTTCCAATTTATTAAATTTTGCACTTACTGGGCAAAGGGATATGCCTTGAAGTGTGCCCTGGGGGTAATTTTGACTGGACAGCGGGGCTACAGACTAATCTTCTGAATTCGAACCGTAAGCATGGTAATGTATACACAGGACCACTCAAACGTTTCATACCATCTGAACAACTAGACACTGGATCCTGCACCACGGAAAAGAGGAAACCACACCAGAAAATCAGGTCAGTGAGCCAGCAACTGGAGTACTGCTAATAATAAACGATTTCTCTTAAAGTATAATGATGAAACTATATGAGATTGCATATTCTGGCATAAGAAAAAAACCCTAATAAATTTCTTAATTTTTAGATCATAATTCTTTAATGTATTCATAAGAGGTATAATCTTTCTATTACCATTTTTACTGTTAAAGCTTGTGATCACAATACAAAAACAAAAAAAAAGTTATTAAAACTTTGCAAGAAGCAACCCTTAATTATTAAATTCAGAATATTTCAATCAAGATATATATTTTGAAGTTACTTCACCATTAACTTCAAATTCCTGAAATCTTTAAAACTGTATTACATATGCCTGTCTTCATTAGCCCAGTACGGGCAGTTTTGGGCCCTTTTTCCTGCCTCACTGACAAGGGAGAACAATGTGGGAAAATCGTGATGAAATTTCTCGGCCAACCTCCAGGCTAGCGAGCCAGCATCCTACCCACTTAGCCACCATGACCCCCCTAGTTTTAAAAGAATTTTTAAAACTGGGTGAGATTGCTTATTGTGGCGTAAAAAAAAACATAAGTTTAATGACAAGCATTTTCTGCTCAGCTTAATCAGAGATAAACAATTTGATGTGTTTAGACTTTAAGTGAGAGTTACGAAGTTGGGCATTAACTCAATGATTACGTTTGAGAGAGTGTAATAAATCTAGTGATTGTTTCTCATAAAAGCTGTGTTCTGTTAATAGCAAGTACTTGTCTACGATATCACCCTTGGTGGAAGATGACATAAAACTCAGGAACGAACAAACAAATGAATAGCAAGTCTTAAACATTGTTTGTACTCCATAAAACTGTGTTTTGTGTATTTGACATACTTTTTGGAAAACTTTTATGCAAATTTTATTATGGTAACAAACAAAGATTAACATCTTATCAAAATAATACTTTGGTAACAAACAAAAGATTTAACATCTTACCAACATAATACTTCATTCATTTTGAGAATGGTAAGTACATTCATGGTATTACTATCAGGAATGGTACTGGGTACATGCATGTAAAAGAATCCTGGACAATTGGAATTCAAAATAAGAGTAGGCCATACCCCGATACCACTATTTATTGTGTAATCCATCCTCATTAGTGTAGTCGATGCTGAAAAGTAGGATATTAAACCCCATTTCATTTTGTTTCCATAATTGCTTAGTATTTGGAGGCAGACCACTGTTGAATTTCACCATCTTATTGGCACCCAAAAATTGTAGTTTGTCTATTTGTTCTATTTATAGCATTTCTATTTCTGTTCCTTTTCTCCCCCTTTGCGTGCCCATTTTTGTTGAATTTTTGGTCCAGAATGGACGAAGACGTTTTGAATTAATATTTTCTGCCAGGTTTTGGTAAATATTCATGATTTTGAGTCAGAAGGATAACAGGGTTATCGGGTTAGCTATAGTGATATGTATGGCAACTGGTTACATGTTTTTAGTATGCTTCTTCAAGTTTGGGTATCTCAAAATTTTGGTGGTCAACCTCATACAAATTTTAGTGCAAAGACATGACTATTTGTTCCTGTCTGTAGTGAAAAGCATTCAGCCCAAAGAAAATTTGGGGAAAAGATGGAGGTGGGCAAAGAGGCGAGAATTAACATTGAAGTCAATGGGGAAATTAATGGTGGTCTGTTTCCATTTAGTCCATATTTATAAAGAGAGTTGTTTCCCTTGAAGCATGACAGAGAAGTATCATTATTGATCTGAGAAGCAGTGGTCTGATGGATGTTGAGCCAGTATTGTTTGATCAAACACATAATGATCTGTGGTCATTGGTCAGAGGACACCTATAAGGACGAGACACTGCAATCTTGATCCATTTAAAAGGCAAAGTCTGTCTGACTTTAGAGCCACAGTGGCTCAGTGAGTATAGGACTTGGTTTGCTAATCTGGAAAACCTGTGGTTTTTCTGTCATAGTTTCCTCTTTTCAGTGGTGCATGATGGAGGCCCTGGCAAGGGTACAACTTTTAGTCGTTATATGAAAAGCAGAAATCCTGTATACAAATTTTTGTGTGCATAGAATTAGCGGTTGGAATTCAAAATAAGGATTGACAGTATCGACATTTATCTTGGAAAAATGTCCTTCATAACACATATCCGTCTTAATTAGCTCAGGGGGGTTGGGATGGCCTAGTGGTCTAGAGTGCCGCGCTTCGACCTCTAGCTGGCCGGTCACCTCTGGCTTGCGGCTGTGGTTTCGAACCCTGGTGTGAGCATATGTGGCATGGAGATAGGGACGCCTTCTCAACCTCGTGGACTTCCTCGGGGCACTCCGGTTTCCTCCCACTGCTAAAGACCCCTACGTGCAAGCGAAGTATTGAAATAAAATGAAACCATATGTTAGTCCCAAAATGACCTAGTTTGTGTCGAGTGGACGTTAAACTCCATTTCTCTCTCTCTCTCTCATTAGCTCAGTCGGTGCAGAAAAATAGGAGAATGAACCTCATTTGATTTCCTTTAACATTCACGAAGATATATATAATGTGGAGTACGACAATAAGACCCATTTCATCTCCAACTAATGTCATTTCCTTCAATTTTCCAACTCACCATAATTCTATCTGAATAAATTTTCCACTCGGCATAGCCAAGGGCGTAACAAAAACTGAGTTATTTTCTGATACCTTTCCATGTCTTCAGATTTAACTGGGGGATCAAGTGATGCAAATATCAGGTTAGCAGATCAAGTCTCTCGTTTCAGTCATATTTGGTATGGATTATGCCCCTGATTGTACGAAAAGTTATGTATTTAGCTTGTCACAATTTTTATCCATTTTTGGTGATGAAACTTAATGCCTGTGTTTATATCCCAAGGAACTTGATTCCTGAGTTCGAATTTCTTGAAATTCAAAATAAAACTGCCCAACAAAATGGATTGTACGTAAATAGTGTAAAAGTTGTGGACACTCTACAGGTCACAATTATTATCCAATTTTGATTAAACTTAAAATCTATGTTTATATACCAAAGATCTTGGTTCTTTTTGATATCAACTGATGAAGGCCTCTGATCGCTTTTTAGGGTGTTGTGTTCTCTGTGAATCTTTTGCAAAATGTGGGTGTATTGTGTTTGGCAACAGCATGATATTCAGGAAATATACATTACATTTGAAGTGAACTTGACACATGTTAGCGAATTGACAATACGGCACTTGCAATGTATTTATTTTCATTTATTTGACAATTTAAGATTTTCCATGGATTAAGCCTTGGTATAAATGGACTCAAATTGATAATATAACATCTAATTAACAAAATGTCAATGATAGATAATGTCCTGGTATGGATTTATTTGGATTTTGTCTAATGCGTGTGATTTGTTTATGTTGTTTGCAGAAAATGCCATAAGCCAATCTTTGTGAAACAGAATTGAATCCGTTTTTGGACTGATATCTACCTAGGCTTTTAAAGATTCCAATTTCAGTATTTTGTAATCGATAAAAAAATCTCCCAATCGACGATCAACAGCTACTAGTTAGGACGTCAGTTAAATGTTAATTTCATTGAATGTGACAAGTCTCAATTTCAGGTTTGATTAGAAAAAATATGATGGAAATGAATAAAAATGCACTTGTATCATGTTAATGATGGGTTAACTTTAGTTTGACCATTTTGCAGCCATTGATATCCAGACCATCACTGTGTGTGCCTGCCTACCGCTTTGTCTTTTGCCAAGGATACCTCTGGTGACTTTCTGTCCTGAAAGCTGATTGGTAGTAAATATTTTTCCTAAACCTGTTTTCACAATTAAGCACTGTTCCTAACATAAGATTCGACATGAAACGCTGTTGATCTATAATTAAATGTTCACCCTTCCATAGGTTGTTCTCTAGCTTAATCAGATTATTTCTAGACCTTTATGACTGAACTATAATCTCAACCAATGGCTATTATTCATCATTTAAATATGCTTGGAATAACCTTTTCAAACACATAAAGTTTAAATCTGATCTTTATTCATGTTGAGTTAGCTCCCCTTTGTACAATGTCTATTGTCAGCTTGGTTAAGCTACTGTTCTGTCTTATTAGCAATATTTAATTTGCAATTTGAAGTGAACAGACTATACAATCATATCAGTAAGAGAGAGAGAGAAATGGGGTTTAACGTCCACTCGACACAAACTAACATATGGTTTAATTTTATTTCAATAATTTGCTTGCCCGTAGGGGTCTTTAGCAGTGGGAGGAAACCGGAGTGCCCTGGGGAAACCCACGAGGCTGAGAAGGCGCCCCTATCTCCATGCCACATACGTTCACATATCAATAAGAACAGCTTCTAGTCGTTTGGGTGAGATCAAAAACAGTGGTCCTGTGTACGCCATGGTGTGCGCATAGAAGATCCCTTGACAGTTGGAATTCAATTGTCCAGGTAAAATTACCCTCATAACACAAATGTTTAAATATAATGGTATTCAAGGAATTTATAACTATCTCCATTAAGATATCTTACTCAAAGAAGGCCAGTGTTTAGATTTTCGATAGTTAGTTGTATTTTGAATATATTATAAAAAATTGATTACATTTATTGTTTTGATGAGCGTGGTATTTTCTCCCTAAGTCGGAAGTACTGTATGCACCTCGAAAAACAATCCCCATTGTATATTCAACTGCAGGCAAAAGATATAAACCGTAAGATAATATCCTTAAGAATTTTTTCAATGGTTATGCAACACTGTTGCGATGGTTCAAAGCACATTTTTTACAAGAAGTTCTTTAGAATTTGAATTCATTTTGTTAAGCAAACATATTGATCATCTTTAGTGTTGTATCTAAAAGGCATGGCGGAAGCACTTATGTTGTTTTTATTCTGAAATGCAGGCAAGCCACCCTTAGAGAAATGAACTATATAGCAACATTGATCTTTGTATTGTTATTATGATCATCTTTATTCTGTCATCCTCATCCTTCTCTCTGTAATCAATCAATTAGTTGATCCCAAGGTTTGATTCTATAGTGACGCGATTGCCAAAGAAGAGCTCTTGATCTGTTAGAAATTTAATCGCATAACTGAATCACCAAAGCTCTTCACATGAATAACTAACAAAACCTTTCAGCATGTATTGAACTGTTTCTCGGAATTCTATAGGGAACTATTAATTTAAAATGTAGGTGAAGAGACCTATCCACAAGGATATTACATCTCGCATGTAAGAAGATTATTGATTGGTTAATCTATGGGCAATGATTCAATCAGTTGTTATTTAATTGAAGATATTTTCTCCTTGGATTTACATCGACAATCTGTTTAAGTTGGGCAAAGAAGACGACGATCTTGTTACATTGTCAATTTACAGGAATATTAAAGAGTTTGATGAAAGAATGAAAAAAATCGATCTTCATTATTTGTATTAAAGTACCTCTAGTAGCCAATCATTCATATAAAAAACCTTAGTTGGAGAATCCTACTAAATATTAGAACCCGGAACTCTTCATGCAAAAACCATTGATGTAGAATGCTCGATTGTATTTGAACGCATAACAGCCTTCAGATATTAGAGGTTGGAACACTTCTTGAAATAATTGTCGTTGTAGAATATTCAAATGTATTTGAACGCATATAACAGTGTGCTAAACAATAAAACTTGAAACACTTATTGGTCCTTTTGAATTTGTGAACTAAATAAACTGATCTACATATTCATTGTCATAAAAATTAGTATCTTGTTATTCTGTAGTTCGTTAATACAGTCTTATCTTTTATAAATGACTGTATGCGTATTATTGTTTCCATTTGGGTTATCTAAATGGTCTGTGTACTGTTCAACCTTTAGTATTACTGTTCTGTTATCGGTTGGTCGGTTAAACCCCATCTCTCTCTCTCTCTCTCTCTCTCTCTCTCTCTCTCTCTCTCTCTCTCGCTCTTTTATTAATGGCTGACCAATGTTAATCAAAGTGTTATCATATGTTACACTATTTAGTCTTTTTAGGGACAATTGGATAATGGTTATTGATTGATATGTTGCCACACTACAAATTATAGCCAAAGATGTGTTTACACGCTACAATCTAATTATATATGTAGTAGTTCTATCATAATATGTAATCAATGGTAGTTCTATCATGATGTTTTACTTAATGGTTGTTCTGTCATGATGTTTTAATCATGATGTTTTAATCAATGGTTGTTCTAGCATAATGTTTTAATCCATGGTCTATCATGAAATATAATAAATGGTTGTTCTTTCATAATGTGCAACCAATGGGTGTTCTTTCATAATTTGCAACCAATTGTTGTTTTAACCATAACATATATATATATATATTAAATATTAGTTCTATCATAATATGAAATAAATAGTAGTTCATGTTGTTTTAATCAATATTTGTTTATATATTGGACATAGTTTGATTAGGATCAGCCAAGGTCATGACAGGAGAAATGACCAGTCACATGTCTACTGGTGTGTACCCCCCCCCCCCATTGTGAGACTCAATGGTTATTCCACCACAAAGTATAGTTTATTGTTGTTCCACAATCCACAATAAAGTGTAATAAATTGATTGTTGTTCCACCTAAACTATATAGTTGATAGTTGCTCTACCATAAAAGTATTGCCAATGGCTGTGCCACTTTAAAATATTTAGACAATAAAATATATAATCAATGGCTTTCCAACATAAAGTATAATAAATGCTTAACAATAACGTATAATCAATGATTTTCCAACTATGATTCTTATAGCAAAAAGGATAATTGTAAATAAAAATTTATGATCAACTACAGGTACATCATATTACAAAAATTATCAATAGCTGACTTCTCAAACTTGAAATGTTGAAGATCATATATAAAATGTCATATGCATTATGAAATTGAATAAGAACATTAATAATTATAAAATTTCTCTTTTGATTACTGGCTTAATGTATTTTGAAACCCAATATTTAAAGTAACTTGAGATGTAAAACATATCCTCTTAAGACAAATGGCACTCTTGGTAATTTATGATGAGGTGAAAAAAATCAACAAATCTCCAATATTTTTGTGAAGTTCAAATTACAATATGACATTAAATACATAACATGTTTTTTTATTTTGATACTAATAATTTAAAATATTAAACATACATTATGCAGGAGCTTAATCTGCCTATTGTAGGTCTTTCTTCAGGCCTGAAATGTTATCTAAATTATTGATTAGACATTAATTAACTTATTCAAACCATAATCAACTCTCGATGTCAATGCTAGTCTGTGATATTTACTGGATTAGGATCTGATTTGCTGTTCAACTTTCATTCATGATTTAATCATGAAATGGATGATTGAGATGATGTTTTTTATCGTACCGACTTCAGTAATGATTATTGAGGCTAGGTTGAAAATTCAATTGCTAAAATCTTGGTTCAGAGTGGATCAATTTGACTGAAATTTTCAACAAATTCCCTTTACGTTTTTTTGTTTTTAACGGTATAGTGATAACTGACAGCTCTTTATCTAATCTCCCATAATGTATCTTTATGTGTTCTGAATAAGAATGAAAGAAGTACTATACCAGCGGTAAATTTAGACTTATGGTAGATGAGCTGGATGTTGAAGCAAGATGGTATAGAATAATGATACATTTATACTTGCATGTAGTTATAGAATAAAAACAGAACTCAGTGGTCAGTTTCTATCTATATATTTTATAAGAAGGGATGAATGTCATATTTGGCCTCTGCATTAAAATGAATGTTGTGTTTCTACCAGAATATTAGGATACAAGAGGTGTGTTACATTTTGGCGTGAATTAGGATTAGACGGGGGAAGGGAACAATGTGTTTTTGACAACTAATGTTATACATACCATGTAAAGTTACAAATTATAATCCATTACTATATGAAATTATTAATATAATTACTAATCTTAACATGTAAAAATAGATATTCTAACACATTTTCCTTTTGAAATGTCCTATAATTGTTCTTGTTTGTAACATTCCATACTCAGTTACTCACCCTTTGTGCACATGGTTGTAAATAAACAAGGTTTTGATGAAACCATTCAACAACAGACAATTGAACCCTCTAATGAACTAAGGATCAACTTCAGCTTGTACCAATGAAATCTGTTCAATTTTACCCAGCCTGTATAAGACAGATCAAGATTAAAACGTTATTGTTAATGCTCAGAAGACATGTACGCACAATTTTCTCTTTAAATGATCCACCTCTGAGAATTCTTTCTTCGATTGGTTTTTGGAAACTTCTCTCCATGGAGTACAGTGACGTAACAAATCATGTTCAGCTACTACTATATAGCAGCGGTTGCCTATTGAGTCAAGTGATTGGTTTAGGAGATCAAACACGGAATCTGTACGCACAGTGTTTGTTCTGAATGTGAACCCTGGCTAATCGCAACTGATCTTACTGATTTTTAGAAGCTGTTTATCACTTGAGCAACTGAGAAGGTAAACAATTTCTTAAGTCTTAAAGATTTCGGCTATCTGATGTTGTTTATATATGTCCATGTCTGATGAACTTCGACACTATCATGTTTTGTGAATGTAACAGATTTCGGCATTCATTGATGTTTGGCGATAAATGTCTGGCGGTTATAAATTGTTGGTATGTATAATAATTTGTATATATAAATGCCGTGCCAGGTGCCTTTTTTGAGTGCTGTTTCAGTATTTTGAAGTCATTGTACACTTATTAATGCAGGTTATTACTCAAAGATATTCTTTCGCATTTTTTGATGAATTTGAAGTTGTGACTAAGGTTACTGGACAATGGCATTTAAACAGGTCTGGATCTTAATTACATTTCATTAATAGTGGTTGAATGATGCCAAATTTGAAAGATTCTTGAATTAAACCTTATTGAAGACTTTGATTGGCAATCGGGTGGATGACGGGATGAAATAGGTCAATTTATTGTTTGTCTTGTACTGAAAGCTGATATGTCTAGGGGAACTGTGTGGCCAAATGGTTTAATGTGTGCGCTATAAATCATAATGTTTGTCATTGAGTCAAGGATTAGGGTCGCCTGTCTAACCTCATGGGTTTTCTCTGGGTCCTCTGGTTTCCTCCCACTGCTAAAGATTGGCCCATTTCGACAATTGAATTAAGACAGGAAATCACTCTCTGAGTATGTGATTGTGGGTTTTCTGTTTTGTAATTTACGTTGGTATCTTTGTAAGTAAGTAACAATTAACTTTTAAAATCTAAAACCAGTTATTATTAAAGTAGATGTATATACCTATAGTCAATATTTGACATCGTAAGTAACAATTAACTTATAACTGAAACAAATTATATTCAATGGATATACACTTGTATTCAATATCTGATCTGATATTGTTAGTAATAATTAACTTACCTGAAACAAGTTAATTTCAGTGGATATCTTATACCTATATTAATCAATATATGACTTACTTACTTTCTATGTATGTGTATCTATTAGCACCTATATATACCACTGCTGTCATTAGTCAGACAGCAAGAAATACCAAGGTTATTGACACACGTATCAAAAGGTTTAGACACTAGTTTAAAAATCTAATGAGTAGCCCCTAGGTATATGGACAGATTGACAGGGGGAGGGGGGCATAGAGAGAAATGGAGTTAACATCCTCTCAACACAAACTAAGTCATTTCGGGATTAACACATGGTTCAATTTTATTTAAATAATTCACTTATACATTGGGGCTTTAGCAGTGGAAGGAAACTGGGCCCACAAGGTTCAAATAATGGTACAGGCAATGTGCCAAGCGAACATTATTTAAAGTAGTTGAAAAATGGACCCGTGTGACAATTTCATTTAAATGCTCTTGCTGTATAGTGTCTGTATTTTAATTTGTTTAATGGTCTCGTCCAAGCCATTCCATAACTTTTAGAAATAGCTTTCGTGCGATATCAATATAATGTCTTGCCCTCGACCATTAAACCATACTTTATGATCAATGGTTTAAATAATATACCATAGTTTTCAATTTGACCTGTCTTTAACCATGTAACCCTTCTACTGTTGGTCACTGTGGTTTACAGAATGCTTCCATTTCTATGGAATGTAGTGTACGTGATGACCTGTTGACCTTGCTCCAAGTGACGAAATATTTAAGTTAATTGGATTTGTTGTGTAATAATGGAAAGTCAGATAATCTATTATAGCTGATGACTTATATAATTAGTTAGAAACCACATTCAAATAAACGAAATAGTTTATATATTTTGTTTTAATCATGTACATTATTGGTATAGAGAGCCATGGTTTAACGTCCGCTCAACACAAACTAGGTCATTTCGGGACTAACATATGGTTTAATTTTATTTCAATAATTCGCTTGCGCATAGGGGTCTTTAGCAATGGAAGGAAACCGGATTGCCAGGAGGAAACCCACGAGGTTGAGAAGGCTAGTTCACTAACCAGGCGATCATGGGTTTGATCCAAGTTCCACAGTATTTTCTAATCTGGTGTTGTCAAATTAAACACTTCCTGTGATTCAAAGGATGATAGATTTATTAATAACCGACAATGATATCATCTGTTATACATGTATAATAATAGAGATTTTATATCCACTTGACACAAACCAGGTGATTTCGGGACAAATGTAACATTCAATTTTATCTCATTAATTCACTTGCGAGTAGGAGTCTTTAGCTGTGGGAGGAAATCAGAGAACCTTGAGAAAACCCATGTGGTTGGAAATTCAACCCTACTCCTTGTCACATACAAGTGGGGAATCAAAGCCAGGTCACTTGGCATGAATATATGTTACATTTACACCACCATTACTGCTTGTATCAGTATATCCACATCCACCCCCTTCCATTGATATTAATATCTCGTCTTACTATGTAGGCTTTTTACAGTATCTTTTACTGTGTCCTATATTTATAATAAGACACTGTAAACGTGCTGGTGAGTAATGATGCAACTGAAGCATGAGCATTTGCCCAACATAAGAAAATCAATGAGCCCATAGAGGTCCTGATTACTTTAGTTTACAGTGAACCCCAGACACAAGGGGTAAAAATCAAAAGTAAGGTAACGGCTTTGAGTCAGATTTAGTCCAATGTAAGGCTGTTTGGAACGAAATCTGGCAGAGTGTAGTCTGAGACAAATATGGTCTGCTCTGATGCACCTATGTGGACCTTCACAGTGGTAGCTCTACAGAAAGTTTGGTGACTTAGACAAGAAGATCTGCCATTGAATCAGGTGGCATGGGTTTGGTCCAATGCTTCTACATGACAAGGAGTAGGGTCACCTGCCTAAACTTGCAGGTTTTTTCAAAGGCTAATGAAGTCAGACATACGCCAAACAGTGTGCCAATGGTTCTTTCATGTACACAATTCTGAAGAACTTTCTCGGCCAAGACTGAAAGCTAACCTTGACACCTTGTAGTTAGAAACCAGCAACTAAGTGGACATTTAACCTTATTTCTTGTACTGGAATGGGTTTGATCCAAGGCTTCTACATGACAGACTAGTTAATGAAGACAGACATATGCCAAACAGTGTGCCAGGACAGTGGCACTTCCACACTTATTTCGAATTGCAACTGCCAGGACCTCAGGTTGTTTTTTTCTTTATCTTACTCAAACATACTGACAAGGGGGAAATGATAGCAGAAAATACTGAGGAACTTTCTCGGCCAAGACTGTCAGTTAATCTTGACACCTCCTAGTTAGGATATTTAACCTTATTTCTTGTACTGTCTCTTTAAAACCGTTTTAGATTAATCTGTATCAGGCCAGGTCATCTAAATGTTATTGAATCACTGCAATGAGACTTCTAGATAATGTCTTTTCCTTAATGATGTTTGTAATTTATATTATCTCTCGTCTCTATTTGCAGACATGTTATGTTTTTGTCTCAATGGTCAATAATGAGAGAATGATCTCCATTGATGTGTAGGATTAAACATGATTCTATGTTGCACATGTTCATATTTGTTGTAGGACAAGACACGTTGCTGGAGAAAGAAAGAATTGCTATGAATGCATTACAATCATGTGATCGGGGGATGTAATTACTAGTTTTAGTCCATATTTGGTTGTTCAAGATATTCCTACATATATAGGGGGGTTGGGATGGCCTAGTGGTCTAGAATGCCGCACTTCGACCTCTAGCTGGTCGGTCACCTCTGGCTTGCGGCTGTGGTTTCGATCTCTGGTGTGAGCGTATGTGGCATGGAGATAGGGGACGCCTTTTCAACCTCGTGGGTTTCCTCCGGGCGCTCCAGTTTCCTCCCACTGCTAAAAAACCCCTACGCGCATGCCAATTATTGAAATAAAATTAAAAACCATATGTTAGTCCTGAAATGACCTAGTTTGTGTCAAATGGACGTTAAACCCCATTTCTCTCTCTCTCTCCCTATGTGTATATAAAATGTCACATATGATAAATAAATGATCAGTTTGTTTACGACAATAGATTCTCCTTTAAGAAAAAGATATGAAATCATTGAGATAAAAGTGTGATTTATTATACCAGAGATAAAAGTTCTACTTGAAGCATGTCAGTGTTTCTTTTAATAATATTCTCATTTTAAAATGAATAGGATATCTGAGCTTTTACTGAGATAAACTAACATCGTCCATGTTTACAATTGACTGCTGCCATTTCTGGAACCTTCAAGTGATCAGATCTGCGATGTCAGATTGTTTGTCATTGTTTTTCTTTCATTCTTAGCACATCTCACATATTGTGAAAAAAATAATCCGTATTAGATAGAAATACAAACAACTGATTGTCGATTATTTCAAATTCTGAACCATTTTATTTCAATTTGTTTGATGTTATGTTTGTGATGATACTAGAGTGGGATGTTGGATGGCATTAATGATAATATCACAAATTGTCAAACTGTGAAATTAATCAGATTCCGTCAATCATACAATATTTTATCAGTTAATAACACGATTATGGATTTTTTTTTTCGTCGTGTGGATTACTTCGGTCTGATGTTAGATCAATACATGATAAAATGTGTCAAGCATCGTGACTTAAATGAACAATATTTGGATTGTAGCCATCGGCGTGTCGTGGATAAAGAATAAACACACAAGTCTAATACATTTAGTTCCTTGTAAACTTTATTTGATACCATAAATCCCATAATGTTAAAATTTTGTGATAGGTTTCGGAGGGGATTGTCAATCATTATTGAAATTTAGGTTTCACTGGATAACACAATAAATTGTTAAAGATACTCCTCAAATATTTCTGAATGAAAGACAGAATTCAGATTAGAATTAAACATTAGAGGTCT
This sequence comes from Patella depressa, assembly GCA_948474765.1. Classification (NCBI taxonomy): domain Eukaryota; kingdom Metazoa; phylum Mollusca; class Gastropoda; family Patellidae; genus Patella; species Patella depressa. Next base: position 16,553,042 of record OX419720.1, read on the forward strand.
TATTTCTACATGTAATAACCTGCTCATTTTACTCTGAATCACTAGAATTTAATTGAAAAGAAACGAAGATCCGAGTAGGCGGGTCAATTTAAGATAGTAGAGTAAGAGCATTAAACTACAGCCTTCATTTAGCTCATGCCAGCTGAAGTGGTTGATGGTTAGAATCAGAATCAGATTATGGCAGGTTCGAATCCCAGCATGGGTTAATAATAACTTTCATGATTTTTCTAGCACAATTGTTAAGGGTGACAATGGAAAGATGTCTATAATAGTCAGTTGGATGGGATTAAAAATGAATGATAACAAAGTTGATGCTATAAAGCATGATTTTTCTAGCACAATTGTTAAGGGTGACAATGGAAAGATGTCTATAATAGTCAGTTGGATGGGATTAAAAATGAATGATAACAAAGTGGATGCTATAAAGCATACTCTTATTTCAATTTCCAGTTGTCAGGGGATCTTAAATGGACTGCCAATGGTGTACACAGGACCTCTGGAATCAAGCTGCGACCTCCTAGTTGGTGAAACAGCACAAAACTCATTGAACCGCCATGGTTCTCCTTGGTAAAGCCCACATAAAAGTTGTGAGTTCGACTGTATCTTAAGATTTTGCCTTATGTTAATAGCAAGCACATTCTTTTGTGATTCAAGAACTAGAGTGTGTGTTCGGTAATTACCCTGAAAGTACAATGGAGTTTAACAAAAAACATAAGAAAAAATACAGTACAAAAAGTAAACAGTTTGATAAATTAAAATACAGTTTAAAAAGTAAACGTTAGATAAATTAAAATTATGAATTGTAAGTTTACATCATACTACTTTATATCAACCAGGCAAATACAGGCAGCCATTCAATGTGAGCCTGACAAGGACAGCTGTCTAGTTGTTCAGATGGGACGAAAAACCGAGAACCCATTCACACGTAAAAGATCCCTTGACAGTTGGAATTTGATAAGAGTAAGCCATAGTGCCGTTGTGCGGAAAAAATTTCCGTTATAACACACGGTATGGTGTATGCCCATCGTCATTAGCCTAGTTCGGAGTAGGGCATTAAACCCCATTTCATTTCATTTCATTTCATTTCATTTCATATATTTACATATATACAATGTCCCATTATATTTTTCATTGTTTTATAAAAACTAGAGAACCGTAGTGACTCAGTAAAAAAAAGTATGTGTACTCCATAGAATGGTATCCCATGTAGTTTTTTTATGTTGACTATTGTATTGACAGCCCTGATGATCAAAACAAATACGCTACTGAAAATATCAATAGTAGTCATGTTTTGTAGGTTTTATTGTCTTATATGTCAATAGTAGTCCTGTTTTGTAGTCATGTATTGTCTGAATAGCGTACACACAGATAAAAAGGAATGTTTTACGACTTTTTTGATAAAAAACGTTCATTTTCATATTTTTGCTTAACAAAGAATCTTTACAACTCAATGATAGCAATTCTTCTAGCTCTAATTGTTGTAGCGATTAGGTTCTCGAGGATCTGTTTCAATTGTCAATATACTATGGTCTATGAAAACACCACCGCCATGATATGAAAGGAGATCAATACTATAAAAACAATAGTTTTACACTGGACACACAATCCATACACTATCCGAGGTGTTCACTTCTGACATTTAAAAAGAAAATGAAAATTACACATTTCAGCCACAACCATACCCAGTAACCTGAACATTATTCTGTTAACAGGAAAATAGAGTTGGTAAAAGGAGGTGTTACAAAATGTCAAATTGGTAACTTTAAACTTTTTACATTCAAATAAACTGTTTCATCTTGCACTTAGTGACTTAATGTACTAGGCTAATTATTTATTCCATCAGAAGAACCGATCATGTTGAAAAGTGGGTTTTTTCCTTCTCTTTTGATTGTTTGTTGTATTCCCCAGGCCATTTGTTTTTTTAGATGGACCTATCAAAATTGAAAACTAGACAGGATAGTTGGACATAAAAGTTACTAAATTAACTTCAACATGCACAAAATGGATGTGCAGCCTTTTATCTGTTTTTTGTTTAGCCTTTAGATATAGATTTAATATTTTATATGCTTAAATTATTCCTACTATCTTATTGTTTCTTGAAAAACTGAAGATCATGCTATCATACTTTTTAAAAAAAAACACAAGTTCTTACTATCGTATTGTTTGTATCAAAACAGAATTTCATTCTCTTATATTGACTATCATATTGTTTCTATAAAAACAAAAGTTCTCACTATTATACTGTTTCTAGAAACAAAATAGGATTTCTTACTAGCATCATACTATTTCTATTATCTAACTGTTTCTAGAAAGACAGAAGTTCTAGCTACTATACTATTTCTAGAAATCCTGTTTACTGAAAAACAGAAGTCCCCTTACTATATATACTCTTTATTGAAAAACATAAGTTTTTACTACCATATGGTACTGTTTCTGGAAAAACAGAAGTTCCTACTATTACTAGAAGCAAATATGTCAATAAAAGTTGTTAAATAAAGAAAATAATAGAAGGATCTTTAATTGAGAGTCATTGAATTCTTATGAATAATTGACATATCAAAATTGATTCAACTGCAGCAAGATTATTAACATGTCACTCCTTATTGCTGACTTGTACTGTTATTTCTAAAATTTGTAAAATATGAGAACTTAATCTTCTTTTAGGACACCTATTTTGAATTCTTTGATAAACTTTTCCAAGCATGATTTCAGGAAGCATATAGCGGTACAGAGAGTTGATGAATCGTGCCTATTGTGTCTGTGTGTCTTCTATAGCACTGTGGCTAAAAGTTGTGTATAGATGTAGATTTAACACACATAAAGACAGAAAATAGGACAGGATATCGACAGCCAATTTTGCAATCCTTTATATCTGAAATCTACAGATACGTCAAGTCAACTTGACAATTTGAGTACCGTTATATAAGAAGAACATCATTAAAAGCATCATTTCAATTTATTTCAAAGAGAAAATCTGCTACATGTAACTAAGTTCCCTTACCTACATGGCTGTTTATAGAGACGATCAAATAATCAATTTAGTACTGCTCCTAATTATAACTAAGATCATCAACTCTTCTATCAAACTTGGTACAGTATCTAATTCGTAAAATATGCTTGTACCACAGCAACCTGTTTCACAGAGAATTACTAACGAATTATCCCTGTAACGGATGGCTGTCTAAAACACGTGCGTTGACTTGCACGCCTCGTAGTCATTGGCTCAACGGCTCGTGCAATGTTTACTTATCACCTAACTGCTTCGGGCAAAATGATGCATTTTACTCATTTTAATACCCATTTACACTAAATAGGAAATATTTTTTAACTACAAATACTTCAAACGTCTTTATTTATTTTTCTTTTACCTCAAAAAAATGTTTGAGAATTTAATTTGTCGGAGTAAAAAAGTTAATATGCCGTACTCATTAAGCCCCGTCGATTGTAGTGGCCAAGCGAATATTCACTGCGGGATCAGTTTGGTACCACAGCACTGATAAAGAACCCAGCCTAATTCGTTTTTTTAGATCTGTTCTGATTTTGGGGTATATCATATTCAATTGTCAATTGAAACAAATCGAATTTGATCTGATTTTGTTCCCCATATGAAATATTTAATAATATAAATGAATGCTATCAACTAATATTAGAAAATAGATAAACAGATATATAGAATTTGACAGATTCACATTATCAAGAAATCTGAAAATGCACCAATTCATTATCGACTAACCATAAAAGAGTAGGTTAATTAATTAACCACAACGGTATATCAATGGATTAACCGCGCCAGTATATCAATTAACCACACAGTATATCAATCAATTAACCATGACAGCATATCAATTAACCATGCAGTATATCAATTAATTAACCAGAATAGTATACCAATTAACCACATTGTGGATCTGAGGGTATATCATCAATTCTGTTCTGTTTAATTCTGTATCTGAAGTTATATCATTAATTCTGGATCTGAAGTTATAAATCTTTCAAGTCTGAATCTGAAGTTAGAAATGACACCTAACATGCACTGAAAATCATAATTTGACCCATTATCCTTTATTAATGTCACAAGAATTATTAAATCATGATGTTGAATCTAATATTGTTTTCATGTTGTTTCTCAACATACATGATTCGCCTCTTGTACAAACGGCATAAAAAATAAAGTGTTAATCCCAACCACATGTATCGCACATTGTATACTGATCCTTGGTAATCACTGATGACACGTACAATAGACACTGACATGTACAAAATTCAAATAAATGTTTTCATAATGAGTGTTTATTCTCTTTTATCCCCAACAAGATACGACCAGAAAGCAAATCAATCACTTTGAAAAGCGATTTGTTTACTCTATGAAGTCACGGAATTAAGGCGTAGCTAGTTTTTTATTGTTAGTTTTTTTGATCCTGTTCACCGGGGCTTGTCAATCTATATGACAAATACTTGTATGTAGGAACCAGTTGAATGGTTCTGTTGACTAAAGCTTTAGTTAGAGCTTGGCTTTACATAAACACTTTTCATTGGTACTACTTGATGTCAACTGTTCAGGGCATGTGATAAACTCTTAAGCTTAATCAATGATGAACTGAGAAGCTATCCAATATAAGGTCTGTATGATTTATCTTGACGTAAATGTACTTGTATTATTTGCTGGACCTATGTCACTTTAATCAAATTATGTATGTTTTGAAAGATACAGCTTTCTTTCATTGAAGAAGTTCATGACCAAGATCAATAAGGAATGTTCAATTTATTTAATATAAGATAAGATCAACTTAATGACTTGAGTGCGAAATCAACTATTGTGATCCAATGACCCAATGAGTTAATTAAAATGCAGGAATGTAAGGCTGAGTTGAGATGAGTGATAAGCAGATTTGTTACAGCTGAGTTATATAAGAGTTTAAAAGGATTTATTTTATCTCTTTAGTATAGAAGGTAAATAAATAAAGTTTAGTCTAGTAGAAAATAGAGATTAGGATCAGACAGATTGTTTTATTCATAGACCATGAAACGCGATTAAATCATCTAATTGATCTTGAATTGTTTCAATGGTATTTATTAATTGAACTGGAAATATATAGAACATATAATTCTATGGCGTACAATTATACTGTTGACAACTGATCGATGTTTCAATTCTCTAGTCTTTATCAAGCAATGGTAAATTGTGTTTTCTGGAGAAAAAGCTTTTACTGCTTAGCCCAGTATTGCCATCCATACAGATGCGTTCAACCAGGTTTTATTTCATGGGAGCCTCGGTGCCTAAGTAAGTAATATAATGGCTCACTAACCAGGAGGTTTTGAGTTCGCTCCTGGTGTCGGTCAAGGAAATCAGGATTTTCCAGGGCAGGCAAGAAGGGTGTCTAGTCATTCGGATGGATCAAAAACAAGGTCCTTTGTAGTTAAAAGCCGTTGGCATTCAATTTAAGAATAAACATTTTTTTTATCATTAATCATGATCATATTCCTGATACACTCCCAATAAGCATAGGTACGTTTTCTATTCAGTCATTGATATCATCTTTATGTTAAAGGGTTTCAATGCCAATGCTCACATAACTATTCATTGCTAAAATAATATATTTAAGGAGACCGGGGGAGTTGGACTTTTTTCTTTAATTCTTTGTGTATTAGTAGAGTATTTGTTTATCTGTAGCATTTGATTTGCTTAATTGGAAATACTTATTTTGGAGACCCAGTAAAATATACGTTTTCTCTATAACGTTCTTCTGATTTTCGTAAGATTAAAGATGGAAACCAATGCGGACTCAGTGTGGATAAGACACTTCCTCACCAGGCGGTATAACTTCAGTGCAAACGGACATTAAATAAAGCTATTTCACACACTATAAAGAATCCTAGTGGAAATGTCACTCTGTAATAAACGGTAATTGTATTTTATAGGTAATAAACAATCCTAGTCAAAATGTCACTCAGTAATAAACAGTAATTGTATTTTATAGAATTATGTTTTGTATATTGATCTGGAATATGAAAGATGTTTTTTATTACATTTATATGGCAGTTTGAATGTTTTCTTCAATGAGAAATGAGAACTAATATTATTTATAGTGTAAGTATATGAAACAAGTAAATAGAATTGGCTGGGAAGAAAAACAGATTGTAATTCCGAGAGAAATTTGATATTTTAAAGAAAATGCAAGTGACACTTCCAATCTGATTAAAACACATATCCTATTTGGTTTTGTTTTTTTATAGTTCAAAATTTCATTTTACTTGTATTCACAATTCTAGGATATGGAAGAGAGAGAGAGAGAGAGAGAGAAATGGGGTTTGTTCACTCGACACAAACTAGGTCATTTCGGGACTTACATATTGTTTAATTTTATTTCAATAATTCGCTTGCGCGTAGAGGTCTTTAGCAGTGGGAGGAAACCAGAGTGCCCGGAGGAAACCCACGAGATTGAGAAGGCGTCCCTCTCCCCATGCCACATACCGCAGCCGTAAGCCAGAGGTGACTGGCCAGCTAGAGACCAAAGGGCGGCACTCTAGACGTCTAGGCCATCCCAACCCCCCCAGTATATGGAAGAGTTGTTATGTAAGTCATGTTCTGGTTAATGTAAGGGATTAGCCAGTGAAAGGGTCCTTTATGGCATGTTCTTGCGATGCGATGCACAGAATTGTGGATAAACCACTAGAAACGTCAATGCTGGTTGATAAATCAATGTCTGACATCATTGGGTCAAAAGCCACTCGTATGACCTCTGACACGACCTCCCACAACCGGTCAGATCTTCATGTAGTGTCGGCCATCGAAAGTATATAGAAACAAAATGAAATGTAGATCTGTATTGTGATCAGATCGATGAAACATCAAGCCTTTAACTGAATTCTTTTCACCAAGTAGTTAAAGTCTATGGTTAGCTTTTAATAGTAAAGTAAAATTTCTATCATAAGGCTGCAGGTCATAAAGTGCAGAAGCTCCAAAACTATGGATAGGCTTCCTTGTAATTTACACACCAGCCAATCTGTAGCTATTTTTAAGAAGAAATTGAAATTTCATTTATTTGAACAAGTTTTCGATTAACAATCATTTACTTCTATGTTGTATTTTATGTGTTCTGTGTTGATCATTCATCGTATAAAGGAGCTAAATCGCTAATATTTGGTTCCTAGAAGTTGACACAAATGGGTCGCAACACATATAATATGAATGTATATAATAAACTGATTTACATTCAATCATTTCTGTTTTCACTCTTAATTTCCAATCAATTAAATTCGTAGAAATACACAAGAAGTCTCAATTGAGTGGCAATCTCTAGCGTCCAGTTACTCCAGTCTATACCAAAAGTATTTATCGCATAAGAGCTCCATATAAGAAAATGGCGTCATCGATTGACTTACTCATGGATATTTTTGTCTTAAAAATTGGATATCAGAAGCCCATCTTTTCCCGGTTAAATCACACGGTCAATGTTGATTTAAATTGAGAAATAGTTTTGAAGTGTGGAAAGATTTCTAATGTTCTAAAAATTTTGAAATACCATTTGTGAAGATTATGAAATAAAAGTGAAATGTTGAAATATGGCCGATATTATATGATATGTAATATAGTAGCATATATTGGATTAATCAAACTTATAGTCATTGAAAGTGTTGTCATATTCAATATATTAGGTTAAGTTTATGTTACTATTTATAGTATATGATCTATTCCACCATTGAATGTATAGTATTGTCAACATATTCATTCATACATTGACAACAACATTATTTACGAACAAGACAGGATATGAATGGATGTACAACTTGTGGTTTAAAGTTTTACTAATGGATTAATGTAACGTATGTATAGTTTTTCAACCCCTGTAAAAGAATAACAAGCCTTGGCCCATATATTTGTCATAGGTGGTGTGTACACGTGACTGGTGTAACGTTACAGTTAATGAATTTCATGGAGTCAAGTGGTTTAGTCTTAAGGGTCAATTGCGGAACCTTGTGTATGTTTGCTCCAAAATTACGTAGTTTATGTTGAGATAGAACACTTGGTTTAATTATTGTATGTGGAGTAGATTTCTAGGATCGAGCAGAGTTCATTTTTTTTTTGAAGGGGTGGATGACCAAATGGTTAACATGTGCGTGCTGTATCAAAAGATCTGTCATTGAGTCAACTGACATGGTTTCGATTTCAAAGTTGTACGAGACCAGGAGTAGGGCTGCCTGCCCAACTTCGTGAGTTTTCTCCATGTGCTCGCTCAGGATAATTCCTCCCTCTGCTAAAAACCTATACGCATAAGCGAACTATTGAAATAAAATTGAACCATGTTAGTCCCGAAATGACTTAGTTTGTGTGAAAATGACATTAAAGCCCATTTCTCTATCAGAAAGAGTACGAATGGAGAATAAAGTCTGCTCGATACACAACTAAGTCATTTGGGGCTAACATGGATCAATTTTATTTCAATAGTTTGCTTGTGCGTACAGGTCATTAGCAGTGGGAGGAATCCTGAGGAACTGGAGAAAAACCACTAGGATGGACAGGTGTGGGATCACAACCATGCCAGACCTTATGATCTAAAATGCCCTCATTAGACCTGTAGACTACCCAACCTCTCATGGTTTTGATGGACCTATGCCATGAATTATATATTGATATTACAATATGAGTAAAGAATTGCGTAAAATAAAAGTGAATTGCATTGTAGTATTAATTTTACAACAATTTCTGATGATATTCCTTTTTTTTTCTAATTGGTCATTATGATGAATGTGGTAAAAGAAGATATTAATAATGAACCTATATAAAGCCATTTGCCTACAGAGTACACAATGTCATGTGCTGATTTCAATATGTTCATTATATCTTATGGGATTAGGAAGTCATATTTTCACATTAAGATAACAACATCAATATTGATAAAAATGAACCAGTATTGAATACTTATTTTTGTTTTTAATCTTGAATACTATGGTTTAGTCCTTTAATCAGGGGGGATCATAGTTTTTAAGTGGGTAAGGCGCTGGCCCGCTCAACTGGAGGTCGGATGTTCAATCCCGGCATTGGCCGATAAAGTTCAACCAGATTTTCAAATATGGTTCTCCCTTGTCAGTGATGCAGGACGGAGGGTCTGACAAGGAGAGCTGTCTAATCTAGTCATTTGGATGGGACAAAAACTGAGGTCCTGTGTACACATTGGCGTACACATAAAAGATCCCTTGACAGTTGGAATTCGATATAAGAGTAGGCCATAGTGCCGCTGTCTGGGTAAAATTTCCCTCATATGCCCATCTTCATTAGCCCAGTTCGGAGCAGGGCCCTGTTTCACGAAATTTTAACTTAAGATAAAATCCAATTTTAGTAGATACTTCAATTTTAATTGGCTAAGCACTAAAATCAATCTAATATTATCCAATCAAATTACTAAAATTGGGATCTTATCTTAGTTAAAATTTCCTGAAATAGGCCCCAGAACAGTAGGACGTTAAACTCTATTTTATTTCATTTCATTTCCTTTAATCAGAAAGACATATTATTATATAGAAATAGGTTAGGGCCAATAAAGGTATTAGTATTACTAAAGCTTCTGTATATTGATTACAAAATTAGCAGGAAGTGAAAAATACACTATCATTAATATTATTGTATATAGTGATTAATTATCTCTCCACGTTTATTTCATTGTTGACATTTCTCGGTCAGTTTTACTAATGGTAAATGAGGATCTGTGACATTCATCTAATGGAAACTATTAGAAAATTTTATTTCTGCAAACATGACATGGTTATTAGCCTAAACATAATAAATAGATTTCTAAAAGCAAACAAAGGGAATTATAACTGATCATGGGTGGTCGATTTGAAGCATCAAGCTTAAAGTAGCAATATTGATTAAAAGAATCATCATCTTTAATCTTATTGGGGGTGGTTCAATGGTTAATGTGTGAAATCATGGGTTTTCTCCGAGTCCTCTGGGTTTCCCCCACCCACAGGCAAAGAGCCTTACATCAAGCTTAAAGTAGCAATTTTGATTTAAAAAGTCATCTTCTTTAAAGTTTTTGGGGGTGGTTCGGTGACCAAATGGTTAATGTGTGAAATTACAAGGTCTGTTATGGATTTTCTCTGAGTCCTCCGTTTTCCCACCACAGCTAAAGGTCCTAACATGCAAGTGAATTATTGAAATATAATGTAATTGAACTGGTTCGTTAGTTCAGAAATGACCTAGTTTCTGTAGAGTGGACTTTAATATACATATTCAACTATTGTAGATAAATCTCTATTCTTTGGAGATGTAACAGAGGTCAGAAAAACTGATTTATATTCAATTTTTTATTGTGAATTCTAATCAAACATGTTCGTTGAAATACTTAAGCAGTACTTGTGTCTGGGTGGTCCAACCTTCATCAGCAGTACGATTTAGTATTTGAGTTTCACATTGAGTTTTTGTCTCATTCACCGCATTGATGACCAGTTTTAAAATTATTCATTTTTTCTTAAATATTTGATATCAGGAGTCCATTTCTCCACTCAAAGACAACAATATCAATATTAACTTAAATGGACCAATAATTCATGTTGTATTGTGGAAAACTGCAGTGGATATTGAGTTAGACCTTTACACCCTTTAGAATTATTGCCGTTTTGGACAATATCTTCATTTTTTACAGCTATGTCTACACTAAAATTGAGAACCTGTAGAAAACCCACGACGTTGGAAATGAAATGAAATGGGGTTTAACGTCCTACTCTTTTGCACCTAACCTGGGCTAATGGAAGACGGGCATACGCCATACAGTGTGCTATGAGGGAAATTTTGCCCGGGCAGTGGCGCTACGGCCTACTCTTATATCAAATTCCAACTGCCAAGGAATCTTTTACGTGCACTCCAATGTGTACATGGGACCTCAGTTTTTCGTCCCATCCAAACAACTAGGCAGCTGTCCTTGTCAGTCCCTCCTTCCGCATCACTGACAAGGGGAAATCACGCCGGAAAAACGAGATGAACTTTCTCAGCCTATGCAGGGATGGACAGAGAACCCTATATCCATGACACGTAAAAACGGGAAATAGAAACCATGCCACTTGACTCAATGACTGACCTTATTATGAAACTTGAAATTAAAGCTTTAACCATTCTATCACCTAAGCCCCTTCAGAACCTGTTTAAATGTCAAGGTTAAAAATGAAAGAAAAACGTATATTAATCTCTGAATCACAAAAGTATTGTGTTTGTGTTGACATCTCCATTCTTCACTTTTCTTTAATTTGTGCGGCAAGATAAACATTAAAAACAATAAAGAGGAGTATCAGTACTTTATTATTTTATTCTCAAATATTAAAGATGGTCTCTAAGAGCAAGTGTACAGATTTCTTTATTTGTACTTACGTAATGATTAGATGTAAAATGTGGAAAGTTTTGTAATGTTGGATTTTGAAATACGATCAGTAAAGATTGTGAAATACGAGGGAGATGTTGAAATATGGCCAATATTTTATAGATATAGAATTGTGAGTTTATTGTTTTACTCTTCTGTACCAACCAGCAGCTAATGTAAAACGGGCATACGCCATGTAGTTAGGGTTACCATCTGTCACGGTTTTGGGGGTCCTTTTTGTCGTCCCGTCCTGATGCCTCTCACATGCCTAAATGTCCCGGTCTTTAAATCAGATGTTTATGTTTTTCAGTTGAAAATAATAACACGTAAAACACATAAACTAGTGATTAATATTACATCAGCACACCACTTTTTATCTAAATTGTTCAGTGCATAATACATGGACATCGGTTTTAATCTCATACAAATGACCAGATGCTTTCTTTGTGATAGGGAAACCAGGGTAGAAGATTCTTGTATGCTCTCAAGACTCAAGTATCGCCACCTGTAACTGAGAAACATAAATGTTTTATGCAAATTAAATATAAATCAACCACAACAAAACATGGACCCACATTCACACTTGAAATTAATTTTAAATCAATTATATCACAAAAAAAAATTGATCCACATTCACACCAGCTTGTGCGATTGTAAAGCGGCTTGAACAAAATCAATGTCAAATTTTAGAAGAATTAATTTTTAGTGTCACTCTTTGATTGGATGCTCCTATTCCCAAACTGCATCCCTGTCCCCTTGCCCATGCCCTACTGCACACACCCCTATTCTGTGATTCTACAAGGCCATCATCCCATTTGCTTCCCTTTCCTGATTACCACTGTAGCCATCTATTTTAATGAGAATTCCTTAATGCTTGTTAGACTATTGAATTAGACAAATGATCATGAATCAACTTGTGTTTAAGAAATAAATAACACTTTTTTTAAAATGTACCATTGTTTTTCTTTGATCTATTTGGTTTTCCCTTTGATATTAATTCAATTAGTCATTGCTAGAAGAGAATAAAGGCCAACTAATTTAATGATAAGGAAATACAATAGCACTAACAAGGTAAAGTGTACACATTGGCATTTAGAATTTGATATAAAATGTAGGCTGTAGCACCATTGTCTGAGCAAAATGTTCCTAATAATGCCTGTCTTCTTTAGCCCAATCAGTTCAGGACAGTTGGACAATAATCCCTATTTCAATTCCATGGCACTGATTTTGAAAAATACCTTTGTCTTTCATTGTTCGTGGGTTGAGTGGTCTAGTGGTTTAACATGTGAAACTATAAGGTCTGTCATTGAGTCAAGTGGCATGGTTTTGATACTCCACTTGTACGTGACAAGGAGTAGGGTCTCCTGTCCAAACTCGTGGATTATCTCTGATTGCTATAGACGCCTACCTGCAAGCTAATTATTGAAAGTAAAATAAAACCATATATATCCTAGTTTGTGAACACCAGAACTCATTTTTCTCTCCCATTGTTCTCAGACTCATTGTTCGGTTTTTCCTTTAATAAGAATTCCATTAGCGATTGTTAGACACGTGAATTAAGACAAATGAACGTAATGATGATTAAGGGAATACAATAGCACTATCAGTGTATTAGATAACGAACACATGAATTGGGTCTTTTAATCTATAAAACATTATCTACATCTCGACTAACCTAGTTATCTGAAGAGAAGGGTTCCAGACCATCGTTTCCTCCTGTGATCAATACTAAAATCTATTATAGAAGGTAAACATCCCGGTTCAGATGACAAGCTTACTGTTACAAATAAAATAAGGACCCGGATCAACAACAAACTAGGACGTCAGTGGGTCATTCTGACTTATAGTCATTTTCAAATATTTGGTTATGTCTATAGTGGCAATGAAAAGGGGGTATACCACATGACGCTACAACTCAGGTATCGTTTAGTTTTAGTGGGAGTTTTTGTATTTGATAGTTCTGTATTTGATCGTTAAAATTTGTAGAGAATCATCGAAAACTATTGGACTCCTATGGTCACGCGGAGTTTAAAATATTCTGCCTAGATTAGATAATACAGAAACTTCAGCTGCTAAAACAGCACAACTACATCATACATGGGGGATGGCTGAGATGGCCAAATGGTTAGTACATGACAAGGAGTAAGGTCTCCTGTCCTCTTGTGTCTTCTCCAGGTCCTCTGGTTTTTTCCCTCTCCTAAAGACCCCTATTATATATATTATAAACCTCATATCTCATTCTCTCCTATGATACCAAAGTTGCAGTGAAAGGTGCACGGATGATTATAAATTTCTTATTTTCATACACATTTTACTGTATAAACCATGAAAAACTCAGTGTGCTATAATTTTAACTTAAGCAGAAAGTATGATAGTAGGCTAAAAATTGGGGTATACAACTTATTTCCTACCATTTGATCTCACTGGCTACTCATGACATTAAAGAGTTGATAGAGAATTTGTGAACACATTGCATTAAAAGCTAAATATGCACAATATTAACTGTCTTTGAGAATAGAATAGCCTTGTAGGCCATGGTGGTTAAGGAAGTAAGTCATTGACTCGCTAGCGAGTAGGTTGCATGTTTGGTTTCTGCATCGTCCGAGAAAGTTGATAGGGATTTTCGGACGTTGTTTACAGAGGTCCTGACAACGACAGCTGTTTTTTAGTCGTTTAGATGGGACGCAAAACCGAGGTCCTGTGTATAGATTAGTGTGCACCTAAAGATGTCTTGTCAGTCCAAATTCAATAATCATGATTAACGTAATCGAACTGTAGAAACTCATATTTTTTAAGGGGGGAGCGGCATGACCAAATGGTTAGCGTGTGCCATCTGTATCGTAAGGTCTATCATATGTTAATCCCAAAATGATCTAGTTTGTGTCGAGTGGACGTTAAACCCCATTTCTCTCTCTCTAGCAATTGAAAACTTCATCTCCCTTTAATGGTTTAAAAATGTATTATATATTTGTATATATATTTGATATACATGATCGCTGTAATTGAACAGTAGAAACTCTTTATTTTTAATTCGTGACAAAGCAATAAAAAACCAATCCATCTCCCTTTAATAGGTACATGTATGATATATTATGTATAATTGATATAAAATATCAAGTGTTCACTTAACCTTATATTGTATATATTTACCTATCTTATGTCAGCTTTCATTCTTACGGGATCAATATATTCAATAGTTCTAAATGTCAAATATATATTGATCATATCTAACTCATTACAAATGTCTATGATGTACCTGCAGAAAATTTGAGGAGATTATTAAATTACGGATCTTCTAGTCCACAATAATTTTAAGAAAGCAACATTTTTGTGGTTAACTATTATTATCACATTTGATTTCATCTTGTCAGTGGTGCAGGACTGGGTGCCTGATAAAGACAAAATGAAATGAAATGAAATGGAGTTTAACGTCCTACTCTTCTGCACCTAACCTGGGCTAATGGAAGACAGGACCTGATAAAGTCAGCCTTCTAGTCATTCAGGACCTCCCTCCTCAAATAATTGAATTGTTTGTTTTATTCACCTGCGCTAATAGTATTGAAAAAAAAAATTGTTCACTTGCTGAATGGTCCGGACACACTCAAACCTAACACTTTTGTTGCTCACTCTGCTATGAAACAACCATATTTGCTCTTTTAGAATGAGTCCCCTTCAAGATACATTAAGGGAGATGAGATAGAGAGCTGACAGTTCTCGCAATAATAGTTAAAAACTATAGATAATGTAGAGGGAATTTGCTGAAAATTTTAGTCAAATTGATTCACTCAGAACCGAGATTTTAGCGATTAGCAATTGAATTTTTGGCCTAGCTTCTATCATCATGAGGGCCGTAACTACGGTAGATCAGAGCAACAAGGTGGCCGGGAAGTGTTGTAGGGAGTGTGTAAATTTTGACCGGGTTGGGGGGCGGGGGCCTCTAGTAGCCAGTATCCTTTTCTGATCCCCAAAACTGGATATAAGAAGTCAAGTCTGTTCATGTTTACTTAAATACACCGCGGAATCTCTGAAGTGAAGTCTTCTGTAAATGAGTATCATTACTATCATCACTAGCATGGATGGTATATGATCATTGAGCCAAACAGGCATGTTTTTTTCTGCAAAAGAAACAGCTTGGCCTAACAGGCAGCCAGTTGGTTCAATAGAAACACTTAGGCCTAGCCTTTTCTGCTATTGAAACTGATGGGCCTAATTAGCAGCTTGTTGCCGCGATAGTAAAAAGGTACCAGATAATTTGGTTTACCAGAAATGTGAAATTAGCGCAATTGATTTGATTATTATTATTATTCTGCAGAGTGCGCTGTTACTATGACAATGTCTAGGTCATATGTTATGTTCAATTCTGTTTTTAATTTCAAATCTATATTTTAATACTTGTTAATGCTTGGTTAGTCATGAGAGACAGACAGCAATTTTATAATCTGTCAGTCAATTTAGATTATGACTGGCTGGCAAGTAAAGTGGTTTATCTGTTAAGTTTCTGTAACTATTGTTTTCAGACTTGTATGTTTATATTAACACTTCCATAGTAACTAATTTAGATAACCAGCTGCTGCGCCCACATTTTCGAGAGATGGATAGAGAACAAGCTAAAAATAAAGTGTTTTTTCCTACAATTAAGGGCTATAATTCAGGAAGTTACAATTCGATATGCACAAATATCGAAAGGAACCAAGATCTTTGGGTTATACACATGCATTTCAAGTTTTTGTACACGGTGAAGTCCATATGCTGATTAAACTATTTTGCCTAATTACACTATTTTGTCTAAACCGTTTTGTTAGTACTTTGAATTTTGTCTAATGGTTTCATCGGACTAAAATTGTGACGTCTACAGGGTCCACAACCTTGATATACCATATTTTTTACACTATTCCAATATTGAAAGCAGCCGAGATCTTAAGCAGATAAACCTACATTTCAAGTTTCGTCAAAATCGAATAAGAATTGTGACCTGTAGAGAGCGTACAAACATTTGTAGACGGATGTCCAGACTGACAGGGGCAACGGCATAATACATCCACATGAAAATGTGGGCGTATAAAAAGGCAAATGTACATTAGATAAATGGAGAGACCAGCTATGGGAAAGATATACAATTATACTCGTTGCAGGTCCAATTTATAGGAAATTAAAAGTTGTTTAATCGTTCAATTCCAAGAATCTGTATTCATTTCTGATACAACAGAACACATGTCAATAAACTACATTCACTGGAAGTCAAAATAATTTATGACTTTCATAAACCCAGTAATACTAAAATGTTACCACTGTTTGTCGTGTATTTTGTACACAGTGAACAGTCCATAAGCTGATTACACTATTTTGCCTTATTACACTCTTTTGTGTAAACCGTTTTTTTAGGACTTTAAATTTTGTCTAATGGTTTGGATTGTTCTTTTTTGGTTTTATTTTATGTAATACTAAAATTCATATAAAAATCTGTAATACTAGTCTAGAATGTACATAAACGTATGTAATTACTAATTAGACAGTGTAATGTTAATTAATACTGAACGAACATTCACCTGTTGCTTTGTTTACCTGATGACGTCAAAGCCAGTTATTGTGAAATATTTTTGGCAAATTTACAAAATATTTGCGTCTTATGCTTTGTAGCATCTATGTGATTTATTCCGATGAATCTTTTTGTTTAAAGTATTTGCATCTAAACAATAAGTTCTAGTAAGTATTTCGTTCAGATGATAATTGTATTTAGGTCTTGATGCATGTAAAAAATAAGTTCTAGTATGTAATTTGTACATATAATAATTGTATTTAGGTCTTAGATTATTATTGGTACATGGCGTTAACAATTTTATGTCAAACCAATTTGCATATAATGTTTCAAATATATTTTTATTTATATCATTACAGGTGCCAGTAATCTGTGTTCTGTGAGTGTCCCTGTACCTCAATATACCACACGGCCACGACGGCCCCCTAAAATAGGGGACATCAGGTAAGAAATGAATTTATGTATTGTCTTTATCGAAAACAGGTTCCGAGAATACGAGAGAAATGTCATCTAGTAAATCATATACGTTTATTTACAGACAATCATGATTAATATGAATACCCCCAATATATATAGATAGAAGAATTACAAATGAGATAATCCCCTTATTTTATGCGAGAGATGGAATTTATTTTGTTTAAGGATGTCCTGACTACAAAAAGTTTGAAATAACCTTTGTATTAAAAAATAAACGGAAACTGTTTTAACTCTCAAAATTCCACTTTAGAAGCATTAAATACAAGAAATTATATCTGGTGTAATGTGATGGATGAAATGCAAATGTTATACCAATTTGTACTTTTAGGTAATGCATTTATAGAGTGCTGAACTCTAACAGCGATTTGCCAATATTACATTTTCCAGAACACATACACATAAGAAAACAATAACAGCACATTTGGATATCAAAAATTCTAAGACGTCTGTTCAGTCTGCTACAGGGTGATGTATAGTTTATTTGCGAGGTTGAACAGAAACATATATAATTGAATATAATAAAAATATTAAACAATACACAACACAGATATTAAAAAAATAAAACTAAAATAGGGAAAGATAAAGAGTTTAACACTAACTCGACACAAACCAGATCATTTCAAGACTAAAATATGGTAATGTGTTACTTGAGCTATTACTGCTAAAACCTGTTTAGTTATCAAATTTACTTTTCTCATGTGTTTGCAAATACTGAATGGAATCATTTTTGGGCTGATATTCCTTTCACATTGTAGTGACATGACAGGGGTTGTGTTGTGTGTGAGACCATGAAGTCTGACGTTTAGTCAAGAGGTGTTGTTTCGATTCACCGGTTCTACATGAAAAGGAGTACTGTTGCCTACCACCCTTGTGGGTTTTCTCCAGGTCTGTCGGTTTCCTCCCACTGCTAAAGACTCCTATGTGCAAGTGAATTATTGAAATAAAACTGAAACCTATGTTAGTCCTGAAGTAACCTAATTTGTCTCAAGTAGAATTTAAACCCCATTTCTCTCTTTTTCTCATCACTATATTGCAGTTTGTGAGAAATTAAAAATCTCTTAAATGACAGGCTGTGCGGTGCTGGCTTGCTAGTCTGAAGGTCGCATGTTCGATCCCTACATTGGCCGAGAAAGTTCATCAGGTTTTTGCGATGTGGTGTCTGCTATTCAGTGGTGCAGGACGGAGGACCTGATAAGGCATACAATTAAAAGATGATCCCTTGGCAATAGGCCATTGTGTCGGTGCCCTGTGCAAAATTTTCTTCGTTAGCTCCGTAGAATGTTAAACCCCATTTCATTTCATTTCTCAAATTACAGTAAATAAGAGATTTTGATATCATTTTATTTTAGTTATATTGCCCTGAACTACATTTATGTGGATGTTGTTTCTTGCAAAAAGATGCTTACTTTTTTGAATGGACTTATTTTGTTTGTCACAGAAATAAATATATATCCTCATAAAATGGTTAACGCGGAAAGAAATGCAAGAAAGAATTTGTCAAATAGATGAGATTTGGGGGGTATAAATAGAATATTTATCTACTGGATGTCATCAGATTTACGACAACCTCTGGAGATATACCCGTTTTGAATTTCTCACAACCTTCCTTTTCTGTCTCCAATTCTAATTCTGCGAAAGAAAATAATTTCATGACATTAGATCTTTCTTGGTTTACGTGATTGATTATGTGTTTTTCTTGAAATATGTAATAGTTGTTTTTGAGGTAGATTTAAAGATAGATTTACAAGCATTTCAAAAAGCTCAAGCTTCCCATATACACCAAATTTCAGCCTAACAGATGAACGGCCACTAAAAGGAGAGTAACAAATAGAATATACAATTTTGATTTTTGATTTGGCCTCATTGAAATGTGGTCATATATTGGTGTCTGCCGGTCCCGTCTGTTAGTCCACAATTGCTTTTGGATGCTATAGAGGATAAAGTCGATTAGCTTTGAATTTTTTATGCAGTATTTATGGCCATCAGATGAGGAAGACCATTGATTTTCAATAATTTCCCATTATTACTGCCAGAGTTATAGCCCTTGATAGCTTTGAAAATTCTTCTGGATGTTCTAGAGGTTATAATTTTATACACAGTGGTTAAGGTGATGAAAAAAAAAGAAACTATAGCATTACAGGAATTTCAAATAACTATAACTGCTGCGAGGAATGGTCCTTGATGATTTTGAGAAATCTTGTGGACACTCTAGGGGATAAAGTTAATATCCTATTTAAATTTATACACAGTGTTTAAGGTCATGAGAAGAACAATCTTAACAAATTCTAATGTTTTCTGATAATTACTAAATGAGTTTTGATTACTGACAAAAAATAAAATGTGGCAACCCTTGTAGACGGCAGATGACTTAGCTGCTGTGGGCATATATTTTATTGCCTGGTAACCTATCTTTGAGATATATGTGAACTTTTCGGTTTAGCACTGTATTTCTGTTTGATTAGCATTTTCTGACGGCATGAGAATCCAGCGTACAGCTGTTGACTGGACTAGAAAATTAATCTCTATGATCACTGGGGTATACTTACATGTCTTTATAGATCCATACAAATCCTTGGTAATGCACATCAATAATTTGTCTCACCCTTGCTGATTGGTTATTTGTATGTGTAGTTAAACCATTCGTAATTTTGTCTGTCTTGGGAATGGATATAATTATGTCTCTAATTATATACACATGAGTAAATACTATTGGCTAAAACTGGTGCTAATAATGTTAATTTCATGGACCAGTTTACACAGTTATTGCCTAATGAAGTACGAATAAAGTCCGCAGTTCCACAATATTACTGGAGGGCTAATAGTAACAACCGCCAGCTATTATTATGAAGGAAGCAGATGTCTTAATAAAGAATCGTAATTACAGTATCACGAGTGTCTCAACCGTGTTCTAACTTGACATATATATTTATCTTCAGATATCAATATTGGTCTAATTGTAATAGCTAATACGACGGTATAGAGAAACCTTGTATCAAAAGAAATAATATCTGTCAATGTTTATTAGGACATTATACAACCAAACAATTTATCGATAAAAAATGCAGACATTTTTCTTCTTTTTTTTAAAAATTTGAATTGTTGGAAATAAAAACAATAGATGAATATTGTCTAGTATTTTCTAGTGTTGTGTCGTTTTCATAAGTTGGTGGATCGCCGAATGATAAGAACATGCGGCTGTTTCATAAGGTCTGTTATTGAGTCAAATGCAGGCTTGGTTTCAATTCTCCGGTTGTACATGGCAAAGTGTTTTTTCCGGTAATTCAGTTTCCTGGTTCTGACTCATGTTCCTGTTTGAAATAATTTGTGACTGGTTATATACACAAGGCAGGCTATGCTTACCTTGTCCAGACACCCAATACCCAGCCTGCCAGGGCAAAATTTCCACCATTAGTTCAGTCAGTGCCAAAAAGTAGGACGTTAAACCCATTTCATGTCATTTCGAAGTCTCATCAATTAGTTCATAGGCCTAATTGTTGATTACTTTCCCAATTTGTTGTTTCATTCAAATTTAAACAAATACCCAAGCAGCCTACCAAAGAACAAACAAAAGAATGGATGGTCAGAGGGGTAAAAACCAAAAGTACGACACAGATGATTAATTCCATGAGACGTCGCTGCACAGCGTGCGTAAGAGCCCGTTGAGGACACACATGCTACTGACATCTGTGTCATACTTTTGGTTTTAACCCCTCTGACTTTGTACCGTTGATTACAGATTAAACATCCATAAGTGTACAAATGTGTTGTTATTGATGTGTTTCCATTTGAATATTGTTCACAATAAGAAGCAAAATAAATACGATATGTTTGCAGGATCATTTTGTTATACGAAAAACTAAGTGATGCATTTTCTATGGCGCTCAGTATATAATAATAAGATAAATATGATTGGCAGTCTTCTTTGATTAGCATTTAGTAATTGCACATATTAAACAAGGCACAATTTTATGGATACACAATTACAGAGTTTGATACTACGCAACATTTGAATGAGAATTTCGCTTGATAACTCTGATAACTTAGTTTAAACAATATTTTATTCAAACAAGGTACAATTTTATGGGTACACAATTACTGAGTCTATTACTAAGCGATGTTTCGACGAGGATAAAGACAAGAGTATCCTCATCGAAATGTTGCTAAGTATTAAACTCCGTAATTGTGTATCCATAAAATTGTACCTTGTATTAGTGATTAACAGTGCATACAATTACTACATAGACTAAGAATACAAAATAAAGTCATATTTTACTTTTAAAATTTTGGGTTGGGCTTAAAAAACTAAAGATAAATGGAGATAATTACTAAGTGGCACAATAATAAATGAGCATAAATTAATTAAAAAAGAAACATCAAATTACACTATAAAATTGAAGGTGGAGGGTTATTATCAGAAATATAAAAGTCATTAAAAACAATTGTCCTTCCTGTGGCACTACTAATTCTGTTATGATAAAAGAGCGGGTGGTGAGAAAATATTTAATTAAATTTCACAGTATATCTTGATGTAAGTAAAGATTATAAAAGATCTATGATATTAACACTCACAGCTCTTGCTCATCAATTAGCTCTTAATTTAATGATTATTCCCTTCGAGTCCTTCACTAAATGCCAGTATTAGCAGATATTGTAATAAAAGACTGTCCATTCTATATTTTTCAATTAGGAATGGATCAGCCATCTCTTTAGTTTATGTTTCAACCAATGACATCTGTTGTCTTGTTTGTCAGTGTTTTGTATCGCTGATATAGTTTGTTCGTAGGATGAGAGTAAAAGAGTTGATGACTGGCGTTGAGTGGCAGTGTCTTTATTCTAACCGCCGCTGTATGTATCAGCTGTGTGGGATGAGTAGTTAGTTTAGCATCTGTTCGTATCATGGCTGAAACGTAACAGTCGTCTACCTACCTGTCCACTCATCTTGATTAATTTGAAATATAAGGAGACAGAAAAACAGAAAATATAATGGACATACCTGTGTCTTAGTTCATAGTTGAAAAATGTGTTTTTAAGACTGACTCCATGACTTAAAAGACAAGAGTTCCGAGAATACACAGGTGCCGCCAGAACAAGCCTTACAATTAGTTATTTTACAGTTTTTTTCTTATTCAAAAGGAATCTTGTTGATGTATTTTTGATGACTTGTTATCAGTGATCAGATGCGTGGAATCTCTCCACGCTGGTCGTCAATATCTATTAACTATTCAACAATGATTGGTGTTACTAAGTCTAAATCTATTCTTTCACAAATAACATGCTGTATTTGTTCTTCGAGGTAAGTTTTTATAATATATTTTATATTATCATTCAGAGTTAAACATTTATTGTCGCTTATTTTTAATTGGTTTGATTTTGGATGTAAACCTCAGATTATTCAGAGTTGAACGTTTGTTGTTGATTGTTTAAAATTGGGTTGTTTCTGATGTTTGTAAAATCTGGATGCAAACCTCTGATAATTCTATTTCTTTTCATGAATTTTACAATAAAGTTTTTAAAATTTCTTAAATTTTAAGTAAATTTAGCAAAATGACGTGTTAATTTCACCTTGTTTTGTGTTTTGTGTTTGCTATTGATCTATTATCGTACATGTATTCAGGAAATTTACATTCTTAAAATACAGAAACTTAAATACGAGTGAATAACTCCTGTGGGAATTGTCTGCGGACGATATAAACAAGACATTTCTAAAATCTTTTGATGGACCCTTTTTTAATTTGATTAAATTTGCGTCAGGAGACTACTGCCGTTAATATTTTGGTTTTGCTTTCCTAATCGATATAATGTTACATAATCAGTCCAGTATATTTTATCATGCTTATTGCCAAATAAATTCAAATTATGATCACTGGCTGTTATCCTGTTTGCATTATTGAGTCTGCTTTGTTGGTCTTTTTGAGGGAAGACTTTATGATTACAATCCCGGGACTGTACAACACAGTGGAGGATGCTTAAAGCATGGCCCCGGATCTATTCGCTTGATTTTACATTGGTTGTTTATTGCTTGCAATGTCTGGGTAGTTTGCGTCTTCTCCACAAGTTTGTCTTTTCGGTTTTATTTGTGGGTAGTGCAGTCCTCCTGCACTTATTATTATTAAATTTTTCTCAGAAATACAAAACTTTCTTTTGTCTGTGTATTTTGCGTCTTCTCCACAGGTTTTTCTTGTCCACAAGTTTATCTTTCCTGCACTTACTATTAAATTTTATTTGTGGGTAGTGCAGTCCTCCTGCACTTATTATTATTAAATTTTTCTCAGAAATACAAAACTTTCTTTTGTCTGTGTAGTTTGCGTCTTCTCCACAGGTTTTTCTTGTCCACAAGTTTATCTTTCCTGCACTTACTATTAAATTTTTGTTCAGAAATACAATGATTTGAATAAGTAGGATGTTGTTATCTCCCACTTGTTCAATTATCAAGCAATAGCGATGCAAAATCAATACAAAATATTCTGTTTGTGTGGTAGATTTTAATTATTCATCATTTGATGTAATTAATGTTTTTTTCTATTGAATAATTGTTGTCATAATGCTACATATTAAAGCAAAGACCCTCATTAGTTGTCTATAAAAATGGGGTTTTATTAGATTAATTCAGCACTGCAAGATTTTTAATAATTTTATTAAACTGAAATACCTTCTTTATGGAATTATTCATTGTGTGCAAATATTAAACCCCCGCTTAACTGTTTATAAAGAATTCCAATATTCTTAGTGCATAGCAAAGCCAAATTTTTCTAAATAATTTGAATATTCTTAGTGCATTGCAAACCCAAATTTTTATAAAGAGTTTAAGTATGCATGTCGCATTGCAAAGCTGAAATTTCTATGAAAACTTTAATTATGCCCAGCGCATTAATGCAGTGTCGATATTGGGACGAAACACATTAATATTCTTCATACTTTCCTAAAACTCCTGATTAACTGTTTATGAAGAATTTAATTATTTTTAGTGCATTGCAAAGGCAAATTTTATAAAGATTTTAAACATGCCCGTTGCATTGCAAAGCTGACGTTTCTATGAAAACTGAAAATATGCCCAGTGCATTTGCAGTGTTGATATTGGGATGAAAAATATTAAACATACATTATACAAGAGCAAACTCTGCCCATTGTAGGTCTTTCTTTAGGCCTGAAATGTTATAAAAACTATCAATTAGACATTAATTAACTTATTCAGACCATAATCAACTCTCGATGTCGAGGCTAGCCTGCGATATTAATTTGATGATTGTAGTTCGATTTGCTGCAAAATTTTCCTTCGTGATTTATTTTATTAATTTGATAACCGAGACTACTAGTTTTGTCTTACTGACTTTAGTAAAAACGATCGAGGCTAAACAAACTTTCATTCGCTTAGTTTTCGGATCATAGTGGATCAATTTGGCTGAAATTTTCAGCAAATTGCCTTTACATTAGCTAGTTTTTCACTATTATAGTGAGAACTATCAACTCGTTATCTAATCTCCCATAATGTAACTTTAATATTCTTCATATTTTCCTAAATTTGCCTTCCAATGGACTATATAAAATTTCTGTATGTAAACTGTAAATGTATAAAAAGAAATTGTCAAGTTACAAATAAGCTTTACAGTAAGAATTGTATAGGCAACAAACTTTTAATGGATTTATGATTTATTCCCTCTTAAGGAAATAAATCCTAAATCCCTTAAAAGTAGTAATTATCATCTTCATAATAAAACAAAGATAATTTGAAATAAACCAATAGTTTCCAAAATTACTGATTGTCTGGCTAAATGATATTTGTTAAAAGTTATTTTTAAACCTAGAATTACAAGAACAGAAAAATGCTAGTGTCATTAGAATTTTTTATATCTTAAAATATCCATCAATTTCATTGATAAGAAATTACTCCATGGAGACCAAGACATTTAAATTTATCATGTTATTGTTTGTAGCGTGTAACAATGATGTAAAATAAGACTTGAAAAACTTTGTGTAGGCTTGCATTTCCTGTCAATTTTACTTTTTGTACTGACATTTTCAATCTGATACATATTTTTGCCTTCAAATTTTAACATCTCCATTATTGATACTTCTTCCGGTTTGTGAATAAACAAAAAATTGTACTTGGTACGTATTGGTAAAAGCATAACAATTTTTTTCAGATACAAAAGCTAAAAATCAGAAAATAGTTTGTTTTTTCAGTATAATTTTATGACAGTTTTCTGGGCTACACTATCTGTATGAATATTTACTTCCCGTATTACTGGGTCTAGATTAAGGTGGAGGTGGGGGTGACCAGACTTTAAAAGCGTAAATAGAGATGTCATATGATATTTGTATTTGTTTGTACAGAATAAAATGCATTTAAAGGACAATGACTAGGTTTTTCTCATATTTACTGTTAATATGAGGACCCCAGTGACATTTTCAGACAGTAGCCCCATGCAAGTTTAATCTGACCCTGTCTATTGCATTGATTATGTTGTCCACTTTATTTTTAGTTATCCTTCAAAGCCATGCTATGGGACCGGAAGAATACAATCTGATCAAAACACAGACCCTATTTTGCTCTATTTTTTTAAGTTCAAAATTTCGTTTTACTGGTCGACACTAGGTTCTGGAAGAGTTGTTATATAACCTGCATTCTAGTTGTTTTGGGGCAATAGCCAATGAAAAGGTAAATCAAATATCAGCATCTTAAGGTCAAAAGGCGGTCAGATCTTCATTTAGTGGAGGCCATTGATGGTGTAAAAAAAACAAAAAAAAAACGAAATATAGATCTGTTAATTTTGAATTGTATTAACAACTTTCAAGGGTGGATCCAGAGACCATCGATTGGGGTGAGGTGAACGGGCAACGATGTTGTGAGTGCCAGGGTGCACAACAAGTGATCTGGGTTACCTCCTGTAGAATATTTCGAAAGCTAGAAACCCAGAAATGCCATTTCCAGTGATCTGAGACAAAAATCTGAATCCAGATGGGGGGGGGGGAAGAAACCACCAGATCCATACTTGCCCCAAATAGATATTCCCTTGACTTTCAACCATTTAATGAGTTTAAAATATTTTGTATTACATATTATTAAACACAGAATCATTGTAAGTGCTTTAATATATTGACTTAAGTAATTAGGACGGATAGCTGAATATTTTCCTATCTAAATGAGAGTGGTTTTTTTTATTATAACTGACATGCTCAAATAGTCAAATGTAACATATAACACACTTGTGACATGCTGCCTATTATTATTATTGATGATAAATGGCATTGGAATACTGGAATTTCTATATGTCTCTTTAAGGAAAAAGATCAGACTAATGACTTTTACACAGTGTGTGACTGTAGTACAGCTGCACGATTTTCTTTTGACAGGTGCTTAAACACGAATACAGACAAACAATGGACGCAATCTTGTCATAAGATAAGTTTCTCAGGTGGGTGGGTTTAACAAAGGTGCTTAAACACGGTCAGACAAACAATGGACCTAATCTTGTCTCACGAAGTAATTAACTTTTATTGTTCTTCTATTAGACTAAGCATCATTACTTATCAACAAAGGAGGAAATAATCCTATACTGAGATTTGTGTAGGGTGTACAGTTTCCCAATCATAAGCTGACATATAGGTGCACTAATATATACTAGTGGTTGATATTTAAAGATAAGCAACAGAGATTAAGCAGTGGAAGGAAACCAGAGAACTCAGGGCAAACCTACGAGGTCAGACAGATCACTTTACTCCTTGTCACGTACAACAGGAGAATCGAAAACATGCCACTTGACTCAATGTCAGACGTTAATCAGTTGGCCACCACATTAATCATTTGGTCACCCAATCCCCACGGATATGTTGAAGATACAATGTGCACACAGGACCCCAGTTTTTCGTTCCAGCCAAACAACTAGACAGCTGTCCTTGTCGGGCCTCGAAGCATCGCAAGATCTGAAAATCTTCAAGTTACACTTGTATGTCACATAGAAAATATGCGTAATAAGATTTTGTTATGAAATGATTATTTCATAATTAATAATAATGAACTCTTAAGAATTGCGTGCCCTCCAGCTAGTTTTCTTTGCCTGATTAGTTACAGTAAAAAAATCTTATTAAAAGCTGGAAACAGAAAACAATGGGAAAAAAGGGCTTATAAGGATTGCTTATCAAAATAATAATTATATTATAGATGTCAATTCCCTAATGCAGCTCACTAAAAATAGCATTTCCAATTACATCATGACCATTTTATAGGTCAATGTCATTGGGAGATATTTTAAGGTACCGGTGAGATTGATAAATGTTTTAGTTTGACCTATGTGTTGACATGTCATTGTATTATGATGAAAGTAAGACAGAAATTGGCTGGAAGCAAAGTACTGTACTTCTTCTAAGTTGTTAGTCAGGTTCCTTAATGACTGTTTATGAGACCTAATTCTTGTGTAAGTCTTGGAGCGTTAGGTTATCCTTCCAGGCTAAATTCCACATTACTATGTCATTTCAGCAACATTCTTATAGTTAATCACTGACCGGACAGAGTGGCGTAAAATAGAACCCGTTTATTCACCCACCTAATCATATTAGAGGACATGAGGACATAAAAGACTTGATCAATTTCCCTCCAGGCACCAACAGTTTTTGTCGTCAAATGTGGTAAATATTTTGGATTATGGCCTCTGATTGTCATTTGCATTTTACAGACAGTTGATAATTTTCCACTGTTCAATCCTTGATGGAATTGAAAAATTGAATAATCCAGGCGTACTGAACAACTTTGTGGGGGTAATATTAGGGGGATGGAAGGACTTCTTGGTGGTAATTTAGAGGTTCTTGAAGGACTTTGTGGGTTTAATGTGGGGAAGGACTAATTGGCGGTAATATAAGCATTATATAGAAGGATTTCTTGGCAATAATATAAGGGGTATGGTATAGAAAGACTTGGCGGTAATATAAGGGGTATAAAAGGTTTTCTTGGTGGTAATATAAGGAGTATCGAAGGACTTCTTGGCGGTAATATAACGGGTATAAAAGGATTTCTTGGTGGTAATATAAGGAGTATGAAAGGACTTGGCAATAATGTAAAGAATATGTAAGGACTTCTTAAGGGTAATACAAGGAGTCCTGAAGGACTTTGCGAGGGTGTTGTAATGGGTGCCAAAGAACTTTTCGTGGGCAAGGGATGATTGGAAGCAGCTTCAGAAAGATAATATAAGCACTTTACAAAGTTAATACCTATCACCAGCGTGTTTCAGTGCTATTCTTTGTTCGAATAGGCACCCAGGTGATACATATGTAATATTTCATACACGGACGAGCTAGGATTGGAGGTGTAGCATAGCTCATTCGTGGAGAAGTATTCTGTAGTGAAGAGAGTCACTGTGCATTATAAGTCAAATTCCAAATCCATTTCAATATTACTTTATATACAGTTTAAAAATACATTATTTACAAGATCATCAAAGGGTTTACTAAATGTCTTAACCCTATTTTATCTGATCTCCCTGTAGGTCTGTGTGTTTTCATCTGCAGGGTCTTTTAAGGACACTAATTTGCATACACACAAAGGAACAATTTCAACAAATCAAATTAAAGATAAAATTAGGGATAAAACAAATCAAATGAAAGAGGTTAAATTAATATATAAATTTTGTTGGTTGAAATTTCATAATAAAGTTAATAGAATTATTTAATAAGCTTTTAAGCCATAAAGACACTTGATCTGACTGCATTTAACTGTATAAATCTTTGCTAAAGGTTTCTGTTAATAAGCCTGCTAGCATCCAAAAATTATTCAACAGTAAAACCAATCATGCTTTTAGGCAATTACTTTATAGACTTAAGATCAGGCAGACTGATAACCTGATTGTTAGCTATATTGTCTATATATGAATAAAGAGTGAAGACATAAATTATGTATATTCTTAACATAAAATTTGAAAACGAACTAAAAAATAATATCACTATTTGGGGATAATACTATTGAAACAGGCTTTGGAAAAATGATATAAGTACTTTAGAAAAAGGAAACAGACTTTGAGGATTTGGGGTAATATATGTGTGTATCCAATATATGTATACATACTTTGAGGGATAATAAGGGAAATAGAAGGAAAACAGAAACCTGGAATCCGAATGATAAAAATGATGTACAGCTTCGTTCGGTTTTATAGCAAAACTTGGTTATAGGTTTTTTCCATCAAATATATCATTTTTTTTTTACCATTATGCAAAGGCTCATACAATGATTTCTCTACCACGGAAGATTTGTATGAGTATAAGGTTTATAGGGATATATGGAAAGATGAAGTGATATGAAAAAACGTTTTCCGATAGAAGGAAGAGAATCATTGAGGATTCTGTAGATAACACTTAATCAAATAACATGGATGACAGGATGATTAAACATGGTACAATAGAAATAGAAAATAGCTTGAACATATCTTCAGATGCATTTTACATTCAATTTCTTGGTCATGTGTCTATCGATGGTGTTAATGGAATTGTCATTTCACATGGCACATATTGGTCATTAGGTTGTGCTAAAAGCTATTGTGTATTAATTTGTGTATAATTTGATTTCTGTGCACGGATGCATCTTTAATGTTTTTGTAATGGATTTTAATACTCATGAGGTCCAGAATCTTGTTGAAGCTGAAGTAATAGATATAAATTTTTAAAGGATGCATCTTTAATGATTTTGTTATGGATTTTGATACCTTAGATATTATTTTTGGAATCTTTTCAAAGACGGAGCAAAAGATATAAATTGTCTTTGAAGAACTAAAAGCTTTTACAGTCACCAAAAAATTCCACCCACATAAAAGTGTTTATGTTTTCTCCTTGGTGGTCATATGTCTTTTAACTTATTAGGTTTTGTTTTTTTTTATTAAATGTACGGAGATAGAAGCCAAGCTGGTACTTACATGTATTTAGATTGGCTCAATGAGTATCTCTTACAGGGCACAGGCCTCTTAACCCTTAAGTACCAGGACCTCCCGAAAATTTTTGAAATTATTAACGAAACATCTATCAGGTGATTCAAGTGGCTATTTATTTATCAAGATCCCAAAGAACAGAAAATTAAATTGTTTTGCCTCATCAAACACTACCAGACCATGTAGTCAGTTCATTTGGAAAAATGTTTTTACAAAAAATATCCAATTGACAGTTGCTTTCTCAATTTACTTACATAATTGTTTTTGGTTGAATATTTTAGAAAGTTAAAATAATTATCAGGGCTTGTTTTTGTTGTTAATTTGCAACTGTCGATATTTGTGTTAAGGTTTAATACATAAGTTGCTGGGTTACGTTATGCAATTAATTTGTTACAGGAAAACAAATCAATGTTATTGACCCAATCAATTGTAGAAAATTAACTAACAATATGCCATGCTACCACCGTAAATATTAATTGGAAAATAACTATTGAACATTTTTCATTTAAAACTACATGCCGTGATTAAACCAATCAAATTAAAAACTTTAATTTCCTTGTGTACATGATTTTTGTCCAGACCATAACATTCCTTTTATTCACTATGAAGTTGTTTATTAGACAGTATGTGTTTAATCATTATAGAGGGGTATCATGTGGCTATGTGGGTAGGACGCTGGCTCGCTAGCCTGGAGGTCGGATGTTCAATCCCTGCATTGGCTGAGAAAGTTCATACAGATTTTCCAGCGTGGTTTCCCCTTGTCAGTGATGCAGGATGGAGGGCCTGATAAGGACAGCTGTCTAGTCATTTGGATGGGATGAAAACCGAGGTCCTGTGTACACATTGGCGTGCATGTAAAAGATCCCTTGGCATTTGGAATTCGATATAAGAGTAGGCCGTTGTGCTGCTGCCAGAGCAAAATTGAAACAACAAGATATTACACAATGTCTTAAGCTTGAGACCATTAAACAACTTAAAATACAGACACTCGCATATACATTTAATTGAAGTAAGTCACACAGGTTCACAATTTTAAGTAGTATAGATAATATACGCTTAATGGCACATTGCCCGTACCATTATTTGAAATAATGATCACAAACATCAAGGGATAACGTCACATCTATATTTTGTTATAATAATTGTTATTATTCAGTACTTAGTTATCTTCAGAGATAAAAAAAAGCAAACATTTCACATGATTTTTACTTCTCTTCCATTGCCTCTCCTCTCCCTTTAACCTACCTATACATGCATATCCATCTTACATTGATGCTACATATCCAATGATTATTGCTAACAATGTCCAATGAACCCACATTGTTTATGTGATCTCTTGGCAGCCAATTAGTTATTGATTGCCTCAATTAATAGCGGCCTTGAAGTAATTATTATATAATACTGAGGCATGGAGTGGTGTATATATGATTTATCATTCCATGTATGCTTATCGTTAATAACAATGTAGTAACCAGTTCATGCCTGCTCTCTTATTAAAACACAAAATAATGCTACGTTGTCTAAGTCCGTCTGACTAACCCCACACTAAATAGCAGATATCCTTTAATCCCAATATTTGAATGGAGAATTGATCGGTTTACGATTGATACTTGTGTAGCTGTAATGGTCTGTCCAATCCTAATGTTTGAATATTCTATTGATTAACGTGATTTTAGTGAATCAGTTATGCAGTTTAAAGCCTGCTGTTGTTTTGACTGTAATGTATATTATAACTTACAATCTCTCTAGGAAAACTAAATTATCAATGTGTGATGGAGGATCTGTGGCAGTTTAATGAATTGAGGACTCAATTTGACCAGTTTATTATGGAAATATAAACGAAATGGGTTTAAGCATCTTACTTTTCCACACCAACTAAACTAATGATGCGGACATATAAATGAAAGATGCAAGATGCAGAAGCATTGCTTTTGTTTGTTTCTGAATCCGAACAATTGTTGAAATGAATAGTGGTTATAGATAACGGTTTTACACCAGATATGAAGTGATAAAATGCTACAGTTTAAAAAGTATCTTAACTTTTCCGTATCAATGAGATAATGAAGACAGTAGAGAAACATGAATAAATGATGAAAGACACAGCATCTTTGGTGTTGTTTGTTTTTGAAACTTTTGTTAAAGTGAATAAACGGTTAAAGTTAATGGTTTTACTCAAGTTATGAAGAGATAATACTTTGGATTCTAAATACATACATTTAATCCGATTACTAGCCTTATTTATATACGGATCGCGACACCAATCCCCTCAAAGCATCCATCTGTTGATTGGGACATTAATATTTGATTAGATGAACGAACATATTTTCTACGTTGCGGATATTTGACAGGTGAGCGAGACTAATTTAACATCCTCTTGCTATTTGGTGTCAGAAATGAGAAATGAAATTATTGATGTCTTAGCATACTTGCCAATTGTAATGGACAGTGGTGTCAGCTGCTGATGGAGGGGAGTGCTTTAGGAACAAATGTATTTAATGTAGATAGCCTAATGTTTGATTGATAAGTGTACATTTATTTACACATGTACCTTTACGGTCATATAATATGTAGCAGACACAGTTCCGACCAGACATAAGAGAGAGTATACATATCCACCCATATACCTACACAATGGGTCTGTCTAATCACAGATACTAATAGAAATGAAAGGGGTTTAAAGTGGGTTTTCTTATCCTTCAGATTCCTCCCACTGCTAAAGACACCTACGCACAAGCATTTTATTTTAAACCATATACTATTCCTGAAATGACCTTGTTTGGGTCTAGTGGGGGTACATCTCCTCCTCTGTCTCTCTGTCTCTCTCTTTTGGATAAGGAGCACAATCCACTGAATTGATTTAAAACAGCAATTATTAATTAAACATTCAAACATTCGTCAATTTAAAGATCCACTATACAGGAGTTAAATCTGCCTATTGCAGGTCTTGCTTTAAATTGGACATTTATTAACTTTCGATACCATCTTAAATTATGTGTTTGATTTTCACTTGATTTGAATCAATGCTCATAAATGATTAAATGCGAAAATAGATAATCGAAACTATATTTTGTTAATCGTACTAACTTGTGTAATGATGATCAGGGCCAGGCCTTAAACTCAATGCTAATATCTTAGTTCAGAGTGGAGCAATTTGACTGAACTTTTCAGCATATTCCCTTTACATTATCTTATTTTTATCTATTAGAGTGAGAACTACCAGGTCTTTATCTAATCTTCCACAATGCCCCTTTAATTCAATATCGTCAGAGTAATAACTCTTTAAAAACTTTTGCTCTTATGACATTGATTGAATCACAGACAGAATCCACTGTCAAAATTTATGTCAAAATCATCAAGTGGTATGAACCTTCGATAGCCCATCTGACTGAATTCAATTCCAGGCTAATCACACAGTATGCTGGATTCCGCGTAAAACTTGTGAAAGGGCTCTGGGCTCTTAGTATTGATCAGAGAGGGGGAAATTGTTTCACAAAGCTTGGATATGGCTAGCTTTTGAATTGTTTCTAAGTCTACCACTGCTAATACACCAAACTAGTCATTCTTTGAGATGCGGTATTTTATAAACCTTGAAGTAGATGTATCTGCTGCAGTTGATAGTGTGTCTGCTATCTGTCCATTGTGGATGTTAAAGATATCTGTCAACCGCTATTGAATGTAATAAATAGAATATCAATGATCTTGTACATGTGTACAAGCAATATGATATAATTGACAACTCGTACTTATTAAATTATCAACGGACTAGTATTGTATCGGTAATGATAATATATTAGATTCGACATCCAAATTGTACGTCTGGGGACTCGATATGAATAATTATTCACTTTATCACAAGGAACATGATCTGTATCAGTCAGAAGGGAGTAGGAAACAGAGTTCTTGTGTATTGATAGGCAGGACTGACTTCATGTGATATTAAATGCATGAGATTCATAAGGTGGTTGATTGATAATTTTTCGCAGGTTAAAAAAATATGATGTTTTGACTGTGGATAATATTAATAATTAACGGTCAGTGATGCCAAGGATGAGAAGAACTACAGACTTGTCTCTGTTCCTGCTTGTTTATGGTTGGGTGTAGCAGATGTTATAATCAGACTGGCTCAATGTAAACAGTTACAAATTCCAGCCAACAGCAAGTTTTTTAATCTGTGATTGATTATATACATGTAGTTATCTACCAGGACGTCAACGTCTTTCATCTAGAACCAATTGATATTAGTCCAAATCTTCTTGTATTATAGTGAAGAAAAAAAACCATGGCTTTCTTTATAGGCAGAAGGTAGGATTGATTTTTGTTCACTTCAAAAACTTTTGACAAGATCTTTATCAAACTTTGTTTTCTTCTTTTCATACCCCAGAGCTGTTAGTAATAAAAGTATCAAGAACATGAAATACCTTCAAGATTTATTCACTTTTTTCTATGTCATATTTTGTTAAATTATATTTGAAAAGATTGAAACAATTTATAGTTAAATAAATCCATTGTCAAATTAGTTTTAAAAAGATTTAAACAAATTATATTTAATTCCTTTAAAGTTTCTTTTATTTATTTTAAAACAATGAGAAGTATTTTTAGCCTGGTAGTAAAAATAGTGTGATATGATGTCTAATTTTGAATTTATGTTTTTTTTGTTAGCTTCCCCCTTAATGTCTATTTGTTTGAGCCAAATTATATAGGGTTATGTAAA
Organism: Patella depressa; assembly: GCA_948474765.1. Lineage (NCBI taxonomy): Eukaryota > Metazoa > Mollusca > Gastropoda > Patellidae > Patella > Patella depressa. Next base: position 16,588,022 of record OX419720.1, read on the forward strand.
TAGGGTTCCAATATCAAACAATGTTTAATATACTTTAGGCAATATTGAAAGCAAGAAACTATTAAAATCTTCTCTTGGGAATTTAAAATGGTATTTTACTATTCTCGATTTTTATCTTTAATAATATGTTTTTGATATTGACTAATAATATAAAGGTTATAAAGGTTTTGGATTGATTGATTATTATTTAGTGTAAGTCATTATTGGATCCATGTTATATAATATGGTAGTTCTTGTTGTAATACTTTGGTCCTTATTGTTATTGTTTGGTCCTTAAGACAATATTGTATCTTTGACTATAGAGTCAAAACCCACTACTAATAAAAATAAATGACATATTGTGTGTACATATAAAAAACAGTGATATTTTGGTAAGATCCAATTCTATATCTGTTTATGATACATGGTTGATAGACCAAATAAGGTAATGTTCTGCTTTCGGTCTCTGGAGAATGGTCGTGTTTATTCATATTTGGGAAGTAACTTAATTCCAAGGTCTAGTACAGAAAAAAGGGGATTACAAAAGAGGGTGTTGAGCGAAATTGATCAAGCAGCTACCATCAATGCTTTATTGAGAACGAGGGACCTTCGAAGCCAACCAGTTTAACAATAAAGTTGTAAAAAACAACTAAACCTGTAGTTTTATTTACAACAAGGAACACAACAAGGGAGCCCAATATTACTACATTTTGTCTTGTCAAGCAAATTTACTGAATTCAAAAACATTGAACAAGGTGTTGTCAATCCATTTGGGTAGTTGTGGTTTTCTGTTGTTATCATTGTCTGAATTATTGTTCAATATTATTAATTGGATATTATTATGGTTTAATTTGTAATCAAAGATGTTTGTGTATTGGTTTTTGAAGTGTTCTTCAATTGGTACTTAAAGAATATTGGTATTTTGATAATAGAATTGTTGTAACTAGATGAGTATGTTGTTATGTCATCTATTTGGTCGAAAATTTGGTTTTCTTACTTGGTGATTCAAATGTTGTTATATATTGCAGTCTGCCTGTCGGTTTTTCATTTTTTACACATCTTGGTCTCTACAGGAAGGTTAACAACTGAAATTTATGCACAGTGTTCGTGTTCATAAGTCGAAGTAGCCTATATGCATCGATAATTATTGTTAGAGTTATTGCACTTGCCGAGTGACTTGAAATTTATACACAGTGCAGTGTCAATATCTATTAGACAGAGTGGCCTATTACATTCTATAATTCTTGTTGGAGTTATTGCCCTTGCCCTCTTTGTTTTGCTATAGTCTGAAACATTTGTTCTACTTCGTTTGTTTGTTGATTAAATCTGGCATGGTTTTGCCTTGTCAGTGGTGGGGATGGAGGGCCTGACAAGAGCAGCTATCTAGTTTTTCAGATGGTACAAAAAACGGGCCTACGTGTACACATTGGCGTGCACGTAAATGTATCTCAGTCGAAGCTGAACAAAAGGACATGAAACCGCATTTCATTTGTTACAAAAATTAATGTAGGTACAGCAAAGAATTAAATTTTATTGTTTATGTTGATTATTCAATTAATACATGATTTATTCATAGCAAAAGGTCCCAAAAGATGTAGAGGTTTCTCAATATTAGATAATGAGTCGCAAATAACAACAATTTTGTGCATTCCTTCTATATGGCAGTCTCCACATTGGCTTTACAGTTCTTGTTTGTAAAAGTCTGATATTAATGGCATTTGGAATGCTCTAGCTGGTTTTCTTTACAAATATTTAGGAAAAGTAGTAGGCGTAGTGTTGTATTCTAGTTTAAAACACTTATTTTAAACTATCGCTGTATGCAGTTCGAGGGAAAAATTTCATGTAAATTTATGTGCTTTTTATAATGATATCAAATTTCAAATAATCACGTTTTGTCTGGAGTAATTTTGAAGATTTGCATCCTTTCATTGTCTGATATGTGTTAATTCTTTCCTTGATCTTATTAAGTTTCAAAAACTATCCCAAAAAACATTGATCAAATAGTTAACCACTGTTGATACAGTAATCTTAGTTTGTAATTTCTGCTTGTCTGCACGGACAACAATAAACTTGTCTGACTTACAGGTATAATAGCGCTATTAAATGAAACTTTGGCATCATTTGGTGAATGTATCCGCAGTTGTTAATTGGAAAATTTCCTGACACTTCAAGACATCTGGGTTAGGTTTTCTATCAAGAGACAGAGTAGTATACCGGTATACTAATAAATCTGATGCTGCTTCCTGGAAAAATGTAAATAGAAGTTTAAGGTTCAGGTTTATTGCGTTGTTTAAGGAAGAGGAAGGCGGCATAAAGAGACATTGTCATGCTACACCTGACACACTCCATCTTGTAAATAAATTGGCGCCTACGAATAACATCGTTAATCATGAATAATAGTCGCGTGGCGTGAAAACACAATTATAGCAAAATTGATATTCTGGCGATTATTTGTCAAGTTTCGACTCTTTACAGATGTCACCATGCAGATAGAAAATTAACACTGGTCTACCTGATCTCTTCAATTATATTTATAGATTTAATGGGATAAAAATGGCAATTAATGTGTGGAATTTGAATACATATGGGTATAATTTGTGTGTTTGGAGATCAGGTTTTGGGGTTGACATTTTAGTAAAACTGCAATTTCGTGTTGAAATTACATCGCAGCATTTTTTATCAGCAAGAATATTACAGATAGAAATTAATACCTTTATTTAACATTGGCATTAATTGCAGAATATATGAATGTTTTTTTGTATAGCAGTCATTCCAGATCTCTCAGGACACTGAAAATGAAAGTTGGTTGACATTTGATTGAACCTGTTTTGTGTTAAAATTACATTACAACATTTTTTATCAACAAAAATATTAAGAATAGAAATTAATACCTTTATTTGATATTGGCATTAATTTCAGAATATATTATTGTTTTTCTGTAAACTAATGAAGTAGTCTGTTACCTTATAGGAACAATTATATATTTGGTGTACTTTTGCTTTAGTTTGGTGGGGGGGATGGCTGAATGCTTAGCGTGTGTGTGGTGTATTATAAGGTCTGTCAGTGAGTCAGCTAGCGTGGTTTTGATTTTCTGTGACAAGGAGTAGGGTTGCCTTCCAACCTCATGGGTTTCCTCCCACTGCTCAAGACTCCTGCGCACAAGCGAATTACTGAATTAAAATTGAACCATGTGTTTGTCCTGAAATGACGAATGAACATTAAACCCCATTTCTCTCTCTAACTTGCTTTAGTTCATTGTAGGCCAGTAAGTGCAGAATTGTTGGATGTAAACACCATTATTATTTTTTGAAAAATGTTATTGCTTTCTATTGAATCTTGAATCAATGGTTTTACCAATAAGTTGACCAAGAAAAGAAACATGCCTTCCTACTTAATGCTACACATATCCGCCAAGAACTTCATCCATTTTTAACCTCGGGCAATCAAAAGGTCATCTTCTATCAATCAATGGATATTTTCCCCTCTAAATGAATCTACTAAGACTTTTCTTAGTTTCCAAACACTCTTCAAGTACTTTCTCGGACAATTCATGTTGATTGCTAAAGTAAAGCATCATGACCTTAGGTTATTGGGAAAGGTATTGATGTCATAGAAGCGAACATCTACAGATTAGGCAACAAACTCTCTTTACATTTTTTATCCGTTTAATGTCATTGATTGTTTGTGTTTTACTCATAAAACAATGGTGTGATTATTACAATGTTTCACCTGAGGTGTTAACTTCACTAAAAAAAAAATATCCATTACTCTAGAGCATTGTAATTAGAAATAACAAAAAGCTCTGTATTTAATAATGAAATTAGTGATAATGGTTTCATAACAACATCCTTTCCCTTGACATTTAAGGCATGACAGAACCTTTTATTTCAGAAGTCTTTGATTGCTTAATGGTGCGGAGGTGTACCACTCAAATGACAAACTGTTATGAAATAAAAGAAATAAGATTTAATGTCCTACTGTTCTGTTCCAACTGGGCAAATGAAGCTTTTTATATGCCCACATTGAAGTGTGGTTGTATATTGTCGTGACCTCTATCTGTCAGCCCATCTTCCACAGTAGGTTACGTGATCTTTTGATTGATGTAGAATTAATACACAGAGACATGTTTTCAACGAAAATAGGTTTGTCCATCTGTGCATCAGATTATTCAGGGTGCAATAACTCAGCTGTTAGTAAGTATTCATTTGGTGAATGTCCATTAACCATGTTCAAAGATGACCGTTTAAGTTTAGGTTAAGCAGTTTGCTTTGCTGGTTTGCTTGGACATTAGGTAAATGTCTTGACTGAGTTAACATTTACCACTAAAGCTACAATGAGCATTTTCTGTTCAGGTTAAGCAGAGTGATAAGTTATTTGATTGATTGATTAAAGATAAATAAGCGAGTGTCATCCATTTATTTTAAGATTGGGGCAGTTGGGAGTGGGTGGGGGGTGGAAGGTTGGGGGACTTCAGCCTCACTGTTGGCTTGTTATTTTGATAATTACTTCATTGGTTGTTGCACTTGATAAGTTTTAGTATTTTGTAACTGCTCCTACCTTTTAAAGAATAAAAATGTGACAACTTTCCTTGATTTCTCAAATGACTTGGCTGTTTTGTTGCCTGGCAGCCTATCTTTTAGTAGTTCTGAGCTGTCAAGAATTGCCACTCTGATTCCTTTTGTTATTTAAATGGAGGTATCTTGACAGGCTTTTTATCTTGATTTTATTGTGGCTTCGTGACAAAATGATTAAGTTAAAAAAAAAAATCTTAGGAGGAAGGTTACACCATAAAACACCCATAATACATATTTAATGTTGAACACTTCATTTGGAGACGTGTTATTGATCTTGTGTCTACCTAAAACAATCAAAAACTTCTTGGTCACACGCTCTTCTAACATAATCAATAGAGAGTATATAGATCAAACACACTTGTCAGAGATATTGTATAACAGTTAAAGTCTTTGTTGCAAAGCTAACAAGTGTTACTTCCTCAGGTGAACTGAAGATTACATTAATAAAAATGGTTGTGGGAGACAAACTGGCAATTTGTTTCAGAAGTACAAATGTATTGCTGTGCAATGTGACTGACCTTTAAGGTCTATATGCGATGTCACATCATACAGCATCCATAACATCCTAGTAAACATGGATGGTTAGATTTACGTTACTTTTACGTCATTATGGTTAGATTATGGTTAGCGTCCAATAATGGTAAAATTTTACGTTTAAATTTACGTTACTTTTACGTCATAATGGTTATGGTTACTTTTACATCAGAAAATGACGTAAATCTAACGTAAACTTTATGACCGTTTTCTTACCAATTTTTGTCGCTTTAAATACTTCTTGATTAAGTACCCATATCAGTATGTGCACAGTCTAACAATTGATAAATAGTCGTAATTCAGACAAAATAATTATATATGTGTTATTGGTGATAATTCTAACGTTAATCTAACATAAATTTTACGTCATGTATCTAACGGTTAGATTATGGTTAGTTTTCTGACGTAAATGTAACGTTAATTTTCTAACGTTAATATAACGTTAGTTATCTAACGTTAATGTAACGTTAGTTTTATGTCATAATTCTAACATATGAGGGAACTTTTTCTCAGACAGCGGCATGACAGCCTACTCTAATATCGAATTCCAACTGCCAAGGGATCTTTAACATGCACACCAATGTGTACATGGGACCTGGGTTTTTCGGACCATCCGAATGACTAGGTGTAAATCTAACGTAAATTTTATGACGGTTTTCTTACCAATTTTTGTCGCTTTAAATACTTCTTGATTAAGTACCCATATCAGTGTGTGCACAGTCTAACAATTGATAAATAGTCGGAATTCAGACAAAATAATTATATATGTGTTATTGGTGATAATTCTAACGTTAATCTAACATAAATTTTACGTCATGTTTCTAACCGTTAGATTATGGTTAGTTTTCTGACGTAAATCTAACGTTAATTTTCTAACGTTAACATAACGTTAGTTATCTAACGTTAATGTAACGTTAGTTTTATGTCATAATTCTAACATAAGTTTCTAATGTGAATCTAACATAAACCTAATACTTGTTCTCTATCGGAAATGAAATGCAATGAAATGGGGTTTAACGTCCTACTTTTCTGCACCTAACCTGGGTTAATTGAAGATGGGCATACGCCATACAGTGTGCTATGAGGGAACTTTTACTCAGACAGTAGCACTACAGCGTACTCTAATATCGAATTCCAACTGCCAAGGGATCTTTAACATACACACCAATGTGTACATTGGACCTGAGTTTTTCGGACCATCCGAATGACTAGGCCGCTTCACTGACAAGGGGAAACAACGCTGGAAAATCGAGATGCAGGGATCGAATACCTGACTACCAGGTTAGCGAGCCAGCGCCTTACCCACATTGTCTAACAGAAAAGAATGTCAGTTTTATAATGTTGGGATACTAACAATTACGTAAACAAATGTCAGTTTAATATCAGGATAACAACGATTAAATAAATGTTAGTTTTTGATTGTTGGCTATCCAACCATAATCAAAAAAAAACCATTTAAGTTAACCAAATTTACTAAATTTTAAGCGTTCTTTTGGGCAACTTGAACAAAATCTGTTAATAATTGTAACCTGTATAATATTTATGGATAAAACATTAAAAAGTGGGTGTGGCACCACCCCTGTGTTGAGCCATGCACCGAAATTGATAGTTGTTAATATCCTTACGGCATAAGGAATAAATATACCAAGTTAAAAAAAAAAACAAAAAAACACGAAAAGTTGATGTGGCTCTGCCTCTGGGACTCAGACATGAAACAATTCTGAATATTTATCAATTGGTAAAATGTGCACACACTGGTATGGTTATTTAATTAAGAGGTACAATGGGGGAATCATAAAACTGTTACTAACTGGAACCTGTAGACTATTTATAGACAAAAATTAACAAAAAAGTTAAATTGAATGAAACAAGGTTTAACGTCCTACTCGTAAACTGGGCTAATGAAGACGAGTCTACATCATATAGTGTGTGTGCTATGAGGGTTATTTTGCCCGGGCAGTGGCACTATTGCCTACTTCCAACTGCCAAGGGATCTTTTACGTGCACGCCAATGTGTACACAGGACCTCAGGTTTTTTGTCCCATTCAAATGACAAGGGGAAACCTCGTCAGGAAATCTGGATGGAATGAAATGAAATGAGGTTAACGTCCTACTGTTCTGCTCATAGACTGGGCTAATAAAGATGGGCCTATAGGGAAATTTTGCCCAGACAGCGGCACTACGGCCTACTCTTATATATCAAACTCCAACTCAGGTTTTTTTTTCGTTCACCCGAACGACTAGACAGTTATTGTACTTGTCATGCCCTCCATTTTGCATCATTGAAGGGGAAACCACCCCGGAAAATCTGGATGAACTTTCCCAACCAATGCAGGGATCGAACACCCGACCTCCAGGGTAACGAGACAGCGTCTTACCCACACAGACAAAAAACTGGCTGTGGCACCATCAAAAAGGGAGCGAGAAAAAAAATGGGGTTTAATATCCACTCAACATAAACTAGGTCATTTAGATGTAAGGTAAAACAAAAATCTCCACAAATATTATATACCAGTACGTAATTTTTGCACTGCCTGAAAGATCTTCCAGCCCAAATGTTGTGGAGCAACATACACGTATGCCAACCCTTTTTTTATATTCTATAATAATCATCCTTAAAAAACTAGAAAGTCAATGTTAAAGTCAAAATATATGTATACATTTTGTATTTTCATTTTGTATTACCCAATATTATAAGGAGATGGGCAAACTGATCCCGCAGTGAATATTCGCTTGGCCGCTACAATCACTGATAAGCATGACATCGGCGAGGCTTAATTAGTACGGTATATTAACTTTTTTACTCCGACAAATTAAATTCTCAAACATTTTTTTGAGGTAACAGAAAAATAAATAAAGACGTTTGAAGTAATTGAAGTTAAAAAATATTTCCTATTAAGTGTAAATGGGTATGAAAATGAGTAAAATGCGTCATTTTGCCCCAAGCAGTTAGGTGTTAAGTAAACATTGCACGAGCCGTTGAGCCAATGACTGCAGTCAACGCACGTGCTATGGACACTCATCTGTTACAGAGTTAATTCCTAAGTAATTCTCTGTGAAACAGATTGGGAGATGGGTTGATTAAAAGATTTTAGCTTGTCTTTACATCTTCCCATATAATATAATAATATGTTCTTAGAATGAATCTTATCTGATTAAAACATTAAATTTAATGATTTAAATTCTTGTGGCGGTTTATGAAAAAGGCCATGACGCCCAGACTCGTTCGTTGGTTTGTTTATATCAGATTTTTTAAATTTTACGCTTGTATTTATTATTATATATAAGGTGTAAAACCCGACAAATATAAAGCTTATAAAGTTTAATGTATATAGGGCCACGTATAATAATAGGGGTGAATTGGAATGTACAATCAAATTCAACCGAAAACACATTTTACAAGACTTTCACTTTGAGTCAAGAACCAGTTCGAACCAGTTATTTCCGGAATTTATAGATCTTGTCGACATATCGTCCCCGATAAAAGACATCTGAAAATTAAAACTTCTCTATTGGATTATTCGTATAATATTAAGTATAGCTAATATAAAATCTAGCAGAGCGCACAGAAACAGATTACATTCTATAGATTCCATTATCAAAAAAAAATACGTATCGACGGCTTCCGTGTGGGGAATATTAAAAGCGAACGGAATTGTGGGTATAGCAAGATGGCGCCCAAAAGCGATTGAATGTCGGAGATTTTGGACAAAATACTATTTATTTCACACAAAAAAGAAATGGTGCCCTGATTTAAAGTTAGAAGAAGCATATAGGAAAGTAAGTGTCTTTTTTACATACAAACATCCGTCTAAATATAATTTGTAGAACTACAAATTCAGAAAATAATGGCCGTTGACAATTTTACACAATCACCGTAAAAATGCTAAAAAAAACCTAACGGTAAAACAAAGTCACAAGATTAGATGGCCTGTTATTTTCTGAATGTAAAACTTTGTAGCTGCACGATTTATACACAATCTAAACTACTTTAATCGAAAAACATCCTGTTTCAAAATCACGGGAATCAAACATTTTTCACTTTGAATATGTTCTTTATTCTATCTCTAAGCAAAATCTTTTTTACAGATCCTAAATTTGAGCAATATTGATGGTACTAATGTGAAAGAAGTTACAAAAAGATTTTTTGAAGGCTTTGTTTACGTAGATGGTAGCCAGGTGACACCAGCTTACTCCTTGTACAAATGTAGGATCAATGCCATACCACTGGACTCAATGATGATGGTGGACGTTATGGTGAAAAGTGCTCTCATCCACCCTACTCTCACGATGACAAGGGAATCAAGGCTGTTTTCATATACATTTAATAAATGTAGATATGCTATTTGGAACAAAAAACTAACTGCAACTGGTTAACCAATTTATTCACATTTGATAAAAAAATTCGATCAAAATATTTGTTGGACCACAGGAAGACTTGTTGATACATGTTTGAATTAATAATATTATAGCTTTAAGTTCCATGCTTGGCAGCGAGTGCTAATAACGTTTACAAAACTTTGAGCGGGAATTTCAAGGCATTAACCTCCTGTGATATAATAACAAATGACAAGTGCGAAATAAAGTATTTATGTGGTCTTGGGTGAAAAAACAGTGTTGTGGCTAGCCAAATGAAATGAAACAAAATAGAGTGTAATGACCTACTGTTTTGTTCTGAACTGGGCTAATGAAGACAGGCATATGCCATACATGCTATAAGGGAAATTTTGCACTATGGCCTACTCATATCAAATTCCAACTGTCAAGGGTATGCCAATGTGTATACATGGCCTCAGTTTTTCTTTACCATCTGAATGAATAGACAGCTGTCTTGTCAGGCCCTCCTGCATCACTGACAAGAGGAAATAACGCTGGAAAATCTGGATGAACTTTCACTTCCAATGCAGGGATCTAGTGCCCTGCCCCAAAACAAAGGGCGTGACAAGGAAAGCTGTCTAGTCGTTTGGATGGTATGAATGACCGAGCGTCTGTGTACACATTGGTGTGCATGTAAAAGATCACTAGGCAGTTCGAATGCGATATAGGAGTAGGCCTTAGCTGTCTAGTCGTTGGATGGTATGAATGACCGTGCGTCTGTGAACACATTGGTGTGCATGTAAAAGATCACCAGGCAGTTCGAATGCGATATAGGAGTAGGCCTTAGCCACTGCCTGGACAAAATTCCCTGATGGCACACTGTATAGAGTATGTCGATTTTCATTAGCCACGTTAAACCCCATTTCATTTCATTCCATCAGTGCCTTGAGCAAACAAGATAGGCTACACATAAAGGTTTTGGCCAAATTTGGTCAATATCCCAGTTTTCCTTTCTGATATGCATATCAACACTTCCACAAGACTAATGTAGACCTTTTTCTTGGACATTTTCAAATATCAGTGATGCAGGAAAGAGGACCTGACATGGATAGGTGACTAGTCATACGAATGGGACAAAAACCAAAGTACTATGTACACTTTGATGTATGTGTGAAACATTTCTTGGCAGTTTGATGGAATTTTATAAAAGATATAAGAGTATGCCGTAGCCCTGCTGCAGAGACAAATGTTTATAGTTATGGTTTGTGTATGGTCACCCTGTTTGTATTCTTGTCAATTATCACTATTTCACGATGTATGATTACTGTTAACAATTGTATTTTTTAAATTTTTTTTAAAATAAAATTTAGATATTATGTTGACTTTTTGTTGTAATTATATGAATTTGCGATTTCAAAAGGTTATTGGTTGACTGTTAACATTTCAAGGGTTATATTTGTACAAAATGTAAATTTTGAAATTTAATGTCAGATAGAGAGAGAGAGAGAAAAATTGGGTTTAATGTCCACTCAACACAAACTAGGTCATTTCGGGACTAACATATGGTTTTCATTTTATTTCAATAATTTGCTTGCGCGTAGGGGTCTTTAGCAATGGGAGGAAACCGGAGTGCCACATACGTTCACACCAGGGCTCGAAACCGCAGCCGCAAGCCAGAGGTGACCGGCCAGCTAGAGGTCGAAGCGCGGCACTCTAGTCCACTAGGCCATCCCAACCCCCCAATGTTAGATATATAATGAAATGAAATGGGGTTTAAAGTCCTACTGCTCTGAAATCCTGATTCTCAGTCAATGCATGTACCAATCCCGGGTCTGCAGGTTAGTTGAGCCAACATTTTACTTTGAGGATCATGACCCTGATTTCCATAAAATGGTCGGTTAGTTTAAATCATGTTAGATTAACGTCAAAAATTTAAGTTATATTTACGTCAGATTTACGTCAAAATGGTTGGTCAGGCTACAATCATTTTGCTCATCTTCTTAACGATAATGTAATGTCATGAAATGACGTTAATCTAACGTAAAGTTTACGTCATTTTTACCTTATTTTTACATCATTTTCTGACGCAAATCTAACGTAAAGTTTTTGTCATTTTTTAACGTAGATCTAACGTAAACTTTACGTAAACGTTACGTTAGATTTATGTCAAAATATGACGTAAACTTGACGTTAGATTTGCGTCAGGAAATGTCGTAAATATAACGTAAAAATGACGTAAATTTTACGTTAAATTAACATCATTTCCTTACGTTACATTTTCGTTAAGAAGATGAGCAAACTGATGGTAAACTGACTGACCATTTTTACGTAAATTTTACGTAAAAGTAACGTCATGTTGTTATGTGGGATATGCTTTTATTCATTTTATGCCTCAACGTACTATTTTAAAATAGAAATAGTTTTTATCCAGATATACTTCTAACAATAGTTTTGATTTACAGAAGAAGAAAAGTTAATATTAAGAGCCAATTAACTTGCCCCAACGTCATCTCTTTCAGTGATAATAGCAACTCAGCAAATATTTATTCTTGGTCAGTTTAAGTGGTTAATCCACATGCAGTATAAAGAGATTAGATGAAATTCCTTCTCCATTTAAACTCGAACTGTGTTTAAATTATTGACATATTTAGTAGGAAATGTGTGGCCAATCCGGATGAGAATACTTCATTTAAATTACGGACATATTAATAAAATGATGTACGATCATACATCAAGCGGGATGATACCCCAACTATCTACATTTAAATTACTGACATACTCATATAAAAAAATGTATGGTCAATCTCGATAAGACCCTAACTCATCTACATTTAAATTTCTGCCACATTAAAAAGAATTGTCACTATATACATTTAAAATAATACAACGTTATTAAAAATCTATGGTCAATTCTTATTGTTACTATTTTTATTAAACTACCAAAAGAAATTGTGCAGAAACAGGATAGTAATCCCAATGGTTCATAGACAACTCTCCTAGATGGAATCATTGGTGCTATGATATGTCTTTTAGCAGCCGTGTGATAATACAAGAACTTGCCAGGAATTTAAATCTATATATATATATCCCCCTCATTATAATGATATACATATACATTTACTTCCTGTTAAATTTTAAGTATGTATACTGTAGGTCTTAATATATAAGTGTTTCATAGCAACAAATAAAGGTACCTTTAGGTATACATTGCTAATTAATTTTACATAGGTTACCTTGGTACCTTGTGAATGCTGTACTTCATTGATAATGTGATATGTATGCAAGAATACAAGTCAATACATGTATATTATATTAGTGTTTCTATGTATAGAATTGATCTTATCCTAGTTGGTATATATTATAAACTACAACCACCTGTAGGGGTATATCATAGCTGACAATAAATTGACTGGAACATCCCCATGGATTAAGTATAACCAGTTTATTACAATACTAAAGTTTAACCTAGTTTCAAGTTCAAACTGTATATTTATTTTGTCTTGACCTCTTTTCGTTTCTACATGTGTATCCCTTCATTGACTACTCAACTATTTTATAGCCTCTAGTTTTTGTCCGTTGGGCGTGCGTAGGGTTGACAATATGTGCTATATGGACCATGTCTGGGGTGAGATATGATAAAATGATTTCGCCACACTTGAAAGAGATTTGTACTGACGGGATGACTGGTTTTATATCGAAAGTCTTATATATAGAAATTGTAACCTTCAAGCTATAATAGGCTATTCACAAGAAACATGGCAGAGTTAGTGTGTTACGATAGATTTTTCTCAATTGTTTAAAATGTTTTTGTTTTCTTTATTTTATTATTAATGTTTATTATCTTTTTTTATTCTTCAGAAACTGTCACTTTGATCGAGGGCAGGACGGTTCTGAAGATATGATCGACAAGCCAGAACAGAAAATAGCAGAATTAACAGAAAATCAAAAGAATGCATTATTTCAACAGAAAGGTATCAGCACAGATGGCATTTTTCATAAAAGTCATTCGATACCAAAACAGATTATAGAAACTGATACTGAAAACGAAAAAGAAAATTACAAAAATTCAGTTAAAAGTGTGTTACAAAATGGCGATATTCAAGTACATAGAAAATATCCTTTTAGACGTAAAAGTTCCAATATTACTAGTGACTCAGGTCGAAGTTCAACAAGTGAAACCGAGGAAAATATAGACAGTGTGTTTCAAGACAATATTGTAGATATATATAGAAGGCATAGTATAGCAATCGTAGACTCTACAGGACATTTAAACGTTCCCACACTAGTTGACTTTACCAATACGGAATTACAGACAGGGTCATCGTACACGACTCTAAGTTCAGAAGGTGCTAATCCTAATGAAACTGGCGACTATAGTGCGACTAATGTGATAAATGTGCGAAGGGCGCCAAAAGTTGTTTATAGTCATTCAGAGGATAGATTAACAACATCCAATGCTAAGAGACCTATATTTCCTTCATTGCCATATTCACCTTACGGGTCGCCGACAGGTTCCCCGCGAAGCTCTCCTCGATTACGCCGACAGCCTACCATGGAAACACATAGAGTGTCTGTGTCGGATGGGGATGGTTATACCCAGTTAAATCAGTATAAACTCAAGGATGAGATAGGAAAGGTAAATAGACTATTTGTTTTCTTAGAATCTGTTAGATTAGGCTACAGGAATCAATATATGTGTACATCACAGGCACATGTCTTTATTAATGATTTTCTATACTTCGCATGTTTCATAGTGAAAGACTTGGTTACATACATTGAGAAATATATATAATAACTGTTTATTGACAATGGCGTGTGCAGGTAGGAGTATGGAATTTATAACAAACAGAACAATTATAAAATATTTCATTAAGTAATCCATTATGGTTTCTAATTTTACACCTTAGGATAAGACATTTAAAGACATTTCATATAGTAATCCATTAGATCTAATTTTACGTCTCAGGATAAGAAATTTAAAGATATTTCGTGTAGTAAATATTTTTAAAGATCTAATTTTACATCTTAACATAGTAATTATGCATTATAAGTCTTACAAAATAATTACACAGCCTTTTTATTATGCATTATAATATCTAAATTTCAATCTTCTAAAATAAGTTATATATTTATAAGATATTTTATATAATAATGCATTATCACCATAACTTTGCTGTCATGCGAAAAGAGAACGAACCATATTCATATTCTCCCTTTGTAAAATACATACAAAAAAGTAAGGAGTTATCATTTCAATATGAAAGAATAAAAAAGAACAGATTTTTATTGCATCGAAAAATCCATTGAGGACCGGATACAGTATACAAAGTATAAAATTATAAATGCAAAAATTATAGACAGGCACAAATTCAGTCAAAAACGCAAGAATTATGATTTGTTAAACCATTGCTGGTACATTATATAACATTATATAAGAGGGAACATGATTATAAACCAATGATGAACTGCAAAAGTTCTATATACATAAGCCAAACCAGATTACAAAAGTAAAAAAAATTGGAGCTAAGATCTTTTGAACTTTAATTAGTTTTTTTCCTAAAGAAATAAAAAGAAAAATGATTACATAATTGTTCCCAAAGAACAAAATATCAAATTTTGGGGGTCTTTCGTTGAAACAAAATCATTTAGGCCATACCAAAAAATTATTTTTGTTTTCAGACAATCCTTTGATAAAAAAAAATTATGTTAGCAGAGTATAAAATATGTGGTTCTAAGTAATTAAGGTTGTTAGTGGTTATTATCTATAAACTATGTTTATTTTATTTTAATTTTTCCTATCACTAAATAAAAGCTTTACAAGTGTACAATATACTATCTGAGATCGAAGATATACATTCTCTCGTTACGAGGAATGAAAGGTTTTATTTTGCTTGACTGTATCAACTTCTTCAGCACACATAAATGGTTTATTGTACAAATTATTAATAATGCTCATAATTGGAATCATTATAACATCATATCCTTGTGAATTGAGGGAATATGGTCATTTTACTGACCAAGGACGGTAGTGTGGGTGGACAAATGAGTTAAGTAGCTAGGTGGTATTGTTCCACACTTGTACATGAGGTATAACGAGTGCATTTTAGATCATATGGTCTGTCATTGAGTCAAGTAGCTGGTTTTGATCCTATGTGTGTACATGACAAGGAATATCGTCGCTTGCCAATCTTGTGGATTTTCCCCAAAAATGCACTGGACTTAAAGATACATTATGTACAGTGTACGAACTAAACTGGCTTCAAATGTTATATCAACTATTATTTCGACAATACTCCTGTCAGATTTAAAATTTAACGATAACCACGAGTTAGTGAACACTTTGATTTGAATTTGCAACATATTCATTTTTTATCATCTATTTTTAAACTATGGCAAAAACGGCCAGTTCTTTATAAATCTTGCGTAATGTATATCTAATCATAATGAAATAATCTTTAAGTTGTGTGACAGTATTTGGTTCTTTAATCAGGTTCTTTGATGACAACACTGGTATAACTTCTAATAATACTTTTATTCTGCTTCTTACATATTAGGTACAAACATCGTAATGTAAACGACCGTAGAACTAACTCATATCGAGGGAGTCATGTCTTACCTTGGCTTAGCACGAGTGTGCTAACTCCAGAAACTGTTGTCTCGTCGTCGAATCCTAGACCCCGACTAGTACCCATGACGTACGTTAATCTAGGCGCCCGTCTAGCCTGGCCTCCTGGACCTAACTGACGATTCGTTTCTGTTCTGAGTTTATTATAGTATTCTAGACAAAGGAGCTCATAATACACCTGTCTAATGTACATGTATCATGCATCATATCAGGTTTAACATTCAGGGCCCTGTTTCACGAAATTTTAAATAAAGATAAAATCCAAATTTTAGTAGATACTTCAATTTTGATTGGCTAAGAACTAAAATTATAAGCTAATATTGTCCAATCAAATTACTAAAATTTGATTTTATCTTAGTTAAAATTTCGTGAAACAGGCCCCTGTATAGTTTATCAGACAAAGAAAGTTAGATAAGACATGTCAACAACAAGTTAAAGTTACACAATGACAAAAGTAATGCTACCAAGATCTCAAGTCAGGTGTTGATAGCAACAGGTTGATGTTGCAATCACTTAAACGTATTTTAATATGGCAGGACACATGACATCTGTCATTGTGTAATAGTTGAGTAAAAGCATTTTTTTTTTTTTTTTAATAATGCCATGAATGTATCTATTTCTTAGAATAATAATAATAAACGAAAAAAATAAGTAAATTACTTAAAGCTCCAATAGCATTTTTTTAAGTTATATTTTTAAAATGTATTAAAATAAAGCCCAAAAACAGATTGTACCTATAAACAGTCCTACCTTGTTAAAGAATAATCCTATTAATCCTGTAATTCACTATTGCCAGTTGAGAAATTGGCAAAAATATCATTTTCAACTTCAAATTCAAACGTTTGAAGATGGCCGTCCATGGAGAGGAATGGGAAAACAAGGGAGGTAATTGGTTAACTATTTCCTCAATCAATCGGTGTCTGCCCCAAAAATTTTGCCCATGATCGTATAATAGTGAGTTGACAACCTTTTGAGCAAAAAACATAGAAATAATTATGTTTTGACTTTCTTAGAAAATATGAAATTGGAACTTTAATAACATATATTGACAGAGAATGAAATTCATTTTCCATATTATTACCTCTCCATTTAATATGGTACCCATGTTATTTATTATGTTACCATGCTTCAAGATAATATTTATGGTATGTTTACTGATTATGGGAACTAAGAAAGCATGTCTATTATATCTTGAACGTCAGGGTATAATTGTATTATAGTGTAGATGGGTTCATTGATAGTTGATCATTGTATCTATTATACAAGATGTGTTTATAACGATAATGGTTTAAGACACATTTACATGGTAATTCTTACACAAGTATGGTATAAATCATGGGTAGCCAACTTATTACATTCCCCTTGTCAGTGATGCAGAATGAAGGGTCTGACAAGGACAGCTGTTCAGTTGTTCAGATGGTTCAAAAAACTGAGGTCCTCTGTAGACATTGGCGTCAAGTAAAAAATCCATTGGCAGTTAGAATTCGATATAAGAGTAGGCCGTAGCGTCACTGCCTGGGAAGAATTTCACTCATAGCACATTGTAGGGTGTGTATGCCTGTCTTCAATTGTCCAGTTTAGGAGTAGAACAGTAGGAAGTTAAACCCCATTTCATTTCATTTCCAACTTATTACATACCATGTGTCAGTTTGTTCACACATGAATTCAGATGTGCCAAAAAATTTGGATACCCCTTCTGCTACAGAACAATTACAGAACAAAAGTGCATTTTTGCAAGTTTGTTTATTAAGCATATTTTTAACTGAAAAAAGATTAATTGAAAAAAGATAACATTCGCTAACGAGGATGTGCAAGAAATAATAACGTCACTAAAAATAATGAGTAGGTTTACTGCCAATAATTTATTGATAGTTAAACTTCTTTTCATTTAATTTCAATAGTTTATTATTATCATCATAGGAATGCAATGTGCCAGAGGTTGTTAATCCCTGGTATAAAACATGTAACAAAAACATCAGCAAGAACCAGTAGGTCTACAGAATATTTTATATATGTTTTACATAATCAGGTTATGCAGTATTAGTGGGTGCAGTTGTTGAGTAAAAACACATGTTCTTTGGGATGACATTCCTTTAGAAAATACTTAACCCTTTGCATCTACTCCAACAAACTTAATCTTATATACATGTGCATAAATATAGAAGACGTATTTCTTACACCCAATGAAGACAGATAGAGACAAATGGGGTTTAATAATTTACTTGTGCAACTTGTGCATAGGAATCTTTAGCGGTGGTAGCAAACCAGAGGACCCAGAGTAAACCCATAAAGTTGATCAGGCAACCCTACTCCTGGTCATGTACAAGCAGGGAATCAAAAACATGCCATTTGACGCAATGACAGACCCTCTGATCTAAAGCACACACATTAACCATTCGGCCAATTAACCAATCCCCCAGACCATGATTGAAATTTTAGGTCATTGGTTGGGCTCACATTTCAGTCCCGTTGGTCAATTTAGATGAAATTAGATATTTTGGAGTAATCAACCCTAGTAGTAAGTGCTGGAGGACTGCACTACACACAAAATAATACTGATAATACCAACCTAGAGGTACATAGACATTGCAAGAAATAAACAACAAATATTTGATCAAGTGAATGATCAATTTAGATGAAATTAGATATTTTGGAGTAATCAACTATAGTAGTAAGTGCTGGAGGACTGCACTACACACAAAATAATACTGATAAGACCAACCTAGAGGTACATAGACATTGCAAGAAATAAACAACAAATATTTGATCAAGTGAATGAATCCAGGGGGCCAATCATAAGTGTCCACTACATTGTACTGTCCTTGATCTGTAAAATATAGTGAATTTTATAGTTTTTATATGTAAAGATAATACTATAAATTGTTCTATTCTTATTTTAAAATATCTTGTAAATCTGAAGAGATAACCATATCTTGTAGTGAAATGCCCCAATCAACAGCTTTGACTTTGTTATAACCTTTAGTAAATTTGGCTAATGTAGTCAATGGAGCATATCTTAGATTAAAGAAGTCTTACCTAATACAGATAGACCATGAAATTCTTTCCACATCAATTAAAAGGAATAGGGTCATCTGTCCAACCTTGTGGGTTTTCTCTAGGGCCTCTGGTTTCTTCCCATTACTAAGGACCCACTAGAGCACAGGTGAATTATTGAAATAAATTGAACCGTATGTTAGTCCCAAAATTACCTAGTTTGTGTTGAGGGGATGTTAAACCCCATTTATCTCTGTAAGATTACTCACTTAATGAAATGTGTTTACACGTCTGAAACAAGACGATCTATTTACTACCTCGTACCGCGACCAAGAATTCATTGATGAGCTGTATTCATCTGAAATTGATCATCAGTCATAGCATTTTGTCGGAGAAATGTGACAATCAATCGCTTCATAATTCGTAGCCATGACCTGGTCTTTATTCGTCCATCAATAACATATTGACAGTAAGATTATACACTATCCTTCCACAGTCCGTTATCAGTCTAGCTAACACTTTATCTTCGCTAACAGCTTCGGGCATTGATGTACCACATTTATAGCAAACTAAAGTCCTATTGACTGATACAAAAAACTCGCTTATTTTTTTGCCATTAAGGGAAAATAAATAGATTGTTTCTATAAGAAGTTCAGATTAAAACAAAATAGCGAACATCAATTGAATTTACTTTTTTTATTTTGTTAAAGAGGCAATGTCACTCTCACCAAGAAAATAGAAATTGTAATTTTATTTTTTGGACATCATCTTCAAAACAGCTTGAACCCTTTCGCTACTAGTCACTAGTGTCACCCGCTTGCTATCCCTACTTAATTTGTAGGGAATTCTAATAATAGAATAAGGACCCCGTAACTGAGTCCCTTAAAAAGTTCATGTACCAGTAGTATGTAATGACACAGTAACCTGGTCACAAAGAATGTTTATATATATATAGTATATAGTTACCTGGTGACATGACTTTCTGGGTCAAAGATAAAATCGAGAATTTCATTGGATTATATATGTTACTGGATATTTATTTGGTGGGATAACAATCTGTTTTCTTTCACAAATTTATGTCTAAAGATAAAACCAGTGTTCAGATATAATCAATTGTTGGATACAAAACTGAAACAAGAATTAGTAAACAAGCGGTCTTTCACTTACCGTAGTCTTTCTAAAAAAGAGGTCACTGTGACTAATTTATAAGTGGGTAAGATAATGGCAGACATTATTCTCTCTTGTCAGTGATGCAGGAAGGCGGGCCTGACAAGGACAGTTGTCTTGTGGTTTGGATGATACGAAAAACTGAGGTGGTGTGCACGTAAAAGATTCCTTTCTTTAAATCGAAGCTTTGGTGTGTGTGTGTGTGGGAGTCTAGTGGTTAATGTGTACTCATGACCAAGTCTGTCATTGAGTCTAGTGGTGTGGTTTGGGTAGCCCGCTTGAATGTGAGAAGAAGTTTCGTCGTCTGTCAAATTTTGTAAGTTTTCTATTTTCCTCCCACTGCTATTGAAATAAAATTGACCCATATACAATGTAATAGTCCCGAAATGACCTAGTTTGTCTAGAGTGGATATTAACCAACTTAAACCCCATTTCTCTCTCACTAGAAGCTTCCAAGACACCTAAATCAAAGATAACTCCTTTATTATAAATTCACAATGTTCATAACTTCCAGCATTGACCAACTTGGATTGAAACTCCTCAAAATCACAATTAAAATGCCTATATCTCCACAATGGCTTTTAAATGCTATCTTTATTAGGTTATATATATCAGTTTGTTTTTATGATCTTCAGGAACATCTGTAACAGTTTTCCTTCTTATTTTATGGTGAAAACAGATTTATTCAAACTCAGAAACACTTAGTTCAAAAGCTTTTAGTTCCAAATCTGTAAACATCTTTTCCATGATTCAAGTGGGTTTACATCTATCATGGAAGAATTGGCGTGGCTTATTAAGCAACAATAATGTAGGCTATCAATAATGTGTTAAAAAGAAACATTAAAGCAATAAATAACTTTTGTAGTTTATGATCTTAGTCTGACGGCTCTTAAGATAAATTCCTCTACTTTAAAAACCAGTTCAGTATTTCTCATCAACTTCTTTAATCCTCGAAATTTATCACTATGATGTTGCTGTGGATCAGGGAATTATGTCATTTCCAGAGGTATATCGGGAATATAAGAAATCGTGAAAATGTCATGGATTATAATCAGTTTGACAATAAAATAAGTGCTATATATTGAAAGCGGCATGTCATGCAGGCGCGGATCCAGAGGGGGGGGTCCAGGGGGTCCGGACCCCCCCCCCCCCCTGCTCAGACTTGAAATTTTTTTTATGCGATTTTATTGGCGATTTAGACCTGTTATTTTGGAATTTACCTTCCGGAAATACGTCAGAATGAACCAAATTGAATCTAATTTACCAAATTATCGTTTGAGCGCAATTAGTTAAGCAATTATCAAAGCTAGACCCCCCCAGAAAAAAATCCTGGATCCGCACCTGGTCATGTCACCGTTCATTTCTTTCTATTCATTATTTAATATTTATTTGAAAGCTATAATTTGATGGTCTTGTTATTTGTATTTTACAGGGATCTTATGGAATAGTAAAATTAGCATATAGTGAAGAAGATGAAACTCATTATGTAAGTAAATTTCAGCAAATAATTCTAATGAAATGAAATGGGGTTGGTTTAATGTCTGACACACAGTGTGCACTGCAGGAAATTTTGTCCATGACAGCGGAGCTGTGGCCTACTCTTATTGCAATTTCAAATTGTCAAAGGTTCTTTTACATGCACACCATTGGTTTATCATCCCATCCATATGACTAGACACTGTCCTTGCCAGGTCCTCCGTACTGAACAACTGACAAGGGGAACTTCTTGGCTAACACCAGAAATGAACCCGAAGCCTCTTACTGAGTCAGCGTTGTAGATACAACTGTGGTTGCCAATGTTATAAAGTATAAGTTAGATAGTTATCAATGACTGTGATAATACTCTCCGTATAGTTCAACCAGGACATAATTCAATCAGAACTTAATAAGCTAGCCTTAACATTTGTGGGGAGCTTTAGCTGGTCCTCATGTAAAGCCATGCAGATTCAGTACTTGATGAGCTTTTAATTTCTCGTCTGAAACTTCACAAAGCTCCGGTAAATCCTAAAATGCAATTAAATTTGCCAGATCGTTATTCATTTTTAATTGCATCAGAAAGCATCAACATATACAGATAGATAAGAATTCACTAAATCATTGAATTAAAACTCTTTAGAGGGCTATTTTGCTGAATACATAGTTTTATATACTATAACTTGTGTATCATATAGTTGTGCTGATATGAATGCAGCAAAATAAACCTCTAAAGAATGTTAATTCAATGATTTAGTGAACAGCGTTTTTTTGGCACCCTGTAAGTTTTTTTACTCTTGACTTTTGCGGGAGGGTTTAAAAGGTTAACATGCACTTTAAATCAAAAGTTTTAGTTCTGTCATAAAGTGAAGTGGTATGGTTTATGTTACCTATCTGACTATGAAAAACAATGTAACTATTAAAATACTCTAATTCTTGTCTTACACAGACCTTTTTGCTAGAAGAGTTGGCTTATTAGTTGGCCACAATAGGTTTCCACAAAATCACCAAATATAAAAACATACTTCATATTTTCATGTTAGATCTATCTACACTACTTTAATTATTAGAAACCAGAGAGTTGTTTTTTTTACAATAACACGTACTAATTTTAACGTAGTTTTTTTTATGAACATTGATAGATTATTCCATTGAGACCTAAAGCTTAGAAAGTATAATTAATGAGGATTGATTATTCAGTTAAACAAACATATCTCAGTTTCTTTCTCTCTTGAAGGTCATGCAAAAGAAGAGAACAAGAGAAATGGGATTAAACGTTCATTTGATAGAAATAAGGTTATTTTGGGACTAACATGGGTTAGATCTATTTCAATAGTTCGCTTGCGCATTTTGATCTTGGAGGAAACCAGATGATAACCCTCGAGGTTGAACAGTCAACCCTTCTTTTGTCACTTAAAAGGGTGGGCTCAAAACCACATCACTTGACTCACTGACGGACCTTATGATCTAAAGTACAATTTGGCCACACAACTCCTCTCATGCCAAGGGAAAATGGTGGTGTGCGAGTCTATGAGCAGTCCACCAGCGCCACTAGACCTATGTTTAATCCTGGTCCAAGCAACCACTTTGCACCAAATTTCAGTCTTCTTACAGATCTATTGTAGCTACCAACCCTGAACAGACAGACAAAAAAACCAAAAGACAGTCACAAATAATGGTATAGATCGTTGTTTAGTAATTTGTGTCTGACAAACTCTGTGACAGGTGCCTTATGTTCAGGCTTGTGTACAAGTCTGTTGTCCTTCCTCCTTCAAAACCTTACCATGGATATTATTTTGTTGTGATTTATTAGTCATTAGGATAGAACATAAAGGCCAAGATTCAAGCCAATTAGTACAACGAAACAATCCTTCTAAAATCCACAATAAAATAAGTGTAGGCTTATTGGAATTTGGATACCATCTGGGTCTGTCGATGTAGGCTCTAGTTAATGAGTCCCTCGACGTTTTGATACTACTTATCTTTGACTTTGTGGAGAGCAACAAATGTATAACTAGGTGTTTGTATAAACAGACATAGCAACTGCGTACATCCTTCAAAAGACCATAGTTGAATTAAATGGTAGATATCATTTTTCTTCTGATAAACTCCACAATGTTTACGTGACAGGAGCTCAGAAATGAAGACAGACATTTCTGCACCAACCGGGCTAATAAAGATGGACATATACCATACAATGTGTTATTAGTAAATGCAGGGGGACTGCACCACATACAAACAATTACACAAGACAAACCTAGAGACAAGACACAATACACACAGACACCATAAACAACAAACATACATATCAGATCTAGTGGGGGGTTGGGATGGCCTAGTGGTTTAGAGTGCCACGCTTCGACCTCTAGCTGGCCGGTCACCTCTGGCTTGCGGCTGTGGTTTCGAGCCATGGTGTGAGCGTATGTGGCATGGAGATAGGGGCGCCTTCTCAACCTCGTGGGTTTCCTCCGGGCACTCCGGTTTCCTCCCACTGCTAAAGACCCCTACGCGCAAGCGAACTATTGAAATAAATTCAAACCATATGTTAGTCCCGAAATGACCTAGTTTGTGTTGAGTGGACGTTAAACCCCATTTCTCTCTCTCTCTCTCAGATCTAGTGAATACATATCAGATCAGGAGCGTTGAATGGCTGAATGCTTAGCATCTGCGCGCTATATCATAGTCAGCTGACGTGATTTCGATTCGCTAGTTGAACGTGACAATGGGTAGGGTCAACTGACCAACATTATGGGTTTTCTCCTACTGCTATAGACATATGCACAAGTGAATTATTTAAATAAATTTGAACTATGTGTTAGTCCCAAAATGACTTAGTTTGTGGTGAGTGGACGGTAAACCACATTTCTCCCCACTTTCTCATATCAGATCAAGTGAAAAGATCCGGGGGGACTAACCATAAACGTCTGCCTACTCTTTGTCAAATACTGACTGTCAAGACAGACATACACAATGTAACATGTTGAATTCTAACTGTCAAATGTTCTTTTATGCGCATTCCAACAAATGCATAGGGGCCCTGGTTTCTCATCCCATCTGATCAACTATTCACTTTTTCTTGCTATCTGCTATTCAATGTTGGAAGCTGGATGGTAAATCCTGAGGCAGTTTCTCTGCAAGTATCGATATTGAACCCTGGATCTTGTGGCATGATAAATTAGTGAACTCTACACAGTGATTTTTAACCACTGCCATTATAATTCTAATATCCCTGTATAAGCTGACAGCAGGTTTTATTATCCTAATCTTGTAACTTAATAGGCTTACTAATTACAAATTCTCTTTCATAGGCAATGAAAATCCTCTCCAAGAAGAAATTGATGAAGAAAGCTGGATTTTTCAGTAAGTTGTCAATGTCAGGAACATTCTTTGTTATTCAGGGTGTCAATCTGTTGTTATTTTCAGGAACATTCTTTGTTATTCACATTAACATTTCTGTACATTCAGTAACCTGTATAATGTTTTATAATGACAGCTTGAAGCGGGCCCGTAGCAGCTCATAAAATTTGGGGGGGGGGGCTACGGAATTTTTTGGAGGGGCTGAGGATGTGGCCAACTAAGAACACTCCTAAGAATAGTAAGAAATCATTATTGTTGGCGAAATATTTGGGGGGGGGGGGGGTGATTATGAAATAAAATTGGGTTCTAAATAATGTTGAGTCATTGTTACCTCCATGAACTCTGGTCGATTAATTTTGCATGATGAATGAATAAGTATGATGAAATTGAAATGAGCCAAGAAGTCACCCACCATTGTCTAATTAATTATAAAATATGGACCAAGAAATAGTATTAACTTAACCTGTAAATATACATTTGTCATGAGATAAGATTATATTGTTCAGTTCATTGTGCTCACTGATACTAATAATTGCGTGTTTTAAATGTTCTCAAATTGATTATTTATTATTTAATTTGGAAAATGAAATTAATGATATATTATAATCTCCCGTCTTGTATTTAAAATGAGTCCAATCAAGAGATTTTAGCCAACATTTTATGTATACCATTCGCTTTTATTTTAAAATGATCTGCGGAGGATGCCAAATCGCCATATTTTCGTAAATACTGAATGGAATTGAGCCATGTTTGGACTGATATTCTTTTAGAGATTCAACTTTCACAATACTATATTGTACAAGGGTTTCATAATCCTCCAAATAACGATCATTACTTTATTCACTATTATTTGCATAGCTCACAGTGATTATATCTTGGGTTTCTATTTTCAGAAAGACCTCCTCCAGTGAGAGAAGGTAAAGCAGCACATGTCCCACCTAATCCATTAGAACGTGTATATAGAGAGATAGCTATATTAAAGAAATTAGATCATCCGAATGTTGTCAAATTAATAGAAGTATTAGATGATCCTGAAGAAGATAATCTATATATGGGTAAGTTATATACCGATATGTAACATTTATTCATTTTATGTTTGAACTTTTTTTTGTAGAAATATTGCAAGTCATTATGTTCACAGTCTCCCTATACATGACTAATACTAGTCAAATAACAACTATAAAGTTACATTATCTTTTATTGTCTCCTAATAGTCACTGTTAACATCTCTCGTTTTAACGATCTCCCCCTGATAGTGACTGTTAAAATCATCCTGATAGTGACTGTTAAAATCTCCTTGATAGTCACTGATAAAATCTGTCTGTAAAGGCTGTTAAAATCTCCCTAATAGTGACTGTTAAAATCTCCCTGATAGTGATTGTTAAATTCACCTTGATAGTAACATGATTCCCTAATAGTGACTGTTAAAATCTCCCTGATAGTGATTGTTCGATTCACCTTGATAGTAACATGATTCCCTAAGAGTTAAAATCAAGGTCTCAATGATGATTGTTGTTAAAATCTCCCTGATAGTAACTATTCGTTTCTCACTGATAGTTGAAATCTCCCTGTTAAATCTCTGACTGTTAAATTCTCTCTGATTTTTTTTTTATACGCAGTATTTTATTCAGATTTGTATCTGAATAGGGATTGGGGAACAGGCATAGCCTATATTAAACCCCTCCTCATGATATAGACAGTTAAAACCCAAATCACCCTGATAGTTGATAAAAAGGTCTCCCTGATGCTGGCTTACAGTCTCCGATAGTGAAGGTCAAAATCCCTCAAATAACTAATCTAATTACGATAATATGTATAGTTTTATAGACAAAACTTTGTTTATATTTCAGCTTTTGAGCTTGTTGAAAAAGGGTAAGTTTTCTAAATTTTTCATGGTCCTAAAGTTACCTTATACCCCATGGATATGAGTCAAAAATGCTGTTTACATTAGCTTCATTGTCCATTATGGACAGCATGCATACCTATACACTTAGACATAGTCATTTACATTTAATGCTACATATTACATAGACAACTCAATACATTAGTACAAGCAGTAGAGTACATGTATATCTAAGGGGTTTCAGTTACATGTTGGGGATAGCAGTGGCTGAGATGCTGTCTCGCTAGCCTGGAGGTCTGGTGTTCGATCCCTGCGTTGGCCGAGAAAGTTCATCCATGTTTCCGGTGTGGTTTCCCCTTGTCAGTGATGCAGGACAGAGAGCCAGACAAGTACAGCTGTCTAGTTGTTCAGATGGTACGAAAAACTGAGGTCCCGTGTACATATTGGCGTGCACTAAAAGATCCCTTGACAGTTGGAATTCGATATAAGAGTAGCCCATAGTGCCGCTATCCAGGCAAAATTCTCCTCATAGCACACTGTATGGTGTATGCCCGTCTTCATTAGCCCAGTCGAGCTGAAAAGTAGGATGTTAAACCCCATTTCAAATCATTTCATTTTAGTTACATGATGGTAATGTCATTGATGTATATGAAGCAGTATTGTTTCACACTGTCCGACACACTCCTGACACTTAATGAATGATGATGTAATTAATAGTAGTTTGAACTCAGTATATGATTTTTGTGCAGATGATAGCGTGTGATCAATATAAATTTAATTAATGATGCGTTTGTCATTAAGTATTGATTTTTTGTAGGTAGATATCATGTTACTGTGGTGTATGTAAAAACACCTTCCGTCACTCTGTAAATATTTCCACAGGCTAATATTTGATTATAGAGTTTTTTTTATAGTTTGTAAAGGAGTATGTTTTTATAACAAGTCATATGACAGACATCTACCAAAATTCATAATTTTTTGATGGCGAGGGAGAGAAATGGTGTTTAACGTCCACTGGTCTCAAACTGGTAGTTCATTTCGGGACTATGTTCGTTCTTTCCCAGGGTTTAACGTCCACTTCCACCTAGGGTGATGTCGTAGACAATTTTCGGGACTAACACATGGTTCATTTTTATTTCAATAATTTGCTTGTGCGTATGGGTCTTTACTAGTGGGAGGAAACTGGAGAAACAAGAGAAAACTCTTAAGATTGGGCAGGTGCCCCTACTCCTTGTCATGTAGAACTGGGAAATTGAAACCATGTCAATTGACTCAGGCGCGGATCCAGAGGTAGGCGCACCTGGCGCACGCCCCCTCTATTTTTTGAGGTGGCGAACAATTTTTAGCTCCATATATTCTCGCGAGAAAGGAGAACGAAAATAGTTTAGGTTGGAAATCGTAATTTACAGTACTAATACGAAATTAGTCCTTAATTTACACTCAAAAATCACGGTTCCGGGCTTCGCACTCCCAAGCTGGTGCAGCACGCCCCCTCTTTCTGAAAATCCTGGATCCGCCCCTGTGACTCGATGACAGACCTTATGATACAGCGCGTACATGCTAACCATTCAGCCATCCAACCTCTCTTTCTGATAGCATTTCGTGGAATTGTCTACTCTTTTTTCAAATTCCATCTGTCAAGGATTCTTTTGAATGCATGCCAATCTGTACACAATGCCTCAGTTTTTTGTCCCATCTGATTGACTAGATACTATTTATGAATTAACTGCCACTGAGAAACAATCTCGTCTTTCCAGTCATTCATTTTGGGCCGGGATTACCCTTTCCCTGGTTTCATCATTAAGAACCTCCCTGCCCTCCTCATACCCCTCTAGCAATATCTCTAACATTTCAAATATAATTCTTGGAGACAAATAATAATATGAATGTTTTTGTTTGTGCTAAATTCCTAATGCCAAAAATATGCTGTGTGGTATTTAATGAATGTCAACTAAAGGGAAGTTATCTAAAAACAGATTCATGTACTTAAAAGTTCATATTCCTAGAATAAATGAATTCGCCTGCAGAGATATTTTTATTAGACAATAACCTATCAGATTATTTAGTCAAAATAGCTTGTGGGTAACACATGGCATTTATCAACCATTTGAATGGAATTAAGGAATAAACACAATGGGGTCAAAGAGGATATTAGTGGTTCGTATATTCTTCCAAGCTACAATAAACCAGAATTAAAAATAAAAGTCGAATATTAAATTTAAGCCTAAAACTACACCTACCAAAAAAAAATATTGGTCCAGATATTATTCAAATTGATTGATGCTAAAGTTAGTTATTGGTGTCTTTGATCCACTGAAATGTATGGGTATCAAGTGGTTTAACATGGTTGCTTTACATCATAATGGCTGACATTGAGTCGAGTGGTGTGGTTTACTATACTATATGCCCTGCTTTTATTTGTGACAAAGATTAAGGTCGAATGTCCAACCTCGTGGGTTTTCTCTGGGTCCTCCAGTTTCCTAAAGACCTCCACACACAATAAAATTTAAACATGTGTTAGTCCCAAAATGACATAGCTATGGTCAAATGGATGTTGAACCCCTTTTCTCTCTCTTCTATGCGGGGGTTGGGATGGCCTAGTGGTCTAGAGTGCCGTGCTTCGACCTCTAGCTGGCCGGTCAACTCTGGGTTGTGGCTATGGTTTCGAGACCTGGTGTGAGCGTATGTGGCATGGAGAAAGGGGTGCTCCTGGCACTGCGGTTTTCTCCCACTCCTAAAGACCCCTATGCGCAAGCGAATTATTGAAATAAAATGAAACCATATGTTAGTCCCAAAATGACCTAGTTTGTGTCGCGTGGATGTTAAACCCCATTTCTCTCTCTCTCTCTCTCTCCTATGAAATTTTATATTAATCGTGCGTCATGGTTGTCTCTTTAGGCTATGAGCACCATCATATGTATAGAACTTTAAAAAATTTGATGCTAAAATCCAATTCACATCATTACACGTCATTTTATTATCTCTTGAATACTTCCAGTTTCTAAATATGGATTCTGAGAGATACTTTTCCAAATTTGTAACTGAGTTTAATTTTGAAGTGGTCAAAGAACTTCAGATACCAGCTTCATTTACTTAATTTAAGTCGCCGTATGGAAAATAAGATAAATAGAAATCACATCTGTTGGGAAATCATAGCTTGATTATTTACACCTTATCTATATCCTGTGGGACCGTGGATGGAAAATATCCTTTAAGAGAAAATGTTGAAATGAAATGATAGCTTGGGAAGGGATGCGAGAATCTATGGCGACCCTTTTCAATTTATATAGTGAATATCTATCACACTAATTAAAGTTTTAACAAATCTGATTGATTACGCTTTGCATGTTTTATGTGTTTGAAGAAATGGAATAATGGAAGTTTCGACTTAATGACTCACGCAAGACCGTCTGCTTGTGACCTCTAGGGACGTGTTAATTAAGACCCTGATTTAATAATCAATGTTGTACGTGGCATATAAACTATTGATAATCTGACAATTGTCACTGGATTCACACGTCACCAACTTTAAAAAGATTAGTGTAGGAGTTTGATTTGCGACTGGTTTCATCCATTTATCATGCTTCAAGTCGATAATAAATCTCGCACCTTATTATACATGTAATTATATTAATATACACAGGAACATATTTATTAACTTAATAACACACAGACAACATAATATACTAGAGCTTGTTGTTGGGTTGAGTAGGTAGTAGAGCCTCTGTTTACCATGTACCTCCACCCACCCCTAGCCCAAGTCGATAATAAATCTCTTCTTATTGTTATTATATTAATAGACATAGGAACATATAAATAACTTTACATTTAATAACAGACAACATAATATACAATGGCTTGTTGTTGGGTTGAGCAGGTAGTCGTGCCTCTGTTGACTTTGTACCTCCGCCCACCACTAGCCCATGCTTCAAGACAATGATAAATCTCTGACCTTATTACATGTAATTATATTAATAAATATATTAATAACTTTCTATTTAATACGGACTTGTTGTAATGATGTTGTTGGTTTGAGGGGTGGCTGAACCTCTATTCCCCAGGTACTCCCCTAACCAAGAAATGAATTAAATCAGACTCTCATCAGTTAATCATTATTAGTTAAAACCTTGATTAGTGAGATACACCAGATAAACAAATAACACACTTTTATGGAATAACAATTACTATGGTTTATTTCACTGCACCAGATAAATTCATACATTCTCTCATCCAAAGGACTAGACACTGTGCCTCACTGCACATCTCCCTCTGTCCTTCACCTCTGATGTGGGGAAACTATACTGGAAAATTCTGGAGAACTTTTATCAGCAGACGCCAGTATCGAACCTAAGGCATGGCTAATAAGTCAGTGCCTTACTCCTGTCCCAGTTTGTACAAACCACAATAATGTAATGTGACATCAATTACTTAAAAAGTGAGAGAATGGAGTATGTGTTAAAAGTATGTTGTAATGTGAACTGTCAGTTAATAACAAGACTTTAGATAAAATCTGACACAATAATCACTTATGTAATTCAGAATATATATCTTTATTAGCATCCAGTGTTAATATCCAACAACAAGGTCAATTTTATCGTTAAACCAAGATTATAATCCTGTATAAACCGATGATAATAATGCTTTATTACGCAACTACATCCTGAGTCGCATTTACCCATTGGAAAAGTAGGCCATTGGTCTAGGGCCCTTCGGTATCTGGGGTCCCACTAAAACTATTTTGTTGTGTAGTGTGTCAGCTTATAACTTTTTCAATTGTACCCCAGCTATTTCAATTAATATATTTAAAACTGTAAGGAGCCCAGTTCAATGAGTAAAACACCCGGTGTATGGGACCCCTAAACACAATATGTATAGGAGCCAACATTTCTATAAATAAGGGTGCCACAAGTAAATAATTCTGGCCCCAACTACATGGAATCGGTAACAATATAACAATTTATACATTAGCAATAAAATAAAACAAGATATATTTAAAAAAAGAGAACCATGGTGACTCAGTGAGATGGCTATAAAACTGTATTTAAGCTAAAATTTTCCTTAAATTTGATAGTAGGTTAAAGCTTCTGTATATCTGTTCTTCATGTTATATGTTTCTGTATTACAAGGACTGTGTATCTGTTGTTCATGTTATATGTTTCTGTATTCCAGGTCTGTGTATGTATCTCATAGTATATGTTTCTGTATTTCAGGGCTGTCATGATGGTTGGTACAACTCAAGCTTTTTCTGAAGAACAGGCGGGGAATTATTTTCGTGATATAGTTCTTGGACTCGAATATTGTAAGTATCGTATTAAGCTGTTTTATTTTCTCACATGTACTGGTACCATCATCGTCTGTTTTGCAGACTTTCAAATGTTTCAGTCATATTTGCCGCTTTTGACTGACATATTAAATCAAATTAATTACCTCAAAACAAGATATTTTAAATAATGATAGAGGTCTGATATAGACATTTTGCTTATTCACCAATCTCCCATTCATTTAAAGTGAATAAAATGACTCTTAAAAAAAAATTTGTGACCATTTTTGGTCAGAAAATATGTATAAAATTGGTTTAAACAATATTTTATTTTGAGTATCATGTGAGTAGGCCTATATACAATACTGATATAATGGATTTGAAAATAAGCCGAAGTTTATGTAAATTTATTTCCATGCCAAATTATAATGAGAAACCTGCTTGTTATTAAACACAAACTGTGACAGAATGAGTGTGCATGTACCAAAGTAAAGTACAATATTTAGACTAAATACTAAAATAGACTTCTGACTAAAACAGGCCATTTTTTTCTCTTTATTATACAATGATATCCAGCACATCAAAGATAACACATGATTTAATATTGACAATTACAACTAAGTTGAATCAATTTTACCAGTTTTCATGTCATAATTTTCAGAACTTAGGCCCTACAAAAAAAAAAATATTCTGGTTTTTAGGCAATCCTTCCCAAAAATTTGATTTGGGAGGAACAGGTTTTTTTGTGGATCACACACAACTGCCGTACTTGGCTAAATGAATTCTCACATCACATTTCAAGGCACTACTATTTATGTCACAACAATCTGATTAAGATACAGATCTTTATATCGTTTCGTTTTTTTTAAACTTTTGATGGCCTACGCTACATGAAGGTCCAACCAGTTGTTGCGATAGGAGATGTCAGAGGTCATACAAGGGACCGTGGATGGAAACTATTCTTTAAGAGAAAATGTTGAAATGAAATGATAGCTTGGGAGGGATGAAAGAATTTATATAGTGAATAGGCCTATCTATCACACTAACCGGTTGTTGCAATAGGACATGTCAGAGGTCATACGAGTGGTTTTTGACCCTATGACATCAAAAATTTGATTAACCAATCAGCATTGATGTTGCTAGTGGATTATCAACAGTTCGATGCAAAACACGCCTTAACAGACTGTTTCATTGGCTTATCGTTCACACCATTTAGAACATGTCAATGATAAAAACTCTTCCAGATCCTAGTATAGTATAGACAAGTGAATTATAAAAACGAAGTGAAATAGGATCTGTGTTTTAATCAGATTGATGTCACCAC
Source organism: Patella depressa (assembly GCA_948474765.1). NCBI lineage: Eukaryota > Metazoa > Mollusca > Gastropoda > Patellidae > Patella > Patella depressa. Next base: position 16,621,469 of record OX419720.1, read on the forward strand.
ATCTTTTATAGGAATCTACGATCATCTAGCATCATTCATGATTGCCAGGAATATTTATCTCATTCAAATTTTTGCTTCCTGGAACTTAATAGTGGAAAATATTTACACGAGATAATTATGAGATTATTTTTATTATTTATTTTTTTGAATAGAAAAATATTTTTTTGTATGGCCTTAAAAACATGGCTACTAGAGGTATAAGTAGATTTGATAATAGGTTCTAAATCTACTAGGTTTTTTATGTTATTTGTCTCCAGAAATAATTGATAATAAATGATGATAACTGTGTCTTTGATGTATGCGTGTGTTTTTTTTTTATTATTTCAGTACATCATCAAAAAATCATTCATCGTGATATCAAGCCGTCAAATTTACTGCTGGGAGATGATGGACACATCAAGGTTAGACAATTATTATCTGATTCAACCCAATTTGATTATATATGATCCTGTATGGATGATAATCGTTTTTTGTATAATTTCCTTTATGAAACGTAGAAAAGGAAAGTTTTTTTTTTCATTAAACAGATTTTCTGCTAATGAAGACAGGCCTATGGGCATGCTGTGTGTTATGAAGGAAATATTTTGCACGGACAGCTGCACTACGGTCTATTCTTATTTCGAATCCAACTGTGCAGGATTCTATTATTTACACGCAGATATTCTCCATTGTAAACCCTCGGTCCTGCATGAATGACAAAAGCAAAAAATTATGGAATTATTTTGGTTTGAACAAGATTTATGTTTGTCACCCATGACCATTCGTCTCCTATTGATTTTGGGGGATTGGATGGCCGAACGGTTATAAGGTCTGTCATTTTGTCAATTGGCGTGGTTTCGGTTTCCCCGATTGTTAGTGACAGTAGGGACGCCTGTCCAACCATGTGGGTTTCCCTATGCACCTGTCCAATCTCGTGGCATTTCTCCGGGTCCTCCAGTTTTCTCCCACTGCTAAAGAACCCTAAACGCAAGCCCTGACCCCGAAATGACCTAGTTTGTGATAAGTGGAAGTTAAACCCAGTTTCTCTGTCTCCTTTATTGATTTTGAATATGTTCTGATAATCACCTTCAGGGCTATTAATGTCCCTCTGTGATAAAATCTTGTAAACAGGTTATATAGGTGGCCGTTATTAACCCATCAGTCTGATGTATCCAATTGACAGGAAGAACCATATTGATTTTCAGTGATTTCCGATAATAGCTTCCAGAGTTATTTCCCATTTTAATGAATCTTGTTAGAACTTTATATGCTACAATTATTAACATTACATTATTTGTTGGTTGTCTATCCTGTCAAAGTGAAGTGAAATGAGATTTTACTTCCTTCTTTTCTGCGCCAGTGTGTAATGTTGATAAGATGCATCATAGTAGGGGGGTTGGGATGGCCTAGTGGTCTAGAGTGCCGCGCTTAGACCTCTAGCTGGCCGGTCACCTCTGGCTTGCGGCTGTGGTTTCGAGCCCTGGCGTGAGCGTATGTGGCATGGAGATAGGGGCGCCTTCTCAATCGCGTGGGTTTCCTCCGTGCACTCCGGTTTCCTCCCACTGCTAAAGACCCCTACGCGCAAGCGAATTATTGAAATAAAATTGAACATGTTAGTCCGGAAATGACCTAGTTTGTGTTGTGTGGAAGTTAAACCCCATTTCTCTCTCTCTCTGCATCATAGTAACTTCAAGAATTATTTCCCCTTTTATGGAATCTTTTAAGCGACTAAAATGCTTTAATTATGATTTGATCTTTTTTATTACCTGGCAACCTTATAAGATGAAAATAGTTTTGACACAGGCCTATTTAGTTTTAAACTCTCATCATAATCCATCGGTCAACGTCTTCGTACTCCGTGGGCACAAATGGGCAGGTTTGTGGTTTTAGATTTTGCCAACAGTTATTTCTTTGGACGCAAGTGTTGAAATTGTGGGAAGTCCCTGAAATAATTGCAAATTTATTTATTCACCTGTTAGCATAGAATATTAATGGTGGTTGGTTTTCATTTCAGATTGCTGATTTTGGTGTTAGTAATGAATTTAGTGGTGGAGATGCCTTCCTTTCTAACACTGTTGGTACACCTGCATTCATGGCACCAGAAACTCTAAGAGGTATGTATGCACCAGACATCTGATATTAGTAAGAGAACCAGGTATTATGGAGCAGACTAACCCATCGACAAATAATTAAGCAAACTACTAAAGTTATGAAAAATAAAAGTCACGTTTAAAATTAATCAGACAAATAATCCACCTGCCACAATCCATCGACTAGAAATATTGTGTTGTTGGAATAAAAACTGCTTTTAGCATCGATATTAATAAAAATCTCATGAATATATTGTCTGTGTCAAAGATCACATGTCCTAATAATTGGCATGTGATTTTATTTTTATTATTTTTATATTATGAGCTTCGTGTGGGATACGTGTGTAAAATATTTTTTTCGCAAACTGTATAGAAATAGCATTGTATGATTAAGCTTGCATTGGGCTCCTGAGCGAACATGTCACTGTGGCCCTTGCACACAATAGAGCATGTGCAGCTATGTTCCAGCACATGCCTCATTGTTCTCTTACATAGCTTTAGCTGCCAAAGTTTTATATCCTTCTTGTTCATCGTATATAGTATTTTTAAATTTGCAATTAATCCGGCTTAAAATGTAGAAAGTCCATTATTGTGATTAGAACATCTGATGATTGCAGATTATTCCACACAAGATTTAGTAGGATTACGATATTGTTTGTAATAGTCAACAAATTACAATACAATAGTTCCGTAATCTTCTTATCATAATCATCAACAATCACGTTTTTGTTGTTTGAAATCATTACTGTTTTCATAGAGCGAAGATTTTTTTTTCTATTTTAAGATGATAGAGAGAAATATGGAGGAAAGGTAAATTGATTCATTATTTTCAAAACAGAAAAGTGACACGGTCGTATGCTTTATCCTTTATCATCCGATGGTGGGATGGGATGGGCATTCAAAGCGCGATATAATGATATATACATGTCAATGCTATAGTTCTCAAAGGTTGTAAGTGTCACGTATAAATGGCTTTTTTGCATAGGAACACTAATCATATTGGGGAACTTCTCTATGCAAAATTTCAAAACTGTAAGGTCGTATCTTCCACAAAACAATTGCTTTTAAAAATGTTGATATCCTAATTGTTTTATTAAGATTGGAATTGGAAATCCGACAATTTTTGAGACTAAACGCCTTTCAGAACTATGACATCGATATGTAATATCACAATGGATGCTTTTCATCAATGAAAATGAATGACAATGTGATTTTATTAATTCATAATAATAATTGACATCAAACGGGATGTTTGGTTTCTCTCTATAAAAGCTCAGTGTGTATCCATGACTACATAATTTAGAGACCATGATGGCATCATGCATTGTCAACTATCAAATTTCCTTAACAGGAACCTGGCAAACCCCCTCCGCCCCTGAACAGATACATCCTCCATGGGTTATACGGTTAATAGCCTGTCTTAAGATTCACTCTTGTTCACTCTTCATTTCCAGTTTTATTTTCTCAGACACTTGCAAACATAGCTGGATGAAACTGGACAGAGACATTTTTTGGAACATTGCCATAGCATTAACAGGGGATAAATTTTGATTACCGGTAGGACCATAGGCCCATTCATGATTGGAATCGGCTGTACATAATGGGGACTGTATGGGGATTAGCCAGCTACTATCATTTAAAACTTCGACTGACCCGAAGTCAACTAAAATAATCTACTCTCTTTGTCTATATGTACAATTTTAAAGCCCCAATAACACTCTTGTTGTAACTGAAAAATATGTCCCAATCTTTATTCTGGTCAACAAATCGTATTATTTTAGAATATTCCAATTAAATGATGATATAAATTTCATCTTAACATACCTATTTTAAAAAATTGGAAAAATTCAACCAATTGATTTGAAAAGTCTAACGTAAACCTTTTCAAATGTGACTTGGATTTTTAAATATTTTCGAACCCTCTGGACAAATAAAATAGGTTGTAATGGATAATTTACACAACAGGTAGGACATTTAAACATCTAGTACTTAGAATAAGGGTATTATTTATTTTCTGGAGCTACCAAGCCAGCAAGAATGTTATTGTCCCTTTAAGAATTAAACTTGCTTGTGGTCAAGTCATGGCATTTTAATTTCGTTAAATTTCACAGAACATGCATATTGATTGTTGCTGAAGATACCTATTAATTATGTATGTTGACTTTATCAGACTGTACAATATCTGTAATATTTGACCTTTTCTTGTATAATTTCAGGCATTAGATATCTGGGCCATGGGAATAACTCTATATTGTTTTATATATGCTAATGTAAGTATAAGTTATTGAAATGTGTTAAATAATTCATTTGGTAGTCAGACAATTAAGCTCTAATTAATTCAAGAGTGTGACCTTTTGATCAGCAGTAGGATGCACAATTCAATCATGTTTTAATTTTTATCTCAAATGTCCAATACTAATCAAATAATTCCAGGCCAATCTGAATGGAGAAAATTTATGTTGGAATGATTAAAACCAAGATGTAGGCCGTTTGAGATTGATTTTTTTTTAAAAGGTTTAGCTAAGATCAAGACTGATTCCTCACATTTTACTTACATGTAAAATTTTCAAAGATATTTATTTTTTTTTTCAGGTGCCTTTTAAGGAAGAATATATTCTAGGTCTTCATAAAAAAATACTCAAAGATCCTGTCAAATTCCCTGACAAGTAAGTCTCGACCTACAACCTTTTGTTAAATAGAGAGTTAACATAATTAACAAAAAAAATTTCCCATAGGACAGAATTGAACAGATTGTACCCAGATTTCTTCCACCTGTTTCACTGTCTAGTTTTTAGTAGTTGATCTCATGTTAAAGGACTTCACAATTTTATTGTATCTATTTATTTCTGAACAATAATTACTGGACTAAGCTTCTACTTCAGTCTTTATCAACTTAAACAATAAACACAAGATAAGCTTAGTCAAAGTGTAGCTTAGCACTGAACAGTAGCTAGACATGCAGAATAAACGGAATCATGTCCATGATTTCCAATTATTAAATGTCATTGAAACAATTCTTATATACTCGTAAAATGCATTATGTGGGATGACTGGAAACTAAATATGCCTATTCAGGCTTCAATTTATTAAATAGGCTTTTAATTACATAACAAGACCATAATCAACTCTCTAGATGGCCTTGATATTGAATGAATTAAAACAGGAGTCATAGGTAATTTAACAGTTAAATAGATAATCATAGCAATGGTACTTTACATTATCAAGATGTTCTTGTCAAAACTTTAAACACTCATAACTTCAATCAGTACTTGTAATCTAAATCTAACACAATCCCCATTAAGAGAATTGATTGTAATGATTTGTAAATGAATGTTATTTTTATTGCTTACAGTATTGAAGTATCTAATTCAGTGAAGAAATTAATAGTAAGAATGTTAGATAAAAATCCACAAACAAGAATTACTCTACCAGAAATAAAGGTAAGAACATAATATTAATAATTACATGAAATAAAGGTGGGAACATAATATATAATTATTTGTAATCTTGAAAATAAATTCCAGTATATTTATTCAAACTTAAAGGAGCTCAATCTCTATTCTTTTGGACCTAGAAATTGACACAAATTGGTTGCAACACATATAATTATGTAATATGAATGTATATATAAACATTCAATCGTTTCCGTTTTTGGTGTGAAGCATTGGGTTCATGAGTGGACAAACCTTTGACATTTGGCCTTCCGTTCTTCAATTAATTTTGTAGTACATATCATTGAAACCCTCTTTATGAAATTTGATAAAGTTGTGTATCTTTCATACATCCAGAACTCAGCATAAAAAAATTAACTTTAGGTAGGTTGTGATTGAACTCAGTCCCATGTAACCAGTCAGCATAATTGGAATGCCTGATTCTATTTGCCATACATCTTATGTTGCTATAACATGCATCATATTAGTGGTATTAATATAATATACTATAAGATGTATACAAGTATTTGCTATAATCTAATGTTAATATAACATGTATACCACTAGTTTTTGCTATAATATCTTATAATATGTTAATTATAACATGTATACCATTAGTTTTTGCTAAAATATCTTATGTTAATATAACATGTTAACCAGTATAAAGTCAGAGGGGTCAAAACCAAAAGTAGGACAAAAATGGTTAATTGTCAGTAGCGTGTGTGTCCTCCACTGGCTCTTATGCACGCTGTGCAGCACAATTAGCCATCGTTGTCATACTTTTGGTTTTGACCCCCCTGACTTTGTACCATTGATTACAGATTAAACATCCATAAGTGTACAAATGTGTTGTTATTGATGTGTTCCCATTTGAATATTGTTCACAATAGGAAGCAAAATAAATAAGATATGTTTACAGGATCATTTTGTTATACGAAAAACTAAGTGAAGTGTTTTCTATGGCGCTCAGTATATATTGCTATTATTTGCTATATATCTTATATTAATATATACTGATAATATAACAAGTTACCAAAATACCAATCTTGTGATAAAATTAGACAATGTAATATGTTATAGTATTTGGTTATTTATTAACAATAACACAGAAATTGTCTATCATAGTCATGTGGGATGTTGTTGACCGAGTTTTCTTGTTACATTCAATTCCTTGGTGAAAGTGTTAATGTCATTTTAAGTTAATGTAGATTCTAATTTCTATCACACCCACAACTCAATCACTGCTGAATTTTGTTTTTGTGTCTGGATTATCTTGGTCAATGTATTCAGGCAAATTGTACACATAGGTTTATTACTGTTTAGTCAATAACAAGAATTACATGTTAAAATGAATTGAGAACAACAATACCAAATTTATCATACCTTTGTGCAAGGCTGGTTCTAGAAAATGTGGGGCTTCATTTGGCAGGCTCAAAGTTACATGATATGAAAAGCTTTAACTACGAATCTATTACTTCATATAATTTTTTGTATCCATCAATACCTGAAAATGGACTCTCCTGAGGGCTGGTAGATTGCCTGGAGATTTTTCTAAGTTGGTGAGCTGCCAGGGCCCCTTTCAAGGGCCCAATTTGGGGGAATTGACATATAACGCCAGCCCTGCCTTCTTGAATTGAACTGTACAGACATTGTGTGAAAAGAAATGCAACCCCATTATTTACTAGATCGAGTTTCATGTAACCAAAAAAATAAATTCTAAAAAATTTGTCTTTTAAGGAGCATCCATGGGTAACAAAAGAAGGAAAGATAACTCTACCTTCAGAAGAAGAGAATTGTATATTAATTACTGTAACAGAAGAAGAAATAATGAATGTTGTTAAACATGTGCCTAAACTTGATACACTTGTAAGTCATTAAATAACTTAAAGATTATTAAATGTTATCTGCTATATTGCCAAAGATGGATTTACCTATTTGTATGCCCTTAGTCGAACTCGTCTGTTGGTGTCAAAATTAATGGAAAGGTTGACATGTTTCCGACCCCCAATTTGCACACATAGATCCATCTTCTTCGAGAATACATGTCTGCCCTGAATGGCCGCCTATTGAACAATTTGTATACTTGTTTGTAATGCCGCGTCACATCTGACAATTCATAAAATGAATTAACTGTCACGAAAGAAAAATAGAAAAAGTCTGTGCATCACCAATACCATGTTTGTACTTAATCTCATCTTTTGATTCACCTCGTCAGTTTTGCTGATATCAGTACTCAAACTTTTATTACATGATTTGCCTCTGTTTTCCAGATATTTGTAAAGAGTGTGCTGAAAAACCGTTCCTTCCGTAATCCTTACAGAGATAAAGAGAACATGACAAAGGAAGAATTTCAGCGTAGTGGTCGCTCTTACTCAGCTCCTGAATCATTTCATCATATAGTTAAAAGGTAAAATATGAATCTTATTATTAGCATATTGTGTTTTATTATTCCATTTGCAATTAAAACCACAGCTTCTCATCATTGACTTTAATATTCAGACCTACCACAAACTAAATGAAATACAATTTGGTTTTAATGTTCCACTGTTCTGGGGGGGGGGGATGACCTAGTGGTCTAGAGTGCCGCACTTCGACCTCTAGCTGGCCGGTCACCTCTTGCTTGCGGCTGTGGTTTCGAGCCCTAGTGTGAGCGTATGTGGCATGGAGATAGGGAGCCTTCTCAACGTCGTGGGTTTACTCCGGGCACTCCGGTTTCCTCCCACTGCTAAAATAACCCTACGTGCAAACGAATTATTGAAATAAAATTAAACCACATGTTAGTCCCGAAATGACCTAGTTTGTGTTGAGTGGACGTTAAACCCCATTTCTCTCTCTCTTTCTCCCACTGTTCTGCTCCGATAGGGCTAATGAAGACAGGCGTAAGTTATACAGAGTATGTATGATGGAAATTTGCATGTTGATGTGTACACAGGACCTTGGTTTTCCATCCCATTGGAATAACTAGACAGCTGTTCTTGCCAGGCCCTCTGTCCTGCACCAAAGACAAGAGGAAACCACATCAGAAAATCCTGATAACTATCTCATCCAACACAGGGATTGAACCCTCGACCACAAGGCTAGCGAGTCTGGAGCCAACGTCTTACTCACTTAGCCACAAGCGAAAATATCACTGGTTTTGCAATCGATAAAAACATAAAGTGAAAAATTCAGGATCCATTATGTGTCTAAAATGGCCTTCAGTTTACTTTGGTGTTATGAAATGAAGGCACATCTGGACTTGGCTATAGGAAAATCTGGAAAACACCACTCCCCCCCCCCCCCCCAAATAAAACATTGTAATCAATCAACAAACATTCATTGTATTAATTTATTCGTATGATATTTATTTCAGGAAAATATCAGCAGACGCTCATATTATAGAACAGACAGTTATTGAAGACTCGTGACATTCCCTTTCTCGGCAGCCTTGATCACCAAGCCTCACCCCACCGCCTTATTTTATTCTTAATGCATTTGTACCTGTAATTCCTGTCTATTGAAATCATTGTTAATTTATATGGTATTAGAGATTGTTTGTGACATAGTTTTATTATACTTTACATGTTTTAATCCACAATTTATCTTTTGTTACATATTAACATTTCAGAGAAGGACTGGGTGGGTCCAGCGGGCACGCTCTTTCCCTGGGTATAAGGAAAACTTGAAAAACTGACGATAACTGTGCTTTCTAAAGTATATTCTGATGTTTCTAGCTTCTTTATGGCCAACTAAGTGTACCATACTTCAGGTACCATCCCAGTCCATCACTGTAACATTTTCCAGACTTCCAGGCCTGGAAATAACGGTTTTTGATGTACCTGACAAAATGTCAGGTACTAATGAAATAGTACCTTACATTTTCAACTTAGTAATAATATCAATATAAAAGACAAATGACAGGCACCAGAGGTTTTATGCCTGACAAAGCTGAAATCTGTGCCTGATATTTTCTGTGACAGGTGCCTTATTTCCAGGCTTGCAGACTTCCATTGTTTCGAAACTGTTTGAATATTCTTTACACCTGTCTCAAATAAGTTGAATAATATTCAGTTGTAATGTCACTAAGATATATTGTTTTGAAATAATTTATATAAAGATATTTTGCTTTCTTTTTGGCGTTAATTATAATTAAAATCTAGTTTTTTGTACATATTATTAGTGATTTCCAGACAATTCGGATAATTGTTAGAAATTTTAAGAAGAATATATAACCTGACAATGGCCAAAAATTGAGACGTAAATTGTTAATTGCATAAATCCTGGTATTAACCCAGTGGTTCTCAACCTTTTTTTGCGAAGGGCACACCTCAGCACACATAGCTAAATAAATATGAAAAATATTGAAATTTTGCAAAATAAAAACATAGCAAGTCAGATAGCAGAAAACCATAGACAAAGACACCAATGAATACTCAATTGAGATGACACAGTTTTCCGGGGGGAGGGGGGTTTAGTGTGCCTTTAGGAAGATCTAGGAGCACAGCTGTGTGTCGCGGCTTATTGGTTGAGAATCGCTGTATTAATCCATGGTTCTCTATATCATCTGCTGAGTTGAGAATACAAGGTTTTTATTCATCTATAGCAAATTGTGAATATTTAAATCATTCATGAAGAGAAAAATCTTTTGTATTAGATTAGAGTTTCTGAACTCTTGATATTGCAATATGGCCTTAAGATGTCAAGGTTCTTATTCCTGACTCATTGTTTGGTTAAAGGGACAATAACATTCTTGCTGGCTTGGTAGCTCCAGAAAATAAATAATACCCTTATTCTAAGTACTAGATGTTTAAATGTCCTACCTGTTGTGTAAATTATCCATTACAACCTATTTTATTTGTCCAGAGGGTTCGAAAATATTTTAAAATCCAAGTCACATTTGAAAAGGTTTACGTTAGACTTTTCAAATCAATTGATTGAATTTTTTCAATTTTTTAAAGTAGGTGTGTTAAGATGAAATTTATATCATCATTTAATTGGAATATTCTAAAATAATACGATTTGTTGACCAGAATAAAGATTGGGACATAGTTTCAGTTACAACAAGAGTGTTATTGGGGCTTTAATATTTGGGATTTTATGCCTGACTGATTGTTAGAATTTATTTCCAGGAGATCTGTCATTCTTGTGAAAGGTACCTTAAATAACTTCATTATATATGATTAAGATATGCAAATTTTAAAAAAAAGGGTTGGACCAACAAATTTTTGAGGAAGAACCCTGATATTATTAAATCAGAGTACTGACAAACATTTTTTGACGAGATGTTAAGAGTCGTCTTAATGCATGGGTATAATTACCTGCGAGCTCCACAGGCATATGGGTCCCATTCTAAGCTACGTATGTTGCTAATTCTTGTCAATAAATATGTTTGATTTTATCGGCCATTTACGTTCTTATTCCTGTTAGGGGTTGTGTAGGTACGAGCCCCAGTGCATTGCTTTGTCAGGGGCCTATAATGCAGTTAAGACGTCCCTGGAAATGTTTGTGTTATACTTTTTATCTTACGACTTACATTATATGCATCGTCTCTTTAGACAAGGGTCTGAGTTTCCTCAATTGAAGGCGTTTAAATTTCTCTTGTAATCGGAAGATGTATTATTATTATTATTATATGATGTTTTATATCTTTTTATTAGTCTTTTATTGGTCGATGTCTCATTGTTTACCAAATATCCCTTTCTTAGGGATTGGGTTTAGGTGGTTGGGTTTCTTGGAAACAATCTTTACAGGTTTAAAATAACAAAACACGAAAAACCTAAACAACTTTAAAAAGGGTAATTTGAGATGATAACTGAATGTTTATTTTTACATGATTGTTGGTCATAAAATCTTTTTTACATGATATAAAAAGAAGTGCACAGCCTGTAATTTATTGATAAACCTTGTACATGATTTGCAACCCTAATCCATTGTGTATATATTGTCTGTATATCATTGTTAATTATTTCTAAACTTTTTAAAGCTTTTTATTGTTTCAAGCATTCCAATACTGTACATATATGTTGTATATTATATAAATTTGTATATTTACTGTTTATTATGATTGATTATATGAAGCTGGATATTTTGAGAGTGAACATGTCACACCATTGTATAAAATATGCTTAGGCCAAATCAATTTAATTGTCTGTTTTTCAGGAACACCTGTTAAGATTTTTCTCTCTATTTCTTCACGAAAAAGACTAATTTAAACACCTAAAGTACTTCCACTGTTGAACAGCTTTTAGTCCCAAATTTTTAAATTTTAAACAAAACATATTTCATGTGATTCAAGTGGCTATTTATCCAACAAGACCCAGAAGAACAGAAAAGGAATTTGAAGTGGCCTAATCACTCTTATTTCTATTAATTTTATCAAAAATCTCAGGATTGGTTGTATTATTAAACAATACAATTGCTTATATAACTTTATCAATATCATCTAGTATCGTTTCTTCTTATTCATAATTTAACAGTTTCATAAGCGAACAATTTTTTTGCAACATTGCCATAAGTATTATTCATATTTCATGAGAAAAAATTGTTAAACTTCTTAAACTAAACGGAAGTAGCCAAAACAATGATGTAAAAAACAGAAGGTTTATTCTAGTCCTGGTTATCAATACTGGGTCCTTATTAAAAACATGCTTAATTTATAGTCTTGGTTATCAAGACTTGGTCATTATTGACAAAAGGTTCAGTCTAATCTTGGTTATCAAGACTGGGTCCTTATAAGTTTGGTTATCAAGACCACCGGATCCTTATTAAATTCAACTCCCTCCATGTCTATTGTCGCACATAACCATATATTAATATGTATATCAGTTAATGTTACATTTTCATTCAATCCACTAAGTTCATTTTTATCTGAAAATGAGATATTTCTAAATTGCCAGGAAAAAATCAATTATAGCCCTAAATTCCGTTAACCTACGGTAAATTTCAAAAGTTTATTTAAGACACACTTTTGACCTATTTGTTTTTTAGTGTGTGCTGTATTCACATGTTGCTTGCACGCTCATCCACTCGTTGTCTTATAACAAGTTAGACCTGGCATTGATTGTGGCACTTAATATTTGTTTTATTTATAATATGATTGGAATTTGCCAGAAATAAAAAATAAAATTCTCTAGTAAGTTTGAATACTGGTAAATTTTCCAGTTAATGGTACATTTTAACACTGGTAAATTTTTCCAATTATAGGTTAGTTTGAATACTGATATATTTTCCAGTTAATGGTAAATTTTTCCAGTTAATGGTTAGTTTGAATACTGGTATATTTTTCTAGGTAATGGTAAATTTTTCCAATTAATGGTTAGTTTGAATACTGGTATATTTTTCCAGTTAATAGTATATTTCTCTTTAGTTTGAATACTGGTATATTTTTCCAATTAATGGTACATTTTAACACTGGAAAAATTTTCCAATTAATGGTTACTTTGAAGTCTGGTAAAAGTTTTCCAATTAATGGTTATGCATCTATATGGACTGTCCAGAAAATATAATTATGTTTGAATAAAATATATTTTGGACTTGGGGTGACATTTTAGTGAAGAGTCTGATTGAATGAATGTTATTTTTGTCAGTAAATATAAGGAGTAAAGTTTACTTGCACTAAAACACCATCATGCAATATTTTTACTTTTTTTATACTACCTTATAATATATTGTAAATATGTTCAAATTATTTTTACACTTATACTACACAAAATACATATTGTATATCTTACACTTTAATTTCTACATTTTCTTTCCACATTTTTTCATGAATTTTCTCCACATTTTTGATGAATATATCAATTTTATGTTAGGATTATAGTTATACCATATCGACTGCTGTAAATGTAATTTTCAGAGAATGTTGGTTTTTTTTAATACCTTTAGCTTTTCAACTAGATATTTCTTCTTTTTTTTTTTAAATCTTTTATTCCATCGTTAGTTATTCAACATTTGTTTTCCTAACAAATTTCTTATCATGCCATTTTATCTTTGTGGTTCTTAAAACCTTTAACTGCCATATCAGACCTCAAGCATATGTTTTTGTTTGATTCCATAAAGCTTTTCCAAACATATCATTTAGTAGGTGAAATCATGTAAGGAATTCTGCATAGCTAGTCAAAGTTTTCAGTTTTGGAAGTTTATTGATTTTGAAGTTGGCTTTTTTTTTTTAGTTTCAATGTGAGTTTGATACTTGAATAGCTGAAATAATAAATCAATATTCATCAAAAAGCTACTATCCTTCTTTAAACATACATTATGGAAGAGCAAAAACTGACTTTTGTCGGTCTTCATTTGAGCCTCAGATGTCATAGAAATTATAAATTAGATCTTTATTTAAACAACAAGCCCAAAATTAACTCTGTAGACCCACGGATGGCTTGGATTGGGCTCAGATTAAAACAGGATTTCGTCGACTGATTTAATCACTAAGGCGTCGTGGGTGGGGTTTCTCCGTGACGTTGACGTCATCATACTTCCGGAAATTATTCATAAAAGACAGTGATGACCGAGGCTATACACAAGCTTCACTAGATACCGTTTAAACATTACTTGATGATCGAGACTATGTAGGTGGAGTTAACGCCTGTCAATAAACAATCGGCCATAGTGGGAAAAGGGTGTCGATGAAGTTTCTAGTAAAAAATTATAGTGGTAACAACTTTGTTCAGGATAAAGCAATTTGACTGAAATTTTCAATATATTCTTGTTTCAACATCTATTTTTGAACTTTTATAGCAAGAATGGCTAACTCCTTGTCAAAATCTCCCATAATGTATCTTTAAGTTTTTACAAGAATAAGAGCCAGGGCCCCATTTCTCAAAATTTTAATTAAAGATAAAATCCAAATTTAGTAGATACTTAAATTTGATTGGCTTAGCACTAAAATCAATCTTATGTTATCCAGTCAAATTTTATCTGAGTTAAAATTTCGTGAAACAGGCCCCAGGTGATAATTATTAGGCCTCTACATTTATTAAAACTTATCATATATCTGAAATTAATTTTTTTTTGTAACCTTTGCAGTAATAATTATATAAGGAAAACGAATATTTTTGTTAAAACCTTATTTAAATCAGAATATAAAATTGTTTTTCACCAAGAATCTTTGTGTTTTGTTTTTTGTATCATTGGTATTACCAGATAAACTTCATGGTACCTAAGCAAGGGCAGTTTTTATTAACATATTTGACATAGCAAAGCATGTAAACCTGCAACTATAGTTGGAGCTCTTGTTTCAGTCTTGTTTGCAGGGAAACTGACCAGTTTGAGAACATAGCTGTCTGGTCAATTTACTTGCTGTCAAATTAAAACATGGAAGAATTAACCCTTAAATACAAAAACTGCTGTTAAATGTTTGCTTTTTATGTGCAATACAAACTTTATGCTAATTATAACCCCTCCTTAGTCTGTGATCCTTATAATAAATTCCGGAATTTGGGTATTTATTAGAAATAGAAAAAAATTAATGGGAAGGGATAAAAGTAAGTTGGAGTACGACAGTCACGTATAGCCTCCTGTTGGAAGTAAAGTGGTATGATTTTGAATTCTAGAAATGATTCCTCTCCACTGATATCTTCTGACTAGTCTCTAGCCACTGTAGTGGATGGTTCTAAGGATTTCCTTTGCCAAGATTTGTAAAAATTTGATTACAAAAAAATTACTGACCTATAACTCCCATAATTTTCAATTAAACTGAACCTAATTTATACTGCACATTGCGTATGATACAGGGGCTGGCTGAAAAGTTATAAGCCTATCTGTGAATGATCTGTACAAAGTCGATGGTTTCCATTTATTTTCCTACATAGTCCCTTTCGAGGTATACACCCTTTTCCCGACAATGGGCGCCGGTTAGGAAGAAATTTTCTTCAGTCACCCTACAAAAGTCAGCTTACATGACGTCATGATTACTAAGAAAATGCTGACCCTTGTCATTTTTAGAAGCAGGTCTCATCCATGGTTACAAAAACTGTCATTCCTAACCCGTTGGCGTTATTGTGATCAGCCACCCCCCCCCCCCCACAATTAATTGGCCCCAAGTACCTATTTCTCAGGGGTATTACACGCACGTAACTATTCAATAAAAAAACCCAAAGGGCCTAATTTTAACGCGGAATTGAGTAGAAGTGAGCTAGACTTCTAGAATGTAGACTTCCAGAAGAAGAAAACGGTGCTATAATATGCTTTATACTGATCTCTGGGTTAAGAGACCTACGGTTGCGAGGGTCGCGATTAGATCACTCGATCTCGATTTTTATTTCAAGCCCATCTCACGTCTGTTGTATCTATGACATATAGCTAATTAGAAAAACGACGAGATAAGGTTTTGTTTATACTCTTTCCCCATGTACCTTTTCCATCAAATAATTCACTGCTATCAGTTATGACCAGTTAAAACAAGCTGTTGCCAAGCAAGATATCCCCACACATTGCAAAAGATGGATGGGCAAGAGGTAAAATCAATAGAGCTTATCCTCTCTTTCAAGATCTGTTGATCCTCAACATATTTAAGTTTCAACAGAATGGGACAACAATGGTAGCCACCCGCACCGTATAAAATCTGTACATATTTCAAATTTTGCGTGAAAAGCAGGGGCTATATAGATCTAGAATGTAAGGCCTGGTGCTACCAAAATCGAACTCATCCAAGAACTTTTGATCCTTAACACACACTTTAAGTTTCATCGTGAAAGGTCCACAAACTGTATTTATGTAAAAGGAAAGGGCAGATGCGCACGAAAATTGAACTCATCCAAGAAGTGGTGATACTCGAGAAGTTTCATCTAAATCCAGCTGGTCCACAACCTGGGTATTACATGCTTTTATTTTACGATTTTCGTGAAGGGGAAGCTTTGGTCCGATTTTGAGGAAATAATTATGGTGTAACGGTGATATATAAGGACATTTTTGAAAATCAGATACGAATTGTGACCTCTGGAGGGCCCATAAGCTAAAGACGTGATAATTCGACCAATCGGGGGTCATAATCAAGAAAGTTACGATCCAATACGCGCCAATGTCGAAAGGAACCCAGATCTTTTGGATTGTAAATATATATTTTAAGTTTCATCAAAATTGGATAAAAAAAATTCAAGACACTGGATGGTCTACAACCTGGGTATTACGGTCACATTTAAATATTAAAGCTACTGGTTAAGGCACGTGATTGTTGCCGAGGGTTTGGGGGAGGTTTAGATCTTGGGTTAGGATTGTCGCTATCCCTGTTTATATATCTTATTGTGGCCTTGGCGAATATTGTGAAAAGTTGCGGCACGCGCTGTAGGCCTAATAAGTGCAATTTGTCTGAAATCAATGAAAAATATAATAATCTCTATAAACAGTTAATACACCATAATGGCACATCAGTGCGCTTAATTCATTCTTAAGTCTAAGTTCACATGGTGCTCTTGAACAGTGATAAGACTAATAAGAGTTAGTTTAAAATGTAATCAGCTTTTCAGAATAATATTATGACTGTTCAGAAAATCGGAGATTAAATATCTAAGTAGCTCTAATCCACTTTCGAATATATGGGCATAATACTTTAATTAATGGAATTATGAATATGGATTTTTGGTTTATTAAAATTGTTTATTATCCGGGGCAGAAAGAAGCTAGGAAAGGATACTGGAATGGGTTCTGTCCAGGCGCCCACCCTTTCATCACAGTTTCGTTTCAGGTACTGGTACATATCTCATAAATCGTTCAAGATATCTTAGTGTAACTTTGCGCGAACACCTAATATTCTAGTAGTTGCGTCTTTTGCTAATTAGGAACGGGATTTAACGTATTACTTTTCGGCATAGAAACAAATTCGACTTAGTTTTTGGTACTCAATTTTTATTTCGGAGGTTACTTCGCATGAAGTCGATTTTGTTAACTGTAAACGGTCTAAAACCGTATAAAAAAATCCTTACTTCTAGCGAATTTGACAGTTAAGGGATTAAAACTAACGATAAGATTAGTATGAAATGAAATGGGATTTAACTTCCTAGGCCTACTCTTCTGCACCTAACCTGGGCTAATGGAAGACGTGAAATTTTACCCGGGCAGCGGCGTTAGGCCTACTCTTATATCGAATTCCAACCTCCAAGGGATCTTTTACGTGCATGTCAATGTGTACACGGGACCTTGGTTTTTCGTCCAATCCAAACGACTAGACAGCTGTCCTTGTCAGCCCCCCCCGTTTCGCATCACTGACAAGGGGTAACCACGCCGGAAAATCGAGATGAACTTTCTCGGCCAATGCAGGGATCTAACACCCGACCTCCAGGCTAGGAGCCAGCGCCTTACCCACTTATCCGCGTGATCCCCAGGATTAGTATGTGAGATTACATGAATATGTTTTACCTTGAATGAATGTTCACTTGACAGAGACTAATATATGATTCAATTTGATTGCATTAATTTGTCTGTAGCTGTTTGGGGGATCCAGGGAAATCCACAAGATTGGGCACACTACTCCTTGTCACGTACAAGCAGGATATCGAAACCACGCCATTTTACAAGCCGTGCATAACCTCGTGTTAACTGACGGTGAATAAGTTTATTGTGTCAAGATGTATAAATTGGTCTTCATTGATTATCTGGACACAGTTGTCTGGTAACTAGCAATTCTTTATCCTTACATCTGGTCTCTCTATCAGTTAATCAGAGCCATGTATGTGCCGATTGCTTCAACCCCCTCACTATATCCTCAAAATTATATTACTTAAAGATAATTTCAGGAATATGTCCAATTTGTGTACTCGGGAATCATGACAAATTCTATTTAGCCTTCCGAGTGAGATTATAAGATTGTCATTTGTCTGGTACTTAGATGGCATTACCGCCAGTAGCAAATGTTTCTTGTCAAAACAGATGATCACTAAGGTTACTGAAAACAACAATAAAACATAATGCTATACGAGGAAATGATATCATGAAACTATTTCGGGAAGGGTGTCCAGTAGATAGTGCCTAGCAAAACAAAATTGAAGTATCTACTAAAATTTGGATTTTATCTTTAGTTAAGATTTCGAGAAACAGGACCCTGAACATATCTTCATAACATAGTTCATGCATTATGAAAACTTGACAAATTAAATTTGACGAGCATCGAAATTTGTATTCCCGGTATGTACAGTTTGTTCATAAAAAAGCATTCCACCTTTTACAATTGCCCATCGAAACACATATTCCAGAAGCAATGGCCTCTAATCAAACGGAACACTGCGAGGAGTATGATCGAAACATTGACCTCATAACGTTATTGGTGTAAAATGAAAACTTTGACAAGTAAATGCGACTTTGATTGACGCGCATTGAAATTTGTATTCCGTTATTTACTATTTAGGGTTTTAATCTTCCTGCATTCCACCTTTCAAATATACATGTACTTACATATAACACTGACATCAAAATAGATTTTCAAAATTAATTGTGGCTAAATTTAAACCTAATCCAGATTTTTATTCATTCAGATGATTCAAAACGAGTAACAATGGCTAAATTTTAAAATAATCCAGATTTGGATTCACTCAGGTAATGAATCTAAACAAATTACAGGTTGACGTGCTTGCAAATCTGATCCAGTGATCACAAGAACCATCCTTCATGAATAAAGCTATGAAGCAAACTGATTGGTCGATGTCATAGTTCTGAAAGGTCTTAAATGTCAAAAATTGTCGGATTTAGTTTTTTGAGATATGAGAGGAAAACCTATTCCAATCTTAATAACGCAATAAGGATATTAACATTTTAATAGCAATGTTTTTTAGCAATGTTTTTATGAAAGTTACCACCTTACAGTTCTGAAATTTTGCATAGAGAAGCCTCTAAATGTGATTAGTCATCCTATGCAAAAAAAGCTATTTGGGTCATAAGTGGCACTTACAACCTTCCAGAACTATGGCATCGTGGTGAGAGAGACACGCAAGGTAGGTCATTTAAAAAATGAAATGAAATTGAGCGTCGTAGTGTTTTATAAAAACCAGGCCCGAATTCACAAAGCATTCTCAGGCTTATGTTGAGAATTTACTCAAACTTGTTCGTCTTATTGTAACTAAAATAATTATATCCCTTTATAATAATTTTGTTGGTTTAATGTATCAAATACATCAATAAGAAACTATATGCAAAGTTTTGTATTTCTGGATCAAAGATATTTCTCATTAATTGTGATTCAAAGTTTAGCAAATTCTCAATAAGGAAGACATATATATCAGGATAAGGAAGACATATCAGGACCAACGTTTGACGCATCTCTACAGAACACATTTTAACCTTTAGAAGTACAAGACCAGTACCGACAAGTCATTATTGTATGTTGCCTGGCAGCTCTGGTTATGCAGACAACGAGTGCCTGAACCTATAAAAGAACCTTATTGTCAAAGTCAAAATAAATTCAAAACTCACATTATGCGCGAAAGGTTAACCTAAAAAATTTATCTTGAACAGAGCAGTCCGATATCAAGTGACATCTGCCAGTTGTGCCAAATAAAGAAAGTACACTCTGTCGCATGTGCTTGACACTGGTCATATTTATTCAAAATCTAAAATTGAATTAGAAGAAAAGGGTTGAAAAGAGCAGTAAGGGGGCATTCTGTTGTTTTTTGGCAGGACATGTAGATGTTTCTTCTAAGACATCCCGTAAACATCTTCTAACAAGGTTCTTTGACTTCCAATCTGTAATGATATATGCCATGCACGATGTAGGTTATGCTTACCTTTCCCCACAAAACCTTATTTCATTTCTAATTCAAATAATTTAAAGAGGTCACATAAAAACCAATTTTGCTTTTGTTGTTATCCTGTACAAATTCTCCATTCATCAATCACTTACATTGTATTTGAAACTGTATCAGAAGAAAATAAGTATTGACTTTTTATTTTCTGCTTAATTTAAATCTCTGCTGATTACACAGCCTTGATCCCTTGTATTAACACACATGATTACCTTGCACTATTAACATCCCTATACTCCTGTACAATACTCAATCTTCTTATTTCTGACTGATTACATTTTGACAGATAGCTGTCTGTTATAATCAGGGGTTGACGTACAAGCCTGTTGTACACGCCGACTTCTGCAATAAATCAATTGATGCTTTTGCCCATCAGTATTCCTGTAGAAAATAGTAGTGTTAAGTGTTGGATCCCTTAAAAAATTCAACATCTTCTTGACCAGGAGGCTATCCATTCCAGCAGGCCATCATCTTCTGAAATTTTTAATAATACAAATTCTATTTTAGATTGTGGTACTGGAAAATGAGATTCCTGTAACGACACCAATGACATCAAATCTGGGGATCAGAATTGTTTATAAGCGAATGGTTTGTGCTCTGTGATTTTATTGTTACAAATCGGTTCATCATTTATGTCAGCATGCAATTTTGCCATGTTTCAATAAAGTCTTATTAGCTGTCTTTCCATCCACCTGCTCGCCAGCTAGATGATCTTAAAATAAGCGAAAACGGATGTGAAAGCCACTGATTGTTTTTTGGCGAATGACTGGTTCAGCTCTGATTGTAGGTCTGATTACACTCGCACTTACCGACTATAATATTGTGAAAGTTGAATCTCTCAAAAGAATATCAGTCCATAAAAGGTTCAATCCCAATCACATACATGATGAATTAAAAATTCCACATCATTAGGCAGCCAATATCGGTAGCATTCACAGATTCTTTGGTGGATGTACGTTTTTCATGCCATGGTGGTGATTGGGAAGGGAACACTTTATCTGTGTGCTTTTGACCAGAAGCTATCACTACAGGAATCCATAGATCCTCATTTTCCCACACGACAAGATTCAAACCTCTTGGTGTTGGGAATCTTGAAATATTTTGATTATATTGATAGATAAATTAAGAAAGAAAAGGCCGGATTTCAAGAAACCAACAGCGACAGTGAGGCTGATGCCCCCTGCCCCGCCGAAATCATAGCAATTATTATGTTTATAATAATTTCATTAAGTTACTAATATGTACTTGTTTATTATAATTTCATTTACATTATAATGTTCAAGATGTCCGCCTTTCTGTTTTCGTCTAACATGCGATGTTTAAAATTGCAAATGACGTCTTGACAAGGTCCTTCTGGTATTTTACCGATTTCTTTATAGCTGGTACAGGTCCAGTGAGTGTCTTTGGTGCTAGTAATGGTAGCAATGGATAGAAAAATGAACCAAGATATTTGAGATATAAACATGAATTTCAAGTTTCATCAAAATCAGATGACATTTGTGACCTCTAGTGTGTTCACAAGCAAATAAATGTGATTTTGGTACAATCAGGGGCCATAATCCATCAAGTTATGACCCGATACATGCCAATATCGACAGGAACTGGAGATCTATTGGAAGATACCTGTATTCAAGTTTTGTCAAATTGTGAACGGACACACAGACGATAATATACGTCCACATAAAAATGCGGGTGTATAAAAACAGCCCAATAATGCCAAAAGAACTCAATGCTGCCCACACACTTAATTTTGCACTGTGAAGTGGTTTTTCTACATACAGGTCTGGTTTTGGAGATCCCGAAAACGAAATATAGGGTAAAATAAACTTCATCCGAAAACCAGATAATTTCACATTGATTGTCATGATTCATGAACAATCATCCATCTGGCAAAACAAAATGTTATTCTTCTGTCTCCAGTGGGTGAAAGACTGGTGTCCACATGGAGAGAGAGAAATTTCACTGGACACAAACTAGATCATAGATGCATAACACTTTTGTTTAAAGACTTAGTTTTTTCTGCAACTACTGAATACATTTATTTCAATAGTTTAACCAGATTGAATCAAAATTTAAAAAAAATAGGATATTGTAATATTTTATTATACAAATATGAATCATATAAATAATCATCTGATAAAAGATAATATGAAAACATTTATATCATACTTGGATTGTGAACCTGCAACATTACAAATTCATGGAACTGCAATCAAGTGACACAGCAGAATTAACCACTGCCACAGTTCTGCTGCCACATTTCTGTCAGCACCCTAAAAACATGCTGGTTGCCTAATCACCTGAAATTATCTTGTCAACTGTCAAATTTTGTAGGATTGAGAGAATTCAAGCGTTGATTTAGTATCCCCTGAGATAATCATCACTAGATTAAATCTGATTTATTATATTTATGTACATGAACACAACTGGAATAATTGAGCAAAATTATAAGCTAGTCAAACATTTAAATCTATCAGCTCTGTTTGACATTAAATCACTATAACTCTGCTTTAATTCAACAGTATAAATCAATTAATGGTTATAAACAGAGGAGTAATCCATTCAAATAATGGTTTCAAACAGCCGAGTAATTCATAGAAATATCTGCAAATTAAAGTCGACTTGGACGAGAATAACCATCAAATACTAAGTTAAAATTGGCATCTTCAGTTTGACTGGAATAACTCTCTGTCTTGTGATTTGTGGTAACTGGACATAAATCTTGTTGACACCATCTGTAGATTAAACAGACATTATATTACAATAGTTTAAAATAGCATTATGCAAGAGCAAAATCTGCTTATTACAGGTCTTTCTTTAGGCCTGAAATGTTATCTAAATAATCAATTGGACATTAATTAACATATCCAGACCATAATAAACTCTCTATGTGAAGGCTAGCCTTCGATGTTGGCAGATTAAATTCCTATATGCTGCTCAATGGCCGTTGATAATGTTTATATTAATGATTTGAGTAATGATGACCGAGGCTATGTGAATATTTCAAACGCTTTTTTCTCGGCTAATAGTGCATCAATTTGACTTAAATTTTCAGCAAATTACCTTTACACTATCTAGTTTTTAACTATTATAGTGAGAACTGCCATCTCTTTATCTTATCTCCCATAATGTAACTTTAAACAAATATTATATTACAATAGTTAAACAAATACTTTATTACAATACTTTAAAGGGCCAATCCCAATAACTTTCTGAGGAATAAAACTGCTTAATTTTGTGTTAAAATCCCTTAAAACCCATTACCTAAGGCCGACCAAGTAACACGATATTTGTGATACGCTTGTAAATAACTTAAATCTGACAGTCTTCATCTGCAAATGGAGACCGTTGTATTATACAGTATCTGGATAAAATCAGACTTTTTTCTCTAAAAATAATATGTAGGTGAAAGTTACCTTTTGTTATCAAGTACAGTACACTATATAGACCTCTCAAGAAATGTGAATCGATTATCAGGTCACCCAATGAAAAATTGACCCGAAATCTTAAAAAGGGTTATGTGTCCGGATAAGCAGTGTTGACGTTCACGTCCAAACGACTCAATATTTTGAGCTGAAATTTTGAGACAAGATAAATACACAATGCCTCTATATTTTGGTCCATAAATTTCATAAACTCTCGGACTTTAATTTTTGAGACTCTGTTCTTATCGGGATTGTCCCTTTAAACATATATTATATTACAATATAAGACCTGCAGCACTGACAACAGAGAACCATGCTGGAAAATGTCGATGAATTTTAACCGGGCAACACCAGAATCAAATACGGGACCCCCTGATGAGTGCCCCAAAGTCTTACTCACCATGATCCATCCATATATATATATATTTATACCACGTACACAAATAAATGCTGTTTTGAAAAATGAATATATTGAAAATTTCATTGAAATTACATTATTCTGAGCGAAATTATCAGTGAGTGAAGTTTTGACAAGATATGGCATAGATTGTTTATTACTGTATTTCAAGACTTAGCCTGGATTTGCGATTTTTGAATTAAATCATTACATAGCAACCATATTCCAATCCATTTAAATCTCTGCAGACCAATCGATTAAAGAGTTGTTTTTAAGCTTGTTGTGTGAATACATATCTAAATAATAGTTCATATAAGATTTAAAGCCAAAATAAAAACCTGCAATAGGCCAATCTTAAATAATGCATCTTTAATCCCTAGGATATTAAAATATCTGTAGAGTGGCCAACAGCCTTCCCAGATTTCTCTCTGTAAGCGTCTAGTTTCATCCACTTCGTACTCTTCAGTTTTAATTGAGAATGTGCGGCTCCCCATATATATAGTTGATGGGGACCAGAGTAAGTGTGACATCACAGATGGAGTCAGTCTAAAAAATTGCCATTATCAACATCATCCAGCCCTTTTGACAATGTTGTTTAAATGTATATAAACAGTTAGAGGTTAATGAAATAAATGCACTAATTTTTCATTAGATATTGCTGTGGGGTGACAATAGCTAAAAATATATATCGGAACTGTTTAGGCTCAGAATTATGCTACTATTGTGCATGTTTTTGAATGTGACTCCATGGATATTTGTGTAATCTATTTAATCCTTTTCATAGATAAGCATACCTTATTCTTTACTTTATCAGTATTTATACTGTGTTCCTCTACTCATGTATTGATTTCACTATTCCCTATGGCTATCCGAAGGAAGCACTGATGGAAGTATAGTATCCTATAGTATAGATATTGTATGTAAATATGAAATATAAATACCTTATAGCTGCATATATATCTTGGTCAGTACCGTTGCTACTAGTAGCTTGTTCTAACATTAAGGCACCTGTATAAAACAAAGAAAAAAATCATATAAATAACAAAATAAAAAGAGTCAGTCATGAGCATCCCAAAAGCTATGTTGTGGTTTCCCCTTATCAGTGATGCAGGACAGAGGGCCTGACATGCACAGCTGTCTAGTCATTTGGATGGGATGAAAAATTGAGGTCCTGTGTACGTTAAAGATCCCTTGGCACACTGTATGGCATATGCCCATCTTCATTATCCCATCTTCATTAACTGTCTGTGAGTTAGTCTAAGATAGTAGTAGAATAATGCAAGCTACTTCATTACCCTAGTTTTCGTCATACATCATGTAGGTAAAGGATTTTTATATTAAGCAGGACACCCCTCTCAGTACTAAGGTACCCTTATATTGAGCGTGACTTTAAAATCTTCTCTTCAAAATGACAGGCTAGAATCTGTTCACTCCAAATAGAAGTTAAAATTCTGAATTCTAATTCATATTATTTAACAGAGCGTAAAAAACTTACCCATGTAAGTTCTGGCCAGGCTGTAGGCAAAATCTCTAGCAGCAAATTGTAAACTGGAGGTATTTTTTGTAGAAAAGTTTATAATATTATCAGCAGCTTGACTAACTTTAACACCACTTTCTTCTAATGATTTGTTGTCTTTAATCATGTTTAGTTTATTTTGTATTTCTTTATAATATGTTTTGAGAGCGTGACCATTAGATTTGGATATAGCTCGTAATACATCTAATGAGAGAATATTAGTTGTACCTTCCCATATAGTTAACACCTAGAATTAAACAGACACCATCAAATAATAATTTATGTATGTGAAAGATTAGACATTCCCCTTCATTGTTTTAACTGTGATATGATTTTAAAAGTTTACTAATAATTTACAATAATTGTTTTACATTTTCAAATATTCATGTTTTTGTGATTCAATTTAGTGTGTCTAGTATGATTCAACATGACTGTCATAATAGGTTGGAGCTGACGTAGAATTAAACAACGTTTCATTTCTTTATTTCAATATAATATTTTATGGTAAAAATATAACTATATTGCCATGGTTATCGTTGGAATGTGTTACTGACTAGATTGTGACTATATAATATATGTGTACATACCTGAGCATCTCGTAATATACCAGGTATACCTGTATCTTCTATATAACCTTGACCTCCAAAACATTCCAACCCTTCTGATGCTACAGATACAGCCTGTAATATAATAACTATTATAACAATTATCCATGTAATAACTATATATATTCACTATAATATATTAACTAATATTCACCCTCATATAGTAACTATATATTCACTACCATATACTGTATATTCACTATCATATAATAACATATATTCACTATCATATACACCATCATATAATAACTATATATATTCAGTTTATATAATCATACACTCAATATTTTTCACTATCATATAATAACTACATGTATATATATTCAGTTTATAATAATCAATATTTACTCTATTTTGTTTAAAATTGTAATGATTATTACAATATGAATTGAAAGGGCTACTCTAATTTTTTCAAACCCGTGCCGTGCCTAATATGTGTCAATAAATATGCTTGTGAACGGACATCCGGACGGAGAGTAGCGACGTCCATATAAAAATTTGGGCGTGTAAAAAAGCTTCTAAAATTCAGTTGCTGGCTTTCAACAGAATCAAGCATAAGAAATGTGACTATTAATATAAGAAAAACATGTTAAATAGTGATATAGGTATGTTCTGTAAGCAGTGATGATTGTAGTGAATGAGGCAGGGTATGCAAACATGTGATACCACTTCCCTTTCTTCTTGGAAGTTCAATTGCATTCACTATTTCTTGTACTTAAATACTGCTTATTTTTGTAAGTAAATTTGAGATCAGATTTACCCACCTGAATTAAAGTATTTACCTGTTTTGCTGTATATAGTTTTAATACTGGTGTCATTAATCTAAATAACTCTTTCTCCTCATCTGATATTATTTTAACATCTTCTTTACCTAATAAACGTGCCATCTCAAGGAAGAACAGAGTCGCTCCCCTTGTTTCAATCTGAAATAGGTTTCACAAAAGAATTAATCATTTGTGTGAAATGAATTTTTTTGTTAAGATAGAAATTGTTCAATTTTCTCCTATCTATATCATCTAAAAAATCAACATCTTATACAAAACATTAAGAGAATTTAACATCCACTTGACACAAATACGTCACATCAGGATCAATATATGATATTATAATTTTTCCTGAATAAATCCCTTGCTTGTGGTCTATACTATAGAAGGAGAAAGTCGGAGCATGGGAGAAAAGTGGGAGAAACGGCTAACCTGCAGAAAACCCACACGGTTGGGCAGGAGAACCTATTCCTTATAGCGTACAAGCTGGGAATCGAAACCATGGCACTTGACTCAATGACAGACCTTAATCACTCTGCTGTCCACCCCCAGACCTATTAGCTTTATTTGTGAAGGAACATATTGTTTGAGGAGTTCACATTTTTGTCATACTTTTGAATACATATAATGACATAGATATCACCATTGACAGCAACATACTTAAAGCTGTATTGCACACTATATACTGTATCAAATTGTGGATGGACGACGAACAGGCAATAACAATATACGTCCACATGAAAATATAGTGAATCCAAATAAATATAAAGTGAGAGAAATCCAAAACCATTTGAATAACATAAATTTAGATGGGATCCAGTCATAATAATCTTGATAATGGTGACACCAGTTGTAGGAGTGGTTTTGTGATACCTTTGACTTTGTTTTTAACCACATGATAATATAGGCGTTTAAAAATGTCTTTTCAATTTTTTTAATACATTTTTAACAATATCCACATTTTGTATATTTCTTCACTGTTTTGGCCAGACTACTAAAGTGTTTTTGTCCAGTGCCTTGGTGCACAGCCGTGGTCCGTGAATAAGACACTATTAAACAAGCCAACAGTGAGGCTGATGTCCCCCGCCGAAATCCCAAAATAAATAGATGACACATATTAATTAATCGCACATTTATTTTTTTCAAACGTATCGCCCAATCAAACTGAACACGAAGTGTCGTCCAAAGATTGCTTATCTCTGCCTACCCTAAGCAGAAAATGCTCATCTTCGAACTCCATCAAGGCATTGACCTAATAAGCATATACACCAAGTTTGAACATTTTAACTCAATTAGAAGGAGAGTTATTGTGTTCCAAAGTCTCGACCAATCAAATTGCGTATCGCTCTGCTTACCCTGAGCAGAAAATGCTCATTATCGAACTTAGTCAAGGTATTACTGTAATGAAACTATACACCAAGTTTCATCACTCTCACTTAATTAGAACTAAAGTTATCGTGTCCCAAAGCATCAACCAATCAAATTGCTTATCTCTGCTTACCCTAAGCGGAAAATGCTCATCTTCGAACTCCATCAAGGCATTGACCTAATAAGCATATACACCAAGTTTGAACATTTTAACTCAATTAGAAGGAGAGTTATTGTGTTCCAAAGTCTCGACCAATCAAATTGCGTATCGCTCTGCTTACCCTGAGCAGAAAATGCTCATTATCGAACTTAGTCAAGGTATTACTATAATGAAACTATACACCAAGTTTCATCACTTTCACTTAATTAGAACTAAAGTTATTGTGTCCCAAAGCATCAACCAATCAAATTGCTTATCTCTGCTTACCCTAAGCGGAAAATGCTCATCTTCGAACTCCATCAAGGCATTGACCTAATAAGCATATACACCAAGTTTGAACATTTTAACTCAATTAGAAGGAGAGTTATTGTGTACCAAATTCTCGACCAATCAAATTGCGTATAGCTCTGCTTACCCTGAGCAGAAAATGCTCATTATCGAACTTAGTCAAGGTATTACTATAATGAAACTATACACCAAGTTTCATCAATCTCACTTAATTAGAACTAAAGTTATCGTGTCCCAAAGCATCAACCAATCAAATTGCTTATCTCTGCTTACCCTAAGCGGAAATTGCTCATCTTCGAACTCCATCAAGGCATTGACCTAATAAACACATACACCAAGTTTGAACATTCTAGCTCAATTAAGAAGAGAGTTATTGTGTCCCAAAAAGTGTGACAGACAGACAGACAGACAGACAGACAGACGAAAGGCGGGGGACAAATATCAACTAACCTCCATTCTAGCTAATGTCTGCATATGAAGTGGGTAATCTTTTAACACGTTTCCAAATGCTTGTCTTCTTGTACTATAGTCTCTAGCCATATTTACTATTCTGAAATAAATGAAATAAAATGAAATGGGTTTTAATGTCCTACACGAGGTTGGACAGGCGTCACTTCTCCTTGTCATGCACATGTAGGGAATCGAAACCACACCACTTGACTCAATGACAGACTTTATGATTTAACGCACAACACCCACCCACCCAAAATAGGCATAAGCCATACTGTATGCTATGATGAGGGAAATTTTGAAAAGTTATGACCTACTCTTTTTTCTGAATTATAGCTGTCAGTTTTGAATAGCATGCGAAAGTGAACGTGGGACCTCTGTTTTTCGCACAATCCAAATGACAGGCCCTCTGGTAACACTGGTATTAAACCGGGACCATCAGGTTACTGTTTCAGCACCTGACATACTGAGCTAGCGCCTGACTCATTTAGCAACCATGTCTCATTTATGGTTTATATATAAAACCTACCGTCTCATAGAACTTGCTGAAGATAAAGCATTGTGCATTCTAGTAATGGTTAACATACTAGATATTGAAGCGACACCTCGCCCATCATCTGAAACCTAAAATATTCAATTACTAATATATGGACAAATGACCCACGACAACAAAATGGATTTGAAGTCGCAAGTCATTATTTATGATGTATGAATAAATATGTCAAAACAGTTTGCTATATTTGTCAAATCCAATATTTCCCATACGAGTTATATCACTTCAAAGATATTTTTAGCCTGTTTTAACATTTTTGTTCATATCTTAAAAGACTTGCCAATTCTGATTAATTTTGCTAGACTAGGAGGAATTCCTTTGATTTTGATTAACCAGTCTTTTTGACAGCTGCTGTTAATGAAAAAATGGCTCTATTGGTTTACTTTTGTTTTGTGGGGCCAGCAGCAAAGTCTACTAATTGCGAATTCAGGATATTTTGTCCATTTTTTTTTCAAATCGCATTACTTATTACACGAATACATCACAATTTGAAAGGACCCTTTTTGTAAACCAAGGCAAACGATGAAAGAATAATCCAAGTTCATCTCAATCGATTTTAACAAACTTGGCATCAAATTAAAGCTTACATTCTGGGCGAACATTTCTATGGGCAAATTCTGATTACATGAAATAGATTTTATTCCAGATCAGTTTACATAACGACGAATGAAATTTTTTGATTTTCTGAAGTTTTGGCATTATTATAGATAGGCACCATCAAAAAACACTCCCGTAATTTTTTTAAGCGCTAACTAAGCTATTTTCATGCCAAAAAATATTGAATTCGGATCAGGTAAGACTGAGAACTTTTTACACTTGTTGACGAAATTTACTGTCTTTAAAACCACAAGAGATATGTGTTCAAATTATGACTTAAATCACAGTTTCAGATGTCTATTTTTTAAAGATCATTTTAAATTTATGTGGGAAACAGTTTGAAAAAAAATATAAAATTAATTGGTTAGACATGGCAATGCCCTTAAAGGTAAATATAGTATTATGTAAGTGGCTTGAATGTCAACATCAATCCACAACACATGAAATAGATCAGGAATCATTTTTTTTAGATTTAATCTTTAAAGCTAAATGCATTACCTTAAAAGCTCTTGTACCATCAAGAAGAAGTTCTGCTGTCGGGACTTGTTTGGTTCCTAATTTATTCTTTAATTTTTGAATCTGTATGTTATTCAATTGGCCATCTTCATTTCTTATCTCAAGATAAAATAATGATAAACCTTGGGTTCCCTATAAAATACATATATTAATCAAATTTAAATATTTTCATTCAAAATAACAAATGAGACATTTGTAGTATTATTGAAAAATTGTTTTTCTATATCTACATTATTTCTATTTCTAATGTTTTATCATTTGAAACAAACACATGTGTACTGACAATAAACAAACATACTAACAATAAAGAAATAAATGTGTATTGAAAATAAACAAACAAGTATGTACTGACAATAAACAAACACATGTGTACTGACAGTAAACAAACACATGTGTACTGACAATAAACACATATATGTGTACTGGAAATAAAAAAAACATGTGTATTCATAATCAACAAAACACTGGTGTATAGTGATGTGTATGTGGTAATCAGTCATTTTATCCACACTTTAAGGTGGGGTGGGATGGCCTAGTGCCGTGCTTTGACCTCCAACTGGAGAGTCACCTCTGGGGTGGTTATGGTTTTGATCTCTGGTGTGAGCGTATGTGGCTTGGAGATAGGTGCACCTTCTCAACTTTGTGGGTTTACTCCGGGTACTCTGGTTTGCTCCTCCGGTGGAAGTGGACATTTAACACCAAGAACAACAACAACATCCACACTTTTACTATATATCACATCACACAATATTTCTTAATTGAGTGGATTATTTAAACATTGTACTTACATCCACAACCATTCCATTTTTGTCTAAAGGTCGTGCTAATGTAAAAGTCATATCCAAGTCTGTTGCCGAGGAGAACCATTTATAACCATGAAGTGTGTAAGAACCATCTGGTTGTAACTGAGCTAGAGTCTCTGTTCCTCTGGCTGAAAGAAATACCAATTGTAAATACAAATGTCCAAGAAAAGTTGCTTGTATGCAATTTTACCGTTCTTATTACTAAATGTCAAACAAACTAACGAGTGGAAAATTCTTTCAATAGAGGTGGTGTTGGCACTAATCATTTGGTTTGAATCATAAAAGAAAGCTAAAGGAGGATCTTTGGGATTGTTCTAGTTAAGTTCTCTTGTTATTATGAATTTTAGGACTGGAATTTTTTTTAGCCAGATTTAGTTCTTACATAATGCATCTTTAATAAATCCAATCAAGATTTTAAATGGGGTTTTAAACTAGGTCATTTGGGGTCTGACGTATGGCACAATTTTATTTCAATCTTCTTCACCTTGAGCACACAGAGAAAACCCATGAGGTTGGGCAAGCAACTCTATTCAATGACAGACCTTATGATCCAGAGCACAAGCATTTTCACTATCATTTAATATACTTTCAAACAACTGTCCTAAGTTTTAGGGAAGACCCCAGATCAGTTTTACTTTCTACTGTTTTGGTCTGAACTGGGCTAATAAAGATAGCATACGCCATACATTGTGCTATGAGGGAAATTTTTCCCAGACAGCAGCACTAGGGCCGACTTTTATATCAAATTTCAACTGTCAAGGGATCTTTTATGTTTAAGCCAATCTGGGACCTCAGGTTTTTTCCATCCAATCTAAAATAACTAGACAGCTGTCCTTGTCAGATCCTTTGTTCTGCATCACTGACAATGGGGAATCACGCCGGAAAATCTGGATGGACTTTCTTAGCCAATGCAGGGATTGAACAAACGACCGCCAGGCTTACCCACTTAGCCACTGTGATTCCTCGCCCCGCAGAAATAAGAAGGAAAATTTATTTCAACAAGGGTCCCGAAGAAGAATACAAAATCGAATTGTTTTGGCCTCAGTCATTCAGATTTGACAAACAAAAAATTTCAAGTAGTGACATATTTACCAACATCAGAACCACCTCTTCTTTCTGTCATCCATTGACCAGACGTCCAAAACTTTTTGGGATCTCGGCTAGTTAATCTGATGTATGCTCTTTCTTTCATCCAGGGATTTTCATCACCAATAGTCTAAAGAAAGATAAATTAATTAATGAAATTTAATTCAGTAGTACCATATTTCCTACCTCACAATCATATGAAAATGAAAGTAATCATATCCATTCCAATAGTATTTCAGAAACCAATTTGGAAATGAAATGATATGGGGTTTAACGCCCTACTGTTCTGCTCCAACTGGGCCAATGAAGACGGGCAAATGCCAGATAGTTTGGTATGAGAAAAGACATTTCACAAACTGCCTACTCTTATTTCTAATTCTTATTTCTAAGGTTTCTGTTATGCAGGACCTCAGTTTTTAAGACTTATCTGAATGGCTAGGCACTGTTCCTTGCCAGACCCTCCATCATGCACAACTGACAAGGGTAATCATGCTTGAAAACACTGAGGAAAATTCTCTGTAAAAACCAGGATCGAACCTGGGACCTTAAGGGTAGTAAGTCTCTGTGGCTCCACTAAAAATAAAGAAAAATGTAGGCCTGATGATAAGTTACCTCTATAATGCTTGATGCACCATCCGTCATGGCTAATGGACAACTATATAAACCTGCTGATGGACTGTACAAATACAGCTTAGCCATTTGGTAGAGTCGACTGAAATAAAATAACTCTAATAATCTCTAATATATACTGATTAACTGTAATACCTCGATAATTTTAGCAGCACCATCAGTCATACCCAATGGACACCAATAAAGAGCAGAGGCAGCAGAATAAAGGTACATTTTATCAAAATAAACAAATTAAATCTAAACCATTTGGACCAGAGTTCACACTTATGTAAAGAATTTACTCAACTTTCAATCACTGTTTATGAGAAATATCTTTGACCCAGAAACACAAAACTTTGCACATAGTTTCTTTTTAGGTTATTTGATGCATTAAAACAATACCTTTTATAAGGGCTATATTATACTTAAATGTGGTGAACAATTTTGCGTATATTCTCAATTTAAGTCTGAGAATGCATTGTGAATTGGGGGCCTGATCTATAAGACACATGCGATTCTTCAAATTAGATTGTATGCAAAAATTGGCAATGAATCTGCTAATCCATCATTGATTTTAAGTTAAACTGATGATTGCGCAAAATGCTTTACTCTAGGTCTAGTGATATTATAAAGAATTAATAATTTGTTATTTATATTTTTACATGAAATAGAATTAATATTACTTAATATGATATGATATAGACTTGATATACTTAATTTAATATCATATAGGATTAATATTTTTTTATATGATATTATATTGAATTAATAATATTTATAATATGATACATGTATTATATAAAATTAATGATATATTTATATCTTTATACGATATTATATAGAATTAATGAAATTGATAATGCCTATTTAAAATCTTTTATATTAAATCCTATACAAACCTCCATTCTCCATATTTCTTTTCATAGGCTATAGCAACGAGACCTTCTTCTGCTGAAATATCATGCATATGTTTCCAGGCAGGGGAGGTAATCAGATTATCTACACGTTTTCCCCAAGCATCATATTGTTCTAGTTGTGGTATTTCCTTATCACACTGTAAATGGAGATCATAAATATCTGTTGCTACCCTTTCTCCAAATTTCTTCAAGTCAGGAGATATCTCACTATAAATCTGTAATAAAAATTAATGGAATATAAACTAGTTTTGTGATTATTGGAAACTGTCATATAAAATAATTCAAAGAGAGAAACAGATTTAATGTTCATTCAACACTATAAACTGGGTCTTTTTTGGACAATAATTTGCAGGAATCGTTAGAACTGGGAGGTAAGCAAAGAACCTGTAGAGACTTATCAGATAACCCCAATTGTTAGGTACGGTATCCTACTCCATGTCTGGGGTCTTACCCTAGTGGAAAATAGAACCGCAGCCAGAGCACTTAACGAACCAATATAGCCTATGACAGACATTACGATCTACATCGTGTTTATGCATTTCGTAAATAAAAATGAAGACATGTGGACTACGGACATAACTTGTGTATTGAATGAAATCGCTTGGCTTGCAAATTGCATTTTGAAAGATATTTTTGAAACACTTTAAAATAAAACAAGTGGTTGCCATGCATACGCCCACATTTTGCAAGAGATGGACAGAGAACAAGCTAAAAAACAAAACATGATTTTTTGTACAATCAGGGGCTGTAATCCAGGAAGTTACAATCCGATATGTGCGAATATTGAAAGGCGCCAAGATCTTTGGGTTATTATAAACATACATTTCATGTTTTATCATAATTAGATTACAGTTGCTTCTAGAGGGCCCACAACCTTGGTATTACATATTTTTAGAATTTCTGCGTACAAACAGCAGCTATTTAGTCAGGCAGTTTTGGGCAGGTAAGATATGGCCTCATGCATTAAAACTGACAAAGAGATCATCGGATCTTGTGTATTGTACAGCTTAGTCTCATGCGTTAAAACTGTTAATTAGACCATCAAGATACCAGATACGCCCACATTTTGCAAGAGATGGACAGAGAACAAGCTAAAAAACAAAACATGATTTTTTGTACAATCAGGGGCTGTAATCCAGGAAGTTACAATCCGATATGTGCGAATATTGAAAGGCGCCAAGATCTTTGGGTTATTATAAACATACATTTCATGTTTTATCATAATTAGATTACAGTTGCTTCTAGAGGGCCCACAACCTTGGTATTACATATTTTTAGAATTTCTGCGTACAAACAGCAGCTATTTAGTCAGGCAGTTTTGGGCAGGTAAGATATGGCCTCATGCATTAAAACTGACAAAGAGATCATCGGATCTTGTGTATTGTACAGCTTAGTCTCATGCGTTAAAACTGTTAATTAGACCATCAAGATACCAGATGGTCTCATGCACTAAAACTGTAGAGACCATCAGGGTTAGATATTGTCTCATGCATTAAATCTGATAAAGAGACCATTGATGCAGTTGAACCTACATGTATTCAGCAAGAACCATCTGATTATTGACTCAACGCTTTGTCATTGTTCAGTTGATGTCTGCAAGAAAGCTAATTAACTGACAATTGTTACATGAAATTTTGGAAAATAAAAGGTGTGTAAATCTAAAGTTATTGACTGGTTCCGCTAAAATTTGGTATATGTCATCTCTAGACATCCCCCATACCCCCCCCCCCACAGAGCCGAAAATTTAAAGTCTCTTCAAGAAGTAGATGTACGAATAGGCACTCTTTATATTAGGATACCTCTTTCGGGACGTATCTTTGTAAATATGACTGGAGAACTGTGTCTTCTGAAAACTGGTTTCCCAATAGCGGTTTGTCTTGAAAGAACTGTCCAATTTTAGCATGTGCAAATGGCATTCCAGAGTGAACTATTCTGCCATCTTCAAGCTCCTGTAAATCTGAATGAGCAATTACTGAAGTGCTTTTTCTGACTATGTTTCTCAGCGACAGGACTCCTTGATGTCGAAGTTTCAACATAGTTCAGAGTCTATTTTCAGAGTATATCATTTATCCAATGCAATCAGCAATGCAACTGTCAAACTCTGTTTACTGAGTTTGCAGGGCAAAGGTTAGGTAAATTAGTCACGTGACATTTCGGCGTTTAATGGAGTTGTTTCCCTTTGACTAGAAAGGTGAACAGTAAACGAAACGTTGTTATGTTTGTTTTGATTGTTTTAATTCTGTTAAATAAAAGTATTCTGCTTTTGAAATCTCTTAACAAAGCCAAGCGATACTACATTGGTATCATTTCAGTAAAAGTACATTTTTATTTTTACCAATGTAAACGGAAGTAATATTTACTGCCGACAAAGAAACCATTTCCGGATAAATCATACCCAGGTTGAAAATTGGGGTTTTTGTTAAAAATAAGATAGAAATTGGTAAGAATGTCTGTATTATCACATCGTTTAGCTTTGATTTCAATAATTATTTTCGTGTTGTTTTGGGCCAAATATTTTTTTTTCCAATCTGTTGTTGAAATTGTAATAAAATGTCCGTTTGTTGTGGTGTGGTGTTTTTCTCTGAATCTGATTTCTCTTTCTGAGTTTCTCGGGGTCTGTGGCGTTGGGTAAAAAGGCTAGTTTCCCCAAAAGAATTGCCATTTAATAAACTACACTCGATAATGTAACCAATTTGAATATTGAATATATTGAAATAAATCTTTATGTTTAGATACTGAAAATAATATAAAAAAAAGACTGAATCGATCAGACTACTTGTATCAAGTTGAAGTAGCCAATCAACTGATCTACTGTCTGACTCGACTGTGAACCATCATAATTTTTAAATAGATTTCTTTGCTTATGAACAAACTACTTAACTTTAGTTATTATAAACTTACCTGTCTGTTTAATTTGATATCAACTCCCTTTACATAAAACCCATTGCACAACTATATAATCCTAACAAATAAAAAAGTTATATCTTTGTTTGTGTTTTTGACTGCATTCAAGACAATAACATTGGTTGGCTATCGCCATGTATAATTGTCACAACATCAACTTGCAGACTATCACCATTTAGAAAACAACCACCATTCATAGTAATTATAGATTTTCGGGTTGTGCAAAAGTCCCTATAGAATTTATAAACTGAAATGAATTCTATTATAGCTACCGAATAATCAAGCACTGACATATGTGTACTAGAGCAGAGTAGTTTGCAAGATCATGTAAACCACTATAGTGTGTAAGAAATCTCTTTTTCTCAAATTTTTGTACTGTTTTACCTTTTCAGTATTATATCGGAAAAATGTCAGACTTTTTGGAAAATGAAGCTGAGGAATCAGAGAGAAGTAGTTCAGAGGAAGATGATGAAGTTGTTGGAACCAAAAAATCTAAATCAATTGTAAAAAAGAAGAGTAAAGGACGAATTGATGATGATGATGACGATGATGATGAAGAAGAAATTGGTAAATATGATGCATCGTGAATTTAAAATGTTCCTTTTATTAAAATTTGTTGTAAGAAATACAACTCAATTATATTTAATGTTCTCTTTATTTTTTGTCATGACTATTGTCAATGCTTGTCTCTGATTTTTTTGTTTTTGTTTTTTGTGTATTCCGCTAAAAGAAAGAGACAATTTGATTTATGTGCTACTGCTAGTGCAGCAATTTATGAATTTGTTACAGGTTATTGATATATACTTAAGATGCATTATGTAAGATTTAGAGATAAACGTGGCTGTTCTGGCAATGTTAGTTCAAATATAGTTAATAAAAAATCAATATTGAAAAATTGATTCAAATTACTTTATTCTGGGCAAAGTTGTGACTGTTTGAAGATGTAGCTGTGATCATTTATTATTCACTAGGGACCGGGTATCATTCAGATTAAGATGAAAAAAGGAAAGAAACTGAGCTTACCATCTAGAATCTAATACACGTATCCAGTTAAAAGATTGTTGTTCAGAAAGTTTTAAATACCATCAAGATTCATCAAATAATGCACATGCTACTACGGGCAGTGTACAGGAAAAAGTTTAGTAAACCTGTGCATGAGATGTTCGCATCATTTGCGGGTGTTCGGCACCTAGTTTCTTGCAGGTGGTCTACGAGCCACTAAACACTACAACTGCGTGCGTCAAAACACATACAGCACGTTGTGAACTAGCCTTTAGCTTTTTTTTGCGTTAATGCGTCTTTAAGCTCCTGGTAAGCTTTATCAAGATAATTTATTCATATTTTAGACGAGGCACTTATTGAAGAAGAAATGAAAGATTTTATTAATGAAGATGTAGAAGAAGATGAAGAAGAAGGAAGTGAAGATGGTGGGGATGAAGGGAAGAGAAAACATGAAGATTCAGATATTGATGATCAACTTGAAGATGATGATTATGATCTACTGGAAGAAAATCTGGGTATAAAAGTCAAAAGAAAGGTAATGATTAACAAAGTATACTTAACAAAGTATATGCTTTGAATATTTATTTTTCGGAATGGAATCTTATGATTCTAGACTAATTCATTGGCCAGTACATATACAGCTCTTTGGAAAAATAAGATCTTAGAATTAAAAAAAAATAAGGCTTATAACACAACACTGCAAAACTTTAATTAGATTAGCAACGGTATATACTGTCCCCCTCTGCCCCCCCCCCACTCAAAAAAGAATACTAGATATGATATTTACTAGATGTACATCAATATGACTATATTTTAAAATATAAAATCTACCATACCTACTATGCAACCATATATACTTTCCCCCCACCCAAATAGAATAATTGATATGATATTTGGTTGATGTAGATCAATATGTATTTATTTTGAAAAATAAAATATACATGTACTATATTATTATTTTGTAGCAAAAGCGTAAACGTATTCGTGTAATGTCTGAAGATGAAGATAGTGATAAAGAAGGAGATGAAACAGGTACTGATGGTAAACAAACTATAGAAGATCAGTTATTTGAAGGTTTAGAAGAAGAAGGTGATGATGATACTAGATCTGTAGCACCTGCCAGAGAAGCGCCAGATACAAATGATTTTGGTGATTTGGATGAAGAAGAAGAATCAGGTACGAGAAAGTTAATTTCAAGTTCAAGCCTCTGGATACAATGTTCTTGTACTAAACTTAGAAACCAATGATGTAGATAGTAGTTGGTGGCAAACAATAATGACTGGGTGTGTCTTCTGTATTAAGGAGTTGGGTCGCTTGTCCTACCTCATTTGTTTTCTCCGAGTCCTCCGGTTTTCTTCCACTGCCAAAGACCCATACAAGCAAGCAAATTATTGAAATAAAACTGAACTATAAGTTAGTCCCGAAATGTTATGTGTAAGTTAATCTCCGGGACCTCTGGTTTTCTCCCACTGCTAAAGTGTAATCGAATTATTAAAATAAAACTGAACAAAATGACGTTTGTGTCAAGTTTACATTAAACCCCATTTTTCTCTCTGGAAATTGTCCTAATGCTCAAGTTTTTGTTATTGCTAAAATATACTACTTAACTCCAAATATAGATCTATTCTAGTTCTATTTTTAACACACATGAGTTCAAATTGAACATGTAGGCCACATTATCAAAATTTCAATTTTTGGTGACAGATAAATAGATACATTATTGATTTTTACATGTGATATATATTTATTCAACAGATATAGATGATTTTATTGTTGATGATGAAGGCAGGCCGATCAGTAAAGGAAAGAAAAAGAAACATATCATTCACAGTGATAGGTAGGCAGTAATTATAGTCAGACATTTTTTATTGGCAATCCCCATGGGGTTGGGTGGAGAAATGACTTAGCTGTAGCACTTTAGATTAAAAGGTCTGTTATTGAGTCAAGTGGCATGGTTTCGATTCCTCACTACAGATCCTTTGTGTGTGCCAAGAAGTAGGGTCGCCTGTCCCAAGCTTGCGGGTTGTCCCAAGACCCCTACATGCAAGTGAATTATTGAATTATGTTAGTCCTGATCTAGAATACATTGGAGATGTTCACATAGTCAACATATTGTTGTTGCACCTTTTGTATTTTATTGAAATACAATTTTTATTGTCAAGTTCGAGAAATTAAGACAACTGGCTAGGATAGAAACATGTATTGTTTTTGTTTAACTTGTGTTATTAAAATATCTACAGGGCTCTACAGGAAGCTCAGGATATATTTGGTGTAGATTTTGATATTGAAGAGTTTGCTGAATATGATGAGGAGGAGGAAGAAGATATGGATGAAGAGGTGAATTATTTTAAATATTTTTCTATTTTAAAGATGACTTCTGTCAAGGATAATTGGTGCAGAGTGATGACAGAAATTTTGTATGTGGCTATAGTTAAAAAATTATATTTACAAAAAAATATATAACACTACGTCTATACTAATTTCTTTCATCTTAAAACAAAGGTAATCTTCATTCAAAATAACAAAAGTTGGACACCAAGAACCAAGTTGAATTTATGACCTCATTAGATTAAGGCGTACACCAATTTAAAAATGCGTTATATACAAGCTAAATCTGCCCATTGCAGGTCTTTTTTCTAGCTTCAAATGCTATGTGAATTATACTTATCGGTAGATATTTATTCACATCACAAGCCCATAATAAACTCCCTACTTGGCCTTCAGATGGCTTAGATATTTGATAAAAAAATTAAAAATAAAATGGATAATTGTCTTATTGTCTTAGAAAAGGTACAGGACAATCAAGGCTATCTTTTTTGCACCTTCAATCCACCATAACTTTGCTCAGAATTAAGTAATTGGACTGAAATTTTGAATATTAATTTCTCATTATCTGTTTTTGAACTATTATAGCAAGAACGCCCAGCTCTATATCTTAATCTTACATAATGCATCTTTTAGCTCATTGAGTGCTAAAGATAACAAATTTAGTTATATAGATGATTAAATGTATGAAGTATGGGTCAAGAGAAATCGTTTCTTGTCAAGTCTTCCCTTATTAATTTTTCAGTATGAAGATGAGGAACTAGATGTTGACGGTGTGGCCAGGCCAAGAGCTAAGAAAAGTGGCCGAGCCAGAAGAACTAAGAAAAGTATTTATGATGTAAGTTGGTTTCTTGGAGTCTAGAAATATGAAGACACTAGAAGGTCAAATTATCTCTTTTCTTGAACAGGACATCCAGACGTTCACACATAACACCTGTTCTGAGATAACTTCATCCTTGTTGCCAATTTCAGAATAACAAATATAATCCAACTTAGTCTTAATTATCTAAACATATACACGTCTCAAAACCTTCATTCCAAAGATCATTGCTGGCTGAATCAATTCTTTCAGTTATAAATCATTTAGGAGCCTTGGTTGCTCAATAAGAAAGATGCTAACCAGGAGGTCTTGGGTTTGCTCCCAGGATTGATAGACAGGTTTCCCCAGTGTCTAGTTGTTTGGGTGGGACAAAAAACTAGTCACAACATGTACACAAAGAATTCTTTTGACAGTGTTGTTTAGCAATATTGTTTTACCTTGTTCTATGTTGACAAGGATCTGATTAAATTAATTAATAATATCATGGAAGCACATATATTCCTGCTATAAATATTGGTAATTTTAAATGTAACATAAAAATTCATATTCTTTTCCAGGTATTTGAACCAAGTGAGTTGGAAAGAGGACATTTTACAGATCTTGATAATGAAATTAAAACAGCCGATATGCCTGAAAGATTCCAGGTACAATTGTCTTTTTATAATGATGGTTGACTCACTACATCAATTCAATAAGGTTCTAAAAAGGTTTTGATATAAAAAAATAAATTCATGGTTTTGGTGTATATAAATTTATGCATCTAATTGAAAGTTTTCCACAATAGAATGTCAAGATTTAATATCCACTATGGTACGAGAAAAACCACCGGCAAAATTCTCTTTCTTATTGCACACATAAAAAATGTTATTGTGTTGACAGGGGGTGTAATCTACTTTCATTTTCATTCAAGCATCAAGAACCTGATTGTGCAACATTTGTATTTTTTAATTTATATTTTAGTTGCGTCAAGTACCAGTTTTAACAGCAGAAGAAGATGAATTAGAAGAAGAAGCCGAATGGATTTATAAACAAGCTTTCTGTACCAAATCTGTCTCAACACAAACATTACTAGAACAAGAACAGGGAAATCAGTTTAATTTTGACAGGCGAAAAGGTCCAGAAATGGTGAATAAAATCAGAAAAGCTATTGACTTCATGAGAAACCAAAGACTAGAGGTAAACTAGAATTGTTTAAGTATCTGTTTTAACATTCATAGTGGTAAACTTTTATATCTTTTGGTAATACATTTCTAGACTTTATTGTGCATAGTTTACGAGATATTTAAAATGAATTGGCTTATCTCAAAATTCACAAACTTGTCATTGATAAAGTAGGCAGAAATGTACTCTACTTGTCCTGTTCCGCAAGAAATGCAATGGGGTTTAACATCCAGCTGTTCTGCTCTGGCTGGGCTAATGAAGACAGATATAAGCCATAAATTGTGCTATAAGGGAAACTTTTCTGGAACACTGACACTACGGCCTATTCTTACATTGAATTCAAACCACTAAGGGATCTTTTACGTGCACTCCAATGTGTACACAGGGTCTTTGTTTTTTCGTCAGACTCTTCATCCTGCACCACTGACAAGGGCAAACCACTGCGGAAAATCTTGATGAACTTTCTCGTCCAACGCTGGGAGGGAACCCACAAGCTCCAGGCTAGCGAACCGCCTTTCATTTTTTGAACACGCAGAATGTTGCAGTCACTACTCACCAGTGTCACTTGTCATAGATTTTATTGATATGTTTCTGTTTTTAGGTACCATTTATAGCCTTCTATCGTAAAGAATATGTAGAGCCAGAATTAAATATCACAGATTTATGGAGAGTGTGGAACTGGGATGAAAAGGTAACATTTTGTCAGTGTATGAAGAAATTTAATTCACTATACTCAATGCAGAATACTATCAATTCCTTCCTTTTCAAATATAACATTGATCTAGTCATAAAATACTGTATGGCCCATGTTATTATAGGCATGAGATGGGTTGGGTGGCCAAATCGTTTAACCCATGTGCTTTAAATCAAAAGGTCTGTCATTGAGCCAAGTGTGGTGGCATCGATTCCCCGTTTGTAAAGATACAGAGTAGTGATTCCTATCCAACTTCTGTTTTCCTCCTGTTCTTCCAGTTTCCACCAAATGCGAAAGACCTCTACCTTTAATTGAATTATTGACATAAATTGAATCCTATGTTAGTCTTGAAATGAACTAATTTATTTCAAGTTATGTTACACCCCACCCCTCCTTTCTCTATACAACACAAAAGAGAATTTAATGAAACATGAATTTGATTATTTCCCTCTTGAATATTACAGTGGACACAGTTAGCTACAAGAAAAAAGAACTTGATCCGGCTGTTTGAAAAAATGCAGAATTTTCAATTTGAACAGAATTCTGACATCGACAAAGTTTTGGCTTCATCTTTTAGACCATTAACAGAAGATGATATAGAAAAGTAAATTTGATTTTAATTA
Source organism: Patella depressa (assembly GCA_948474765.1). Taxonomy (NCBI): domain Eukaryota; kingdom Metazoa; phylum Mollusca; class Gastropoda; family Patellidae; genus Patella; species Patella depressa. Next base: position 16,665,257 of record OX419720.1, read on the forward strand.
AGCTGTAGAACAAGTGATATACCTTTAAATTTAAAAAAAAAATTTAAATCTATTCTTTGGAACTTTTGATTAGATGAAAATGGGTTTAAAATTAGTATCCCATAGCAATGTCAATAGTGATTGAAATGTGATGATGTTGAATTATAATTAGTGTTTTTGATTTCCTCCCACTGCTAAAGGGCACTACGCATAAGCAAATTATTGACATAAAATTGAAACTTATGTTAGTCCCAAAGTGACATAGTTTGTGTCGATTGGATGTTAAACACCATTTCTCTCTCTCATTAACATATTACACATTGCAGTTAAGTAAAAAAATATGCTGTGATTTGATAAAACACAAAATGCATTATTTATGATAATGATTATGTAATGGAGCATTATTATACATGTCTACTTTTCTTAAATGTTTATTCATCTTTTTGAAAATAAAAATAACTTGATTTACTGTTTTATTTCAATAGGGTGCGTAAAGTTCAAACAATTGACGAATTACGAGATGTATATCAACACTTCTTGTTGTACTATGGTACAGAGATACCTAAGATGAGAAATGCAGAGAAAAAGAAACAAGCTGAACGAGACGGGGGTGAGAAGACAGGGGAGGAGGACCATCAAGATACAATCAAACAAGCAACAAGAAAAAGTGGTTATTCTATCTGTCAAGATGCTAAACTTGGTAAACAATAATTATTTATTCTGATATTTACCTATTTCAGAATTGAAGAGAATTGATTTCGGTTTGTGGGCAAGATGGAATAGGTTGGTGGACCATAGTCTAAATCCAGGGCTTATAAAACCAGCATGTGCCAATTGTTGAAGGTTCTTTTAAATACACTTCAATGATTACACAGGTGGCCATCTGTTTTTGTCATTCTGTCCAAGAGATTGGAGACTTTTTTTGCTAGGACCACTGTCCTGCACCTCTGTCTAGATTCGCTTATTGAGACTGATAAATCTTGATCCCAAGTTTAATGCCCAATAAAGCATCCTCATTTTGTTTCCAGGCACTGTTCATCGTAATTAAGATCCCAGTCCGCCCGTTTGACCCTCGAAATCATTTGCTCTCCGCCACAATTGACTAATTGGATTCATTATATTCTTATTTTATAGATGAGGTAGCTAGAAGATTTGGTTTAACACCAGAACAATTTGGTGAGAATCTACGAGATAATTATCAGAGACATGATGTAGAACAGTGTCCAGTTGAACCTCTTGATCTATCCAAAGATTATATCTGTGGGTAGGTATAATAAGAATTCAAATTATTGTAATAAACTTTCATCTTTATCAAGCAATTTATAGAACAAATTTTTGTACAATTTATAGAACTAATTTCTAGTGCAATTTATAGAACTAATTTCTAGTACAATTTTTAGTACAAAATCTTTTGTACAATGTATAGTACAAATCTCTTGTACATTGTAGTATCAAAAATGTCTCAATTTACTTATTAAGTTAACTACAGATGGATAAGGTGATTGCAAAAGCAGATGTCGTACTCGTTGTACTACTGATTGCCTGTTTAGCTGGGATGTTTTGAGGGACGGGGTTAGATGCAAAAATTGATCTGCGAAAATTTTGCGATGATAAAAGCTGGGATTTGGAGTATAAATCTGCCTTAATGGAAAAACATCATAAATTAAGTATTTTATATTGATTTATTGAGGAATATTACTTATACATTATTTGACAATTGGATATTTCTGTAACAGACAGTTCCCTACAGAAGAAGATGCTTTAATGGGGGCTCGGCATATGGTTGCCATGCAGATCTCCCATGATCCTCTGGTGCGTAAATCAGTAAGACAGACATTTGAAGAAAGGGCTAAAATAAAGATCACACCTACCAGGAAAGGACTTAAGGTTTGTTGAAATTGGTTATATCTATCATCCAGCTGCTTGTGGATACTCTATTGACTAAGAAACAGTGGTTATATTCATTAGCCTAAGAAATCTATTGATTTTCAGTGACTTTCGATATCACTGTCAATTATGACCCTTTAATTAATTAGAAAAATCTTGTGTACGTTCTAGAGGCCAAAGTTATAAGCCGATTGATTTAAACCGATTGGTTTTGTTATTTTGACAGGAAATTGATGAAGCACACAGTTGTTACCCGATGAAATATATAAAAAATAAACCAGTAAAAGATTTAAAAGATGATCAGTATTTAAAATTACACATGGTAAGTATCATGGAAAAGCAAATAAGCAAATGCTTTTTGGGCATCATTGGAAGGGTGGGGGCAGCACAGAATTTCCAATATATTAGATTAGATACATTACGGAATATTAGATACAGAGCTGGCAAAATTGAAATATTTAATTTAAAGATTAAAGATACATTATGGAATATTAGATACAGAGCTAACAGTTCTCACTTTTATAGTTAAAAACTAGATAATGTAAGGGGAATATGCTAAAAATTTCAGTCAAACCCAGGAAAACCTTATTTTAAAATCACTGTAGCCTTGATTGTCATTGTTATGACTGTTCACAATATTTAACAAAGACTTGATTATCCATTTTTGCGGTTAAACATCCATGGGTGTCGAACAGCAGATCAGATACAAATCCAATGAAAAATGGACACATAACATGGCATCGATTGTTAAATATCGGCATCTTTAATTACAAGTTTCTGATTATAGGCTGAAGAAGAAGGATTACTCAAAATATCTATTATGATCGATGACGATGGTCTTACGTCATCAACATATTTTGAAGAAGTTCGACAATTATATTATAGAGTAAGTTTTTATGTTATTCAATTTTATTTAAATTCAATATATCAAATAGAATATTTTGTTTCTTAGATTGGAGTGGGTGAGGGGTGGTCTAGTGTTAATGTATGCGCATGAAATCATAAAGTTTGTCATTGAGTCAAGTGGCTTCATTTCAATTTTCTGCTTGTACGTGACAAGGCGTAGGGTTGCCTGTCAAACCTTGTGAGTTTTCTCCGGGTCCTCCTGTTTCCTCCCACTGCTAAAGGACGCTACGAGCAAGTGAATTATTGAAATGAAATTTAACTGTATGTCAGTCCAAATATGACTTAGTCTGTGTCGAGTGAACGTTAAGCCCTATTTCTCTCTCTCTTAAATTGGCTCATTAATCTGTGGTTTACTCCCAGCGTTGGCGGAGAAAGTTCCCTGTGAGTTTAAAATTGAAGTGAACAGCTATAGAGATGAAGATGGCCAATATGATTTGTATATTTATATATAGTTGAGATATATTTATTGTATTTATATTTAGGATGAATTCAGTCATCTCGTACAACAATGGAATACACAGAGAAGTGAAGCTTTAAAACGAGCCTTAACTAAAATAGTATACCCACAGATTGAGAAAGAATTACGTTTAAAATTATTACAAGAATCTAAAGAAGGCATATTAAAGGTAATACATGATTTGATTTTCATCTCTTTCATAAAATCAAATTTCGTAATAGGTTCTCATCAAGTTATGCCACAACCCCCCAAAATGGTAAATTCATGCAAAACTTGGTAACTTTACCTAAGGGACTGTCGCAAAATTTGGTAAATTTTCCTTAGGGACTCTAGCAAAATGTGGTAATTTTACCCAAGGGATTCTCGCCAAATACACAAGTTGTAGTTGTGTTTAGAATAAAAAGTTAATTTTTTATTTATATGTTGTAGGCATGTTGTCGTAAACTGTATAGTTGGTTGAAAGTTTCTCCATATCAATGTGATCAACAGTTATATGATGATGAAGATTACAGTGATTCCAATGGTATTAGAGTAATGGGCATTGCCTACTCAATGGAAATGTAAGTACAGTAGAATCTGTATTCCGCAGCCACTCAATATCAATAAGATTTTCGTGACTGACTGCTAAATGTTCGTTCGTTGGAGTTTTATGTCCACTTCCAATAAGGGTGATATCGTAGACAAGACCGATTAACAAGGGTGACCTCTGAATAAAATTTCATTGTTTGTTAGTGCTGATATCAAATAGAATTTAATGCTTTATTGCATCGAGAGCAAACATTGATACTAGCAATGATGAATTTGACCGTCACTGAAACTTGCTATGAACTTACTTTGTTGCAGTGTTTCGAATTTCATCAGTCAAATAGCTGGCTCCTTTAGTGAGAAATTTTCTTAGAATGTTGTTCAAAATTTCGCGGCACATTTAGAAAGATCTTGCGGCACACACTGGTTGAGAATTTAAGGCATTGTGTTACTGGTTATGAATTTCTTTTTAGGATAAATAATAAGGATCCTTCATCGTTTTGTGCTTTAATTGATGGAGATGGTGAAGTAACTGATTATTTACGTTTAACAAGTTTAACAGTCAGGCGTAATTCATATAGACAACAAGAAAGAGAAGCAAAGGTAGGCATCTTGTATGTACTAGTTACCAAATGTCGACCAGTATGTACTAGTTACTTAAGTTAGACCAGTATATCTACTAGAACCAAAGGTAGACCAGTATATCCTCTAGTTACCAAAGATAGACCAGTCTATCTGCTGAGTCTTCTAGTTTGATGTTGTGTGTGTCACAAAAATTCTGTACTTACATGACACATATAGTTATTTGACCTAATTTTGGTTTTGTATTTAAGGAAAAAGATATGGAAAAAATTAAAGACTTTATATCTAACAAGAAACCTCACGTTATTTGTGTAACTGTAGAATCAAGGTGAGTGTTAGTGTACATTATGTACAGTTGTAAACTCCTCAAGTAAGCACCAAATCTTGTGTGCTAAACAGAATACGTATACCCAACTCCATGCATGACACCTGTCAGCACCCAATTGGAATTCGATATTAGCGTAGGCCATAATGTCGATGCCCGGGCAAAATATCCCTCATCGCACATTGTATGGCATATGCTTGTCTTTATTAACGCAGAGGAGCAGAACAGAAGAAAGTGCTTTACAAAAGTATTTGTCAAAGGACTGTTTTAAGTAATCAGTTTTGTTCCTTTCAATCAGAAACATTTAGGCATATGATTTACTAGCAATAATGAAGTCAACATGAAAAATGGTAGAATATTAACTAAACATTTTTGAGGTAAAAAAATGACTGTTCAATTTGTAAAAAATGCACAGGAAAAAAATGAAATTCTTAGTATGTTAATCATTTGGTTGATTTTATTATATGTAGAGAAGCAACGATGATTGTTGAAGATTTAAAGAAGATAATAGCAGAGTTAGAACAGGAAGAACAGTTACCCCCTATCAGTGTGGAATTAATGGACAACGAACTAGCCATGGTCTATGAAAATACAAGTAAAGCTGCTGTAAGTAAAACATATTATATGTCAAACAACCAACATTTAAGAAGTCAATTCTCTATCTGACATTGGAAGTAGAACAAAAAAGACTATAGTACATAAGCAAAGTATATAGATAATACTACTTTAATTGTTGTTCAATAGAATCCATTAAAGAACATGATTTGTAATGGATTGGACATACCTTGCTCCACTTGCATTCAAGCATTACAAGTCAAGACTTAATAGATTGTTAAGGATATTTAGAATTAAACTTGATATATTTTATATTTCTTGTAGAATGATTTCCGTGAATATCCACCTGTGCTACGCCATGCTATATCTATAGCCAGACGTCTACAGGATCCATTAATAGAGTTTGCTCAGATGTGTAATCCCGATGATGATATCATGTGCCTTAAATATCACACACTACAGGTAATGTTAAATATCACACTCTGCAGGTAATGTAAGACAAGCATCTTCATGTGTTACCCTGCCTTGACACTGTTAACCCGGATGTTAACTCTGCTAATTATTGTGGACAATAAGCGCGCATGCGCAGGGGAAGTGTATAGAGACCGCATGGGGTGATCGAGTGTAGACAGACTGCTGCCGGCATGGAGGTCGGACATTGTTGATCTCATTGTACATATCATATATATGGTTTTAATGGTTTAATAAATTCTTAGAAGCTAATGAGTTTTCACCGGAGGCCTTAAGTTTGCTCCCGGTTCTGGCCGAGAAAACTTCCTCCCTCTTGCCAATGGTTCAGGCCAGCGGGCCTAATTTGAAATAATAGTAGGAAAAATATGCCTCATAGCACACTGGATACGGTGCATGTCGGTCTTCATTAGCCCAGTCAGTGCAGAAACACAGGACATGGGATGTCATTTACCCTGCCTGACAACCCTGTCTGGCAACATGTCAGTTACCCGGTCTGGCAACATGTCAGTTACCCTCCCTGGCAACATGTCTGTTACCCTGCCTGGCAAGCTATGTTTAATATGTTTATGTGTTTATTACAGAATGAGTTAAATAAAGATGAGTTAAAAGAAGCGTTATATTTAGAGTTTATAAATCGTGTTAATGAAGTTGGTGTTGATGTTAATAGAGCCTTAGCTCATCCTCATACAGCCTGTTTAACACAATTTATCTGTGGTCTTGGACCTAGGAAAGGTTCACAGCTATTAAAGGTAGGATTTTAACATGTTTACAGTAAAATCAACTCAGTTTACACAAATAAAATAAAGTGCTATTTCGAGTTTTGTTTGAAAATGCCTTGTGTACTAAGCAAAAAATAAGCACATGGAAATATGGTGCCAATGAGAGAGGTTTCTGATCTTTTTCCTGAAGCTTTATATATCATGAAGAACTGTTCATTTTTAGAAAGATTTCAAGTTTCAAACTTAATATATGTATGATAGTATTATGTGTGATATTTTGTTGTAGATATTAAAACAGAATAATAGTAGACTAGAGAATAGAACACAACTTGTATCTTTATGTCATATGGGACCGAAAGTATTTATTAACTGTGCTGGTTTTATAAAGATAGACACCAACAGTTTAGGTCACAGGTAAATAAGATATTATTATATTAAAGGAGCTAAATCTCTAACTCAATATTTTCCATAATATTTGTGTATTCATGACAACAAATTTGATATGGTTTTGGGTTTTCACATGATGACTTGGTCTCCAATTTTGGATTGTTGGGGTTTTTTTTCAGTACTGACACATTTGTTGATGCGTTAGATGGATCTCGAGTTCACCCTGAAGCTTATGAATGGGCCAGGAAAATGGCTGTTGATGCTTTGGAATATGACGATACTTCAGAAGATGCCAATCCAGCAGGAGCTCTAGAGGAAATTTTAGAGAGACCAGAAAGTTTAAAAGAATTGGATTTAAATGCTTTTGCTGTGGAGTTAGAGAGACAGGTACTTAATTCATGATAAAACAACACTAGAAACCGATTTCAATATCCTGTCCTCCATTCCTAAGATATCCTTTGAAAAACATTCAGTGCACATTCACATAGAGGAGCTAAAGCGATACAATGAGGTGCGGTTTCACTGACCAGTAGAATAGGTAATAATGTTGCTGTCCTAGCAAAATTTCCTTCGTAGCACACATTCTGTCTTCATTAGCCGAGTCGGAGCAGAACAGTAGGACGTTAAACCCAATTTCGTTTCATATGGTTAAAAAAAGTAGTTAAACCTCGTTTTGAATGAGACAAAAATGAAAGAGGCCCCATGTCACTGTAATCTAAAGAATCCAATCTCTTTCTCTTTCAAATGGAATAAATAATTTACTATGATGAGTTGTATGAAATTTTATTTTCAGGGTTATGGAGATAAAAGAATTACTTTATATGATATACGAGCTGAGTTAAATCACCGATATAAAGATTTACGTAGTCCATATAGACCACCTTCTGTAGAAGAACGTTTTAATATGATAACTAAAGAAACACCTGAAACATTCTATGTTGGTGAGTACCCTGTGGAGTCAAATATGAGTTTAATAAAATCTTGAGATCGATAGGTTACAGGTGGTCAGTATTAAACCTTGAGATCGATAGGTTAGAGATGGACAGTATTAAACCTTGAGACCAATAGGTTAGAGATGGACAGTATTAAACCTTGAGACCGATAGGTTAGAGATGGACAGTATTAAACCTTGAGATCGATAGGTTAGAGATGGACAGTATTAAACCTTGAGACCAATAGGTTAGAGATGGACAGTATTAAACCTTGAGACCAATAGGTTAGAGATGGACAGTATTAAACCTTGAGACCGATAGGTTAGAGATGGACAGATTTAAACCTTGAGACCAATTTAGAGATGATCAGTATTAAAACTTGAAACCAGGTTATTTGAGGGTCTCTAGCAGTTGAAGGAACTGTTGACCCTGTAATAAGCCCATAGAGGAGGGCAGGTGTCACTTTTCCTCGTAGTGTGGATTCAATACCATACCATTTGACACAATTACAGACCTTATGATCTAAAACGCATAGATTAGATCATTCCATTTGGCCATCCAACCCTACCTACATCATGCAGTAACCAAGTGATTATTTTCATTAATGTCTGCTATGTAATTGCACAGTTAATTTAAGATAGTAGGTTATAATAATTAACCTACTTAATTGAAAAGAACAAAGCAAACAAGTCTATTATATATATATTATTTTGTAGGAAAGTTAATAATGGTAAGAGTGACAGGTATAGCTCATAAGAAACCACAAGGAGATCAATTAGATCAAGCTAATCCTGTACGTGATGATGATACTGGTTTATGGTCCTGTCCTTTTTGTAGACAAAATGATTTTGCTGAACTCAGTAATGTAAGTATAATATATACTTGCTTTCTACACTTTGTTAATTTTTAGCATTTTCCTAAATTCGATCAGAATATCAACATTAAATAATCTCACAGTTGGTCGATCAAATTTTTTGACCCAAGTCTTATAGGTGATGCTGGCTTGTTTGTATCAGTGGTAAACGATTCCAAATGTTGAGAAGTTTTCATTTTATCATTCTACATACTGAACACATTGAACCATATTGGTCTAATTTCTTTATGGAGATTATTTATTGTGCATTGCGCTTGTACGTGGCAAGGAATTGGGTCGCGTATCTTACCTCATTTGTTTTCTCTGGGTCCTTCAGTTTCCTCCCACTGCTAAAGACCCCATTTCTCTCTTTCTCTTTTATTAAAATAACTATCATTGGTTTTGATTAAAGTACAGATATACTTTTTTAAATTATTCAATATTTATGGTTTCATATAAACTTGTATTATTGCAGTATTGTAACAGATAAGTCATCTTCACCATATTATTTCATATTTTTGTACAGGTTTGGAGCCATTTTGATGCTGGTAATTGTCCTGGAGCTGCTATGGGTGTTAAATGTCGATTAGATAATACAGTTACTGGGTTTATACCAACTAAAATGATCAGTGATAAAAAAGTTACAAATCCAGAAGAAAGAGTTCAGGTTTGTTTATTATTAAAGTTACATTATGGGAGATAAGATAAAGAGATGGCAGTTCTCACTACAATAGTTAAAAACTAGATAGTGTAAAGATAATTTGCTGAAAATTTCAGTCAAATTGATTCACTATTAGCCGAGAAAAAAGCTTTTGAAATATTCATAGCCTCGGTCATCATTACTCAAATCATTAATATAAACAGCATAGTCTCGATTATCCACTTTATTGATTTAATTATCAACCGCCATTAAGCGGCATATACGATTTTAATCTGCCAACATCGAAGGCTAGTCTTGACATAAAGAGTTTATTATGGTCTGAATATGTTAATTAATGTCTAATTGATTATTTAGATAACATCTCAGGCTTAAAGAAAGACCTGTAAAAATCAGATTTTGCTCTTGCATAATGCTATTTTAATCTGTAGACCATTACAACAATTAATATCTGCTTGTAAATAAACTTATAGACCCTTAAAAGTCATTTGGCTACATGATCCTGTGTATATTTGAATAGTGTGCTAAGCCTGCTCTCTTTATGTACTGGGGGGGATGGGGATTGGATGGCCAACTGGTTAGCATGTACGCGCTGTTTCATATGGTCTGACATTGAGTTACCTGTCACGGATTCGATTCTCTGGTTGTACGTGACAAGGAGTAGGGTCGCATGTCCAGTCTCTTGTGTTTTCTCCGGCTTCCTCCCATTGCTAAAGACCTCTACGCGCAAGCAAGTTATTGAAATAAAATTGTTAGTCCCTAATCGACCTACTTTGTGTCGAGTGGACATTAAACCCCATTTCTTTCTCTTTATGTACTTGAACTATAATAATCATGATGAAATTTGATTATTTTAGGTTGGAATGACGATACATTGTAGAATAATTAAAATAGATATAGAACGTTTTCAAGTTGACCTAACATCTAAATCATCAGATTTAGCGGACAAAGATGGCCAATGGAAGTAAGTACAATTGTTATAAACAAATATTTAGTACATTTTCAGTAGATTGGGTTTACATGTATTGCAGCCACGGTGGCTCAGTGAGTAAGATGCCCACTCACTGACCAGGTTTACGGTTTACTGCGGGGGTGGGATGGCCTAGTGGTCTAGAGTGCCGTGCTTCGACCTCTAGCTGGCCGGTCACCTCTGGCTTGCAGCTGTGGTTTCGATCCCTGGTGTGAGCGTATGTGGCATGGAGATAAAGACGCCTTCCCAACCTCGTGGGTTTCCTCTGGGCACTCTGGTTTCCTCCCACTGCTAAAGACCCTACACGCAAGTGAATTATTGAAATAAAATTAAACCATATGTTAGTCCCGAAATGACCTAGTTTGTGTCGAGTGGACGTTAAACCCGATTTCTCTCTCTCTCTCTAGGGTTTACTCTTGGTGTTGGTAGAGCAAGTTCCAAGGACAGTTTCTAGTCACTGGGATGGTTTGATAAACCGAGGTTCTGTGACACTTGGAGATTGAATTAACTATAGGCCATTTTGCCAGTGTCCAGGCAAATGACATATGACTGACTTCATTAGTCCAGTCACTGCAGTAAAGAAGGACTATAAACCCTATTTTATTTCATGTGAATTTTTTGACGAAAATTATTGAGAACTGAAGTACTATCAATTTGTCACAGAAGAACTGATTACCTTACCCCTTGTCTGATTTTGACTGATAAATTGTATTAAAGATTATAATCCTCTCGTTGTTGAATATGTATGTATTTGTGTTTTAGACCTCAGAAAGATCTGTATTATGATTTTGATAAAGAAAAAGAAGAAACGGAAAAAGAAGAAGACAAGAAAAAACAAAAGGCCAGACAGAGTAAGTTTGAGAGGAAAATAATCAAACTTTAAACTATTTAATCCATTTAAAGTGTTTTCTCTTTTTTTAAAAATTATATTTTTGACTAATGCCAAGAAAAAATAAGCACATCTTTACGGTTACTTTGCCACCCAAAATTGGGCTGGTCAGAAAATCTTTTTATATTTTGTGGTTTGTATTTCCTAGCATTTCTAGCTAAATTACTGAGTGAGGTTCTTGAAAATGATGCCGAAAATTCAATGTTGATTTGTCTAGAGATCATCACAACAAGACCCAGTTATTAGGCCTGGGAAATGAGAGATAAAAGTTTGGGGTTGGGGATTTTGGCTAAAAATATATAGTCAGTAGTGTAACCGTAAACACAGGTCTTTTTATTTGATCTTATGTAAGGTAGTGGCCCCTTTTATTTTATGTAAAACATCATGTCTTATATTGAGGGCCTGTAAGCAAACTACTCCTCCAATATACTTTTACACTATTTACATACAGATCTCTATAGATGTTGGTATCTGACTAATAACTTGATATTAACTGTTCGTTTTTCAGCTTATATTAAACGAGTTATTGTACATCCATCTTTCCATAATATTAGTTATTCTGAATGTGAGAAGTTAATGGCAAATATGGACCAGGGAGATGTTATTATTAGACCCAGTAGTAAGGTAATAAACATTTGATATTAATTAAAATGATATTTCAATACTTTGAGGGTTTTATATTTGCCCAATGTAAAGATTGAGAATTTATTGACAATTGGCATTTTAAAGATGAACAAATTGTTGCGACTCAGTTTTTTTCTTGAATATAAGAGATAAGAGTGGCCAGTAAAAACTGGTCATCCGTATTGACTTCTTCCGACTCATGTGGCAGGCTTTTATTTATATTATTCAAAAACAAGTGGGGTTTTCAGGGTTTTTGACTCTTAGGGCAGATTGCGAATTTATTACCGGGGTTGGGAGCTCTATTACCAGGGTTGTACAGAGATTATCACCTGATAGTATAGATTTATATGCTGGTATCCATAATTATGATAACTAGAATGTAACATTGTTACTTGTTCTAACAATAAAGGGATAGTATATAGACAAAGGTGAAATAACAACTGTGAGAGGGTTATAAAGCTCAATATAGATCATGGTTATACTTAAGAGGATTTTAAAATTGGTCCCAAATTAAAAATTGGGAAATTACAGTCTTGAAATCTTTGATTGCAATTTCACAACATAATAAATTTTAATGTTGTTTGTAACGTAGATTTTGCATGGTCATAATGATGTCAGAACTGTGTGGAAGTGAATTATAAGTATGTTATTCACAGTAATTGTTATTGTTTATATTTTTTTCATGTTTGTTTGTGATGTGTGGTTCTTATATTCAATATAGATATTAAAATGTTTTGTTTAACCAGGGAGCCGATCATTTAACAGTAACATGGAAAGTAACAGATGGTATTTTACAACATATAGATGTCAGAGAGGAAGGAAAAGAAAATGCCTTCAGTTTAGGAAGATCATTAGTTATTGGAAATGAGGTGAGCTATCAGGAATCTGAGCAGTGGAGGATCCGAGCTGGGATTACCCAAGAAATTTATCAAATCGGAAGCTCTAAGACAATATTTCTAATCATTTAGGTGCATGCCAAAGTGGCAGCAATGAATCGCACGAAAGAGTATACTCTGTGCGAGCCGGGTAGGGTTCGGACTCCACGGAACCTCTCAACATCCGTAACGCCCAACCCTTCCCTCTGGATACACATTAGGCTATTAATTATAATTATATAAATTCTGAATATGTATGAAGAGGAAAGAGAATAGGGTCTACCATGTTCCTTCTTTAAGTGTTACTTCTGATCGCACAATGCTAGACCCATTTCTGACCTCACAATGTTAAACTCATTTCTGACTACACAATGTTCAGATCTGATCAAATGATGTGGAACTCATTTCCAATTAAATGATGCCAGAACATCAATATCAATGATATAGGAATATGATTGAAAATGAGTTAAATTTTATCTATAGGAATTTGAAGATTTAGATGAAATCATAGCTCGACATGTCCAACCAATGGCAGCCTTAGCTAGAGACATAATAGGTTTTAGATATTATCGTGATTCAGAAGGTGGTAAGCGTGATATTCTGGAAAAAACATTAATGGTTGAAAAGAGGAAAGCTCCATCAAGGTAATTATCTGACTTGATTGTCCTTTTATTGCACTCCTCAGTATTGAGTAAGGTGCTGACTCACTAGCTAAGAGATTCTGGGTTCTGTCAGAGGGTCCGTCAAGAAACGGCATTAGATGGTTTAGAGAGGATCAAAATTAAAGATCCCACTGTTTTGTACATAAAAGAACCCTTGGCAGTTGGAATTTAGCATAGGGTAAGCCTAAACACTGCTGTTGTGGTAAAATTTCCCTTAGAGCACATTGCATAGCTTTTGTTCGTCTTGTATTCATTAATCTAGTAGATGCAGTAAAGTAGGACATTGAACCACATCTCATTTCAATGGGTGTGTTTCTGAGTTTCGTCTGCTAGCAATTTATAATTTCCAGTCTTATAAATTATGTTTATTTTTTAGGATCCCATATTTCCTTAGTTCTTCCAAACAGTTTCCTGGAAAATTCCTCCTGTCTTACATGCCCAGAAACAAGCCACGACATGAATATATCTCCATTAATCCAGATGGTTTAAAATACCGCATGACGAACTTTCATTCCTTAAATTCTGTGGTCAGATGGTTTAAGGAGCATTTCCGTGATCCAATCCCAGGTATGGTATTGAACTTTCCATGCTATTCTTAACTGACAAAATAAATGTGGAAAAAATATTTTGCTTCGATGCTTTTTTATGTTTATGGATATGATTTTCTCTCTTGGACATAATGTAATTTGTTGGGGTGTTTTAAATTTTATCCAGATACACCCATGAGTCAGATATAGATATAATTTCCCATCTTAAACATAATGTAATTTGTTTTTTTGAAATTTTATCCAGGTACACCCATGAGTATGAGAACACCATCAAGAACACCTGCACGAACACCAGCCCGAACACCATCTAATGTAAGAACACCAGCCACTGGAAGAACACCTGGTGCTAGAACACCCATGGCAGCCTACACACCCAGTATGAATATTCAAGGTACATTTTTATTACATTTTTAATCAGCATTTCATTGTGAGAAGAAGTAACCATATTTGCAAAATAAGCAGGTTAATATTAATGGATGTGTTTAATAGAATATCAATGAGATGTCTACTCATTGATGTATATTTCATGATCATTTGTGTGGCAACATTTCATTTGTGGTTTTCAGTTCTTCAGTTTTACATGAATGGGATTGACTGCCTGACTCGACATGTTTTCTGATTTCCTCGTACAGCTAAAGGAGCTTTCATAAAAAATATTGAAATCTTTGTTTAGAATACAGCTAGTGAAAATTAAATCCCATTTTCTTCCTTCCTATAGAGATATCTTCTGATACCAGATTACAACATTCTAGATAATATTCACTTTATGTAATATAAACAGACTATCTTACAAGCTCTTATTGTTGTCATGATTTGGAGGGGGGATAATTCGAATGATTAACGTTTTCATGTTGATTCATAAGATCAGTCACAGAGTCAAGTGGCATGGTTTTGATTCAGCGCTTGTACCTGTTGTACCTCGTGGGTGTTCTCCCATTGCTAAAGACCCTTATATGCAAGAGCGACTTATTGAAATAAAATTGAACCATACATTAGTCCTGAAATGACCTAGGCCGTGTTGGGTAGATATCCTATAAAAATCAATTGTTTCTTTAAGGTGTTGATCCAGCTACCATACAGAGAGCAGCTGCAGGATTATCATCTAATATATATAATACTCTAGCTCAGGTAGCTAGTGCTACACCACAACAAGTTGGTTCTAATAGAAACTTTACATCAGGCTTCTCTGCTGGTAACTTTAATTATCAGGTGAGTTAAATATATATTTGTATTGTTTAATGGTACTGTGTTGGCTCAGTAAGTCAGACATGTCTTTTGTTCACTCCCTGTGTAGGTTTAGAAAAGAGGGCCTGCTAATGGACAACAAATAGTTGTTTGGATGAGATGGAAAAAAATGGGGCCCCTGTGACCCGTTTACACATTGGTGTGTCTGTAAACAAACCCTAACAGCTGGAATTTGTTTAAGAATAGGCCATAGTTCTCCTGTCTGAGCATCACTTCTTTCCACACACTGCATGTTGTAATATCAATCTATGCAGAAAATTTCACCTTGAATTGAGGTGACATCTGAGAGAATTTATATCTGCTGACATCTACATCAGGATATTATCTAATCTGTATTTCTGCAGCCACTAATTTGTTTGTTTTGGGGTTTTTTTGCAGCCTGCAGTGACGCCTATGATGACACCAATGATGACTCCAAGTTACCATGGCAATCAAATCTCTCAACAAACACCTAGTCAACAACCAGTAACACCAGCACAACAATCTCAACAACCATCACAACAACAGCCTTTCACACCTTCTTATAATCCAACACCTCGTTCTAACGCCTGGCCTGGTATGACCACACCTAGAACACCAGCACAAAGTCAGCCCACACCATCAGCCCAGCAGCGACCCCTACCTGGTACCAGTAAGGCTGGAACTGATTGGGCCAAGGCAGCAGAGATGTGGGCCAAGAGAAAACCAACAACGCCCAGAGCTCAGAGTTCGCGAGTTCGAGGTTCACCTCAATCTGACGGTAGCTCTCCTCGTGGTGATGGTACACCTTTAATTGATGAAAGGTGAAGTGTGAGTGAAGCAGTGCTACTATTAACTTATTAAAATAATTAATCAAGGTGTATAATTAGCTACATCATGGAAAAGTTGTGCTGTTACAGAACTAAGAGGATGCAAACAATACCCAGTTGTATGTAAAGCTTGGTCTTGGATCTCACTATCTTGTTATTATTTAAGAAGATCTGTACCTGTTGTATCGCATTAACTGTGTCAAGCCAATGAAGAGCCAAAGTTTAAAGGAAAACTTAACGATATCAAAGTTATTTTATACATAAATTATGTAAATGTTATTTTTGTTATTTAATGACTGACGGATAATGATTATACTTAACGTTTTGTATCCGAAAATTTGCTTTGAATTGCATATTATTGTGTATGATAATGACATGCATAGTTTATTGTGAAATATTTTGTTAAAGACGATATTCTACCTGTTTTATATTTACAGTATATATAGATAAAAAAAAAATTACAGCCACTTTTATGAAGTTTTAAAATGTTTTGGAATCCCTCATTTATGTAATTGCTAAATCTGCCTATTTCAGGTATTTATTTTGGCTTCAAATGTTTTATAATTTAGTATATTATAAATTATTATTTTGACTATTTATTCCTATGTCAACCATATAATCAACTCTTTAGACAATTGGATGGCAGAGATTTAAGTGAATTAAAATACAATCGCTATTTAATGGTTTAATTAAATTGTGAATCGACGCAGAGTTGCTACGATAGTAAACAATATAATCCAAGTGTTCAATTCGTTCAGAGTACAGCAATTTGAATGGAATTTTGAAATTTTCAGTGTATTCATTTTGCATTATCTATTTTTGAACTATTATAGCAAGAACTGTCAGGTCTTTATCTAAATCATACATAATGCATCTTTAAGCACCACCCTCAGTTACAGACAGCCTATTCATAGAAAACACTGAATGTTAGTTTAACATTATTGTTGCAGAATATTGCAATTTTTTCTTTTAAGACTTAATGAAAGGCCAGGTGGTTTTTGTGGATATTGAGGTAAGGGAATAGAGAAAGGGGACACTTTAGTAATCGTTTGAATCTTATATAAAGCTATATTTTTTATACTGCTTATTTTTGGTCATGTTTAAACAGTTCAACTCTCTAGCCTTAGTTGTGTCCCTGTGTATGTTATTAAACTAGGATTTTAATTCAATGGCTCTTAGAAAGGACATATATCCTGTCAGACATAATTGAAAGCAGTATTACTGTTTGTTTGTTGGGATCTTTTGTGATCAGGTAGTACAACATTTATCACTGCATAAAAAAAGTAATATTTAATCATCAACCCTTCATAAATTCTTAAAGAACGATAAAATAAATTTGTACTTAAAAATATTTTCACAGCTCCATTATAATTTTGATTCTGAATATGGAAGTGAATACATGTACTTTATGATTTATATATTGTTCAAATGTTATTTTGTTTTGGTTAATCATGATTCAGTATCCTCACTACCAGTCATTTGGAAATGCATTTAGTATCATTTAGAAATGATGTTTAGGGTCATTAAGAAATGATTATTAGCCCGAGGCGGATCCTGGATTTTCAGAAAGAGGGGCGTGCTGCACCACTTGGGAGTGCGAAGCCGGGAACAGTGATTTTTGAGTGGAAAAAATGCCGCCCACAGGGACACTGTAAATTAGGATTTCCAAACTAAACTATTTTTGTTCTCCTTTCTCATGAGAATATATGGAGCTAAAAATTGTTCGCCACCTCAAAAAATAGAGGGGGCGTGCGCCAGGTGCGCACCCCTCTGGATCCGCGCCTGTTAGCATTATTTAGATATTATTTTATCATCATTTAGGAATGATGTTAAGAGTCCTTAGAAAATGAATCTGGAATCATTATTGTGATTTGTTTAATCAGAAAGAGTACCATAGTTTGTATAATTTATATGAGTAATCATGATTTCTACCATTATGTAAATAAATCATACATTTTCATCATGTCATAAATCTAATCCTTATGTGTAAATAACACATACTGTCAATAAATTTGTTACAAAAAGAAATTTTCATATTTGATTTAAACTGTTTGTCTACAATATGTTGAAGATGCCTACACCCTGCCCCAACCAATTTTATTTGAACGAATACAGACTGGCACTTGCAATCAACAAAACCTACATGTTGTATCAAACCATTTATAATCAATGTGCCCATCTGCATCATCATTGGGTCAAGCAACTTTGAAAAATGGAAAAGGATAATTTCTTTAGCAATGATAGTGAAAAATGTTTGAGAGAAAAAGAAAAAACAAATTTGGGCCAAGTTAAAGTGCAGTGCCCTGCTCGATCCCTTTCTGAATAAGCAACTTTGAAAAAAATCTCAATAGGCAGCACCTGTCCTTGCTAATTTCTTCGAATTATGGTCATGATTTGTTGATGTCTAAATTTGCACTTGATTGATGATTGTAAGAAAATAATTGCATTACTGATGTTTGATAGAAAGCAGCTATCATAAATGGTTTCCCTGCACAGCACCTCTGGGACCATCAATATCCTTTTAACAATACCCAATGGAAACTACACAATCAATACAATTTCTACATTGATTGAAAAAATTAGGCTGTATAGGAAAAGAAAAGTTAAATTTTTGTCTCAGAATAAGCCCTATTCAAGCTGCATTTGGTTAAAATCGATCAATACATACAATGTACATTTGTACATCACCCAATCATTACAGAGATTGTACGATACTCTAAACACTATGCAAGAAATGTATATTGTACATTTTACAATCCATGTAGCTGGGAACTATTTTTATTTTGGGAAAATATCCAGGATGGCTGGTTTTTAACTTCAAAAACATTCTGTTTTAACGTTGGTTATAAAAGTTATTGATAACAGTGATCATAAATAATATAAAAAAAAAAAGTTATTGAATTTTTTATTATCATTTTATGATAACACAGCAATAAAGAAAAGCACAAATAGTTCTATATAAACTCTCTTATTTCATAATGAATTTTTCTGTTCTCTAAATACAATAAATTAAATAAAAATCAACAATCCCCAGACGTAAGTTTATCAGTGTGATAAAGACCTCACATTCTGACCATAAATATACCAATTACAAATCCTACTCAACACATCACATAAAATTGTAGGTGAATAAACAATAGATCAGTCAGTTAATTACTGGATTGGAAAATGAAATTAAGTTTATCTCCTTTACTCATACCAAGGTCTCTGAAATAAGCTTTGAATTTGACACAATTGTGAGTGAAGGCCCTGTAGTAGACTTTTCTCAAAATGAAATTCTTAATTCTGCTAAATTGTAGCCTTATTTATCATCAGGTCTGGAAATTATGAACTAGTTCCTGACATTTTGCCGGACATACATGTATGTATGATTTATAGCAATAAAAATAAAGACAAACGAGTGTCCAAGAAATTGAGACTTTGAGGTGTAGAGCCCAACAATGCTTGAATTTGTGCCCGACAATGTCTGATGCGTTTTTTCCAGGTTTGTAAATACATTTATATACATGTACTAGAATAGATCCATTGTACTGTTTCACTCTGCGGGTGTCTGTCCAATTGAACAGTCTGAAATTACCAATCATACATGTACATGTACATATCATGACATGTTGGAGGTCACAGAATCTAATCTGGGAATTATTCGGACATTGACAAAATTGATAAAACTATATCCGACATTCTGAAAGTATATTACTTGTATGTACAAATGTAGTAATATCAATAAAAACACAGACAAAATGACAGGAAACTGAGGAATGGTTCCTGACAAAAGCCTGACAGTGTCCAAATGATATCTGTGACAGGCAACTAATTTCCAGGCCTGATGATTGTAGAGCAAGAAAACATTCAATAATAATTTAACTTATAATAACATGGTTGATACAACCAAATGGAAGTATGGTAGATACATGTATCATATTTTGCCAATCCAAAAAACAATCTGTTAAGGAATTTAACATCTTTCTATGGGTTATTATCATAAAATGATGCATGTTGAAAATTTGAGGAAGAAAATGGGTTGACTCTTATCACCAATCTAAATTAGATGTCTCTCCTTCACTATGAACCATATCAGATTGTACATGAATATCAGTCTGAACACCTTCAGAAGGAAGACCTGAGTCAGTCACAGTTTGAGTCATGATCTCATATTTAACTTCGCTGTTACTAGTTATTTCACACTGATCATCCAAATCTCGGTTTTCCGATAACGAATTTAAATCTTGTTCTACTTTTAAGCCTGTGTGTAATTCTATGGAAGAGGATGAGATTATAGTATTAGATAACCCTCCTCCCATACTCTCCTCATCTGTAGAATCGGTTACAATAATCTGCGGATTGACCTGAACTGTCACATTTTCATTGTTGTTATCTTCCACATGGACCGGAAGAGTTTGAACGATTATATGATCACTGGGTAAAGCTGACCCTGAAAATGTTATTGATCCTGATGTGGTGTTTGGTTGAGCTATAACTAACGCACCAGAACAATCTGATGGCCATTGTTGTAGCACCTCAATTGCTGTATGAACATCATCTGCACTTGTAGCCGACTGGAGACTTATCGGAACACTAAATGTCACTTCACAATTCTCCACAGTAAGATCATCTCTACCAACCATATCCTTTATATTCTTTATATGTTGTAGATGACTTGTCTTAAGATAATTAACAATATAAGAAAATGGCTGATTTTGATAGTCATGGACATGCCTCTTCAAAGACCACCACTTTCCCCGAAGCCACTGAGGGGACCGAGCACTAGGCCATCCTTGGGCAAGTTCAGGCCAATTAATTTGGGACTCATTTTCCACATCCAGTTCACACATTCTTAAAATCAGATTCAAGTCATCTTCTCTTGTCCATTCGGTTCCACCAAGTTCCTTCCAATTCAAATAATTCAACCATTTTGTTCGGCACTGTTTCTCTGATCGTGATGCAACTTTTTCTGCGACTAAAGCCCAGGATAAACCATGGGTTACAGTGATACTGTCTCCTGGTTTTACTTGTGCCAATTCATAAACTGCTGCTGTCAGTCTTTTCTCTTCTTCTGCCAACCATTTTCCAGAATTGCATTTATCTTTCATCAGACGACACTTGTCCTTTACTGATGAGGCACTCCGACCAAGGGCTGTACCGATTGTTGTCCAGTCGTTACCATGCGCTGCTCTCAAATCTCTTAGTTTCACCATTTCTTCTGGGGTATATTTTCCGACATGGTTCTTCTGGTCATACATTCTTGTCACCCTTCTATACACAGAGAACAATGGTCGCTCCAGTCCCCTGGCAACAGTTCTATAAAAATCTTTCCTTTCATCTTTACTCATCTGGAAAATGATCTTCGTTGCATCTGGGATATTACGATCCTTGCAATACTTCTCGATATTCTTCTTCAAAATGTCAACTTCCTCTTTCGTCCATTGACCCTGCTTCCAGGTATGACCTTTATTATGAAGGGAATTTTTATCATCACGGGTTGTAAACCATGCCTGAGTGATGTCATCAGCAGAGCTCGATTTACCTGCCTTTCCTTGTTTCAGCTCTGAACCATCACTCTTAAGAATTTTAACTTGAGAAAGTAAATTTGACGAATCGTCAGCAACAGCTAGCATTAGCGTTTGTCCGTTGTCACCCTGAATTCTTATAAATTTTGTTGGTTGTTCTATTGCACCCTCACTTCCATCCTCAGCAACACTCACTGCATTTATAATTTTGTGATCTTGTAAGACAGTTGAACTATCTGATGAAACAATCACATACTGTTGGTTGCTGTCACTGGACAATTTGAAGGTTTCTGTGTCAGTGGTTTCATTTAATTCTGTGTTTTCTTCATTAGATTCCTGTTTGGCTTCGACAGAATGCATGGACTCAATAAACAGGGTAGCGCTGCCATCGCTATCTTCTGTTTTTATTTTTGGCAGATCCTCCTGGAGTTCAACTTCCATTGATTGATTTCCGTTAACTGGTCTGGTTGGACAATTCCTTGTTAGGAAAAGTCTATGGCTTCGATCAATTGAGATTAGTTCGCATGAATTGCACTCGGTGCCTGTTCTTCAACCCGTTCTTTGACAAATCCACTTGCTACTTAAAGTAAATAATTCACATAGTGGTTTATAAGTTTTAAGTAGTGCAGGGTTTAGAGTTAACAGCTTCTGAAAATTTACAGAGCTGTCTATTTCCAGCTTCTCGCGAGATCTCACGCCCTTATCGCGTGATTAAATATGGCGACCGAAGAAGATGTTGACGGCTAGTGCGTTTACTAAAATGATGTTTCGGGCGTAATTGTGCATTGGATATACATAAAAATGGGTGGAAAAGACTCTAAACTTGCATTCATCACATTTGATGATGCGGTAAAGCGAGGTACGTATTCAGATAGCGAGAATGAACCAATGTTATTGTTGACAACGTCTAAAATATATTGCGACATGACACTGACAGGCCACATATGATTGACAGCAGATAGCGAATCGAATATGTCACTAAGACCCATGTCATGTCTCTTAATTGACCCCTAAAATAATGACTTTCAGTTTTATAGTTGTCTGTGTGGGATTTTAATACGGAGTATAATCCATTCATACATTAATAAAATTATTATGAAAATGAAGTTATAGTAAGACTTATCAATATCATTCATTCATCTCATCACTCAGCCCCAATATTATGTATGAAATGTAGGCTAGATAAATGGTAATGTTTTGATCAATGAATTTTGTCAGTGCTCTATTTATAGCTACTATATACAAGTTCCAACTTTTTTAAATATGCTATAACTATATAAATCCTTTTTATACTTCAAATGATGATATTACATGTATATTGAGATAAAAATTGTTATGTACATAATCTAGTTCAACTGACATGTACATGTAAGACCAGGATTTTCTTCGTTCCATGAAGATACCTTGAAAAGCATTAATTTCTTTGTTCTCATATTTGTGTATGTTCAAAAGTGCTAAATCGCTATTCTTTGGTACATGTACCTAGAAATAGACACCAATGGGTCGCAATAATATATTACATGTATAATGATAGTAATGTAATATGAATGTATATAAACTTATTTACATTGTTTCTGTTTTGACTGTAATTTCTAATCAGTTAAGTTTTGCGAAATATGCGAAGAGTAGAATTGAATGGCAGTATTTGGCGTCTGGTTATTCCCTGTAGGTGATATTAAGTTTGCACCTTTAAGCTTATGGTACCGGTACTGGAGTTAATAAAATATTCATAAGTTATATAAAGATTGAAATTTTGAACTTCAATGACCGGTAAAGATACAAATTGAATATTCAAGAAGAGCTATTATTTGTAGATGAAGAAACAAATAAGCCTTCTAAATAAGTGGAAAAATTCTTTTGAAAACTTAAGAAGTCATGTCATGTTTAAATTATGTAAAATTGTAAAAATGACTACACACACCACCAAAGGGAAATGGTATAAAACCTTTAGTGCCAGAAAAATTAAATCTTCCAACTTTTGATATTTGATGTAAATAGTAGTACATGTACTGGTTGTTACCATGAAAATCTTGTCAGACAAGTTTAAAAAAAATATAGACTACACGTTGTTTTTTTTTATTTTGACCTTGTATTTTATATTTTTTCTATGTAAATGTTGGATTTTATTTGGTACTAAATTTTCAATATCCTCTACTTCATAATCCACTACTTTCTGTAATAATAATAAACATGCCTTTTTCAGTTCTTAGTTAACAACATAGAAACAAAAGTTTTTGATCAGTTTTTTTTTTCAAAGATGGTGTTATCGCAGGATGATCCCAATTGATTTTCTATAATTTTTTGCCAAATGATCCATATAGATTGTCAGTTTTCTCTGATTTTCCATTTTAGGCTTTTCGCAACACTGTTCTTGAGTTATATGTTTATGTATGCCCCTCATTTCGAGACAGTTGTAAAGCCAATAAAAGCTAAAGTTTTTATACGCCCACATTTTCATGTGGACGTATTATGTCGTCGCCCCTGTCCGTCCGGACGTCCGTCCGTCCGTCCACAATTTGTTTGTGGACTCTCTACAGGTCACAATTCTTATCCGATTTTGACGAAACTTGAAATATAGGTTTATCCCCAAAAGATCTCGGCTGCTTTCGATATTGGCATGTATCGGATCAAAACTTCATGGATTATGGCCCCTGATTGTACGAAAAATCACGTTTTTAGCTTGTGGACCCTATAGAGGTCACAATTTTGAACCGATTTTGATGAAACTTGACATGCATGTTTGTAACCCAAAGATCTTGGTTCCTTTCGATATTTGCGGCTATCGGAATGTAATTTCCTGGATAATGGCCCCTGATTGTCCGAAAAATCACCCTTTTTAGCTTGTGGTCCCTCTGGAGGTCACAATTATTATTCGATTTAAAAAAACGTTTGATTATATCACCGTTACACCCTAAGGAAGGTTGAGTTCGAATTTCGGGAAAGTCGGACGAAAATTGCCATACAAAATGGCCGCCGTTTGTACGCGAATACTGTTAAAAAATGGTATATCAAGGTTGTGGACCCTGTGGAGGTCACAATTTTGATTCGATTTTGATGAAACTTGAAATTCATGGTTATAACCCAAAGATCTTGCTTCCTTTCGATACTTGCGCATATCGGATCGTAACTTCCTGAATTATGGCCCCTGATTATACGAAAAATCGCCTTTTTTTTAGCTTGGAGGTCACAATTATTATTCGATTTAAAAAACCGTTTGATTATATCACCGTTACACCCTAAGGAAGGTTGAGTTCGAATTTCGGGAAAATCGTACGAAAATTGCCATACAAAATGGCCGCCGTTTGTACGCGAATACTGTTAAAAAATGGTATATCAAGGTTGTTGACCCTGTGGAGGTCACAATTTTGATTCGATTTTGATGAAACTTGAAATTCATGGTTATAACCCAAAGATCTTGGTTCTTTTCGATATTTGCGCATATCGGATCGTAACTTCCTGAATTATGGCCCCTGGTTATACGCAAAATCCCCCTTTCTTTAGCTTGTGGTCCCTCTGGAGGTCACAATTATTATCCAATTTAAAAAAACGTTTGATTATATCACCGTTACACTGTAAGGAAGGTTGAGTTTGAATTTCGGGAAAATCGGACCAAAATTGACACAAAATGGCCGCTGTTTGTACGCGAATACTGTTAAAAAAATGGTATATCATGGTTGTGGACCCTGTATAGGTCACAATTTAAATTCGATTTTGATTAGGAAGGTTGAGTTCTAATTTCGTGAAAATCATACAAAAATTGCCGGACGAAATGGTCGCCGTTTGTACGCGAATAATGTAAAAATATGGTATATCATGGTTGTGGACTCAATACAGGTCACAATTCTTATCCGATTTTGATGAAAAGTCACATTTCTAGGTTGTGTACCGTCACACCATAATCATTGTCGGTTTCGAATTTCATTAATATCAGACTGGAACTGACCAACTAAATGGCTGCTCCCAATACAGTATGAAATACAGGACTTAAAGATGCAGGAAAAATCACTTTCGGTATTGCTTGTTCTCTGTCCATCTCTCGAAAATGTGGGCGTATCCTGCCTGGCAGTGCCAGCCTATCTTTGACAGATTTGTTCAAATTTGTTGTGAAGCATTTGGGTCCCAAGAGAACAAACTCTATCAATTTTCAACCTTTCATGACCTTACATACAATCCAGAGTTATGCACCCCTTTGCCACAAATACACTGTGAATGCAATAGAGGCTTATTATCCAGACATTGCAATTTCTTGTTAACAGGATAGACGTAAAGTTTTTGAAGGATTCAGTTTGAATTTGGCGTGAAGGATGGAAGTCACGAGAGGAGGAATCCTATCTAATTTTGAGTGTTGACCATAGTTTTTTAATAGAATTTTAACAGATTTGGTTTGAAAAGTTAAATTGTTGAGAGGACAAACACATTTTCAGAAATCCTTGTTCCACACACTTTTCTCTGCTTTTCTAAAAACCTTGTTAATCTAATACAGACTATAGTTTTTAACAGAATTTTATCTTAT
The DNA here is from genome assembly GCA_948474765.1 of Patella depressa. NCBI lineage: Eukaryota > Metazoa > Mollusca > Gastropoda > Patellidae > Patella > Patella depressa. The sequence continues at coordinate 16,691,114 of OX419720.1, forward strand.
TAGGTGTGAAGAATAAGGACGGTGATAAGATAAACCCTATTGATTTTTAAATTTGGTGTAAAGCCTTCAAATAAATCCTGTTGATTTTTAGCTAATTTCTGTTCTACAGATGTATACATGTACATATGTATTCTTTGTCCAAAACAGCTTGTGAATGTCGATATTAAGAGATTAGATCCTTACCAAATTTGGTCAACATCCAAGTTTTCCATTTGCTACAAGCTGCTTTTAAAACAAAGCTGGCAATTTTAGTTTTGAAAAGTAATTATGGATTTTTAAGGAAATTTTCATCGTTTTCTATAGATTTGTAACTCAAGAGGAAATATATATGCAATGTAACAAAAAACCCAAATTTGTATGAATGTCTTTTGTCACCTAATTTGATATAGTGATTTTAGTTTGAATAATAACCTGTTCAAAATATTGGCCCAAAGAAAGTACTTCCATGCTGATGTACAATAAACTTTTATAATTTTGTTGGACGTTTGCCCTGCTGCTAAGGACCCCAGTATCTGGAGGGATAGAACCATTGCCCCCCCCTAACGTTCGCGGGCCCCTCAAATGTGATTATGGAAAATATAAGATTTGAAAGGCTTGAATAAATGTACGTACATGTATATAAATGTATTTAAGATAAAGGTGCTTTGCCTCTAGAATGGGTAAACATATTTTCTTACAGAAGTTATTAATTAAGTGATATCCTAGACCAAGTCATTGATTATTTCCGTTCAAGTCCAAGATTTTTGTTTGTCTATATGAAACATGTCATGTATCTAGTTTTATGTTTCATTACAGTATCAGAAAATGAAGGTAAAAGGTTAAAAGAAGCCTTTAAAAGGGCTTCCACTTTGAGTGGCTGGATGACAGAAAATCTGTTTGTTAGGGAAGTTTTATGGGATGGAGTTCCAGCCAAAATGGCACAGGTAATAGATTTATAAATTCACTCCAAAGCGAAAATATCACTTTCAACAAAAAATAAAAAGTAATTAATTTTATAGAACATAAACCATTTAGAGTAAGCCCAGATCTAATCAAAATCTAAACACTGGCTTGATTAATTAAAAGCTCACAAGTAAATTTGAGCATCTGCTAGACTCCTTGAAAACAAAAATAAGGCTACATTTTAAAACTTCGATCAGTCCTATTTTGAACACAATTTAATTTGAACATCTCCAGTCTAAATCATGGCATGTCGAAAAATCATCTTGAAATCCTCAGTTTGTCTTTATAGTATATGTACATGTATGTAAAAATGATTCATAAGTGATTTTTTAGTGGTCTATATCAATGTAAATGCAGTATCATTACATTATATGAATAATTGAATAATGATATAAGCTAAAATTATGTGGACTTTTATTTCAGCTTATATTTAAAGGATTTGGAGGATCATCAAAAGGATTAAGTTTTAAAGATCTACTGTGTGGATTAGTTGTTTTAACAAGAGGAACGAGAGAAGAAAAAATGAAATGTAAGTGGTGTATATGATAAGACTATAATTGATTATTTCAATTACATTGTCTGGTCTTCAGTAGTTGTATTACGCGTTGACATCCCATATCACATTGAATAAGCAATATTCTTCTATTTCTATGCAGACAAAATGCATTGGAGTAATGAATTATTCAAAAGTTTTCGTCTATATTTTATGAATTTGCTATTTAAGTACATGAATGTTATACATGTCTGGCATTAAAGGGATTAGCTAAAAATACAAATACTATGTGTTTTTACATGTATGTCTACATTTCATGTTGGACATGTATTGTCATCATTCATCCTGTGTCCGTTTATCAGTCCATCCAGAATGCTTGTCAAAGCTTCTGAATATCAGAGTTTTTGAGATATTTTTTCCAAACTACCTTGGATCATTCAGAACTCAGATAGTACGTAGGGACAATTGTGCAAAGAATATATATATTGAAATATATTGAAAATTTCAGTCAAATTAAAGATGGGTTATTTATCGGGTGATTATTGCCAATAAAAGTATGGCAATTTTGGTTTAAATGGAAAGTAGAGATATCAAATTTTACTAGAAGTTACTAGAACAATACTGGATTCCCTGAAAAACACTCATTGAGCGTATACAGGACAAAAATGTTAGGGTTCCCCTAATCAACAGCCCCACGATTCCACGATTAGGGTTATCCCCACACGTGACGTTGAAGGCTGCACAAGTACAATGAGAGCTTTGTGTACATGTTGATAAACTCTATAAAGAGTTAGATCTACAACACTTTCTGTGATAAAAATCACGGAAAAAGATGCAGGCAGTGGAGAATCCGAGAATTTTCATTAGGATTCGATATTTGTAATAAATAGTCAGCGATTACAGACAACATCGTCTTGTGTATGTAATGAATTCTCACCCATCTCCGCCCGGCACCCGCGGTTGTCATAGGGATGGAGAGGGGTAATCCCCTGACGCAAACATGGCCTCTTTTGATCGATTTTCATAGCGGGGTATGCTTGGCAATTACAGTGTTTAGAGAAGGATTTGAAGCAAAATTATGATAAATTAATTAGTTTGAATATGTTTTTATACGCCCACTTTGAAATGTGGTCGTATATTGTCGTCGCCCCCGTCCGTCCGTCCAGCGTCCACAATTGCTTGTGAACGCTCTAGAGGCTTAAGTTAATATCCGATTGATTTTAAATTTATACACAGAGTTTGAGGGCATGAGACGAAGAAGTCTATTGTTTTTCAGCGATTTCCAGTAATAACTACCAGAGTTATGGTCCTTGATCACTTCAAATAATCTTGTGAACGCTCTAGAGGCCAAAGTTAATATCTGATCGACTTTAAATTTATACACAGTGTTTAAGGTCATAAGAGGAAGAATCCTATTGATTTTCAGCGATTACCGATAATTAGTGCCAGAGTTATGGCCCTTGATCACTTCAAATAATCTTTGGGATGCTCTAGAGGCCAAACTTATCATCCGATTGACTTCAGATTGATACACAGAGTTTAAGGTGTTGAAACGAACAAGTATTTTGATTTTCAATGAATTTTGATAACTGAACAGCTAAATCCATGATATTAAATGTTTCGTATACTAATTGTTAGCGTGGGGGCAAAACTTTATAAAAAGCAAACAAATTCTAATGATTTTCTGATAATTACATAATGAGTTGTTACTCTTAATCAGATTTTTGTGTATCACAAATGTTTCATTACCAAAAAAAGTAAAAATATGCAACAACCCTTGTTGACTGCCCAGACAATTTAGCTGCTGTGGGCGTATGTTTCATTGCCTGGCAACCTATCTTTAGTCCTAATATATCATCAAATCACCTAGAAATGGTTCCACTACTGCTGTCTTCCGTCTTACTCCAGTCGCAGTAGTGGTTTTTCCTACCGAGTTCCTTTGCGCAAGTTTTTTAGTCAAATGACTTCAAAAAGTTTATCGGCCTATAGCTCACTTAATTTACAAATAAACTGACCCAAAACAGTACTGCACACAGCTTAACATATAATAAATCAATTCTTATTGAAATAAAGGTGAGGCTTTATTGCATAATTATATGATTTGATGAAACTCATCTCCTATGCGAAATTTCAACTGGCCACCGTCATGGCTGCAAGTTGCGTAATACGCCATTAGGCCTACAACATAAACAGCGCTATGCAGAGAAAAACTGTTCAGTAAATATATTAATGGTCCAGTCTTCACTATTTGTGATAGAATTACTTATTTTAATACAAACTGTAATGATGTGTGTTGACAACTGTGCGTTTGAACCTATTTGAACTTGTGTAAGTGGTCTTAGACTGTACCAATTGTTACCTTAAACACAGTTTAAGGTAACAAGTATAGTTACTACAAATCACCCAGTTTGTACCCGGGAAAGCAACTTTAAATCATTTGAAGTGAAGAAAGATATAAATGTTTGGAGAATTTCAAAGTCTCAATTTTCATTGCTACTATTGTTATAAACAATGTCCCATTAATCCATTTTGAAATTAAATTATTAAATCATTTATTCTGTACAAATCACAACCATCCAAAGTTCTAGAGAGTTAATTATGGGCTTATTATCCAAGCAAATGTCTAATTAATAATTTTTACAACAGTTCAGGCCAAAAGAAAAATCTGAAATAAGCATATTTAGTACTTGCATTATGCATCATTAAATTGTAGTAAGCCGAAGCCCCTTTTGTGAATACATGAAATGTAAAACAAAATACATTACAGTACATTAAGTAAATATAATGTATACAGTACAAATATTGATAAACTTACAGGATTTATATATCAGATAGATACCACAACACAGTAGCATATATATCTCATTACAGATCTGTACTTGTAATATGTGTATCATGGCAAGTGACAATATTTTTAGAAAATTATTATCTCACTGGGTCATATCCAGGTGGAGGTGCAGATGTGGTGGAAAACTTGAATTAATTATTAGGCTTAGAATTATGGTGAACTGCCTCTGGAAAACTTTGTTTGCATCAATTGGTTGCAATTTATGATAATCCAAACTCAAAGTAATTAACTTTAACATCAAAAAGTTGAATATACATGTACTTCCTCAATTTTCATTGCATTAACACTATATACTTAATTGCACCTAATCTGTGAGTTTTAGTGGCACTGTGTAGTCAATCAGCCAGCCTGGAAATAACAGTTTTAGATGTACCTGACAAATGTCAGGCATTAATGAAATAGTACTTGACATTTTCAACTTAGTGCCGGACATGTATTAAAATTATCAATAAAAAGATAAATCAGTGCCTGACAAAATGGCAGGCACCAGAGGTTTTGTGCCTGACAAAGCTTGAATCTGTGCCTGACATTGTCAGTGACAGGTGCCTTATTTCCAGGCTTGTCAATCAGGGACCTTACAAATTGTTTTTACATACATGTAGCCCCCTGTTGTATCAAATTTTAAAAAAAACATTGTTATGATTAGTTCTAGTCATAATATCATTATTTTATAACACATGATTATGCTTACAAGTAGATTGAGAGGTTTCACATAGAATCAAATTATCCCCCAATCCCTGTTCAGATATTCCAGTGTTATAGGTGGGTGGTATTAGCAGGAGCTACTGGGTACCCCTGTTTTTAGCCAGTAGACTACTACAACCAGTTGGGGGTTTACATCTGCTTCCCCCTACATGTACATATTAGGTGATATGGCAGACAAGCTGACCTGTGGAGATTACGAGGCATATATGTATGATAATATACAGCCAAATATTGTTGTCAGTTTCAAGCTTTTTGGGAAAAAGTGCATACTCTATACAGAAAGACTCTATAACATCTAAAAATTATTTATATCAAGAGCTCCATGAATAACTAAAACTTTAAAAATGTTATCAGGATGGGACATCATAGATGAAAATAAAAAAAATATTTGACATTAGAGAAAACTTTTTTATTTCCCAATCAATTTTCACAAATTGGTAGCTGTTTGTTATTTTGGCATATATACGACGCATGCATATGACCTAATTTTAAGCCAAAATTCTGAGTGTAGCGTTTTTATTTTTAAAGATTTTGACTTGAAACTTTGTTTCGATTATTTCCCTTCTGAAATTGAGCAGAGATCTTCAACTTCTTTAATTTTGCCTTTTTGAAAATATTTGTCAATACGAGTCGTCTATCAACTTGTGCCACCATTTTGAAAACATATGTCATTCTTTAAAATCTATCTTGCCCTGTAATTCTTATCCGATCTTCAATATCTTTATATTTTTTAAATCCTTTCATTATTTGCAATTGATTGGCAAAAGTTATGTCACAAAATTGAATTTTTTTTTAAAAAGTGTAAAATTTTAAAATTCAGGTAAAATTTTGATGCTAAACGATTCACAAAGCTATTTTGTCCTTATTTGGAAAGATTCACCCATGAAATTTTACCTGGCTAAAATGTTTTTTTATATAACATAGTGACTTTTTGATGGATTTTAAGAATGCATTTTTCTTTAAAATTCTTGAAAAGTAACCAGGACAACAATACACATGAATCTACTAGATATTCTAATGTTTCGATATTTGTAATAAATAGCGTTTACAGAAAAGATCGCCTAGTGTATGCAATGAATTCTCACCCGTCTCCGCCCGCGGTTGCTATAGGGACGTAGAGGGGTAATATCCTGACGCAAACCTGGCCTCTTTTGATCGATTTTCATAGCAGGGTATACTTGGCAATTACAGTGTTTTGAGAAGGATTTGAAGCAAAATTATGATAAATTAATTAGTTTGAATATGTTTTTAGTCCTAATATATCATCAAATCACCCTTTTTGTACCCAGATAAGCAACTTTAATTCAGCAATAGCAGTGATTAATATTCTTAATGATTTCCTGTTATTTGATATTTCAGTAATATTTGGAATATATGCTGATGATAGTTATAGTTTTGTACAAAAAGATGAAACAGATCGTAGAATACTGGAAACAGAAGGACAAATTTCAACAGCAGTGTCTGATTTGTTTAGAGAGGTAAATAAATTTATATATTTATTTATTTTTATAGATATTAGAATGATCAGTAAAGCAGTATACGTCTATACATGTAGTATAAAAAAAAATTCTAGTTATCAGACAATCCTTATCAAAAACCAGATGGGGTCTTTAGCAGTGAGAGGCAACAGGAGGACCTGAAGAAAATCTGTGAGGTTGGACAGGCGGACCCGTCTCCTTACTTGCCACATACCATACATCTAGGGAATCGAAACAGACCCTATGATACAACATGCATGCGCTAACCATTCGGCCATCCAACTACAGGACTTCTCGTAAACATCACATTTTAAGGCACTACATTAAAGGGCCAATCCCGATAACTTTGGGGGGAATAAAACTGCTTAATTTTGTGTTAAAATCCCATAAAATCCATAACCTAAGGCACACCTACTAACCCGATATTTGTGATACGCTTGTAAATAACTTAAACCTGACAGTCTTCATCTGGAAATGGAGATCGTTGTATAAAACAGTATGTGGATAAAACCAGACTTTTTTTCTATAAAAATAATATGTAGGTGAAATTTACCTTTTGTTATCAAGTACAGTGCATGGGTAATTCACTGTATAGACCTCTCAAGAAACGTTAATCGATTATCAGGTCACCCAATGAAAAAATTGACCCGAAATCTTAAAAGGGTTACGTGTCCGGATAAGCAGTGTTGACGTACACGCCCAAACGACTCAATATTTTGAGCTGAAATTTTGAGACAAGGTAAATACACCATGCCACCATATTTTGGTCCATAAATTTCACAAATACTTGGACTTTAATTTTTGAGACTCTGTTCTTATCGGGATTGTCCCTTTAAACAAATGTTGTTTATAGCAATGTATCATTTACGTGTATCTTTGTTAGTAACATTTGTCAGAGTTGCATACTTGGTAAATGAACGTGGATTCATATACTGTATATTTTTTATAGGGCTACTTCCTGTAACCCGGTTAAAACAAAACAAAAGAAGGGCTACAAAATAAAATTCTTGCCAGCTTAGGCATGGTTTTGTACTGGGTTTTGTTCTCTCTTATTCTTCAAATTGCCTTTCTAAGCAGAGTAATTATTAAATTGTTAGAAAGTACAGTAGTGTATTTTATGTTAATTATGTTATAGTGTGATCAAGTGAACTATGATCAGTTCTGTTCCTGGTTAAGAAACCATCCTGATGCTACAGTAATAACCAAATGGTTATTGATGGAACCTAGTGCCATATCGTTATCTAATGACATGGACACCCCCACATTTTATCAAACTTTAGCTGGTGTAACACATTGTAAGTAAAAATACTTTATATCTTACCATCTATTTCCTCTTATTATTTGACGAAAGTATTTTTTCTCTCCCTCGAAATCATCAAAGCATGTAAATAACATCCACTGTAGTCAGAGATGTCATAATTAATAAAACGTCCCTATTTTATAGAATTCATCTATATGAGACTATTTATATAAATTATTGATGTATTTAAGGGACTAGTTGTAAAATTCTGTAACATATTTATTGAACCAATTATAGAAATAATGTTCTAGAATAGAAATAATATATGTATAGGACTACTAATAGAAACAATTAATGTATTTTATAGGACCAATTATAGAAATAATTAATGTATATGGAAGTGTTTAGAGAAATTGTTTATATATTTAATGGACTAGTTAGAGAAATTATTGATATATTTAATGGACTAGTTATAGAAATCATTGATATATTGACGGGACAAGTTATAGAAACAATTAATATGTTTATGGGCAGAGCCGTAACTAGCTCAGAGCAATGGGTGGGGGGGTGTTCTCCAGCTTGCAGTAAAATTGACGGACTTTCCCCCACCCACCCCCTGTGTCGCCCCAACCCCCCTTAGTTATGGTCCTGTTTATGGGACTTAAAGATTGAATGATGATTAAATATATATAAGCCCCACTTAGACAGGTTTATTTTATATAGTTGGTTTTTTGAGGAAGTTATATTAAGAAGATTAATGTGTCATGTATTAAAAAGAATGAATGATCAATGATACTGTGTGTAATATTTAATCTATAAAAATCATGTCCTGTTTACAGTGATTATTCAGTTCAACTTGTGCAATACACAGTACAATATTTAACACAACATACTAGTTCTATTTTTAGATTACTTGGTTTACAAAAATAAATTATACCAAGTTTAAATTAAAAATTGCCTTTTATCATATTCTAGGTCAAGAGGAAAAAATGGTCCAAATTTATTACACCCTCTTTAACATGATTGTATTGATCCTTTCTTGAGCTCAACTGATGTCTACAATAAATAGCATGTCACTGTACTTAAATGTAGTTTAGTTAAATTTGTAATACTGCATTCCATTAGATGAAATTCTATAGATGATGAACAAGTAGCTGAATGTATGAGTGAATGTATGTAATCTCAGTATTTCACAATAAAGTTTATGAATTACTATAAACAAAAAATGATCTGAATTATGTCAACATCCCTTTAGTCTCAGCATTTCCAAGAAAAGTTTATTAAAAATGAAGAAATATGAAACTGTTAACAGGTTATCTATAAATATTATATATTTTAATGATGTCAACTGCGTTGTGAAATCAATATTTCCTAGAAAGGTATTGCAAAATTCATTAGAGAATTTCATTTATTGCAAAACAGACAAATTTATGTAAAAACAAAACTAGTAGATAATGGGTAGCCTACATTTTTATACCCCCACCCCACCCACATAGAATAGAATTAGGAGAGGGGGTTTAATATAGGCTATATCTGATCCCCAATCAATATTCAGATACAAATCTGAATAGGAATATTATTTAAAATACAAAATACCATATAGATAAAACATCATTTTATCCAATATTTTGATTTATTGGAAACTTCTCTCATTTAAGTGTAGGTGTATTATATCGTCTCACATGTCCGTCTGTGAACAATTGTCTCGTTAATGCAATCGCAATAGAGGCTAGATTGTGACGTGAAAGAGGTTATAGTTGTTAACAGATTTCTTTCAAATTTGGTTTAATAAGTTGGGGTTATAACGAGAATGAAATGATTTTAAGCGCTCCCCAAACTTTTCTACTGGAGTTACCTCCCTTGTCAAAAAAAAGCCTTAAAGCAATAGACCACAGTTTAAAACAGATTGTTTTCACATTTGGGGTTAAGTATTGCTGGTCTATGCATATGGAAACATGTTACTGTATTTATCTCAGAATAGTCAATATTGTATAGCCATCTGTGTGGAGAATAGTGAGATATTGATATTATTGTTAATGTGGATGTTTTTTGTTTAATTTTACAGTGGAAGAGACAGATATCAGTGAATTAGAAAAAAGATACTGGACCTTGAAAGCCCAATCACGTTCTGGGCGATTTGATTTAGAAACTTTCAGGAGTTTTGTCATTCCACCTTTACCTGAAAAAATATGTGAAGGTATACAATGTTTTTTCTGATTTAATTACTTCAAATTCTTCACATTAAGAGTGTTAGCAAATAAAGATCGATGAAATCCCATTTAGAACCGTTTTTTAATTTACATTATGCTAGTAATTAAGTGAAGCAGTTACCAACCAGTTTTTACTTGTATTTTGTAACTGAACAGTAACTTATAGAAAACAGCTTCTTATATATAAGACAATGTTTTGAAGAATATTCTCTCAATGTTATCAAGCATCATTGATACAGCAATACAAACTTGAGGCAAATTATAACAATAAATCATTTGTATTTTGCATTAACTGGAATGATTGTACATGTAGGTTAGTATTTGATGGAGGTAAAACATTGAGATGTATTATTATACACAATAATTACACATTTAGGTACACAGTTTACAATATACCGTAAAGAGAATACACATGAATTGTATTGTCTATATCTGCTCAAAATACTCATTAATTACTCAAGCTTACATAAAGTAGTGGGTTAAAGATAAAGATATACATAATTGTAAATAAACATTAGTTAATTAACATAAATTTAATTGAAACAGCACCTTGTGTAAATGGTTTAAACTCAATGATAAGTTAGAGCCTATTGTCTACTGATAAACATTGATTAGTTGAATACACAAATCTAATTTATTAAAGTAAGAATATAGATTAGAAGACAAGTGCATTACTGCTTATGCTAAGTGCCCACTATCACAATTTGCGCTACAATTGAAATCGTGGTTTTAATCATGGAGTAATGTGATCCTATCAGGTCTTATATATTGAGGTCAGTCGTTGAAATCATGTTGACCATATAGAAACATATCCAAATGCATCTGTACGTTGCAGATCGTGGACTCAATAGGGACAACCCTATTGTAATGCATCACATGACAGTGGGAGTCTGGCATTACAAAAACGAAAGATAACTGTATATCGATGATGTAACTCTACTTACATGTACGCCAATGTCATGTATTATTTTAATATGAAGATGCATATTCATCTTTCACTTATCAGTGCAATCTCAATCAGCTATTTTGTTATTAAATGTTATACATATCAACTAAACAATACACAGTGCAAAATTACAAAAGGCACACTACAGTGGCATCATTTAATCCAAATGTCAAAGTTATTTTTAAAGCTGTAATGTACATGAATTTTTTTGGTCTTTTCATAGATTTTCTGATTCAAAAAATTTCATTTATTTCAGGATTGTTTTTAGCATTTGATGAAAATCGGGATAATCATATAGATTTTAAAGAGATGGCTTGTGGGATCTCTGCTTGTTGTCGTGGTCCTTCTACAGAGAGACAGAAATGTAAGTATGGCAGGCAGAGACATTGACCTTCTGTGAGCCATTTATGACTTTTGTGACTGTGTGTTGATGTCCGTTCAGAAGTCAAAGCTCTGCAGCAGTCCTTTTTCCTTGCATTATATATTCAACCAATACCCAATGCACTCAATACTCAGATGTTCAAGGACACAAGAGTTTGACACCTAGTGACACACCTGTTATTTGTGTAACAATATAAACGTAAACTGTAGATGTTATTTTTGATAATAATTACAACCTCTGCGGTTGTTAATAAAGAAGTTCACTCATGTATGAACCGTAAAATACATTTTTATCTTTTCAAAATAAACTAGGTTACTTAATTGTAACTTATGACTCTAGCTGCTATAGTCATAAGTTACAATTAAGTAACATAATTTTGATATAGTGTTGCACCTTAGCAAACTACTGAACCCAATAATTTACAACAATTAATAGCAACATCAAGACAAAGACCATAACATACATTGTTGATTCACAGTTTAGCAAACATTGATGATATTTGCAATTTGCCAAATTCTAATTTTAGTGTATTCACGTCGTTAAAATGAAGTCTGGTGTTCGATCCCTGCATTGACCGAGAAAGTTCATCTCGATTTTCCGGCATGATTTCCACTTGTCAGTGATGCAGGAGGGCGTGAAAAACCAAGGCCCGTGTACACATTGGAGTGCACATAAAAGATCCCTTGGCAGTTGGAATTCGATACAAGAGTAGGCCGTAGCGCCGCTGCCGGGGCAAAATTTCCCTCATAGCACACTGTATGGCGTATGCCAGTCTTCCATTAGCCCAGGTTAGGTGCAAAAGAGTAGGACGTTAAACCCCATTTCATTTCATTTTTGATAGTAACAGAATAACATTGTAAATTGTCAGAAGAAGATTACTAATTGTGTTTGTATATATTACATTTCAGTTTGTTTTAAAGTGTTTGATACAGATCATGATGGTAAACTAAGTAAAGATGATGTAAAATTAATGTTAGAAGCTTTAGAGAAAGTCAAAAAGGAATTTAAATCACAGGCTGCCTTGGTATGTTTAATATCTCAAATTTAAACCTGTTTTGGGGGGGTGTTTTCATAGTACATCAAAAACAAGCATCCGTCTTTATGTTCGCAGAAACCTCTAGGACTAAGGCCTTTTATTATCAAGGGAAACAACCCAATATAGCATACTGGTTTTAGGAAGGTTTCAGACCACATTTAATTAATTAAAATCAGAATAGCGAGCAAATAATAGGGGCTATATATTAGGGCTGCAACGATACGCCAGGCCACGATACGATGCGCATCTCGATTCATACCCCACGTTACGATTAATATCGCGATGCAGGAAATAAATTTAAAAACTGCTGTTAAATTTTAAAAGTCTTTATTTTTTTACGTTAAACATAATATTTTCAAAGGTTTGTATAAATTTAAATGTGTGTAATAAACCCTTTATCACATACTTGCATTATATATCAATAATTACTACTATGAATGATAATTATCAACTTTGGCCAAAGCCCAGCTTAACCGGAGCGGGGCCCTTAGCGTGAAGAAAAGATAATTTCATATCCCTCTGAATAGCATGCCTCGGTAACACAAAGTTAATCGGTTTGCAATACAAAAATAATTACATAATATCTGATCAATAAATAGGAAATCTATTCAATTCCGAACGATATACAAAGTCTAGCAGCCTAGGCCGATAACCGAGTGGAACTACACAGAGAAGGTTGTTGGATAGCTCAGACTCGACACTTCACGCCGCTAGATCGATTACTGTGAAACTGTCATCTGATATTTTTTCTTTTTGCCATGAACCGCGGGGCCCTGGGCCTGGGCCCCTCAGGCCCATGTCTTAGCTGGGCTTTGACTTTAGCACATTGAATTTGTTGACGAATGCATTATTATTATAAAAATTAAGCTGCAGAATCAATATGACTGGCTCGTATTGCCACAACAAGTTCAGCCAATGAAAAGCTTTCTCGTTGTCAGGTCAGTCGCAGATGTGGCAATGGCGAAGAAAATAACAGTACGGAATTTTGAATGTCAAAATATTATTATACATTAGAAATATAGAAATGATAATTGTACTGACCAATGTATGCACCAATCGCCAATCTCGTGCATTAATCTTAGCACAATTCGCATATTACTGACGTATTTATAATGATATGCTCTATGTTTTTCCGTATATTATTCAAGTGCGTAATTTGCAAGTTACTTTATTACAAGCTCGACTTGCTTATCCAGACTGATATTATTTATTCTTAGCGAAATAACTAAAGTCCATGTGTCGAGAGTGTGATAACACCTACTCGCTTACAGTAAAAAAAGTAATTTTGCTTATGGAATTATTTACGCATTCCACGTTAGGATATTTAAACGACAGAACGCTGGTCTTTTTTTGTGGATTTTTTGGATAATGAATCGCGATACGGACATTGATTGTATCGTGCATCGTGGATTTTTACAAAATCGCGGTTCATCGATTCATCGATGAATCGTTGCAGCCCTACTATATATGAGACTATATATGCAGCCCTACTATAATGGAGTAAAGAAAAAATCCTCAAGGACTAAGGCCTTCTTTTTTTATCAAGGGAAAAACTTATTATAGCATAATGGTTTTAGTTAGTATTTTTAGATTGTAAAAACAGAACATTTAGCAAGTAAAAGGAGCTATATTTGACACTGTGTTAATGGAGGCAAGAAATAAATCTATGTCTGAATCTCATATTCAGTCAGAACACCATTTGAACATTTAAGCATATTGCCATAAGAACCGTGACTTCACTGGGGAATGCAATTCATCAGAATATATAAACATGTTTATTTTTTATTTTTGTATAGGATGCAGAAGATTTTCCACTATTAGACCCTGATACTGTTACTAGAGAAATAATGTCTTGTCATGATAATGATAAGGTTTGTCATACATGATTTCTTTAACGATCTGGGGGGTTAGGATGGCCTAGTGGTCTAGAGTGCCGTGCTTCGACCTCTAGCTGGCCGGTCACCTCTGTCTTGCAGCTGTGGTTTCGAGCCCTGGTGTGAGCGTATGTGGCATGGAGATAGGGGCGCTTTCTCCGCCTCGTGGGTTTCCTCCGGGCACTCCAGTTTCCTCCCACTGCTAAAGACCCCTACGCGCAAGCGAATTATTGAAATAAAATTGAACCATATGTTAGTCCCGAAATGACCTAGTTTGTGTTGAGTGGACATTAAAACCCATTTCTCTCTCTGTCTCTTTAACAGTCTATTTATCTAAAATTGTAATCCCAGCATTTATGGTTTTGATTTTACTTGTATAACAGTAAGTGCAGGAGGACTGCACTACACACAAACAAAATCAATAAGACAAACTTGTGGTCAAGACATACATTGCAAGAAATTAACAACACCTCAGTGAATCATATTAACACAAAAAACCAATTATTCGTCATTATATTTTTAACTGAAGTATTTACTTTCATTTACAAAAATAACTGATATATAGAGTGAATCTATCTTTGATTGGACGATTTTCACAGTTCTATCCCAATGCTATCAAATACCAATTCTCTATTATGAAAAATACTAGAATCAAACCAATTGATTTGCTGAAAGCTTGAAAAAAAAACCACACAGAATGCAATGGTTGATGTCTCACCATTTTAGTTATCTCCCTTGATCACCCTGTCATTATAAATGTTAGATTGGCCTATATGTATTGGTTGTAAGTAGTAATTTTTTGTTTATATTGACAGGATGGGTATATAACAATGGAAGAATATTTAGTATGGAGTGTTAATAATACTTTAACAGATGATTTTCTGGGTTTATTAAGTCAGGTAAATAAAATATACTTATTTTTGTATAAAATAGAAATTGTAATTATTGTTCTGATTTCAAACAACTAGGGATGTGAAAACTGTTGTTCCAAAAGTAATTAAGGAATATGTAAATATGATAGCAATAGTATTATCCTCTCTCTGTATGTTAGAGTAGATTTCTCCTGAATATTAGTGAAGCCGAAATGAAATGGAGGTAATGTCCAACTTTTCTACACAATGCCAAGCAGCATGCTATGAGAGTAATGCGTACCCAGGGCCCCTGTTTTCTATACCTTTCAAACAAGAAAGGGATGACCAAAGAAGTAGGTTCATAAGGTCTGTCATTGAGTCAAGTGATGTGGTTTTGATTCCCTGCTTGTGTGTGACAAGTAGTAGGGTCGCCTATCCAACCTCATGGGTTATCTTCAGGTCCTCTGGTTTCCTCTCCACAGCAAGCGAATAATTGATAGAAAAATTGAAGCATATCAAACTCCCAAAATGACTTGCTTTGCGTATAGTGGACTTTAAAACCACTCTCACCAGTGACACAGGAGAAACCAATGCAGAAAAATCTTGAGGAATTTAAGCAGTTAACACTGGTAGATTTTTGTACATTATATTATATTGCCAACTGAAATAATATACAACTTCCCTTTTCAGATATCTCATATTGTATTAGGGTTAAAACCACAAACAAAAGAAGAAGAAGGAAAAATTGTTCAGTAAGTTAAATTAAACATAGAAAAAAAAACCCTTTTAAATCTAATTGTGTTCTTTTTTATGGATAAAACTTCATGTTTGATGACATTTGTGTTAATTTATCTAGGAGTTGGTTAGAACGTGAATCCCAGAAGCCATTAAAGATTGGTCAGATTTGGTACCTTATCAGCATGCAATGGTGGAATACCTGGTTAGAATATGTTAATAGTGATGTAAGTATAAAGATGAAATTTATGTTATGTAAATATGAAAATGTTTAACTTCGAATTGTATACATAGACTAATAATGATTTTATCAGGAATCTAGAATATTTGCCTATATTTATTGTACCCTGCCTTTCGGAGACAGTAAGCAACTATTAAAATTGGTTTGTCTATCTATGCTTCACACTTATTGGAACACAGTAACTTTGATTCTAACTGAGATAGAATATTCAAACTTAGTGTAGATTTTCATATGGTAAATAACTTGACTGAGTTTGAAGAGCATTTTGCTTAGTCAATTCTTTGGAACATGATAAATCTGATTCTAAATGAATGAGAGTGATCCGACGTGGTGTATACAGTAGTTCATAACACCAATACTTTGAAAAAGTTAGATAATGATCATTTTAGATACTTTATAACTGGTGTGAGTGTATGTGGCATGGAGATAGGGGCACCTTCTCAACGTTGTGGGTTTCGCACAAGCGAATTATTGAAATAAAATTGAAACCATATGTTAGTCCCAAAATGACCTGGTTTGTGACGAGTGGACGTCTCTCTCTCTCTCCCTCTCTCTCTAGATACTTTATAAACCGATGAATGCAAAAGTTATTTATTTTGAGATCACGTTTGGCGTCATCAGCTTCACTTTTGATTATTGTTTTTGATATACTGTAGCATGTTACATTCTTACAAATAGGCATTGTTTTATTTTCAATGTTTCTGTATTTTCTTTTTTATTATTTTATAAATAGCTTATACATGCATGTGAGTACCCAATCGCTGAAGGCAATATGACACCAAAGCATAAAATAATCAAAGGTCGACAGTCTACTGGAGTTCTAGCATGGGAAGATGATTCTGTAATAATGTTAAATGCTTCTAAAATGTCTGGATCTGGAGATCGTGAATTACCATTAGTTAATAGTCTTTCAAATATAAATAACACCAATGGATCGTACAACAGTTTACCAAGAATGGGTTCAGCCAATAGAAGTCCTAGAAAAAACAGTTTAAATCCAATAGATAATACCTCTGTAAACAGAAGTCCAAGTCCGTCTCCTAAAACCAGACGAAAAAATATGGTGTCTTTTGGTCCACCTCAAAGACCAACTGCTATTGATAATAATTCATTAGTCATCAATTCAACTCATAATAAGGTGGGTCTGAATTAGTTTTATTTATTTTTGTACATTTTTTAAATTGATCATAATACTTTTGTGTCTGAACTAAGGAAGAGTGTCGTTATGGCCGTCATATAGGCGTTATCTGGAATAACTATTACTTGACTTCTCAAGGAGCCCACGGTGGCTAAAAGTGGCTAAGACGCTGGCTTGCTAGCCTCGAGGTTGGGTTTTCGATCCCTGTATTGGCCGAGAAAGTTCTACCATTGTCAGTGATGCAGGAAGGAGGACTTGACAAGGACAGCTGTCTAGTCATTTGGATTGTCCGAAAAACCAAGTACACAATTTCCCTCAAAGAACACTGTTTGACGTATGCCCTTCTTTATTAGCCAAGTTTGGAATAGAACAGTAGGACATTAAACTCCTTCTTATTTCATTTTTGACTTCTCAATTTTTTTTGTTATTAATTTTTGCTGTTAGTTTAAACATTTTTATTATTGAGCAAATGAAGTGTTTATCTTTTCTTTCGGTTATTTTAAACATAATTTAATCAGTTATTGAAGTGTATTTTGCTTGGAATGAAATGTTTTTCACTGGCAGTATCAGTCTCGAACACAGGCCTTGCTATCTCCTGCCTCTTTTCTGACAGGCCCAAAGTTTTCTCATTTCAGTGCTTTTACTGAAATTTTTGATACTCATCCTGCACAAAGTGAAAACATTTTAACTAAAATCATTACATATTGCGGAGATGTGGGGTAGCTGCCTAAGACTTTGGACTGGCTTTCTCACAACCTTCAGTTTGCAACCCCCCGAGCAATATCCCATTAAAAATCTCTGCCCAACTATTTCCTTTTGTTTTCTACAGTTCTGTATCTGCAGCCATGTTTTGGATTGTGTATTTTGTAGGTTATGACATTAACTAATGAAGGTGGTAGATTAAAGAGAGATACTGTATTAGTTAGAGGAAAAGATTTTGAACTTGTACCAGAACCAATTTGGAGAGCTTTATCTAGTTGGTATGGAGGGGCACCTGCTTTACCTAGAACTGTAAGTCTTCTTCTTTAACAACTGGGTCTTAACAAGGAGTTGGGCCACTCATTGAGATCTTGTGTGCTCAGTTGAAATGAACAAATATAAATGTATCATATGTTAGTTAAGAAATTACCTAGCCTGTGTTAAGTGGGTGTTACTTTAAGTTGATTAGGCGCATGTATAGATATGGCACAGGCTGAATTGGTCAGAAGTGTTCAAGGAAAAATAAAAGTTTCATGGCTTAGATTCACCTTTTTACAGATCCTTGTGAAACGTGTATACCATACATGTCCCAAATCAACATACATGTTCTAGTTATTATAATCATTATCATTAGTTAATCCTATCAAGCCTTATATTCTATTTCTTTTATATCTTGTTGACTGCCATCCCTGATTAAAGGGTGTCTCTTGTCTATTTAGCTTATAACTATTACATCTGAATTTCGAAAGAAATTAGAGGAAAGCGGGAAACATAACTCTATGGCTTAAATTTGGAACTTATCCTTGGTATTTTGAAAAACATTAATTCCACTTTGATTCATTTAACTATTCAATACAACATATAGAATTTAATATTTTGATACCTTTATTTGTAGGTGATATCAAATGGCTGTGATTCACAGCCTGAGTTAGAATTATATCCGATCTCTGTGAGATTATTACGACATCAGGTACCGAGTCAAAGACCGCCCCCACCTACAACATTTACTGGTATGATGGCAGGTATAGGTGGAATGGCTTGGAGTAAGTAACAGAGAGTACATCATTAATCATACACTCACTACAATAGTTTTTATACGCCCACAGTTTCATGTGGACGTATTATGTCGTCGTATTATATCTTATCATATTGGCAAGTCACTGTGGCTCAGTGAGTATGATGCTGGTTCACAAACCTGGAGGTACAGGGCTTGATCCAGGTATAGGGTCAGAAAGTTCCCTGGGAATTTCCAGTGTGTTTTCCTCCTGTCAGTAGTGCAGGACGAAGTGTTTGGTAAGGACAGTGTCTAGTTATTTAGATGGAGTAAAAACCCAACGTCTCATGTAACCGTTAAAGAACTCTTGACAGTTGGAATTCTATCTAAGAGTAGGCTTTGCTGTCTGGACAACATTTCCTTCATCATAACACACTATATGTTGTAAGCTCGTCTTCGTTAACCCAGTCATTTTTGGCATGGTTCACACCTTGTAAGTGGTGCAGGACGGAGGGCCTGGCATGGGACAATGTATAGTCGTTTAGATGGTCGAAAAAAACAAGGTCCCTTGTACACATTGGCATGTATGTTAAAAAAAAAACGGCAGTTGGAATTCGACATAAGAATAGGATTATAGTGCCACTGTCCAGGTCTTCTTTAGCCCAGTAGGAGCAGAACAGTAGGATGTTAAACCCCACTTCATTTCATTTCCGCTTTCCTATAACTCATGTGCATGTACTGTATCATAAATGTTCATTTATTTTGATTTTATTTATTTCTTCAGATTTTGCAGCTAATCCAAGCGCTCCACGTAGATATTTAGCTTACACAGCAGCATTCAGTCGGAAACATACGTTATTACAAATTTATGAATTTCTATGTACTAAGCTACGATTTACAAGAGAAGATATACGACTATGGAAAGTTAGTCAAAAAGATGAGGTGCGTTCACTGAATTTATTTTGTGGACAAATCAACCACGATGATGTTTGCATTGCCTTGCAATATTTACACATAATAAGAGACAGCTTTATGGATAACATTCGCTAGGTTTATTAACTGCAATGTTTCAATGCAGATACTTGAATTTATCCAGCAAAGTGGATATATACATCATATATAAGTTTAGCGAGAGAAGAAATAATGGTACTCTTTAGCAAATACACATACATTCAAATTACTAATAAGGTCTATAATATCTGTTAGAAATTATCCATAATGGTTTTCTAATTATATATTAAATAAACAGGGGTTGGATGGCCGAATGGTTAGCATGTGCGCGCTGTATCATAGGGTTGGCCATTGAGTCAACTGGCACCGTTTCGATTCCCTGGTTGTACATGACAATGAGTAGGGTCACCTATCTCTGAGCCCTCTGGTTCCTCCCACTGCTAAAGAAAACTACGCTCAAGCAAATTATTGAAATAAAATTGAACCATATGTTTGTCCTGAAATGACCGAGATTTTGTCGAGTGGACGCTAAACCCATTTGTCTCTCTCTATCTCTCTATATATATTAATAATTCTATGTGTCTGTCTTTTCAGCAAAACATGACATTATTAGAAGATGATAATATGACTGTAGAAGAAGCAACTATTGAAGAAAACCAACAAATATTAATAGAAGGTACTTAATTTAAAAATGTTATTACACAATATCAGTCTTAGTAATAAAATGAAATTTAATTTTGGTTCAGTAGAAATATCTCTGATTTTCGATAAGTTTCTTGAGTATAAGTTTCTGAATTTACTTTTATTAGAGTTAGTAAACCCAATCATAACTATTTCAGACAATATCAAATTTTTTATGGCTTTTAAAGGAGCTAATTCTTTATTTTTGGAAACTAAAAAATGACGTAATTGAGTCAAAAAGCTCATATTAATGTAAGCATAGAGTACACACTGATATTGTTTTGATATTGTTCACTGTTTCTTACTTATTTGATATCAGAAGCTCATGTCTTCATGGTAAGATAACAACATCACTATTGATTGGAATTGACCAATAATTTGTGTTTGTAACTTTGAAGACTGTGGATAATATACGCCCTTTAATCCATAGTGGGAAGCTTTTTTTTTGTTTTCAATATTTTGAGACCTGCCTCCAAATGTCAGCTTTAAGGCCCATATTCATTGTTGTCTGTTAATGGCAGTCGAACCTCTTTCTACTATAATATGTTTGAAGATCTAGGCCTACAATACACAAAAGTGAGGAATAATTGAACCCCTAGGCATGCCAAGGTCATGCAGTAGAATTTAACTTTATTATCCATTATTTTATTATCTAGAACAAAAAAGACAGCATTACAATTTCTCAGTAAAATTCAAATTTTTTGAGACATTATTTTATTGTTGTATTTATGATTTATTAAATAATTTTATTTATACAGTGAGAAATAAAGACTTAACATGGCCTGAAGAAATGTCTCAACTAGCTAAAAATAGATCTCTAAAGAAAGACGATGGTAAGCCATTTTTGATATTAATACTGAATGTAGTATTATAAATATCATAAGAGAGAGTTTAATGGGGTTTAGCTGTACATCAACTCAACTTCAGGACTGACATAGGCCTACGGATCAATTCATTTCAATAATTTACAGTCGACCCAATTGCTTGACATATACAAGCTCAGTATCAAAGCCTCTCCGTGGGACTTAAGGCCATACCTTATGATTTATCATATACCAGAAGATTGACATAAAAAGATGGATTTTTTTATAGAGTGTGATATGTTCTCAAATTTGTGAGGAACACATGTTTAATAAAACCAAAACAACTAGTACTCAGTCTACTCATGTATTTTCAATTGTTCTGCTTCCTTTTTGTGTGGATTGTTCTGTCTATGTTTTGTTCTGCAGTTATCCTTTTTTTCCATATTTTCAGTGCCAACTGAAAGAGGAGCTACAGGATTAAATAATCTTGGTAATACATGTTTTATGAATGCTGCTGTACAATGTGTATCTAATACATGGCCCTTAACACAGTATTTTAATACAGCTCTACATCTGTTTGAATTAAACAGGTAAGAAATAAAATTTAACATACTATTTTTCTGCACTGACTGGACTTAGCGATATGGGCATACACCATACAGTGTACTATGAGGGAAATTTGGTCAGATAGCAGTGCTTCGACACACTCTTATATCAAATTCCAACTGTGTACACCAATGTGTACAACAAGACCTCAGTAACTAAACACTGTTCTTTGTCAGGTCCTCCATCCTGGAACTCATGCCTGAAAATCTGGAGGAACTTTCTAAGCCGACAGCGAACCAGAGACCTCTTGGGATTTTTCTCACTCAACCATGACTCAAAAAAAGAAGTTTGACAAATCTTCCATGCTAATTTTAAAGCTAGTGATTGTCATTTGCATTTATTTTTTTATCTAAATTTTCACGGCTTAATACACACAGAATATGACAGAGATTGATTATTTAATAATTAATTACAAAAAGAAAACTAAAATATCCACAGTAGCTAATCTTCCAGCCTTGATTCAGTCGGATAAAAAAAAGAGACCCCATCGAAAGATTTTTGTTTTGTCTTTGTCAGAAGATATTGCTAATGATACTGTAAATTTCTGGTCTAGACTCCACTGTAGAGTGATCTGTTTTGTTTGTTTTCAGGAATAATCCTATTGGTATGAAAGGTCACATAGCTCAGAGATATGGTGATTTAGTTAAAGATATATGGAGTGGTACATCACGTACTATTGCTCCTCTTAAACTCAGGGTAAATACTTTCACATCTCTTTTACAACGAATCAACCCTTTTGACATCAAACTAAAAGGTTTAGAATTGTTTAAGTATATTAGAACTGCACTATACTCAATAATATATTAACAGGTTGTTTTATCATTTTCTGATCATAGAATGTACACATGTCAATTGTTGTCATTAGAAATATGGAAAAGCAAACTCCTGAAAAAAGAACAAATGAATTGATAAAGAAAAAAAAAATCAAAAGACCTGACAAAAGAAAAGATACAAATGACTTGACAAATGAAAAAATATATATCAGTTCTTTGTAGTTATGCTTTGCTTTTTGAGGTTTTTACAAGGGGAAACAACTCTTCTGAAACCTCTATTATCTCCCCTTACACCACAGAAATCCTTTAAATCGTCATATAGGTACATTATCCATTGCTCATAGAAATGTAATTGATTTTACAGAATGTTATCTGCGAAAATATCTTTGACTTGGCTTTGAACAAGTTTCCCCTTATGAACTACTACAAAATCTGAGGCAGATATGTCTCAAAATTTTCAAACCATCTAATTTGAGCATGAATGATTTGTCGTATTATCATCTCTGAAATTAGTTTTGTATGAGTAAAGGGATATTACTTCTGTAATTATAAAAATGTGTGTTATTTAAGTAAATCAATATCGTATTGTTGTATAATTGTATTTTTAGTGGACGATAGGAAAATATGCACCTCGTTTTAATGGTTTTCAACAGCATGATTCTCAAGAACTACTTAGTTTTCTTCTGGATGGTCTTCATGAAGACCTGAACAGGTAATGATTTTAAAATATTTTGTTTACTGTCAAGAACGAACTTGTATGAAATATTAAACGTATCTGACATTGTTACTTTTTTATGCCAACGGGGGATGGGGTGGGGGTGGATGGCCGAATGGTTAGCATGTGCTTGATGTTTCTAAAGCCTGACATTGAGTCACTGGCGTGGTTTCGAATCCCCGGTTGTACGTGAAAAGGAGTAGGGTAGCCTGTCCAACCTTGTGGGTTTTCTCTGGGTCCTCTGGTTTCCTCCCACTGCTAAAAACAACTATGTGCAACCATATGTTAGTCCCGAAATGATCTAGTTTGTGTCAATTTTTATTCTAATTTCAAATGAATTATATTTGGCTAAATATTTGAACAGTCCCAATCAAATGACAATCTGTAGCGTCTGGTTATTTGAGATAAGAATATGGGGGGGGGGGTCACCGTTTGAAATAACTTGTAGAATTTATCTAGCCTCATTCTTCTAGACCCTTGTTACAAATGGTGCTGAAATGCAATCTGGCCCCAAGTTCACAAAGCATTCTCAGACTTAAGTTGAGAATTTACTCAACTTTCAATCACTGTTTATGAGAAATATCTTTGATCCAGAAACACAAAACTTTGCATACAGTTTCTTAATGATGTATTTGATACATTACATCAACAAAAGTTTTATAAAGTCTATATCTTAGTTAAAATAAGGTGAACAAGTTTGAGTGAATTCTCAACTTAAGTCTGAGAATGCTTTGTGAACTCGGGGCCAGGTACATGAATAATGTCCCAATGGTAAAATTTATATTTTGTCTTTATTGGATATCAGAAGCCCATCTTTTTACTCTGTGTAAGATTACAACATCGTGTTTTCAATTTTGAAGACTGAATGATATTATGTTGAAGACTTATCTACTTTAGATACATATGGATTGTTTCAGGGTTCATAATAAACCATATGTGGAGTTGAAAGATAGTGATGGTAGACCAGATTTAGTTGTAGCCAGAGAGGTAAAGATTTCATTTCTATAATACTAATGGAATAACTTTAGGTCATATCATTAAAGTGGAAGATTACTGACTTTTATCAATTTTATACCTTTTTCAAATTGGCAGCATTAAGCAAACAAAATAATTTTATGATCACGATTTAGATATTATCAATCTGATAGAAATACAGATCTATATTTCGTTTCGTGTTTTTTATACTTTCAATGGCCTACACTACATGAAGATCTGACCGGTTGTTGCGATAAGTCATGTTAGTATTCATGTTACCAGTGGATTACCTACAGTTCCATGCAAAACATGCCTAAAGCTCTTTGTAACAGACTGTTTCATTGGCTATTCACTCACACCATTTAGAACATGTCAATGATAACAACTCCTCCAGATCCTAGTGTAGTAAAGACAAGTAAAAACGAAATTTTGAACCATAAAATCAAAACGAAATATCTGTGTTTTAATCAAATTAAGATATGATTTACATAATAAGATTGTAACATATTTTTTCTGCTATTTCTATTATAACAGGCATGGGAAAATCATGTGTTACGCAACCAATCTATCATTGTCGATTTATTTCATGGACAATTAAAATCACAGGTTCGATGTCAGGAATGTAGTCATATTAGTGTCCGCTTTGATCCATTTACAACTCTCTCACTACCTCTTCCTATGGATTCATGTATTCATTGTGAAATCATAGGTAAGTATTACACATGACCAAGTCTGTCATAAGTGGTGGTTTGATCCCAATTCACTGGCGTTGGGTGGTTACCTGAAATTTTTTTAGGTAATGAATGGAAAATTTTGAAAGTAAAAAGAACAAGACTATGGAAATACAACACTGCATATTTCAAAAATGTTATTTCCAATCAAAGTTTGATGTAAATATTTCGGAATAACTTTCATTAACAATGATATGGACTCGCATGTTCAGTCTCCAAACTGGTTAGTAGTAAATGAATATTTGGTTGGCTGCCAATTTCAATGATAGGGATGACATCTTGGCAAGTTAATTAGACCTCAATATTGAATTTGTTTACTTCTGCAAATTAGATTCCAAAAGTTAGTGCAGGGGGGACTGTACCCCGCATAATTTACAGAAAAAACAAATACGCATACAAGACATCATACTCAGAAACCACAGATAAACAAACAATCCAAAAAGAGTGAATGGATCCGGGCGCTAGCTGTAAGCATCCACTACGCTGTACAGTCCTGGGTCTTTAGTGACCACAGACTTCACAAATTTGAAAAGAATCAGGAATACAACCCAGAGAACTCATTGTGTAATGCCAGCATAAGTCATGATCTGCTATATGCCCAAGAAATACAAATGTAAGCATACTGCAGTAACCACATCGGTGAGATGTATAAAAAAAAGTAGTCTAAAACTAAATAAATCAAGAAACGTTTAGGTATTCAATGGAATTGAGGTATATTGAATACATTTAGAGCACATGTTTCACGCATCACAAAACAAACAAAACGGAATACAAAGAAGCAAAGAGGAAATGTAGACTGTCTTGAAAGACAGTCGTCTGCTAAGTTAAAAGCATGACATAAAATGGAGATATCTGTGAGTCTTGTTACGTGACTTTATGTTTTATACAACATATCAAGTCATACTCAGGGCCATCATTGGATGTAGAGAACTCATTCTAAATTGGTACAGAGTTGTTGGTACAAAGACCTTTTAAAAATGCATATGTACAAAATGACAAAAAATACAAAATGACCAAATCAGTGTAATAGTATATATATGTCATACGTTCCAATAGGATAAGCATTTCCAGGCTCATACATATAAAATGTAAATGAGAACTTAACGTGTAAAAGATCTTCAGTGATGATAAACATATACATGTTCATCAATTTGAATGTCAAGTGAAATAATCACTCATCATTTATAAGCAGGTTCTCCTTGGGGTAATAATGATTATAGAATAGTTATTTTATACCCTCTATTTTTTGGTCATAGATTAGATATATTTCTAAAATGCTAATGTTACTCAATATGATAATGATATTAATGACAGCACCATTTTATTTATGTTTTGTCTCCAGTGTATACTTTAGATGGATCAGTTCCTATCAAATATGGCTTACGTTTAAATATGGATGAGAAATATAAAACATTAAAGAAAGAATTAAGTGGATTAACTAATATTGCACCGGAATGTTTATTATTGGTAGAAGTGATGGGACCTATAGTCAAGGTAAGACATCTGATATTTTATTTCTAGAAGGGCTTTCATTTTAATCACATTAAACTTGAGCTGGGAAATTCTTTTTTAAAGACTTTAGTTACTTCTAGATATATATTTTAAAAGAAAATCTAGAAATACTTTATATTTCAACAAAAAAGAAGTGGGGGGTAGTAAGGGAGTAGTTAGCAATCAAATTTTTGAAGTTAGAGCCCTACTTCATTCTTGGCATACATATTAATGTAATTATAACAGAGCAGTACAATACATGCAGTTGTGTTCAATATAATACAGTTAATTACTCCATGTTCAATACATTTAAATAATTGCATTCAATACAGTTCTGTAGATATACAATCATATTCACATACAGTTGTGTTCAGGTTATACAGTCACATTCAAAACATACAACCATTTCTCATACATTGTACAGTTATATTGAGTATATATTATATACAGTCATTTATTATAAACATTCAAAACATACTGTTATATACAATACAGTCATCTTCAGTGTATACAGTCACATTCACAACACACAAGCATATTCAATAAACATTCAGTATACAGTCACATTCATTATACAAAGTCATATTCGATATATATAGTAACATTCAAAACATCCATATCAAGGTATGTTCAGTAAGACATATTGAATACTGTTACATATAATTAACCATACTTCAATACATACAGTCACATTCATTGCAGTTTATAAACGGTATACATGTCAATACAATGTTATACAGTGTGATGGATGATATGATACAATTCAATATCATAGCACAATGATTAAGCTGTATGCAATACAGTAAAATATGATATTATGATGCTGATCAAATACAAATAAATGTTTAATGCTATAGGCTCTCAAATCTGTTGGCTAAGTGTATGATAAATATTTATGAAAATTTGATGACACCTGTTCTTTATTTGTTATACAGCTTTATATATTTATTTTGTTGAATACAGACATTTAACTCGACAGTAGATACATTTCTGAGTGTCAAATTTTTGGAATGTCTGTAAAATCAAATAAATACATCACAAGAGTTCCCTCCCTTGTGTGAAATTCATAAACTGTGAAACATTTAATTATTGTAATCTATAACATGATGATGAAACCTAAATCCTGTAGAAAGTGATTGAGTGAAATATTGCTAATGGAGTCAGGTGATCATAGGGACATATATACCATATAAATACATGTAATTAAAATACTGATATAAATGTAACTATATTTATAACAAATTCTTGCTAAATTTTCACTAGTTTTGTAGGTTATTCGAACAGTTCTGTTTTTTTTCAACAAAATCAAATTATTTATCTCAATTGTTCATTTATCTTAATTGTTCATTTATCTTAATTGTTCATTTATCATTTCTCTTAATCGTCCATTGTCCATTTATCTTATAGTTCTTTTGTTCAAACAAAGAAACGTTGGCAAGCACTTGTAATCTAATAATGAATTGACAGATTGCATTCTGCTAAACATGATGTTCTGCTCGGCAGAACTTTTACATTTTGTATTGCCCTTTCCCACTAAAGTCAGTACATCAATGTTCGTAGTGTTGGTAGGTGTAAGATTCTGACATTTTATATGAAGTATGACCTGTGCAAACAAGGAAACGTTAGCTAAAACTTGTAATTTAATAATGAATTGACATATTGTATTTTGCTGGGCAAAACTATTACACTTTGTATTTCCCTTCCCGACTAAAATCAGTACATCAATGTTCGTAGTGTTGGTAGTTGTAAGATTCTGACATTTTATATAAAGTATGATCTGTGTGTTTAATGAGGTTTTAATTGAAATAATTTGATTGTGATAAGATGCCTGCACCCTGCGGTGTTAATAACACTCTGATCAGAACTGGTACTAATATTTGATCAAGTTGTTCTATCTCAGATCCTTTTGGATTTAACATTCTATTGGTTTCTGGAAGGCAAATCTTGTCAGTAAAGAACCGGACTTCATTAGCCCCACTTGAAGCTGTCTCTAATTTTATTAAGATAGCTTGATAATCGTCTTAATAAGTCTTGAGTTATCATTTCTAGGTCCTCTTAATTCCAGACTAAATGTCAGGTCGGGTGCCAGAATAATTGTAAATTAAAGATAATGTTATGTATGTGTCTGGCTAAATTTCATTGTGTAACGTGATTAACACTGTATGCTTAGATTTGATAATTAGATTACAGTGATAGCCTGTAGTTATGCTGGATTTTGTCCATCTTCTGTGTTTCATTTCAAGTAGTCTGTCAGGTTTCTGTGTTTGTGTGTGTGTGAAATAGCTTTATTTAACGTCCGATTCTTTCTACTTTTATGGGTTTGACTTGGAAATGTTCAGGCACTGTAGCCTACCTTAGAATTAAAAGGGATTTTATTAAGCATTTACGTGATTTAGTGAGAGAGAGAAATGGGGTTTAACGTCCACTCAAAACAAACTTGGTCATTTCGGGACTAACATATGGTTTAATTTTATTTCAATAATTCGCTTGCACGTAGGGGTCTTTAGCAGTGGGAGGAAACATGAGGATGGGGATCCCGAGAAAATCCACGAGGTTGGACAGGCGACCCTACTTTGAAACCACGCCAATTGACTCAATGATAGGCTTTATTATACAGCAAGGACATGCTAACCATTCAGCCATCCCCCCCCCCCCAACACACACACACATGATTTAGTTGTTAAACTGGAAATAGACATTTGTCAATAATAAAAAGTGGTTGTTTTCCATAGAATTGTGCCATGTGTAACACTTAAAGGTGCAATCCCATTTTACATTAGGTTTTCGACATAAAATAAAAGAGTTTTAGTTAAGAACAATTAGCTGTTAGGAAATGATCCATGAAAAAGTTCTTTTAGATTACATAATGCCCCCCTGTTTCCAATTCTAGGTTTATCGAACTGTCAGTCATGGTTCTTGGTAGGTAACATTAGATTATATATCATTGAAATGAAGAAGCCTATTAATTTTCAACATTTATTAATCACCACTTCCCATGGTTGGAATTATTACCCAGTTTCATTTCCCCTTTTTATCAATTCTTAATGCAAGTATTTTGTTTTTAAAATTACATATGTCGATCATACTGAAATCATAAAGCCTATTGATATCAATATTTTTCAATAACGTGGCGGGTTTGTTATGAAATCTTGTTAAGATTATAGTTTCCAATCTTTTTGATAAAAATTAATGTGTTACATTACCTGGGCTGGCAGTTCGACATTATTATTTTTTGGAAAACCTTAAAAATACATCATGCAAGAGCTAAATCTGCCTATTGTAGGCCTTTCTTTAGGCCTGAAATGTTATCTAAATTATTAGATATTAATTGAATTATCCAGACCATAATCAACTCGTAATGTCATCACTAGTCTGCGATATGGACTGGATTAGGATACGATTTCATTGCTGATCAACTTTCATCCATGATTTAATTATGAAAAGGATAATCAAGACTATGTTTTTTATCGTATCAGCTTTAGTAATGATAACCAAGACTAGGCGAAAATTCAATCGCTATATTCTCGGTACAGAGTGGGTCAGTTTGCCAGATATATTTTCAGCAAATTCCCTTTACATTATATAGTTTTTAACCACTATAGTTTGAACTGCCAGCTCTTTATCTAATCTCCTATAATTTGTACTAGAATAATGGATATCGATACCAAGAGCCTTCTACACAGAATTAATCAGTCCATTGGATATCTATTGCTTATTGATAACACGAAATATTTCAAATAATAATAGTATTAACTCTATAGTATGACATAAAAATTGAAGTTTATCAGTTTTCCACTGCAATCATGACATCACGTTTATGATATGTCATAATTCTGATATGTAACATTAATCACATTAATAGGAAAATTTAAAGATGCCTATTAAAGATTTTTTGGGGTTTTCAAATGTTATATAGATTATTATTTTGTCATTTACTCACATGACAAACTCATAATCAATTCTCTAGACTATTGGATGGTGATATTTAAACATTTAACAATAAAATGGATAATTGAGATTTAGCCTGGATCTGTGCTACATATTCAAACAATCATAACTTAAACGAAATGTTCAATATACCGGTAATCATTGTTCATTAATATCTGTTGGAGATCACGTGGCTAAGTGTTTAAGACGCTGGCTCGCTAGTCTGGAGGTCAGGTGTTTGATCCCTGCATTGGCCGAGAAAGTTCTTTCAGATGCCTGTCTTCATTAGCCCAGTTTAGGAGCAGAACAGTAGGACGTTAAACCCCATTTTATTTCATTTCATTTCATTAACTGGTTTTGAACTAGTATAGCAAGAATGACCAGATATTTCTCAAAATCTTAACAATCTGCTGATTAAAATACAGATCTATATTTCGTTTTGTGTTTTTATACATGAAGATCTGACCAGTTCTAGTGGAAGGTTGCATCAGGAGTCATACCAGCAGATTTTGACCCTATGACATCAGACATTGTTTGCAATCAGTATTGACGTTTCTAGTGGTTTACCCACAGTTCCTCGCATCACATGCCAAGAACTCGTCGTATTTACAGATCATTTTATTGGCTAATCCCTTACTTCAACCAGACCATGTGTTATATAACAACTCTTCTAGATCCTAGTGTTGTGAAGACAAGTAAAATAAAGTATTGAACTATAAATATTGAAATCTTACATAATGCATCTTTAATGGACATAAAACGTTACCGGTAATTGAAACAGATAAAAGTTTCAAGTATGTGTACTGTAAATATTATGATTGACTTCTGGGTATCTGGCCAGACATTTTATATCCACTTATTTATTGACTAGGAGTAATACCACATTAACTACAAATACTAGAACATGATCAAATTACCACCTGAAAAGGGTGAAGTGGGATGGTTGCTACACTTGTCTTTTGTTACAGTGCTGTCGTTTAACTTGGTCTAAGTGGCTTGTGCTGTCTACTGGGATCACATAACTAGTTTTACACCAATGAATGTATTCCATTCACCATCTTTGATGCCGAAAACTATTCATTTTGTGTTCAATTCCAGAACAAATCAGCTTGAGAGTATTAATTACCTTGAGAGGGTTTATTTTACCTTCAGAGGGTTTTTTTTTTCAACTTACAAGTTTTTTTGTGGGGGGAGGGGGGCGTGAGAGATTTGGTTACCTTTAGTGTAATTAATTACTGTAACAGTAATTGAATTTACCTTCAGAGTAATTGAATTTACCTTCAGAGTAATTGAATTCACCTTCAGAGTAATATATTTTCAGAGTAAATTCAGTAATGTATTTAACTTGAGAGTAATTTAATTAGTCTTGAGTTTTATTTACCTTCAAAATAATTTAATTACTGTGAGAGTAATTCATTTACCTTCAGAGTAATTTAATTAATCATGAGTTTATCAACCCCCCCACTTTTAATATCAATTTGTACACTGGTTTTTTTACACCTTCAACATTCATCATTAATTTGGTCACATATACCCAATACTGAAATAAATCCAAGGTTGTTTTACATACGGCAGCTTTACAAACAAACTTCCTCTAAATGGAAGGAAGCAATTAAGAGAATCAACACATGATTAAAGTGAAATGCTGCAAAGAAGTACTATTGAAATGAAATATATGGGGTATGTATTTTTAAAGAAAAGAGTTGTAGTGCTCTCGAAATTTATTGAAACCCACTTGTCGGTCAGATCAAAACTAGGTGAAGGGAATTTGTCTTAATAGATAATTGATAGCGTCTGAACAGTTGATTTGAACTACTTGATATTGTCTTGTAGATCAGTTAAAAAGTTGAGGAGAGGAGGTCAAATAGTCATTTTTGTTAAGTTTCCGTCTCGTACAAGATAATGGCCGGATACCTAACTTTAGGCCAAAAAGATAACTTCTAAATTGATCTGACAGCAAATCTTATTGTGACAGAACTTATTGCTTACTGATATACCCGTTTCATTATTTTACCGATTACCGGTGTATATATTTCACTGTTTTGCGACATCTTTTGCAGTAAAATAAATGACTGGTTCTGCTGCCAAGAGATTGTGATAAGTGCTTAAATTATTATCATCGATCATGTCTGCTAATTGAAACAATTTATCAAAATTTATTGCAGCTGTCAACCTTTTCAGACAAATTCAATACAAAGTTTTATAATTTAATATTGTCTGATAACTCAATAATGAGGGCCGAGATAGACTAAGATCAAAAACTTTCTAGATTCGTCCGTCTGCCATCCACTCTACACATAGATCTAATAACAGTCAATGATTAATAAAAAACAATGTTCAAATACCAGTAACATATTTATTTCTTATATTATTATCATTACTATCCAGACATTGCTCAAGGAAATTGGTTAGATTTATATATTCTCGAGAGATCTTATTAACTTTTTAATGTATATTCTCACATGATTATTGACTAAGTCAATGTAGGTGAACTTTTTCGGCCAATTGAAAGAGTTCATGCAATGTCCTTTTAAAAGTTAATTATTCTTTTTTTATTGACTGTTGTCTGACTTGAATTCTTGATGTATTCTTTATTTACGAGGAAATAGGAAGTAAGTCATGATGTTGATGATAAAGATTGTTTTTTGGGGAAGTCATGAATTTATTTCTTATCTAGGCTTTCTTGATAATTAAATTGCTAATCTTTTTTTCTCTCTCTTTAAAATTCATTGGATTTTTTGGGTCTAAAGATGCAGAAAACATTCAAAACACACAGAGATGTCCTCTGAGAAACACACTGAAACAGATTTACAGTCATTAATAGGAGAGAGGATGATTAACGTTCACTCAATCGAACTACATCAATCAAAATACATACTCTTCTTAGGCATATTCTTAAACAGATTTAGAGAAAGGGGTTGGATGGCCAAATGGTTAGCGAGTGCATGCTGTATCATAGGGTCTGTTATTGAGTCAACTGGCATGGTTTCGATTCCACAGTTGTACATGAGGAGGAGTAGGATCGCCTGTCCAGCCTCGTGGGTTTCCTCCCACTGCTAAAGACCCCGCCGCACAAGCAAATTATTGAAATAAAATTGAACCATATGTTAGTTTCTAGTTTGTATCAAGTGGACATTAAACTCTCTCTCTCTCTCTCTCTCTCAGATTTACAAGGTGGGGTACAAGAGTTTTGAACATCTCTGTATTAGATATTGACATCTGAGTTGTTAAATGTTGAAACTCTTGCTAAGCTTATTATTATAATAATTTACTGAAGATAAAATTGTCATCCGAAATAATAATAAATATTATATATCCTTGCTGGATTGACTGATGGGTGCCATGCATGAAACAATATGCCAATTTTATCTAGAACATGTGAAACACTACTTACAATTTTAAGATTCTAGTATATTACAATTTGTTCATTATTAATACTTCACATTCCATTCTATTCCATTTTGTATACAATCAATTGATAAACAGAATAAGATCCTGTCACGATAGAAATATTATGAATTATTAGCCATGTATAACATTATTTGATTAGTAGTATTGTGTTTTAGCTTAAAGGCATTTGCTTAATAACAGTTGTAAGCTTATAGTTCAAAATTGATTAAATGTAGCATATGGGCCTGAAGCAATCTATAGAAGAACATGTATCTGTCTTTAATCCAATTGATCCATTTGATTTGTTATTATTTCTCAAAGTCTTTTTTCATGTGTTGGGGTCCAACAGGCTTCCAGTAGCAAGGAAAAAATATAAAGCTTGCAACAAAATTTTTTTTATTGCTTGCATATAGTGATTAATTTGGATTGAGCATTTCAATGTCTCTGGTTGCAGAGTTGACTTCAAAATTGTAACCTAAGGTTATTCAGAAAAGTATGGCGGTCTTTAACTCTCAGGTTTTTTACACATTACATTGCTCTTTGTTTCATTTCTTTTCATAGTCATCAATATACAAAACCACTTTTATCTATATATTTCTACTAGATCCTTATATAATCTCTCAATGGACCTGACTAGTCTCAAAATCCGTCTTCATATCTAGTAAAGAGTTTCTAATTTCCTGAGAGATTTTCCATATCAGAATTGTTGACTACTTAAATCCCAAGCAAGGGCATCAAAATAGAATTGAAACTATAACTATGTATGAAATTGATGCTTGTTTTTCTGGCATATGAGAATTTATTCTGACATATTATGGGAGTTAAATCTACAAAATTAAAGGTCATTTGCTGTTTGTGATATTTTTATTCACATTAAAAATGTATTCAATATTTAACCTCTTTTCCACAGAGGTTGGCTCTTTTGTCACCTAAGCTGCTTCTAAACTAAGTTTATAGCGGCTTTAATGAAAAGTTTTTAGGTATCGGTGTAGGTGCTGTATCGGAAATTCTTGAGTGGAATGACTCCACAAGAAGTCAACCTGAAACATTGATTTATTTATTTTTTAATTGCTTCACCCTTTTTCCACACATGTTGGCTCTTTCGTCAGTTAAGCTGCTTTTAAACTGAATTTATAGTGGCTTTAATGAAAAGTTTCTAGCTACCAGTAGGTGCTGTATCTAAAACTCATGAATGGAATAACCTCAGAAGAAGTCGGCCTGAAACATAGACTTTGAAACCCATAATGTTGTTATTTGCACATTACCATGTTAAACTTAATCTAAATCTAAATATAATAGAAATGATTTTTGTTTGTCTGTTTCATTGTTGGTGGGTTTGCTCATCATTGTAGGTTAGGTATATAACATATGCTTTTAGATAACTTTCATGGTAAACATTTTTTTTACTTTTACAAGGAATTTAATGTTGATATTTATTTTGTATTTGATGCAATATTTAAAGCCATTGATCATATGTATTTTTGGGAAAATATCAAATTAATAACAGATTTCTCTACATTAAACTGTACCTCATTTGATTATTTAACATTTGATTAAGAAACAGCTAAAACACAGTATTTGTCCAGTTTTTAATTTTTCGATGTTGCATACAGTTTGGAAATAACTTCCGGAATTTTCAGTCCATTGTTTGATTTCAACATTTCTAATAATGACCTATAACCAACAAATTTCCAAGTCAATATATCTTTGTTGTTACGGCAATAAACGTGTCCCAAATATAGCCATTTTTATGCTGTCTCACTTTAATAAATCATGTCTACCTACTCTCACTTTAATGAATATGTTTCCTGATAAAATGCATATTGAACACATCCTATAATAAATTATACAAATCAACACTGTATTAAGGGAGTTATGACTAAATTACAAAAACATGTGTTTCTGTCAAATTTTTGGAATCACGTGTACATGTGCATGAAAACTTACAATCAAAATATGATCTTGATATTTTTTAGTCATGTGAATTTGAAATTAATTTTTTTCACATTTTACACCCATAAAATGACCATACAGTCATCCATACTTAAAAGATTTCACAAAAGTTTATTTGTATAAATTTTGATGACCAAAATTTAGAACTGTTTATACTTAGAATTTCAAAGCAATTTATTTTTTCACCCAGATGAGACACTTTTGTCACAAATGCTCTATTTAAGTCGAAAATCAAAATATCAAGGATGGATAATCTTGGCATTAAAAAACCTTCAAATTTTTATGAAGATTGTAGATGATAATGGCTTGCTTGGGGATGTCGAAAGTTAGCAAATTTTCGTTTCTTAATATCTCTGTAAATACTGAAAGGAATTGAACTATTTTGGACGCAGAAATCCAATTTTCCCAATAATGTATTTTGTAGAAGACAGCCACCGGTATTAAAGATGCATTATGTAAGATTTAGATAAAGAGCTGACTGTTTTATTTCCAAAATAAATAATTCAAAATTAACATTGTGATAATTTCATTTTAATTTCTTCTAAGCCAAATTATCACTGTTGTAAGTTTTGACAAGATGTAGCAAATATTTTTTATTACCATAGCAACATTACTTGTTAATCAAGACTTAGCAGTGTCTTTCTATTTTTATACGCCCACATTGAAATGTGGTCGTATATTGTCGTCGGTCCGGCGTGAGGCTAAAATTAATATCTGATTGACTTTAAATTTATACACCGTGTTTAAGGTCATGAGACAAAGAAGAAGCCTATTGTTTTTCAGCATTTCCGATAATAACTACCAGAGTTATGGCCCTAGATCACTTCAAAAAATCTTGTGGATGCTCTAGAGGCCAAAGTTAATATCCGATTGGCTTTAAATTTATACACAGTGTTAAAGGTCATAAGACGAAGAAGCCTATTGATTTTCAGCATTTTCTGATAATTAGTGCCAGAGTTATGGCCCTAGATCACTTCAAAAAATCTTGTGGATGCTCTAAAAGCCAAAGTTAATATCCGATTGACTTTAAATTTATACACAGTGTTTAAGGTCATGAGACGAAGAAGCCTATTGATTTTCAGCGATCTCTGTTAATTATTGCCAGAGTTATGGCCCTTGATCACATCAAAAAATCCTGTGGACGCTCTAGAGGCCAAAGTTAATATCCGATTGTCTTTAAATTTACACACACTGTTTAAGGTCATGAGACAAAGAAGCCTACTGATTTTCAGCGATTTCAAATAATTACTTCCAGTGTTATCTCCCTTGAAAACCTTGTGATGCTATAGATGCCAAACTTATCATCCGATTGACTTCAGATTGATACACAGAGATTAAGGTGTTGAAACGAACAAGTATTTTGATTTTCAATGAATTTTGATAACTGAACAGCTAAATCCATGATGTTAGATGTTTCCTATACTAATTGTTAGGGTGGGGCAAAACTTTATAAAAAGCAAACAAATTCTAATGATTTTTAGATAATTACATAATGAGTTGTTACTCTTAATCAGATTTTAGTGTATTACAAATGTTTCATTACCAAAAAAAGTAAAAATATGCGACAACCCTTGTTGACTGCCCAGACGATTTAGCTGCTGTGGGCGTATGTTTCGTGGCATTTTAATCTGGTTAAATCTCTGCCATCCAACAGCCTTGAGAGTTGATTATAGGTTAGGCTTATGTCAATAAATGTCAAAAAATGATAATTTATATAACATTTGAAGCCAGAATAAAAACCTGCAATAGGCAGATTTAGCTCTAGAATAATGTATGTTTAATTAACAGGTAATGATGGAATTGACACTTAATGATTATTTTGTTAATGTGCATATATTCTAGAAATACCATATTTCTTTCAAAGATTCCATTTTCACAATATTGTAATTTGCGGATGACATTCAGATACTTTAATGATGATTTTGACAATTAATAAGTATTGTGTTAAGGAAATATCGCTATTCTAGAGCAAAACATAGTGGTGTATACCGACTCATTAACTTCAGAAACTGTATTTCTCTGGCAAATTTTTTAATCAAAATCAAAACAATGTAAAGACATTTAGTGTAGCAAGGCCAGCTAAATTCATGTCTGAATCAGCGGTCTCAAATTTAAGAAGCTAGGGAAATCAATGATTGGACATACATGTGGTGATGTAAGAACTTGATTGCTAGAAATGTACTTAAATGCCTGTTTCTCAGTCAATTTTCATGCTACAGACCACATATTTTACACACTTTCTAGATTTTAGATGTACAATAACATATATTTTTTCTAGATTTTTTTAAAGGGGGTCAATTTCCCACCCCTGGCCCACATGACATGGAATGACCCCAGTGGGTTACAGCAAATCATACAGAAAGCCGTTTTTAACATAGATACAATGTTCAAATTAACTAAATTCTCCTGTTTTTTCATTGCTGGGGTTGACATGTCTGATTTTTTCAAGGGGGTCAATTTCCCAAATTTCTGAAAATTGACCCACTTGACATGGAATAATAACCCACTGGTAACTTAATCTTCATGTAACTGGTTGAGTCAAACAATAGTTTCCACAAAGTAAAAAAAAAAAATTCTAGGAGCATGAATATGAAAAAATGGTTCCACAGATTTTTGAAATTCTAGGACCTGTTAATAAAAGAAAGGTCAAAGTATTATTCACTAGAAGATAGTTTCATTCGTTATAATTGTTATGCAAATCTCAACAAATGCACAGAGATTAAAAAAGGCAAAATAAAGATTGCAGAATTACTTCCATTGTAAAGAACATGGGGACTGGTTGGCCGAATGTTTCACCACGCATGCGCATTGCATCATATAGTCTTTCAGTCTTTAAAGAATTAGGAGGCTGGGGGACTGAATGTGTGCGCATTGCATCATCAAGTCTTTCAGTTAGTGAAGCATTGTGGCTTCAATTCTTCACTGATACTTGACACGGAGTAGGGTCGCATATCGAGTCTTATGAGTTTTCTTCAGTTCCTCCTCTTTCCTACCACCACAAGCGAACTTAGTCCTGAATCAACCTAGTTTTGAGCATGCAAAAGTAGTTAAACCCTATTTGTCTCTCTCTTTAAAGAAAATATAGATTTAGTATAAAAATAGTTCAATGAGATTGACTACATGATTTAATCAGACACTTTAGTGATTATCAATTTACGTGAAGCCTTAGGAATTCATGGATTTAAATGTTCCTTTAATCTAATGTCAATTATGTAATCTTTCCACAGGCAATTTTTGTCATTTTTTTCAAAGTTGAGTGAAAAGCACAGAATTTGAAGGCTTTATACATTAATAATTCCATTCTCTATGCAAAAATTGGCTTAACATTGTCAAATTCAAATCTTCCAATGTTTGTGATACCTTTTAGTTGACTGGAAGTCCACAAATTTTACATTGCCTGGATAACCATGTAAGTTTTAATAGTATGCTGTCAACATTCCACGCCAGGTGATGCGCTTGTATTAGATAGGATACATAACAACATGGCTGATGATTGTAAACCCTCTCTGGTCAGTAGTCCGTACCCAAACTTAGGTAAATGATTTACCTTTTTAAGCAAACGTTTAAAATACAGGCTGCCACAGTTTGATTAATATTACTTAACCCACTTTTATAATATATAAGACGTTGGACATGAAATCTGGCACTGCTGCCGTTGAACAAGATATCCAATTCTCTAGACAATTGTTGCTTATAACATTTAATGATACCATCTTTTGATACCCAGGAGGCTTACAAAGACACTGACGTTGTCTTTCAGTAAATTGAAACCTAATTCTGAAATTAGCAGAAATAGATACAAATACTCTCCACAACCTACACAACCTCATATCAGAACAACTTATCCTATGGTATGATATTTATTTCCTTTCAAAGTTTTTATAAAACAAATATTGTATTACAAAATCTAAAACTGTTCTATCTCATTGAAAGATTTTTTTTTTCTATTTGCTGAATGTGGCTAGGGTTTAATATTACCCTGTCTTTCCTTTTATTTTTAAAGTCTGATTGTCAATACTGTGGAAGGAATATGAGTCCAAAATGGTCAGTCTGGTAGCTGAAGGCGGGGAAATTGCCACTCTAGCTTTCAAAGTTTTTGTGGACCAGTTTTTGGCGGATTTTCTGAATCTGTGTGAGCAAGCTTCTGAGATATGAGGGTCCAATGTCTACAATTGGGGCAAAATGTCATTATGTTGACATAAATGATGATCATGTTATATATTGATAATACATAAATTTCTAGGACTGTTCATCACTAAAGTAGTGTTCATAATAATCCTAGAAAAATGTTCTGTTTTGTGTGATTTAAATGATGATTTTCTTAGAGCTTGGTAAAAACATTACTTTATATTTCGGCTGCAAGTCCCTAAATATATATGTATAAGATTCCCACCACCCTTGGTAAAAAATGTATTTTTGGGGATAGAAATCACTTGGTTTAAAATTGAACTGAAAAGGATTTTGTTAGCTTTTTCGTTAGTACCAATTTTGTCATTCAAAATATTAAATTGTTATGGTATTTTTCAAGAGATCTAGAAATGTAGGCCTACATAAAAACACAGCAAATCAGAGACATGGTTCTTTATTAGTTTATTCTTATATTCTTCAAAATCAAAGTTCATAATATGAGTGGGATAAATATCTTCTTGACATATCCTTCAATTCCAGTAGACCACCATGTTGACTGATTAAGTGATTGACAGCATAGAATTTCCTGGTTAGCTAATTTTCTGGGAGCTTACTGTAATCTGTTATTTTATATTGATTGTATAAAAAATATATATTATTGATTAAAGTAGGTTTTAAATAGAAATATAAAATTATATGGCATTTACATCCATTAATACCAAATTTGGAATGTTTCCTATCATTTTTTTCACAATCTGATTGAAACACAGCAGGCGCGGATCCAGGATTTTTTGCAGGGGGGGGGGGGGTCTAGGTTTGATAATTGCTTAACTAATTGCGCTCAACCGATTAATTTGGTAAATTAGATTCAATTTGGTTCATTCTGACGTATTTCCGGAAGGTAAATTCCAAAATTACAGGTCTAAATCGCCAATAAAATCGCATAAAAAATTTTTCAAGCCTGAGCAGGGGGGGTCCGGACCCCCTGGACCCCCCCTCTGGATCTGCGCCTGCACAGATCCTATTTCATTTTGTTTTTTTAGTTCAAAATTTCGTATAACTTGTCTTTACTACACCAGGATCTAGAGGAGTTGTTATATAACCCGCATTCTGGTTGATGTGAGGAATTAGCCAGTGAAACGGTCTGTTGTAGCGAGTTCTTGGCATGCAATGACGTTGGTATATCCTACATAGATCTGTATTTTCATCTGATTGGTTTCTTCAGTGTTTAACTGATGACAACTCAACAAAATGTAAACAATGTTGTTCTCAAGAAAGTAGATACGAAACTTCTGCTATATGTGTACAATAACATGTAGCTCTGCTTGAGAACAGACACAATGCTAGTTGACCAACATTTTAATTCCCAATTTAACAATTTAAGACAAAATATATAAAGTATACCGTTACTTTAAAAATTTTGAGATGTATTTATTCTGCTTCCATTTTTATATTTTAATGAATGAAATTTAAAAATGAAAATGTTTATTTGTCTTTGTGTGATAAAACTGATTAGAACCGCATAACAAAATAGTTCACTAAATTTTCAGTATGGCAGCCATTCATGACAGAGATTTATTCTGGAAGTAGATAGTTCACTAAATTTCCAATATGGCAGCCATTCAGGACAGATTTATTCTGAAAGTAGATAGTTATCTGTTTGATGAATAGTATGTCTTAACTATAACATTGTGATCACCTGTGGTCACCTGTGGTCACCTGTGGTCGTGATGGTCATTTTAATAATGATAAACAGTCTGTTTGTGGTTATCATGAAATAAGCTGTCCTCTTGGGTACTAACAGCTATAATTATTCATGATTTTCATGGAAGCGAATAGTGTTAAATAATGATTTGTTGATGATATTTGATTATTAATACTTTTCTTTGTGGAAACATCTGGGGATAGGTGAAGTTCACAGACTTTCATGAAGATTAATTATATTCTACACATATATATCCTGTCCATCTATAGATAATTGTTTACATTACACATGGTAAAGGTGCTAGAACTGTTGCTGACTAAGACACCGTTTATTGTTTTGTAGTGTGTCGGAACTGTTGCTGAGAAAGTTTTGTAATGGTGGTCTAGATACAGCATAGTGTAGTCTTTACTAAGTACTATTTCTGCACATGTTTTAGCATTAAAATTAGCCCTTTGACCTTTTTCCTGTCACTGAAATTACATTTACTGTGAAGATTTACACATGTAGCATGTAAGTCACAATACTGAAAACGGTTAATGCATGATTAATGAAAACAGTTGCTGTGCAATTTTTTAAATTTTATCGCGGAGTACAGCACGTTTATATCAGCTTATGGCTGGTTATTATTGTCATTGGTGCAAGATTGAGGACCTGTCATTGAGATTGTGTCAGGTCGTTTTGATGTGACTCAAACCATGCAAGGCCCCCTTTTGTACTTGCTAGCATGAAGATAACAAAATCCTTGATCATGGGAATTTGAAGAATACCAGACCAAAACTTTGCTGTCTGGGCAAGATTTCTGTCATTGTACACTGAATGGTATATATATGCTGGACTTTATTGGTCTGACTGCTGTAGAAAAGGGCATTTACTATAAAACAGAAAAAATTCTGAAATGTGAACCAAAATACACCACAAAAAGACAGAAAGAAGTAAGAATAGCCAAGTTTATATGAATGTAGAATATTTCCAATGTGTATTAAAAACAAAACGTGAACATGCAATTAAAACAGAATAAACAGTATATTTATGCTTGGTAGAATTATCTGTTGAAGACAACTAATTTAAGGTATAAATGAAGCAAGCCAGCAATTTGCTTATTTATAAATGTAATTTTTATCTATGATTAACGTGAAACAGAAACCAATGATCACTTCTCAGTAACATGTTAACCAACACATGATGTCTAAGAGATGGTGGTTGTTTGGCTGAATGATTTAATGTGTGTGTGAGTGTGTGTGTGTGTGTGTGTTAATATCTGTCATTGAGTGAAGTGGCATGGTTTCGATTCCTCACTTGTACAAGACAAGGAGTGGGGTCATCTATCCAACCTTGTTGTTTTTCTCTGGTTTCCTCCCGCTGGTAAAGTCCCTATGAGCAAGCAAATTATTGAATAAATTGAACCATATATTGTTAGTTAGTTTTAGAAATGACCTGAGTTGTGTTTTAACAGTTAAACCTCATCTCTCTCTCTCTCTCTCTCTCTCTCTCTCTCTCTCTCTCTCTCTCTCTCTCTCTCTCTGTATTATTAATGGTGACAGGGAAGATCTATAAATGTGACCTGAAATGAGAAAGCTAAATACTTATATGTAAACCATATCAAATAAATGTAGGCTTAACACAAAACTTATTGTCACAGAAATATATATTGTGTTTTTCCGTGAGTTCATTTAATTTAAAAGCAATCTGTTGTGAAATTTTGTTTTAAAAACGAGAGGAGGTTTTT
Organism: Patella depressa; assembly: GCA_948474765.1. Taxonomy (NCBI): domain Eukaryota; kingdom Metazoa; phylum Mollusca; class Gastropoda; family Patellidae; genus Patella; species Patella depressa. The sequence goes on from OX419720.1 coordinate 16,734,481, forward strand.
ATTGGTATTTTTTTCTCATTTAGAATCGGATTCCTGTGTTATTTTGTTTTAAAACACTTCTGAAATTGATGTCTTTCAAAAAGGATGTTAGCAGTATTAAAGAACAAAAACTGCTTCCAAAATCAGGTTAACAGATATCCCGTTCCTGTCAGTTGGGTCTTCTGATAAATGTTAAGTGCTCAAATATTTCCAGGAAATAATTCTAGAGTTTCGTTGTTGGAGTCATAGCCTAACAGTAATGATTAAAGGCCCATTTCCTGGTGATTTGCCACAATAAAAATTATTTGCATAAAACTCAACTGATAAATTTTTAAAAATTTTAAATGGCTTGATGTGTCAAATGTCAAATCGACCAAGCTCGTAATCGTTGTTATACAGGAAACTGTCAACACAAAGCTCGTAACCGTTGTTATACAGGAAACTGTCAACACAAAGCTGGGGGATCCAGTAAATATATGTTTCCATCATACATCCAATTCTATTAAATATATTATAAGCGTTGAAATGAATATGCAGACAGATTGCATAATAAACTAACATCTGTGGCCAATATTGGTAACATTCTACTTAAAAATTACAGTGTTTAGGGAGCCACCATGGCTCAGTCTATACTGGTGGATTATATCCATGTGTTGGCTAAAAAAGTTTCTCAGGTTTTCTCTTGTCAGTGGTGCAAGACAGAGAACCTATCAAAAAAACAAGTTGTTAGGATGAGACAAAAATTATGAGGCCTTTAATGTACTGCTTGTGTAGGCATAAACGTTACTGTCCGGTAAAAAATTCCCTAGTAGCACCCTGCATGTTATTTTGCTGCTGAAAAATAGTATTACATAATAGTGATCATTATATACTAAATGAATATTATATAACGAATATATGTTTAATCAGATGTTATTATATATGCCATTTATTGGTAATTAACAAAATAAGACTGAACAGTAGTAGTGGTGTTTATCATTAATATGATCTGAACTTTTACACCTGATAGTTGTGAGGATTATTAATGATGTACAACTGTATTTGATATATTAGTATGTTCAGTTTTGTTAGTTTGGTTTCTGGACTGACTTCTGTTTAGTTGCTGGAATCAGTTGAGATATTGCGTAAGGAGTTGGTATTAGGGTCTATGATCTTTAGTTACGCAATATATATGTTGTATGTAGATGTTCCTGCCAATAAACATATTTGTCCCGAAGTGTCTCCGGTTTTCCTTTGAATAAAAGCTGCAGATCCATAATGAACTATGCAACCTTAGGACGTTAAAGATTGTGTAAGAATTTGAAAAAGAGCTGTGTGTGTTTTTTCTATAATAATTCAAAAATAAATTATAAAAAATGTATATATATTGAAAATTTCAGTCAAATTACTTTATTCTGTAAGTTGTGAGTATTTGAAATTTTGAAAAAAAATGTAGCTCAGATTGTTTATTATTTTAGCAACAGAATATAACAATCGAGGCTAAGTCACGATATCTATTTTTTCTTTAAACTCATAAATGACTACAGTTTTATAATTTCACTAAATCAGAGCTATCTGATGGTCCAGAGATTATGGGCTTGTCATATTCATACATGTTTTAATAATATTTAGCATTTGAAACCAGAAAAAAAACTTTTCACATATACATATTGCATTTTTAGTCCAAATTCATATCGTTTAATTGCATTTAGATGAATTATCAGACAATATTTCTATTGACAGTTTACACCATTTTACCTCCAATCAAAAAGCCTTTCCAGATGATGAAGATGAAGGCCTTAGCAATATGATATGATTTTTATACTGGTATTATTAGTTTTGTCCCTATTTTGTTTGGCAGTTCTCCTGTATTGTGTACTAGTGTGTCAGAAATGAAGATAGATTTTTCCTTTGCTCAATAGAAGATGATAAATAAAGAGGAAGTAATGACAACAGGACGTTATCAATTCTGGATTTGGACTTTCCTATTTGTACAGGGAGTTAGTTGATTGAGTAATAATTAGAATGTAATTTTGCTACCAATTCAACACTTATTGGTGCCACGTTTACTTTTAGAAAACTCAGTCACGTTTTATCTCATCTATTTATAGGTAAACTGATAATCCACTATTTAACGTTGTTGACTTCGTCCGTCTTGGGCCAAGATAATTATTTATTTCATGTTATCATTTTAGAATTTGGTCTTGTCAAAAGTTTAAGCTTCTATCTCGGTGATGGTTAGCATTCTATTTGAGAATCAATAAAAAGATCAAGCTACTTGCAGCGTGTAAAGCTGAATAATACCAAGAAGATTTCTAATGTAATTTGTGTAATTAATCTGGGTTCAGGGATGTCGTTTCAGGAGCAGATAAAGAACAATTCAGTATTTCTTTGTGAACCTTTCTACACACAACGACACAACAGACATTCATCGATCCGTTGATCTTTCTGTCTTTTTAAATTTCAAATGCAGAATTCTACAATTATTTTTTTATATTTTCACACAATTTTACACCTTCATCAGTATTCATAAATGCTTGTTCAGATGGTACTTCAGAAATCACTCAGTATTGTTCAATAAAAAGCCTAATCGTTTGAATTGGAAAAAAAACCAAAACAGAAGTCCTGTGCACATATTATCATGCACTTCGATTTAAGAGTCTGGGCAAAATTCCTCACATGACACACTGTATGGAGCTGAACAGTAAGATATTAAATCTCATAATTTCCTTTCATTTCATTTGTTTTACAAAAATGAGGAAGTGTTTCATTTCTAAAGGTTATCAAAGGAAACTTGATAAAAAGAATTGCAAAGACATTCTTCAGAAATTTGTACTAAACAGCGAAAAAATAGAAAATGACTTACTAAATGAATCAAAGCAATTTTTGTGATTAATTCATCACAATTCCAAGACATTACGAGAAGGTTTAGAGTCTTTACATAGTCTATACATCGGTATCTGGTGCATCCATCTCGATTGTCAATAACAGCAGCACAGCGTCTGTACATGGAGTGGACCAGATTGATGAATGCCATTGGCACCTGGAAGCACACTCTTAGAAAAGCCTGGCCCAATCCATCAGCTGTGTTTGGTCTTGGTACGTTATATAAATGCCTCCTCTGAATTTCATCCCAAAGATGTTCAATCCGGTTTAAGGCCGGGACCAAGGGCTTCCCAGTGCAGAACATTGACACAATTCTGCTGTAGAAAGTCCAGAATAACTCTAGCGTTGTGGGCAGGGGTATTGTCATGCTGGAAAATATTGTTTCGGTGATGTGCAAAATTTGGTATGACGTTGGGTATGAGAGCTTAATCGATGTAGCGCACTGCTGTGATGCCACTTCCTCTCCCTGGACTAACATTTTGGAACACCACAGGGCCTACTCGCTGGTTCAGGCTGATTCCACTACAAACCATATGCTTGGACCTCCCCATGAGTATATTGTTCCATGAAACATTGCTCAGAATAAAGCTGGCCATGTTGACTCCACATTCTGGTCTTGCCATCTGCAGTTGATACGCAATACCGACTCTCATCTGCAAACAGAACAGTTTCCATTGACTGTGTCGCCAATTCTGGTGTTGTTGGGCAAACTAGACGCTCATATCGTTGGCTAGGGGTGTTCTCTCTGGTGAGACGTTGACACACTTTATCAATACTGATGGGTCTTCTGTGTGTTCCCACTGTCTGAAGGTAAAGTTGGAGATGTGGTCACAAATATACAATAAAAACATTTGGCAAGTTTTATATGCAATGCATCTATTTAGATTAACATATCAACCAACCTGATGTTTGTTTTGATGCTTAGTATATCAAGCATATACATCAACTGTGTTCCTTATTCAGTTTTATTATTGGATATTGTAATAATTGCTTCTCATTTCCAACATACTGTGAAACTCTTGCTGTTAATGATAAAACTAGTCGAAAATTTTTGTTTGCACCATTTGTCTTTGCTGGTTGGCACTCTATATCCTGCTAATGCTTCTGTTGGCTGCTAATGTTTATTTTACAAATTTGATTGAGTCAGGGGATTTTCCATTTTCCAATGGCTTGTTTTAGTATTATCTGCAGAGAACGTATGAATGTTTAGATAATTTGAAATCTGTGATGTTTAAACTAACCTGACATTAGAAATAGGAATAAAAACATAATTGAATGGGAAATCTCTTTAGGATCATGACAGAGACCTTCAACACTTGCGTATAGTATAACTGGCTTCAATGTATAATGCACACACCATCTCTAATCCAGAGAATTTGGTAAAAATCAATATTCATCTACACTAACACTCAGGTAAAGTTTACCATTGTCATCAAGTACCACAAACGGATCACTCACTGTATAGACCTGTGGGAACAGTAATGCCCTCTATTTATCCCATGCAATGTTCATTGTTCACAAAACATAAAGTTTTTTGGGGGTTTTCCATCTGTAATAATTTTTGGTATGTATGTACATGTATATTATGGCCCATGAATTTATAATTATCTGACGTAGGCCAACTCAGAACACAAAAAAACCTATTAATGTGCCACACCCGGTTATTAAAAGGCTCTACAAAACTGTATCATTTACCGTACATGACATAAAAGGACATAAGCTACATAATTAATATGTTAAACAATGGAGGAAATTGTGCCCTGTTACAAAACAAAGTGCTTACCATACTCATATAGACATATAATAATATGCAACAAATATTCCTGATAATTTAATCCCATTCCTTTTCATAAAAAAATTGATTTCTCTTGAGGTTATAGACACAGAATCTATAGAATGCATTTCAGTTTAAGATGTGAGGATATTGGGTATTTATTGGCAAATTGCGAGTAAAGTCAATAATTGTACAATAATTTACATGTACATGTAAGATAATAGCAGCATTGGGACTGATGGAGCTGTATGTGAGGTAGTACCATCAGCTACATTGCTATTGTTATACTGTTGATGTATTCTTTAAAGGAAAGGTCCTAGATAAATTTTATTTATCTTATGATCCTGCTACTGGACTCAATGATTAGAATATCCTGTTTTTGATTCCTGGAGTTGACTGAGAAGAACCTTGAGGATTTTTAAATGGCCAGTGTCTGTGGATCAGACTAGAGGGTGGTAAACTGAGGTCCCCTTTGTTCATTGGAGTGCATGTAAAAGAACCATTTACAATTGGGAATCATTGAAGAATTGGTGGGAACTCTGCTATCCGAACCAAAATTCTCCTGCTGTGAATGAAAAAAAACACTTTTTGTCTCAAAATGACCAAAATATTGAAGGGACATTAATCCACATTCCATTCCTTTTCAATGAGAATTGAAATTAACTGAAATGTGGTTTAATGCCCTACAATTATGCTCCGGCTGGGCTAATGAAGATCAGCAAATGCCACTCAATGTGTTATGAGAAAAATTTTACCCGGACAGGAACACTGTGGCCTACTCTTATATTGAATTCCAACTGCCAAGGGATCTTTAATGTGCATGCCAATGTGTACGTGGGAAATTGGTTTTCTGTATCATCGGACCGACTGTATGTTGTCCCTTGCAAGGCCCTCTGTCTTGATGAACTTTCTTGGCCAACTCAGGGATCGACCACCTGACTTCCAGGTTAGCTAGCCAACATCTTACCCACTATGCCACCATGGCTCCCCGTATATGCATAAACAAGTTTCCTAGCTCATTGATGCATTCAATCGTTCAATTAATAGATGTCAGTTGCTGATGTAAAAAAAAGTCCAGTCGTCGTTTCAAGCATCATGCAGGACTTTTTTTATTGTGCTCCCTATAACTCCATATTTATTTTATGTTATTGACATACTGTCAAAAATCACTGTGTTGTGTATGTAGGCTATGCCACTTAGAAATGATGTCCTGGTAATTGTTTCCCTTAATTTCAATCTTTTTGACTTGTACCACATACATGTAGAATAAAGTTGGCCGCATATTGCATGTCATATTAGTAACTATTCCAAGAAAAAAAGAAAAAAGTTTTGGCTCAATTTTTAAATACCTTGCCTTAATTATGAATGAAAGGAATCATTCTCCTCGTTATGATATAGTTCTCCAATTTACCAAAGCTGTGAGAGCATTTTTACATGGACAATTTTTGACTTTTGTGAATTGAGGTAAATATAAAAAAATCAGTGACTGCAAATTCCCATATATTTTGTCATACAATTACAATTAGAGAATGGCAGAAAACTAGTTCATAAATTGTAGCAATCATTTCTGAACAGCTCTTTATAATTTATAGTATATTATTCAGACGTAAATTATTCTCTTTTTCACATTCAATCGGTCGACTTTGTCTGATTCCTGTGAAAACTGGAACTTTTAAAATAGACATAAATGATATATAGCTATAGAATTACTAGTTCTGGTGATCCAACATTAAAACGGTCATTATCTTATTTCCCTGTGGTATATGGAACACTGTATCTGATCATATTTACTCAGATTATGACGAATTTACTTCATTGTCCATAAGTTTAAAATGTGAAATTATTTATTAGAACCGCAGCATATAAAAAATAACATAATTTTATTTCGTATCATTTTCACAAAGTATGTTACATTATAACAATTAGTAAAAACATACATAAATGCACAATTAAACTATAAATTGACAGGCAACTGTAGTTTTTGTCCCCGGCTGCCTTTCCAAGAAAGCAGATGACTGTTAAAATGGGTTTGTTATACTATATGGGCGACAATAACAAATTGAGGTAGAATTTCCAGACTTTTGGATACTATGAAACTTGGTGTATAGTTTCAATATATCAATACCTTGACTAAGATCGATAATGAGTATTTTCTACTCAGGAACGGGAGATTGATAATAAGCAGTTTGTTTGGTTGAAACTTTGGAGCATGACATATTTGATTTTAATGGAGTGAGAATGGTGAAACTTGGTGCATAACATTACATCAATACCTTGACTAAGTTTGATAATGCACATTTCCTATACTTTCATTACATCAATACCTTTACTAAGTTCAATAATAAACATTTTCTGTGTCAATTGTAGGAGCATTTTTTGCTCACATTATGCACTGTTGGTTTGTTAGTTACAAAAAGAATACAGTTAAAAAACGACACAGATGAGTGTATCATAAGTTATTTTAAACAAATGATATTAATAATAGTGGGGAAAAAACCAATTCAGTTATTTTTTTATCTACAATCCTTTATATATTCATAAAAAACTATCTGTGCCATATGCCATCAAGAAGACTAACCTGTGAATTTGTACTCGACACCTAGTTGTCTGGTAATATGGATTATTAGGGTTTCCATTGTAAATTAATTTGGCATTTAACAACTTGTTCATGTCTGACAATAAAATAACAGTCACAATCATTTTAGACACAAATTCTGCAATGTCAGGCACAATCCTTCTGGCACCTGTCATTTTGTGAGGCACTGATTTCTCTTTTATCAATTTTTTTATTGATGTTTTTTTCACATGTCCAGTTTAAAATGTCGGGTACCGTAAGGTACTAATGAATTAGTGCCAGACATTTTGTCTGGTATCATCATTTCCAGATCTGTTATATTAGGTGTCACAGCTCCATTGCTCGCGTTGGAAGAAAATCGTTTTTTCCCGATTTGTAACCTTTCTTCAACTTAACGTCACACAGTCCCTATTTTATCATTTGTAATAATTTAAAAATATTTTGGAAGCAGATAAATTGTTCTTTTGTGTGATATAATTTTTATATATGTGTACCTTATATTAATTTCCTAAACGTAAATTAAAAAACGTCAATTTCACGCGTTTTGACGTTACGCTAAAAAATTTTGTCACGTTTTTAAACGAGGGTACCCCACTTCAAGTGCTCCGCTCAGGTCTTTATTTTTAATATTTTTTTTTCATTTTAATATCATTAGAAAGGTAATTGAACGATCTTTCGATCGGCGGGGGGTGCTTTGTTGGTATTTCGAAATACCATGCCTTTTTTTTAAGTTGAAGGCTTCAATTCACGTAATCTTTTTTTGTGGCGATTTGCCAGGATATCACCCCCCACAGATCGAAAGTTCGTTTTATTGTCGTTTCAATGCTATTAAAATCAACAAAATCGTAGCATTTTAAGAACCTGAGTCGGGCATTTGAAAATTGTATACAATGAACAATTTTGTCCAAAATAAATCGCGTAGTTTTTGCCTTGTTATGACGTCATTTCAACACCAAAACTAAAATGTCATTCCAAGGTCCTAAGACTCATATTCACGGTAAATTACGTCGAAAGGCAAATCCGATGTTAATTTATGAAGTAAGCGTCATGTTAAATGTATAACGGACTTGCCTGAAAATAAATAACATAGTTAAAATCCATTTTTTTTACGACTTTCACGGGGTTGACTTTATTTACATCACATGACCCATATTCGCGGGCTTTTATAACCATGTGACAAGATGTGAGGATCGAACGGAAATTTCCTACGAGCTACCACACGTCTCTACTTTTTAACACCAAACATATTTCAAGAATGGAAAAATTCTATAAAATTGACGACTGTTTCAATGCTCTGAAATCATAAATTCAATGTTTAACGAATTATTCCAGCCCAATGTTAATGTATTTCTGTGCACGCGAATGGAAATGAAACCGGAAAATATCCACACAGGTCTCTGTCTGTGTGGTCTGTTCTGACTGTAGCCATGAGTCGGCTCTATGCGTATAGCTTATTAGCTAGCTGGACTACCGTATAGCCTACATACGATTTCTTTCCACTTAAAAAGAGAATTGTACCCAAATAAAGTTGGACCAACAAAAGAATCAACGCCAGTTTAAATAATTTGAATGACTATTTCTGGGTTTGTCGTTGGCGATTTACAACATCTTGTTTTTTTGAGATGATGGAACCGACCGACATAGATGAATAATTACACGAGGTCAGTCATGTCAATACATAAATATATCGATACGGACACCCAATTTTGCAAAACTTTTTATTAAATAATTTAGCATTATATAACAGTTGTCATACTACATGTAATTATTATAATTTTAATTCTTGTTTTTTGGGGGAACTAATTAACACCTCGAGTATCACATATTTGTTGATCAGTTAACAATAACAAATTGAAATTGAAACTTATGAAAGAAACGACAAGCGTAAGGCCTTTTAGGCCTTTATTTGATATTTATTTACATTGATTAAAATATACAAAAATAAGAAAGTTGCTCAATAGGCTACATATACTGATTTGAAGGAATAATAGAAACATTCAAAAGTGAAGTAAAAACAAAAACATCTTCGACTAGTCAAAATGGTAGGTTCCAGACTCAGGCCTTAAACATGACTAGGCCTTAGCCTATCAGTAACTGAGTAACCTACTTTTATTATTTAGTCCTTAGACCAGAGAATATATTTCTATTGGTCAATGTTGTTATCTTCTGAGTAGAAATAATTTGTAAATGCAGAATTCTAACAATAATTAAGCAACGGATGCTGAGAACAGTGATAATGACACAGTTGTCCTTTCTTTAAAATTATTTGGTTGCTATAGCAACCATCCAAAATCCTTTATATTTCACTAAAATTATGCAATTCATAATATTTTATATTACATGGGCTGTAAATATGTGGTTTGTCATGGTGATCAATTGGTTTGAAAATTGAATAACATTGCCTTTTTGGTTTGTCATGGTGATCAATTGGTTTGAAAATTGAATAACATTGCCTTTTTTTTTTAGGGGGGGGGGTGTTTTGATTGCTAAAACAACCAAATATTAAGTATTATAGAAGAGAAAAGATAAGTAATTTTTAAAATTCACTAAATTTACCAGTACGGTACACAAATTTCGATTGAAAATCTTAAGTCTTTCATAATTTTTTAAGCCTAAAATTGGGCAATTTCCAATGGCAGAATGTTTTTCAAAAGTGCGGGCCTTTCCAGGGGAAAAAAGAGATGGCATATAAATATTTTGTTATTATTTATTTGTTCAATCATTGCCTGACCGCTACTAACTTAAAATAATATAAAAATTAATATTAATGAGAAAATAATCGGAAAATAATGCTTTTTTAAAAAATATACATTGGTTTCTATGGTAACCACTCAAACTCCCTAATATTTGGCTCAAACTTATACAATCCATATCATTTGACTTACTTGGGTTTTAAATATTTTAAAATGCTTATTTTTAAATGTGGTGATCACCTTTTGTGTTATGGTAAATAGCGTTGAAAATAGTCAAAAATTGCATTTTTTCAATTTTGGTTGCTATGACAACCAAAATTGCTAATATATGGCGGATTGGAAATATGTAATTTTAAAAATTCACAAACTTTTTGACATATTCCCATAATTTCACTTCCGTATCTCAATTCTTTCTTATTTTATTAATATCCTCAAAACACTCCAAAAATAGGCAAATGTGTGCCGCGGAGAATTGTTCAAAAATGAACATAAATCCAGCTCTTGAGAAAAGGCAAATAGATATTTTTACTCTTTTTTTTTCTGTTAATCTCACTTGATAGCTACTGATTTTAAAATGTATAACAACCAGGTTCAATATTTCAGATGTAACATGGATAATACCATTTTTGATGAAAAAATTGACCAAAATCACTCGGACAGAAATGGAATTTTTGAGAAAACCTATCTAATTTGCAGTTGCTGTGGAAATCGGTGTAATTATTACAAAAATGTGAAAATTGAAACATCATTAGCTTTAAAGTTGTATTTCATGACTTTACATCTACATTTTTGATAGTTTTGATAGGAAATGAAATATTGCTTCACAAAAAACACCAAAAATGACCTTTTCAAAGTGTTGAAAAACCTTTCTTCCGCGAAAAGTCAAAAATCGCAACTTTGAACCTCAATAAAAAAAAAAATTTTCATCCGATTTTGAATCTGTAAAAAGTTTTGTGAAAAGAATGATGAGATCTACTTAAAAAACTAATAAAATCAAATGTATAATCATAATCTCAAAATCACCTTTTCCACCTAGTTATATTCTGATTTTTTTTTTAAAGAAAAAAACTTTGAGTGACTTGCAAAGTACGATATTGTGTATGTTATATCTCGAAAATGGGATATCAGCCCAGTTTTGTTCAGTAGTTACAAAGATATAATTAATGTTCAATTTTGTCAACATACGGTATCCTCTGTAGACAATGTAATATAAATGGCATTTGTTCAAAACAAACCAGTGCTGAAATCTTTTGATGGGAAGGTGAGAATGGCCAAATAGTTAGCACCTGCATGCTGTATCATAAAGCCAGTCGTTGAGTCAATTGGCATGGTTTCAAATCCCTGGTTGTACATGTCGAAGGAGTTGGGTGGCCTGTCCAACCTCGTTGGTTTTCTCTGGGTCCTCTGGCTTTTTCCCTTTGCTAAAGACCCCTACAGACACAAGCAGATTATTGAAATGAAATTAAATCATATGTTAGTCTCGAAATGACATAGTTTGTGTCAAGTGGACGTTAAACCCCATTTCACTCTTTCTCTCTTTTGATGGACATGTTTATAATTATAATTAGTTTAAATCCCACCTGGGAGATAATCTACCTTTGATTTTCGATGTTTTGATTTTGTTTTCTTAATCAATGTGAATTTGGTACATTTTAACATTAAAATGTCATCATGGTAGTCGTAAGCCTTAAACGTATATTTGTCTTTTGATAATATGTAGTAACTAGTACTATTGGTATATAAAGGTCATATTATTATCTTTGTGTGATATTTACCAGGAATGGACAGGAAATCAGAGGAACTTGGATAATTACTATTAACCATTTTAAGAGATTTAGTTGACTGGTAATGTCAGCTGATTCGACATTAATTGAAGTTTGATATGCCATAGGTCATAGAGGATATAGTATAGTGTCAACTGAGATTACCATGTCCAAATGATTCTACCACTTCCAGGAATTTAAATGCAATATATGCCATCCCTATCATCATAAGTGAGGGTGTTGACTTGTTTTGTTAATCGTGGGTCATATCTTTGCCATTCTTATAGGATGATGAAGGGAAACAAATTAAAAACTTAAACATACATTATGCAAGAGCTAAATCTACCCATTGCAGGTCTTTCTTTAAGCCTGAAATGTTACCTTAATTATTAATTAGACATTAATTAACTTATCCAGACCATAATCAACCGTTGATGGCATCAGATTTCTCAGATATTAAGTAGATTAGAACAGTTTAGCGATATGTTGATTTAAGCTAAAAATGGATGAGCAAAACTTAGCTTCGGACAACCAGTATGGTGTTTGAAATTATTGCACAGTCTGAAATCATCAAAGGCTAATATCTTTGTCCGTAATTGAATAATTTGAATAAAATGTTCAAATTATTCATTTTACATTATCTATTTTCTAACTAATATAGCAAGAATGGCTAGCACCTTATCTAAATCTTACATAATGTATAATAGTGAACTATAAAGGGTACTGGTACTCTGATATGTCCATTGCTTCCAGCAAGCCATTGGGAACTGTTTGCACTACATGACATGTAATACTGTGTGGCTTTTGTATGTTTTGAAGGAATGGATATGCATTGAATCACTGAAGATTTCAAACGTATGGGGGTAATGCTCTCTCTCTGATTTATTGATAAATCATAAAATTTATGACTGGTAATTGTTTTATTTGTACTTGGCTATAAACTCCTAATCTGAATTATCAGTTGTCATGGGAATGTATCCGTCCATAATTAATTCTTGTTTATAAAGCACCGATTCAAAGTGATCATTTGTAGAAATGTAATCCTTTATGAAATAAAAGCAAATGGAAGTTATATACTGAAAAATGTTATTTTATGGAATTAGTCCTCAATATTGGCATCAAACTAATTGCAATGATCAGCACTGCAGTGTACGTGAAATAAACAATGGCAGATCATCTTGTTCTTCACAGAAATGACATAAAGTAACAATAATCATTAAATGGAAATGGTCAAAATGCATTTCAGAAATGCTTGTGGTGAAAATATTTGATTGTTAATTGGTTTTCACACGTGCTTTGTGATATAATTGAGTTTATTCCGAATACGAAATTAAAAACAACACATAAAAGTGGAAAATGAATTATATAATTGTATAATTTTATGAAGTCCAAAACGAAAAATTATGCAGATTGTAGTCATAATTGTTGACCAGCTTTTAAAGTCTTGATGCTCCATTTGCAATTTTTGCTAAAATATCAAATTACTCTGCAGGCTTATTGCATAGCGAGTAGAATAGATCAATGAAATATATCTTTGAAAATACTGAAAACAAGCCATTTTTGAACTAATATTCCAATAAAGAGATTGATATTTAACAATATTTAATTTTGCAAGTGATTATATATGTTCCTCAAGCAATGACTGTGAGTTTTACATCTGGATGTTGCTAGATTACTTTGCAATTCCGAACTGATAGCTACGTTTTCTCTCTTTACTGGAGACATATGATCAGTAGCGTCAAATCAGAAGTTGTGACACTATTAAGCAATCAAATCAACTACAATGACCTCCATGGTAACCTTGACATTGAACAAACTATGAACTTTGCAACTCGATTATCACCGGTAGACATATTACCTGGTATTCGTGATGATCGAGGAATTGACAGGCTCACAAGCTGGGTGAATACCCAATCGAAATTAGTGTTGAAATATGCTGGTTTTTATGTGAAGGCTTTTGATAAGATGTACAGAGTTGAAGATGGTGTTTCTATAGCACTAAAATGACACATTAGCTTCAAAGACTTTAGGCTAGAAGCGCCAAAGTGAATGGTCAGTGTAGACCATTCCACTCATCAATCTATGTCATTTTTGAGAAAAAAAACACAGTAAACATTGATTTTATTTTGTTAATGATTTGCCCCGTTACTGGTATATGACATGCTACATTGCAGTAAGATAAAGTCCCCCCCCCCAAAAAAAATAGACAGGATTTTCTTCTTATTTGGTTCAATAAATAATTGTTCTAGTTTATTACTTTATAGTTTTATTTCAGTTGGCACAAACTACCCACTTTTAGGATTAACTATGGGCTCAACAAACTTACTGTCGGCTTTTGGCCAACAGGCCTTTGCTGTGTCGAACAATGCACATAAAATCCATATCTCATTTCATTCTGTGATAAGTATTCTTGGCTCAACAGCACAGGTAATTTCATTTCCTGAAACTGACCATTCTCAGGTATCTATTCCAATAATGGAAGAAGTCTCGGTGTTAAAGATGTTTTGCTTCATTAACCCCATTATACCCATTAGTAATTTATACATCACACTTTCATTAGCACAGGACCTGTATCCGCTTTTTAATCTCTCATGTGTGGCAAAACAATAGACCACTTTCTATTGTACTGGTATTTCTTTCTTAAATTATTGCTGATTGGATGATATAATTAAATCATTCAATGAAAAGCATTGTTGGTCCAGAGTAAGAAACTGAATGCTTGAACTTGTGAATTTGAAATTATCTTCATAATCAGCATTTTTTATTGCAAGAAATTGTATGGCACTATGTTTATTGTATTTGATGAATTCAAAGTATGGATGTGATATTTTTCACTCATGTTACACCGAGTAGACAAACTAGTATAAATTTATAATTGGATAAGGAAACCTCATGTGTCATGTAACTTGTGAATGGATGGTGGAAAGCCATGAACCTTATAATCTATTATATAGGCTATCCAATCAGCCATACAGCTATCCCAGTGGCTTCATACAAATCACCGACTTGTCTAACAACCTATTAACAAGTGCATGCGTTTAGTATATGTGCACCTGAGATATGTTTTGTTTACCTTGAATGTGATTAATATTAAAGATGCACTATGTAAGAGCTGACAGTATATTTTTAAAAAAGGGGTTGTAAATTTCAATCAGATTGGAGTTATGAAGAACAATGGAGACTCAATTTATAATTAATGTCAACAGAACCTTGATTATCCTTTTTTTGATTAAATTATTCACTGCCAAGCATGTTTTAATTCATTGAAGATCATAATCCATCTAATGACTGGATTATGGGCTTGTTATGTAAATAAATATAGAAATAATGATTTATATAAAATTTATTGATGCCAAGCGAAAATTCTGCATTGAGCAGATTTAGGTGCATTACAGATTATAGGCTTATCTTGACTTGTGAATAAATGTCTAAATAAGAGTTTATATATAACATTTGAATCCTAAATAAAGACCAGAAATAGACTGATTTTTCTCTTGTAACTTGCATGTTTAATTCTCTATAGTTTAAAGTGGAAATTAGCAGACATATAATTCTTGTTGTCTTTTT
The DNA here is from genome assembly GCA_948474765.1 of Patella depressa. NCBI lineage: Eukaryota > Metazoa > Mollusca > Gastropoda > Patellidae > Patella > Patella depressa. The sequence goes on from OX419720.1 coordinate 16,749,697, forward strand.
TTCAAAACTCCAGACATAATAAAATAGTGTGATATATATGTTTCTTATCAAATTTCATGGATTTATTGATTTTTTTAACTTTTACGTGAAGAATCATACACTTCTAACTTTAACGTGAAGAAACATACACTACTAACTAATGGTCACTTGCATTTCATTAGAGATGCACTATAAATAATAATCTATTTATAAAGTGCTGATGAATATCAAACAAACTAGTTGCTCAAGAGTGCTATATCTGTCTATTGAAGATCTTTTTGTCTGTCTCAAATCTTACATTAATTATTTATTTAACATTTAATCACGTGACAAACCTCTATAATTGATCCTCTAGACGGATTTCTATTTGATAATTTAATTTAGAAATGGATAATGAAAATGAAAATCAAGACTGTGCTATTCTTCAAACAGAATGCTCAGAATGAAGTAATTGACTCCTATTTTAAATTTATTCCCTTTATATTATCTATTCTATTTTACCATGAATTATCTGCTCTTTATCGAAATTTTACATAATGGATCTTTGATTTGTGATAATATTCTCTTTTCTTCTAATTTTGTAAACTGGGGGACTGGATGACGGAATGAGTAGCATGTGCACTCTGCACCATAAGGTCTGTCATTGAGTCAACTGGCATAGATTCGATTCCCTACAAGGAGTAGGTTCACCTATCCACCCTTGTGTGTTTTCTCTGGGTTCTCTGGTTTCCTTCCACTGCTAAAGACTCCTAGGCGCACGGAAATTGTTGAAATAAAATTTAACCATGTGTTAGTCCCGAAATGACCCAGTTTGTGTCGAGTAGAGGTCAATTTGAACATAGAGCGGTTTAATATTGACGATTATCAAGATTAACATCAGTATAAACATGCTTTTAACATGGAAATGTTAAGACAAAATAATGATGAATACGATTTTTTCAATGGATAAAGTATCAGAACATTATCATAATACGGTACCCAAAATACACTAAGCTAGTCTGCAGGTGGCCTTGGTAAATAGATCTAACCCTGGATAATTATTATAACTGTTTGAGTGGGCTCCCTTGAGGAAATGAATAAACATTTGCTTATGTTTCGATCACTAACATTTTCTGATGAAAATATATTAATTAGAGTGGACTTGACAACACACTACACCCACTCCTTGCCCGTAAGGGGAGGGGGGACTTGCCTGAATGTATGCGAAGTAATGTTTAAAAAGAAATTGTTGGAATAAATTAATGCAAAAGAATACAATGTTACTTGATCATAAAAGTATAAGAAAACCGGTGTCTTTCTAGTATGTGGGTACCTGGTGGCGTGGATGGGATTAGAATCAGATTCTGTCGGTCATCTTTGAGGGGAGGGGGGGGGAATTTGGTTTATTAAAGACTATAAGCCACCTGAACCGGTTCCTGTGGTGTCCCAGATCATCCCCAGCTTGAGCTTCTTGTTGCCGTCAAGGTAACAGGTTCATGGAAGGTAATCAGGACCTAGTCCAAGCCTCAAGAACACTAGAATGATGGTGAGCTGCTGCGGTCATTATCTAATGCAGCCAATTAGGGATCTGAAAATTGATTATAGAATTTGGAGCCAGAAAAAGACCTGTACTAGGTAAATTTAACTCTTGCACCATGGCTCTTGGTTCTGTATTTATGGTGAGTCTAATAAGAATTATATTGATTTTCACATATATCATGTTTGTTTTATTGTACCCTATTGGGTTAAAACAAATTGTAAAAATTCAATCTAAGATGAGAAATCTCCATCCATCATTGTTTTCCCTAATCCTTAAATACTGAGGCTCCGATTTTATGTGCTTTGACTGTCAGAAAAATGAGATTATGACGAAATTTACAGACTTGAGAGCACTTAAATGGGAGAGATTATTGGAATTGACGGGTTTGTTGTGATCTTTCATCTGTTAAAGATTTTGGTTTTATTGATAATAATTGATTGTAGTACGCAACACAGCAATGGTTTTTACTCTGGACACTTGTTCCGTTGTCTTGCCTAAAGGTACGAAATTAATAGATTAATGGAATTGACAGTTCTGTTGTGATCAATCATTTTATTGATAATGATTTAATGTAGTGTGCACATGGCGTTGGTTTATATGTAGATGTGGGAAGTGGGGGGGGGGGGGTTCTAAAGTGTGTGCCTTAGATCATAAGGTCTGTCATTGCATCAAGTGCTATGGTTTTGATTACCAGCTTGTAAATGACAAGGATTTGGGTTGATAGTCCAAAAATCTTGTCTGTTTTCTCCCAGCCCTCTATAGTTTCCTCCAACTGATAAAGATCCCTACAAGTATGCAAATTCTTGAAATAGAATTAGATTGTATGTTAATCCCAAATGACTTAGTTGTGTTGAGTTGACATAAAAACTAACTTCTCTCACGATTTGGACAGTTTCTTCTTTGATTTTCTAAATGTATTATATTAATATAATACATACTTAGATTAAAAATAAACACACTTATATGGATATACTACTTCTGAATTTATTAACATGCTACGTTTCGATACACATACAGATATCGTTTTCAAGCAAATAATTATAAGGATCATACTTAGATTGTCTGAGATAATTATATCATGAATCATATATATCACAATCAGATATGACGATTGTTTTAGTATTAACATGTGGCCTGACTGGCGGTGTTTGAAATAATTTCTGATATACATCTGGTTAGTTGCATAAAATAACTATAAAACTGCATAAAATAACTATAAAAATACATAAAATAAGAGAGTAGGTATACATCAATGGGAAATATATGTAACATGTATTTATTACCGAATAAAAGATGTACACAACAGTGGTTTTTCATCATGTTCACCAATATTTCCAGTTGCCCATTTTATTGTAATTTTTGGCATATTACTTGCCATAATGGCTCAGTCAGCTTGAAGCTGGCTCACTATATACCAGTTGGTTCAGAGATAAATACTATACTGTTGGTAGCAAAAGTCCCTCAAGATTTTCTCAGCCTGGTTTCCCCTTATTAATGGTGCAGTTCAGTGTGTGTGACAAAGTAAAGTGTCTCGTCATTGAGAGTTGATGAAAAACCAAAGTTGCATGCACATAAATGAAGCTTCGGCATTTAGAATACAATAAAAAAAGTTGGTGCAAAATGGTGTTAAAATATCATTCATTTCTTTAGCACATGTAATTGAAATCTCAACCAAAAGGGGAAACTTGGTAAATCTTAGATTCAAAGTGGGAAAAGGCCGGCTTCAGTTGTTTTCCTCTTGCGACTCATTTCTGACCTCATATGTTGCAAAAGTGACCAGCTATGGTCTGACTAGGGAATCAACATCAAGCTTACTTATGACTTGGAAATCTTTAGGGAGTCTAGTTATAATGAGGAATTGGGTGTGGTTATAGTTATAGGTTAGACTCGATTTTATTTAGGGAATCACAATCCAACCTCTAATCTGTTTAGGGCATTAAGGCTAAGATCTTTGCCAGCATCTTATTTTAGACCCATGTGTTACTTAGAGAATCTTATTTGTCAGCCTCTTATTTTAGGCCCATGCTTTACTTAGGAAATCATTGTCAGCCACATTTTGGATTTGCATATGACTGCGGAATCAAGTCAGCTTGTATTATGTTGTTATTTGTTTTTGAATCTTTTCAAATTGGTTAGAATTGTAATCCTAACCTCTCCCAGCAATCTATAAAATTGCACATTTTTCCTGAAATCCCTTAATTCTCATCGTATAGACAGGAATATTGCTTTGAGCACCAATCAGAGAGATGTTATCTACTAAACAAATTTGAACCGGGCTCGTATTCCTACTCACAGCAGCAATTTAAATCTCGGCTTAAATAAACAGAAAACATATTGCAAATAATCAATGGTAATAGAATCACCGACTAGTATTTCTACTGGCTTTAGAAAGAAGTTATTCAACCATAATTTGATCTAACTTCTCAGAGACTGTAAGTGAATCTTAACTCCAAGCTTTCAATGGTCACGGTGAAACGCGTTTGTAATGTTTATAGGGTGCCTCCTTTATTTGTTGGCAGTTTGTGTTAGGTAAAACAAGGGTGGGACATCATTCTTATTATTATCTTCCATGTTCCTGGCTTAATTATATGTCCTATGGAAAATATCCATTATTTCTGATATTGGTATTATGTAAAACAAATTATTTTCCATTTCTATAATGTAGCAAACTAATTGGAAAAGTGGTGAAATTGATATAAATTGATATTTTTGTTGTACATCTTTTGACTTGGGTTCCTGAATCTCATGCATTGTTTTTATTTGTCTATTGGCCCATCTATCTGCTGTTAACACAATTATCATTTGAACTTTCTCAATTTTGTATATTTTGTCTAAAATTTTCAGAGTGGAGGCCTGAGAACCTTTTTTTCACATAAAATTAACTAACTAGTTTTCTTCACTAAAATATCTAGGGACGACTCTTTCATTCTGGATTGGTTACAGGATTTGTTAAACCGTGAAAATCAATAATGCTGTCTAACTATAAAAAATATACAGTGTTGTAATTTTAAACAACGGAAACTTTGGTTGTTGGTCAAGCAATTACCATTTAAACCAAGTCAATCCACTTGAAAAAAATATTGTGCTTTGTCTAGGTATGTGTTGCTGACACCATAAAATCTGTTTTCATTTCAATAAAAGCCGAACAAATTTGCTCGAAATGATGATTACGAGAAGTTGAAGAAATTTTTTCACATCATTAAACAAATGTTTCTTTTTTTCTCTTTTTCTTGTATTTAGTCACAAGATGGCTACACCAGATAGATCATGATGGAGGTGAACAACACGATGCTTGAAAGAATCAATTAGTTAAAGGGGAAGTTTTATGTAGTTAACAATGAGTTATAATGAAGCGAGGAAGAAGTGACATCTACTTCTGGAAGAACATTTATTTTCAGTTCCGAAATCTGTTATGATCATGTGTCCCTAAATAATAGGGCAGGTGGCGATGCTTTAGGATAGATTTTTCCCTTGAGATTTCTTGCTTTTGCTTTCTTCCTGAAATCTATGTTCTAGTTAGAATTAACCCTTTTCGTACAAATTAGGTCATGCACTGTAGGCATTAACAGATGTGAAACTACATTTTTATTACTCTCCACGTCTCTCAGCGAATGATTTGTCTGCAAGCTTCGTAGGATCATGATCTTTTTTAATCGGAAGTTAATAAAGTTACAGTTGTGATTTTTAACAAGATAACTTTCATGTTCGAAATGTCATTATGACACTAAAATGTTATATTGAATGTCAGCTCTTTTATTGGTGAAATAAAACCCCTTATCTCAACTAGATCCATATAAGGTTAATCTTAACTTAGCAGTTGTAGGCGTATGTTTCATTGCCTGCCATCTATCCATGGAATATAGTCTCAACTAGATCCATATAAGGTTAATCTTAACTTAGCAGTTGTAGGCGTATGTTTCATTGCCTGCCATCTATCCATGGAATATAGTCCATGTTTGTTACTGAACGATGTTTCAACTAAGCTTCTATTGTGTTTATCAAGTGATTGTGTCATATACATTAATAATTGATTTAAGAGAAAGTATTAGCATTATTTGATAGCTACTTTTATACACCCACATTTTCATGTGGATGTATATTGTTGTTGCTCCTGTCCGTTTGTGTGTCTGTTCACATTTGTTCACAATTGGTTTGTGGACACTAGAGGTCACAATTTTTTATCCTATTTTAATTTTAATTAAACTATAAGCTGTATATGAGGTTTTTTAACGATCGTGCTTCCTATACGAAACATCATCTTTTTTTATATTTGTTATCTATCCATCTCTTGCAAAATGTGAGTGTATCTTGCGTGGCAACCACTTGTTATCTGGAATATAGCCCCAGTTTATTATAACCTAAAGGTTTTGGTTCCTTTGGATATTGGCATATATATCCGACCGTAACTTCCTGGATTATGCCTTTTGATTGTATAGAAAATCACACTTTTAACTTGTTCTCTGTCCATCTCTTGCAAAGTTTGGGCTGATATGAACTATTTTCTATTTAAATCAAATATGTGTTTGGAGAGAAGTCATATAGTGGATGCCTGTTGCTCAATAACATTCAATTTCTGAATTAGATATTGTTTAGAGAAAAAAGATATGTGTTGTGTAAGTATTGGGTACTGGTGCATTAGTTTATTCATACTTACACCAAGAATCGATCAATGACAGTATGTTGTGTCTGCTAGAATTGTGGTGTTCGGAATTTTGCGTGTGAAATATTTGATTATAATAAATCATGGATCTTTGTCTTGACTCTCGACTTGAATATTGACAGTTTGATAAATCTTATTGAATTTCATTCCAAACAATTGACCACATAATTATATTGTTAAGATCAAATAAAAAAAACTCTTATTGATTAAATGTCGTTCCAGGTAGGCCTTAACTTAACACAATGTGATTTCAGTAATGGCCATCAAAAAATCATTTCATCTTAATATTCTTGTATAAATTGTAAATTTGATTATCTTGATGGTTTTTCGTTGGTAATGACAGGGTGGTTGTGAAGTTAGAGCAACTAATCTGTCTATCCAAGTAAGTTGAAAGGAACTGTTTTGTTTCGAGCAGACAACTTTATCTCATCACTGACATTAACCTTTCCAGTGTTTGTAGAAATTGATTGGACACTAAATAACAACATATAAAGGTCTTGAACTCCATTCAAATTTGAAAGTATAATTTTTGGACTCTCTATGTAGTTTCAGGTTCTGTATTTTCATTTCTATATTTCAATATTCATCCATTAATAAGTAAAATATGTGATATCCATCATGTTTAAAGATTCCATTAAAATGCTTAAAAAGCCATTACAGCTGGATTAAAACTTAAAAGGATACCAACATCGTTCGACTTTATGTAGGAACCATTTGTCTTTTGATATCCAAATTACTTACAAAGAAAGTTTTGACATGAAGCCATAAATACTGAAGGATAGTTAACAAAACTTTACAGATGGATCAATCACTTCCTTAGCTCTCAGATTAATTATATTACTTTAATCTGCAATATTCTGTTAACTATCGTTTAAATGTTTAGATTAGAAAACGATCCTTCAATATTTATGGGTTCATGTCAAAAGACAAATTTATGTCTGCTGCACAACGTCAAACAGTGTTGGTATACTGAAACAACTTACTAAAATTCAGCAATCCAGCCATTCCCCCAGTCTCTTTAGTTTCTACATCATTCCCTGAAGAAATGTAATTATTTTATTCTATTGTAAGGTTGTAATTTTATACATCTAAAATATATAACCACAGTAATATCAATTTCATCTACCATTAATTAGTATCTTGTATCCCCTAATAGTATGTCATCCAGTTTTTATATAGAAGATGATATATATATATATAGAATAGATAGATAGAAATTGATATTTCCCAACAAATAATTGGATTTTATTCGTAGATATATAGGGATGATTTGAAGCTCAGCAGTCGTCTAAACTTTTATTACAGTATTATATTGTAATTTGATTTCTGCCAGAAGACTTATGTGTCATTAACAAAGAGAAAAGATAAGAAAATCTTAACGCAGGTGATGTTACCAAATAGAACATCATGGGAAAGCTAGTAAGGTTAATTATCATACAGAGAATCATCATGTTTTCGACATATTAAGTAACTTGCTACCTCCGCATGTAACAAGCTTATACTTGTAGGTTTCTATAATGTGAGAGATAGTATCTTCATCTCTTTATATTAATAATCGTGCAGGTGGCCTGCAAAATGCAGTTGAGAACACCAAAGAAGTTACAGCTTCAATCAGAACGTCCTACCCGACTGCCAGTTTATTTTGATCTCCTGATTTCACTCCCATTCTCCTTATTTTATACTCAGTCTCTTGATTTTACTTGAAAAATCCTGATTTTACACTTTACACCCAAAATACTTATTTTACACCCAAAATCAATTTTTTGCTCAAAACTCCTGAATTTTCAGTATTAAAAATGATTTATAAAGATGACTTTTGATGCGCTACCTATGATACCAGATCTATCATTATTATTAAGATATCGTATTGTTGTTCCGCAGCCAGTGAAACAATGTTTTTAGCCTTAAATTATTCTGTCAAACACAGAATACAGTTGTTTTGGCAACAGTGGATTAGACATTTTGAACCAACTTTAGTTGCCAGAAACGAGTGGATTCATTCAGAAGTTGATGATTTGGGGTATTTTGTAAGACAGTTGTTTTGTTAGAGCTTTATGCAAACTGGTGCTTTTGCTGGAAGTATAGCAAAGTGCAGATGGTTTTATCAGAGAGTAAAATAAAAACTGCTACTGGTTACAAACTTTCTTTTGTAACGACCAGTGAGGCATCATGTGCCACTCACAAACCAATGAGATTCACCGTAGCAGGCAGAACTGTTGTGAACATTGATTGAGTGATGGAGATGGTCGACTTTCACACAAATTTTGAGATCTGTATATCGTCATTATTCAATTAATGATTTCAATTTTCATCTGGATTTATTATGCTGTCACGCATTGGACTTTATGTTCCAGAGTTACACCCCCCCCCCCCCCCTTTGCAAATCATTGTTTTCATGAGAGATAGAACTCTGTCAATATTCAGCCTCCATGACCTTCTGTCCTGGGAGGTTTACAGATTTGATAGGAGAACCATATCGTGCCAAACAGTGCTCACTCTGGGTTCCATTTTTTTTCTGCCAATTTTTCATTTTAATTTATTAGCCAGATATTTTTTCCGCCAAAATAAAATAACTATTAATATTTTTTTCAGGAATTTTATTTACATAAATACATACAATATACATCTTAAAATTTACAAAATTCTTCTCTGCTTTGCAGAAGCCCATTTTTTGAATAAAAATAAAATAAAAAACACATTTAATTGACTATCATAGAAAACTTAAATTCCATTTAATAAAAATTAAACAAATTCAAATACTAAATTAGCATACAATTCATATTGTATCAGTAAGTTATTCATAAATAATCGTGATCAAAACACACACACGTACTTACCTTTATTTGAAAGATGAGCAGTAATACATTCTTTTTAAAAAAAACACTACAACCAGTTGTGAATGAATTTGTGACCTTAGCTGATTCAAAGGTTAAACAAAACATTTTTTTGGTAGCTGCATCATACCTTAACCAAGGATTTGAAAATTTCCATTCATCCCTGAAAGATCTACCTTTTCCAAATGCACTTAATATTTTACGTTTTTCGAAATTTTTCTCTGCAGTGGTCTTTTGGGGTATCAGTTCAACTTCTAGGGCTGCAATATCATCAGATGGACGAGAGCTTATCATGTCAGTATCATCTGTAGTCTTCGGGCATTTTGGTGGTGGAATATTAAAAAAATCTGACATTTGATAATAACTGGCTTTCGACAGTCCCAAGATTATATACGCATTTATAAACTGTAACAACATATCTGGCTTCATTTATTAATGATATTGTCAATTCCGGTATGAAATAGATCAAACAACAGTCATAATCCAAGTGAGTATTGAATATATTGAAACTATCAACAAATCAACCGATTCATATTTGAAAACACATAATTAAATCTTTTGTCTCTTAATTAATTTATTACTACTCTTACTGTAAATACTTATCAACACTAATCCCAGATTGATCAAGAGACAAAAGATAGGGCTATTATTGATACCTAATTGATTGTTGATTGACTCAACGAAGGCGCGATCCACGGTACACTGTTTAGTTTGGTATGTAGGTGCCGAAATCAAAGCTTTGTGCAAATAATTTTTTTATTTCCAGATAAAAAAGAATCGCCATACGGGAAAAAAATATCGCCAAAAATTTCGCCAAATTGAATATTCTATCGCCAAAATAATATTTTAACTGCAATTGGCGAAAATGGCGATCGACAGCGTGAGCGCTGGTGCCAAATGTGACTGTATGTAATCATCAAAAGTGCCATCAACCTGCTAATTAGTTACTTAGCAGTGTTTTATTTTGTATGGTGTCCTTCAGATCATTCTTCAAAACTATTGTCAATTAGCCATTGCTTCTTGTCAACATTTCATCCTCCATTAAAAGTAAACAGCCATTGTCTTAGTTAGCCAGAGTACCTAAATTGTCATCTCAGTCTTACCAACCGACAGGCAATAAACTATGTGGACTGCAGTCCTTCACGCTCCTGCTCCTCTCAACGCACCTCGACTTTCCTTCGAAGGAGTCATTAAAGACTCCTGCAAAGTAGCTAAATCGCTCTCCTAAATATTGAGATTAATAAACTACTTTCAGTTTTTGTATACTTTTAAACTGGATACATTCAGGTACCAGGAGCTTTTTATGGCTCCCGCACAATTTTATAAACCTGAAGGACTGGGACTGCACACAGATATATCTGCTGTGGGTCTCTATGATTTATATCCTGGTAACCTGTCTTGGTACTTTAATTGCCATTTAAGAATATAGTATCAATATTTATATTGTAAAAACAATTGAAAATACATTAATGACTATTAACTTGAACATCCTCACAGTTTGTAATTTTTCCACTTCCTCTAATGTGTTGCTACCAGCTGTGGAGTTAATGTAAAGAGTCTGTGGAGTTAATGTAAAGAGTTATAAGTAGGGTCGGGTTTGTCCTAATAACAATCTTCTCGCTAATTATGAAATCGATATAATTAGTACGTTATAGGAAGTACCGCAACAATTTGAATATTGTGAAAATAATGTTTCATAATCCAAGAGGAAGTCCTGGTGTTCGTCCTGTTTCCTCCCACTGCTAAAGACCCCTACATGTAAGAAATTTGGTGAAATAAAATTGAGCCATATTTTAGTTCTGAAATGATCTAGTTTGTGTCGAGTGAACATTAAACCCCATTTCTCTCTATCTACTTTGTTCTGGAGCTTCATATTTCTCATTCAAAGGGTCCCATGATCTGATGATTTTGATGTAGACCAGTCCCCAAATTCACAAAGCATTCTCAGACTAAAGCTAAGAATTTACTCAAAATTGTTTGCCTTATATTGTAACTAAAAAAATAACCCTTTATATAACTTTTGTTGTTTTAATGTATCAAATACCCTAATAAGAAACAATGTGCAAAGTTTTGTGTTACTGGATCTAAGATATTTCTAAGTAATTGAAAGTTGAGTAAATTTTTAACTTCAAGTCTGAGAATGCTTTGTGAATTTGGGGTCTGATAAAATAACAGAACGAACAATGGTTGTAAAGTTTTAAAGCTGTATATATGTCAGATAGCAATAAATATGTACATGTATCATTAATAATATTTATGATATATATGTTAATTTGAGATCAGTAATAAAAACAATAAACAGACATTAACCATACAGTTCGTTACAATTTCATATGAATATGCATATTTCCCAAGCAATGGTAACCAGCAGTATCAGTTCATTGATTGAATTGGTCTGCTAGGCTTTGCTTGCAGACTAATTGAAATAGTAGAAACATTTCAAAAATTTCTTTGCATTTCTTTTAGATCTTAACCTACCATACAATTTTCAGTTGGGCGTTAGGTTGATCAGTAATTATACATTGTTCTATCCTATTTTAATGTTATTGTAGACACTGAACACAGTCAGAAACACCACTTTCCACCATCTTCATTAGCCTACAGTCAGTGCAGAGAAGTTGGATGTTAAAACCCATTCACATTTATTTGACAACTTTTCCATAGTAAATGTAGCAATGATTGATGAGCCGATAAACCATTGCTTGAGGAATATGAATGATATGCATACCAAAAACCATGCCTGGGAAAAATTTTGTATATAAGTTCACAGTTGTTCATTACGCAATCAATAGACTTTCATATTACAACAATTCTGATGGCTCACCTTATTTTCGATCTTAATCATGTTTGGGTTTTTTTTCAAAGATTTACTGCATAATAAGTTATTGTGTCTTACTTTTTAAAGGCACGTGTTACAGGTCAAGATAAAACAAGAAAATTATACAAGCAAGGAAAAGAATAATAAAAATTTGACTACCGATACTCAAGTTAATTACAATATATACAGTTTATTCTCTATAGTAATATAACAAATTAAGTAACGACTTACAGTATAGGTGTATATATTATTTATAAATCAGCAAAGGTGTCTTGGGGAGCAAGGTGCTGGCTTTCTAACCAGGACTCCAGGAGATTTCTGGTTTTGCTATGAGTGTTGGCCAAGAAAGTTGCTCAGTGCTAGGGATATTCCTGTGTTCTGCAGGATGGGCTGTCAGAGTACAATATCTACATGCAGTTGTTCTGATGTTTTGAAAATCTGAGGTCTTGTGTACCAATGACAATTGGAATTGGAATTGCTGTCCTGGCATAATTTCCCTCACTATATTGTGTATGCCCTTGAGAACTGTATGACAGTAAATCCCATTACATTTCATATTAATCAACAGTATTTTTATATACATGTAACATCACACCTTTCAAACATGGTTGGTAATCAGTGTCCTTGTTAACATAGCTGCGATATAATTATCTGATATCATTTGTGTTTGAAAACATGAGCATACTTGTGGAAAGGGCGGCACCATAACATGTTTATAATAAACCCCTGATTGATCCATATAAATTGGCTTTGTGTGTTTTAATGATAGATGTTTGTGTGGCAACTAGTCCATTTTTTAAACAAAAATGTAATAGGTGATTTCAACCTCAGCTTTGGTCTTCAACCACAGTTTTTAATGAATGATGTCTGGCAAATGGGACATTTTTTTTTAAAAAAATATAGTAGTGGGTCGTCTTATAATTTCAACCACAGTTTTGGTCTTCAGGGTGTATTAATTACTAATTCATTATTTTCCAGGATAAAGTCCCATGTATAAGCAATGCTATATTTTAAATGATTATGATATTTCAAGTGATTGTCTATTATACGATGTAATATACATCCTTGCAAAAACATAGTCTCTATCATCCAAACAAATATTCTACGAATATTAGTCTGGATGGGTCCTCAAAATTTGACGGAAAGCAGGTCATTGTCTGGATTATCAAGTCATTTAAGTTATCAAAACATTTCGCTTGTCAACAGTGATACACTCTAAAATTTTGTTTGTAAAGGTTTTAATTGAAATGGTAATTTTCTCTCATCATGAATCAGACGTATGGCTTCTCACAATCTTCTTAATTCTTGATCGCGATTCATGCTTTATTCCTCGTATCTATTTGTTTCTAATGATAGATGTGCCAAGTGAATTGTGGGATATATTTCAGACTCGCTTTATAGAATCTAGCAAAATCAGCCCGGCTTCATAAGATCTAGCACTCTGCCGAGACTTTAACCAAAAGGTTCCATTCCCATGCGTAACAGGGAGTTTGTTTTTTTATGTGGTAGATTATCCAGTAATTTTCATCAGTAATTGAGAACCGACCCAGACCCTCCGTACGTTGAAGACTAGGGGGTTCTGGGTGACAGAGACTAGCAAAAACAGAGGTTTTTAATACCTATGTTATTTCTATTGGGAATCACCTCATGATAACACTGATCTGATTGCACCTGTGGTTTCCACAGACTGCCATTATTATGCAAATTTGTTAAACATTATCATATTTATCTCAACTTCCTTATCTGGTATCTCTATAGACAATTAAAACACAAATCAGCAATTTCCTTGATTTTGATTGGCTGAAATTGATCATAGAGCATCTTTTGTCTTAAAGTTCAACATAAGCGTCTGTGATCCTAATAATCTCAGTACATTTCTATTGCACAGTAAACATCTAAATTAGAAACAGTAATTAAATGTTCATCTCCTAATTAAGCTAAGAACATCATACTTTTCCATTTATCTATAATTATAAGTACCATCAAGAAATGAATTGAAATGTGGTTTTCTACATTAATAGGATTAATGATGACAGGCATTATGCAGGGGGCGAGATGAGAGAATTTTGACCAGACAGCATCATTTTTGCTTACTCTTTGAACAGCGTATTCAAACTGTCCAGAGTCCTTTTACATACCCACCAACAATTATGTGGGTCAACCACTTACAAGGGAAAAACATGCTGGGAAATCCTGAAGAAGTTTCTTGACCAACAAAGATTTACTTGTAGTTAGCCAGCGCCATCACTCACTGCTCCATCTTGGATCCCATCAATAGCTATAGGTTGAATTATAATAGGTCTAGACAAGTCTAATATGGCTGTTTTTGTAAGGATGAGTGGTAATTAATTTATCATTAAACAAGCCTTTGATATGAAAATCATCAATTTGGTTTGTCATTATTTTACTTTGACAAATTGTTTTAGTTCAAAACAAGATAATGAATTAATTCCATGAAACATGTTTTTAATATGTATAGAAGATATATATCACAGCATATTTTATTAATAGAATTCATATAGACACTACTGACAACTACACAATAACAATAGCTCTATTTACAACAATACTATTTACAAGAATAACAGGAGATTTCTATTTACAAGAATAACAGGAGAACTTCTTTTTACAGCAATAACAGTAGAACTTCTATTTACAAGTCTTTTGTAAGGGTGTAAAGTAATTTATCATAAAAAAACCTGATTGATATGCAATATGAAATATATGCCAATATAGTTTGTCATTTTACGAGGACAAATTGATTCAATAAAGGAAATTAATGGATTAATTCCATGAAAGATGTTCTTAATATTAATATATCACAGAATACTTTGTCAATCAATAGAATTTAATATAGAAACAGAGACAGCAGACTTATACAACAATAACACCCAGTCTATTTACAATAATAATACCTGTACTGCATTATACAACAATGTGTCATTGAATTATGCAATCAGTATTTAAATCTATTTTATGAGCCTATTTATAGAATATTTTAATTTCAAATGATTTAATTTGCAATGAATAACAATGTGTGCTAGAAACATAATTTCTCGTGGAAAAAAAGGTTTGCATTATACATGTACACAACATCTTTTTAACAAGATTGTTATAGATTTTCATTTACAAATAATTTCTTTGGCAATAAATAACAATCTGTGCTAGGCACACAATTCCTTATCAAAGAAAAGGTGTTAATATATTAACACTTTTTAAACAAGATTCTTAAAATCATTAATTGTGTCATACACTCTATCACAAAGTTATAAATGACTAGATTTGTAATGGGAAGTAATAAATAAGCTGTCTTCTGCACGATCCCTTCACTTCCATCATATTGTATTCCTTATTTATTTGTTATTACTTGCCTAAGCTATGGATTTAATGTAACTAAAGGATTTTAACACTTCCTAGTATTAAGCTTTCAGTGAAAGTAAAATTTCATTTCAAAACATTTTTAAAAGTTCTTTTTAGCTTTAGATGAGACAAAGTTGATCATATAAGCCTGGACAGCTTAGCTTAAAGAAATATAGGGCATGTATTCTAACATATCTATTTTTTAAATTTGTTTTACAGTTTAAAAGCTTTACAAGAAAGATTGAGAGATTAGGTCATTTTCAAACTATCGGGCATGGTTAATCAATAATTCACTTGTATACCATGCTGCCAGAGTCTTTATCAAAGGAAGGATAACCACATACAACTTACAGGCCTGGGACAGAAACCAAAACTCTTCACTCAGTGACAGACCTTGTGATCTAAAGTACAATTGTTAAAAAGAGCTTTAAGAATTGTTTTCAAGATTCCAGTTAATGTACATTAAGACCATGAAGGAGCATAAATTAATTTAGTTTGGCCTTAGCTCTAAAATACACAAATTATTCTCCTAATTCAGTGGTTGCGACCCCATTTCAGAAACCATCATCTGATCCTGATCCTTTGAAGTCCAAGAACAAGGGGGGGGGGGAATGGCTGAATTGTTAGCATGTGCACGTTGTATCATAAAGCCTGTTATTGAGTCAACTGGCATGGTTTCAAATTCCTGGTTGTACATGACAAGGAATAGGGTCACCTGTGCATGTTCAACCTCATGGGTTTTTTCTGGCTCCTCCAGTTTCCTCCCACTGCTAAAGACCCCTACACGCAAGCAATTATTGAAATAATATCAAACTATATGTTAGTCCCGAAATGACCTAGTTTGTGTTGAGTCAACCTTACCCCTCTCTCTCTCTCTCTTTCTCTCTCTCTCTCCAAGAACAAAGTCATCTTTTGCTATGAATATGAAACATCATCCATTACAGATCAAATTGTCGTAATGATAGACTGAGGAAACAAATTGTGAACATGGGAAGAGAGGAAAGACAATTGGCAATGTGGCAAGAGGGGTGTATAGATCAGAGATTTATTTGCTTTTCATGAAAACATAGCATTTCTTCAAAAGTTTCAGAGCAGTTTGCTGCAACCCCCAGGATAAGTGTTCCTGAGGTTGCTACCCAGAGGTTTGAAACACAGGTTCTAATTCATAAAAATCTGCTATATTGTCATTTATAATTAGATTCTCGTGGAAGAGAAATTTAGTTTTTCAACCAGCTTGCCCTTTCTGGCCTTGGCAAAGACCATCTTGATGATGCCATCTATATACCCTTCAAGTGGCTTTGGATTTTGAACATTTATCTCTCATGTGTCTATGGAGTTGAAATTAACATCAGTTATTAACTTATCATGGGATTTTAGATATTTTTGTTCAAAAAATGATCAAGTTATGTAAATCTTAAGAGATAATGCAACAAACTCAAAAAATGTAAGATTAGATAATCCACAGAGATCTAATTACTTGGAAAAGCACTGGTATTAAATCTGAAGTTCCAGGAACAAATAGGTTGTGCACTTTGTCAAACATCACTGAAACTTAACTATATATTGTATCAATGGAATATGACAGTCAAGTCAGAAATCCGATTCTTTTAACCACACCAATGTCAAAATAATCCAATTAGATGATGATCATATCCACATTATTTGGTTATTTTGAACAGTTTTTTAATCTCATTTCTGAATTGTTTATTCATGAAGGAATAGATAACAGGATTGGAGGCGCTGTGGATGAAATAGAAGTAAAAGAGAAATATATTGTTGTGTATAGGGCTATGTGTGATAACGAACGTTGGTAGATAACTAACGATGTAGATAATTGTTACAATACACAACACTTTAGCTGTTTTAATGTGAGCTTTCTTCTGACGATGATTCTTTTCCTGATAGTCGGCACTGGATTTGTTTTTGACCTTTTTGGCTGGCTTTTTGATTGTCTTAACGTTTTTATTCTTGCTGCACGATTCTGGCGTCAGTTGTTCAATTGCTGTGTATTCTCGATCTTGATTCTCTGTAATGGTTGTCTCTTGGTTCCGTATGGGTGTCACATTTACTAAAAAGACGTTATTTTTGTTCTCGAATAGTTTGCTCGCGTCCCCATCATGACAACCAAAAAAGCGTTTGAACCTCTCAAATCTGTGGAATTTAATTCTTGGGTGCTTGTGACCAACTACATTTCCCAAGGGATCTCGGATCTCTTCTGTACAAGATTTGTCTTGTTTATTCTTTTTTTGATTGGGAATAATTTTATTCTTACGAACCCCGTTCCATTTCTTGCTCTGTTTGTAAACTTTCAGGAAAATGAAAACATATAGAGTGGTTAGGATGATTATGATCAACACGAATAAAGATGTTAGGAATTTCCAATAATTATCTAATGTTTGTTTATCAATTATTAAAAAGTTTGGTTGACACAATCCATGGTATTCATAGTTGTAAACGCCGACAGCCAACATGGGTGGTATTCCTAATATGAAACCAATAACAATAGCAGCCACAACAAACAAGCGAGACCAAAACGTGGAAATGGGACCTTCAAATGCCTTACATATCAGAAAGTAACGATCGAAAGCAATGGCTACAAGGATTAAGGCAGATATAGGAATGGTGGCCATTTGAAACATTTCCCATAGCTTACAGACGATATCAATACGAAATGGTATATACCACTCCCTCAATAAAACACCAGGAATATTAATCAAATTTATCAACAAATCAACCACAGCTAAAGTTAGAATTAAATATGTCGAATTATGTTTTACGAAACTTCTCGCGAACACAACCACAACCAAAATATTACCAATTGTTCCGATGAGAAATAAGATTCCCAATGCTACAGTCAGGATAATAACGTTAGGATAGTTTCGCATATGTGCATAAAGAGCTTCCAGATCCAGCCCAATTGGTTCATAATCCGTTAAGTTTCCATTATAGTCTCCCATTTTAAGAAAGTTCAGTTTGCACAGCTGACTTGAGAGTGATGTCTGATTGTCATTTGATTTTAGAATTATCACAGAATATTCCCTGTATAACTCTGTCGTCACTTCACTTTGATATCAGTTGGTGCTGGATCTGAAAAAGAAAAACGAAATAAGATTTAAAAGATGTGTTAATCTTATCTGACAGAACATTTGAGATTTGGAAATACATTTATGAAAAAGTATAAGGTTATCCGTTATTTATGTCAGGAATAGCAAATGTGCGCAATTGCTAATGGCAGTTGGAATGAAGCAAATAATATAATAGTTTCTTGTTTGTTTTGTTGTATAATCTCTATTATTATAAAACTTCTGCTTATTTATTGTATTGCTCCTGCGAGACTGGTGTTTGACAATTTCATTATGTTGAACCTTTAAATCGTTAACGGAAATTAATGAAAGCCGATTGATGTACTGTTCTGAATATGACATATTAGTTTGATCATACAGGTACTGGGTAGATTATTGATCACTTAATCTATCAATATTGAATGAATTTTGATATCTTATCAGTATTAATCAATATTCTAAATTGTATATCTTGATCTTTTAATAGATTTTTGCTTGCTGTTTTTTTGGTATAGCTGGATTAAAAGCGATATCTTTTATGCTAGAGCCAATTCTGTCTGTTGTAGGTCTTTCTTTAGGTCTGAAAAGTTGTCTAAATTATTAATTAGACATTAACTTATCCATACCATATTCAACTCTTGTGCCATTGCTAGCCTGCGATATTTAGCAAATTTGAATACATTTTTTGAAAAATAATTAAATGGATAATAGAGTTTTGTTTTTTATCGTACCAACTTTAGTAATGCTGATCGAGACTAGCCTAAAATTCAAAAACTAATATTTTCAGCATATTCTATTTACATTATCTATTTTGTACATATATTATAGCGAGGACAGTCAACTCTTTATCTAATCTTCCATAATGTCTCTTTAAGAAGATAAAATTGAATTGTTGAATTGAAGCAGAAAAATCTTCTATAAAGAGTATTATCTAATAAACTGTTGTCTGTACAAGTGCTTCATAAGATGCTGGTGGGTGTTTAAATGAATAAACTGCATTTGATTTGACAAAAAATAAAGATTTAAATTGAGTTAATCTGATATTATTTAAATAAGTAATTGAACTAGCATGATATTTATAATAATATTATTATTTCAATAGAAATAACAGAAGTTTGTCTGTAATTCAGATTATGATTTTATCTTCTTTTTTTTATTCATAATGTTCAAGCTTTATCTCAACATCAATGATAATGATGTTATTTTTTCAGTAGGTGAACAGAAGTTAGTCTGTTGTACAAATTTTAATTCCGTCTTTTTTTTAAAAAATCATTTTATTTCAGCATCAATAGACGCAAAAAAAAAAATTTTATAGGACCACACAGGCACTTCCATTCATTTCCGACTGATGTTAATAATAGTAATAATTTAATGTTTGAGACAGTTTTCAAGGAGCAGAGAAAATTCCCAATAGTAGGAAGTGATCTGACAAGATTCTTTTTAAATGTGCCCTACAGTAGAGACAAACTAATTGTAATAGTGTTTAATGTTTGGAGACAGTATGCAACATGAAAGGAAAATGTATCGGAATCCTCAATAGTAGGAAGTCATTAAACAAGATTTATTTTAAATGTTTCCCAGTTAGACATAGGCGCCAGTTAAGATGAATTTGTTTCACACGTAGGTGTCAATAGTTGCAAGTTGGTCTTTCATGAAAAACAGCACCCATTAATGTTAACAGTTTAAAAGCAGAGTAATAAATTCTTTTAATCATGGCTATTTTATTTTTTACCTCAAGTACGGTATCAGCTGATACAGTTATTATTAATCTGTTCCTATACCCGTATTTCTTAAATCCTTGGAAATATTTTGGTAATCAAAAGTCAATCATTTCTTAATGAATTGCCGGAAAATAACTTGAAAATTTAAAGTGCAACTTAAAGGAGCTAAACCTCTTACTCAATATCTTCCACAATATTCAAAATTAAAAATGCAATTAGAATTCAGTAGATTCCATTTCAATCAATTTCATGTTGTTATCTTGCTGTGATTTGTGATTCTAATTCAATATTTGAGACACAATGAACATTTTATAATCAGTATACAAGTCATGTATTCTATGGTTTTGCACGCCATTTGAAAAACATATCCTACAAGTCTTTGCAGAAGTAATCACTGATGGCTGATTCACAACTGACAATTTAAATTAAATAATAAAAAAAAATGTGTTGAATGGACTAAGCAGGCTTAAATGATTTTCATCCAGTTTGGACTGTTCACTTATTCTGTCAAACAAAATTAATTAGAAATTACAATAATTTTTTAAATTGAATATAAATCACTTCATATACATTTATATTAGATTTTTAGACCAATTTTGGTGTATTTAAAAGGTTCAAAAGAATAGAGGTATAAGCCCTTTAACATATATAGATCTAAAAGAAAGCTTTCTTTGATTAACTGCATCAGTAAAAGCCAGATATTTCATTATAAAAGCTGTTTTAAGATGACCTCATACATATATCATTCCTTAATGTAGAGAATTCCCTTATAATGAATGATGATATTTGTAGATACTAATAGTATTATTAGTCTTTATCCACTGTGGTCATGCAATAAGAACATTCTGTCTCTGGTTTTGGTTTATAATTTGGTCTTTAGAATGATCTGATTAATTTCAGAATATACAATTTTGATGTGTTTTTTCTTCATCGATCTAAGAATGTTACCAAGTTAGTTAAACCAGGGCATCTGGGGCCTATAAATAATAGTACTTTATGTGATCTGTTCTGATAAAAAAATAGTGTACTTTTATTCATATTTTGTGCCATAATACTTTACAGCTTCAAGCCCTCTGGACGTTATCTGGCATTATAAAGTCCTGGTATAGACTGGTATTCTAAATGATAAATACCTCTGTCTAGTGAATTAAAAAAATCAATCTCCTCATTCTTATAGTTAAACTCTAATTATTGACCAAACCTCTCAGTTGTCTATACTGGAAGAGTGATTTTTGAATTTTGAAAATTAAGGATTGCAATTTTAGCTTACCTACATCATACAGATTTTCTATGTTTATTGTTTACACAATAATATCAATTTCTAATTCGACAATTGACAAAGTTTTCCTTGTCTACTTGTCATCTTGTCTATTACTCCATTTTCCATTATAAATGATATAAAGAACTACTGATATTTTGATTGGTACATGATCAGATGAGAAGGAATATTAATTATTATCAAAAATTAATTTCATTTGAATCTGGCACATATACACTCTCGATGTATTGGATTTTGAAAATTAGGCTTTGTTGATGTTGAAAGAATAATTGCTGATATTTGTTTGGTAAGGAATAAGCCTTCCATAAAGTAGCAAAGATTCTAATCAAAACTGAGATTAATCTAGGTAGAAGGGGAATTTTGCTCATCTCCGGGTAGATCAAGAGAGTGCTTCAAGATAATTACACCTGTTTCAGTCATTTGGATTCTGATATTGTCTGGCTATGCAACTGAGTCAATTATTTCCTCAAGAGAGGACAAATTAAGTGATGTGTGAATTTAAGTCATAATGAAATAGAATATTTTTCTCGGTACTACTTGAAATCATAGAATGCATGAAATTGATGTCCATAATTACAAACCTGTAAGAAAAGTCAGCTGACTTAAGTTAAACAATTAAAGGTACCTGGTAATTTTTAAACAATTAAAGGTACCTGGTAATTTTCAAAGAATATACAGCTTATTTTTGTATTTGACACATATTTTTATACATTTTTAAATTTGGACTGATGATCAAAATGAAATATTCTATAATTTGTTATCTCAAATTGAGGATTGTCTGTCCTGATTCGAAACCATTTAAAATATAACCCGGATGAATGTAGTTCAATTACCCAAGAATACTGTTTGATTAAAAGATATCGACCAGTGTTGGCAAAGTCTTGCCTTATGATGATTACAAGGATCCTTCAAAAGACTTTAAAGTCTTTTTAGTTAGTTATACATGTATCCATTTTGGTTTCCCAGACAAATGACATTTCCCTTTTTGAACTGAATATCTTCCAATAACTATAATGGGAGGTGAATTGCGGAAATTGAGAAAATAATAAAGCGGGAAGAAAAGAATTTTACCTGTGTTTATTTTTTGTTTTATTTTTAAATAAGATTTAAGAAGCTGGATATATTAAACTTTATTTTTAAAAAATGTAATATCTGACAAGGAAGTTTCAGATGGAACATTCTGACATTTGTTTTTTTTTTAATTATCTGTTACCCAAGACTTAAATCACAGTATTGATTTAAGCTTCTCATACTTATAGAGCTTTAAAGTGTATTTCTGTATCATTATATTATATCAATTTAAATTTATTATATATAGTAACAATTAAAGACTGATCATCAAATAGATAATTCCCTGTTTGATTCTTTAAAATCCATTGTTTATTAATTGACAGAGACATGAAGATCAACTTTGTGTGCGTGATTTTCTTTAAACGGATTACAAATACATTATCAAAATTACTAAAACTATTTAGAAAAGCAAAATATAATAAATCATGTAGACATGTCAATGCTATAATATGATTATTAATCATAAGAGTAATTTTGTTAGAAGAATCAATTTATGAGAATTGTCCATGTGATTTTGTCACAAAATTAGTTTGAAAGTTCAAAGACATTTTCATGTAATAAATTATTTAACATAAAGAGACTTGGGAATATACCGCTTCATTATCACTTACTACTATTTTACAATGACTTAATAGTAATGGTTTCTCTAATACTTTTTATCATTCTTGATAGAAATGGTGGAATTGCCACAAAACCAAGGATTAACTTGCTTAACATAGATTTATCCCTCTGCCCTGAATTTCTGTAGCTTTTGCTGGATTTATGGGATAAGGAAGATGTATTGTTGCTATGTAAGTCTGATAAAACAGTTAATGGTACAAGAATACATTTCTTCCAGAACCCATGCTGTTGATTGTGGTGTAGCTGATTAAGATTTATGGAAGTGTCTCGGAAACCTTTTAGTTCAAATGTTAACATCTTAGTTTTTTATTACAAGATTATCTGTAAAAGAATTAGATGTTTCAAAATGGCCAAATGCTTTCAGTTGTTTTTAGTGAACCACTTCTTGAATGCTGGTTTTCTGTTGCTTCAGTTTGCTCTTAATAGTTGTTGAGGTTATTATATTTTTAAAGAGATCCTTCCAGCACACACGCCTATCCAAAAACTAAAAAGATTTTAGTCGATAAGATGCCTAAGCCAACCGATGGCCAAGAGAGTTGGTTATGGGCTTGACTTGTGAATAAACAGTGGGTTTATTTGATAATATGTGACCCGTGACAGCAAAATGAACCTGAAGTCGCAATTAATTGTTTTTGATGATAATATGTTTACAAAAAAAAATCAGTTTGCTTTATTGGTCATATGTGACCATCCGCTACAAAACCAGTCACATGTTTCAATTTTTAAAAACTGTGATTTAATGCTTGTCTTAAAGGGGACTAAAATTGCTTCCTGTTGATATATAAAATATGCAAATCACAAAAAAATTGGCTGAGTTATGGCCATCTGAAGTTTCCATAGACGTGGTGCTGCCAAATACAAAATAATGAGAAATTTGCATTTTAAAACAGCCAAAATGAATCCAATAGGAACACATATCTATTGCATACATCAAAATGAATTTTTGCGCATATAATAATGTGTTGTGTACCAATATTTGTACAAAATTTTATCAACATATTTCTTTGGTAACATTTTTATTATTATTATCTTATTTTTATTTTTTTTTTGGAGGGGGGGGGCTGAAATTTACGTAAAATCAATATTTCTTCGAATTGGCTTTGTTATGGCTACAAATGCCTGGTTCCACATCTTAAATGTGAATTTTGCCACAAAAAATCATTTTGCCCAACTTAATTTGCTTTGTTTAAGTGATAATGTTTCTAGAGTCCCCGAAATAAAATTATTTTTGCCCTTTACCATGGTAACAGTTTTACAAATAATTGGTTTTACATCAAATTCGAAACCCCTCTTATTAGAATAGAAATATTACCACATGGCTCATTTTCACACAATCTTATGCAGTGACATTGAATTAAACAATCACAATAACAACTCTTTTTTTTTTTTAACTTTCTAAAATACCTGGAATCACATGTTTTATTTTAGTTATGTTCACAAAAACTGAGTCCCATATTAACAAAAGTTTGACACATTAAAATATTGGTTTTATTCATCAAAACAAATTAGCTTAGGTTTGTGTGTGATATCTAAAAACTATAAAGTACTGATTTTGGCTGGTTACCATGGCAACATTTTTCAAAAAAACGAATTTTAATCATATTCAAACCCACTTTATTTGATTGAAGTCCTGGAACGACACATATGAATTTCACCTGATTATAATTTTTCTTTTCTACAATGATTTACAAAAACTAGCAGAGTTACAGCATTTACGGTTCTTTTTTTTTCACAGAATTCACAAAATACCCATTTTTATGCATTTTTTATTATATTTTCGCAAACACTTTCGAATTAATGAAAAATAGATGCTTTTTTAAGCGTTTAGTACTAAATAAAATTTTTCGGTAGTTTTGACCCAAATAATGTATTTTGCCATGTATATAGAAATAGAGTCGTGGAACATGCGACTGATTTTGTGCTGGAGGGTAACATATCTAAACTTTTAACTTTGTTGGTATTGTAAAGAATGGTTAATTCCGACTCATTTTGCTATCGCTAGTCACATGTTAATTGAATTCAATAAGTTGAGGAATACCACACTACATGACATAAGTTGGCCTGAAGCTTCAACACTATGTTATTGCTTATTGAATTATTGAGTTTTACTTATAGGCTGGTTGGTAATCTATGGTCTCTTAAAAAATATTACACTGTTATGGTTAATTTCATGGATTATTTCAGAAGAAAACGGACCTAGAGTGTACTAAAAAGGTGTTAAAAGCTTTTTAAGGGGATGAGAAAGCTTCCCCATTGGGATTTGCATTTTACAATGTATAATTTGTAGTGATTAAATCAGTACATATATGGTAATCTTGTAAAAGATACAAGACAAATATATTATGCACCTAGAAAAAAAAATAATTGAGAAATAAAACTAACAACTGCTAAAACCAACATGGATTTTAAGAAAGAAAAGGCTAAAGAATCCAGCAGAATTATCAGCTTTATGGTACATATTTACATGGCAATGTTATTCTTGATCCTTCGTCTCTAATTTTTTCTATTAGTTGTCATAGTAGTAAATTTTCTTTTTTGATTAAAATTTGTTTCAACAAGTGTTGAAAATTGAGCCATAATTTATTTTATCTTTCCAAGAATCTTAATACTGATGTAAGTTGTTCTATGAAACTCTCTTGGGAGCTGCCACAGAAACACATTGGTATCAAATTCAAGAATCATTTCCAATGAAAAATATTGAAATTCATGTCCATGGTATATTAACTAAATTATTATGCACGAGTCCATGTATGCTGTCTAGAGAGAAGAATGGTGTTAAACGTTCATTGACACAAGTCAGGTCATTTTGGGACTAACATATGCTCACATACAATCGGGGAATCGAAGCCACGCCAGATGACTCAATGACAGACCCTATGAATATGATACAGAGTGCACATGCTAACCATTCGGCCATTCCCCCTTCTCCCCCACGCTGTCTAAAACACCTGATTCTACTTGTGCAGTGGACACTTGATGACTTCTGGCCAACCCCCGCTTTCATTATTTGATTTGTCTTATGGCTTATAGTGTTGTTTTTTTTTTTTCCTTCTAATACTATTTAATTATGTCTAGAATAAGACATTTGTACTTGTTTAAACCAGTTATATATTTAAAAGACGTGTTGGTGCAATAAGCAGGGATTAAAGAAACAGAAGGTTGTCTGTGCAAAGGTTCTATTTCCATTTCAGATTAGTTATTTTAAGTTGGCCAGATCAATTTGATTAAGTTTTTAAGCTTTTTTAAACCATATATAAATAGATGGTAATAATTTGAGTTTTGGGAAAAATGTCTTTGTTTATCTTCAAAGCTTAAAAATCTTAACTAATTCAACTTTTGAGAAGATGAACCAAGTATTTTTATTTTTAATTCACTTTCCCAAAAAGAAATATGAAGTCATTTTTGGACTAACATATGGTTAATTTTTTTTTCAATAATTTGTATGTTAAGTACAGACGAGGAATCAGAACCACATCACTTGACTCAATGACAGACCTATTAACCATTCGGACTCCACCCAACACCTCTAGATCTTGTTCCTAAATGTGTTCCTTAAGAACAAAAATTAAAATAGTTGTGGCTGTACCAATGTTTAAATAAGGTTAATGATTAAATATTGGATAAGTAATAACTGTAATTAATTGATAAATGCGTTCTTTGGAAATTTTGAGTTAGCAGAGTTTTTTCCTCAGGGTTTTTAAGTAAAAATTCTTTCAGAAATGATTGACTAGAAGTGTCAACTACTTTTATCAACTAGAAAGGTATTTAATCCACCAGGTCAGATACAGTTGAGCAAATCACCTTACACTACAATTTTGATGCCATTGCCTTGAGCTTGTGAAGACGTCAATGTGATTTCCAAGATGATGCTTTACAGACCTTTTGGAAAATGAAATATGACACGAAATCTAATGTAAATGTCAAATTTCCGTCTTACTACAATGAATAATTGGACGGGACTTTTAAATTATTTTCATATTAAGTTAATGGCATCTATTTTTTCAAGAAATGATCCGAGAATCAGGAATGAGTAATCCACCTTGTGGCACTGAAAGGTTTATGATCCTTATTAACAGTACAGTCTTGAAACATACATTCTCATTTTTATCTAGCTTCTAATTATTGATGACAAACCTAGACTTGTTCACGCTATAACTAGTTCAACAAAATTGAATATTGACTAGGGTATAATTTTATGATATCTGTACAGAGTTTTACACATAATTGGTGCCAAATATTCTCAATTTAGTTGGAAATTTTAGGTTGATTTGATAAAGGAGATAATTTGGGTGGCTGGTTTGTGGTGTAATGTGAGTTCTGTAAATCACAAGGGCTGTCATCCATGCAAAGTTGTGAACTCAATCTCACATTTGTACGAGACGATTGTTTCCGTTTTTCTTTTAAGGTTGTCTGCGCTGATATGAGTTAATGAAGCAAAAAATACCAAGCATTATTCCTGCAATGTCCGAGTTTGTATTCAGCGGAGGTTACACTCTCTATTTGGTGGTAAATTGTCCTGGTATTAGTAGAACAAGTATTTTTTGTATTAGTATATTAAACTATGCATGTGTTTGATTTTGATAAAATAGGTATGTTAGTATCTATAACTCTACTTCTATTTGAGTGATGACACCAACATGAAAATACCAAATTGGGACCAGTTAATGCTGCTTCAAAGAAACAATTTTAATATGTCTATTAACAAGAGATTTACAATGCATTAAGCGTAACTTAAAATTCTCAGATATGAAGCATACAGATGGTACCTTATAATATATATGTGTCGCAGTTCCATTGCTCCTAATGATTTGGAATCTGTAAAAGTTTTGTCAACAGTTCAATGAGTTTACAAGAGCAGCTATTCAAAATCAAATATGAAATCATAATGTCTAAAACACCTTTCTACCTACTGAACAAAAACACAATGTACACAACTAATGTCAGTTAAATCTCCATTTGGTATCTTGCAAGACTGTGGGCAAAAGGAATCAAGAAGACAATATAGATTGGAATTAAATCGATCATATCTTATTAAGAAATGCAATTGTTAATGATCTTGATAGTCAAATAACAAATCTTAATGAACTCTCGTATTCCAAATTGTGGTTATACTATATCAAATTAAGTAAAAACAATAATTATCTGTAGTACTGTAAGTAATATAGACTGTCATAGAAAATCTGATACTAGGTATGATCCACTCATTACTATGTTTTAATTCAGTTTCAGTCTCTATGTGGACGCCCTTAATTATTGAAAATATAGTTTCCGTTTCCTTATAATGCAGTGCCTAATATAGAAGTTCATTTGGTGCTTACCAATTAGCAAAATAAAAATCAGTTTCTTATTTATAAGGAAGTTTTTAACTTACAGTTGCTGATACTGCTCTTGTCTCAATCAATGCCATATAGTCCTCAAATTGATTATTTAATGTTTAATCAATTAAACATAATTAAAATATATGTATCAACATTAGAGAATACTCCAGCTTGGATTCAAAGGGTGGCACTGGCTTTTTCATGTCATCTACAGAGGATGCAGGATGTTGATTTATGATTTATTTTCAATTTATCGTATCTTTTTAAATTCCAAACAAAAATAATTGAACCATGTTTGGAGCGGTATTCCTTTTTAACAGAATCCCTTAAACGACGATCATTGGTTTTATTATAATTATGGATCTTGAATTCTTTACAGACATAGTTCAAGTTTAAAACAATAAATCAAATATTTTTATAGAAAAATAAAAAGTTAAATTGAAGAAAAGAATAAACCATTATATTCCTATTAAAGATCACTGTCTGTCACACTCCATATTTATACCCCAGATCCTGGTTTCAGAAAGCATATAGTTAAAAAGTTACTCAACTTTTGATCACTTTTTATGAGAAATATCCTTGATCCAAAAACACAAAATATATTGATGTATTTCAAACATAAAAACAACAAAAATTTAAAAAGGGCTATATAAACAAGAAAAATTTAATATACAGTACCGGTTGATGTATTTCAAACATAAAAACAACAAAAATTTAAAAAGGGCTATATATTTTTGTTAAAATAAGGCGAAAATTCCTAACTTAAATCTGCGAATGTTGTGTGAAACATAGTCCTGGTCTTGAAAAACAATGTGACAGAAAAAGAAGTATTTCAAATGAACAAACTTGTATTGTATGAGTTTTACTTAAAACTATTATTAAAGTAAGCATTTATACTGTACCTTAAACGTCTGTCCTCAATAATTGTTAACCTCAAATAATAATAGTTACGATGAAAAATATTTGATGAACGAAATTCTTTGCCAATTTATAAATAATCAATTTCTGTAATAACTGTACAGATGTCATAGGACAAATATCTCTTCACATATGATATGTTTTTGATCAACAATAGATTTTATGATAGAATGTAGCCAATCAAAACGAGGAAAGGATACAGGCACTTTGTCTTGTCCTATTTAGCTCTATGCTGCCATCAGCCACTGCTGTCAGTGTGTGGTTTCAGCCTCTTTTACACGACTGTGGTTTGTCCACTGATGTTAGCGTTAGAAATCAATGTGAATAATTAACGATAAAATTCTTACATTTCTACCTAAGATTCCACATTATTAATTCAGTACAAAATGAATTAGCAACCTTAACGCTTTAATTCTTATTTAATTACTTTTATTACTTCTATTAGCAATAAATCTTCTCTGATATTATATTTCCATAACTATAAAATTAAAATAAGTTGGCATTATTTTGAGTTAGTTTGAGGTTTAAAAGGTACAGTTTAAATATCTTTATCCAGACATGGATTATTTTAATGGCCTAAAATTTCACTGTACACATTACAATTAGATTCAAATTAGTCTGTCTATCATTAGATATGATACATTATAATTAGAATCAAATTAGTCTGTTTTATCATATAAATAAAATTGAATCTTATCATATCTCAAGATAGTTTAGTAATGCTTAGTGGTGATCTGGACTGTACTTTGACTACTTTTAGCATGATCATTAATGAATATTGTGTGCAATATAAAATAAACTTTATTTATTTTTTTATTATCAACTGTATTTAAAGCAATTCAGAATCTTAATTTACAGGGTAGGTGGGTAAATGGTCTAACATGTGTACTTCGGATCATAAGGTCTGTCATTGAGTCAAGCGGTGCTGTTTCAATACCTGGTTTGTATGTGACAAGGAGTAGGGTTACATGTCCAACCTTGTAGATCTTCTCTCGGGGGTTCTCTGATTTCCTCCAGCAATGAATGTAGACACACAGATAAAAAAAATCTTAGAAATTCACGAATGAAATAAACCATTGTACCACATGTTCTAGATCTATATTAATTTATTGGAAAATCATATCTTTCGTAATATCAAAAATGTTTACTGGTAATATACCAATACCAAGCATACGTTTATGAATCCGGGTTAGGGTGTATGGCCTAGTGGTCTAGAGTGCCGCGCTTCAACCTCTAGCTGGCCGTTCACCTCTGGCTTGTGGCTGTGGTTTCGATCCCTGGTGTGAGCGTATATGTGGCATGGACATAAGGGCGCCTTCCCACTGCTAAAGACCCCTACGCGCATGCGAATTATTGAAATAAAATTAAACCATATGTTAGTCCCAAAATGACCTAGTTTGTGTTGAGTGGACGTAAAGCCCCATCTTTCTCTCTCTCTCTCTCTCTCTCTCCCTTTTTTTGACAGTTATTGCCAATTTATATTTTTCTGACTTCATATTTTTGAAATATATTGTCAATAACTCATAGGTAAAAAAAAAATTTCTTCCTGTTATCATTTATTCATGTGATAACCTTCGAAAATAATACATCTGTTTGTTTGTTAAGGTCAACGAGGTCATAGACTGGCCAAGTCACAGCTCCAGCGATATAATAGGTGACTGATGTTGCACAGAAGCAGTTCCCAAATGAGCCACTTCACACCCATAAGATAATTTTTCACAACGAACTGCAAATACGTAGAATTGAATGACAGTTTTACTGGATATTTAGTTGCCCAAATTAAATAAAAATCTGAACCTATTATCATATAATCACCAATAGTTGCGGTATTCTGGACCTTGTTGATTAGAGTTTACAAGATAATCCACTCAGGATATTGAAATGGCTCTAAGAATTGCAAAAGAAGATAAATTTATAGAGAAAGGATTGCACAGTTGAAATTTAGATTTCATGATAGTAAGGTCATAGAAGGATAGTAAATTGCACAAATGATTGTCATTTCATTACTTCCGATATTTTATTGCTGGTAATTTTCTTCGGCACTTTCAACACCTATTTACCCTGCATCTCTCCAATATACCAATCCAACCACAACAGTATTGTCAATGTAGAAAAATATGTTATCAATATTGGAAATGTTGTGGATAAAATCTCAGTATATAGAATTTAGAGGACTTCATAGCTGAAGAACCTTTAATTAGTAAATACATTGGAAGAGGGTCTTATGTCCACTCAACACAAATTAGGTCATTTTGGGACTAACATGGTTCAGTTATATTTCAAGAATTCTCTTGCTGTTCAGGGTCTTTTAGCAGTTGGAGGAATCTGGCAGACCCAGAGAAAACCCACACCACTGGACAGGCGATCTTACCCCTTGTCATGGGAAACAAAACCATGCCAGTTGGCTTAATGACTGACCTTATGATCTAAGAGGCATGCATTAAACTATTCAGCAAGCCACTCAACCACGCCACACTAATGGAAGCTCGATAAGACCACACATTTGCTTCTTGTTTCTTTTGTGGCAAAACTAATTTGAAACAAAAAATACTTGCCTGATCTTCTCAGGTTTTATGTTCTAATGTGTTTGAAGTTTTAAAGAAAATATTGTTCACAAGACTTGTTTGGCTTTTTACTTTCGAAATCTCAAAAGAACTTAAAATAAAATTATTAAGATATAATAATAGATTGATGAATCATTAACATGTTGTCAAGTTAACTAGATTGGGTTTTTTTGCCCATATTTTCATGTGGACGTATATATTGTCATCGTCTCTGTCTGTGTGTCTGTTTGCATTTGTTTGTAGACACTCTACATGTCACAATTTTAATCCAAGTTTGCGGAAACTTGAAATATAGATTTCTATCCCACAGATCTCAATATTGTCATGTAGCGGACTACAACTTCATAGACTGTAAGAAAAATCATGTTTTTGCTTGTGGACACTCTAGAGATCGCAATTTTGATACAATTTTGATGAAACTTGCAAAATATGTTTTTATCCCAAAGATCCTGATTCATTTTGATAGTGTTGCATATCAGACCATAACATCTTGGATTATGGTCCCTAATTGTATGAAAACTAGCTTAGTACCTTGTTCTCCATCTATCTATTGCAACATGTGTTCGTATCTTGCATGGCAACTGCTTGTTGTAGATTATTCATATTTTTTTAAATTTTTTTTCTTGTCCATATGAATAATAACAAATGTCGCTATCACCCTCCCCAAGGATAAGGTGACAGATATCGTAGTTACTTTATTGAAGTGTTGCCTAATGCTAATACCATCTTTGAAAGGTGGCAGTGGATTTTCATTGACAAATATCTATTTCTGAAAATCTGACAGGTCAGTGTGAGTTTAATTCAGTTTATGATGTACAAGAAAAAAATCCTCGGATTAGGTTCGCACATTGAAAATGCTAGTTCATTGATTTTAATGGAATTGTGTCAGCTAACTGGGAAGAGATACAGATGTATCACTAGTTGTCATGTAGATTATATAACGTCTAGGGCCATAACTGTGTAAAGAAAAAACATAAATTACCACCATGCATTCTTTTATGTGGTGACAAAGATGCGTTCTGTTTGATGTGTAACTGGAAATGGTGTCCCCACCTTTTGAAGAAAGCAAACGACTATTAAAATGAGGCTGTTCGTCCGTCTGCCTGCCTGTCTGTCTGTCTGTAACACCTTTTGAAACAAAATAACTCTCCTTCTAATTGAGGTAGAATATTCAAAATTGGTGCAGATGTCTATTGAGGTAGAATATTCAAAATTGGTGCAGATGTCTATTTGGTGAATACCTTGACAGAGTTTAAATTTTATCATGCTCATTTTCCACTATGTCTAAGTAGACATAAGCAATTTGATTTGTCGAAAATTTGAAACATGATAACCTTGGTTATAATTGGGCAAGAGAGTTAAAAACTCCCATTATTGCATTATAGATTCATTATATCAATAGCTTGACTAAGTTCAATGATGAGTATTTTCTGCTTAGGCTAAGTAAAGATAACCAATTTGAATGGGCAAGACATTTGAACATAACAATTCTGCTTATAATTGAGGTACAGATATTCATTAGGGGAATGTCTTGACTGAGTTCAATAATTAACATTTCCCACTAAAGCTAAGCAGGGCTCAGCAATTTCATTGGTTGATGCTTTGGGACAAGATAACTTTGAGTTTGATGGAGAGTGATGAAACATAGTGCATAGTTTCAGTACCAGGTTCTTCAAAGCCGGACTGTGTTTGATCATACACATTATATGTTTAGAGAGAGAGAGAGAGAGAAATGGGGTTTAACGTCCACTCAACACAAACTAGGTCATTTCGGGACTAACACATGGTTTAATTTTATTTTTAATAATTCGCTTGCGCGTAGGGGTCTTTAGCAGTGGGAGGAAACCGGAGTGCCCAGAGGAATTATATGTTTAGACTAATCACTTTAATTGCTTGATACTTTTGAAAATTATAAATGTGCAATTAATTGTTTTGTGTCTATTTATTTTGGGATTTCGGTGGGGAACATCAGCCTCACTGTTGGCTTGTTACAACTGAAATGGTCACATTTTTGTGCAAGAGTAGCTTAATAAATCATAGTCTTATATACTCTGTTAAATACTGATAAATAATTGCCATCCTCATTAATCTGAACTTTTAAATCCTCTAAATTTCCAATATCAAGTCCTGTAGGGAGTCTATTACAAAACCTTTCTTTTTTTTCCCTTTTACGTGCAGTTTGCATGGCAATTTTTATTGACTTTTTAGTCTAGATTCAAAGAAGAATATTTGAGTTTACATTCATTTTCAGACATACGGAAATGTTGATTGGTTGAGTGTCTGGAACATGATAACTTTGTAATATAATATAGTTCCATTGCATCAATACCTTGACTAAATTCGATAATCAGTATTTTCTGCTCAGGTTAAGCTGTGTGTGTGATAAGCAATTTGATTGCTCAATGCTTTAAAAAGAGGTAAAAGTGTAGGTAATTAAAGACGTGGAGGAAATCGGAGTCACTTTTGGCTTGTGTTTATGGAAGTGCGTGCTTGGTTTACCGACACAAAACTCAAAATGTCAATAAAATATAGTTTAACATCATTGTCACATTTGTCGAGACGCCTATTAAATGGGATTTATTTCTGTTTATAACTTCCATGAGTTATGCCTCTTGATAATGTTCCATGGACTTTGTTATTGATCTTGACCCAACCACAAATCATCAGATGATCAGATCTTCATGAAAAGATCAAATCAATCTGATATCGGAGTACCGATAAATTTAACCTGTCACTGTTTCCTTCCTGTTGTATAATTCAACTGATCTTATCAGTAATTTCAGTTCTGAATGATTTTTAGTCAATCTGATATCCAAGTACCAATAAATGATCCTCATGTGTAAACCTGTCACCATTTCCTGTTGTATAATTCAACTATACCACAATCTGATTTATACACAGATCCTGTTTCGTTTCGTTTTTTTTCAAAATTTTGTTTTACTAGGATCTGGAAGAGTTGTTACATAATCCTCGTTCTAATTGATGTTTTACTTGTCTTTACGTCACTAGAATCTGGAAGAGTTTTTATATAACCTTTGTTCTAGTTGATGTTTTACTTGTCTTCACTTCACTAGGATCTGGAAGAGTCGTTATATAATCCTTGTTCTAATTGATGTTTTACTTGTCTTTTCATCACTAGAATCTGGAAGAGTTTTTATATAACCTTTGTTCTAGTTGATGTTTTACTTGTCTTCACTTCACTAGGATCTGGAAGAGTCGTTATATAATCCTCGTTCTAATTGATGTTTTACTTGTCTTTACGTCACTAGAATCTGGAAGAGTTTTTATATAACCTTTGTTCTAGTTGATGTTTTACTTGTCTTCACTTCACTAGGATCTGGAAGAGTCGTTATATAATCCTCGTTCTAATTGATGTTTTACTTGTCTTTACGTCACTAGAATCTGGAAGAGTTTTTATATAACCTTTGTTCTAGTTGATGTTTTACTTGTCTTCACTTCACTAGGATCTGGAAGAGTCGTTATATAATCCTCGTTCTAATTGATGTTTTACTTGTCTTTACGTCACTAGAATCTGGAAGAGTTTTTATATAACCTTTGTTCTAGTTGATGTTTTACTTGTCTTCACTTCACTAGGATCTGGAAGAGTCGTTATATAATCCTCGTTCTAATTGATGTTTTACTTGTCTTTTCGTCACTAGAATCTGGAAGAGTTTTTATATAACCTTCGTTCTAGTTGATGTTTAACTTGTCTTCACTTCACTAGGATCTGGAAGAGTTGTTATATAATCCTTGTTCTAATTGATGTTTTACTTGTCTTTACGTCACTAGAATCTGGAAGAGTTTTTATATAACCTTTGTTCTAGTTGATGTTTTACTTGTCTTCACTTCACTAGGATCTGGAAGAGTCGTTATATAATGCTTGTTCTAATTGATGTTTTACTTGTCTTTACGTCACTAGAATCTGGAAGAGTTTTTATATAACCTTTGTTCTAGTTGATGTTTTACTTGTCTTCACTTCACTAGGATCTGGAAGAGTCGTTATATAATCCTTGTTCTAATTGATGTTTTACTTGTCTTTACGTCACTAGAATCTGGAAGAGTTTTTATATAACCTTTGTTCTAGTTGATGTTTTACTTGTCTTCACTTCACTAGGATCTGGAAGAGTCGTTATATAAACCTTGTTCTAATTGATGTTTTACTTGTCTTTACGTCACTAGAATCTTGAAGAGTTTTTATATAACCTTTGTTCTAGTTGATGTTTAACTTGTCTTCACTTCACTAGGATCTGGAAGAGTTGTTATATAATCCTAGTTCTAATTGATGTTTTACTTGTCTTTACGTCACTAGAATCTGGAAGAGTTTTTATATAACCTTCGTTCTAGTTGATGTTTAACTTGTCTTCACTTCACTAGGATCTGGAAGAGTCGTTATATAATCCTTGTTCTAATTGATGTTTTACTTGTCTTTTCGTCACTAGAATCTGGAAGAGTTTTTATATAACCTTTGTTCTAGTTGATGTTTTACTTGTCTTCACTTCACTAGGATCTGGAAGAGTCGTTATATAATCCTTGTTCTAATTGATGTTTTACTTGTCTTTACGTCACTAGAATCTGGAAGAGTTTTTATATAACCTTTGTTCTAGTTGATATTTTACTTGTCTTCACTTCACTAGGATCTGGAAGAGTCGTTATATAATCCTTGTTCTAATTGATGTTTTACTTGTCTTTACATCACTAGAATCTGGAAGAGTTTTTATATAACCTTCGTTCTAGTTGATGTTTTACTTGTCTTCACTTCACTAGGATCTGGAAGAGTTGTTATATAATCCTCGTTCTAACTGATGTTTTACTTGTCTTTACGTCACTAGAATCTGGAAGAGTTTTTATATAACCTTTGTTCTAGTTGATGTTTTACTTGTCTTCACTTCACTAGGATCTGGAAGAGTCGTTATATAATCCTTGTTCTAATTGATGTTTTACTTGTCTTTACGTCACTAGAATCTGGAAGAGTTTTTATATAAACCTTTGTTCTAGTTGATGTTTTACTTGTCTTCACTTCACTAGGATCTGGAAGAGTTGTTATATAATCCTCGTTCTTATTGATGTTTTACTTGTCTTTACGTCACTAGAATCTGGTAGAGTCGTTATATAATCCTTGTTCTAATTGATGTTTTACTTGTCTTTACTTCATTAGGATCTGGAAGAGTTGTTATTCATAAACCTTGTTCTAGTTGATGTGAGGGATTGGCCAATGAAATGATTTGTTATTAAGAGTTTTTGGCATGTGGTGCATGGAATTGTGGGTACCCCACTAGAAACATCAACACTAATTGGTTACTCAAATGCGTGACATCATAGGTCTAAAACTGCTCGTATGACCTCTGATGCGACCTTCCACTACAACCGGTCAGATCTTCATGTAGTGTAGGCCATCAAAAGTATAAAAAAAAAAAAAAAAATGAAATATAGATCTGTTTATCAGATTTGATTGTACCAGTAATTTCAGATTGAGATGTTTATATTGTAAAAACATAATTTTCGTTTCAACGATCAGTGATACTTCAAAGTTTGTCAAATTTAATTTTATGAATCAGATGAAACTAATCAGCCAAATGAGATACATATTTAACTTTTAAATTACAAGTAATTGTATGATACTATCATATAGCAATTCAGGTATTTTAATAAATTACTCTGGTTGATAGTAGTCATGATTTCCTTTAATTACGGTTCCTTCGACAAAAGTTTTAGCACTCATCGTATGTTATATTCCTGTGAAGTTTGGTTGGATTCCATTGACAAAGTTAAGAGACATGGCCACTGAAACTTCTGAAGTATACTCTGAAATCTCAGAGAGGTGTCAATGTCATTTAGAAATAACATTGCAGTATCTACTAATTGTTATGCATAGAAACCCTTGTCAAAGTTTGATGGCCATGGGGTCAAAATCTTTTGTGCGGGAGAGATCGTTTTTCCGCCTGACCTCATCAAGATAGGTTAATGTTGTGAGACTAAAGTCAGGAGTATTATGCACTGGTAAAAGTTCTAGACTGAAGACTAATTTAGCATGCAAGGTGCACAGTTTGATCATAACTCTGACATTCTACACAAGTTTGGTCAACAGATTGATGTTTGATGCTGTATGAACACAAATTGATCGTCCATAATCCAACAGAATCCATTACTAGTAAAAACATGTCATTTAAGGTTCATTGATTATCATATTGTTTTTATATCAATATATATATCATAAATTTATATGAGAAATATTGTTATAAGAATTCATATTTCAATAGTAGTAGGCTAATTGTATTTTTTTTGCAGATGACTGAGTTTTATTCCGTATAAATCCACTGCAATCCTTTTTCCATTTTTCTGATTTTATTATTCAGACAGATGTTACCAATTATATGAATCTAAATGTGCTTTGACTCTTCTGTGATGTATCATCCTTCATTGCATTATGCAAATAACAATATTTTGATTGTCTTCATTAAATCAGTCTTTGCAGTAAAGTATTACGTTAAAACCTATTTCATTCCAATATTTTCATAGATGTGACTTTTTTGCTTTCGGCACTAAGGAAAGTGTAAATTTATTAGTATCCTGATTTTGGTGGTTGTATATTGTCGTCACCAATGACTTGAAATTTATACACATTAGTTTATGTCCATGAGAAAAAAAAGGCCTTTGATTTCAAACAATTATTACTATTGATCAATTTGTAAACATTTGTGATCTCTCTTGAGGCTAAAACATTTACTCATTTCTTATTAAATTGTGTCAGATAATTACCTTATGGTTTGCTGCTCTTGATTAGTTTTTATGCCTTGTAAATTCTCTGGTTGTCTACAAAACATTTACACATTGCTAACTCAATTATTTCAGATAATTACCTCATGGTTTGCTGCTCTTGATTAGTTTTTATGCCTTGTAAATTCTCTGGTTGTCTACAAAACATTTACACATTGCTAACTCAATTATTTCAGATAATTACCTCATGGTTTGCTGCTCTTGATTAGTTTTTATGCCTTGTAAATACTCTGGTTGTCTACAAAACATTTACACATTGCTAATTCAATTATTTCAGATAATTACCTCATGCTTTGCTGCTAATGATTAGTTTGTGTGCCTTGTAAATAATTCTCATGACTACAAAAGAATAACAATGATAGTTATAATAATTTTCTAGAAACTTTGTGACAATTTCGGGCATAAAACAATCTTTTTCGATTCGTCATATAACTCAGTGGCTGTGGGTGTATGGTTCGGTGCCTGGCAACTGCTCATTAATCCTGATTTTCAAATTGAAGGCCACATATAATGGAATTCACTGCATAGTGTTCTGGAATAAGATATAAGGAGTGTTCTGGGTCAGAAATAGAAGTTTTAGCTGATAGATATCATGTGATTTACACCACAATATAAATCTAAGCTGTGCTTGTAGACTTGATAGTGTCAAATGAACGCAAGGCTCCAGACAGTTTATTCCATCAAGGGCAAAGATACCTGTCAAGTTGTCATAATTTAATTATTCAACTTACTTCCTTGAATTTCTTTTTTTGGACATATACCATAAAGACATCTTTATAAATGCCAAAAGGTCTTCTTGAAGGATTATTGATTAGAAATGTTGGAAGAATAATGATGAATGTTTTACAGGTGCAAGCAATCTAATTTATTTTAACCACTAAAGCTATTGACAGGTTTCATTTTTTGGGAGGATTTAATAATAGACCTAGTATTTTGACACATAAAAGCGAAACCAAGTATTATATGAAAGATACAATTTAATTACTGTACTAAAACATCCATTGAGGACAGCATCAATGAGATTATAGCGGTACCATACTACAGCCTATGCTTATTTCGAAGTCCAACTGTCAGGAATTCTTTAGCTTGCACGCCAATATGTACATGGAACCTCACTGGCAGGTCTTGCTTCTTGCATAACTGTCAAAGGGAAACTACAAGAATATTCAGAGGAACTTTCTCAGCCGATACAAGGAATGAACCCAGGACCTCTAGGTTAACAAGCCAGCACCTATTCCCTAAGCCACTTTGGCTCCTAGCATCAATACAAACATGATACATGAGTATTGACGTAGTATGCCGTGACAGGATTATATTTTTGTGCTATTCCAATTGAACAGAAATTCATTCAGCATATGTTTGACAATCAGTCTTTCTTGACAAATGTCAGTGATTCCTGGCATATATTTGAATTGGTATATGTGGTCTTTCTGTAATACTGATGGAGAAAAGGTTTCAGACGAATTATTTGATTATTTCGCTTATGTGAATCTGAACATAATAAACTTAAATCCTAATACATAGCCTCAGCTTAGTGTTGTTTTTAAAAGGGTTTAGATTACAAGCGACTGTGACAGAGATAACTAACCTGGGGGACAATGTTAACTAATGGTAATTGATGGTTTTTAAGCGTGGATAACACAACAGATTGAACAACACATTGTTGAAATTAATTAATATTACAGTTTTCTAGTTTCTATATCCACAATACACCATCCAATAAGTATCTTGTCTATGAGAAAGTAGCTAAGTTTTACAATGTCTAAGAATGTATAAGTAACAATAGCAGTGTGGACATCACCTCTCATCTCACTTGTATGTTCCTAAAGCTATAATTATGAGCAACTTAAAACTCTCCTTAAATCCCCTTAACTTTGGTAGAAACTACTAATTAACATATATAAGACACGGAAGATAAACCTGTTATTGTATATTGGTATTCAGGTAGAAATTATAACAGTTTTACAAGAAATTGTCATTTCTTGTGTCAATAACTCCCAAAGTTATGCAAAGAGTGAGCAACAAACTAAAGAAAACTGTCGATAATGGATAGTAAAAAATGCTTTATGCAAAAGCTAAATATGCCAATTTCATGCTTTTCTGTAGG
Source organism: Patella depressa (assembly GCA_948474765.1). Taxonomy (NCBI): domain Eukaryota; kingdom Metazoa; phylum Mollusca; class Gastropoda; family Patellidae; genus Patella; species Patella depressa. The sequence goes on from OX419720.1 coordinate 16,790,302, forward strand.
CCTGAAATGTTCTGTAAATTATTAATTAGATATTAATTAACTTATCCAGACCATAATCAACTCTTACTGGATTTGAGTCCGAGCTGCTGCTCAAAGCTAATAAACAATGGAATCCAAAAATGGAGAATCAAGACTGCATATATGTTATTTATCATACAGACTTCAGTAATGATGATTTGGGTTAGGCCTAAAATTCAAAAGCTAAGATCTTGGTTCAGAGTAGATCAATCTGGCTGAAATTTTCAACAAATTCCCTTTACATTATGTAATTTTTAACTATTGTAGTGAGAACTGCCAGCTCTTTATTTAATCTCCCATAATTAAATACTGTTCCAAATACAAAATAAATAGCCCCATTAAATTACTTGAAAATTAAAGAACGGTAATTGTGAAGTTATTTCAAATTTATAAGTTTGGTTTCCAATTACCAACAGCAAACATTTTCTGTTATTAAATATAGAATTTCATAATGAGAAATGGAGGTAAGAATCTGCTCAGGGTTTTATGATGAATTTAGGCTAATTCAAAATCAGGTCAACTTGCAAATCTCTATTTTGTGTAGTAATTGAAATTTGCTTTCTAAAGCGTGTTTGGTATTAAAGAGTAAGAGTGCATGTTCTGTGACTTATTTTGTAATAAATACCAATATCGTTATTTTACTTTTTTTATCCTGATCTCTAGAACATGACAGACAAAGAAATGAAACATGAATTTTCAATCTTGACCAAATTACTCATTGAACTAATTTAATTTCAGCCTCTTTAACAGTTCGCTTCGGTCAGTCTGACAAAATTTCTAATTAAAAGTTACTTGATAACTTGAAATGAAACGTCATAATTGTCTGCATGAACCAGACTAATGAAGCCAGGTTAAATTGTACTTTAATCCTATCAAATTTCGGCACGTGTTCGTCCATATTTTATAAGGGAGATAAAAAAAGACTTTTTAAGACCAACAACGATATCGGACCCTTACGGTGTGTGTTTTAGTGGGGTATGAGGGTATTGATTTAATAATTCTCTGAAAAAAATTTGGTTCCAAATGATTTGAAACATCAGATATTTCTCAGTTAAGTGAACAGATGTTTGTTCAGGAAATTGAGCAGTGGGATGGGGGAAGAGAACATCATGTTTGTCATGAGATTTGGGTATTACCCGTGAATTTGATCAAATCAGAAGTTTTGACCTCTGAGACCAAATTTCTGCTCATTTAGGTGCATATGTGATTAAAATTAAGTGAGGCCAACTCGTCGACAATGTTTCACACGTTTGTGTACCTGACAATAGACATTATATTTTCAATGAATGTACTGTGGCCCGATTTGAACACACACACGTAGGTTATGTTAAATCGTCTTGCCAAAGAATCACAAAATTTCAGTTTTCTAGGCTTGATATCAGAAATTTGTCCCATGATTGACCTGGACTCCAAAGGGGCAGAAATTAGAGACTTTGGTTTTTAAGAAAAGGCAATTAAATGTTTTTTACCGGTTAAGAAATAGATCTTTCAGTATCCAATTGTAATAAAAACAAATAAGTCATGCTTAACGCCAAGGGCTGAAATAATCTGCTGTATAGCTATCGTAAAATATGACAGTCTTTCTGAACTAAGTCGTTTGTAGTCAATGACCCTGGCATGGACATTAATTGTTGTATTTATTGGTTGAAGCATTGCGTATTTGGGTAATCATTATTTGATTATTATTATATATGACCATCGACGTTGATTATCATATACCGGTAATTGAAATCAGTACTTTCTAATTGATCTGTGATTGATTGATTGACGTGTAAATAGTACAGAAATTTAATCCTAGAAGTTAAAAGCTTCCAACGGAACGATAGCAGGCAGGTCTGAGTATCGGTCTGAAAGCGCTATAATGTTTTATGGATGTGATATATTGAGATTTACGGACAATGAATATGAATGTTTGCTTTGTATTGTTATTTTAATTTTGAACAGGAATAAGAATTGATAGGATCGTGATGTGGTTTCAGGATTTGTCATGCATCAAAACGTGATAATGTTGTCAATAATCTTCTCAGTTACAGGAAGTGATCATGTACTAGAATGAGCGATATTTATTAGAAAGTTTATGAAGACGTAAAAAAACAACAATTATCCTGGTAGTAATTTGAAGTTTGCTTCTTTTCTTTTCTTAATATATATATTTAAAGTAAGTCCGCAGGTCCATAAAAGGAATAAAAAAATATTCTTAACTATAACTATAATAATATAGAAAAGAAACCAGAAGACAACCCCTCATACACACAAAATTTCTCTCTTCAATGACCATCTCTATGGTTTTTACAAATCCTAATTTGTTGTCACAATTCATAATAATGCATGTATTAAGGGATTTTTTGGGGGAAGGGGTGCAAATCTTGACTTTAGCTAAAAAGTTCCATTGTGCATTTGTAACAGGGAGTTTTTTTATGTGGTTGATTTTTTATCCAGTGAATTTCGCCAACTGACCTAAACCCACTGTTAGTCTGTATGTTGAAGATTGGCAGGTTCTAGGTGACCAAAACTACCACTACTCATTCCAGGTTCCGTAGTTAACAGGCTTCACGTAAAATAACAAATCACAACAAGGGAGGTAACTCAAAAACACAAATCGCGATGTCAATATATCAGCAATGTTCAATTCAATTTTGGGGTTTAACTATTTTGATATTGAAAAATGACAGTCATGCATCTGGATTATTATAATGCTGTACCATTGATTTAAAACACTATCTAATTCAAATGTTACTATGGCTCAGGAATCAGTTGAACACTGGAATATGTGTCAGGAAAATAATAGAAAATTCTCCACAATTTTTCTGTGGTCTGTGAATTGTAATTAGCTTATTTTTCTGGAAATAAGTGTTCTATATAGCTTATAACAAATATTAAATCCTTCATTAAAGATAAAAGGCACTTAAGACAGGGTTAACGTTTTGGGAAGTTGACGTTTTAAGAAGTTGTGTAGGTCTTCAGCAGACATTTTTAGGGCTTCATTCTCCAAGGCACAAGTGAAAGCAAACTAATTGTTTATGGAACAATAAAAAAAGATTTATGAATGTTTTAATGTATGGAAATACGTTTAAAGGATCAGTCTTAGATATATTATAGTCATGTGCATGTCTGAATCTCTGTTATAGTAGTTTCAGAGCTTCAGTGAGTCTGGCACCAGAGGTTCTTGGTTCAATCCTGATCATTGGCCTAGAAATTTCAGTAGCATTTTCTTCTGTAGATTCCCTTTTGTCAGTGGTACAGGATGAAGGGCCGGGCAAGGAAATTTACTTATTCAGTTGGAACAAAATCTGTGGTACTCTATACAGATTGGTGAAGTGCACATCGAAGAACCCTTGAATTTGTTATAAAAGTAGGTTTTAGCACCACAGTTTTGAAAAAAAAATCCCTCATACCACACTGAATGGTGTATGCCCAGATGAAGTCAAAAAATAGAACATTAAAAAACTCAATTCATTTTCTGTGAATGTTCAGTTTCCATAATTGTTCATTTGTCCACAAATTTGTCTATATACTTTCTGAAGTCACTCGTACTATTGAATGTGTCAGTTCCCTTAAGTGACTACGTACTATTCCATTAAATTTCATATACTGTTCATAACAATGATTCCCATTAGACTCGGATATCCTCAAATAAGTATAAATAGATATGTCTAGATCATAAATGATTTCGAATGATGCAAGTCATTGAAAGATTGATATTATAAGAATTATCTTGGGACTCATTATATTTTCGGTTGCTGTATGTTTAAATTGACTATTTAATGCCTGCAGTGTCAATGCCCTTTCCTGTAATGTGTTTGAGACCTGATAAATGATAGATGAAGATATAACTTTATTTTAATTAAGGCATTAAATTATTATATATCAAATTTGGGTTTGTCTGTCAGAATATAATGCTGAATTTAACGATGCCAATAACTGAAGCACAATCTTCTCTATATTTTGTTTAAGTTTTTACACTTTTGATGGACTGCAAATTTTATCATCTGATTATCCATAATGAATAGATACACAGCAACCTTTGTAAACTGCTTGGTCGATCGACTAAGATATTGTGGGTGTATGTTTCATTGCCTGGCAATTCCACCTTTCTTATTACAATATGACAGCATCAGTGTCAAAGTGGGTAAGACTCTGACTCACTACCCTGAAGGTCAAATGTTTGATCCCTACATTAACCGGGAAAGTTCATCATGATATTCCGATGTGGTTTCCCCTCGTCAATGGTGCAGGAAGGAGGGGCTGACAAGGACAGCTGTCTTGTTGTTCAGATAGGGCATGCATGTAAAAGATCCCTTGGCATTTGGAATTCTATATTAGAATAGGCAATAGTGTCACTGCCAGGATAAAATTGCCCTTATAGCATACTGTATGGTGTATATGCCTGTCTTCATGAGCACAGTCAGAGTAGAACAGTATGACGTTAAGTCACATTTCATTTCATTTTTAACCAAGTTTTATATAAATTAACTTCTTTTGTTGATATTATTATCTTCCAAGGTTTATAAGAATGATTATCCATATAATCATGAAGTTCTTCTTATGCAGAATTATTTGGAATAATAATAAGATACTGATTCTGGTTGGGTGCCACAGTGACTCAGTGAGTAGGACGTTAGCTTGCTGTGCATTGACTGAGAAAGTTCATCAGGATTTTCCCGCGTGATTCCCCCTTGACAGGGCATGACAAGGGACAACATACAGGGCGTACTAGTTTGAACGTTCCGGAATTGAATTCTCTCAAACCCCAGAAATAGTGACAATTGAGTGTATGTCGGGCTACAATGCATGCATTGACGGGACAAGTATTCGTTGTTTTAAATTACGTCACAATTCTACTCACACCACCTCCGCAGTCGTGACTGACAGAACTGTGACAGGACTGAATTCCGCATCACTAGATTGCAATTCTTTCAATTCGGGATCTTCAGGACTGTGAATTGAGTATGTATGCCCACAGACATTCAGATAGGACGAAAAAACAAGGTCCCATATTGGTGTCCCATGTACACATTGGTGTGCAGGGGAAAGAACCTTTGACAGCTGGAATTCGAAAAAAAGAGTAGACCATATGTGCCGCTGTCCAGCAAAAATGTCCAGTTGGAACAGTAGAACATTCAACTCATTTCATTTCATTTTATTTCCTGATTCTGAAAGACAAATGGTTCATGTAAATGCCTAAATGGGATTTATGCACAGCTGGCATTTTAAGACACAAATATATAATGTTAATACGTAACAGTGAGGTAGGTCTTAGTAATGTTATATAAAATACTTTGACTTATAGTAGATAAACAATTTTCTATAAAATAGAAGTTTTAATCTCACAATTGACTCTTTTGTTCTAAAAGAATTGTAATTATGGAGAGTTACAAATTACTTATAATTAAATGTGAAGCCTATATTATTTAAATCCCCTTATGGTTTTATCATAGTCAGTTGGTCACGCTTCTTTTAAAATATTGCACTCTTCTTTAAAAAAAAAGATTTGATATAATTGAAAGCATCTTGTCGACAAGACTCTTATTTCTAAATCAGTTTATACAAACATACTAATTATGCATGTCCATCAAGTAGTTCAGAAAATGACCGTTTACCGTTTACCGTTGTATATTATTTTTTTATATGACACCGGCCATGATAAGGTGTAGAACTGCAGATGAAAAGGTAGCAAATTTTGAATTAATTTTTTCCAATTTTGTGCGGTGTCAAAAACTTGTGTAATAATTCATAATTTTTAATGAAAAAGATACCTTTGCCTTCAGTTTTGAGGCAAATAAAGAAATTTTTTGCAGACCATGCAATTGTAACATATCTTTTTAAACTTTATGTTTAGTTGCACCTTGGTATTTAAGTGAACTTTCACTTTCATTGTACAGAACTCAGTCACAAGCACTATAACTATAAGCATATACTCGGTGTGGAAAAGCGCTATATAAATGACATTATTATTATCACATGCCCAGTTACTAGTTAGCTGTCTAAAATTTGCTAATATAAATACTAATCTTGTTGATTTATGTTGTCCTTAAATTTAAAAATATGGCTTTGTGCCCTTTCATCCATCAAAATTGACAAGGACCTAGCATATCTGGTTTCAAAACTAATATCTCTTAAACTAATCTTATCTTGCATGATGTAATTGTTATTTTTAGGTATAGATATCTGACAATATTTGATCAGTGATTATTATATTAATGATCTTGTCTGTTTTGTTCATATTTGACAAAAGTAACACATGTTACTTCCTTTGTAACAGACGTAACCTGTTTTAACTTACGTTACTATTTACCCAATGAACAATGTAAAGATTTATGTGAATAAATTGTGGGTCTTTAACAATTTAATCCATACACTTTAAAGGAAGAGGGGGGGAATGGCCTAGTGGTCCAGAGGGCTGCATTTCGATCTCTAACTGGCCGGTCACCTCTGGCTTGCGGCTGTCGTTTCAGTCCCTAGTCTGGGCGTATGTGGCATGGAGATAGGGGCGCCTTCTCAAACTCGTGGGTTTCCTCCGGGCAGTCCGGTTTCCTCCCACTGCTAAAGACCCTTACGTGCAAGCGAATTATTGAAATAAAATTAAAAAACCATATGTTAGTCCTTGAAATGACCTAGTTGAGTGGACGTTAAACCCCATTTCTTTATGAAGGAAGATAATTTATGTAATGGTAATGAATCAGAAAGATTCTTTACGTTATTTTAGCTTTTTCAGTGTAAGTGGTGACGTTTGTCAAGAAAATAAATAATTTTGGCCTTTACCACATCCTTAAACTGATCATTCATATGTGGGGAAGACTCTTCATTTTGCAGGGAAAGCAGGAGGTTTTGGTACCTCTGATATCTTCAATTATTGCTGAAGTCTTGTACTAATCAAACAGGTTACCTTTTGTATTGGACATGATGATTACCAAAGTTTATGGAAGGAATTGACTTACATGGCCCTGTGTCATTCTTAATCATGACATATATGAACAATGCGTAGAAAAATGATAACTGTGAATTAGCCATGGATTTTCAACAGGACAGGATATATCAGTCATCAAAAAGGCAAATGACATACTTGATTCTTTGACTGAATCTCGACTGGACAATCAGAAATGCAAATTATTTCTTCTCAAACAGCCTAGTTATATAACTCAAGTATGCTTCTTGTTAGTTTGTGACATAAACAGTACACAGATTCATTGAGTGAGCAAAATCTTATAATGCAATAAAAATCTGTTAGACAAGTTTAAAATGGTTATTGAAAAATATTAAGATTGTCAGGATATTAGGCTCCTGGTGGATAGAAACTTCCTTTACAATTCCCTTTATGGAACAACTTGTAGATTTCAACCATATCTTCAGTATTAAAATGCTTACCCTTATTTAACACCACCAACAGGGATAAATTTTAATTAATTAAGACCACAAAAGGGGGTATTGGGAGCGGGGGAAGCTGTGGGTCAAACAATAAATACTTTATTTGTACTATTTCGATCATGAAAATATGTTTTTCTGTATAACCATATCAAGAATTACAGTGTTTTTGTCAAAGTTTTTGAAAAAATGAATTCAGCAAAAAACATATTAGTTCTACACCTTGTGAATCATGTTATGAAAATTTAATGGCATTGTTTTTTCTAAATTGTACATTGTGCAAACTCGGTATAGTCCAGCGAGTATTGGGATATGAGATATTTTGTGATTCCTTAACTAGAAAAATATCTAGAGCATTGCATAATCGATCCATAATGTCTTCAGTTATAAAAAAAAATCAATATCAGGGAAATGCATTTTGAAATTATAAACGTTTCAAATTTCAATGTTCCATTGGTGGAGAGAATACTTAATGGTAATCTCTTCTGTTCATCAAATTAACAATAACTTTCAGACAAATGCATTTTCAAATTACAAACATTTTAAGAGCAAAATATTGCCAGAATTCTAAAGTTTCTGACAAACACCAACAAACAAAATTTGTCTTGAATGCTTTTTATTTGGATCGTGACTCGTGACTGAACTATAAAACTTGGTAATTGTTAACTATATATACCAAAATTTATTTTATTGTGTGATCTCTTGAAGGACTGAATTTATTGCTATGGAGATTTGTCAGTATAATAACCTATACATATACAGGTGCTTGAAGTTCGTCTCCATGTTCACACGTCTGCATCCAACTTATTTTGAATGGATAGACACCTATGCTAATTTAATCCATTTAATATTCAAGTCTCTCTTTATTTAAACTCTTTTACCAGATGACACGAAGGATTTATTCCAATCGAGACCTAATAGTTCTACAGACACATCCATCTTACTTGTTCTGCACTACCTTCCACAAATTCTCATGGGCAGTTAATTTGCTCAAAATCTACAATCAATTACTAAAAGATTGTGAAGGCTACCAGAAATTTCTGTACTTAAAAATCGATTATAGCCCATTTATTTTAAAGCACTATGAAATAAAAGTCATAATGATGTCGAAGATAAATTTGATTTGAGGTTACTGTCCAGTACAAACTGGCCCTTCTGTAACTTTTCAGTTTCTTAAAGAATGCTAAATGTAGATTGTTTAACATTATGATTCAAATTATAAAACAAAATATCAGAGTTAGATAATCTACCGGCATTGGATTCAGTCAGATTAAAAAGAGGCCAATCAAAAGATTTAAGAGGATGCTAGCTTGTTTTGACCTAATCCCATGACATTTTATCCTCTACAGAGGCTATCGATTGGTGACAGAAACCTCAATTCTTCATAACTATGTAAATACTGAACAGATTTGAAACATATTTGGACTGATATTCTCATTAATAAACATACAACTGTTATTCTATTCATATAGGGGGGTTGGATGGTCAACTGGTTAGCACGTGCAAGCTGTATCATAAAGCCTGCCATTGAGTCAACTGGTGTGGTTTTGAATCCCCAGTTGTATGTGACAAGGAGTAGGGTCGCTTGTCCAACCTTGTGGATTTTCTATGGGTCCTCCGGCTTCCTCCCACTGATAAACACCCATACGCATAAGCAAATTATTCAAATAAAATGACAATGAGTAGGGTTGCCTATCAAACCTTGTTGATTTTCTCTGGATCCTTCAGTTTCATCCCCTGCGTGCAAGCAAATTATTGAAATAAAATTAAAAACAATGTTAGTCTTGAAATGACCTAGATTGTGTCGAGTGGACGTTAAACCCCATTTCTCTCTTTCTCTCGTTTTTCATATAAATTTTATGGCAGGAAACAGATTACTATATTATGGTAATTTGGCCTATGTTTGACATTTGCATAAAGGATAGAAATAAATGACTGGAATTGGCACATTTTTGGATGGTTGGGTTGGGTATTGGTTATTTATATTGATGATTGTAACCATCCAACCATCCAAATACTGATACACAAAATCCCACTGGTTAGTATTTGCTTTGTTAGGATTGAAAATAGAATTGATGATGTCTGTGTATTTTGATTCTTCAGAGATATGTATGTAAATAGAGGAATCAGGAGTAGAGTACATACACCTCTTTAGCAGCGACACCTTGTTATCCATTGTAGCCATTTTGTTTGAAAATGAATTCAGAACCCTGAACAAAACTCATGACAAAAATGTCTTTTTAAATGGTTGGGATTAGTGTGTGTATTTAATTATATATACATAGGCATAGCAGCCAGGGGATGTCCGGGGGATGGCTATGGCCTCCCCAGATTAGATGAACCGTCGAATTTTCAGTCAATGTCTTTCTGTTTTTTCGGGCATAAACGTCAGAGAGTGAGACTATATAATATATCATAGAAATATAATTGGAAAGTGAAATCGCTCTTTTATTTAGATTGAGTATCATGATTTACTTGGGAATCATAAATTAAGATTGCCCCTTGCCCTCTTATGTCACTTATGTATATATTACGTATTTGATTTGTTGGGATTTTTGTGTATTTGATTAGTGTGCATGTGATTTGTTTGGATTATTGATATTTCAATGGTTGATATTAGTATGATTTTGAATGGCTGGTATTCAGCTTGATGTACCTCAGAGCGAAACTGATTCTCGAACTAGGTCTAAGTATTGACACATGTCATGAACAAGACAGGGTATGCTTACTTTTGCGAGATATCCACTTCTAATATTTGGGAAACTTTCATGGCTATTAATTTGTATTGAATTTTAGAATATTTTACGTGATGTATGTCATTTATTCAGAATATTATTGATGTTTGTTTGAAGATTGGACATGGACAAGTTTGAGCAGGTGTAGCCTACTAGTTGTTATTTTTTATGGTAATCTTAATGAGGTCCTATTCTGAAGTTCTCCTTTTCGGAATAGGACACTAAGTAAAGGTAATGGGAGCTTGATTACCTAATTTCCTAATTGTGACCTCTTTTAAACACTATTCTGGCCTTTTCCTTTACAATAGATGAAAATTCAGAATTGGACATTTCAAAGTAAAAGATAATTGCATTGACTTGTGTAAAATTTGATGGCAGTCTTTGAAATAAAATCACAATAAAAAATTGCTAATAAAAGTATTACAAAGGATTTTGGTTTTTATTTGATAGCTCCTGTAATTAGAATTCTGACTAAAATCGACTAAAGTAGAATATAAAGGAATAGAAATGACCATGAATTAATAATTAAGGTATGACTTGAACATATAATCAGTAGGAATAGTATACTAATGGTACACTAAAAAAAAATATGTTGTCTGGCAAACACCACCATTATTAATTTAATTTAGATTGAGTACCATGATTAACTTGGAAATTATAAATTTAAGAGAATATTGCCATGTTCATTTATTTGCCTTGTGTTTCACATAACAATGTCGGAATATCAGGTTAAACTCTAACATTTTATCAAATATATCAAGTAACAAAGAAATCTCTAAAGAGTTGGCAGTTCTCACTATAATAGATAGTGTAAAGGTAATTTGCTGAAAATTTCAGTCAAATTGATCAACTATTAGCCGAGAACGAAGTGGGTGAAATTTCCCTCTAGTCTCAGTCATCGTTACTAAAATCATTTATATTAACAGCATAGTCTTGTATCCATGGCTGTTAAGCAGCATATAGGAATCTAATCCAGCCAACATCTAAGGCTAACCTTGACATCGTGAGTTTATTAGTGTCTAGTCAATTAATAGCTAATTGATAATTTAGATAATATATTTCAGGCCTAACGAAAGAAAGACTTGTAATAGGCAGATTTTGCTCTTGCATAATGCATGTTTAATCAAGTTTATTACTGCTTAGACTGATAGACCACTGAGATGGTGCTATCCTATTCAAGTTTAACTGATGATGATGATATTATGTTAATAATACTATCAATTGAGTTGCAAAACACCATTAAACATGCACCAGTAAAGCCTCTAAATGTTTGACATAAAAAATTTGAGGACTGTGTGGGTGATGGTAAGCTGTAGATGTCCATGATGTATGTTTTTACTCCAAGTTTATATTAGAAATGATTTGTTTTAATAATAATAATTAATTTATATAGAGCTGACAATTCAACTCTGTGAGCTGCTCTCGGGCTCATCACATAAGCATAACTTCAAAACTAAATAAATTTACAACAATGATAAAGACATCAATTCATAAAAAAACCATAATCCTTAAAAATCACGGAAAACATGATTTAGTACATGTGTTAAAAAGTCTGACACAAACACAAATAGAACCAAATTGAATCAGTTTTATGTTTGATTAAAAAGTTCGGTTTTGAGCTACTTTATAAAAACTTTAATAGAATTTTCGCTCTTGGTTTTGTTTGATATTGAATTCCGTAAATATAGAGCACGGACTGTGAATGATCTATGGGTAAATAAAATTGTTATCATTCGTCACATCAATTTCTACTTTGAGAGGATCTGTATTAGTTTCTGAAACAATATTAGAATTTCTGTAATTGACTCGACAGATCAAAGTGTTGGTTCTTTGATTAGAATGAGAATTATAATGTTCAAATTGCATGTCACATCATGGTATAAAGTCCAAACCAAAGCAAAGCTAATTTAGTTGTATTTGAATGGATTTGTTTTTTTTTAACATAAAAGGGCAGAACATGCATATTCCTAAACGCAAAGACCGGTTTTGTTCATTGGATACATCTGCTGAATGTAGAACTTATTACTCTCAAAGAATAAAATTTTGATTCAAGAGCATCAAACAGTGAAGTAGGTGTTCATGGTGTTAGTCTTGACTATTTTGTGTCAATGTAATTTGAATTGGGCTATTTGGATTTGTATGCTTTTTCTCGCATAAACTGTTTAGAAATTACTTTGATATGTTTTGAGTGATTTACTTTTTTTATTGGCTATCTGTCGAATCTTTCACTTTTAATGAATTATTGCGAATTTCCTAATACCGGTATTGATATTTAGATAATGAAGATTAATTGATACTAGTAAAGTTCATTATCTATCAAAGATATCCTGTTGTTTGCCTTCTGACTGGGGGTCATGAAGAAGCTGTGAGTAAGGTGCAGGCTCACAAATCAAGAGGTTCTGGGGTTTTATTCCAGTGTTGGCTGAGAAAGTTTTTATACGCCCACATTTTCATGTGGACGTATATTGTCGTCGCCCCTGTTCGTCCGTCCGTCCGTCCGTGTTCACGAATGGCTATCTGTTGGGTCAAATTTTAGTACAATGGACACTTGTTGGGTACTTAGGGACTTGTTGGGTATACCCAAGAACAACTGAAATTGGGATGTGTTTTTCATGACTTTATTGGGTATTTCAGAAGAAAAACCCAAGAAAGGTTTGGACCCCAGAATGTCCATCAATATGTGTCCATACGTGTATTTCTTCATATTTCAATTTCCCTCCCTAATAATGTAAAGGTCAAGGTGGTTTATGATCTGTAGATCACTTTCAGCCTATCGGTAAGCTGATCCATTTTCAGCCAATCAGGCAGCTGCAGTTGAGTCCATACCTTCTTGGGTATTGGAAGACCAGGAGGAAATTGGTAAGTTGTGTTTTATTTTCATTTTTGCTTTAATTTTCTCTAATGGTATTCATTAGATAAAAGGTAGATCAGATATTCATTTTAAATAAACATTCTACTTTCTCTATGTTGAAGAATAATGTGTAGCCATCAAAATTGTCCAAAATAGCAAAAATACAAACCAATCAAAATAATATGTGACAAAATGGCGTCTTGGCCATGCTTATAATGTCTAGGCTACTATTATTTTGCTTGTTATGCGTGTGGATTGGTTAACATATGAAATGTATCTTGTCTTTGAACACTGTTCACATTATCAGTTCAGAGAAATTCTGTGTTTAACATTAAAAATGGATATTCATTGTTTTCTCAAATTCAAATATGTTCAAAAAATACAGATTCCTAGGCTTATTTTCTTTGACCTTGTGTCACTTTATATTGTGGCTTGTGTTTGTTGGGATTTGAATATTGCTTTCACAATTGAAGGAAGATTATAGATATAGACATAGCTTCACAGGTATGCATCTTTATTGATTGCTATGTAATCTTGAGCTAAAATTTTGTTATGTTAGAATATTTTTGATGACGAATGTAGCCAAGAATTTTGGACAATTTTATGTCCAACCCTTGATGAGTAAGAATTTTGAACAATTTTATGTCCAACCCTTGATGAGTAAGAATTTTGAACAATTTTATGTCTAACCCTTGATGAGTAAGATATGTCTGAACGTTATTGGCTTCAAGTATTTTAAAATCAGATTCAGTCTGTTAAAATATTTTCAATGACGAATGTAGCCAAGAATTTTGGACAATTTGATGTCCAACACTTGATGAGTAAGATATGTCCAAACTTTATTGGTTCAAGTATTTTAAAATCAGATTCAGTCTGTTAGAATATTTTCAATGACGAATGTAGCCAAGAATTTTGGACAATTTGATGTCCAACACTTGATGAGTAAGAAATGTCCAAACGTTATTGGCTTCAAGTATTTTGAAATCAGATTCAGTGTGTTAGAATATTTTCAATGACAAATGTAGCCAAGAATTTTGGACAATTTTATGTCCAACCCTTGTTGAGTAAGATATGTCCGAACGTTATTGGCTTCAAGTATCTTAAAATCAGATTCAGTCTGTTGAAATATTTTCGATGACGAATGTAGCCAAGAATTTTGGACAATTTGATGTCCAACACTTGATGAGTAAGATATGTCCAAACTCTATTGGTTCAAGTATTTTAAAATCAGATTCAGTCTGTTAGAATATTTTTAATGAAGAATGTAGCCAAGAATTTTGGACAATTTTATGTCCAATTCTTGATGAGTAAGATATGTCCAAACTTTATTGGCTTCAAGTATTTTAAAATCAGATTCATTTTGTTAGAATATTTTCAATGACGAATGTAGCCAAGAATTTTGGACAATTTTATATCCAACCCTTGTTGAGTAAGAAATGTCCAAACGTTATTGGCTTCAAGTATTTTGAAATCAGATTCAGTGTTTTAGAATATTTTCAATGACGAATGTAGCTAAGAATTTTGGACAATTTTATGTCCAACCCTTGATGAGTAAGAAATGTCCAAACGTTATTGGCTTCAAGTATTTTGAAATCAGATTCAGTGTGTTAAAATATTTTTAATTACAAATGTAGCCAAGAATTTTGGACAATTTTATGTCCAACCTTTGTTGAGTAAGATATGTCTGAAAGTTATTGGCTTCAAGTATTTTACAATCAAATTCAGTCTGTTAAAATGTTTTCAATGACGAATGTAGCAAAGAATTTTGGACAATTTTATGTCCAACACTTAATGAGTAAGATATGTCCAAACTTTATCGGCTTCAAGTATTCTACAATCAAATTCAGTCTGTTAGAATATTTTTAATGAAGAATGTAGCCAAGAATTTTGGACAATTTTATGTCCAACACTTGATGAGTAAGATATGTCCAAACTTGATTGGCTTCAAGTATTTTAAAATCAGATTCAGTCTGTTAGAATATTTTCAATGACGAATGTAGCCAAGAATTTTGGTCAATTTTATGTCCAACACTTGATGACTAAGATATTGGCTTCAAGTATATTTAAATCAGATTCAGCCTGTTAGAATTTTTTCAATGACGAATGTAGCCAAGAATTTTCGACAATTTTATGTCCAACACTTGATGAGTAAGATATGTCCAAACTTTATTGGCATCCATTCCGTTAATTTCATAGAAAAACTTAACAAAGACTTTTAGAAAACTATTGCACTGTGTAGTTGAAGGTAGATCAACATATTTCTGTTCAAGACACATTTCATCTAGCAGCAACAGTGGCAAGGCCAGGTATGCTGAGCTTTTGGTTACTTCTCAGTAGTGTTCTGCGAGCAAGAATAACAATAAAAAATTGAATTAACTGGGTGCTCTGAGGTATTGTTATTTTTGGTCAAATTAGGGTTTCAGAGAGGCAAATTTCAAGGGATTAGGATAATGCATGTTGTATAAACTCTAGAATTAATACTTGATTGAATGCAAATCATTATCTTGCAGGTTGATTCAATTGTTTATTACTGTTTTTAAAACAGCTTTTCTCATAGTGCAGAATTATAAGGTAAGAACTTCCCCAAAAATTTTGAACAATTTTATGTCCAACCTTGATGAGTAAGATATGTCTAAACGTTATTGGCTTCAAGTATTCTACAATTAAATTCAGTCTGTTAGAATATTTTCAATGACGAATGTAGCCAAGAATTTTTGAGAGCTTCATCCTACATGTATTCCTGGGTCGCCCTGCAAATTTCAGCTTCCTAGCTCAATTAGAACTGTTTTTAAACCACTTCCATGGTTGAGCCACAGATTGACGGTCAAACGAGCGTCATACATGCGCATGTATGAGCCCCCATATTTTTTAAACTATTGGAGCTAGGAAGCTGAAATTTTCAGAGCTTCATCCTACATGTATTCCTGGGTCGCCCTGCAAATTTCAGCTTCCTAGCTCCAATAGTTCCAAAAATATGGGGGCTCATACATGCGCATGAGCCACGCATAAGCCGACGACGCGAAATAAGTTGACTTCATGCAAATTTCAGCTTCCTAGCTCAATTAGAACTGTTTTTAGACCCCTTCCATGGTTGAGCTACAGATTCAGGTCGAACTAGCGTGATTCACCCCCCCCCCCCCATATAGGCTTTATTTTTTGGCCTTCCCGAAGGAATATTTTCATGGGACTGTTCCTGTGAGCAGGCATTAGGGTTAGGAAGGTTGTGTTAAAATTTCAGACTGATTGGACAAGAATCAAGAGATTCAGGTGGTTCACAGTTCCGGGTATTTTGCGCGTTTTACGCAAGCCTCGGGTTTTACACCAATTTATGACCCCCTCGGAAGTAATTCCCTATCCACCCCCTTCACATATGAAAGAGTCTTATAGTCTTCATTTGTTTAAATTGTCAACTTATTCGGAGCATAACTTTGTTACTATTCAAGATAAGTAAATGAAACTTGGTATATGTATCAATCAGAAGAAGATGTGTCACATACAAAATTTGGGGCATGTGACCTGTTATTTGAGAGGTTAACACTATTTTTTAAATAATTTTGTGTCTAGAGCTTAAAGGGGCTATGTTGAAGATGACTTTGTCCCTAAATACACGCTAATATAAAAATGAAACAGGAAATCATCAATTGTTATTCTCATTATTATTGTTATTATTTGTTAAGCTGGTAAGGATGAATTCAGCTTCACCGATGATGATGAAGATGACGATTATGATCATACCCCTAAAAAAAAAAGGAGTACTAATGGTAATTTTCATATTTATGTAGAGTCAAATCTTGATATATTAAACACACAAATCACTTGCGGCAATGACTGACTTTTTATCTGAAACTTGGTTTACTCAATGGCTGTACAAATTAGCACCTGGTAATGATAATTCTTTGTCTTTTACCGAAATCAAAATGGACACCATTAAAGTTCGAAATATTACAAATATGCATGAACAATAATTGTTTATTGTCACAACACTAAGTCCAGAATCTTTTAATTAATAATTATTTTAAAAATATAACCTTGGTTAATAAAAATCGACTATAATATTTACCATTGTAATTGGGTATTACTCTCAGGCTAAAAAACTCTTTAAAAGCTAGTTCAGACTGACTTGGAGTATTACCATGGTTTTTTATGAGCATTTATCTTTCACTTTTTTGATTTTTTTAAAAAAATTTTATATTACAGTCAGCACTAGAGTAAGATGGAGTAAGGAAGAAGAGATGGAAATAAGACACTTCTTCAAAGAATATTTTGCAACGAAAGCCACTCCTGGGCGGGAAGCATGTGAAAACATTATAAAACAGAGTAAATTTTTGTAAAGAAGGATTTGGGAAACTCTGAAAAAAAAAGGTCTGGAACATGATCAAAAAGAAGTGAATGTACATGTTGGACTAATACAGTCGATTTCACATGCAGGCTGAAGATGATACTTCATCAAGTTTATGATGTTATTTAATTGAATTACATTTTCAGGGTTCATCTAAATAATTATATAGTACAATTTCACCAACCAATGGGTAAATGTTGTCATACTACTTGACCTAGATATGCCTTAATGCCAATGCCAACAAAATATCTCTTATATACAGGAGAGTTTCTGACAAATACAAACTCTGCAGCTTTAAGATTATATTTGAGAAACCATTGATGCCTCATTAATCAGTTTGATGAATATGATATGAATATTTTGTGCTTGTTTTTATCCGGATTTGACACTACATAAAAGTGGAGGTCACTATATGCAGATTGAAGAGTTGGTTTTTGGACAAAACCGAAACGGAATTGAGATTTTATTTTAAACCCTTCAAATGCCATATTTTATTTTAATAAATGTATTTGAATCGCCAGGTCTCAAGTATCCATGAATCTCAAAGTCTCATTGTCAATTTGCTGAAATAAGAAAACATGACCCTTGACATCCGGACAATATTATACTCTGCTGTGTTCAATTGCATATACACATGTAAAGACCAATTTCATGAAAGTATAAGCAGGGGAAATTGACTTACACAGCGCATAAGCTGACTTAGTGTAGCAAAGATTTTAGATTTTTATAAAATTTAGTGTGTAGGTTTCTATCCAAAAAATTTAGGAAGAATTCAAAACTGAGCACGATTCCACAAATATTTCCAGAGTTACTGCCCTTGATATACCGAGAATATATGTTAAAAGTGGCATGTGAACTCGATAGAGGTCACAGTGATTGCCAGTAAACAAATTTCAATATTGAAAAAAGGTAATTGCTTATAGGTTTTATACATGTATACCAAGTTTCAAAGCAATCAGAAGGTAAATAAGCGATATGTGAAGCACATTTAGGATCAAATAAGGTTTAATTAAAAAATTTCACTATCTAGCCAGTTAATTAATACCAACATGCTGCCTCAAGATAATCAATGCCACTATGGTGTATTGGTTGTAAATAATATCTCATATACTATGTATCACAATCAGTAACATTAAAGGCCCACCTGTTGAACCGTTTTAATCAAATTTGCAACTTGTTGATTTGTTGGTCTGATTTCAATTTTTAAAATTCTGAGATCGTATATACCAAGTATCAAATCAATAGATAATAGCAGTAAATAATCAAATTGGTGTAGCCTTAGTAGTGTATGACAATGGACATAAAGAGTCATTACCAAGTCATATCTGTAAATGCAGCATATGCATAACAGTCTTAAAGATTGAACTCGATAAAAATTCATATGACAGGAAATAAAAATGATAAAAATACTAAAATAGCAAAACAAATGACTTCAACAAAGTCAAAACAAGAGTATATTACCATGCCAACGCCGTATTTAACACATTTCATACAAGTGTCATAAATCACTATTATATAACATAGTGAAGACATATTTTATACTCTTTTATCTTTCCTGTCAGATAAATAAACTTCAAATATATCTAGTTTTGATGCTTATTCTAATTAACCCCACCAATGCCATAGTCACATCAATCTGATAGCTTGATGAAATGCAACAGTCAAATACAAAGTGCAATATTTATTAGAAATTGGGCTTAACATGCCTGTGCAGTGTATTTGATGTCAAACACAACAAAGTATAAAATTGTCCGGATGTCAAGGGTCATGCTTTAATTTCGTCAAATTGACAATGGGAAAAAAATCTGTAACATAACAAATATGTGAAATGTACAAAAATAGATAATAAAAGATCCTTTCAAATCTGTTGTTCATAATATAATACAGACTTATCTGAGAAAGTTCTATGGCATCTCATGCAAACAACCTCACATATGAAAAAAGGTCTTCTAAAGTGGTTTTGACCAATTTGTGTATTAGTAATACCTTTAGCTGCTTTATTGAAAACGCTTTTGAATTTCATATCTTTAATCAATAAAATTTTGAAAAAAAACCCCATTATATATAGTAATTGAATGAGATGAATATGTCATTTTCAGATATCCGACAGCACATAACTTGCTTTGCTGTTTCTTTTTGATTGACAACCATTCACAATGCTTATTATAATGAAAGCATTCTAACCAGTAGAGCAAAAATCCTATCAGATCATTCCTCAGCGTTAAATGAATTTTCAACCTCTATTAATTGCCCTTGCCCTAATAGCTAAGTAACAAGTTCCAGTTGATTAAAACTTGGCTTAAAGCATTGTATCACTTACATGTAGACAGAGAATGTTACTGATTTTCAGCCCTTATTAATATTGTGATTAAGGGGAAGGTAATGTGATTGCATAGTTGTAAACTCTTGATGTATTCTAACATTTTCTACAAATTTGTATCCAATGAAGAACCAAATGTAGGAAGAAATACTCAACCATGAAAGCCTTGGACTGTAGCCCAACAATCCATGGACAGATTAGTTAACAACATAGAAAGACCACTTGTGACCACGCTTGAGTAAAATTGAATAATTCTCTGAGCTTTATGGATATCATTTACTGGTATTTACTCTCTGGCAACATTTCAAGGATGATTCCAATTATAATTTGATCCACAAGCGATCAAAGTTTCAATTCTAAGCAGTAGATGTAAATATGAGTCAGGTCAGGTTATACAACACAAGTAAAATTTGTTGGAAACTGTAGGCAACATATTGGAAATAGTCCGCATTTAAATTAGAAGAGCTTTGTGAAATTTTATCCCACCCTGGATAATTGATGTCTGGGACAGTGTTACCCAACAGGTCTGGACAACCCACAACCCAATAAGGGTCGCATTGTAAGAAGACAAAAATATACCCAATAAGGTATGAAAACCTACCCAATAAGTGAGCCCAACAAGGATAGGGACAAAGTAGCCAACTTGTAGCCAGATGTTGGTCCGTCCGTCCGGACGTCCGTCCGTCCGTCCGTCCACAATTGTTTGTGAACAGTCTACAGGTCACAATTTTTATCCGATTTCAATGAAACTTAAAACATAGGTTTATCACCCTAAGATCTCGGTTCCTTTCGATATTGGCATGTATCGGACTGTAAATTCATGGGTTATGGCCCCTGATTGTACGAAAAATCACGTTTTTTAGCTTGTGAACAGTTTAGAGGTCACAATTTTGAACCGATTTCGATGAAACTTGAAATGCATGTTTATAACCCAAAGATCTTGGTTCCTTTCGATATTTGCGCCAATCGGATCGTAACTTCCTGAATTATGGCCCCTGATTGTCCAAAAAATCGCCCTTTTTAGCTTGTGGTCCCTCTGGAGGTCAAAATTGTTATCCGATTTAAAAAACCGTTTGATTATATCACCGTTCCATGGTTATGAAGGTCGAGTTCGAATTTCGTGAAAATCGGACCAAAATTGACGGACAAAATGGCCGCCATTTGTATGCGAATAGTGTGAAAATATGTTATATCAAGGTTGTGAACAGTGTAGAGGACACAATTTTGAACCGATTTGGATGAAACTTAAATTGCATGTTTATAACCCAAAGATCTTGGTTCCTTTCGATATTTGCGCCAATCGGATTATAACTTCCTGAATTATGGCCCCTGATTGTCCGAAAAATTGCCCTTTTTAGCTTGTGGTCCCTCTGGAGGTCAAAATTGTTATCCGATTTAAAAAACCGTTTGATTATATCATTGTTCCATGGTTATGAAGGTCGAGTTTGAATTTCGTGAAAATCGGACCAAAATTGACGGACAAAATGGCCGCCATTTGTACGCGAATAGTGTGAAAATATGTTATATCAAGGTTGTGAACAGTGTAGAGGACACAATTTTGAACCGATTTTGATGAAACTTGACATGTATGTTTATAACCCAAAGATCTTGGTTCCTTTCGATATTTGCGCCCATTGGATCATAACTTCCTGAATTATGTCCCGGGATTGTCCGAAAAATCGCTCTTGTTCGCTTTTGGTCCCTCTGGAGGTCAAAATTATTATCCGATTTAAAAAACCTTTGACTATATCACCGTTACATGGTAATGAAGAGAGAGTTTGAATTACGTGAAAACTGGACTAGAATTGACGGACAAAATGGCCGCCGTTTGTACACGAATAGTGTGAAAATATGTTATATCAAGGTTGTGGACCCTATAGAGGTCACACTTTTGAATCGATTTTGATGAAACTTGACAGGTATGTTTTAAACCCAAAGATCTTGGTTCCTTTCAATATTTGCACCCATCGGGTCATTACTTCCTGAATTATGTCCCCTGATTGTACGAAAAATCTCCCTTTTTAGCTTGAGGTGCCTCTGGAGGTCACAATTATTATATGATTTAAAAAAAACCGTTTGATTATAAAAACCAAACAAATTCTAATGATTTTCTGATAATTCCTTAATATGCGACAATTCTTGTTGACTGCCCGGACGATTTGGCTGCTGTGTGGGCGTATGTTTCGTTGCCTGGCAACCTATTTTAAAATTTTGATGCTAGGTTTCTCCTGGTAATTGGTGCAGTATGGAGGGAGAGGCAAAGAACTGTATCTAGTCGTTTAGATGAGACAAAAAAAAACCCAATGTGACATGCATGTAAAAAACCTGTAGCAGTTACAATTTGATGATCAACAGGCTAAATAATATATGGTCTTGCCAAATTTTCTTCATAGCATACTGTATGATATCTGCACATCTTCTTTAACTCGATTGGTGTAGATAAGTACGATGTTAAAGCTTGTCTTCGTTAGCCCAGTCGGTACAGAAAAGTAGGATGTTAAACCCCATTTCGTTTCAGTATTTTCAATCCCTATTCATTTCGTTTCAGTACGTTAAACCCTGTTTCATTTCATTTCAGTACATTTGATTTCAGTCATTTCAGTACGTTAAAACCCATTTCATTTCAGTACATTTGATTTCAGTCATTTCAGTACGTTAAAACCCATTTCATTTCATTTTTCAAACCCATTGTATTTCATTTCAGTATGTCAAACCATATTTCATTTCATTTGTCTTATAGCTATCAAATAAATCATAATTTATTGATCATACTTCACTTAAATTTTATTATAAATCTCCATTTCTTAATTTTGAGAGTGCAAGGTTGTTAACCCATTATTCTAAAACTGAGGTTCTTAATAACCCCTTCATTGATAATGTCAGTTCATGAGGTTAATAACCAATTTGTCAAAACAAACTAAACAAGAGTATTATCAATTACTGGTATCTGTCAAATTAATTCTTATTAAACGACTTTCTTTATTTTGATTTAAGAAAGTAGAACAATATATAACGATGTTATGGCATAAGAAAATAGTATTTTGATGTCGTTCATAGAGCAATAAACAGCTATTTATCATGTCGGGACCAAGTCATTGACTGAAATTATCCAATAATTTCTTGTCTGACTGTCTTTCAACCTGTATGTAATGTTTTTATTATACCAAGTTAGTCTTATTTCAGACATCTAATAACCATAATTGGTGAAAGTACAAAATTCAGATGTGATCTCATTCATATATCTGTTGTTTTAGAAATGAAGAAGTTTCAATTAAGAACCCTTATCATGGAACCTTGTTCATGTATCATTGATGTTTCTCTAGGAAATTTTGAGATTGAAATAAGGCATCGCTTACATAACTTGCTGATGTCGTCCCTGTTAACTAAAATTAACATTGACTTACTTTCTAGGGTTTTTAGGAGTCAAGGGGTTTCAACTGTCTCAAGGATTATTTGTAGGGACACATTATTTGTAGTCCAAAGTTATTCATGGAATCTTCAAAGGTTTGGATTTTATGGAGACCTACCACACATTGACAATTACAAATATTTGGATACAACTGTGACAGCAACTAACCAAAACAGGACTTCTGACTCTCCAATGACCAGGAAGTTGGGCGGTTCTATGTGCTATAGATCATAATGTTTGTCAGTGAGTCATGTGGAATATACGTGACAAGGAGCAGTGTCTAATGACCAACTTCATGGATTTTGTCAAGGTCCTCTATTTCCTCATTTGTTTCTTTCCCTCCAGTGGCCGCCAGCGTTTTGAATTTCTAATATCCTTTTTCTAGACTAAGTTAGAATTGATCGACTTGACTTATTATAAATCATGTATGGTCTTAAACTATATTACTCAACCATTGTTTAGGTATGCTGGTGCTTTAATAGAAATAAATGGTGTAAATTAAGAAATTTGAAATATTGAGGTAATACAGTGTACATGGAAGTCATACATAGTTATGGATTTGTAGCAATAAGGCTATTATTAAATCTTCTGTCCAGCAGCATAATTTGACAAGTAATAATGTGGATTTAAAGGAACAGCACAGATATAGATATACTTATCATCTGTAGTTTATAATAATTGTAAATTAAGATGACCAGACAGATTATTATTCTGGTTAGATCAATCTCGTCTCAATGTACAGCGACTAATTTCAAATAATCTAGAATAAATGAAATCAAATGTGGATTAAATCCTACTTTTGTGCACAGACTCATGGGAAGTGCAGTGTAATGGGCCATATAATCTGAACAGCTTCCTTTACAAGTGAAATCATCATGATTCTGCTTACAATTGGTTTATGGGGACTGTTACTAATTTCAATTGCACATATTCATTTAACATTGGTCGTATATAGAAATAAAATGAAATGGGGTTTATCCTCTTACTTTTCAGCATTGACTGGGCTAAAAAAGGATGGGCAGTTTAAAGGTACCATATAATCTGAACAGCCCTCCTTTACTACTAACTTCATCATAAATCTACATTGTTGCAGTTTATGATAAAAAAAAAATCATGGGGTTTATATGGATTATTTTACAAAAGTGTGTAAAAATTGGTTTAAAATGGAATCAGGATTGTGATGATTTATTATTAACTATTTTGTACTAAGTTATAAATCACTCGAATCAATAAGTATAACTCCAATACTGTCTAGATTTCTGGTGTTCTAGTAACTCTGTACGTTATTATATTAAGAATAATAATTACATAGACCTATATATTATATGAAATAATTGTATTGTTTGTGGGTTACTATATAGACAACCAACTTGTTCATTTTGAAATAACTTCCTAATATATTTAGTCTACTATTACTAGGAATTTAAAGGTGCTCTTATATGGTGCAGTAATAAATGAAGAAATGGACAATTAAGATTATATTATAAACATATCACACAGACTGAGCCATTATCTTCAGGAGAACTGTTATTTTTCTGTCAGATTCGTAACTTAAAATCAAAACTATTTAAGACAACCACCTGTGCAACACTGGGTTACAGTTACATAATAAATTCTTATTTACATATACTGGGTAAATAGGTACATAATATATCCTTAATTACATCTGAATACATTGGGTATTTCTTGCATTATTACTCCTTAAATACATACCCATACACTGGGTAAATATTTACGTAATAGATCCTTAATACATGGAGACACTGGGTAACCAGTTACATAATAAATCCTGAACTACATATACATCGATACAACATGTATACCTAGTTACATAATAAATACATATACACCAATACACCAGGCAACTATTTACATAATAAATACACATACACAGGGCAACTATAGTTACATATATAATCAATCCTTAAATACAAATACACTGGGTAACTACTAAACTAGTTACATTGGGTAATTCGTAAAACCTTAATTACATATACACCATTCTCATTCATCCTTGAAACAGATTATGAACCGATAATTGAGTTCTTATATACCTAAAAAAAGCTCAATTGGTCAATTAGAATTTAATAGAACCAAGTTTCTTTTTCAATTTGGAGATATTCTCTTAATGCATTGTGACTTTACACATGTGGATTTTTTGTTTTTATTTGCCATTTTATTGTTTTTTCCAGACGTTGCCACAAGATAACCAGAAGATGCGATCACTACTTGGTGGCAATCTATATGCTTATGAATTACCTGCCCCTCCTGAGATACAGACGATAACAGTAGAAGAAGAAAGAAATGGGGCTGTTAAAGAAAGTATTGGTTTAAGTGAAATACAGAGAGGCCTGACATCAAGTAAGAGTTCTCTTTGTTTTAAACATATTGCTGTAACAACTCAGTGGTGTGGTTTAGAATTGTAGCTCAAACATTACATGACGGTAAATTTAAAGGGCATAAGCACTATGATGATTGGTAAATAAATAATTTTCAATTTGATGAAATTTGAGTTTGACGATACTAAAAGATCAGTGAATGTTCAGAATTGATTTTATCAAAATTTTGTAAATTAATATAACAAACTATTGATGTTCGCTAATCTGTGGATTTTTTATTTTATGGGGAGCCACGGGGGCTCAATAAGTATGACACTGGCGCATTAACCTCTAGGCTTGTTAAATTTTATTTTTGTGATTATGATTATGATATAAAGAAATAGATAAATGTTAAAGGCTTTGAGTCATTGATAATAATGAGCCAGATGAATCTGTTCAATCCACTAATTTTGTAATATTCTCATATTTTTTTACCACAAGACTTAGCTAAATTGGTAAAATTATCATTTAAAATAAGGTATGCCATAACTAGTAAGACTGCCGAATGAATATTTATAGGTCGTATCACTTGTGATTTCAAGACATGTTCTGTCTCACAATGCAATTATTGAACAGGACCGGAGGAACAATTGTAATGTAATAGACAGAAATATATCCAACATTTATAATGATTAGTTCATTTCCTCTCATTTAAGAAATTCTATTTCGTATCTTCTTTGGCATTTGTTCAAAACAAGATTTCAACTTTGTGCAATTTGAGGTGATTGTAAAAGATGATGCCAGTATATTGGAATTGAAAATTGATCTTTGGTGTCCCATTGTATGGTAATTTGTAAATTAGGTCATGGTCAGTGTTTGATATCCAGTATAGTTCAGATGGTGGATGGTCACCATGGTCTTTTGTAAAGTAGGTCATGGTCCGTGATTTATTTCCAGAAGAGCCCAGATGATGGTCACCACTCACAATCATTTAGGAGATAAACACTTCCTGTTTCGCATTTAGAGGGGTGTTATTGTCCAATAGACATGTCCTGAGATCATTAGGACCCGAGACGCGTAGCGTCGAGGGTTCTAATGTAAAATCTCAGGACATGTCTATTGGACAATAACACCCCTCTAAATGCGAAACAGGAAGTGTTTATCGACATTGTAACATGCTTTTTTAGGATTTTAAAAGACATTACTAAAACAGAAGGGTGTTATTGTCCAATAGACAGTGTCTAATTGACCAATCAAAACGCAGGGTTTACACTGAAGCATGTCACTCGGCTAATCTCGACAGATTCCGTAAACTACATCTAGTCTCGGATGTATGACAGTAAGTGATATGTACCTACGCCCATACATTTGCGATGCGGCTACCGGTTTACTTTAACATGAAAACTTGACGCTATTACACAAATTGGGAACCTATTCGGCTAGCGACCTATTCGACCGATCGAGCTCCAACCTGTTCGTTGGAAACCTATTTAGAGTAAAGACAACAGTCTCTATTTATCAACCAATAAAATCCAACGTTATGTCTATCAAATGAAAGTAGAATATATTATTTTTTATCCATTCCTTCAGCTCAGAATAGAAGTGTAATTTCGTCATTATCTTACAGCTGGATCGGTCGAATAGGTCGCTAGCCAAATAGGTCGCCAACTTGTGTTTGGAATGGACGCAGCCATGTTTCATCCGGGACCTTTAAAGTAGTTCCAATATGGCGGAATTCATCATACAGCCGAGTTTAGATTCCCGAAATCTTCCGAGGTTTGCCGAGTGTGAAGCATGTTACAATTTGCACTAATGCAATTGAATGACATTTTTTTTAGTGGTGGAGTACCAGGTGAACCCATTCAACCAAACCCATGTCTCCCTATATTTAATGAATCGATGAATAAATGAAATGGGGTTTAACATCCTACTTTCTGGCAATATTTGATATATTACTACTAGAATGATTATTTCCGACCGACATTTCATTCATATATTACACACTGTCCTCCTTCTTTAGCTGGGATTGAGCAGAATAGCAGAACGTTACACCCTATTTTATTTCATTCGTTTCAGTAATGATCATTTTTTGAAAATTTTAACCGATTCATTTTTAAGTTTCCACAATAGTATGGTAATTTTGATTGATACAATTATCCCAGTTTCTCATTTCTGGCAATATTTGATATATTACTACTAGAATGATTATTTCCGACCGACATTTCATTCATATATTACACACTGTCCTCCTTCTTTAGCTGGGATTGAGCAGAATAGCAGAACGTTACACCCTATTTTATTTCATTCGTTTCAGTAATGATCATTTTTTGAAAATTTTAACCGATTCATTTTTAAGTTTCCACAATAGTATGGTAATTTTGATTGATACAATTATCCCAGTTTCTCATTTTAATTTATTACCTGATTTTTTTCTTTTTTTTTATTTCAAATGAAAATGAGTGTCTATTATTAATACATAAATCATTCCTAGGTATTTGTAACATTTACCGCCCATTTATTATGCAATAAGATATTAAAGGGCACTGTTTTTCTAATTTGATTAGTTTATTGTTACCTTAACAAATGTTTACTTCTGATTAATTTTACAACCTGCACTGATTGGCTTTTATACAAACTTCTTTCTTTAGTCGTGTTGTTTTCCTAGTTTAAGCGTTATTGATTAGTTAATATATCACTAGATTTTCTGTTTACGCAGGGGATTGAATTTCACATTATTGTCTTATAAATTGATGGTTTCTGATTTGTATGTTTTGCATAACACACCTTTATTGTCTTTCTAACTAAAAAGTTCCGAGCAGATTTATGAGTTGTTTAGACAAAAAACACTAAACTCGTTGACAAAAAACTTTTCTTTCCAATAACTGAATAAGTAATTGGTTTCTTTTGTCTTGATGGTTGGATTTTTGCAGAATTTGATTCCTTTATTTATTCTTGGAAAAAAATCCAAGGGATTTTAGATAACAATTGGTACAAATCGATTAAGTTTTTTTTTTAAAGATTTCCATCTAAAGGGTCTAAGTTTCCTGTTATTAATGTCTATTCAGGTTCAGCAATTTATCTTTAAGACGCAATGCCCTAAAATATTGCTGAAATACAGACATTTTAATTTAACATTTACAAGTCAGTAACAATTTGTAATGGGTTACAAGATCAGCAAATAATGATGCAATTTATTGTGCTGTAGTAATAAGTAGGTCATTGCTTTGATATCTGGTATTCGGTAGCAAATATTAATATTATATTATAAATTATTAATACTTATATTCCCTTGATGAAACTGATATTTCCACTCTTAAATGAAGGTATTACTATATGTGACTAGGAATAGATAAATGGATTAAAGGCTATTTTCTATTTATGGTTTTTGGATGCAGAGTAACTGATAATGATGAACCAGATAAACCTCTTACTAAAAGCACGAAATTATTCAGATCCATAAGGAATTTCACACCATACACTATATAAATCATTATTAGTCCAAATTTTTTCTGATGGCGATTAATCCTGCTCTTTTTGATTGTTTAAGAAAGTGAGTACAATGCAGAAAAATGTTTACAATGGAAACTTTAAAAACGAGATTGGTTTGTTAATTCGTTGGTATACTTACTTTCAAATTCATAATATCTTAAAGGGGGGTAGGGTGACCTTATGGCCTAATGATCTAATGCATGCACTTCAGCAGGTCATCAGGTGTTGAATTGAGTCCAATTATGGCATGGTTTAGATCTGAAGCTTGCAAGCGACAAGGAGTAGGGTCGCCTATACAATATTGTTGGTTTTCTCTACACACTAGCAAATTATTGAAATACAGATTGAACCATCTCAGTCTCTTTCTGCTACTGGGCTTAATTTTTGGTCTCTTCTTTGTTTTATATTGTTGTAAATGATGTTGTTTGTTGAGGATTTTCTTATCGCAAATAGCAGAGTTATCCTCTTCAGTTTTATATTCAGATTTACAAAACCTTGTGGACACAATACAAGATAGTTTTCAACCTTAGACAGGTTGTGCATTAGGATATAGATAAAGAACCTTATTGTATTTTAAATTTCGAACACAATCTGAGATCACTTTTGTACTTCAGAATGCAAAGAGGAAAAAGTCATTTGTATAAGGAGAACCTTACTGAAATTCAGAATTATTGGCAGTCCAACAAAACTCAGAATTTAATCATATCAAATAAATGTTCCAACTTCCCACAGTGAGTGGAGCAACTATGATGCAGTGAATTAGATATGATTTATCCTTAGATAATGGCTTTCATTAGTTTATCAGACTTAATTAATCTGTCATTTGATCGGTATAATCGCAGGGTTTCTGGCGACGCTGGTGATATTATGCTATAGGATTATTAGCTGTGATATTAAATGTTAAAGAGCCAACACTTAGTTTAAAACCATTTGAGCAAAATTTTATTATTATTGGAATCACACTACTTTTTATACGCCCACATTGAAATGTGGTTGTATATTGTTGTCGCCCCCGTCCGGTCGGCCGCCCGGCCAGTGTCCACAATTGCTTCTGGACGCTCAAGAGACTGAAGTTAATATCCTATTGACTTTAAATTTATTCACAGTGTTAAAGGTCAAAAAGCCTATTGATTTTCAGCAATTTTCGATATTTACTGCAAGAGTTAAGGCCTTTGATCACTTCCAGAAAGCTTGTGGATGCTCTATGTCTCTAGTGGGTTACTCACAGTTTCATGCAACTCACGCCAAAAACTCACCTTAACAGATCATTTCATTGGCTACTACCTCACATCATCCAGAACATGCATTAAATATTCCAGATTTTAGTGTAGTAAGACAAGTAAAATGAAATTTTGAATTAGAAAAAATGAAACGAAATAGATGTGTATTTTACTCAGATTAAAGTTATTACTTTAGTTTCTTAAGTTTGACGGATATAATTTTTTGTCTTCAGTGATTTGAGTTTCTTTTTAATCTGGATAGTTTTATAAAAAAGAATCATTATTGTCAAAATAATTTGTGTCAAGTGTGTTTAAGTTATTATTGTCTTAAAGTTAAATGATACTTTTTTTTTATCTTCAGTGGTTTGAGATTCTGTTATAATCTCAATTGCTTCATAAAAAAAAAAAAAAGTTTATTGTCATATTCCCCAAACATGAATAACCAAAGTTTTATTTGCTGGTTTGGAATTTAAAAAAATAATTTTTTCTGCAGTTGATTAACTTACTTCTATAAACAATTAAGTTTAAAAAAAAATTATAACCACACATTTTCTCAAAGTTCTTTTCTTGAAATGAAACAGTAACTTAATTTTCCTTGATCCATTTTTTAAAAAAGAATATTTCAAGACATCATTCCAAAGAGAATTTTGATGATGTACAAAAATCACTCCATACTCACCATGGTCACCTTTGTTAAGAAAACATTACAAATGGTATTAAAACAACTTCTCAGTGTAATGCGGTCAAATACTATATACCGTATTCAAACAACTTTTCAGTGTAAACCGGTCAAAGAATGCTGACAGATGACCAACAGTAGTCAGTCACTTTATGGGGGTTTTTTTCGTTTTTTTTTATCAATTAAAGATTTTGTATAGATATTTTGTTTTACGATAACCCCAATTGCTTCCCCATACCGAATACCTTACTCGCATGCACATGATTGTACTGCCAAAGCTCTAATATCCGTTTGACAGTTTTGGTGAATTATAGAATCTTGTTTTATTTGTTCTACAGAGATGTATATGACATAGTCTTAAGGAAACCGTGTTGAAGAAGGTATCATGGAGGAACTTGAAATCTCTGTGCCTTGTAATCCATTAGTAGCAGAGATAGGATGTCTTTAGCCATCATATAATAATACACCTGCAGGCAATAACAGATATTAGGAAATGATTTATTGAAAGGTTTCATCCTTAAGAAGAACTTGATTGATTCACAACTTTTATTCACATTAGAGCTAGTATAAATAATATATTAAAGATATGATGGAGACAGTTACAAGTTAGTCGGCAAGATTTATACTCCAGATTTGATTGAAATTTTAAGAATGACAAAAAACGTATGTCTCATAAATACAGACAAAAATGAACAAAGACAGGAGACTTTTTTTTAAAAAAAGTAATTTCAAAGGCCTTAATGCAAATTTAAACCTGTTATGTCGTTATGTGGCCTAGTAGTTGAGCCACATGATCAAATGACTTGCGTTTCTAAGATCAAGAATGTTTGAATTTATTAAAAATTGTTAAAACTTATGAGAATGGGTCTTTTATCCTGACAAAATTGATACTGATGTGTAAACCTTTCTTTGCTTGAGATGTGACAGTGTGTTCTTGATGTCTTTATTCACGCACATTCAGATAAATGTAGAAAAAATTAATTGTATTTGTGTATTTCTGATGCAATACATATTTCACATGGCTTATTTCCTGAAATTCCTGGTTTTCTTGTACAAAGTGGCGCTACATCTTGACTAGTAAGTCGTGGAATCAGTACTAGATGGCAGGTTGGAAGGTTTGTGTAGGCGACTTGGGTAATTTCAACTTAAAAAATAAATGCGTATGCTAAAGCAAAACTAAACAATTTTATTGGTCGATGATGTAGGACAAGATAACTTTGGTTCTATCTGATAGAATTAGAGAGTGATAAAACTTAGTGTAAAGCTTCACTACCTATACTGCTTCAAACCTTGACTGAGTGTAGATAATAATTTTGATTGTTCAATACTTTTGAAAAAGATAAATGTGCAATTAAACAATATGCGTCAACTATTTATTTTTGAATTTTGGTGGGGAACATCAGACTCAATGTTGAATTGTCTTCTTTTACTTTGATTTCCAAAATATTGACGAATTATAGAAAATTACGCTTTGATAGGTACATGTTTAACATGCGCTATTACACTTAACATATCATAAACAACAGCACTTCTATTTTTGTTCTTCCCAGTTAACTATTTATAAAATCGTGATTAGGTGTCAAAAACAGTTCAATGATAAAAACCATTAACATTTATTACCTAAATTTACCAAGGATTTAAAAAAAAAATTTTTGAAAGAAGGCCTTAGAATTTATTGTTGTCAATTTATTTTGCTGGAAATAAGGGGGAAAAATACTTGTTAAAGTTCATTATTTAGTTTTGCATAGACCTATTGTTGCTGTCAACTAAACTCTCTAGGTCTTGATGGGAATGTTTGGATGGTCAAAGCTACATGTAATACTTACACAAACAATAGCAGCAGTAGGAAGGGAAGCATGGAATAAAATAAAATGGGGGTTAATGTCATACTTTTCTGTTCCAGCCAAGCTAAAGAAGACAGAGAAAACCTGAGGGGAGAGTTTCCATGGCTCTATGACTTTTGAGGGAGTCTACGATCCTATATATCCTTGCCCTGTCATCAGCCAGCTTGGGAGCTTTGGTCTCTTTGCGAGTAAGATGCTAACCAGGTGTTGACAGAGGAAGTTCGTCAGGAATTTCCTAGATTATCACCTCAATGATCTGTCTAACCTCATGGCTGCCCTACCGACATGATGAAATACTTTACTAAGCCTTTAATTTTTGATATTAGTTCTATAGTAACCAAATTTTTTAAATTTTTTTTAGAGAGATCCACAGCAAATGGCAGTTTACCAAATGGCCAACCTCCAGAATTAGAAAATTCTCCAGCACATATGAACTTGGGTAATTTGACTGGATCACCCAGCCACTCTCGTAGCCCTAGTAACATCAGTGGTATGGTGGACAGTATGAGTAAATCTGGTACAGAACTCTTTGATGGATTTGTAATCGGTGTTCATCGGAAAATGGTAAACATTTTTTGCAAGTTATTTTTATGATTTCCCTAATTTTTTACATGAAATACCCAATATTTTTGATTACATATTACATAGGAATAGTAAAAATAAGTTAAGAAATTGAAAAGTTGAATAAATTTCAGTGCTTTTACAGACCCATCCCAGAGTTAGCCTATCCAGAAATAGTAAATAGTTATCCACTATTCAGTGGTTCCAATGTTGAGCCCCTCTTTCAGTGCAGAAAAAGTATCGATATTGTATTCCATTCCTTTTCCTATACAAAGCTGCCTATAGAGAGATGTTTCTACATCCAGATTCGCAGTGTTGATTTTTTTTTATTTGTCTTTGGATGGCATATGAGGTTTCCAAAGCAATGGACTGATAATTCTGTACAGGAAGCTGACAGAATCAGATAAATACACACTGGTAGATTTGGTTAATTCGAAAGATTACCGGAACATATTGTTCATTTATTTGATTTCCCAAAGGAAAATATTTAATCCTTCTCTTCTGGTTTTTCTTTATCAAAAGATTCTTATGGATGTGTACTTCCTTTCATCGCAAAAAACAAGACCAAGTTTGTTTGGAACACCAATCATTATCCCGTGTCGAGAAAAGACAGCTAATCAAGATTTGTATCATTTTGTCTGGGCACAAGTTGCTAGATTAGTGAGTCCTCTACCACCCTCTGAACAAAAGACAGCCAACCATGCACAAGACTGGTAAGAACTATTTCATGGAAACAATATACATTAACAATTTGCCACAATATTACCACAGAGGGCAAATTTAAATGTACAGGGGAGGTAACTGGAATAAACAAATTTGTCTTGCCATGGACTGATGTGCCCTAGCTTTTTAATGATGTATAATATTCATAGTTTGGGTTATATTTCAATCACAAAAAAATAATCTGATATTTCATAATAAAATATCTGAAATATAGATCTGGGCCCTGTTTCACGAAATTTTAACTAAAGATAAAATCCAAATTTTAGCAGATACTTCAATTTTGATTGGCTAAAAACTAAAATCAATCTAATATTGTCCAATCAAATAACTAAAATTCAGATCTTATCTTAGTTAAAATTTTGTGAAATAGGCCCCTGTATTTTAATCAGATTGTTTTGAAACAAACAACTTTTGAAATCTTGTAATTTGCAATTTTATAAGTTATTATCTAAATACCTCTCCAGGATTATACCATATAAAGTCTTGATTAATATAGACCTAAAGTTTATTTGTGTAGTCTTATTGTAAAAACCGTCTGGTTCATTTTGACTATTACACAAATATTTACCAAGGATGGTCTGGGTAACAGAGGCATTTCATGGAAAGATTCCCCAAGAGTAATTCTCTTAAATGTTTCCATTTATATTTGATGTCATATCTAATCTCTAGAGTTTTGAATATTTTATAACTACACTGATAACAGCAATCATCTTTTCAGTGTTATCTAAAGATGAGAAAAAAACAAAAATTTTTATATGCCAACATTGAAATGTTCCATATTCTATTAACCCCACAATTTCTAATAATGCACATGGCAAATTTATCATCCTATGTTTTTTTATACACACATATTTCCATGTCGACGAATTATCGTGTTGCCCGTGCCCATCTGTCCATTTGTCCATTCACATTTGTTTATGGACACTCTCATTAAACGTCATAAATTTTATCCAATTTTGACGAAACTTAAGATATATGTTTATCACTCAAAGGTCTTTGTTCCATTGAATAAATTGACCCATATCAGACCATATAAGTTCCTGGATTGAGGCCACTGATTGTACGAAAAATCTCATTTTGAGCTTGTAGAATGTGTGTGAAATCTCAAGGTCTGTCAATGTGACAAGAAATAGGGTTGCCTCTACAACCTTGTGGGTTTTCTCTGGGTTATTCAGTTTCCTACCACCGCTAAACAAACAAAGACATTGTATATATTCGCTAAACAAACAAAGACATTGTATATATTCGCTAAACAAACAAAGACATTGTATATATTCGCTAAACAAACAAAGACATTGTATATATTCGCTAAACAAACAAAGACATTGTATATATTCGCTAAACAAGTAAAGACATTGTATATATTTGCTAAACAAGTAAAGACATTGTATATTTTTATTATTGTTCATTGTGGGGCAGTCTAATGGTTTAATGTGTGTGCTTCTGTTCTCACACGGTCTGCTTTTAGTCAACAGGAATGGTTTCGGTACCACGCTTGATTGAATGTGACAAGGAGTAGGATCCTTGTGTTTCCTCCAACTGCTTAACTCTTAACTGACCCACGTCGACTTTTGTCGACACCCATGACGTTACCATTAAGTACCCACGGCGACTTCTGTCGACAAAACCAGTTAGCTGAATGCAACGTTGCTAGCGCAATGAGAGTTACTTCCCTTATAAGCAGGCGGCCTATTCTCATTTGTTTACTTCCTGTTTGACATTTTGACAGTTAAAAATCCTACTGTTTCTTCTTGAAAACTAACGATTTTAAAATGCATACTTATATTTTAGCACTTGGCCATGTGTGGGTATTTATGACGTTATGACGTCAAACCCCTGGGTCATTTAAGTGTTAAGACTTCTATGCACAAATTAATTATTGAAATAAAATTGAACCATATGTTAGTCAAGGAATGTCCTAGATTGTGTTGAGTGAATTTTAAACTACTTTTCTCTCTTTCTTTTTTCACTGTTCCTTAAACTAACTTAGAGGTATTTCGCTTGGTAACTATTTTGCAACATCTGACATGCTGGAAATGATATGCTGAAGAAGTTTAGGCAGATATTAAGATTGATTTCAGTTGTGACAGTGTTATCTGAATTGTTTTAATATGAATTTAACAGTTAACACATGCTTCCCTTGACCACACATCCACATGCTTATATAGCTTTATGTAAGAAACCAAAATGGATCAAAAATGCGGTTAATGTTTTTGTTTACATTAGTATGTATGCTTTGAGTGGAATGGATAGTCAAATGACAAAATAATTATTGGCTGTTGGTCCCAGAAGTCTCCTTTTATGAGTTTATTCTGTAAATATCTGATATTATGCTCGACAAGGTGGAAATATCAAGGTTGAAATAAATTAAGATTATAACTTCTGAAAATCAACTGACTTTAAATCTGGTATGTTGATAATAAAAATATTGTTTTATTTCTTTGAAACAAAGAATAACTTTTTTTTAACCATTTGATACAAAATCTATTTTTCATAATTTGTCTTAGAAACCAATAGCATTAAAGTTGCATTACAAAAATATTTATAGGGTAGTTATTTTCAATAGAGAGAGAGAGAGATAAATGGGGTTTAACGTCCGCTTGACACAAACTAGGTTATTTCGGGACTAACATATGGTTTGATTTTATTTTCATAGTTCGCTTGTGTGTAGGGGTCTTTTGCAGTGGGAGGAAACCGGAGGAACCGGGGAAAACCCATGAGATTGGACAGGTAACCCCAATCCTTGTCACATACAATCATGAATTCGAAACCATGCCAGTTGACCCAATAACAGGCTATATGATACAGCATGAATGTGCTAACTATTCGACCATCCAATCCCCTTATACTTCAAAGCCACTGGTTAATATTTACATGTTTCAAACAATATATAATTTCTCAAAGCTTTATCCAAACGGGGGAGGGGTGGTGGTGAATGCCTGAATGGTTAGCACATGCGCCCTGTTGCCGCTGTATCATAAGGTCTGTCATTGAGTCTGGCATGGTTTCCATTCGACGGTTGTACATGACAAGGAGTAGGGTCACCTGTCCAACTTCATGGGTTTTCTCCGTTTTCCTCCAACAGCTCATCAAAAGAATTTACCAATCATATTATCTTTACCCTGTGCTTGATAACGACAAGAGGATAGGCCTACTTGTTGAAATGTTGCAGTTAAATTGCTAGTGATTGTTATCCATAAAGTTGAGTTCATGTTTTTTCTTCCATGTAAAGATTCAGTTTTCGTAATATATAATTTCCTAGGGATTAAAAATCACAGAGCAGTCAAAGGAGTTAATTATTTTATTTGTAAACATCTTGGGTATTGTTTTTTCAGTGATGATAGCTTAGGCTATGAATATCCCTTTACACTGAAAGTTGTACAGAAAGATGGTTTTACTTGTGCTAAATGTCCATGGTATAGGTAAGTTCACTGCATCCTAGTCATTCAATTTTAATCTTATGGTTTTATTTGTTGATAATTAATGACATATTTTGTTGGCATTACATTTTTATTCATTGACAATTAGCATTATTAATTGGCAATTAAGCACATTCTTATCACATGTAGTTGGCAATTAAGCACATTCTTATTGCATAAAAGTGACAATTGGGGATTAGCCAATTAAACGGTCTGTTACAGCGAGTTCTTGGCCTCTGGAAACATCAACGCTGATTGATTAATCAATATCTAATGTCATAAGGTCAAAAGCCACTCTTGACATCTGACATGAACTTCCACTATAACTTGTCAAATCTTCATGTAAAGTAGGCCATCGAAAGTATAAAAAAAATATATATCTGTATTTTAAATGGATTGTCTTGTGGGTTATATTTTGTGTGTAGTTTTGTCTTCCTGCACTTACTTATGAAGCCATGGCCCTAACACCAACATGTCAATGTGTTGCCATAGTGACATGCAAATACATTTTGTATAAAACAGACTAGCATACAATTACTCACAAAAAACATTTAATTTTTTAAAAAGTTAAAAGTTAAAAAAAAAACTGATATGTAATTTCCAGTGGTATTGTTCATGAGGACGTTTCAGATTACCATAATTAAATGTATTGTGTGCCATTTCATCACACTTATTTGATTATTTCATTAACTTAGCATGATGATGTCTGTATATTCTATGAACCACTTTCGATAAAATAATTATTATGTTTTGCTAGACGTCTTAATGAAATATATGTATGATATTGACAGTGAACTATGCTACAGAGTTATATTATTGTTGATTTTTCAGGTTTTGTCGTGGATGTAAGATAGAATGTAATAGTAGTTTATTTAATAGTGCTGGATCGTTTGTAGCCATTGATTGGGAACCCACAGCTTTACATCTCCGATATCAAACAACTCAGGAACGGGTGAGTAGGTTTTATTATTACAAGATAATGACCTTTAAATATTAGCCTATTTATTTATTTCGTGCTCTTTTTGTATACTTTTGGCTCTAAACTAGAATTGGGGGGTTGGAAGGCCGAATAGTAAGCGTGTGCACGCTGTATCATATGGTTTGTCATTGAGTCAACTGGCGTGGTTTCGAATCCCCAGTCACACGTGACAAGGAGTAGGCCGAGTGCCTGTACAACTTGGTGGGTTTTCTCCTGGTCCTCCGGTTTGTTCCCACTGCTAAGGACCCCTAAGTACAAGCAAATTATTGAAATAAAATTGAACCAGTCCTGAAATAGTCTAGTTTGTGTCAAGTTAACTTTCAGCTCCATTTATCTCTCTCGCTCTAAAATAGAATTAAGATAATAATAACTCTGTCAAATCGGCAGAACGATGACTGGTTTTGTTGGCACTTAATCATATGGTGTGAGTTAGCAAAATATAACTAAAAGAAAAAATTCTCATCTGCCCTATTTTCATCAAATTGTCAGGAATATTTTCAGAAAAGGACTTCCAGAGTTATTGCCCCTGACTTTGTTCCATGGATTTGTTTCACAAAACATCAAACAGTTATAACGGTTTCTATAGTGATGTTTTAAATTCAAAGTTAAGGTGACATGATGTTTTAGTTAATGAAGTTTGGTACCACAGTCATCGGAGAGAATTGTCCTAGACTTTAACTTGATTTAAGACCTTTAAACCTTAAATACTTTATTTCGTCTAGGCAATTAATTTAAGTGGCTTCAAAGCTAACAATAATTCTTTCTACTGTACTTCAAATTGAGTTTTTGGACTGAAGTGATTTGTTTCGAGAAAAAAGGCTGTTCTTATGTGAATTATTGAGCAGGGCTTATAGTCAGTCAATTTTTTTAGAACGAGCCATGAAAACATTGCAAATTGCATTCATTCAAATCCCAATTTGTGCTTATTTGGAATGATCTTTTAAGTATAAGATTTTATTGAATCCTGAGTTAAGTGATCGATTACGTGTCTTTAATTTGTTCTTCACACTCATGGGATGGGTTTCTGTATGTGTGGTGAGGTTTAACATGACTTTAGATCATAAGGTCTGTCATTGAATGAAGTTTGGTCCCAAGCCTGTATCTGGTGGACATTAACTCTTTATCTCAGTGTAAAGAATCTAAAGAGGTGAATGACCTTCCCCGATTTCTGTTCAGACTTAATTGAGGATGTGTGGTTGTCCCCATATTCCGAGAAATCCCTCTCTGCTGACCATTGCTAGAATAGCGTCTGTTTCTTGAACTTATGCGGGAGTGTGTCTATTCTTTCCATTCAATGAAAGCTATCACTTAAGTACAGTAACATGACAGTCCTTCGTTTAATCTGGGTCTTCCCTAAAACTTTGGACAGTGATTTAAGGTATTGAAACGGTGAAAGTATGTTCGTTTCCAAACAGTATTGTTTACATTTCATCTTGATAGCCTCGTTTGTCACGCAATTTGTTTTACTGCAGTATTCTGCTATGCACGG
Organism: Patella depressa; assembly: GCA_948474765.1. NCBI lineage: Eukaryota > Metazoa > Mollusca > Gastropoda > Patellidae > Patella > Patella depressa. The sequence goes on from OX419720.1 coordinate 16,830,057, forward strand.
GTTAATTAGGCATAATAAAATCGTGAGTCATGACGTATACGTTATGTAAACATATTTGGTCCAGTATTGGCAGCTAGTGATTGGTTGGTAGAAGGACTACTGATCAATCAAAATTTAACACAACAATATCCACTCATAATAGCAGTGTGTAGTTGGATTACCTCTAATCAAACGCACCACTGCACGGAGTATGGGTTGTCCCCCACCTTATTGTTTTCTCTATCTCACTCTCAGTGTACGATTTATTGTCTGTGAATACTCTTTCTTGATATCAGCAACTTAACATGGTATTATCATTGATGTTGGATAAGGATTATGGATGTAGAATTATTTCAGAATATTTCCAATGTGTTATTGTTATCTTCTTTTTTCTTCTAGTTTTATGAAGAACACAGTAGCGTTGAAGAAAGTCGAAGAAAGCAAACCGAACCTATAGATTTAGACACATGTTTACAGGCATTTACGAAAGAGGAAGAACTCGGAGAAGATGAATTATATTATTGTTCGAAATGTAAAAAACATTGCTTAGCTTGTAAAAAACTAGATATCTGGAGATTGCCACCCGTACTTGTAAGTTCTTTAAATTAGTTATTTTTTTTATGACAATTTTAAGTATTTATCAGTTGTAGTTTTCAATCCTAAGGCTTTTTTCAGTTTAAGAAGTAATGATTATTTTACCATTCTCTTGCACAGCTATTTGAACTTAAAGATAACCGATAGAGATAGTAATTATTGGTCATAATTGAATGTGACTCGGTAAGTGAGAAGTTGGCTCACTATAAGCAAGAGGTCTCCAGTTTGCTCTTGTTTTGGGCTAAATTCCTGTGCGATTTCTCCTTTATCAAATGTTCATGATGTAGGGCCTGGCAAAGACATTGTGTAGTTGTTAGGATGGGACAAAAAAAATGAGGCCCTGTGTACACATTACTGTCTACGTAAATGAACCTTAGCCAGCTGGAATTTTAAATAAGAGTAGGCCATAGTACCACTGTCCGGACAAAATTTCACTCATAGCACACATGTATGCTCATCTTTATTAGCCAGTCAGTGCAGCAAAGTAGGAAGGTAAACTGCATTTCATAGTTTTATGTTCTGATGTCATGTGGGTTTAGAAATGCACCAGACCTATTAAAGTAACATTTTTATACGGCTACATTTTCATGTGGACATATTATGCCGTCGCCCCTGTCCATCCGATTTTGACGAAACTTGAAATATAGGTTTATCCTGATAAGATCTTGGCTGCTTTCGATATTGCCATGTATCGGATCGAAACTTCATGGATTATACGAAAAATCATGATTTTGATGAAACTTGAAATGCATTTTTATTACCCAAAGATATTGATTCCTTTAGATATTTGCGCATATGGAATTGTAACTTCATGAATTATGGCCCTTGATTGTAGAAAAAATCACTTTCTTTTTAGCTTGTTCGCTATCCAGCCGCTGGTAGTCACATGCTGGAATATCAGACAATAAAAAAAAAATATGATTTCCATAAAAAAAAACACCTATGAGGCAAGCACTGGGCACAAATGTCAGGGTATCACTCACTAACTGTCATCCAGGCTGCTTATTGACCGCCAGCTCAACTTAGGCAGCATTTGTTATATCTTAATTAAATGGTTGGGCAGTTTTGGGAACATTGAGGGGCTTTAACATACAAAAGACTCTGCAAATTTCTTAAGCTTCAATATGTATGGAAAATGGACAGTAACAACAATTACAATCTGAAAATGGGCCCTTCCTCAATCAATTTACGTAACAAATGGCTTCTAAAAATAGATATTTTATATATTGGGGTATTTCCTTACAAATACAATGTGTTGAGAGTGATCTGAAGCAAATTTTTGATAGATTAATTAGTTTGAATATGTTTGTAGTCCCAAGTCCCAAGTATATCATCAAATCACTTAGTTTGTGTGCAGGAAGATATCTTTAATTCAATGTTTATTTATTTATTATTCAAAGAAACAGGTGCATTCATGACAAAAATACGAAATGGAATGGTTTAAGCGGCAAATTAGATACTGTCCGAAAATGCCAACTATTGGTGACTTCAAGAAAAGAAAATAGCTATAGGCGAAAATCAACGATAGGGGAAAATCTAAAAAGTTATTTCTTTTTAGAAATATTTTTATTTGGCTCGATAAAAATTACATTTTTTGGCAGATTTTTTCAAATTTGGTTTGAAGCATTGGGGACTGGACAGGACACCCTAAGCGATTCAACTTTCTTTTCAGATGATTAAGCTCCTGTCTATGGCAAAGTTTTTTTCTTGTGACACAGTTGTGGGCATATATGTATATTTTTGTATGGCTATCTTCAGTGTTGTATTGAGAATAAATTTTGTTTCTTTAAGTTAACTTTTTTTATGACAGTTTTAAGAGTTTTGATAAGAAATTTGAGCACAGCTGCGGGCTCCTTCATGAAATTGCTCATTTTCAGACCAACAAGTGCAATTATCAGAGGCTAGAGTTTATTTCAAATTTAGGAAAATCGAGTTAATGATCTTCTTGAAATCTCTCACATGCAGTAGCAGATCTATTTCAAATTTGATCAAGTGTTGAAACCCATTACAAATCTATGAGTCAAACAACCTCCAGAAAGCACATCCTGTTACCATTAATTCTATTATTGACAGCCACGTATTTACTGTAGGGTTTTTTTTGGTTTAATTTCATATGCCAGTACCTTCCCTTGGGCTTTTTGGAGTAAGTAGTAAAAAGCAGTATTTTGCAATGTTCCTGATTATGATTTTTTTAAAGGGGCTAAACCTCCAACTCAATATTTTCAATGATATTTGGAATAAAAACACAAATTAAAATTCGATACTAGTTCATTTCAATCAATATTGAGGTTATAATCCTTAAGTGATATTTAGCAATTGAGCACATTAAAGAACGCAACACAATTTATATGGAAAACAATCACTGGTTTATACACAAAAAGCATGAGATGTTTCGACGAGTATTCTCTTATCATTTTGCTTGTGCTTGTATAAACCAGTGATTGTTTTCCATATAAATTGTTTTAATCTTGTTGTTATATTGGCGTTAAAATTTAGGATCATAATAACCAATATTTAAGAAACAATGAACATTTTATAATCTATATTCTAGAGTTTCAGAGGCCATTTGTAACGAACAAAGAAAACCATATCCCACAATGCGAAATTAATTAGTAATAGCTGGTTCATAAATGACAAATTGACAATAGAATGCATTAAATGGGCAGAAATGATTGTTGTTCAGTTAGGAGTGTTCATGTATTTCACTGAATATAATATAATTGATTAGAAATTACTATAAATGTTTTTAAAATTAAATATAGATTTATTAAAATTAGATATAAATTGTTTTTAAAAATTGAATATAAATTTTTTAAAAATTGTATATAAGTTTTTTAAAAATTGAATATAAATCACTCTCATATGACATCAGTATGTGCTTTAGATCCATTTTCGTCTATTTTAAGTTTCTAACAAATAGAGCCATACACCCTTTAAGCATTGTGCATTAAGAATTATATATAGAAGTTTCAATCATTGTGTGATTTTGGTTCCATGTTTATATGTGCCAAGGAGTGTAAGCTTGCTTGCCTATCTATTCGTCGACATTAAACCCTATTTCTGTCTAATTTCACTGCCAATCACTCGGGGTTGACATCGGAGTTCTGAGTCAGCGAAAAACACAACTTTGAAATGGTTTTAAAAGAATCTGGGTTTTTTTAAATCTTTAGTTAGAAGAAAAAAGTCTTCAAATGATTTTTTTATATTGGAAATAGGTAGACAGCCTTGTCTCATGTGGGTAAAACTAGAAATATATCAATAGTTTGTAAAAATTACAGGAACAAAAAAAACATTAAACTTTAAACCTTTCTACAAAAAAGACTCAAAAAACTGTTTTGAATATGATAGATTCATAAATATTTAATTAACTTGATCTGTGTCAGTTAGTCTGGATAATGGTTCTATCTTTCGTTATGATCTTGTACAAACTGCAATTAGCTGATTCATCCCATTCAAAGTGAACTAATATAAAAGTATTCAAAAGAGGAATGGTAACCCTATGGGACTATATCTTATCATTACTGCTATCCCTTGCAAAAGTTTTTAAAGCCTTTTTTCATTTGAATTCAGAGGCTTTTTAGTGTCATTATTTTTTGCTACTATCAGGAACAGTCTTGAAATGCTCAATTATTTTATTTTGATCCTATCATTTCTACTGTGTCCTCTTGAGATTAAATTGTATTACAACCAGTTTCAGTCATTTATATTTAATATCTGCAAATTTTTTAAAATTATCTTTCAAACACATGTTTCCTCTCTCCCACGTATTGATTTTGGCATAGAGATCAGTTTGATAAGTAAACTGTATTTCTACTTAGACAATTAAAACCATTTGGACAGAAAAAATATCTGGCCTGTTCTACCAAGTAGTTTTTGTGGTCTAATTTACTACAGTTGTCTAAGTCTCATTTGACACCTTGTTCCAATAGTCTTTTTTGTCGGTCCCTTGAAAGGTATATGAATCTTGCTCTTTTGAGCGTATCTTTTAGATTAGGATTCCTTCTAAATGATGTGATTGGTTTATTGTCCCAAATTGTACAGCACATTTCTGGACCGGATGATAGATGCTGTTTCTCTTGAATAGTGGTGTGATTAAATTCTGTTATAAAAAACAAATGACCTACGTTTTGTGAACTGACGACCATAGGTTTTTCTGGTCTTGCTGAGAGGAATGTAGGAAGGCTGCTTCCCACATTATAGATATAATGTATCATTTTTTTAAAAATATTTAATAAATTGGTACCAATAATGACCCTTGAGCTTTGCAATTGCATATATGATGACCTTGCCATCGACTAACAATTAATATCAGAAAGTTCTGTCTTGAAGTATAACTTTCAGGTTTATTAAGAGTTTAAAATGACAGGATTTTCAACTTTATTAGGTATTGGATGTTACAATACTCAGTAGTTCATGGTGTTTTTTTTATTCTTTTTTTTTTCAAAGTTACCACCTTTTATATGGGTCTGATGATATTGAGAAGCAGGGCTTTGGTTTTTGTCTTTTTTGGCAGCCTCAACTGCCTGGCAATGACATTGCCTGGCTTCAGAACTTAACCATTAGTCAACGTACATGCCATGATACTAGAATTTTAAAGAACTTACCTCAAACAGAATAGATACAAATAATTATAGTTTTATGTTGAAAAGCACTTAGGAATATATTTAGAAAACTGTGATTTTAAGTGCTAGAACTGTGTCCTGCTTTACAAAAACAAGAAATTTTGTCAATTAACTCTTAAAAAAAATTGTCTAAATTGAATCGTGCACTTAATAATGAAATGACATTTCATGCTATGCATCACACATCTCTTTAATTCCCAGTTTCTGTTACGATATTTATATAACAAGAAAATTAGGACAATAGGAGATTTCCCAAATGTATAAAATTAATTTCATTTTAAAGGGCAGTAATGTTTAGACTTAAAGGAAATTGTTCCTAAACTATTTCGATCAAGTTTCTCTTAAAACAGGATTGTGTACTAAAACTGCTCAATTCTGTTTGAATTTTTTGACAATATGTTATTTTTCATAGCTTAATTGATAATTTAACATTTGATTAACAAAAGAAACCAAAATAAATGAACTGAAGTGAAATATGGGGTTTAACATCCTACACAAGCAAAATATCAAATGTTCTCTTGGCTTCCATTCAAACCAATTAAAAAGAGTTCTCCAAAAATTATAGTCTGCTCTTGCAGGCTACACTAATGCTGCAAAATATTCAATTCATATTATCTTTGGAAATACTGAAGAGAAATGAACCATTTTAAGACTGATATTCCCTTTAAACATCCAGTTTCCATAATACTGTGTTGGGCAGGTGATTTGAAGATGTAACCCAACAAATACAGATGCTGCTGGCTTGTTTATATTATCTGCAGATGACATTGATGTTGGGAAGTTTCTATTCATTATATCTTTGTTAATACTGAACGGAATTGAATGATTTTTGGACCTATATTCCTTTTAGAGTTTCAATTTTTTTTGTAATTCTTCAATTGATGATCAGTGACTTTAATACTTTTTTTAAAAATTATTTTGCAGATTATTAATTTAAAACGATTCCAGTTTTTAAACGGAAGATGGGTTAAATCTCATAAGATTGTTAAATTTCCATTTAAAGACTTCGATCCAACACATTATCTAGCTCAGAGGCCACCAAATCCTCAAAATTGTATCAGTTCAAGTGACCAGTCTAAGAATTCCTTACATTCCTCAACACCCAATGGCACCACAGTTTGTAAATCTGATGCCATAAAATCAGGTATTTAGAATAATTGGATTTTTTTTTTTATTTTAAATTTTTGAAATTTCTGTTCTCATGAGGTTGAAGTAAGCAAATTGATCTGCTACCATATGTGAATTATATGTCAATGGAATGATTTAAACGAATAAAAGAAAAGAATTGAACTTTGAAAACTAAAACCATGAAATTACATTAATGTCTTAGGGTGGCCATGACAAAAAAAATATTTAGATCATAGCTGGTGAAAAGAAAAGTGCAATGATCTGGTTTTCAAATCAATCAATGAAGCATTGCTCCCATATCTCGATAGCGAGAGTCTGATGGAAAAATGGTTGTCAAAAAATATCAATCTTGGAAACGTATAAATGACCAAACATATCAGTAATTGTGATGTCGTGCCCATATAATGTGAATTTTGTATAGATTTAAAGAAATTATAATAACTGAATTGTGTATTTTGTGTAGATTTAAAGAAATTTTATTAATTGAGTTGTGTATTTTGTGTAAATTTAAAGAAATTATATTAATTGAATTGTATAATTTATGTAGATTTAAAAGAAGTGAGTTTAGTAGGAGATGATGATACAGAAGATTACACAGATGCTAGATATGATCTTTATGCTTTGTCGGTAAGTTCCTCATACAACTGTTAAATAAAATGGTGGATGCCGTTCCCTTGAAGCTGTTTTGCAATTAATGCAAGAAAGGAAATTCTTGTGTGCAACAATTTTAGCCATTATAAGAAATGAAATGTCATGTTCACAAATACTGCTGTATAATGTTATTGGGCTGTATCAGTTAAAGGGAATGCATGATAAATTTTTATGCCAATTTGTTTTATCAAGCAAATTCCAAAGAGAATGACAATATGTTGTCAGTTGCTTAATTAAAGTTTATTATAATCGAAAGTCAGATTTTTAATATTTATACCAAAGATTAGGGGGTAGATCATAAAGACTTTTATTAAGCAAATTCCAAAGAGATTGACAATATGTCAGTTTATCTGCCAGGTTATAATAGCCAATACAGGTTAGACAAATGTGTGATCTCCTTAACTTATTCTGTCTGTAGAATAATACAAATAGATTACATTAAAGGTACTTGTTCTTCAAAATTCATAAATATGTACTGCCAGACTCAGGTTTTTTCTGGGCCTCTGGTTTCCGTCCACTGCTAAAGACCCAGATGCCAAAGTGAATTATTCAAATAAAGTTCAAACATATATATGCTAGTCGTGGAATGTCCTAGTTTGTGTCGAGTGGACATTAAACCCCATTTCTCTCCCTTTCAATGAAAGTGCAATTATTATTTCCAAATTTGTCAAAGAGCAATAGATTAGAATGGCCATATGAAATCATTAGAACATTAAGGTGTCATCTTTTTTTTAATTTTTTTTAGTGTCATACTGGTATTCTGGGAGGAGGTCATTATGTTGCCTATGCAAAAAATCCCAATAAAAATTGGTACTGTTATAATGACAGTAGTTGTAAGGTAAGATCTCTTATTCAAATATAATTGTGTCGCGCTTCGACCTCTAGCTGGCTGGTCACCTCTGGCTTGCGGCTGTGGTTTCGATCCCCGGTGTGAGCGAAATGTGGCATGGAGCTAGGGGCGCTTTCTCAACCTCGTGGGTTTCCCCCTGGCACTCTGGTTTCCTCCCACTGCTAAAGACCCCCACGGGCAAGTGAATTATTGAAATAAAATAAATCATATGTTAGTCCCGAAATGACCTTGTTTGTGTCGAGTGGACGTTGAACCCCATTTCTCTCTCTCTCTCTCTCTAATATAATTAAAGCCTTGTTTATTTAATCTCAATATGGTTGGATTACTTAAGGCACCTTTAGTTATATTTCTGATAAGGGGTTTATGAGAATTTTTCAATTGTCTTCCCTTTTGGAGTTTTTGTAAACACATGTACAATACAACATAAACTTCACTTTTCGGTGTAGACGTACATCCAAATCTTGCATAATTTGTTAAATGGATGATAGATCAAAATCCAAATCTGTCATCATTTCCTGACATGATGATGGACCCACATCTGAATCTGGCATCATTTCTTAACATAATGATAAACACACGTCCAAGTCGGGCATCATTTCCTAATAGACCCAGATGAAAATCAGGCATTATTTCCTAACATGATGATAGACCCATAACAAAATCTGGCATCATTTCCTAACATGATGATAGACCCACATCAAAATCAGGCATCATTTCCTAACACACATCTAAATTGGGCATCATTTCCTAACATGACGATAGACCCACGTCCAAATCTGGCATCATTTCCTAACATGATTCATGTTGGGGATTAATGTTGATATTTGTCATCTTGGAGTTCAGGGTTGGTTTGGTTATACATTATATCCATACCGTGTGGCATATGTGTTTGGGATTTCAAATTAACAAGAACAAAAATATACATATGACAAGTGGTACTTTCTATCAAATAATACCTGATTCATTTTTTGGACAATATCCAATATTTGCAGTTTAATCCATGCCAAAGGACACACAGATTGGATGTTTAACATTTCTGAGAAAACAAAATCAATTGAGATTGATTATTTAACATTAAATTAAGAATACAAAATAATCTCCTGGCTTGGATTAAGATAGAACTAATTAGAATATTTTTGTGAATATTAGTAGTGGATTCAGCTTTTTTTGACCCTTCGATTTATGTTGTACAAATATTCAATTTATATCCAAAAACATACAATCCCCCAGCAACACACACTAGATAGCCTGTTAATCTTAGGATGTGTTTCAGGTTCATTTTACTTTATCAACAAGATTATATTTATACGCCCACATTGGAAATGTGGTCGTATATTGGCGTCGCACCGTCTGTCGTCCACAATATCTCGTGAACACTCTACAGACTACATTCATCATCTGATTGTTTGGAAATTGATATTGTTTAGATTAATACACAATGGTTAAGGTTGTAAGACGAAGAAGCCTATTGAATTACAACTATTTCCAATAATTACTGCCAGAGTTATAGCCCTTGTTGGTATTTTTCTTTAAAGGAACAACTCCTTTTCACTCCCGCAGTATCGCTGAGATCCATGTTGATCTGCATTGTTCCCCCGATTCTTTCACCCACAGCTAAAAACTTTTATAACATACAGACAAAAACTTTTATAAGGAGTTTATTTATTGCAGTCTTGGAATTATACCTTCAATTTATCATAACTTTATAAACACTGAATTATTTTGGACTGATCCAGCTTTCAAAATATTTCAGTTTGAAGGGAATTTAAATTCCTCCAAAGATGATCAGAGACTTGATGATTTCCCAACCGGAAGTTCGTTAAATTGATTACTGACAGTGTATCAGTTTGAAGGGGATTTAAATCCCTATGATGATGATCAGAGATTTGATGATGTCCCAGTCGACAGTTCGTGAAACTGATTATTGACATTTTTCATGTTTAATCAGATGTAAATGTACATTACATGGAAGACTTCCGTTTAAGCGAGGGAGACATTTTGAAAAGGTTATAAAATTAGCCAAATGCCAATGAAATTTTGTTTTTTGACATACAGACAAATAATACATGTAATATAATATGTAGTTTAAAATGTTTTTTTTTTTATATTAAACAAATTTTGAACGAAAACGTATAAAGAAAATTTGTTTTTATTTTCAGGAAATGCAAGAAAGTCATGTTGATACAAACTCAGCCTACATTCTTTTTTACGAACGACATAATCTAGATTATAATAAATTTATGCCAGACGTAACAGGAAAGGAGCCTGACACTTCGGAAATAGATGATGAATTTGAATCCGATTTGAAAAAGATGTGCGTTGTTCAGTAGTGACTATGATCGTATGTTGTATCATTTTTTTTTATCATTTTCAATTGTTTGTAAATACATGTACATACGGTATGTAAGTATATATATAATATAGCGAGTGTGTCTGATTATTAATTGTTTTTGCTAAATATTCTAAGTTTTACCATTTGTTTTTGTTTCTTATTGATTTGTATTATATTCAATGTACATGAAATGTAGGATTTGCCGTTTCTAATTTTTCCGTATTTTTTACTTTATATTAGCATAAAAGCCTCAAAATGTCACGGTTTTTGTCAATGAAACGTTTGTGCAACGTAGAATATGGACAGATTTTTAATTATATGAATATTTTTGTTTGTTTATAAACTTGGTGTAATTATCTTAAGAAGAAATGGGTTGAGTTAGAAGTTTTATACTAGCTCTTAATTCTAAACACTATTATTATAGATAACAATTACCATGGTTCATTTATAACCTGTGACATTTCAACAATATTATTAATTAATTACCAATACTACATGCAAACCAAAACAAACAAGACAAACCCATGGACAAGACAAACTACATAGACCATTAATAATTTAAAAGAAAAGTCTAATAGAATTAATGCCAATAACTGTCTTTGATATGAGTAATTAAACATAAACACTAAATGGAGAAAATAATTCCAATTTAATTTGGCTCAGTCTCCTTTTTGAAGCAGACTTAACCCAGAATTGTTAATTAATAAATTATAGATGAATGTCAATATTCCACAGCTTAGAAATGCTCAAATTTTTAAATTGGGATGCAGAATTCAATCAGATTAAAACACAAATCTTTTTTCTTTTCATTGTTATAGTTCAAAATTTTGTTTTACTTGTACATAAGAATCTGGAAGAGTTGTTGTCATTGACGTGTTCTGAATGGTGTGAGATAGCCAATGAAACAGTCTGTTATGGCAAGCTTTAGGCCTGTTTTGCACAGAACTGTGGGTAATCCATTAAGTAGTAACATCAGTGCTGACGTCGTAGGGTCAAAAGTTACTCCTATGACCTCTGACGTGACCTATGCACAGAACTGTGGGTCATCCATTAAGTAGTAACATTAGTGCTGACGTCGTAGGGTCAAAAGTTACTCCTATGACCTCTGACACGACCTCCCACTAGAACCGGTCAGATCTTCATGTAGTGTAAGTCAGCGAAAGGATAAAAAAACGGAATGAAATATAGATCTATATTTTAATCAGATTAATGTAAATCCAGGTTGAATTTAGTATGTTTTATATAAGGCTTATAACAAGTTTAGTTACGGTGTAGTTTGTACTACTAGTCATTCACCTATATATAATCATACAAATTAATACATCAGGGGCCTATTTCACGAAATTTTAACTAAGATAAGATCTCAATTTTAGTAATTTGATTGGATAATATTAGATTGATTTTAGTGCTTAGCCAATCAAAATTGAAGTATCTACTAAAATTGGATTTTATCTTAAGTTAAAATTTCGTGAAACAGGGCCCAGAGTTGTTTAGTAATCATTTGCAATACAAAATACATCTTCAAATTAACATCTCGCTATATGTACTCTACATGCAGGCCAGGAAATAATCATTGTATCGGACAAAATATCAAACCAGGCACTGTTTAGACATGTATCAATAAGAACATTGATAAAAGACAAATTTAAAAAAAAAAAGTGAACAGCGCAAAAGAGATTATTCCTGGCATTGTCTGTGATTGGTGCTTTATTATCAGGCGTGGCTACATGTTCCCAATAAACCTTTGTCATATTTTACAGGTCTCCAAATATCTCTTTTATTCTGGTGAAAAGTAAAAGTGCAAATTTGATGTGTTCATGTTGTGTAATCAAAGCAGGGTTGTTTGTTGAGAATTCCATTAGATAGATGATTTTATATTCGAGTTAGATTTGGTAAATAACAATTTTATTGCATACAAAGTCAATTGAAATAATACATCGGATCAACATAATCAGTTGGAATTAGACCAGTTCTTGAAACAGATTTGATAGTTTACACACCTATACATAATATCTTGTAGATAAATGTGTATTTTTGTCCTTTTTCCATAAACCTGAGGAAAAATAATAATAATCTTTATAAAAGCATTAGCTTTTATGCTAGTAGTAATATAAAAACTAATAACTAAATCACTGGAAATAACACATCAGATCAACCAAAATCAAAAACTTAATTGAATCGAAATCAAAGAAATTGGAATCCTTAAAGGCATGAAATGTCAGAAGCTAGTTTGATTAGTTATAATCCTACAGTTAACTATTACTACTGCGCTCTCTGTTTATCATACTTGTGTACTCTATAAGAGCTTATTGTTCTATCTAACTAAAATAAGGTCATTGCTTGTCTAGTGAGCCACCACGACTTAGTGAATAAGACGCTGGTGAGCTAGCCTGGAGGTTGTTGTGGGTTTTGAACCCGGTGTTGGCTGAAAAATTTCATTGAGATTTTCTGGGATGGTTTCACCTTGTCAGTGATGCAGGAGCAGGACTGTGTAGTTGTTTGGCTGGGATTAAAAAAAAATGAGGTCCTATGAACACATTGGCGTGCATATGAAATATCCCTTGGCAGTGGTATTTGTTATAAGAGTAGGCCATACCGATGCTGTCCTGGAAAAATATCCCTCATAGCACGCTGTATGACATATGCCTGTCGTCATTAACCCAGTTCCAAAATTGTGTTAATGAGATATTGAGCCCATAGAATGTCGGTCAAAAAAATTGAACATTTCCATTTACAATGAAAAACAATTTATTTGAATGTAAATTTTATGATTGATATCAATTAAATGTAGTCATGTACTTGGCAGTATAATGACATAAACCCTATTACCTGTGTTAAGTGTCCACTTTTCCTGGAAGCATTGTTTTTATAGCCATAGATAAAAGGACGGAAATGAGGAATTATCAATTGACATGTTGTGTAATTTTTTGTTGTGGAATTTTCTGATAGTGTTTAATTAAAAGACAGTAGTAAAAGAAAGATGTCCAACGATAATAGCTAAACATTTTTTCAATATCAAATGTGTTCTCCTGGGGTTTAAAGCTACAGTTGCAGGAAATCAAAACATAATGATTTCTATATCTATTACTTAATATAGGTTGTCAAAACACTATTTTTCAGTAATAGGAATCATTCTAGATATTCTTCTCAGCCACGGTTCTTGGTAATTCTATCGTTTTTTTTGTAACTAGACAACTGTGGACAAGTCTGTGGGAGTTGCCAAGGTATGTGATCGAACAGAGAAAGATAATGATGCCTGGTTGACCTAGACAACTTGCACACATTATATTTATATTAATTTACAATTATGGGATGAATATTATTCTTTAACAATGTAGGACTGTGTATAGGTTTCATGTGTTTTAAGACTTTATTCTAACATATTTTAGATATAGGACTTTAAAAATGAAACTATTACGTTAAACATCAGGAGCAAGAAAGAAAAAATATTTTTATCTGTAGACACATTTCTTTGTCAAACAGAAAAGTATTAAAGCTTATTAAATGAGGTTAATTTTGTTATTTTCTGTTATTTTTCATCAAAATTATGAAAAATTGCTTAAAAGTAAGTAAAGTAGAAATGAAATGAAATTGGGTTTAACATCTTACTGTATTCCAAATTGCTACTGCATATTCTTATTTCGAATTCCAATTGTCAAGCGTTCTTTTATGCGCATGCCAATGTGTTCACAGGACCTTGGTTATTTTCCCATCCGAATGACTATACATTGTGCCTTGCCAGGCCCTCTGTCCTACACCACTGACAAGGGAGATCCACCATGGAAAGTCCTGATGAACTTTCTCAGCCAACACAGGGATTGTTGAACTCGGAACCTGAAAATAGAGTAGGTTTTATTTTTCTGTTATTGTATTAAATATTATCTGTAAGATAAACAGGATGCACTTTATAATAAATCCTTGTTTTTTTCGCTGTGAAATTCAAGTATGAGCATAAATAGCTCGCTGATTTTCTTAAAAGTGTAAATGGCTTTAATATGTAGCTTGAGATCTATCTTATAAGCGTGTTGGCTTATTTCTGTGGTACTATCTGCGTATGTAGTATACAATCGGCCATTTTTAAATTCTTCTGCTAAACACAAATTATTTAGGTTTTAGGTCGTTGACTGATTGGATTTTTTTTAGATTTGGTTGTAATCATCCTTAAATGAGAGAGATTTTAAAAGTCTGTTAAATTAACAGGGGTGGATACCTGGGGCACCACAAATGGGCATAGTTAAACATATACAAGGATTTTAACAAAATTGTGTATAACGTGCAGGCATTAGACCACATTACCACTGAATTAACAATCTTAAAAGGGTCTTATTGGAGAAGACAATAAAACACATACTCTTAAACATCTTGTTAAAACAATAATTCAAAAAATTTGATCATAAAGATTTAAGCCCTTTATACTTTGTAATTCAGAGTTTAAAATTTTCCAATATGATCAGATTGTTAAGGGTCAATAAGGGTTTGTGTAAACATTTAAAATTTAAGACAAAATTTAGCTTTAGATCTTCATGGTTTTTATCGATTAAAAGTCAATCCTTTACAATTTTGAGAGGAAGCATACACTTTATTTTAACATAGTTACATCATACAATATAAGATATGTGAAATTTCCTATAATAAGGGCTTAAATCTTGAGGACAAATGTGCTAAACAGTGTTTAAAATGATTTGCAGTTAATCCGGTCTATCTGTTTCTCGAATATGATTTTTGTGTGTGTTTTTTTTTTATAATTATGATATCTGTGATTTTATACTGACTTTTTGAAAAGGACATACTTTGTGATCTTAACCTAATCATCTAAAAGTAGATATTTTGAACTCTTTTCTTTGCTACAAGACAAACCACAACCAAAGCACATGTATATCGACATGGCGACTGGAAGTAACACAATTGATCAGTTGCAATCGATCTATGTTTTCAGCATACTTCGACACTTCTGCAACCGGAGTTAGCTGGCAACACTTGTTTTTCTGTATTACTTGTGTTGAACCACCAGTTACCATAGTGGCCTGTTTGCCAAACAAGTAGATTGACTGCAACCAAACAGTTGTGTTGTTTCCAGCGGCTGTGTATTTGTATGCCATGCTTAAAACAGCTTTAAAGCAAAACTTGTTTTTAAAGTCTTTTGATTTAAATATTGTGTAATATTCCCGAGGGCACAAACACATGTTGGCTTGTTTTTATTCTACAATAGCAAGGTTTTTATTTTGAAAGAAAGTTTTTCCCAATTTGAGCTAAACATGTCAATTCCTTGATCCCTAAAAATTTTAAAAGTTAATCTGAATTGAGGTGTTAATATTCTGGCTTCTGCTTCTTATTTCTTTGGGAAAAGACTAATTTAAAAACTAAAAGTACTTGGCTATATGTGCTCAGTTCAAAAGCTTTTAGTTCCGAAATTGAAAGTTCTGAAATTTTAAACAAAACAATTTTCATGTGAATTAAAGGGCTATTTATACATCAAGGCTCAGAAGAACTGATAATTAAATTGGTTTGGCTTCACATAGGCATTTTATGAAGAATTCTGTCGGCCTTTGTTAAGATAGTCTATAACATCTGTATTAAAATTTGTATGTAGAAGTTTGTTATTTATATAGTATATCAAATTGTATATATTAAGATTTTGTTTGTTGTATCTTTATATATAAATGTATATATATACAGTATCCAATATCTATTTGTTGTTTTGTAATATGTTTAAAATATGCATGCAATATTCATTCAACAGATCTCACATTGTCCTAAATGTTCCAATTAAACCATATACTTAAAAATTCATATAAACATTTAGATATATAGTGAAATAGACATGATTATATGTAATTTGACTTATAGAGTTACAATTGCTGATGTAGATTTGAACCATGTTAAAGTGCCAATCATCTGGATAACAGGGTGATTGACAATTAGACTATACTACCTAGATGTTAATTTCATCCAGATGCTATAAACAATGGCTTGTTTTCAGATCCCATATTGAATGTTGTATCTTTATATTATATTATGTTAATATTTGATAAATACATATTTAATGAATAAGCCATAATCAAAAAACGAATCCAGTTAAAGGGACATAATGCCAAAGTTCACAAATTTGATGGGTTTTCCTCTTTTATAATTAAGTAGGTCAATATTTACATCCTCTACAAAGCAACTTCATTCCAATAACAATAGGTGAAATATACTTTTTTAAACTTAGCATATATTCAGTGACCTAGTAAATTCAATGATTATGATGTTAAGTTTGCACAAGAGCTTACCATTTGAACAGGAAACTGTTCGCCAAGATCTACTTGATCTTCTTGCGAGCGAAGCGCTTTGAAAAAAAACGATTAAGGCTCTGCCAATTCATGTATAATCAACAAGAAACTTGGCATGCTTGCTTGTTCTTTGGACAATTTTGATATGATGCCACAATTACAAGATGTCGACACAAGATTATGACACAAATTGTTTTATGGAATTGTTTTCGCAGGTCAACCACACGGTTAAATGCATCACTTGTTCATATGGTGAGGTACTTTTGTAAAATAAAAATAAATGGTGATCTTCTCAATTGCTCATAAATCAATTTAATTTAAAAGTAATGATGCATTTGCCTTTTCACTGTACTGTTAAATTTCTCATGGTTTAATATGTATTCAGATTGATTATTTAACATTTGATTAAGAAATCAAAATACTAACACTAAATGATGTCTTGACATGGATTCAGTTGGATTTAAAACAGGTCTGTCAATGAAATTTTCACAGACTACAAAATGGTGGCAGGTTAATTACATAGCGTGCAGTGTAGATTGATGAAATTTCAAATTATCATATTGTTGTGTACAGAAATAAACCGTTTTTGGAATGATATATAGATTCATCTTTCACAATATTGTAGTTTGCAAGAAATTTCTACAGCGCTAAAATGACGCAGCAAGACTTTAGTTTAAAATTCAAAACCTATGGATTTGACATTAAACGTAATTGAACCAATGTGTTGAGTGTACATCTATATCTCTTTTGATATAGAAGGAAGCTAATTTCTGATATCAAAACAAATTATATATCGGTAGATATTTTCAAATAATAATGTGATTAATATGTTCTTTGATATCCTATACTTTTATTATTGGCTAGAGAATATTAGACACATGTATGACATTACAAAAATTTCATTTGTTTGAATTCGGAGACTCAACTGATAAATGTTAAAATGTCTTTTAATTTTAAATCATATTACCCCCAGAAACTACAACAGACATTGATATCTATATAGATTCTCCGATTTTTCCATTAAGTAGACATTTTTTCGTTAATAAAATGTGGCTGAAATAGACAGTCTGGGCCAAATAATATGGTAGGGTTAATTAAAATGTATTTTGTCTATTTATTTTGCTCTTATTAATGGGTAAACTTTCATCTTTATTATGTGAATTTCAGTTTACTTTGAGATATCCCCATCGCTATTATGTTATAATTTCCTGCTTTCCATCACAGTTTATTATTGGTTACTTGTTTGTTATATTTTGACTAGACTAAGTCACGTACATCCTGTTTTCTATCCAGGTTTCCACTTATTTTGTGAGTATATTTCGGTTACATAAAATGGTCAAATTTAATTACCTATATATGTAAGTTGATAATAATGGTCAAGGAAAACTTCCAGAGTTTTTCAATATTGGAATTGGTATGTAAAAGGGTTCTTGTTTTAGTTATATTTGCCAGTCATGACTGACCAGACACGAAATTGACCAACTGTAAAACTAACCTGTCAGTTAATATACCTATATACAATAAAATTAGAATTTCAAAAGAATTAAACTTTAAATCACAAAACAGTTAAATTTATAGTTTTTATATATGCCCACATTTACATGTGGATGTATTATGTTGTCCCCCTGTTATGGAAATATTCATGTTCAGCACTTTTAAATCCAACTGAATCCAAGTCAGGAGATCATGGTTTACTTTTGATATTATTTAAATGTCAACTAATCAATTTGAGCACATATTAGCATGGATTAAACAATCAAAAATTGTATGTTTAAGGTTTTCTTAATTAAAAAGTTAAATAATCAGAGTACATGTAAATGTGGTTTAAGTCCTGATAAATTCTGTTTTCCCAAATATCCTAATGAAGAGCAGTGGCTTTAAAGACAAGAAATGTTGTTTGTTTGTAAGATGTTAATTTATACTACCAGTATGTTTTGGTATAATAACAAATCTATAATATATTTAAATTGTTATTGGTTGTATATGTGTATATATATAATATATATAATATCTATTGTTGTTTTGATTTTGTTACGAAGGCTAAGGATTTTATATCATGTTTTATTAAAGGGACATTCTTCTGGGAGAAAAAATGAATATGAATACAAATCTCTCCCATTTATAAGTGGTCAATGACATGATTTGAACTGTATCTCCATTTTTGGGTTATCTGTTTTAAAACCAGCGAAACTCTTTGGTTGGGTTGATTGACCGCACATAGATAATGATAAATTTAATGTTAAATCATCAATGGAAATATGTCAACATTTTCTTACTCTGTCTGCATGGACAGGCAGGTTGGTGTGTCTGCAGGTTATTTGTTTGAAATATTGCAATGGCATATTATACTTGCAGAATGAGTAAAATAGGCCAGTCACTTGTATTTGATCATTTCTTTATACTTCAGTAGAATGTCTTTTGATATGAACATGAATTGTCATTCTGTCCGAAGGATTATGAATATTTATATGTATTGTTCACTCAGGTATTTTGTTTCAATTCATTTTTGATTTTAAAATTTTTTCTTGGACAAAGTAATCTAGGGCCCTATTTCGCGAAAAGTTGAATTCACATAGGAGACAATCTAAGTAAAACGATACTATCTTTATTTCATTTTATTCCTGTGAAAGAAAAAATAAATTGAAAACTGCGTGGAAGATAATGTTGTTTTAGTAATGACTTCCACAAGAAACAGAAATCTATTAAATTTTTATTTCCCACAAATAGGAGAAGCGTCATCATTTTTTAAAAATGAAATCGTAAAACACGAAACAAAAAGCTTTTAAGAAAACTAGATTTGAATTTTCTGTTGGTCAGACTTTGGTTTCGATTTTATAACTTCTGAATATATCATCCGTTTCCAACCAAAGTTGGTTTCAGCCAGCATTAATTTTATGCTTATTTAATTGGGTTATTAAATTCAGATTGGTTGATAGATTTTGTGTTTGTAATAACGTTGCTAATTCTATCGTTTTCAATAATTCAGATTTCGTTTTAATGAAACAGATCTAAGGGATTTTTAAAAAAAAAAACCTGCATTCTTTAGATATACAATATAAGCCAATAAAAGGGGCTGTTTAATTAAAATTTGGGCAAGGTATGCACTGAATTATGGGAGATATCTGTAGAGCGAGCAGTAGGGTACAGTGCAAAAATGAAAGATAAATATAAATACTTTGTCCGATGTTCACCGATTTGACCCCCAATATTGACATGTAGTGATATCTATGAAGTGCAGTTATCAAAAGTATAAAAAATATAACCATGACAATTAGATTGCAGCTTATTAGCCATTTTCAACCTGATTGAAATGCTGTACCAGAGGTAAAATTCTACAGCGAACATGACTTTATACATATTTGACCATATATCAATTATGCATAAATTTATTAAATTTCTGGATGAAACAAAAATCACGGTGGCAAACCAACAATTTAATCTATGTGTTATGGAATGACTGTTTCTTAAAATTATTTTTATTTTCAGCTAGATTTAAAAGCCTAAGTCTAACAATAAGTCCATGGACTGTCTGGGAACCTGCGTCTTTATTATTAGGTACTAAAACCATTATCATATATTATTTGTCTAGACTATGTTGAAATCTGCAATTAAAATTGTTCCTAGATTGTGATATTGATCCCTTGTACAAAATTGTTTTGGGAAATGATCCAGATATCTTTAATGAGATATTTAACAAATGGCACTTCGAGGGCTGCATTTAGAAATTCATAATGGACACGATTTTAAATAATCACTAGCTAACAAATTTATTATTTCAGTGTTACACAAGTTTTATCATCTTATAGTGAGAAACAAAATCCCCTTAAGAATTAATCACTTGTCATATTTGTCTGAGTTCAAGTTCCTGAAATTTAATATTAAACAATCAACATTAATTCCCTAATATCTTGAAGATTTTATATAATGTAAAGAAATTGTATATGTGTGGGCCCAGACTTAAAAATTGTGACATTATTTGGTAATATGTGGGTGATCTCGTGATTTGGTGTGAAATACACAATTCAAGTTATTTGTTATTTATAGTTATTATTTAATGTAATTCATAATATATGTATGTATGTATGTATATTGTGCAGTTTATTGTAGTAGATGTGTTATATATGAACAAGTATTATATATATATAATATGATAAGTACTATAATTATATATGTGTTATAATATAATCATTTGTCAATACACATGTCTGTAGAATTACTGAGTTCATTCCCGTGACATATTTCGCTTATACGTTTTTTCAAGTGGAGGCACACAATGCATAGATAATTCTAATCAATTATAGATGTAATTGTTTCTGTAGTAGTACTTGCTTATGATATATTAAGTATTCTTTGTAATCCAACTTAGGCATCTAGATAGAACAATGTTATTATTAACTTGTTGCAAATTGTTTTTGATTTCTATGAATTAAAGAGAGATAACTCTTGTTAGATTATTAGTACATAGATACTGTAATATCTTAACATGCTGCCAAACATTTACATAGCCTCACTGTGATTTTTATATGAATAAAATGATTCATCAATAGATTATTGTTGTGTGGTGTTGAATTATTAAATGAATGATGTTATTTTGACAGGAGAATTACTTCCAGACTTATTGAAATAAAATTAAAACATCCGAAATGACCTCGTTTGCGTCAAGGGGATGATAAACCCCATTTCTCTCTCTCATCAGCCACCCATGGTCGCCCCAGAATTGTTCGATATGTGAACTTCTAATAAGTATTCAATTAATCATGAAATGTGGTATCAGGTGTTCTTAATAAGGTTTTCACAACCTATTATGTGCACAATACTTGTCACTTACTAAAAATGTAAAAGATTAACCGCCATGTTTTGTACTCACTATGGCACTACCGGCAAAGTTTTTGAAAACGAAATTGTCACAAATGCGATTTCTTGGCATTAGCCTTTATACTCCTGTATGCTCGTTGAGGAGGGGATGGGGAAGATCTGTCTCCTGAGTCAAGTTACATGGGTAGGCTCACCTGTCTATCCTCTCGGGTTTTCCCCAGATTCTCCGATTCCCTCGGACTGTTATATCGAAGTAAAATTGCTCAATATGTTAGTCCCAAAGGGCGGGTCGGGATGGCCTAGTGGTCTAAAGTGCTGCGCTTCAACCTCTACTTGCCCGGTCACCTC
Organism: Patella depressa; assembly: GCA_948474765.1. Lineage (NCBI taxonomy): Eukaryota > Metazoa > Mollusca > Gastropoda > Patellidae > Patella > Patella depressa. Next base: position 16,851,648 of record OX419720.1, read on the forward strand.
TGGCTTGCGGCTGTCGTTTAGATCACTGGTATGAGCATATGTGGCATGGAGATAGGGGCGCCTTCTCAACCTCGTGGGTTTCCTCCGGTTTTCTCCCACTGCTAAAGACCCCTACGCACAAGCGAATTATTGAAATAAAATTAAAACCATATGTTAGTCCCAAAATGACCTAGTTTGTGTCAAGTGGACGTTAAAACCCATCTAGGTTAGTCCCGATAATACCCTTGATTGTGTCAAGTTGACATAATATATCCCTCCAACCCCTGTCTTCTTTTGTTTGATAATGATAAACTTGTGATGTTTTTTTTTACATATAAGATAGGCTGTATATTATGCTATTAAACATACGCACCAACATTTGATTGGAGGCAGGATCTTGTGTCATAGATAGTTTTATGTACTCAACTGTAACTTTACCGCAGCATTAATCCCTATCGCATCATTTCATTTCTCTTCCTGCTAATGGCTAACATTATTATGTCCCTTGATATCATTCAGGAAAGATCTTCACATAATAACACAGTACTTATAAATCCTAAGGAATATCATTAAAATCCATTATATGAAAAGCAAAATCGTGATAATTGTAAGTAAAATGGGTTTAATGTCTGCCTTGTCTGCCTCAGCTAAGATAATGAAGACCGACATACAGCCTTGATTAGATGTAAATATTAAGGTTAACTGCAGATTTAGTCAAAGATCACAAGGTGTAAACTGGGGTAGCACTAACTGTGCCCCTTACCATAGGCGTACGAGCTGGGGGACAGCTGCCCCCCCCCCCCCATTTTGGGCACCAAATGATGGGAAAATTTTGGCAAACATTTGCACTTTGTAAAAGTTGTATAAAAATATTGTGTTCTTGTATGTGTCCAATTTAACAGCGAATTTTAAATTCAGTGTCTTTAGTTAGGCAATTAAATAGAAATCTTACGACTCCAACCGTACAGCACTGCTACTACTGGGGCATTCCATGTCAAGTGTACACAAAATTTGGGCGATTTTGACATGACCATCACAGATTTTGATGATTTTTGGTGTGCAAGTTAATCATGACGAAAAAACATGATGTGCAAAATTTTAGCGCTGGGGGCCCCATGGGGCCCCTTTAGGGACATCCCAAAATTTTGGCCTTTTCGGCTGACCTTCAAACTTTGAAAATCCATAACATCGCCCCTAGTCATCCTACGTACATGAAATTGGTACCAAATTGTTCAGAAAACATGGATCCTTCTAATGACCAGGAGCACAAACTCGACAGAACAAAATCCAGGCAGATGTTGTTGACCTTGACCTTGGAAACCACGGCCATAAAAAGGGGCAGGTTCGATTTGGCCAATTTTTCGTGTGAACATTGCCCCACCTATATATTACGAACACACAAAAAATCAAAATGGGATCTCCATGGGAACAGATTTGATGGACATGAAGTCCATCTTGGTCGCTAAAACAGACGTCTATTTTATTCGAATTCACTGTAGGTTGTTTTGTGCAAGCTGGCTTCTGATCACTAATTTCACTATGATAACTTGTACTCTCTGTTTTTTATACGCCCACATGGAAATGTGGACATATATTGCCGTTGCCCCTGTCCGTCCGTCCGTTTGTCTATCCGTCCGTCGTCCACACTTTCTTGTGGACACTCTAGAGGCTAAAGTTAATATCCGATTGACTTTAAATTCATACACAGTGTTTAAGGTCATGAGACAAAGAATCCTATTGATTTTCAGCGATATCCAATAATTATTGTCACAGTTATGGCCCTCGATCACTTTGAAAAATCTTGTGGATGTTTTAGAGACCAAAGTTAATATCTGATTGTCTTTAAATTTATACACGGTGTTTAAGGTCAATAGATGAAGAAGCCTGTTGATTTTCAGCAATATTCGATAATTACTGCCAGAGTTATGGGCCTTAATCACTTTGAAAAAAACTTCTGGATGCTCTAGCGGTTAAAGATAATAATCGATTGACTTTGTATACACAGTGTTTAAGGTCATCAGACAAAGAAACCTGTTGATTTTCAGCGATATTCAATAATTACTGCCAGAGTAATGGGCCTAGAAAAATCTTGTGGATGCTCTAGATGCTAATGTTAATATCCGATTGATTTTGAATTTATACACAGTGTTTAGACGAAGAAGACTATTGATTTTCAGTGATATCTGATAATTACTGCAAGAATTATGGCCCTCAATCCCTTTGAAATATTTTGTGGATGCTCTAGAGGCTAATGTTTTTATGCAATTGACATTAAATTTATACACATTGTTTAAGGTCATAATTACTGCCAGAGTTATGGTCCTTGATCACTTTGAAATATCTTGTGGACGAATTCTAACTATTACTTAATGGGCTATTACTAGTAATAAGATTTTCATGCATTGTAAACTTTCTCCTTACTGACAAAAGTAAAAATATGCGACAACCCTTGTTGACGCCAGGACGACTTAGCTGGGCTAATTTTTCATTGCCTGGCAACCTATCTTGTCAATGGACGATCCATTAATAGTGTACAGACCTCAAATTTTTACCGCACCTCGAAAATAGAACCACATTTTTCCCCACACGAATTTGTGGGTAATGAGAATGCAACGTTACGAGCTTAAAGCACTATAATAAACAACACTGTGGCCGATGTCACTACTATAGGTACTATGTTAGTTGGACATCGCGTGTTGCTCATCGTTGGCATCTCTTTCCACGGCCGAAATCAGGTTCGCTGAGTTGTTGTTACGACGTCATGTCGTGGTGATAAGGTCGTGTGCACTTGAATAACTGTGTAGCACCTGACTTGACCGGCTCCTAAAATCTGTTCCCATGGAGATCCCATTTTGATTTTTTGTGTGTTCGTTAATCATAGGCAGGGCAATGTTCACACAAAAAATTGGCCAAATCGAAGCTGCCCCTTTATGGGGGCGTGGGTTCCAAGGTCAAGGTCAACAACATCTGCCTGGGTTTTGTTCTGTCGAGTTTGTGCTCCTGATCTTTAGAAAGATCCATGTTTTCTGAACAATTTGATACCAATTTCATGTAAGTAGTATTACTAGGGACGAAGTTATGGATCTCCAAAGTTTGAAGGTCAGCCGAAAAGGCCCAAATTTCGGAATGCCCCTGATGGGGCCCCATGGGGCTCCCAGCGCTAAAATTTTGCACATCATGGTTAACTTGCACACCAAAAATCATCAAAATCTGTGACTGGTCATGTCAGAACCTTGTGTACACTTGACGTGGAATCCCCCTACTACTTCTTGGTGTTTAACGTCTGCTTCCACATAAGTTAGGCAATTAAATAGAAATCTTACGACTCCAGCCATTCAGCAGCTTTCAGATCGGAAATATAGTCGGTACTCGGTCCGTTAGTTTTTGGGCACCAACCACCACAGTGTAGAAATATAGACAATGATATAAATAAAACATAAACAAATATTATGACAAACAATCCTTATAAATATTCCTAGGCATCCATTACACAATATGGTTTGATTCATATCGATGTACAACATATATAACTTAGGATACTGAATCAATTTAATCCACTATGGCGATAAAAGGCGCAGTAGTCTTCATCATTAACCCTTTGAACACTGACTTTACATGGGGTGTTGCACGTCCCTCCCTGGATTTACAGGACGTCATATTAATTATGACGTCAACGTAATTGGAGCTTGAAAATGCCCCAAACGGCAAAACCGACATTTCGGGTATATGCAATACAACGTCAAGCCGGTTTTGTGGCATTTCGGATTCTAAGGGTTAAAATAAAACAGAGAGACTCTTGGCTTTTGTATTACGTGAGGGTGGACAATTGTCTAATAACCTATATGGAAAACAAAGCATGATCAGCAACCATCAGTTAAAATGTCAGACAACAGACTACACATTGATATTACCATGAATAAACAATAATTTATAAAGCAATATCATTTTCAATATAACGGTGTGCTGCAAAACAAATAAAATGCTTCTCTGAAGCCCCAGTTCAACCCATCATCAACAGACGGCTTGATCTCGCCAGATGTTGTAAAACTCACAGTCGTTGCTTCAGGAGTTCAAACAGGGCCTTTTCAAATCTGATATATTTGTGCTAGAAATGTCGACCAAGACTGTTGGCACTGAACTTCCTCATTAAAAGCTCCTCGCATACCATTTTAAGTAGCCACGCATACAGGCCACAATTCCGTGAAATGAATTGCTTTGATAAAATTATTTAAAGGGACAATAACACTCTTGCTGGCTTGGTAACTCCAGAAAATAAGTAATAGCCTTATTCTAAGTACTAGATGTTTTAGTGTCTTACCTGTTGTGTAAATTATCCATTACATCCTATTTTACTTTTCCGGAGGGTTCGAAAATATTTTAAAATCCAAGTCACATTTGAAAAGGTTTACGTTAGACTTTTCAAATCAATAAGTTGAATTTTTCCAATTTTTTAAATTAGGTGTGTTACAATGAAATTTATATCATCAATTAATTGGAATATTGTAAAATAATACAATTTGTTGACCAAAATGAAGATTGGGACATATTATTCAGTTACAACAAGAGTGTTATTGGGGCTTTAAATATTGGATATTCTGTGTAGAATATGCATAATATCTGTAAGATACCGTTTCTTTTTGAACAGTGATTGTAATACGTTGACTGCCGTATTTAATGATGGAGCTATTTGAAGTTTTATTCAAATTCAATGATTATATAGCCATGGTGACGTTAAACCAACCCTACTGCATTCATTTGTATTATGAGGAATAACAGCGGAACATGAAATAAAGATAGGTATTTACCGATACATTAGCTTTCTACCATTAGAAATGAAATTAAAGGGGGTTTATTGAGTCCTACTGCTCCAAATGGGCCAAGATCGCCATACAGTGTGCCGGCCATGAGGTAAATTTTGCCCAGGCAGCAGCACACTGACCTATCCTTATATCGAATTCCAACTGCCAAGGGATCTTTTACGTGCATGCTAATGCATAACGAGACCTTGTTTTCGTCCCATCCAAACGACTAGACAACTGTCCTAGCCGCACCCTCCATCCTGCACCACTGACAAGGAGAATCCACTTTGGAAAATCCCTATGAACTTTCGCGGCCAATGCGGGAAACCAACCCACGACCTCCAGGCAAGCTTTTCTATCATAAGGGACCCCTTGTGCAAAGGACAGTGTGTAGACGTTCGGCTGGAATTAAAAATGAGGTCTTAAGTACACGTTGGTATGCACGTAACAAAAACCCTTGGTTGTCGGAATTCGGATATAAATGTAGGCCGTGCGCAGCTGCCCCAGCAAAAATTCCCTCTATGGGATATGTTTGGCTCCATTACTCCAGTCGATTGAGAGGGCGTTAAACCCTATTTCATATAACACAGTATGACATAATATGCATGTTTTCATTATCCAAGTCGGTGCACAAAAAATAAGACGTTAAACTCCATTCATTTCATGTGAATAGTGTCATATTTATTATGGTCCAGAATACCCAACAGTTTCGGCCCATTATCCTACCTCGCATGCATATCTCTTTTATGTGACGAAGGGTTAACAGACCGAGACTCCTCCAGGTATATACAAACGTACAGGTGGGTTGATTTACAACATTCGCTGTAGTTTAAAGTGTAGATATATAATAGTTCAGTTATATACTTTTGGATCAAATTTCCTCTCCCCCATCCCCTCCCCTCTCTACCTTGTGTCTCAACTTTTCACCCGTGTACCTAATTAAGATCTATAATTTTTACTTGTGTGAAAATGTTGATTTGGACTATACCCAAATAAAGATGCATATTTATGTATGACTATGACCTATATAATAATAACTGTATGATATAGCATGGATTCTATACTACTGTTTACAATGATATAAAGGGTCAAATTGGGTCTAAAATGCTTACAAACTAACAATAACAATTTGAGATTTTAAAATATGGAAGTATCTACAGAGTAATACCTTTGCAGTCAGACATGTAAATAGCATACCCTAGTTTACATGAACCCCGAACCCCAATTAATAATGGGTTGCTACTGCTACTGGCAATGAAAATGTAACATCTAATGTAACAATATTGGACTATTTGTATTTATGTGGGTGTTGTAATTCCCTGGTCTAATAACCCCGAAATATTTATTGCATTATGTTTTGATGTTATGTATTGATAAGGGTATCTTGATAGGACCAAGTGAACTTTCGAGATATCAGACGAATTACGGTATTATGTACGTGTTGACACATCTACAATTGGATGCCTTGAAGTAGCTAAGTCTCTAACTCAATCTAATCCAAAATCTTCGATAATGAAAACACGAATTATTTGTCAATTTAAATCAACATTGATGTTGTGATCTTCCTGGGAAAATATGGGCTTCTGATATCCAATATTTAAAACAAAATAAACATTTTACCATTGGTACACGAATCGTTTACCATAATGCGTTTTATGTCCATTTTTATTAAGGGACTTGAAGAACGAGGCTAGACGGTGACGCATATATTCTTACCTGGGAGCATAGAAATATATAAAACTAAGTTAATTTTATACTATTATGACTAATTAAAGATACCCGACGCAACGTATTGAAACAACTTGCGTTTATCTGCAAAAATTGTCAGTAAAGTTAATCAAGCGGAAGCGGTGTTTGTAACTGAATTGTCAACTCACTATTATACGATCATAGGCATTATTTCCCACACTTGAAATTCATTCACATCGCAAATAATAACACAATTACCTCAATTGTTTTTCTATTCTCCCACATGGAAAAGCTATCTTCGTTTGAATTTGAAAATGATATTTATGCCAATTTCTCAACTGGCAATAGTGAATTATAGGATTAAGAGTATTACTCTTTTACAAAGTGGAACTGTTTAAAGATACCATCTATTTTAGGGCTTTATTTTAATACATTTGATTTTTACCCGTTGCAAGTATGATTATATGCGTAATTGTAGTTGGATATGGCAGAAAATGTAATAAATAACACTAATTAATCGTTGTTTTGAAGAAAAAGGTTGACAGCTTTGCTTGTTGAATTTTGTTGTGATTCCCGTCGGATTCCTCCAAAAGTAACTATATAGCGAGTCCCCCGCACCAACCTTCTACAGACCCCTACACACAAGCGAATTAATGAAATAAAATTGAACCATATATGTTAGTCCCGAAATGAACTAGTTTGTGCCGAGTGGACGTTAAATCCCATCCCCTCTCTCTGTCTCTCTCTCTCTTTATCACGCAATGATAATATATAAAAAATCACGGGACACTATTTGTGCATGTGGTTCTCCCGAAAAAAATTATATAATCACACTGAGATAATATATCTGTCCAATATCTGTCAAAAAATGTGCGATATCATTATTTTGATATCCATTACAGAAACACAAGACAGGTAAATAAATTCCTCTCTGCTATTTAAATGGCCCTTCTATTATTTTTTTGGTGGTCACGGTGATTAAGTGGGTAAGACGTTGGCTCGCTAGCCTGGAGGTCGGGTGTTCGGTGCCTACATTGGCCGAGAAAGTTCATCCAGATTTTCCGATGAGGTTCTGCATTGTCAGTGATACATGACGGAGGGTCTGGCAAGAACAGCTGTGCCGCCGCTGTTCGAGCAAAACTTCAATCACTGCACACTGTATGACGTATGCCCGTCGTAGCTAAACAGTAGGACGTTAAACCTCATTCCATTTGCTATGTTATTTAAAGGGGCATTATGTGAGATTTAGATAAAGAGTTGGCCGTTCCCGCTATAATAGTTCAAAAATAATTAATTGAATATTTCACTCCAATTACTTTTTTGAGCGAAGTTATCAACTTATTGATCGTAACAGCCGCACTGGCAATCTAATTAAAATATAGATCTATATTTCGTTTCGTTTTTTATACCTTCGATGGCTACAAGTAAAAACGAAATTTTTAACTATAAAAAACGAAACGAAATTGGATCTGTGTTTTAATCAGATTGCCGCACTGGCCAATTTAGTTTTAACTTCTCTATTTTTATATCACATCATTAAATGGCCGAATCGTTCTAAGCTACTCGAGATCTGGGCCACACGATGCCACCGAAAGTTGATTGTGACCTTGTGATGTTAATAAATACAGAATTAAAATTTACATAACATTTAAGGACCCAAGAAAGTCTTGCATGCAGTTTTAGCCGTTACATATTGCCTGTTTAATGAGAACAAATTAAAGTAAGAACTTGAATGATGCATTATATAAGATTTAGATAAAGAGCTGACAGTGCTAACTATAATAGTTTAAAAATAGGCAATGGAAAAGGATTATCTCAAAATTTTCGGTCAAATTATTCCATTCTGTGGCGAGTTATAATTAATGTTTGAAGAATATCATAGTCTCGATTTTCATGGCTACCGATGTTTCGAAAGAAACAAAGCCTGGATTATCCATTTTGATATTAAATTATTTAATAATGATCGGGCCAATCCATTCGCCATTTTGTTGATCACGTGGTGAATAAATTAACATTCACGTGTTACGTGTGATCGCTATCAATTCCGAGTCGACATAAGTGCTCCGAATTCAGTCGCTCCCAGTCGTCCTCAGTTGTTGATGTGATCGATGTGCGGTACGAGCCCAGAGGAATGACGAAACGATGCATGTCTATAATTTTAATGAAACATCTCATCTTTACAATTAACGATGTAAAACAAACGATGTAAATCAAAATAACGATGTGTGGCAAACAGCCATTTTCCCTCGAACTCCCTACGACCTCTAGCGGACACTAAAGGAACTAAAAGCTAATAAGAGTTACCTCCAATTAACCACTTTTGAATAATACATAATAACTATGACTATCTCATTTCGAACATATCCCCCTCCTTGATGTGTTTCCCAATAAACATCAATAAAATAACCTACAATCGAAAGTGATCTACAATACACTGAAACTAGAAACTATGACATATAACAATGATCTACAATAAAGAGCATTTTGAAACTATTTACGATTTAACTATATAAAACGAATGTCTATAATAATTAGTAATGTCTTTTTATCAAACTGTCTCTTTCCGGTCAATTCTCATTAACATGTCCACAGTACTATTTGACAGTCTACACCTCCAGTCACTTTTAATACGTTTCATTGTAGAAAAACCTCTTTCACATGATGCATTTGACAGTGGAAAACAACTTGTAAGATGAATCACTTTCATAATGTTGCTATAATTGTTATTGACATCTTCCTGGCTGACTCTTTGCCAAACAGCAAGGGGGTGATAAGCTCTAAAATGAGTATTTCTGGCCACATATAACTTTAAATCTGACCATTCAGTGATTACAGAATCAGTATTACAAATATTTTGCAGAACATGCTGAAAGTGCTGGATAATATAGTTTAGATCTAAATTGCCATAATGATATAAGGCTGGTAAGTCATTTTCAGCAGGCCAGTTCTTATGGTCAAAAATTTGAGCAGCAGTGAAAACTGATTTCCCACCTAATATATCTTCGAATCGACTTTGAAAACAATCAATAATTTTATTGAGAATGCCATTTTTCTGGTCTTCAAGGACATCCAGGTCCACAACACTCAACAGAGTTTGGCCCTTGTAGGAATTTCCACTCACATCATTATTAAATGATTGTAATTGAGCACCTGGATGATCTATCATCTGCTGGAGAGAAATCTGTGTGGATTTGATTTTAGTCACAGCACTGCTGACATCAATGTCATCACGTTGAAATAATAAGCTTACTCTGCTGACCTCAGATAGAACATCTTTAATAAAATACAGATACCATATAAATTTAAACTGTGTAAGCTTTTTGATGTAGCCTTGAGTTTTAGCTCGATCTTCTCCTTTATTGGTGTTGTCTGATGCATAATTAGACATATGAGTCAAAATAACTTCCCAGCTATTTAAAAGTTTGGTGACTGCTCTAAGTTTGTGTTCAACCCATCTTGTCCCATTAGCTTTTGTTGGCTTGGAGAAATGTTCATCAATTATCTCTGCAATGTCTGCAGCCTCTTTATTCCTTTTTGCAGAGCCCTGATAAAAGTGGTAGACATTCTGCAAACATTCAATTATATTGTTCATATAACTATTGCTAAATGCATCTTTCACTGCTAGTTCTAACCGATGTGCTAGACACCAGACAGATACTATATAATCTGCATCAGCTTCTTCTTTTAACAAGCTTATAACCCCTCTTCTTTGGCCCATCATTACATTTGCGCCATCAGAACAGAAGCCTATCAATTTCTGTTTATAATTGGGCACTCCCAAGCTTTCAAAGGCAGTGTTGATTGCTTCCAATATTCCTGTTGCCTTTGTAGTAGGTGGTTGTTCCAGTTTGACATATTTTATCTTGGGGTAGAAGTTTTCTAAAACTTTTACCATAATCAATTCTTTTTCCACTTCTGTCCTGTCAGTTGAACCGTCACAAAAGATGCTAAAGAAATCAGCCTGTGTCAATAATTCTTTCAATCCTTCGGAATAACCATCAGCTATTACTGAAACAAAATTCTTTACAGCTTTATCATTACAGTAACCCTGTCCAATGTTAGCATCATTAAAATTTTGAAGTTCCACTAAATCTCTAAAATCACTGAAAGGCCTTTCTTTCTTTACCAGATAATAAGCTGTTCTAAATAATTTGTCCATTTTAATAAGCTCGTCTTCACCCAGCTTCTTAAAAGCTGTTTCAATTGGAGGAAGCTGGTCTTTTTTATTTTTAGTGATATCAATAGCAACTTTGGTCTGAAATGCCCTATCATGACTGGTTGATTTCTTGTGTTGCTGGACGGATTCTTTCTTTACTCTTTGACTACCTGTGACAAGAGAAGAATTTCTGTCACTACTATATTCTTTACAAACAGTGCACCAAATTTCACAAACAATATCTGTATTGGTTCCATCATAATTCTGTTTGACCTTATAGCCAATATCAATGTTCATATCATGCATCCATTTCTTGACAGTTTTGACACTTGCCTGAGGCTGAGGAATTATTGACTTAATTTTTTTAATGGGTGACTGTACCAAGTTTTCATTGTTTTCTTCGCATTCCTGGCTATCTGTATTTTCTGAGTTTTTGCGTTTAAAAAATGCGGTGATCATCGTTTACATCAAAATACTACGGTAGTAGTATTTTCGTAGTATTTTCGTTACGGACGAGTAAGCCGTGGGAAATGACCTTGTCACCTTCCCACGCTCAATACAGTTAGGTATAACATGATTGGTCAATAATTATCACGTGGTTTGAGTTTTGCATATATTATTTGTCGGATGATGTGTTGTTATTTCATTGGTTAAGTTACGCGTGGGCGATTATTTCCGTTCCGTACTCTTCGTTTAGACTCGGGTGTACTCGGAGTTTGTTCAAGGGAAGTAAGTCTAAACACAACAAAATGGCGTATTGTCGTAAACGTTTTCAATCTATTCGAAGAGTTTAGCTATAGAAACATTTAGTATTAAAATATTCTTTTTAACAAGAATTACCGTAGACGCAAAACTTTGCGTTATAGTATAAATCTAACACGCTATTTTCATATTTTAACACGCATTTTGCGTCTTTGCGTCCGCTAATTTCGAAGTCTGAACATAGCATAATGGACGCGAATTTAACAAGCCTTCGGCGTGTATAAATGCTGTCAATAACTCCTCATCAGATATATCTGCATTTCCTAATATCGAATTTATAGCTCTCTTCGATGTCTTGATAAGCGACTCAAACACTCCGCCGAAATGTGGAGCTAGTGGTGGATTAAACTTCCAGTCGATTCCTCTGTTAGCTAAAGAACTACCAATTTTATCTTGATCTAAGGCAAGAAACAATTCTCGAAGTTCACGATTGGCACTTACGAAATTAGTACCGTTATCCGACACTACTTGGATAGGCTTGCCTCTGCGACTAACGAACCGATCGAAAGCACAAAGAAAACTGTCAGTGTCTAAACTCCACGACATCTCTAGGTGTAAGGCTCGCGATGCTAAACAGGTAAATAAGCATAGATAACGCTTAGTTCGCACTTTACCACGACCTTGTTTTGTCAGGTACGGTCCTCCATAATCGACTCCAACTCTTGCGAACGCTCTTAAAGGTACACCTAAACGCATTTTAGGCAATGGGGCCATAAGTTGTTCTACTGGTTTTCTTAGTCTTCGACGACACTCTGGACATTTGTATTTGACTTCTTTAATCAATTCACGACCACGGAGAATCCAATACTTCTCCTTTAAATTAGCGAGCGTATGAGAAGTTCCACAACTATGATTTCCTAGTTCATGATGATAATTAACTATTAAACGAGAAATCTCGTGTTTCTTTGGTAGAATAACTGGATTACGACAGTCATACGATAAATGTTCAGCTTTCTGAAGTCGACCATCTACACGAAGAACATTATTCGAGTCGAGGAATGGCTTGAGTTGCACAAGACTAGATTTACTATCAACCATATTTCCCTTTTCTATACACCTGATCTCATCCGCGAACGAGTCATGTTGAGCATATCTATACCAATAGTTTTCCGATTCTATCAGTTCATCTATCTTGAGAATACTGTCTCTACGGCGATCATCAACGGATTTACGAAGATTATTAAAGAATCTGAATACCCACGAAGTAACTCTGACTAAATGAATCCATTTCGAATATCTAACCGGGTTAAGTCGTCCTTGATCTGACTTTACTGGAAAAGTAACAAATGCTGAAGAGGCGTTTTGACGAACTTCTTCCGGAGCGTTATCTGGAACGATTAAATCTGTTTTAGGCCAATTACATCTGTCATCTAAAAGAAAGTCTGGACCATGCCACCACAACTTACTATTACTCAAAGCCTCAACCGATATGCCTCTGGTAGCTAAATCCGCGCTATTAGTTTTCGTTGACGTAAATCTCCATTGTTCTGGACTGGAATGACTATGAATTTCTCCTATTCTATGAGCGACAAAAGGTTTGTAAATACGAGACTCATTACGAATCCAATAAAGGACATTCTGACTATCCGACCAATACGTAGCATCTGTCGAGGGTACTGATAAAGTTTCACAAACTGTTTGAGTTAGACGTAAACCTAGGACTGCTCCTGAAAGTTCTAATTTTGGAATTGATAATGTCTTAAGCGGAGCGACACGCGTTTTAGAAGCAATTATAACTACCGAAATACTATTATTGTCATATTCACATCTTAGATAACAAACAGCGGCATAAGCTTTTTCTGACGCATCTACGAATGTATGAATCGACCGACGATTAACTACTAAACCATGTGTGACAAGGCAACGAGGTATTCGAATTAAGTCCAGCTGCATAAGCTCGTTAAACCATTTGTTCCAATATGACGATAAGTTGCCTGGTAACTCTGTGTCCCACTCTAATCCTTGAATCCACGCCATCTGGATACCTATTTTTGCACGAATAGTAAATGGAGCTAAAAAGTTCAAAGGATCGAATAGAGTAGCTGTTTTGCTTACGACAATTCTCTTAGTCAAAATCGATTCTGTAGGCTGTTTAACTTCATAAGTAAAATGATCATTTTCAGCGTCCCAAAGAATTCCTAAAGTTTTCATGGTTGGAAGACTTTCATCATCTAACGATAATTTAGCAACTCTGTCGTGTACAGGAATATCTGACAGTACTTCGGGTTCATTCGATAACCATTTGCGTATTTCAAAACCAGCTGCTTTTAACAGTTCTGTTATCTGATGTCTCAGTTCTATGGCTTTTGGTATTGACGAAACACTATCCAATAAATCATCCACATACATCGAGTTGAGGATTGATTCTGAAGCTAAAGAAAAGTCTTCTTGATTTAAAGTGGCATGATGACGAATAACTGCTTGTGACAGAAACGGGGACGAAGTATTTCCGAATACTAAACGTTGATACTCAAATATCTTGACAGGTGCGTTTTCATCCAAATTTCTCCATAAAAATCTGTGATACTTTCTGTCATCTTGGTCTATCTGTATTTGCAAGAACATCTCGGTGATATCTGCAGCTATTGCTATCTGGTTACTACGGAATCTAATTAAGATATCTAAAAGCTCCCGCTGTAACTTTGGGCCGGAATGAATACAATCATTTAAAGATTTACCTTCATATCGAGCGGCTGCGTCCATGACAATCCGAACCTTCGTTGTCTCTTTATTAAGGCGAACTACAGCGAAATGAGGAAGATACCAAGAAGGGCTATCTGAAAGCGATTTAACTTCTGCAGTGTAACCTTTTAGTAAATGATCATTCATTATTCTTATGTACTCTTCAGCGACAAGAGGACGTTTCTTTAAAGATTTCTCTAAAGTTTTTAACCTGGATTCTGCCAAGACGTAATTATCTTCAAGAACAGGCTCATTTTCCTTCCAGGGAATTTTAACTTGATAACGATTATCAACCAGTTGCATCGATTTATCTGCATGATCGAGAATCTCTTGTTCTACCGGTGTGGCTTGTTTACTATTGACGACTACACCCATAGACTCGACATCCCACATCTGACGAAGTAATGTGTTAGTGTCAACTTCTAGACTGCTCATTATATTAAATGTTCTAGCATAATGTATAATGCCTTGATTACTATACGATTTTGGACCTAATGCTCCCACACAAGTCCAACCAAGTGGTGTAAGACGTGCGATGGGATCGCCAGGACGACCTGCAATTTCTGTAATACAACGATGAAGTTCTGGAACGTCGAGACCGATTAAAATGTCTACATGAGAACCTGCGATTTCCGGAAAGTTAATACCACTAAGGTGTGGCCAATTCGATGCCTTTTTTGACCAGTCTATTACAGGCATGTTTCCTGTTACACTATCCACAGTAAATGCACTAAATGTTACCTTAAGCGATTTATCATAGCTCGTTAAGTTAACTTTGACACGGGTTGTATTAAGTTCATTGGTACGCCCACCTAACACGGACACATTAAGTTGTTGGAATGCCCCCTGAAGACCGAGTTCCGACGAAACATCTTCATTTAGATAACTGTCTGTCGAACATTCATCGAGTAAACAGTTTAACAGTTTACCCCGACTACCATTTTGAAGATAAACTGAAATTGTTCGAAATGCGATATTTTCAAAATCGTTTTGACTGGACGATGTATGCGTGTGCGCACGCATTTGCGATTGCGGAAGCGAATAAGTTGGTGCCGAACGAGTTTCTTCTGACTGGCGAACTCTACTATCTTGCGAAGAATAGTTACTCTGTTGATTCGAATTATCAAAATATTGTTTTGTGAGTCTGGATCCCCCTCCGTGAAGGAGCATGTGATGTGTTTTTGGACAACCATCTATCGAACATTGCCTCGCATTATTACAATCCATACCAATATGTGAAGAATCTAAACAACGAAAGCACAAATTCTTTGATTTGGCGACCTCCCATCTGTCGTGTACTTGCAGCGATTTGAATACGTGACAATCTTGTATGTTATGATCTTTCTGACAAATCATACATGGATTTCTATTTTTTGAATACGAACGATATTTATTAAAGGTTGTGAAAGTTCCAGAGCGACCGGTGTTAATATTATATTTTGGTTTTGACGTAAATGACGATTTATTAAAACCTTCTACTTCTTCTTGTGCTTCGGTTCTAACTTTAACCTCTGCCGACAGCCATCTATGAAGCGAAACAATATTTTCATCTTTTTTCTCAGCAACGATCCAACGCTTGAAATGTGTCACTTGAATTGTTGATAGTTTTGATTTAACGATACAGTAAAACATTGAATTAGTCTCAAACTCTTCGTTTCTGCCATTATCTCGAAGACTGACGATAGCTAATTCTAATTTATCAGCGAACTCTTCAATACTTTTTAAATCTGGACTAACGGGTTTCATTTGACGGATTGTATCTAAATGCATAAGAATACCACGACGCTCACCTCCGAATTTATCTTCAAGGCGTTTCTTGGCTGCTTCATAGCCTACCTCTGACGCTGGAAAACCTTCAATACTTTTAAGTGCATAACCTTCTAAACATTGACGAAGTTGTAACATCTTATATGCTGGACTGCATGTTGTTTTATCTATACATTCAAAAAACGCATCTTTAAAAATCTGATAAAGTTTCTTATCACCCGAGAATTTAGGCACTGTGACTCTCTGTAAATGATGATACATGTCCTTATCAATCTGCTGAACATTACTGAACTTTGATGCGCTATTAGATTGTTGACTGTTCGATAACGCTGTATCATTTGTCGAATTCTTATCTTGAAGTATTGGGTCAGGTTCTGGTGAAGAAATGTTTTGAATCGGAGTGCTAACTTCACTGTTATTGACACGACTTGGTCCTGTATCACTTGGTGGCATAATCAGAGTTGTCTCTCTTGAACCAGCAATAGGCCTAACCGAACATGGTACTCTCGACAATATATTCGTGGCTCTTTCAACAACGTTGATAACTGAGGGGTCATTCTGAACAGAGTCTAATTCTACATCATATTTTGCTTCGTCAATGTCACAGAGAATTAATAAAAGATCTATAACGTCTTCTTGAGATGACAAAACCTGTCCTAGGGCGCTACGAATCCGGTGGCTAGCTTCAATTTCTGACTCGACCTCAGAACATAATAATGCAGTCAGATTAATTCTGGCCTTTGTTAATTGCGTTTTCAACTTACGTTTCTTCTTTAATAATTCATGTAATCTATCATCACTATTATTACTATTATTACTAGTATCTTGACTTGTATTAACTGTGGATTTGGGCGAGCGCGACTGGTTTCGCGCCATGTCTGTATCTGACATTTTCTATGTTGACGTTCGATGTCTATTTTCGATGCTACTTACGATTAACTAACCACGCTCTGCTACCAAAAATATGTGCGGTACGAGCCCAGAGGAATGACGAAACGATGTATGTCTATAATTTTAATGAAACATCTCATCTTTACAATTAACGATGTAAAACAAACGATGTAAATCAAAATAACGATGTGTGGCAAACAGCCATTTTCCCTCGAACTCCCTACGACCTCTAGCGGACACTAAAGGAACTAAAAGCTAATAAGAGTTACCTCCAATTAACCACTTTTGAATAATACATAATAACTATGACTATCTCATTTCGAACAATCGACATAAGCACTCTTGCAACTGACTGCAACTAGTTGCTTTGGGTTGCAAAGTCGACATAAGACCCGCTTAACTCCACTGCATATTTCCTTTGAATAAATAATATGTTTAATGAGATCGCGCCTTTTATCAAAACGAGCAGAGGTCATGACGTGTGTAGCCCGTAAAGAAAATATTGAATACATTAGTTGTTTTAAGAAGTCCGTGCCTAGAAGAAGTTGTATAGAGTTGAAAACGTCACATATGATATAATATCAAATCTAGCAGAGTTCAATGTACATGTATATGTACGGTTCAATTTAATGTATCGACCACTTTGTCACAGATGATCTAGACTTGATCATGGGTTTGTCACGTGAACAAATGTCTAATTGATAATTCATTTGAAGCCAAAAGAAGGGCCGTCTATAGTCATATTTAGTTCGTACATATGTACCTTTAATTACTAATCACTTTCAACGTTTAACACGCATAAAGTGATCAACAGAATCAAAAATTCTAACAAATCCATTATCATCTTCAATCTTTCTGTCGGTTGAGATCTGTATATTTCTTCTTTTTCGGTTGTTACGATGAGATATGGGGGTCGATAACGAGGATGGTACTAGTTATACTTGTAACCTTAAACTGTGTGTTTACGGTTAAAATTGATACAGTCTAAGAACCATTACGCAAGTTCAAATAGGTTTAAACGCACAATTGTCAACACATATCATTACAGTTTGTATTAGAATAAGTAATTCTATCACAAATAGTGAAGACTGGGCCACTAAAATAGTTACCAAACAGTTTTTCTTTATGGTAACGCGTTCTACATTTGCATAGCGATGTTTATGTTGTAATGACGTATTACGCAAACCGTCAAAACACCGACCAGTTGAAATTTCGCGTAGCAGTTGGGTTTAATCAACTCATATAATTATGCAGTAAGGCTTCACCCTTATTTCAATTGGAATTAATTTATTATATGTTAAACTATGTGTAGTACAGTTTTGGGTTAGTTTATGTGTTAATTAAGGGTGCTATAGGCCAGTAAACTTTTTGTAGTCATTTGACTAAAAATTTCCGCAAAGGAACTCTGTAGGAAAAGCCACTAGGCTGTGCCTGGAGTAAGACGGAAGACATCAGTAGTGCAACCATTTCTAGGGTGGTACAAACATCCGATTTCCCGGGTACACGTTGGCGTGCACGTAAAAGAAGTCATGACAGTTGAAATTGGATATAAAAGAAGGCAGTAGCGTTGCTGCCCGGGCCAAATGTCCTTATAGCACTTTGTTTGGCGTATTCTGTTCTTCATTATGGCATTTAATACGATTTCTACTACATTTCCAACCAAGACGTATAGAATTAATAGAAATACATATTATAAGTTATAAATACTTTCTATAAGCCCAAGATCTGTTTGTCCGCCACTTTCCCGCTCGCTTACATCAGAGCCTCTGGCTTACATCACCCTTTACTATTATTAAAATTAGCATAATGAACAGAGTTACCCCCCTTTAACCACCCACTGCAGTAAAACAGCCCAACATTGGTTTTTGACTGTGTTAAACTAATAAATGATCTTGATCTTCATAAATCATGGCCTAAAACATTCACGAGGTCATTCTCGTTAATTACGAAACACTTCTGAGATATACTACTACTTGTGGCCCCGCTACCCAAACTGATCCCGCAGTGAATATTCGCTTGGCCGCTACAATCACTGATAAGCATGACATTGACGAGGCTTAAAGCCTAGCTTATGTCGCCCTACGACGCGATAAAACTGACGGCGACTAGAAATCGGCGACTGGTTTGCGATCAAGTGGAACTGATCAGTCGTGACTACTTGGGCGACCTGAGTTCTCTTACGACTGGTGTGAATCGGACGGCAACCAGTCGCCGTCCAGTTGTCTCCAGTTTCTCTGAGTCGCACATGTTCTACTCCTACGACTGGAGACAACTAGTTGTCTGTAGTTGCAAGCGACATGAGCGTACTTACGACTGGCTCAAGTTGGCGCCTCGCTGACGTAGCCAATAGGATTTGGTTATTTAGTCACGTGGTACCAGGGAGCGGTAACAAATGTAATGAGCGGCCATTTTGAAGCTTATCACGTGTCAGTCATGTGATCAGTTGTGGCCCCGATTCTTCAACTCACGCCGGGCGACATGAGCGCGCTTACGACTATGATCAACTGGCTGCTCGCGATTGCGTCCAGTTGTGAATAAATTCAGTCGTAGCGACATAAGCTGTCAGTTGCCGTTAGTCGCCATCAGTTTTATCGCGTCGTAGGTCGACATAAGCTAGGCTTTAGATAAGATAAGATAAGATAAGATTTTATTGCATCGAAACATCCATTGAGGACAGCATACAATATATACATGTACATAAGATAAAACAATATAACAATTACAACTCAATACACACAGTATTGCATACAGACCTCCCTTAATAAGGACAACATACAATATAATAAATACAAGTGTGAAGTGGGGGGAAAAAAGGACGGCAAAAATGTGGACGGACATAAACAAAAGTACACATGTACTCATAAATAGACAGTATAAAATCACATAACTCGAGAAGTATAAGGCCCACATACAGGGTACATAATCTATCAAAATACAAAACAAGGCGTGCGTACATAAAATAAAATAGAATATCAGGCATATTTAACAGTTCAGATGTCTCTCCTCAGAAAAGAGAAGTAAACAAAGGCCGCGACACTTGTGGCTATAATACTTGGTGGGTCGAATAGATTTTCAAATGAAAAGGTTAGACCAGTATTGTAAAGAGTTGGATATATATATTGTTTTCTTAAATCTTCATATTTTTGACATTCCATAAGGAAGTGTTGCTCAGATTCAGTTTGGCTTGCATTGCATTTTTTACAGAGGCGATCTTGGAGTGGTATCTTAAGATATCTACCCCTTTCAATGGCAAGCTGGTGAGTACTTAATCTTAGGGTAGACATCGCAATTTTGAACTTCTTATTATTAACAACCTCTAGATATTTTGGAGTGTTATTGAATTTCTTTTTGAATAATCCAAAGGTTCTGAGTTTATGGTTTGGCCCGCAAGATTCAACAAGGAGATTGTTAAATTTGCTTTCTATTGAACTTTTAATATTCTGTCTCGAAATTGTTGTTGGAGAAATGTCATATTTTTTAAAGATATTTTGGACTGCCGCATACCAGGAGAGTTTGGGGTTTGATTGCGAAATTTGTATGTCTTCCTGATATGCAGAATTCAGTAATGAGTTACTTAACGTATTGTTATTTTCGTTTATTCTTTTATAATACATAGCCATTCTTTGAAATATATCAATATTAACAGGAAAAATTCCTAATTCGGCTAAGCAGCCTATATTTGATGCTTTTAATGGCTGTGTAAGGATAGATTTGCATATTTTAACAGTCATTTTATTCGTATTTATTTTATCCCATTTTTCTATCTCAAAGTTCTTACTTAACACTAAATTATCTCCCCAAACCTCTGAGCCATATAGCGCTATTTGTTTCACGACTGATTCGTAAAGTTTTATGAGAACATGTGTTGGAAGGCGATTAGATGTACATACTTTATGCCTTAAGCTAAACCAGGCTCTCCTAGCCTTCTTCTCCAGGTTCACAATAGCTGATTTAAAAGATCCGTTATCGTTTATGAAAATGCCTAGATAAAGATAAGATTTTACAATATCCAAATTGACGTGGCCAAAGACAAATTTTGTTGTTGTTGTTTTTTTCTTATTGTTTTTAAATATCATAACTTTGCTTTTATCTTTATTAAGGTCAAGTTTCCAGTCAACACAGAAACGTTTTAAGTTGTCAAGATTATTCTGTAATCCTATTTCGGTAGCTGCCGTCAGCACAAGATCGTCAGCAAAGAGAAGATGAGATAAACCAGTAGTATTTAGTATAGGATAATTTTTGCTGTCTGGAGAATTGTCTAAGTATTGGTTTAAATCATTGATATAAATATTAAAAAATGTAGGACTTAAAACACAGCCTTGCTTAACTCCCATGGCAGAATCGATATTATTCGAAATGGAGTTGTTGTGTTTCACCACATAGGATGTATTTTTATACATAGATTTAATCAATTCAAATATTTTCCCATTGATATCATGTTTCAGTAATTTAAGAAGGAGACCTTTGCGCCAAACTGAATCAAATGCTTTTGAGAAATCGACAAAGCATAGAAATAGAGGTTTCTTGAGTTTCTTGTATTTGTTGATTAGAGTCTTAAGAATGAAAACATTATCAATCGTCCTACGACCCGCTCGAAATCCGCTTTGCGCTTGGTCAAAAAGGTTATTATATTCAATATATTTAGATATACGATTATTTATAATAGATAAAAAGCATTTGCTCAAGCAGCTTGCTAGCACAATTCCACGATAGTTACAAGCTTCCTCTATGCTCCCCTTCTTATGTATCGGGACAATGAACGATTCCCGCCACTGTTCGGGAAAGCTCCCAGACTCAAGAATTAGATTGAAGAATTTTATATACACATCAATCATGTACTCACATGATGCAAGGAGCATCTCGTTTAGTACTAGATCGGGCCCACTAGACTTATTCCTCTTTAGTCCCGCAAAAGCCTTCCTAACTTCAATTGCAGTTATCTTTGCGTTTATTTCCTTAATGAGTACGGCATATTAACTTTTTTACTCCGACAAATTAAATTCTCAAACATTTTTTTGAGGTAAAAGAAAAATAAATAAAGACGTTTGAAGTATTTGTAGTTAAAAAATATTTCCTATTTAGTGTAAATGGGTTTTAAAATGAGTAAAATGCATCATTTTGCCCGAAGCAGTTAGGTGTTAAGTAAACATTGCACGAGCCGTTGAGTCAATGACTACGAGGCGTGCAAGTCAACGCACGTGTTTTAGACAGCCATCCGTGACAGGGATATTTCGTTAGTAATTCTCTGTGAAACAGGTTGCCCGCTACCTAGCAATCAAACAACTTCTCGATATATCTCTGTTTCACTATTTGGGGGTAGGCCTAATGGCATGGGTCTTCATTATTAAAAATTTTTTCTATAAAACATAGAAAAAACAATACTTTATTAACATGTTAAAAATAAGTTAACTTTATAATATTAGGACTAGTTAAACATACCCGACCCAATGTAGGGACACAACTTTCGTTTACAAGCAAAATATATTGTCAATAAAGTTAACATAGTTTGAACAACCATTCATAATTACGCATGGTACAGTCACGCTCGGCCCCTAAAGGTTCCCTACTTGCCATTTTAAATTGCATAAGACGCGTATTCGTTTTTTTTTGTTTTTTTTTACATAATTAGCATGGAGAATAAAGATTTTTCTTACAGTAGTTCATGATACGTCATGTCCACATGGACTTACAAAGGCAAAGGGTTAAAGATAACCTCTCAAAACTAGATATAAGGGGAGACAAATCAAACGCGTTTAGTGGTTTCAAGACAATTATCTGTCATTTCCTTGTATCTGTAGACATTCCTAGAGCTATTTGGCTGATATTTTCGTCTAAGTAAACAATCGGAGAGGACAAAATGTGGGCGTATCCTGCATGGCAGTCGCTGGTTCACTCCTTAAAGGAGCTAATTCTGTATTCTTTGGCAACTCTATTCAATCGTTTCTGTTTTTTTTTTGTAATTTATAATCAGTAATGCTCGGCGAAATACGCGAAGAGTCCTAATTAAATGACAGTCTTTGGCATCTGGTTATTCTAGTCTACACTGGTGATATTCTCCCGTGGGATATGTGTATCCTCGTTTATCGAGTCGCTTCATTACAAATGGCACTCGAAAACATTCTGACACGCAATTTGTGTGCCAATTTTAAAATGTTCATTTTGTATTTAAAAATATTTGTAATCAAAAAATAATCTTTTCACTCTATTAGTAAGTGCAGGGGGACTGTACCCCACATAATTTACACAAAAAACAAACACACAGACAAGACATCATACTCAGAAACCACAAATAAACAAATAATTCAAAAAGAGTTTAACATCAATGTTGATTTAAATTGGCCACTAAGTCGTGTAGACAGGCGCGGATCCAGGATTTTTTGCAGATTCAATTTGGTGCATTCTGACGTATTTCCGGAAGGTAAATTCCAAAATTACAGGTCTAAAAGTCGCCAATAAAATCGCATAAAAAATTTTCAAGTCTGAGCAGGGGGGGGGGGGGGGTCCGGACCCCCTGGACCCCCCCTCTGGATCCGCGCCTGGTAGAGTATACTTCCACTGTCCGGATTATTTAGTACCAAATACGTCTGGAATGATCTGCGAGAGAGATGTTATCCTATGGCAAGTTCCGTTATACATATAATGTGTGTCCGTTGCCAGTTTCAAAATTTTCATTTGGTTATGAATATTGGTTATGAATAGTCCATCTTTTCACGATAACATAACAACATCAACGTTGATTTAAACTGACCAAGAAGTCGTGTTTGCAATGTCGAAGACTGTGGATAATAATATTGACTTAGAGACTTGCCTCCTTTAATTTGTTGTTCATCGTACATTCAAGTTGAATATTGGCACTGTTTGTATATATATTAACGATGTGGGTTAAAATATTTTGATTAGTGATATGATAAACCGGATATATCGCAGTGGTTTCATTTTATAGGTGATTCCCCATGAAGGTTGCTTAATTAACGGTAAGATAGCGCTCGTCTTTAAACTGCAAAACCTGAACAGTCTACACGGTATTTAGGGCAAAAATAAATTACATTTTTGTATATAGACCACCGCACACATTGCGTTAAGCTCGAACTCAATATTATCTTGAGTTTTCGAGCGCCATTTGCAATGAGGGGACTTTCTGAACGAGATTTCACGTCGGTGTGTTAGTGAAACGCTAAATGGTAAATTCGAAGTAAACTGGAGTAACCAGGTCCGAGCGACTGCCATTCAATTTTGACCTCCTACAATCTGATTAAAGACACAGATCCTATTTCGTTTCGGGTTTTTTTCATAATTCGAAATTTCGTTTGACTTGTCTTCACAACACTAGGAAACGCTAAATGGTAAATTCGAAGTAGACTGGAGTAACCAGGTCCGAGCGACTGCCATTCAATTTTGACCTCCTACAATCTGATTAAGACACAGATCCTATTTCGTTTCGGTTTTTTTTTTCATAATTCGAAATTTCGTTTGACTTGTCTTCACAACACTAGGATCTGAAAGAGTTGTTGACAACATACTTTCAACTTGATGTGAGGATTTAACCAATGAAACGGTCTGTTACAGTGAGTTCTTGGCGTGGCTCTGCATGGAACTGTGGGTAAACTCTTACAAACGCCAGCGTTGGTTCGTTAATCAATGTTTAACGTCATAGGGTTAAAAGCCGCTCGTTAAATGTGCTTTTTGGCCCATTTTCGCCTGCTATAGGTTCCAAAGAATGGAGATTTTGCTCCTTTAATCGGATCTACCGCAGATTAAAGCTGAATGATAACAGTTTTTTTTAGGGTATTTTAAGTCCCTAAAATAAATTGAAACGTATAAAGAAAATGAACAAAAAATGACCTTGTCTTACAACAGGCAATTATTTGGTATTATATATCACTTACTGTCGACTGATTTTCTGCATGGATAGACGTATTATAAACTATATAGTCAATTCATTTTCCTGGCTTCAATAACCGTAGAAAAACTTTTAATTTACATAATCTGCGACAGAATAATTTAAGTGTGAGTGTGTACACCCTATATATGCCGGATTATATATATTATATAAAACAAATTAAAGTGAAATGCGGAAGGTGTGCTGTATAATTTGGTTTTGTTGAATATTACTTCGTCGTATCATTTCGCTTTTGATACTATTGAAATAAAGGTTTCTGAAGTGGCAATTTAACAGAAATAAGGGCCGGGCACTGTTCTGTAGACTGTAATCTAGAGAGACAAATCCACTCCAAAAAAAAACAAAACAAAAACAAGTGAATTACCATCTTTAGATCGATGTTAATGGACATAAATGAATTATCATTCATGCATCACGTAACAATAAAAAAAACAATAAAATCTTTTTCAGCATTTTAGTTTATGGTATGAAAGTTTCTATGAGTATTCTTACTCTTTACGGAACAGACGATACCACTCGTCATTTGGCCGTTCGAGAAATGTCCACTGGGTTTGTGCCTTGTAGCTACAATGCAAGTTCAATTATTCCGATTAACTCATCTTGTTTAAAGCAACACAGAAATCATTTGAACATTTGAAGGGGAAAAAACAATTTACACCCCCAACCTTTTCACAATTTTATGGACATCAAAATGATCATTTATCACCTACTTAACGTTTAGAAGCAATGTTCCGGTGGTGCAAGACTTCTTTGGCTATTACCGCCCGTCTTCATTTGATCGGTTTCCTCAGAAAAGTAGGACGTTAAACCTCATTTCATTTCTTTACGTTATTACAGCAAATGCTAAAGGTATAATCATGTCGTTAACCAGCTTTAAACAAGTGTCTTAAAGGGTACTAATTTTCATAGACGTCCATTAAGATTAACAGCTAAATCACAAGTAGTAGTTAAATAAGATTAGTAAAACCCACGCGGGGTTATTTATCACCCCCGTACATCGGATAATAATGCTCACCATTGTCTCTATTCTGTAAACGGGGTTAAGATTTTTGAACAAGGAACTGATCGCAAAACGCGACACATCTTGTTCTTGGTCTTCTTTTTTGGGTGGCATTGCTTGTGCTTTGAGCAATTCGACATCGATTTGGCAATTAGATTTTTTGAATTTCATCCAAAAACATGGTCCACAGTACGATTGTACTTGTTTTCTAAATTTCTTAATGGAATCTGTCAAAGATAGACACACAAAGCGTAGGTAAACTTGGATGTTGACAGTCCTCCATTATCATGTGCCGATCTGACTGAATATTCAATTCGATATGATTTAACAGATTGAATACTGAATTGATTTAAAGGGACCATCCCGATTTTAACATAGTGTCAGTAATAAAAGTACGTGTACGAATGAACTTCAAGCGGCCAAATATCGAAGAATGGTGTTTTACCTTGCCTCAAAATTTCAGCTCAAAATATTGCGTCATTTGAACGTGAACGTCAAAATCGCTTATCCGGACACGTAACCCTTTAAAGATTTCGGCCATTTTTTTAGTTGGATGATCTGATAATATATTGTCGTTCCTTCAGGGGTCCTCAGTGCATGACCCACGTGCTGTAACGAATGGTGAATTTCACCTGCTCATTATACAGTTTGGGACATCGGTCTGAATTTTCAGATGAATACTAACGGGTTTAAGTTGTTTGCAAACGTATCACGTATATTGAATTAGTTGCTCGGCCACATGGGTGGAGGATTTTAAGGGCTTTTAACACACAATTAAGCAGTTTTATTCTCCAAAATATAACCAGTATCAAATCATCTGATATACACATAGTACTTTATTTTAATACATTGAAATGTTCTAATCTGAATATTAAGTTTGCGTTTTGAATAGTGTTTTTCGCTCTGAATTTAACGAATTACCCATGGAATCTAATCCAATAACGAATTAAATTGGTTTAAATAAGATTCATAAAAGTTAATATTATGTAAGATTTAGATGGCCTTTCTTGCTATAATAGTTCAAAAAAGATAATGTGAAATGACTACATGTAATTTGAAAGTTCATTCTTTTGCGAGTGGGTATATTAGCCTTAAAAGGTGCAATCATTTCAACAACGGTACTGGTTGTTCGAAGCTAAGTCTCGCTCCTCCATTTTTAGCTTAAATCAAAAAATGACTGAACAGTTTTAATTTATTTAATATCGGAGAAATCCGCTGCCATCGAGAGTTAATTATGGCCAGGATAAGTTAATTTTAATTAACTTATCCTGGCCATAATAATAATTAATTAGACATTAAAATGTCTAATTAATTATTAAGATAATATATCAAGTCTAAATAAAGACTTGTAATAGGCAGATTTAGTTCTTGCATAATGTATGTTTAACCTTTCAAGAAGACACCTTCATTTATATATAAAATTGAAGGTCGTTTATTTTTATGTATTGCAACTTAAGAATGGGTTCCACGAGTCATTTCATAAAACGGTTCAATAAAGGAAGGAAGGCAGCAGGCGCTTATTTCATCTCGTTATATAGAATAACACTATAGCATATCATCATTACTAAATTTATTGTACTTTACACGTTTGCTTTGCTAAATGCTTTAATAACAATTTCTGTTCATTCGCTTAAAATTGTTGGCATACTCAGTGCAGAAGTTTGCATCAAGTGGAGGAATTCCGATGTAAAAGAGTATATTTTTTATGGGTTTTTAAGACGTCATTATGACGGGGTGGTTTCCTCAAATATCGATAGCGATCTAATAAATTAAGAGCAGAAAATCAAAACCCATATTTTTTTTTGTCCTCGTTTTTATTTCAATTCGTCCACAAATAACTTAAAGAGATATAAGAAACCCGCTCACATTGGGATTTCGCTTATAGGCCTGCGTCAATTAGGTCTGGTTGGAATAAACCCCCGGATAGTCTAATGAAAAAAGAAAAATTTTTTGTGGGTTGTTCGGGACGAGTATACATGTGTCAACTATACCCTGTCCCTTTGCGTATAAAATAATAACAGAAATATACAAAAAACGTGACGACACAACTGATAGCCTAACCAGAATGTAAGGACGTGATTGTGTGTATGTGTGTGTGAATGGGTGGGGGTGGGGGCACATTTATAATACGTCACCGATGCTCCGTTACCGAAGTAAACCAAAAAGAATCGTATAATTGAAATAATAAAAAACGATGAGTTAATGTTAACTTTTAAAGACAGCGCCCTTTTGACAACACGGAGACAATTCATAAATTCATGGACGGAAGCGGGTGGGGTGGGGCGGTGCATGGTTATTTAAGAGTTAAAATAATAGTAGAACGGTGAGAAAAATATACCGGTGCGCGAAAGATAGACGGGCCTACATGGGAAGGTAATTAGACCACAACAGTATGTTCTATGTCCCAAGACCAAAATGCGGAGACGAAATGTTGAAATTATTTTATTTCAGGTGACTTTAAAATAAGAGTGCAGGCCCCTTGATTGTCGTTTGTGTATTTGAATGTTTATTTTAATAATACGAATGATGTGCTACTATATGACTGGACACATATTGAAGTCATAATACATTAGTAATATAGGTCAACATAATTTCTACATACTATAGACCTACAATAATAAATATTCTTCCCTTGTTTATTTTATATATCAACATCTCTTTGATCAACAGTTTAAAAAGTTGTGATGACGACAGAAACGAGATTTGTGTACGTTTACCCTCCATTATTATAGGCTTTCATATGTTTTATATTTTAACTTTCTGTGTGGCGGCCATATTAATCCGTATATAATAAATTTGTTTAAAACAAAATAGAAAAATATCCCACCTTATTTAAATAGACCACACATTGGATGGGTTGAAATCTGATTGAAGTGGGGGGTTGGGGGTGAGAAAATCCAGGGGCGGATCCAGGGGGGAGGGTGACTAGGGTGACTAGTCACGCCCTCCCCACCGGCGTATAGGAATCCCGGGTCCTACAAGCTTCCACCGGGACATGCACGCATGGTCGTATATATATTATATAGCACACGGTGCGCATCTTATCAGACACACAATGAGCATCTATGTTACTAGCGGCAGAAATTAGCTCCGCAAACCGCGGTGGGCGAGACAAAACATGGGGTTGTCACCCCCCTCAAAAAAATCCTGGATCCGCCACGGAAATCCCTTCTCAGTGGTGTAGGATAGAATACGGGGTTGGGCGTAGGGGTGGGGAGTCTCTAGTAATTTGGGCGGGATGGACAACCGTGCACGTAAAAAACCCTTGACAGCTTGAATTCGAGGAAGCGTTTTTCCGTATTTGTTATCCCGGCTGATACAGAAAAGTATATTTGGATGAAATATTCACAGTTGTTCATTGTTTGGCGGGCATTGAAAATCATGCTATATAATTGATGGTATATAATTCAAAGTATATAAATCATGGTATATATTTCATAATATATAATTCATGGTCATGGTATATAATCCATAGTATAAAAATCATGGTATATAATTGATGATATATAATTCATGTATATAATTCATGGTATTATCTATATTTCAATAATCGTGCAGGTACAGACCAGACAGATTGTAATTCTATGCCACGAATGGCTCTGGGGTAAATGATTTAGAATCATTTTCAATAGAAGTCGATTGTTTAGCCACGGTGACTCAGTGGGTCGAACGTTAAAATTGGCTAGCTAACCCGGGGTTTCCGTTAACAATCTCTGCGTTGGTCGAGAAAGTTCAGCGGGACAATTGTCATTGGTGTAGGACCGATGGCTAGGTATAGGACATTGTATTTAGTCGTTCCGATGGGACGAAACATCGGAGTTGCGTGTGCACATTCTCGTGCATATTAAAGATCCTTTGATACTTGGAATTCGATATAAGAGTAGACTTAGCGACAATGTCCGGACACAATTTTCCTTATAGCACATTGTATGCCATTTGAAACTAACTTATTGTAATTTTCTTCTACTTTTATTTGCATTCAAACTGCAAAGGGGTCTTTCAGTAGCATCTTCAGTTTGTACAATTCACTATATTCCCGCATATTATCTGAGGGACATGTTGCATGTCATCATTGTATGCAATACCTCTGGCTTGGCACAATTTCCAAAGTTTTTTCTTCGACAATCTGACAGGGACTGTGTGCCACGCAAGGACAGTGTCTAGTCGTTACAGGCCCGTATCTAGACACCATAAAGCTGGGGGGCATAACCTTTCGGTAGGGGGGCGAACATTTTGAGGAAATTTTCGGAAAGGTCATTCTAACATACTGCTGTAATCATCATGCTATGTAGTTTACCTAGGCGTCTAATAAGCATTTTAAAATATGTATTCAAACAATTAAAATTTAGCTTTTTTAGGTTAATATAAGGAACTGTGTATACTTTAATGATTGTTAGCAATTTCTGAGCGGGGGGGGGGGGGCGAGCATTTCACGCGGGGGGGGGGGGCACCCCCCCTCCCCGCGTCCTCCTGTAGATACGGGCCCGAGTCGTTAGGATAAGACGGAAAGACGAGGTGTGGTGTACACATCGTCGTGGACGTAAAAGAACACTTGCCTTGACAACAGGAATTCCCAAGAAAGACACCGTAGTGGCGCTGTCGGGGCAAAATTCCCCCCCCCCCCACCTTAGCACACTGTATGGCGTAAGTCTTAACTAATCCAGTCAGTGTAGATAACTAGGGCGTTCTACCGCATTTCTTTCTTTCAATTTGTTGATGTATATGATACGGTTCTTCTGTACTTAGTCAAATAGATTAATTAATAAAATTAAACAACCGATCATATTACACAACGACGGTTTCTTTATACAAAAGAGACGCTGGCTAGCCTGCATTGGCCGAGAAAATTCTTCATCAGGCTTTTCCGACGTGGTTTAGCTTGTTGATGGTGCAGGGTGGGTGGGGGGCACCAAGGACAACTGTCTAGTTGTTCAAATGTGAGGAAAAACCGATGTCCCGAATATACATTGGCGTGCACGTCAAAGATCCCTTGACATTTTAATTCGGTATAAGAGTAGGCCATAGTGCCACTGCTCGGGCAAAAATTCTCTCATATAGCACACTGTATGACGTATGCCCGTCTTCATTAGCCCAATATAGGAGCAGAATAGTAGGAGGTTAAACCCCGTTTCATTTTATTAATGTAGCTGACAGATAAATCTGTCATATTAATCATCAAAATATGCAGAATGCTGAAGTTAATAAAATAATCTATACTATATGTCATCTTTAACAAAGCTTGTGCAATATAGTGATGTCATCTTCTCGTTTCAGGACGAATTATTACAGACAACAAAAAAACTACCGCTTGTATAAATACAGAATCAACCGTGCATGAAAACCACCTCGATAACGCATACGTATTGTTTCCTCTTAAATGTTTATTTTTATATTTCACGATTCATAAATTATAAACATGTCTTTTAGAAAAGTTAATAAAAAGTACGAGAAACAATTATTACGTAAAGAACGTGACGAAAAAGCTCCCTTCACTATCGGCGAACCTTCCGCCTATGCGTATAGTCAAGATGTAAGCGAAGAAGTAGTGGGCCGATATGGTGCATCCGATTCGCCGTCTCGACCGTCGTCTGCTTCTGATCTACCTACAAACGTGAAGTATGACACTTCTGGTCCAGATGAAAATAAGACTTGCAGCGACTCACAAGCAACAAGTCGCTTCTCACCATCTAAACAAACGAATATGTCACAAAATAAGACGCTGTTGGACAAAGAAAAGAACCATTTAGCTAATAATGAGGATATACACAATATAATACAGAGTAATGGCGAACCCGCCCGTGAAACCTGGGGCAAGAAAATTGAGTTTTTGTTGGCTATTATTGGATTTGCTATAGATCTTGGCAATGTTTGGAGATTTCCTTTTATTTGTTTTAAGAATGGAGGGGGTAAGTACGGTTTAATTTATTTTTACACCTTTTAGGTAACTTCATAATCCCCGGCTTTGTTAGTATTATCTACTTCGTTTCACAAAGAGATTACGTTATGTGAAGTTGATCCCTGGGGGTTATCTAAGAATTACTATCACTCAAGTAAGATGACTTAATTGTAAATCTTCTTTAATACCCACATGCTTTATCTCGTATTATCTATTACCACAGTGCATGTTACGTGCTACTTATAAACATCTTAAGAAACAATTACGTAGTTTTTCTTAACCCTTCAAACTTTTGTAGATAAACTGTTTTGCAGTATGCGTTATATGTCTGATAGGAGCATTATAAATTAACGATAACGGTTGACTCTTCTTTTAAACGGATATATAACCACGTCTAAAAGTATGCAAATGACTAGCATTTTTTGTGAGAAGATAGACTACTGGTGGCTATTTCATGCATAATTCTGTTTAGACACACAGTGGTAGTACACGTATCATTGTATTAAATATTTGACTTCAATTTTAAACTCTATGTATTATTTGTGTATTTGATCATGCACAATGAGTGTACCCGAAAAGGGTACATATAGAATGATAATTTAATTTGGGGTTTTACTCTTTAGATCATAAGGTCGGTAATTGAGTCAATTGACGTCGTTCCGATTCCCCGCTTGTGTATGACAAGAAACAAGGAATACGTTCAAATATTGGCCACGAAAGACAATAATTGCAAATGTTCTGAAAACATGCGGAATTTTTTTCCACATTTAATTTAAAAACTATACAAACTGCCCATCTGAAAATACCAGATATGTCATTTTATTAGCGAGGAACATTTTCTTTAAAAACAAAACCCCAACAAACATGCCATTTAGAGACAAGAAAAGTAATGGATAATTAGGAGCGGTTCAGAGAAGTAATGGATAATTAGGAGCGATATAAAGGAGCTCTCATTCCCCCCCCCCCATGATGGAATCTGCCAACTCTACCTCGCCCCGATCCCGACCCGTCAATGAAATATTTGTAGCATGTAATGATGGAAACCGAGTACACCCTCAGGTTTTTAGCACCATGCGCTCGTACATGTATTCTTATAGAATTTAAACAATTTTTCACTGATTCAGATTTAAATAGAACAATTTACATATGATAATATTATGTACTTTAAAAATATCTCAATCAAATTTCCAATAACAAAATATATGAAACATAGTCTATAGCTAATTAACTTATGGGTGAATACAGCGAAAACATTAAATCTGCCACCGCTTAAGTAGAGCGAAAATCTGAATATTCAAGGATAATATCTTAAAAAAGACGAAATTTGACACCCGTTAAAGCCCCAATAACACTCTTGTTGTAACTGAAAAATATGTCCCAATCTTCATTCTGGTCAACAAATCGTATTATTTTAGAATATTCCAATTAAACTATGATATAAATTTCACCTTAACACACCTATTTTAAAAAATTGGAAAAATTCAACCAATTGATTTGAAAAGTCTAACGTAAACCTTTTCAAATGTGACTTGGATTTTAAAATTTTTTCGAACCCTCTGGACAAATAAAATAGGTTGTAATGGATAATTTACACAACAGGTAGGACATTTAAACATCTAGTACTTAGAATAAGGCTATTATTTATTTTCTGGAGCTACCAAGCCAGCAAGAATGTTATTGTCCCTTTAAGCATTTCAATACATCTTTACGCAATTTGATTGTCAGTAAAAAGTTTCGGAAAAGTTTCATAATAAAAATAGGGGAAAGTGGGGTGAAATGGCCCCGTCTAAACTTTGTCAGTCGATATTATCTAGAACCAAGGCTACTCGGCTTTAGATTCAGGAGAGATGGGGACTGATTTTCTGCTCTGTGTTCAAATTTTTTTTATACATTATATGGAGACATTGCAGTATATCAGGGGCAGATTATCCTATAGGCAGCGTAGGCAGTTGCCTAGGGCCCAAGAAAAAATAGGGCCCATAAAATTTTTGACGACTTTTTTAAATTTGATGTTTTACATTATTTAGTTCATTGATATGACCCAAATTCAAAGGTGTGGGTGGGAAAAGAGAGAACAGAAAAAAACATTAAGCTGAAATGTTGAAAATAGCGGCTAAAACCTTGCCACAGGGTCACTGCTCAGTCGATGTAAACACAAATGATATCATCGAGAATAATGAGTCGCCGACTGACCAGGAGGGAGCGATTTCTAAAACCAGTTCCGCAAGGGGCCCAGCTGGTCGAGCTACCTAGGGGCCACTAGAGTCTTGATCTGCCTCTGCAGTATATCTAAATCTTTAAAAACGTTTTTAACCTGCTATAGATCGAAAAGAAAACCCTCGCGTCCACGAATATCGTT
Source organism: Patella depressa (assembly GCA_948474765.1). NCBI lineage: Eukaryota > Metazoa > Mollusca > Gastropoda > Patellidae > Patella > Patella depressa. The sequence goes on from OX419720.1 coordinate 16,885,528, forward strand.
TCTTTCCTAGGAGCCGCGGGTGCTCAATGAGTAAGACTAGCCTAGAACGTACCTCAAGTTTTCCGGTGTGGTTCCACCTTGTTAGTGATGCAGGATGGAGGGAGGGGTAAGCTTGGCAAGGACAGTGTCTAATCATTTTGATGGGGTGGAACCCGAGGTCCAGTGTACACATTGGAAAGTAAAAGAACCCATGAATTCGAAATAATATTAAGCCGTAGTACCGCTGCCCGGACAAAATTTCTCTCAGGCCGGTCATCATAAGCCCAGTCAGTGCCGAATAGCAAGACGTTAAACGCCATTTGATTTTATTTCTTTCCTGTCTGAACGGACCTTTTACATTGATATGGACAAGAATGTTGATGTGGGTGCAAATTGTTTGAAAACCGGATATGTCTGTCTAGTGATGAAATCCTGCGTGTGATATATTGTCAAGTTTATGTATGTGTGTATATATCTAATCCATTATAATATAACCCCTTATATATTGTCTTATATTATAAAACACCAATCATCAGCCACTGTAGCTCGATGTGTAAGACGTTGACTCAACAATGAGGGAAATGATATGGAACTTAACGTCCTACTGCTCTCCACCGACTGGGTTTATAAAGATGGACATACTGTACACCATACAGTGTACTATGAGGGAATAAGTTTCCAGGACAGCGGCACGGCACTACCAACTATCAAGGGCATACATTGGACCTTGGGGTTTCGTCCCATCCGAACGACTATGCAACGGTCCCGATTAAATTTCTATACGCCATACTGTGAGGTCTATGGTCGTCTTATATATCGAATTCCAACTATCAGTGGTTCTTTTACGTACACGGCAATGTGTGCACGGGACCTTGGGGTTTCGTCCCATCTAAACGATCATACGTTGCCCCTTTCCTTGCACCAAGCCCTTTGTCTTGCACCAACGGCAGGGGCGGGGGGGAAGGCGTCAGAAAATTCCAGTTAACTGTCCCGGTCATCACAGGGATCAAACACGGGACCATCTGGTTAGCGAGCCAATGTCTTACTCACCGAGCCACCGCGGCTTCCAATAATTAGAAAGTTCCTGGTTCGATCCGGATGTTGGCCGGAAAGGTTCATCTCTATTTTAAAACAGGGTCATTTCTTGTCAGTGCTGCAGGGCGGGGACAGGCCAAGGAACAACTCGATGTACACGCTGCCGTGCACGTAAAAGAACCTCTGTTAGTCTGAAGTCGTCTGTTGGAATTGTCTGCGTAACATTTCTCACACAGCACACACCATAATAACGATGCCCGTCTTCATTTACCCGGTTGGTGCATGAAAGAAGGACGTTTAACCCCATTGCATTTCATTCATAATCTCTATACTGTGTGACAAAACACGGACATTGTAAGCAAAAACTAAATTGAAATTAAATAAAATTAAATCCGGTAGATACATGTGTGTCGTAGACATATGTCAACATATGACAATAATTACTTTACATCTAAACCAGTTACATATATTCTACCGATAAAACAAAACTATTAATGTCAATATACACGTCTACGTGCATAGGTTTAATATCACATCAAGTCATTTAAATGGTTATTCGGTGCATGCATAAAAATATTCTTACTATAAAGGGCATTTAATACGCACCGATTGTTTGGTCAAATCTTGTAGAACCCGTAGAGCGGCAGTTTTAATGCATCTGAGTCAACTTTAAGCGTAACCTCTAAATGTCAAGTAGGAGTAATACTACCTTCTAAAACAACTTAGGAGCGGGGGTCCAACAGTTAATGTCACTTACATACGACAAATATTAAAAAAAAAAATACATGTTGTTTTAAACCATTCATACGTAGTTGAATCATTTGTTGAATATATCATAAACCACGCCAAATTATGCTAATTATTAGTTACACATTTAAAAAATCCAAAGCCCGAAATATTTAGAACCCCATGTTTAAACGTCATTTCAAAGTGGGATACATTCTAACAATGTCCAACAAGGTTTCAAACATACGAAACTTATGCCAACTGTCTGCAATTAACTTCTCCTTAGAACAGACTCGAAGCGCGTTGACCGACATTTTCATTCATAAATCGCCGATTTTAGTCGAAAACACTATGAGTATTCTTCGAGCATTCTGAGAAGTATTTATTCTGCTTTCTTCCATAAAAAAGTAGTCTTTGCGTGTATAGAAGATCTAAAACGTAATAGCACCGCATTACACATTCATGGTAGAGATATATTCTCAAAGAGGATCGGCCTCTTGTGTGCAGAATGGGACTCGTAGTGTTTATTAACATCAAACCATGAGAGGATTAACGTACACTTTAGCGTGCTCATAATGTTTTGATCCCTATTTTGTCATTACTACATAGGCCATTTAATTTTACTTGGCTTTCTACTAAATTTCACGTAAATGGCTACTCATAAAAGTATTTTCCTTCGATGTGCCTACATTTAGTTTTGATGTAATACATAGCCGATTGTGACTTACACTTTTCGTGCTCGCTTTTCATTTTGAGTGAAGTGTGTATCTCTACAGCCTAGGGCTGTACAGAGCAGTGGCATCCTCGGTTTCTACAGTGGTCTCACCCCACTCCCCTATACCATGAATTCATCCATGGGGTATTCAATTGTAGCTTGATTCTACGAACCAATCAAAGAACAGTTTAGAACAATAGTACACTGCCGCTTGTTCGCGCGATTATGAGAAAGTTTGCAAGACGTTTAATAAAAGAAGTGATGGGCACATAAAAAGATGTGATGGGCACATGTGCTGGAACATATTTTTGGTGGGAAGAATCATTAATGCCCATCAGCACATGTCGTTAGGCTATCGAGCGTATTGGACGATAAAAATGGCACTATCATCAAGTGCAGATAATTTGAATACGTATCTACCCCAATGGATAAAGTCGGGGTATAGTGGGGAAGAACGGAATGAGAACACTCACTGGCGCAGGAATTTGAACAGCGGGGGGTTAGGCGATTACCGAGATATCTATAAAATTAGAAGCTCTGAGACAATATGTTTGCTCATTTGGGTGCATAAAGGATCCGAGTGGAATCAGAGCTAAAGGAATAGTTATAGAATGGGCAAATAATTGCTAATCTGTGACGTTATGTCAGTGAATGCCGTTGATAAAAAAAATTGCTCTGTACTAGCACGAGAGGAACCGCCCGCACCCTCCGCCCACTCTCTGGACACGCGCCTGGAATAGTTGTAGAATAACTGATTATAATGAAACGTGAATAAAGGATTAAGATCAGTCTAGTCTTACCGTTCAGTGAGTACAACAAATAATAAGTCTGAATACAAACCAAGTCTTTCAATCTGTTTGACTGTCACAAGTATAATGACATATGACATAAGGAAACCTTAATTATCCTGACGTTGACAAATATCATTAATTATTCTTATCCTATGGGTGACATAACTCACCAGGCTTGTCTGAGATTACCATTCCAGGGTGCCAGCTACAAATGATGTTTTCGTTAGACAACTTCCTTTCTTTTTATATTTTAATCGATCTTATATATGATCTGAAAAGGCATATTTCTATATGTCGTGTGCTGTTGTACAGTCGTTCCATCTGTGTTTTAGTGTGCCGTTTTCTCCGCATTGTCTACATTAAAGTTAATTTACATCAGTAACCTGACCTAAACATGTTTGATATCATTTTCCGATAGATGCAGAAATTCTTAACATTATGTGAATAATTTTAATGGATTCACAGATCAACAGATCGTTAATAAACCCGCTTTAATAAAACGCCAGAATTTGACATTATAGTTTTTTTTTTTTTTTTAAAATTATCCGAAATTATTTTAAATTCCTAATCAATTGAACCTGATAGAAATGATCGGTAGATTTTCTCGACGAGATAACGTAATCCATTTATGCAATTTCATTCTTCTATTGTATGAGAGACTTGAAAATTGCGACGATCACTTAAGTATATATAGAAATGAAATGGGGTGTAGCCTGTCCAAAATCGTAGGTTTTCTTCGGTTATCCCGGTTTCCCATCATTGCTAAAGAACCCTACGCGCAAGCAAATAATTGAAAAAAAAATTGAACCATATGTTAGTCCCGAAATGATCTGGTTTGTGGATGTTAAACCCTATTTCCCTCTAAAACAGTATAAAAAATGACTGCACGCACTCGTTAAAGCTGCGTAATATTGTTTACTTTATCTTTACAAATCTGCAATACGAAATCAAGACGTAATAAATTTCATTATATTCAACCCATTTGTTTTTCTGTCTAGACCCATGTTCTGTACTTATCTTTTTAAACTGTGATAATAGGACAGTGCAACCAAACTTTGTGAACTACCCGGGTGTTACAGGCGAAGTGCACATTTACTGTTCCGTGCAAAGCGCTCAATTAATACGTAATTGATAATTCCGTTTTGAATTCTTCTTGCTTAACCAGTGTCTTCAACATGGATTTCAATCACAAAAAGTTATGCAAACTACATGTTAAGAGCATAAAAAATGAAACACGAAAGAGAGAGGGAGAGAGAGAGCGAGAGAGTTACGTCTACTCAACACAAACTATGTCATTTCGAGCCTAAGATATGGCTAAATTTTATTTCTATAATTGCTTGGACAGACGACCATATTCCTTTTCGCGTACAAATTGGGAATCAAAACCATCCCTGCAATAGCCTTAGAACAGAGGTGGTGAAGAGCGGTATTTCCATATTGCAGGGACGGATAGAAATCAATCTGTTTCATAGAGAATTACTTACGAATTATCTCTGGAACAGACGTGTTTCACAGAGAATTACTTACGAATTATCTCTGTAACAGACGACTGTCCACAACAGGTGCGTTGACTGCACGCGCCGCTAGTCATTGGCTCAACGGCTCGTGCAATGTTTACTTAACACCTAACTGCTTCGGGCAAAATGATGCATTTTACTCACTTAAATACCCATTTACACTAAATAGGAAATATTTTTTAACTACAAATACTTCAAACGTCTTTATTTATTTTTCTTTTACCTCAAAAAAATGTTTGAGAATTTAATTTGTCAGAGTAAAAAACTCATTAAGCCTCGTCGATGTCATGCTTATCAGTGATTGTAGCGGCCAAGTGAATATTCACTGCGGGATCAGTTTGGAACTATATATGACGTTAAATTTCACTTCATCAGGAGTTTTTCGACCTGCCATCATGGGCGTCACACATGGGGGGGGGGGGGGGTCGGACCCCCCCAATTGTTTTCCTGGGGGGGGGGGGGGTCTGAATATACTTGGACCCCCCCAAAATTTGGCAAAATAAAGTGCCCGAAATCTAATAAAACACTAATTTTAGGACTGGAATAGCAGTAAAACGCGTTTGCGGCCATCAAATATTCCAAAACTTTCTTGCGATGAAAACAAACTGGCCGCAGCCCGTAAACCTGCTTCGGGCATTTCTAGTTTTGCTTCCCTAACTTCCTAATAAACACTAATTTCACTTTTCTTTTAATTGAATACCGCGAATTTATACTGAGTTGACTATTGATTAAAACATTTTGTCTGGGGCCACTTTACTTTGTGCGACATTTTTCGGGAATCTATTATTACTTGTGAATGCAACAGTGTGATTGGATGGTTGGAGTTCAGAGTGGGATTTCGGTTACAAAACCATTGGATACTTTTGGAGTTGCTCACACAGGCTAGAATAGCAGAAAACGCATTTGCGGTTGTTAAATTTTCAAAATTTTCTCCGGGAGGGTGAGGCTCCCATAGCCCGCGACGATTGATTGGTTGTTTGGTACTCTGGGCAGCCAGGTAGGCTATGTTGAACCAAATTGAAGTTGCTGTATTCACAGGTTACAGACTGGAATAGCCGGAAAACGCGTTTGTGGCGGTTCTCAAAATTTTCTTCCAACGGTCCCGTCTTCATGGGTGTAATCGATTGATTGGAATTCGAGTCAGAATTGCTTTGTTCATGGGCTGAAATAGCAGGAAAATGTGTTTGCAGCCGTCAAATATTCCAAAATTTTCTTAGGTAGGGGTAAGCCACGCTTCTTCGTCTCTCGGGGAAGACCAGTGCCGCTGTCTGTAGTAAACATGATAAACGTTGTATTGGTGTGATGCTTTAGTTTAACCCCGTAAAATATGCCAAAACAATGTTTACAGAAGACTGAGACTTTAAACAAAATTTATGGGGGGACCCCCCCCCCAATATATATTTCACCGCTACGCCCCTGCCTGCCATATTACGTATACTACACGAAAGCGATTTTTTTTTTATAATACAGAAAGACGTGTAAAAATATATTAATGGAGCTTTGACATGTGTCTAAATTAATAGCAAATTCACCCGAACCCAGCCAATTTCGGTTCAATACGCGTGGGTATATAGAAAAATTAGATACAACACGTGTTTTAAACCGTCAACGGTCTAATGCTGTCTTCCATTAGCCCAGGTTAGGTGCAAAAGAGTAGGACTTAACCCCATTTCATTTCATATCATTTCTAATACTCTAGTCTATTTTTCGTTTCGTAAAAAAAAAAAAAAATAAAAATTTTCCTAATACGTTTTCTATCACATTCTTTGAGTATTTTTTGCATAAAATGGTGGAGGTAATTTGGCATGTCGGTTAATAATGGTGGGCAGAAATTCCTTTGCTTATTTATCTGAAAAAAGACAAAAATATATTTAAACCTCTTTAGTAGTGATAATATCTACTGACATATATACACAAAGAATTCGTGCAATTTCTTCACTAACACGATATCAACTAAGAACTCTTTGTAAAATACATAAACAATATGACCTTTCGGATAATAAAAATATAATGCAGATGATATAAATACCGAAAAACGCACAATAATTCAGTTTTAAATTGAATGCCCCACCGCAACTGATGCATATCATTTTAAACCACATTTTAAATCAAAAAATCTAATTTATCAAGCGTAAAGTTTTTAGCCTGCTGAGAAAACAGCAAGACGCGAGATAACATTTAAATTAAACTGTCTTCATATTTTTTTCTTATCGCTGTATATAAATTAAACTTGTCTATGTTCTTTAAAACAGACAGACTTATCAGCAAACCTTTCATTACCTCTGTGGGTAAGCCTTCAAAATGGTGACACATCATGGCCGTATACATTTCGCGGGGGTGGCTTATTTGGCGTCCACACCATTTTGAAAATCTCGGAATATTTATTAGAATAAACTTCTTCACCGTATCGTAAAAAAACAAACAGCTCCACCTATATTTAATTCCATTAGTTAGAGTTGTCTTTCTTTCTGACGGTTTTATCTAGTTAATAAAGATTAGAAGATAAATGTGTATTTGAATAATGATTACCCCCTGTCATTATGCTTATTACTTAGCCCAAGAAAAAAACATCAATGTGAAGGGTAACCTGCCAAAACTTAGACAGCCATATCTTAGACAGCTTAAAACAACAACATTTACGGTTAAGTGCACAACTAATCCTCAACCTGTTACCTATATTTGATAATGGAATAGTCCAAGAAAATCTAGAAAAAAATCCCAAAACTTAGCAAATTGTAACATTGGTATGTTAAAGCAGATTGATTAACAAGTACAAAACAAATATAGTACCATTTCTTTTTTCTTTACTGATCAAGTTTTTACTTATATAAATAATAATAATTTTAATACTCTTATGTTCACAAATCTTCAATGCAAATGTTAACAAAGTGTCTATCCGAGATGGATCAATTGGCCGACATGCGTCCAGATACTGAATCTTGGTTTTGTCACCTCGTAGAGGATGTGCATCTGTGTGGTCTCTTCTCTTGCTCTCTTCCGTAGGTTGCTGAGGAACTTGATCTTGGTTGCTTCTTCAAGAGGGTGAATGTGGTCGCTGACATTCTGACAAAAGTCACCCACAGTGGTGCACTTTCTGGAACATGCAGTAACTACACATCGCCAGTGTATGCAGGTCTGTCTCACTTTGTTTCTGTTGTATAGAAAACCGTCGAGGAAAACTTGCGGAGTTCCCTTCTGTGATGTGACAAATTCTACCTTTCACAGTCCAGCCATTTTATATTGCTGTTTAAAGTTCGAAGGAAGTTATATTTTGAAATCAAAACATCTCATCTGCTTACACATCCTGTACTGCTCAAAGGTAGACATTTTAAAATCAAAACATCTCAGCTGCTTACATATACTTAAATGTTTAATAATCACCCTTGGATCAAAGTTAGATATATTTATTGTTTTGATAATCAAACTTGCATCAAAGACATGCATTTTCAAATCAAAACATCTCAGCCCAACAAACTTAATCTCCCTATGGGTCAATTACACCACTGATTAGGACTGTTCCATTGCAGCTATGGGTGTTGTGTTAATTAATCACTTACTCCACTGTCTAAGTTATGGCTGTCTAAATTATGGCTGTCTAAGTTTTGGGAGATAACCATGTGAAGGTATATACAGTAAAAAGACATTATTTATAACGAACAATCTGATTTAGAGCCACATGTATAGAGTTCACTGAGTTATTAAGTTAAATGGAATGACGTCTATAGTTGTTAAAGCGTAAAAGGGGTTGTCAGCTATAAAGTTTCTTTTTTTCAAAAAACTTAATTACGTTAATATTGTGATGTTTCCCTTTCTTTATCACCCTCTCGCTGAAAGGTTGTTTCTAATGCTGAGAAAATAAGTTGTCTATATCCAGAAGCAGCATAATCTGGGTTGCTTTCATGCACTCAATTTCAAAATCTTATCGTGTGACTTATCATAACAAAGCCTTATTGGCACCAATCGTATTCCATATACTGTAATTTCTAATCCGTTAGGTTCGGTGAATTACGTGAATAGTCCAAATTCAATGGCGGTTTTGCCGGTGTACACCGGTATTATTCTCCCGATTAGCCTCGCTAAATGAGTCGCGTCATAATAAATGGCGCTCAAAGTTATCTTCATTATACGCCCACATTTTCATGTGGACGTATTATGTCGTCGCCCCTGTCCGTCCGGACGTCCGTCCGTCCGTCCGTCCGTCCGTCCGGACGTCCGTCCGTCCGTCCACAATTTGTTTGTGGACTCTCTACAGGTCACAATTCTTATCCGATTTTGACGAAACTTGAAATATAGGTTTATCCCCAAAAGATCTCGGCTGCTTTCGATATTGGCATGTATCGGATCAAAACTTCATGGATTATGGCCCCTGATTGTACGAAAAATCACGTTTTTAGCTTGTGGACCCTATAGAGGTCACAATTTTGAACCGATTTTGATGAAACTTGACATGCATGTTTGTAACCCAAAGATCTTGGTTCCTTTCGATATTTGCGGCTATCGGAATGTAATTTCCTGAATTATGGCCCCTGATTGTCCGAAAAATCACCCTTTTTAGCTTGTGGTCCCTCTGGAGGTCACAATTATTATTCGATTTAAAAAACCGTTTGATTGTATCACCATTATACCCTAAGGAAGGTTGAGTTCGAATTTCGGGAAAATCGGACGAAAATTGCCATACAAAATGGCCGCCGTTTGTACGCGAATACTGTTAAAAAATGGTATATCAAGGTTGTGGACCCTGTGGAGGTCACAATTTTGAACCGATTTTGATGAAACTTGACATGCATGTTTGTAACCCAAAGATCTTGGTTCCTTTCGATATTTGCGGCTATCGGAATGTAATTTCCTGAATTATGGCCCCTGATTGTCCGAAAAATCACCCTTTTTAGCTTGTGGTCCCTCTGGAGGTCACAATTATTATTCGATTTAAAAAACCGTTTGATTGTATCACCATTATACCCTAAGGAAGGTTGAGTTCGAATTTCGGGAAAATCGGACGAAAATTGCCATACAAAATGGCCGCCGTTTGTACGCGAATACTGTTAAAAAATGGTATATCAAGGTTGTGGACCCTGTGGAGGTCACAATTTTGATTCGATTTTGATGAAACTTGACATGCATGTTTGTAACCCAAAGATCTTGGTTCCTTTCGATATTTGCGGCTATCGGAATGTAATTTCCTGAATTATGGCCCCTGATTGTCCGAAAAATCACCCTTTTTAGCTTGTGGTCCCTCTGGAGGTCACAATTATTATTCGATTTAAAAAACCGTTTGATTGTATCACCGTTACACCCTAAGGAAGGTTGAGTTCGAATTTCGGGAAAATCGGACGAAAATTGCCATACAAAATGGCCGCCGTTTGTACGCGAATACTGTTAAAAAATGGTATATCAAGGTTGTGGACCCTGTGGAGGTCACAATTTTGATTCGATTTTGATGAAACTTGAAATTCATGGTTATAACCCAAAGATCTTGCTTCCTTTCGATATTTGCGCATATCGGATCGTAACTTCCTGAATTATGGCCCCTGATTATACGCAAAATCGCCTTTTTTTTAGCTTAGAGGTCACAATTATTATTCGATTTAAAAAAACGTTTGATTATATCACCGTTACACCTTAAGAAAGGTGGAGTTCGAATTTCAGGAAAATCGGACGAAAATTGCCATACAAAATGGCCGCCGTTTGTACGCGAATACTGTTAAAAAATGGTATATCAAGGTTGTGGACCCTGTGAAGGTCACAATTTTGATTTGATTTTGATGAAACTTGAAATTCATGGTTATAACCCAAAGATCTTGCTTCCTTTCGATATTTGCGCATATCGGATTGTAACTTCCTGAATTATGGCCCCTGATTATACGCAAAATCGCCTTTTTTTTAGCTTGGAGGTCACAATTATTATCCGATTTAAAAAAACGTTTGATTATATCACCGTTACACTGTAAGGAAGGTTGAGTTTGAATTTCGGGAAAATCGGACCAAAATTGACAGACAAAATGGCCGCCGTTTGTATGCGAATACTGTTAAAAAAATGATATATCATGGTTGTGGACCCTGTATAGGTCACAATTTTAATTCGATTTTGATGAGGAAGGTTGAGTTTTAATTTCGTGAAAATCGTACCAAAATTGCCGGACGAAATGGTCGCCGTTTGTACGCGAATAGTGTAAAAATATGGTATATCATGGTTGTGGACTCTCTACAGGTCACAATTCTTATCCGATTTTGATGAAAAGTCACATTTCTAGGTTGTGTACCGTCACACAATAATCATTGTCGGTTTCGAATTTTATTAATATCAGACTGGAACTGACCAACTAAATGGCTGCTCCCAATACAGTATGAAATACAGGACTTAAAGATGTAGGAAAAATCACTTTCGGTATTGCTTGTTCTCTGTCCATCTCTCGAAAATGTGGGCGTATCCTGCCTGGCAGTGCCAGCCTATCTTTTTAAAGTTGTGTGCAAGGTTGACCTGAAGGACATAGTCGTTCTGGACAAAATTGTCGAACGGTGGTGGATCTTGATATAAAGAACCACTGATTGCTGGAATTCGATATAAGAGTAGCCCATGACGCCGGGGTCTGGACAAATTTAAAAATATACCCGTCTTCACCAGTACAGTCAGGACTGAAATGTAGGACATTAAACTCAATTTCATTTGACATTGTAATTGAAATGAGTATCAGTGGATTTAATAGAAGTCTATGACTCGACCCACTCTTTTGGAGTGGGTGTTCTCAATATCAGGTCTTTGTCTTCACAAAATAAAATAATTAACAAGACCAACAGCTGGTGCTATTATTGTTTTACACAATCGCCATTAGCGACTTTTCGCCTTGTATATCAATTTCATTAATTATGTTTCATTGAAATCGTGACGAGTTGTAAAAGCACCAGTGTTTAATCCTAAACTATTAGACAGGAGGCACGAACAGAGAGAGAGAGAGAGAGAGAGAGAGAGAGAGAGAGAGAGAGAGAGAGAGTATGACATCTAATACTCTAGATTTTCAACAGATAAAAATACGAGTTGCGGTTAATGATTTAGCGTAATAATTGATAATCGAGTCTATGTTTTATTGTCGTAACAACGGTAGCTACACTCTTTTTGTAAAGGCGATAACTCGGCTCGGAGTGAAGTAGCTTGACTGACATTTTCAACATGTTCCCTTTACATTATCTATTTTTTAAACTATCACAGCGAGGACTATAAGCTCAGGCCTAACCTTACATAATGCCGCTTTAATTTCATTACTATCGGCAAACAGTTACATGTTATAGATTCTATTACGACGAGGATTTGTACATGGAGAAACTCGTTTTTCATATATTTCCTCCTGTAAAATGAAGCGAATTTATTATCTAAAAACTGCCAGTTGATACCTACAACGATTTTTCAATATCGTATATCCCAAATGTTTTATATTTTGTATGATGAAATTTAGTTTAGTTTTCCCGCCCTTTTATTGTTTTAAGACATTCAATGCCAATCTGTAATCATTAGCATTGACAGATTTACATCATAAAAACATGGCATATTTATTGGGGAACAGGTTTCTGCACTCAGAAACACTTCGGGCGCACATGTATTCATGCAAAGATTGGAATATGATATTGGGTATCATTAGACCGAGTCTACAGTAGATACAAACATATTAATCAGAAAAACTACGCTGGCATGTTTGTAATTGTGTGTTTGTTCACATGCAGGACATTGTTACTAGAGGAGAAATAAATGGAGTTTACCGTCCACTCGACACAAACTAGGTCATTTCGGGATTTTATTTCAATAATTCACTTGTGTTTTGTGGCCTTTGCCTGTGGAGACAAGCCGGAGGATCCAAATAAAACGAGGTCATTTCGGGACTTCAGGATTTTATTTTAATAGTTCGCTTGTGTTTTAGGGCCTTTGGCTGTGGGGTGAAGGCGGGGGATCCGAACAAAACCTAGGAGGTAGGATCGAAACCATACCGCTTGACTCAATGACACACTTTATGATCGAAAGTGCACGTGTTAAACCACCTAACCACCCTTGTTACCCGAGGAAAATCTCTGGCATGGGATCTAAGACCAAACTATAAATCGTTACGGCAGACGTATCTTCTGTATCTACTTCGGTTTTCGTCAAATTGTTCTGCTACTTGGATATTCATTCGATTAGAAGTAGTTTTGTTTGAGAAAGACTAACAATTTGAAGCCTTTTTTTACTTCGCTGTAGCCATTACAAGATTATTGGTATGCAACAAGGCCAATAATGACCTTCAACACATATTGAGTTATGCGTTCTTGTCATTGTAGTCTTTTGAATTACAGGGAGTAACGAAACGTCCTTAACACAAACTAGGTCATTTTGAGACTAGCCCCTTGTCACGTGCAGGGGCGGACTGGGTAGCTATAGGCTCGGGGGACTAACTGGATTCCTTTGGTCCTCATCGCGGTGAAGAAATTTCGTTGAATAATAAAACGACACTAGCTTGAGTCACCTCTCCCGCACCCAAATCATAAACCATTTTTCGCCACGGATTTTAGGCCACTATATTTTTCAATTCATGTAAAGATGAATTATATGTATTTTGAGAAAAATAAATGTAAATTGCTTTTTCAATCGGGACCTCAAGTCTCGCACAAACTTAGGATCAAAACCACACCACTTGACGACTCAATGACAGCCCCCCCCCCTGAATTAATTAGAGGACAGCAAGTAGAGTCTGTTGAATTTTATAGCATGAACCTGTAGATTGTAAAATGATTGTAAACTAACATCATACATTTTGTTCACTTGACTGCTCTTACTTACTTCAGATATTTGACACGTACATTGTCCAGAAAATGGATCAAGGTTTCACGTTGTCAATACCTTGTTTATAAGAATTAAATACGTGCATTACTTGACACATTTAGGCTTATGTATAATATTATAGATGTTTATGTTTATAAAGACGTGTATAGATAAGCAAACAACTATTTTTTTTTCCAAATAACAAAAGTCAATGTAAGCCCAACCTGATTAAAACACAGATTCTATTTCGTTTAGTTTTTTATAGTTCAAAATTTCATTTACTTGTCTTTACTGCACTAGTAGCTGATCAAGCTGTTATATAACCCGCGTTTTGGATGATGTGAGGGATCTGTTACGGCGAGTTTTGGTGTGTGGTGCACGAACTGTGGGTAGCGCACTAGAAACATCAACGCTGATTAGTTAATCAAATATTTGGCGTCATAGGGTCAAAAGGCCCTCGTATGACCTCTGACGCGATTTTCCACTAAAACGGTCAGAAAGAATAGGCCTACGAAAGCAAAACGAAATATAGATTTGTATTTTAATCAGACGGGGGCCTATTTCACGAATTTTTAACTAAGATAAGATTCCAATTTTAGTAATTTGATTGGATAATATTAGATTGATTTTAGTGCTTAGCCAATCAAAATTGAAGTATCTACTAAAATTTGATTTTATCTTAAGTTAAAATTTCGTGAAACAGGGCCCTGGGCAATAGGCAGAATTAAGCAAGAATCATTTATTGTCATTAATGAGTTTTTAACCATACTGATCGAAACCATGTCACTTGATTCAATGACAGACCTTTTGGTCTAAAGTACACGCATTAGACCATTCGTCACCTCCTTACCTATTGCAAGAGAAGTGGAATCAGGTGTTCTGGAATAAATAACAACGTCGCACACATTGAAGGCTATTGCTAGTTTATTGGAATAATATGAGGACCAATTTACTGCTGACGCCGTGATACAGTTACATGCATTTTTGATATTTTTTTTGTATGTGTGTATTTCAAATCTATTGTTGCTTTTGGGAAAATTGTCTATTTTTTGTCGTCTGGTAATCGACTGACCTCTCTGATATTTCTGGGTTTATAATAATAAATAGTTGTAAACTTGTATTGTTCGGTAGGTGGTTCCCATTGTTGATGGTATTCTATTGTACTGTGTGTACTATATAGTGGACTATAACATATAGGTATTTAATAAAGATCGACACACATATTTAAAAACATATAATGGCACATTCCGAACCTGGAAAGGTAAATAAAGGCCTTATCATGATAAATGTAGGTACAGGTGGGTAAGAAGTCAAAGGGTACATAGATCACTCGTACCCCATACAGTTTCCAACAATTTATATTAAACAAGCGATTGTACCCACTGCTGTGACAAGATGAATAGCACAAGAGTGAGAAGATAACTTGAGTTATATTAAAGCCACTAGACCTCTGTAAACTGATCATAGTTTATTATACATTTACAATGAAACCTGTGTAAACGCTACTCCCGTCCCAATTTAAAGATTTAACAGGGATTAAATGTTTTAAAGGAGCTAAATCACCTTTCTTTGGCACATACAAATGGAGACAAATTGGTCGCAGTAATGTAATGTGAATGTATATAAACTGATTTATATTCCAACCTCTCTGTTTTCTATTATATAGAGAATCTCCTACGAGTGTTTTTTGATATCAAAAAATATCAACACAAGTTGATAAAGTGAAAAAAACGAGGCTCTGCCGAGTTTTTTTTTACTTTATCAACGAGTGTTGATATTTTTTGATATCAAAAAACACGAGTTGGAGATTTTATTTATCACCCAATCCTTTCTTACATGCACAAATAAATAAATATAATTATTTGGTATAGATTTCACTTTTAAGAATCTAATTACAATATAACGTAGTGATACAGTTTTTTGACAGCAGTTTAGCTATTGCAAAGTCCTATATATTGACCCAGTATTTCCTTCAAGGTCAGTTAAATAAAAACAGTTTCTTTTTTTTAACTAAAAAAAAAGTAACTTTTTATTTAAAATAAGTGGTTTCTTTAAAATAAAAGAAAGTAGTTCCTTTTTGATTGACCAATCAAATTCATGTAAAGCGATATCTCCTAAGGAGATATCGCAGTAGATTATGTAATATATCATACAAGCAATATCTACTGTCAAATGTATTATTGGGTGATAAAATTTCTTTTTCAGTTACTATAATTAGTTTGCAAAGTGTTCAGTGCTCTTTAATAGTTTATTTGGTAAGGCTCCCGTCAGACCGGGGTGGCATCCTTACGGGGCTGCTACGACCGTGCGCCCGCATACATGAACACAATAAGAGAACATGTCCAAAAACGTCGCGGTCTCACGGCTTTGTAGGCCAGGGGCCGGTTGCTCAAAGCTCTGTTAACTTTTAACGATCCGTTAACATTAGATGTAAATTAATTTATATACATTCATATTACATTATTATACGCGTTGTGACCCACGTGTGTCCCTTTCTAGGTGCCAAAGAATAGAAATGAAATGAGGTTTAACGTCTTCCTGTTCTGCTCCTAAAATGGACTAATGAAGACGAACATACGCCATACAGTGTGGCAAACTGATCTCGCAGTGAATATTCGCTTGGCCGCTACAATCACTGATAAGCATGACATCGACGAGGCTTAATGAGTACGGCATATTAACTTTTTTACTCCGACAAATTAAATTCTCAAACATTTTTTTGAGGTAAAAGAAAAATAAATAAAGACGTTTGAAGTATTTGTAGTTAAAAAATATTTCCTATTTAGTATAAATGGGTATTAAAATGAGTAAAATGCATCATTTTGCCCGAAGCAAGTAATGTTTAAGTAAACATTGCACGAGCCGTTGAGCCAATGACTAACGCCGCCTGCAGTCAACGCACGTGTTGTGGACAGTCATCTATTACAGAGATAGTTCGTAAGTAATTTCTGTGAAACAGATTGACAGTGTGGTATGAGGGAAATTATTGCCCAGGCAGCGACGCAACGACCTATTCTTATATCGAATTCCAACTACCAAGGGGTCTTTTACGTGCACACCAATGTGTATACGGGACCTGGATGATCTTTCTTGGCCAATACAGGGATCAAACACCAAAGAATAGAGATTCAGCTCCTTTCAATAAAAAACCAATCCATTGAGCCATTGTATTTTCTGTATCTCACTGTGATTTCATGTCATATAGAGCAGATTTAACGGTTGCCAGGTGTTTTTATAAACTCGTTACAATTTCAACACATTCGGTCAGGTGGTTTTGAGAAACTCGTCAAAATTTCAATGAAGAAGAATAAAAGAACTTGATATACAATATTACAACACGAGAAGTCGCTAATGGCGATTGAGTAAAAACAATGAGGCACCAGCTGTTGTTCTTGTTAATTTTTGTGTGAAGACAGTGACCTGATATTGAGAACACCCACTCCAAAACAATAGGTCGAGTTATAGACTGCTATTAAAGTTGCTGATACACATTTCATTTACAATGTGAATTAAGTTGGACCTTTAAAGGTGCGTTCGCGCTGGGAGTTTATTCAGAATTATATGAAATTAAATTGATTGGGGTTGAAAGTCCTACTATTCTGCTCCGAACTGGGCTAATGAAGACGGGCATACAGTGTGCTATGAGGGAAATTTTGCCTAGGCAGCGGCGCTACGGCCTACTCTTATACCGAATTCCATCTGCCAAGGGATCTTTTGCGTGCACGCTAATGTGTACACGGGACCTCGGGTTTTCGTCCCACCCGAACGACTAGACTGCTGCCCATATCAGACCCCGTCCTGCACCACTGATAAGGCGAAATCACATAGGAAAATCTGGATAAACTTTCTGGGCCAATGCAAGGAGCAAAAAGTGACAGTAGCAGAATCTCGACTATCATTGCTAACATTGTTATCATTATAAACGAAGTCGCTATTATCCACATTTTTATTAAATCATTAACCACCATTAATTTTTAAATCCGTTGAAAATGTAGAGCACCCCATGGCATTGAGAGTAGATTATGGTCTTGGCTACTTTATAAATGTTTAATAAATAATTTAAATATATTAAATGCCTAAAGAAGGCCCAATCTGATTAAAGCACAGATTATAGTTTACTACACTAGGACCTGGAAGAGTTGTTTCATAACCCACATTAGCCAATGAAACAGCCTGTTGCGTATGGAACTATGGGTATCTCACCAGAAACATTGGTTAATCAAATGTCTGATGTCATTGAGAATGATGTGACTCCCAAAGATCTCCATGTAGTGGAGGCCTTCGAAAGTATAAATAAAAAACGAAACGAAATATAGATCTGTATTTTATATAGATTTTGCAATTGGCAGACTTAGCTCTCAAAGTTTAGATCGGATTCAACTCTAGTGGAAATCAGACACATAAGATGACACCGAGGGTTGAGGATGGTTTAGATAAGTTAATCAATGTCTAATTAATAGTTTACATAACATTTCAGGCTTAAAGAAAGACCTACAATAGGCAGATTTAGCTCTTGCATAATGTATGTTTATAATTTGATGGAATCTAAGCCGGAAGATTGTCTACCGGTGACATTTTGTTGTCTTATTAACTAAATGTATTATAATCAATTGTGGACATTTTAGCGTGGGTTACACCGTAAGTAATTAGATGGTGTTCAAAGGAATATTGGGGTTTTACTTCCTACTGTTCTTCTCCGAACTGGGTTACTGAAGAAGGGCATACGCCATACAGTGTGCTATGATGAGGGAAATTTTGCCCGGAGAGCGGCACCACGGCCTACGTTATATTGAATTCCAACTGTCACGTGATCTTTTACGCTCACGCCATTGTGTACTCGGGACTTTGTTTGATTTTGTTCCATGCGAAGAACTAAACAGCTGTCCTGTCAAGGGTGGAACCGCGCCAGGTAATCTGGATGAACTTTCTAGGCCAATGCAGGGATCGCACACCCGACCTCCAGGCTAGCGATCCAGCGTCTTACCTATAGAAGAAAGGTTAACATCTGCTCCATCCATTACATTAACCAATCAAATTATACAATATATTATCTTCTTCAGGGAATAAAAACAACACCCATAAGATAGTTTGGCATACTTTATAATTACATTCACATTGCGAAATCTAACTTGTTACAGGCAATTGCAGATCTAGCAAATTTTTACCGGAAGAAACGAAATTGGGTCATCTGACACAAATCAAAGCGGATCTTAGATATTTTTGCATGCTAGAAGAAATTTTAGCCACCTCCCACCCATCTATCCAAAATTCGTCACGTAGGCCTAAGGGTGCCAGCACAACCGTTTCCCCGTCTCTAAGTGCTCCCGGGACAGTATTCAAATAATTCCATTTAAACTTAGTTTAAGATCTTCAGTGACCGCCTTCTTTGCGAACCCTGTTTATGCAGTAGGACGCCAAACCCCATTTCATTTCAGTTCATTGGGAATAGGATGTATGAAATGAAATGGGGTTTGGCGTCCTGCTGTTCAGATCCGACTGTGCTGTGAGGAAAATTCTGCCCGGACAGCGGTGCTACGACCAACTCTTATATCGAATTCCAACTTCCAAGGGGGGTTGGGATGGCCTAGTGTGCCACTCTTCGACCTCTAGCTGGCCGTTCACCCCTGGCTTGCGGCTCAGGTTTCGATCCCTGGTGTGAGCGTATGTGGCATGGAGATAAGGGCGCCTTCTCAACCTCGTGGGTTTCCTCCGGGCACTCCGGTTTCCTCCCACTGCTAAAGACCCCTACGCGCAAGCGAATTATTGAAATAAAAATTAAACCATATGTTAGTCCCGAAATGACCTAGTTTGTGTCGAGTGGACGTTAAACCCCATTGCTCTCTCTCTCTCTCTCGCTCTCTCTCTCTCTCCAACTTCCAAAGGATTTTTTTTACGTGCAAGCCAATATTTACACGGGACCCCAGTTTTTCGTCCCATCCGATCCTAATGTTTCGCACCAAATTTGAAAATCAATAGGGTTCATCCTACCATATTCTTAATGCTGCATATTTAAATTTGACAGGGTTCGTCGCCCCATGAACCCAATGTTTCACACACAATTGAAAAAGGAAAACCTCAAAAATTGTAACCTCTTCCGGTACACACCAGGATATACTGTTCTACAAAACACGGTCGGTCTAACTGTAGGTGTGCATGGGTATGCGGGTGTGCGCGCGTGTGTGTGTGCGTTAAACCATTTGGTCACAGAACCCTCCTCCATTGAGAGAAAGGTTGCACAAGACTTTTGACACTCTTGCGTTTGCTAATGGTGGTATATCTATTCTTGATACGCATTTATTTTTTTAAAGGGCTATAAAGTAGTAAAGTTTAAATGTGTTTGGTAAATTGTAATATTATGAATTATATATATTATGTGTTTTATTATTCCAGGTGCCTTTCTTATACCATATTTTATCATGTTGATATTTATTGGACTACCATTATTTTATATGGAACTGGCTTTAGGACAATTTCATAGAAGTGGAATAATATCAATCTGGTTGCAGATCTGTCCAATATTTTGTGGTAATTATACATTTGTTATGATTTTCATCATGCAATGTACATCGTTGTACCTGAGCACACAAGGGAACTCAATACTGATTTATCTGTTCCTTAAAGCCCCAATAACACTCTTGTTGTAACTGAATAATATGTCCCAATCTTCATTCTGGTCAACAAATTGTATTATTTTAGAATATTCCAATTAAATGATGATATAAATTTCATCTTAACACACCTATTTTAAAAAATTGGAAAAATTCAACCAATTGATTTGAAAAGTCTAACGTAAACCTTTTCAAATGTGACTTGGATTTTAAAATATTTTCGAACCCTCTGAACAAGTAAAATAGGTTGTAATGGATAATTTACACAACAGGTAGGATACTTAAACATCTAGTACTTAGAATAAGGGTATTATTTATTTTCTGGAGCTACCAAGCCAGCAAGAATGTTATTGTCCCTTTAAGATGACAAATTATTGTACAAGGGAGAACCCCCTCCCTTTCTATTCATATATCCAAAAGACCTGTAGATGACCAGATATTTCGGACACGAACGTATCTGTGAGGATATTTCAACCACTAATGTTTCATAGATAGATAGATAGATTTTAAGAAGACAAAGGCATGAACATCATTTATGACAAAGTATAATAATTCAATTTAAAAACAAAAAACAACATAGCATATTTTTTAAGGATAGATTGCCAGGCAACGAAACAAAACACCACATCAGCTATGTCGTCCGGTAGAATTGTTTGACTTTTAGTTATGTCCCAAGGTAATGTTTAGCTTTCATTATAACACTCAATATCATGGATTTACCTATTCAAGTTGTCAAAAATTTTAACTTGTTCGTCTCAAGACCTTAAGAGCATGACACTGTTAAAATGTTTTCGATGTCTAGAGAGAGGTTGAAGGGTTAAGTATTATGTGAAAGTAATAATCCTTTAATCTCGGGATAACCATTATGCTAGAGCACACATATTTAAAACAAAGAGTGACTATCTTGAGTTTTGTAAAAGAAAATGCCTGTATTACGGGACTGGTCTTTCAATAGGGTTTGACTAAATAGAATTGCAATTTAAGAATTATGTAAAAGAAGGTCGGGGTCGGGATGTAAATGAACTGCTATCTTAAAATGTTATGTTAAAATGTTTGTTCTCCCAGAATTTATGTCATTTTTGGTTCCTGGAATATTACACTTGTAAAATATTTCCCCTAAATTTATTCGAATCAGTAACACTCAAAATGTATATTTTACAGTAAAACCCTACTCAACGACTGACTCAGTATAACGGGCTGTCGAATTAGTGGTGGTCGGATTGCTGGTCTTAGCTGATGATACCATTATTATAATTTTAAAATGAATTGCGTTTAATGTTTTTTTAGGAATAGGATATGGAATATGTTTAGTGAATACGTTTGTTGGATCTTACTATAATACAGTTATAGCGTATGCTTTTTATTATCTTGTGGCATCGTTAAGAGCGGAAGTACCATGGAAGACCTGCAACAACACCTGGAATACACCAGACTGTATTTCTTTATCTGATAATCAAACGTCCACCAACACGTCTACATCCCCCGCCGAGGAATATTTCATGTAAGTTGAACATTATAAGCTGTATCTTATATATAATCAAGACATGATTATTTTTTTTATTATTATTATTATTTGCCGCCTTTTGTAGAGATAGTCCTATCAAGAAGCTTTAAAGTGCTATATAGATTTAACGGGTTCTAGTAATTATCGACAACGACTAACAAGAGCGTTTTGAGGTCAGTATACGTACGTCCAACATACTGCAAGCGATCGATAACCAAAGATAATGTAATTCTACACATTTCATAAACAATTGGAATATTGACAAAATCGGTAGTGCCAATCACCGAAAAGAGCGTCTTTTTGTCCATAGTAGTCAATGTATTGAAAAAAGTAACCAACAAGAGAAAATATGTTATACAAATACATATTATTCTAATTATATCCAACATTTAAATGATATCAGACAAAATTGAAAAAAATATAGATAATTGAAATTTAAACAAAAAAACGATAAGAGCGTTTATAGTATGCAATTGGATAGAGCATGCCTTGTCGGAATTAGAAATCAGATCAAAGATGCAATAGCTTATTTTTCGTATAATCATATAAACCAAAGTACGCTGCAAGTGTGGCCACGGTGGCTAAGTGGGTAGGACGCTGGCTCGCTAATCTGGAGATCGGATGTTCGATCCCTGCATTGGCCGAGAAAGTTCATCCAGGTTTTCCGACATGGTCTCCTTTGTCAGTGATACAGGGCGGACGGCCTGACCAGGACAGCTGTCTAGTCAGAAAGCCGAGGTCCCGTGTACAGGTTGGCGTGCACGTAAAAGATCCCAGAACGCTGTCCGGGCAAATTTTCGCTCAAAGCACATTGTAAGGCTTGTGTCAGTCTTCATTAGCCAAGTTCGGAGCAGAACAGTAGGACGTCAAACCTTATTTCATTACTCTGTGAATAAATATTCTATAAAAACCAAAAATAAAGATTTATATTTATAATAGTAAGTGCAGGAAGACCGCGCTACATACAATAAACAAAACCCACAAGACAATCCTGCGGACAAGATAAAATATATACAGAAATTCGAAAAAATAAACAACACACGCATAATCAAACCATGCGTCCACTGCGCTGTATTTTCGCGGGTCTCTGACTAATCAGCTGTCGTGTATTTATCCAGGCCTCTAGGTCCCCCCTCTACTGACTAATCAGCCCCATTCAAAACGAAAACATGTAAAGACATCATCCATCTCTTAATTTGTTCAGACATAACCGTGACATTTACCATATCAAGTATACATTACGACCATTTAATTGGCCATGTTTGTTGGCAGTAAAGTTGTTAGGTGGACGGACAGGGTGAATAAATTTACATAATATGTGTAAAAAGATGTCTTACAATCAGGTGTTATTTGCATCTTCGCTTTCATCACGGTTTTTAACAATTTTGAAGGGTGTGGATCTTATACATCGATGTAAATAACGAAAGGTAATTTGACATGTTTAGACTATTGTGGGTTTGTTCCTTGTTTGTTACCTATGGAGGAAATGATGTTTGAAGCAAATTTCTTTATTTTTCTTGATGATGGAAACTTTATTTAGAATTAGATTGAGATATTTCTCCTGATCAAAAATGCCCACTACTCTTAATTTAAAGTAACATCGCTCCATTGGTATTTGTTGCTAGATTGTCAATTTTTCCACAGCTTAAAGTTCCAATAGCATATTTTTAAGTTATATTTTTAAAATGTATTAAAATAAAGCCCTAAAATAGATTGTAGCTATAAACCGTATGTTAGTCCCGAAATGACCTAGTTTGTGTCGAGTGGACGTTAAACGCCATTTCTTTCTCTCTCTCTCTCCGAACATAATTAGAAATTGCAATATTTTTCACACACATTCACATATTATGTGCTTTTAAAACCATTTCTGTCTATTTCAAGGATGTAAAAAATAGAGCTATACCCCCTTTAATGTGGTAAATTGTCAGAGATTTATTAGATATTATTCATAATTACCCAAATACCCCTTTATTCTGTCAGATTCGACATTGTTCAAAGATAATGAGATTCTGAAAATGCTGGTCAAATTAAGTTTGTTTTTTATTGTGTCATAACAATGATGTCATTAACGATGTCGCGGCCAGACTTGATGAATTTTCAACATGGAAGTTGTTGCCATGAGTGATAATGGTCATTATGTATACTAATTATTCATCATATAGGTAATAAATAAACATAAGACAGTATACAAATTAAATTTGGAAGATGTTTTATAGTATAATACATTAATTTAGTCTATATGGTAATTTAATAAAAAACCACGATACACGATATTGGAATGTCAAACTACCAGATAAGAATATTTAATAGAAAGTAAGAGAGAGAGAGAAATGGGGTTTAACGTCCACTCAACACAAACTAGGTCATTTCGGGACTAACATATGGTTTAATTTAATTCTATTTTAATAATTCGCTTGCGCGTAGGGGTCTTTAGCAGTGGGAGGAAACCGGAGTGCCCGGATAATAGAAAGTAAAGATCCAAATAGAAATATAGTTAACACTTGCGGAAATAAAACTATGCGAGACAGGGAGGGAGAGAGAGAGAGAGAGAGAGAGAGAGAGAGGGAGAGAGGGAGAGAGAGAGAGAAGGAGAGAGAGAGGACTCATTTCGGAACTAAGATTTTATTTTGAAAATTTGCTTGCGCTTTGGGGTCTTTAGTTGTGGGAGGAAACCGGAGGATCGGGGAAAACTCCCGAGGTTGGACAGACGAACACGCGATGAACTGCAACTCATACTCACGAATGTATACCCACAGTTCCGTGGGAAACGCGACACGCATGCACCCCAACGGACCACTAATCCCTCACACCGCCCTGACCATAGGTTTTTCGAAAACTTTTCCAGATCCTGGTGCAGTGACTACAAAATTTTGAACTATAAAAACGAAACGAACATGATTTAATGAGATTGCGTCCGTGTGTATATTTTGTACTGGTAACTTTTTCTGGACCACGAACTAGTCGCTAACCGCTATATTCACCTTGTTCTTCTTCTTGGGTGACGCTTTGGGTGACGCTCTTCCAAAAAGTCAAAGGTTCCGTCAATTCAGGTCCGATCGACATAAAAATTGGCATTGAACAATTCTGAATCGATTTTGAAATTAGATTTTTTGATTTCACCCAACAACCTGGTCAGTTCTTTCTTTAGGCCTGGAATGTTATCTAAATTATTAATTAGACATTAATTAACTTATCCATGACATAATCAACTCCTGATGTCATCGCTAGCCTGTGATATTTACTGGATTAGGGTCTCATTTGCTGCTTAACTTCCATTCATGATTTAATCATGAACTGGATAATCGACTCTATGTTTTTAGTAATGATGATCGAGGCTAGGCCGAAAATTCAATCGCTAATTCCACGGTTCAGAGTTGATTAAATTGACTGAAATTTTCTGCAAATTCAATTTACATTATTTAATTTTTAACTACTATAGTGAGAACTGCTAGCTATTTATCTCATCTCCCATAATGTATATTTAATTATCTGATTATACTGATTAAACGGATTACTAAGTGTTCTTTAGTATAATTTGTTTGTTTGTTTGCAGACGAGAAGTTCTCGAGTTCCACCGATCAACGGGTATAGATGATATTGGTAATATTAAATGGTCGTTGAGTTTATATCTACTTGGTGTATTTGTCATCATTTATTTCTGTTTATGGAAAGGAGTCAAGAGTTCGGGTAAGGTGAGTCAACGATCGAGGATAAAAGGTGGGGAAAAACGTATCATATTTGGGCAAACTTGACACACGCGTTTAATGATGCATGTGCAAAAGCTGAATCTGCCTATTGCATGTTTTGTTTTCAGGCTGATTATTTAGAAAATCATTCACAAACCAAGCCCGCAATCAACTTTCTAGAAAGAGAGAGAGAAGGAGAAATGGGGTTTAACGTCCACTCGACTAACATATTCCGGACTAACATATGGTTTAATTTCAATAATTCGCTTGCGCGTAGGGGTCTTTAGCAGTGGGAGGAAACCAGGGGACTCGGAGAAAACCCACGAAATTGGACAGACGAGGGTTAGGGTTACTCCTTGCCACGTACAACCAGGGATTCGAAACCACGCCAGTTGACTCAATGTTATGATAGAGAGCGCACGTGCTAACCATTCGCCATCTCCACCCCCACCCCACCCCAAACTCTCTAGAGCATCGGGTGGCCAAGATATTGACACCAGTTCCATTTAAAGTTCCAATAGCATTTTTTTAAGTTATATTTTTAAAATTTATTAAAATAAAGCCCCAAAATAGATTGAACCTATAAACAGTCCTACCTTGTTAAAGAATAATCCTATTAATCCTATAATTCACTATTGCCAGTTGAGAAATTGGCAAAAATATCATTTTCAACTTCAAATTCAAACGTTTGAAGATGGCCGTCCATGGAGAAGAATAGGAGAACAAGGGAGGTAATTGAGTAACTATTTCCTCAATCAACCAGTGTCACCCTTTCTAACCCCCCCCCAAAAATTTTGTCCATGATCGTATAATAGTGAGTTGACAACCTTTTGAGCAAAAAACATAGAAATAATTATATTTTGACTTTCTTAGAAAAAGTGAAATTGGAACTTTAATAATGATTTAACGATAAAATGGATAACCGAGACTTCGTTCATTCTCGAAGAAAATGGTACTTAAAACTCCAAACACTCACATTTTCGTGCAGAATTAAGTTATTTGACTGAAATTATTATTTTATACATCCATTTTCAGCTCTTTATCTAAATCTTACATAATGCGTCTTTTAGTAAATGGTGTCGTGTCGTTTATGTAATCATACATAATGTAA
Source organism: Patella depressa (assembly GCA_948474765.1). NCBI lineage: Eukaryota > Metazoa > Mollusca > Gastropoda > Patellidae > Patella > Patella depressa. Next base: position 16,911,982 of record OX419720.1, read on the forward strand.
GTGGTAAATCTACCTATTGCAGGCCTTTCTTTAGGCCTGAGATGTTATATAAACTATTATTAGACATTAATTGACAAGACCATAATAAATTCTCGATGTGTGCCATCTGCTGCTTCCGATTTTCATTAGTTATGAACCCCATCTACCGTTCAACAGCCATTGATGATTAAACGCAAAATGGATAATCGAGACTTTTTTTTATGTTCATCACAACGACAACAGTGGCAATCGAGGCTATAAGACTTTTAAAATGCGTATTTCTCGGCTTAGATTAATGTAATTTTACCGAAATTTCCAGAGTTAGTATTCGTGTTAAATTATCTATTATTTGATTATTATAATGAAAACTGTCAGCTCGTTATCTAATCTTCATAATGTATCTTCAGCGACGTAACTCTTACGTTTGAAATGGAACAAAAATATGTCATAAATAAAAATTAAGTTACACCGCTTCGACTATGACTAGACATAATGTCAAATTCTGCAAATCATAAATTTGGTACAGACAAAGCGAAAGTTGAATAAAAGCTTAACGTCGCAGGTATTTTTAACAAAAAGAGCCGCACGTTTCTCGCATAAATTGCTTACCTCAATTAAAATTTTAAAAACCCGATATTTGTCCATGAGTGTAATAAAATGTTAAAGTCATTATTCATTCGGTTAATGTTTTTAGTGTGTGTGTGTGTGTTTTTATAAAATGCAATTATTTTATTTATATTTAATATATAATTATTCAGTTTTAACCTTGAATCGGTTAAATATTTTGTAATTCTTTATACCAAGAACTCTTTATGTACATAGTTACCATAGAAACAAACAACAACTATGTACATAATTACCATAGAAATAAACAATAACTATGTACATAGTTACCATAGAAACAAACAACAACTATGTACATAGTTACCATAGAGACAAACAACAATTATGAGCATAGTTACCATAGAAACAAACAACAACTATGTACATAGTTACCATAGAGACCAACGACAATTATGAGCATAGTTACCATAGAAACAAACAACAATTATATACATAGTTACCATAGAAACAAACAACAATTATGTATAAAGTTACCATAATAACAACAACAATTGTCTACATAGTTACCATGGAAAGAAACAACAATTATGTACATAGTTACCATAGAAACAAACATCAATTATGTCTCTAGTAGATGCACCTGCTTTGCCATTTAGTATGTACAACATCCGAAAAAAAAATAAGAAAGAAAAAATGATAAAAACTTTTAAAGATGGTTCGTCGTTTCGTATCTAAAATTTACCACTTAAAAATTACTTAAAGTTACATTATGGGAGATAAGATAAAGAGATGGCAGTTCTCACTACAATAGTTAAAAACTAGATAGTGTAAAGATAATTTGCTGAAAATTTCAGTCAAATTGATTCACTATTAGCCGAGAAAAAAGCTTTTGAAATATTCATAGCCTCGGTCATCATTACTCAAATCATTAATATAAACAGCATAGTCTCGATTATCCACTTGATTGATTTAATTATCAACCGCCATTAAGCGGCATATACGATTTTAATCTGCCAACATCGAAGGCTAGTCTTGACATAAAGAGTTTATTATGGTCTGGATATGTTAATTAATGTCTAATTGATTATTTAGATAATATCTCAGGCTTAAAGAAAGACCTGTAAAAATCAGATTTTGCTCTTGCATAATGCTATTTTAAACAGTAAATGCGGGGTGTGGGGGGCGCACTACAAATAAACGGAAATGACAAGTCTGCGGACAACTGCACAAACATGGCAAGCAATTAATAAATAACAAATATCAAAATTTAAAAAAAAAATTTGATCTATAGTACATGTATATTCTCACTTTTCTGTCGTTTGTTCTATGATGGAAATCACGTGACAGAGTGGAGGTCGGGTGTTCGATCCTTGCATTACCAAGAATGTTCATCCAGACTTTCCAGTGTGGTTTCCCCTTGTCAGTGATGCAGGACGGAGGGCCTGACAAGGAAAGTATGACGTTAAAGCCATTTTCATTTCATTTCTATGGAGGGTAGATTCTATAATAATTACTCTTTGGTGATATCGTGCCGGTGTCTGGCACGTATTCCCTCATGACCTTTAGTTTGTCATTCGTATTTGTAAATGTTCTTTACTTTCAAGGAAACGAATACCTTTCTCTTAATATGTCCCCAGTAGACTAGGGATTTATTGGTCTGAACAAAGTTCTTTTTTACGTATTTATAGACGCAGGTTCCATCAATTGTCTTCTCTTTTGTGTCATTTTACTTCAAACAAGACAACATTATTAAGAAAAGCAAATTACAAAGGAAAGATAATAAATATTTAGTCTTAAGCCATGAAATCGTCAGACTTTCTATTAGAGCTATTTGCTGGGTTAGCAGGCGGAACATGATAATAATTGATTAAGGTTAGGGAAATGAATGATCACCTTTATTAATGCTGGCTATAAAGTTGGTGGGGTTTGATTAGGATATTGTCATATCAGTAACATGGTCGATAATCACTAGACCGTGTTTAAATATTCTAAACTTATGGCTGTATGATTTTCTCTGTTACAATATGATATAAAATGGGGTTTTACGTACTACATTTCCGCACCGACTGTCCATACAGCGGCTCTACACTGTACTCTTTATTTCGTATTCAATCTGGCAAGGGTTCTTTTACGTACATTCTAATGTTCACATGGGGCCTCGGTTTTTCGATCATCGGAAAAAGTAGACAGTCCCTGCCAAGCCCCCGCCCCAACCTACACCACTGGAAAAGCTAACTTTCTTGGCCAACACCGGGACTGAACCTGGGACCTCCTGGTTAGCGAGCCAGTGCCATACTCAATGAACCACCACATTTCCCTCTGTTACAATAAAATATATTTTTTGTGAAACGGCAAAGCTGTATGACGGATAAAAGTGGTTTATTGTTCACGCAATTACATAATAAAAGGGGATTTAGATCTGGTACTTTCTACCATTTTTCTATATAGGAGTCTTCTTTCATTTTACCCATCTCGAAAAACAGACAACATGTAACCTTTTTGGTATTTAGTGTGCATCTATATATAAGCATGTATATAACAATTGTTAGCTATGTGTGAGTGAGGGGTTGTGTTTATGGTACACCTGACACAAACTATGTCATTTTGGGACTAACATATGGTTAAGTTATGTTGAGATATTTTGCAACGGGGATAGCCAAAATCAAACCAGAAGGCTAACACGCAACTCCTATTCACCAGACAGACCTTATGATCTAAAGTGCACTCGCTCACAACAACCCCCCCCACCCTCCATCCAAGTAGCCATATACCCCCCATTTCTTTTGTATTGAGAATTCGAAGCTTAATAGATTTGTATTATTTATTTTCAGGCTGTTTGGATTACCGCCACATTGCCATTTATTATTTTATTCATATTACTAGTACGTGGTGTAACACTGCCAGGAGCTGAGAAAGGTATCCTGTACTACGTTAAACCCAACTTCAGTCGGCTTCTTATGATAGAGGTAATTAATTCCTTAATTTCTTATCAATATACCCCGGGCATGACCTTATTCGATTAACCCTCATACAATTCATATTATAAATGCCATTAGTTCACAAGAGGTCACGAGTAGGCGCCCCCAGTTCTCGTTGGCCAGGGGCTACGACTGCCTCCTCCTTAATGTTCACAACATTTTGAAATATTGACCCAATATTGTGAAATATCTATCATAGTGGATTTAATGAAGCGTGCTCGAAGAGAAAATGATGATTACTCTCTGATAGTCACAGACTTCCATTACGTTAGGCCAGAGCAATTTAATTTTCTGATATGTAAAAAATTTCTTTTTTTATTCTTCGGGGGTAAAAGACTAAATTAAAAACCAAAGGTCAGGGGCGGACCCAGGGAGGTGACTAGGGTGACTATTCACCCCCCTCCCCACCGGTGTATAGGAATCCCGGGCCCTACAAGCTTCCACCGGGACATGCACGCATGGTCGTATATATATTATATAGCACACGGTAGGCATCTTATCAGACACACAATCAGCATCTATGTTACTAGCGGCAGAAATTAGCTCTGTAAACCGCTGTCGGCGAGACAAAACATAGGGTTGTCACCCCCCTCAAAAAATTCCTGGATCCGCCACTGAAGGTGGCTAATTGCGTTGTTCAAAAGCATTCAGTTTCAATTTTTAGAATTTTTAAATTTTAAACAAAACACCTTTCATATCATTCAAATGTATTGGGGGGGTGGTCGCGTGACTAAATGGGTAAGACACTAGCTCGCTAGCCTGGAGGTCGGGTGTTCGATACCTGTATAGGTTGAGAAACTTCATCCAGATTTTCTGGCGTTGTTTCGCATTGCCAGTAATTCAGGAAGGATGGCCTGGTAAGCACAGCTGTCTAGTCGTTCGGATGGACTACAAACCGAGGTACCGTGTACCCATTTTCATGCACGTAAAAGATCCCCTAGCAGTTGGAATTCGATATAAGAGTAGGACGTAGCGACGCTGCCAGGACAAAATTTCCCTCATATCACACTGTATGGCGTATGCCTGTCTTCATTAGCTCAGTTTAGGGAGAAAAACAGTAGGACGTTAAACCCCATTATTTATGTCATTCAAGTGGCTATTTATTTATGAAGACCCTTGAAAACAGAAAATTACATTGGTTTGGCCTTATTATAATGCAAGAAGCATGCGCGACTATATATTAGGATATAATGATTAAAGACAAGTGAAGGGTATATGTATTCAAGCATGTTTTTACCATATAATATATTACGACATAAAAATAAGCAATTTAGATTATTACTCTAGACGCCTATTAACTTTTATGAAGTGTTGATATAGTTTGTCTTGGTATTATAATTATTATACGTTCCCCAACCGTTGTTCTCGCCTCCTACACTCCTAACATTGACCACGTTATTGAATAGAGGTTAATTTCGTATAATCTGCCATATTATGAAAAAATCGTTTCTAATTTAACGACCCTGTCGCTTGTTTCTTTTAAATGCCTTAACAAATGAAACGTGGTTAGTGTACTTGACTTGTTGCGGCAACTCGAGGTTATTTTTATTCTTCAATCTTAGAAGATAAAATGGGGTTGATGTTCTATAGTTCTGCACCAACTGGGCTAATGAAGGTGGACAAACGCCATTTAGTGAACTATAATCCCCCTCGTCAGACCGAGATGGCGTCCTTACTGCGCTGCTGCAACCGTACGGCGACGAGGAAATGCTCAAGGTGGCCGACAAACGTGAACACAACGCGACAAAATATCCCAAAACTTGAAAAAGCCGCGTTTTCACAGCTTTCCAGGGAAGATCGCAGAACCTTGGCGTCGGAGACCATAACACGATATCTGCGCAGTTTCTATCACGCTTTTACCATGCTTAAGGCGATCTTGGGGGCTCTGAGATTATTTCCGTCGCCGTAGCCGTATAGAAGTGCAGCAAGGATGACATTGCGGTCTGACAAATGTTTTAGGCTCCCGTCAGACCGGGGTGGCGTCCTTACGGCGCTGCTGCGACCGTGCGGCGACCTGAAATTGCATAAAAGTCGCGTTCTCACAGCTTTGTAGGTCGGATCGCAGAACCCTGACGTTTGTTTAGAACATGCTCAAAACAAACGCCGTGACTCTGCGATCATTGGCGACCATGGAGACCACAGCATGATGTCGGGGGTTTCCACGCCACTTTTACCACGCTTATGACGATTTTGACGCGCTCTGGGACCATTTCCTTTCGCCGTAGCAGCGCAGTAAGAACATCGACCCGTTCTGGCGGGGGTATTAGAAAACGTCTGTCCGGACATCGGCGTTACGACGTACTACTGTGTCAAAGGTTCTTTTACGTGCACGCCAACGTGTACGCGGGGCCTATTTTTCGTCCCATCCGAAAGACTAATAACTGTCCTTGCCATGACCCACTATCCTGCACCCAGACAAGGGGGAACCACGCCGTATTAACCGTTAATACAGTTTGCTCGGACATCGGCGTTACGACCTACTACTGTGTCAACGGTCCTTTACGTGCACGTCAACGTGTACGCGGGGCCTATTTTTTTTTGTCCCATCCGAAAGACTAATAACTGTCCTTGCCACGACCTACTATCCTGCACCCAGACAAGGGGGAACCACGCCGTATCAACGGTTTAACGCCTAAACCCGACCTTTCAGATTTTGATAAACTTGGTATAGACCGAGCTTGAATATGTCATAGTTCAAAGTTCAGCTCCATCAGACTGTCAGTTTTTGAGATGTATGCATCTGTTTTGCTTTGACAGTTTCATTTTGGTTTTGTTAATGTAGGTATGGCTAGACGCAGCAGCGCAGGTGTTCTTTTCTCTGGGTCCAGGTTTTGGTACCTTGGTAGCACTATCAAGCTATAACAAGTTCAACAATAACTGTTATTTGTAAGTATTATTGTTATTTGTAAGTATTCACTTGAAACAATCTCTCGAACGCTGGTTAAAGTCAGTGTAAAAGTCAGAGAGAAAAACAACCCATCAGGCGTACATTCCCTGTGGTGTATGTGGTTAAACTCCTAGACTAAACATCATATTTCCTGATGTATGGGGTAGGGGTGAAACAAAATAATCTACTAGAAAATATCAATTACAATGAAATAATTCAAATAATTATTTTCCATATCCATCAACAAATTTGTTAAAATCATAAATGAACTTATCCACATAGACCTTATCTCTCAAACCTCTGTGGGTCGAGAGAAGAGATTGTACTTTATAGCTTATCAATGGCAAAATTCCGACGAGAATCAAAGTAAAACCATCATTGTTTTCTTCAAAACAAAGATTGATTATTGTTATTTATTACATTTCTGCCACATCCACCTATAATTAAGCGGGTACAAATCATCTCTTTTAAATCGAAGCGGTAATTGCTGACCTTTCCAGACATTTTAAATTGACGTCTATGTTACGTCATGAAGGCGAGGCTAGATATATGTCGTGAACAACATCCAATCAAGCAGTGTGTAGCGCCTATTATGTATCAATTTTGATAAAACATCGCTTGATTAAATTTACTGACAATATTCACGGGTAAAAACAAGTTGTTTAATTAGTCCTAATGGCATAAACTTAATATTTAACATGTTATATCTATTAATAAAGAAATTAAGTTTGTCAGGTGGCACTCAATCGTAACTAAAAACAAGCACACTGCAGTGTGTCTCAACGTTTTTAGCTACATACACGCAGGCAATACAGAGGCTCTTTTGGGTAAAGTTTGCAAAAGGGCTATTTTCGGTTGATATTAAAATGCCTTCGGCAATAAAGTGCTAATTGGTCGATGAATTTTTCTCCTATAAAATGTTTTAATGTCCTATAATTTCAGTGATGCGATAATAACATCTATTATAAACTGTGCTACAAGTTTACTAGCAGGATTAGTTGTATTCTCAATTATTGGTTATATGTCCTTAAAACAGGGTAAACCTATAGAAGATGTTGCCGTGAAAGGTAAGGCCACGCTAATTTCATTTTCTTTGGCGTCTTGATAAATGCATGGGCGGACCCACCCCAACTCCTGCTCAGCTACACAAAAGATTGTAAAAAAAACACTTTTGAACTCGAGGGAGATTATATTATGGCAACGTCGCTGTCAGAGCAGATTGTCCCTCGTGGCATATAACCGTCTTCATTAGCACGTTTGGTACAGGAAAGTACGTTAAACCCCAATTAAGTCCATTCCGTTTTGTTTGCCTTTCTCTGTACACGCTCTGAATTTTATTGATATTTTGGTGTTTGACACAGTCGCGGACGGTTTTTGTTTTTGTTACTTAAAGTTTCCTGTCAGTAAAACGTAGCGTAGTTGGTACGTGTATTTAGTATGTTTTTTGGTAAAATTCCAGTTTCTGGTTACTCCAGATATACGCCAAAGTGACGATAGAGACGCATACTCCGCGCAGTGTTTCGTTTGATTAGAGTTAATCCAACTACACACTGCTATTATGAGTGGATATTGTTGTTTTAAATTTTGATTTGTCAGTAATCCGTCTACCAACCAATCACTAGCTGCCAATATTGGACAAAATATGTTTACATAACGTTACGTCATGACTCACGATTTTATTATGCCTAATTAACCCGTGCATAGCAGAATACTGCAGTAAAATTAATTGCGTGACAAACGAGGCTATCAAGTCGAATGAAATGTAAACAATACTGTTTGGAAACGAACATACTTTCACCGTTTTGAATACCTTAAATCACTGTCCAAAGTTTTAGGGAAGACCCAGATTAAACGAAGGACTGTCATGTTGCTGTACTTAAGTGATAGCTTTCATTGAACGGAAAGAATAGACACACTCCCGCATAAGTTCAAGAAACAGACGCTATTCCAGCAATGGTCAGAGAGGGATTTCTCGGGCCATTGCTTCAGGAATATGATAGAGACGATGTATGTCTCTAAAATGTTCAAGGCCGGGAAAGAGAGCATACCCGGACCCCCCCCCCCCCCAAATGAAAATAAAAAATAAGATGCATTGTTTCAGGAACCTGGCGAAATCCCTTTCTGCCAAAATTCTTGGATCCGCCCTTGCAACCTGAAGGACATGAAATTGTTTTAATTAAAATTTCAAAACTTTAATAAAAATTAAAATGATTTGTATGTTTGTATGAGGTATTTTATATTGTTTCAGGTCCTGGGTTAGTTTTTATCGTTTATCCTGAAGCCATCTCAACTCTACCATTATCAACATTATGGTCTATATTATTTTTTCTGATGTTAATAACTCTCGGTCTAGATAGTTCGGTTAGTAATGTTTATCACCTTGAAAACTTAATGGCAGTATGGTTGTGGTTTTATTTTGGTTACCAAATTGGACCATAACCGTGACCAACTCAAGAAACTTATTGCTTTTGCCTGTTGTTCATTCCAATTCAGTTTACTGAATAAAATATTGCTTAGACCAAAACAAAAAAACTAACGCTATACTTGCACAACTCGTGTACCCCTTCCCCAAGACCTAGACAATTGGAGCAGATAACCACCGTTCAAATCTGTATATTATTAATACAATGTACATAGCTGTCCGTTTAGAGTCGTTTATTAAGGAAATCACGTTAGCCACTTGAAACAGGCCGCCATTTTCCAAGATGGCTGTCATGTTCGGTTATTCTGTCTTATAATTTTATCCATTGCCCCCATTTCGAAGATTTTTAATATATTTTTTTACGCCCACATTTACATGTTGACGTATTATATCGTCGCGTATGTCCGTTCAGCCGGAGATCTGAATATTCGAATGGCTTATGGGCTTTTCTAAAAGAGTTGTCCCTAAGGCGTATGTGTGTCAATTTTAATGCTTTATACCCCCGTCAGACCGGAGTTGCGTCCTTACTGCGCTTCTACTGCGACAAAAAATGGTCTCAGAGCGAGTCAAGATCGCCATAAGCGTGGTAACAGCGCGATGGAAACACTAGATATCGTGCTGTGGTCTCCATGGTCGCCAATGATCGCCGAGCCAAGACGTTTGTTTTGAACATGCGCATATGATCTGGAAAGCTGCGAGAACGTGATGTGGTCGCAAAAGTCCTTATTGCGCTGCTACGGCGACAAAAAGTGTTTCAAGAGCGTGCCAAGATCACCCTGAGCGCTGTGGAAACGCGAGATATCGTTCTGTGGTCTCCATGGTCGCCAATGATCGCAGAGTCACGGCGTTTGTTTTGAGTATGTTCAAAGCAAACGCCAAGGTCCTGTCATATGACATTGAAAACCGAGAGAACGTGGTGGGTCGCGAGGGTCGCGCGATAAGCGTGGTAACATCTCTATGAACGTAGCACACGCGCAGTACACACGTGGAAAAGACGCTGTGAAAATTGTAACATTTGCAACGGTGCCTTCATGGCGTCTTCACCACAACCCTCACGCGTTGACCGCGACCCCACCCAGTCCTTATGGCGTTGTCATAGAGATGTTACGATGATTCCACCACTGTTGCGCGACTGCATCACGACCTCATGGGGCTACCTCTTAAGCATATGGCGATTTTATGAGGTTCCCACAACGTGTATGGAGTTCTTAATACGACCATGGCGCGGTTACCAAGCTTGCATTATTCGCTTATGTCGACCATGCATTTCATGCAAGACTTGCTTTGAAAACGGACGATTCAAATTTCGAAAAAAAATCAAACCAGCTTGCATAGTCGCCGTGATCACGTGGTGGAAACCCACGTGTAGTCCAGATAAGACGTGTGGTTGAGCTACGCGGGTTCGCGATGACCGCTTATAGATCTCAATCGAAACGCCATAAGCGCGGAGAGATCGTGACGAACCCGCCGCGAGAATGCTATATAAACGCACAGGTCGCAGTAAGAACGCGACTTTTTTAAGGTTGTAATTTTGGGACATTTTTCCGCGTTGTGTTCACGCTTGCCGACGACCTTGTGCATTTCCAGGCCGCCGTTCGGTCGCAGAGCGCAATAGGGTCACCACTCCGGTCTGACGGGGGCTTAAGTATCCACATTTGAAATATTTCTCTGATATTAATCGATTAGGCGCTGACTAAATTAAAAACACAAGGAAAAGTTACAAATACTTAATGAATATTACGTTAGTTTTTCACTAAACAATTACTTTTACTTTCGATGCCTTTGAACAAACGGTGGGAACGATTCTGTCCCACTGAACCCGTCATGGCAGCACGGCGGACACTTCGACTGTCAAATAGTCAGAAACATTTTCAAATTTTGTAACTTACCTTGCGATCATCAAATCTTGGGAGATATTTCTTAGACACTTTTTAAAAACAAATTGTTTCCTCTTTAAGTTTGCAGGATTAGAATCTGTAATAACGGCCTTAACAGACGCCTACCCAAGATTGAAGAAACGGAGAGAAATATTCGTATTATTTGTATTGTTGTATGCCTTTATCATAGGATTACCAACAACTACCTATGTAAGTATGCTATTAAATCAATTCTGGTCATTTTAAGGGGTGGGGTTTGGTGTTAGTCAAGCGGAGTTCGTATCCATATGGACGTGTTCTTGGCCGCCCTTCATCTGGTAGAGGTGGCACCCATAGGGCTGATAAGTAATGTGTACCTTGCCATTCGGATGGGGCAAAATAAACAACCTCGGATGGTTGGAAATCGAAGAACAGTATAGCCAGAAACCCCGATCTCCTATAGCAAAATGGCCTGGATATGGTGTGGACATGCTAGAGATCATAAAGAAATACCGTTTTACCTTTTGTATGGGTAGCTATAACTTTCAAAATGAGACCAATTCTTTTCGGCCCTTACAGATTAATTCTATCGGTTTAGCAGGCCGAATTATTAGTCTATGAAATATTGAGATCAATTTTAAATCCCGTTCCATCGATTCCTTTGTGTATTCAAATAATTACCAGTTGATTTTCTGTTCCAACACAATTGGCATCTCTGACCTTGACACGGGTGTCCAGGAGGTTTAATTAATATACTGTATATATATATATGGACTTCCAAAGATCCATAAATCCAAGATAATCAAGGAGTCTATTAAACACCAAAATGCCGAATTCATAAGTGTTTTCCAGCCAGGCGATCTCACTTTCAGACCAATAATTGCCGGTCCGTGCTGTCCTACTAATAGACTATCAAATCTCATTGATATCTTACTTAAGCCGTACGTGCCAAATGTAAAATCTGTTATTCGGGATGACATAGATTTTGTTAATAATTTGCCCCAAAATTTGAACGATGGCGACGTTTTCGCAACCATGGATGTTTGTAATATGTACGGCAACATTTCCCATGACCTATGCTTTCAGGCCATAGAGTATTGGTTGGATAAACATCCTGAATGCAGTCATGAAAAAATTTCAAACAACTTCATCCTCAAAGCTATACGAATCATCCTGACTAACAACACTTTTACATTTGGCGAAACAAATTATAAACAGATTCTTGGTATAGCGATGGGCACCAAGGCGGCACCACAATTAAGTAATTTAACAATGGGATTTCTTGAAGAAAAACTATACTCCATTGTAGAAATTGAACATGGCGTGGATTACAGATTATATTTAGAAAATCAGTTGAAACGATTCCTAGACGATATATTCTGTATTTGGAATGACCGAATTGGCAACATTGCAGATTTGCACAAAATAATGAATGATTTAGATATAAATATCAAATTCACAATTGAAACGAACGATCTGCAAATCGCATTCTTGGACGTTCTAGTGAAACGAAGGGGAGAACTCCTTATAACGGATATGTATTCTAAAGAAACAGATACCAAAAACTATCTTTCATATAAATCATGTCACCCACGCCATACCAAAAATAATATACCATTTTCTTTAGCTAGAAAAATATGCACCATTGTGATAGATGAAGACCTACGGGTTGTCAGATTGGGTGAGCTAAAAAGAAATTTATTGAAGCAGTATTACCCCCTCGAGGTAATAGAAGTTGGGATAAATAAGGCTTTGGCAATTGATATCCAAACACTGAGGGCTACTAAAGCAAAAGACAATTCCGATAATGTAATTACCTTTGTCACTACCCATAACCCCCAACATCCCAACTTCTTTAAAACAATGTACGAGAGCAGGACACTATTGGCATCAAACGACAACCTCAGAATGAAATTTGATAATGTTCAATTCATTAAATCACAAAGACAGCCACCTAATCTGAAACGCCTCCTAACCAAAGCAAAATTCAATTCATCTATCACAATGACCGGCTTTCATGTATCTAAATGCTCGGACCTTCGATGTAAATGTTGCGACCATATTACGCCAAATAGCAAATATACTTTCCACAACTTTACGTTTAGTGTCAACGACAATATGAATTGTGACACAAAAAATCTCATATATGTCTTGACTTGCTTAGGCTGTCTAAAAATCTACATTGGAGAAACTTCGTGTCATCTACGGGATAGAGTACGTAACCATCGACGGGATTGTAATATTGAAAATGGGCCCTTATTTGTAAATAGACATATCGTTAAATGTGCACAACACCTACAAGTAAAATTTCAAATTTTCCCTTTTTATAAAATGAAAGTCGATGACACCACGAAAAGGAAATTAATGGAAAACCATTTTATTAAAAAATTCGTTCCTCAACTTAATAGTCAATAAGTAACAATTGGCCATTAGCTTCATTAATCTTCTTCAATCTAGGATTATCTTCCACTCATTGTTCCTTAATTGAACCCATATACTACAGATTAACACACGTGTATACATGTTTTCTGCTCGTTACCTATATACTATGTAACCATAGACAATGGTAACTATAGCCAATTAAAACCACAGTGTTACTATGTAAATATAAATATGTATAAATATACTATACTGTCCATCTATTTGTTATGACATTAATTATGAATAGTCCCAAGACGGACGAAAAGTACTTTAAAATGTTAAAATGTTATTAAACCAGTGTTGAAATCAGTTTGTGTCGGCATACCTTTTATCTTTTCATCGTTTACCGTGAAACAAAGTAGTGCAGCTTTACGGTTGTGCTGATTTTTCTGGATATATATATATATATATATATATAAGTATTTCTCTAGAGAGGTCCGACTAATCACCGACAAGAGATTTTATTTATCGACGACAATGTGGAAAAAAGTGACTGACAATTAAAGATGTTATATAAATGCACATTCTACACATCATATCCAAAATTTAAATAAGTTCATAAAAATGACATAATTATTGATAATTGAAACATTGCTAATCACCCACAGTGTTGCACAAAGTGATCGACACATTTAATAGATATCCTTGTCAGTCACTTATAGCAATACTTTCGGCGACATTGAAATCACGTTCTTGTCGGTGATTCTAGCGTTTGGCGAACACAGAGAAGGAGAGAGAGAGAGAGAGAGAGAGAGAGAGTTTAACGTCCACTCGACACAAACTAGTTCATTTGGGGACTAACATATGGTTTTAATCTTATTTTAATAATTCGCTTGCACGTAGGGGTCTTTAGCAGTGGGAGGAAACCAGAGTACCCGGAGAAAACCCACGGTGTTGGACATGCGACCCTACTCCTTGCCACGTACAGCCGAGGATTCGAAACCACGCCAGTTGACTCAATGGCAGGCCGTATGATACAGCGCGCGCACGCTAACCACCCAACCCCCTCTTTGGAGAACAGAGGATCAATCAGAAAACACGGTGTATCAGTGCAAGAATTATACATTCCAATAAATAATAACAAGTTTTTTTTATAAAGCGCTAGATCCGAAACAATATTGTTACAGTATTGTATTCCCAAAGCGCAGACAAAGTTCTCTGGAATAGCCCATTGGGTTGTTGTTTGCAGACCCTGAGAGATGTGTTGTCCGTAGAGTGTTTCGTGATGCATTAAAGCCAAATGGTCTGCTAACAAACAACAATAATTATTTACTTTTTCAGGGTGGCCAGTATGTAATGGCGATAATGGATTTACACGGTGCTTCGTTGTCTCTGATATTTTTTTGTTTTCTGGAAGTGGTTGCACTTAATTGGATTTACGGTACGTTAATTACTTTTAATTATTTTTTCGCCTTATTCATTAATAAACGAGTGTGTATTTATTTGATGTGCATTCCCTAAAAATGATTGTCAAAATCGAAAAATGTGGTTGAGGGACACGGAAACTAAGAAATAGATTAAATATAGACCATACCCATACTTTGGATGCTTGTTTAATTTCATGATAATAAGTCTTTACATTAAACAAGATTCAACCCACTAATTAAGATATCCCGTAGCATGACAAGGGCCTGGTAAGGAATAATGCTACGTTAAATCGATGTCACGTGTATACCATTGACAATGTGTTAAAATATGAGTAGGCGGTAGCACCTCTGTTTTGGCAAAATTTTTCTCATAGGAGTTTATTCATTTACGTTCATATAGTACACAATTTTGAATTTTGGAATACATGTTGGTTTTTTTTAATTTGAAGGTGTCCGTCGATTTTCTAATGATGTTCAGAGTATGCTGGGTTTTCAACCAGGAATATTTTGGAAATTTTGTTGGGCAGTTATTAATCCTCTAAGTTTAATTGTGAGTATCACCACGCATCTTCTTTGTTTAAAGCAACCACCCCATCTTTGTTTACTGCACACCAACGCCGTCTCTGTTTACCTCACCCACACGATTATTGTTTATAGCACACACACCATATTGGGTTACTACACCCACACCATCTTTGTTTACCCCACCCAGGCCGTCGTTATTATACAGCACACCTACACCAATTTTGTTTACAGCACACTTACACCATCTTTGTTTACAGCACCCACACCATATTTGTTTACTGCACATACACCATCTTTTTTTTGTACACACACCATCTTTGGTTACTTTATTTAGACCGTGGCCCCAGGGGCTATGTGACGGCGACCTAGTTACTCACATTGTCATGGGTTTAGGGATTTTGCCCCACCCCCTCTGTAGATTTGGACAAAAACGTTTATGTTGCTCTACCAGCGTCAAACATGGCTCGGATATGATACTAATCGCCGGATCTCTCTCCTATGCTTTAAATGCTGGCTTTTCTTTACCCCAACGGGTTCTTGTGTAGGCACGACATCCCTTCCATAACAAATGTTTAAGAAACATTAAGTCTGTACATCAATAGTAATCGTACGAAACTATTGCTGAAAAACTGACAACTATTAAAGCTATCTGCATTTTCTGTAACGGGTCTCTTCCTTTTTGTATGGACAGCCATATCTTTCAAAATATGCCGATGGTTCAGAATGAGTTACAGGTGTAACTGTCTTATTATTGTCATTCACATTTTTGACTTGTATTTTACAGACACTGTTTGTTTTGTCTATATGGGGTTATAGTGGATTAACTTTAGATGAATATGTATTCCCCGAATGGAGTGTTTCTGTTGGTTGGTGTGTTACAGCATCGTCGATAATCTGTGTTCCTATTTATATGGTGTTCAAACTGCTTTATACTAAAGGTTCATTTAAACAGGTAAGGATACACGAGGTGGAATATGCCAACTATTTCTAGACCATTTCGAAACCAATGTTGAGGTTGTTTTCTAGATGCCCCCAACTGGTAAGCGATGATACCTGGGAGTCAAACCTTATTGGTTTTCTCAGGGTTACTACCACCATTGTTTAAGTCCCTAAATGACCCAATTTATTGAGTTGTGTAGACCTCTCTATCCCCAGTTCATCACAAGTGTGCTCTGGTATATGGAAAATCATCCGGTTGGACGAACAATCAAGATCACATGACAGTTGAAATTGGAATTAGAATACACCTTAAAGCCACTGTCATTATCCCTACATCATGTTAATTTGAATGGACTTTATTCCCCATTTCCAGAAATAATTATCAGATTGGGAGAGTTATTGACTAATTTATATCTTATTTCATTAATGACAGAAAACTGAAAATATATCGGATTTTAAAATATATTTTTAGCCTTGACAACGTTAAGATAATTATTAAAACTCTTTTTTTCCAGAAAATTTTAAAATGCATAAAACCATCATTACGACCTCCTCATCTCCGAAGTGGGCCGGACATCAAATTGGAGAAATTCACAAATATATCAAACTTATGAACACCTTGGAACGATGAACATTATTGAACAAAAATCGTATTGGTTGTTGCACATACGTCACTGGTAGTGGTATACAGTTAGGTTGTAGTATATTGGATGGCGATTAGTTTTTAAAGGAATAATTACAACCAATTCTTCTGAGAGGTTGTAGAAAATGCGAGGAGTTGCTAGAACAACACGCCTGCGCGACATATCATTTAAAGATTGATTTTATTCGAATAACCAGTCTTATTTATGGCTGGAAGAGTTTGGCTACACCCATAGAGTTGTATATTATATTGACCTCAATGGCTACATCCTAACGCTGCGATTTTTGGAGAGAAAAAAATGTGTCTTGAACACGAGAAAAAAATGTGTGTTACTCCTGTTTATCGCAAAAACTAAATCGCACCATACTTCTGGACGTTTTTGGATTAATTGATACCGGACAAGCCACAGTGACCAGGAAATATTTCCGACAGAGAATGTTGTGAAATATCCGTTATGATTCTTTAACATCGAGCAGGGATGGACTTTTTCATATTATCAATATGTGTCTGGTTAACGGTGACTCAAGGTCTAAAACCGTTACGTGTCCGTGTATTATTGTTTTGATTTAAAGGACTTGTATTATAGAAGGTGTACAAACTATTATCATCATGTATATTATATTATTAGATATTCTGTGTTCTGTTATAAATAATGTGCATCCATTTATTTTGCTTTTAGATTGTTTTTGCGCAATAGGGCAAGTTTGTCATTTAAATTCCCGAGTGTCATCATTACAGACAATGTTCCGCCATATAATTTGCCCAAAGCATTTGTAAAAATGTAAAGTTGTAATTCATGCCTACTAAAACTAAATTTATTTGTGCACACGCCAATGTCCTTTATGCGCCTGTTGCCAAACGTATGTGCGCGCAAAGTGCTTCCGGTCCTGTGCAATTCTTCTTATGACCCTTTCCTTTCTGCGGCTTTATCTTTTACCAACTGACGCATTTTATGTAGACGTAGACGCATTTCGTTAGTCCGTCCACATTGTTTTACATCTCCGAGTTCTGACAGATTTGCCGGAATTGCTCATTTGGCCATAAGGAAGAATTTTCCCACCATTATGTATGTTAACGTTCGATTGTTATATTGTCATTTGGTGTAAATCTATTCTTTCATATTATGTTTGGAACATTTGTCTTCGAACAACCGATTGAGGTTGTTCATTCGGAGCTATATTGTATTGGAGGTCTACAATGTCGATATACAGTTTACATGACCTCCATTTTATTTATGTAAATAGGTAAAATTTTGTAGGAATATGTGGTATAGAACAAACTATTATAGCTTCTGAAATGTCAGCCAAATACATCTTGTAGAAAAGTGCAAGAGGACCGCACTACACCCAAAACAAAGATAAACCTGCGGACAAGACAGAAAGTATACAATGTAAAATCTAAACAAATATCAAAATCAGACCCATCCCGGTAATGCTATCGGAATCTGGTAATCATGGGCGAATATCCAGTGCAATATATTTTTATTATTAAGATATACTATTAAAATAGTGCGTCTTTTCCCCCATAAGGTGGTCGGATGCGCTGCTTGATAAAATGATATGAAGTGGGGTTTAACGTCCTACTTTAACTTCTCTGCTCCGACTGGACTAATGAAGACGGGTCGCAACTAGATATGTTTATGTATATATTTTCTCTTTATAAATATATGTCATGTATTACTGTATATATCATGTATTACTGTATATATAATATTTAATTCCAATAAGTAACTAGTATATATATAAAAAAAATGACAAATTAAGTATTTTGTGTTTTTATTAACCGTTGTCGCCGACCGTTATGTATATACTGTTTTCAATTTGGCTGGATTCAACTGCATCAACATGACTAATGAAGACAAGCATACGCCATGGTGTGTCCTAAAAAATAAGTTTTGCCCAGATAGCAGCGTTACGGCCTACTTTTATATTGAATTTCAACTGTTATGGTTTATTTTGTGTTTTTGTTCCATCCGAACTACTAGACACTGTTGCTTGCCAGGCCCTCCGTCCTGCAAAGAAACGCAGTTAGATAGAGTTTTTTTCGAATATATATAGTTGCTGTAACAATTTTATGGCCGCTGTCCAATAACGGTTTCAAACTCGGTAATGAGATACCACTGATTTCGACAAGATGGGATGATCTTGGCGTGGGTTCCAGTCATACATGACAGAAAAACAATTTCTATTTTGAGTGTCATCTAGACCTATGCTTATATTTGTTATATCATACCTGTTAGAAACTGAGGTTGGAGATGCAGTCGGCTATATAAAACATATTAAGAAATATTTTTCCTAAGTTTTTCAGCATAGTTAATGTGATATTAACATACAATTTGAAACACAACGTGAAGTAAAAGATTAAAGTCCATAACGAACAATTTTTCCACATCTTAGTGGCCACGTAGAATGTTTATTACACGGCTGTCACATCGTTGTTTTGGAAAGATGGCTCAATATATAAAATACATGTTCTTCCAGCTTTGTATAGTGTACAACATTGGACAGACGAACAGACAGGGTTAACACAAATCGAAAATTATTTGTTTCGCCGACAATCTGATTAAATTACAAACCAATATTTCGTTTCGTTTTTATTATACTTTCGATGGCCTACACTACATGAAGATCTGGCCGGTTGCAGCGATAGGTCGCGTCATGTCATACGAGCGGCCTCTGACGTCAGCCATTTGATTAACCAATCAGCATTGATGTTTCTTGTGGATTACCTACAGTACTGTTCAAAACACGCTCAATAAGTTCGCCGTAACAGACTATTTCATTGGCTAATCCCTCACATTATCCAGAACACGCCAATAATAACAATCCTTCCAGATCCTAACGTAGTAAAAATAAATTTTAAACTCAGGGGCGGATCCAGGAATTTTTGCAGGAGGGGGTTTGCCAGGTTTCTGTTACGGAAATCTGCCATCATCGTCTCTAAATTACATAGGCATACATACAAATTGGGCTTTTTAAACAGAGAAATCATTTTTATACTGATGTAGCTGAGCAGGGGGGGGGGGGTTGGACCCCCCACCCACCCACCCCCTCTGGATCCGCGCCTGTAAACTATAAAAAACAAAACGAAATAGGATCTGGGTTTTAATCAGATTGTTTTACCAAGATCTTCAAAGAATGTAATGTTGGGTTATAGTGCACTATTTACAGACCAGTCTTCCATTTGGCGTACAATCTAATTTCGACACCCCTAATGCAACTATGTAGTTATACCGACAAAGATCTCTAAAGACCTAATATCCCTTTACAATGTTGGTTGGTAAAACCTTGGGCCCAAACTTCCACGATGAGCACACATGCCATGCAGTTGCCACACACACACATATAAGGCCGTAAACCTTTGATTTTCTGTTCTTCGTCAACACCTGTTAAAATTTGGATTATTATTTCTTCAGAAAAAGGCTTATTTATAAACCCAAAGTGCATTCTTAGTTGCACTGTTCAAAAGTTTTTAGTTCCAAATTTTAAGTTTTGAAATTTTATACAAAACATCATTCACGTAATTCAAGTCCCTATTTATTTATGACGACACCAACCAACTGAGAAATATATTGTGTTTTTCTCAACGACGAGAAACGGGAAGTCCTTTAAAATTCTGGTGTATTTTCTAAGCCTTTTGGGAATCTTAGTCAGCTTTAATTGACAGTAATCGTTTCTGTCCACTCTTCCTCGAATTTTACCTGTTAAGTTATCTCGTATTTTTATCCCATCCGAAAGAGAAGACACTATTCCTTGGCAGACCCTCAATACTGCACCATTGGAAAGCAGGAAACAACGCTGGAAATACCGAGAAACATTCTTGGCCCACGCCATTATCGAACCTGGCATCTTCCATCTTCCGATTAATGAGCCAGGGTCCACCATGGCATCCCAAACAGGATCAAATGATTCAATTCAATTTGATATACATTACAAAGTGACAAAGCAAGGACATATTTCAATTTTCAATATCATTTCAATACTTTATTGAAACTTGTGTGTATAAGATAATCATTAAAAAACAAATAAATGTAACAAAAATATCTGACTAATTAAACAAAATAAATAAAGAATAATGGACGGAATGTAATTAACAATACTTGATATGTGGTTTCACAATAAATAAAACATCAGCACAAAAAATACTGTAAGTAAATTTCTTTTGTCACCTTAATATATATAACAGCAATCAGTAAGTAAAAAAAAAATTACAAAGCCGTCTTAACACATGACATTCTGGGTAGTTGACCCATGGAGGGGTTGGGGATGGTTACTGAATAAACGAAAACCAGTGATTTATTCAGGAATATTACAGATCTCAATTTGAAGCTGATACATGAACTAAATATGGAAAATTTCAGAAGATGTACCTACAAGTATCTGTCGTTCTGTTCTTTTCTTTTGCGGTAATAACATAATATTTAAATTAGGACATTATCTATTTCTCTATAACAAATTGCCAAGAATTATTTTTCTATTGAAGTTTGGTTATATTAAAGGGAACTGCAGCTTTCAATTAGCCAATTTCCTACTGGGGCCCTGCCCAACTAGTTTCAAAATGGATTAAGAACCCTGGTTAAGTCTGCTCCGAATATGAGGTCAAACTTGATATTCAACATGTCGGATAAGATTAAAGCAAGTGGTGTTTACATACTATACACAAAATTAAAATTATTAATACAAAGAGAATATGTAATTACAATGTCACTGGATCAAGTGTCTCTCGAAAGATGTGAAAATCATCTTGAAGAAATGGTCTCTGAATTGTTCTGTGGAAGGATAGAAAATACAATATGTAGATTGATGATGTAGTTCTAAACTTCATGTTTTATTTATCAATAACAGGAATGTAACTATTTAATATTGTCAGTACCATGTATGGTTTATGTCAGTACCTTGCATTGTGTATAGGCCAGTACCTGTCATTACCAATTGTATGGTGCATTTGTCAGTATCTTGTAATGCCAGTACCATGCTGTGTATGTTAGCACTGTGTATATCAATACTATGTATTGTGTATGCCAGTACCATGTATATAATGTGTATCTGCCATAATACATGGTACTGGCATACACACACAATATATAGGTAAAGGCACATACATACAATACGTGATACTGTTACATTGGTACCATGTAATGTAGGCTAATGCCATAAATTGTGTAAGTCAGTAGGTGTGTTTTGTATGTATTTGTCAGTGCCTTGTATTGTGTATCTGTCAGTGCCATGTATTGTATATGTCAGTACCATGTATTGTGTATGTTAGTAACATGTGCTGTGTGTCTGTCAATAACGGGTATTCTGTGTGTATTTGTCAGTATAATGTATAGTGTGTATCTGTCAGTACCATGTATAGCGTGTATCTGTCAGTATCATGTAATGTGTCTATCTGGCAGTATCATGTATACTATGTATCTTATGAATACCATTTGTATCAATACCATTTGTATCAATACTGTGTGTATCTGTCACTACCATGTATACTGTGTGTATCATATGCATCTACAATACAGAGTTCAACAGTTTCGGTACGTCATGACTGTAGAAATTTAATCAGTTTGTTACAGTGACTGGAGACATTGCCACTGATATGAACACTATTAATAGACATAGCACTAGTTGGTCGGGATATCGCTGTTGGAGGTCGAGAACTAGCTGTACCAGGACGAGGTGTATTAGCTGCGGTCAAGTTTGATAATTTGGCTACAGAATTTAAAGACATCATTTCCTGAAAAGAATATTCAATTTCACATTTAAAATAAGCCCAATAAATGCCATTATTATTTACTATTAATTCTCACTGCAATATTCTGAAAACTCTTTAAGTTGAAGGTAAACTTTTAAGAAAGTCTAATAAAAGTACAACTTGACAAAGGCATTTCTGGTTGTTATTAAATGCAAATCCAGTATATTATGATGAAAATGAATAAATGTTGATTTCAAAGAAGTCTAGCACCATAGAGCAGTCAAACCTATGGAAAAATTAGAGCCATAGAATTTGATTATAAAACAAATAGAAGTTGATAAAAATAATGCTCTAACTTGACTGATGGTCTATAACATATACCTTTTTAAGTTCTGACTGTTGACAGAGAGATCGTAAAGCTAATAAAGATGATATCTGTACAACCGGACTGATATCATTACAAGCCACATCCAATAAACTAAAATACAACAGAAAAATAACTTGTCGCATGAATTACTATATATTAATATCATTACAGCCTGTAAATTGCAAAAGAAAAATAAGTTGTTCCATAAGTAATAGACATGAATGATCTGTTTACTGTTTAAAAAACTGATCATTTGATTATTAGAATCTTATTTTCAATCTATCTGAACACTATGGATAGATTTAAGGATACTTACTGTGGTATCATTTTAGCTTTCTTTATTTCTACAGATAAAGCAGGAGAATGCATGCCTAGATTACCACAAGCACCTAAAATAAGAACAGAAAAATATGTCAAATTTGTGTTTTGCTCTACATTCCCCACTGCCTTACACTTTCACTGTCTTACATTTCTCACTGCACTACACTTTCGATCACTGCCTTATATTCTTACTGCCATACACTTTCACTGCCTTACATTCTTACTGCTTACACTTTCACTGCTTTACATTCTCACTGTGATATTCAGATGAACTCCTGAGGTCTTTAAGAAAGTCTAAAAGTATAACTTAACAAAGGCATTTCTGGTTGTGATTACATTAATAAAACTGTTCTCCAGATGTGAATCCAAAATATTATGATGAAAATGAATACATCTTGATTTCAAACAAGTCAACCTGCCAAGACTTTCTACTTATTTATTATAATTATAAACTTACTTGATGCGTTTGTTTTAGTTTTTGTGACAGGATCTCGAAGTAAAGTAACTAATAGAGGTATAGCCGGTTTTAATCTGGTGTATAATTCACCACTATGATAACTAGCATTCCCAACAGCATAACTCGCACCCTGAAATAACAAATATACATTGATAATCACTAGAACATTCCCTAGTACCGTAACTAAAACCCTATAATAACAAATATACATAGATGATAACCAGCATTCCCAAACTGTTGAAAATCACAAAAATTGACATGGATTATATTAAGTAGCCTCTATTCTTCGAACAAGAAATGTGAATAATAGAAAGGCTGCACACCAATATACAACCACAAAAAAATGTGAAATACAGAAAACTTAAACCTTAAAGTTTCTAAAATAAATTGCACTGTAGACAAAAAAATATAAATCAAAGTAAAATAAAAAAGATATAAACTTTACCTTTCTAACATTAGAATCTGAATCTTTTAAACAAGCTATTAAACTATGGAATATTTTCTCTCTAAAATATAAGATATAACATATATTGTAGAATTCATAAATATATTATAGTATATTCTGGCATTTTTATATATATATATATATATTTTTGCATTTATCTACCGAAAACAAAGAAAAACTTGTAGTATATTTACTCTAATATATTCTAGTATTTATTGTGAAAGTTTAGTATAAGACATAGCTTGTATATTAGTATTTATCAATATATTCCAGTATTTATTGTAAAAACTATTTGAAACAATAATTCGTATAAAACATATGCGGGGGTTTATAAGTAAAGAGATGAGATATGCAAGAGATGTAGAGTTAGTTTGTTCTATTGTCAATCTAACCTTTGTTTTAATACAGAATACATCTTAGCATCGTGTTTCATCACATTACCCAATAAACTACATGTTCGAGATTTAACAGCTGAGGAATTATGGGTAAGCAGCGTAACTAGTGGTTCATAATCCCCTGAAATTGATAATTCAGTCAAATAATTGATAATAATCAGATCTGAAACAATTATAAGTTTATTATCATTCAGTATAAATAATAACATTTTGAAGGAGAAATGAGGTTGAATTTCATTAATTTGCTTGGAGTTGGAGGAAACGGGACAAAATCATAAACTGTCTTGAACAACCCTGTGGTTTCCAGCAAGCTTTGTCAAGCCACGGTGTTGAACGGATGATTCCATTCACAAATGAACTTCCCAGAATAAGACAAAAGAGAAGAAAATACGAGTGCTGATTAGAGTAGACCCCACATTTCCATATAGTGCTATATAAGAACATAAATGTTTCTTTGTAATATACAATCATGTGTTAAACGCCATAAACCACACTGGTTGATAGAAGGAATACTCTAGACCTTTCCATAACTACATCAAATTAATACAAGCTGGAAGAGATTGTGTGGTATCAGGCATCTTCGACTGCAGCTAATAGTATATAAGATTTTTTTAAATTATGAAAAATGCAAATTGGTGACCCATAAACCAATCTTATTTCATAAAACCTACCCGACCTATATGTACAAATGGATTTCATTTTTCACTATATATAACATTTCCACTTTCCGTTACTAGACTAAACAAATCTACCAGAAGTTAGAAACGTGTGTACTATATGTCATCATGATGTGACTTCCTGGAATCTAGCAAGCTGACCTTGGGTCGGATTCAGAGCAAAGGCATCTTTATACACTATGGTATATCATAAAGAAAAAAGAAAAGTTTTATGCTTACTGCATTCTATTACAGATTATAAGTGAAATAAAATTCAAAATCTATAAGACTATGTAGTTACCTTTTTGTCCTTGAAATACGGACATTACTAGAGGTAGATGAGCAGGAGATGTTCTAACTAGATGACTACAGATAGAAATAGTATCACATATCACAGATAGTGTATTACTGGTCTCAATAGCTTTACACAGGAATGGTATACACTGTAATAGATAAACATACAGTATTACACACTTTAATAAATAAACATACTGCATAAAAACAGCTTTCAATATCAAAAGCACCAAATGAAGATAGCTCAGGAATGAGTTTATTGTCAGGATTTCAATCTGGCAAATGCTAGTTGCCATTCCAGTACCCTTATCTCTCCGGACACTGTTTTTTCAGGTTGCATTGTTTTATTTTTAACAAGAATAAATTTTGTTCATTTATAACTGCCTTAGATAAAGATTTATTATCTACCACAAACCTTAAAGTGGTGGAATCTCTTGTAGTTGCTTCCAATATATAACATTGATAGAGTTGTCAATGACAAAATTTTTTCCAGCATAATGAATTGCAACCATATAAAATTTACATTGCTGTGTAAATAATGAGCTTTTCGAAGTTAAATGTAACGAAACCAAAAATTAAATGTGCACTTACTTTGAAGTCTTGAACTGCTTTAGCAAACTGTTCAACAAATATAACATTTCCGAGAACGAGTCTGGCTATTAAACCTAATGGTGTCTCTAATAAATCATGATGTAAATATTGACTACTAGCATGTAATAATCTAGGTAATATATTAGATGTATATAAACAACTGAAATATAAACATAAATAGTTAAATATACAAGTTTTGTCTCAGATCTATCTGGGTTTTGGTGACAGATAATTTGGCATGAGGAATAAGACCATGTAAGGGTGTGGATGCTGATTTTACATGAGGAACAAGACCCTGTGGGAGACATCGCTATTGCTGATTCTACATGAGGAACAAGATCCTGTGGGGGACTTGGCAACTCCTGATTCTATAGGTGGATGTGGTTTAGATCCCTAGAGTGAGCGTATAGGGCTTGGAGATAGGAGCGCCCTCTCATCCTCATGGGTTTACTCTGGTTTACTCCCCCTGCTCATGTGCTTGATACCATTTCAGTGGAAGTGGACGTTAATCATTAAGAACAACAACAACTTTTTAGTCCCTATATGGAATTTTGTTCTTAGTACAAACTGCTGACCAAAGCTGGGACATTCAGAAGACTACCACAGCCCCCTTTCCTCCTATGGTACAGACATAAATAACTTACTGTTGTATTTCTGCTAGTAATTCTTCATTTGTATCAACAGCAAAAGGAAAACAACAGAGTTGTGTGACTTCTAAAATCATTTCAACAGTCACTTCTACACCATCCTCATTCAAACTGCAATAAAACGGGCAACAAGTTTTTCTTTTACATATTTGATCGGATAGGAAGTCAAGACATTTTAGGGTGAACACATGATAATTTGTAGGAATTCTGAGAAATATGATTAAATCCAGAATAACAAGCTCTTTATCTAAATCTTACATAATGTCAGAAAAGTGCAATAATTTTAATATGACTGTATGATTAATAAGAGTGATTATTTACCATTTTGACATGACAGCCAGGAAATCTTTATGTATTAAATGAACTAGTGTTAACATAACAACACTATCAGATGCCGCTAGATTCGGAATACACTGGTATGTTTCCTACAAAATAAAATATATCTTGTATGTAACCATTGTGGGTAATTTTATATAGGTGACTGCAGTACTAAACTACGTGCACACAGGCAACAAAGTATACAAATAAATTCTGTTTTGAAAGTTTCTAAACTTTTAAAGACTTGTGCCAAAAATCGAATATTAAATTTAGTTTTTCTCATTTTTATAAAGTCAAAATAGATGATACCATTAAAATGAGGAACCAGACTTAAATAATTAATTTGCCTTATGAGCAGAAATATTGTCTCTGTTTTTATAAAATTCCCAGGTACTCCCCTAGACCACATACAAAACTTGACACCTCGGATCCTTCCTTGCTCAAATTCCTGAACATGCCTCTGATTTAATGAAATATGTTAAAGTCACCTTAGTAAAAACAGTAACTGCCATTTGTAGTACAGCCATTACTCCTTGAGGAGAAACAAAATTCCAGTCAGGTGGATTAAAGCCCTGGTGAGTTATCTGCCCATCTGTCTCTATATCATGTACTGGCATGTTAGTTTCTGGGTTATTAACTCGTAAAGCTTGTGCTATTCTATGCCATAATGTACCCCAAATACCACTTTCTATATATAACTGCGCCACTGGCACATCAGCCTATAAAACAAGACATAATAAAACGGTGAAACACATCCAGAAATTACAAATATCTGACACTTACATCATGAAGAATTGTCTGGGTGACAAATGTTCTGCTCCGACTGAGTTAATGAAGACCTGGATACGTCATACAGTGTGCTATGAGGAACATTTTGCCCGGGCAGTGGTACTATGGACTACTCTTGTATCGAATTCCAACTGCCAAGGATCTTTTATGTACACACCAATGTATACACAGGACCTTGGTTTTTCCTCCCATTCGAACAACTAGACAGTTGTCCTTGTCAGGCCCCCCATGCTGCACCACTGACTAAGGGAAATCCTGATGGAAAATCCCAATGAACTTTCTCGGCCGATGTAGGGATTGGACATGTGACCTCCAGGCTAGCGTCTTACCTACCGTAGTCCCAGGGCGACAAATGAGTTGCTAAGAAAAAAACTTATGATGTCATGAATTGAATGTTGTACAGTATGGTTAAATTTCAGAGTTAAATTTCAAAATGAGGGTATCCAGATTTAAATGATATATACTTTTTATAAGCTCTGTAAAGACTACCCATTAATTTGCACTTGTATAGGTTTGGAAGAATTAGATTGACTAAATATCTCCTTTCCTGAAAACTGATATTACCTGTGAGAGTAGTTCACATAACAAAAGTAGTAAACCATCTAAAACACCATAATCAAACGGACAGCGAACACAAATCTAAAACGAATAAAATATGAGTGTGGTATACATCAATTAAAATTCACCAGCTGAAGAAACACCAGAGACACCATCTAACTCCTTGTGATATAATATTGAATAGAGCTCTTGAACAAAGCTCTCATAATGGATGACTCTCCTATATGATCCATACTGGGACAACTTTGCTCAATTCAATCATATTTATTACAGGCCTATCCATTCTGTTCGCTACAAAATGGCGGTGAGCTTATAACATATCGAGCAGGATAGATCGATAAAATTTGAATTCAACATATCTTTGTAAACAGCGAACAGCATTGAACGAGATATTCCTATTAAACATTCATCATTCAATCATTCACAATCTTGTAACTTGCAAGGGATTTCTATAGCATTAAGAGAGATGATGAGATTTTAAATAACATGGAAATTAAAAGATATTGATTGATTAAGTTGTAATACCTCAGCTATGTCTGTAAATACAGATAAACAAGCTTGTAGCATATCTTCTGGTTGAACTTCTACAGATACACCACAAAATACCATCTGACTAAATAACAGAGCACCAGCAGCCTGAAATACACATGATGGATGAAAATATTTGTATTTTACAACATTCATGTATCATTTTCTTAGTTGTGTACTGTTATAAGCCAATAAAAACACTGCTGTTCTTATCACACATAAACAACTTCCACTGATTTATTTATAAACTCAATAAAGTTGAATGAACCATTCAATGGACATCAATCCTCCGAGCAGCAATCTCTGTATATATGTTACAGTTCATGTAGTGTAGCAATGAAATGGGGTTTAATGGCCTATTTTTCTACACCGACTGGGCTAATGAAGATGGGCATACACCATACAGTCTGCTATGAGGGAAATTTTGAATTCCTCTGAAGGGTTCTTTTGTTTCCTTTCCACGCACTCTGTCCTTCACAGTGAACAAGGGTAACCTGCGTCGGAAAATCCAGAGGCAATTTCTGGGCCAACATTGGGACCACCTGGTTAACGAGCCAGTGTCTTGCTCACTCAGCCACGGCGGTTTCCTAATGTAGTGTAGAAACGAATAAGGATAGAACTTTTATTAGAGTGCTTACAGTATGACTAGCAATTGTTGAATCAAGGAAGAAAGTAACCATCATACCAGCAGCCTCGGATAAACTACAAAATAAAGTAATTATAATTTAATAAGATGACCACTATTGATGGATAAACTACAAAATAAAATCATTATAATTCAATAAGATGACCACTATTGATGCATAAATGTAACATATAAAAGTTGAGAATTTCACACAACCAGAATTCAAAGTCACTTCTACTATATCAGAGAGACTACATGGGTTGAGGGGGCCTATAACTCAGGCATTATAAATACTGGTGGGAGTATGAAATATCTTATCGTCTTCTTCCAAGATATCACAGGCAAAAATATAATACAGCAAAAATGAGTCCCACTTTGGCAGTAAAAACTATGTTTATTATCTGTACTCAAGGTATAAATGATTAGTTTCTTACACTGGTGGTAATGATTGTATCTGTATTATGATAGTACTCAGTATATGTAGAACTGTTTCTATTACTGTATTAACTTCCATATCAGCTACTTCCACCTATAATAAATATAAACAGATCAATCTCAAATACTATCTTGTTTCAGGATTAGGAACTTAGCCTAAAGAACTATACATCTTAGTGTTCTTTTCATTATTCTTGTTCTTAGGGTGACCTGCTGTGAAAAAGCCCAAGGTTCTGCCAATTCAAGTATGATCGTCATGAAACAACCCTACAAGCGGGTAATCGAAACCACACCACTTGACTCAATGACATACCTAAATGGCACGTGTTAACGCACTAGATAATCCAACATCCTCATCAGTTCAGATCAATCTTTATTTGACACTGCACCTGATGGTTCAATATCATCATATGAAGCACCACTAGTAAAGTTTAACTTAGCTAGTTTTTAACTGACTAACCTGTCCCATTAGAATACCAATCAATGATTCCATATGTTGAGGTGTAGAAGATATATAGGTGCACAATTTACCAGATACTTGACAACACGAATAAATAATCTGAAATAATCAAAATTCATCCAAGATTTTTAAATAATGTTAAATGTTAAAAATGACTTTCTCCAATAGACATAGAATACCGGTATGATATCAAGTTCATCACATAAATGTACATCATTAGCAAAACACAAAGGCCAAATTGTATGTGCATAACAGAAGATATAGAAAGCTATCATGCAAATGAAACAATACACAAGCTGAACTCTTCAAAACAGTAATGAAGCTGTCGGACAATAGTGGTTGCATATCACTAATATATACGTAACACATTTGCAAAAAGTTTTAAAAAAAATAATCCATAAGTCCAATTCATGAGTTTGTGCATAACTGCATAATTAAGTAGACACTTACTTTTAAGACATTATTACAATTTGGTGGATGACGTAATAACATTAGAAAGTTATTAGCTGTGTCTTTTATTTCTCCAGATGCTAATTTATCTCCCAAATATAGAGCTATCTGTAAATAAAAAATATCGAGCTATCTTTAAATACAAAGTATAGAGTTATTTGTAAATATAAAGTATAGAGCTATTTGTAAATATAGAGCTACTTATAAATAAAGAGCTATTTGTAAATATGGAGCTATTTGTAAATATCAAATATAGAGCTATCTGTAAATATAGATTATAAAACATAGAGCTACCTGTATATACAGCCCTATCTGAAACAGCAAATAAAGAATAACAGATAATTATAATAATTTACCTTTCTCTTGCCTTCTAACCCTAATTTACCTTTCAATGGTAAAGCAACTAAAGAACAAATACAACTAACAGCCATTTCCATTAACCGACCAAATCTATCTTCAGCCATCTCCATATTACCCTCCACAAGCTCTGTTAAAACAATTATAAATGTTTGTATGATTAAATACAAATACAAAGATAGATAATGAGACACATCAGCAGATTTTACCCACCATATATAGGTAGTGTTTGCATGTTTATACCAAATGTTCAGATATTTGAACCATTTTGGACTGATGTTGCTTGTGGAGATTCAACTTTCAAAACCCTTCAAATCCTGCACAGCTGCTTTACTTTAACCCACAAATCAACTCAAGAATTGAAATGAAATGGGGTTTAACATCCTACTGTTCTGAAACGACTGGGCTAATGAAGACGGGCATACTATACACCTTACAGTGTGCTATGCCCTATGAGGGAAATTTTTCCCAGACAAAGTCACTATAGTCTACTCTTATTTCGAATTCCAACTGTCAAAATTTCTTGTACACAAGACCTCAGTTATTCAGCCCTTCCAAATGACTAGACACTGTTCCTTATCCAACTAAAGTGCAAAATGATATGAACTCAAATGGTGTTTATTAACATCTTACTATTCTGCTCCGAATAGGTTAATGAAGACAGGCATACGCAACACAGTGTACTATGAGGAAAATGTTGCCCGAACAGCGGCACCACTGACAAGGGATGTTATACAAGAATGATCCTCTATATCAGGATGGGTAAAAGGCATGCTTCCTTATTCAAGAACACTTTCCTCCCCCCCCCCTCTCCCCCCGAACACCATTGACAAGGGGATACCACACAACTGAAGTGCAAAGTGAATACCATGATGTACGAATGTAATAATGAGGTGAAGAGTGAGTACGTGAATAGTTATATATTATGACATACCTGCTAGTCTTTTTAAACTAGAAGAATCAGGTTGTGTACATGATAATAGAGTATCTAATGTAATAGTTTGTTTCACTCCCAGATTACTAAAATAATCATCAGCTAGGTTTAATTTATCTCTCTCCATAACTTCTGTTATATATAATACACACTGAAGGAACAAAACATTACATACTGATTACTGAATTTCTGAAATAAACAAGCTAAAGAAGATTGGAACATTGTAATTAAATGGGGTTTTACGTCCTACTGTTCTGCTCCGAACCGTGCTTATGAAGACAGGCGTATGCCATACAGTGTGCTATGTGGGAAATTTTGCCCTGGCAGTGGCACAACTCTTATATCAAATTCCAACTGCCGAGGAATCCTTTACGTGCACAAGGGGCCTTGATTTTTCATCTCATCCAAACGAGTAGACAGCCGAAAAATTGAGATGAATTTTCTTGGCCAATGCAGGGATCGAACACCGACCTCCAGGCTAGCAAACCAGCATGTCACCCACTAAGCCACCATGACCCCCATCTGTAAACAAAAAGGTTGCCCCAAAATAAAATACCTTCCATGCTCTTGTATACAAAATTTTAACTCAAATGGAAACCTAAGATTAATGAATCAGAATAATTTTCTAAATGGCATGTGGTATGAAAGGTGTAAAGGTATTTTGGATAGTTTAGGATGATAGTCTGATGGCTGGCTGGATCCCATTTCAATACGCTGAGCTTAACTTCATTTGATGCGCGATAATAAAGATCTACCATAATATCTATTTAATAATTTCTTTAATACGATTGGAAATTAACACAAAATACAATTTTATGGATACACAAATACTGAGTTTAATACTAAGCGACGTTTCAATACTTTCTTCTTTATCAAGCAAATAATAATTAATATCATAGCATCAGACAGATCTTAAATATATAATTAAGTACCATCACTCAAGTTACATTTGGTAGTTGGTAAATTTCTTTTCCTATTCTATAGCTGAACGAAATGAAATGTGCTTTAACATCCTACTGAGACACTGCAGCTCCCTACAGTTGAACAATCTATCCAAAGGTTCGTAATCAAAGAACGTAACTTACCAGATAAGTTTGTTCTCTTAGACGTAAATCTTCATCTACTTGTTGATATAATAAGTTAGATACCAGATTCATAAACTGTTTCATAGCAGTATAATATTCATTCAACCTATAATATAGTCAATCATGTTATGTTACATAATACAATAATCTATGGTAATTCGATATAAACAATATCCTTAAAACAATAGCTTTCTCATATTATTAATGAAGCCATATGACTCAGTGTGTAAGGGGATGGCACCCTAACCAGGAGAAACGTCCTTTGAATTTTCCAAGTGGTTTCTGCTTGTCAGTAGTGCAATTAGTTGGTCCTGGATAGTGATCAAGTTAGGAAGCGTCCTGTCAATCGGATGAAATAAAAAAAAACCAAGATCCTGTGTGCACACTGCTGGAATTCAAACCTTGTGGTGCGGAGTGGTGCAGAGTGGTGCCAGTCATAACAACTGGAGACAAGAGAGCTGGCTGTTCATATTTTGGGCATAACAACATCACAGCTGTCATGTTTAAAGAGTTAATCAAAAGTTGTATTGAACTTACACATCTTTGTCTATTTGATCACACCATCCTATTTCACCGGCAAAATATCCATTTAAAGCTATAACTAAATCTATCATAATCTGTTGACACCATGGTTGCTACAAAATACATATATATTTATACATAAACCAGTCAGTAAGATATTGAGGTGTACCTACACTATAGTCTACCTTTAAAAAGTTTTAGACAAATTCAATTAACATGTCTACTTTAGTTTCATATTAACAATTTTCGAAGGCTTGTATAGCGGAATTAATAGCCTGCATTCGTATTTCTAGCAACATATGGCAAATCATGACTCGTGCTGACATTACATAATTATTTCTTTGGGTTGTATTCCCAATTGTTTTCAAATACAGGCCCGGGACTGTACAGCGCAGTAGACACTTACGGCTAGCCCCCGGATCCATTGATACTTTTTAAATTGTTTATGTTTGTGGTCTCTGAATACGATGTCTTGTCCATATATATGATTTTGTGTAGAATTGTGTGTCATGCAGTCCCCCTGCAGTTACTATTAGCAGTGGGAGGATATGGGAGAACCCGGTGAAAACACACAAGGTTGTACAGGGGATGGAAAACATGTCTCTTGACTCATTGACAGACTTTATAATTAGGTGAAATGGTAACATCATTCTGCCACCGAGTTTAACATTTTTAACAGGCCCTGAGAGTTCACAAAGCATTCTCAGATTTAAGTTGAATATATTCAAAACTGTTCGCCTTATTTTAACTAAAATAAAGCCCCATATAACAATTTTGTTGTTAATGTATCAAACACATCAATAAAAAACTCTTTATAACAATTTTGTTGTTAATGTATCAAATACATCAATAAGAAAATATGTGTTTCTGGATCAAAGATTTTTCTCATCATAAACAGTGATTGAGTAAATGCTCAACTTAAGCCTGAGAATGCTTTGTTAACTTGGGGTCTGGATTATCCATTTAAAATAATAAAAATTGAGTACATCTCACTGGCTAATGGTAAATATGACATACCTGTTTAACTTTTGATCTACTATCTAATAAATCTACTAATGTTTTAATCAGTTCACCAGGTAAACCCATAGCCTTAGTAAAACTTGTTACTTTTGATACTTCACTAAAAGAAAAACAATAAACTTTTATTTATTATATATTTATAAAGAAAGAAAAAAAACAATAGTATAAAATATATGTAATAAATTGAGAGAATATATTTAAATGTTGTCAGTTATATATTGGAACAGAAATATAAATCAGAGCTAATATATGGAAGGGCATAATGATTAATTACTACAATTAACAAGTATTTTAATAATTTGTGACTCTACACACCTCGGCCCTGGGGTGACTAGACCCCTCGCCTCCACTCCTATGTCTACCCTGCTCTGTTACCGCTATACTAATAGTTTTCACTAGGTCATTTTGGGATTAACATATGGTTTAATTTTATGTCAATAAATCACTAGCTTGTAGGGGTCTTGAGCAGTGGGAGGAAACCAGAGAACTCGGAGGGGGGGGAGCAATGGGGTTGGAAAGGTGACATACACGC
This sequence comes from Patella depressa, assembly GCA_948474765.1. Taxonomy (NCBI): domain Eukaryota; kingdom Metazoa; phylum Mollusca; class Gastropoda; family Patellidae; genus Patella; species Patella depressa. The sequence goes on from OX419720.1 coordinate 16,947,034, forward strand.
TGCGAATCGAAAGCATGCAACTTGACTCAAAGACAAACCTTATGATGCATAAAACCATTCGGTCACAAGAACCCTTGCACTTAATATATAACTTCATTATAATGTTGTTCAGAGACAAGCAAAGAGCTACCTATACTCAAACCCCTCTGCTACCAAACCATGCTATATAATATCCAATGGATAATTTTTGTAACTAATAAACTCCAACTTACCATTTAATAGTAACAAGATTTGTTATTATACGGAGTAACGACCGTAATCTAGCAGCTCCCTCTAACATACCATCTAATACTTGGGCTTTACTTGTATTATAACGGGTTAATAATTTATTAATAAAACTCTCATCTTGTAATAATAATAACGCTGTGTCTGGGTCACCATCTTGATCAGTTGTATCAATTAACTCTTGCCATTCATCATCACTGTCAACCTCCTACAATAATATAACAACAATTATCACTATCAACTACCTACTATAACATAACAACTATTATCACCATCAACAATAATAAAACATTATCACTATCAATCTCCTACAATGAAATGAAATTATTGAAACATATCTGTTTAAAGATCCATTATAGAGCTGGTAGTTCTCACTCTAATAGTTACAAGCTAGATATTGTAAACGGAATTTGCTGAAAAATTCAGTTAAATTGATCAACCCTGAACCAAGAATTTAGTGATTGAATGTTGGGAGTAGCCTATAGGTAGATCATCATTACTTAAGTTGGTACGATAAAAAACATAGTCTAGATTATCCATTTCTTGATTTAATTATGAATGAGCGTTGAGCAGCAGATCCAATCCTAATCCAGTAAATATTGAAGGCTAGTGATGACATCAAGAGTTGATCATGGTCTGGATAATTCAATTAATGTCTAATTAAAAATTTAGATAACATTTCAGGCCTAAAGAAAGACCTGCAATAGGCAGATTTAGCTCTTGCATAATGTATGTTTAAATTAAAATTTACCTCGCCATCGGCACATTCCCCATCAAGTTTAACATTTTCCATGTTGTTTTTAGGAGGTGTGGAGTTGGGTGCTGGTGTTTTTTTAATTGTTCGTCTACCTTCTATTTCAATACTAGGATATTCTTTATGATAATCTTTACTGATTCTATCAGGTCTTGGTGTGGGTTCTACAGCCTACAAATAAAATACATCATTTAATATGGACAATATGCAATAGATACTTCTCAAGTTTGCTACATTCAATTTCTGTTGAAACTAACAATTGCAAATGAATAAATAAAAAGAAAATCAATATTTGTCCTTTGGTGAAATAAAAGTTGAATGAGTGAGATACTATCCAATTGTAATTGAAATTCCAATGATTGATGTCAGTGGGAATTCCCCTTCAGGGCTCAAATGTAGAGGGTTTATCATTTTATTAGGAGGAGGGGATAATATTTGATACAGTGGACTACAGCTATAATAATGTCATACAGCATCACTGTAAGGTTGGTATTAATTGTTGACTTTTATTAGTGAAAATATTTGCCACAAAAAAGATCAAAGTTGTCATTTTATATACATTATAATGTGTATTAGTTAGAATTGTTAGTAATCAGGCTGTAGTCATTAAGCAGGTGTTTTGTCACTGTGACTGGTGAATAATACACACCACTATTGTCCAGGTTTGTGTATTGAATAATGATGGGTGTTATAAATAGTCATCCTTTTACACCAGTAGAAACATCTTTTACAGTTAATTACCTATCTAATAATTAATGACATCTGTATAATTTCAAACCACTGTATGATTTAATGACAAATATTTTCATTACTAAAAGGCCAAGGTTCACAAGTCAGCGGTATCAGTTTAAAGTATGCTTACAGTCCTTTAAATGTGAGATAAAAGTATGATATAACTAAATATATACAGAGAAAGAAAGCTAGTCTATCTTTTATTCTACACAACCCATGAAAAAAAGTAAAACTAGAAGCTTGGATAAAAGAGAAAATAGAATTGAATCAGATTTAAGTCATGCATATACAGTAATAGTAACATTTAATATTCCTATGAGACAGTCATACAAGATGGAAGAAGTAAAATGAAAGTAGGACAGTTTTCATGAAATAAAGCAGATTCAAAGGAGTCTTATCATTACTAATCTATTATATTTATACCTGCGGTTCTGGAGGATCCTGTTAACAAAATATTAGATAAAATTATAACAGAATTTATGCAAGGATAGATTAATGATTCTAGAATAAATGTACCAGTATATATATCTAGACTCCAAAGGTAGAGAGAGAATTAAAATAGTCCTTCACGTTTGCCTCCTCTCGAAGCCAGTCATAAAGACTCCTGCAAATTAGCTAAATGGCTCTCCTAAATATTGAGATTAATAAACTACTTCCAGTTTTTGTTTATTTTTAAACTGCATACATTCAAGGTATCAGGAGTTTTTTATGGCTCCTGCACAATTTTATAAACGTGAAGGACTGTTAAAAGGTTTAAAAATAATCAAGTTTTTTCATTAGTCCCTGTCGGCATATGCAGGCAAAACAGCATCCATGATGTGCATTGAAAAACCAAATTTCATCTTTTGCGCTAGAATTGATCTTGACTTAAAATGAGAACTTGCAGACATTGGAAACTGCCTTAATATATTTTACTATTGAGTGATGCAAGTATTTGTGAATATGGTCCATGATGTTTATCTTCAGATTATCAAATATTAAATTATTAATATAACATTTCATCCATTACACATCCACATTCCAAAACATGAAAAACAGAAACTAAGATCGCATCCCGAGCAATGCAAGTTTCTTACACTTATTTCAGTTGAACATGCGTCCACACATTTCGAAAACAGAAGTTAATATAATAGTAAAGACTGAGAATTTAACGTAAACATACTATCATGTATAATTAGATATTGTAATTATCGAATGTCAACTCAAGAGTTTTAGTGAAGTCCCGGTGTAATTTATATCAATTCAAATTACCTTACTGCTGCCAGTGTTAGCCCATTGTTCAGAATGAGGTCTATCAGGATGTACTGGCATCGGTTCTATACCATTCTGTTTATCATTAGTCCAGGCCTCAGGACAGGCAGTAATTTCTTTATTTTGATTCTAAAATAAAAAAATAATATCAAGAGGTGTGTATTAATTTGTTTTATAAAATAAAATAAATTGGGGTTTAACATTCTACTGTCTGCATCGACTGGGCTAATGAAGATGTGTATGCGACATATGGTGGGCTACAAGGGAAATTTAGCCAAGAAGAACGAAGGTGTTCTTTTACATGCATGCTAACAATCTGTTTCACAGAGAATTACTTACAAACTATCTCTGTCACAGATGACTGTCTACAACATGTGCATTGACTTCACGTGGCGTCAGTCATTGGCTCAACGGCTCATGCATTGATGCATGGCGGGCAAAATGATGCATTTTACTCATTTTAATACCCATTTAAACTAAATAGGAAATATTTTTAACTACAAATGCTTCAAACACCTTTATTTATTTTTCTTATACTTCAAAAAAAATGTTTGAGAATTTAATTTGTCGGAGTAAAAAAGTCAGTATGCCAAACTCATTAAGTCTCGTCAATGTCATGCTTATCAGTGATTGTAGCGGCCACGGGAATATTCACTGCGGGATCAGTTTGGCATGCTAATTGCTAATGTGTACACAGAACCTCCTTTTTTGGTAACATCCAATTTTCATAAAATTCCTGGTGAAAAATGCGACTTGGAATGTGTCCTATAAGGTGAACAATGAACAGAATTAATTCCACTTCATGATCCATTATTTTATATTTGTTTAGCTTTGAATCTAAAGTACGAACATTAATAATTTCTAGATTTTCAAATCATCACATTATTGCAGGTATATCTAATACAGAAAAATAAGTTTATAATCTAGCCACAACAATTACCTTTTTGTTCTCTTCTTCTAATGCTTTTTTCCGAGCCTTGGCTAATATTTTAGATGCACCAGGAGCATGTGTTTTCATTTGTGACTGTTTCTCTTTTTCTAATATCAAAGAGGCTGTTAGAGGTTGAGTAAAAGGACTAGGCAATGTTGCATCTTCATCACAAACTGTTTAAAAACAAAAAGACAATAGAGAATGCCATACAGGCAAAATATTCTGGCCCAGAGTTCACAAATCATTCACAGATGTAAGTTAAGAACTTACTCAAAATTGTTCACCCTATTTTAACTAATATATAGCCCTTTATAAACATTTTGTTGTTCTAATGTATCAAATACATCAATAAGAAACTATGAACAAAGTTTTATGTTTTTGGATGTGACACCCTGGATCAAGTTGTACTTATACCACAAATTTCAGCCTCGTGGCAGTCCAATGTGGAAGCCAACACTGACCAACCATTAACAAAACTCAATTTTTAATCGGAAACAATCACTAGTTTTATTCTAAAAGCACAACGTTTCGACAAGTATCCCCAAGCACTGACAGATCGACAGGCACAAATATATATGATATATAGATTATATGAAAAATTATGCTTTTAATACCTTTAACACCTTCCGCAACAAAAGGATGATGCAGTAATTGTGGCCAGGCTAATCTTTGTTTAGGGTTTTTATTCAGTAACCCTTGAAGAAAACTTTTAAATGCAGGAGACATGTTTTTTGGCCATTTAACTGGATCTTTGATAATCATATTAACTAGTTGGAATATACTGTTAGTATAGAAGGGTGGAGTACCGGTAAATAACTCATACATTATACAGCCTAATGCCCTGAAAAAACACAGTTTCACAAAATATCTAGAATAAACAAAATAATATTGTTTTAATAAATTTATACATGCACAGGTTATATTTTATGTTGATCGAAAAAAAATGCATCCTTTATTTGATCTAAACTGCCTGACAAAGAACAATGTCTAGTTGGCACACTGAGGTCCCATGTACACATTGGCTTGCCTCTATCCGGGCAAAATGTCCCTCATAGCACACAGTCTAGTCATTGCAGAAAAGTAGGGCGGTAAATACCATTTCTCATTTTGTAAGTTTCATGATATAAAATAGGGTTTTCCATTCATAGTTCATCAGATATGCTGTTTACAGCAACAGATATTCTTTGGATATAATCTGCAGTAAGCAATGCTTATCTTAAAGTGAATTATATCTTTTCTTACCATAAATCAGCAGTATGATCATAAGGTTTTTCTTCTACAAGTTCGGGAGACATATACAATGGCGTTCCCTGTAATTCAAAATTAGTGAGTTTACATTTTCATAGCTTTCTATAACTTTACTAATGTAGGGATTTAAGAATTTTAATCGGACAGTTCAACAAGTTAAGTAGACATATATAATGGCAGAGGCAGATTCAATGGGGGGCAAGGCGCCGACCCCCCCAAATTTTCGACAGTGCCCTTTTTTACTACTGAAGAAGCCCTTTCTCAGACCAAAATATGTCCGTTCAAAACGATTACTTAGATGAAAATATCAACCAAATAGCTCTTGGAATGGCTACAGATGCAAGGAAATGAAGGATAATTTTCTTGGGGTTACCCCGCACCCCCACCGCTCAGCGGAATGCCCCTTCTCCAGGGTCAGTGACCTCATTTTGCGGTGCCCCCCTTTTCAAAATTCCTAGATCCACCCCTAAATGGTGTTCCCTACAATCTAAAAATGAATGAGTTTACATTTCTATATAGCTGCCTTTAACTTTACTAATGGGATGGAAACTTTACTATGTCATGACTTGATAATCAGACATTTAAACAATGAATGAGGAGCCACAGTAGCTAAGTGGATTGCTAGCCTTGAGGTAGCAGATTGATCCCTGTGTTGACTGAGAAAGTGTCAGGAGTTTCCGACATGGTTTCCCCTTGTTAGTAGTGCAAGACTGACAAGGACTGCTATCTAGTCATTTGGATGGTACAAAAGACCTAAGGTCCAGTGTACACATTGACATGCATGTAAAAGATCCCTTGGCAGTTGGAATTCGATATCAGAATAGGCTATAGGCCCTCTGTCCAGACAAAATTTACCTTATAGCATACTGTATGGCGTATGCCCTTCTTCATTACCCCAGTAAGATGAGAAGAGTAGGATGTTAAACCCCATTTCATAAAAACAATGAATCAAACAATGGATTCTTTAATGCCAGAAATGGATAATTCTGAGTGTAAAAAGAATGATATCATCTATCCAAAGATAAAGTGTAGCTTACCTTTATTGAGGTGAGAACTAGAGTATTAAAACTCATGGCCCGGGCAAAACCAAAGTCACACAATTTAACCACACCTCCTTTTCCTAATAAAATATTCTGTGGTTTCATGTCACGATGTAGTATACGATGTGAATGTAGATAAAATAAAGCTGACACAAGTTGGCAGGCAATGGTTTTAACCTAAAAATAATATAAGAAAGGTTATTTAGACCTAGATATTGCCAGTATCAAATTGATTGGACTGACGTGAGGTCCTGTGTACACTTAAAAGAACCCTTAAAATTTGGAATTCAAAATAAAAGTAAGTTGTAAAGCCACTGTATAGGCAAAATTTCCCAGTCAAGTGTTAAATTGTAGGACTCAATTACATTTCATATTAATGGGACTATCCTGATTTGAACAGAGTCTCAGAAATAAAAGTCTGAGTATGTATGATATTCAAACGCCAAAATATAAAGGAATGGTGTATTTAGAATGTCTCAAAGTTTCAGCTCAAAATATTAAGTCGTTTGGATGTGAACGTCTAAACTGTTAATCGGACATGTAACCCTTTTTAAGATTTTGTGTCATTTTTTTTGTTGGGTGATCTGATAATCGATTCTCGTTCCTTTAGATTAGAGGTCTATACAATGAATGACCCATGTGTTGTACTTGATAACAAAACGTAAATTTCACCTACACATTATTTTTATAAAATTAAAGTCTGGTTTTATCCAAACACCGCATAATATAGCTTGGGACACCAGTCTCCATTTCCAGATGAAGACTGACAGGGTTAAGTTGTTTGAAAATATATCACATATATTGAGTTAATTGCTTGGCCCTAAGGTAGAGGATTTTAACACAACATTAAGCAGTTTTATTCACCAAAATATTATCGGGATTGGCCCTTTAAACTAATTCCCACTTTATTTCTGCTAAAAACAAATCTTTAACCATTAAAGTATTCTAACCTGTTCTTCAGGAAGATTTCCATCATCTTCTAGAATTTGAAATAATTCACCCTCAGCATAATCTGTTACCACGACAACCTTCAATAACAATTAATACATAATATATAACAAAGTTGAAGATCTAGAACAATATTAAATAAAACATTATACATGTATATAAACAATCCAAATTGACCCAATGTTATAATTCACTACAACTCTTGATTGCTGAAATAATCTATGATACTTGTTTCATTTTTGGATGGAAATAATAAGTCTATTTTGCATACAACGGGACAAATGCAGCTGATCTATAATTATGGTAAGCAAAAGAATTTCTTATTAAAAGGAATAAACAAACCTCTTTATTAGTCTCAAAACTATCCAACATCTCTATAATATTCTCATGATGTAATCCTCTCATAATCTCAATCTCTCTTCTCAAACTTCGTAGTTCTTTTTCGGATTTCCCGACTTTAGGAATGAATTTCAGCGCAACTATCTAAAATGGAAACATTCGAAATCAATACTCAAACACCATTTATAAAAAGTACAATCTACAATTAATTTTATGTACCATTTTATAACTGTGCCCTATTTTTTTTTTTTTTAAGTTACCTATGTCAATTTATATTTTACGTCAAACATTTGTGACAATTCTATTTTGAACATACATTGGTGATATTTTTAATTTGAACATAAATTTGTGACATTTCCATTTTGAACATTTGTGTTCTTTTCACTTCTTCCTTCAAGCTTTTACCATTTGTTTATTGTAAAGCATCTTTGAATACTCTTTGTGGAAATGACACTATATTATATATAAAACATTCTAATAATAATAAAGATTAATTGAAATCTGACCTGTCCAGTGTATTTTTTTCTTCCACTGTAGACCTTACCAAAGGAACCCTCTCCTATTATCTCTAATACATGGTAGTTGTCCATCTTGATTAAGTATTAAGCCAGTTAATTTCCAATTAACACAAGGGTACAGTGCAGATTTCTGAAACAGAAAAACAAATAATCATAGTGATACAATACTCTTTTCTAGGGAATATTTGAGCTACATGCACATATAATTACTCAACATGTGTGGAGAACCAGTTCATGTAACTCTGAGATATGATTTCAATTATCATTATTAGAGTGTTTGCTAACATACTGTAACTAGCTGTAAATTAACTTTTATTGGAAGGATAGATTTAGTTCCATTCCAAATGCACGCACATCTTAAAACTTACATTCATCATAGCTCAAATAAGCTGATACACAAATTTGCTTTTCTATTAATGTGTAATAGCCTAATATCAGGAATTTGGGTTGTTTTCATGTATATAAAGAATGATGATGAAGGGAAAGTTGTTTGTATCATCTGCTGATTATTTTTAGGCTTTTCATTTATTAATATTATTACGCTGCATGGAATATTTTAGCTAGAGGCGATCATATGGAAGTGATATGATACAGACTCCTTGGGTTAAAATCGTCCCTGAGTTAAGTCTTCCGTCTTACTCAAGCAGCAGTAGTGGCTCATCCTACAGAGTTCCTTTGCGCAAGTTTTTTAGTCAAAAGACTACAAAAAGGTTACTAGCCTATAGTCCCTTAATTTACACATAAATTAACAAAAAACAGTACTGCACATTGCTTAGCATATAATAAATCAATTCCCATGAAATAAAGGTGAGGCCTTACCGCATAATTCTATGTTTTGATGTAACCAACAACTACGCGAAATTTCAACTGGCCAGTGCCATGGCGACTTGCATAATATGTCATTACTAGAAACATCGCTATGCAAATGTAGAACGCATTACCACAAAGAAAAATTGTTCCGTAACTATTTTAGTGGTCCAGTCTTCACTATTTGTGATAGAATTACTTTTTCCAATACAACTTGTAATGATATGCGTTGACAATTGTGCGTTTGAAAGTTACAAGTATAGTAACTAATCGCAAACAAGCCCTGAGTTAATGATATGCCTGCTTTATTATATAGCATTCCAGTGTCACTTATCGACTTCTGCTTTGAATTCATTGTGTCAACTGACATGGTTTCTAATCCCTGATTGTACGTGACAAGGAGTAGGGTCGCCTGTCCAACCTCATGATTTTTCTCAGGGTCCTCCAGTTTCCTCCCACTGCTAAAGTAAAGACCCCTACCCTACGCGCAAGCGAGTTATTGAAATAAAATAAAAACCATATGTTAGTCATGAAATGACCTAGTTTGTGTCGAGTGGACGTTAAACTCTGTTTCTCTCTCTCTCTCTATCTTTGACCTCTAAGACTAAGTTCTTCTGACTTATCCTGTACACACACGTCCTACTCCTAACACTCGAACACTACACTGCTGGACAGATTTCTGTCATTTCACTGAACAAAAGAAGCCAACGTTTTCAAAGTCACTGTAAGTCTGCAATTTCGGAAATGGTCCGGCATTAGGCATATTAATACATGGACACGGATGTCTTTGACACCACCCGCCGTTGCAAATTATTTTACCTGCTGAACTGGATTTCAAGAGTTTATATCTTTGCATTGTTTACATTGACACCAGCTTCGAAGGAGCCGCCATTGCTGAATGAAGTGCGCATGAGCTGGAATGGTACTTTGTAGAGCTATACATTAGTTTCGTATCAAACCTTCTTTCCCTACGGTTTGTCCCAGAGTCTGAAATTCGTGCGCTTGAAGAATGGGAGCAATAGTATCAAGAGTTTACTTTGTCATATTTTCGCCGAAATACCGGCGTGGTGTTGTGTTATAACATGGGTGAGATTTTACATGGCCTCTATCGGCCACCATATAATTTTGGATTCAGACTACTAGCTATCCTGACCGTCTACTAAAATAACGACACTTTTTGACCAGACGTAACAAAAATCGAAACCTTCAACCCATTTCAATATTTTTGTGACATCTTAGAAATTGTAAAAAAAAAAAAGAAAAGAAAAATATGTTAAAGGTCAGGGAATGTCATGGATTTAATATTTGAAGCCATTGGCACTGCATTGGGGGAAATAATAGCCTAGAAACCTTATCTCTCGAACCTGCGGCGCCCAAAGAAATCTAGAATAAGAAAGACAACTTGAGATTGTAGGAAATTTTCCAGGTAAGAATTCACAATGGAGATGGCATTGATAGCCCGCGCCAGGAATGATAATCTCCAAAATTCAAATAAGTCGCACTATAACCCATTTCCGAACTTCTGTTTTGCTCATATTTCTTCAACTTTTTATAATGTTCCTATCAAAATATCACAATGCGTCAATATCTCGCATTTACTCAAAATTGAAATTTTCCATCATTTTCCATTGTTCCTCTCCTCTGGTGCACAATTGTCTGGGGAGGGTGGGGGAGCACTCTGGACCTTTCCCAGAAGGGTGGCGCCGGCGCGTCTACGGTGACATTTGCCGTGGACCGTCAAGTGTAGGTACATTGTCTTCCCACCCCGATTGGGCTAGCTACGGGTCTGATAACGCAAGAGCCAAATTGGGGGGGGGGGGTCTGAAATGTTATCTTAATTATTAATTAGACATTAATTACTTATCAAGACCATAATCAACGTACTTATCAAGACCATAATTTAACGTACGTGTCTAACCTCGTGGGTTTTCTCCGGGTCCTCCGGTTTCCCCCCACTACTAAAGACCCTACGCGCAAGCGAATTATTGAAATAAAATTAAACCATATGTTAGTCCCGAAATGATCTAGTTTGTGTCGAGTGGACGTTAAACCCATTTCTCTCTCGCTTTGGTAGATTTGTGTATTACACGAGTTATGTCCCTTGAATGTGACTTGCTTTACGATCGTATTAAAAATTAAAATTTGGCATAAAGAAACGGTGCATTGTCAAATATCAGAGGTGGGAACAAGTCGTGGAACCTTCAGTCCGCGTCGAATCCCAAGTCGCCGCATTCTCGCGTCCGAGTCCCAAATCGCTGACTTTAATACCGAGGTTTTCACAAAGCCTAAGCCCCGTTCAATTCGCCAGTACAATTCATCAGGAATTCGATTAATGGGCTCGCTCAAGTCGCGAGTCTTCACGACTGCCGAGCCCGAGTAAAATCGAATAAATATTTTACGTTGAGTCGCAAGTCGAGTCATATATGGGACGTAAGTGGGACTCGAGCCCGAGTCGCGGAACTAGAGTTCCCAGACCTGTACCAAATATGGACAATATAAATTATGGTGATGTGAGTTGAGTTGAAATAATGGTGAATTTAGGCGGGAAAGAAATTTCATGTCTCTCAACCATTCGCAAATCAAATGAAATTACCATGGCCATGATGCATGAATAATTTAATTAAAACTATATAATCGTTTAAAGTTTTATTGAATAAGAATATGATTTATTAAACTATTTACACGTTCAACGCAAGAATAACTAAATCTGATATCAATTGTAACTTAATTCCCATTGTGAATATTCAATATAGATTATCCAACCGTTTCAATATATTTGAACAATAGGTGGAAAATAATGACAAATACCCGAATCAATAATCTTTTAGTAGAATTTAGAAGATAGATAGAGTTATGAACATTAATATAATTTGGTACCCGAACATGAGGTAGCCTAATTCCGGTAGCTGCCATATTTATCAATTATTGTTAAAATATAGAAATGGATCATCCCCCTTTAAAAATCAGTTGGATTTGTTTTAGTTACAATCGATTTTACAGATTTAAACCTTTGTGAATAAAGTCAGCCTTCTCCCAATCTGATTACAATATAGATCGATATTTCATTTCGTTTTTTTTATACTTTCGATCGCCAACACTACAGGAAGATCTGGCCAGTTGTAGCGATAGGTCACACGAGAGGCTTTTGACCCTATGACGTTAGACATTTGATTAACCAATCAGCGTTGGTGTTGTTTTTGGATTACCCACAGTTCCGTGCACGACACGCCTAATGCTCGCCGTAACAAACCGTTTCATTGGATTATTCCTCACATCAATAAGAACGCCTATTATATAACTATTCTTCCAAATCTTAATGTAGCAAAAACAAGTAAAACGAAATTTTGAACTATAAAAACGAAACGAAATAGGATCTGTGTTTTAATCAGATTGACCTTCTCCATTTACACCGTGCACAGTTAACCACAGATACCTGAAACAAAGAAAAACATATAAAAACAAACATCCGAAACAAATAAAAGATACCGTTACACAAAATTAAAGCAAAAATACGTCAGTATAGTGGCCAGGATAGCAAACCAAAAATGAAATGAGATGAAATGACATTTAACATCCTACTGTTTTGCTCCGACTGGGATTGTATACGCCATTGTGTGCTATGAGGGAAACTTTGCCCAGACAACGGCGCTACGACCTACTCCTATGTCGAATTTTAACTACCAAGGATCTTTTACGTGCACGTCAATGTGTACACGGGACCCATGTTTTTTGTCCCATCCAAACGCCTAGATATCTGTTATTGTAAGGGCCCTCTGGAAATAATACCAACTTGACTACATCATACCATGGCTTATAATATACACATTCACAATTATTTCTAAACGATCGTGGTTCTGTTTTTGTGGATTTCTCTTTTCTGAATAATTATTTGTCTTTGGAATATTTAAGCCTATTGGTATTATTTTGATCATACACGGAACCCCCTACACAAAACCAGGATCTGCCATCACAGTTACAGACAGACTGTCATTGAATCATATACAATATTGATAAGAAATGGTTACCTAGACTGCCATGGTAATCAACTGAGTCTATTGGTATACATGTAAAAGGTACGTCACAAGGACAACTTGGTACAATACCATCAGGTTTACCATTTGTACCATTAGCGTGATCTCCCGGATAACATTCTATTATAATTATAAGAAATAATATAAGATCAAACACAATAATATGTTGGTCATTATGAGACTAGCCATTTTCAGTAGAGGTTTGATCTCGCTTTAACACGTACATCTTATACCATCACGTAATACCCTGCATATTTTGGCACTAATTTCGGTTGGGTACACGCTCAGCGTTTGAGCCTATCAGATTCATGGATCGTCGTGAATACTGAATACCAAGTCTAGATCTACCTGTGATACTTGAATTGCATGTCAAGGTTTCCGTAGAGGCTGCTATGTCACATCCTCTGATTGGATGCTACTGTTCACGTGTCAGTAGATAACGTAGCTATAAGTTCGGGAATAGTGAATTTATCTAGCAAAGTCCAGATGTTGTAAAACTGACAGTCGTTGCTTCAGGAACATGGAGACTCAGGTTCGGATCTAGGAATTTTGAAAAGGGGGGGGGGGGGCGCCGCAAAATGAGGGCACTGACCACGGACTCGCGGAGACGGGGCACGCCGCTGAGAGGGGGTGGGGGCCCCAAGAAAATTATCCCTCATTTCCTTGCCTCTCTAGCCAATTCAAGAGCTATTTGGCTGATATTTTCGTCTAAACGTTCGGAAATCGTAGAAAAAGAGCCTCAAAATCGAGCAAAAAAGCTAGTTGAAAGGCACTTTCAGTAGTAAAAAAAGGGCACTGTCGAAAATTATGGGGGGGGGGGGGCGCCCCCCATTGAATCCGCCTCTGGAGACAACCATATTTTGATAAATGTTTTATGTGTTCAATGCGAATCGAATTTGCACGGACAGTGGCGTTTTCGTCTATTTTTATTCGAATTACAATAGCAATTTGTACACTGGACCTCGGTTTCTGGTCCAATCCGAAGGGCTGCACACACGGCTGTTGTCATAATCTCAGGCAACACCCCTGACAAACTGGAACCTGGCTTGAAATATCTGCCTGCCCTACTCTGCGATTCGACCGCAACCACAAGGGTTTTCGTGGGAGTAAATATAAGATGTAATCCTCAAAATGACATCAGTCGGTCGGTACAAATGATTTTAAGTATGCAGTGAAATCTTATATGTAAAAAATGTATGTAAATTCTATAAAAATTGATGTGTCAACGTTCAGAAATCTTGTTGAAGTGCTACCTAGAATAGGATTTATTATACGTTTCCTTGTAACCCCATGCTTGTGTAGAGGTATTCTTCACGAAAATATAAACTACATGTAATACATTTTTGGTATCTGGTACGAGAACCTTCAGGGGCTGCTCGGACTACTTACCTGCTTTGGGGGTATTTTTTTGTTACCGGGCAACAGTATGTATATTTTTAGTCGAAATATACAGTTAAATGCAAAATTATCCTTCATTGTTGTAAATTCATTATCACAATCAATTACCCCGGAAATGAACGGAAAGGGCCGAGAAGACTCGATTATGTTTACCTGAATTTGCATGACCAAGTATTTCACAGACTCCTTCAAACACCTCTCTGCCTACTATAGGTCCTTGTTCCACCCATGTCGTACAGCATTCATTATCGGCACAATCACCAGAATCATGACATCTACGTGTTACAGCCCTTTTTTTAGACAGTGTGCACATGCCTATAATATACAAAAAATGCATCTCCAATAAATATATTATAGTCGACTTGTCGCGGTGTCGGCTTAAAATGTCGTGATATCGGGCTGTCGAGTTGCCGCCTAATGAAGGGCGACACCACGACATCACGACATGATACCAATCAGCCACCATAGAAAGGAGATTCAATTTACCACATACAGTTCAACAAAACTTGGATTAAGGTATCCAAAATTGATCTTCTATTTGGATGGATTTTCCTATAATGAGACAATATCTTATGTAGTAAACCTCTTAGCATTCCCAGGCCATTGACGTTCCTTCATAATCCCAGGCCATTCTGGAATATATCTCTGCCGTCAGAGTAATTGTCTGGTAATTGTCTAATCATAAGGTTTAAGATGGCACAATCCTCGCGTACTGAAGATCATAACACAATTCTGGTACTTTCTTTATTGTTTTGGGGTTTGTTAAACTGCCTGAAAGCTTACCTTCCTTGGAATCGGGCCATTGTCGATCACCCTTCACCCCAGAGATCGAGCCCGGATCCTCCTGATTTGGGTCGGATCTAAATATTAAGGCTGCCTGAAGTTTTGCTCAAGGTCACAAGACATAAACTGAATTAGGGCATGTGATTGTTGCCGATAACAGTGGGTTTAGGTCTGTGTCTTGGGGTAGGGATTTTGTTAGGGTTAGCGTTAAACCTGTTTACATCTCCAGACCTTCACGAAATTGGAAGGTGGCTTTAATATTTAGAACTAACCACCGGCCATTGTGCTAGCGCCTTACTCAATAAGTCACCATTGCACCCATATAACGAGCTATCGGTCCGTCTAAAAGTTGTGAGATTAAATAGATATTTACTTTGAAGAGAAGGTGTATTTATAAAACATTTTCCTGGTGGTGCCGCCCCTCTCCGCCCACGTGGTCCATCGTCCTCATAAACTGGCATACAACATTCGTCCATGTTGCATACCCTGCTGTCAAAACACCATTGTCCTGAACCAGCCGGATAGGGCGGTGAAAGATACAAACCACTGCCCTGAAAAGATATATGAGAATAAGTACCTCGAGGTAGCTCTGGATAAACCATTAAGCTAATGGGAAGCTGGCATCACAAAAGGTTTTTACTATAATGTCGCCAAGAGATATGGAATAAAATGGAATAGAGTTTAGCCTCTAGTTTTCAGCATCGACGGGCATAATGAAGGCCGGTGTTTATGCTATACAGTGTGCGAGAGGGAAATTTTGCCCGGACAGCGGCGCTACGACCAACTCTTATTTCCAAGAGAGAGAGAGAGGGAGGTGCAGAGAGAGGGGGGAGGGGGAGCAGAGACTTTAACGTCCACTTGGCACACATTAGGTCATTTCCGGACTAACATATAGTTACCATGCCACTTAACTAAAGAGCAAATTAGCGGATCCCCCACCCCCTACACGGTAGCCAGTTGTAAATCCTGTTTACACAGAGATGATTTACATGTATATACATGCACAATAGCCCAACCGCTGAATTAGGAAGGTCTCTAAATAAGTAGCAGACATTTGATATTATTGATGTATGCGCCAAGGTGTCCCGCTGAATCGGTCGGATTGTTCAAATCCCATTTAAACAATCTGTTTACAAAATGTCATTGAGAATAAGTATATAAAAATATAGTCACACTCTATATCCTGGTAGGGTGATTAAAACCTGTAAACACGGAAACATGACAAAACAAATTAATTTATACTAGAATACATCATATTACTCTACATTATAGTATGCAGAGAGAGAGAGAGAGGGAGAGAGAGAGAGAGAGAAATAAAGTGTACACCTTACCATTACATGCTGTCCATTTTAACTTACGTTCGGCTATATATCAAACATAAGCACACCACAACACTACTTGATGTAAGGTTCGAACATTTTTTGTTGCAAGAGCTAGAGAAAAATGGGAATTTGCAACATGTTTCAATTTAATTTCAGCAATTTGATTGCTCGTAGTGGGAAAAAAAACCCTCGCCACTTAACTCAATGACAGACCCAATGATCTAAAGCACACACGCTAAACTATGCGGCCGCCCAACCCAACACCCCATATTTTGAAGCACTACTAGACTGTAGTGGTTATTTTTGGGAAGAGGTACTATTTGCTACCCTGCAGCCACTGGCTTCTGAAAACTCTGTACAAATTATACTGCACGGTATTGAACACCTGAAGTCACTGTACTAATTGGGAATGGAGACCTGACAAGTACAGTTGTCTAGTCGTTTGGATGGGACGAAAAACCGAGGTCCCATGTACACATTGGTGTACACGTAAAAAAAATCCCTTGATAGTTGGAAATCGATATAAGAGTTGACCGTAGTGCCATTTTCCGGCATTTTCCTCATATATAGCACACTGTATGGCGTATGTCCGTCTCCAATTAGCTCAGTTCGGAGCTGCAGTAGGACGTTAAACCACATGGTGTGCATGTAAAAGATCCCTTGACAGTTGGAATTCGATATAAGAGTAGGCCGTAGTGCGGCTTCCCGGGCAAGATTTCCCCTCATAGTACACTGTATGGCGTATGCCCGTCTTCATTAGCCCAGTTTGGAGCAGACCGATTGGGAGCAGAGCTGTAGGACATTAAACCCCATTTCATTTCATTTCAATGATATACTAATTTGAGGGGCTTACGTGACTTACAAAATTCGTGTTAGTTGTACTTCAGGTACAAAAAGGCCGGGTAGCTTTAAAGAAAAAGCTTTGTTGAAATAAATCAAATCGGAAACGATATCCTTTAAGTAAATATACATGTATAAATACAGGTAGAAATTAATTTAATGACATCATTTATAAATCAGTTCAAACACAAATAATAATAGGTTCACCATGAACGCACCTGGTTGTTCAGGTAGAAAGTTTTCTTTCAATTACCTTAATAATAAGATCAAAGATATCTTTAAGAAAGCTTAAAACCAATAGATAAGAGAATCAGCTTAAATGACAGTAAGGGATAAAATTAGACACAAAACTTTTTATAATTACCGTAACAATGGCTGAACACAAGAGGATAAACACGTAGAGCATTATTTTTAAATGGCTTTTATTCTTTTAATAAATCTTAGCTTGATGTACACGTATAGTATAGTAGATATATTGGATCATTATCGCTAACAAATGTTACGTTCCCACAGATAACGTAAATTATGCTCACTCTTTAAGTACAGGGCACCATCCTACATTGTACTTTGTTGCCACATATAATAAAAGGGTTATCCAAACAACATGAATCGGCTAAAATTATCGAGGTAAATAACAAATTACCATATTTACGATATACAAACACCCTGACCAAGGAAAACGTATATTCGTTCGAAAGAAAACCAAAGAGATTGGAGTGCACATTAAAGCTTCTTTGACAGTTCGAATTCGATGTAAGAGTTGGTCGTAGAGAAGCGGTCCATGCAAAATGTCCCTCATAGCACACTATGTGATGTATGCCCGTCATCATTAGCCCAGTCGGGAGAGAACAGAAGGACGTTAAACCCCATTTCATTTCATTTCATTGCAGAACAGTAGGTCGTTAAACCCCATTTCATTCCTTCATTCAAAAAGAAACACGTCAATTGAAATAAAATTGAAACATTATATTTTAGTGCCCAAATAATTCGTGTCGTGTGGACGTTAAAACCCATTTCTCTCTCTGATATCCAGTTCATCACCATCTAGTAAGTGCCACGCCCCGCATAACTAGAAAAGAAGAAGACAAAGCAGAAAACAAACATACGGACACTAAGTGCATAACAATAATACAACTCCACCCTTTTTATTCACACCCCAGTGCCACGAATTAGGAATGGAGTGAACGGACGTAAGCACACACTTTCCCCAACTCTTCACACAAGTGTCGTATTTTGGGTGTTAACCAAGATTTATTTTTCTCCAAATTAAAGTAACGATGCGTCATTTGTATTTTTCGCTAAAATATCAAATTTCTCAGGGCGCTTCACATACGTCGCAGATTTTGGCTGTCAATTTAAAGTAATGATGCGTTATTTGTATTCGTCGCTAAAGTATCAAATTGTTCCAAGCTAATATTATTTTACATTGATTAAAGATGAATTAGGTTTAAAAGCTAAATCGTCCCATAGCAGGTCTGTCTTTTGGCTTCAATTTCTATATAAATTATTATTAATTAGACATTTATTAACATGGCAAGCCCATAATCGACCCTCTAAATCGTGATTTTGAACGGACTGAAACACGATAGCCATTTCATAATTTAATTAAAAAATGGATAATCGAGACTTGGTTTATTATTGAAACAATCGCACCTGGCAATAGAGACTATTTCCCGAAACCTTCAGCCAGGAAAAAGTAGTAATTTGTCTGAAATGTTGAATATTTTCATTTTCCGTGATCTAATTTTTAACTATTATAGCAAGCACGGCCACCCTTTTATCTAAATCTCACATGCATATTCAAGATAACTAAGCAAAATAACTATGTTAAATAATCTCCCGTCTTGGATCGATACTTCTGTTATGTTCACTGTTCACAATATTGCAGTCGGTCATGATACTTTAATTGACGCAATGATAATTTAATTCAAAGAAATGCAAATAAGATATCTTTAATCAATTGTTTATATACATTAGATACATCATACACTACTATGCATATATGCAAACAAAAAGTCTATATCCCTGACACCTCAATTCGACCCATCTATTATGTTAATATTTTGGTTTGTTGACGTTTGACGATTCAGTGTTATCTAGT
Organism: Patella depressa; assembly: GCA_948474765.1. NCBI lineage: Eukaryota > Metazoa > Mollusca > Gastropoda > Patellidae > Patella > Patella depressa. Next base: position 16,966,302 of record OX419720.1, read on the forward strand.
TTTAAGTAAAGCCCTGCTGACAGTAAGCACGTCCCCTTTTACTTTAATCCATCAGCGAGTTGTATCTAAACTATCTTATAGTACAAGTATTAGGTGTAAGCGTGTAGGATCAATTGAATACTACTATATATACGTTTACTTAACATATAAACGTGTTCTCAGCATCTTTTTATAAGTAATTTCTACCCCGTATGTTACTTTTAATGTATCTTTTATAAAAAACACACGCGTCCTTTTATTTCCTTTCATGTTTTTATATCTGACACAGCTATTATTTATTTCATTTCATTTCATTTTTTTAATGTGCCATTCGCTTAATTACTTTTGGCTACCGACTCGAGTAAAAAACAGTGTTGGTGATCTTTCAAGACACATTTCACTTGTGTCGTTTGATGTAACCGATTGGCTACCGATATTCCCCGGATATTCTACGTCTTAGGAAGAAGGTAAGTCGGTATTATTATTCCATTATATCAGCTTAAAGTAGATTGTTTCAATGGCATTTAGTAATATACACGTCCAATTACAGCATATTACCGAGCAACGTTCCGATAAGGCGTCCATAGAATAATGTCCTGTTTTTACTGTGCAAAGTTTCGACAAGGCGTCCATAGAAACATGACCTGTGTATTTCCAGTTTAAAGTATGGTTGGTGCTACCTGGGTTATCACTGTCTCTATATACAATTTAAAGATTTACTTTACATGATTTAGAAATGCATATAGGTATGTTTATATATAAAAAAATCATCTTATAATTCGGATATTGGGCCTGTAGTAAGTGATATCAGCTTAAAGTATGGATAATGCTACCCGGGGTATTTCTCTCTAGACAATTTTAAAATTTATATATGAAAGTGCAACTTTAAATTCGGTTATTGGATCTAAAGTAAGTTAAAAAAAAAATTAAAGTATATTATGCATAGCACACCTACTCACTGTTACCAGGGACATCTTAACAACATGATAGGCCCCCAGGTGAATGATCGATAAAATTAAACAGATATTTTTACCCTGACATGACGATAGACAATTACGTGAGTATGTACAGTAGGCGACATGACATTGAATAGACCATTATAGTCAGGAAGATTATACTATAAAGTTATAAAAATAATACAATAAAAATAGATCAAAACACAAAAATATCACATTGAGACTGATTATTAGGAATTTAAATACCGATTAACTAAATACATATTTTGCTGATAACGTTTTGGGCATAGTATACCGTCAAAGATCGTGAACGTTACAGTAAAAGACTGAAGAGACCTTCCGAGATATTTATTGTATTGGTACTTTTTAAAAAAATCAAGTGTTTAAACATTAAAAAAATAACCCGACACGAGCACTGAACACTCAAACAGTGACAGAGTGAGTGACACGTCCCTTGGCGACAACATAATAAAACGAAGTACCGAATGCCAAGATGAAAATATAAATCTGTCAGATAATCCCAGTATGAAGTGATATCAGATTAAGTACTTATCCTAACAGCCTTGACACCTGTCATGACACGCTAACATACTGAAGACTTTTATTAAACACTTATTAGTATATTATTGGAGTATCCGGCCAACTTATTTTCCTTCATTTAATCAGAGAGTCTACCGGACTTTCAAGTCTCTCAGTATTCTGACAATGGTTATCTGTAAGATTTACACGGGCGAATTGCCCATTACGTCAGTGGTACAGACAGACTCTCAGTTAGAGTCATCATCACACTTCTTTCTTACGGGCATCCGGTATTTTCGAGTAAAAGTGAGTGTTTCTATTTCCAATCTATACCAAATATGTTATACTTTTATTGGAAATAACTATCCAATAACTACTTTTATGGGAGTGTATCTTTAAGTTATTTAATAAACCCTATACGCCCCCCTCAATAAACCCCTGAAATCAGACGACGGAAATTATCCGAATATATTAATGCAGCTTATTTCAGGGGCGGATCCAGGAATTTTTGCAGGAGGGGGTTTGCCAGGTTTCTGTTACGGAAATCTGCCATCATCGTCTCTAAATTACATAGGCATACATACAAATTGAGCTTTTTAAACAGAGAAATCATTTTTATACTGATGTAGGATCACTTTGTGATGTAATTTCATTGATGCAAGGCATTATTTTTTTTTATGTAGCTGAGCAGGGGGGGGGGGGGGGTTGGACCCCCCCCCCCTGGATCCGCGCCTGAATTTGCAAATGATTCTTTCAGATAGCAAATTCTTCACTTCACTTAATTTATAAGCATTCAAAATTAATACTCCCTCCCTGTAGAATGCAATAGAAAAATTCACAAATTATAAAGGATAGCGAATTTAACAAACGTATTGGGGCATACATAATACGCTGTCAATGAGAATTATACGTGCCCGCTTTTACAGCTTTTAATGGTTGGTGGAAGTTTAATCCCTAATCATGTTTATCACATTTATTCGAGACCTTTGAATATTTAGGTTTTAAACACATAGATGGAATTTTAGTAGGTTATGATTAAAAGTTAAATAAAATGGGGATTAACGCCTAACTTTTCAACACCAAACGGGACAACTCAAGGCGACCTCGATCGCTTGTTCATAATATCCCCGTCAAACCAGGGTGCACGGCGCGGGCCCATAGCTAAGCCCCCCCCCCAATCGAATTACCCCCCCCTCCCCAAATATTTCGCTAACAATAATGATTTCTTAGGAGTGTTCTTAGTCGGCCACATCCTCAGCCCCTCCGTAGCCCCCCCCACCCCCCAAAAAATAAAAAAAATTATGAGCTGGCTACGGGCCCGGCTGCTGCTACGGCGACGGAAAATGGTCTCAGAGCGCGCAAAGATCGCCATATGCGTGGTACAAGCGTGGTGGTGCAAACGCAAGATGTCGTGCTGTGGTTTCCATGGTCGCCAATGATCGCCGAGTCACGGCTATTGTTTTGAGTATTTTCAAAGCAAAGTAAAGGTTCTGCGATCTTGCCTGGAAAGCTGCCAGAACGTGACTTTTTTTCAAGTTTTAATTTCTTTGGGCAGTTTCTTGTGTTGTGTTCACGTTTGCATTTTCTGGTCGTGTACGGTTATTACGGAGATTGCAGTGACCACCGCTGTAATATTGCAAGGACAATGCGATTGTTACTCTGCTTTTTATCTGATGTTATGGAAGTCCAGGGGAACCACGATAGTGCAGTGATCAAGTACGGCGGCGGGTCACTAACCCGGACAACGAGAAGTACCCTCGTACATGTGTGATTTCAAGCTCAGTTTCTCCTTGTCACTGGTTCAAGACGGATCACCCGGAAATAAATATAGTGTCTACTCATTCGAATGGCACGAAAACACGATGTTCCGTATATACCTAAGTGTTAGAATTCGATAAAACTGGTGGAAACGACGCCGTTTGGGCAAATCTCACTCATTACACAATGCATGGTGAATGCCTGTCTTCGTTAAGTCGTTTGGTGGATAAAAATAAAACTTGAAACTAATCTATTTCGCTCTCTAGTCCCCTAAATTATGTTTCTTCTGATCCTCGTAAAATAACTGTAATGAAAAAAAAAAAAAAAAAAAAAAACGGGTCCGAAATTGCAAATATTTCAGGTTAGTTCGCCTCCTGGACCTATTGAGCTTACAGCGCTTTCGAAACCCCAACTGGTTCACTTGCAATCTTCCTACCTACGTTCGTTTGTATCGCCCCACCCCACCCTCTTTACAACTGTTTAATTCCAAACTGAGCAGCAGTAATGATTCGCTTGACCACCAATTAGAAGGCTATCACATTACAGCTATGAAGCAGTTTAGTTTAATGAAGTGTTGACGACAACCTTTTGACCGGCTATGTTGCTGACCATGCATGCCGATTATTACTTCTTGACCCCTTTCCCACCATCAACTTAAATGAAATCTATTATTGAAAATGACAGAGAGAAATTAGATCATTTTGGTTTGGGAATAAGATAAAAAAAACTAACATAGTTCAATTTAATTTCAATAATTCGCTTGCGCTAGGTGTCTTTTACCAGTGAGAGGAAATCGGGGGGGGGGGAGCAAAAAAACCCACGATCGGGGATATAATTAATTCATAAATCATATTTCGTTTCATTTTTTTACACTTCAAAATTTCGTTATACGTGTTTTCACAACACTAGTATCTGGAAGTTCTAGTTGATGAGAGGAATTAGCCAAAGAAAACAATCTTTTACGGCAACTTCTTGGCGTGCTCTGCACAGAACTGCGAGTAAACCCATAGAAATGTCAACACTGATTAGTTAATCCATTTCTGACGTCATAGGCCAAAAGCCGCGCGCACGACCCCTGACGCGACCTCCCAATACACTTGGCGAGATCTTCGTGTAGTGTAGGTTGTCAGAAGTATAAAAAACGAAACGAAATATAGCTCTGTATTTTAATCAGACTGACAAATGAAAATATTGAATATGCAAAATGTAAATGAAAATACCCAGAAAATGTAAATAATAATTATATTATAAATATTTATAATGTAATGATTAAGAATCGCTGAGGTGTGATACTTTTAAAAGTATTTAATACAATCATTTTACTCAAATAATATTACAATATTGTTTTGTAACCATATTAATAGAGACCTTTAGCAAGGATTTCACAGATCTCAGTGACAGGAGCGATAGCTCAAAATAATCCGATAAGTGAATCCATGGACCTTATAAAGTATTATAAGATCCGTGGCGAATCTATAAGTTTCCCAGCAGATGTGAAAATAATATTTGAAACAGTGTCCACTATAAATAAACAAGTTTTCGGTGGCAAGGGCAATACGCCCGAACAGCCGACAGTTATTAATGGTGGTCTACTCCCATTTCGTATTCTGAGTACACGCATTGTAAACACCATTCTGCACACAGATAAATATCTAGTTCGAGAATAGATCTCTGCCCTGAGTGGCCGCCATATCTAAAAAATTGTATTTTATTTTGTAATCCAATCTACTCTGTTTCACATGCCATACACTCAAAGGATAACTGAATCTTTTCTATTTTAGTAAATGCAAAGGAAATAACTACCTTTTACGATTCGCGAAGTATATTTAGCGTTTTCGAAGAAAACCGTCGATTTAGGAATTAAAATGTCGGTCAACTAGCTTACTGTCTGCTCTCACGCGGAGCTAGTTAGTTGTAAGTTTAGTATGTGTAAACACCCGTTAAAGATAAGTGTCATACTTAAGGATATGTATTTTAGCAGCATTAACTTACTTCATTATAACTTGCACTGCAAAGGGCCATTTTTTCATTCCTAGATGACATGTGGATATTATACACATGATATAAAAACTATAAAATATAATTTTTTGGATTAATCCATTTTTTCGTTTAAAAGTACATGCGGTCAAGCGTGAAGAGGCCCAGCCGACACTATCAAAGCTCACTTTTGTTTGCGCACATTCTTCTAAATCGTTATTTCCTATCCCTGTAAGAAGGGAAGGAGTTGTGCACTCGGTGATATAAGTAGGGTTTGAACGGTTCTTCTTAAAACAAAAACCCCAATAACAACTACAGTCGGGGGATAAGACAATTCTAATTCAGTTTGTGTTTAAATTTCAGGATATTGTCACAAGTTGAAGGATATTGACAATGACAGTAAGTAATAAAATTTATTCAGTATCGTTATTGTGACAACCTGAATATGTGTCTCTATTTGTGATATGGGATTGGCCTGTTTATAAAACGAATATATTATCAACAATATCATTCGCTTGCATGGCAATATTGCAATAACGCTTTAAACAAATATAGATATGATTTATTCAAAACATCACTTTTCAACAACTTTTATGACATTTAACATAATCTTTATAACAACAGTATCGTAAGAAGAACGAACATATTATGTGTTGCGGAGACATTTTACCGTCAAACTTCTTTGGATTAGGGTCAAAATAAAGTGGGGTTTAACGTTCGTCACACTGATCCACAGTGAATATTCGCTTGGCTGCTATAGTCACTGATCACGATAACATCGACACGACTTAACGAGTCAGAAATATTAACTTTTTTCTCCGACAAATTAAATTCTGATACATTTTTTTTGACGCTTTATCTAAATAATTATTTATTAAATCAACTTACATGTAAACATTTTATGTTTATTTCCCCTTCAACTCTCCTTTTGATCGAAAAAACTATAATATATACATCTTGGAAAATCATAATACGACCCTCTCTATTTGCATAAATATAAACTGGTTTACAAGGGTTTAGGGGAAGAAAAGGCCGGGTGATTTGCAATTTCAGCGTCCAAGGAGGCTAGACCCTCTTTGAATATTTCTGGTATGCACTTAGATAACTCCCATCCCCCACCAAGAAGTGTCGCCCACGGGCTGCTCCAAACGTAAGTCATAAACGTTAAGTCCAGGGGCGGATCCAGGATTTATTGCAGGAGGGGGGTTGCCAGGTTTCTGTCAAGGAAATCTGTCATCATCGTCTCTAAATTACATAGGCATACATACAAATTGAGCTTTTTAAAGAGCGAAATCATTTTATAATGATGTAGAATAACATTGTGATTTAATTTCATTGATGAAAGGCATTCATTTTTTATATGTAGCTGAGCAGGGTGGGGTTTGGACCCCCCAACTCCCCCTCTGGATCCGTCCCTGAAGTCATGCCAAAATAATTTTCAAATTTGCTCCTTTGTATTCAGTTTTTTTGAGATGGTTGGAATATGTGCCTTAAATGTATTTAATATACCTCGATTCCATTGAATACCTAAACTTTTGTTGATCGATTTAGACTACTTTTTTTACACATTTCACCAATGGGGTGGTTACTCGTATAGCTGAATTTTACTACAGTATGCTTAGTTTCGTACTTCTGTGGCATATAGCAGATCAAACTGATCCCGCAGTGAATATTCGCTTGGCCGCTACAATCACTGATAAGCATGACATCGACGAGGCTTAATGAGTACGGCATATTAACTTTTTTACTCCGACAAATTAAATTCTCAAACATTTTTTTGAGGTAAAAGAAAAATAAATAAAGACGTTTGAAGTATTTGTAGTTAAAAAATATTTCCTATTTAGTGTAAATGGGTATTAAAATGAGTAAAATGCATCATTTTGCCCACAGCAGTTAGGTGTTAAGTAAACATTGCACGAGCCGTTGAGCCAATGACTACGAGGCGTGCAGTCAACGCACGTGTTTTGGACAGGCATCCGTTACAGAGATAATTCGTAAGTAATTCTCTGTGAAACAGATTGATAGCAGATCATGACTCATGCTGGCATTACACAATGATTTCTCTGGGTTGTATTCCTGATTGTTTTCATATTTGACTGAAGTTTGTGACAATACAGATCCGGGACTGTACAGCGTAGTGGATGCTTACGGCTAGCGCCCGAATCCTCCAATCCATTCACTGGATTGTTTGTTTATTTGTGCTTTCTGAGTAGCCTATGATGTCTTGTCCGTGTATTTGTTTTTCTGTAAATTATATGTGTGCACCCCCAACGCACTTACTATAAAGTACATTTAATAACTGGCTATTGTTTTATAATCGCCAGCCAGCGCATGTAACACCATTAGAATCATTTCGAACTCGGACCCCCCCTACCGGCGGAGAAAATACAGCCGGTTATCATCACATTTCGAGCGATAGGCTTTGGTCCTGAGCGATAGGTTAGGTCAATTTTACAATAACCCGCAACTAAATTTGAGGCGGAAAGTATTTATCTGCTAATTTTAGCACAAATTTGAAATTTCCTGATTTCTAATTGCCTGAAGTTCATAACATCGCGGTCAACGACCGACCGCGTCTAGCCTCGTTTTTTTTTATTTAATCCTCTAAACTACCATGGAAAGGGCACTTTTCGGTCCTGTTTTTGTTAAATAAGGAAAACGATTTCTGTCCTTTTGGTGCGTTGTGGCTTCAAATTATCAGTTCGTGAAAGCAGAATCTAGTGTATGTACTTTTCGTTCAAAGCTATAGTCATATCCATGCTTCATGAGCCAAGATACAATTATTTCACCGGGAAGTATTTAATATCCTCTGGAGGTGTTACCACATCCACACCCAAGTATGTTGGGTTTATATCACCATTTATTGACTGGATCTGCTTCTGCAGCCAGCATAATATAGGTAATTATCTTTATTTGAAAGACGATTCATCAAATACAATTTACCCATTATTCACCCGAATGAAAGAAATCTTTTATTATTATTATTTATCACATACAGCAAAATGGCCAACTAATTCCCCACCCATCTCGCCCTTTTCTCCATGAAAATAAAACGTATTAAAATAGTAGAAGATTAAATGGAAGATTTTGTTATTAGAAAAAAATGTATTTGCGGTCTAAATCCATAAATAAACGGCAAAATGAGATTACTTCACCTTGTGTTTGACCAAAAATCAAGCTGAAGTCGCTCCATGGTCTTGGAATTTTTAGTTAAAATGGCGCCAGTGAAATTGCTCAAACCATTCAAACAGAACTGTCAATCACAGGCATTGGCATAATTCATAACCAAAATTTTACGATTTAGTATATACAGAGCGCTATTTCGACATTTCGTATTTGGTTCTTTTACGCCAGGTGAAATATCTAACACTATGTTCCATATTAACTGTTATATGCACTAATTGTTATCAACAGGAAAAAAATATAGGTCTGGAAGAAAAGAAGCATGATAAGAATAAGAGAGTACTATATTCTGTTAAAGACATACCACCATGGCATCTAACTTTAATTCTAGGCTTTCAGGTAAGCTTGGTTTATAATGATCTCATTCAGGCGAAGATTTTATTCGCCATAACGATCTATTCTGTGATCCATTTGTGGGCTAGTTACTCTTGAGAATGTCAATATTATTGACAACACCGTATATTAAGTGATTAATAATGCTAAAAGAAACACTGTCAAATCCCTTGTAACGCTCCGCTCGACAAAGTCATTTACACTTAGGACATACATTTAGGCCATCTACATTAGGTTTCAGATAAATTAAGTGGTCTCTTATAGTATCTTTTGGATTTGATAGGTCGTAAGAAATATGTAATTATCTTACAATCCAGTTTATAAACACCAACACATTGGGTCATTGGCTTCTCCCATCTTCATTATAACTAGCTATTGTCGCCAGACCTTGCATAACGTTGTCTTCTTATGACACCAATGCTCTGAAAAAGGCCCGTTACGAAGTAAAACCGTTATCGCATTCACAAGGTTTTCGGAAAAAGGGGCATAACTCTTGAATGGAATATCCACTCATCATCTCAATGCTTCACACACACAAATCTGTATCGTAAAATGTAACCGTATGAAAATCACATATCGCCCTTTTTATTAGAATAAAATGTGGTTCCATAAATGTTCATCTTCAATCAAATACACTTTGATAAGGAATAGTAAATCATCAATCCAATTTTATTTCAGTCTTTTCTGACATGCCTCGGTGGAACGTTCTCTTATCCACTAATCATACAGTCTTCGTTGTGTTTGTCAACTGACGATGTTGGCTTAGCTCAGATAATTGGTACAACAATATTTGTTTCTGGTTTATCAACGTTGATACAAACTATTTTTGGTATAAGGTATCTTTATCGATAGTTAGAATATGACTCTCAGTATATCCAATAATCAAAGATACATTTCCGCGTACAAACTTGGCGATTTGATGATATATTTGGACTAAAAACATATTCAAACTAATAAATTTATCATAATTTTGCGTCACATCCTTCTCAAAACACTATAATTGCTAATTGCCAAGGAATACCACTGCTATAATAAATCGATCAAAAGAGGTCATGTTTGGGTCAGGTGACTTACATATCCCAGGAGACAATGCGGAAGTAATTAAAAACAACTGATTGCCCCCCCCCCCAACCCCCCCCCCCAACAACCTTGGGTAGTATGGACTATGTAGGCGCAAATGACTACCGCTCAGCTTATTTCACAATTGATTACAATAAACAATTTTAAAAATGGGGTATGAATCAGTTTATGTACAATATATACTTTTATAGTCACTTCCCTCTATTTTATGGTCCAAAGAATAGAGCTAGTCGCCCTTTAAGAAGAAACTTGAGTTTCAGTGTTGGACAATAACCGATTTTTATCGATATTTGTATATGGAAATGAAGTTTAATATTGCCCTACTATTTTTCTAGGTTACCTATTGTACAGAGCTGTAGTTTTGCTTTTGTCACACCAGTTATATCTCTTCTAGCTTTAAGCCGGTGGTCAGATTGTCCCTTTAACGATAAATCATGTAAGTATTTTCAAATGGTAACATACACAATTGATATACTAAAATATGCTTATAATTTTCAAAATACACCCAGATAACAATAGTAACATTTTAAAGGGGACAATCTCTTAATCCTCCCCTCTCTCTCCACAAATACAGTAAGTTTAACAAGCAAGATACATGAGTTTTACTGGTCGAAATTGGTCATAGTGAATGATATTCTATCACTATAGGCTCTCATATTAGGCACCTTGCACCACTAATAAATCTTATGTTTTGATACATTTGAAAAGTATATAACAAATTTTGTGCATGAATAAGAATGGGGCAAAGGGCTAAATTTAGTTTGGCTTGCAGCACTGTTATTGTGCAGTGGTTTGAAACCCTATTCTAATGTTTCAGTAAATCAGACTCTATTACCCGAAATTGGTGGCGCTGTTCATCGAGAACTATGGCAATCCAGGGTCAGAGAAGTAAGTTTGGGTTGATTTATATCATTACTATACTAAAAATGATTACATAATTAATTTGAGATATGCTGCTTTTAAAAAGTATAATTAGTCTATTACCCCAGTATCCCTATATTTTTCCTGTGTGTCGTCTCGTCTGTCTGTCGGTTACGATTTTTTGATAATTTAATGAAATGGTGTGGTAAAATGCATTCTTCTATTCACCGATTTGTAGTCTGATAGCTTTTTAGCCTGCGGGGAAGTTTGAATGACGATCTTGAACAGATTGGCTTTGCCTATGCCCTATATATCTTGTTTCTAAAAGATAAAAGAAAAACAAGGTACATTAAAGTTTGAAAATATATAGGTGCGTTAGTTACGCCAAACGGCGTAACGTATATATAACGGTAATACATTACACATGCCAATCTATCTTATTGATTCTTTCCATACGGGTACTCAATGGTTACAAAATCCATTTTATGGCAAGTTCAAACTAATCTGATTAAAATTAACTCAGATATTTACGTTTTAGTATCGGACTGCCAAAAACGGTTTTCAAATTTTCAATTACAACCTTAATCCGGTTGATTGGTTGGTGACGTCACAGGCACTACACATAGTATACACATCATCTATACAATATATCGCTGCCCGTGCAATATATCACTGTATATACACACACAGCAAGTTGACACGTGTGTATTTGTCGGTCCAATTAACATTTGACTTGCGTAATCATTAACGTGTAATTATTTCCATGTAAGCTACATATCACTATGTAAGTCAAAGCATTTTCAAAAGCCGACATTTCTCGTCTTGAGTTGTAATAGATTATATATTTGTGACTAGAATATTACCGAGTGTATTTCAAGATGCCATATTACCGTTATGTTATTCAGAGTTGTGGAAATTCCAGCAAGGGAAAGGGGAATAATGTACCGGCGTTTCTAAGACGTATATATCAAGGCAGTTAGACTGGAATCCGGGGTGGTCGGTTTATACAATGTATTGGGTACTGCATTTCTTCGAAAACGGCCATCTTATCTCTTGTACGCTTTATTTCAATGCAGCATACAGACTCGTCTTCTGTGGGAATTAACGTACACTTTTCACATTGGCACCTGTATCCGAATACAATATATTATTATTATGCATATATGGCTCTATATTAATCATTTCTCGCGACGTATCTGTGTACGATACACTGCCCGAGCTAAAAGAACTACTGCTACAGGATAACTCGAAATATTCTGCCTCCATTCTCTCGGTGTATGATAAAATGATCAATAACACAAATGTTGATGATCTAAGTTTATATGATTATTATTTGAAACCATTTCGTTTCTTAAAAGCCGACAATTAATTATTTCTATTGGCTTCAAAGATGTCCGTAGCGCCGGCTATGACAATTTTACACCAATATTGTTTCAATCAGCGGCCAATTATTGTTGGCTTACGGTCGGCTTATTCTGATTAAAAAGACTATGGCTACAACAATTGCCGTTATAAAACAAATTCTAAATTACATCACAAATTATTCGGTAGTCAATTGTTGTATTCAATTGGGGGGGATTAAGGAATCAGTCAGGCGTTAATGAATACACACGCCGAGTGTATATAGGTAATTAAGGAATAAACATTCCGAATATGCATTCGGTCACTGTGACGTCACTGGCGTCTAAGGGGATGAAGAGTGTTTTCGATAATTGGCAAAGTCGTTTTTACGGGAAGTCTATTTTTACGACTTTGAGTGAAGATAACTGAATTAATTTTAGTCGGATTGATGTGAATTTGCCGTAAAGTAGATAAAATAACCATTGAGTATACGTATAAAAAATTCCCATGACCATTTTATGTGCACTTTAACATTAATATTATGACCAGTAAAGACATAATAAATTACTGTTACAGTTATGATCACCTTGCACCCTTTTGACAGGTAAATGGGGCTATTATGCTGGCTTCAATATTTCAAGTTGTTATTGGATTTAGCGGAGTGCTGGGCCTAATGATGAATTTCATTGGTCCATTGACTGTTGCTCCTACCATTGCCATGATTGGTCTGTCGATTTTTGAAGTGGCCTATCATAAGAGTGAGAATCAGTGGTGGATTGCTATCATGTAAGTACTATTTGCACAAATTACTGAAGTGCTACAGCTTTTAAAATATGATATACGAAAGTCGGATCATCTAGCGTTCAATTTGTCCTGTTCATTCATCTATGACTATTATCATCATTAGGAGACTTTCATTGATAACTTTGAAGAAGTTGTGCTATGAAATATGGATTTGCATTCATCATTATCTGAGAAAGATACAATAAATGGATCATAATGAAATGGTAACAGGTATCGTGGAAGTATTTAACATTAAATATGATTTATCTTGATTTTACAGGACTGTGGCTTTAATAGTGATATTTTCTCAGTATTTAAGAAACATCTCTATACCATGTGTTGGATACACTAAAGGTTCCGGTTTCAGTAAAACAAAGATACCAATATTCAACTTATTTCCAGTAAGAAATAGATTATTTGTCCATGGTTTTATCGTTTTCGTAAAATATGAGTTCTGTTTTATAAATTTCTAATTCTGTACTAATCGACGTTGACAACTTTGTTATGTAAAAACAGTTCTTATTTTCATACAGGAGCATAATATAAGGGTGCTATCTGACAGTAATACCGGGCATGCTCAGCTTTGACGAGTAAGATCAAATGTCTCAAAATTTCATCTCGCACCACCGAATTTTGCACGAGTCCAGACTCCAATACCAAAAGTTCTGTGATTTCCGGGTTTACATCATCCATCTACTTAGTTGTTACACTATATAGTAGCTCATTAGTTTCCAGTTTTACACTATCCATTTACTTTGTTGTGACACCATACAGTAGCTCTTTTGTTTCCATTTACCATTAGTTTTCCCACCATCCAATTATCCAATTACTGTATCTCATATTTCCCCAACGCCAGTAAATTACTCTTGTATCTAGTAGTTCCGCACAGTCCCAGTTTCCAGCATCTAGCACCCATTTCTCTTGCAGGTAAGCCCCCTTGCATCTAGTTTTCTACCTCCCAGTTCTCTTGCATCTAATATTTCCCTGTTCTCCTGCATTTAGTAGTGTCTTACTATCCAGTTCCGTTGCATTCATCAGTTCACCACCATCCAGTTCTACTGCATCTTGTAGGTCTTAGCCATCAGTTCTCCCGAATCCAATGGTTTCCTACTACACGATTCGCCTGCATCCCGTAGTAGTTCTCATCTGCATCTAGTATTTCACCACCTCCAATGTCTCCTGCAGCGTGAAAGTCTCCATCAATCGGTTTCTATGTATCGAATATTTCCCCACCATCTATTACATTTGAATCTAGTAGTTTTCCAACACCCAGTTTCCCAGAATCTAGTAATTCTAAACCAGCCGGTTCCCCATACACCACCCAATTCGCCTAAATCTTGTAGTTATCCACCATACAGCTCCACTGCATCAATTAGATCCCGACATCCCCTACTTTTCACTCTAGCAGTTATCCACCACCCAGTACTCCTCCTGCTAGTTGTACATTTTCTCGGCTTTAATACTTGTAATGAAGGTGGCAGAGTCAGGACTATCAACTTGTTTTCTCAGTGTCGGTTATCATTTATAATATGTTCATTGTTATATATATTTAGGTATTGTTTGCTATAGTAACGGCATGGGTTATTTGTGTAATATTAACTGTTACTGGTGCTCTCTCTGATGACCCAAAAGGTTGGGGATATGCTGCTAGAACAGATACTAAACTCAAAGTTTTAGACGAAGCTGACTGGTTCAGATTTCCGTATCCAGGTTTGTATTTATGAACATCTTTAAAGAAAGGTAGACGGGGTCTTAAACACATCGTAGTATTAAATCAAAACCCAGGAAGAATGAGCGATCTTGCCGTTGTACGAAAAAGACAGTATGATTATTATTGCTGTCTGGGAAACACGAACGCTGCGATATGAAGCCAATAGAAACCAATGCAACTTAAAATGGCCATAACCTTAGTTAGAACTGATGACCTAAATAATGTTTACAGTCACATCTTGCTCAACAACCACTTCAGTGTTACGGACAACTCGTGTATGAGACCATATTTTAAAACAATGTTAAAAATCTGCATCATGGGATTCATTTATCCAGTCTTTATAGTAGGATTTCAATGTACTTTCATTGTATACGGTTCTCAACTCTATACTAACCTCTATTCAGACACGTTTATTTTTGATTGCATACGATCCTTAAATGTATATAAGTAGCATTTTGCCTGGCATATAAGTGGATGATAATGGTATTTAACTACACATTGGTTTATAACCAAAATTTAAAAGTCTTTAGTTTATATGGCATTGTTAATTTGTCTCTTTTTATCGTGTAGGACAATGGGGTACACCGACTATAAGTCTAGCTGGTGTTTTTGGCATGTTAGCTGGAGTGTTTGCTTCTATGATTGAATCTGTTGGAGATTATTATGCATGTGCACGGTTAGCTGGGGCACCTCCTCCACCAGGAAGTGCCATCAGTCGCGGTAAGTAGAGTATGTGTGTGCTGGGATGAAGGGTCTATTGCTTTAATTATGTTATGATTTCTTTTTAAAAAGAACAATGCCCGGATGTTTACAAACTCTTGCTGTGTATTTAAAAGTTATAAATGAAACACATTAGTGTAAAGGCACTGGTCACCAGTTGAGGGTTTTGAATCCTACGAAGCTACAATAATATTGTGGAAGTTGAATTACATAAAGAATTATCAGTCGGAACAATGATTCATTTACAAAGATATGATGGGTCACTTTTAGCTCGATTGAATTATAGCAAGATAATAAACTACCGTTAATATTTTGTTTTTCCTTTATTAACCAAATGTTAAGTAATCAATAAATCGAAAACTACAAACTTTGCTTAGTTTAGAATTATCCAGAAATAAAAGCGTGTTTCCCGCTGGCTGAACAAAACGCAGATCAATATATACGACAACGATTTGTTTGAAAATACCAAATTAACTTGATTACTGTGATCAGGCTGTAGGATAATTTTCCAGGTATTGGTACGGAAGGGCTGGCTTGCATAATTGGTGGTGCTATCGGTTCACCAGGCGGTACTACCTCTTACAGTGAAAATATCGGAGCCATTGGCATCACAAAAGTAATGTGCTTATAATTCAATCTTTTACTGAATACTCATTAATAACAGGAAGAGAATTGAAAGAGTAAATATTTTTATTGTGCTTTACATGTTTATAAAATTAACTTTTATTTAATGATTATAAATGTAGCACTATCGATCACCGTGATCCTTTACGCCACGTTGTGTTCTTTTAATACCGAAACCGCATTGTGCAAAATACGTGTTAATATAAGTCATACATCATAAGAAATACAACTATGTTATTACATGTTGTAGCAGAAAAGTAGGACTTTGAACCCAATTTCATTTGATTTTACAGATATAAGTTATAGTCTCAGGGAACTGATACAGGAGGTAACCCCAGTTTTGCTGACAGATAATTTCCGAAAAACAGGCTGTTGACGAATCATAAAATATCTAGAATACCGCAGTGCTGTTATTATAATACCAATATTAGCCTGCGACGCATCATTTTATGTTACGCCCACCCCCATTCGCATAAATTGTTTCAGTGACATTTAGTATTTGAACTTAAAACGGGTTAGAATTCTATGGAATACAATTACCGCTTATTACTGGGCCACGTGTTGACTAGGCTTCTCTATTCTTTATCACGAGATGATACATGTTTCAGGTTGGTAGTCGAGTTGTTATTCAAGTTGGAGCTGTTATAATGATAATTCTTGGTTGTTTTACTAAATTTGGTGCCCTGTTTGTTACATTACCAGATCCTATTGTAGGTGGTATGTTTATTGTAATGTTTGGTAAGTATATATTTAATAAATATAATCGTACCTACACACACCTACTTTGGTCATTTTAAGACCATCTTATTACAATTTTTAGCATGACAGGTGAAATTCAGGGCTAGATCCCCAAATTCAGAGTGTTTTATATAATTTTAAAAACTCGGTAGTTTTGTTCATTGCAATAAGGAAGACGACGAATTTGATATAAAGATCGACAGAGATCTTGGTATTGGTTGACAAAAATCATATAACTAGCACGGACGACTTTCCTGTTAGTGGATGTCAAGTACTGACTGACAAGCCCGCGGATACTTTTTTCAATATACTTCAGGTATGGTATTGGTCATTGTAATAAGGAAGTCAATATCTATTTTAAAGAT
This sequence comes from Patella depressa, assembly GCA_948474765.1. Classification (NCBI taxonomy): domain Eukaryota; kingdom Metazoa; phylum Mollusca; class Gastropoda; family Patellidae; genus Patella; species Patella depressa. The sequence goes on from OX419720.1 coordinate 16,983,230, forward strand.
TGACAGAGTTTTTTGGTATTTCAGAGCTGACAAGCTAACAAATAATGTTTTTGATATACTTCAGGTATGGTAACTGGGGTAGGAATATCTAATTTACAATTTGTGGATTTGAATTCCTCCAGGAATTTATTAGTTGTGGGACTACCAATGGTGTTTGCTCTATGCTTACCTAAATGGTTAGAAACTCATCCATCAGCAATTAACACAGGCGAGTATAATTTACACTTAACTCAAGTGGACGGACCTACAGTGTGTTTGACGATATATGTGTATGAAAATCTATGCCTAGTCTTTTTGTGATGTTTTGTTTTAGAGATGGCAGTCAAAGTTTACGGAACATTGCAATCTGAGAACCGTTTACATTATTCGACAGTTTTTCACGCCGAAGCTTTCTAATTTTCTGATATTAGTCTAGTATAAAGGAATCTGGTATATGATTAGTGGAATCCTCGGTTGGGCAAATGCCCAGCCCTGGCGAGCTGTTCTATAAGCCGACAGATACCAAAGGTTTTGTCATTTATTTTGGGGGGTTTGTGTTGGATTTGGTACAGAAGCTGTTAAATTGCACTGTTATTAACAGTTGATACCTTTCTTGAAATCGCCTTTATAGCGTTGACCACCTGTTAAACCACTCTTTGATCATGTTCCGCTGGGGGAATAGCTGATCAGATATAAGACGTGTTTATAGAAAGTAAAATAACTGATCATTTAGTAAGTGGTTTTATAGGTAAAGTAGTAAAATAGTTGATCAGATATTAACAGTGTCCTTGTATTTTTGAAGGTAGTGAAATAGCTGATCAGATATTAACTGTATTATTTGGAACCAGTATGTTTGTAGCTGGTGCTCTCGCATTTTTCCTAGATAACACAATCCCAGGTTAGTTTTTAACGTTTTAAAAAATACATCGAATGCATTTTTATGCGCTTTTTTAAACGCTAATGTTTTATGTATGCTTGTAACATGCTTAAGGGCGAATCTTTCGTTTTGATTGATCGATTAGACATTCTCGATTGGACAATAACACCCCTCTGTTTCAGCATTTAGAGTGTGTTTTTGTCCAATAGACATGTCCTGAGATTTTACATTAGAACCCGCGACGCTAACGTTACTTGGGTCTTGATGGACAATAACACCCCTCTAAATGCGAAACAGGAGCTGTTTATCTCCTAATTATATTGCCTTCATCTGTTCATCCGGATACAGTTCTTGAAAATAACTTAGATCTTTGTAGTGGTGGTTTAGGAAGCAGTCATACTATGTCGAGGTTCTATTTCGTGCATCAATTGTCCTCGAGACATTACTCCAGCGACTTGTAAACAACACTATTCAATTCAGCGTGTTTAGATCTTTGTAGTGGCGGTCTAGGAAGCAGTAACGACTTAAAAACTTGAAACCCCCGAACTATTTTTTTGTAATTTCAGGAACTTTAGAAGAAAGGGGACTTCTAAAATGGAAACAGAAAGTCCAAGGAGCAGATACAGATGATTCTTCAGATCTTACAATCTATGATATTCCTTTGATTCAGAAGTACCTTAATTCAATGACATGGTCTAAATATGTTCCATTTCTGCCGAATTTTACGGGTGATAAAGTTGGCTCTGGAGGGGGATGTTGTGGTCGCAGAAAATCTGCGAATATAACCGATGCTGAAATTTACGTGAATAATGGATTTACTGACATTGAGGGTGGCCAGAAGGAGACAAATGGCAAGTTAAATAAAAAAGCAGAAACTATAATGTGAAGTAGAATTAGTAATTAGATTTAACATGATGAAAAATGTTTTGTTTGGGGGGAGGGGATAGGGGCTCTTACAATTCTGTATTAATTCCGCGCACGGCTTATAGGCAGAGATTTTAGAGTTTTGTTTTATACCAGCAAGATTGTACTTTTTTCGTGTAAAGAATTTACATCTGATAAAAGTAAGAACATCGAATATAATTTTTTTATGATTAATATCTGGCTAATGATTATTATTACCTTGTAGTCTAAGTCACATAAAGATTGCGGTATGAAATGTTTTGAGATTTAAAATATATCATGTGATGGCAGATATGCTGCGTTTTATGATCAGGTTCAAACACATAAAAACGCTAAGCAAATATTCCTGATAATACACCATGTTAAACTATACATATCGTTTTCACAAAATACCTTCAGGTCTTTATCAATGCCATGCATGTAAACAGTATCATTATCATATCACTGTATTGTTACCATTTCACTGCATATTTTTGAACCGCTGCTGTCATTATTATTTTTATACGCCCACATTTTCATGTGGACGTATTATGTCGTCGCCCCTGTCCGTCCGGACGTCCGTCCGTCCGTCCACAATTTGTTTGTGGACTCTCTACAGGTCACAATTCTTATCCGATTTTGACGAAACTTGAAATATAGGTTTATCCCCAAAGGATCTCGGCTGCTTTCGATATTGGCATGTATCGGATCAAAACTTCATGGATTATGGCCCCTGATTGTACGAAAAATCACGTTTTTAGCTTGTGGACCCTATAGAGGTCACAATTTTAAACCAATTTTGATGAAACTTGACATGCATGTTTGTAACCCAAAGATCTTGGTTCCTTTCGATATTTGCGGCTATCGGAATGTAATTTCCTGAATTATGGCCCCTGATTGTCCGAAAAATCACCCTTTTTAGCTTGTGGTCCCTCTGGAGGTCACAATTATTATTCGATTTAAAAAAACGTTTGATTATATCACCGTTAAACCCTAAGGAAGGTTGAGTTCGAATTTCGGGAAAATCGGACGAAAATTGCCATACAAAATGGCCGCCGTTTGTACGCGAATACTGTTAAAAAATGGTATATCAAGGTTGTGGACCCTGTGGAGGTCACAATTTTGATTCGATTTTGATGAAACTTGAAATTCATGGTTATAACCCAAAGATCTTGCTTCCTTTCGATATTTGCGCATATCGGATCGTAACTTCCTGAATTATGGCCCCTGATTATACGCAAAATCGCCTTTTTTTTAGCTTGGAGGTCACAATTATTATTCGATTTAAAAAACCGTTTGATTATATCACCGCTACACCCTAAGGAAGGTTGAGTTCGAATTTCGGGAAAATCGGACGAAAATTGCCATACAAAATGGCCGCCGTTTGTACGCGAATACTGTTAAAAAGTGGTATATCAAGGTTGTGGACCCTGTGGAGGTCACAATTTTGATTTGATTTTGATGAAACTTGAAATTCATGGTTATAACCCAAAGATCTTGCTTCCTTTCGATATTTGCGCATATCGGATCGTAACTTCCTGAATTATGGCCCCTGATTATACGCAAAATCGCCTTTTTTTTTAGCTTGGAGGTCACAATTATTATCCGATTTAAAAAAACGTTTGATTATATTACCGTTACACCGTAAGGAAGGTTGAGTTCGAATTTCGGGAAAATCAGACCAAAATTGCCATACAAAATGGCCGCCGTTTGTACGCGAATACTGTTAAAAAATGGTATATCATGGTTGTGGACCCTGTATAGGTCACAATTTTAATTCGATTTTGATGAGGAAGGTTGAGTTCTAATTTCGTGAAAATCGTACCAAAATTGCCGGACGAAATGGTCGCCGTTTGTACGCGAATAGTGTAAAAATATGGTATATCATGGTTGTGGACTCTCTACAGGTCACAATTCTTATCCGATTTTGATGAAAAGTCACATTTCTAGGTTGTGTACCGTCACACCATAATCATTGTCGGTTTCGAATTTCATTAATATCAGACTGGAACTGACCAACTAAATGGCTGCTCCCAATACAGTATGAAATACAGGACTTAAAGATGTAGGAAAAATCACTTTCGGTATTGCTTGTTCTCTGTCCATCTCTCGAAAATGTGGGCGTATCCTGCCTGGCAGTGCCAGCCTATCTTTTATAACTTTCTTCATCATGATATCAACTCCAGTGGACAATTTTAAACAGGCATTGTATTATGTAAGAGCTAAATCTGCCTATTGTAGGTCTTGTTTTAGGCTTTACACGTTATATAAACTATTAAACATTCCCACGAAGACGTCATCTGATGGGTCCGATTTTAGACAGTCAGCTCTTTATCTAATCTTCCATAATGCCGCTTTAAAATCTTAAAAAAATCAGTTCAACATATTGGATCAGTTTAATATATTGGATAATCGTTTTTATAAATTGGATCATCAATTTAATATATTGGATCATCTTTTTAATAAATTGGATCGTCAGTTTAATATATTGGATCATTGGTTTAATATTTTGGATCATCCGTTAATGTATTGGGTCATCCGTTTAACATTGGATCATTTCATTTCGTAAATTCGTATGTCATTTTTAAAAAAAAAAAAATTAAATTAAACAATAAAATTTACATTAACTAAAACTGTTTATTGTTATATTCGTTCACCATTATTAGCGTGTTTAGGTTGCCTTATGTTAACGTTGTTTCAAAATATTCTTTTCACGACAGCGTACCATTATTTCTGGCAACTGAAGTGGGGGGAATGGTTAGAGCCTGCGCGTTGTATCTTAAGGTCTGTTACTAGGTCAACTGGCGTGGTTTGGATTCCCCGGTTGTACCTGACACGGTGTAAGGTTGCCTGTCCATTTTTTCCCGGGTACGCCGGTTTCCTCCCACTGCTAAAGACCCCTACTTGCAACCCAATTATTGAAATAAAATTGAACCATATGTAAGTCAATAATGACCCAAAACAACGTTGCACATAAACGAAGTCTTGAAGAGTATCCATTGTAACTGTTCGGGGGGTGCAAATCCTCTCGATGGAGCTACAATAGCTATGGAATCCCCATCACTGTTGGTTTTAATGTGACCGTCAAAGATCCCTTGGCAGTTGGAATTCTATATGAGAGTAGACTAGCACGGTCGTCTAGCGAATTTCTTATAGTTTGCCGTTGATTGCCTTAATATCGTGTGGTAAATATCTTGTGTGTGTGAAATTGCTTTATTTAACCCCCGCTTCCACCGAGGTGATATGACAGACAATATAAATATCTTATGGTATGCTGGCTTATAATGTGCCGGGTTGATCTCGACCCCGTTCCCGTATATGTCAAGTCACGTGATATCCTACATTTGCATATTAAACCTAGTGCTCTGCGTAAGACGATATGTAGAAAGCGTGAAGGATAAATTAGATGGGGCAGAATGCAAATGTAAAATTTAATGAGGGACATGCTCAATGTACACACGCCAAAAACAGCATTTTCCAATAAAACATTTGCCGTTTCCAACTTCGACACAACAATATGATAGGGTATATAATTACATGTATAAATAGATAGTACGTAGGTAGATGGGACCAAAGATGGCGTCTTTGTACATTGACGTCATAGTTTCAAGACGTCATATGAAATTTCTGGCTTCACATGCTGTCGCATCTTTATCTACATATGGTTTTGGTCTGCTGCTTTGTTTATCAATGATATTAACTTCCCAGCAAATGGTCGATTTCAATGCATTTGACATGTTTCCCATACACATAAAAAAAACATCCGCAAGCACAGACTGAATAATTGTGAGAGGGCCTGATATTAAAGTAGCCCGTGTGTTTGTGTTGTTTCCTTATTGGCAAATAAATAGAATGGTTTCAGGGTAGAAGCAAAATTTAATTTTCCATCGCCGTCTTCTAGAGAATACGTTTCGAAAGGATATTCTCCGTCTTTTAATTGTCTATTTGGTTTCAAAACACGAAGGAATTGCCGCCGAATATCTCTACTGTCAGATATCTTGTTTTAAGTAGACAGAAACAGACTTAAAGTGAACATAAAATTAATTAAAACAATTGACTACGGAATAATTTGTTCTGTAATTCATTTTAATTTTAGATCCAATTTAGAATTTGTTTCATAATGTACGTTCGTTCTCTTTTCTCACGACAACGATTTTAATACCCTCTACCATCCTGTGTAGTCCAAAGGATTCGAGATACATTTTCATCAGAAGAGTATTGTGGTTGTAATTTCCCCGAGTACATGACTGAAACGCGATTTGTAAATATAGACTTTTGGCAAACGTAAAGGGCCCTATAGCGTATGTATCCGTATCGATTTTGCGTGTGACGGAATCAATGTGGGTGTATTTCTCATAAGTGATACGGCGCACAATACGGCAGCACGTATCGAGGAGTTGTCACACGGAAAAGGCCCGTATAATATCGCCGTCTCTTTACCGTACTTTTTTTTATTACGTTTAGAACAGTTACACGTTAAACCCCATTTCATGTCATTTCTAATTACACCTTGAGTAATTATGCCTACAATTTTTACTTTGATTTTAATATTAATATCTATTGTGATTACAGGTTTGACCATAACTTCGGTGTGGACCACGACATTGATTTTCAGGGTAAATTCCAGTTATGCCTTTAATATAAAGGCCTATGCGACTTTAGTAGTCTTGATTACGACATCGATTTTCTAATTACGCCCTTGAGATTACTACTTCGATTTCGGCGTAAAGTATCATTGCGCATAATTAAATTTCGAATTTGACCTTAAAAGTGATATACATTTAGAATACGGGTTCGGCCGCTACTTCGTTGTCGACCGCGATTTTCGGTGTAAACTCTAATTATATCTTCGATGGAGTTCTAGTTATTATCATCATTCAACCAAGCGTGGAGGGGCGTATCCTTCCCTATCTGATTCCATCGTATATTGCAGCTAAAAGGACCGCAAGATTAAACAAACGAACTGCAGTCTTCATGAAGCAAGTTCTAATTAGGGTTTCACACTGCGTAGCTTGTGTGAAACACTATTGTTTTTGTTAAAATTATTATTAGGGTTTCACACTGCGTAGCTTGTGTGAAACACTATTGTTTTTGTTAAAATTATTATTAGGGTTTCACACTGCGTAGCTTGTGTGAAACACTATTGTTTTTGTTAAAATTATTATTCTTATTATTATTATTATTATTATTATTCAGATTCCAATTTGAATAGATCTCAGCAACTACGTGTCGCATCGTTACGATTTCTTCGGTTTTACTGGGAAAGTGGGTGTGACTTAGAGGATAAAGCTATTTTGAACGTTCTGCGACAATACGAAATGTCCGAAATCACCGAAGTTATCGTTTTTAAAAATATTGCAGTAATTTTAACAATAATCATTGGATTTTAACTTTCGATACATTTTGGCATAGCCTGAGACAGGGCACATAGCTACGCTACTTTCGATTTTTGATTTTCGGCAAATCTTCGAAGATATTAGGCGCCAAATTTCGAAAATTTAAAATTTTACAAAAAACTTTTTTATTTATGAATATTTTTTAGTCGTATTGTGCACAGAATTAAAGGGTCATCTGACTAGTGCAAAAATGTTTAAAAATTTTGTCTCAGTAATTTACCTTGGCCGCCATTGGCTAATTCAGTTTTTCAGTCCTAGATTAATTTTTTATTGTTCGATTTGTATAAAACAAAGTTCATATGCTTCGTTGTATCAATTGTCGTTTTTTTTATTACCGAAAGTGTTATCTGTCGGCACCGGAAGTGGCATAATTTTACCAAAAACTACAATTTTGACAGTTATTTACGATCTTCATAAACAAATATTATTTTTTTGAAAAATTATATGACTCAAAGAGTGTGCCCTTTCAAGGCGCAAAAAATGTAGGAAGCAGTTTTTTTAATTTCGATTTCATTTTCGAGCAAATTCGATTAAGAGGCTAAAAATGGTGTAAAATTGGCCTATTTACAACCTATTCAGGCTTTTCAGATTTTAAAATATTTCTTCGTAACTTTTATAAACTTGTAGCTATAATCCATACGAAGAAAATGTATGTTAAAATTCGTTTGTAATATAAGCAGTTGCCAAGAAATGGGCAGTTCTGCATAAGTCACTGTTTTCGTTATTTTGCCTGTAAAATAGTCAATTATTATTGGATTTTTATAAAAGTGACATCATTTGATTCAAAAAGCACGTAGCGTCATATCAAGTTGATTACAATTTAAAATTGACACCGGAAGTGACATCATTTGGTCAAAAAATGCATTTTACACTTTTTTAAATCAATGTTTTATTCAACCAAGAATAACTTAATATGTATTAATAATTTTAACTTTTGGTTTAAATTCACATATAAACAAAACTCATATGGTCATATAGATATCATAAAATGGTTTCTAACTTGTTCGGTTGCCGAGAAATAGACGGTTTTCTACAGGTCACTTTTGAAGGTTTCGGGGCCATAAAAGGGTCAATTATTATTCGATTTTCATAAACGTCACACCATGTTATACCTAATGCCATTTGGGATTTCATACAAGTAATTTAAGATTTTCATTATCACCGGAAGTAACGTCATTTTGGCAAAAACTGTATTTTTAGCCTCCAAAACAAATATTTTATTCAAATGAGTCTGTTTTGAAATCTTTTTCATATTATGGTATTTGATGCCAATCAACAAATAGAATGAACCCATACGATCATACAGATACCACAAAATGGTTTCTAACTTGTACGGTTGCCGAGAAATAGCCGATTTTCTACAAGTCACTTTTCAAGTTTTTTGGTCTTTAAAAGTGGCAATTATTATTCGATTTAACGTTTTTATTTATAAATATTATTTAGTCGTGTTGTGCACAGAATTAAAGAGTCATCTGACTAGCGCAAAAATGTTAAAAAAATTTGTCTCAGTAATTTTCCTTGGCCGCCATTAGCTAATTCAGTTTTTCAGTCCTAGATTAATTTTTTATTGTTCGATTTGTATAAAACAAAGTTCATATGCTTCGTTGTCCCAATTGTTATTTTTTTTATTACCAAAAGTGTTATCTAGCAAATTGGATTAAGGGGTGAAAAAAGGCGTAAAATTGACCTATTTACAACCCATTTAGGCTTTTCAGATTTTAAAATTTTTTTACTTAACTTTTATAAACCTGTCACTATAATCCATACGAAGAGAATGTATGTTAAAATTAGTTTCTAATATAAGCAGTTGCCGAGAAATGGGCAGTTTTGCATAAGTCACTGTTTTCGTAATGTTGCCTGTAAAATAGTCAAATATTAATGGATATTCACAAAAGTGACATCATTTGATTCAAAAAGCAAGTGTGCGTCATATCATGTTGATTACTATTTAAAATTGACACCGGAAGTGACGTCATTTAGTCAAAAACTCAATTTTTAACTTTTAAAATCGATCTTTTTTTCAACCAAGAATTATGTCACATGTAATAATAAAATTAACTTTTGGTTTAAATTCACATATTAACAAAACTCATACGGTCAAATAGATATCATAAAATTGTTTCTAACTTGTTCGGTTGTCGAGATATAGGCGATTTTCTGAAAGTCACTTTTGAAGGTTTTTGGCCCATAAAAGTGTCAATTATTATTTGATTTTCATAAAATTTTCACCCTTTGAGGCCTAATGTCATAGACGATGTTATAAAACTAATTTAACGTTTTCATTATCACCGGAAGTAGCGTCATTTTGGCAAAAACTGTATTTTAAGCCTTCAAAACCGATATTTTATTCAAATGAGTCTGATTTGTAATGTTTATACAATTATGATATTTGATTCCAATCAACAAATAGATTAAACCCATACGGTCATATAAATACCAAAAAATGGTTTCTAACTTGTACGGTTGCCGAGAAATAGACGATTTTCTACACGTCACTTTTCAAGGTTTTTGGTCTATAAAAGTGGAAATTATTATTCGATTTACATAAAATTTTCACCATATGATGCCTTATGCCATTTCTGATTTCATAAGACTAAGGGAACATTTACATTATCACCGGAAGTACTGTTATTTTGTCAGGATGAATTACATGTAACAAATGTATAAAATAAAATTGCTGGATTTGTTTGATTCTGTTTCCATTTTATTTGATGTGTGCAATGCTTATGTGGAAACCTGTATATTGGTTTCATTGGTACCGGAAAGGACATATGTTCAAGGGTAACGTAGCACCAAAAGTGACACAAGTTCAAGTTCAAAGGTAACATGGCAAAAGTGAAACCCGTCATTCCTGCATGCAGGTCTAGTTCTTATTATTATTATTATTATTATTATTCAGATTCCAATTTGAATAGATCTCAGCAACTACGTGTCGCATCGTTACGATTTCTTCGGTTTTACTGGGAAAGTGGGTGTGACTTAGAGGATAAAGCTATTTTGAACGTTCTGCGACAATGCGAAATGTCCGAAATCACCGAAGTTATCGTTTTTAAAAATATTGCAGTAATTTTAACAATAATCATTGGATTTTAACTTTCGATACATTTTGGCATAGCCTGAGACAGGGCACATAGCTACGCTACTTTCGATTTTTGATTTTCGGCAAATCTTCGAAGATATTAGGCGCCAAATTTCGAAAATTTAAAATTTTACAAAAAACTTTTTTATTTATGAATATTCTTTAGTCGTATTGTGCACAGAATTAAAGGGTCATCTGACTAGTGCAAAAATGTTAAAAAATTTTGTCTCAGTAATTTACCTTGGCCGCCATTGGCTAATTCAGTTTTTCAGTCCTAGATTAATTTTTTATTGTTCGATTTGTATAAAACAAAGTTCATATGCTTCGTTGTATCAATTGTCGTTTTTTTTATTACCGAAAGTGTTATCTGTCGGCACCGGAAGTGGCATAATTTTACCAAAAACTACAATTTTGACAGTTATTTACGATCTTCATAAACAAATATTATTTTTTTGAAAAATTATATGACTCAAAGAGTGTGCCCTTTCAAGGCGCAAAAAATGTAGGAAGCAGTTTTTTTAATTTCGATTTCATTTTCGAGCAAATTCGATTAAGAGGCTAAAAATGGTGTAAAATTGGCCTATTTACAACCTATTCAGGCTTTTCAGATTTTAAAATATTTCCTCGTAACTTTTATAAACTTGTAGCTATAATCCATACGAAGAAAATGTATGTTAAAATTCGTTTGTAATATAAGCAGTTGCCAAGAAATGGGCAGTTCTGCATAAGTCACTGTTTTCGTTATTTTGCCTGTAAAATAGTCAATTATTATTGGATTTTTATAAAAGTGACATCATTTGATTCAAAAAGCACGTAGCGTCATATCAAGTTGATTACAATTTAAAATTGACACCGGAAGTGACATCATTTGGTCAAAAAATGCATTTTACACTTTTTTAAATCAATGTTTTATTCAACCAAGAATAACTTAATATGTATTAATAATTTTAACTTTTGGTTTAAATTCACATATAAACAAAACTCATATGGTCATATAGATATCATAAAATGGTTTCTAACTTGTTCGGTTGCCGAGAAATAGACGGTTTTCTACAGGTCACTTTTGAAGGTTTCGGGGCCATAAAAGGGTCAATTATTATTCGATTTTCATAAACGTCACACCATGTTATACCTAATGCCATTTGGGATTTCATACAAGTAATTTAAGATTTTCATTATCACCGGAAGTAACGTCATTTTGGCAAAAACTGTATTTTTAGCCTCCAAAACAGATATTTTATTCAAATGAGTCTGTTTTGAAATCTTTTTCAAATTATGGTATTTGATGCCAATCAACAAATAGAATGAACCCATACGATCATACAGATACCACAAAATGGTTTCTAACTTGTACGGTTGCCGAGAAATAGCCGATTTTCTACAAGTCACTTTTCAAGTTTTTTGGTCTTTAAAAGTGGCAATTATTATTCGATTTAACGTTTTTATTTATAAATATTATTTAGTCGTGTTGTGCACAGAATTAAAGAGTCATCTGACTAGCGCAAAAATGTTAAAAAAATTTGTCTCAGTAATTTTCCTTGGCCGCCATTAGCTAATTCAGTTTTTCAGTCCTAGATTAATTTTTTATTGTTCGATTTGTATAAAACAAAGTTCATATGCTTCGTTGTCCCAATTGTTATTTTTTTTATTACCAAAAGTGTTATCTAGCAAATTGGATTAAGGGGTGAAAAAAGGCGTAAAATTGACCTATTTACAACCCATTCAGGCTTTTCAGATTTTAAAATTTTTTTACTTAACTTTTATAAACCTGTCACTATAATCCATACGAAGAGAATGTATGTTAAAATTAGTTTCTAATATAAGCAGTTGCCGAGAAATGGGCAGTTTTGCATAAGTCACTGTTTTCGTAATGTTGCCTGTAAAATAGTCAATTATTAATGGATATTCACAAAAGTGACATCATTTGATTCAAAAAGCAAGTGTGCGTCATATCATGTTGATTACTATTTAAAATTGACACCGGAAGTGACGTCATTTAGTCAAAAACTCAATTTTTAACTTTTAAAATCGATCTTTTTTTCAACCAAGAATTATGTCACATGTAATAATAAAATTAACTTTTGGTTTAAATTCACATATTAACAAAACTCATACGGTCAAATAGATATCATAAAATTGTTTCTAACTTGTTCGGTTGTCGAGATATAGGCGATTTTCTGAAAGTCACTTTTGAAGGTTTTTGGCCCATAAAAGTGTCAATTATTATTTGATTTTCATAAAATTTTCACCCTTTGAAGCCTAATGTCATAGACGATGTTATAAAACTAATTTAACGTTTTCATTATCACCGGAAGTAGCGTCATTTTGGCAAAAACTGTATTTTAAGCCTTCAAAACCGATATTTTATTCAAATGAGTCTGATTTGTAATGTTTATACAATTATGATATTTGATTCCAATCAACAAATAGATTAAACCCATACGGTCATATAAATACCAAAAAATGGTTTCTAACTTGTACGGTTGCCGAGAAATAGACGATTTTCTACACGTCACTTTTCAAGGTTTTTGGTCTATAAAAGTGGAAATTATTATTCGATTTACATAAAATTTTCACCATATGATGCCTTATGCCATTTCTGATTTCATAAGACTAAGGGAACATTTACATTATCACCGGAAGTACTGTTATTTTGTCAGGATCAATTACATGTAACAAATGTATAAAATAAAATTGCTGGATTTGTTTGATTCTGTTTCCATTTTATTTGATGTGTGCAATGCTTATGTGGAAACCTGTATATTGGTTTCATTGGTACCGGAAAGGACATATGTTCAAGGGTAACGTAGCACCAAAAGTGACACAAGTTCAAGTTCAAAGGTAACATGGCAAAAGTGAAACCCGTCATTCCTGCATGCAGGTCTAGTTCTTATTATTATTATTATTATTATTATTCAGATTCCAATTTGAATAGATCTCAGCAACTACGTGTCGCATCGTTACGATTTCTTCGGTTTTACTGGGAAAGTGGGTGTGACTTAGAGGATAAAGCTATTTTGAACATTCTGCGACAATGCGAAATGTCCGAAATCACCAAATTATCGTTTTTTAAAATATTGCAGTAATTTTAACAATAATCATTGAATTTTAACTTTCGATACATTTTGGCATAGCCGGAGACAGGGCACATAGCTACGCTACTTTCGATTTTGGATTTTCGGTAAATCTTCAAAGATATTAGGCGCCAAATTTTGAAAATTTAAAATTTTACAAAAAACTTTTTTATTTATGAATATTTTTTAGTCGTATTGTGCACAGAATTAAAGGGTCATCTGACTAGTGCAAAAATGTTAAAAAAATTTGTCTCAGTAATTTACCTTGGCCGCCATTGGCTAATTCAGTTTTTCAGTCCTAGATTAATTTTTTATTGTTCGATTTGTATAAAACAAAGTTCATATGCTTGGTTGTATCAATTGTCATTTTTTTTATTACCGATAATGTTATCTGTCGGCACCGGAAGTGGCATAATTTTACCAAAAACTACAATTTTGACAGTTATTTTCCTTCTTCGAAAACAAATATTATTTTTTGGAAAAATTATTTGACTCAAAAAGTGTGCCTTTTCAAGGCGCAAAAAATGTAGGAAGTAGTTTTTTTAATTTCGATTTCATTTTCGAGCAAATTCGATTAAGAGGCTAAAAATGGTGTAAAATTGGCCTATTTACAACCTATTCAGGCTTTTCAGATTTTAAAATATTTCTTCGTAACTTTTATAAACTTGTAGCTATAATCCATACGAAGAAAATGTATGTTAAAATTCGTTTGTACTATAAACAGTTGCCAAGAAATGGGCAGTTCTGTACAAGTCACTGTTTTCGTTATTTTGCCTGTAAAATAGTCAATTGTGATTGGATTTTTATAAAAGTGACATCATTTGATTCAAAAAGCACGTAGCGTCATATCAAGTTGATTACAATTTAAAATTGACACCGGAAGTGACATCATTTGGTCAAAAAATGCATTTTAAACTTTTTAAATCAATGTTTTATTCAACCAAGAATAACTTAATATGTATTAATAATTTTAACTTTTGGTTTAAATTCACATATAAACAAAACTCATATGGTCATATAGATATCATAAAATGGTTTCTAACGTGTTCGGTTGCCGAGAAATAGACGGTTTTCTACAGGTCACTTTTGAAGGTTTCGGGGCCATAAAAGGGTCAATTATTATTCGATTTTCATAAACGTCACACCATGTTATACCTAATGCCATTTGGGATTTCATACAAGTAATTTAAGATTTTCATTATCACCGGAAGTTACGTCATTTTGGCAAAAACTGTATTTTTAGCCTCCAAAACAGATATTTTATTCAAATGAGTCTGTTTTGAAATCTTTTTCAAAGTATGGTATTTCATGCCAATCAACAAATAGAATGAACCCATACGACCATACAGATACCACAAAATGGTTTCTAACTTGTACGGTTGCAGAGAAATAGCCGATTTTCTACAAGTCACTTTTCAAGTTTTTTTGGTCTTTAAAAGTGGCAATTATTATTCGATTTACATAAAATTTTCACTATATGATATCGTATGCCATTTCTGATTTCATAAGACTAATTGAACATATGCATTAACACTGGGAGTAATTTAATTTTGTCAAGATCATTTACAAGTAACAAATGTATAAAATGAATTGATATTGCTGGATTTTGTTGATTCTGCGTCCATTTTATTTGTGTGCAATGTTAATTTGGAAACCTGTTTAGTGGTTTCGTTGGTACCGGAAGTGACATATGTTCAAGGGTAACTTGGCACCGGAAGTGACATGTTTAAGGGTAACGTGGCACCAGTGAAACCCGTCATTCCTGCATGCAGGTCTAGTTCAACTTTGTGTTTTGATTTGAATATATTGTCACGGGGTGATTGATATTAACAATGCCAGTAAGTAACAATTCTATTTATAATGTAAGTTGAGGACTACTAATACTAATATATTTGGGTTTTGACAAAATGACTGGCAAGTATTTCTTTCATATTTAATTTAATGATCGAACTTAAAGAAAATAACTTTATTTCTGACACCATTTTTCCAATAAAATCATACATTGCCTTGGACATGCCCTTTCTGTAATGTATACTAAGAATTTAGGACAACTAACCGATAATCATGGTTTCGAGGACGACATTTTGATACAGATGATATAGAGCTGATTTCAAATTACTCCCTTTCAAAAACTGTCCCATCTCCTAATTATTGTGTACACGTGACATTGAAGATAGGATGACCAGAAATATATTGAAAGTAAATATAATGGAATTAAGTAAATCTAAATGCATTTTATTTGGTCCAAATACACATCTGAAAAATACAAGTTCAACATGATGTGGTTGTACGAGATGGGATGCTTGTACCATGCGACACTGTGTCCTCCATAAGTTGTGTTGCTCAAGGTGGAAATTAAAATCATTTGGATACGGATCGTACTCAGTGAATGCGCTTAAACTGTGAAACAATCTTCCATAGAAAATTAAATCATATCAAACTCTTTCTTGTTTTAAATCATATTATTAATATTCGTCAGACCGAAATTAGATTTTGTACTCCAGCATCTAAGATGGCGGTTGAAATAGCATATTTTCAGGAATGGTCTGAAAAATATCTCTGTGGCCTCTGAAATATTCCCTAAAACTCTGGACAGTGATTTAAGGTATTAAAAATGATGGAAGTATTGTTTGTCCCCAAACAGTATTGCTTACATTGTAACCGTTTCGATAGCCTCGTTTGTCACGCAATTATTTTTGTCTGCAATATTCTGCTATTCACTGGTTAATTGGGCGTAATAAATTTCGTGAATCATGATGTCACGTTATGTAAACATATTTGGAACTCGATTTAAACCCGAATGATATTATTACGAAATTAGGTATTAGTTGTTAATCGGACTATTGACCAGTAATTTGACTGTGTTTGTACAATGTAAAATAGTTGATCAGATAATTAACAGTGCCCTTTGTATTTTCGTAGGAAGTGAAATAGCTGATCAGATATTAACTGTATTACTTGGAACCAGTATGTTTGTAGCTGGTGCTCTAGCATTTTTCCTGGATAACACTATCCCAGGTTAGTCGTCTAGCCTTCTAAAGTTTTTATAATTAAATCGAATGCATTTTTATACGCTCATGTTGCTCATGTTTCATTTATAATTATACTGTCTTAATCCGTTCGTCAGAACACAGTTCTTGTAAACAACTTTAATTGGATCGGTTCGCTGTTCGAAATTTGGCATTGATTGTATACAGTGCTATTGTCCCTCTCAGTCATACCATATCGAGGTTCTGTTTCGTGCATCAATTATCTTCGAGACACTGCTCCAGCCACCTTGTAAATAACACTCTTCATTCCTGCGTGTTTACATCGTTGTAATTGCGTTTTAGTAAACAGTAGTTTAGGGCGGTTTCCAAAATGAGCTACAATATTCGATGTAAAAATATGAGTTTTCTACGTAATTTTCAAGTAAGGAATTAAAAACTTGAAACCCCCAAAATACATGTATTTCTGTAATTTCAGGAACTTTAGAAGAAAGGGGACTTCTAAAGTGGAAACAGAAAGTCCAAGGAGTAGATGCAGATGATTCTTCAGATCTTTCAATCTATGATATGCCTTTATTCAATGACATGGCCTAAATATGTTCCATTTCTGCCGAATTTTACGGGTGATAAGGTTGGCTCTGGAGGGGGATGCTGTGGTCGCAGAATATCTGGAATATAAGCGATGCTGAAATTGACGTCAACAATGGATTTACAGACATTGAGGACAGCCAGAAAGAGATCAATAACATGTTAAACAAAGAAACAGAAACTATAATGTGAAGTAGATTTGGTCTTTAGTATTAACATTGTTTTAGATATGATGAAATTTACTTTTTTTTGTTTGTCTCTAACAATTCTGTATTTGTTCCGAGTAACGTTTCTGTGTATTTCTTGAGTAGTGCAATAACACCAAAACCATGGCAAATCACAATATACAGGGAGGGATTTGCGAGTTTAGTTTAGTCAGTTTGTACTTTTTCGTGTAAAGACTTTACATCTGATAAAAGTAAGAACATCGAATATAATTTTTTTATGATTAATATCTGGCTAATGATTATTATTACCTTGTAGTCTAAGTCACATAAAGATTGCGGTATGAAATGTTTTGAGATTTAAAATATATCATGTGATGGCAGATATGCTGCGTTTTATGATCAGGTTCAAACACATAAAAACGCTAAGCAAATATTCCTGATAATACACCATGTTAAACTATACATATCGTTTTCACAAAATACCTTCAGGTCTTTATCAATGCCATGCATGTAAACAGTATCATTATCATATCACTGTATTGTTACCATTTCACTGCATTTTTTTGAACAGCTGCTGTTATTAGTGATTTTTTATAACGCTCTTCGTCTAATTATCCAGGTATTAAAACCACAGATCCTATTTCGTTTCGTTTTTATAGTTCAAAATTTCGTTTTATTGTCTTTACTACATTAGGATCTGAAAGACTTGTTATTTAACTCGTGTTCTGCATGAAATGAGGGGTCAGCCAATCAAATTGTCTGTCGAATCGGGGATTTGACTTTTTTTGCGCGGAATTGTGGGTAGGCATTATCAGCGATAGAAATCAAAACAAAGCAACAAAGATTGGTTGATCGAATGACTGAGGTTATAGAGTCAAATGTCGCGTGCTTGACATCTGAACTGGCTGAACGTGACCTCCCGCTATATCTTGTTAGATCTGCATGTAGTGTAGGCCATCGAAATTATAAAAACCGAAACGAAATATAGACCTGAATTTCAATTAGATTACTGTTACTGTGTAAGATGACTGACATTTATAGTGTCTGTAACACATGTTATATACTCATTTATTACACAATACAGGAAATATTTTTTTATCCAGATATACTTCAAACCCCTTATTTATTTTTCTACTGCTCTAGAATTTAATTTGCAGTTAATATTGCGAGCTTATTAACTAGCACCGATTTTATCCCCCTCAGGAATATTAGCGGCCATGCAAATATTCATTGCTGATCAGTGTGATGTTTTTCAAGGTAGACAATCTTAGGATTATTGGTAAAATGAACGGGGTCCCCCCACTATGCCAGTTTTTAATTCCCGATCAGTTAATGATTATCGGATAATAATTAACACTTTAAACATGTTGGCCAGTTTCATGGTGTAGAGAACTATGTTCAGCAAATTAATTGCGTGTAGAAAACTGTTCAGCAAATTAATCGTAGAACAGATTTATTATTTAGCATATGACATATGAACTGTGTTTATCATATTATCATGATGATGAGCTCTTTTCAGAGTAGAAATAAATGGAACCACTCCTGGTTCTCTATGAAGCCCAGAAAAAAGAAGTACCGGGATGCTGTCTCCCACTTAATAGGCTTTTAAAAATTAATTTTAGAAATATTTTATAGGAAAATGTTTGTAAGCGAATGGAAAATGATTAAAGGAAATGTTTTAATGATAACTTGTACATTCTATGAAAAAATAATAAAAATGTATTATAAAAAAGTGGATGTGAAATGGAATAAAGTATTGAATTGAACTGTCTTTCAGTGAACTGTTTTAATCCCCAGGTAGACACTTAAATTAATCCTAACTAATCCCCATTGTTGCATCGTTAATTGTTAATTAAGGAGCGGGCATGGTGGGGGCAAACCAATTGAACGTGGGCAATTATTAAATATTCGTTTTTGCTCTTTATGCAACCAAGCGTGAAGGGTCATATCAGTCCCTTTCTGGGCGAGTGTTCACTGCGCATATCCGTTTCAATTGTTACGTCCGATCCCTATTTACAAGCAGCTAAAGGGGTCGCGAGATCATCCTTTATATTGTTTGCCATTTTATGAAATAAAAACGAACGAACTAAGTTTTGGTTAAGGAAATTCTTGTACAACTTTGTATTTTGATTTGAAGATATTGTCACAAGGTGAAGGATAGTAACAATGACAGTAAGTAACAAAAACTATGTGATATCGCTATTTTGTCAACCTGAATAACTGTTTGAGTAGGTACATAATGGTCAAAATACCATCATACCAACTCGTAAATAGAAAACATCACGTGATTTTTACGTTTATCCAGGCGCAGAATACTTCACGCGCAAATAGGAAATGAAAATGAAATGGGGTTGGGTTTAACATCACGTGACTTCAACGATCATCCAGGCGCGGAAAACTTCACGCGCAAATATGAAATGAAATGAAATGGATGTTGGATTTAACCTCTTACTGTTCTGTCCCGACTGGGCTAATGAAGACGGGGGCATATGACATACAGGGAACTTTTTCCCGGTCAGCGCCACTATGGCCTACTCTTATACTGAATTCCCACTGCCAAGGGATCTTTTACGTGCATTTCAATGTATACGCGGGACCTCGGCCTTTATTCCATCCCAACAACAGCTGTTCATCCTGCAATGCAGACATCGAGCACCCGACCTCCAGGCTTGCGAGTCAGCGCCTTACCCACTTAGTCACCGTGACTTCCGCACAAATACGATCATTTCACGCTCCTCAACGACCAAACGAAACTGCCGCCCCAACCCATTGTCTCGTAGCCCTGTATTGTCTACTGGGGGTTAGCAAGTGCGCACTGAATCGTAAAGCCTGTCATGGAGTCAATTGGCGTGGTTTCGAATTCCCGGTTGTACGTGACAAGAAGTACGATCACGTGTCCAACCTCATGGTTTTTCTCTGGGTCCTCCGGTTTCCTCCCACTGTTAAAGACGCACAGGGCGAATTGTTGAAATAAACTTAATCCATAAGTTAGTCCCGAGTGGACACAACCTCCCCCCCCTCTCTCTCTCTCTCTCTCTTGATAAACACTATCTTGCAGTCCCTTTGCTGACCGGGGGCCGCAGTAACACAGTGAGTAAGACGGGATTTTCTTTCGTCGTGGTTACCCCTTGTCAGTGTTGCACGACAGAGGTACAGCGTATAGTCGTTCGGGTGGGAAAATAGACAGAGGTCACGTAAAACAATCCTTGGTATTTAGAATCGAAATAAGATTTACCTCATAGCACACTGTATATCATACCCCTGGGCAAACGTTTTCATATATGTATATACGATTTCCGTTGTGTTGACGGGAAGGATGGGGCGGGGGCAAAATGTATTTTGGGGACAGAAACCACACGGTTCAAAATTGACCTGAAATGTGGCTTCTCGTTAGTTTTTTCGTTCAGTACTAATTTCGTTATTCAATATATTAAATAATAATGGTACTTTTCAAGAGATCTAGAAATAGAAATTTAAAAAAAAAAAAAAAACACAGTAAACAAGAGACATATTAACTGTTATTTGCTGTGATGACATATTTCACAATGTATTAATTGTTGAAAACAGGAAAAAGATATAGGTCTGGAAGAAAAGAAGCATGATAAGAATAAGAGAGTACTATATTCTGTTAAAGACATACCACCATGGTATATAACTATTATTCTTGGTTTTCAGGTAAGATTATATATATATATAAAATAACATGGCACTAATAATTGGTTTAAACATATTTTATTACAACAAAGTAAATAGATCGGACAAAAGTTACATAAACTTACAAAAACATCATTTCCTTCATAAGTACATGAAATTATTCAAGATAACATTAACAAGAGGTGCAAAATAAAGAAGCGAATTAAGACGGTGCTGGGGAATAAAATCTCAAGATTGATGAAGATGATCATAAAAAAACTATCTGAGAATTATTCCAGTGAGTGCAAGGATCTTGGAATTTTAACCCCATTTGCAACTATTTTACAGGAGAAAATATCGAAAGGTTGCAAGACACTAATTCTGACGAGCCCTCAAGTTGAGCATAAAAGTACTTTTAAATGTCAAAATGTTATTAAACCAAAGTCCAATAGAACATAATTCATCATAAACCTACAAAGTCCAATGCAATATAATTCTACAAAGTCAAAAATAGTATAAATCTATGAAGTTAAATGTATTGTAATTCTACAAAGTCAAGAAATATCAGCACCAGATATCTTAAATGTTGAACTAATTTTGTCAAAAGGGTGGCGTTTACTAAATTGGTCGGTTTAAAAGAGCAGTTATTGGAAAAAATATCGGGAAAGGAGGGGATGAGGCTGTGTGGGGGTGGGGGCGGGGGCATCACAGTGTGCTGTGGTCTTATCGATTCTAACTATGTCGGAGGGATTTAACAAATTTATTTCACAATTTTTTTTTTGTATTTACTGTATAAACATTAATAATACACATACATGTAACGGGTGAGTACATTCAACCTTCTTAATGTTTGCTATATAAATGCAAATTAGAAGTATTGAGCCATTTAATTCAGTTGGCTAACAGGTTTTATGATGTATTAAGATCAAGTGAAACGATAAAAATTCTTTGTACAAAACCCAGCTTTCAATTACTAAAATCGCATTATTACCCCCCCCCCCCCGAAACAAAACACAAATACATAACAGATATGCTTGTCGTTTTGCATCAGTAAGCAGTGACACCGTGGTCTAGTTTATATCTATATATCTATGTCAGTAATGTCATATTTATCTTGATGAGTGACACTGGCAGGGTACGTGGGACACACGGAAAGAGTCCCATTTCTCATGAACCGTCAGATTTTCACACAGATTACACCCCTTAAAAAGCCCATTTCTTATGAACCTTCAGATCTGCAAACAGATTACAACCCTTAAAGCAGGGGCGGATCCAGGATTTTCAGAAAGGGATGCGTGCTGCATCCACTTGGGAGTGCGAAGCCCGGCCCGTGATTTTTTTGATTGGAAAAATGCCCACAAGGACTAATTTCATACTAGTACTGTAAATTACGATTTCCAACCTAAACGTTCCCGCGAGAATATATGGAGCTAAAAATTGTTCGCCACATCAAAAAAAAAAAACTGCTTAACAGTGATTGATGATGAAGGGTTAAAACCTACAAATAAATCTGTGTTACCAGACTAATTGCTGTATAGGACTAATTTGTTACTTGGGAGTTTTAACCCCATCTTAATTGCAATGCCGGTAGATTTCTCGTAATCAGGTCACAATCCATTTGAAGTTCCAAGTTAGTCACTAAGTAACACAATTATTATTTTGACACCCTTTTCCTCTCGCGTACATATCAGTTTTGTTTATCGACATTGTAACATGCTATTTTAGGATGTTAAACGAAATTACTAAACAGAGGGGTGTTATATTGTCCATTAGACAGTGTCTAAGTAACCACTCAATTTATTTCAGAATTTTCTGACATGTCTCGGTTCAACATTCGCTTATCCACTGATTATTCAGTCTGCATTGTGTTTGTCAACTGACACTGTTGGTCTGGCTCAGATAATTGGTACAACAATATTTGTTTCTGGTGTATCTACCTTGATACAAACTACTTTTGGTGTTAGGTATGGATATCTATATAAGTGTATATACTTAGAATAGTGCTTACAATAGCACAATACATAAACTTTTAGAAACTGAATAGCATTTCTCACTCCCAGGTGAAATATAATAATATTGTCTAATTGACATGTACAATGAATAACATAAGTGTTATGTAATTCAGCTTTTCAAAGTAGATCTTTAAGTCTGACACTGCCTGCCTAACCTCTTAGTTTTTTTGTAGAGTTCTCCAGTTTCCTAAAATTGAATAAAAATTTCCCATATTAAGTTGGTTGAGAAATGATCAAGATTGTGTTGAATCGGCGTTAAACACATAATAGAATACTCCGGCCACCGTGCTAACGTTTCTAGTATATAATGGACAATAGCCGATTATTAACGTTATATCCACTATTTTAGGTTACCTATTCTACAAAGCTGTAGTTTTGCATTTGTCACACCAGTTATATCTCTTCTGACTTTAAACAAATTGTCAGATTGTCCCTTTAACAATAAATCATGTAAGTATTTTCAAATGGTATCATACACAATTTATATACTAAAGTATTCACATAATTTTCGAAATATATTGAGTATAAAGTAAAATTTAGTGTTATCGTAACAATAAGCATAAATATATACTCTATACATAATTTGTTATAGAGTATATTCAATATGAAAGGGGTTTGCCGATTGAATGTGATATAAAGAACGATATGTCAATACAAAGGTGGGATCTGATTTTTCCCGAAGTTATTACTTTCTTCCCAGAACACAACACCCTCTGCCACATGGTGATTCACTCTTATCCGTTGGATAGTATTCGGGAAGGCTACGGTCGCGGATTTCAACCTTACGTTTAAATTTTTCAGTTAATCAGACCTTATTACCTGAAATTGGCGGCGCCATTCATAGAGAACTATGGCAGGCCAGAGTCCGAGAAGTAAGTAGGGGTTAATGAATAACATTATTATATACAGATCGAAAAATGCCGTTTTACAAAACTGTTATTAAACTTGTGTCCTTTTATTCGTCTGCCATGTGTACATCATGTGTATGTAGTTTCCAGATAATATGCAGCTGTCCCATTATATCATGGAACATTTCGCATTACGGTTTTTATTGCAAAATATTCTGTATGAAATGCATAACTTGTATTTACCCCCTTTGTTTACAGTTTGAAGACAAGTTTATGAATCAGTTTAAAATCTTAAAAAGACAACGACACATTATATCGTGAAAAGTGTTGGCGTGTTAGCTAATCCAAAAAGGTGTAAAACTTCCAAAAGTCCACTTCCAAGTATTTTATGAGAAGAAAAAAGACATCTGTGTGTTCAAAATCGGTGACTTGCTTAACCATTGTCATTCCTACCATTTCTCTTGTTGGCAGGTAAATGGAGCCATGATGCTGGCTGCGTTATTTCAAGTCGTTATTGGATTAAGCGGTGTGATTGGTTTAATGATGAATTTCATAGGTCCATTGACTGTTACCCCTACCATTGCCATGATTGGCATGTCGATTTTTGAAGTGGCCTATCAAAAGAGTGAGAACCAATGGTGGATTGCTATCATGTAAGTAATAGGCCTATACGCTAAACAAAGTTACGGCTTACAATTAGAAATGTCGTTACTGTACAGCTGAAGCAAATCGGTTCTGTAATATACCTTGTAAAGTATAATATGAGGCAGTATTTAGAGGTGAAATGAAATCTGTGGTCGTATTCTATTTCATGTAATGATGACTGTTCCTGCTTGTGTTCAGAATACAATGAAATATTTTTTCATTCCATTTCTCAAAAATCTGAGATGCCGCACAAATAGTAATTCTATCTTAAAGGGTCATCAAATACAAACAACCAATAAAACAAAATCGACAAATCAAGAAAAGTAGACTAACTGAATGGAGAAACAATAATTCCCTATTGAACATAGTTAAACAGTATAATGTTTCTCGAAAAAGTAAGCATAGCATACCTTACAGAACTTCCCAAAACTATAGCAATTTGTGCTATCGACCAAAACGTAAAACTTAATAAGATATCAGTTATATAATATCTACTTGTGGTAAATATGATTTATCTTCATTTTACAGGACAGTTGCTTTAATAGTGATATTTTCTCAGTATTTAAGAAACATTTCTACACCATGTGTTGGATACACTAAAGGTTCTGGTTTCAGTAAGAAAAAGATACCAATCTTTACTTTATTTCCGGTAAGAAATAAAATAAAAGTGCTGGTGATTTAACATATGTGTTCACAAACTTGTAACTCTACATTGAAACAATTGCCCTTTAAAAGGGTTAGTACTATTTTAAAACAATAGCATAACAACGGGATGGTTCATGGCTATGTTATCTACAAGTAGTTCCCAACTATCCAGTTCTTCACCATCTACTAGATATTCAGATATTCCCAACTATCCAGTTTCCCACCATTTACTAGTAGATCCGAACTATCTATTTAACAGTAACTTCCTCTAGTAGTCCTCACATCACACAATTCTTCGTCACCATGTTCTCCGTCAACTAATAGTTATACTTATACTAATAGTTATACCATCTAGTTCTCCACAACCCAGTTCTTATGCATATTAATTAGTTCCCTACCAATCAGTTCTCATGTATCTAGTGGTCCCCCACCCCGAGTTCTCCTACATCTAGTTCTCCATCATCTACACCATTCACTATCCTTGTATCATACCGTTCTCCTGCATCTAGCAGATCCTATCATCCAGTTCTTTGTTACCCAATTCTCTCGCATCTAGTAGTTCCCACAATCCAACTCCTCTGCCTTTAGTAATACCACACCACCCACTTCTCCTTTCTGTAACAGCTTCCCACCACCCAATACTCTTGCATCTATTAATTTTCTAACATCCAGGTCTCCTACATCACTCAGTTCTCTTACATCAACCAGTTTTCCGCCAACCATTTCTCAAATTTCCTGTTTGTATCATTATGCTCGTCAAAGTCTACTAATAGTTCCACATTATCGAGAATGTCTATTGTTTATCTGTGGTCTATATTTAGGTACTGTTTGCTATAGTAGTAGCATGGGTTATTTGTGTAATATTAACTGTTACTGGTGCTCTCTCTGATGACCCAAAAGGTTGGGGATATGCTGCTCGAACAGATACCAAACTCGAGGTCCTAGACGAAGCTGATTGGTTCCGATTTCCATATCCAGGTTTGTATTTAGGAGCATCTTTAAAGGCATCGGATGTCAAACATATGTACTTTTTATACGCCCACATTTTCATGTGGACGTATATTGTCGTCGCCCCTGTTCGTCCGTCCGTCCGTCCACAATTGTTTGTGAACAGTCTACAGGTCACAATTTTTATCCGATTTCAATGAAACTTAAAACATAGGTTTATCACCCTAAGATCTCGGTTCCTTTCGATATTGGCATGTATCGGACTGTAACTTCATGGGTTATGGCCCCTGATTGTACGAAAAATCACGTTTTTTAGCTTGTGAACAGTGTAGAGGTCACAATTTTGAACCGATTTGGATGAAACTTGAAATGCATGTTTATAACCCAAAGATCTTGGTTCCTTTCGATACTTGCGTCAATCGGATCGTAACTTCCTGAATTATGGCCCCTGATTGTCCGAAAAATCGCCCTTTTTAGCTTGTGGTCCCTCTGGAGGTCAAAATTGTTATCCGATTTAAAAAAACGTTTGATTATATCACCGTTCCATGGTTATGAAGGTCGAGTTCGAATGTCGTGAAAATCGGACCAAAATTGACGGACAAAATGGCCGCCATTTGTACGCGAATAGTGTGAAAATATGTTATATCAAGGTTGTGAACAGTGTAGAGGACACAATTTTGAACCGATTTGGATGAAACTTGAAATGCATGTTTATAACCCAAAGATCTTGGTTCCTTTCGATATATGCGTCAATCGGATCGTAACTTCCTGAATTGTGGCCCCTGATTGTCCGAAAAATCGCCCTTTTTAGCTTGTGGTCCCTCTGGAGGTCAAAATTGTTACCTGATTTAAAAAACTGTTTGATTATATCATTGTTCCATGGTTATGAAGGTCGAGTTCGAATTTCGTGAAAATCGGACCAAAATTGACGGACAAAATGGCCGCCATTTGTACGCGAATAGTGTGAAAATATGTTATATCAAGGTTGTGAACAGTGTAGAGGACACAATTTTGAACCGATTTGGATGAAACTTGAAATGCATGTTTATAACCCAAAGATCTTGGTTGCTGTCGATATTTGCGCCAATCGGATTGTAACTTCCTGAATTATGGCCCCTGATTGTCCGAAAAATTGCCCTTTTCGGACAATCCGGGAACATAATTCAGGAAGTTATGATCCAATGGGCGCAAATATCGAAAGGAACCAAGATCTTTGGGTTATAAACATACATGTCAAGTTTTATCAAAATCGGTTCAAAATTGTGTCCTCTATAAGGTCCACAACCTTTATATAACATATTTTCACAATATTCACGTACAAACGACGGCCATTTTGTCCGTCAATTTTGGTCCGATTTTCACAAAATTCATACTCAACCTTCATAACCATGGAACGGTGATATAATCAAACGTTTTTTTTAAATCGGATAACAATTTTGACCTCCAGAGGGACCACACGCTAAAAAATCGCTTTTGTTCGCTTTTGGTCCCTCTGGAGGTCCGATTTAAAAAAACGTTTGACTATATCACCGTTATATGGTAATGAAGAGAGAGTTTGAATTACGTGAAAACCGGACTAGAATTGACGGACAAAATGGCCGCCGTTTGTACACGAATAGTGTGAAAATATGTTATATCAAGGTTGTGGACCCTATAGAGGTCACAATTTTGAATCGATTTTGATGAAACTGGACAGGTATGTTTATAA
Source organism: Patella depressa (assembly GCA_948474765.1). Lineage (NCBI taxonomy): Eukaryota > Metazoa > Mollusca > Gastropoda > Patellidae > Patella > Patella depressa. Next base: position 17,010,698 of record OX419720.1, read on the forward strand.
CCCAAAGATCTTGGTTCCTTTCGATATTTGCGCCCATCGGGTCATTACTTCCTGAATTATGTCCCCTGATTGTACGAAAAATCACCCTTTTTACCTTGTGGTGCCTCTGGAGGTCACAATTATTATCTGATTTAAAAAAAAACGTTTGATTATAAAAACCAAACAAATTCTAATGATTTTCTGATAATTCCTTAATATGCGACAACTCTTGTTGACTGCCCGGACGATTTGGCTGCTATGTGGGCGTATGTTTCGTTGCCTGGCAACCTATTTTTAAGGCATATTGTTATGCAGTTAAGCACACCCTTGTAAAAAGAAATCACGAAGAATGGGATAGGATATCGTAGTAGAATTACTATTACTTTATATGTCTAATACACATCAAGACGGCGATATGAAATGAAAATGGCCATAAATTAGAATTGATCGATCTGATAAATGTTTTATTCTCTCGACTTCATCGCTATTGCGGGCCATCAGATCTGTATCAAATTCACTGCTTACACCAATTTATATCTATTCTGTTCCACAACTGGTTTTAATAATGGGATTTCACTATAGCCCCTGCTCTTATATGTACATGGATTTAATTCGTGACCTTTGTTCTGACATATTGGGATATTAAACAATGTATGAGTATTGCTTACTCATGGAGTTGTAATAAAAATTTTATATTGCACTGTTAATTTGGCTCTTTTCATCATGCAGGTCAATGGGGCACACCAACAGTAAGTCTAGCAGGTGTTTTTGGTATGCTTGCTGGAATATTTGCATCCATGGTCGAATCCGTTGGCGATTATTACGCTTGTGCACGGTTAGCTGGGGCTCCTCCGCCACCAGGAAGTGCCATTAGTCGGGGTAAGTTCCCAATCAGTTTCATAGAGGATTACGAAAACCTCTTTCACAAAGGATAAGGAAAATCTACACTGCTTAGTAACAACAGGACAATATTGAATGATTATACTTACAGGATACAGATTGACTTATTTGGAGGATGGTTATATTATGAGTTTGAATTACGTGTACTGGTTTCCCGTCAAATCATTAACAGTTTTTATATTTAAATTGTGAAAAGTGCCATTATACTATAGTTTTATTTAGTTAAGCTAGAAATATCTGTACAGTAGCCAAATGTCGACCTGCTTATAGCCAAATGTAGGCCTACTTATAACAGAAAAAAATGTCAAGACAACAGCTGAGTGAAACATAGACAATGCTAACAGTACATGAACACAATTTAAAAAAAGTGATTGAGCAAAATGTTGACAACACAAAAAAAACCCAAAACAAAATGTCTCAGTAAATAAATTATTTGAAGGGTCATAAAGAGACGAATGAACAAGAATATAATTATATAACTAAACGCTAGACTGGAAATAATATACAATCTCACAAGTGTCTCACATTTTGTCTGGCCATGTGAGGATTTTGACTCAATGACAGGTCTTATGATGTAAATCGCATGCTTTTGGCCATTCGAGCACCCACCCTCCACATTTGATATGCAAGATAGGGCGTTTTATGATTTTCTTTTATCATAAACAAAAATCGAAATAAACCAACCACTTAGGTAAGCATTGTTACAAAAGCAAATGAACTTGATGACGGTGGTGAGATTACTTTACTTTTTCAGGGATTGGTATGGAAGGACTGGCTAGTTTAGTTGGTAGTGCTATTGGTTCACCAGGTGGTATCACATCCTACAGTCAAAATATTGGTGCTATTGGCATCACAAAGGTAAAATAGAGAGACAGCGACTTTAGCAGTGGAAAGCAACCAGCGAATCGGTAGGCAACAACCGAGATTGGGCAGTCGATCAGACTTGGAATCAAAATCATGCCATAGCATTAATATACTGATTAAACGTAAACGTTTTAGGTGGCCTGTCATGTAAATAGTTGTTATAACGTTAATGAGGTTGGTATTCGTGGTGCTATACAGTTAAAGCTCCAATAGCATTTTTTTAAGTTATATTTTTAAAATGTATTAAAATAAAGCCCCAAAATAGATTGAACCTATAAACAATCCTACCTTGTTAAAGAATAATCCTATTAATCCTATAATTCAGTACTGCCAGTTGAGAAATTGGCAAAAATATCATTTTCAACTTCAAATTCAAACGTTTGAAGATGGCCGTCCATGGAGAGGAATGGGAAAACAAGGGAGGTAATTGAGTAACTATTTCCTCAATCACCCTGTGTCACCCTTTATAATGCCCAAAAAATTTTGCCCAGGACCGTATAATAGTGAGTTGACAACCTTTTGAGCAAAAGACATAGAAATAATTATGTTTTGACTTTCTTAGAAAATGTGAAATTGGAACTTTAAGACTAGAGTTGTTATAACACTAAGCTGTTTCTATGGTAGTGTTGTTTATATTCTTAGAATCTATTAATGCTTTGTTTCTATGTTTAAGGTTGGTAGTCGTGTTGTTATTCAAGTAGGAGCTGTTATAATGATAATACTTGGTTGTTTTACTAAATTTGGTGCCCTGTTTATCACATTACCCGACCCTATTGTAGGCGGTATCTATATTGTTACTTTTGGTAAGTATATATATTTGGATCTGCCTTTTAATCAGGGTAACCATATACCCCATGCCATGCACCCGCCAATACTAATCAAATCCAATCTGATTAAAATACAGATCCTATTTCGTTTCGTTTTAATAGTTCAAAATTTCGTTTTACTTGTCGGCCATCGAAATTATGTAAAACCGAAACGAAATATAGATCTGAATTTCAATTAGATTGAATCAAATTCAAATCCTACTACTATCTAGTTGAAGGTCTGGGAATAGCTAAGAATAATGTCGAAACTTTTCCGACTGAAAATCACGAGTCAATAAATTTTGCCGTGGTTTATGGTCCAAGTATAAAATGTTATGAACCCAATACAGGACCGGGATTTCGGTGGGGTCGTTCAAATTAAACGTTAATATTTTGACTGATAATGTTTAAAACAGGGTTGATTTATGATGTTTGACTTCTTTTTTAGAAATACAAAATAAAACGAAACGAAACAGAAAAGTTTGCCCCTTGACTGACAAGCTTCCATTTTAAATATACTTTCAGGTATGGTAACTGGGGTAGGAATATCTAATTTACAATTTGTGGATTTGAATTCCTCCAGGAATTTATTAGTTGTGGGACTACCGATGGTGTTTGCTCTATGTTTACCTAAATGGATAGCAAAACACCCAACAGCAATTAACACAGGTGAGTATGGTTTCTTTAAATATGATGTGCAGATTATGCAGATCGTTCCTTCTCGGTCATTTTTTTGCGATATTCTGGTTGCTCTCGACAAAAAAGTTCTTGTCAATGACTATAGGACCCAACATTGCTGTTACCTAGAAAGTTTCAAATAATAGCGTATTAAACCGCCCTTGTACGGACGAATCCTATGGAAAATTAATGCATTTCTGCAACAATATATGATGAATTCCATGAAACAATTACTTAAAGTTACATTATGGGAGATAAGATAAAGAGATGGCAGTTCTCACTATAATAGTTAAAAACTAGATAGTGTAAAGGTAATTTGCTGAAAATTTCAGTCAAATTGGTCCATTATTAGCCGAGCAAAAAGCGTTTGAAATATTCACATAGCCTCGGTCATCATTACTCAAATCATTAATATAAACAGCATAGTTTCGATTATCCACTTGATTGATTTAATTATTAACGGCCATTAAGCGGCATATAGGAATTCAATCCGCCAACATCGAAGGCTAGCGTTGACTTTAAGAGTTTATTATGGTCTGGATATGTTAATTAATCTCTAATTTATTATTTAGATAACATCTCAGGCCTAAGAAAGACCTGTAATAAGCAGATTTTGCTCTTGCATAATGCTATTTTAAATGATTATGATTATTTGATCAAGTTGGGAATATCGACATGGTCATAATACGCAGCAATTTAACCTATAAAGTAATTGGGGTAATGGCTGATGAGATATTTAATATCTAGTTTAAACTAATGTGTTTATAAGGGAAGTGAAATGACATGAAATGGGGTTCAACGTCCTACTGTTCGGTTCCTAGTGGGCTAATGAAGACGGAAATACGCCCAACAGTGTGCTGTGAAGGAAATTTTGTCTGTACAGCGGCCTTAAGGCCTACACTTACATCAAATTTCAACTATCCAAGGTATATTGTACGTGCACGCCAATGTGTACAAGGGACCTCTGTTTTTCGTCCCATCCGAACGACTAGATAGCTATCATTGGCAGGCCCACCGACAAGGATGAATAACGCCGGAAAATCACGATGAACTTTCTCGGCCAACACCGCGAGCAAAACAGCGACCTCCAGACTAGCAAGTCCACGTTTTACACACATAGCCACCGAGATTTCCCTATATTTAAAGTATATATAAAATACACGGAGTTGATCAGATATTAACAGTGTCCTTTGTCTTTTTGTAGGTAGTGAAATAGCTGATCAGATATTAACTGTATTATTTGGAACGAGTATGTTTGTAGCTGGTGCTCTTGCATTTTTCCTAGATAACACAATCCCAGGTTAGTCATCTAAGGTGGGTTTTTTTTGTCAAATCACATTATTTTAATTTGGGATTATATTGCTTTCACCTGTCCAACCTATCCCAGTTCTTTTATATATATTTTGTTTAAAAAATAAAAGCAAATTTGTATGGCTATCCATACGGAGGAACGCTGTCGAAAAACGTATGCGTCAATAATCCTCCGAAATATTGCCCCTTCACCGGCCATGAGTTATTTTCAGCTAGTGTTACTGAAAACCCTCTCGTAATTCATAGATGTCTTGTTGTAAACATCAGAGAGTTCTTAAATGAGCTACACAGCTCAATCTAAAATAAAATGATTAAAAAACAAAACGAAATAGGATCTGTGTTTTAATCAGATTGTAAAAATATAACCTTCCGATATTATAGGCTCCATTTAAAAAAGTAGAATAAAGTATTGAATAAATATTTCAGGAACTTTAGAAGAAAGGGGAATTCTAAAATGGAAAGAGAATGTCCAAGGAGCAGATACAGATGATTCTGCAGATCTCTCGGTCTATGACATTCCTTTGATTCAGAAATACCTTAATTCAATGACCTGGCCTAAATATGTTCCATTTCTGCCGAATTTTACGGGTGATAAGGTTGGTTCAGGAGGGGGATGTTGTGGTCGCAGAAAATCTGCGAATATTACCGATGCTGAAATTTACGTGAACAATGGATATACAGACATTGAGGGCGGCCAGAAGGAGACAAATGACAAGTTAAATAAAAACCAAGAAACTATAATGTGAAGTAGAATAAAATTAGTAATTAGTATTAACACTTTTTCACAAAATGCATCTTTAAAGATATATTATGAGAGATTAGATAAAGAGTTGGAGGTTCTCACTATAATAATTAAACTCTAGATAATGTAAAGGTAATTTGCTGAAGATTTCAGTCAAATTGATCAACTATGAACCGAGATTTAAGCGGTTGAAATTTTCGCCTAGCCTCGATCATCATTACTAAAGTCAGTAGGATAAAAAGCATTGTTTCGATTATCCATTCTTTGATTTAATTATCAATGAGCGTTAAGCAGCGTATAGGATTCTAATTCGGTCAATATCGAAGGATAGCGTGGACATCTAGAGTTCATTATGGTCTGGATCGGGCCGTAGCCAGCTCATAAAATTTGGGGGAGGGGGGCTACGGGCCCGGTCTGGATAAGTTAATTAATGTCTAATTAATAATTTAGATATCATTTCAGGCCTAGAGATATACCTGTAATAGGCAGATTTAGCTCTTGCATACGTGTTTAAGTAACAGTGTCCAAAAAAAGTAATGAAATGTGGGTTTAACGTCCACCTATTCTGCTCCGATTCGACTAATGAAGACAGGCATACACCATACAGTTGCTGTTTGGGAAATATTTACCGGACAAGAGCACTGCTGCCAATTTCAACTCCTAAGGGATCTTTAACGTACACGCCAATGTATATGGGCAACAATTTTGATACAAGAAATTATTAACAATTTGTTGTTGGAAATTGATTTGAATTCCTTAAATATAACTGTATGGGTTACTCTACTTTTGGCATAAATATCCAGTTATATTAGTGAAATAATCTTTTATCCTGTTGCTGTAATGATTTATATTAACCTTAGAATATTCACAAACTTGACAATAAAATTTACATCAACTAAAAGTGTTTATCATGGCTGTATTTGTTCATCATCACCAATTTAGTTTACAGGAGATTTCGATTATTTGATTTTCACGCATACTAAACTAATGTTGTCTGTCTCCAATTAATTCCATTTTAGATCATTAGTCGACAACACTCAGTAGGTCTGTACTTAAAGATTTTTAGATATATTTATTCCACTGATTACTAGAATAATTGAAAAGGTTTATATAGTCTTGATGTGTATGACAAATGTATATGGCGGTCACACAGAGTAGAGATATATTCTCGAAGTAGACAGTTCACTGTGCGCAGAATGATTTCTACATTGTATAACATTCTTCGAATAATTTTCACGAAAATCTGGGAAGAATCGACAGTTATATTAAACGTGTGTTTTCATCAAATAGCTACCAACATTTATTTCGTTTGGCGAATGCCGGATATTTAATTACTTGGATCCCGCAAACATCAAATAGACCACAAGCTGACACTGTGAGATAGGATCTTTAAACGAATTGTCTAGAATTAGCCTCTGAGATGGGATGCTACTATTCCGTTCACGGTTATGTCAAATGTTATCCGGGAAACCAAGAACATAAAGGGGAAAATTAAGCATATAATCCTACACTAAAATAAATTTTCTCGCAGACATATAAAATTGATAGTCCAACTCTTTAAACCTTATCAAATGTTCCATTATCCATGGAGTCATTCAGGATAAACGTCAAAGTTATTTTAGTCTCTCTCGCTCTGCCCCTTTCCCCCTTTTGCATAGCGAACTTTGTTGGTGTAGAATCGAGAAAAGAGGTTGAATATACATCATCTGCCAGGTTTTGGTGAATATTCATGCTTTTGGGGCGGAAGGGTGCGGGTTGGTTAGGTTGAAATGTAGACCGGAAAATTACACGTTATGGTCTCTACTTCCAGTTTGTGAATCTCAAGTCCATGGCGTATCTCAAGTTTTGTCACAAGTTGTTCCATCTGTGGTAGAACGCGTTCTTCCTAACAACAATTTTGGAAAAAGTTAGTGACGAGAATCAACATATTAAGAAAGTCAGAGGAAGGCTTTGGTTTTCTTTAGCCAGACGATTGCAGTACAGGGGAGCTAACTCTGTTTATGTTATTCCGATAGAGGGCGCTAAATTTGAGATTGTTGACGGGGGATCGGGTTGCGACATGACTGAACGTAGATAATCTCAGTTATTGTATCGCTATATTTTGTGACACTTGAGAAATAATGGATAAGGCTGTTGAAGAAGCATGGGCACAATTGGTATGCACTACAGATGTGGATTGTCAGCCATTCCCAATTTACCAGGAAAAATTTACCATTGGTCGAGCTAAAGGTTGATTTCTCTACTTTCATTTTGTTTATCATTTCAACGTATTTTCAAAACATGTAATGAACAATAGTTTATTGTTAAAGTTCTATGATCTGCATTAAGGATTGACTGACCATTGTCTCACTGTCAAATGCAAAATACTAGATCTTTCCGAACGGACAAATATTTTCCCTTGGGTTAGGGTTAGGGTTCGGGTTAGGTTTATCTAAAACTATTCTGAAGGGTTTGGGTTAGGGTTTGGGTTAGGTTTATCTAAAACTATTCTGAAGGGCTAGGGTTAAAATTGTGGCTATGAACACGGAAAAATATTTGTCCGTTCGGAAAGATCCAGTATCGTGCCTGTCAAATCAGATTGCAAAGGTGGGTTTCAGACCAATCTTCTAAACAATAATCATTGACCTGGCATGCTTACACTAATAGGCCTACTACTAACTTATAGACAGTCGATCATATACTCATAATTTAGTTATATATTTCAATTGTTCATGCAATAATCAGTCGTTGTTTTGAAGAATGAAAAATATGACTGTTTTTGCACAATCAATGACAAGGCCAGTGTGATTTACTATGGCTAATCCAGATATACAATGTAACTGCATGTACATTAACTTGAGACAAGAATCGAGTGAGCCTACTTCAGTTCAAATGCACAAGTTGAAGTTGTAGGCCAGTTTCTTTTATGTTCGGAATTAATAATATGATGTTATTACTTGCTTTTGCTATTTTCTGGTTCAAAGCTCAAATATATCTTTGAATTAAAAGAACAGCTAAGGTTCACAGAACCATGACTATATGGGCACTATAATAACGTCCTTGATAAAACTTGAACTGGAACCAACCAACTCTGAAAGACACATGCGTATCAAGGTACATACATGTAATACATATGAAAAATGTAATCATGCAGAAATAAAACTTCCGGTTATAGATTTGTTGGTGTAAACATATTGATGATTGACTTGAAATTTTCTTTGTAGCCTGTGATATTAGTTTAGGTGATAATAAATTGGTATCTGGTACACATTGTTATATTCAGAGAAATAACAAGGGTGAAGTCTGGCTTCATGATTCAAGGTAACCCATGAACAAGTTTATAATTACTATCTACAGTATGTACCTTATTGACTCTTATAAAGCAACTACATACAGTAATAAACCATGTATGTATGACACTTGATTGGCGTCACAGTAGCAAAAAATTGTACACCTCATAACTTTATTGCAGAAAATATCTATGAAATGCTGCTTGTCTCCAATTATGAAATTCAACCAAGACATTTTTTGTGTTTCTTGCCATATCTAACAACATAGGTGTTTTTCAATTCTACGCCTATCTTGCTCAGATTTGGAACCTTATGTCATGCTATACCATTAGTAGCACATTAAAGATCCACTGAGAGTTGAATTATTAAATTAGGCTGTAACGTGTAATGCTACATATAATGTAGCCCAAATTTTCCTCATAGCACACTGCTTGGCAGAAGCATGTCTTTATTGGTTTTGTCAGTGCAGAAATGTAAGACGTATTCCGATTCTGTTTCGTATATTATCTACATTATTATACGCAATTTATTACTGTAGACAAATTCATCTTTTTTCCTTTTACAGTACAAATGGAACGTTACTGAATATGGTAACCAAGTTAACTAAAGGGGAGGTAATTATTCTCAGTATCTTGATCCAGTAGTGAGCTAGGTTAACCCTTTAGCATATGGTACATGTAAATATTGTCTACCCCAGTTCCTTGAAGATTATTGGACAAAGTGATATATTAATACCTGGACATCTCTGAAAAATCAAACGGAATCTGCTTTATTTTCCCCCTTTTTTGCTCTTTATTCAATATCAATCACTTTGGCTAACTCCAGACAAGGACTTTTGTGAATTTGTTTCAGGCTTGATAATTTCAGATGTTGTAAATTGCCGACTATGATGCTTTATCTTTGCATTCAAGTCATTTACTTCTTTCGTTATAATTTATTATTACAGAGTAAATTATTATCTCATGGAGATGAATTTTTTGTTGTCTACAAAAAGAATAATGAAGAACTCAGTAAGTAATTATGATTCTCTTTTTTATATCAAAGTCACATTGCATTTGATACGACAGGAATATATGAATCTCTAATAGGAATATAAATGTCAAAAATGGTTAAATTCTGTTTATTATCTACAAATGTATGTTGAATTGAAATTTCATAGATGAATACTGCTAGCTAGGTAATAAGCCATTTTGTTGTTCATGAACATGGTTTCAAATCCAAAATCTGGAGATTATCTAACATTTGTATTTTGATTTCTTCATATTAGTGTGGATTGAGTTGTAAAAAAATTGATACTGTGGTGAATTGTGCAATTGATGCAATTTGACTTTTCTGTCCTGCAAGAAGGGTAAACTTGGCTATACTTACCATGTTACCACCATGGCACCTCTGAATAGGAGAGCCCAAGGGTTTTTGTTAGAGAACATTCTACAATAGCCACCGATAGTTAAGATATTGGTTTTATCTAGATCAAAGCCCATTTTATATATTTTTATTTGTATAAAAAAATTGAATAATGAATATAATATTTTGTTACTTGTATTTTCTTCTATCTTTGATTGATGTTGTGTTTATTGATTTATTTGATAGATTTAGGATATGTTTATCAGGATTTATTGATTTATTTGATAGATATAGGATATGTTTACCAAGATATGAAAGAATTAGCTAAAGAAGAAGAATCAGATGAAGAAACTCAGGAGTATAATGTTGCTGATGCTACACTTGCAGGTGGGTAGTCTTATTTACTCTCAGGCTGTTGGGTGGTCTAGTAGTTTAGCGGGTGCACAACGTGAAATCATAAGGTCTGTCATTGGGTCAAATGGCATGGTTTCGATTCACTGCTTGAACGTGACAAGGAGTAGGGTCGTCTGTCCAGCCTCATTGGTTTTCTCTGGTTTCCTGTGACCTCTACAAACTCCTTCGTGCAACCAAGTTATTGAAATAAAATTGAACGATGTGTTAGTCCCAAAATGACCTAGTTTGAGTCACCTGTACATTAAACTTTATTTCCCTCTTTCTCTTATTTACTCACATAAAGATGTTGAGAATTATTCTGAACATGGACTGGCACTTTTAAGGAAGTAGTGATAGCAGAACTATTTGAATAGTGATGTTCAAATGAATTGGCTTTCAAAGTTTCAAAATTTATTTTTCAGATGAAGAAATAAATATGGTTCCATCACCTACTCAAGGCTTCAAAAGACCACAGGTATCCACCTACTATTTTTTATACGGGTTACGGGTGGATGGCCGAATGCTTAGCACATGCACGCTGTATGATAAGACCTGTCATTAAGTCAACCGGCTTGCGTTGTTTCGATTCCCCAGTTTTTCTCTCTCTCTCTCTATCTCTTTGGAATACGATTTTATGATTATAGCTAGGTTTCCATCAGAGTAATTCGTTGGGTGCCTCTGGTTGGTCAGCATTTACCAAGTATCATAATTGTGTTTTTACATTGTATATATTTCTTATATATTTTTTTTGCTTCATAAAGACTAGAGAAGCGGTAGGACTGATTGTATTCTGTCATAGAATTGGCACCTGTATATTTCAGTTCAATTAATATTTACTATTGTCTCATTCAAACCAAGAAACCAAGCATGCAGTAATGATGTGTATTGTAAATGTCACGATTCTCTAGAATGTTCCATTAGTGCCTAATTTTATAGCTTCATTTCCCTTGAAATGAAATGGGGTTTAACATCTTCCTTTTCAGCACCGAATGGGATAATTAAAACGATCCCAGGAAACTAACTGGTCGTACTGCAGTTTTCCATCAATCAACAGCTTCATCTTTGTTGTTTTTTGAAGGTTGACACTATCATTGATTCCCCCGAGAATTTGGAACTAGTACGGTGACTGGCTAGGTGGATCGTCACAAGCCGGTCAACAAGAGATGGGGATCCACCATCCAATAAATTTTACATTTTATTTCATAGACATCAAGAGATGAGGATCCACCACCGAAACGTTCCAAACCAGATGAGGAGAAATTGGCAGTAGAAATGAATGATGATAAAAAACAACAAACAGATGCGAAGACGGAAATTAAAATGATAGTAGATGAAAGTGGTGACAAGCAAAGTGACGTGAAAAGCAGTACAAGTGACAGTAAGGATACAGCTACAAAACCAGCAGAAAAAGATGATGCTCTAGCAGAAAGTCTACTATGTATTATTTGTCAAGAAATATTACATGATTGTATAAGGTATCAGCATCATTTAATATTATATTGATTATAGTTAAATTGTGGAAAATTCTCATTTTCATGGTTTCTATTAGCAACTTATAAAAAACCTTTCTTTCGATTGGTCTCCCTATGTATACTTTTCAACTATGTCAGATTAATGCTACAAATAGCATATCATGTGAAGGTATATTGGTGTTAGAAAATTTTCAATTCATCGTCCATCCACATGTAGATCAGAGTATTTGAGGTTTTCGAACTGGAAATGTTTGTTGGATTAATCAAAATTGGATATCTATGGAGTCTGCATCAATTGCATACAAAGTGATTGTCCCAGTAAGCAAAACCTTGTAAATGCTTGATATATCAGTTTTACTGAAACCTTGAAAACTCTTTACAACTTGCTATCAAAATTGAAAAAGAGTGAGGCTCAAAGTTAAGCACTGCCTATCTTTTAGTTCCTTAACTAGGCTATTTGTATTGTTATGTTTTACCGGGTATCCATAAAGATCAAATTGTTGTTATTTTTTCTTGCAGTCTTCAGCCTTGTATGCATTCCTTTTGTGCTGGTTGTTATTCTGATTGGATGGAAAGATCTAATGAATGTCCTTCCGTAAGTATAGTATTACTATTCCACTATGACGCCCCTCCCTATTCCATACTGACTAGGGGAAAATAAAAGTGTGTTTTAAATACAATCGAGCAAACCAAGGATTGTGACGGATGTTAGAGACTATAGTGCGTGTAAGAAAGGCTTATAAGAGGGTCCATAAAAATGATACCCTTGACCAGAGACCAAGTCTGTAGTTAAATCTGGCATGATTACGTTTCAAATAAATGGATTCCTGCACTCTTGTAATGATACAAAGTCAGCAAGTTTCTAAAATTAATTACAAAATTTGCAAAAGGGGGGGCCACGGTGGCTAAGTGAGTAAGGTTTTGGTTCGTGAAGTTGAAGGTCACAGGTTCACTCCTGGTGATGACCAAGAAGCTTCATCAGGATTTGCGGTGTGGTTTCCCCTGCAAGGACAACTGTCTAGTCATTTGAATGGGACAAAAAACTGAGGTCCCGTTAACATATTAAGGAGTTGGTTTAAGTCAAGAAAGTTCCCAGAGATTTTCCAGCATGGTTTCCCGCTTCACAAGGACAACGTCTGAATTGTCGTGTACGCATTGGCATACATGTAAAATAACCCTTGACATTTGGAAGTCAATATAAGAGTTGGGTGTAGCGCCGCTCCCGCTCTATCAAGACAAAATTTCCCCTCATAGCACGCTGTATGGTGTATGCCCATCTTCACCTGCCCATGGCTAGTCGGTACCAAACAATACAACATTAAACCCTATTTCATTTCATTTACTATTCATTTACACTATGTAAAGTACATTTCATAATACTTTATGAACTCTAATTAATAAGATGCTCTAATTATTATATATGAATATATTACAGTGTAGATTAAAAGCTGAACGAATTAACAAGAATCATATTGTTAACAATCTAGTAGAAGCTTATTTAAAAGAACATCCAGGTAATTATATACATTTACATCTAAACTAGTATATATCCAGGGATGCTATTTCAAAATTTTGCTTGTCTGACATTTTTAGTTAGGGTTAAAAGAAGCCAGAATTAGGTCACCAGATGTCATTTGTCAGCGTCAGACTTGGAACAAACGGTTTTAGATGAAATAGCACCTGACATTTTCAACAATTAGTGCCTGACATGTATTAATGATATCAATAAAAATGACAAATCAATGCCGGACAAAATGACAGGCAGCAGAAATTTTGTGCCTCACAAAGCCTGACATTGCCTGACATTGTCTGTGACAGTTGTCTTATTTCCAGGCTTGTCAGTCAATAAGCTTCCATTCCCTTAAAAAATAGACTTCACACTATAAACCCCAGAATGCCTCGTTCGGCATTTCTGTCCAAACGAGGTAATAAAAATGCCTCGTTGTCTGCAGTTCCAAAACGAGGTTTTTTTAAATTGCCCTGTTTTTGGAATGAGGTATTTTGTTCAGAACGAGGCTTGGTAAAAATGCCTCGTTTACTAAACGTGTTTTTTTTTCAAGATAGTTATTAGCAGTATTTGCTATCAGCGAATTTGTAAAAATTAAAATTTATGTTGTCTAATACGAAAATAAACCAGTCCAAACTATGATATTATAATCAGTAAGGTTGCAGCGATAACCCGGGGATGGCGATATATCACGATAATTAGGTCAGACGATAAAATTATCGTCTGAAATCTCAAATATCGCCATATCGCGATATACACGATAATTTTAAAAATATCGCGATATTGAAATTTTAAGTGATAATTCACATAAAATCTGTGAAAAATGGAGATCAAATCAAACTTCAACAAGTGCCGATATAATATACGAACGAGATCTTTTCCATTTTGCACAACAGACGTCAGTTTTTAACGCAAGGGGTCGACTGACACTAGTTCTCCTCATGTTTAAAGTAGGGGTATATTTCACTGAATAATAGTTTGGTATTAATCATAATTTTCCACGTGTAGGCAACAGCATCCACAATATTTATAATTATGACAGACTAGGAATGATGCATGTGACAATATACGTCACCATAGTAACGGAAGTTGTGGTTTATCTTTGATTACCAAGTCCATTGAAAATTACATTGATAACGTACATAGAAAAACCGCCTGGATAATATTTCTTTTATTCTTTGAATAACATGGCTTCTGAGGCATCCCAGATCGAAAATGCCTATGTTCCCGGTGATAGTTCGACACCGCAGGCGCTAACAACGAAAAAGAACACATATTCTGTGGTGTCGGAATATTTTAGTTTGAAAAATACAAATGACAAGGACATGGCAAAGTGTAAAGTGTGTTAGAGGGAAACTTAAACGTCCAGTGGAAATACGTCAAACCTTTGGCATCGGTTGCGTACTGAGCTAGCTGATTGCGGTCACGAACCTGCATGAATATTCTTACTCCAGGATATACCTCTATCAATGCAACTCACATACATTGCTAAATAGCAAACAGATATACTTGATGCACCCGTTACACCACACTTATGTCAATTTTACATCAGTAATCATTTTTGAACCACGATAATTCTAATTATCGCGATAACTTACTCCAGACGATAGAAATAGACAAGACAAGAATACACGCCATAGGTGGAGGTGTAAAACTATTGCAGACATACAACTACCTTGATTGATTTATTGCCCCAATTAGGTATAGGTGTTAAGTAACAACTGAGGTGTTGTGCAAGCTAAATTGGGGTTGTAAATTAATCAAGGTAGCTGCGTCTTTACACCTCCACCTAACTGATATCGCAGACAACAAATTAGTGTTTATCTGATCTAAATACAACAAATATTATAATCCATTGTTATTAATCAAAAAAGCATTAAATTTCATCTCATATTTCCAATACGCCAGTTTATTTTTTGTCCCCCGCCTTTCGAAGAAAGTTGGGGGACTATTAAAATGGGTTCGTCTGTCTGTCTGTCTGTCTGTCTGTCTGTCTGTCTGTCTGCCTGTCTGTCCGTCTGTCTGTCCGTCACACTTTTTGGGACACAATAACTCTCTTCCTAATTGAGCTAGAATGTTCAAACTTGGTGTATGTGTTTATTAGGTCAATGCCTTGATGGAGTTCGAAGATGAGCATTTTCCGCTGAGGGTAAGCAGAGATAAGCAATTTGATTGGTTGATGCTTTGGGACACGATAACTTTAGTTCTAATTAAGTGAGATTGATGAAACTTGGTGTATAGTTTCATTATAGTAATACCTTGACTAAGTTCGATTATGAGCATTTTCTGCTCGGGGTAAGCAGAGCTATACGCAATTTGATTGGTCGAGAATTTGGAACACAATAACTCTCCTTCTAATTGAGTTAAAATGTTCAAACTTGGTGTATATGCTTATTAGGTCAATGCCTTGATGGAGTTCGAAGATGAGCATTTTCCACTTAGGGTAAGCAGAGATAAGCAATTTGATTGGTTGATGCTTTGGGACACGATAACTTTAGTTCTAATTAAGTGAGAGTGATGAAACTTGGTGTATAGTTTCATTATAGTAATACCTTGACAAAGTTCGATAATGAGCATTTTCTGCTTAGGGTAAGCAGAGCGATACGCAATTTGATTGGTCGAGACTTTGGAACACAATAACTCTCCTTCTAATTTAGTTAAAATGTTCAAACTTGGTGTATATGCTTATTAGGTCAATGCCTTGATGGAGTTCGAAGATGAGCATTTTCCGCTTAGGGTAAGCAGAGATAAGCAATTTGATTGGTTGATGCTTTGGGACACGATAACTTTAGTTCTAATTAAGTGAGAGTGATGAAACTTGGTGTATAGTTTCATTACAGTAATACCTTGACTAAGTTCGATAATGAGCATTTTCTGCTCAGGGTAAGCAGAGCGATACGCAATTTGATTGGTCGAGACTTTGGAACACAATAACTCTCCTTCTAATTGAGTTAAAATGTTCAAACTTGGTGTATATGCTTATTAGGTCAATGCCTTGATGGAGTTCGAAGATGAGCATTTCCCCCTTAGGGTAGGCAGAGATAAGCAATTTGATTGGTTGATGCTTTAAGACACGATAACTTTAGTTCTAATTAAGTGAGAGTGATGAAACTTGGTGTATAGTTTCATTACAGTAATACCTTGACTATGATCGATAATGAGCATTTTCTGCTCAGGGTAAGCAGAGCGATAAGCAATTTGATTTGCCGAGACTTTGGAACACAATAACTCTCCTTCGAATTGAGTTAAAATGTTCAAAATTGGTGTGTATGCTTATTAGGTCAATGCCTTGATGGAGTTCGAAGATGAGCATTTTCTTCTTACGGTAGGCAGAGATAAGCAATTTTTGGATGACACTTCGTGTTCAGTTTGATTGGTCGATACGTTTGAAAAAAATAAATGTGCGATTAATTAATATGTGTCATCTATTTATTTTGGGATTTCGGCGGGGGACATCAGCCTCACTGTTGGCTTGTTATATTTATTGTAAAAAAATAACTTGACCATAGCATTGACTGTTTCTGTTGAAAGCCCATAACATTGCACAAAATATTATTGGATCAAAGTTATATAAACGCACAGCGATAAATTTGTCGGCTTATACCAATTGTCAATTAAATGGGAAATAAAGCACACCTCATACATTAAAATTTAACTAAAACGTTTAATTATGAAGACATATGGATATTAATAATGCGAATATAATTTATGGTATGGCGTGTATTCTTGTCTTGTCTATTTCTCTGATTATAATATCATAGTTTGGACTGGTTTTATTTTCGTATTGAACAATATAAATTTTAATTTTTACAAATACCACTAATAACTATCTTAAAAAAATCACATTTAATAAACGAGGCATTTTAACAAAATACCTCGTTCCAAAAACAGGGCAATTTAAAAAAAAAACTCGTTTTGGAATTGCAGACAACGAGGCATTATTTTACCTCGTTTGGACAGAAATGACGAACGAGGCATTCTCAGGTTTATAGTGTCAACTACAAATATTTTTATGTTATGTAGTTTATCTCCAAATACAAAGAAATAGGTGCAACTCACTATGTTTATAGCCCAAGGAATATTTTCTTGTCCAGTACATGGAAAATGAATTAAAATAGTGTGTGATGGCAATAGGGTCCCTGGTGGGAAAATGTTATTAAAGCATATAAAAATATGATACAAATATTTATTGTTGATTAAAAATATTATTGTGAAACTGCTTTATTTATTAGATAAAAAAAGGCCAGAGGAAGAAATTAAAGAACTTGATAGTAGAAACAAAATTACTAGAGACATGGTATGTAACGTAATATATTTAAATTTTATTGTCGTTATAATTAAATTATCCATGATGTTAGTCAGTATTAGTCAAGTTTTGTTTGAGTTGTTACTCTTGTTCAGGTTTTGGTCTCTTGTAAATGCTCCCATTAGCTACAAAAGAATAAATTTGCTAAAAGCCTGCCATTGAATGCTCGGGCAACTTGACTCCTCGGACAACTTCGATGCTGCTGTTTTTTTTCTAGCAACCTGTCTTTGGAATGAATAAGTGATGTCAGGCCTCGCCATATTAGATTTTCAATTTAAAGGAGTTAGTAACCTTCTGTTGTAATTCACAGCTATATCCTGTAAAACCTAAAAAGGGTGGTTATTCGTTTGGTGAAGAAAGTGACGATTATGAAGATTCAGTAGAAGAACCTGATTCTGATGATGATGATGATGTTGTTCCACCGTAAGATAGTATTTACTATTTAGAAATATTGACTATAGAACAAGAAAATAATCCAAGCAAGATATTAATGCTAGCAAGAAATTAATACAAGCAAGAAAAATAACACAAACAAGAAATTAATACTGTTAGACCCCCCCACCAGCCCTTACATGACCCAAGAAATCTGAATTACCATATCATGTACCAGTATATTATGTTGATGGCATTCTGGGCTCAATACTTTCAATTTTGTATTTCTTAATTTTATAGAATGGTGTGTTGTTTTACCTACACGCCAAGGCTCATATATACTGTTAGTTTTTTTTTGAGGGGTGGGGATCTCACTGTTTTGATTATAGTATTTTATTGAATTATCTAATTATATTAATAAAGATGCATTATATAAGATGCCTTGCTAAAATGATTCTAAAAAGATACTGCAAAATGCATATATTAAAAATTTCAGCAAATTTCTTTATTCTAAGCAAAGTTGTCACTGTTTTAAGCTTTGACTAGATGTGCCCATTGATTGTTTATTATTGTAACAACAGTACCGGTATATTCGAGTCTTAGCCTCGCTTTCCCATTTTTATACGCCCACATTTTCATGTGGACGTATTATGTCGTCGCCCCTGTCCGTCCGGACGTCCGTCCGTCCACAATTTGTTTGTGGACTCTCTACAGGTCACAATTCTTATCCGATTTTGACGAAACTTGAAATATAGGTTTATCCCCATAAGATCTCGGTTCCTTTCGATATTGGCATGTATCGGATCAAAACTTCATGGATTATGGCCCCTGATTGTACGAAAAATCACGTTTTTAGTTTGTGGACCCTATAGAGGTCACAATTTTGAACCGATTTTGATAAAACTTGACATGCATGTTTGTAACCCAAAGATCTTGGTTCCTTTCGATATTTGCGGCTATCGGAATGTAATTTCCTGAATTATGGCCCCTGATTGTCCGAAAAATCACCCTTTTTAGCTTGTGGTCCCTCTGGAGGTCACAATTATTATTCGATTTAAAAAACCGTTTGATTATATCACCGTTACACCCTAAGGAAGGTTGAGTTCGAATTTCGGGAAAATCGGACGAAAATTGCCATACAAAATGGCCGCCGTTTGTACGCGAATACTGTTAAAAAATGGTATATCAAGGTTGTGGACCCTGTGGAGGTCACAATTTTGATTCGATTTTGATGAAACTTCAAATTCATGGTTATAACCCAAAGATCTTGCTTCCTTTCGATATTTGCGCATATCGGATCGTAACTTCCTGAATTATGGCCCCTGATTATACGCAAAATCGCCTTTTTTTTAGCTTGGAGGTCACAATTATTATTCGATTTAAAAAACCGTTTGATTATATCACCGTTACACCCTAAGGAAGGTTGAGTTCGAATTTCGGGAAAATGGGACGAAAATTGCCATACAAAATGGCCGCCGTTTGTATGCGAATACTGTTAAAAAATGGTATATCAAGTTTGTGGACCCTGTGGAGGTCACAATTTTGATTCGATTTTGATGAAACTTGAAATTCATGGTTATAACCCAAAGATCTTGCTTCCTTTTGATATTTGCGCATATCGGATCGTAACTTCCTGAATTATGGCCCCTGATTATACGCAAAATTGCCTTTTTTTTAGCTTGGAGGTCACAATTATTATCCGATTTAAAAAAAACGTTTGATTATATTACTGACCAAAATTGCCACACAAAATGGCCGCTGTTTGTACGCGAATACTGTTAAAAAATGGTATATCAAGGTTGTGGACGCTGTAAAGGTCACAATTTTAATTCGATTTTGATGAAACTTGAAATTCATGGTTATAACCCAAAGATCTTGGTTCTTTTCGATATTTGCGCATATCGGATCGTAACTTCCTGAATTATGGCCCCTGGTTATACGCAAAATCCCCCTTTCTTTAGCTTGTGGTCCCTCTGGAGGTCACAATTATTATCCAATTTAAAAAAACGTTTGATTATATCACCGTTGCACTGTAAGGAAGGTTGAGTTTGAATTTCGGGAAAATCAGACCAAAATTGACAGACAAAATGGCCGCCGTTTGTACGCGAATACTGTTAAAAAAATGATATATCATGATTGTGGAGCCTGTATAGGTCACAATTTTAATTCGATTTTGATGAGGATGGTTGAGTTCTAATTTCGTGAAAATCGTACCAAAATTGCCGGACGAAATGGTCGCCGTTTGTACGCGAATAGTGTAAAAATATGGTATATCATGGTTGTGGACTCTCTACAGGTCACAATTCTTATCCGATTTTGATGAAAAGTCACATTTCTAGGTTGTGTACCGTCACACCATAATCATTGTCGGTTTCGAATTTCATTAATATCAGACTGGAACTGACCAACTAAATGGCTGCTCCCAATACAGTATGAAATACAGGACTTAAAGATGTAGGAAAAATCACTTTCGGTATTGCTTGTTCTCTGTCCATCTTTCGAAAATGTGGGCGTATCCTGCCTGGCAGTGCCAGCCTATCTTTAAATTGAATCATTAGATTGGCCAAACCATTCTAATCTAATAGATGTAAACTACATAACATGTTTATTTAAACGTTATGTTTAGTGGTGCCTTGGTATTGAACTTTTATTGTACAGAACTGAATCACAAGCGCTATGAGAATACTCTTGTGTGGACTAGCGCTATATAAATGACATTATTATTATTATTATTAGTAAAAATCTTTAGTATACAATGGCAATCTGTTTCACAGAGAATTACTTACGAATTATCTCTGTAACAGATGACTGTCCACAACACGTGCGTTGACTGCACACGCCGATAGTCATTGGCTCAACGGCTCGTGCAATGTTTACTTAACACCTAACTGCTTCGGGCAAAATGATGCATTTTACTCATTTTAATACCCATTTACACTAAATAGGAAATATTTTTTAACTACAAATACTTCAAACTTCTTTATTTATTTTTCTTTTACCTCAAAAAAATGTTTCAGAATTTAATTTGTAGGAGTAAAAAAGTTAATATGCCGTACTCATTAAGCCTCGTCGATGTCATGCTTATCAGTGATTGTAGCGGCCAAGCGAATATTCACTGCGGGATCAGTTTGATACAATGGCATTAAGAGTTGATAATGGTCTTGTCATGTTAATAATGTTTAATTAATAATTCATATTTAAGGCCTAAAGAAAGACCTGCAATAGGCAGATTTAACTCTTGCATAATGCATGTTTAATATATTAACATTGTCTTTTCTTTTTCTTTTAGTCCCTTTGTGACATTACCAAGGCAAGTTATGATTAAACATACCATATTCAATTCCACTTCTCAGACAATGTCTATAATATACTTAAATTAATATTTAATTAAGACAGATGGTAGCTTCTCTCCCAGCTTTTTAAAATTTATGTCCTGTCGTTGCAATGTTCAAGGGGATACTGTTAACTCATTTCTACATTTTGTTAATACACATTTTTTATGGGTTTGCCATGTATTCCTGGTTTCATGTAAAAATGTGATAAGTTCATTAGAAAACATCTTTTATAAATTATGTCAGACAGTTAATATATATTATGGGTTTTTTTTATGACAGACCTGCAGCAACTGGTCATTTATTTGGTTTGCCGTTTGGTATTGTTCCGTAAGTTGGAATTATTAATATCAATATTATTAAATTTCAAAATTCTCCCTATGACATGGCATGCATGCCCACACCCTTCACACACCCCTCCCTCTCATTCCTGAAGACCTTAATCATTCACACGCTGAGGTGGACCAAATTTCTGGAATGGAAATCATATAAGTGTCACGTTGGCATTAGTCTAGGGTAAAATCAATTGAAAGGCTTTGATAAATTGTCTTCTTAATTAAAGAAATCAAATTGAGCACATTTTAGCATTTATTGAACCTTTGTATATTTTAAATATTATCAAAATAATTGCACAATTTTTATCGGCTATCAAAGACCTAAAGACTATCAAATTGTTACCATAATTTTACTATAGTCAAAGATGTCATACATGCTTGAATAGGCTGATATTTTGGAGGGTGGCAGTCAAAATAGATATATGTGCTATTAAAAGAAAATATGATTTTATTGTAGGCCACCCAAAACTGTGTGTCGTCAGTGTCCTGAATATAAAGAGCCAGTCCCAGTAGGTGAGATTCAGTTTGTAGTACTACCAACTGTTGTGTTACCATTTTCCAAATACTTTAGTAATGCCAACTATTGTGTTATCATTGTCAAAATATTTTAGATTTTAATCATCCACATTACCAAATATGTTTCTAAAGAAAACAACTGTTCCCATTTAATATTTACATGTTTTATATTTGTTGGGCAAGATCTCAGTACCAGCCCCACCCCATTTCTATGCAAAGAAATGAAAATTACCTTATGTTAGGCAGATGGTCTGACAATGGAAACTTTGGTCCAGTAGGAGCAGAACTGTAGGATGTTAAAACCCTTTTCCTTTCCCTTTGTTTCAGCATGTGTTCCAGATGTAGCTACAAAAACAGGAAAAGATAAATCTGAATTAGCTGATAACTGTGATGGTACTATATGATTTAAATTGATTATATTGAAGTTAATCTCTTTTGAATTTTTTAAGTGAAACATCTGTTAGTTATAATTTGTTTGAATCCCTGGATCAAGTCAGACAGAGGAAACCAAATAAGTTAAAGAACCCTTTCAAAATCAGGTTACATACGATTGTGGGAAAAAAACTTGCAGCGTGTGAAAACAGAACCGTATGTACCACAGAGCGTTAACTCCTGCACCCATTCTCGGTATCCCCAGTGGCATCCTTCAAAAAAATATTAAGAAACCTTTCTATGAATAACATTTCAGAATAATTATCTGCCCTCATTGTGTGGTGTGAGAGCTATAATAACTTCTGATGCTGGAAAACGTATCTTGAAAACTTTTTATCTTATTCTTAGCAAAGAATTTATGCCGACTTACTTTTTACTTACATTTAATTCTTGCAGATGCTGGTCCATCAACTGCTTTTTACTTATATTTAATTCTTTCAGGTGCTGGTCCATCCACTGATCCAGGTGAAGGCTGTTCAAATCCTGATGCTAAAACTATGCCAAGTCCACCTCCCAAATTTGTATGTGGTCCAATGCAGAATCATTATTTATGTAATTGTTGTTTAGAACCTATGCCAGATCGACGTCTGGAGAGACCTGGTAACCCATTAATACGACCTCAGCAGTGTAAGTACCTGATGTCATGGTAAAATGTAAAATGATAGGCAGGTAGTCATAAGGGAAATTTTGCCCGAAAAGCAGCGCTACGAACTACTCTTATTTTGAATTCCAATTGTCAAGGGTTCTTTTACATGCACACCAATATGTACATTGGACCTAGGTTTTTCGTGCTATCTGAACAACTATAAATTGACCCCATAAGGCAATATTGTCATTTCTATGGTAACACGCACAATAGGAAATGAATAATTTGTGGATAGCAGTGTTTGTCTCCTCTCTTTATATCCCAACTGATAAGGGTTCTTTTACTTACAGGGTTATATAAACAACAGGTGGACATTGCTTTTTCATTCCATCTGAATAACTTGTCTAGATAAATTTGATCAAATTGAATGCTCAGGATTTTTACCTTGATAAAACATTTTATTTTTATAGGTTCATTGTGTCAAAATGGATTTTGTCATCTCTACTGGGGTTGTAGACGAGCCAACTGTGAGGGTTGTTTAGGAAAATTTAATGGTAAGTATTGGGTCAAAAAAAAATGATAGAAATACATAACTAAGAAGAAATTAACAAATACTGTATTTCCTGGTGTATTGCTGTCTATATCATGTAGCTATATAAGGCACAGGGTAGGTCTGATCGGCTATTTGTGATTAAAAGTGAAATATTCGTTTTGGAGACACAGTGACACACCCTTCTTCAGACTACGTGAATGAAATTAATGAAAGATTGATTTGAATAAAGTTGATTTTGTATTTATTTATATTTTAGATTTTAATTTTGGTAAAAAGTGTTTAGTATCACTGGTTTTAGATAATGCTCATGAATCTGAAATATTGAAGGTGAGTTGAAACAGGTTGTGGATAGACACAATATTACTGTTGAGACTATTAAAATATAGAATCCACAATTCATTTTATCTGCATTCTAGCACAACAAATTTTGATGACAAACTGGCTTGTATGACACATATATCAGGTAAATTGGCAAAAGTGTTATTTTCTTTTTATTTCCCTCGAAGGAAATTTAAAAACTTAAAAGTTTAAAGGGAAATGATCGAGTATTCAGGTCTGTGTTCTGTCTTCATCAGCCCAGTTCTTGCAGAATAGTAAAATGTTAAATGCCATTTCTTTTTTTTATCAGCTGTGTGAATGTATGTTTTTATTTTATATTTGATAAGCCATCTCCAATCCCCTTTAAATGAATATAATAAGGTTGCGTCATTGTCAGTCTAGAACATTCAGAATTGATGGCATTGCAATCGAGTATCACTGAATGGAACCCTGTCATAGTCCTGCCAGTCCCGAACAGCAGAATCATGATTTATTTAAATATTTAGGCTATAATGATTGGTCAAGGTAATATACCAATCAATTGGTGCATGCCCTGTTACCCTAAATTCTTGTATTTACTTCAATTTAAATCTTTTAAGGGATTGAAATAATTTAGTTTTGCAACTTTTGATTGAGTATTGAGATAGCCGTGACCTGTGAAATTAGAGTTAACCTTTCTTTAGTTGTGATGAAATTGAAATGTTGTTAAAGTGATAGTAGCATTTTTAAAGTCATATGTTTCAAATATAATCAAATAAGTCTTTAAACACATGGAGAGATAGAATAGAAAATGGGGTTTAAAGTCTATGCAACATAAGCCAGGTCATTTCGGGACGAGAGTAACATAGGTTCAGGTTTATTTCAATAATTTGATAGGGAGGAAACTGGAGGACACAGAAGAAAACAATGAGGTTGGACAGGCAAGTCTTAAAACACATGGAATCTATACACTGTCCTTCGTTGATAAAGAATAATCCTATCCATAATTCACTAGTGTCAGCTGATTTTGGCAAATATTATTAATTTTTTAAGTGATAGAATAAATCTTATGATTAAATGTTGTCAATTAACAATTAACCTAGATATAGAAATAATTATGTCTTGGTCGTCTTAGAAAATATGCAACTATTGCTTTAAGTTGGGTATGATTGTAGTGTTTTGACATTAAATATATGAATAGTTACAAACGATTATTATAATTTTTACAGAATTATCTAGAATCAAAGAATATGTCTGTAAAAGATTTACTGAAAGTTTGTGTAGAGAAAAAAGATTCTGGTGAATATACATGTACTGGAACTGCAGGTGGGTTAACAATTATTTCTTTGGTTCACACAAAAGACACACTTTCATTTGGATGGGCAAGGAGCCTAGTAAGACTCTGGCTCACTACTAGTCGTGGGTTCAATCCTGATACGGTTTCCCCTTGTCAGTGGTGCAGGGCATTTTCATTTTCCCTTGACATCTGGACATTTGGCCATACAACATTGAATAAGACCCAGATCTGCACATGAAGTTTACAAATTACCTTTTGTGATGAATTTAAAAAGATATTTTTGTAACATGACAAACTTTGTGAGAAGAGTATCACTAATTAATCTTTATTTTACAGGAAATTATAATATGCATTTTGGTCGAAAGCTTGAGTCTGATGCCATCATATGTTATACCTGTGCATTAAGATATTTTAAAGAACTAGCGTATCAGTATCGTCGTGATATACCAAAAGCAGATTTACCAGGTAAATATAATATATGAATTGATAAAACCTTGTTCAGTATTGATCTCTTAAATCTTGATAGGTCTCAAGTGTGTACTGTAGATCATAAGGACTGTCATTGAGTCAAAATTGTTGATTTTGATTCCCAGTTCCTATATGACAAGGAGTAGGATCACCTTTTGAAACCTTGTGGGGTTTCCTCACAACCTCCAGTTAGCTGCCACTTCTAGAGATATGTCCAACTGAATTAATGAAATAAAACTGAACAATATATGTTAGTCCCATTTGTGTCGAGTGGATACTAAACACCATTCCTCTCTAGCTCTGTCTCTTGCAGTAAATTTCTACTTGGGGCATGCAGTTATACAACTGTTAGTTAGTAATAATGAAACTACATTATTTCATCGCTAACATTCTATGGAATACAATTACTGCTTGATAATGGCTAGAGAAGCCTAAGGCTAGTCAAAACGGCGATCAGTAATATGCAGTAATTGTATTCCATAGAATTGTGACCTGTATACTCTAGTTCAATTATTAATTGCCGTTAAAACAGTTTAACTGATTATTTCATTGCTAGTCTTAACAACACACGATATGGACTACTCTGGTTTTCAAGATTAGACATCAACACATTGTAAAATTATACGAAAATATCCTATAGTTTCAGTTGAGGTTTTGTAATTTTGAGAAAATTTAATTGATTTCATGGCTCAGATCAGGTTGGTTTAAGTATCAGGAAGTTAGGTATTTGTCTATAACATGCAGGAAGTCAGTGGCCTCACCCCGACTATGATCAAGATCTCATTTAATATAACAATATTCACTTTTATTTACAGAGGCAGTTACAAAGCGACCAGACTGTTATTGGGGCAAAAATTGTAGAACACAGAGAAATAAACCAGGACATGCAATGTAAGTATAGATGACACCAATTCTCTAATGATAATGGGTTTGAATATGGCAAACACTGCTTGAAAAGTTCTGATTCGGCTCAATTCTCAATATATTTCATAACTGCAGTATATTGGCTATAGTCTTGGTTCAGGCGTGTTCTTAAAGACCTTCACCTTCACTTCGGGAATATGTGGTGCAAGGGGTTTTTGGTTTCCTTGGTTTGTGTTCCTTATTTAGTTTTATGTTTTGAGCCTTGCTCCATTATGTCAAATATATTACAAGCTAATTAATCCAAGCACTTGATGATAATTTGAAATAAATGAGAGCAGTAATAACCCATTTTATTTTCTTCTCAATTTCAGAACTTTTAATCATATTTGTGAACAAACCAGAACCGCATGAAAGTGATATTTACTGTTGTGAACCTACCAGAACAGTATGAAAGTGATATCAACTGTTTTTTTACATGTGTTTATGTACCAGATGATTTGTTATGTTTAAGAATATCAGTTGCACAGCTTGAATACGAAGGATGGTAACAAATTTTTATTTCTAATGTGAGCTCAGAGAATTGGTAACCACAATGTGCCCGATGTAAAGAGACACTGTAACAACTGGTGGTTTGAATTCCTATCTACACAAACTAGTTTATTTCGGGACTAACATTCTATTCTTTATTCATCAATTTCATTGCGCCTGCACCCACCAGACATTATGATCTACTTGGCTTGGAGATCATGGGGTTCAATCCAGGTTTTGACCGAGAAAATTTCCTGAAATTTTCAAGCGTAGTTTTCCCTTGTCAGTGGTGCAGGATGGAAGCCGGATTAGGAACAGGGTCTAGTCATTTGGATGGGACCAAAAACCAATCTCCCGTCTATGTAAAAGAAGGCATGACAGTTGAAACTTAAAATAAGAGTGGGACATATCACAGCTGTCTAGGCGAAATTTCCCTCACACTGCATAGCAATTGCACATCTTGATTAGCCCATTTGGTACAGAACAGGAATAATATGTTAAAACCCTATTTCCATTTCATTTCTACTTTTTTAAGCTCCCCATCTAATTGACAAGTGTACTACACAGAGACAGTATGATTAATGAAATGGGGTTTAACCTCCTACTGTCTTGCTCCGAACTGGGCTAATGAAGACGGATAATAATTAATAAACGGGCATTCAAAACAATACCAAATCTAAATATTAGTAGTTGTACTCATTGCTTATATTTTTAAAAGTCATAAAATATGCAACCAACAAATTCATTGCTCAATATTTTCATTTCTTGCATATTAGATTATTTTATATTTTGAATAACCCTGACTATAAGTTTTTATACCTGTACCAATTTAATTTGTAAATATAAAAGGCGATAATTAAATATGCATTATGTAAGAGCTAAATATCTGTCTATTACAGGTCTTTTTTATACCTTCATATGTTATATAAAAGATTATTGTTTAGACAAGACCATAGTCAACACTCTAGGCCATCAGATGATTTAGATATTTAATTGAATAGAACACTCTCACCAGTGGAAATTAAAAATTTAAATGGAGAATTAAGACTGTTTTTATTATCATAGCAATAGTATTTGGCAATCAAGATTATATTGTTAAAACTTCAAACAGTGAAAACATTGCTAAAAATTAAAGCCCCAATAACACTCTTGTTGTAACTGAAAAATATGTCCCAATCTTCATTCTGGTCAACAAATCGTATTATTTTAGATTATTCCAATTAAATGATGATATAAATTTCATCTTAAAGTTCCAATTTCACTTTTTCTAAGAAAGTCAAAATATAATTATTTCTATGTTTTTTGCTCAAAAGGTTGTCAACTCACTATTATACGATCATGGACAAAATTTTGGGGGGGTTAGAAAGGGTGACACTGGTTGATTGAGGAAATAGTTACTCAATTACCTCCTTTGTTTTCCCATTCTTCTCAATGGACGACCATCTTCAAAGGTTTGAATTTGAAGTTGAAAATGATATTTTTGCCAATTTCTCAACTGGCAATAGTGAATTATAGGATTAATAGGATTATTCTTTAACAAGGTAGGACTGTTTATAGGTTCAATCTATTTTGGGGCTTTATTTTAATAAATTTTAAAAATATAACTTAAAAAAATGCTATTGGAACTTTAACACACCTAATTTAAAAAATTGGAAAAATTCAACCAATTGATTTGAAAAGTCTAACGTAAACCTTTTCAAATGTGACTTGGATTTTAAAATATTTTCGAACCCTCTGGACAAATAAAATAGGTTGTAATGGATAATTTACACAAAAGGTAGGACATTTAAACATCTAGTACTTAGAATAAGGGTATTATTTATTTTCTGGAGCTACCAAGCCAGCAAAAATGTTATTGTCCCTTTAAGTAATTTGAATGACATTTTCAATATATTCATTTTTCTCTATCTAGTTTTAAACATTTTTAGCAAAATGGCCTGCAAAATCTTACAAATTGCATTTTTATCTACAAAACATATTATATGTGACCATTTTCTACACAAAAGGTAATCATTTGTTATTCATGATACTGAGTATGTTATTCAATCTTTCCATCCATCATTGTTTATAAATTATCTATAAGTTGTGGATCCTGATCCAACTGCCAAGGGATATTTGTAAACAACATAATCTTGTGCATGATTGTCTTTTGTTTGTTTTCTAATCAAATATTATTTTGAATTATTTTATCTAGATGAATTCTGTTATATATTGAGCACAAATTTAAGAAATATTTGTTTTCTTTGTAGTATATATTATACAAAGTTGTTTGAAGCAGATTAAAAATTGTTAAATATTTGAAATTTATTTGAATAAATTTTTTATATATTATTACTATTTTGTTGTGATTTTGATATGATCTCATTATGGGGTGATTTTGTCAGGGATTTCATTTTAAAAGATATATATTGTTTACTTCTGTTTAAGTGAATCCATCACTGGGACACAATAACTCTTTTTCTAATTGAGCTAGAATGTTCAAACTTGATGTAGGTGTTTTTTAGGTCATTACCTTGATGGAGTTCGAAGATAAGCATTTTCTGCCTAGGGTAATTTGAGTGATAGTTTCATTATATCAATACCTTGACTAAGTTCGATAATGAGAATTTTCTGATCAGGGTAAGCAGACTTTTGAACACAAGAACTCTTATTGAGCTAGAATGTTCAAACTTGGTGTAAGTGTTTATTAGGTCAATGCATTGACAGAGTTTAAAGATGAGCATTTTCTGCTTAGGTTAAGCAAGGATAAGCAATTTGATTGGTTGATGATTTGGGACACTATAACCTTAGTTCTTATTAACTCCGAGGGGGGTTGGATGGTCGAATGGTTAGCGTGCGCGCGCTGTATCATACGGTTTGCCATTGAGTCAACTGGCATGGTTTCAAATCCCTGGCAAGGAGTAGGGTCGCCTGTCCAACCTCATGTTTTTTCCCCGGGTACTCCGGTTTCCTCCCATTGCTAAAGACCCCTACGCACAAGCGAATTATTGAAATAAAATTAAACCATATGTTAGTCCCGATGTACAATTTGATTGAGCTAAAATGTTCAAACTTGGTGTAGGCGTTCATTAGCTAAGTCAAGGCATTGATGGAGTTCAAAGATGAGTATTTTCTGCTTAGGTAAGCTATGATAAGCAGTATAGTTTGATTGCTTGATACTTTTGATAAAAATAAATGTGTGATTAATTAATATGTCATCTATATATTTTGGGATTTCAGCGGGGGACATCAACCTCAGTCCGCTTGGTTTTTTTCCAAAGAATATAATAATTTTTAGCATTAACCCAGTAAGAAATTAATTTCAATCATGCAAAACCTAAAAGTACAAATAATTTCACCATTAATTAACGCACTGACAGTATATGATCGTGATGGTCTGCCAATGTCTATAATTCAACAAACCAGCGGCATGCACTGTAATAACTAGACTTTGAAATTTGTAAACAGATATGAAATGGGAATTAACATCCTACTTTTCTGCTCTGACTTGGGTAATGTTGATGGGGCAGTTACTGGAAATGAAATGGGGTCTAACGACCTTCTTTTCAGATCCAACTGGGCTAATGAAGAGTTATAATGTTGTAGTTGAATACACTAGGTCATTTTGGGACTAACATATGGTTTAATTTT
This sequence comes from Patella depressa, assembly GCA_948474765.1. Taxonomy (NCBI): domain Eukaryota; kingdom Metazoa; phylum Mollusca; class Gastropoda; family Patellidae; genus Patella; species Patella depressa. Next base: position 17,041,479 of record OX419720.1, read on the forward strand.
ATTTCTACGCATGTGTGTATGGCTCTTTAGCAGTGGGAGGAAACCAAAGGACTCGAAGAAAACCCACGAGGTTTGGCAGGCGACCCTACTCCTTGTCCTACAACCAGGAATTCGAAACCACGCCAGTTGACTCAATGACAGGCTTTATGATACAGCACGCATGTGCTAACCATTCAGCCACCCAACCCCACTGAATACACAATAAAATATGGATGATATACCATAATAACACAAGTATAAGAACACAAGTGCACAATATATTGATAATTTATTTATATCACAGTTTTATATCTGGTAATAAATACCAACACACATCATACCTCTACATACACACTATAAAACAATATACAGTTTCTTACTTAACTCATGGTCTATCAACTCATTGTAAATCTGAACTCAGAAATATCACCATCATTTGAAAAAGCTCGACAAATATTCTTTTCATAAAGGTTCACAAAACTACAAGTGAAAAAGTTACAAATCTTCAGATTATTATACTTTTTTTTCAGCTCGAGCACAAACTGTTGATATGTGTTTGCAAAATAGCTTTATTTAACGTCCACTTCCATCGAAGTGATATTTCAAAAGTCGTCTTGTATACATGTAGCTATTTCCTAGTATAAAATATTAGATTACTGTTAACAGTTATATTATGATATCAGGTGCAACCATGACTCAGTGAGTCAAGTAATCACCCCGTTTCGCTATCAACTATTATTTACATATTACAAAACTATTATTTACATTTCTATATACAACAATTATCATTTTACTTATTTAACATCAGATTTTATGTCATCCGCAGGTTTCGACACAAATCGTCATTCAAGTAAATGATGTACATTACACCAAGTGTGAAGGGAATAACTTGTATTCTTCATCCTGGGTGGAGTTAACAATAACAATATTATTATAATTTTTATGAAAGCAATGTTTACAATTACGGTAATACATTGAGTCACAACATGCTACACAATGCTATCACTATAACACTGAAGTTTGAGTCTCAATATACAGACGGGTGTTTCACTTAGTAGACATCGTTGAGTGTGCCTTTATAATTATACAACAGATATGCCATATGACTAAATTTATACAGAAATATGTGGCACGAAAAAGTTATTTTTAGTTCATACTGAGTCTGTGACTTCTGGCTCATTTTGCTATCACAGGTCACATATTATGGCTTAGTCTATAATCTGACCAGTGCATCCCAACATCAATCTTGTGGTGAAGATTGTAGCTCATAGTAACACAACATACATTGAAACAGTTCATAAAAAATATAACCATATAATATAATAATTGGTCAAGTAGATTATCATCCCTGTCATCCATGTCAACTGTGAGAAACCCCAACAAAATGTCATATCAAATTATAAAAATATTGTTTAGGCAGATTTGGTTGTTCATACAGAACAGCCACATTCTACTTTGTATTTTACAAAAGTGTCTAATGTCAAGCTCGTCTTTTCTTGTTTAATTCTATTGTTCGTTTTATAAAGATAGATTCATTTTCTTTTTCTATACAAGATATTATTTTGATGTTTGTGTTTTCATATATAATTGTGTACTTGCTTGACATGATCAGAAGACTGGACAGACAGAGATGAAATTAACCTCAGCAACCAGTAACAGTAGGATCTAGACCAGATCGCTTAGTAATATTTAATTTAACGACTTCCTCGGCACAGGTTGGATGAATTCCGACAGTACTAATAATCTCTTCATAGGTTACTCCACTTCTAAAATAAAAATATAAACAATGTATGAAACCATGCAGGCAGACCATATTACGAGCATTGTAGACAAAATACAACGCTGGCAGACCATATTATGAGTATTGTGGGGAATAAACAATGACTGCAAACCATGTTAAGAGTATTGTAAACATCTTACAATGCAGGGAGACCCTGTTAAGAGTATTGTGGACAACAGACAATGCCGGCAAACCATGTTATGAGTATTGTAAACAACTTACAATGCCGGGAGACCCAGTTATGAGTATTGTGGACAACAGACAATGCAGGCAGACAATGTTATGAGTCTTGTGGACAATAAACAATGCAGGGAAACAAGTATTGTAAATAATATTTACCGTATAGCTACAGAAAAACCCTGAATTATTTCTCCAGCATTAGGACCCAAGATATGTAGACCTAAAACTGTTCGAGGTACATTGTGTTTACATATTAACTGAAATAAACAAAAACACACACATAACATGAAATGATGAAATGAATAATGAAATGAAATGAAACCAAATATGGAAATGAAATGAAATAGTGAAATGAAATAATGAAATGAAATAATGAAGACAGGCATGTTCCTTAAGCAGCGTCTGCAAGTTTTACAACATCTAAACGTTGCTTCAGTACTCAGCTATTGCATCCATTGTGTTTACAAATGACTTATTAGCATTGTCCAATCAAACCTCGTAGCACATAACACACAAACATGGCGGCCTCCATAGAAAAAGAAACAGACAAGTTCACTGACTACTAAAAACGCTGGTGAAAATATTAAGCGTTGATATTTAATGCCAATAATTCTGCTACATATCCTACAGAAGAAGACCCTTTGTTTATCAGCCATGATTTCCTGCAAACTTGACATTGATCGATTTTTGAACTTTGCAACCCGATTGTCACTTGTAGACATTTTAGCTAGAGGTGCGAGACTTTACATAAAATGTAAAAGATATCTTCAAAAATCATATATTCCATGGCATAACTTACTTTTATATAACATTGTGCTACATCTCGTTCTGGTACAGTAAACTCTAATGGTTTATAAAAAGCATGATATATCTGAAAAGAGAGAGAGTAATGGTGATAGTTAAATTTTTATTTCAAGACCCAGAGAAAGCCCATGGGTTTGGGCAAACAACCATGCATACTGTTTGTCATGTACAAGGAAGCACCCCCCTCCCACCGCCAAAAAACGCCATATGACTCAATGACAGATATCACATGATCTAAATCCCACTTGTCAGACCATTCGGCCCCTCCATTGCCATCTCAAATCAGAAATAATATATCAGAACTTGGTTATTTTAAAATTCAACAGATTAAGCATCAGAAATATTCTCCTTAAGTTGAACTAAGACTGGAGATCTGTCACAGTTCTGTCAAACTGATCCCTGTAGAATATGGTTGTAATAAAATATGGCATGCTTGAGCTGGGGTGAATGGTGGAGACATTATCTTTTTCAGTTGCAGTCGAGCCATCTTTTGATGTTTACTCACTAGTCACAAATGTAGCACCAAGAAAATTTCTTGTAGGTCTGCGCGAGAGAATATTTCCATCCTAGCATATATATATATGTAAATCTAAACCAAACATGTACCTCAATATCATCTTCTCCAAATTGTTCCAAAGCCATTTCTTCTGACATACCAACACAACCATATTCAATAGGTGTAAATACTGTTGTGGCTATCTATTAGAAATATTTCATTCATATACAATCACGTACATATATCATACAGTATATGAATTTGAAGAAAAGAGAATTTATCAATATTGATTACATAAAATGTCCAAATAGAGATATGGGCTTTAACGTCCATTCGTCCAATTGGCACCAACTAGGTCATTTTGGGACTAACACATTGTTCAATGTTATTTCAATAATACACATGCACGTGGGAGACCCTACTTCTTGTTATGTACAAGCTGGGAATTGAAACCATAAGACTTGATTCAATGACAGACCTTATGATCTAAAGTCCATGTTTGACCATTCAGCTACTATGTCCATATTAAAATCTCACTAAATAGATTTCTGTCCTAACACAGCTAGCTAGAAATTAACTCAATATGACACAGACTTTTGTATTGCAGTTCTTCAAATTTCAAATATAAGATTCCAAGTTGATATGGTATTTAATACTGTACCTTGTCATAGTCCATTTGTATTTGACTGTTATCATATAAACGATGAGCTAATAATCTACCCGCTTTAATAGCTACTGGTGTTAACTCAGGTCTACCCTAGTAAAATATAAACAATACAGTTTTAATAGCTACTGCCTGGTAAAATATAAACAATACAGTTTTAATAGCTACTGCTGTTTACTCTGTCTAGTAAAATATAAACTTTAATACTCGTAAACAGTTTGGATTTCTCTAAGTATGTACCTACATGTAGAACATCTCCAATAGCATATATATTAGATATAGAGCTCTTTTCATTATCGCCATGGTAACCACCTATAACTTTATAACTAGATTCATCCAGGTCAACTCTGATATTTCCTAGATTTAAACCACCCGTTTCAGCATTTCTACCTAAAAAATAAAACACGTCAAAAACTAAAATTACCTTTTGTGATCCAAATCAAAACCAATAGTTCCTGATAAGACTTTTCAGTAGAATCCTAGCTGATCAGACACCAGTTCAAAAAATTTGATTTTAGCAATACTATTTGTTGAATATGAATATTAATTCAAAAATTCTAACAGTTTAAAGGAGATAAATTGCTATTCTTTGGCACCCATCAAAGGACCCAAAAATCGATAACAGCTCCCACACCATTTCTTTTAAATCAGCTAAACAATAAACTATCTGAGACTAAAAACAACATGGAAATCTTTTCTACTTCAGATTTTATTTAAATCGAGTCCAGTTGGAAAGATCATTTACTGGATATGTTCATTTATATCACTTAGGTTTTAATAGAAAACAAGACCTGTAACAAACCTACCGGTGGCCATTAAAACTGTATCAAATGTCTCTTGTTGTATTTGTTGATTTTTATCATAATAACTAACTAGATATTGACCATTGCTTGTTTTCTCAATCTTCTGAGGTACACACTCTCTTAAAAACCTTGTACCATTGTTCGTCATATAATCACCAATATGGTTTGCCATTTGCTGAAGCAAACAGAAATGATGGTCAAAAAACTAAAACCACAGACATTTCCTGTGAGAAAATTCAATAAACTTAACCTAGACCCATGATAATAGGTAATAAAGTGGGAAATACATAAATCTATTAACATATCTATTATCATTCAAATATATGACACATCCTATAATAATCAATAAATATATCAACCCAGGGGCAGACTGGGTAGCTCTGGGCCCTCGGACTATGTTGTTTCCTTTGGTCACAATCTTGGTGAGGAATATGTGACATCACCTTTCTCACACCCCACTCATAGATACTTTTTCTCCTCTAGATTTAGGCTATTATATTTTTCAGTGGATGCAAAAGTAAATGTCAATTTCTTTCCAATCGAGGCTGATGGGTCCTTGAACCACTTCCAAGGGTCTGACCTCAAATCCGCCTGTACGAACCAATATACATACCTGATCAAAGCCTCGAAGAAGAATTGATCTCACCATTATAGTTGTCTCAAAACCTAAACCTGATAAAAATCCTCCACATTCTAGAGCAATATCTGAGTTTATATTTAAGGAAACTAAAATATGCAATACGATGCCTTCACATCTAAATAATCATGGGGAGTGATGTATGTTTGGCCATTTCTGATATTCCTACTGGAAATAAAATATGTAGACACTATCCTTGCCAGACCCTGCACCACTGGCATAGGAAAACTGTGTCGAAAACCCTGCGGAACTTACTCCGACGACACTAAAGAACCCTAACCTCCTTATTCAAAGAAAGGACTCCCTGTAGCACACTAAAGTTATTCATTAAATGTATTAGAAGGATACAACTAGCACCAACAACTAACCTGAAAAAAAAAGAAGCATATTAATTATTACTATACAACTAGCTGAGTTAAATCATATGTTGGTAGACTTAATTTAAAGAATATTGAATCCTAAATTATATGTTATTAAATTCAAATAAATATATTCGTACGTTTTTCCAGGAGGCTTTGTCATCCAGAAGATATCATCACTAGTTATAGCATATTCTCTTCCTCCTGGTATCTAAAATAAAACAGATTATTAAACATGTTCTATTTACAATACAGATGTGTCGTCAACCTTTGATGTTTGTGTACCATTATTTCAAATAATGCTCCAGGCAAGTGTCAATCAAACATTATTTATACCAATCTGTTTCACTGAGAATTACTTACGAATTATCTCTGTAACGGATGTTTGTCCTAAAACACGTGCGTTGACTGCCCGCCTCGTAGTCATTGGCTCAACGGCTCGTGCAATGTTTACTTAACACCTAACTGCTTCGGGCAAAATGATGCATTTTAATCATTTTAATACCCATTTACACTAAATAGGAAATATTTTTTAACTACAAATACTCCAAACGTCTTTATTTATTTTTCTTTTACCTCAAAAAAATGTTTGAGAATTTAATTTGTCGGAATAAAAAAGTTAATATGCCGTACTCATTAAGCCTCGTCGATGTCATGCTTATCAGTGATTGTAGCAGCCAAGCGAATATTCACTGCGGGATCAGTTTGTATTTATACTAGAAGAAATATGGAACGATTTCATTGAAATGCATGTGCAGGATATTGTCTGATTTCATCTGAACAGTTGCATTATTCCACTCTCTACTTCAATCTCACTACTTGCAAGTATCAGTAATGTTCAGTATTAAACAAATCCAAGACTGTGTTATATAGTGTTAAAAATAAACAAGGTATTCTGGTATATGACAAAATTTGAGTTTTCTGTTTTGCTGTTTTAATCTAATTAAACATTTATAAATTATAATGCTGTAAATACACTGACCTCTGGTATTCTAGGACGACCACCAACAGCTATAACTATATTTTCAGTTGATAACATTCTCTAGAAATAATACAAGATATATTACATACACAAATCTTCTTATTAATGAAATTGATAAATATTCTCAAAACGTTTTCAAAGCTAATGAAAATTTGCCAATTAATGAAAAATGAATGATTCCTCTCAATGCAATAAATGAAATGAAATGGGGTTTAATGTCCTACTGTTCTGCTCCGAAACTGGGTAATAAAGACAAGCATACGCCATGCGATATGAATGAAATTTTGCAAGGACAGCGGCACTATTATATCGAATTCCAACTGTCAAGGGATCTTTAACGTGCATGCCAATGTGTACACGGGACCTCGGTTTTCCGTCCCATCCAAATGACAAGCCAGCTGTCCTTGTCAGGCAATCCGTCCTACATCACTGACAAGGGGGAATAACGCCAGAAATTCCAGATGAACTTCTTGACCATTGCAGATATCGAACATCCGACCTCCTGGTTAGCAAGTCAGTGTCTCCGTATACAAACCTCTTCACCTTTTTTATCTACAGCTTTGACTGTATTTTGATCCACCAATGTACCCAAAGCATTAAAATATTCAACATTTCTATAATCATAAAAAAAACATCAAATAATACTATAATTATATATATAAGTACATTATCAAACAATATGGTATAATTGTCAAAGCAAACAGCATTTTTTTTTTACTGTGTCAAGGGAGATAATTTTACTATTATGTGGAGGCAGACCACCATTAATTTCCCCATTGACTTCAATGTTAATTCTGGACTCTTTGCCCACCTCCAACTTATCCCCAAATTTTCGTTGGGCGAAATGCTTTTCACTACAGACAGAGGAACAAATGGCCATGTCTTTGCACTAAAATTTTTATGAGGTTGACCACCAAAATTTTGAGATACACGAACTTGAAGAAGCATACTCAAAACATGTATCTAGTTGCCGTACATATCACCGTAGCCAACCTCATAACGCCGTTATCCTTCCGACCTCAAAATCATAAATATTTACCAAAACCTAGCAGAAAATATTAATTCAAACCCTCTTAGTCCATTCTAGGCCAAAAAATCAACAAAAATGGGCATGCAAAAGGGGAGAAAAGAGACAGAGAGAGAACTGCTATAAATAGACGAACTACAATTTGTGGGTACCGAGATGTAAAATTTAATGGTGGTCTGCCTCCTATATGTTTTTAAAAGTTCATATATCATCAAAATTCTTTTCTTTATAGCTTCACATTTATTTTTGCAAAATTATTATAATACAGAATCAAAAAAAAATAATTGCAGAAGAAATGGTGACCCTTTAAAGTTATGTACTGTTTTGCATGCTGGGTTGCAGATCAGGTCCATGGGCCTTTTGTTCTAGAATTGAAGACTCTTTCTTAATTTTGTCAAAATGTGAGTTTCGCAAAAAGATTTAAAGAGTTTCAAACAAGTCTCATCAAAAATATTCAAAATATTGCGATATTTTTCAAAAATTGACCTTATTTTACCTTTTTTTACAAAATGGCCCATTCTTTGACACTTTGTATGTCTCAAAATGCCAATAATTCCCTATTTCTTGGAAACTCTGAGGTGAAAGGCATTTATTTCTAGAAACCTTGGCCAGTATACAAGAAGACAAGCTGCAAATTGGTTGCATTGAGGGCAACTGTAAGGAACTCTAATGAAACCTGTAAGCCCACCCCCTGAAAATGTTGCTGTGATAACAAATCCAACCTGTGTCCACATAAGTAATACTGTTGATGGAATATGGCTAAAAGCCACATTTTTCTATCCCTGGCTTGTATACATACATACAAACACAGGTACTTGTAAGAAATATGAATCATTTATTAAAATATGGATTGATAAATGTAAAATAAATGCTGTATTTAGTTGACAACCAGCCACTCCAACAAAAGGGTCACAAAGCACTATTTTTTTTTAAAAAATGGGAATATTTCAGTATTTAAAACACTTTTACAATCAGAGGTATCCTTGGAATTATATAGTGTCAATATTTTGTGGAAGCAAGTTGTTTTAATCTTTACATCAATTTCCTGACAAAATGAGGTGGAAAAAGGGAGTTATGACATAATTCATTGCATAAAAGGAGTATGAAAAGGCTATTAATTAATATTTCATTGCTCTGTAAGTGCCACATTTTAAAAGATCACCACAAATAATAGATTTACATCAAAAATGTCAAACATTAAGCTGCAAAAGACACATCTACAACATATCCATTTTGGGGTGTGGACTTATTTGGGGAAAATGTCATAGAATAACATGTTTGGCCATAAACAAAAAGTCTTAAAAATTCATGGAATCTTTTATGTAACTATTTGTTTGAGCAAAATAAAATGCTCGGTTACAATTCAAGCACAAAATCCAATTACTGTTAATTCGGAGTCAATATATTTTCAATTGAATATCCAAATATCATGTTCAAGAAAAATGGGTGGGGTGGGGAGGTTGAGCCAGTCTAAATGAAATGAAGACAGAGAAATTTCCCTGCAGACACACAGATTTCACTTTCTCAAGAAGGGAAATGCAACAATTGCAGGTTTTAAAAGATTAAAATTGTGTTAAGTCTGAGGAACACCCAAGCAAAATGCAGTTCACTCATGTTTTGAAAATTCTAACATGCCTCAGCAGTACATAATTAGACCAAATTTCTTAATTTTTAAATTTCTATTAAATCATAGATACTTTTTCAATATCTGACAAACACATGGCTCCTTTCCAAGTTATTTAACAATGGAAATAAAGACATGCAAGACATTTTGTTTCATTTTAAAACAGATGAATAATTAAAATTTTGACAGTAATATTGGGGGTAATCTGAAGAATTTCAGACAAATTATCATGATTTTTAGGCAAAATTGAGTGAAATTATTATACTTTCTTCCCATCTAACCTTTACGATGCAGAAAAAGTCAAAATTACACAATAAAATATTTTTCACTAATTTTGAAAAGCAAATAAACACTGAAAATCACAAAATCTGGACTAAAATCAAATATTCCCCTCACAAATTTGTCAAATATTTTAGAAATTTTACCATTTCACTTTTTTTATTATCAAAATGTCATATATCACATTTTCTGACAAATTGGAGATCATAGCATCAAATTTAGGCCTCTCATACACCGTCAGTTTGTTTACATACAGGAGGCAGACCACCATTAATTTCCCCATTGACTTCAATGTTTATTCTGGACTCTTTGCCCACCTCCAACTTATCCCCAAATTTTCGTTGGGCGAAATGCTTTTCACTACAGACAGAGGAACAAATGGCCATGTCTTTGCACTAAAATTTTTATGAGGTTGACCACCAAAATTTTGAGATACACGAACTTGAAGAAGCATACTCAAAACATGTATCTAGTTGCCGTACATATCACCGTAGCCAACCTCATAACGCCGTTATCCTTCCGCCTCAAAATCATAAATATTTACCAAAACCTAGCAGAAAATATTAATTCAAACCCTCTTAGTCCATTCTAGGCCAAAAAATCAACAAAAATGGGCATGCAAAAGGGGAGAAAAGAGAAAGAGAGAGAACTGCTATAAATAGACGAACTACAATTTGTGGGTACCGAGATGTAAAATTTAATGGTGGTCTGCCTCCTATATCTCACCATTTCAATATGTAACATGTATATACAGTTTATTATCAGCCAGTAATCGTTATGATTGTGTACCTGTTAAGACTGTGAGTAATGAATGATAATATACACTACAATTGGTTAGGTTTGTGTATTCAACAGTGATGGGTGTTATAATTAGTCACGCTTTTACACTAGAAGTGAAATCTTTAACAGGTAGTTACACATCTGCTGTTTAATGACTACTGTATAATTTCTAACCACTTTCTATAAATACTAAACATTGTGTTTAAAGTAATAATCACTTGTATGATTTAATGACAAAACTCTTCATTAGTAAAAGGCCAAGGTTCATACGTCAGTGGTATCAGTTTAACATTGTTAGTTACTACAGGGGGACTGCACCACACACAGACATAAATACAAAGCAAATCTACCGACAAGATACAATACATGCAAATAACTAAGAAATGAAATATTAGATCAAAGATTATAAGTGAATGGAGCCAGGGGCTAGCCGTAAGCGTCCACTGTGCTGGGCTGTACCGTTTTGTATAATGTTAAATATAAATCAATACAATACTAACTTGTCTTTTAGTTGAACTCGATGGCCCCAATTTAAAGATCTTACATAATTCTGAACATTTTCACTCAATTTTTCCCTGAAATGATTGTTGTAATCGTAGGATAATTATGTTAAATTAAACATATACTAAAAGAAAGAGAGATTTTAAACTGTTGGTTTTTCAAGTTGAAGCTAGTGTAAACCAACTGATGCATAATTCTGATATTTGTAGTCATGTGAGATTCTGAAATATGACAGAAATCTTATTATGAAGTAAGAAATTCAAGCAAGTTTTAAAAAAATGTCTGACCTGTATAGTATTTGTATAGTTTTGCCTATAATGTGGAAATATTTTTGAACCACCCATAACAAGCCTACCACAGACCTTATGATCTTAAGTGAATGTTTTAAATAAACCATTCCTTTCCCCCAAGCATTTGAACAGAAGTTGTCAATTTTACCATGAGTGTGTAATATCTGGTGGTACATTCCAACCAAATGATCTGGAATCTTGAATAGCATGACCTAATAATGCTGCTTGATGGATCAATTTCTTAGGTATACAACCTACATTGACACATGTACCTCCCAATCCCCATCTTGTTCCTGAAAATAATAACAAGCCAACAGTGAGGCTGATGTCCCCCGCAGAAATCCCAAAATAAATAGATGACACATATTAATTAATCGCACATTTATTTTTTTCAAACGTATCGACCAATCAAACTGAACATGAAGTGTCATCCAAAAATTGCTTATCTCTGCCTAACGTAAGAAGAAAATGCTCATCTTCGAACTCCATCAAGGCATTGACCTAATAAGCATACACACCAATTTTGAACATTTTAACTCAATTAGAAGGAGAGTTATTGTGTTCCAAAGTCTCGACCAATCAAATTGCACATCGTTCTGCTTACCCTGAGCAGAAAATGCTCATTATCGAACTTAGTCAAGGTATTACTGTAATGAAACTATACACCAAGTTTCATCACTCTCACTTAATTAGAACTAAAGTTATCGTGTCCCAAAGCATCAACCAATCAAATTGCTTATCTCTGCTTACCCTAAGCGGAAAATGCTCATCTTCAAACTCCATCAAGGCATTGACCTAATAAGCATATACACCAAGTTTGAACATTTTAACTAAATTAGAAGGAGAGTTATTGTGTTCCAAAGTCTCGACCAATCAAATTGCGTATCGCTCTGCTTACCCTGAGCAGAAAATGCTCATTATCGAACTTAGTCAAGGTATTACTATAATGAAACTATACACCAAGTTTCATCACTCTCACTTAATTAGAACTAAAGTTATTGTGTCCCAAAGCATCAACCAATCAAATTGCTTATCTCTGCTTACCCTAAGCGGAAAATGTTCATCTTCGAACTCAATCAAGGCATTCACCTAATAAGCATATACACCAAGTTTGAAAATTTTAACTCAATTAGAAGGAGAGTTATTGTGTTCCAAAGTCTCGACCAATCAAATTGCGTATAGCTCTGCTTACCCTGAGCAGAAAATGCTCATTATCGAACTTAGTCAAGGTATTACTATAATGAAACTATACACCAAGTTTCATCAATCTCACTTAATTAGAACTAAAGTTATCGTGTCCCAAAGCATCAAACAATCAAATTGCTTATCTCTGCTTACCCTAAGCGGAAAATGCTCATCTTCGAACTCCATCAAGGCATTGACCTAATAAACACATACACCAAGTTTGAACATTCTAGCTCAATTAGGAAGAGAGTTATTGTGTCTCAAAAAGTGTGACGGACAGACAGACGGACAGACAGAAGGACAGACAGACGGACAGACAGACAGACAGACGGACGAACCCATTTTAATAGTCCCCCAACTTTCTTCGAAAGGCGGGGGACAATAATAATCAATGATTGTAACCAGGGGATGACCAACCTTTTATGGTCCAACGGTCAAATATTATCTATACGACTTCAGATTTGCCATATAAAAATGTGATCAGACATAAAAAACATTATGGCTTTAACTTCAGTGGCTGAATGAAATGTTGGTCTATTGAAAACTCTGTGAAACTACTTTGTTTAGTCATGAATAGGGGAAAATTATGGATAATTTTTATATTTAATCATTCATGAGGTACAATTTGCACTTGAAATGACCATACTTGTGTAACATATAACAAAGTAGGAGAATCTTTAGTATATAGTTATGTAGACCAAATCAATTTAATTTTCTGTTCTTTGGGGTCTTGAATCATGTGAAAGATGCGGGTGGGGGGGCCTAGAGTTCTAGACTCTAGTGTGTCATGCTTCAACTTCTCGCTGGCTGGTCACTTTTGGCTTACAGTTGTGGTTTCGATCCCTGATGGTAGGGTATGTGACTTGGAGATAGGAAAAATGAAAATAAGACAACTTTTTTGTGATATCAACTTCGATGGAAGCTGACGTTAAACACTAAGAAGAACAACAACATGTGAAAGATCTTTAGTTTAAAATTTCAAAATTTGGAACTTTAAGTTTTGGGGTTTTTAAAATTAGTCTTTTGCTTGAAGAAATAAGAAATTTTTTTTTAACAGTTTTCCTGAGGTATAGAAAATAAAATTGGTGTGACCTTATCTAATTATCCCATTCTATATTCATTTGTGCATAGGTCAGATGTCTGTTTGTTTTTCCAAGAACTAACGAGACAGGACGTATCTGGCAAAATCAGGCTTTGTGCTCAAATGAAAAGTTATTTATATTTTACCCTGTGTTGATGGCTTGACAAAATCTAATACTGCAACTTTTCTTCCTAGCTGAGAAGCTGAAATAAAAGAAAGCTTAAAATAGCATTATGCATGAGCAAAATCTGCTTATTACAGGTCTTTCTTTAAGCCTGAGACGTTATCTAAATAATCAATTAGACATTAATTAACATATCCAGACCATAATAAACTCTTTATGTCAAGGCTAGCCTTTGATGTTGGCGGATTAAATTCTTATATGCCGCTTAATGGCCGTTGATAATTAAATCAATCAATTGGATAATCGAGACTATGCTGTTTATATTAATGATTTGAGTAATGATGACCGAGGCTATGTGAATATTTCAAACGCTTTTTTCTTGGCTAATAGTGAATCAATTTGACTGAAATTTTCACAAAATTATCTTTACACTATCTAGTTTTTAACTATTATAGTGAGAACTGCCATCTCTTTATCTTATCTCCCATAATGTAACTTTAATGATTCCACAAAAATACATGATATCAAGCTATGTTATTTATAATTTCTTTTTATCAAGAAGAGATTGTTTGTATTAACTAGTCAAAAAAAATCCTAATATTGTAATGTCTTTAAAAACAATTACTAAAATATCAAAAAATGTCATACTTTATTGTCTGGGTAAAAGAAGTGGAATGCTTTAAATGCTGTACAAAGCAAATTTTTCCAATTGCATTTAGTAATTGAACTAAGGATACAACTACTGCTTCTTTATGAGTGATGTTTTAAAATTTTAAAATTAGCCTTTATCAAGTAACATTGTACAGAATAAGCTGTAATTGTATCCAATAGAATTGTGACCCGTGAATGAAACAAGCATGGAGCAAGTTATATTCTAAAATTTGTGCCATCTGTGAATGTCTTTTAACAGATGTGTGATCTTGAGATTACCCCTACACCTGGTAGTGTGCCCTGATTTAGAAGAATGGGTAAAGTAACAATCTGTGAGGTTTAAATTACCTTCTTTAGCACAAGCTAGTCCCCCTGATCCACCTCCAATAACAATCAGGTCATAACGGCTACTATCTTCCTTACCTGGAAAAAACCCCCCAACTAAAATACTGTATAGAATAGAATGATAATATAAAGGTGAAGAAATTATTATTGGTTTTTTTTTTATATAATCATCATGAAATCCATGTACATAGGCCTAACTGGTTTTCCAATTTCAATTCAGATATCTAATGGAGAAATATTGTTTAAAAAAAGGAACTAAAGAATAGAGAAAGTTGAAACTATGCTTGATCCAAGGTCATACAGTCAGATTAAATATCATTTTATCATTTGTGTTACAGTTTTGACAGTATTTTCCAAAGTGCTGCATACAATAGTACTTGCCATGGTTGTTGAGCAGTAACTATTTATTTCAGAGACCTTTTTATTTTAGTATCTTATCTAATAGTTCTCTGAGTGGACGCATCCAGCATGGGTACCGTACTGCTAGTGCTTATATAGACTTGAATAACAGGTTTATAAAAGTTTCTGCCGAACACAGGAGGTAAATGAAATTGGAGTAGGAAAGTCCAGCATACCACCAATAAAATATCAATTGGTTCCATTTCAGCAAAGCACCTCTATTATACCTGTACACGTGACCATAGTGACTTGAAATTTTTAGGGCATGTTCAGGGGGACTAACTTACCATGACCTCACGCAAAATTTTAGGGTTAGGCTAACCCTAACCCTGGTAGAGGTGCGTTACTGAAATAGTGCCTATAATTGTCTGAACTGATTTAAATGGGACTAATGGGTGGTTGTTTCTGGGTCTATCTATGGCCGATCCAAGAGATAAATCTAATTTTCGAAAAGATGGCTTTCGTAAAACCCGTTGACAGTTATATCTACACTAAAGACAATTTTCACCTGATGCCAGGAACCTACAAAATAGTAGACTGTTGTTTTTGTTCCGTGAATTAAAGGTGGGACATTTGATCTTAGACCGAGCTCGTTTAATCAACATGGGCGCAGCCATTTTGAAGTCTGCTCTAGGGACCAGTAATTAATTTTTGTTTATTTATTCACGCAAGTCTGTTTTCTTTTATAATTAAAGCTACTAAAAATAGAACAATCAAACTGATTACTACTATATGTATACAAAAATACTGGACGCAAAGAGCAGCTCAAATACACAAAATGAAGATATATATTATGAGGACATTAATAATGAGCTATCCCTATATATCATTTTGCTTGTCCAGGGGAATTAACTCCAATTTGTATACTTGTTTACTGAATTCAGACCACTTGATAGATTTCCATGACAGTCATCGATTGATTAAAGTTAATCCAAGAGGAAACTGTTTGTTCATTGGTTGAATTTCAAATTTTAAAATTTACTGTACATGGATAAAAAAATTCATAGAAGTTAGCATTAACAAGGAACTTGCCCCCCCCCCCGCAAATGTTTGAAATATATAAAATATATATATTATGTCTTACAAGGTTTGTGTTAAACAATGTACAAATTATAACACAAACACTTATGTTTACTTTTTGAAATCCAAAATGTACAAAATACTTTAAAAATCTATACAAGTTATGTGATCAAGTTTTATTTTATTTGGATCCTCCTCATAAAATTCCCCTACTAAACTCTCTTTGTCGTGTTGTTCATAACTCAAGCGTAACTTTCAATATGTAAAAGTCATAAAAAAAAATATGAATACGGCACCCCCTGGCCTGACGTAAACATGATAGACATTGTATGAGTGCATTGTTTTAGTTTAACCCCGTAAAATATGCCAAAACAGTGTTTAAGAAGAGTGAAACTTTTTATTTTTTTATGGGGGTCACAGATTGTCAACATTTTATATAATTTCATTTGCGGACCCCACCCCCAATATATATATTTCACGGTTACGCCTCTGAATGCAGGAAAATATTAAGCGTAATGTCACGAACAGCAAACTTAATCGGCAATTCTGCTAAATTCCAGCGTGAAAATCCTTAAGAAAAGCTTAAAAGAAATCCAGAAAATACTTTTAAATCAAAGAAGTGTCATCTGTAACTCTGCTACATTCATCAGTATTCTAAATTTCAATCAAATGCCTCAAAGTGGATTTTTAAAGTTTCAGGAAAACCTGAAACTAATTAAAAAAAAAGAAGAATGTTTCTATCCAGGTTAAATATTATAAAAGTTTGAATCCTGAAATAATAAACATGGTTTTTGAATTATCAAGTTGTAAACACGCTTAAATCAAAGTTATTTAAACAATGGGTACGGATTGTGAAGTGATTAAGTAATTAAAATGAGGAATAGATTAAGACGCGATTACCTAATTAACTAAGACATAATGGATTATGACGTGATTAACTAGCAAGTAAATATTGTCTTCTTCAATTAACATCAACTCCCATAACAACAACAAACATATGATAAAAACATGTCACTGTTACCTATATAAATATAGAAGAGAATTATCAACATTATTAACTCACAGTATTTCATAGTAAATAGTTCGTTTTAAGACAACAAAGTGAGGTAAGTTTTACAACCAAAATAGACTTTCATGGAAAAGAATTCGATAAAAGAACTGGAGATAAATAAGGCTGAAAATATAAGTAAGTTTCATAGACCAAATATGCAGTGTTTATTTATAACTATTTTCTAGTAATTATGAAAATACAGTATTTGTTGGCATCCTATAATATGTGCTTGTTACAAGAAAATATCAGCACTATAGGATGCTAGGAGAAACTGTTTTTAGATCATTCCAAAGACAAACACCATAATCATGAAAATGCATCATTTGCTGGTATCTTAATAATACTTATTGCCGGATAATATTATTATTATAACTATAATACCACACGGGAAACTATGTTAAAGCACTCCTAAGCCATTTACTGGCCTCGTATTTTATTACATAAAATCATTAGCATTATCCGATGCAAGGAAACTTCAAAGCCGGAGATCATGAAGTTTAGATAATGCAGTATTTGCTGGTATCTTATTTGTGCTTATTGCAAGGAAATATTAGCACTACAAGATGCAAGGGGAGACTGTGTTAAAGACTCTTCCAAGAAACAAGTAAACTTATTCTGAAAAATACCATTCAAAGGAATTATTAAACCAATTCTGAAAACGCAGTGTTTACTGGTATCTAATATGTGCTTATTATAAGAAAATATTAGCACTATAAGATGCTAGGGGAGACTGTGATCAAAACTCTTCCGAGAAACAAGAAAACTAATTCTGAAAACGACCATTCAAAGGAATTATTAAACAAATTCTGAAAACGCAGTGTTTACTGGTACCTAATATGTGCTTATTATGAGAAAATATTAGCACTATAAGATGCTAGGAGAGACTGTGATAAAAACTCTTTCGAGAAACAAGAAAACTAATTCTGAAAAATACCATTCAAAGGAACTACAAAACCAATTCTCAAAACGCAGTGTTTACTGGTATCTAATATGTGCTTATTATGAGAAAATATTAGCACTATAAGATGCTACGAGAGACTGTGTTAAAAACTCTTCCGAGAAACAAGAAAATTAATTCTGAAAAAGACTATTCAAAGAAACTATTAAACAAATTCTCAAAACGCAGTGTTTACTGGTATCTAATATGTGCTTATTATGAGAAAAAAATAGCACTATAAGATGCTAGAGGAGACTGTGTTAAAAACTATTCCGAGAAACAAGAAAAGTAATTCTGAAAACGACCATTCAAAGGAATTATTAAACCAATTCTGAAAACGCAGTGTTTACTGGTATCTGATAGGTGCTTATTATGAGAAAAAAATAGCACTATAAGATGCTAGAGGAGACTGTGTTAAAAACTATTCCGAGAAACAAGAAAAGTAATTCTGAAAACGACCATTCAAAGGAATTATTAAACCAATTCTGAATACGCAGTGTTTACTGGTATCTAATACGTGCTTATTATGAGAAAATATTAGCACTATAAGATGCTAGGGGAGACTGTGGTAAAAACACTTCCGAGAAAGAAGAAAACTAATTCTGAAAAATACCATTCAAAGGAACTACAAAACCAATTCTGAAAAGGCAGTGTTTACTGGTATCTAATGTTTGCTTATTATGAGAAAATATTAGCACTATAAGATGCTAGGGGAGACTGTGTTAAAAACTCTTCCGAGAAACAAGAAAACTAATTCTGAAAAATACCATTCAAAGGAACTACATAACAAATTCTGAAAACACAGTGTTTACTGGTATCTAATATGTGCTTATTATGAGAAAATATTAGCACTATAAGATGCTAGGGGAGACTGTGATAAAAACTCTTCCAAGAAACAAGAAAACTAATTCTGAAAAAGACCATTCAAAGAAATTATTAAACTAATTCTGAAAACGCAGTTTTTACTCGTATTTAATATGTGCTTATTATAAGAAAATATTAGCACTATAAGATGCTAGGAGAGATTGTGTTAAAAACTCTTCCGAGAAACAAGAAAACTAATTCTGAAAAGTACCATTCAAAGGAACTACAAAACCAATTCTAACAACGCAGTGTTTACTGGTATCTAATATATGCTTACTGTGAGAAAATATTAGCACTATAAGATGCTAGGGGAGACTGTGATAAAAACTCTTCCGAGAAACAACAAAAACATTTCTGAAAACGCAGTGTTTACTGGTATCTAATATGTGCTTATTAGGAGAAAATATTAGCACAATAAGATGCTAGGGGAGACGGCGTTAAAAACTCTTCCGAGAAACAAGAAAATTAATTCTAAAAAATACCATTCAAAGGAACTACAAAACCAATTCTGAAAACGCAGTGTTTACTGGTATCTAATATGTGCAATAGAAGAAAATATTAGCACAATAAGATGCTAGGGGAGACTGTGATAAAAACTCTTCCGAGAAACAAGAAAACTAATTCTGAAAACGACCATTCAAAGGAATTATTAAACCAATTCTGAAAACGCAGTGTTTACTGGTATCTAATATGTGCTTATTATGAGAAAATATTAGCACTATAAGATGCAAGGGGAGACTGTGATAAAAACTCTTCCGAGAAACAAGAAAACTAATTCTGAAAACGACCATTCAAAGGAAACATTAAACCAATTCTGAAAAAGCAGTGTTTACCAGTATCTAATATGTGCTTATTATGAGAAAATATTAGCACTATAAGATGCTTGGGGAGACTGTGATAAAAACTCTTCCGAGAAAGAAGAAAACTAATTTTGAAAAATATCATTCAAAGGAACTACAAAACCAATTCCGAAAACGCAGTGTTTACTGGTATCTAATACGTGCTTATTATGAGAAAATATTAGCACTATAAGATGCTAGGGGAGACTGTGTTAAAAACTCTTCCGAGAAGTGCTTATTAGGAGAAAATATTAGCACAATAAGATGCTAGGGGAGACGGCGTTAAAAACTCTTCCGAGAAACAAGAAAATTAATTCTAAAAAATACCATTCAAAGGAACTACAAAACCAATTCTGAAAACGCAGTGTTTACTGGTATCTAATATGTGCAATAGAAGAAAATATTAGCACTATAAGATGCTAGGGGAGACTGTGATAAAAACTCTTCCGAGAAACAAGAAAACTAATTCTGAAAACGACCATTCAAAGGAATTATTAAACCAATTCTGAAAACGCAGTGTTTACTGGTATCTAATATGTGCTTATTATGAGAAAATATTAGCACTATAAGATGCAAGGGGAGACTGTGATAAAAACTCTTCCGAGAAACAAGAAAACTAATTCTGAAAACGACCATTCAAAGGAAACATTAAACCAATTCTGAAAAAGCAGTGTTTACCAGTATCTAATATGTGCTTATTATGAGAAAATATTAGCACTATAAGATGCTTTGGGAGACTGTGATAAAAACTCTTCCGAGAAAGAAGAAAACTAATTTTGAAAAATATCATTCAAAGGAACTACAAAACCAATTCCGAAAACGCAGTGTTTACTGGTATCTAATACGTGCTTATTATGAGAAAATATTAGCACTATAAGATGCTAGGGGAGACTGTGTTAAAAACTCTTCCGAGAAAGAAGAAAACTAATTCTGAAAAATACCATTCAAAGGAACTACAAAACCAATTCTGAAAACGCAGTGTTTACTGGTATCTAATATGTGCATATTATGAGAAAATGTTAGCACTATAAGATGCTAGGGGAGACTGTGTTACAAACTCTTCCGAGAAACAAGAAAACTAATTCTGAAAAATACCATTCAAAGGAACTACAAAACTAATTCTGAAAACACAGTGTTTACTGGTATCTAATATGTGCTTATTATGAGAAAATATTAGCACTATAAGATGCTAGGGGAGACTGTGATAAAAACTCTTCCGAGAAACAAGAAAACTAATTCTGAAAAAGACCATTCAAAGAAATTATTAAACTAATTCTGAAAACGCAGTTTTTACTGCTATCTAATATGTGCTTATTATAAGAAAATATTAGCACAATAAGATGCTACTGGAGACTGTGTTAAAAACTCTTCCGAGAAACAAGAAAACAAATTCTGAAAAATACCTTTGAAAGGAAACATTAAACCAATTCTGAAAACGCAGTGTTTACTGGTATCTAATATGTGCTTATTATGAGAAAATATTAGCACTATAAGATGCTAGGGGAGACTGTGTTAAAAACTATTCCGAGAAAAAGAAAACTAATTCTGAAAACGACCATTCAAAGGAATTATTAAACCAATTCTGAAAACGCAGCGTTTACTGGTATCTGATAGGTGCTTATTATGAGAAAATATTAGCACTATAAGATGCTAGGGAAGACTGTGGTAAAAACTCTACCGAGAAAGAAGAAAACTATTTTTGAAAAATATCATTCAAAGGAACTACAAAACCAATTCCGAAAACGCAGTGTTTACTGGTATCTAATACGTGCTTATTATGAGAAAATATTAGCACTATAAGATGCTAGGGGAGACTGTGTTAAAAACTCTTCCGAGAAAGAAGAAAACTAATTCTGAAAAATACCATTCAAAGGAACTACAAAACCAATTCTGAAAACGCAGTGTTTACTGGTATCTAATATGTGCTTATTATAAGAAAATATTAGCACTATAAGATGTTAGGGGAGACTGTGATAAAAACTCTTGCGAGAAACTAGAAAACCAATTCTGAAAACGCAGTGTTTACTGGTATCTAATACGTGCTTATTATGAGAAAATATTAGCACTATAAGATGCTAGGGGAGACTGTGGTAAAAACACTTCCGAGAAAGAAGAAAACTAATTCTGAAAAATACCATTCAAAGGAACTACAAAACCAATTCTGAAAAGGCAGTGTTTACTGGTATCTAATTTTTGCTTATTATGAGAAAATATTAGCACTATAAGATGCTAGGGGAGACTGTGTTAAAAACTCTTCCGAGAAAGAAGAAAACTAATTCTGAAAAATACCATTCAAAGGAACTACAAAACCAATTCTGAAAACGCAGTGTTTACTGGTATCTAATATGTGCATATTATGAGAAAATGTTAGCACTATAAGATGCTAGGGGAGACTGTGTTACAAACTCTTCCGAGAAACAAGAAAACTAATTCTGAAAAATACCATTCAAAGGAACTACAAAACTAATTCTGAAAACACAGTGTTTACTGGTATCTAATATGTGCTTATTATGAGAAAATATTAGCACTATAAGATGCTAGGGGAGACTGTGATAAAAACTCTTCCGAGAAACAAGAAAACTAATTCTGAAAAAGACCATTCAAAGAAATTATTAAACTAATTCTGAAAACGCAGTTTTTACTGCTATCTAATATGTGCTTATTATAAGAAAATATTAGCACAATAAGATGCTACTGGAGACTGTGTTAAAAACTCTTCCGAGAAACAAGAAAACAAATTCTGAAAAATACCTTTGAAAGGAAACATTAAACCAATTCTGAAAACGCAGTGTTTACTGGTATCTAATATGTGCTTATTATGAGAAAATATTAGCACTATAAGATGCTAGGGGAGACTGTGTTAAAAACTATTCCGAGAAAAAGAAAACTAATTCTGAAAACGACCATTCAAAGGAATTATTAAACCAATTCTGAAAACGCAGCGTTTACTGGTATCTGATAGGTGCTTATTATGAGAAAATATTAGCACTATAAGATGCTAGGGAAGACTGTGGTAAAAACTCTACCGAGAAAGAAGAAAACTATTTTTGAAAAATATCATTCAAAGGAACTACAAAACCAATTCCGAAAACGCAGTGTTTACTGGTATCTAATACGTGCTTATTATGAGAAAATATTAGCACTATAAGATGCTAGGGGAGACTGTGTTAAAAACTCTTCCGAGAAAGAAGAAAACTAATTCTGAAAAATACCATTCAAAGGAACTACAAAACCAATTCTGAAAACGCAGTGTTTACTGGTATCTAATATGTGCTTATTATAAGAAAATATTAGCACTATAAGATGTTAGGGGAGACTGTGATAAAAACTCTTGCGAGAAACTAGAAAACCAATTCTGAAAACGCAGTGTTTACTGGTATCTAATACGTGCTTATTATGAGAAAATATTAGCACTATAAGATGCTAGGGGAGACTGTGGTAAAAACACTTCCGAGAAAGAAGAAAACTAATTCTGAAAAATACCATTCAAAGGAACTACAAAACCAATTCTGAAAAGGCAGTGTTTACTGGTATCTAATTTTTGCTTATTATGAGAAAATATTAGCACTATAAGATGCTAGGGGAGACTGTGTTAAAAACTCTTCCGAGAAACAAGAAAACTAATTCTGAAAAATACCATTCAAAGGAACTACAAAACAAATTCTGAAAACACAGTGTTTACTGGTATCTAATATGTGCTTATTATGAGAAAATATTAGCACTATAAGATGCTAGGGGAGACTGTGATAAAAACTCTTCCAAGAAACAAGAAAACTAATTCTGAAAAAGACCATTCAAAGAAATTATTAAACTAATTCTGAAAACGCAGTTTTTACTCGTATCTAATATGTGCTTATTATAAGAAAATATTAGCACTATAAGATGCTAGGGGAGACTGTGTTAAAAACTCTTCCGAGAAACAAGAAAACTAATTCTGAAAAATACCATTCAAAGGAACTACAAAACTAATTCTGAAAACGCAGTGTTTACTGGTATCTAATATGTGCTTATTATGAGAAAATATTAGCACTATAAGATGCTAGGGGAGACTGTGTTAAAAACTCTTCCGAGAAAAAGAAAACTAATTCTGAAAACGATCATTCAAAGGTATTATTAAACCAATTCTGAAAACGCAGTGTTTACTGGTATCTGATAGGTGCTTATTATGAGAAAATATTAGCACTATAAGATGCTAGGGGAGACTGTGGTAAAAACTCTTCCGAGAAAGAAGAAAACTAATTTTGAAAAATATCATTCAAAGGAACTACAAAACCAATTCCGAAAACGCAGTGTTTACTGGTATCTAATACGTGCTTATTATGAGAAAATATTAGCACTATAAGATGCTAGGGGAGACTGTGTTAAAAACTCTTCCGAGAAAGAAGAAAACTAATTCTGATAAATAACATTCAAAGGAACTACAAAACCAATTCCGAAAACGCAGTGTTTACTGGTATCTAATATGTGCTTATTATAAGAAAATATTAGCACTATAAGATGCTAGGGGAGACTGTGATAAAAACTCTTGCGAGAAACTAGAAAACCAATTCTGAAAACGCAGTGTTTACTGGTATCTAATACGTGCTTATTATGAGAAAATATTAGCACTATAAGATGCTAGGGGAGACTGTGGTAAAAACTCTTCCGAGAAAGAAGAAAACTAATTCTGAAAAATACCATTCAAAGGAACTACAAAACCAATTCTGAAAACACAGTGTTTACTGGTATCTAATATGTGCTTATTATGAGAAAATATTAGCACTATAAGATGCTAGGGGAGACTGTGATAAAAACTCTTCCGAGAAACAAGAAAACTATTTCTGAAAAAGACCATTCAAAGAAATTATTAAACTAATTCTGAAAACGCAGTTTTTACTGGTATCTAATATGTGCTTATTATAAGAAAATATTAGCACTATAAGATGCTAGGGGAGACTGTGTTAAAAACTCTTCCGAGAAACAAGAAAACTATTTCTGAAAAAGACCATTCAAAGAAATTATTAAACTAATTCTGAAAACGCAGTTTTTATTGGTATCTAATATGTGCTTATTATAAGAAAATATTAGCACTATAAGATGCTAGGGGAGACTGTGTTAAAAACTCTTCCGAGAAACAAGAAAACTAATTCTGAAAAATACCTTTGAAAGGAAACATTAAACCAATTCTGAAAAGGCAGTGTTTACTGGTATCTAATATGTGCTTATTATGAGAAAATATTAGCACTATAAGATGCTAGGGGAGACTGTGTTAAAAACTCTTCCGAGAAAAAGAAAACTAATTATGAAAACGACCATTCAAAGGAATTATTAAAACAATTCTGAAAACGCAGTGTTTACTGGTATCTGATAGGTGCTTATTATGAGAAAATATTAGCACTATAAGATGCTAGGGGAGACTGTGGTAAAAACTCTTCCGGGAAAGAAGAAAACTAATTTTGAAAAATATCATTCAAAGGAACTACAAAACCAATTCCGAAAATGCAGTGTTTACTGGTGCTTATTATGAGAAAATATTAGCACTATAAGATGCTAGGGGAGACTGTGTTAAAAACTCTTCCGAGAAAGAAGAAAACTAATTCTGAAAAATACCATTCAAAAGAACTACAAAACCAATTCTGAAAACGCAGTGTTTACTGGTATGTAATATGTGCTTATTATGAGAAAATATTAGCACTATAAGATGCTAGGGGAGACTGTGTTAAAAACTCTTGCGAGAAACTAGAAAACCAATTCTGAAAACGCAGTGTTTACTGGTATCTAATACGTGCTTATTATGAGAAAATATTAGCACTATAAGATGCTAGGGGAGACTGTGGTAAAAACACTTCCGAGAAAGAAGAAAACTAATTCTGAAAAATACCATTCAAAGGAACTACAAAACCAATTCTGAAAAGGCAGTGTTTACTGGTATCTAATTTTTGCTTATTATGAGAAAATATTAGCACTATAAGATGCTAGGGGAGACTGTGTTAAAAACTCTTCCAAGAAACAAGAAAACTAATTCTGAAAAATACCATTCAAAGGAACTACAAAAATAATTCTGAAAACACAGTGTTTACTGGTATCTAATATGTGCTTATTATGAGAAAATATTAGCACTATAAGATGCTAGGGGAGACTGTGATAAAAACTCTTCCGAGAAACAAGAAAACTAATTCTGAAAAAGACCATTCAAAGAAATTATTAAACTAATTCTGAAAACGCAGTTTTTACTGGTATCTAATATGTGCTTATCATAAGAAAATATTAGCACTATAAGATGCTAGGGGAGACTGTGTTAAAAACTCTTCCGAGAAACAAGAAAACTAATTCTGAAAAATACCTTTGAAAGGAAACATTAAATCAATTCTGAAAACGCAGTGTTTACTGGTATCTAATATGTGCTTATTATGAGAAAATATTAGCACTATAAGATGCTAGGGGAGACTGTGTTAAAAACTATTCCGAGAAAAAGAAAACTAATTCTGAAAACGACCATTCAAAGGTATTATTAAACCAATTCTGAAAACGCAGTGTTTACTGGTATCTGATATGTGCTTATTATGAGAAAATATTAGCACTATAAGATGTTAGGGGAGACTGTGGTAAAAACTCTTCCGAGAAAGAAGAAAACTAATTTTGAAAAATATCATTCAAAGGAACTACAAAACCAATTCCGAAAACGCAGTGTTTACTGGTATCTAATACGTGCTTATTATGAGAAAATATTAGCACTATAAAATGCTAGGGGAGACTGTGTTAAAAACTCTTCCGACAAAGAAGAAAACTAATTCTGAAAAATACCATTCAAAGGAACTACAAAACCAATTCTGAAAACACAGTGTTTACTGGTATCTAATATATGCTTATGAGAAAATATTAGCACTATAAGATGCTAGGGGAGACTGTGGTAAAAACTCTTCCGAGAAACAAGAAAACTAATTCTGAAAAATGCAATTGAAAGGAACAACAAAACCAATTCTGAAAACGCAGTGTTTACTGGTATTTAATATGTGCTTATTATAAGAAAATATTAGCACTATAAGATGCTAGGGGAGACTGTGATGAAACTCTTCCGAGAAACAAGAAAACTAATGCTGAAAAATACCATTCAAAGGAACTACAAAACCAATTCTGTGTTAAAAACTATTCCGAGAAACATTCAAAGGAATTATTAAACCAATTCTGAAAACGCAGTTTTTACTGGTATCTAATATGTGCTTATTATAAGAAAATATTAGCACTATAAGATGCTAGGTGAGACTGTGTTAAAAATTCTTCCGAGAAACAAGAAAACTAATTCTGAAAAATACCATTGAAAGAAAACTAATTCTGAAAACGACCATTCAAAGAAATTATTAAACCAATGCTGAAAACTCAGTGTTTACTGGTATCTGATATGTGCTTATTATGAGAAAATATTAGCACTATAAGATGCTAGGGGAGACTGTGGTAAAAACTCTTCCGAGAAACAAGAAAACTAATTTTGAAAAATACCATTCAAAGGAACTACAAAACAAATTCTGAAAACGCAGTGTTTACTGGTATTTAATATGTGCTTACTATAATAAAATATTAGCACTATAAGATGCTAGGGGAGACTGTGATATAAAATTCTTCCGAGAAACAAGGAAACTAATTCTGAAAAAGAACATTCAAAGGAATTATTAAACCAATTCTGAAAACGCAGTTTTTACTGGTATCTAATATGTGCTTATTATAAGAAAATATTAGCACTATAAGATGCTAGGTGAGACTGTGTTAAAAACTCTTCCGAGAAACAAGAAAACTAATTCTGAAAAATACCATTGAAAGGAAACATTTAATCAATTCTGAAAACGCAGTGTTTACTGGTATCTAATATGTGCTTATTATGGGAAAATATTAGCACTATAAGATGCTAGGGGAGACTGTGTTAAAAACTCTTCCGAGAAAAAGAAAACTAATTCTGAAAAATACCATTCAAAGGAACTACAAAACCAATTCTGAAAACGCAGTGTTTACCGGTATCTAATATGTGCTTATTATGAGAAAATATTAGCACTATAAGATGCTAGGGGAGACTGTGTTAAAAACTCTTCCGAGAAACAAGAAAACTAATTCTAAAAAATACCATTCAAAGGAACTACAAAACCAATTCTGAAAACGCAGTGTTTACCGGTATCTAATATGTGCTTATTATGAGAAAATATTAGCACTCTAAGATGCTAGGGGAGACTGTGATAAAAACTCTTCCGAGAAACAAGAAAACTAATTCTGAAAAAGACCATTCAAAGGAATTATTAAACCAATTCTGAAAACGCAGTTTTTACTGTTATCTAATATGTGCTTATTATAAGAAAATATTAGCACTATAAGATGCTAGGTGAGACAGTGTTAAAAACTCTTCCGAGAAACAAGAAAACTAATTCTGAAAAATACCATTGAAAGGAAACATTAAACCAATTCTGAAAAGGCAGTGTTTACTGGTATCTAATATGTGCTTATTATGAGAAAATATTAGCACTATAAGATGCTAGGGGAGACTGTGTTAAAAACTCTTCCGAGAAAAAGAAAACTAATTCTGAAAACGACCATTCAAAGGAATTATTAAACCAATTCTGAAAACTCAGTGTTTACTGGTATCTGATATGTGCTTATTATGAGAAAATATTAGCACTATAAGATGCTAGGGGAGACTCTGGTAAAAACTCTTCCGAGAAACAAGAAAAATAATTCTGAAAAATACCATTCAAAGGAACTACAAAACTAATTCTGAAAACGCAGTGTTTACTGGTATTTAATATGTGCTTATTATACGAAAATATTAGCACTATAAGATGCTAGAGGAGACTGTGATAAAAATTCTTCCGAGAAACAAGAAAACTGGTATCTAATGTGTGCTTATTATAAGAAAATATTAGCACTATAAGATGCTAGGGGACACTGTGATAAAAGCTCTTCCGAGAAACAAGAAAACTAATTCTGAAAAATACAATTCAAAGGAACTACAAAACCAATTCTGAAAACGCAGTGTTTACTGGTATCTAATATGTGCTTATTATAAGAAAATATTAGCACTATAAGATGCTAGGGGAGACTGTGATAAAAACTCTTGCGAGAAACTATAAAACCAATTCTGAAAACGCAGTGTTTACTGGTATCTAATATGTGCTTATTATGGGAAAATATTAGCACTATAAGATGCTAGGGGAGACTGTGTTAAAAACTCTTCCGAGAAAAAGAAAACTAATTCTGAAAAATACCATTCAAAGGAACTACAAAACCAATTCTGAAAACGCAGTGTTTACTGGTATCTAATATGTGTTTATTATAAGAAAATATTAGCACTATAAGATGCTAGGGGAGACTGTGATAAAAACTATTCCGAGAAACCAGAAAAGTAATTCTGAAAACGACCATTGAAAGGAATTATTAAACCAATTCTGAAAACGCAGTGTTTACTGGTATCTAATATGTGCTTATTATGATAAAATATTAGCACTATAAGATGCTAGGAGAGACTGTGTTAAAAAATCTTCCAAGAAACAAGAAAGCTAATTCTGAAAAGTACCATTCAAAGGAACTACAAAACCTATTCTGAAAACGCAGTGTTTACTGGTATCTAATATGTGTTTATTATAAGAAAATATTAGCACTATAAGATGCTAGGGGAGACTGTGATAAAAACTATTCCGAGAAACAAGAAAACTAATTCTGAAAACGACAATTCAATGGAAACATTAAACCAATTCTGAAAAAGCAGTGTTTACCGCTATCTAATATGTGCTTATCATGAAAAAATATTAGCACTATAAGATGCTAGGGGAGACTGTGATAAAAACTCTTCCGAGAAAGAAGAAAACTAATTTTGAAAAATATCATTCAAAGGAACTACAAAACCAATTCTGAAAACGCAGTGTTTACCGGTATCTAATATGTGCTTATTATGGGAAAATATTAGCACTATAAGATGCTAGGTGAGATTGTGTTAAAAACTCTTCCGAGAAACAAGAAAACTAATTCTGAAAAATACCATTCAAAGGAATTACAAAACCAATTCTGAAAACGCAGTGTTTACTGGTATCTAATACGTGCTTATTATGAGAAAATATTAGCACTATAAGATGCTAGGAGAGACTGTGATGAAAACTCTTCCGAGAAACAAGAAAACTAATTCTGAAAACGACCAATTAAAGGAATTATTAAACTAATTCCGAAAATGCAGTGTTTACTGATATCTGATACGTGCTTATTATGAGAAGATATTAGCACTATAAGATGTTATGAGAGACTGTTAAAAACTTTTCCGAGAAACAAGAAAACTAATTCTGAAAAATACCATTCAAAGGAACTACAAAACCAATTCTGAAAACGCAGTGTTTATTGGTATCTAAGATGCTAGAGGAGACTGTGTTAAAAACTCTTCCGAGAAAAAAGAAAACTAATTCTGAAAATGACCATTCAAAGTAATTATTAAACCAATTCTGAAAACGCAGTGTTTACTGGTATCTGATATGT
Source organism: Patella depressa (assembly GCA_948474765.1). Taxonomy (NCBI): domain Eukaryota; kingdom Metazoa; phylum Mollusca; class Gastropoda; family Patellidae; genus Patella; species Patella depressa. Next base: position 17,071,639 of record OX419720.1, read on the forward strand.
GCTTATTATGAGAAAATATTAGCACTATAAGATGCTAGGGGAGACTGTGGTAAAAACTTTTCCGAGAAACAAGAAAACTAATTCTGAAAAATACCATTCACAGGAACTACAAAACCAATTCTGAAAACGCAGTGTTTACTGGTATTTAATATGTGCTTATTATAAGAAAATATTAGCACTATAAGATGCTAGGGGAGACTGTGATAAATACTATTCCGAGAAACAAGAAAAGTAATTCTGAAAACGACCATTCAAAGGAAATATTAAACCAATTCTGAAAAGGCAGTGTTTACTGGTATCTAATATGTGCTTATTATGATAAAATATTAGCACTATAAGATGCTATGAGAGACTGTGTTAAAAACTCTTCCCAGAAACAAGAAAGCTAATTCTGAAAAGTACCATTCACAGGAACTACAAAACCAATTCTGAAAACGCAGTGTTTACTAGTATCTAATATGTGCTTATTATAAGAAAATATTAGCAAGAAAACTAATTCTGAAAACGACCATTCAATGGAAACATTAAACCAATTCTGAAAACGCAGTGTTTACCGGTATCTAATATGTGCTTATTATGAGAAAATATTAGCACTATTTAATATGTGCTTATTATAAGAAAATATTAGCACTATAAGATGCTAGGGGAGACTGTGATAAAACTCTTCCGAGAAACAAGAAAACTAATGCTGAAAAATACCATTCAAAGAACTACAAAACCAATTCTGTGTTAAAACAAGAGAAACAAGAAAACTAATTCTGAAAACGACCAATTAAAGGAATTATTAAACTAATTCCGAAAATGCAGTGTTTACTGATATCTGATACGTGCTTATTATGAGAAGATATTAGCACTATAAGATGTTATGAGAGACTGTTAAAAACTTTTCCGAGAAACAAGAAAACTAATTCTGAAAAATACCATTCAAAGGAACTACAAAACCAATTCTGAAAACGCAGTGTTTACTGGTATCTAATATGTGCTTATTATAAGAAAATATTAGCAAGAAAACTAATTCTGAAAACGACCATTCAAGGGAAACATTAAACCAATTCTGAAAACGCAGTGTTTACCGGTATCTAATATGTGCTTATTATGAGAAAATATTAGCACTATAAGATGCTAGTGGAGACTGTGTTAAAAACTCTTCCGAGAAACAAGAAAACTAATTCTGAAAAATACCATTCAAAGGAATTACAAAACCAATTCTGAAAACGCAGTGTTTACTGGTATCTAATATATGCTTATTATAAGAAAATATTAGCACTATAAGATGCTAGGGGAGACTGTGTTTAAAACTCTTCCGAGAAACAAGAAAACTAATTCTGAAAAATACCATTGAAAGGAAACATTAAACCAATTCTGAAAACGCAGTGTTTACTGGTATCTAATATGTGCTTATTATGAGAAAATATTAGCACTATAAGATGCTAGGGAAGACTGTGATAAAAACTCTTCAGATAAACAAGAAAACTAATTCTGAAAACGACCATTCAAAGGAACTACAAAACCAATTCTGAAAACGCAGTGTTTACTAGTATCTAATATGTGCTTATTATAAGAAAATATTAGCAAGAAAACTAATTCTGAAAACGACCATTCAATGGAAACATTAAACCAATTCTGAAAACGCAGTGTTTACCGGTATCTAATATGTGCTTATTATGAGAAAATATTAGCACTATTTAATATGTGCTTATTATAAGAAAATATTAGCACTATAAGATGCTAGGGGAGACTGTGATAAAACTCTTCCGAGAAACAAGAAAACTAATGCTGAAAAATACCATTCAAAGGAACTACAAAACCAATTCTGTGTTAAAACAAGAGAAACAAGAAAACTAATTCTGAAAACGACCAATTAAAGGAATTATTAAACTAATTCCGAAAATGCAGTGTTTACTGATATCTGATACGTGCTTATTATGAGAAGATATTAGCACTATAAGATGTTATGAGAGACTGTTAAAAACTTTTCCGAGAAACAAGAAAACTAATTCTGAAAAATACCATTCAAAGGAACTACAAAACCAATTCTGAAAACGCAGTGTTTACTGGTATCTAATATGTGCTTATTATAAGAAAATATTAGCAAGAAAACTAATTCTGAAAACGACCATTCAAGGGAAACATTAAACCAATTCTGAAAACGCAGTGTTTACCGGTATCTAATATGTGCTTATTATGAGAAAATATTAGCACTATAAGATGCTAGTGGAGACTGTGTTAAAAACTCTTCCGAGAAACAAGAAAACTAATTCTGAAAAATACCATTCAAAGGAATTACAAAACCAATTCTGAAAACGCAGTGTTTACTGGTATCTAATATATGCTTATTATAAGAAAATATTAGCACTATAAGATGCTAGGGGAGACTGTGTTTAAAACTCTTCCGAGAAACAAGAAAACTAATTCTGAAAAATACCATTGAAAGGAAACATTAAACCAATTCTGAAAACGCAGTGTTTACTGGTATCTAATATGTGCTTATTATGAGAAAATATTAGCACTATAAGATGCTAGGGAAGACTGTGATAAAAACTCTTCAGATAAACAAGAAAACTAATTCTGAAAACGACCATTCAAAGGAACTACAAAACCAATTCTGAAAAATACCATTCAAAGGAACTACAAAACCAATTCTGTGTTAAAACAAGAGAAATACCATTCAAAGGAAACATTAAACCAATTCTGAAAACGTAGTGTTTACTGGTATCTAATATGTGCTTATTATGAGAAAATATTATTACTATAAGATGCTAAGGGAGACTGTGATAAAAACTCTTCCGGGAAAAAAGAAAACTAATTCTGAAAACGACCATTCACAGGAATTATTAAACCAATTCTGAAAACGCAATGTTTACTGGTATCTAATATGTGCTTATTATGAGAAAATATTAGCACTATAAGATGCTAGGGGAGACTGTGTTAAAAACTCTTCCGAGAAACAAGTAAACTAATTCTGAAAACGACCATTCAAAGGAATTATCAAACCAAGTCTGAAAACTCAGTGTTTACTGGTATCTAATACGTGCTTATTATGAGAAAATATTAGCACTATAAGATGCTAGGACAGACTGTGTTAAAAACTCTTCCGAGGAACAAGAAAACTAATTCTGAAAAATACCATTCAAAGGAACTACAAAACCAATTCTGAAAACGCAGTGTTTACCGGTATCTAATTTGTGCTTATTATGAGAAAATATTAGCACTATAAGATGCTAGGAAAGACTGTGATAAAAAACTCTCCAGAGAAACAAGAAAACTAAAGGAATTATTAAACCAATTCCGAAAACGCAGTGTTTACTGGTATCTAATACGTCCTTATTATGAGAAAATATTAGCACTATAAGATGCTAGGAGAGACTGTGATAAAAACTCTACTGAGAAACAAGAAAACTAATGCTGAAAAATACCATTCAAAGAAACATTAAACCAATTTTGAATACGCAGTGTTTACTGGTATCTAATACGTGCTTATTATGAGACAATATTAGCACTATAAGATGCTAGGGGCGGCTGTGTTAAAAACTCATCCGAGAAACAAGTAAACTAATTCTGAAAACGACCATTCAAAGGAATTATTAAACCAATTCTGAAAACTCGGTGTTTACTGGTATCTAATACGTGCTTATTATGAGAAAATATTAGCACTATAAGATGCTAGGACAGACTGTGTTAAAAACTCTTCCGAGGAACAAGAAAAATAATTCTGAAAAATGCCATGTTTACTGGTATCTAATACGTGCTTATTATGAGAAAATATTAGCACTATAAGATGCTACGGGAGACTGTGTTAAAAAAAACCCATCCGAGAAACAAGAAAACTAATTCTGAAAAATACCATTCACAGGAACTACAAAACCAATTCTGAAAACCCAGCGTTTACTGATATCTAATACGTGCTTATTATGAGAAAATATTAGCACTCTAAGATGCTAGGGGAGACTGTGATCAAAACTCTTCCGAGAAAGAAGAAAACTAATGCTGAAAAATACCATTCAAAGGAAACATTAAACTAATTCTGAAAACGCAGTGTTTACTGGTATCTAATATGTGCTTATTATAAGAAAATATTAGCACTATAAGATGCTAGGGAAGACTGTGATAAAAATTCTTTAGATAAACAAGAAAACTAATTCTGAAAACGACCATTCAAAGGAACTACAAAACCAATTCTGAAAACGCAGTGTTTACTGGTATCTAATATGTGCTTATTATGAGAAAATATTAGCACTATAAGATGCTAGGGGAGACTGTGTTAAAAACTCTTCCGAGAAACAAGAAAGCTAATTCTGAAAAAGACCATTCAAAGGAACTATTAAACCAATTCTGAAAACACAGTGTTTACTGGTATCTATAATATGTGCTTATTATGAGAAAATATTAGCACTCTAAGATGCTGCACTATAAGATGCTAGGAGAGACTGTGTTAAAGAGAAAATTTAGTATTAGCTGGTATCATATTTGTGCTTATTACTTTAGCACTATTATATGGTATACGGGAACGGTGTTAAAGCACATAATATACTTATTGAAATGTAGTATTTCCTGGTATCTTCTTTGTGCTTATTATAAGAGACGATTAGCACTATAAGATGCCTAAAACACTTCTAAGACACACACAATACAATTACCAAAATGCAATATTTGCTGGTGTCGTATTTGTGCTTAATACAAGAAAGGATTAACACTATAAGATGCTAGGGACACAATACTTAAACACACCTGACACACGTATAACAAAGACACGAAAATGCAGTATTTGCTGATATTTTATGTGTGGTAATTACTACGAGTAAATATTAGCACCATTAAACGCCAGGAGAAACTGTTTCGAGGTCACTCCGAAGACAGATAACATAATTATAAAAATGCAGTATTTGCTGGTATCTTAATTGTGCTTAAAATTGCTAGCAAATATTAGTGTAGCAGGGTTTCTATTCAGAGATGAACAAAACACCAGGTCGAAGGTTCATATCTTTATTTGTGGATATCATATATGTAAAACTCTGAAATACATAAAGAAATGTATAAAGAACAGGAATAATAATAGATAACATATACATATTTAAAAGAGTAGCGGGAATTCATTGACTTTAAACAAAGACAGAGGAATATATACAATGACGAATAGTAACAGTTTGCAGATAAATCAATAATATATACATACAAATACATATACATACCCTATAAAATAGGAGTTTGTAAAAGGTTGCTTATTTTTACATGACTACCATACATTTACAAACACCGTAAGACTAGACTGAAATTAACAATATGAATAGATTAAACTAAGTATGATATTTTAAAAATGCAAATACAATTATAGGAATGCTATAGAAATATACTAATAACTTAATTATTTCTTATATAAAATATATACTAATTATATTACCATATTAAATAGATAAAATATTAAAGTCAGTCAAATAAATATAAAACTTATCAAGTGATATTGTGTGCTCCTTCTTGTAACAAAGTTAAGATGGAAGTGAGTTTTGAAATAGAAGCTGCGGTGTGATTAGTTTAGTGTGAGTTAAAAGTGAGTTGAGTTTAGACTTGCTATTGAAAAGAGACCAGCTTAAAGATGTACAATACAACAGACACCAAATATACTATAAATAACAATTGTATTAAAGAGACAATAATACAACAAATACTCAATATACAATAAATACAAATATACACTACCACATTAGCACTATACGATGCTAGGTAAACCTGTCTTTTACTAGTGTTTATTTAAAGATAATACTAGCACTATAAGATGCTAGAAAAACGTTATTGAAGACAGTTCAAATAACTGTGAACATGCAGTATTTGCTGGCATCTTATCTGTTCTTATTACAAGAAACTACACTGAAGACTGTTCAAAGACACAGATAATATAAAATGCGGGATTGGCTGGCATCCAGTATTTGCTTGTTATAAGAAAATATTAGCACTATAACATGCTGGGGGAAACTGCGTTGAAGACACTTCTAAGACAGATAATATCGTTATAAACATCAGGGGCGGATCCAGGAATTTTTGCAGGAGGGAGTTTGCCAGGTTTCTGTTCATGAAATCTGCCATCATCGTCTCTAAATTACATAGGCATGATGTAGGATCACTTTGTGATGTAATTTCATTGATGCAAGGCATTATTTTTTTTTATGTAGCTGAGCAGGGGGGGGGGGGGGGTTCAAATTGTGACCTCTAGAGGGTTCACAACCTTGATATATCATACATTTATACTATTTACTTAAGAGGAGTGCCATTTTGGCCACCAGTTTGCGTCCAATTGTCTCAAAATTCGAACTCAACCACCCTTCGGGTGTAACGGTGATATACTTAAAGGTTTTCTTTAAATGTGATAACAATTGTAACCTCTAGAGCTACCACAAGCTAAAAACGTGATTTATCGTACAACTAGGGGCCATAATCCATGAAGTTTTGGCCCTATATATGCCAATATCGAAATAAACCGAGATTTCTTTTTTTTTGTGGGGGGGGGGGGTAAGGGGTGGTTAGACCCATATTTTAAGTTTCGTCAAAATGTAGAGTGTCCATAAACAAGCTGTGGACGGACAGGGGCGATGACAATAAAAGTCGTCATGAAAATATGTGCGAATAAAAATTGAAATCATAACCAGCCAATCTCTGTACCACTTCAAGCGCATTTAAACAAATACACGCATAATACTGGTGTTTATAAAATGACGTCACCTACGGCCGACATAATAATTACTGCAAGAGCACATACAAGATATGACCACAGACTGAAAACAAGTATTATGAATTCCATTCAATGAACGGGGATTTAACGTCCTATTTTTCTGCACCAGAAAGGGGCTAATGCAGACGGACATATGCTATGCAATGTGCTATGATGGGAATTTGGCCTGGGCAGCTCCCCCCCCCACCACCTACTCTCCGTCGAATTCCAACTCCGAACCGTATATTACATACACGTTATTTTGTACACCGGACCTCGTTGATTCTTCTGATCTGCACTACTAGACGCCCCGCCTTGTCATGCTCACCGTTCTACACCAGTGGCAATTGAAAACAACAGCATTCAAAACAAAAACAACAAATATTTCAATGATTCCATTTCTTTGTAAAAAAATTACAGTCATGTCAATTATCTGTTATATTCAATGAGCAGTTATTATTGATATTTGAAGATCCAGAAAATTGTAACATCACCACAGCATATGTTAACAAAGTTCCAATAACCTGAAATAAACAAAAATATATTTAAATGTACATTAAATAATAAGCTTGCCACCGAGCACATCTCAAGTGGGCTGTTTTGGTCGGCCCCACTGTTTTGAAAACAATTATACTTTATCTATTTAATATTTCATACATATGAACATTTTAATATAGAACCGATCACCGAAATCTTGTCAGTGATATTCTTACATATATATGCGCAGAGCAGAATGGTCAAGAAACAAAAGGGAGAATTTCATTGATTTCGCGTAGTTTGCAATGACTTGGTCGGAGTCATTATCGGCATCCATGTCCACTGGGTAAAGTTCACAGATATGACGCCGAACATGGACGATGTGGCCAATGGGGTTATGGTAATCCTGTTATTCAGCACCATTTGCACGAACGAAGGACACACGTTGTTCTTCATTGAATTCCAACTGTTCAGGATTCTTGTACTTGCAGGTGCCACAGTGGCCAAGTGGGTGAGACGCTGGGTAGCTAGCCTGGAGTTCGCGGGTTCGCTACCGGTGTTGGCGGAAAAGGGCCATCGGGATTTACCGGCGTGGTTCCCCGGGACGGAGGGTCGTAGTGCTGATGTCCGGACAAATTTCCTACATAGCACACTGTATGTATACCCGTCTTCATTAGCCCAATCGGAGCAGAAAAGTAGGACGTTAAACCCCATTTTATTTCATTTGTTTCCAGCCAACGAAAACATAACACCTCTGTCTTTCGCCCCACTGTAACGACTTGACCAATTTTCTTTGACAGACGCCTCGCCAGACCACCACCAGATGCGGATCCAGAGGGGGGCATACCCGACGAAGGCCCCCTCTTTTTTGAGGTGGCGAAAATTTTTTAGCTCCATATATTCTCGCGGGAAAGGAGAACAAAAATAGTTTAAGTTGGAAATCGTAATTTATAGTACTAGTATGAAATTAGTCCCTGTGGGCATTTTTTTCCACTCAAAAATCACGGGCCGGGCTTCGCAGCCACAAGTGAGTGCAGCAGGCCCCCCCCCCACCTTTCTGAAAATCCTGGACCCGCCCCTGACCACCACCACTGACTATTTAGTGAACCACTGAAGTTACTATGGCCCCTTTGCAGATGGTTTCATAGTAGTTGGCATATCGTGCACAGTTAGTACCCCGCCTATACTGTTATACCCCGTACTTAAGCCTAATTGTACACCAAATTCAAAACTTTATACTTACTGCCAATATAGTATTTGTATCCAAGGTAAACAATTCATACACACGATATCCTATTGTTTGTCCCGTTAATCTATACACAAACAAATTTACCTATAAAAACAACAAAGTGACATAGAAGACAAAATACCTGTTTCCCGATTAATCAATAGAGATATAACGTCAACAAATGAGAATCTTGAATTATCACTGTTCATCGCTGGACCTGCTGAATGCAAACCCGCAATACAATATCGTTAACATGAACTCCCCAATTTAGAGGTGGCACAAATGACACGACGACATATGCCCCCCTACACCACTGTAAATTATATTTTTAGCAATATTTCTTTATTTGTTTACTAATAAAACTTTCCATAAATCGTCACGGAGAAATATAAATAAAGCAATTTGTATTGCAAAATATGTTCAAAACTGCAAAATTTTATTTGCGTTCTATGTCCTATAACAACGAAGAAAACCTCTACTGACAGCTAAAGAAAGAAATGTAAACGATTTCAACAGCAAAACAGATTTTAAATTTACAATGCTCACTAATATCCAAGCTGGAGTATTCCCAACATTCCGAAGTATGGACCTTGGGCATACTAAACGCCTCTGAGGTGCAGTTACAAAATCTTGCGCTCCCTTGCTACTACAGTACCACTAGCACTACGTCACCGAACGACGCTAAGTGTTATACACACAACCTGCCCCGTGTTTTGAATTTAAAAATTGGATAGCTTTTGTAGCTAACTTACGGAATGAACCGTTTTATCCGTTACAGACAATAAATCTATCTTCATCAAAGCATCTAAAGGTTCATGGGCCTGAAATAAAACCAACAGAGAAATATAAGCAAAAGCTATAAAGTATACAGAGTCTGTTGTCTTTATGGACTCTTTAATGTTCAAACAGCAACACCGAATTCTTAATTTTGAGATTGCGCTGTATGTATTAGAAAAATTCTTCTACAATTCACTATTTCGAAATTGCGTTCATTTAAAAGTTACAGTATTCGTATTATTTCTTGAAAAGATTGTACACAATTTATCACTTAATGATTAGCCTGATCTTTTGCCGTAACGAGTAATAGAAGTAGCTTGTCCTGGTTCTGATATTGGCCTCGGACATTCCACCAGGGGACTCTTTACAATAAACTCTAACACATACATATGGAAGAACTTTGCTGATTTATTTAGGCGACGTTTCGAAGAGTATTTCTCAACTTTTTCAAGCACGTACAGCAACAAATGTGTAGGGCAGTTATATATAGACAAGCAATAACAACAAATCAGAAACCATGCATGACAACAACAAGATCAAAGGCATGAGAACAACATGACCAAAGGCAAGGTGCATATGAATGATTAGTGAGACCACTGATAATTGACATCAAAAACAAAATCACTCACCTTTATGCTCAATATTGCCCCCATACCAGTGAACATTATAATAACAATCAGGTTTGCAGCAGAAAGAAAACTAATATATAACGTTTCACCAGCTGTCAACACATCTCTCGTGAATCCAAACAACATAAAACAAAATCCAGGAATAACTACAGCATAGCATCCAAATAAATAATGGCACAAAATTTTATTTGAATGTTCGAAACATTCAATTAAACTAATATATTGCTGTCGCAGATTTTCAATCGAAGATTCAAATTTCATGTAATTTTTCACTTCAGCTTTGGCATAATTTGTAATACAACATTGAATATTTTTTGTCTGTTCGGCAAACTCGGAAATGAATAAAACTGAACATCCATAGAACAGGGCTTCCAAGAAATAACTATGATTCACGATAACGAATTCATTCAGTGCTATCATAATGGCAGTATACGCCATATTCTGAAAGTTTGAAAAATCGAAAGGGTAAGCTACCTGGTCCATACCGTCTTTGAAAAATAAAACTAAAGCTGTTAACACAACGGACGAAAATATTGCAGTACTTATTGCAAAGCATGGTATTAGTCTGTCATTTCTTTTAATGAAAGATGTTTTCTTCAAGATTCCAAATCTTTGTTGATGAATATCGAGCGTTTTACAGAAATCCTCAAAGTGCTTCGTTAAAGCGAAATAAACAGTAGAAGACGTGTAGGCGAATCCCAGGAAACAGGTAATAATGGCAAGGAGGGGAATTATCCGCTCGGAGTTGCCACCTTCATTGAACAAAACTATGATAAACTTTATCGGAGAAAACCATATGATTCCATGGATAATGAGAAACCAGAGGTAACTTAAGAACAGTTTTAGAGTTCCTCGTTTATCAACACTTTGAATAGTAGGCCTACAGAGCCCAAACCACTTGGCAAACCGAATATATCGCCGAAAAATAAGTCTGAATTCCATTTATAGCTGTTTTCTGGGCAGATCGAGTGCAAGCAGATAAGCAAGCGGAGAAACTATCCCGTCGCCAACACCCAAGAACTTCCTAAGTTTATTTCCCAAGCAGATGAACTCTATGCAGACTTACACCCAAGAATGATATTTTCAAAGCATAAACCGCGTTTGCCTATTCTCCATGGAAGTGCAAAAACATCTTTCCGTTAACGGACATGAAAACGTTTCCCCTACTGATAATATAGCCAAAGGTGTAGAAGCAATGTGGATTCTGAATTCAATCCAATAATATAATTTATCTTTTTTGTCCGTTTTACCAAAGGATAATTCTATCACAAACAACAGTTAAGTCAATAAAGTCGATAAAACATTTGCTTTATAATAATTACCAACACTATCCATTTTATTATCTGAATATATCTAATAGGATACTGAAGGCTACAGCAAATATTATACAACCAATAAATAATGAAATTAATACAAACGTAGACACATTAACAAATTCATTGTACAATCAGATAATCAAGAATAATGATTTATTCTATTGTGTATAAGTAACTGAATGCAAAAATCCAAAATTGCATTGAAAAACCCATTAAGCACACCTGCTTTACAATTGACAGATCGTAGCTTGTGTAATGGAATTAAAGACCAGCTTTTAATTACGTTTACTATTATCCAGGGGCGGATCCAGAGGGGTGGGGTGGGGTGGGGTGTGTGGGTGTCCCCCCCCCCCTGCTCAGCTACATAAAAAAAATAATGCCTTGCATCAATGAAATTACATCACAAAGTGATCCTACATCAGTATAAAACGATTTCTCTGTTTAAAAAGCTCAATTTGTGTGTATGCTTATGTAATTTAGAGACGATGATGGCAGATTTCCCTAACCGAAATCTGGCAAAAACCCTACTGCAAAAATTCCTGGATCCGCATCTGTTTTCGTGAAATATATATGCTGATATTATGATGGGATGATTGGTATCATGTCGTGATGTCGACCTTCATAAGGCAATAATCCCACATCACAATAATTTAAACCCGACATCACGACAACTCGACAACCCGATATGATGAAATCAAAACCTGAAACTACGACATTTTTACGCGACAACACGATATCAGAATTGACGTAATGTCACCTAAACATGTCGAGTTGTAGCATTGCCGGGTTAAAAAGTCTTGATGTCGGATTGTCGATTTATGAAGGTCAGCGTAATGTCGCTTTGTCGTGATGTCGGGTTATCGCCTTTTCTGAACCAATCGGACTAATGCGGGCTTGAATAAGTCTCATCCATATCGTGGATTTAACCTTTCTACAATTCCTACAATGCCCAGTTGGCTTTCTTCTGGTAGATTTCTTCGATCGTCGATATGCGGTCGGTTTCTTGATTGGGCGCCGATGATCACGTCGTGGACGGCCTAACAGTCGTAACATTGTGGGCGCCCCTCCGGGTTGAGGCATCCCATCAATCATCAAGTCGTGGGCGCCCAACCACTTTCTTAAGGTAGATTTCTTCGAGTGTCGGTATGCTGTCGGTTTTTGGTTAGAAGCCCATGGGCCCGTTGGTCGTTGGCTTCGTACTGCGTCCAATGAAAATGTCTCCACCAACCCCTCCGCTAGCTACGGGCCTCCGCCAGGTACGGACCTCCGCCAATTTGTACACACGAGCTTGTTATTTGCCCATTTTCATTAGCAGATATAAAATGCTTTTTATGTAGCTAATTGGGAATGCTTTTACATAGTGATTTATATAGAACACTGTATTGTGTATGTCTGTCCCCACAAACCCGGTAAGACAATAAACCTCAATGTAGAAAGAAATCTTATCAACGATGTGTGTGTAAGCCAAGGTACTCGAAAGAAATCAAAAGTAGGATTTGTTTTTTTTTGGCGGGGGTGGGGTGGGGGTGTAGTTTGTGTTATGTTCTTATTTCGTTATCCCACATCAGGCGCGGATCCAGGGGGTGGGGGCTCAGCCCCAGTGACATAGATAATTTTCATTTTCGTTTACTTTGTTACTGTTGTAGATGTGCTCTTTAATAGATGATATAAACATATCTTTAGCATTGTCTCCGCCCAAACGATCCAACTTTGTAACATATTACCCTTTTCTCCAATGTGTGCACCCCCCCCCCCGGACAAAATCCTTGATCCGGGCCTGCACATTGTAATAAACGGGGGAGGGTGATCTCCTGATAAATCACATTTGATTTTTCCGAATTGTTTGAAATATACCTGTATGTCACGATATGACCAATCTGTTGATCAGGTCAGTCCGATTTCGTCAAACATAATTGGAATATGATCTTCCGTTTACATGCAGCATATGGAATTAACACTCCCTTTGTTCCCTTATTGTTTCTTTAACTGAACACAACCTTATATGTCACACATTGATGTCAGTATAAAAGAGATTAAAATTAGGTAAGACTTATATTCGAAGGACAGGTATAGGTCTTTTTAGAATCCGAATCAGAGAACTGTACCATCACCACAGCATACGTTAATAAAGTTCCTAGGACCTGAAAATGTTAAATACATGTGCATATCTTTTGGGTTAAAGATGTCATTTTATACAAAAGCGGGAATTTGTAGATTCATTCAGTAAAGAACAAACGTAAGGATCTTTGGATCGCAGATTAAATCTGGCATTTCCATTTCTTATTTCTAAGATAATCATGTATCCTCAAGATCTGAAAATCTTGGAATATCAAGAAATTTAAATGTCCCAAAACAATTCGACCACGGTGCCCGGACTGCTCAAGTATCCGCCCACAACCCTGCACGTCCGTAGGCTGTTCGCAAATTTTAGCTAAAAAAACAATACTATGTTTAGACTTTGGCGAAAATATACTTGTACTGAGTTTGGAATACTTACGGCAAGTATCGTATTTGTATCCAAGGTAAATAATTCATACACTCTAAATCCTATTGTTGGTCCCGTTAATCTTGACACGAATAAAATTACCTGTAGATCAAAAAATATATAAGGGTTAATTCATAACAGATAAAAAAGATTTACTCGGAGAAATAAATAACAATTTGAAATAGTTCTGACAGATGATCAGGTTGAGAGTGAGAGAGAGAGAGCGAGAGAGAGAGAATGAGAGAGAGAGAGGTTGATATTTAATAACTACTAGGCCATTCGGGACTTCACGTGCTTCGAGAGCAGGAGCCCAGGGGGTTAACCTAGCTGAAAAGTGTACCAATTTTTTTCCTTTATGATATCAATGCATGTATGTCTGGTATCATCAAAATGTAACTCTGTCGGGTTTCTGGTGGTGGGTGTGGTGTTCCACGCCCAAAATGCGATACCCCTCAACTAGTCTAGATTAGCTCAAAAGTGTACTATAACAGTGTACCGCACGCTACTCACGCAAAACTTTAGTATAAAAATAGTCGGTCGCAAAATCAGTGCAGTCGGTCGCAAATTAGGAGCAGACGGTTGCAAAGTAAAGGTAGTCGGTATCAAAATAAGTACTCACTGTATACGTCACGCTACTCACGCAAAAAAAACCCCAGTCGGTCCGCAAAATCAGTGCAGTCGGTCGCAAAGTAGAGGTAATTGGTATCAAAATAAGTACTCACTGTATACGTCAAGCTACTCACGCAAAACTTTAGTATAGAAATAGTCGGTTGCAAAATCAGTGCAGCCGGTCGCAAAATAGAAGCAGGCCCGGGACTGTACAGCGCAGTGGACGCTTACGGCTGGCCCCCGGATCCATTCACTTGATTTGATGTTTTCCGCAGGTTAATCTTATAGGATTTTTGTTTTTCGTGTAGTGCGGTCCCCCCTGCACTTACTATTAGTATAAAATAACCTTGTCAACTTATCATTTTTTAAGATGTTGTGTTTCACTCTCATTCTTATGTGAGTATAATGTTAGTCTTAGAACAGAGAAAAGAGGGAGAAAAATAGTCGGACTCAAAATAAGTGCAGTCACTGCAGTCGGTCTCAAACACAATGCTAGTATAGATCCCAAATACTATATATTTGCGTGAATACGTGAGTCTAAATTACATGTTGGTCTAACAACAAAATTTCACCAAGGGAGAAAAATAGTCGGTCACAAAATAAGTGCAGTCACTGCAGACGGTCTCAAAAACAATGCCAGAATAGATCCCAAATGCTATGTATTTGCGTGAATCCGTGTGCCTAAATTGCTTACGTCACTCAAAACTATGGTATAAACTAACCATGTCTGCTTGTCACTCTTATTCTGTTGTGAGTATGTTGTTCTATGAAATGTTTTCTACCACGGCAAAAAAATAGTCGGTCTCAAAAAAAGTACTCATCGCAGTCGGTCTCCGACTAAATGAATTAATGAGATAAACATACAATCACAAAACAGGCGAAATTGACAGATAAGCCTCAAGATTCTGTCCATTTCTTATCAATCCCAGTCCCCAAAATTTAAAAGCTCTGTTATATTCCTTTATAACACCATTCTTCTACTCGGTTACATATCTGAAATTTATTTCGCGCCTGCGGCGCTCAATTCCATTTTAAAATCATTCTTCTACTCCTCAGTTGTCTTAAACTGTCTCAGCACTATCATATTCACGATTAAGTGAACTGCCCAGTTTGTAGTACCACTGGTTTGTGGGGCGGGGGTATGTGCATCAGTCGGTCGCATTTTGGCTACCCCCCCCCCCCCCGCCCCCAAAGAAATCGTTATGTACGCCCCAGCTTCTATACTTACAGACTGTGAAGTCTTATCTGTTACTGACACTACATTTATCTTCATCAATTCATCCAAAGGTTCATGGGCCTAATCCAAAGAAAATATTATTATTAAAACATGTCAACACCATCGCCGTAAAATATTACCAAATGCTAATAACTATTTTATTTGATAAACCTTAACTGAATTTCAAAGGAGAATGCGTTCATTTCTGAAAATAATAAATCAAAGTCGATTAAATAATAAAACTCCCTACCTTGACGCTTAGTATCGCCCCCGTAACTGTAAAGATGACAATGAACACGAGTATCGACCCAGATAGCAGTAGGAGATATACAGATTCGCCAGTTGTTAAGGAACGTCTCGTAAAACCATACAGCATGAAACAAAACGTAGGAATAAATACTGCAAAGCTTCCAAATAAAAAATGGCGCACAAGTGAATTTGAATATTCGAAGCAGTCAATTAAACTGATGAATTCCTGACGTAACTTCTCAATCGTGTTTTCTAATACCGCTGAGTTTTGATTTTCTTTCAAGTTAAACATGCCTATGCTGTCTCGAACTTGTTTGCTCATATTTGTAAATTCTGAGATAAACAAAATCGAAATCTCCGTAAAGATTGTTTCTAAAATCACTGCATGGGAAGTGACAATAAATTCATACAGTCCTGCTGTAAATAACCCCAAGGCAGTGGATGTTAAAGTGTTAAAAGTAAGCGGATACACATATTGTTCCATTTCTTCTTTCCAGAATAGGATAATACTGCTAATCCCGACAGAAACAAATACGCCATTAAAGACAATTACATATGGCGTAACTTTGTTCACTTTTTGAATAAAAGGCATTTTGATCATGGTTCCATATCGGCGCTGGTGGTCATTCAATGCTTCACAGAATTTCGAAAAATTCTTTGTTAGAGCAAAATACGACAATGATGATATGTAGGCAAAACCAAGATAACAGATGATAACAGCAAGTAATGGAATTATTCTGGATTCTGCTTCTTCAAAAAGAAGGACAGCTATAATTTTTGCCGGAAAAAACCAAAGGAGTCCATGGATAATCAAAAACCAAAGCCAGCAAATTAATTTCTTCGGGGTCGACTTTTTTTCATCGCTATCAATATTAGGTTTATAAAGTGCTATCAATTTGGCACACTTAATTGATCTGCTGAAACACTGAACTGCATCCATTTTCAATCAAAGATGGCGTTCCAATTGTGTCTTGAACAGTTGGTATCTAAATGGGTGCCACACGAGTTACCAGATCATTCAAACCCTCAGAACCGGAAGCATATAGGTTACCCTATATCTTTCTGATCAATAATATACGTGACTAATCTAAAGTGCTATCATTTGGCGTGGCGTAATGCACCTATCTCAAATAATCCATCATAATCGATTTATAATGGAAATTTTCGTTATACATGTAATTATGAAACGAATAATCGATTAATATGTGACTAAAACGTATATACAGACATGATAAAATACCCATTAGCCAGGAATAAATAATATAAAACATTAATGTAATATTATCCACGTATATTAAATAAATTACATCAAACAATAGTAAACAGAGTACATCATATGTTATCACTGTTTCTAACAATATGAGTGTAACCAAACAAACAAGAGAACGCGGCAAATAACAAACTCGATTACCACAGATTAAATATGTTAGATACATTCCCATGAAAGTATTTATTGAGTATTTTTTTCCAATAAATTATGACAAATTCGGAATAAATTCCTAAAGGCGCGGAGCTTACCGTATAGGACCACGAGGGGCTTTACTTTATATCGGAAAACAACCGAAAAACAACCGGAAAGCTACTGAAAAACATCACATGACACTGAATACCGAAAACATCGGAAAAGCACTAAAAAACACTATATACACCCTAGATAAGTAACCCGCAGCCGGGCTATACCATGTACCAGAAACTTATCCAAACCCTAACCTTTAGGGTGTTTTCCGGTATTTGGCGTTTTCCGATGTTTCCGGTATTCAGTATAAATGGTGTTTCTGGTAGTTTACCGGTGTTTTCCGGTAAACTGGAACAGCCAAGCGCACAACCCACGGTATGTGTTTTTGGACACGCATACAGTTTGGTAGCTTGCACCGGGTGAACTTTTTGTAAATAGTTCGGATCACGTCAAAGCTGCACGTCTGACTTTTTCAAAGTATGGGGAAATGTTTTCGATTTTTTCGGTCAGGTAATTGGCATTTTCAAAATGGCGGCCAAAATTTCGGCCTAAAAACGTATTTTTTTTAGAGTTTTGTCCTGGAGTGTTACAATGTGCTTTTAATAGGTTTTCGAGTATGCCGAGTTAAAAAAAAGTTATACTCCAACGTGTTTCGAGAAATGGCCGCCATCTTGGATCAAATATGGCCGCCTGATGTTGGCTTTTTGGAAATTTTGTTGTTGCATGCGGTAGATATGTTCCAATAGGAAAAACATTTATAAATCCGCGGAATCATCGCAAAAGCGTTTGCTTCGGTCTATATTAAATAGCAGATACACATAATTATTATATAACATATTATAGAGTTGCCATTGTATGGCGAGTTTACCGTTGCCAGAGTTTATTAACTCCTATCAATAACCTCTTTGCTATAGATTGGGTCATATTTATCAAATATAATACCAGCAGGCAGGGCATTTGCTCTAAAATTTTCTTTGTCACCCGAATTTTCAGAATGAATCAATCATTAACTTAAACGAAATTTGCCCAAAGCTGTGATGTTTTTATTTATTTCTAATAAATCACACAATTACACAACAATATAAATTTACAATAATGTGTTACTAAAAAAACCCCTTAATTTTTCTCATTCTATGATGTTTGTTTCCGAAAAACGAAAATACGTTGCACTAAAAGTGGACGGTTAATCGAATTATGTCGAAGTGATGTTGTTGCAAACACTGTTTCCAGAAGACCCATACGTCAACAAGGTCCCAGTTAATTGAAAGATTATAATAAACAATCAACTGACAGTTAAACAAGTCACATTTTATCTAGTATACTATTTACAACAAAATGGGCGAGCGTGTGTAGACTGTTAGGTATTTGGATTGATTTCTTAGCCTACCCAGTTGTAATAGGCATGCACTATGCCATCTTCAATAGAAGGATTGATCTCGCTTTACCTGCGTACATTTAATCAAGGCCTTCGCGTAATTTGTACCTAATTTCGATTAGGTACAAGTCCAGTTTCTTCGATCTTCACGCTTTCAAGCTATAATGTCTATTTGTGATAATTTTTGTTAAGGTCGCTGAGATGTAAATAAGGTTAGGGCACGTGACTGTTTGCGAGATTGTCGGTTAGGGTTAGAATACATGATGGGGATTACTTCTAGCCTTGTTTACATCTCGTGATCTATGAGCTGGCCTTATTTAGAACCAATCCTGATTAGACTAATGACATTCCATAGATCAGGTCAGTCGATTTCGTACCCCCCCCCCCCCCAAAAAAAAACAGATGCAAGAGGAATGAGAGATATTTATATATAAAGACTATGATCTTCCGTTCAGTTACAGCATATGGAATTGATGCTCTCTTTGTTACCGTATTGTTTCTTTAATTGAACACAATCTTATATCTCACAGACGTTGTAATGTCAGTATAAAAGAGTTATATTTGATGGACAGGCAAAGGTCTTTTTAGAATCCGAATCAGAGAACTGTACCATCACCACAGCATACGTTAATAAAGTTCCTAGGACCTGAAAATGTTAAATACACGTGTATGTCTTTTTGGTCAAAGATTTCATGTCATACAAAAGTGATACTTTTAACAAATAATTAAGGCAAGAATTTGGTGTTTCATTGAAAGAATAAGGATCACTGGATCTCAGGGAAATATCAATCTCTGACCAGTTGCACTTGATTTTCGTGTCAGGGGTCGAACGAGCGGCTTTTGGCCTATGACGTCAGACATTAATTAATCAAAATGCGTTGACGGATCTACTTCTTTACCCAGTGTTCCGTACATGGCACGCCAATATATCGCCGTAACAGACTGTTTAATTAGCTATTCCATTTCTTCAATCAAAACGACAATAATATAATAACTCTTCCTGATCCTAATGTAGTGAAGACAAGTAAAACAAAATTTTGAACTATGAAACGAACGAAATAGAGCCTGTGTTTCAATTATAATGAGGGAAATATAACATCTTGACGTATTACCAAGATCTTCATGTATCTTAAAGATCTGAGAATCTTGGAACATCGAGATATTAAAATCTCCAAAAACGATTAGAGCATGATGTCCAGACTGCTGAAGTATTGTGCCTGTCCGTCCTTAGTTTGTTCAACAAATTTAGCTAAAAATTCTATACCTTGTTTAGACATTCACGAAAACATACTTGTACGAAGTTTGGAATACTTACGGCAAGTATCGTATTTGTATCCAAGGTAAATAATTCATACACTCTAAATCCTATTGTTGGTCCCGTTAATCTAGACACGAATAAAATTACCTGTAGATCAAAAGATATATAAGGGTTAATAAATAATTAGAATTACTCTGAAAGTCGTGGTAAATACTTCCAGTTTAAGTTGTATTGTCAAAACATTGTTAGGTATGTGAACACAGCAGGGAGTACAAGTTTTAATAGATGGTACTGCCAATGGATCTTTGTTTATTAATACTACCCTTTTGTATAGTACAAACTTTATACTTACAGACTGTGAAGTTTTATCTGTTACTGACACTACATTTATCTTCATCAATTCATCCAAAGGTTCATGGGCCTATTCCAAACAAAATATAATCATTAAAACATGACAGCACACCATCGCCGTAAAATATTACTAAATACTAATAACTATAATATTTGAAAACCCTTAAAGATACATTATAGGAGATGATATAACGAGTTGGCAGTTCTCACTACAATAGTTAAAAACTACGTAATGTAAAGGCAATTTGCTGAAAATTTCAGTCAAATTGATCCTATATGACCTTAGAACTACGAGAATGAAAGTTACGCTTAGTTTGTAAGACAAAACTAGTAGTCTCTGTTATCCATTTAATCGGTAAATCACGAAGGGAAATATTGTAGCGAATCGAACTACAATCCAACAAAAATCTCACGCTAGCCTCGACATCGAGGGTTGATTATGGTCTGGATAAGTTAATTAATATCTAATTAACAGTTTTTATAACATTTCAGGCCTAAAGAAAGACCTACAATAGGCAGATTTTACTCTTGTATAATATGTGTTTAATTGATTTTCATAGGAAAATGCGATCATTTCTGAAAATTATTAATGAAAGTCGATTGAATAATAAAACTCCCTACCTTGACGCTTAGTATCGCCCCCGTAACTGTAAAGATGACAATGAACACGAGTATCGACCCAGATAGCAGTAGGAGATATACAGATTCGCCAGTTGTTAAGGAACGTCTCGTAAAACCATACAGCATGAAACAAAACGTAGGAATAAATACTGCAAAGCTTCCAAATAAAAAATGGCGCACAAGTGAATTTGAAGATTCGAAGCAGTCAATTAAACTGATGAATTCCTGACGTAACTTCTCAATCGTGTTTTCTAATACCGCTGAGTTTTGATTTTCTTTCAAGTTAAACATGCCTATGTTGACTCGAAGCTGTTTGCTCAGATTCGTAAATTCTGAGATAAATAAAATCGAAATCTCCGTAAAGATTGTTTCTAAAATCACTGTATGAGAAGCGACAATAGATTCGTACAGTCCTGCTGTAAATAACACCAAGGCAGTGGATATTAAATTGTCAAAAGTAAGCGGATACACATATTGTTCCATATCTTTTTTCCATATCATGATAATACTGCTAATCCCGGAAGAAATACATACGACATCAAAAACAATTATATAGGGTGCAATTTTGTTTACCTTTTGTATAAAAGGCATTTTGATCATAGTCCCGTAACGACGCTGGTGGTCATTCAAAGCTTCACAGAATTTCGAAAAATTCTTTGTTAGAGCAAAATACGACAGCGATGCAATGTAGGCAAAACCAAAGAAACATATAATAACAGCAAGTATAGGAATTATTCTAGATTCTGCTTCTTCAATAAGAAGGGCAGCTATAACTTTTGCCGGAGAAAACCATAGGAGTCCGTGGATAATCAAAAACCAAAGCCAACACATTAATTTCTTCAGAATAGACCCTTTTTCATAGCTTTGAACATTGGGTCTATAAAGTGCTACCAATTTGGCACACTTAATTAAATTGCTGAAACACTGAACTGCATCCATTTTCAATCAAAGATGACGTTCTAATTGAGTTTTGAACAGTTGGTATAAATGGATGCCGTGCGAGTTACCAGATCATTCGAACCATAAGAACCGAAAGCATATAGGCTATCAAGTAGCTTTCTGATTAAAAATCCACGTGATTTCTATTCCTATTCATTTAGCGTGATCTAATACACAAGACCTATCTCAAATAATCCAATCCAATTGATTTGTAACGGAAATGTTTTGTCATAATTACCAAAGGATGATCGATTAACATGTAACTAAAACATACGTAAAGACATGATAAAGAATCCATTAGCCAGGAATAAATAATATAAAACATTAATGTAATATTATCTACGTGTATTAAATGAATTAAATCAAACAATAGTAAACAGAACACGTCATATTTCATCACTGTTTCTATTATAACGATAGCTCTGTAACCAAACAAACCAGAGTACACGACAAATAAAAAACTTGAATACTACAGAATAAATCTGTGAAACCCTTTTAGACATTGTGACAGCTATTTAAAGATACATTCCCGATAAATTTATGTAGCATTTTTGGTATATATGGAAAGTATAGACATCAATCTTAATAGAAAAATACAGGATTCCACAAAAACATCCACGGGGGCGCAAACGCACAAACAAAATATATAAAGATGTCAGAAACTGACAGACTGTGGGAACGTTGTCTTCGGGAGCGACGTAGGGAGCGCTTGTTATCTGTTGATCGAATGGCTAGCGGCTGAGAAAACAATGAGATACACGGCGATTAAATTGTGGGACAACCCAAGACTTTACAGTAATGTCAAATACAAGCTTGTCAAATAAGCTGTCAATATACAATTTGCATGGCTTTGTGGGTAGGTGCCCACGATTAAAATGTTTTGAGAGGAATTTTAAGTAAACTTTTGGCTGTTAAATTAGTTTGAATATCTCTTTGATTTAGAAATATTTTCCATATCAAGTCAGACATTGGAAGCCATCTTTAATATCAGTATCCAAAATATTTTGCAATCTAGAATGTTAATTACTGTGTGTAGTGATTCATAAATCAACTCTACTGTAAATATTTATTGTACTTTTGTATTCCGAGTTTCCACTTAGCAACATTGCACATTAGAATATTCGTCTGGGTATAAACTGATTTGGAATAAACATTAAAGTGTTTTTTATTAGCAAGGATGAAGTAATGTCATGGGGTAGGCTCTATAAATTGTTTTTCCGAAAGCTTAAGTCGTGTTGTCACACAATCGAGCACATATTCGATCATATCTCAGCAATTGCGCTTGACAGACCAGCTGCGTCCCTTTCCTTGAAAATTCGACAAGTAAATTATTGCATCAAAATAGTCGCTGACGACATAGAGTAGTGGTTCTCAACCTTGTTTTGCAAACGGTACACTTCGAAACACATGAAAAAATAGCGGCACACTTGGTTAAATGTATATGAAAAATACTTGAATTTTTCAAAATCAAAAAAATGCGAAGTCACAGACAGCATACAACCGTAGACACCGACTGGTTCAAACTAAATAAAGAAAGACACAACTGCAAACCAGTGGTTTTCGCCATTTCTGGGTGTGCCATTCAAAATTTCGCGGCAGACTTGGGAAGATAGTGCAGCTCATTGGTTGAGAATCACTGACTTAGAGGTTGCAGATTATTAAAAATTTTATTTCGAACAGAACTAACAAAAAACGAACAAAACATGCAAATAGGAAAAGCATTTATAAAGTGTGTGGAATCGCAAAGTCGTATGCTTCGTTCTCTGCGAAATTATATTTTATAGAAGATACACATACATTATTAAATATTTTTATTGGAGAGGTGCCATTGTATGACCAGTTGACCTTTGTTTGAGTTCATTAACTCCTGATAATCACGCTTTCTATCAATAACAATCTGACTAAAATACAGATCTATGCTTTGTTTCGTTTATTTTTTTTTTGTTATACATCTGATGGCGTCTACTACATGAAAATCTGAACGGTTGTAGTGGAAATTCACATCAGAGATTATACGAGTGGCTTTTGGTCCTATGACGTCAGACAATTGATTAACCAATCAGCGTTTATGCTTCTAGTGGATAGCCCACACGTCAGTACACCTTATGCCAAAAATTCTCCTTAACAGACCGTCCCATTGGGTAATCAGTCACATCATTCAGAACGCGGGTTATTTAACAACTCCTCCAGATCGTTGTGAAGTTTGTCTGCGATATCACCTCGGTGGAAGCGGACGTTAAATAAAGCTATTTCACACACTCGTTGTGAAGTAAAGACAAGTAACACAATTTTGAACTACGAAACGAAATAGGATCTGTGCTTCAATCAGGTTGTGTCAATAACCGCGTTGCTATAGAATAAGACATATTATCAAATCTTTGCATAAGAAGGCATAGACTTGCGACAACCAACTCGTTGATAAAACCGGGTTGGTCAAAACGTACTATAGGGCTAATTGGAATTAATTGTTTACTAGGATTCCAGTGAATGTGCGCGATCGGAAAACTTAATACAACCAGCTGCTGTCAATCCGCGACAGTTGCTTGGCTTGTTTTTCTGGTACATCCATAGCGGTTGCGTCGGAAATGATGGTATTCGTTCAGCTGCAAGATTGGTATTTTGTAACGATTCGTGTGACTTGTAATGGGTTACTGTGAAAACACCCACACATGTAGAGTATTCAAACGGTAAACACTAAGATGTAATCGAACATAGGGACAGGGGGACAATCTCAATTGGTGATGGTGGTGGGGGTGGGTGTTGAGGCTATTTGCCCGAAAATTTTCTTTGTTACCCGACTTTTCATTCAGATTGAATCAATCATTAACAAAAACGAATTTTTCACAAAGCTGTGATGATTGTTTATTTTCAATTAATTCCACAACAATAGAAATTCACTATATGTTAAGCAAAAGCAACTTAATGTTCCCCATTCTCTGATGTTTGTGCCAGAATAAACGGAAATACATTGCCCGAAAATGGACGGTTCGCCGAATCATGTCGAAGTATTGTTGTTGCAGGCATTGTTTCCAGAAGAACCAGATTCAGAAAACTGGAGCATCACAATTCCATACGTCAACAATGTGCCAGTTAACTGAAAGATTATAATAAACAATAGACTGAAAGATAAACAAGTTATATTATCCGATATACTATTTATAACAAAGTGAGCGAGCGTGTGTAGATGTTTCGTATTTGGATTGATTTCTAATCAATCGTAATAGGGAGGGAAAGGGAGAAATGGGGTTTAACGTCCACTCGACACAAACTAGGTCATTTCTGGCTTAATTTCATTTCAATAATTCGCTTGCGTGTAGGGTCTTTAGAAGTGGGAGGAAACCGGAGTGCCTGGAGGAAACCCACGAGGTTGGCACATACGCTCGCACCAGGGATCGAAACCACAACCGCAAGTCAGAGGTGACTGGACAGCTAGAGGTCGGAGCGTGGTACTCTAGACCATTAGCTCTAGCCCCCCCCCCCTTCAATCGTAATAGGCATATACTAAATCGCTAATACTCGGCAATTGGACACAAATGGGTAACAGTGGATATTATAATAAAGTATGTAATTAATGTGGATTTGTATATACTGATTTTCATTCATTACTCTAATTTCAGTTCAGTTATGTTCGGCGAAATACGCAACAAGTCTCAATCTGGCTTATTCAACCGAGCACAGACATTTATCACAACAGTTAATGTATGCAAGGAGGTAGTTGTGTGCGGTGGGGCAATGAAACTTGTGCCCTGAGGTGTCATTTAGGCTTGTGATGGTCCTGGTTTTATTTAGTCTTTAAATAAGCAATTTCTATACATCCAATACAGTATATTACATAAAAAACGGCGGAGCGTGTCAACTATATCTCCTAGTAGAGGGGTGACCCGTCCTGAATATGTTACTATAAAGGTGATAACTCAACTGGAATAAGACTGATAAACACGCCAACTGGAATAAGACTGACAATTGACATTTTTTGGCCTAGAAATGAAATGAAATGAAAAGGGGTTTAACGTCGAATTGTTCTGTTCCTAAACTGGGCTAATGAAGACGGACACACGCCATACAGTGTACTATGAGGGAAATTATACCGGACAGTGGCACTACGATCTACTCTTATATCGAATTCCAACTGTCAGGGGATCTTTTACATGCACGCCAATGTATACACGGTACCTCGGTTTTCGTCCCATCCGAACAACTAGACAGCTGTCCTTGTCAGGCCCTTCGTCCTGCATCACTGACAAGTGGAAACCTCGCTGGAAAATCTGGGTGAACTTTCTCGGCTAATGCAGGGATCGAACACCCGACCTCCAGACTTGCGATCCAGCGTCTTACCCACTTAGTTACGTAATCCCCTTCTTGGCCTAGACTATGTTTATATGATCTTTATCTTAAAGTTGTGTGTGATGTACAATGAGATTGCTATCTGAATTAAAATACCGAAAACATAGACTCTCACCCCTAACGCAGAATTTGTATCCAGGGTAAATAAATTATATACATGATATCCAATTGTTGGTCCGTTTAATCGGGATACGAACAGTGACACCTGTCGAAGAAAAATATTAAACCAATGAACAGTTTTAGGTTAGATAGAAGGAAGTTTCATAAATATTTTGAACTACAACCGGTTTACATTTATGCCCGACCTTTCCCATGGGCTAAGAATGCTGAGAATCGCCCCGAATCGTGGTGAATCGAAATTCGTGACAATTCGGCAAAAAACTCAAAAAGATGGTAGAGAATCTGAAGAAGCTATGAAAGAGTTAAGAATAGTTTACGAAAAGGTTACGATAATTCATAGGTAATCGGGTGAAAATTGTGTCTGATATCAAGTTAGGGTTACGATAAAGGTACGAAATGAAACAATCATCTATACGAATTGAAGCGATTCAGTTACGAATGAGTTACGGATATGCCCGAATTGCTTACGAATATGCAGAATTGCTGCCGAGTTCAGTTACGAATATGCTACGCTTTGCAGATGATGCCGACTAAGTTACGAAAGGTTTACGATATTTAGCACTATTCGCTAAAGAACTTCAAGAACCGTCTACGATTTATCTTCGAATTGGAAAAGTTGGATTTCAGGCTGATTCGTGGCATTCATAGCCCATATTAAAGTGAGCCACAAGAATGTTTACGGCAGTTATACGCGTTTACATTATATGAAAATTCGCGCAAGGGGGGAGATGATATGGTATACTTACGCTATGGACTGCCTTGTCGGTAATAGACTGTATATCAACTTTCATCAAAACGTTCAAGGGACTGTGTGCCTAATGAAAATAAATATATTAATTAGATTGTGTGATATCATTCATATTCATCTAATCTAAGATTTCCTCGATCTGTGTATCTCCGTCTTATCAATATATGGATGCTTATATTGTCTTATCTACCTTTTATTGACCTGTATCGCCATTTTGGAATTCTGGAATTCGACAGGGGTTCTGAATTTCGCGAGAGCGCTGCCTAATCTAAGGGGTTGGACGACCGAATGGTTAGCAATGCGCGCTGTATCATAAAGCCTGCCATTGAGTCAACTGGCGTAGTTTCAAATTCCTGGTGTTGCGTGACAAGGAGTAGGGTCGTCTGTCCAACCACGTAGGTTTTCTCCTGGCCCTCCACCCCCACCCCCCACACACGAGTGGACGTTAAACCCCATCTCTATCTCTCTCGCTTCCGAATGTCCCCTGTCAAATTTTAAAGGGGTCCACGGGTAACAGAATTCATCCACTGTTAATCTTTCCTGTTTTTATATCGCAAAGAAGTCAACGGACGACATTATACACACACTATAAATCTTGCCGTACAGAAATTTAAGTTTAATATTTCTTACCATAATGCTAAATATTGCACCAATTATAGTGTGGACCAGCACAAAGATGATAACAAACATCCCCAGAGCAGTCAGGGCCAATGATTCACCTCTTGTAAGTTTTCCTCTTAGCCAACCGTATAACAGAAAACAAACTATCGGTATACACATAGCGTATAAAGCAAATAAATAATGACGAATTATAGAATTACTTATTTCAAAACAGGCAAGAAGACTTGAATATTCCTGTCTTATTGTTTCAATGGTTTTCTCTTGTTGAGAAGGTGATAATTTTTTTGCCAAACTGGTCTCCAGTCGTTCATTTAGATATGGAAATTGCATCAGAAATAATGTGAAAGTAAGGATGAAAAACATATTCAATGTAACTTGATGTGCTATTATAAAGAATGAGTTACTTAATACGTACGACATCGTCAGTAAAGTATTAAATACACCGTTGAAAGAGAATGGACGAAAAATATCAACTAAGTCATCTTGAAGATAAAAAGATAAAGAACCATATAGCACTGCAAAAAGAAGAGCTACGAACACAACAATCCAATTCGCCCAATTACAACATATCTTCATAAACAGATTAATTTGAATATTTCCATATAGTCGTTGGTGTTCATTTAAACTTTCACAAAAACTCGAAAAACATTTAGACACGGAGAAGTATGATACAACTGTAACGTATGTTGATGCCACAAAGAAAACAAATACGGCCAATATTGGAATTATCCGTCCGTCGTTTCCGGAATCGTTATACAGAAGAACGTACAGGAATTTAAAAGGAGCTGATACTATGACAAAGTACACTATCACTAGCTTAATCCAATGTAAGACCCTTTTAACTGTGTAGAATCGGGATTCCTTTTCAATTTGAACACTATGTAAACCGGTCCATTTTGCTATCCGTTGTAAGGGCCGAAACAGGTGCTTACAATCCGTATGGATTTCTTGCTTCAATTCTTTGACATACGTTGTAGAAGGCATGATTGCTCTGCAATTGAACAATATATGTGAAGTTCTTGGTAACCCTGCACGACTGTTTCTGTTAAAAAGCGTTTTCCGAATGACAATGTAGCGATGGTTAATTGTTAGTGGTACTGATCGATCAGCCCACAGATTGCATGTTAAACTCCGAGACAGAATAAACATTTAATCAGTTCTTTATCATTAACACAAAGATAAATTCGATGCTATGACGGCCTGTCGATGAAACGATCGAGAAAAGAGGCAATTCAATGATAGTTCTCTATTCTAACTGGTAAAAAGTTATTTTCGTGACCTAAAGTTTGAAGTGACAGTGAATCAATTTGTTGTCATTTATCAGCTTTTGATCGCACTAATTGTTGAATATTGCAAATTAATGTAGACACTGAAGGAACTGTTTTGGCTTCTATGCAGTCAATACCCTCCATTGGAATAAAGATTTGACATCACCCTTTGATGTTGCCTACCATAATTTCAAATATAATGGTACGGGCAATGTGAAAAGCACACATTATTTGTACTGTTGGAATATTGGACCTTTGTGACGTATTTCAATGAAATACGCGTGCTGGATAGTGTATAGTGTATTCTAAGTTGTTCAATGATCAATCAGCGTGTTTAACTTTAATGTATGTTAAATATTACATCTACTTTAAAAGCTTATTGATTTATTTAAATTTATAGTTCATATTTACAAAGTAGGCCCTACTTTGTGCACCCAACGTCAATAAGTGAAATATTCCGCAGGTTGAAGTTCCAATAATGCAGATAAAAACATTGTCTTAGTTCTGTTTTAGATAGGCCTGCCTTTTTTTTATCATGTGTAAATGTGGGAGATTAGGCCTAGATAATACAGAGAGAGTAGAGATTCTTTAAAATCCAACCTTAACACGACAGAAAACCAGCGTAGAATGATATCCAACTTTTTGGTTAAATCATAACTCGACTATATACAACGGTTTTTTATATTTTCGATGGCCTACAATAGCGAAGTAAAGGCAAGTAAAATGAAATTTTGAACTATGAAAACGAAACGAAATAGGGTCTGTGTTTTCATCAGATTGGTGGTGATTATATTATTGCTACCTATATTCATCTATATAATACTTGTTATAGCTTAAACAGGTATTATGCAAGAGCTAAATCTGCCCATTGAAGTTCTTTCTATAGGCCTGAAATGTTATATAAAATATTAATTAGACTTTCCTTCTTTGATTGGCATTTAGTAATTGAACATATTAAGATAAGCAGGGGCGGATCCAGGAATTTTTGCAGGAGGGGGTTTGCCAGGTTTCTGTCACGGAAATCTGCCATCATCGTCTCTAAATTACATAGGCATATATACCAATTGAGCTTTTTAAACAGAGAAATCA
The DNA here is from genome assembly GCA_948474765.1 of Patella depressa. Lineage (NCBI taxonomy): Eukaryota > Metazoa > Mollusca > Gastropoda > Patellidae > Patella > Patella depressa. The sequence goes on from OX419720.1 coordinate 17,101,515, forward strand.
ATTTTATACTGATGTAGGATCACTTTGGGATGTAATTTCATTGATGCAAGGTATTATTTTTTTTTATGTAGCAGAGCAGGGGGTGGGGGGTGACCCCCCCCCCCCGGATACGCCCCTGATAAGGTACAATTTTATGGATACATCAATTACTGAGTTTTAAGCGACGTTTCGACGAGATGATCATTTGCTTGATAAAGATGAGAGTAAGCCTATACTCGTCGAAACATCGCTACTCTCAGTATAAAACTAGGCCTAATTGTATCCATAAAATTGTACTTTGTGTTATTAATTAGACATTTATCAACATGAAACGACCTTAATCAACTCTCGATGTCAACGCCAGCCTGTGATATTTATTCGATTAGGATCCGTTTTTCTGATCAACTTCCATTCATGATTTAGAGCCTAAGCAGAAACCGTATCATCGTGACTATGTTTTTTTTTATCGTAACGAAAAAAATCTCGATTTAGAATTGATCAATGTGACCGAAATTTTCAGCAAATTTCCATCACAATATTTAGTTTTTAACTATTATAGTGAGAAGTGTAGGTAGAATCTTACATATAAAATCATTAACAATAGGCCTTATAAAATACCGGTAATAAATAATTAATCAGAAATCATTCAAATTTTCTGATAATATAGTATTAAGTAGGCCTACTAGGCCTACTATTTACACGATAAACATATTTGAGAGAAAAAAAAAAAAAATATTGTCAATGTGTTAAGGGGCTTGGTTTCTATTCAAGGCGTGTACGTCTACGAGACAAAGGACGGGGTCGCCACAACATCCTCTTGGGTTTTCTACTAGAGAGTCAGTGCGCACGCGAGTTATTATAATAAAATGTCGCACAGTTTAAACTGTGTACATGTTAAACCCCATATTATCTCCCCTCTTTCGCGAACATCCACAGTCCCATTGAAAAAGAGCAGAACATCAGTAGGACGCCAAAGCCCATTTCGTAACAGTTCCTATAATTCGAAAGATTCTAGATCAAAATCCTACAAACATGCTATTTTGAAACAGTCCCTATACCAATGCGTCGTCTGCATTTGAAACCGGAAGCGTGGCTGAACAACGTGTGTTTATGGCCATGGTTGGATTGAAGTCGCTTTATGTGTAAAATATTACCGCCACGAAGTGATTAAAACTCTATGTGGATCTTTTAACGTGTTCATGTAATAAGTATCGGTAAGTCAATGAATACAAATAGGCCCACGACAAGTTTATCTATCATTTGTCTATACTTTTGTTAGCCAAAGAATTTGTAAGAACTAAACATGGCAGTTTTAATTTGACAAGGTGGCTCTTTGTTCAATTTCTTTATATATAAATACCAACACAGAACAGCTGTCGACTCACTTTTTGTTAGTGATAGGCTATGTATAGGCTACTGGTAGGCCTACTGTGAACTGTAAAATGTTTGACACCGAGTGACCAATAGGTCTAGAAGAAAAATTAAGCGCCCAGTGGACTTTACCTTTAAAATTTAAGGAGAGAAACATTCAATATTTCATTTGAACAAATTGAAAGCAGAAGATCAGCTCCATAACTGTCCAAGGCGGATGGCTGTTTGCTGTCGTTTGGACAAGGGATCACTAGACGTCCTAAGCTAAACCCATCGTGTTATTTCTTAATCCCAAATATGGTGTAATGATTTACAGTAATGGTTATCGATAGGCACAGGGGCGTGGTGAGGGCAATTATTGAGAAGAAATTATGAGTAACAAAAAAGATTTTGGCACAAAAACCCTTTTACTGACCGCGGAGCTGTAAGCCGGCCACCGCGAGCGCCGAAGGCTACTCATGAACTCATTCTCACCACGCCCCTGGATAGGCATAAAAAGTAAGAAAATGATATAATTTTATAAAGGTACCACACCTAGCCAAAATAAACCTATAACTTAATGTAGGTCTAGCTTTATAAAATGTGAAACCTAATCTCCACAGTGTCAAATAGCATAATCCCTAACATTGAGATGATCTTTGTAAATTTGTTATAAATTACCCATGTGGTTAATAATAATTATTATATATTTGCATATAATGCAAAGTGCATGCGCATATTAAAAAAACCCAACTCAATTCTTAAATTATTCTTAAGACAAAAATTCGTGTAATATATATTGAATTAAAATCAATTTATTCTAGTAGAAAATAATTGCTATTGAGATATTTCTAGTCATATGGGGACTAAAAAAAGATGGTAAGGAAACGGCTATCCATTTATAATGACCAGTTAGTCCTCATATAACAAAGTTATATTGGTAGGGCCTAACAAAGCAGGCCTATGTTATTGTTCTTATGCGTGGATTTTTACGTGATACAAGCCGACACGGGGTAATTAATATTTGGTACAAATATCAGTTATGTCAAAACATAGACTATTTTACCATTTTGTTGATATTAATTAAATTGTTATGCGTTAAAAAGGTCAATTTGATTTAACCGTGTTGTTTAAAACTACAAGTATGGCCCTATGAAATAAAATAAAAATACGGGCTCTATTGTAGTTAGAAATTATACTTAAATGGACAAAACAAAAAGACTTATTTCTTAAAGAGTATATTATACAGACTTCAAGCAGTACACCGGTATTATAAATATTACGAATTAATTCCCCTCTCTGGCAAGGGACAGCGTTTATCAATTAAAATTCAACATTTTGCTGCATCGTAAACTGCAGCTCAAGCCTATATCCCCAGGGCTCACAATTGTCAAAGTTTTGTGTAAAGGTTGACTTTTTACCACCTCTCCTATTACATCAGATTCAGAATATAACTTTTGTACTTTCTTTTGATCGCCATTCTATTTGTTGAGATTATCTGTATGGGGTTCAGGTTGGTTTCTTTGTATGAGTGAAAATTGGGCTTTGAATCACACAATAGGCAGTGTAGAATTCTCATTAGATTTACGAATACTCACAAAATTGAAAACCATATTAATCTGTCTTATGATAAACCCGACACTATTAAAATTACGTTCATGACGCCACTAGCACAAACAGAACTAGCAATATTTAAATCAATTTAAGATTAATAGGTCACAAAAAACGGCTAACAGTTAATATGATACACAAATGATCAAACAAATATGACGGATCACTAAAACATTTTCAATCTTGGGGAAGTCACATTAAGAGATATAAATAATGTTCACGTTCACGCCACTTTAACTCGATCCTTATTATGTAGTGTAGCGCCTGATCGGATACATCTAAAACTTTTTCAAAGACTCTGCCCTGGTTGTAGTTGCCATTATTATCTGTCTATTGTTAAGACTATAGAAACAGGCCAGCCATATCCTAAAAACGTTTTGTGTAAAATAATATATTTTTAAAGTGAACCACCAAACCAAAACATTTCTTACAAGTTTTGATTTTTTCTTATGCTTGACAACGTTGAGTGGACCCAAAATGTCACGCAGAACAGTATGCCTATTTTGAAATTCTTTGATAAAAGAATTTGATTTACCGTTCTACTGTCCTTCTGTGACAGGGCGATTGTGCAGATGGAATATAGTGTGCTATGTCTATGGGGGAAATTTGGCATGGTCAGAAAAGGGTTTTGTTACGTGCACGCCTCCTCGGTTTTCTGTCTCACCAGAAATACTACACTTTGTCCCTTGCCTTGTCAGACCGTCCTCTCCCATCATGCACCAATAACAGACCCGAAAAGTGGTGTTTTTTTTTACCTTAATTTGTTGACCTTTACTTTAATGAAATGAAATGGGGTTTAACGTCCTACTTGGGCTAATGGAAGACGGGCATAATGCCAAGCAGTGTGCTATAGGGAAAATTTGCCCGGGCAGCAGCGCTACGGCCTACTCTTATATCGAATTCCAACTGCATAGGGATCTTTTACGTGCACGCCAATGTGTACACGGGACATCGTGTTTTTTGTCCCGTCCGAACGACCAGGCAGCTGCCCTTGTCAGGCCCTCCGTTTTGCATCACTGACAAGGGGAAATCACGCCGGAAATCGAGATGAACGTTCTCGGCCAATGCAGTCATCAAACACCCTGACCTTACTTTAAATATGTTGACAAAATATATCTGAAATAGAGCTTGTCTCTATAATGTCATGTTGAACTGGCCATGATTTATAAATATATATATGTTTTCTTTTTCAGTTCTAGTCTAATAGTTACATCAAGTGTTAATGATAAGCACGGTCGGAGGTGATATAATTTGTTTGGATGACTGAATACAGTGTGTTATAGCACGTAATCTTTAATCAGTTATTCATTACAGTTAATTTCCTGTCAATCACTGTGGTTTATTAGGCTAACCACGTAAGCCCGTGTTTCAGTTATGAAGGCAGCATGTATAGATTTTATTAGTGATTATTCGCTTTTATAAGTATATATTCCAAAGGATTAACACAACAGATTTTCAACGAACTGATGTCCACCAAGATTTCACAATTATGGATACATGTTATTTTTATTGTGCTCTTCATGATGTTGCCGACGCATGTTATTTCCTTAAGACACCTGTTAGAGGATAACAGTGGGATTTCAATGTCGCCTGATGCTTCAAAGTCACCTCCGCCATTAATGTTACTAAAGATCCCGGGAGACTTTGCCCGTAATAATTCGGATGTGAAAACTTATCAAAACGTGTTGGTGCCGGCGAAACATGTAAATAGACCCGATAACGATAGCCGAGGAAATTCAGACAGTAAAAATTCCAAAACGAAAGCCCTAAATCTAACAATATTACCCATACTTGCCGTGCTTATATTCATGATTTGTATTTGTTTAAAATGTTGTAAGTGGTTCAGGGAGAGTGTGAAACAGCGCGAAGGTGACGACGATGATGAAAAAGGTTTTGTTATTATAACGGAAGGTGATAACGAATATAATGACGTAGAATTCCGATCCGACACAACATCGATGGGATACGATACAGTATCATCTTATACTTCATTCATCAGGCGCAACAATCATTACGACACTGTTACATCGGTCCGATCGTTACAACTACCAAGGCATAGCGATACGCACAATTCATATCGTTCATTTCTTCTACAACGTTTGGACGGGTCCCGCCAAAATACTGTCAGTTCATATCGTTCTTTTTTACAAAGCGCAGCCGAGATGAAAGACGTGGAAGTCCAAGTAGAACTTATCGATGAACCATATTATAAAGATAAGAAGAATCTCACGGTTGATACAGCACCTCGTACTTCCAAACCGAGACGCTACAGGCACAGCTCATGTGACTCAGTGATTCTTTCAGCACCTAATAAACGCTCGAAATCCTCCGAAAGCAGCGAAAACAGCACCAGTTCCAACGAGAGTCCCAACAGACAATCGCGATATATAAGACGATCGCAACGTCATAGGGTTTCCTTCCTTGATAGTTCCAATGTGCCGAGGGTTAAGATTAGTAGATCTTTATCCTCGGCTCATAGTGATCATAATACCATAGGTATACTAAACGACCGGCGCAGACATGCAGAAAGACAGACCAGTGTATCTCCATCATGCTCACCAAGACGTGCATGGGAATCTCGACTCTCTTCAACGAATGAAACGAAGACAGACAATTTAAAGAGTGGTTCTCCAAAACCAGTACATCGAAATGAAAATGACACAGAGACCCCATCATATAGTGAAACGACGTCGCAAACAGTTTGCACATCGAAAAATCACCGATTTAAAGTTTGCAAAACAGAACTGACTAATCTTAGCCAACCTGGTAACAGTAGCGAAGGAAGCCAAGATAAACACCACGAATCAATATCACAGGCTACCCAAACCAGCATCGAAACAAAAGACGGTAACGATTCGGATAAAGTATCGGATAGTGCTAGACAATATATCTCCAAAACAGCGGATATGTCTTTAGGAGTTTCTGGACTAGGTCATCTTTCTAGGGATGCTGATCAAGCTATGAATCAAAGTTCATTACAAAATATGGTCACGGAGAATCGAAATAACGACACTGTGTTCAATTTAGATAGAATCAAAATGAGGAATCAGAACAAAACCCATGTTCAGTCCGAAGATAGCTCTGTTGACAGGACACTAAATAACAATATCAATAATTCGCAGATTCCAGAACAAAGCCAGGAATTAAAAATGGAGGATAGTGCTGACATAAATCTAGACCAGAAACCATTACCCAATGAGCACAATGATCGTATAAATGACATCGAAGATTCTATAAGTGATGATGATGATAGCGGTGTCTGTAGCGAGTTTACGTCCTTGGTTACATCAAATAACACTGACAATATGGCGACAACGATTTCATCACAATAATTCATAGTGGATTAAGATTAAAATGCTCAGTCTGTAGAAAATGTAATTTAAATTGTGTGTTTTGTATTCTATTTTTATTCCAAAATGTGTGGCTCGACTTCAAGGACCACTCTCTGGCTTATATTGCATTACTCCTCTTCATCGAAAAGAAACATCCATTGCCACAACGATCTGACACCAATTCAAACTGTGGATATCTGGCACTAACGCTTGGTGGCTAAGTAGATGAGATTTTCACTCGCTAGCCTGGGTGTTCGATCCCTGCATTGACTGAGAAAGTTCATCCCTATTTATGGCGTGGTTTCCCCATGCAACTGGTGCGGATGTGACGAAAAACCTAAGCCCAGCGTACACATTTTCGAAAACGGATCACGTGATTATGTGTGTAAGACACTGGCTCGGTTGCACTAGAGGTTGGGTGTTCCATCCCTGCATTGCCCGAGAAAGTTTATCCAGATTTTCCGGCGTGGTTTCCCCATGTCAGTGATTCAGGACGGGGTGGGGGGCCTGATAAGGGCAGAAATGAAATGAAATGGGGTTTAACGTCCTACTTTCTGTATTAACAAGGACAGCTGTCTAGTTGTTCGGATGGGGTACACATTGGCGTAGACAGTTGGTAACCTCCCACTGCTAAAGACCCCGACGCGCAAGCGAGTTATTGAAAAAAAATTAAACCATATGTTAGTCCCGAAATTACCTAGTTTGTGTCGAGTGGACTTTAAACCACATTTCTCTCTCTCTCTCTCTCTCTCTCTCTCTCTCATTTGTACATTTGACCTTTGTTTTTCGTAACATTCGAAGGACTAAACACCGTCCGTGACAGGCACTCTGCCCCGCACCACTCTAGTTTTTGATTTACCAACACAAACGCCACATTTATTGTTTTGGCATTTTGATAAAAGAGGTATAATGGAGAAGTTTAGATTGTAACGTCGTATTAGCGTTGCGCGTTTCTGTTTTGCCGGAGGGAACCTCAATATCTTTATAATGGATTTTTGTAATTATTAAAGCAGTCAAGAAGAAAATTGAACGTCTCCAAAGTTAATAACAGGAATACACGCATACGTTTACTTCGAGATCATTCTTATTTGACAGTTTTTAAAGGAATGTTTTACATATAAGCTGTTAGTGGTGTCGAATTGCCAATTGTAACCTTTCGTTCCGGAATTACCTCCTTTATTTCAAATTTGGTGTGTAGTACTGGGGTTATGAAATGGCGAATCCTACTCAGTGTTACCCCTCTTTTCCGAAAACCTTGTGAACGCAACAGATGCTGTTTTGCTAAACGTAAGCTTATCCTGCATGGCAAATGTTTGTCTGTATTTGCGTTCCATTATGGATCAATTATAGCAAACATGTTTACTTTAATATTGTTTTGTGGTCTTCGTAGTCCCGATTGGTGCAGAAACACAGAACGTTAAACATCATTTCATTTCATTTCATTTTTTAAATCAGTTAAATTCAACGATTTTCTGTAGCAGTATTATTTTCTGTTCTTGCAACAAAGTTTATTTAAACAGGCATTATATAAGAGCTAAATTTGGAATATTGCTGGTCTTCCTTCGACCATAATTGTTATATAAATTAATAATTAGATGACAAGACCACAATCAGCTCTCGATGCAATCAAATGACTTCGATTTTAAGTAGATTAGAACGGTTCGTCCATTAAATGATTTAATTCAAAAATGGGAAAAGCAAGGTTACGATCAATGAACACATCAAAACTACAATCATTGATAAAGTAATTTGAATGAAATTTTCAATTGCATTATCTACTATTACAAGAACTATTCAAATATTATTGCAACGACGGTCAGCTCTTGATCTAAATGTTAGATAATGCCCTTTTAATAATGTGAGGTTGTCCGTATGGGCTTATCTTTTAATTCAGTGTGACCACCCATTGAGCTATAGAGGCTTCGCCGTTGATTCAGTGTGACCACCCCAGTCGACAATATTTCAATTTTCGTGTCTTTTTAGTGTTGGGTAGGATCTCTTTCCATTCAATTCCTTCCTGAGAACTGGAGTTGCCCCCCTTCATTTAGCTGCAGGCCGAGCTCATTTGCTCCTTTAGCCGATTTGCTACAGTTTTGCTGTTCCTTAAGCAGCTATTTAATGTACTTTAATGCGTGGGGTGGGGCTCAACCACCAAAGTTCATGACAATATCCAAGGGCGTGTCCAAGATAAAGACAGGATTACCCGAGAGAGAGGAGAGGAGAGAGAGAGAAATGCGATTTAACGTACCTTCAACACAAACTAGGTCACTTCGGGACTAACATATCTATAGGTCACTGCTTTTATCCGATTTTGATGAAGCTTGAAATATGTTTATTAATGTTTATACCCTAAAGATCTCTGATGAGCTTGATTTTGACACATTGGACTTAGCTTCATGGATTATTTCTCCTGATAGTACAAAAATCGTTATTTGTAGTTTGTGAAGCCTCTTGAGGTCACAATGTTTAATAGATTTTGAATGCCGCCCAATTATATGTTCATTACATAACAATCGCAGATGACTTCGAATTTCGTGAATCTCAGACATAAACTTGCCGTTAAAACTGTCCAACAGCTTTAAGCAAATAGTGGGAAAGCGTGTAATACATCAACCAATGTGATGACTAATGATTTTGCATGAGGAATAAGATCTCGTCAGTCCCCAAAACAATATTTATATGTGTGTGCGGGGAAGGGTTGGGCTGGCCGTGCCACCGGGTAATATTGGGCTGTATCGATTTGTAGCATATTTGACCCACCGTATATATTTGATACTGGGGGCGTAAAACTCAAGGGGCGCAAATACTCTATACCATGCCACAGAGCTCGTTATTGCACCCCTCTCACTTAACCCCTGATGTCCGCCCGATTGAGATGGAACTTGAAATATATGTTAAGGAGCAACAGTTCTTAGTTGAATCAGTGTGGTAATGGTATACGAGCCCTATCAAAAATCAATTTCGGCAACCCTTAGTAGCGTTTTTAAAAGCCACTTTTCTAATTTGGTAGGAAGCATTGAGTGCTTGTCTTTTTTTCAGCACAAATTTGTTTGCATGAGCACCACTTTTCCTCGCTGTGGATTGGTGAACAATATATACACGCGACCATTTCCTCCTTTATCAGAACAATATACGTATTGTATCGGTGTCACGTGTCCAAGTAGTTAAACCTTGGTTTATAAAAGTCAAAGATTATTAATTGTAATTTGTCATAATAAATGTAATGAATTAACATTTATTGTCGATTAGTCTGTAAATAGCTAACAAGATGTCTCTGCCCTGATTTATTCTCGTCAGCTGCATATATGGACATGTTGAGCTTTTCCTTCGGGCCATGTTTTCGCACTTCAGGTTCCGATTTTTGACATGTCAAATTGTTTTTGATGTGACTTTATCGGGTAATCAGTGATATATTATAATTATATATGTAATATGTTTAACGCAAATCGGGCTAATTGTTACATAGTTACTCTATTAACCTGGTTATACCAAACAAATTAACTGCTTAGGTCGTTGCCATATTTTAACAATGACGTTTATACGTCTACATAAGTTAAATCGGGTTAAATTTAAATCGAATTAAACTTGTTGTAACGTATACTGGAGTGGCTTGTACCGGATTTCCAAACGGCATTGGGCGGGGGGGGGGGGGGCAATAAAAAATGATTTCATAAATGAACTGAAAAATGATGGACACTATCGATTTTCAGCGTTCCGCAACCTTCCGACCCTGGGTTACCCACCAGTCCGTAAATCTTTTGAAGACGAAAGAGGATACAGTTTAAATCATTATTTTTTGTTACCTTAGCCTTCCAATTCAGGGTCTCCTCACTCCCCACACAGTTTTTACAAGAGTTTTTGTTACAAACTGGATGTTAACCAGTGTGGCTATCGATTTTCAGTTATTGTCCAATTTAGTGTCGAGCTAAATGATTTATTTGTTTAAACAAAATATCACTTAGTATAAACGATATTTTGTTTAAACGATTTTAAATATTTTGTTTAGCCGCAGTTATTACTTCGTTAACTAATATTATGTTTCATTGTATTACTATATTAATAATTCGTTTTAACGAATCAATATTTAGTTTTAACAAATTAATATTTCGGTTAAATGAATTAATATTTCGGTTTGACGAATTAATAATTCGTTATAACAAAATATTAATTCGTTATAACGAATTATTATTTCGTTAAAATGAATAAATATTTCGTTATATCGAATTAGTATTTCGTTATAACGAATTAGTATTTCGTTATAACGAATTAGTATTTCGTTATAACGAATTAGTATTTCGTTATAACGAATTAGTATTTCGTTATAGCGAATTAATTATCGAATTAATTGTATAAGTTAGGAATTGTGTATTTAAAGAGACCCGTAGTGATACATCATGTCAGAAATGCATAATTTTTCGACATTTCACAATGCAGGATTTTTCATTAATTGGCAATCATCTTCCAGCTGGACCGCAGATAAACCGAAACTCCAAACGTACTTCGTGGGGTTTAACGTTCACTCGACACAAACTAGGTCATTTCGGGACTAACATATCGTTTAATTTTATTTCAATGATTCGCTTGCGCGTAGTGGTCTTTAGTAGTGGGAGCAACCCGGAGGACCCGGAGAAAATCCACGAGGTTGTACAGGCGACCCTATTCCTTGTCACGTACAACCGGGGATTCGAAACCACGCCAGTTGACTCAATGACAGGCTTTATGATAATACTAAAATCGACTAGGAAGTAATAGAGTTGAATCAAGCTACAAAATATCAAATAATCTATAAAGATTGTCATTGTCAACATAATGAATACTGGCTATAAATAGTTCGTAACCTTTACATGCACTGGCTGAGCATTTTTATTTTAGGTCCTGGTGCAACTTTAGTTCCATATTCAATGTCAACAGGTTTAACGGAAAGTCACCTTGTGTTTAATCCTTGAGTGGCATTTAGCGAGTGAGCACATTAAAAAACACAACACAGTTTATATGGAAAACAATCACTGGTTTATACACATATAGCACGATGTTTCGACAAGTCTTCTCTTATTGTTTTCAAGTACGTTTCGACGTGCTATATGTGTATAAACCAGTGATTGTTTTCCATATAAATTGTGTTGTGTTTTTTCACTTTGTGTTATCCCCCTTTATTTTTTAAAATATTCTATTTAATACAAATTATACTGAAATGACCTATCCTATATAGATAATAAAACTTCAAACATTGACATTGTCAAATATTATTTAATTCATTTTTAGAATAAATCAATATTTTAAAACAGAAACGGATTCACCTTGTATTTTTTTCCATTGCAAATAACTGGGAGAGAAATGATACACGCCCATTTTATTGTATTTCCATTAATTAACGTAGGAGAATTTATTTATGACGAGTCAGTTTTGAATGACAGATTATTGTGGGTCGCGGTTTGTCTGTGGTATTAGTTATTTCCGTTTGATAAGCCATCCTTTTTTGATCTATGGTTTAATAATAGGGAAGGCGTGGGTGTTATTATTGCAATAGATCAAGGCAGCACTTTGTGTGAGAATTATGAATGATTTGGGCCATTCTACTAAAACTTTTTTTTTTTAAATAAAATTTATTATTGATGATTTTTAACTACAGTTCAGAGTAGAAAAAAAAGAGAAGAAAACCCCATCGATGTCTGTTTTTTTTGTAAGATATAATAAGCTGTTGCACTACAGGCCCGGGGCAGTACAGTGCAGTGGACGCTTACCGCCAGCCCCCAGATCCATTCACTTGATTTGACATGTTCGTTGTTTTGTGATTTCTGTGTATTATGTGTTGGAACAGCCCCCCCCCCCCCTGCACTAACTATTAAATCTATTACCAACAAATCAAATTAAAACGCCAATAGTCATCCTATAACGTCCACATTAATGATATCACATACAACCCCCAGCCACCGTCATTTTAAACAAAACATAACTGCATGTATACATGTCTTTTTCAAGAATTGCAGTACCATCAAGTTTCGGGTGTGAAGATAGTCATTAATTCATACAACTCGTAGCGCCGCTGTCCGGGCAAAATTTCCCTCGTGGTACACTGTATGGCGTATACCAGTCTTCATTAGAACAATAAGACGTTAACCTCCATTTCATTATGCTTACATTGTACAGTGTCTGCCCCTGTATCGAAAAAGGGCGCTAGTGTCAATCTGACCTAATTTACGGATGAAATGTAACCCCAGATAAGTTAACACAATGAAATTACTGTCATCGTGTGAATTATGTACATAAAACAGCAAATAAAACAATAATGTCAAATTTCAATGTCAGATTTTGAATTCTCAAAATAGAATTAATGTTTTAACATCCAGGTCAGTGTAAACAATAAACTAGCGTTTATATTGCCAGATACGCCAATATTCTGCAAGAAATGGACGGGAAATTGCGGAAACCCGAAGGACTTATCCTCTAGTCAAAGGGAGGTCACTCCGAAACGGTAGATTTGCGCGGTTTGTCGTCTTGCCAACCCAACGCTTCATATCAAATCTCACAATACTGGATCTTCGACGTCGTGCTAAATATTTTGATACCAACTGTTATTTGTGGGTTAGGTCGAGACTTTGACGAAATCTACAGTTCCTAGCCCTTACCCTAACCCTAACCAACAATCTGCGTTCTCTAAATATTTAGCACTACGCCGATTAAGCACTACGCCGAAGATCCAGTATTGTGCTATCAAATCTGAAAAGATAATTGTTTAAAAGATGTAGCCGCTACCACATTCACAAAGTCTTCATATAAGGAGCCATAGCTTTGGAATGAAAGGTCACGGAATGCTGATTCTCTTATCCCCCTTTTCTGAAAACAATGTGAACGAGATTGGGGCTAAAGTTTTTAACGTAACATTTTTTTTGTTATATCCCTACATTTGGAATGAATATGTGAGGCATTAAGACTGCGAGAGGGTAATAACAAGTATTGCAAATTAGGTCACCAGGGGCCTATTTATGAATGAAGCAACAAAAGAAAATGCGTGATATTGAGCAAAACATAAATACTAACCACTTTTATAACTATCCACCTTAAATGTTTGTAAGAAATACAACATATCGTTAATGTTCTCGTTTGACGTTTTGTAGACAACATTTACAACTATATTACGAGTGTCGTTTAATGTCGTATTAGCCGTTGTCTTAGATATATCATGGTAAATTTATGATCAACTTCATAAAGAATTCACATTCATGAGATTGGGCGTGCTTCAACAATAACGAACAAAACAAGATTTTATTACCATATAAGGTATGCGTTTTCTCAGGCTATTTTAGTATCATGTATAGCTTTTCGAATTTATACTAACCGTGTTTTGAGAAAATCGAGCCACGGCGGCTCAGTGAGTAAGCACCGACTCAATAGCCAGGAGGTCTTGGGTTTTAGTTCCAGGTTTTAGCCGAGAAAGTTCCGGTGGTGTCAAAAAATAGCGGCTAGTCGCCCGGATGCGATAGAAAACCGAGGTCCTGTGTATACATGTGTGTGCACAAAATAGAACCATTGCCAGTTGGAATCTGTGAAGAATCAGTGCCGGACTGGACCCACCTGTCCAATTAAAATTCCATTATTGAGGAGCAGTGTCCTACTTTTCTTACTCGGTCAGCGGTGTTACGGTCTGCTCTTATATCGAATTCCAACGTCATGGGCTCTTACACGTACACCCCAATGTGCCCTCCAAACTCTCCGTACTACATCACTATATAACAAGGGAAATTGCGTCAGAAAATCTTGAGAAACGCTGCCTTGATTAACTTCATATATACACGAGACCTTTCAATGTGTTATATAGATCGGGCGATCAAGGAGGGTTGGGGGCATGATATAAAGCGGGCGCTCTAGTGTTCGGTCATTGGGTAAAGTAATTTCAAGTCCAAACGCCCATCTACAGTGATATTTTCCCCGGTCTTTCGGTTGCATCCCACTCCTAAAGACCCCTACGCGCAAGCTAATTATTAAAATAAACTTGAACCATATGTTTGTCTGGGAATGACCAAGTTTGTGCCGTGTGAACTTTAAACCCCACTTCCCTCTCTCATATAGTATCTGGTAAATAGTGATTTTGATTGGTAATCTCCAAAATGATTTGCTATTTTAAATAACCAATCACCAACCCCTTAATGAGACACCTCGAACGCATTGTTTAGGTTAACGTTGTGCTGGATCCGTGGCTCCCATGGTGGCTGCTAGAATGTCGATTCAGGTAGTGGACAGAAATGGGCGGATATAACAGTCAGATGAATAAATCGACCATTAATCGCAATTGAGGGTTTGATATAGTTTTAATGCATAGCTACACTGAAGAACAGGGTCTCTCTGCTAATTATCCACATCTATTTGGCTATTGGTAAGGCTTACTACGCTTTATGTAATACGCTTTATTATTATGAACCACGTTATGGGTTATCTTGTTGGGGATATCTCGTTTAATCATACCATCGGAACGATTAGACAGAGGCATTCGAATGTAATCACCATTCGACATAAATCAAGTGTACAAAATTAATCGCTTTTTACTTCATTTATATTTGACAACACCAATTAAAAATCATAAAAATAAAGAATCAAGTCTCTGAGAATATTTACATATTTACAGCATAGGACCATGATGGTCAATCTGATAATATATTAAAGTCATATCAGTTTATCATCTATCCACTTTTCTTCGTATTCTTTAACGTTTGTATTAACGTAGTTTACACCGAACAAATTAAACACACCCGCTTATGGTTCTCCACCTCCAGCAATTACAAGTGTACATCGCAAAATCTGTATAATATAAGTCAGGATTAAATTAGACCACTAATAATGCTACACCAGGATAAATACATTATCAGACACTATTGATTTGAGGCTTCTACATTCTCTTCTTCTACTGAAGTTCCAGCTTTATCTGTTCGGGGGACAGAGTCAGATTTATCTTCAATCAGGCTGAATCCACGTTTGACTTAACGAATCTCACTCGTCATGGAATTTAAACCAACCGAACGAATAACGGAATCGAAAGTCGAATAGTTCGGCGCATTATGACCATTATACATTCCTTGGGCGTATTCAGTCCGCACTCTAACAGGCGATCGTATAGGTTTTATCACAACAAACGGCGACTCTTCATTAGCTGTTTTGGAGGGGTTAGGGGTAGAGGCCCCTGCCGGTTCAGCCCTCCTCATAGACTGGATCATTGTTCCTCTATCATGGTTTGTGTTATGTTGATTTATAATCTGTGATGCTGGTCGAGTTTGTCCTGGGAAGAATGGTTGTGGGGGTTTATAAACCTGACGCTGTAAGTTAGGTTGTGGTTGATACGTGTTCTGTGCATTTGGTTGTGGTTTGTACGAGTGTTGCACAGTTGGTGCTTGGTACACATATTGTGGTTGTGGTTGTCGTGGTGGTTGTCGTGGTGGTTGTTGTGGTGGTTGTGGAACGTACACATGCTGGGTGTTTCTTTGTGTTTGTTGTGGTTGGTAAGCATATTGTGGAGTCTGAGCCTGGATGTAGCCTTGATTCTGGTGTTGTGGTACATACACAGTTCTCTGTTGTGGCTGAGGTGGGTGGTAAACCACTTGTTGTGGAGACTGTGGTTGAAAAGCTTGTTGTTGGGCTTGCTGATGTGGATGATAAACAGGCTGTTGGGTTTGGGCAAGATAGGCTTGTGGTTTGGGTTGTTGTGGATGGGGCTGATAAACAGTCTGTTGTTGTTGTTGGGGCTGATAAACAGTCTGTTGTTGTTTGGGCTGATAAACAGTGTGTTGTTGTTGGGGACGTTGTTGTGGAGGCTGATAGATAATTTGATGTTGTTGGTGAGGCCTTACTTGCTGCTGTGGTTGGGCAAGATGACTCGTTTGGTGTTGGGGTTGTTGTTTTGTATGTGCTGTTGAGGGAATATTTGGTTGATATATTGTCTGTGTATGAACAGCTGCTTGTACCTGTGGTTGGTATTGGTACATTGCTGGTTGTTGTGGCTGTGGTGGTTGTGGTTGTCGTGGTGCCTGATGCTGGGGTTGATGATTTGGTGGAGATTGAGGCTGGGGTTGGGGCTGGATCGGTGCTTGAGTCGCCTGTTGATAACTGAACTGAGAATTGAGTGGAAATGGACTTTGGAGATTTTGTTGAAGCTGTCGAAGAGGTTGATCATTTGGAACTGGTGTACTGACCGGTATTTGTGTGGGTTGATTATTTTGTGGTTGTTGGGCCTGTTCGTATGGTAATTGTCCACTTATCTTAAGATTAGCGGTGTTAGAAGGCGGAAATGGAGAACTTGACTGTACTGGAACAGCTCCTTTCGGAAGCCACGCTGGTGATGGAATTGCATTGATTGGTACTTCTCGCGGTGGTATGGGCACAGTAGGTTCACTAACAGTGTTGAAATGCGTGGTTATTACACGTGTTGTCTGGATAGTTGTTGGGTGGGGAGGAGGTGTGGAGGCGGGTGGTGGTGGTTCATTGACAAATGAACTGAGACCAGCTTTAGAGTGTAGGATTGCCTCGTTTGCACTACCAAGTTTAATTGATGTAAGCTGCTGTTCAGGCACCGCGATCCGTGTACGGGTTGCTGCGGCCTTGGGATCATTAGCTGTATTAAATCCTGGGAGAGCATTCGCTCCGGATACAATTGTTCTGTGTCTAATTTCAGGATTGAAGTTATGAATGTTGTTCTGAGGTGAACTCCCAACAGGGAGACCCCCTTCCACCGCTGTGTTAACTTGTTGGCTAACCCCATGAGTGAGGCTAGTAGTTGGCGCAGTATTTGATAGGGGGTGTAACTCCCGGAAGCTTTTCCTCACCACTCGTCCGTTAAGACTTTGAAAGGGGCGAAAATTATCTACTAAATATTTAACAGAATTTGCTGTAGAACTACCAGGCTGACTTTGAACATTTACAGCATGGCCGTGGCTACCAGTCGGTTTCATCGCCGCATCGCCATGAGCCTCAAGGAACAGTGACCTTAATGCGGCAAGCTGAAATTATAGAATAAAGATTTGTTTAGAATGCAAGATTTATTTCTTTACATCAACAAGGAAATTACAAAGCAGTATTTATTTAGTGGGAAACAGAATAAATCCTCTTTGATTTAGGTCAAAATACTGTATTGAATTGGAATAATTTGTTAAATAGATTAGTGGTGTGGCAAGCATAGTGCAATTCGATTGATTTTATGTTTCACTTTTTAAAAATCGGTTATATCTCTGCAGCGGTGATGACTATAGGAACATGAAAAGTCTCATACTCGAATTAGCTGAGCCTTTGGCTTTTTTTTCGAAGAGCGTGGATCTCAAAAAGAACAGGAAGATAGGCAGCGTTTAGGACCCAGTTCCTGGTTCAAAAACAAATTTGAAGTTTGTGAAGACGGTCATATGCAAACCGTGTGCTTTGAGGGACATTTTGCACGGACAGTGGTGCTACCGCCTACTCTTATATCAGTTGTCAAACGATCTATTACGTGCACGCTAATATGTACACACCTCCTCGGTTTATCGTACTATTCAGACGACTAGACAGCTGTCTTTGTCATAGTCTCCGTCTGGCACCACTGACAAGGAGGAAACCACTTCGGAAAATTCCAACCGGGAACGAAGCCACGACCTCCAGGCTAGAAAACCAGCTTAGCCACTCATGTAATATATTTCTTTATAATGAGTATACGGGATTACATTAACAACGTCTAAATAAGCAATTCTCAAGATGTCTAACGATGAAAGAAAATGCAACCTATACCTGTGATGCTGATATCTTTTGTGGTGTAGCAAATACGGTCCAAATAACACTTTCAAAGCACGGTGGTGTGGTTAAACTGCCTTCATAACGGTAGAATTTACTGGAATCCCTAGGTAAAAGTTTCCGCAAGTCCAGATTGGTTATAGAGTCTTCATTGCCTGTAAAATAAATTGTTATCCTGATCAAAACGTCTGTTCCACCCTTAATTCCTACCCATCCAGAATATACAAGTACATGTATTGAAGTACATGTATTCGAATTGATTTGCCCACGATAGGTTTCAGGGGGCTCTGCCTTTCTTCAACGTGCCTGTCAAATATTCGTCGACATACAATGTCTATTCAACTAAAAAAAACGATATGAATGGAAACGTACCTTCGTGTTTGATATTTTTCAAGGCCGCAACGAGTGGCTCAAAGGACGGGTTATCTTGTTCAGAAATCTGAAAAATTTTCAAACAAGAGAATAATTATATATTTTTCAAGAAAATAATTAAGAAGTAGCATTGCAAAATAACTGAATTATTTCAGTATCTTCTTCCCATTCTGATCAGGGGAGCCGCGGTGGCACAATTAGTAAACCATTGTTATGACTCAACAATCTGGAAATCCTATATTCGGTCCCGATGTTAGCCGAGAATCTTCCTCTGGAATTTTCAGTCTGGTTTCCCAATGTCAGTAGTGCGGGTAGAGGCCTGGCAAGCACCAGTGTCTGGTCCTTCGGTACCGTGTACACGTTGGTGTGCACGAAAACGAAAACTTGACAATTGGAACTTTTCAAAGAGTAGCCGGAAACTCATGGCGTAGATCCATCTTTGTTAGCCCGTAGGACATTAAACCCAATTTTATTTTAATCAGAATTATTTTCATAATCTCCATAACCAAAACTATTTGTATCTTGTTAATGTCAATGAAAGGCATAATAACAAGAGAAATACGACTTACCTCAAACATAGTACCTAATACAGCTAACCCATCAGGTTTCTTCTTAGCGGTTGCTAGATTACCATATTTTACAGCGTACTGAACTACGTGCATCTGTAAGAATTAAAATAGTTATTAGTATGATAACATAAATCAAATTTAAGGATACATTATGGAGTTCTGACTATAATAGTTAAAAACAAGATAGTGTAAAGGGAATTAGTTTAAGCAGCAGTACTCAATAGTTGCAAACATACAGGCGAGTATCCCATATGATGACTGGCAAACACAAAATCTATATGTCCTCAAATGATAAGTTTGTGCAATTCTTGAACAGAAAATAATTATTGTTGTCCAAGACCATCACCAATACTACCTTTTCAAATTGATGAACTACCATAGAAGAAAGTATTGTGGTATTTTCTTTTTCAAATTTTTAAAATCCATTTTATGGGCGAATAATGGTAAATGCTTACTTCTAAAGGATAAACGCGACCATCGATTCCATGTTCAGAGCCTCGGTTATCAATAGAACCCCAATGGAAATGAAACTCGGCTGTTCTATATGCTCCCGATAATCCTCCACCACTGCAATGTATCTCACCAGGAACTCTTGCACTTGCTGTAAAAAAAACACATTAGAAGTGCTAAAACTGCATAAATTTTTCTTTTCAATAGATATGTTCCGTAAATGCAAATGATCATTAGGTACATGTAGTCCTTGGGGGTGGTCAGCATGGTGGCGAAAATCTCGATAACAAGTTATTTTCAATTGATAAATTTGACAGAACTTCGCAATTTGTAAAATATCAAGAATTTCCCTTGCTGACAAATGACATTAAATTGTTCTAAACTATTACAATACATGCGAATAATATGTTTATTGCGAGCATCGACACAGTTGTTTTGATATTTGTTGCTTATTTCTTGCAATTGTTGGTAGTGTGTGGTTTGTCCGCAGTTACTACATTCCTGCACTTAGCGTATGAATCCCCCCCCCCCCAACTAAAAACAACTAACCAGAATGACCGTTGTTGGTGACGTTAACTATCATAGGGTGTGGAGATCCACTTAAAAGATTGAACTCCGATAAATCAAAGTCTTGTAACGTCTCGTCAAATACTACGGTATTGGTATTGATGTTTATAGGCGACTGTCTCTTCCCTGCACAGTGCTCATAATGTTTCTGCCATGATGCTGGACCTGAAGTTAAAGAAAAGGTATAAGCAAAAGAAAACGAAAAAATTTAAAAAGGAGAAAGTTATTATACATGAGGTCCCAGGACTTTAGAATCCTTTTCCGTTGCCAATTGTGAAACGAAAGACCGACGCGTCGTGTAAACGTTGTCGTGCACATAAGATAATCATTGTCAGGTGGAATTATAAATAATGGTAGGCCGTTTGAAGTAGAAAGGCGTTAAATCCAATTTCATTCCAGTATGTCCCTAGTCCGTCCATATTTGAGTCCACAACTCTTGTCCATCGAAAATATAATAGTCAGCATAGAGTAATATACAGTGGAAGTTATATTTATTTTTATGGTTTATGAATGTCAACTGAGATGACATTGAAGATTTCGCTATATTAAAATTGTCACAAAAAGCTGTCCGTCTTCTACAGTTTCCAATTTGCTATATTTAAACTGGCAGTTATGTGCCAATAATCTCCACTCCCAGTAAATATCTAAATTATGTAACTCTTATGTAGAAAATGGGGCAATATTACTAAATGGCACTTAATATGTTTATTTGACACACAGATTCTTATTTGAGACTTGTGGCTGATAAGATCGGACATAGATCGTTTATTTTCATAGCAATGGTACTTGTTAATCGAATCGAGGTTAAGCCTATATTCGCCATTTTTAAATTAAACCAATAAAGGGCGATTGTATTTCTCCAATACCCGAGTTGATTTTAGGTCTGTCATGTGACTAACTGTCTAGATAATAGATTATATAACATTTGAATCCAAACATGGTGCATCTTTAACAAATAATCGTGTATATACCATTACTAAACAAAAAGGAAGTATATCCCACAACCTGCTATAAATCTTATATTTAACAAGAGTCTAGATTATAAAAAATGTTAAACAATATTCGTTTCTCTCTGCTCTGCATAATTAATTATGGAATTATTCATCGTTGTAAGAATTTGTTAATTTTCGGAAATCACGAAACAGATGTAACAGTATTACATTGCATAACTTTAGTTTGTAATTAAACCATTATCTTGTCTCTGTACTCATAAAATCATGTCAAGGGTGCTGGCTTAATGCACAAAGGTTTTTCCTGATTTGCGTCATATTATATGATAAAATTAGCATACCCTATATTCACCGCAGCATTTTATTTTTGTTTTGTTTAGAATTTTGAATGAAGCTATGACCTCTGAAATAATTTTGCAATGCATCTTCTTTAAAGTGGCAGGCAGACATAAATAATTTAATCGTGCAGAAGATTTTTATTTTTTTTATAACTTTTCAATTCATAAAATGTATATTACCTTCCGTTCCCAGATAACTCCAGTGATAGTTCTGTGCTTTGTGGGAGGGGTCTGAAAATAAATTATATAGTCTGTAATTTGGGTTTATTAGCGTTTTGGCGATTTGGTAAGATTCGTAAAACAAATCCACCCATTTTATTACATATAAAATTTGAGAGCTAAATGATACGTTGTAGCTTATGATTTAATAACACAACATTTATATGTAATACAATCATTTTTGATATATATATATATAACATGGTTTATTTGCAAATACATACATATAAATATATGCGTATAATACAAATGGGTTCAGAACAAATTATACAATTTACGAATCTTCTCCCAGCATAATCTAAAATATTTACAATTACCACCGAAATAGTTATATACATATATACATGCTACCTTTGTATGATACGTTGATGTCGTTACATAATAAATGAGTATTAGTAATGATAAACCAATAATAGCTACAGAGTACATATGATTTTTTTCGTTTCTTTAATATAATTTTGTACGATAAGAAATATATGGATATTAAAAGTTTTAGAAATAGAGTAGAACCATCTAAACAAATTTTATGCATTGGTTTGTTACGCATAGTAGAGCACGACATTTTGTGTTTAAGAACGTAAAAGAACATAATGTCATGTTACATGCGTAGAAATTCAGTACCTATATCTACTCTAATATTTGTCATTTGTCTGGTCAAGGTTGGCGGCTACACAATGGCTGTCCAGAGACTGAAGTTTGGTGTTAAGGGGAAACAGTTAACGGGGACTAACATAGACCTGATGGCGATGACCTACCTCTTCCGGTTTTAAAGTTATGCAACTTCCGGTTTATGGCTATACCCGTGTTGTGTTTTTATGATGTCATAACATTTAGATGTAAACCACTCAGTTAAATTTGTCAAACGGCTGAGTTCATTATCCTTTCTTTTTCAAATTATAAAGAATTTCTTAGCTAATTTCAATCGAATTTGCTTGATTGACAGATTACATTCAATTTACTGTTTGCTATCAAAGATTTACTACCCAATCAATCACAATTTCTCACATAGTGATGATTTTAGGATCAGGGCCGTTCATTAATAAACAATACATCACCCATATCAAAGGTTTAAACTGCTACAGAAATGAAATGAAATGGGATTTAATATCCCACTGTTCTGAAACTGCAACAAAATTAATAACTTGTGTTCATAGCCACCGGAATTTTCTTATTATTTAATCTCTCTCTCCGAACTTAATGACATTCGCTATATACAATGAAATTAAGTTAAAGATCAGACAAGGACGACAGCAGTTGTTAAATCATGTCCGCGTGTTCCAAATATAACACAAAAGTTGTGCCAAAAACAACGTAGATCCACTGAAATTCGCCCTTACTACAGTAATAACAAAATAACAGATTTTAATATGCAGAATATGCGTTCTCGTAAAGATGCATTTTGTCTATAAAAAAAATATTCAAACTAATTTATCCAAGAATTGTATAAGATAACAAGCTCTCTTAGGTGCATAGGGGCCTTCATGTCAACGGCAAGAGAGTATTCCTGAAGCAATGACCGTTACTACGGTAGTCAGAAATTCCCGACCTTACAGTACCAGAGGTTGCGACACAAACACACTAAAATCAAACATAGCATCCTCCACGGAAACCTTGTTACTCAAATATCACACTTGGTATTCGCGATGATCGCGGAATCTGAAAGGCTCTCAAGATGGGCTTGTACCCAATCGAAATTAGTGCCGAAATATGAGGGGTAAGGGCTTGATAAGAAGTACGGAGTTTTTAAATAATTCAGCGTAGTATTTATATTTTGTGATCTATCACCCATCCGTTTAATCCCATATAATACACGCTTTATATCGTATTCTTCATTTTTTGGGGTGACAAAATTAATCTACGAATTCATCACTCATGACAAGACATGCGTGTGAAAACGCACGGAGTTAATTACTTAGACAAAAAAATACACTAAAACAAATTTCAATCGAGCTGATTGTTTGTCATTTTTTTTATTGTTTCGTATTCAATATTTATACTAAAGATACAACAGAATAAGTACATCGCTTGTATCCATATGTAACATTGTATATAAATATGTTTAACTAATGTATATTTTTGTAGAAAAGAATCTCGATATGCCTTTAACAGTTTTTATTTCTTTAAACTAATATCTGAGAAGGGAGATCATGTGGCTAAGTGGGTAAGGCGCTGGCTCGCTAATCTGGAGGTTGGGTGTTCGATCCGGGAATTGGCCGAGAAAGTTCATCTCGATTTTCCGGCGTGGTTTCTCCTTGC
Organism: Patella depressa; assembly: GCA_948474765.1. NCBI lineage: Eukaryota > Metazoa > Mollusca > Gastropoda > Patellidae > Patella > Patella depressa. Next base: position 17,125,250 of record OX419720.1, read on the forward strand.
CAGTCATGCAGAATGGAGGGTCTGTCGATAGCGCCGCTGCCCGGGCAAAAATTCCCTCATAGCACACTATATGGCGTATGTCCGTCTCCATTAGCCCAGGTGCTGAAGAGTAGGACGTTAAACCCCATTTCATTTCAATATTTGAGACGTGCAACCGCCGCTATTGCACCAACAAGGAAAGGAAAATGGGCTTCCCAATTCATTTAAATTTAGGAGATTCTGGTTCATGCATACCAGTGACTTTAGCCTCTGATGTTTTACATGACTTTAATGTTCTTCCAAAAACTGCATAAATGTCTACACTGGCGCCAGAAGGAAATATAAAATATATAAAATTGTTCTTTTCGTATACGCTTTAAAACTTCACAATTATAACCAAATGTTATTAAATGTAGTAGCCTAAAATGGGCAATTTATCATCGTCTTTGTAGAATTGAGTTTTAATATGCATTTCGGGGGCATATTTGTCCTACCGAGTGGTAATAATCAAAATTTGCGACAAACGTCTGACGCCAAGAGTTGTCGTTTGTCGCACGAAGGGGTGTTGGACTGTATCATAAGGTCTAGGGTCGCCTGTCCAACCTCGTGGGTTTTTCCGGGTCCTCGGGTTTCCTCCCTACGCGCAAGCGAATAATTGAAATAAAAAAATGAACCATGTGTTAGTCCCGAAATAACCTAGTTTGTGTCGGGTGGACGTTAAACCCTATTTCATTATCCGAATGCTTTCTGTTAATGACATGATAATTCTTAAACGCGCCAATCGTAGTGAGCGATGATGGGCTGTGTCAATGAAATAGAATGGGGTTTAACGTCCTACTGCTTTGCTCCGATTGGGCTAATGAAGACGGACAGACATCAGCATCATGGTCTACTCTTATATCGAATTCCGAATGCCAAGGGATCGTTTACGTGCACGCCAATGTATGCACGGGATCTCAGTGTTTTCGTCCCACCCGAACAACTAGACAGGCGTCAAACCCATTTAGCCACCGTTGCTCCTAATTGATGGTGTTATGATAAACCCCTTTTCATAATACTTTGACAATTCCAAAAATTATCAGGTACGATCTCATCGTCTTGATTTTAAAACCATCATGGAAACCTTAGTAATTTAGTTACGTATTCCGTCGTCATTACTCCAGTCAGTGCAGAAGAGTAGGACGTTAAACCCCATTTCAGGTCATTTAGTTATGGCTGCTCCGACACAGCTATGACAAGACAAGAGGTACGGACTCAGAGACAGCAGAGGTGTAATTAAAACCGGCGACACGTCTTTAGAGTCTGGCCACTTGATTTAACACTTTCAGTTTCTAGTATAGTACATACAATGTAGAAGTTGATGATGTGGCAAATCCATTTTAATCTGTCACCATGAGTGGTACATCATAAAATTAGACATTAAAACCGCGTTTTCTACAAGTATAACGTACATCTTCTAGACTATTTTTAACCCTAACAACAAATTTATTAGTACACATCGTCATGTCAGTCGTTTATCTTAAGGGATTAAGTTTCATCCAGGTTTTTTTATTCAACAATTCAGTAAATATTTGCTTTAATTTTTGGACAAGATCAACAAAATTTTAAGCTAATTTCTCAAGTGAATAAGGAATGGTGAAAAATACAACACAATTTATATGGAAAACAATCACTGGTTTATACACAATCATATAGCACAACGTTTCGACAAGTCTTCTCTTATCGTTTTCATGGGGAAACATTAAGGAAGCCATAAGCTATTACAATGCGGATGAAATAAAATGAAATGGGTTTAAAGTTCTATTGTTCTGCCCCGACTGTGCTAATAAAGACGTACATACTCCATACAGTGTGCTATGAGGAAATTTTGCTCGGTTATCGGAGCTACCGCCTAACCTTATATCGAATTCCGACGGTCAATGGATCTTTTACGCCAATGTGTACACGGGACCTTAGGTTTAGTCCCGTCCGAACGACTAGGCAGCTGTCCATGTAAGGAACTCCGTCCTGCATCACTGACACGGCGAAATCACACCGGGAAAACCCGATGAACTTTTTCGGCGAACACAGGGATCTAACAAGCTATCTCCAGACTAGCGAGCATGCGTCTTACTCACTTAACAACCGTGGCTCCCCCTTCCCCGTTACAATGCAATGTGTCAGTATATGTGAATAAAGTATACCTGTTAAAAAAATTGATAGTTACTATCTGGGTGTATATTGTCTGAAACATGACGACTACCCACCATGTGCAGGACACTGATCATCACAATTATGTTGCAGCATAAAAATGTCAACACCTAAAATAGAATCACAGCGTGTGTTCTAGAACGAGCAGGCTACCTTGCGCAATAATTTAAATTTTGACCTTAATGAGGTCTAAAGTTCAGCAGACAGGTCAGAACAAAAATGAAAAATTTCAATTAGTTTCATTACCGAGACGGAATTTGACACACTGAATAGTTAACCTTAAATGGACACGCATAATACATTGAAAGGAATTAGTACAGTCAAGGGTATTAACAAAACCCATCTTTTGGCGATTTGTTCAACACAGCCAAAATTCATGAAACCTTAAATGAACAGTGGTCCTACATAGCATTAGTAATTGTTGGCGCACAAATAAATGTAGCAGTTCAATTGAACATCCATAATCATTTAACTGTTGTGTGTGCCAAAAAGGAAAGAAAGTAATATATCCCAACATTATAGCATCAAAAATTCTATTTAAGGACAGCCTTGCTCAGATGATATAATTCAGATGACCAAATTCCATTTGCAAAAAGCTTGTTAAGGTCACAACTATGGACTTGTTTCTTATTTAAATGTCCACGCAAAATGAAATAATTGTGAAAAATAACAATTACCTTGTTGTCTCATAAGAGATAGCAAGAACATTAAAGAAATCTTAGCCATGGCGACAGTCAACTTGTTTCAGCTACTCCTTCTGAATTCGTTGCTATTAGACCCGACTGGTGAGCGCTCCCTCCCACAACCACGTTCAACACTGTGGAGAAGTTGGTAAAACGGAACAATATATCCACCGCCGCTAATCATAAAGAGCACAAGAATCCTTAAATAAACCCATCAATATACGTCACTTCCAATCTGTCATACCAGACAGCTTTCACTCAACAAAAAGATTGCAACAAAAACCCCGAGGTGGTGAGTTTTTCATAAAGCCTAATCAGCTAAATACATATGATATTTTTCCGTCCCTTGTAACAGTAAAGGGTTAAATTGGATTAAAAGAATACAATGGCTTTAGGTACTAACGATGCGACCTCGCTCTACCAGCAGCCGAAGCTAGAATGATTATGGACCCAATAATTCACTTCGTTTAAACGCGTGTGGTGTTGCTAATTTATCTTGTTGGCCCGTTAAAACCGTGATATATAGTTTTGATGGGAATTAAATCCGCAAGTGGTTGACAGTTACGACTTTTCGTCACCTCGCTGGTATAAATTAAAAGGGCATAGTGCTAATTAAAATTTTCATAAATGAATGTTTTCTAAGGTCGTACGCTATGATTTATAATTAATTTTGATCTGTAATGAACCTTTAACATAATGAGTGGGATGGGGTTAATTTTATTAAAAATGTCGATTTCATGCTCATATCATACGTCATATTTCAAATGTCCATATGCTCGAATCAGGCCCAGACTAGAAGAGAGGGGTCAATAATCTGTCTTTTGACTACTGGTTATATTTTTTCTTTGCATTGGATCGTATTAACCAGAATCGTTCATCCAGAATTTCCACCGTGTTCCTCCTTGTCAGTCTAGTCGTTCGGGTGGGTGGAAAAACCGAGGTCCGGTGTACACATTGGCGTGCACGTAAAAGATGCCTTGGCAGTTGGAATTTGATGTAAGTGTAAGCTGTATGGTATATGTCCGACTTCATTAGCCCAGTTCGGAGCAGAACAGAAGGACTTTAAACTCCACTTCATCTCATTTGTATTAGCCAAGAGAAATTTAAAAAGCTACACGATCAGTCTAAATTTAACTTTACACAAACGCTTCCTGTTCGTTTACGGTTTGGTTCCGGCTTTTCAGTGGTACAGGATATAAGATCTGGTAAGGACAATGCACAGTCGTTCGGAAGGGAACGAGACAGTTGAAATTCGATAAAAGAGTGGATGGGTCGTAATTCGACAAAATTTCCCTCGTAGCACACTGTACGTTTTCACTAGCCCAGTAGGACGTTAAACCACATTTTAATTTTGTTTTATTTAATTCTACACTACCATAAGGTATACTAACATTATTATGTCGTTTGTCTTCAGTTGACCTAACCTGATCTTTTATCCAGCCAATCAACCAACTACAGGGACTAATATGTGAAATCAAAGAAAACAAGATATTCGTTTAGTGTAGCATTGCATTAATAACATATCTTTAAACAATTATTAGATTCACACAATATATAGAGCTCATATCCAACGCACTCAAATAATGAGTGACGGATTTAGACATAAAAATTTGGTAAACATTTAGTTCTAGGTTAGTAATAAAATAACGCACGTGCTGTTTCCACTATCCATATAAATGTGATTTCAGCTTCATGGGGCTAATTAACCAATCTTTATGATTAATAACGTCATATTTGACCAATTAAATAAGTAAAGATCCAATCCCAAGGTTACAAGACCATCAGCAGACTCACCCCATCGATTCTGGGTGAATTGAGGTTGAGAGAATGACTTTATTGTTATCTATTATGTATTATAACCCTATGTATTCAGCTTGATATATAACATGTAGAACTGAACTGTTGCATTCTTATTCCTGGTAAGACAACCGTCTTAACGACATGGGTCATACGAAGGATGTTCGATCCCTGCATTGGCCCAGAAAGTTCATACACTTTTTACGGCATGGTTTCCCCTTGTCAGTGATGCAGAAAAGATGGCCTGGCAAGTTCTGTCTAGTTGTTCGGATGGGACAAAAAACCGAGGTAGCGTGTACGCATTGACGTGCACGTTAAAGATCCCTTGGCAATTGGAATTCGATATAAGAGTAGGGCGTAGCGCCGCTGTCCGGGCAGAATTTTCCTCGCAGTTCACTGTAGGCCTATGGCGTATGCCGATCTTCAGTAGCCCAGGTTTGGAGCAGACCAGTAGGACGCTAAACCCATTTCATTTCATATGTAGGATGTGGCAACCGGATTTTAACGTGGGTCCGCCCTCCATGTCGGACAGACATCCCATGGTGCTACAGTTGTTCGACAAAAATTAAAACCGAAACGAAATTTTGATCAAATTTTAATTCAATTGCAATAAAGACACATCATATACTTGCACTGGTTACAGATACTATTATATTCCCCAACAGTAACCACTCAGTCTAAATTGTACCTGACATACTGTCCGAGAGATAACAGACTTAATATATTTTTGCAGCTAGACTGGGTAATAAATAATGCCGAGTAGGCTTGAGACGACTGAAATATTTGGATGACAAAGATTTAATCCCTAAGAACTATTAAGAAAGTGTAAGTTCATGGATCACATATCACAAGAAATTTACATTCGTATGTTATAAACTTCCCGAAAGCCCGTCCTTTTGTCGTTCTAGAGTCGAATTCATTTCGTAACTTCATAAAATTATGAGGTCGCGGCATGGTCAGTACGAGTTCTTGCTTCTGAGAGAGAGAGGGAGAGAGAGAGGGTGGGGATAACGTCCAGTCGACACAAACTATAAGTCATACCGGGGTTAACATATGGTCCAATTCCATTTCAACAATTCCTTTGCATGTTGGGTTCTTTAGCAGTGTGCGTGTGGGGCGGGGTGGACAGGGGGGGGGGGGCGAAAAAACCATCAGGCTGGACAGGCGATCCTACTCCTTTTCATATACTACCTCATTATCGAGCTAAACAGATTCGTAAAAATTTAGATTGTCTATATAAGACTCCATGTCTGTTAAAGTTACATTATGGGAGATAAGATAAAGAGATGACAGTTCTCACTACAATAGTTAAAAACTAGATAGTGTAAAGGTAATTTGCTGAAAATTTCAGTCAAATTGGTCCACTATTAGCCGAGAAAAAAGCGTTTGAAATATTCACATAGCCTCGGTCATCATTACTCAAATCATTAATATAACACAGCATAGTCCCGATTATCCACTTGATTGATTTAATTATCAACGGCCATTAAGCGGCATATAGGAATTCAATCCGCCAACATCGAGTTTATTATGGTCTGGATATGTTAATTAATGTCTAATTGATTATGTAGACAACATCTCAGGCCTAAAGAAAGACCTGTAATAAGCAGATTTTGCTCTTGCATAATGCTATTTTAATATCTGTAGGCTATGGGGTATATTTGACGTACACCAGGGTGTGGGTACAGGGTGATCTAACAACGATTTATTATAAATCAGTGTAAATTTTTAATTGTCAATACGCGTGTTGATTACCTGTCAAAAGGTGTGTCAAAAGGTGTGTATGATCAGTAAATACACTATTCTTATACACATCGACGTTTGACGTACAAGATAATAATTGATGAAGGTGGATGGATCATTAATGATTTCTATTGATTTTATAGGAGCGCCTAATATGAGCGCGATATCGGAACCTCGCGAATCAATCAGCTTTGTCATTTATTAATAACATTTTAACAAAAAATTCATATCACACTCAAACAAATTCGCCTACATTATTATTATTACAAAAAAATTATAGCACCCCTTTCACGATTATTTCTAGAAACACATAGAAAGAAGACAATAGACAAAATAATAGTGTTAAAATTAACCAAGCCTTTAATAAATAAGAACGTAACTTAATAAATAAGAACATTACTTAAAAGGTTAACAGTTTTTGTCATTAAACTATTTTATCAGATGAGCATAAAGCCCTGACATGGGTGTATAAATACTTTGGTGCTAAAATATTAAGGCATTTGAAAGTTAAAGGTAAAGTCTTAAAATCTATCCTTTGTATATTGGGCAACTGGTGCAGCTGAAAGAGAACATGGGTTATAATTGTGTGGGTTTTTTGTGTTTTTTTTTTGTTTTTTAATGTTATAAATCTACCATTGGTAAGCCAGCTTATCGAGGGTTAAAATTGTCACGTCTTGACGTCACATGCGTGTTAAAAAGAGTTTTTTGTCGCATTTCGTGATAAATAGTTTCGTATTTTTCCCACATTGTGACAAAATTTAGATATGTGATTATCTTGTGCTTTCATATTCATAGAATTATTAAACATCGCACCAATATTTAAACTTAAAAGCAATAGGGTTAATAACACAATCACCTATAACAATGGAAAAGTTAATTGATATTTCGAATCTAACAGAAAATGTTTTGCTTTATCATTTACTTCACGAATGTTCAAGTTGTTGTTTAGAAAATTAGAAAATATATATTTAGGGCTAAAAGAAATATATAGATGATAATCATCAGCATATAAGTGAATTTTAAGGTTATATTTATCAACAATATTGCTATTAGTTGATGAGTATATAATGTATCGAACCTAAAACCGATCCCAAATAAAACAGAAATGGGGTTAAATGAAATATATGGCTGAGTATCATCAGGATATAAGTAAATGTTAAGGTTATATTTATCAACAATATTGCTATTAGTTAATGAGTATAACATAAAATGAATCGGACCTAAAACCGATCCTTATGGAACACCGAAGATAAAACAGAAATAGGGTTAATACTATATAGCTCAGTATCATCATCGTCAAAGTGAATTTTAAGGTTATATTCATCAACAATAGTGCTATTAGTTTTTGAATATAATAATAAAAAAAATGTATTGTACCTAAACCCGACCCTTACGGAACGCCGAAATATAAAACAGATTCTTTTGATAGTTTTCCATCTAATAAAATAGATTATGTCGTACTGTAGAATTGTTTACATAATCTTTGACATGGATCATCAAATTAGCCGTCTTCTATATGGTTCTTTAGTTGGATGAATTGCAATTAATCTTTCAAGTAGTTTTGAAACTCGGTCTATAATTTTTAAAGATATTGTAGTATGATATAATGTTAACTTAAAAAGATAAGGAATAACACAGGATTTGATAAAGAATTGATAATATTAAAAAATAATACGAATAATTTCATCTTATTATTCTTTGGGAATATGATTTGGAAGATGACGATTTAATTAGTCTTCTAACCGTATCCTCAGATACAAGATGAAATTAATTCAAAGTAGATGAAATTGAAAGTAGAAGAAACATTAGAGTTTCGGATTGTTGTTGTTTATTACAAATTTAACGTCTGGTATATTAAATATGTTCTACAAACATCAAAATTATATTATATAAATATGGATACAGTGGGTCAAACTCTAAACATGACAACGTGGCGCCAATGGCTGCAGAATCTAAACAACTTATTCCCCTTTGGCCTATGCAACATACTCCAAATTCTCAGTGGATATCAACTTTTGACATTGAAATTGTTCCTAAGGGAAGATTATTGATTAACGAGACTGAAATCGCATTTCAAAATCATCACCGGGCAAAATTAATTTCCCTCATCACACACTATATGGCGTATGCCCGTCTTCATTAGTCCGGTTTAGGAGTAGAACAGTAGGACGTTAAACCCCATTTCATTTATCCTAAATTTACTTGTATATAACAGTTCCACGTGTCTGTTGTTCATTTTGTTCATCGGAATAATTCTCTTTTGTCACCCTGACAGTGACAAGTGTCATGAAAGATAGCGAGATAACGATGCTGGGTGTACAACTTGACTTGGTATACACTGGCGCCGTGTCACACAACCAGGTACATTATTTCTGAAAAAGAAAACATTCCTTTTGTCTCGAGACATGCGACCACATGTTTCAATACTACACGCCCATTTTTCCTTAAAAGGAAATAATATATACGTCCATTTTTTTAAAATTTTAGTGCGAGTGGTTGATTGACTGACATTTCTATAAATCTCCGTTCTCGACAACTCCAAGCCATTCATACATTTATTAAAACTGTTTAAATTATGATTGATGACCGCAAAGGCGCCGTAATAATAACATCGACCATATAAGCAGGATGATATACATTATCAATTCAAAAATCGACTGCTCATGGCATTTGCGGTACATATGATGACTCGAAATATTTGGAGCAGTCTCTTGACAGTTGTAAATTGTAGCAAAGTGTTGGGATGAAATGATTCAAATATATTACTGTTATTGTAACACTGAGAGAAGCTATATGGCGTCATATTATATTACAAATATTTCCGATCAACCTGACAGTCGGTTCGGCCTACGAAAGCGCCTGCTGAAACAAAACAAAATGTCTTACCCATTAAATCCACTGGGCACATTTCAGTTTAGTAAGAGAGAGAGAGAGAGGGGGGGAGGGGTTTAACGTTCACTCGACACAAACAAGGTCTTTTCGAGATTAACATATGGTTCAATTGTATTGCAATAATTCAATTGTGTTTCAATAATGGGGTCTTTCGCAGTGGGGAGGGGGGTTCAAAGAAAACCCACGAGGTTGGTCAGGCGCCCCTACGCCTTGTCACGTAATTTTGGCCACCGTTATTCTTCCACCTAAAAGTTCAAACATTGCCTGAAGGTTTTTAAACATATTAATGTAGTTTCTCAGCATTATGTCTCAAACAGTATTTCTGAAGATACATTACGCGAGAATTAAGTTTGTCTATTGTCGTACATTTATGGTTTAAAAGGTTATATAGACATATTATTGACATGGGAAGTGTCTTGGGGATCACGTGGCTAAGTGGGTAAGACGCTGGCTCTGTAGCCTGGAGGTCGGGTGTTCCATCCCTGCATTGGCCGAGAAAGTTCATGCAGATTTTCCCGCGTGGTTCCCCCCATCAGTGATGCGTAACGGAGGGCCTGACAAAGACAGCTATCTAGTCCTTCGAATGAGACGAAAAACCGAGGTCCAGTGTACACATTGGCGTGCACGTAAAAGATCCCTAGTTAGTTGGAATTCGATATAATAGTAGCGCCGCTGCCCGGGCAATATTTCCCTCATAGCACACCGTATGGCTTATGTCCGTCTTCATAAGTCCAGTTTAGGAGCAAAACAGTAGGACGTTAAACTCCATTTCATTTCATCAACTCTCTGGACCAGTGGATTGTCGTGATATTGACTGGACTGGAAAACCTCTGCCATTTGACAATCAAACTATTATAGCAAGAAATATCAGCTTTCCATCTTAATTTTCACGTAATGGGCCTGTCACACATTTACGTATAGCATCAGCGTATGCCAAAGTATGGGAAATTTAGCAAACACGCTGGTTTACGTTTTTAACAAGTTACGAGCATGCTGAAATACGATGGTATAAGTTGCATGCACAAAATTTTAAGCGTATTCCGACGTATTGCTTACACGTTAGGCGTAAGTTAGAAGTACGCGACGGTTAAGGTATGCACGCGTTCACGCACGTTACATTAAGTTACTTATACGTTGACATACGTTGGCTACCAGCAGGGCAATTGAGCAGCGTACGCGTAACCTATTTCTAACCTATAGGCAACGTACTTCTGGCGCACTTAGAACTTACCGAACGAATGAAATGATTATCCAACAAGCTGGCATACGCTGAAGCTGAATTTAAAAATCAAGAGGACGCTCGTTTTGGACGCATATACAACGTTCTTCTAACGCGCTGAACGAATATATAACGTATGTTTAACGTATAACTGCAACGTAAACATAACTTATACAAGCATATGAAAGCGTGTGCCCAGCGAATGTTTAGAGTTCTTGACTTACGCGGAACTCGTGCAGAACGTGTTGGGGCATAATTCGACGACCACGTGAAGTCAGATATAAAAGTGGAGGGTCCGCCATGATTGTAGACTTCTGCACATGCGCATCTGTACACACGTTTCAAACACGTTCAGGACGTCAGAAGTAACTTATGAGTAACTTACATGAAACGTGCCTGAACGCGTCCATATCTTACCCGTAGCGCACCTGTAACATACGCCTAACGTGTAAGCAGTACGTCGGCATCCGCTGAAAATTTTATGCATGCACAAAATTTTGGGCCGCGTTCAGCGTACAGCAACTTATACCATCGTTTTTCAGCATGCTCGTAACTTGTTAAAAACGTACACATAACGTATTCGACGTACACCAGCGTGCCCGCTAAGTTGCTCATACGTCGGCATACGCTGATGCTATACGGCAATGTGTGACAGCCCTATAATGTCTTGTTGGTCTAGCGAACACCAGCGTATATATTTGACCTCACGTGGTCGTCAAAATAAGCCCCAACACGTTATGGATAAGTTAGGCTTAAGGTAGACTAACGTTGTACATCAGTTCTTCATAAGTCAAGAACGCTAAAAATTCGTTGGGCACACGCTGTCATATACTTGTATAAGTTATGTTTACGTTGGATAATAAGTAACTCATACGTTAAACATAGGTTATATATTCGTTCAGCGCGTTAGAAGTACGTTATAATATATGCGTCCAAAAAGTGCGTCATCTTGATTTTTGAATTCAACTTCAGCGTATGCCAGCGTGTTGGATAATTATTTCATACGTCGGAATAAGTTGTCTAAAACGTTATAGTGTGACAGGCCCATTATGCATCTTTAATTCAACAACGGCGTATAACATAACTCGCGATTATATTAAATGAATTACATACAAAGTGGGTCAAAATATGTCTGGACAAGCATTATTAATTAAAGAGCAGCGTAAAGCTTAATCCAGGGTTATATTATGTAATTAATCTACGACGTGCGACAAAGTGTCAAATAGGTAATCTGAGGTGATGAGTAGAGTGGCCAAAATGATAAATCGTGTTAAATACGTGACTGAGGTTATATGGTCACAAGTTTATGTAGACATATAAGAATGCGTACCTATATGGCTAGATCTATTTCTTAAGGCCAACTCAAAATTTGGCCCAAGTCGCTGAGATGTAAATAATAAATACAGAGAGCGACATGGTGTTTAACGTCGGCTCGACACAAGCTAGGTCATTTCGGGACTAACATATGGTTTAATTGCTTGAGCGTAGGGGTCATTAGCAATGCGAGGAAACCGGAGGACCCGAGAAAAAACCACGAGGTTGGACAGCCTACTCTAATCCTTGTCACGTACAACCGAAGATTCGAAACCGATCCACAGAAAGGAATAAATGAAACAGCAGTATTTGTCACATTTCGCTCAATAATAAAAAATTGCCAACAAGGACTAATTTCATACTAATACTGTCAATTAGGTTTTCCAACCTAAACTATTTTTGTTCTCCTTTCTCGCGAGAATATATGGAACTAAAAATTGTTCGCCACCTCAAAAAATAGAGGGGGCGTGCGCCGGGTGCGCCCCCTCTGGATCCGCGCCTGTAAGTGACTAAATTAATACCTTTCCTCGGTGTATCGGCTGGGTTCCTCGGCCAAAACTGTCCTGATCTTCATACCGAGGAAATTGTGCTAATAGCTACTACTTAGGGCGCGCGATTGTTCTGGAGATTGTAGATTAGGGTTAGGATTGGGATTAGCGCCTGTCCTGTTTACATCTGGTGAAGTTTGGCCAAACTTTAAGTTGGTCTTATGCAATATGTCTAGCCGTACGTTACTGGAATGTGTTACGAAACGTCGTTATTTAACAGAGAGGGGTTATATGATTTCAGTAATCCTAATACAAATTAGCCCATGGTTAGGGTTGGGTTTGAATTTGTGTTTATAAAAGATTTTGTTTCACCGTCCCCTGGTTTTGGATAGGGTTTCATATATTGTGTTGATTTTTTAAATAATATTTTTGCTTTCGGGTCAGGGTGAGATTGAGATCTGATTATAGGCGTAGGGGGCAATCTCAGTTGGTGGTGGTGTGTATGTGTGGGTGTGTGTGTGTGTGCGTAGGGTAGGGTGTGGGTTAATACAATTAGGGTGAACTTCAGCGTGAAGAATTTTGGATGATGTTCCTGGAGCTCATCATATTGCTTTCTTATTTCTCATAATCTTGGATGCATTTCTCGACCTTTTATATTGGAGTGACAAGATCAGAAATGTCATAATTCGATTGGTTAAAGTGGTCTGGGACCGGTGTATCTTTATTTAATGTTTAAATCCGGAGCGGTGACTGTTAATGCTTTCCCTGAGCGAGTGCAATTGGGATATTTTTCAAGGCTGATATTGCGTTTTGATAATCATCTTTTCCTTATTTACGAGGTAATCATTAGTCGTAAACAATGTGGTTATGAATAACAATTTACAATGACTCAGTGGCACCTAACACTTTTTTTAATACAAAAATATAAAACACCGTATATGATTACAAGTGACATCCGTTTTGTTAGTACTGAAATAATTTTCATTAAAGTATCCATTCATTACGTTCTAATTTTCAGTAGGACAGTAACAAAGCCATTAAAAGTTTACAGTGTCTATTTTTATGTTGACATAATGTATATTACTATAAATCATATCTGTATATTATAATAAATTACTTATTATATATATACTACATTCCTTCTTCTCTCTGTTTATGAACAATTATAATTTCTTAACGTATTCTGTTTTTGGCGTGCGATAAAGATAGATTAGCCCACATTATCATTGTTGTCTGTAATTTTTAAAAATGACTACCCCGAAAACATAACGGTAATAACAGCTATTGATACTTACCTCATAAAATAATTGTATAAGTTTTTGATCGATTTACATTTTTTTATTTATAAAATGTAAGAGGCCACCAGATGTTTGATGAATCTAGGACATTTTTACCTCCCGGCTGGCAGTGGGTATACATTACACCGTTTTGTTTTGCAGTAGTTTGTTCATTCCATATTTATTTAACCCCCATTTAGAGTAGCTATATTTTGAATAAGCATACACAATTTAAAAAAAATAAATGTCTTAATGATTTCCAGCGTTATAAATAGATTAACCTATATTACTATATTCTATGGGCGGCATTTAGCAATTGACACATTTTATTTGTTTGCACTTGTTATGTCCCTCCATAATGTTATATTCTGTGTGCAAGATGTTATTTTACATTGTATTTCTGCCTGATTTTTGTCCGGAACAAATGAGTTAAAAAGCTGCGAGTCATCAGCTTGGTATTGATGATGCATTGATAGGGATTTGAGATGATGCCAAGCTGCCTCGTGTACATGATAAACAGCGAGGAACCTAGAATAGGCCCTTGGGGAACACCACAGTGTAACGCAGTCTCACACGAGGTCACCGATTTGATGAAGACTGTTTGGGTTCTATGGGACAAGTATAAAACGAACCAATTCAAGCAAGTTCGGTATATACCAAATTCAGTTTCAAGTTGTTCCTACCGTTGAGGGTGGTCGATAGTATCAAATGCGGCCGACAAATTCAGAAGAACGACGAGATATTATTTATACTACAATTTAGGGCAGTTTCCGTACCATATGTAGATCTTTACGCAGATTGAAATTCATATACAACACTTTTTGTTGATTTAGATGTTCAAGAAGGTTATTCCTTACTGTTTTTTCCAGAATTTTAGAAAGGAACCACAACGACGATTGGCTATTAAATCATTAAGGTTTAATCTTGGCTTTTTGATCAAGAGTTTTAACAACTGCGTGTTTGAAATACGACGGTACTGTGCAAGATGTCAAGCTACCGTTAATGGTGGATGTTATTACTGGGAGAACATCCGTATGTGTCGTCTGTAAGTTAGGGATCAAGTTCACCAGACGTTATCAGAGAGTTCTTACTGATCAAAGGATTTCATTTTCTGAAAGAGTGATGGGAGTGGATAAAGCTTTTACCACTGTGTGTAGGACACGTTGATGTGATTGAACGTTTCTCATGAATGCAAAGCTAGTTTCAAATGGCTGTGATTTTTCCAGAAAGTGAACGGCGAAATTTTTGCTCGAACAGAAACGGCATCAGTATCTTTGTATAATCTCTAGGTTTTCCTGATAAAGAAGACATGAACGAATAAAGGGCCTTATCATTTCCAGATCTCGAGGAGCTCCCCTGAGAATAGTAGTTTGCCTTTTCCTATTTGAAGAGCTTATTGCCATTTTATCTCTTCGAACATAGAATTGTTTGTTACTTCTAATTTTGACTCCTGACAGTTTTTGCCAGTATAATTGAATCAGAATACAAATATTTTAATTAAAGCGACATTTTTATAAACAAAAACAAGAGACAACTAATTAACCATTTAAATATAAAACGAAAACGTGTAGATATTAGTCTCGACCTTCTAAGCCAGGCTAAAAAATTAAAATTGAAAGAAATTTTCCAAATATCTGATTTCCTTCACAAGTGAATCTTTTCACTTGTATTTGTTAAAAACAGTTATAGTTATAAAACGAAATAGCGTCATAGAAATGTAATGGATGGAATTCTATTAAAATAACTATAAATCCATCTTCAATGATCTGCTGCCACAGATCCATCCCTAAATTTATCTTATAGAGGTTAATTACATGGAGATTTCTGTCATCCGGGTTCACAGACAGGTTACTACTTCTTTTGGTATGAGGATGTCAACCCCTGATTAACATCAGATCTAAAAGGTCACTTCTTTCACCATACTTCTTTCTAACTATCGTAATTATACCGTCACAACTTGAAGATGGATGAAACAATTTGCATCAAATGACAATAAAGCTTCTCTGTATTTCACAAGTATATTTATTTGTGTTGATATGAAAGAAACTATACCTCGTCATACCGCTCGAAATTGCACAAGGAAGTAATATATGATATACTATATAAAGTAGATTTCTTTAGAATCAAAGGGTGTGTCGACTGAAAACAAACAAGTTAGGACAAAATGGCAACAATTATTTTCATCTAGGGTAACCTATAATTAAATAGCTCTATTTTGATTTAATTTGCAATCCCTGATGCTTCGAAGGCTGGCTGAAATGTTCTAAGCCTAAAAAAGATAGATCAGTTGGGTTGAAATAAACTTTTGCCACCAACACGTACAATCATTAAATGAATCACAAGCAAGTGTTATTATTGTATATGTACCAGCCCATCTTGTGAATCTATCAAGAAATCAACTAAAGTCGCTATATTGGGCAATCATCAAGTACTCGCAAGTGCAACAACTAATCCATCACAGATACATGTCTACACAGTCTCCATTTTAGAGGATGGGTCCCCTTCGGTTTCTACTGTAAGCGTGACAGAGAGAGCATTGTCGATGACCCACATCCTGGAAGGCCACTAACATAACCATATAAAGCATTATCCGGGTTCATATGATGGTGATGGTGATGGTGAATCGATGATTGACCACTCGGCAAATTGCCAGTGTTGTGGGTATCTGTCATGAGAGGGTTGAGCACATTATTGCTATATATATATAACGAGTAAGGACTGACAAATGTTTCTGCAAGACTGATGCTAAGCTTTTTGACTACGGATCAGAAACGTGTCAGATTTCCGACGTCTCCAGACATTCTTCGCCGTTTTTGATAATGTTGACAGATTTGGCACCATGTTTGGCCTAGTTAGACTACCACCTATTTCCCAAAAGGAAAAAACGATCTACATTGTAATGGTGGCGTCATGTCAACCGAAGACAATTCTTCGTAACCAGCATCATCCTGGCCTTGCACACCCTTGACAAAAGTGTGTACGACTCGAAGGGGATAATGTACATGTTTTTCACAGATAGGCTTAGAACTTTTCAGCCATCCTTCGCATTTCCTTAAATGGTTATACCAAGTATGCTTCATTGAGAGGTAAGTTGGTGTAACCGAGCAAGTCAATAGTAATACAGGTATATTGTTATGTGATTACGAGATCAAACAGACAGAGGGAGAAGGGGGGGGGGGGGGTGTTAACGTCCGCTCGACACTAACTAGGTCATTTAGGGACTAGCATATTATATGATTCTATTTTATTTCAATAATACCCTCTGGGAGAGGGGCTGAGGACCCGTAGAATACCCAAGATGTTGGACAGGCGACCCTAGTCCTTGTCACGTACAACCCAAAAATCGAAACTCAATGGTAAACCTTATTATGCAAACCACACGCGCTAACCATTTGTAATGTCACTGTAAGCTACGTTGGTGCAGAATGGCAAGGCGTTAAACCCCATTCTTCCCAACTAACCCTGATGGGGTTGGTCCAAATATTGAAGTAACGGCGTCACCAACAGTGTCGGGTTTATGCTAAGGGCTGTGGTGTCGGGCTTTTTGTCTCCGACATTGGAGGCGTCTTTAGTATCATTCCGAAAATAGTAATTTTTACCATAAAATCGTCTTTCGGAAACCTATACAGTGCCACACACTCTTACCAAACACCAGGTTGTACTAGATTTTTAGTTTATTAGTAGGTATCCGTTTGCTTCTAGGGGGAGGGGCACGGTGGCTAAGTGGGTAATACGCTGGCTCGCTGGCTTGGAGGTCTGGTGTTCGATACCAACATTGGTCGAAAGAGATCATTTTTCCCCCGCGGGGTCCCCCCCTTGTCAGGAATTTAGAATGGAGGGCCTGGCGGGGACAGCTGTCCAGTCGTTCGGGCGAGACTAAAACCCGAGGTCCCGTGTACACATTGGTGGGCACGAAAAAGATTCCTTGAGAGTTGGAATTCAATAGAAGAGTAGACCGTAGTGCCGCTGTCGGGGCTAATTTACCTTATAGTACACTATATGCCCGTCTTCATTAGCCCAGTTCGGAGCGGAACAGTACGAGGTTAAACCACATTTCATTTCATTTGTTGCTTACATTACACGGTTTCATTAAAAATCCGAATTGCATTATATTGTACTCGATTTTTGTTTATTAGTTATGAATACTCCACTGCAATTTGCTCTTTAGAGAACACCATGAGTTAAAGATCATAATTAATACCCCCCCCCCCCAATTCAATACTGTAAAATGTCAGGCGTGCTTGATGTCGAATCCTTAGCGTTTTTGAAAATACTGGGAGACTTTAAACTATTGTAAACTTTATCGGCCAATGCAGGAATCGAACACCCAAGCTCCAGGTTAGCGAGCCAGCGTCGTACCCACTTAGTCGTCATTACTACATGTTTTCAGAGAGTTTGAAGCAAACTTTTAACGGCTTAATTAGTTTAAATATATTTTACTCCACATCTTTAAGGATTATCATGTGAGTTCCTGTATATATTTCTAAAAATAATATTAAAAATCATTTTGTGGAAAAGTCATAAACTTTGTCGGGGACTGTTCAAAATGCAGCAAAAAAAAAAGTTTAATTATCATTCCATATACCTTTTCTCGGAAAATATGACTTCATATTTGGTTAGTGCATATCGTGACATTTTTATTGAGTGTTGCAATATAGCTATAGTATAGATAAAATATGAATACTTTTTGGAATAATGCTTTTCGGAAAGTACATAAACTTTTTCAGGGAATGTTCGAAATGCAGTTCATGAAAGAACATTTTATCATCTGTTCGTAGGCGTTTTCTTCGTGAATAGGACTTTATTATATTTGTGTAGTACATATTGTGAAATTTTTATCAAGCGCTACAACTGCTACTTAAAACATAGATAGCAGATAAACTCCTCAATTTCCAAAAAAATATTTGATTCCCCGAAAAACACCCAATGGGCGCCAACAGAATAAAATTGTATGGGAGTCGGTAAATACCAGCCTGTCGGTTAACTATCTGCACTTGATTTTGTTGGTCGAATCTTTAGCGTTTTTGAAAACACTGGGAGACTTCAAACTATTGTAGACTTTGTGCTTAAAAGGTGGAAAGAGAAGTTAAATTAAACTTTGATGTTTATGGTAAACGGACAACGAATAACGACAAATGCAAACTGTTGTGACCCCTCCAAATTTTTCACGTACAACCGGAAAATCGAAACTACGCCAGTTGACTTAACGACAGATCTTATGTTGCAGCCCATCCCTCGAGACCGAACAGTGGGGAAAATAATGTTTAATGTTACTGCAAAGTACATTAGCCAGGTTGGTACAGATGGTAGGGTGTTAAACCCCATTATATCCCAACTAACCCTGTGTGATGTTGTTAATCCAAATGGTGGGGTAACGGCGTCACCTACAAGGGCCCGTATTCGATTGGGGGTGGGGGGGGGGGGGCTTATTCGATTGGGGGGTGGGGGGCTAATTCGATTTGGGGGGGGGGGTCTGAATATTCTACTGTTTTGTTCAGGCTGGGCTAATGGAAGACGGGCATACGCCATACAGTCTGCTATGAGGGACATTTTGCCCGTACAACGGCACTACGGCTTACTCTTATATCGAATTCCAACAGCAAAGGGGGTCTTTTATGTGCACACCAATGTATACACGGGACCCCCGTCCTGCATCACTGGCAAGGGGAAACCACGCCGAAAACCCCCGCTGAACTTTATCGGCCAATGCAGGGATCGAACACCCAAGCTCCAGGTTAGCGAGCCAGCGTCTTACCCACTTAGTCGCCGTTACTACATGTTTTGAGAGAGTTTGAAGCAAACTTTTAACGGCTTAATTAGTTTAAATATGTTTTACTCCACATCTTTAAGGGTTATCATGTGAGTTCCTGTATATATTTCTAAAAATAATATTAAAAATCCTTTTGTGGAAAAGACACAAACTTTGTCGGGGACTGTTCAAAATGCAGCTAAAAAAAGTTAAATTATCATTTCATACACCTTTTCTTGCAAAATATGACTTCATATTTGGTTGGTTCATATCGTGAAATTTTTATTGGGTGTTGCAATATGGCTATAGTATAGATAAAATATAAATACTTTTTGTAATAATAAATACATTATGTTATCTACAACCCACTTATCCTTCTATTAAAGGGCTAATCCCGATAACTTTTGGGAGAATAAAACTGCTTAATTTTGTGTTAAAATCGCTTAAAATCCTCTACCCTTGGGCCTAGCTATTAACTAAATATTTGTGATAAAATTTGAAACAACTTAAACCCATCTGTTTTCATCTGGAAATGGGGGTCGGTTTCCCAAGCTGTATTAAAACCCGACTTAATGTGTAGGTGAAATTTACCTTTCGTTATAAGTACAACACTCGGGCCTTTCACTGTATAGACCTTTCAGGTAACGGGAATCGATTATCAGGGCACTCAACGACAAAAATGACCCGCAATTTTAAAAGGGTTACGTGTACGGATAAGCAGTTTTGCCGTTCACAATCCAAACGACTCAATATTTTGAGCTCAAATTTTGAGACAAGATATAATATACACCATTCCTCTCTATATTTTGTGCTGAAATTTCATATGTACTCATAATTTTATATTTTTGAGACTCTGATCAAATCGGGATAATCCCTTTAAGAAATAGAATAGTAATAAATATGCCCGTCTATACTTTATCAATTTAAATGAGGTCAAATGACTGTATTTTACACACACGAAGAAAAACCCACACAAACAGTATCTATATCTGCAGCTAAATTCTCCGAGAGTCGAGTGTTCATTTATATCGGCTGTAACCTCCTTACGCTGCTAATAATATAACCCACTAGTGACTAGAAACTATTACAAGGCCGCCACGGTGTCGAATCGCCCACGAATTCGTCTATTCTCTGGGAAAACCTGGGTTTATTTTAAAATGTTTACAGTTTACGGGGAGAATTATTTGCTGGTATTATTTGGGTGTTTACGAAGTAAGATACCAGAAGTGAACTACATCTACTGAAGTGTGCTTATCGATTATACATTTTGTAAAGCTATAGACTACAAGCAGGGGGTGAGTATCTTGTATTATGAACCAAATACTGGATGAATTGAAAGATTTCCACCAATTTTAAATGCTATGGGTACAAATGTAAAAATTTCAAAATGTTTAGGAGCTTAATATACCAATCGTTAATATCATGTATGTTTGTTTCTTTCGTGTATATTTTTTGTTTCTTTTTTATTCGTGTATGCAATAACCCTGTAAGGTTTCTTCTTTCTGTCTTCCGGAGGGCCTGACAAGGGCAGCTGTCTGGGCGTTCGGAGGTCCTGTGTACACATTGGCGTGCAGGTAAAATATTCCTTGGCAGTTGTAATTCGATATAAGAGTAGGCCGTAGCGCCGCTGCCCTGGCAAAATTTCCCTCATAGCACACTGTTTGGCGTATGCCCGTCTTCATTAGCCCAGTTTAGGAGCAGAACAGTAGGACGTGAAACCCCATTTCATTTCTTTCCGTCTTCATGTATTCACCGATATTTATCAGGGTTTACCGGCACGACTTCACCTTGTCGGTGATGTAGTAAAGAAGGTCTGGCACGGACAGTGTCTAGTCGTTCGGATTGGACGAAAAACCGAGATCTCGCCAACACGTATAGCGTGTATAAAAAACAACCCTTGACAGTTGGAATTGGATATATGAGTAAAGCCAGTAGCGCTGCTATCCAGGCAAAGTTCCAGTTATAGCGCAAAGTTAAACCCAAATTCATTTCATTTTCCTGCGACGACGAGGGGTGGGGGTGGGATGGCCTAGTGGTCTAGAGTGCCGCGCTTCGATCTGTAGCTGGCCGGTCACCCCTGGCTTGCGGCTGTGGTTTCGATCCCTGGTGTGAGCGTATGTGGCATGGAGATAGGGGCGCCTTCTCAATCTCGTGGGTTTCCTCCCACTGCTACAGACCCGTACGCGCAAGCGAATTATTGAAATAAAATTGAAACCATATGTTAGTCCCAAAATGACTTAGTTTGTGTCGAGTGGACGTTAAAGCCCATTTCTCTCTCTCTTTCCTGCGACGAAAACCCCCAATTCACCCGTACACATATGGTATTGACGTGTCCATATAAATAACTTATGAAGTCGATGAAGCGTAGGGTGCCTTTTTTTTTTAAAAAAAAAATAATTATTACTCTCAAAAAGACCAGCAGCATTCGCTAATATAATACAAATCGAAATTTATTTTTCACGTCAGCGTTATTATGTAAAATAGGTCAAATATTTTGTGCGAGGAGTTTTGTTTTGATAGCAGACACCGTGTTTGCTTTGAAAGGTCAACTGTTATAAATCAACGATATAATTCTCCGGGAAAAAAAGCTATATTTATCTCTGGGTTAAGTAATCGTCTACTTGAATTGAGTTGATAGAGTGCAATTAATAGCACTGCTTGGCGACACCTACGTCACGGATCAACGTCATGAATATGTATACGTTAAGCTTGTGCTACTTTTACTTACGGCTGGGACTTGTACGTCGACGTACCGCAATTATCAACCCAAATCCACGAAACTCACATAATATAATAACATTAACAATATCTCAGAGTAGGCAAAGTGTCTGCTATTTTCGGTTAGCAGCTTCCGAGATATTAGGTTACCACACTTTTCATGTAACAACGACTACAGACCGCATTTTCCAACTGATTTCAATGAAACTTGCAGATTATAATTACATTAATAATATAAGAGAGTAGACAAAGTTTCGGCCACTTCCACGATCACTTTTAACCATAATCGGTTGAAAAATCTTTCACCATCTTGATTTTTATTCTTTTTAAATTTACTCTGTCTAAGTTTACAAAAATGCATGTAATTATTCTGTATGAACCCCCATAGTAGTATAGAGATCACTGTTTGACCAATGTTTTCGATTTTTGGCGGTAGAAAAATTATATTCTTTCATCGTTCTATCGGTCTTCACGATATCTATTTACCACGTGGTATATTCATCGAGGTAACTACATTATCTAAAGTTCTAAACCTACACTTAAACATACATTATGCAAGAGCTAAATCTGCCTACCCTTTCTTTAATCCTGAAATGGTATGTAAACTATTAATTAGATATTAATAAACTTATCCAGACCATAATCAACTCACGATGTCAACGCTAGCCTGATTAAATGGATAATCGAGGCTATGATTTTTGTCGTAGCGACTTCAGTAATTATGATCGAGTCTAGGCGGAACTTTAATTCGCTTAATTCTCGGTTCAGCGAATTGCCTTTACATTATATATGTTTCAACTATTATTGTTTGAACTGCCAACTCGTTATCTAATCTCCCATAATGTATCTTTAATATTCTAAATAACCGTTCTCAGTCCTTGTATATTTAATTCAAATAATAAAACCTGCTATTGTCTTGTCATGGTGCATCTTTAAATTTGAGCTCCTAAAATTAATGATATGACAGATTTTTTCTTCCGAGTATATAATTACAAATTAAAGTTTGTTGTTATCACAAATTCCCATGGTCAATTAATAATAGTAAAGTACGTAACATAGCCGTCTTACTGATGTCAATTAGATTGTACTGATGTACGAACTAGTATACCGTGTGACTCGTTATTGGCTGTTATCGTTTCTCGTTTATAACAATGCGAAGGTGTGTAAGTAATATAATATGTAGTAATTGAATGTAATAGTTGGGAATTTTGTTATTTCCACGACTTCTAATAAATACATTATAAACAATGTGGTTAATGTCTGACTTTGTGGTTTGTTTACATTAATTATAGAAATAGCATCTGGATTTTGCATTTTTTACATGATACTTTATCCAAATTGTGTAAACATAGAAGAAAGCGGTTATACCCAGTTTCTTATAAGAGGAGAACAGATCTGATCAAATTCGTAGATAATTCCCGTAATTTCCGCCACGTGATAAATTATGCTGCGGCGGAAGGGTTAATCAAGAAGCGATATCACCGAGCAATAAATTTACATCAAAAATGAAATGGGGTTTAACGTCCTCTTGTTCTGTTTCAAACTGGGCTAATGAAGACGGTATACGCTATATACAGTGTGCTATGAGGGAAATTTTGCCCGGGCAGAGGCGCTACGGCCTACTCTTACATCGAATTCCAGCTGCCAAGGGATCTTTTACGTGCACGCTATTGTGTACACGAGACCTCAAGTTTTCGTCCCATCCAAACGACCAGACAACTGTCCTTGTCAGGCCCTCCGTCCTATATCACTGATAAGAGGAAAAGACGCCGAAAAATCTGGATGAACGTTCTCGGCCAATGCAGGGATCAAACACCCGACATCCAGGTTAGCGAGCCAGCGTCTTACCCACTTAGCCACGTGATCCCCTTATCAATCTAAACTGTTCATACATTTATATATATCACAAGTCAAACATATGAACAATTTAAATATAAAGATTGCTGTTATAAGGTAAATAAGCTTATCTATAAATATACCTTCATGTAGGAAATTTTTCCGAGAGAAATGAAATGAAATGGGCTTTAACTTCCTATTGTTCTTCTCCGAACTGGGCTAATGAAGACGGTCTGTACGTCATACGGCCACAGATCACTAATTATTTCCCCATTGACTTTAATGTTAATTCTCATCTCTTAGACCGGCTGTAACTTTTTCCCAAATATTCGTTGGGTAGAACGCTTTCTGCCACATATGGAGCAACATGTGGCAAACTCTGGCCCAAGCATGTATGAATGAGGTTCACCATGAAAAACTTGAGATACACAGGCTGGAAGTAGAGACAACTAAGCAAGCAATTTTCGGCCCTCCCTTTCAACGTAACCAACCTCACAACCCTTGTATCCTTCCGCCTCAAAATCATGAATATTCACCAAAACCTGGCAGAAAATGTATTTTTAAACCCCTTTCTTCAATTCTACACCAAAAAGTCAACAAAAATCGCCATGCAAAAGGGGGAAAAAGGGAAAGGGGGAGAAGGACTAAAAATAACTTTCGCCATTCAGTGTGTTATGCGGGGAATTGTCTTCTGACAGTGGCGCGATGGCCTAATCTTATATAGAATTCCTACTGCCATGTGGTCTTTTATGTGCATGATAATGAATATATGGAACTTCGTTTTTTTCGTCCCATCCGGACGACTATACACTGTCCCTTGAAAAACCCTCTCTTCTGAAGCACTCACAAGGCGCAGGTTTGGGGGGAGGGGGCGGAAATTGCAGATGAACTATCTCGGCTAACACAACCAACGTCTTACTCACTGAACCACCACGACTCTCTTGTCCAAATGGGATGATAATGGCGCTGTATGACATCGATATAAACCAATGTAAACTTATAAAGGCAATAACTTTGATTTATTCGATTTGAATAATTTTGGACTAAAATGTTTTACACAAACTATATTCTTGAATTTCGGGGACTTTAAAGATACCCCCCGCGTACAAACTGGGTGATTTGAGGATATATACGGACTTAAAACATATTCAAACTAGTTAATTTATCACATTTTGCTTCAAATCAATCTTAAAATGTAGGGGAGGGCGAATGGTTAGCACGTGCGTGCTGTATTATAAAGCCTGTCATTGAGTCAACTGGCGTGGTTTCCAATCCTCGGTTGTACGTGACAAGGAGTAGGGTCGTCTGTCCAACCTCGTGGGTTTTCCACGGCCCATCGCTTCCTCCCACAACTAAAGACCCCTATGCGCAAGCGAATTATTGAAATAGTATTAAATCATATGTTAGTCCCGAAATGACCTAGTTTGTGTCGAGTGAACGAAACCCATTTTTCTCTCTCTCCATCTTAAAACATTGTATTCACAAGGAAATACCCCAAGCTGTAAAAATCCATTAAAAGAAGCCCAGTTTGTGTCACGTGACTAAGCTGTCACGGTTTCTAGCAACGGGTGCGAAACCGGAAGAAAATTTATTGCATATAAGAGACGCTGTCGTCTTTAATCGCTGACCGTTTATCACAAATATCGAAGCCTAATTCAATTCTCCGTGGTTTTTATCTCAATAACTGTTGTGCGTTTAAGTCGCTCTCACTATCAAGCTTATCAACATACATCAAGCGCAACCTGACGCTGAGAAATCAGACAATCATTGCGTACAATTCTTGACGTCACTCGAACAGACAGCCCTTAATCATTAGGCTGCCAAATAGTGACACACGCCCATTTTTGTCCTATGCGTGCTCTGTGGGTGTTTTTTTTTTTTTTTTTTTTTAATGCATCCAGTATTTTTCTAGAAAGATTGGTTGTCTCCACGTTCCATATATACCCAAATTGACATACATTTATTGGAATTAACCACCCGCTAAATAATTTTGTGGGAAAGTATCTTACAGTCGTTTTAGTCGCAAGATAAAATACTACCAAATAAGAGATTTCCCATGACAGCTTTATTTTCTATTATTTATATATAGGTTTGTTATGGGAGTCACGGTGGCTCAGTAGGTGACCAGGTGATCGCGGATTCACTGCCGGTATTTCCGATAATGTTGCCGGGGTTTTCCTGTGGTGGTTTCACCGTGTCAATGGTGGACAGTTGAGAACCCGGCAAAGACCAGCGTCTAGTTGTTCGTATGGCCCAAAAACCCCAAATTCACGTCACATCTCACGGTATGGCGTATGTATGTGTTCGTTATCTCGGTTGGTGCAGGACAAGGGGACGTTAAATCCCATTTCATAGATTCATTAGTCCGGTTGGTGCAGAAAAGTAGGACGTTAACCCCCATTTAATTTTACTTTGTAGGTCTGGTAAATCATGTCGGCTACAGAATTTAAAGTAGAAGTTGGAAGCGAAACTGACGTAGTAGATGACGTCAATATTACCTGCCAGAAAAACCCAGGGCATGAAGGATTTATTCCCTTTACGGATTTATCAATGGAGCATCTTCCAGAAGAATGGAGGATTGATAAAGTATTGGAGTTCATCAAGTATCGAGCCAAGCTGGTAGTTCGACTCGTTATCACCCGGCCAGATCAAACAAAATGGTACGGCACTGGTTACGTGAGTAAATTTGACGGCCAGTACGTCATCTCAACAAATAATCACGTCATCAGAAATGATAAAGAGGCTAAAAGATGTCTGATTGAATTCAACTACGACAGCGAGGACAGGTCAAATGTAATTCAGTGTGAGGGCACTGGACTATTGGAGACTTCAGAGTTATTAGACAAAACTCTAATTTCATTTCTACCAATACCGAGAATGATCCAAGAATTAGATTTGGTTGAGGACAGTTTATTTATGCCGGATGTCATGGCTGTAAATCAAAATGGTGCCCAGGAGCGATCGAACGCTCTTACTATGCCGTATAAGGTCAATGATTGTCCACTATTAGCCATACCTCATTGTTTTGACCTAAATAAATTGACAGATATTACCATACCATTTTTTGATGGCACAAAGAGCGAATTGGCAAGTAACTTTATAAAATTTCAACCAATTCCAGAAATCTTAATGGCGGTCAACCCAGCTGGGGAATATCTTGCACCAACTGCAACCGTTAGGATGCTGGACGAAAACAACCAGATAAGTACATCGCCTGGAACTGTAGAGAAAATAGGTGACCAGATTTGCATTTGTCTTCCAAAACCACTTACCGAACAAGAAGCAAAGAAGTGTCAAATACAATTTACAGACGGAAGTATTAGTACCGGAATTGGTGTATACTTCAAAAATACCACTTTGTTCACGGCAAATATCAAAGGTCTTGATATGGACTTTAAACATATGTTAAATACTGGAGGCTTTGAAGCACTTAAATTAGCCACCACTCCTTTCTGGATGGTTCCCTTTAAACCGCCACCCAAGGACGTAATTGATCATTTGAATTTACAGGATGAGTTATCCGCCCATTGTCCAATAAAAACCGTTGTCATTGTAGGGCATCCGCATGGTTGGAGAAAGATGGTAACCTTCGGGCGTGATCTTGGTATTAATCTCGACCTAACGGGGGGAGAATATCGATGTAGTGTATCGTATACTGGTAAAACCTGCCCCGGGTCAAGCGGATCCCCAGTATTGTATCTACGTAGTTTTAGAGGTTATATACATCATGGCGGCCAGAGGGCCGGTGAATATGGTACAGAGATCGTTGAAACCAGTAATGTCAACAAGGCATGGTGGTGGAAACAATATCTTACCACCCTTTTCTTGAAACGCTGACATTTTCATGACGACAGACACCGTTATTGGATGATTGCGTTTACTTCCTTGTTTTGTTGTCTGGTGCTATGTTTATGCTCAATGGAGCTGTCGTGTCACAATCATCTCTTCTGGAAGGACCATATTTTAGTGAGAATAAGATATCCCACGATGCCCAGCTTACTGTATCCTACATTATAACTAGTTCCAGTGTTAGTGTTAGTTGTGGTCCACTGGGTAGGGCGAGCATCCATTTCTTGGGCACGTGAAACCACTTCCCACAACATTAAGACGCGTGAATTATAAACTAATTCCTGATACCACGCCTCATTTCTGCGGACTTAAAATTCAGTTCACGTGTTGACTATTGGCTCTTTCTTGAGACTTGAAATGTAGATGAATACCCACTTTTCAAACAAACCCATAAAAAGAGAATACAATTCGGTTTATTATCAGAAACATTATATAAAACTACAATACATTGTCACCCATGTGCCTAGCTACCATGCTAGTCTACGCGCAATCTGTTTCACAGAGAATTACTTAAGAATTATCTCTGTAACGGATGCCTGTCCAAAACACGTGCGTTGACTGCACACCTCGTAGTCATTGGCTCAACGGCTCGTGCAATGTTTACTTAACACCTAACTGCTTCGGGCAAAATGATGCATTTTACTCATTTTAATACCCATTTACACTAAAAAGGAAATATTTTTTAACTACAAATACTTCAAACGTCTTTATTTATTTTTCTTTTACCTCAAAAAAATGTTTGAGAATTTAATTTTTCGGAGTAAAAAAAGTTAATATGCCGTACTCATTAAGCCTTGTCGACGTCATGCTTATCAGTGATTGTAGCGGCCAAGCGAATATTCACTGCGGGATCAGTTTGGTCTACGCGCTCCATTCCCAAACTGATCCCGCAGTGAATATTCGCTTGGCCGCTACAATCACTGATAAGCACTGTTATGGACAGTCATGTGTTACAGAGATAATTCGTATGTAATTCTCTGTGAAACAGATTGGCTCCATTCCATTCAGGCAACCAATTCATCTCTCTACCATATCTAGCGACTGCAATGAAATCATATCATTTTAACTTCATCAATATCGTTTGTTTGTCTATTTATTGTTTTTGTTTGTTATCTTTTTTTTAAAATTGTATCAAATATTTATTTTTTATTTCTTTGTACAATTGTAATTCTGTCGTTAATTTATATATGTACATTGCCAAGAGACATTCTTCTCTCGGACAAAATAAATTATTTTCCTCCGTGCAACACAAGGCAGCACCCATCTTTTCATCAATTCTGCAGAAAGCCTCAACATTAACCGCCTTAATGAATCACAATAATGCTGGTGATGAGGATTGCAAGATGATGACGAGTGTCGTGTTCGTATTTGTAGGGGGGGGGTGTCACGGTAGAGAACTGGGTAAGACGCTGGCTCGCTTTGATATAATGGTGTTTTAATCTGATTTCTATCAGGCCAGAATGCCACGTGTAAGTTAAATCGAGTTTGT
Source organism: Patella depressa (assembly GCA_948474765.1). Lineage (NCBI taxonomy): Eukaryota > Metazoa > Mollusca > Gastropoda > Patellidae > Patella > Patella depressa. The sequence continues at coordinate 17,154,473 of OX419720.1, forward strand.
ACAAATTGTGTTGTATGCAAATTATATTTCCATGTTGAAAGTTGTTCGGGTCTCTTTCATACGCAGATGTAACTTTTTATATATTTATTTTTAGTATAGCAAAAATCAGCTGTTTAACAAAGAGATCTTTATTTGTCTAGGGCACCAGTGTTGTACAAGTATAATTTATTGTTCTATGTTGTAAGCTTCACGAATAAAAAAAAACCCTAAAAAACATAAAACAAATGTTTTCTTGTGTATTATATTTATAACAGTGCACTTTTATTTCATATACGCCCAATTTAAAGGTGCTTTAGGTTAGATTAGATAAAGTGCTGACAGTTCTCGCTATAACAGATAAAACTATAGATAATGAAAACAAAAGTTGAATTAAATTCGAAATTTCGACGTTTTGTCGGAGCCCCGCCCCATCCCATGGGAAGAGGGGCCCACAACTTAACAATCAAGGTTCAAAGTATCGGGCAACACTGTCCACTCATCTAGCATAGTAGAAATTTTGTGACGTGATTTTCGAAACAATTTTAACTTAACAGAACACAGTTTTTATGGGATACAATCAGTAGTTATATTCTATAAGCACGACGTTTCGACAAGTATCCTCATAGCTCCCTTACGATGTGATATATATCTAGCATCGCATGACCCTTAACGATTGGCTGGAAATTGTTACGTGTGACGAGGATGTCTATCGTTTTCACCAATTGGTCCATTAGTTGATAGCCTTGATTACTTTGTGCAACTGTTGTGGTTGTATACTCACGTTTAATATGTATACCCACATTGAATGTGGACCTATCTTGTGAAATGAAATTCAAATCGCGGAGTATATTTTCTTCATCCTACGCGTTAATTCGTCCGTCCACGTTGTGTACTATTAAAAGGAATTTAACTGAATTCTACGAAATTTATTAAATTATGCTACGTTTTTTTAAAATTTATTTGATGCCGTATAAAGCTGTGATATACATAAAATACGTTATCAGTATGTTCACGACCTTAAAAATATCCACCAATCCCGTCTAATAACTTATGGAAATATGATTTATTCATGTGAGAAATTTTCTTACCTTCATTTTAGGACAATTAATAGTCAATAACTCATTTTAATGGAAATATGATTTATTCATGTGAGAAATTTTCTTACCTTCATTTTAGGACAATTAATAGTCAATAACTCATTTTAATGATCAATAATGAAAAAATGCATAACACTTACGGGTTAAACAAAGTCACAAAGAAATTGCGTTTTACGAATAATTGTTCAACAAATAGAAATAAATTACTTTAATAGGTCAATAATTACCGTGGATTGCAGAAACCATAAATTAATCATATTTCGTTTTCATCATTTCTATTGCCTTTAGATCATGACGTCTGCTATTGGGTTAAGGGGCGTGGTTTTGATTCACCGTTTCTAAGTTCGTCTGTCCAACCTCGCACATTTTCTCTTGGTCCTTCTGCTGTTTCCTTCCACTGCTAAAGCCCCCCTTCGAGCAAAGAATTATTGAAATAAACAATATTAAGCCATGCGTGAGTCCCGAAATGCCCTAGTGTGTGGCGAGCAGACGTTAAACATCACTTCTATCTATCTTATTCTCGAAACGAAATAAAGCTTTTGTGTGTCTGTCAAAATGCTCTTGCGATATTTACGTGGGTGTTTGATCGATATTATATTTGTAGATTGATTTCAAATTTGAGATGAAAAACTAATCCAGATTCAAATTAGCTCGGATTTTACCAGTGACAGTACTTCCCGTTAAACATTTATGTCCCTTTTGTGAATTACGGTAGCGGCCCCCCACTCAGGACTAGGTCAATAATCCCCGCTATCTTTTTAAGACAGATGCAGGAAATTCTGAATTTTCATTGGCGGGGTTCCCATCCAGCAAATTTGAAACCAAGCCTTAAAGAAAATAGTTGACGTTTCAGTTAGTTTCGGGGAATTTTGAAAATGAATCTAAAATTACATGCAATATCGGCGTGTACTTGGTATGTTGGTTTACAAGAATAAGAATAATATTTAAAATACTCTTGTTGACCTACAAAGCTGTTAACAACTCTGCTCCATCCTACATCAAAAATCTCATCTTCACATATATTCCTGGAAAATGTCTACGATCTTCTTCAAAACATCTCTTAGTAGTACCATCTACGAGCTTAGAAATGACCAAACATTCATTCCAGTACTCTTCGGCTTTTTTGTGGAATTCACTACCCCTTCATATTAAAACATCAAAGTCTGTCAGCATTTTCAAATCAAGACTGAAAAGTCACCTGTTCATACAACATTATAGATGAAATGGAACCAAAATGTATAACTTTGCAAGCGCATTTGGAACTCCTAATACGAGTATTTATTGCGCTATATAAATTTGGGTGTTATGTTATGTTATGTTAAGGGTCCACTTGTTCAGAGGTTTCAAATACCCGATATCTAAACTTGTACACCTTGGTGTGCACATGGATATCTCCTTGACAGATGGAATACGACGAAGAGAAAATTACCGCTAACACTTCATGGTGCATGTTCGTCTTCTATCAGGCGCGGATCCAGATACCCCCTGCTCAGCTACATAAAAAAAATAATGCCTTGCATCAATGAAATTACATCACAAAGTGATCCTACATCAGTATAAAAATGATTTCTCTGCTTAAAGCCCCAATAACACTCTTGTTGTAATTGAATAATATGTCCCAATCTTTATTCTGGTCAACAAATTGTATTATTTTACAATATTCAAATTAATTGATGATACAAATTTCATCTTAATACACCTAATTTAAAAAATTGGAAAATTCAACTACATTATTTGAAAACCTTTTCAAATGTGACTTGGATTTTAAAATATTTTCGAACCCTCTGGACAAGTAACATATGATGTAATGGATAATTTACACAACAGGTAGGGCACATAAACATCTAGTACTTAGAATAAGACTATTATTTATTTTCTACAGCTGCCAAGCCAGCAAGAGTGTTATTGTCCCTTTAAAAAGCTCAATTTGTATGTATGCCTATGTAATTTAGAGACGATGGTGGCAGATTTCCGTAACAGAAACCTGGTAAACCCCCTCCTGCAAAAATTCCTGGATCCGCCCCTGTCTATAGTAATAAGGCCAACTTCAAGTTTGGTCAAAAAGCAAGAGATGTAAACACGACTAGGGTTAATCCTAACCCTGGACCTAGCTCTAATGCATGCTTACACTAACCCTAACCTACAATCTCGTCAACAAGCACGTGTCCTGCTCTTATTTACACCACAGCGAAATGACGAAAATTGAGCTGGCCTTAACATATACGTTGAACACCATTCCGTTTTATTTCCGATACCATTTTATCTCAGGGTTTACCCAATACAAGATTTTATAACAAGTGAATATTTCTGAAATGAATTGCGGCTGCAAATTTCTGATGAGCGAAACTTTTCTTATTATTGTAAACTGAATAAATACTATTAAAGATCCGATGATAAGCGTGGACCCTGAACCGTTAAGGTTTCGTAAAGGTCTCAATACTGAAAAGTGTTTCCGAACAATCTACACTTCTTTAATATACCAGTTGTTGCAGAAAAGTAAAACCCATTCAACAATCTATCCAAATCTCAAAAGTGAAACGCTTTCTTAATCAAGGGACATAACTCCATGGGTAGATTATGTACGATGAGGATGCACACCACCGAAAATTTAATTAAAAGTGGGCATATGCCATGCAGTGTACTACAAGAGATATTTTGTCTGAATAGTGGCACTATGGTCTACTCTTATTTTGAATTTCAATTGTCTTGCACGAAAATTACACATGGGACCTCTGTTTTTTGTTCCATCCCAACAACTAGACGCCACTCTTTCTCAGACTTTTGGACGAAAAGTTGAAGCCGGGCAAAGAGACAGAATTAACACTGAAGTTTATGGGGAAAATAATGGGGGTCTGCTTGCATAGTCATTGTGGAGTTGTTTCCCTTTCATCAACCCAGTCCAAGCGGAACAGTAGGACGGGAAACCCCATTTCATTTTATTTAATATAATGTGTTTTTCAATTTTCTCAGCATATCGAGTTGTATGAATACGGAAGAACATATTGTATAGATGTCTGTAGACAATCTGAACTCATTTGATAATGTAACTACGTCGTATTTATATATCCGGGTGACTATTTCTATAGTTCCATGTCAACGATTTTAAAGTTTCTTAGATGTGAATGGGAATTAAAAATGAAAAAAAAAATACATTTTACATAATATGTCAATTTTTCACACACGAATTCAGATGCCCCACTGAACTCTTTTAGGTAAAAGAAAATTATGTTTATAAACGAGACGATTGCAGCACAAAGCCCTTCTTTCCCAGTTCGATTCAACTGACAAAGGAGAAGTCTGAAAGAAGATAACATTCATTGAATAAAAATGATGTGCATGAAATAATACTACTGCTAAAAATAAAGAGTTGAAGAGTTGAAGAGTTGGCTTACTGACCTACTTGATTATTATCACAGGGATGCATCACGCCACTTTCTAGTCAGCCATCGCACCACGTTTGGCGCATGCGTTGGGGTGGGGGTGGGGGTGGGGGTGGGAGGGATGGCGGATGATTTACATTGCAGTCTTGTACCCTTATAATGATTGTATGTTAGACAAACTTTAGCAAGGAAATAATGAATTTTAGAGGCTTTGGGTCCTCTCTACCTGTCACTGAATTTGATTGTTTGTTCGACGAACATACAATATATAGTTAGTTTCTTATGGCCCAGTTTCCGGTGTCCTTTCCTTTCTACCCCATTGGATCAACTACATTGTGGAGTCCTTATCTTTGAAACTGAATAGAATGAATTGTAGCAGGTGTGGGGGGGGGGGGGGCACTGTTATCGGCTATTGTGATCGGACGCCGGCTGTCCTCTGTGTTCAGAACAGGGGGCGCTTCCAGATTAATACAACTTAACGCATGTTACTCTCGGGCTCAGGGAGAGGTTTGTCTTGCTCCTGCGCATAAAAAAACATCTTGAATATATATGAGACAATTGACTGACACATTAAAAGAGAGATAAAAGTGGAATTGGTTTTGACGCCAACTCGACACAAACTGGATCATTTCGGCTCAAACATATGATTCGATTTTATTTCAATAAATTATAGTGGTGAAAACCGAAGGACGCGGAGATAACTCACGAGGTTAGCAACGCGATCTTACTCCTTGTCATGTAAAATCTTTGGGTAAAACCAATGATCGACCTTGTGATATACAGTGTACGCGTTAGACCACTTGACCACCCAACACGCGACCACAAGGTCGGAACGCATTGTCTTCCATTAGCCCAGGTTAGGTGCAAAAGAGTAGGACGTTAAACCCCATTTCATTTCATTTCATTTCGAGTGAGATGTAAAGTCGAGGTCCCGCGTACACATTACCATGTCCGTATGAGAACCAATGCTGTCTAGTTGTTCGGATGGGACGAAGAACCGATGTCTCAGGCACACATTGGCGTGCACGTAAAAGATCCCTTGACAGTTGGAATTTGAAATGAGAGTAGACCGTAGTGCCTTTGCCTGGGCAAAATTTTTCTCATGCGCGATGTACGATGTATACCTTTCTTCATTAGCCCAGTCGGGCAGAACAAGGTTAATATTGAAGGAGTGTACCCTTGTCCTTATGACACAATATATATTATTTACCTGCAAAACAACATTGAGTTATTTGGGGCGGCTTGTTTTTTATTACACAACACAATACAAAAGATTGCGTTACCACCTAAAAAGTTTTATTGCCGATATAAGCTGCTGTGAAAGATGATTTATAGCTATTATGCTTTTATATTTAAATAATATCTGTCAAAATACTGGTCTACCCGCAACCAATATATAAGTAACAAAAGATCATGCACAATGCATACTAAAATTCCATGTATCAAATTTAACCGATAAGGCTCGGTTCCATCATAATTCTTAGGTTTCAAAATAAACGACCTTAGCCTAGACATTGAAATGTAACCGATATTTGGCCCAGAATACTCTCATTTGAAATAACATATGTAATTAATATATTAGTAATGAAATGAAATGAAATGGGGCTTAAAGCCCTACTGTTCTGCTCCGAACTGGGCTAATGAAGACGGGCATACGCCATACAGTGTGCTATGAGGGAAATTTTGCCCTGGCTTACTCTTATATCGAATTCCAACTGTCAAGGGATATTTTACGTGCACGCCAATGTGTACACGGGACTTAGGTTATTCTTCCCATCTGAACGACTAGACAGCTGTCATTCCTTCCTTACACGGGACCTCGGTTGTTCGTCCCATCCGAATGACTAGACAGCTGTCCTGCACCACTGACAAGTGGGAACCAAGTAGGAAAATCTGGATGAACTTTCTCGGCCAATGCAGAGATCGAACATCCGACCTCCATGATAGCGATCCAGCGTCTTACCCACCGTGACCCCCGAAGAAATAGATACGAATGTTTAACTGCATAGTCTATTTTTAAAGAGTGCACTTATTGCTCCTGCCAAACCAAAAAAATTAGAAGCTCTATGGTAGCAATTTTATCGGTATGTATGTTTTTTTTATACGTTTTCAAGTCGCGTCTGATTACACGGTCTACATGTTATTAATATGAATTTGGACTCGGTTTATTGCATTTTCCTTTTTTTTTAAATAATTTAATTCCAAATTCAGCGAATAATTTCATCAAAAAAAAAAAAAAAACAGACCCAAAGAGATAAGATTTTATATTAAAATAATACAGTTCTTCGAATTCCGCCATTTCGTCCGAGACAAATCATCACCAAAATTTGTTCCTTTTTCAAATCTAGGAATTTTGCCTTGAAATTAACACTCCGATTTCTTTGCTTACAGATCGTATTATTATTAGGTAAATCTTCAATGACGCTGCCCATACCGCATGCAAATTTAGGCCCGGTTTATGGCTATTTATGGAGTACAATCTGATTAAAATACAGATCTATATTTCGTTTCGTTTTTCTATACTTTTAATGGCCTACATTACACGGTTTTTGGCCCTATGACGTCAGGCATTTGATTAACCAACCAGCATTGGTGTTACTAGTGGATTACCCACAGTTCCGTGCAAAACATGCCTAAAGCTCGACGTAACAGACCGTTTCATTGGCTAATGCCTGACATCATTCCAAGCATATCAATGATAACCACTCTTCCAGATCCTAGTGTAGTAAAGACAAGTAAAACGAAATTTTGAACTATAAAAACGAAACGAAATAGGATATGTGTTTTAATCAAATTGTGTGGAGTAGCTAGTATTCCCTATAAACTATAGTACTAATCGTTCTTAATCCTCACCTTTCTTAAAAAATAGTGCAAATCAGGAAAGGTTATCACTATAACCTTCTGTGTATATATATCTATTTTTACAAAAACCGTTGTGCACCAATAGGGAAGTTTTTTTGTTTTCGTTTTGACCCAGTAAATGGATGTTAACATTATATGTATTCATATCTGAAAGGCTTTATAATGGAGCTCAAGTCAGACAAGGCCAAATAAAACAAAGTAACGGATTCAAATAACTGAGGGTGTTGAAAAAGGGGTTGTCGCCTTGGCCTAATTAATACCAATAATGCACTACATTCACCATATTATATTTTAAGTGGGGTGAAAAAGATTGTCAATTCGTACTATAACGAATGTCATTTAAAAAAAGGAAATATAAAGTCGTATATCGTGGATACCATCACGTACAATCGTCAATGAAACTTGACCAGATTTTTGATTAGAGAATTGCTTATCATGTGACGAAACTTGAAATATAAGTTCATCTCCAAAAAATCGCGGTCCCTTTCAATATTGTCATGTATGGTGGTACTAAAAATCATGTTTTTACATTGTAGCCGCGGTCACCCAAAACCTCCTAGTCTTCAACATACGGAGGATCTGGAACCGTTGTCAATATTTGACGTAAATTCCAGTGTCCATGCGTAACCAGGAATTTGGTTTTTAATGTGGTTGATTATCCAGTATCAGAAATCCCTCTCTGACCATTGCTGGAATAGCGTCTGTTTCTTGAACTTATGTGGGAGTGTGTCTATTCTTTCCGTTCAATGAAAGCTATCACTTAAGTACAGCAACATGACAGTCCTTCGTTTAATCTGGGTCTTCCCTAAAACTTTGGACAGTGATTTAAGGTATTAAAAACGGTGAAAGTATGTTCGTTTCCAAACAGTATTGTTTAAATTTCATTCGACTTGATAGCCTCGTTTTTCACGCAATTAGTTTTACTGCAGTATTCTGCTATGCACGGGTTAATTAGGCATAATAAAATGACGTAACGTTATGTAAACATATTATTATTTGGTCCAATATTGGCAGCTAGTGATTGGTTGGTAGACGGACTACTGACAAATCAAAATTTAAAACAACAATATCCACTCATAATAGCAGTGTGTAGTTGGATTACCTCTAATCAAACGCAACACTGCGCGGAGTATGGAAAAAAACATATATACATATGTGTGATTAAGTGGGAAAGTAATTTACCTTATTCTTTGAAGACCGACATAACAATTTTTTCAAAATTTAGCTAAACCAATAAGAACAAACTTGTATTTACTATTCATTAATTCAGAAAAACTCATTGTATTTTTAATTTTACATAAATCTGCAGGTAAAAACTTCTGTCGTTCAGAATTAAAGAAGGTACAGTTAAATATATAATGAAATTCGTCCCCATGAACTTCATTGTTACATAAATCACAAACTCTTTCTGATCTATCAATGCTATAGAATCTACCACATTCAATAGGTAATCTATGACTACCACATCTAAATTTACATAGATTAAGTCTTAAATCAAAAGGCAATGCTGTTAAATAATTTTCCAAGCCAAACTCAGATTTATACATCTCATAGTTTAAACATTTAGCTGAATTGAAGTTTTAGCCTTACAATACAAGCAAATTATGGTAAAACTTTCACATTTTTAGACAAGTTACAATTTGGATCTACATTTTGATTATCAGGCATTAACAAAACCACACCGAGTTAATATATCTTTAACACAATTTAACCATTTAGAGTGATAAACATCCCCTGCGTCATCATCTTATTTTATGACATATTACCTCCCATAGACATTTATGATAATGCAAAAGACTGGATAATCTAACCAATGACCATTTATTTTCAAATGTTTACAACGCATCCAGACTAATATCCGTATCATACTTTTTTGGATGATAGAGACTATTTAGCCTTTGGACACTTTAGAAATCACAATTATTATCCGATTTTGATGAAACTTGAAATGTATGTTTATAACCCAAAGATCTCGGTTCCTTTTATATCGGACCGCAACTTCCTGGATTATAAATCCTGGGTGTACGACAAATTGCGAATTCACAATTATTATCCGATTTTGATGAAACTTGAAATGTATGTTTATAACCCAAAGATCTCGGTTCCTTTTATATCGGACCGTAACTTCCTCGATTATAAATCCTGGGTGTATGACAAATTGCGATTTTAGCTTGTGGACCCTCTTGGGATTTTCATGAAAACCCAAAAGTATGTTTATTTCCCAAAGACCTCAGTTCCTGTCGATATTCGCGCATTTCAGACCAGATGCCCCTGATTGTCAGAAAAATCGCGGATATTGTTTAGCTTGCTCTTTGTCCAACTCTTGCAAAATGTGGCAACGGGTGGTGTGTTATATTTTTTTAATCGACCGTGGGCCCAAAATTATGCCGATGGCGTCAATTGTCAGACTATTGTGACCATTCAGAAGACGACGACCATTAGGGACAATCGCACTAATTCTATTGAGCTTCTCGTATATTCTGTTTCAGTGGCATTTAATAATCGAACTGTAATCCACGGATCACAATTACTGCTGATTACTGAGCAACAATTCAACTAGGCATGTATATTGTTTAATTGTCGAAAGCGAGACATTACGCAATATATTGTAACAACAAAGGGCCGTAGAATCGAGTGATTTTACAATATATAACGCAATGTCTTAAGCTCGAGATCATTAAACAACTTAAAATACAGACACTCCGCACGTGATTTTACAGCACAATACGTCACACGAGTCCAATATTTCACTAGTATAAATAAAGTACGATAGGCAGGTTGCCCGTACGATTACGTGAAATAATGGTACGCCAACATCAAAGGGATACGTCAGGTCTGTATTTTAATAAGAAGTAATTACATTTCATAGTGACCTGCGTATATCTGATATTCATTGCTGTTTTTTATTGTGAGTTTGTTTTTGATTTTCACTGAAGCATGTATCCATTACAAGGCAAGGGTTGTACAGCACAGATTTTTCGAAATTATAGCGCGAATAACGCCCTTTTTGGTATTTTCTGAAATTTTATCGCGATTATCTCCCTTATTTAACTCTATTTAATGTATGCTCTTACTTTTTTTTCGTTTTCCGAAATTAAATCCGGTTATCGCCCGCATTATTGCGAGACACCTATTTATCTGTAGTATTGATACCATTTTAGTGTTTTGCAAAATTCTGCTAGGATTATTACTTATTAGTCTTATTGTTTTTGACCTATTCATATGTATTCTTAAATTATTATTGTTGTTTTTTTGCAATTTTAACGTTTACCAGAAAATATTTTGGATCATTGCCCTTATTATAGTCATTTTAGGGACTTTTTGGGTTTGATTTTCTGTTTTATTGTGAATGAAGTCAATATCATTGCAAGCGCAGGTCTGTACACTCCAGGGGACGCTTACGGTTATCCCACGGATCTATATATTGCAATGACTGCCACGTACAACCGGAGAATCGAAACCACACCAGTTGACTCAATGCCAGAACTTATGACACCATTCGGTCATTCACCCCCCCCCCCTACCTCCACAAATAATAATTTAGATTCGGCATCTTATCAATTGTATTCTAGTACACTTAGTAATCAAGAAAAAAAATAGCACGTAAACAAGTTGAATACCCTGAAATGAAATTTTTGAGTGGCTATATATCATATTATAAACCCTATATGCAGGGGCGGATCCAGGAATTTTTGCAGGAGGGGGTTTGCCACGTTTCTGTTACGGAAATCTGCCATCATCGTCTCTAAATTACATAGGCATACATACAAATTGAGCTTTTTAAACAGAGGAATCATTTTTATACTGATGTAGGATCACTTTGTGATGTAATTTCATTGATGCAAGGCATTATTTTTGTTTGTATGTAGCTGGATCCGCCCCTGATATATCTTAAAAAAAACAAACCAAAACAAACATGTTTTTTATGTCATAACTAAAATTTGCCGTGGTTACCCCTAGCGTTCAGGATTTAGATTTATGCTTCTCTATAGGACTGTGCATAACAGATATATATCGCAAAGCGAACTGAGATCAACAATGCGAAGCTTTGAAGTCGATCACTCAAAACTTCCTATGTGCTTTTGTGGAGAAGGGTGAACGACTTTTAACTTCAGTTTAATGCTTCGGGTTGTTCATTTCGTGTCTTCACGCTATTAAATGGGGTAATGTTTCAACTCAATATTAGCCAATATTACAAACACGAATTATTGGCCCATTTCAATTAATGTTGATTTTATTAGCTTACTGCGAAAACACAGAATCTTAATACATGTATCAAACACTTAACACACAGTGAAAAATTTAAAATCAGTATACGTCGGTACGTACACTATTCTTTTGAGCACGATTTGCAATGAGGCACCTTGATGAACAGTGAATTGTCAAATCGTTCTTCCGATGTATACTAGACATACTAGGCCAGCGACTGCCATTCAATTTGGACTGCTCACTTATTTGTTGGATGAATAAAACCGATTAGAAACTATAAAAGTTTTGAAAAATGAATGTAAAATATACTAATATTAATATTTGATTTCTGACCAATTTTAGCACATTTTCAGGTTCCACGGAATAGAGACTTAGAATCCTAACTCATTACGAAACGAGGCAGCTTCTGGGCTTCACCTTCGCACTTGGAAATCTTAAATTGTAAGATCAGGAAATTAGTATTTCCCCCATGGCATGATTAAAGTAGAACTCTTCATTCATATACAGTATATCTTAAGCTTAGCCCTCAGCAGATCGTACGTGCTATACTTCACGGCCAGTCTTCAGAGGAATTATAGAATTTTGGCAGGCGGAATTTTTCCCATTCGTATCACGTATCGTCACATGATACGTTGCATCGATGCAGTTTTAGAGTTTTGGCCGATTTTCACGCAGCTTACGTATGGGTAGCTTAGTTCTATTACAGTATGATGACAGTTATCTACCAAGATCAACATCAGTACCAGTCACGTGCCCGTTCGTAACTAACGTGCGAAAATTAAATGGTAGCTGGCTTTTTTTTGTTTCGCACGTATACAATGAATGGCCATTTGGCGCAGTAATCCCAGCCAGAATTTGGCTATTATTGAAAAATTGTGTTAAAGTTTTAAATTTTTGTTTAGAACTGAAATAGACACGACCTAAGCGCAAAATAGTGCCAAAATGCCGACGTCAAATGTAGAGTTTTTTGTTTAGAACTGAAATAGACACGACCTAAGCGCAAAATAGTGCCAAAATGCCGACGTCAAATGTAGAGTGTTAGATGTTATTTTTGTGAAGAAGCGATAAGAAGTTATGGCTGTACGGATTTTAAAGTACTAAATAAATTTAAAAACTCATCTATTTACGGCCTATTATGGCACCTAGTTTTTGTGCGCGATATAATTGTACATATTATTATTATTATTAATGTAACATTGTGTCTTGTAATGTTGATAATGAAAATAATGACGGAGTTGACGTTTGTTTGTCGATGTGACCTCATGACCTGTAACGTTTAGATAACGTCATATGGATACTATGGCTATTCATCAGAGTCACTTCTCTGCAGGTAGGGTGAGTCTGTCGTTCAGATTGTCAAGTGCCTAGCTTACAATTTCCTCAAAGGAAGTTTGAATCTTATTAAAAATCTTCAACTTCGACTCGACAGCAATTTTTGGTTTTCCTAATGTCATTTCAGAAAGTATATACCCCTTTTACAGATTTGCAAGGTCCCATCTCCCTAATTTTAGCACGTAGATCAACTAGCATGCAGACAGACAGAAAGGAACAGTATGAAAACTCCACACAGAGCTCATCAGAGGTAAAGTCTTTATCATGGTTAAAATCAAATATACACTTTCATGTTCTAGAATACACATATAATTATTAAAACGCCACGACACAACACTGTCTAAAAGTATAAAAAAATACGATAAAAAGACGATGGCGTTATACGGACCTTTTCCGTATTAAAGCTGTTCGATACGTGCTGCGGAATCCCTGATCCGTATCATGTATGAGAAATACACACGAATTGTTGACGTCGGATAAGTGATACTGACCAGGAATTTACGCTTGCCAAAAGTCTCAACTGTTATAGTAAACCCGTATCACTTGCGTGTATTCGGCTCCTTAGAAGATCGGAAACTGGCAGTACAGAATTTTGGTCCTGCACGTACAAAATTTTCACCCGGTTTCTTGCGGTTGGTCTTTGAGCTACCAAATCCTACGACCGTGCGTGTCAAAACCCATACGACGGGTTGTGGGCCAGGCTTTATATCAAATAATTTGAAAGGGGTACTGGAGATTTTTTATCAAATAATTCGGTCCTTCTGTTATAAATCTTGGATGGTTTTTGTAGCCTATTTAATGGTATACCTCATATTCAAATAAATATACAAAGCAACAAAAGAAACGTCAGGTTGGTATGTTACTCTGAAAATACGAAGTGCATAGAACTTGCCAAATGTTTTTATTGTATATTTGTGACCACATCTCTAACTTTACCTGTGCAATAAGGCTCCTTCCCAGACGCAGAATTGAACCCAGGACATGTTCTCAAAAACGCAACCTGACTTCTGAGATGGTAATGTGTTCTCCATGATTTTCATGTGACTCATGCTGCACGTGCCGTTCACAGGGATCAGCCATTAAAATGCACCCCATACCTGGTTGAATCATTCACACTACAACGTGAGCAGCATTCCACGACTCACGACAGCTCAGAGGAAGCAAGCATTTGGAAGACTCAACACTGGCCACACTGCCCAAGCCGTTGTGACTCACTTCCGGGTCATTGTTCGGACCATCTACAGGTAACGATTTCGGGCCACCAACAATACGGGTGAATGCCCCCGAACTGGTAGACCAAGATAGCCGTGTATGACAGCACGTGCAGCATCCCGTCATGCAGGCATCTGAGACATTGGGAACACCCAGAAGACCCACCAGTACCGGTACAGTGTACCGATGTCTCACAGGAGAGAACACCCATTGCCGTAGACCTTACCGCGGACCGCCCCCCACCCCTCGCCATCGACGTGAACGTCTACAGTTTGCAGAACAACACCAGAACTGGCGACACAGGCCATGGAGAAATGTTCTGTATACAGATGAGAGTCGGTATCAACTGCAGAATATGGCGTTATTCTGACCAGTGTGTCATGGAACAAGACTCACGGGGATGTTCAAGCATAATGGTTTGGGGGTGGTATTGGCCTGAATCAGAGAGTTGGTCCTGTGGTGTTCCAAAACCCTGATCCAGGGAGAGGCGGCGACTACATCGACCAAGCTCTCAGATCCCACGTCATACCACATTTCGCACGTCATCGAAACGTTTTCCAGCATGACAACGCCCGTGCCCACACCGCCAGAGTTACTCGGAACTGTCTACTGCAGAAGGGTTGCAGCGTTATGCACTGGCCAGCCCTTAGTCCGGACTTAAAACCGATCGAACATCTTTGGGATGAAATTCAAAGGAGACTTAATAACGTCGTACCGACACCAAACACAGCGGGTTGATGGCGCTAGGCTTTTCTGACAGTGTTGTTCCAGGTGTCATTGGCGTTCAACAATCGTCTTGTCCAATCCATGTACAGACGCTGCGCTGCTGTTATTGACACTCGCTGTGTCTGTGGACACACAAGATACTGATGTGTAGACTGGTTTTTTTTGCTAGTTAGTATACTATCATTGTTAGCCGCTGTTTCGGAGAATGGAAATTTTTTTTACGAGGGCGCAATAATTGTTTTACTACACTACCTAAGGAATGATTTAGTGGGGTTAAATATCGAGGAGGCATTGAAGGATAAAGAAGGCAACATGTATTTAATGGCCATTCTAACCCAATTTGTTTTCTTAATCTTCTCTGCATGACAACTTAAAGATGAACGTAGAGGTTAGGCCAAGCATATAAAAAGTATAAATACTGCTGTTTATGGTTATTTTTTTCGTGCGATTTGTATTTTGTATTTCCTTGAACATGTGCCGACATTTCAGTGTTGGGACTACAGCAAACCGCGCCCAGGCCGAGTTAGGTGAGAGAGAGAAATTGGGTTTAACGTCCACTCGACACAAACTAGGTCATTTCGGGACTAACATGGTTTCATTTTATTTCAATATTTCAACTATTCGAATAGAAAGTGTGATCATGGCTAGAAATCGTCCTAACAATAGCTGTAACCCTAACCCCCCATCTCGTCAATAATCACGTGCCCAAAGTCTATTTAAATCTCACAACCTCTGGAGAAATCTGGAGTTGACATTAATATTTAGACCAGGCCGTGTTTTAGGATCATGGCGCACGTGATTTTGTAGGTAAAAAAACATCATCGCCTGACCTACATTGGTTTGCAACTTTATTGGATTGGACGAATATATCAATATCAAGTTACAATTGTTTTATCACCCAATATATATACAAAGACAAAACGGAGAAGACATGAAGTCAGGAGTAACCAGGTTTATTGGTTAAGGTGGAAATATGACCTTGGGGAAAGTAAATAATCCAAAACTCCACATGAACATGCGTAAGTGTAGTTATTTGTTAGTGCACTGCTGCTGCTGTTCGGGGCCGCAATGGTTTAGAGGGAGAGAGAGAGAGAGAGAGAGAGAGAGAGAGAGAGCAAACTGCAGGGCTCATGCCCGTCCTCATTAGCCCAGCTGGTGCAGACAAATCCGCCTTTCGTTTATAAAGATTGGACTTTGGTTTAGAGAGAGTGAGAGAGAGAGAGAGAGAGAAACAAACTGCAGGGCTCATGCCCGTCCTCATTAGCCCAGCTGGTGCAGACAAATCCGCCTTTCGTTTATAAAGATTGGACTTGTACATTATTGTCGTTAAAATTGTATTCAAAACATTTCAAACGACTTCCATGCACCAGAGTACTGGGGTCAGATTAAAATAGGTGTCTTCCAAACCATGACGAAAATAACAAATACAATTTTATCAAACAAGCAAGGTGAATGACTTGTAACGGCGTTAGTCCCTACAGGTGTTCGGGAATGCAGCTCATATACATTATTTCTTGTATGTCAAATAGGGAGTTACGGTGGCAAAGTGGGTACAACGTTGGCTCGCTGGCCTAGAGGTCGCGTGTTCGATACTTGCATTGACCGAGAAAGTTTATCGCGATTTTCCGACGCGGTTTCTCCTTGTCAGTGGTGCAGGCCGGACGGCCTGGCAAGGACTGCTGTCTAGTAGTTAGGATGGGACGAAAAACCGTGAACCCGTGTATACATTGGCGTACAGGTAGAACAATAGGACGTTAAACAGTAAGATGTCAAATAGTCTTATGTTTGTACTTTGTCGATAAGGACATCGAAGATACAAACACCCACACAAATTATAATATATTTATTTTTCATTACAACGCGTGAGAATCATACAAATGAACATATCAAAACTTTGAAAATGTAGAATAATAATTTAAATCATTCTCAATTATACATAAACTAATTAATTATTAATCTACATTATTCATAAATCATCCAAATAGTAATTATCACCGTACACATTATTGCTATAAACCACAAAATACAAAAATTTCCCTCTGAGCAAAAATACTTAAAAATACACATAAAAATAATACATTTATTGAAAAAAAATAAATTTCAAACATTTTTTCTTGTGAGTTAAAAAAGAGTAAATCACCCGAATAACTTGGGTCTTTTGATGCATTCGGATTGACTGACTGGCTTTGCATTTTAAACAAAACTTTCGTATAAAATGTACGTAATAATATGTTTTACGATCAAATTATTTATTAATTTGTTCCTAATAAAAGAGAAGACCGATTAAAAAAAAATAAATAATTGACCAAAACAAAAATTTTCTAGGACAGTAACAAGTAGTAATCCCCGGATTATTCATTTTAACGCGTTTTATGATTACGACGTCACACCTCTCAATGTGGACTTGCTTCTCATTACCGGTTAATTTTGTGTAGGTGTCTAATTTTATAGTGTTTGTTTAAAAGAGAACGGACCGGACCCATTACATCAATATGACCTAACGTGCCTTGATCACTTTGTGCTGCTTACTTTGCACCCAGACTACTGAAAATGGCGTACAAATTGCCTAAGAAATTCGCCCATGCGAGCTAGTGTTAAGGATGACTAGAAAGCGAGAAAATTAATAATGATCTTGCCACTTCTGTAAATTTTATCTCTCTTTTTTTCCAGTAATGGTGTACAGTGACGATTCTTGCCTTAGCTCAAACATCGGTCAGGTCGGACATTCGTCTTATTCTATTTACTGGACATTAGTATCAGAGTTTTACCATCATTGATATAATAATACATAATATATTAAAGGGGGCAGTGTCAGATATATATTTAGTGGGATTAAAAATTGGGTATTTTGGAATAAAAGCCATGGTTTGAGTACCTCGATAACCATCGTCTCGATTACCTAGTCACTCGAAGAATTAAATAATTACCCAATGAGATCATTAATCACGTTTGCCAACGTTCCGAATGATTTGGGTTTTTTTTTTTTAAGACAAGATATGATTTTAGATTCTTAAATCCAACCTTTTACGATGTCCCGCGAAATCTAGCACTGCCCTTTAATATATTATTACTCGTCATTCGTCAGTAAATCAGAACACAGAGAAATGGGTCTATATCAATTTCATATTAATGACATTATCGTAACATTTTAAGTTCTGGGATGTTTTTATGATAGTAATCAATAACTTACGAGATATTAAGAGCTCTTGAGCCAAAGAAATTTACATATTTCAGATCAAATTTACATTAAGTGTTAATATTTTTTTACCACTTCAATAGTATTCCAATCAAAATATAGATCTAAATTATAGATCTATTGTCATTATGTTTTGTTAATCAGTTCAGTTTTATGTGATCATGTAAATTCTCAAGGCCTCAAACACCAACACGCCCTGCTTACCATTCGTGATAATCGCATAATAACTCGCTATTATTCAACTACGTCAGTGATTATATCTACATTTAAATAAAATATCTACAAATGTCTATATAATTATGAAAGCCACAATGGTGTGTGAATATATTATAATGTTGAGGAACACGATAACATCGTGAATAATGTACATACTTATATATAATGATGTCATGGATCAATAAATCTGCTGGTTATATCAGAGTATTATTACGTCAGTATAATTTTTTTTTTACGTCCTTATTTTAAATGCAGGATAGACTTTTCTGTAAGTTCAGGATATGCATTCCTTTAAGTCCATGAAAGGATTGCCTGTAAGTCCATGAAAGGATTGCTTGTAAGTCAATGAAAGGATTGCTTGTATGTCCAAGAAAGGATTGCCTGTAAGATCATAAAAGGATTGCACGCAAGCCCTTTCATACAATTCCTTGTCATGAGTACGACGTCCCTTCTCACAAGTCTGTCGTAATCCATTTGTTTTAAAATTTTACTACGATAAATAAAATTACGATATCACATAACAACATTACATTATAAAGTTACGATATCTCATATAGGTACTAACATTAAATCATAAAGTTTTATACAAGAACAACGACATAGTAAAATATATATTTACAAATGGTGCATAAACTGGGTCGACGTGACAATAAAAAGTAGCAATAAAGAACTGATTCAGTCAAGGCCTATATCTATTAATCTTAAAGACGATCTACGCTAAAGACAAATATTAAACGCCTCCATTCAAGATATATCTATAATTAATATCAGAACTACTGTAGACTTTCGATATCAATTCTGATCTCTCTGGTGTTCCATCAATAAATGGAGACAGGATTCATAACGCTCTCAAGATGAAAAAATAGATATGCGTGCGTTCAAACATAATATGATTCGGTTTATTAAGAATGAGCATGAATGGGCTTACATAGATAACGTATTTAATTTAGATCTTTGATATGTTACAGCATTACGAGTTTGCCAGGAATTTTCGCAAAATTTAATACAAGGGTGACACCAAAAAACAGAACCTATAATCCTTTTTTATTAAATCCTATAAAAGTAGTCTGCGTACGACCATTCCCCAAAGTTTCAGTTATCTCGGTCGCTTTGCATAAAAGTCGTGTTCTTTGCAAATCATGCTCCAAAATGGCCTCCGCAAATTTCTTTTGTAGGATTTTATAAAATGTTCATGGGTTCCTTTTTTTGAGGTCAATCTATATGTAGAACTTTTTCGCTCTTGATTCTAATTAAATTGTCACAGACCATTTGTAATTTTTTTATGCTTAAATTTTCTAGTTCATGATACATGTATTTTCAATGAATTCTGATAATTGTTTAACTCGTGTCATTCATCATATAAACACTTTTTTTCATGCACTGCGAAGTGTCACTTCTGGTACGAGCCAATCATTCAGAACAATATCAGCCCCTCCCCCACTGGGCGTTTGCGATGAACATTAATCCAGGTTTTTCATCGAAAGAGTAGAGTTTGGATGAATTTAATGAGAGAGAATGGTGGATAAGATGAGTGATAAG
Organism: Patella depressa; assembly: GCA_948474765.1. NCBI lineage: Eukaryota > Metazoa > Mollusca > Gastropoda > Patellidae > Patella > Patella depressa. The sequence goes on from OX419720.1 coordinate 17,174,221, forward strand.
ACACCGGTATAAACAGTAATATGTGCTGCTGTGGCGGAGCTTGTGTAGAAATTAGCATAGACTGTTCTTGAATGTATCGGCTGAACTGGTCGGAAATTGTCCTTTATATGATAATGCTCGTTATTGGGACCGTGTTCAGAGGACATCAATGTACGAAATGTCGCCATCTGTAAAACAAAAATTAGGCATTTTATGACAATTTAAATTCATCTCAACAGAAAACGCCATATTGATTATCATTTATAAACCTACGATTTTTCTTGGGCTTTTGTATTGGTAATTGGATACTGAATCTTTAAGGTCAGATTTTAAACTGTCCCAGTTACTTAACTTAAGCTTTTGACTGCAGAAGCAATCTCCGGGATTTACGATCATGTACATATTTAGTTTAGATCTTTCAAAATGGACCTTTTAGCATTCCGCCATATTGAAGCCCCATTATCATGTACAAGTGGTTCAATGGCATGCGTCTCTAAGCAGGAATCTTTAAAAGTGAACAGTCCGAAACCGCTTCACAAATTTTGCCCTTTTTTAAACGTTTTGATTTGTATATACCTACGCCGCTTATCACATAAGCACGTCACAGAAAGTATTGAATGTTGACATTACCCTTTAATGAATAAGGTTAAAAGACACTATTGGTGTCAGTCATTATCACATATGTGATAGAACTGGTTAAAGACGTTCCAAATAGAATTTAAATACACAGAGATCCTTGCTACGATAGGAGAGTAATACAGTTTTCAACAAACGGAAGTGACGAACGCCAAAAGAAAACATGATTTATTCTTCTATATAACTGACTGAAGTGACGAGTTATAACAGATACATGGGCGAATTTCTGCTCACTAATAATTCTTTTGAAGACCAAAAGTCGTTGTGTGAGACTGTGAGAGGATATCTGACAATTCATAAAAAGAATTGACTGCCACTTGATAAGAGAACACGAAAGGACAAAATAACAAAGTCCGTGCATTACCTTGTTTTTATAAGATATAGAATGAATAAACACAAGGGAGTGTAAGGACTATTTCCATTTTTCTCGTGTTCTATTATCTAATGACATTCAAATACTTTATTGAATTGTCAGATACCCTCTTACAGTCCCATATAACAACGTCGAAGGAATTATTAGTGAGCAGAAAGAGGGATAACTCGTGTTTTCCTTTGGCGTTCGTCACTTCCGATTCATGAAACCTGTATTAATCATTTATTTTAGCAATGATCTCTGTGTTAGAATTATATTTGGAATGTGTTTAACCAGTTCTATCAGATATGTGATAGTTACTGACACCAATATTGTCCTTTAAGAAAATATCAGGACATGAGATTCTTTCACAGATACAAGATTATATTTTACATCGGATATACCCCAACATATTTCAGAAGATCTTATCTATATTTTGGACAATAAACGTACCTGGGTTTTTGAGATTTTAATAGTTTCAGTAAAAACTGTCCACACAACAACTTCATTACATGTGGGTGTTGTCAAACTTCCACTGTATCGGAAAAAGTTGGTTGGGTTACTTGGGATAAAGTTCATCAGAGAGGTGTTGGTTAAAGGTACCAAGTCTGTAATTTAAAATAAAATCACTTAAACAAACATCACAACGTACATCATGCATTAGTCACGATCATTCCAGTCGTATTCTTAAGAAGAATAAAATCAGTTTTAACATATGACATGTCTGTTGAAATACTGGGGTTTTATTGTTTTTTATTGTTCATCGTTGTTATGTTGTTCATTTCAGGCTCGTGAATCTACATCGCATTTCATGCTCACGGTTGACATCCGAATCCAGTCACTTGTTTTGATATTTTTTGTTTATTGCGTGCAGTTTTTGTGTATTTTGTGTCGTGTTCGTGCCTTTTCGATTTTCTTTGCGTGTTAGGTATCTGGCAAGCACGAAGAATCACATTAATGGCGACATCCGAGATCACTTGTAAAGATAAACACATGAAAGACGATCCATGGGTGATATTTCATATTTTATAAAACAAAAACACAAAACAAACTTTTTACTATTTTATTATAAGTAATACCTTGTTAATGTTCAGTTTTCATAATTTTTAAAAATCTAGAAGTTTCTAGCGAATGGCCATGACCTACAAATTGTTTTGTTGATGTGCATGGTTTAAACAAGTGACTGCAACAAAACATTTGTTAGTCAGTGAACAATTCAATCGACAAATGGTGTCGCGTCACTCACATTCCCATCAGCAAAACGCTATGGGTGGATTCCCTTTTAGTTAAAGCTGCAATTTCATATTTTTAAGATTTTTTAAAATAAGGCCTTAAAATAGATGATATCTATAAACAGTCATACCTTGTTAAAGAATAATCCTATTAATGCTATAATTCACTATTGCCAGTTGATAAATTGTCAAAAATGTCATTCTTAACTTCAAATTCAAACGTTTGAAGATAGCTATTGCATTGGGGCAACAGAAAAACAAGGGAGGTAATTGTGTATCATTTCCTGTGTTAATGAGTTATAAGACTGGGAAATAATGCCTATGATCGTATAATAGTGAGTTGACAACCTATTGAGCAAAAGAAATAATTATGTTTTGACTTTCTTTGAAAATATGAAATTATCGCTTTAATATAAGAGTTAACAATTCACTCTAAGTTATCTGCAGTATTATCCATCGTCTACGAAATCACACACCCAATTTATTGATTCATTCCAATCAATATTGGTGTTGTTACTTAACCGGGAAAATATGAACAATTAAAGGCACAATGCACAAATATAAAATCAGAGTCATTTGTAATGGGGCGCCTTGGCGAACAAAAGGCCAGTGCGCAAGTGCTGAATCTATTTCATATGCAGTACGTAAGAGCTAATCTATTTCTCACGTATCATCACGAAAATAACGGGTTATAAATTATAATAAAATTTGTAATGCAGTTCATATTACATTGACGAATATTCGTCCATTTTAGGAGAGTAGGGTGCCTAAAACATACATTATGGGAGATAAGATAACGAGTGGGCAGTTCTCTCTATAATAGTTAAGAACTAGCTAATGTAAAGACAATTTGCAGAAAATTTCAGTCAAACTGATCCAATATAAACCGAAAACTAGGCGAATAAAAGCTCCGCTTAGCCCCGGTCATCATTACTGTAGTCGGTAAGACAAAACTAGTAGTCTCGGTTATCCATTTAATCGTTAATCACGAAGGAAAATTTTGAAGCTAATCGAACTACAATCCAACAAATATCGCAAGCTATTCTTGATATCGAGAGTTGATCACGATCTGGATAAGTGAATTGATGTCAAATTAATTGTTTGTATAACATGTCAGGCCTAAAGAAAGACCCACTCTTGCATAATGTATGTTTACTGTAAACCCGGAGACAAAAAACATCTGTTGAAATGTAAAGCGGTACAAAGTGAGTACGATGACATTGTCACGATAACCCAAATTATGATTACGAACTGTATACGTTCAGCCCCCCCCCCCACTCCCGTACACACACACACTCATTAGAACATTCGGCCACCGAACTCCCGTTTTTCTAATAATATTGTTAATATATTCCACCTATTGTCAATAAGATACTTACTGCTAGTGTTGTATGCTTTGATGGCAGCTAATTTAGAAATAAGATCGGCATAATTAGCATTATCACTCTCTGAAATCTGCAAATAAAACGTAAAAATAATATTTATTACCAGTACATTAGGCCTTACACGGACTTCAGCAGCATATTCTAGTCGTAATGATGTGAAACAAGAAGAGGACGAAATTTTAATAATCGTGACTTATGTTATGCCAAACTGATCCCGCAGTGAATATTCGCTTGGCCGCTACAATCACTGATAAGCATGACATCGACGAGGCTTAATGAGTACGGCATATTAACTTTTTTACTCCGACAAATTAAATTCTCAAACATTTTTTTGAGGTAAGAGAAAAATAAATAAAGACGTTTGAAGTATTTGTAGTTAAAAAATATTTCCTATTTAGTGTAAATGGGTATTAAAATGAGTAAAATGCATCATTTTGCCCGAAGCAGTTAGGTGTTAAGTAAACATTGCACGAGCCGTTGAGCCAATGACTACGGTGCGTGCAGTCAACGCACGTGTTCTGGACTGTCATCTGTTACAGAGATAATTCGTAAGTAATTCTCTGTGAAACAGATTGATGTTATGTTATATACAATATAATTTATGACACAATTCAAACACCCGGCCTCTTGGGCCCATTAGTCTCTTTAAATACAAGAGGAGGGTGGTTTATATAGGCTTTGCCTGTTCCCCAATCCCCTCAGTTTCGGAATAAATATTGTTTATATAAAAAAAAAATATAATAAAGTAAATGAGTACATGTCATAATATATATATTTCTAGTTATTTTATTGAGAGATTATTTATGTATCATTAGTTAGCATTAAATAAGGATTCTCGTCTTATATTAAACGACTTTGTAATGTATTTTGCACAATATCGAAGGTAGTTCACTAATTTAGTCATTTTTGGTATTGTCATTTAAGTTTTCGAAAGCAAGTTTATGTTTTGTCATTGCTTCCTACATTTTTATTCTTTCGTCATTGTATTTTGGATAATGAAAATGGAATTGCCACTCATATTCAATACTTCCAGATTGACACATTACGCGCAATCTATCTTCGAAATTTTGACTAGTATAACGGCCAGTCTCAATTCTCAAGGGTAGAATACCACATCTGAACTGGGCTAAGTGTGATCTCTCAACTTTGCTAAGAGTGGTGACGTATGTCTCTGTACCGCATGTATCTTTAAATTTGTTTTATGTTTAGTTTCATACTTTTCATCACCAACTGGGCTAGTGAAATCGGGCATAAACCAATTAGCACTGCAGTGTGCTATGGGGTAAATTTCGTCCTTACAGCGGCGTTTACTCGAGATGTCTGTTTCTCGTCCCATTTGAATGATTAAAGTATTAATAAAACACGTTAAAGGGACATCATCACTTACAATACATATATAAATTTCGAATCATATCGTATTGAAATATGCTTAGGATGTCTTTTTATATAGCTTCGATACTGACGGGTGTGCCTTTTTTGTTGAGATATTTCTAAAGCAATGGTTATGAGTACGATTAACTCATTAACCATAGCTAAACTTGCTATGGTAAAATGGTCTTTTATGCATCAAAAATGAATATATGGGCCTTTAAACTGGAACCAATTAAGTATATGTCTTACCTCAAACATGAATCCAAGAACAGCAAGACCATCTTTTTCATTTACAGAATTTCCTAGACTTCCTAGAGAATTTTTATAATGGACGAAATGGACCTAGAAATCGAATATGAAAAATACTGTATTCATAGAGGTTATATTAGAAATGTCCCATCCATGGTGTTAGAAAGGATCATTACAATATCAGCATTATTAATTAATTATTGAATTGCATTTACTGTTTCAAACCAATCTCCAAAAATGAATTGATAGTAAACTTTAAATGTTACAAATATGCCGAATATCGAATTTCCATATGAATTGAGGCGAGCTAAAAATATTCAAAATATCAGATGTTACCCCCAACCCCCTCAATTTTATAATGAAAAATACTTAAATACAGCAACATTATTCAAAGAGAACTTACTTCCATGGGAAAGGTTTTGCTACTAATTTGATGTTCGGAACCTTTTGTGTCATCAGATCCCCAATGGAAGTGAAACTGTGCAAGTTTATATTGTTCTGAAAGGCCGGCTTTGGAAATATATTGATTACCAGTGACGTCAACTTGGGCTGAAATAATAATAAAATATTAATATATAACAGCTTAGTGAAACCCCTGTTTTTATTAGGCCGGTTGGTTGAGAAAAATTGTACGTTAACTTCTACATTCCACTCATTCATACCTTAAACAACAATAATAAATTCTGACACTTCAAATCCACCAGGAACTATACATCCCCAGCCAGGTGTTGGCTACATTAACGATAGCGTGTGTAACAGGGTGGTCCCGGATGTGCTCCCGGTTTCTGTTGAGAAAGTCCCGGTCGTGTAGGAAAAGAGTGCCTGACAAGGTTAGATCTGAATATTAAGGCACCCGCAGATGTCGTCAATCTCACAAGATGTCAACAGTTTTAGATTGTGGGTTAGGAATAGGTAGGTGTTAGGTCTAGGGTTAGGGTTACATCTGAACCAAGGAACAGGGAATTGTGCTGTCCGGATTCCAGGCCCATCTTCATTGACCCAATTAATCCCCAATGGTAGTACCAGGATTCCCGTCAGGGGTGCAGGTGCAGGACGGAGGACCTGGCAAGGAACCCCATCTAGTAGTTCTAGTCCCAGTTCACACCTAAGCGTGCACGTAAAAAGAATCACTGACAGTTAGAATTGAATTGCAAAATTTCATTCATAGAACACGGCATAGCCTTATGTCCGTCTTCATTAGTTGGTCCGGTCTGTGACGAATATTGAGACGTTAAACCCTATTTCTTATCTGTTTCACGACTAAATGTTGATTTGCAGTTTTACCGAGATGAGACCTGCACGAAACAACATCCTACATTCGTGTCGATTTCATTTGCCCTTTAATACAATTAGTTTAATGGTAGCATAGATGTGATAAGTTTAGGTAGGCAAACATAAGTATCAATTGATGGTATCGGTCAGTTGAAGTATAAATAAAGTTTTAATGTCATCCGTATGTCTCTGACTTTCTGTAGTGGAAATAATCCTCCACGATTTTAATACTTCAGTAATACTTTAAATTGTAACAATTCAAATTGTTTACAAACATCTAAATATGTAAAAGTTATAATTGGTCCAGTTGAGTAACTTTTGGACTTAAATGTTGTTTTTTTTTGTCTTTTTTTTCTTTTCTACTTAAGTAATTTTGAAGGGTTTTAACTCCACGGTCTATCAAGCTCAAACTCGTTGTGCGTAGTTTTAGCCGCAAACTGATTGTTCGTAATTTTAACTCTGTATTAAAAATTCTATCAAGCTCAAATGTTTTTACTAAAGTAATTTTGTTTGCTTTTAACTCTATGTTCTATCAAACCCAAACTCGTTGTGCGTGGCTTTAACTCAAACTGGTTGTGCATGGATATAACTCTGTGTTTAACCTTAATTCTATCAATCTCAAATTAGTTTGCGTCTTTTAACTCTGTATTTAACTCAAATTTTAAACCTGAGCTTAAATTACCCGCCTTAAACCAATCTCCAGAAAAGTGACTGTAAACGAACAAAATTCGTTGATTATATTTGATATAACAGTTTTAATATCGAATATATTATATAAATAAAGTAAAAATATATATTTGTGCTATTACATTTTATAATATGAACACAATAATGCAGTTTGTAAACTACATAACGAATTATTATACTGTATTCTAAAGATCTACGGTTTGCTTCGGTGGACCTGATAGCTTTGACATTTCAATTAATAGTTACCACGTGAAGAAACCTGAATGTCGATGTGAGGTGTGATATGGATTCAATATGCAGAAAAACACAGTTTTTGTATGTTATGTCACCCTGTCCTGTGGAGGTATTTAACCGATCCAGTCCAGGTCTGATATGAATTAAGTATTATGCTAAATGAACAGTAACCATTTCTCCACTGGGGGTTATTAATAGACTGAATTATCTACGTGATTTAGATACTCGTTTTCTAGACCAATTTGAATAAGTATGTAAGAAAGGAGCCGAATTGATTTAATCGCCGTTTGGGAACAAAATCGACTAGCCATGTGCTGTATTTTTTGGTTTTATCTACGCTGTCTGATTGAGGAACGCAGTCATGGTGACGAAGCGAGTAAATCGCTGGCTCGGTAGTATAGAGGTCGTTCAGATGGGACGAAAAACCGAGGTACAGTCTATACATTGGCGTGCACGTAAAAGATCTCCGTGAAAAATTAGCCCAGCGGAACAGTGGGACATTAAAACCCATTTTATTTCATTCATTCCAATTTAGTTGAGGACTGGGCGAACTCTCCCAATGAAATAAACTCGAATAGAATGTGGTTTAACGTCCTGTTTGCCACAACTGGACTAACGAGAATGGGCTTGGACAATGGCGTTTTTGCCGACTCTTCATCGAATGACAACTACCAAGGATTCTTTTGCAAGCACGCCAGCGTATACGTCTTTAGGGTTTTCTGTCCATGAATTCTCCTTACGAGGCCTCCGTCCCTGCACCACTAACAGATACAGATCTCGCTGAACTATCCAATGGAACTTTATCGGCAACCATCATAATAGAATTCAGTACCTTCTCGTTAGCAAGACAGCGCCTTATTCTTTCAGCCACTGTGACTCCCTCCGATTAACGTAAGTGTACAATTATAGTTGAACAATGGTAGATCTATCTTTTATGGAGACGGGGTGGGCTTGGAAAAGGTCCTTAGCGGATGAAACGAGAAACTACTGGCTGAGTCCTGAGATAGACATTTTGTATGACAGATAGAAATCCCAAGTCATCCTATGTCCCATCCCTATATAACTACCATATTCCTTGATCGTGTATTCCTAACTTCGATTGTCAAGACGAGGTAGCGCTGTGGTGCTAAGGGACACTCAATGATAATATGACACATGTCATATTATTTTAACATATCTTACCAGTATGTCCGTTGTTCTTAATCGTCAAGGCAACTGGTGTGTCATATCCGGTCATTGTCATGTTTCCAAGGCTGATTTGTAATGATGCATTTAAAGTCTCAATATTGATAGGTGATTGACTCTTCTGGCCACATGTATCGAAAGTCTCCGCCCATTTAGAGGGACCTGAAACATAGTAATATATACATTGATAATTCCACTGATTTTAAATTACGATTTAATTATCTTTACCTATATATACAAGAGGATGTACTTCTTAGTGTGAGAATTATGCATAACATTCCCACATTCTTGAGGCATACCATTTATGTTGATGAAATTCTAAGCAACAATTAAACGCCATGCCTATCGATATCTTAAATTTGTTTTATCTCTTTGAGAATTTGAGTATGGGTAAAATGTTATTTAATTTCTTTCGGGGTGTGTTAAAATATATATAAGATATACTTACCACTGTCCTCATATCCCCACACTGAAAATAAAGAAAAATACTTTAATAAAGTTATATAGACACAATATTTATTATTTCAGTTGTATATGTCTTTCAGAAAAGGGGTGTTGGTGGCCGAATGGTTAGCGTGCGCGCGCTGTATCATACGGCCTGCCATTGAGTCAACAGGCGTGCACTGTTTCGAATCCCCGGTTGTACATGACAAGGAGTAGGGTCGCCTGTCCAACCGGACGCAGCGTCTGTGCTTGGTTACCAACGTCAAAGGTGACCAAACCATATATCGAAAAATAATAACCAGATTGGTGTGGATTTGTTGTAAAAATAATTATTTACACATGCTTTAGGAACATCTTTTGTGCTCTTTTAATTTTCATTTCACTGCATTTCATATTAATTTTTAACTTGAGCATATTTTTCTTATCATTTTAATCAATTTTCATATGACAGCATTTCAAATTAATTTGTACATTGAACATATTGATTGTCCTTATCATTTTCATTGATTTTCATATGACAGCATTTCAAATTAAATCTATATGGTGTAACATAATGTTCTTATATCTATTTAAATAAATTTTCTTATCTTATTAATGAATTTTCTCATCACGTGGTGAACTAATTTCCCAAAATGATACAAACGATGAGACACCGATGGATACCGATATGCAGTAAACTGGTAAGATTCTTAAAGTCGTCATCCCGGAAATAACAGTTATTGGAGGCCTTAATAATCCGTTTAAACTGAGAAATGATGGTCGTGTTTTCCAGATCCACCAATTCGACCAATTTGACCTATTTGGACACGGATTTCGGACAGGGACTTTTTTGGTGATAATATACATACACCGTGGTCCGCATATTTATTGCAGCAACTGCCTGCACTAATATTATCTTGCTTGGGCCACTAACTGGTTATACATTATGTCAGAATGGAAGGCCTGACAAGAACAGCTGTCTAGTCGTTCGGATGGGACGAAAAACCGAGGTCCCGTGTACACATTGGCGTGCACGTAAAAGGTCCTTTGGCAGTTGGAATTCGATATAAGACTAGGCCGTAGCGCCGTTGCCCGGGCAAAATTTCCTTCATAGCACACTGTATGGCGTAAGCCCGTCTTCCGTTGGCGCAGGTTGGTTGCAGAGGAGTAGGACGTTAAACACCATTTCATTTCATTTCTCATAACTGGTTATAAATTATGTAACAAGTTATTCGTGCAGAACGAACACTAGTTAACAATTATTTTACCGGTCCTTAGGATCAATTAATATCAACCCCGAGTCAAATATGGGTACCCATTAAATTCTTATTTGCAATAGACATTAAAACAGATTAACTATACGCATAAACGCTATGACATTTTCTTATAGGTGGAGCCATTCCCAAAAGGTATAGATGGCATAACTGGAATAGCTGGAACTGGTAACATTCTTGTACATACTCGACTTGAACATGTGGCAAGTCTGACGTCTAGAATTCATTACCTAGTGCCATGTGTATATATACAAAATAAAATCATTTCCTTAGTTTACTTTCCCTCGGCACCGGATTCCATATAAACAGTTTATAAGATAGAAACTATTGTTTAAACAGTTTAGATTATAGAATATCACAGTTACGAATCTAAAGAGATAAGTGGTGATAGATCCGTAATTTCTCATTTTTCCTATCATGACTGATATTTTTTTTCCAAGTTTACCAATCTGTGAGCCGATATGTCCTTGATTGTATTTATAGATATTTTTCTATGGTCTAGCATTAGAGAGGGGAGAGAGAGAGAGATAAAGTCCGTGCAATAGATTTGGGGAAAGATTCTGATTAATGTCCAGAGAGAGATTAAATATAATAAATGTTTGTTATCTTTTCGCCCATGACTTGCACAGATAACAAGTGTACGATCTACAGCCCATGCGCTATACATCACCCGTGTTGGTGCCAGGAGATTGGAACAAGCGTTCTGGTTAAAGGGGTAGATTAGATAAAAAAAAAACCTGTCAATTCTCGCCATAATAGTTAAAGAAGAATAGATAATGCAAAGAGAATATGCTGAAAATTTCTGTCAAATTGCTCCGCTCTGAGCCAAGATATTGGCGATTAAATTTTAGGGCTTGCCTCGATCATCATTACTGAAATCGGTAAGATAAAAACAAATTTTCGTTTATCCTTTTGACGTTAAATCATCCATCAGAAAATGTATTCAAATCCAGTCAACATCGAGCGTTGATTATGGTCTGGATAAGTTTATTAATGTCCAATTAATAATTCAGATAACATTCCAGGACTGAAGAAAGACCTGCGATATACAGAGTTAGCTCTTGCATAATGTATTTTAATGTGTATAGACATGTGCCGGCTATTCCAACACATCAAGGATAGTAAAAAAAACTACACATACACTGCCTCCGTCACGACACTTTTTGAACTTTTATGTACACCTCCCTTTTGAATGGCATGTTACCAAAGAACATATGTACTAATATCTTCAACAGATTCCTGCTTTCGACAGGCAGGAATTTGTATCGTATCTGGTTTGTTTCGTATGTTTCCAGATGTTTGTATATAGCAAACTTTCTGTTCCTTTGATTACTTACTGATTTATGTACATTTGATACATCTTTTACTTTATAGAAACGTCATCTTCACATTAAAAATGTTAATAAAGTTACTCCAACCTCGTGGGTTTTCTCCGAGTCCCTCGATTTCCTCCCCGTACTAAAGACCTTTACGCGCAAGCGAATTATTGAAATAAAATTAAAGCCATGTGTTAGTCCCGAAATGACATAATTTGCGTCGAGCGCACGTTAAACCTCATTTTATCTCTATTAAAGGCACAACATTCCAGACCCAAACACGAATCTTACACTTATAAAGTAGTCAGGTTAAAGGAGAAGGCCCGAGTGTGTGTGTGTAGTTGTGTAGGGGGGGGGGAGGGGGTCAAATGCTTTCTTGACTTGAAACACATGGTTTATTATCGTTATGACGCATTGAGGCTTGAAGGCCAGCTCTCTTATCAGATGTTTATTCAAAGGCGATCAACCGATGAGTTGAAATAAGTCAACGTCCGAGTACAGAAGTCTCGTGGCGTGGCAACTGAGGCGTAATGCATTTAGCAAACATGTCATTAACCCTAGCAGACCGAATTAATGCACAAAGAAAGGGTTAACAAAATCGATTCAATCCCCGCCCGCCTTTGTATACATCTGCAAAGGTAAATAAACCAAAAACACCACAATAAAGAAAACACAGATCCTAAATTCCGAATCGTATTTTCTTGTGAGAATCTTCAATCTACTACAGAAAACATACATTGTTGGATTGATATATCAATGCATTTTTTTGATCAATAGTATTGAACAGTGATTGCACCTATTTAACTTCTAAATACTCTATGTCGACAAAATCACATCATCTAAGAGGCGATCCCAAATATTTTCTTGTGAGAATCTTCAACCTACTGCAGAAAACATACATTGTTGGATTGATATATCAATGCATTTTTGTGATCTATAGTATTGAACAGTGATTGCACCTATTTAACTTCTAAATACTCTATGTCGACAAAATCACACCGTCTGAGAGGCGATCTCATAATTTCGGTTACTATAATGTCTGTCCTGATTCACGAAAAAGGACAACTTTTACTTTAAAATTCAAACGCACGTTTTGTCTGTATGCCATATCTACTTTATACTTCGAGAATAAATCTCGGTCCTCAATGGCCGCCATATCCAAAATTGTAATACTATTTTGTAATACAGTTTTACTCGGTTTTACATTTGCCAAATACACAAAGACCAAATAAACAAACCTTTTCAATTTCATTTAATGGAAGTGAAATCAATACTTCCCCAAATTCTCGAAGTATGGTTAGTGGTTTCGACTAAAATCCAGGATTTAGGACTTAAAATGTCGGTCAACAAGCTTAGTGTCTGTTCTCAGGCGGAGCTAACTGTTGATAGGCAGCCTAAGTTTTGTATGTCTATATGGAAGCCATGTTTAAACTTTCTCTACCGCCATCGTTTTATTCCAATTTTTGTTTCATCTATTTATTATTTGATTTGGATTTTATTTATTTAAAAATTCATGTGTTTTCTAAGGCGACCATGTTTGTCAGTACATTTTAAAGAGTACAAGAGTACTATTTTATGAAAGATTACAACAATTTAGCCATTATATTCATGGGGGTGTGTTTAATTTAGCCACTGTACTCACATCAAGAGTGTATTTAATTCAGTTACAAAGACTATCGAAGCAATTAAGAAATTATAAAATTTAACAATGGTCTACTTATACTTTATGTATAACAGTAGCAAACCTCCGTCTTATTCCTGTCAAATTATAAAGTGCATAAAAAGCCACTTATATTTTATGTATAAATGTAGCGAACACCCCTCTTACTACTGTGTAACGATCATCAAATCCTTGATACGATCAATAACCGTTCGCTTTCATGAGCAGTTAATATTCATATACTTATCTAGATACTAGATACATACATAGATACAACGACAATCCAAGCGTGTTTTTAAGTTCTTTACCCTCCTGGGATTGATTCCCCTTGCCCCGAGAAAAAATATGTATTTTTACGACGCGTAGAGGACAAAATGTCGTCGGGCACTACGTCTGTCGAGGAGATGTGATATTTTGGTACTTCGGTATCGATGAATAATCTACTATCGGGACATCTAGAATATATTACCAATCAACATGTCCAGGATAGAAACAGTTTAAAGTTATTTTATCTCCGCGCCTTTAGCTAATTGTATGTTATTAAACACAGCTATATCTAATTTTGGAGTAGGAATTATATATAAATACATGGGTTTTTTTTTAAGGTCCGCGTCATTTATCAGTTTCCTAAAGGCTACTTCAATCATGCATAGATTTACAATTGATCGTGTCCACGCCTCAATAATGGACATTTTCTGAACGGTTTTATCAAAGCTTTGGCTATTTGATAACAAGTTCCCGAAAGTAAAATTAGTATTTGTATAATTGTGCATTAGTTCCGTTGAGTGTGTCATTAGTTTGTTGTATTTTCGGATTTACAACCTCACAAATTCGTTTACTGCACTTCTGAAGTTCGCATTTGTCATTTCTTGTCGTTTTGCCTGTTAACTCTTGGCAAAGCGAAGCCACGACAGAGGCAGCTGTCTTGGGAGGCAAACCGAAATTTGAAACGTGAACTATGTGAGTGCGCATGCCACATACAGACCAGACGGCGGAGAGACACCCCTTATTACCTTCAACTTCCGGTTAAAGACCCATAGCAAGGCGGCAGTAAGAATGAGCATCGGCCTCCATAGCGTGGATATTTAATTAATCATTTCGCCTCTTGTGAGTAAATGGTCATCAAGTTTCTTACTTTTCCCCGAACTCGCCATTCAAATCTTTATCAACAACCCAATCCATGTTATCTTTAAGATCGGAATGTTTTAATTGTTTAGCATGTGATTGTTTATACAGTAGAAAGATCAAAAGTTTTAATAGATTTCACTTTACGCCATATTAATAATTGAAGGTGTGTTTATTTTTGCCTTTAATAAAGAAGTTAATAATATCCGCGTAATTATACACTAAATATATAGCAAATTTTCTCGACCAACACCAGGATAGAACCCGTGACTTCATTGCTAGTGACCAAGGGTCTTAAAGACACCATTGCTCCCAATAATTTGAGATGTCGACGATGGTGACCTTTTTTATTATAGTCAGTAATAATCTTGATTCTTGATGGTTTAGTTAGAAATGAACAATTTTTGGACCAAGATGTTTTTAATCAAAGAATTTTTGATCGTGTCTGACGTTAACCACGTACAAAGAGAACTATTATTAATAATAATAATGATAATTTTATTTAATGAGGATAGTCCCCTTAGCACAAGTGTACTAATTTTCGGGGGGTTCCTCCTACTCTACAATATGTATTATATATATACATAGATATATAGTAGCATGCAAATACAAAACAGATAGAGGACCCCCTCCTCCAAAGCAGAAACAACAAAAATAAAGTAATAATCATTATGAAATATAATTTGCAGCTATGTTATACACAATCTACTGCTCCCCTTCCTTCCCCCTACCTCCAAAACAAAAGCAACAAATGTAATAATACTTATATAATAAAACATGCAGCTGTATTATTATTACAAAACATTGAATGGGTACACTCCCACTTTAATATCACGCGTTGTGCACTCTTAAAAGTAAACCCGAGTGTTTCATTTAGTACAGGTTAGTTCCATGCACATATTAAATACATGCTCCTAATTCTATATCAATATCGTGTAATTCATCATGCATTTTACGAAAAAAATACATCATGTCCGGATACCGACCTATTATACGGTTTTATTTTTCAGCTTTTTATTGGCTTAGGACAATTCTCTATTTAGATTATATCATATTTACACCTAAGGTCGTTTTTATGTCAAGAACATATATTATTATTATATGATCTATGCATGTCCACAAATATTGAAACCGTTAAATAGTTATGTATACTTTGCCACTTTTAAAGTATAATGGGCTCTGTTAAGCAAATAATTTAGTTAAATTGCGTTGTACGTGAAAAGGAATATTGAAATAAAATTGTATCATATGTTAGTCCCGAAATGATCTAGTTTCTCTCGAATGGATTTTAGACAAACTCTCTTGTTTCAAACAAAAATTTACGAATATTATTTTCTTATTGCTCTGCATTTATACACGTGACATCACATCATATGACGTCGAAAATTGACTCGCTGGCGGGTGCAGTGTTTACGTAAGAAGCTGTGGCGTAAACTGGTCTGGACCGAATGGGACCTTGTTACTCAATTTATATACGATTTACCAAACATTTTTATTCAGCTGTACCCCAAACACCTTTATCTGTTTTGTTATAATTCAAAAAAAAAAGTAATAAAATTTAAGTTGCAGAAGGAAAAAAGTTATTATTGCTAGCTAATTAACCAGCACCGATGTTATCCCAATCAGTGATTGTCGCGGCCTAGCTAATATTCACTACTGATCCCGACATATAGTATTAAATCGCATTCATTCCAACATAGTTTCGTATTTTGTAACTAGTGTGTATAGTTGTTTTAATTTCACAGATGTGACGAAAGGTTGCTTTATTTGTGCAAGTTAATCAAGTTATACCCAGTGTGTAAATCGATGGCGTATGGATGTAACATTGTAAACTGACAATTTTCCATTAAGGGAAATCACCTCTTTTGAATGTGTCGAAGACGAATAAGTAAATCCATGATATTTGATTGAAAATGTTCTCGAGAATACTGTTTATTCAACAAAGAGATGAATTCCAACAATGAAATAAAAATATTTATTTGAGTGAATCGACAGACTAGAAATGTTATTTTAACTAAGGTCAGGCCTTAGACTCACAAACAGTAGAAGTTTATGTCATCCATTAAGGGGTCAACTAGAAATTAATATACGTGGGAAACCGACTATATGTCCCATCAGACCAGCCTATACTTCCTGAAAAAAATGTCATCTTTTCACTACCGTTTCAGCGAAATACCCAATCATGACATTAACGATACATTTGTAAAATTTCAACTTTACATTGAAAACAATACCCGCAGTGCAAAAACATCTCTCTAAACACAAATTATTTTATAGATATAGCCTATTCAGACGCTTAAATTAAACTGGTTTAAAATCCCCGGGGATCGTTCAACCAGTTTAACTTTGTCGTCTGAACGCACATGTGGGGCAAATAAGCCAGCGGAGAAGGCCTTTTATTTTAAACTGGAACACACCGGATCCAGCTACCTGTGAACATGTGCAGTAAATGTCAGGGTCAGGCAGTGCCAGCGTTATCGAAAGTGTGCGAGAACTGAATAAAGAATATAAATCTAACCATGCGTAATTAATTCTAACCTGCGACCAAAAAGGTCAGAATAGTTGAACTGATTTGGCAATAGTACGTGTGAACGCAAAACGGTCCTGTCTTAAAAACCCCGGCGATTTTGAACTGGTATAAACATAAGCGTCTGAACGGTATAAAGTTACCAAACTGTTATTCTTTACGGGTTACAATAAAACCTTTAAAAAAATGGCGAAAGGTTTTTGGTGGTGTAAGAGCTATTAAAACAAGTTTTACAAGAATAGGCGGCTCAGAAACGGCTTTATATGGTACATAATATTGATTCAAGGTTTTTTTTTTAAATTTTATGAAGTACCCGATCACCGGTGACTTAATGTCAATATTGAGAGATGAGAATATGAACGTGGAATTGTAAATAGTTCAGGGTGACTTTATGACAAGTGGGGGAGATTTGACATCTACATATTTCAATGTTATTTGCATAGAAAATAAAATTGTTTTCTAAAACAGTGTAGACAAACTGGTAGACACGAACAAACTACGGCAGTTGTGTGTACATAGCTGTTGTTAAAAAAATAAATACGGTTTCTAATGGTTTTATTTGATGTCAAATCTTAAACTCCCAATCTGCAATTCACCACTACATGGATATAACATGAAGTTTCACTCAGAGAGTGAAATGGGGTTTAACGTCCATTCAACACAAACTATGTAAATTTCAGAACTAGCATATGATGGCTCAATTCAATTTCAATAATTCGCTTGTGCGTAGGGGCCTTTAGCCGGGCCCGTAGTCACGGGGAGGAGGGCCCCCCCCCCGAAAAAAATCCAATTAGCCGCCCCCCCCCAATTTTTCGCCAACAATAATGATTTCCTAGGGGTGTTCTTAGCCGGCCACATCCCAGCCCCTCCGAAAAATTCTGTAGCCCCCCCCCCCCCCCCCCCACCAAAAAAAAAAAAAAAAAAAAAAAAAAATTGTATGAGCTGGCTACGGGCCCGCCTTTAGTTGTGAGAGAAACCGAGGGCCCGGAGGATACCCGTGAAGTTGGACAGGCGATTCTAATCCTTGTCACCTATAAGCTGAGAATCAGAATCACGCCACTTGACTCAATGACAAACTTTGAGACCTAAGACGCTCAGTTCCAATGATTCGCCCCCGCCCAGCCCCCCCCCCCACTCCAACACCCCAAGTTCAATTGGACCGGGATCAGACTCTCAACTGTGTGAGTCTCACCGTGGGTTGGGAATGAAATGATAATTGTAAGAAATATTTATTCCGCTTCAATTTAATATCATTGAAAAAGTTTATTTAGTCTTTTTGTGTATGGCAGATACGAAGCGGAGTAGAACCACCTTACAAAATAGTATACTATTGTGTGGATATGGCGGTCGTTTAGAGCAGAGATCTATTCTTCAAATAAATAGTTGTCTCTGTGCAGAATGATACGAACAATAATGGAATGCAGTTCGAGTGAGTTGAAGTGTGCGAGGAAGTAATGGCGTCCTGACCCGTCGTAAATTGCAATTGTTGATGTCAATGGTTTTAGTTTATGCATATCCGGGACAAAGAATGCAGACATCCTTGTCGGCCCCCGTAAGCGTGTAGCCTACACTCTTGACCTTTTGAGTAAGTTAAAATGTAATTCCAATTCGCCAATCTAGATATAATTGTCAAAAAACCCCATGAAATGTGATATACAACATTAGCATTTTTAATAGTGATCTTGGTGAAGTATTCCATATGTATGCTGTTCTCTTTTTCGTTAATGGATTCTGTCTTCTTCAAATCTGGTCTGGTTTTTAAGCGAAATAAGGTATATAAGGTTTATGATAGGAGGAGAATTACTTGAATGTTAAGCCGTTAGTGCCAATTACCAAACTATCACAGATGTTCTTTGCGTCTTTAAGACAATTACATGTGTTGTTTCTGTCTCGAGTTTCGTTACTATACACCATCTCTTGTCTTCATATCCCGACACAGATGCATGTTAGTTATATAAAAATACACGTGGAAAATGAATTAGTGGCAGGCTATATTTAATAATGCCGCTTAACATGCAGCAAGTCAACGGTCATAATAAACAATATTCATTTCAATCAAGGCGTTTAATTTGGCATAGTAGCCTTTTCTCTGTTACACAGGGTTTAGTTTACGATAAACTTTCTAATTTCAAATGAATTATTTCTCTTTGAAGTCTTACTTAAATACGTGAATGGTTACACATATAACAGTTGTGCCGTGTGTCTACAGTCACGAAGCTTGTTAACCGACATAAGTATTCCTAAATCCATGATTTTAATCGAAAAATGTAGTTCGAAAGGTTTGATAAGTATATTGTTTGTAATTAAGGGGGGGGGGGGGCGTTAAGCACGAGCGCGCCGCTGTATCATAAGGTTTGTCATTGAGTCAACTGGCGTGGTTGCGATTCCCCGGTTGTACGCGAAAAGGAGTAGGGTTGCCTTTCCAACTTAGTGGGGTTTCTCCGGTTCCCCCGGTTTCCCCTCAATACGCGCAAGCGAACTGTCGAATGGACGTTAAACTCCCTCTCTTCCGATTTTTAAGAAAGGTGTAAATCCGGTAATAACCATATTACAAAATAGAATACAACTCTTTTTATATGGTGGCTATCCAATATGAACCTTTAGAATAATCGGTTCCCAGCAAATCTCTGATACCCTTTGGTTTGAATTTAAGAGTGGTTAATGAAACGGATACAGTATGAGGACTTCTAATTTTTGCCCAATTTCACGAAACTAATATAGGTTAATGAAACGGATACAATGTGGGGACTTTAAAACTGTGATACCTTTCTCTACGAATCTAATGTAGGTTTATGAACGGATACAATGCGAGGACTTCAAATAGTCAATTGATGTGTCAGATGTTACTTCCTGTAGCATTTTCCGTTCTGGTGAGTGAGTATACCCTATTATCTAAATTTATCAAAATCATAAACCAATTATCGCTAAGTGATTCCTTTATTACGCTATTTTGGGGTAAATCGGCAACTTATCATGAATTGACAATTCACTGCAGTTTCAATTACACGTATGTCATACAGTTCACGATAAATTGTTTCAATTGTAAGACCTAATTATTTTAACATTTCGTGCTATATTTTATCGTTTATTGTTATATCCAGTTACTAAATGCCTCTAAAGGATTAATTTGTTTATTATTTGACGGCCGCTTACATATGAAAAATGAGTCTTGAGAGGAAATCCGTGCAAAATACACGTACTTCCACGTATTGTGTCTTAAAAAAAACCCTGTGGTGACTTTTCAGAGCCAAATACTGACGTTGACCGAATCACCCAAAATCAAAGCGGTCATCTTTCAAGGATGGCCGATATATCCCAACCAAAATAGCGAATTCAACCGGACATGAAGTAAAGGCGAATATCCATAGAAGACTATAAAGCGTGTCCAATTATCATTAGGGTCTCTTAAAGGGACTAAATAAAGATTCAATCTATTCATAATGTCCATTTACTTTATGACAATTGGTAAAGTTTATTTTCAACACGTTCCATATCGCCGAGCAGTATCTATATGTCCTCGTGATAATGGGTTTATTTACAAATTTGTTTTGATGTCTAAATGTGCTACAGTTGACCCTGAACTCATCATTCAACAGGTTACTTATTGTCTGCGATCAAACCCGTTAATCTAGGTTCTTATCAAGGTTTCCAAAACAGCTCAATGTGTCAGACAATAAGGGTATACAATAACAATATTTTATGGGTGGGTGGAGATTTCTCGATAAAGGCGTCATGGTGAATATTACTATTGAAAAATTGTCAGTGCAGAACAGTAGGACGTTAAACCCCAATTGAAAAGAGTGTCTTAGTGCAGTACCCTAGATACGTGATGAATAATTCGACACAATCTCGGAAATCAAACTAATCACCATTCCCTCCGTGCGCATTCGCTCATCTGAAATATTTTCAGGCATGCTCATCTCGAAGAACCAAACACACTTGATGGGATTTTGTAGGCGTAACTGTTACTCACCGTAAACAGAGAAAGTGGCGTACATAATTATTATGCATTCGTCTACAGAGTAGCAAGGAAGGTACAATCAGCCTCAGGTCCGACTGGGCTAATGAAGACGGACATACGTCATACAGTGTGCAATGAGGAAAATTTTGCCTACGGCAGCGGCGCTACGGCCTACTATTACTTCGAATTCCAACTACCAACAAAGGCATCTGTTACGTGCACACCAATCTGTGCACTGTACCTCGGTTTTTCGTCCCA
Organism: Patella depressa; assembly: GCA_948474765.1. NCBI lineage: Eukaryota > Metazoa > Mollusca > Gastropoda > Patellidae > Patella > Patella depressa. The sequence continues at coordinate 17,195,347 of OX419720.1, forward strand.
GACAAACGAATCGACAGCTGTCCTTGTCAGGCCCTTCGTCCTACAAATCCCGAGAGAGTTTGTGGGGATTTGCAGGACGGAGAGCCTGACAAGGAGACCGAGGGCGTATGCCCGCGACCTCTAGACTAGCGAGCTAGCGTCTTACCCACTTTGGCACCATGGCTCCCGGAGTAAAATATAAAGAATTTGTAATGGTAAAACCTCTCCCCTTAATACATTTATTTTTTAGTATCAATGTTAAAACTACATGAATACCCTCGACCAATAAGTATTATAAACAAAATTCGTCTCAAGTTCAGCTTAAAGATGACAAAGCAAGTACAGTAACAACATACGTTAGTGAAGATCTTTACGCAATTTGAACAGATATGAATAAACTTATCTTTTGAAATGCAAATGAGATTGTGACGTTAAATGAAACCGGGAAAGGAGAGAGAGAGAGAGAGAGAGAGACTAAAGTATGGTTCAATTTTACAGGCTTTATGATACAGCGCGCACGTGCCAACCCGGAAAGGGATAAATATCCTGTTTTCCTGATATTATCAAACCATTACCTTAATGATTGGGCACGAATTGAAAATAAATCAGACGTAAGGCTCATTCATTCCGGATGCGTCATTCTTCTGTATAATGCCGAAAATCTGCATACGAGTGGGGAATTACCTTGTATGACGTCATGTAAATTTGTATCTCGTCGTTAAAAGTCTCAAATGAGAAAAATTGAGTCAATCTGATTAAAATACAGATCTAAATTTCGTTTCGTTTTTATACTTTCGATGGCCTGCGCTACATGCAGATCGGACCAGTTGCATCGCACGCCAAGATTTCGTTGCAACAGACTATTTGATTGGCTAATCCCTCACACCATTCAGAACACGTCAATGATAACAACTCTTCCAGATCCTAGTGTAGTAAAGACTAGTGAAACGCAATTTTGAACTATAAAAAAACGAAACGAAACAGGATCTGTATTTCAAATCAGACTGAGTCTACAATATTTGAAATTCATGATATGGACACTCTATGTCACATGAGGGGATTCCTTTGGTAAGATATTAAAAACAAATTGTTTTTATTAAGGTAGATATCCATAATATGATAGTATACAAGATTAAATTTTGACAGGTTATCAAATGCATGAGTTAGTTATTAAAGATAATATGGTGATGTCAAGTTTTCAATATTATTTTAAGAAAATTCTAACTATTTGACTTTTATTATACACCAACAAAAGAACACGATTACTATAAATTCAATGAAATTGGATTTTAACCGTGTTTTGTTTCTATCTCCATTCATAATAACAAACATTAACTGGTTTTAAAATTATATTATATTACAAAGGCAGAAGATGACTCGCAAATTTTAACACATTATTTTAAAGTGACAGATTGATATACAAGAACTTGTATTATTTTTATGTTCTTTCCGATTTTCTGTTTTTATATTGCGCCTTCATATGTAAGTAACTGAACTGTATCAAACTTCTCATAATGTCGTATTTTAATGTATTAAATTGAATGTTAAATTTGTAATAAACAACAACCGGGACATTTAACGTCCTACTGTTCTGCTCCATTTGGGCCAATGAAGACAGGCGGATACTAAGTACATTCTGTGATAATGTTTTATACTGTATCGATTTAAATTCGTGTATTTACAGACCATGACGTGTGGCCAGTATAGCAATAGCTCATGGTTCTGTTCATGAACAGCAAATTACAGTTACCTCGATGACGTCACAAGGCGAATGGGTGTTGTATATACTTTAGTTTTTAAATTGCGGTGGCAATATCGATACCGGACAATGTATGAAATATCAAGCAAGCATTTGCCCCTGCTGAATCGTTCCTTTAATAGGCTGCTATGATATGAATTGAAAAGACCGAAAGCGTAGAAAGGTCGAAAGCTTAAAAGAACTCATACACCGTTAAATTGTTAAAAGACCAAAATATCTTACAAACCCAGCGTCTGTATGATAAGGAAACAATTACATGTAACAATGAATGAATGAAATGAAATCTTTACGGATATGAAATAGCATATCTTTTTATAATCCAACATGCGTTATGACACTATATATAGCTAGGAGACAGTCAGCCTGATAAATATCTCACCTTTAATGTATATCAATATCAAGGTTGCGCGGATTAAAAATTGATTAAGACTATTTCCGGATACGTCATTCTTCTTCACAAATCGAAAATTTAAATTCGAATGGCGAACTACCTTGTATAAGACGCCATGTAAATTTAGTTTGTTGTGGATAAATTTTCCGGGTGAAAAAAGATTGAGTCTACAAATTGAAATATTATAATATCGGCTAGACAGTGACATTAAATGATTCTATTGATAAGGATAGTTGAATAAAAATGTTTTTATTCGAGTAGATATGCATGATATGGTAATACAAAATACTAATAAAATTGTCGCATCATGAAAGTCATATCAATTTAACTATCAGTTTTTTTATTGGTAAATCCCTTGCTGATCAATTCAAACTAAAATACCATGACTATCTGCATAAAAAATGTGAGACTAATTGACCAAGCGTTGTTCAGTATGTAGCAAACCGTGTGATATTGTAAACTAATGGACAACAGTGACAATTTGTACCCCAATTAGTAACGTTTTCAATTTGTACCTTAATTATTTACGGTGTGATTTTGTACCCCAATTAATTACGCTGTGATCTTGGACACCAATAATTTACTCAAAAGAGTCGTACCAATTTCATTGTGATTGTTAAATAGGGTATCCTTTTGTTTCAATTACTTAAACTATTCGTCAAAGCTAACCAATTATAAGATATTACACAAAATAACCCACACACTTAATATTTCATAACCTCCTATTCGTTAAACATGCTTCATCATACGTGCATTAACCAGGGTTTTTTGCCGTGGCAACAGACTTCAATTGAATGACTATTCATGTGTAGTTTATTTTTTTTTTATCGAACGTGGCTTATAAATAACACTTCAGTAGTACAAATTTTGATGATTATCAACGCAACCTGTCTTGGCCTTTCATACAATTTATCTAAGAAACCAAGAATGAAGGCATTTTTCAGAATTCTGTTTAGTCAAGCGTATTGTTCATGGACACATTTATATAAATAAAAACTAGTATAGGTAATACTGTTCGTGTAGTTGTAACAAGATGGGTTGAGTTTCATTCTACCGCCACTTATGCCCTATAGAATATGTGCACTTTCTGTCATGTACTTTACACAGAAAAGGCACGTGGATGAGCCGCATGTATCAATATTTTATATCCTTTATAGTGACTTTATTATATATGTTGTGAATAGCCGGTCCATCTCTAAAATGTGCTATATGAAAATACAAGTAATTGATATCTATGAATGTTAATCCCTCTATTCACTTGACTTTAGTACTATATAATATTTGTTAGACTTTCGTTTACGGGTTTTTATATAACGTACACCGGGATATGTATTTAAGTACCGTCGGTTATTATAATATCAATACCTTTTCAGTTCATTTATCCTCATAACATTTTAAGTCAGTGTGGAAGTGAAGGGACATAAAGGGTAACCTTGTGGTCGCCCTATGTACAAATTTCAATTTAGTTGTCAGTACGTAAAAGTCAAGTTAATACCTACTAATACCCTATAATTTAGTTAAACAAGTTAATTGATGTAATAATTTTTAAATTTGGCTACTAATAATAGGTTTCCTGTTTTGACACGGTCATCATGGTGATCAGATCATTTTTTTCTTACAATATATAAGTTCTTTAATTTTTTCTTATTGTTGATGAATGAAAATAGCGACAAATGTTGTGAATATATTCTCGGTGGTTTCCATTTAGATAAATACCAGTATGAGTGAACAGCCGGGGATCGATGGGGCGGTTCGACAAGATGAGACATTTCTGTTTATCGCGTGCAGTCATGAAATTGAACCCACTGATAATAGAGTGACGAGATCGTCAAGTCCTGGGTAATTCGTTCAACACAATTTCGCAGCAGGGATTGGACCTCAAGTTTTAGTATTAACACGGTTCATTTAGTCATAAATCGAACTCAGATTGATTCATTAACCATCCATTATTTTTCTTTTATCAACTTTGGTCAGAAATATATGGGCCGAAATAAACCGTGCTTAAGTGTAGAACTGTAGCCTGACCAATTATGCTACGATTCAAACTGATTTAGCCTTCCAATTACTCGAGCATTAAAGTTAATGGCACTTACATTAATCTCTAAAAGTGGCGCCATCGAAAAATGATCAAGCAGATAGCTATTCATTTTCTTTATTTATTTACACCCTTATCAAAATAAAATCCACGTCTCCTATTTTTAATTCATGCATGTGTGTTGACATACTGGATATATAAAAACCCACTAGTTTCAGATGATATCTTTGATTTCACAGCATGATGCCCAGATTCGTGTGACAGTATTACATTAGTTCTTTAATCAAGTTCTGGAGGCAACACTGGTATAACTTTAAATAATGGTTTTATTCTTCTTCTTACATATTAGGTACAAACATCGTAATGTAAACGACCGTAGAACTAACTATATGGAAGGAGTCATGACTTAATTAGCTTGGCTTAGCACGAGTGTGCTAACTCCAGAAGCTCTCGTCTCGTCTCCGACTCCTAGACCTGACTATAGTACTCCTGAGGTACCTTAACTAGGCGCCCGCCTAGCATGGCCTCCTGGACCTCACTGATCCCAAAACGGTTTGTCTAATCTTTTAATTCCTGGGCCGAATCCATGTCCAGCCTTGTTTTCTTGATACCACACCCATGCATCGTAACCTGATTGGTCAGTATCCGGTCGGGGTGGGTCAATAACCTGGACGGACATATAGTTATTGGCCAATCAACTAATTCCAGGTATTATATTTCAAATTATATTAGGACCGGGATTGGCAGCTGGTCATTATATAATAACAGATTAAGCTTCCCGTGCAGATTGCTTTATCATTCAAGGATCTTGCGTAACTCAGGACATCTGTGATGATTAATGACTTCCTAACGACTTTTGTCTGTCTGTTAGTCTTTACTGTCTGCTAGCCCTATGATAAGATTGCTAATTGATTTCGTGAGGGTATGCAATTATACATCCCCCCAATTGTGTAACATTCCTCACATTGCCAAAGAAAAGTTATTTTGCATAACTTTTTTAAACTGTTTACAATATTAATTACAATATGAATAAAATGGAACTAAAAAATAGAAAAAGAAAAGAAGATAAACATTTGTAAAATGTATACAAAAATGTTTAAAAAAACAAAGGAAATGTAAATGAAACACACAAATTTAAAAGTTATATATGCATTTGTAAAATGTCATAATATCCAAAATTGTCTATAAACAAAAGGAAAATGTAAATGAACACACGAATTTAACAGTTATATATGCATTTGTAAAATGTCATAATATCCAAAAATGTCTATAAACAAAAGGAAAATGATAAACACACGAACGTAAAAGTTATATATACAACACCCGTCACACACGTGGGTCGATGCAAAAAAAACAAAAAATCAAACGAGATCCTGGAATCACACAACACAAACTACTCTAATTATTCACATATATGGTGGAGTCTGGAATCACGAACACAAACTACTTTAATTATTCACATATATGGTGCACTCTGGTTTGATGATCACACACGCGGAACACTATCCTGTAAGCCAACTGTATGGAGAGGTATGAATTGTTGTCCTCTTCTTTATTCACGACTTCACTGGCTGATAGGATTCCCTTAATGGCGAGAGGTCAGAATTTCCCTGCTTCGTGTAGTTACACTATTGGCATTATTTGCCACCATGTTTTGTTCGGTAATCTTTTCCTTTTCCATACCGTTTGGCCCAACGTTGTTATGACGTGCTATGAAAAGTATTATAACTGCTCCCCGTGCCGAAGTTTGATCATCTGCGTATCATATCATGGAGTGAACTTAATTAATAGTTAATCAAATTAGCAGGTGGAACAGATTTGACTTTAGATAACGATCTAACGATATTTTACAGTATTATTTACATGGGTACAATTGAAATTAGGGAGTCATATTGTTTTATCTCAAGAATAATGAATGATCTGAACACATTTAACCAATCTTAAATAAGATATTTTTTGAAAGAACTAACGGTTTATCTCTATAATTTTTAAACGCAACACAAAACAAGACAATACGTTCGCTCTAAATCCGAGCACAACCCTCCTGGGGTTAAACCACTTCACATAAAGTTTCTCCCGTTACATATCGGGGCATTTCCCATTAAATATTTGGGGTATTACAATTAAAAATCTCTTCCGTAAATATCGGGCATTTCCCATTAAATATTTGGGCTAAAATATACGTATAGACAAAACACAAACAAACTTAGAGATAAACGCGTTAATACCTTTTGAATGTTAAATTCCTAATTACGATATAGTTAACTCTAGTTAAACAATCACAAAACATTTTACTCCGCAATATAAACCTCTTAATACTAATTTTAAATGCCAAAATATGTGTTCAAAAACAAACAATGATAATTTATAATCTTTTTAAAAACAGCATGACCCATTTTAAACCAAATAATATATATACAATTTTGTTTCAGTAATTTTCCTGTTCCACTACTAGCCAATATTAAATTTAGTAACTACACCATGATATTTAATGACGCGTGATGATAAACTGCAGATTTCCAGTTAAATTATAATACATAGCACTAATGTCATTTTTTTCACCCTCGCCATGGTAGGATTAGAAAAGACTTACCCGTTGGTAACTGGGACCTGTGAACTTCTAGTGGTTAGGACTTCAATCGTTGGTCTGGTCTACGGCATCAATTAATATGTGACAGTATTGGTTCTTAAATCGGGTTCTTTGATGACAACACTGGTATAACTTTAAATAATGGTTTTATTCTTCTTCTTACATATTAGGTACAAACATCGTAATGTAAACGACCGTAGAACTAACTATATGGAAGGAGTCATGACTTAATTAGCTTGGCTTAGCACGAGTGTGCTAACTCCAGAAGCTCTCGTCTCGTCTCCGACTCCTAGACCTGACTATAGTACTCCTGAGGTACCTTAACTAGGCGCCCGCCTAGCATGGCCTCCTGGACCTCACTGATCCCAAAACGGTTTGTCTAATCTTTTAATTCCTGGGCCGAATCCATGTCCAGCCTTGTTTTCTTGATACCACACCCATGCATCGTAACCTGATTGGTCAGTATCCGGTCGGGGTGGGTCAATAACCTGGACGGACATATAGTTATTGGCCAATCAACTAATTCCAGGTATTATATTTCAAATTATATTAGGACCGGGATTGGCAGCTGGTCATTATATAATAACAGATTAAGCTTCCCGTGCAGATTGCTTTATCATTCAAGGATCTTGCGTAACTCAGGACATCTGTGATGATTAATGACTTCCTAACGACTTTTGTCTGTCTGTTAGTCTTTACTGTCTGCTAGCCCTATGATAAGATTGATAATTGATTTCGTGAGGGTATGCAATTATACATCCCCCCAATTGTGTAACATTCGGCGGTACTGTTATTCAATACTGAGATTCACTGCAAGGGTCATAGAAACGTAGACATATATAGATAAAAATGTCAAACTGCAAAACATTGATACAAAAGATTCACTTTACCCATATACTCTCAAGTGACGGGAACAAGTCTTGAACTGGAAGGCATGTTGACCTTTCCACTTTACGTACCTACAGTAGACAATAATGGCCATAATTTCTTAAATTCGCTAACCTACTGGTAAATGAAAGACTAAGAAAACTTGAGATCACCTCTTGAAAATTATGCCTACCCGTGACGTATTCAACATTATGGAAAATCAGGAGAAATACGTCAATTAAGTTTTCCTAAGTACAGCAACATGACAGCTTTTTGGTTAATCTTGGGTCTTTCGTGAGTCATGGCGTAACGTTATGAAAGCAAACCTGAAGCTCTGTTTAAACGCAAATGATATTGTTTCGCAGTTAGGTATTGGTTATTTTTCGGACTATTGGCCAGTCGTTTTGGAACATAAATTTGCTTTCATTACAGCAGTGTTTGAATGGGATTGGGTCTAATCAAACGAAACACTGTTGGGAGTATGGAGAGATTGATACGTCCAAGTCAATTTACGGTAACGCTTGCTCTTCCGAAAGCACTTAAGGCGACTTCTCATTTGAAGAGTTCATATGGCTGTCAGATGAGTGTTGTACCAAATCGCAAAACAATCGAAAAGTATTTCTGGTCCCGATTTGAGTCATATTGTTACAATTATGTGATTTTTCTAGGTCAATAAGTCCAGGGATTGTGTATCATGAACATAAAATCGATGATCAAGAATGAAGATCACTGTGTTTCCTGGGGGCACAACTGCAAGTGTATCATACCACACTGATCCTTTTATTGTTGGGGATAAATCGAATGAGTCGCTAAATGAGATCAGGGTTCGTGGTGTTGGTAAAGATCATACAGAAACTTGTCGCTAAGTCGTGAATCATTCTTTTATGATTTTATTAATTAACTATATACATATTTATGAAATGAAATGGAGTTTAACGTCCTTCTTTTTGTTTTCTGCATGAACGGCAGTTTTCCAGGCACTATTATGGCGTTCTCTTTTAAAGAATTCCAAATGTCATAAGTTCATTTAGGTTCGCGCTACAGCGTTCTCTTATATCGAATTCCAACTGCCAAGGTTCGTTTACGTGCATGCCTATGTGTACACAGGACCTCGGTTTTTAGTACCATTGGAACTACAATGCAGCTGTCTTTAATAGGCCCTCAGCCCTGCACAACTGACAGGGGGAAACTACGCCTGAAAATCCCGAGGAATTTTCGCGGCATACACCGGAGCGAGCCAAAGGCCTCCAGGGCTTCGAGGCAGCGTCTTATACGAAGTCACCATGGTTCCGTATACCAATTTATTAAGTTGGTGTTTCGAAGGCTATTCTCTCACCGTTGTCAAGCAACGAAAATAGCAATTAAAAAATTGATAAAATAGACATTTAGTTGACAAAGTATGAAGAAATAAACAGTGGTAAATTATAAATCGTCCAGGATGTTTTAAGTTTAAGGACAAAACCAATGGCAACATAAAATGAAGCACATTTGTCTACAATATGTATCAGTTTTCCTAATGACAAAGGGTGGCATGTTTTTAGAGATGCGCTATGGTTTTGAACATGTGGTTTCAATGAGGAACCATGCTAAGATAATAAGAATTCGCCTGCTGTTTTTGGCATCAAAGAAAACAGAGATGTTACTCAGCATCTAACAAAGGTGCTTTGATTGCTATTACTTATGTAACCCCAACAATTGCTACAAGGAATGAAATACAATACGGGACATCCATTTAGTTAACATGTAATTTTAATTAGAGTCCTAAAGGGTAAAATTACGTACGTAGAAAAGAAATACCAATCCCTATTACTTTGGCATGCATATTTAATTAGATAAGGTTTGTTTTAACTAATTTTATATAATTGAAATGTGATAGCTTTGATGTAAGATTGTGATCGTCTTTAATGATATTTTGAGAATGTCGTTTCTTTGTAGCCGAAGTTTCGTATTACACTTAAACTGAGAATGGGTCTAAATTACTACATGTCTCGCCATTCTGTAGAAAGAACAAAAAAAAAAACATGAATGATAAACTGAAGTTGCCACACGACTTAATGGATCACTTATCTGATTACAGTAAAAATTTCCTTTTCTGGCGGTATTCAGTACGGAAGCTTTAAATAATACGGTGCGTGAGTCCGCTCACCATCCTACATTCGCAGCCTAACTTGCATATAACTGTTCTGTTCTGACTTGGGGGCACGTAATGAAACCCTTCTTTGATTGGCATTTAGTAATTGAACATATTAACACAAGGTACAATTTTATGGATACACAATTACTGAGTTTGATACTAAGCGACGTTTCGACGAGGATGCTCTCGTCTTTATCAAGCAGTAATTGTGTATCCATAAAATTGTACCTTGTGTTAATGAAACCCCGTTCGGGCAAAATTGCCCCCATATTATGATGTATGCCATTATTAGCCCAGTTGTAGGTGAACTGGACTTTAAACCGCCATTTCATTTCTGTTACGAGGTCTATCATTTAAAGTATGTAGTTCATGTGGGTGGGTTACGTATACGAGTCTAAAGGCTTCGTTCCCTGTGAAATGCATTCTCCTCCTCACGTGTATACACAATGTGAGCATTTTTTTCTATTGAAATTTAAGGTTCTTAGGAGTTTACGCGAATCAAACAAAAGTAGACTCAAGGGTCGCCGTCCTTTAGTATCTATATTCATAAAGTGGCCAGTTCCGAAATTCTTTGTCATATCAAACAAACAGTCTAGGATTGCTATAGTGCAATGTCACAATCTAAATACGTTAGGTAGGCGGACTTCCAAAAGAAATCAATTGTCGGGTGCTCGAGAAATGGTAAGGGCACACTGCTTCGTAAACGCCCCTCGTAGAGTGGTAGTTTGATAATAGAAATTTTACAGATAAAAAAACCCCAGCTCACCCCTAATTCATTCTGACAAAGTAATGAAATAGTTATAAGGCCGACTGAGGGCTTGGTATTAAACGACACAGCTTGGCAGTTGGAATTCGATATGTATAACCCAATCAGTGCACAACACGCGGACGTTAAACCCCATTTCATTTCCAGTCAGGTCATATTGTGTTTCTATCCCTATATTAAATTTTCAATATCTTAATATGCTGATTCATTTTTGACAATTGCCCAAACGTTCGAAAAGGCGCCACATTCTTTGTTTATTGTATGAAAAGGCTTTTAAATAGGCGTGTAACATATCAATGTATACCCGACCATACAACTAGGTTAATCACAAAAAAAATACATGTTTTTCTTTATTTATTTTCTATAAACTTATAATATTTTGATCGTATATTCATTCTTTTACTCGGCCTTGTACGGTACACCACACTTAAACATATGAACCTACAGAGAAACACGATAGTAACCACAAGTACATATCAATAATGTTTAATTATTTTTTATCTGTCCATCTTGGATAACAAGCAAAATGATGTTTACGACTGATGGCAACACTTTTACTGGACATAATGTTTTTTTGTGATCTTAAAGAGCAATTAGCATTCAACAACCGATTAAAAAATCCTGTTTTCCTTTCACTGTTATTTGACCATACATTTTCAGCGCTTACGATTCATTCATGTATAACAATTGTCATTTACTCGATGAATGGTTATCCCGTTATTGTTATCATCCGATAGTAAATATGTTTTTCTTACGGTAAATATCGCTATATATTTAATTTATTGATAACATTCAGTTTTTCTTGGAGGCAGTTGTTACATTATGCTGTATATCTTAATTCTGAGTTAAACAACCCGAAAATTATTCATCAATTAATTTAAAGTTTTACATTATTTTTTTTCTGGTCAAAATGTAAATGAAAATAAATACAAATCTTAGTTGAATTAATTTAAACTTACATGCTGCTGTAGATAGTCCTACGAATGTCAGAAAAAAGAAAGCGACACTTAACTCCATTTCAGTAAATTTTTATATGAGTTTTTTCCTCGGAATGCCTTTTTTAATTTCTGTGATCTGAATTCGGCCGTTCCTGAAACACTGAATATCATCCAATTTTTTCCTGCCGTTTTTAAGCGATACGAGGGCGAGGTGTAGTCACGTGATATCATACGCACGGGTTTGTTTCACGTGGACTATATAATACAAGGTCCATGGTTTCACTTCCAGTGATATAAGTATATTATTGTTTTAGCCAAGTTCAAGAAATGGTCATCGACAATTTTATATACATATATCAAATTATTCTCATATCTTTAAAGTAGCCAATAGCCACACACAAAACGTCACTATAAACACTACAAAATAAACGAAAGCTTGCTGTCTAAACCATTCATACTTAGGCATTAATAGCTTGCTTTATAAATACATCGACTGTTATGTGCAGGTATAAACATATAACAAGGCTTTGATATAAAATTCATATCGTCTTTAATAATCTTTTTTCAAAATTTTGTTTCTTTGTAGCCGAAGTTTCGTATTGCACTCACACTGAGAATGTGTCTAAATTATTACATGTCTCGTAAGTTTGTTTTGCCGAAAGAACAAAAAAACATAAATGATAATCTGAAGTTGCCACACGACTTTATGGATCACTTATCTAATTACAATAAAAACTGTCCTTTTCTGACGGTATTTAGTGCGAAACTTTGTAAAAAAATATGGCTGGATTTACGAGGTTACATGCAAATAATTTGTTGAAATGAATACGGGACATTGTATTGTGTACGACGCGCCGTGTGTTGAAGCAAAGTAAAAACTCGCACATACATAATACTGTTTCACCTTGTCAGTGATGCAGGACGACGGAGGGCCTGACAAGGACAGCTGTGTAGTCGTTCGGATGGGACGAAAAACCTAGGCCCCGTGTACACATTGACGTGCACGTAGAAGATCCCTTGGCAGTTGGAATTCGATAAGAGAGTAGACCGCCGCGCCGCTGCCCGGGAAAAATTTCCCTCATAGAACACTGTTTGGTGTATACCCGTCTCCATTAGCCCAGTTTAGGAGCAGAACAATAGGACGTTAAACCCCATTCATTTTATTTCATTACACAATACTGTGCGTGACTCCGTTCGACGTCCTTCATTCGCAGTCTATAAATTAATCTATTTGGTTAATATAGAAATATGAACGTATCACGTCTTTAGTTTTTCAGCAATAAAGCAGGAACTACAGGTACAATAAACTGATATTGTAATGCCTGCATTTTTTTCTCCAAATTTCTAAAATGAATTCCTTATAGCCGTCTGTTTCTTGTGTATTTTTCTGTGAATATTAGCCGTACAACGAAAAATCAACTACTCCCCTAAATATTTACAACTATTAAATTATGCCAATGCAGTTCCAAACACGATAGTCCAAAATGGTTTAATTCTAATTTTATAATAAACATAAAAATATAGTATATTTCCCAAATTTCCATCCACGAATACTTGCTCAAATTTGTTTTGTTCCAACTGGCGTGCACGTAAAAGAACCCTTGGCAGTTGGAATTCGATAGAGCAATAGACCGTCGCGTCGCTGTACGGGCAAAATTACCCCCATTGCCGTTCACTTTATGGTGTATTCCATTAACCCTGTCAGATTCGAACAGTAGGACGTTAAAACTCCCATTTCATTTCATATCTATCACAAGGTGTAATATTGTTATTCATAGTATGTAGTTAATGTATTTGGATTATGTATACCATATGAGTTTAAAGAGACTTCGTTCCCTGTGAAAGGCTTGCTCTTTCTCACGACGTATACACGACGTGACTATTTTTTCTAGTGAAATTTAAATTTCTTGGGAGTTTACACAAAAGTATACTCAAGGATCGCCGTATTCACGAAGTGGCCAGTTCCGAAATTCTTAGTCATATTAAACAAAGTTTGCTATAGAACAATGTTACAATCTAGTTTTGCTACATGCCAATGTCATAATCTAGTTTGCTGTAGTGCAATGTCACAATCTAAATAAGTTAGGTAGGCGGACCTCCAAAATAAATTATTTGCTTGGTTCTCGAGAAATGGTAAACCTACACTGGGTAGTGTGGTAGTTTGGCCAGAGCATACATATGAAAACGCCCCAAAGAGTTCTGGGAGCTACCGGAATTAATGAAGCATATATAGTTCCAAGGCCGACGGAGGGCTTAACAAGGATATTTGACAAGTCGTTCGGACATCGCGTACACCGGTAAAAGAACCCTTGACAGTTGGAATTCAATATATATAAGATTATATAACCCAGTCAGTGCACAATTGATGGACTTTAAACCCCATTTCATTTCCAGGCAGGTCGTATTGTGTTTCTATCCCTATATTAAATTTTCAAAATCTTAATATGCTGATTAATTTTTTACAATTTCCCAAACGTTCGAAAAGGCGCCGCATTCTTTGTGTATTGTATGAAAAGGCTTTTAAATGGGCGTTTAACATATCAATATATAAATATTACCACGTATACCCGACCATACAACTAGGTTAATCTAAGAAAAATGCATGTTTGTCTTTCTTTATTTTCTATAAACTTATAATATTTTGATCGTATGTTCTTTTACTCGGCCTTGCACGATACACCATACTTATACACAGATCTTTCATGGTATCGTTGTAGGTTAGACCTACAGAGAAACATGATAGTAACCACTAGTACATATCAATAATCGAGGATAACAAGCAAAATGGACGTGTTCGAGATGGCATTGTGCCTTTCTCATATACTAAACATAATGTTTTTTTTGTGACTTTCAAACAGATTTTTTTTAACTATTATCCGACCACACATTTGCATACGCAATACAATTTATGAGTCGTTCCAAATTTGTACTATTATCTGACCATACAGTATAAATATATGATTGTTAGGTTGGTTTGAATCATATTCATATAATTGTCTTGTTGGAAAAGATATCTCTTGAAATTCCAATGTAATGCATAATGATGGAAAAATCCAAGACCCCAAAGAGTGTTAATTTTTAACACAATATCATCCAAATTTTTCGACAATGAAAACGTGAATTATTTGTCAATTTAAATCAACATTGATGTTGTGATCTTTCCGGGAAAAGATGGACTTCTGATATCCAATTTTTAAGATAAAATAAACATTTTACCATTGTTACACTATCGTGTACCATAATGCGTTCCAGCGCCATTTGTAACACGGGGCGCGAAGAACGAAGCTAGACATATTCCACAAGCCCTGTCAAACGGTGACGACTTATTCTTATCTGGAGAGCATGCGTAATACATTCTATAGGTGTAGACGGGAATAACGAGACGCTAGAGATTGCCATTCGATTGAGGCTTCTGGGGTATTTCGTCAAACATATATGATTAGAAATTACAGTAAAAACAGCAACGATTGACTGTAAATACATTCATATACATTCATATTACATTATTATGTGCTGCGATCCATTTATGTCAATTTCTTTAGATCTAGCTTCTTTAATAGCTTCTTTTTTTAACAGTATAATGCATAATGTAGCGCATGCGTACTCTTGCTAAATATAATTTATCAATTTATCAATTCATAGTTATGTATTACCAATGTTCTTTCTTTTCGTTTCATTTATTGACAAATATTTTAATAAGTCATAATTGAAATGCACTTAGTATTACTACACACAGACGCTCAATAGCCGCAACCGATCCTAACTACCCGCGTATAGATCGCGTACGATTCATTCAGTATGAGTAAAATGCATGTATCTGTCATATATAACAATATCATATGGTTAGCCCATTATTATTATCAACCGATAGTAAATAATGTTTTGTAACAGTAAATATCGCTATTTATTGAATTCTTAGCTATATATTTAATGCAGCTTTTCGTAGGGGTAGATAGATGGAACAGATCATAAATCTTAATTTTGTTTTAAAAAGTCCGAAAATTATTCTTTAATTAAACAATTATTTTTTTTTTTTTTTTTTTTTGAAAAATGAAGAAAAGTGACATTTTACATTTTATTAAGTTTTATAGTAATTTTTTCTGGTTAAAATATAATTAAAAATAATTATAAAAAACTTATTTTAATTAATTTCAACTTACATGCTGCTGAAGATAGTCCTACGAATGTCAAAAAGGTGAAAGCGACACTTAACTCCATTTTAGTAAATTTTTATACAAGTTTTTCTCTGACTGTCTATCTACTGTCTGTGATGTGAATTCGGTCGTTCCTGAAACACTGAATACCATCCAATTTTTCCTGCCGTTTTTAAGCGATGTGGGGGCGGGTCTAACGTGGCTAAGGCATAGTCACGTGATATCATACGTACGGGTTGGTTTCTGCGGTATAAGAAACTTATTGTGTAAGCCAAGTTCAAGAGATGGTCATCGACAATTTTAAATATATTTAGATCAAATTATTCACATATCGTTCAAGTAGCCAATAGCCATACACAAAATGTCTCTCCCTCTCTCTCTCTCTATATATATATATATACTATACTAAATAGACCAAAGCTTACTGTATGAACCAGTCATACACATGTACTACGGCATTGTAGCTAGCTTAATAAATACAACAACTCTTATATACAAGTATAAACATATACCACGGTTCATCTGTTAACAGCACAAAAGTTGTGAGACTTGTTATGCTGTATTTTTGACGACAATTTGATAATTATTTGTTGCATATTGCTTAAAATTCTAGTAGCAAATGAACGATGTACTAAATGCATATCTTATTATCTGCTTGAATGAATTGTGGCGTGTGTGTGTGTGTGTGTGTGAGAGAGAGAGAGGGAGAGAGAGAGAGAGAGAAAGAGAGAGGGAGAGTTTAACGTCCACTCGAAACCAACCATATCATTTGGTGTCGAGTGGACATATGGGTTGATTTTATTTCAATAATTTGCTTTTTCTTAGGGATCTTTAGCAGTGTGAGGAAATCAAATGACCCGGCGAAAAGCCACGGGGATGGACAGGCGACCCTACTCCATGTCACATAAAACCGGACTATCGAAACCACACCAATTGACTTAATGACAGACCTAATAATGCAGCGCGCACACGCTAACCATTCACTCGGCCCCCACCCGAATGAATTTTAGTTAATGTAACGACATATATGTACAGTTAACAGACTGTTTTCTGTCATATTCTGTATTTAAAAGTTTGTTTCCCATGTATAAAATAACAATTTATTTTCCAAATAAATATAAGAGTAGGCCGTGGCGCCGCTGCCCGGGCAAAATTTCCCTCATAGCACACTTTATGGCGTATGCCCGTCTTCCATTAGCCCAGGTTAGGTGCAAAAGAGTTGAACGCTAAACCCCATTTCATTTCATTTCATTGAACATAACAGACTGGGTTTTAACTTTCTACTGCTATGCACGAGTAACAGCGGTGCAACAGCTACTTTTATTTCGAATTCCATCATCAAGATCAGAAACAGTTCCTAATTGCCACGACCCCGTCTTGAACCTCTGACAAGACAAACTCATCCAGTAAAAACCGAGACACTTTCTTGTCCAGCATTTTGAAGCTGTGGCAACAGCACGCACACCAAGTAAAAATAGACTCGTAAATAGGAAATTTACAAATAAAAACCTCGCGACATTAGGGTCCTCCGTTTTGTCCTGACTTTTTGAGTTGCATTTTTGCTTGTATAGCGTGGTGGCCACTATTTTTTTTCAAAATGACTGCCAAATCTTTATTATGTCGTTGTCCATGTCTGGGTGTATGGGTGGGTGTGGGACTGTGGGTGTGTATGTATGTATGTTTGTTCTTAGCATATTTATTCCTTATATCCCAAGGATCATACCATTCGTTTTTGGCGCCCAACCCCATCTTTGTGTGCCTGTATGTCGCCTATGGGCCGTAATTCTTAATAGGTCGTCGGTATAAATTTTCATACTTATTCCTTATACCCTAAGGTCGGCCTATATTATTTCGGTCCAAAGGGACATAATAATGCCCAATATTTATGCTATAGTCTTTGCGTCGCTGACATGACACAATTCTTAACAGAAACTTTGCAATCCAAATAAACTAAGGATACCTTACTCCAGGATTAGAGCAACACCCATTTTCTTCTGTGTGTTGCCTACAGGCCGCAATTTTTAATGGATCGTCTTGGAACTTGACATATGTATTACTTATAGCCACAGGGCGGCAACTATTGATATTGGTGGATGTCTCGGTACTCGGGGGCAGAGCCATGCCCAATGTTTGTGTTACTGCCAGAAGTCCACAATTCTGAATGGATGATCTTGAAGCTTGGTGTACTTATGCCTTGAGTGTAGTGTATGACCCGACCCCCATAGATTGCACCACGCCCACTTTTGGATACCAATCTGTTCAATCAGGGGGTCATCATGAACCAACGTCTTGGTGTTTATATCATATATTGTTTGTAAGTAGATGTATAATCCCAGATTACTATAAATCAATTGATTTAATCGGTATTTTGTAGCACAAGTATTAACTATTATCGATACTATTATGTACTGGTATTCTTTTTAAAGAAAAGTACGGATTGGCATTTACCACAGCAAGTGGTTTATGCACGTCAGAATTATTATCATTAAAAAACACAGCACTTTTTACGTTTAATTAGATCTAATCACTATATGATTTTTAAAAAAATCAGACATTATCGAGGTATTCTGTCCTCACCTGTTTTATGAATTATTATTTAGACAATCATTCACATTGCAACTCTATAATTAGCTCCCGAGATGATTGCTTACATACTGAGTGAATTAGACAATGTCAGCCTTACCTGCGTTAAACGCGAATATGAGAATCGAGACAAATTCGATATTTATAATGGTACTTGATAATCGAGAATATGAATTGTGAGTGCAGTTTCTATCTGTCAAGTAAGACCAGTTCTTTCTCTAAACTTTGCATAGTGTATCCCATAGAAATATATTTCTATGGTGTATCCTATATCCTATATTTTCTTCGTAAACGGTGATCAGTTGTTGAGCAGAGTGAATGGCATATTCCTGAAGCAATGGCCCGAGAAATCCCGCTCTGGCCATTGCTGAGTTGGTTTCTGATACTTGAACTTTTGAGAGAGTATGTCTATTCTTCCCGTCCAATCAAACCTATCACTTCAGTGGAGCAACATGACAGCCCTTCATTTAATCTGGGGTTTTCCCTAAAACTTTGGACAGTGATTTAATGTATAAAGACGGCGAAAGTCTGTTCGTCTCCATATAGTATTGCTTACATTGAATCAATGTCGATAGCCTCGTTTGTCACACAATTAGTTTTACTGCAATATTCTGCCATGCACTGGTTAATTGGGCATAATAAAATCGTGAGCCATGACGTAACGTTATGTAAACATATTTAAAGGGCCAATCCCGATAACTTTTTGGGGAATAAAACTGCTTAATTTTGTGTTAAAATCCTTTAAAATCCATAACCTAAGGCCCACCTACTTACCCGATATTTGGGATACGCTTGTAAATAACTTAAACCTGACAGTCTTCATCTGGAAATGGAGACCGTTGTATTATACAGCACCTGGATAAAACCCGACTTTTTTCTATAGAAATAATATGTAGGTGAAATTTACCTTTTGTTATCAAGTACAGTGCATGGGTCATACACTGTATAGACCTCTCAAGAAACGTTAATCGATTATCAGGTCACCCAATGAAAAAATTGACCCGAAATCTTAAAAGGGTTACGTGTCCGGATAAGCAGTGTTGACGTACACGTCCAAACGACTCAATATTTTGAGCTGAAATTTTGAGACAAGGTAAATACACCATGCCACTATATTTTGGTCCATAAATTTGTCCCTTTAACCCAATCTGTGTGAAGGGTAATGCCTTTATAACGCAGTTATAGCGATTGGTAGTTAATCGGACTATTGTCCAATCATAATTTAGAACATGAATTTTCTCTCTTTCCAGGAGTAGTGGGATTAGCTCTAATCAAACGGAACACTGCGAGGAGTATGAGTGAATGGTGGTGTTAAAGCCTTTCAAAGATCATCGTTCAATCGTTGTGTGATATTGCTGACAAATTTTTCCCGAGAAACTTGCGAGAGGATCCAAATGTTAGGTTTAGTCTTATGTAGGTAGGAAAAGCTAGACTGATTAAGATGTCTATCATAGGTCAAAGATGTATGTAATTCTGTTGGCCGTTTAACGTGACCAGCTTCCTCAATAACGACACGGTAGATAAAACATACCAGTGCCAAATCAAACTTTAATCGGGTTACAATCTAAAAATATAATCTGACATTTAGAACATTTATAACGGTCTATAGGTCAGTGGTTTACACCAAATCAATGCCCCGAGTTTTTTGCCAGCTGGGTCGAGTATAATCTGAGAATTACGTAAACTATTCTGTCTTTATAATGGTTAAACCCTGTTAAAAGGACATTAAAATCAAATTATAAATAACACCCATTCAAACATTTAATTTAATTCATATTTCTCATTTATACATAAACTAATTAATTATCAAACTACACATTATTGCTAAAAACACATATACACCAAATACAAACAATTTCCCCTGAGCAAATATATAGGTACACATGAAACAATAGAAAAAATAAATATAATACCGAAGACGAATATGTGACATGCACACAAAATTCAGCGATCTTGGTAGCAATGAATTGCAAGTTACTTCAATGTGGAATCTTTGGATTGGTCGATAAAAATATAATAGGTATCAAGAGCGGACAATTTGATTATGTGTCTCCCCCGTGAATGAACCCAAGGTTTAGTGGAGTAGAACGGAACCAGGGATGGATCGTTTGGTGGTTCATACACAACGTGCAATCCTTTGTTGTGGAATAACAAATCTGGCAACATACCACCGGCGATAAAAGTCGTTGTCCGTTGATCTGGCGCCCAAACGATTTATACAAGCAATAAAATTCGCTTACAAATTTCAGAAAAAGTTGGCCCATGTGCACCAAGCTTAAGAATGACTAGAAAGGGCGAAAATTAATAATGATCTGGGCCCTGTTTCACGAAATTTTAACTTAAGATAAAATCCAATTTTAGTAGATACTTCAATTTTGATTGGCTGAGCACTAAAATCAATCTAATATTATCCAATCAAATTACTAAAATTGGGATCTTATCTTAGTTAAAATTTCGTGAAATAGGCCCCTGGTCATTACTGTATCATTCAGCTCTTTTTATCAACCAAACCAACGGGATGTACAGTAATCATTGTAGTCTTATCTCAAACATCACAGTCAACCGAGAAACTCATCCTTTGATGCTGTTAAAATAGAACGTCTTTTAACTGAATAACTAGGCGAAACTGACGATTTTGATCTAGTCTACGATACACCATGAAATTACATTGTCACGTCATGTACCTACGATAAATAAAGTTACGATATCTAACATTAACTCATAAAGTAACGATATTCTAACATTAACCCATAAAGTAACGATATCTCATCTAACATTAACTCATAGGAGTAACGATATCTCATCTAACATTAACTTATAAAGTTTTAAACAAGACCAATAACACAGTAAAACAACCTTATTTTCAAATCGTGCATAAGCAATGCAGATTTAAAGTCTGGCCCTCACGGTGTTCCATCAATAACGAGAGACACGATTCATAACATTATCAAGATGAAAAAAGATGCGTGCGTTCAAATATAATATGATTTAATTTGTTTAGAATGAGCATGAATGGGCTTATATATATAGATACCGTATTTAATTTAAATCGTTGATATGTTACAGCAGCCATGTCTTGGTAAACTTCAACGAGGTTGTACGAATATGTTTCAAAATTTATTATTTGTATCTATCAATTTGGCGCTTTGACTTCAATTTTTAAATTTAAAATATCAAATCCCTTAATGAAATTGTCACAGGCCATTGTTTTGGGGGGTTTTTTTTGACATATACGCCCATTAAAGTTTCCAACATAGGGCATGCACTGCAAAGTGTCACTCAAGCAGAACGATACACCACCATCTTACATCCGCCCCGAGTCCGCTTTCGGTTTTGTATCAAAAGAGAATTTAATGAGAGAGAATGGTGGATAAGATGAGTGATAAGACACCGGTATAAACAGTAATAGATGCTGCTGTGGCGGAGCTTGAGTAGAAATTAGAATAGACTGTTCTTGAATGTAGCGGCTGAACTGGTCGGAAATTGTCCTTTATATTATACTGTTGGTTATTGGCATCGGTTTCCGAGGACATCAATGAACGAAATGTCGCCATCTGTAAAACAAAATATGTAAAATTATCTATATAGAAGACGCCATATTGCTTCTCATTTAATTCGTATTCGTAAAGCTCCAATTAGTGGGTATAGTTACTTTGTGACTGCATCCTGCATATTGTTTGCTCAGATATTAAACTGCCCTCAGTCACGTTACGTTAGCTGTAATAATAGTCTCGCCAGTTTACGATCATGCGCATATTTTATTCGAGCCGTTTAAAATGTAACTGTCAAGATTCCGCCATCTTGTAGCCTCGGTATTCAAATAAGGATTTCAAGCGGTCCAAGGGAGTACGTCACCAAGAGGGCATTTTTAAATTTGAACAGTCGTAATCCTGACCCTTTACGATCATGCGCATATTTCAAATGGAGCTGTCAATTTTCCGCCATCTTTGCAGCCTCAGTATTCATATACGGACTACAAAATGTCCAACGGAGTACGTCACTAAGAGGGAATTTTTAAAATTGAACAGTCGTAAACCTGGCCCTTTAAAGCCTTTTTTGTATCTACTTTCAATTCTAATTGTCACTGTTGCGTATCACAGATGCAAGACACAGAAATTTAAACATTTGCGAAAACTCTGGGACATGACTGTCTTACAAAGATACCAGATCATATTTTACCTTGGACTAACCCGACCATATCCCAGGAGATCTTATCTATATTTTTGAACAATAAACGTACCTGGGATTGTGAGATTTTAATAGTTTCAGTAAAAACTGTCCACACAACAACTTCATTACATGAGGGTGTTGTCAAACTTCCACTGTATCGGAAAAAATTGGTTGGGTTACTTGGGATAAAGTTCATCAGAGCTGTGTTGGTTAGAGATACCAGGTCTGTAATTTAAAATAAAACCAATTAGACAAACACAACATACATCATCAGACACGATCATTCCAGTCATAATCACTAGAACAATAAAATCAGTTTTAACAAATGACATGTCTGTTGCACTACTCGGACATTATAGGGTCTTCCTTGTTAAGAATTGTCCATGTGCTTTTTAAGGCTCGGGAAACGTTGGTTTTCTAGAAGAGAGAGAGAGAGAGAGAGAGAGAGAGAGAGGTATATCTTGGGCTCAAACTAGGTCATTTTGAGAACAATATATGATTCAATTAATGCTCTTGTGCATATAGGGTCTTAAGCTGTGATGAGAAACCAGTATACCTGGAGAAAACCCACGAAGGAACATATTTGTTAACTCAATGACAGGCCTTATAATCTAAAGCACACGCATTAAACTATTGGGCCACCCGACACCCGACTTTCTTCTAATATTTATAGACAATATTCAACTGTCAATAAGATACTTACTGCTAGTGTTGTATGCTGTGATGTTAGCTAATTTAGAAATAAGATCAGCATAATTAGCATTATCACTGTCTGAAATCTACAAATAAAACATATAGATATTATCAATTCACCATATCCTTGTCGTAATGCTATGTTTACGTTGGCCTGTAAGAAATGCAAGGACATTGGGTTTAGTATCTTACTTTTCGACACCATCTGGGCTAATGAAATCGGGTATAACCCAAGCAGTGTGCTATGGGGTAAATGTCATTCTGGCATCGGCGGTATCGTTTACTCTTATTTCCAACTGTCAAAAGTTCAGTTTTACGTTCACTACAACTTGTAAACGAGACCTCGGTTTTACGTACCACCCGATCGACTAGAGTATTAATGAAATACTTTAATTTCCAACCATATCATTTTGATGTATGCTTAAGATGCTTTTTCTTTATGGCTTGATTTTAATTTGTTAAAACATTTGTGAAGTAATTGTGATAAATACGATCAACTCATTAACCATTACTAGACTGACTATGATAAAGTGGCATTTTGTTTATTTTTTGGCATTAAATATAAATATATTGACCTTAAACTCGCAGTAAGTTATATTAACTTGTATTGCTTACCTCAAACATGAATCCAAGAACAGCAAGACCATCGTTTACACTTACAGAATTTCCAAGACTTCCCAGAGAATTTTTATAATGGACGAAATGAACCTAGAAATCGAAGAGGCAAGGTATTATTTTCTTAGGGCCTCATAATCATTATTATATTAGAAATGCTCCATCCATAGTAGTATAGGAAGGGTCGTTACAATATCAGCATTTCTGATATATTATTATACTGAATTTAATATACGAAACAAATCCCAAAATAATCGATTTCATTGTCTCTGAATAGAAGACTGCTAGTTCGATCCAGTACCCAAACCCACCATCGCCTACTCTTTTTTATTATGAAAAATACAGCAGCACTATTCAAACTTACTTCCATGGGATAGGTGTTGCTATTAATTAGATGTTCGGAACCTTTCGTGTTATCAGATCCCCAATGGAAGTGAAACTGTGCAAGTTTATATTGTTCTGAAAGTCCTCCATTTGAAATATATTGATTACCAGTGACATCAACTTGGGCTGAAATAATAATAAAATATTAGCATGTAACAGCGTAGTGAAACTAATGTTTTTATTAGCCCGTCTGGGGCTCGAAAGGGACGTTAAACCCCGTTTCATTTAATTTCCTATTTATTTTCAGTTTCACGGAAGTCGTTCAAGAAATTAGCATACACACTTGTGTACATACCAATTGCCCTTTAATGTAATTAGTTTAATGCTAACACAGGTGTGTTAAGTTTAGGTAGGCAAACACGAGTGTCAATGGGGTAGCTGAATTATAAATAAAGTTTTAATGTCATCCATACTGGACATCTATAGTGTAAATAATCTTCACTGGTCTTCAATCAAGAGTTTTAGTATTAATTTTGGCTTATCTGACTATAAAGTTGTAAATTGTAACAGTGGCAGGATTGTTATATTATATGTCTTTATTACAGAACTTAAAATAGCGACGCGAAACATGTTTTAAAAAGTATTAATAATCCTGATTGTATAAAAATATCTAAAAGTTACAAATGTGTACCAGAAACGGCGATATTTGTATAAAAGATAGAGAATTGTCATTACTTTATTTAAGACAGCTAAAGACCGCGGTGTAATACAAATACAAACCAATGTGACTTAAAATTGATCCAATTGTTCGATTGAAATGTTTGTACGGTACATTGTTCTACGATTTTCATGGGGTGCACTCTTGAGCTATTCTAACCTAGCTGTTGGGTGTGGGGGCATGGCATTTTGGGCAGATACCCAGCAGACAAACATTCTGATGATACCATATATACACGCATTGATACCATTTGGGAGAACATTGGTACACATTTTGGCTAGGCTCTTAATCCACATCTTTCCCTAATGATCAGTCTATTGGTTCGCCCTCGCGAAACATTGCTCGGTGTACTAAGGGACATAGGCTTAGAATAGGACACAGATCATCATTGTTTTAGCATATCCTACCTGTGTGTCCGTTATTTTTAATCGTCAAGGCAACTGGTGTGTCATATCCAGTCATTGTCATGTTTCCAAGGCTGGCTTGTAATGTTGCACCGGAAGAATCAATATTGATGGGTGATTGACTGTTCTGTCCACATGTAGAGTAAGTATCCGCCCATTTTGAGGCACCTGAAACATAGTAATATATTGATAATTCTCCATACTTTGAATTAAAATTAAATTATTTTTCCCTAGATATAAGACAATGAATAAAAGTTTAATTTAACATAACATCCATATTCTTTTCATGCAGTATATCGTTTAATGAGATTAAAAGCAACAATTACACGCAATGCTTTATTTTCTTTAACATGAATTATGATTTTGATATTTGTTTAAGTTATTCGAGGGGGGGAGGGTAAATCTATCAGACATACATACCATTGTCCTCGTATCCCCACGCTGAAAAATAAAGAAAATACTTTAATTATTTAATAATTCTTGATAACCTTGAAAATAATAAACATTTTATAGACACTTTATTTCAGTTGTGTGTGTGTGTACAAATATAAAATAAAGAGGGAGAGGGAGAAATGGGGTTTAACGTCCACTCGACACAAACTAGGTCATTTCGGGACTAACATATGGTTCAATAATTCGCTTGCGCGTAGGTGTCTTTAGCAGTGGGGGGAAACCGGAGTGCCCGGAGGACACCCACGAGGTTGAGAAGGCGCCCCTATCTCCATGCCACATACGCTCACACCAGGGATCGAAACCACAGCCACAAGCCAGAGGTGACCGGATAAAATAAAGAAGGTTGTGGCCTATAATAAGGAATATCGAACTGGCAACCCACTGAATCGTCCGCGCATTAGATTTGAGAAAACTTTCTGATTAACGTCTAGAGAGAACTTTATTTGAGCTATATATATCATAACTTATTCGCCCTTGACTTGTGCCTAGATAACAAGTTCACTATGTATACATCACCCGTAGTGCCAGACATTTGTGAAAACATTCTGGTGAATATCCATTATTTGAACTTAAACATACATTATGCAAGAACTAAATCTGCCAACTACAGGTCTTTCTTTAGGTCTGAAATGTTATCTAATTTATTAATTAGACATTTTAATAATTAACTTATCTGGACCACAATCAACTCTCGATGTCATCGCAAGCCTGTGATCTTTAGTGAATTATGATCCGATTTGCTGCATAACTTTACTTCACGATTTAATGATTAAATAGATAATCGAGACTATGATTTTAGTCGTTCCTACTTTAGTAATGGTGATCGAGGCTAGGTGGAAATTTCAATCGCTTCATTCTCGGTTCATAGTGGATCAGTTTAACTAACATTTTCAGCAAATTGCCTTTACATTATCTAGTTTTTCACTTCTATATATATATATATACAAAGTAGTGCAGCTTTACGGTTGTGCTGATTTTTCTGGATATATATATATATATATATATATATATATATATATATATAATGAGAAATGTCAATTCGTTATCTAATCTTCCATACTGTATCTTTAAGCATTTTACAATAAGTATGTGTCAGCTATTAGAGCAAAGCAATTAGGAAGAAGTATCATGGGCTCTACAAAAAAGCCACAAATACACTGCCTTGGGCATGCAATTTCTTGAATACATCTTAAATTTGAATGACATGCTAACCAAGGCACATAATATCGGTTCTTATATCTCTAACAGATTCCGGCTGTCGAAAGGCCAGAATTCGTATCGAGTCTGGTTTGTTTCACGTGTTTTCAGATGTCATAGAGAATGTTATAGTTCTTGGACTACTGATTGATGTACAGTGGGTATATCTATTACATTAAAGATACGCCATCTTTACAAAACAAAATGTTATTAAAGGCACACTATTATAGACTGTGATTCAAATGTAGTTTTTTAATTCATACACATTATAAGAAGATTTTTTAAAGGGCTGAAGGCTTTAGATCATAAGATATATGTCATTGGTTCATCTGACGTGGTTTCGATCCTAAGTTTATACGTGACATGGAGTAAAATAGTCTGTGCATCCTGCAGAACCCTGCGCATAATAAATTTTTAATTATATTTTGATCGTATGTTCCTTTACACGGCCTTTTACACTGCGCGAAACATACGAAATTTCACAGTAGTCGTAGATACGAAATAACCATTCTGAACATGACGATAGTAACCACTAATAGTACACGTTTAATTCCGGTTTATCTGTACATCTTGGGTGACTAGCAAAATGGCTGTGCAGGAGATGGCACTGTGCAAGAAGCTTCAATGACGCGGAGGCGGCATGACGTCATTTTGGTGAAGCCATAGACGCCATATTGGTTAACCCAAAACGGCGTCTTTCTGATTCTGTTGACAATATGCCGGGCTGATCCGGGTACCCGTCTAAAGTGAAAAAAAAAGAAATATTATTGTGGAGAAAATCCTTTTGCCTGTTCGTCAACAAAATAACGTGCCCGATGTCCCAATCTGCATTGTGCGATTGTTTTCGTGCTATTCATTTAATTATTATTCGCGAATTGATATCTTTAAATTGACGAATGGATAAGCAACGACCGAGAGTTTACAACCTTGATATGATATAGGCCATGGAAAAAAATGCCCACGGCCCGTAATCCTCGCTACGAGCGTATCGAGGACAGCATATTTGGTGACACTTTCAAGCGATTATGGAAGGGAAAAACACAAGGCAAAGTCGACAAGAAATGACATTTGTTGCATTAAAAGCGTTTGTTATATTCATTCTTTGTTGCAGTTTCATATGTTCACACAATATTACCAACAAAGAGATGTAAGAAATGAAAAACGGCGAAGTTCAAAGTGAAGCTAACTCAAAAATTGTTTGTAATTTAGGTCTTTGAAGCTTTATAATTACCAATATACTGTTCATGGGGTTTATTTTTATAATAAACGATATTATATTTTATATTTTATGACATTTTATGTAATTGACACTCAGTTGTATGCATGGGCGTCACACATGGTGGGGCCGGGGGTGGGGGGGGCGGTCTGAATATACTTGGACCCCCCCAAAATTTGGCAAAGTAAAGTGCCCGAAATCTAATAAAACACTAATTTTAGGACTGGAATAGCAGTAAAACGTGTTTGTGGCCATCAAATATTCCAAAATTTTCTTGAGAGGTCGAAGAAAACTGGCCGCAGCCCGTAAACCTGCTTCGGGCATTTCTAGTTTTTCTACCCTAGCTGTCATCGAGTCTAATAAAACACTTATTTCACTTTTCTTTTAATTGAATACCACGAATTTGTTCTGCGTTGACTATTGATTAAAACATTTTGTCTGGGGCCACTCTACTTTGTGAATGCAACTGTAACAGTGTGATTGGATGGTTGGAATTCAGAGTGGGATTTCGGTTACAGAACCATTGGATACTTTTGGACTTGCTCACACAGGCTAGAATAGCAGAAAACGCATTTGCGGTGGTTAAATTTTCTCAATTTTCTCCGAGAGGATGAGTCTCCCAAAGCCCGCGACGATTGATTGGTTCTGGGTAGCCAGGTAGGCTATATTGGAACAAATTGAAGTTGTTGTATTCACAGACTACAGGCTGGAATAGCAGGAAAACGTGTATGTGGCAGGTCAATTTTCAAAATTTTCTCCCAACGGTCCCGTCTTCGTGGGTGTAAACGAGTGATTAGAATTCCGAGTCAGCAAGCCACCTTAATTAGGCTATATCAGGCCACTTTGAAATTGCTTTGTTCATGGACTGAAATAGCAGGAAAAAGTGTTTGCAGCCGTCAAATATTCCAAAATTTTCGTAGGTGGGGGTGCGTAAGCCACGCTTCTTCGCCTCTCAGGGAAGACCGGTGCCAATGTCTGTAAACATGATAAACATTGTATTGGTGTGATGTTAACAGAAGACTGAAACTTTAAACAAAATTTATGGGGGTACCCCCCCCCCCATCCCGTTGCGGACCCCCTCCCAATATGTA
Source organism: Patella depressa (assembly GCA_948474765.1). Taxonomy (NCBI): domain Eukaryota; kingdom Metazoa; phylum Mollusca; class Gastropoda; family Patellidae; genus Patella; species Patella depressa. The sequence goes on from OX419720.1 coordinate 17,224,424, forward strand.
TTTCACGGCTACGCCCCTGGTTGTATGCATTAAAATCGCAAAAGCAGTATCTAAACGGCCAATTAAATTCCATCAAAACATGAAAATGACACAATTTATGTTAATATAATGACATGCCAAGCGGGGCGATGCGAACAAGTTTATTAAAAATGATATTAATACATGCTCATCTTCCAGGTGACGGGCCCACGCCTGGAGTCTTATTTAAATGACCAATCTCGACTATATTTTGGAGAATAAAACTGCTTAATTTTGTGCGTAAAGCCCTTAAAATCCTCTACCTTTGGACCAACAAACTAACTCAATATATGTGATATGTTTTCAAACAACTTAAACCCGTCAATCGTCATCTGCAAATGGGGACCAATGTCCCAAGCAGTATAAATACGGTATCTCGAAAAAAAAACAGTCTTTCGTTATCAAGTACAACACGTGGGCCATACAGTGTATAGATCCTTAAAGGGACAATAACATTCTTGCTGGCTTGGTAGCTCCAGAAAATAAATAATACCCTTATTCTAAGTACTAGATGTTTAAATGTCCTACCTGTTGTGTAAATTATCCTTTACAACCTATTTTATTTGTCCAGAGGGTTCGAAAATATTTTAAAATCCAAGTCACACTTGAAAAGGTTTACGTTAGACTTTTCAAATCAATTGATTGAATTTTTCCAATTTTTTAAATTAGGTGTGTTAAGATGAAATTTATATCATCATTTAATTGGAATATTCTAAAATAATACGATTTGTTGACCAGAATGAAGATTGGGACATATTTTTCAGTTACATCAAGAGTGTTATTGGGGCTTTAAAAGAACAGCAATAGATTATCAGGTCACCCAACGAAAAAAAATGAATCGAACCCTTAATCGATTGTGGGAAATGTCCCAATACTAAAGTATTCTATAACACCCAAAAGTTCATATTGTAATTTACTTCGTGAACTTAACTAGGTCGCTTCTGGGAAATGTGACGGATAACAACAACTACTGAAATTTACTGTCCCAATACTAAAAATTTCTACAATACTAAAAATTTCATACTGCAGTCTGTTGTATATAGACTGCTCTGTTTCATATGATATCTTAAATTCTATAACTTTATGGTAATTATGACCTACGCGGTTTATTATAACTTAATAATTTATTATTTATATATGTACGTGTGTTGCCTTTCACGTAAAACAAATGTCCTCTGGGATAATAAAGTATTTCTTTTTTTTTTTAAAAAAATAAGAAATTTTATTTACTCCACACAACCAATTAGCTCTAATGTTCTGGGTTAACCAATATGGCGTCACTGGCTTAAATCGTCGTAATGATAAAATGATGTCGTGCCGTCTCCAGTTAATTAAAACTTCTTGGCACTGTGTTTTCATCTTATTCCGGGACAAAATGTTTTGCGCCGTTAAATAACCTTTAACATTTTGGATGTCTTCGACTGTTGGTTAAAAATTGTTTGGTTTTTTTTTTCGTTTTGCTACATTTATAACTGAGATACAATTTACAATTCGTGCAAAGTTTAACATATGGTACTACTAACAAACGAGTCTAGGGTTTGTTTGAATTATCGTTGTATTTATTTTCTTGCTTCATATTCTGAAACAGTGTAAATGGAATGGAAAAATCCCAGTTCGGATGGGACGAAAAAATCGAGGTCCCGTGTACACATTGGCATGGACGTAAAAGATCCGTTGGCAGTTGGAATTCGATATAAGAGTAGGCCGTAGCACGGCTGTCCGGGGAAAATAACCCTCACAGCACATTGTATGGCATATGTACGTCCTCATCGGCCCTGGTTAGGAGCAGAACAGTAGTACGTTAAACCCCATTTTCATGTCATTTAAATAAATCATAATTTATTTACATGTTTTTGGTATTACTTATTGATGGACGGCCAACTGCCACATGTTTTTTAAACGATAATATCGTTTAATATCAAGTTCATTTACAATGTTGGTGCTATCTTTAGGTGTACAACAGTGATCTCTTAATTTTATTTTTCAAAAGGAGTCTGGAAATTATTCTTTAATTGAATAATGAAGAAAAATGACATTAATATGAATTTGTTTCTAGTGAAAATATTTTAAAAGTATATAAACAAAAAGCTTACATGCTGCTGTAGATAGTCCCACGAATGTCAAAAAGGTGAAAGCGACGCTTAACTCCATTTTAGTAAATTTTTATAAAAGTTTTTCTCTGACTGTCTGTCTACTGTCTGTGATGTGAATTCGGTCGTTCCTGAAACACTGAATATCATCCAATTTTTCCTGACGTTTTTAAACGATACGGGGGGCGGGCCTAATGCGGCTAAAACACAATCACGTGATATCATGTATACGATTTTGCGTCACTTCCAGCAATATAAGTAGATTATGTATTGTGTAATCCAGGTTCGAGGGTCAAGAGGTGGTAATCGACAACTTTAGAAATGATTATTCAATTTTTATTAAATAATACATCGTAGTAGCAAATGAACAATGCCCTAAACTGACATATGAAATTGAGTTCAATTCCCGAGGTTATGCACCCACAAATGGATGCTAAACAAATATGGTCATGGATTTAATATTGGTACATTTCAATCAATATTGATGTAGTCGTTTTATTAGTAAAAATATGAGATCCAAATACATGTATCCAATATTTAAGACACAATTAACATTCAGTACACGAGTCGTTTATTCTATGGTTTCGGATGCCATTTGTAATGAACAAAGAAAACTATACTTTACAAGACAACGTGGAAGTAAATAGTAAAGGCTGATTCACAAACGACAAAAGGGCGATAATATAAACGTGTAAAAATAAAAATTGAATATGAATCACCTCATATGATTATATCACATTTTCGTCTATTTTAACCCAGAATAAAACCGTATACCCCTCAAACTATCCAAATTAGTGTGCAGCTTTCTCTCTGTTTTAAGATAGAAGTAGGAAAATTATAACAAATCTGTCATCTATGACGTGCGTTATGACGACGGGCAGGACCATCATACATTTGATCTTAGTTAGATAGCCACTCAATAATCAACTTGAATTGTGTGTCATTTGCGGATACAGGATTCTTCAAAACACACGTTCAAAGGACAAGTGCTTGTTGCATTTTCTAATGATCCTTCGTAGAAAAGAACCTAAATGATAATATAGTAAACGCAGATTATCCCATTAATGTGAATTGTAATGAATAAGACCCACACCCACACCCTATATTTAAGAAAAATTGCCACTGTGGGCACTTCTTATCCATTTAATACTTAAGCCATGTGATTTTAATCGTGTCATCTTCATAAATTTATAAATAATTCATATAACTTTAAGAGACTGGAAAAGAGACCTGCAACAAGTTGATTTAGCTCTTACGTAATGCATCTTTAAACAGAATAAATAGTAAAATTAAACTATATTAAGTTATGCGAAGTTCAGTGAACTTTTAAATTGGGTATTATATTTCAAGAAATATTTATATTACAGACATAGTTTTTTGTCAACCGTGAAACAAAGTAATCCTGTCATTCTATAGTTCCCTAATAAGGTGACCGGTGACGACCTAGACTGTTACAATTAATGTTTACTAATACAATTATTCGTTTCGGTAATAATATCATACGCAATAATTTTACCCGCGGTGGTAGGACCATATGGGGTCAAATTGACACAGGACACGACTGATTTCTACATCTGGTTATCCCGAATGTCATCAAGATTCCCATGGTGAACCTCATATTATTTAAGCTACAGATATCTCCATCTGTGGAAGGGAGCGTTCAACAATCTGGAATCATTTTGAGGCGGTCAAAGAAACAAGAATTAACAGTATACTGTGACGAAACAACTGTCTGCCTGAGGATGGTGGGTGGAGGAGGGAGTGAGTGAGAGTGAATGCTTGCGCATTAGTTCGCTGGGTCTGGTTGCGTTTTCGATCAATCTGAACGATTATAGGCTATTCCTTGCCAGGCCTCCCTCCCTCCTACAAAACTGATATTGGGTTTTGACACACGCAGGAAAATTCAGATGAACTTTCGCAACCAAAAACGGGACTCCCCCCCCCCCGGCTTCTACTGAGCTAACGTCTTACCCACTGAGCGACCGCGGCTCCCCCCGCAGCATTTGGAAATCTATTAATAAATCATATTAGTATATTTTTGATATTGAAGTTACTGACTGTTTCCGTTCCCCCTTTTATCTAACTACTTGTATCTGTTCTAAATTTATACAAGTTTATTGATGTCTGGAGTCAGACTATATTTACATAGATGTATCTATTTACAAAATGCACTAATCCTGTTATGACACGGATATACGTATCGTCTAGGGTATTGGTATTGATATAAGTTTCAGATTTGTTTAAATCACTGAACGCCATTTTAGCACCATAGGAATCACGGTCAAACTGCAAAATCAATATTGTTACAGATGAATCCATAACAGGAATGTGTGTCCAAAGGTGGTTCAATTCCGTTCAGTGTTTACAAAGATATGCAGAATTGAAATTTCTACGATTTATGCTGTTTCACTGTGCAATAAGACCACCGCCATTTTGTTGTCCGCGAAAATTTATTGGTAGGCCTGTTTTAGATTCGATTGAATCCAAGCCGAGATATTATCTAGCGTTAGTATTTTGATTTTGTTTTCATAACTAAATATTAACTATATAAGTCAATCTGAGTACATATTATTGTTAGCGTAGATTACACTGTGGGTAAAAAATTCTGATATAATTTCGAAAAAAATAATAAACGGTGCATCTTTAATTTAAATAAGAAAAAGCCCAAGATACTGAGTTTATAATGTAGAAAGGAATGTGATATTTTGACAAAAGACTCTGGTAATGGGAATATAAGTCCAGGAGTATCATAGACTGAAGATTTGTTAATATTCTGCATCATCTAAAGGCTAGAATAAATAAGCACACACCATCACCTAATATTTTGGCTAAAATATTTTAGTGGTCCTATTTTTAATACGACTGAATCAAAGATTGTAGATATTTTAAATTTTGTTTCCTTAATTAAACATAATTAAATGAGTAACCAAAATGATATCCCCCTATTGCACGAGATGCATGATTGGGTATACGTCTGATATGATCACCCCTATTATAATAAATATGGCGATGTCCCATTAAATTATCAACAGGATTCAATTAATTTCAGGATGTTAATTTAATATGCAGGATATTAGAAAATATGCAACTTTTGAGGGGGTTTCCTTAAATTTGTGCGGTTTTTATCACCACCCACGTTCGTATCTACCTATACCTTGTGGCATTGGGAGTATGCCCTGCATTGAAAAATATCTTTGCCGGTATTATTTGGTAAACTATATTAAGCAACGCGACTTATATCAATTATATATTCCTAGCAATCGATTAAAATACAGATCTTATACATTTCGTTTCGTTTTTTTATATTTTTAGTGGCCTCCACTACATAGCCTCGGACATAGTCTTCAACGTACGCGGGTCGTGAGCCATGGTATGGGCCAGTTGTCCATATCTGATGAAATGTTACTGGATAATAAAACACATAAAAAAGCTGTCGATGGACTATGACACTTCTTGGTAAAGCCAAGAAACGACATAGATATGATATGTATGTTGCATGTAATTGAAATAAACGTTGCTAGAACTTTTGTTTAATCCCTTTGTATTGCACAATGATATGTCGATGTAACAAAATAAGTTTAAATTGCATTTGAAATCAGGATTTAGTTTTAAGAAACGATTAAATGAAGTTGAACTAAATTTTGAACTATTTAATAAGGAAACGAAATAAGAGACTAGTTTTAATTAGATCGCGTTGTCATTGGCCAGTGATAGAATTGTCAACAACGTACATTAAAAATGGCGTAGGGTGGCGAGGATATAGAAGGATGGGTAAAGTGTACAGATCTTTCCATTTTCTATGGACCATTCTTTTTTCAATAATTCGTCTGTACAAGGTAATCTACAAATAAAAAGAAGATTGTCGATCGCTCGGGACGTGGGCAAAACTTTAGGAAGATCACAATATAGTAATAATTCGGCTGATTATTTACACAAACTTTAAAGTGTATGTTATATAAACCAACTGTGTTATTTACTTGACCTGCTATTTAAGTGTTACTGGGTTGCCAAGCCATTACATAAAATGTTACAAAACCACAAAAACGATACAATATATGTTTTCATCTCGACGACAATAATCATTCCAATTACTTACACAATTACATAAAAACGTGAAAGGGATATTTTTATTTACCGAAAAACAGATTTATTTGGCTATCTCTGATCTTCTTATCGGAGATTTTCGTGTAACATGATTTTGAACTCGTTACATAAAATGTTACAGAACCACAAACGGTATATGTCGCCCTGCTTATATAAAACGTAAAAGGAATGTTTGTTTTTATCAAGGAGAAGAGATTCATTTAGCTCTCGCCACTCTTCTCGTCGGTGATTCCCACTTATACATCATCCTCGGTATCCCCAGTGGTTTCATGCCGTTCTACTCCACTAACCCCAGGGTTAATATTTGGGGAAGACATATCCGCCCTTGAGGTTTGTGCTATTTTTGTCGACCAACCCCATACATCGTTAATTGAAAAGGAAGTTGGCAAAGGCAAGTAACTCTCGTCAGACGGGGTTAGGAGTTTGCCTAAAAGTCCAAATAATTATAATTGCGTATAACAACATCGTAGACCAGTTTTTGTGAATAAAACATAACAGAATGAGAATGAAACATTTCAGACAAAGAACGAATAGTAATAATAATAACAAAAGTAACTAGACCTGCATGCAGGAATGACGGGTTTCACTGGTGCCACGTTACCCTTTAACATGTCACGTCCGGTGCCACGTTACCCTTGAACATATGTCACTTCCGGTACCAATGAAACCACTAAACAGGTTACTCCATAAGCATTGCACACATCAAATAAATTGGACGCAGAATCGACCAAATCCAGCAAATATCAGTTCATTTTATACATTTGTTACTTGTAAGTGATCCTGACAAAATTACATTACTTCCGGTGGTAATGAAAATGTTCAATTAGTTTTATGAAATCCGAAATGGCATATGACATCATATAGTGAAAATTTTATGTAAATAGAATAATAATTGCCACTTTTATAGACCAAAAACCTTGAAAAATGACTTGTAGACAATCGACTATTTCTCTGCAACCGCACAAGTTAGAAAACCATTTTGTGGTATCTATATGATCGTATGGGTTCATTCTATTTGTTGATGGGAACCAAATTTCATAATTCTAAAAATATTACAAATAATACTCATTTGAATAAAAAATGTATTTTTAAAGCTAAAAATTCAGTTATTGCCTAAATGACGTCACTTCCGGTAACAGTAAAAGTGTTAAAATGGTTTGGAATAGTCGCCTTTGGCAATAGGCAACAGAGAGTGAAAGAAAATTGAAAATCGAATAATAATTGATTCTTTTACAGCCAAAATAACGTGAAAAGTGACTCATGCAAAATTGCCCATTTCTCGGCAACTGCTTATATTACAAACTAAATTTCACATACATTCTCTTTGTATGGATTATTGGTACAAGTTTATGAAAGTATCGAAGAAATATTTTAATATATGAAGACACTGGATGGGTTGTAAATAGCTTGCTTTTACCCCTTTTTTTGCCTTTTAACCGAAATGGCCCGAAAACAAAATCGAAATTAAAAAAAATGAGTCCGAGATTTTGTGCACTTTAACAGGGCGCATCTTTTGAGTAAGATCAGATTAGTAGAAAATAGTATTTGCTTTCAAAAATTGGTACCGAACTGCCAATATTGTAGTTTTTGCTGAATTTACGCCACTTCCGTTGCCTACAGGAAACTTTACCGGTAACAAAAAAAATGGCATTTTGAACCACGGAATATATGAACATGGTTTTATACAAATCGAACAATAAATAATTAATGTAGGACTGAAAAACTGAATTAGCCAATGGCGGCCAAGGAAAATTACGGAAACAAAAAATGTTGACATTTTTGTTCAAATCAGATAACTCTTTAACCTTGGTTAAAATGTCATATAAAAATATTAATAAATAAAAAAGTTTTTTGTAAAAATTTAAATTTTCAAAATTTGGCGCCTAATATCTTCCAAGATTCGTCGAAAATCAAAAATCAAAAGTAACATAGCTATGTCCCCTGTTTCTGGCTATGTCAAAATGCATCATATGCTAAAATCCAATGATTATTGTTAATATTACGGCAATATTTCAAAAAATGACATTTTCGGTGATTTCGGACATTTCGCAATGTCGCAGAATGCCGTGAATAGCTTTAATCTCTAAGTCACACCCACTTTCCCAGTAAAATTGAAGACATTGTATCGATCCGACAAGAAGTTGCTGAGATATAAGCAAATTGGAAAAAAAAAAATAATAATAATAAGAAGAACTAGACCTGCATGCAGGAATGACGGGTTTCACTGGTGCCACGTTACCCTTTAACATGTCACTTCCGGTGCCACGTTACCCTTGAACATATATCACTTCCGGTACCAATGAAACCATTACACAGGTTTCCCCGTAAGCATTGCACACATCAAATAAATTGGACGCAGAATCAACCAAATCCAGCAAATATCAATTCATTTGTTACTTGTAAGTGATCCTGACAAAATTACATTACTTCCGGTGATAATGAAAATATTCAATTAGTTTTATGAAATCGGAAATGACATATGACATCATATAGTGAAAATTTTATGTAAATAGAATAATAATTGCCACTTTTATAGACCAAAAACCTTGAAAAGTGACTTGTAGACAATCGACTATTTCTCTGCAACCGCACAAGTTAGAAACCATTTTGTGGTGTCTGTATGATCGTATGGGATCAATCTATTTGTTGAATGGAATCAAATATCATAATTTTGAAAACATTACAAATCAGACGCATTTGAATAAATTATCTGTTTAGCAGGCTAAAAATTCAGTTTTTGACAAAATGACATCACTTCCGGTGATACTAAAACAGTTAAATTAGTTCTATAAAATCGTAAATGGCATAAGACATCATATGGTGAAAATTTTATGAAAATCGATTAATAACTGATTCTTTTAGAGCCAAAATAAAGTAAAAAGTGACTTGTGGAAAATCGTCCATTTCTCTGCAACCATACAAGTTAGAAACCATTTTGTGGTATCTATATGATCGTATGGGTTCATTCTATTTGTTGATGGGAACCAAATTTCATAATTCTAAAAATATTACAAATAATACTCATTTGAATAAAAAATGTATTTTTAACACTAAAAATTCAGTTATTGCGTAAATGACGTCACTTCCGGTAACAGTGAAAGTGTTAAAATGGTTTGGAATAGTCGACTGTGGAAATAGGCAACGGATAGTGAAAGAAAATTGAAAATCGAATAATAATTGATTCTTTTACAGCCAAAGTAACGTGAAAAGAGACTCATGCAAAATTGCTCATTTCTCGGCAACTGCTTATATTACAAACTAAATTTCACATACATTCTCTTTGTATGGATTATTGCTACAAGTTTATGAAAGTATCGAAGAAATATTTTAATATATGAAGACACTGGATGGGTTGTAAATAGCTTATTTTTACTCCTTTTTTTACCTTTTAACCGAAATGGCCCGAAAACAAAATCGAAATTAAAAAAACTGAGTCCGAGATTTTGTGCACCTTAACAGGGCGCATCTTTTGAGTAAGATCAGATTAGTAGAAAATAGTATTTGCTTTCAAAAAGTGGTACCGAACTGTCAATATTGTAGTTTTTGCTGAATTTACGCCACTTCCGGTGCCTACAGGAAACTTTACCGGTAACAAAAAAAATGGCATTTTGAACCACGGAACATATGAACATGGTTTTATACAAATCGAACAATAAATAATTAATGTAGGACTGAAAAACTGAATTAGCCAATGGAGGCCAAGGAAAATTACGGAAACAAAAAATGTTGACATTTTTGTTCAAATCAGGTGACTCTTTAACCTTGGTTAAAATGTCATATAAAAATATCAATAAATAAAAAAGTTTTTTGTAAAAATTTAAATTTTCAAAATTTGGCGCCTAATATCTTCCAAGATTCGTCGAAAATCAAAAATCAAAAGTAACATAGCTATGTCCCCTGTTTCTGGCTATGTCAAAATGCATCATATGCTAAAATCCAATGATTATTGTTAATATTACGGCAATATTTCAAAAAACGACATTTTCGGTGATTTCGGATATTTCGCAATGTCGCAGAATGCCGGGAATAGCTTTAATCTCTAAGTCACACCCACTTTCCCAGTAAAACTAAAGAAATTGTATCGATTCGACAAGAAGTTGCTGAGATATAAGCAAATTGGAAAAAAAAAAATAATAATAATAAGAAGAATAATAATAAGAATAATTTTAACAAAAACAATAGTGTTTCACACAAGCTACGCAGTGTGAAACCCTAATAATAATAAGAACTAGACCTGCATGCAGGAATGACGGGTTTCACTGGTGCCACGTTACCCTTTAACATGTCACTTCCGGTGCCACGTTACCCTTGAACATATGTCACTTCCGGTATCAATGAAACCATTAAACAGGTTTCCCCATAAGCATTGCACACATCAAATAAGTTTGACGCAGAATCAACCAAATCCAGCAAATATCAATTCATTTTATACATTTGTTAGTTGTAAGTGATCCTGACAAAATTACATTACTTCCGGTGATAATGAAAATGTTCAATTAGTTTTATGAAATCCGAAATGGCATATGACATCATATCGTGAAAATTTTATGTAAATAGAATAATAATTGCCACTTTTATAGACCAAAAACCTTGAAAAGTGACTTGTAGACAATCGACTATTTCTCTGCAACCGCACAAGTTAGAAACCATTTTGTGGTGTCTGTATGATCGTATGGGTTCAATCTATTTGTTGAATGGAATCAAATATCATAATTTTGAAAACATTACAAATCAAACTCATTTGAATAAAATATCTCTTTTGCAGGCTAAAAATTCAGTTTTTGACAAAATGACATCACTTCCGGTGATACTAAAACAGTTAAATTAGTTCTATGAAATCGTAAATGGCACAAGACATCATATGGTGAACATTTTATGAAAATCGAATAATAACCGATTCTTTTAGAGCCAAAATAAAGTAAAAAGTGACCTGTGAAAAATCGTCCATTTCTCTGCAACCGTACAAGTTAGAAACCATTTTGTGGTATCTATATGATCGTATGGGGTCATTCTATTTGTTGATGGGAACCAAATTTCATAATTCTAAACATATTACAAATAATACTCATTTGAATAAAAAATGTATTTTTAAGGCTAAAAATTCAGTTATTGCCTAAATGACGTCACTTCCGGTAACAGTGAAATTGTTAAAATGGTTTGGAATAGTCGACTGAGGCAATAGGCAACAGACAGTGAAAGAAAATTGAAAATCGAATAACAATTGATTCTTTTACAGCCAAAATAACGTGAAAAGTGACTCATGCAAAATTGCCCATTTCTCGGCAACTGCTGATATTAGAAACTAAATTTCACATACATTCTCTTTGTATGGATTATTGCTACAAGTGTATGAAAGTATCGAAGAAATATTTTAATATATGAAGACACTGGATGGGTTATAAATAGCTTATTTTTACCCCTTTTTTTACCTTTTAATCGAAATGGCCCGAAAACAAAATCGAAATTAAAAAAACTGAGTCCGAGATTTTGTGCACCTTAACAGTGCGCATCTTTTGAGTAAGATCAGATTAGTAGAAAATAGTATTTGCTTTCAAAAAGTGGTACCGAACTGTCAATATTGTAGTTTTTGCTTAATTTACGCCACTTCCGGTGCCTACAGGAAACATTACCGGTAACAAAAAAAATGGCATTTTGAACCACGGAACATATGAACATGGTTTTATACGAATCGAACAATAAATAAATAATGTAGGACTGAAAAACTGAATTAGCCAATGGCGGCCAAGGAAAATTACGGAAACAAAAAATGTTGACATTTTTGTTCAAATCAGATGACTCTTTAACCTTGATTAAAATGTCATACAAAAATATTAATAAATAAAAAAGTTTTTTGTAAAAATTTAAATTTTCAAAATTTGGCGCCTAATATCTTCCAAGATTCGTCGAAAATCAAAAATCAAAAGTAACATAGGTATGTCCCCTGTTTCTGGCTATGTCAAAATGCATCATATGCTAAAATCCAATGATTATTGTTAATATTACGGCAATATTTCAAAAAACGACATTTTCGGTGATTTCGGACATTTCGCAATGTTGCAGAATGCCGGGAATAGCTTTAATCTCTAAGTCACACCCACTTTCCCAGTAAAACTGAAGACATTGTATCGATCCGAAAAGAAGTTGCTGAGATATAAGCAAATTGGAAAAAAAAAAATAATAATAATAAGAAGAACTAGACCTGCATGCAGGAATGACGGGTTTCACTGGTGCCACGTCACTTTCGGTGCCACGTTACCCTTAAACATATGTCACTTCTGATACCAATGAAACCATCAAACAGGTTTCCACATAAGCATTGTAAACATCAAATAAAATGGACGAAGAATCAACCAAATCCAGCAATATCAATTCATTTTATATATATGTTACTTGTAAGTGATCCTGGCAAAATTTCATTACTTCCGGTGATAATGAAAATGTTCAATTAGTTTTATGAAATCAGAAATGGCATAAGGCAGCATAATGGCGAAAATTGTATGTAAATCGAATGAGAATTGCCACTTTTATAGACCAAAAACCTTGAAAAGTGACTTGTAGAAAATCGTCTATTTCTCGGCAACCGTACACGATAAAAACTATCTTTTGGTATCTATATGATCGTATGAGTTCAATCCATTTGTTGATTGGAATCAAATATCATAATTTGAAATATATTACAAATCAGACTCATTTGAAAAAAATGTCTGTTTTGAAGGCTAAAAATACAGTTTTTGCCAAAATGACATTACTTCCGGTGATACTGAAAATGTTAAATTAGTTCTATGAAATCATAAATGACACAAGATATCATATGGTGAAAATTTTATGAAAATCGAATAATAACTGACACTTTTATAGACCAAAAACCTTGAAAAGTGACTTAAGGAAAATCGCCCATTTCTCTGCAACCGTACAAGTTAGAAACCATTTTGTGGTATCTGTATGATCGTATGGGTTCAATCTATTTGATCAATAGAATCAAATATCACAATTTGAAAAAAATAACAGATACGACTCATTTGAATAAAATATTGTTTTTTGAAGGCTAAAATTTAAGTTTTGAGCAAATGACGTCATTTCCGGTGGCAGCGCAAGGGGTAAAATGGTTTGACATAGTCCACTATGGCATTAGGCATCCAATGGCGAAAGAAAATTGAAAATCGAATAATAATTGATTCTTTTACAGCCAAAATTACGTGAAAAGTGACTCATGCAAAATTGCCTATTTCTCGGCAACTGCTTATATTACAAACTAATTTTCACATACATTCTCTTCGTATGGATTATAGCTACAAGTTTATAAAAGTTACGTAAAAATATTTTAAAATCTGAAAAGCCTGAATGAGTTGTAAATAGGTCAATTTTACGCCTTTTTTCACCTCTTCATCCAATTTGCTAGAAAATGAAAAAGAAATTAAAAAAACTGCTTCCGACATTTTTTGCGCCTTTAAAGGACACACTCTTTGAGTCATATAATTTTTCAAAAAAATAATATTTGTTTTCAAAAAATGTACCTAACTGTCAAAATTGTAGTTTTTGGTAAAATTATGCCACTTCCGGTGCCGACAGATAACACTTTTGGTAATAAAAAAAATGACAATTGAGACAACGAAGCATATGAACTTTGTTTTATACAAATCGAACAATAAAAAATTAATCTAGGACTGAAAAACTGAATTAGCCAATGGAGGCCAAGGAAAATTACTGAGACAAAATTTTTTAACATTTTTGCGCAAGTCAGATGACTCTTTAATTCTGTGCACAACACGACTAAAAAATATTAATAAATAAAAAAGTTTTTTGTAAAATTTTAAATTTCCGAAATTTGGCGCCTAATATCTTCGAAGATTTGCCGAAAATCAAAAATCGAAAGTAGCGCAGCTATGTGCCCTGTCTCCAGCTATGCCAAAATGTATCGAAAGTTAAAATCCCATGATTATTGTTAAAATTACCGCAATATTTGTAAAAACGATAACTTCGGTGATTTCGGACATTTCGCATTGTCGCAGAACGTTCAAAATAGCTTTATCCTCTAAGTCACACCCACTTTCCCAGTAAAACCGAAGAAATCGTAACGATGCGACACGTAGTTGCTGAGATCTACTCAAAACAAAAGAAGAATAATAATAATAATAATAAGAATAATAATTTTAACAAAAACAATAGTGTTTCACACAAGCTTCGCAGTGTGAAACCCTAACTAGACTTGCTTGCAAGGCTGAAGGCTTTCACCTTACCGAAGGCAGCAAAAATTGCCTACAACTCACCCCTTAAAACACACACACACACACGCTTAAACAACTCAGACATGACACTTTCTGTGCATGCGCATTACGATAGAAGGAAAGTGAAAAATATAGTTGAACAATTATGAACATGGATTGGTAGAATCCTACAGACGCCAGAAATCGAAATACTCAATCAAAAACTCAAAAATTCTAAAAAAAATTACAAGTTCAGTACATTTTCAAATTGTTAGGAAAAAAGGAGAACGGCGTGGTATTGCAATTCGACCTTTATCGCATCCGCAATATCCCCGGCTCTACAAAAATATAACTTTTTCGAAAATTGACATAATTAGAACCGATTTTCATTCGTGCACGTTAAAGATTTACATCACTTCCGGTCTGGTCCACAACTTTGGCAATAGTTCTAAGTACTAAATGTTTAAAACATAGGAAAAATCAACATTCAAAACTCTATCTGTTTTAGTTTCAGAGATCTAAACGACTACAGAAAAAAAACAGTTTTCCGAATGAGACAAAAAAAAAAATACCTTAAGTATCAAGGTAATAACCAAAACCCCAAATCGCACCTTTCAACATTAATTGTTCAACATCGAATTTGAGGGGTACTTTATTTATAAATGACTTCAACAGAAAGCTTCATTTTCACTGGTATCAAATGATGACGTCATGTAGACATAAAACCTGGGATATTAATTTCAGGAGTAACTGTTAATTACTAAAATGAGTTATTTTCATTATAGAAGCACAAGTACCAGATATTGGTTACTATTCAAACACCCTTTGTTCAAATATTGCCAGTTTTAAAAAAAGCTCTCTATATATGCTTTATATGTATGCAAAACGTTCCATTTATAACCAATTCGGACTTTTGTCGATGTCACACCAATGTGTTACACGGAACTTTGGAATCGCGTTCAGGTAAGCTACTCAAATATGTAACTGGTTCAAAACTAAATTGAATATTCAATGAAATATCGACAATATTCTGATTTCGTGCACGTTAATGATTTGACGTCACTAACATATAAAGATTTATCTTTAATTAGAGACAGGGCCCAAATTCAAACTACATCATGCTTTCTATCACAGGTGCAATATTCGTACTTCTGCACGACACTACTGCAAGATACAACTGCAAACTATTGATAATTGGATTTCCCTTTAAACAGCGCGAGCCGTCGATTTGTGTCGAGATGATAACGGTTATGAGGTAATTTTGACAAAGAAGAAACAATATTAATTCAAAGACTAATTATTACACACAGAAATCAATTATTTCTGTTACAGGGTCACTAAACCCATATTTTGAATATAAGTAAACATTCAAAGTTGAAATACTTTTAGCTCAAATATTGTCACTGTGAGAGAAATGGGGAATTTTGAATATCCTCTAAACGTTGGTAAAACGTACAGATTGTATCAACTCTTACTGCATGTTTCGCTTAACAATGAAAGATGATGTTTTCGATCCCTTTGTTCTCATACTCCTGATATTTCTAACTGTTGCGCAATGGTTTCATACCTAAGACTACCGATAAAACTCTGATTTCGTGCACGTTAATGATTTGACGCCACTAGCATATAAAATTTTTTCTTTAAATAGAGATTGGGCCCAAGCTCAAACTACATCATGCTTTCTATCACAGATGCAATATTCGTACTTCTGCACGTTACTACTGCAAGATACAACTGCAACCTATAGATAATTGGATTTCCTTATAAACAGCGGGAGCCGTCGATTTGTGTCGAGATGATTACGGTTGAGAGGTAATTTTGACAAAGAATTAACAATATTAATTCAAAGACTAATTATTACACACAGAAATCAATTATTTCTGTTACAGGGTCACTAAACACATATTTTGAATATAAGTAAACACTCAGAGTTGAAATATTTTTAGCTCAAATATCGTCACTGTGAGAGAAATGGGGAATTTTGAATATATTCTAAACGTTGGTAAAACGTACAGATTGTATCAACACTTACTGCATGTTTCGCTTAACGATGAAAGGTGACGTTTTCAGTTTTCGATCCCTTTGTTCTCATACTCCTGATATTTCTAAATGTTGCGCAATAGTTTCAAACCTAAAGCCTAGCTTATGTCGACCTACGACGCAATAAAACTGATGGCGACTAACGGCAACTGACAGCTTATGTCGCTACGACTGAATTTATTCACAACTGGACGCAATCGCGAGCAGCCAGTTGATCATAGTCGTAAGCGCGCTCATGTCGCCCGGCGTGAGATGAAGAATCGGGGCCACAACTGATCACATGACTGACACGTGATAAGCTTCAAAATGGCCGCTCATTCCATTTGTTACCGCTCCCTGCTACCACGTGACTAAATAACCAAATCCTATTGGCTACGTCAGCAAGGCGCCGACTTGAGCCAGTCGTAAGTACGCTCATGTCGCTTGCAACTAGAGACAACTAGTTGTCTCCAGTCGTAGGAGTAGAACATGTGCGACTCAGAGAAACTGGAGACAACTGGACGGCGACTGGTTGCCGTCCGATTCACACCAGTCGTAAGAGAACTCAGGTCGCCCAAGTAGTCACGACTGATCAGTTCCACTTGATCGCAAACCAGTCGCCGATTTCTAGTCGCCGTCAGTTTTATCGCGTCGTAGGGCGACATAAGCTAGGCTTAAGACTACCGATAAAACTGTCTGTAGAAGAAATTCAAAAAAAAAAAATACCTTGACTTTTCGAGAAAAAGACGTCTAAAAATGCTCCAAATGGTAAAAATACGACGTTTTGGATTTTCAATCTCGTTTTTCGACTACTCATGACATTTAGAGAAATTGTACAATGGTTTCACACAATACACCACCTATAAGACTCTCGAATGAGAAAGTTTTAAAAAAATCGTAGGCGGCATTTTCGAGAAATACGCGTCTAAAGTTGATCGAAATCGTAAAAAACCTTACTTTTCAAAGTCCTATAACTTTTTCAATTTATGATAGAATCTTGTCGCTGTGGTACCATCTTGTAGATATTTTACGTGGCTATCAAATGACGCTGTACTTTAACTACTCAGTAAACAGCCAACTGAAACTTCGCATTTTGCGCACAGGCACCCATTTTTCAGAATTTTGTCAAAGTTTGGATACTTTTCTTGACCACTTCTGGTGATTAGAGCATTTTCATCCATAGTCTAAGGACTGGAGACGACTCTTGACTTCATATTCCTGAAGTTTCAGAAAAATCGTAGGCGCCGTTTTAAAAAAATAAGAACTCTACGATTTGACCAAAATGCGTAAAAAAGTGAAAAATCAAAGTTAACATTTCAGAACAAAACTTATATTGTTGGAATCGGATTGAGGTCAGCTATCCAAAAATATCAGTATTATTTTAAAATTCCAAAAAATAACAATTTTAGAAAATTTTGAAAATTTTCCATTTTTCACCCAAAAAATGAGAGCGACAAAGTTTCTAAACTCGATGTTTTTGAACTGCCATCTAGTCAGAAATGTTTTCAGCTATCCAAAAATGTAAATATCGGAAAAGTCGGATGAGAATTAGAAGAATTATGGCCGATTTTCAATTTGAGTGCACGTTAAAGATTTGACGCGTTTCCGCTTTGCGCACAAATTTGATTTTACATTTAAGCACTAACCACCACCCAGTTTCCCGACAGAAAATCAAATTTCAGACCTCTATCTCTTATAGTTGCTGAGAAATAGGCAAAGTGGAATAAAAAAAAATAATAAATAACTAGACCTGCATGCAGGAATGACGGGTTTCACTTTTGCCATGTTACCTTTGAACTTGAACTTGTGTCACTTTTGATGCTACGTTACCCTTGAACATATGTCCTTTCCGGTACCAATGAAACCAATATACAGGTTTCCACATAAGCATTGCACACATCAAATAAAATGGAAACAGAATCAAACAAATCCAGCAATTTTATTTTATACATTTGTTACATGTAATTGATCCTGACAAAATAACAGTACTTCCGGTGATAATGTAAATGTTCCCTTAGTCTTATGAAATCAGAAATGGCATAAGGCATCATATGGTGAAAATTTTATGTAAATCGAATAATAATTTCCACTTTTATAGACCAAAAACCTTGAAAAGTGACGTGTAGAAAATCGTCTATTTCTCGGCAACCGTACAAGTTAGAAACCATTTTTTGGTATTTATATGACCGTATGGGTTTAATCTATTTGTTGATTGGAATCAAATATCATAATTGTATAAACATTACAAATCAGACTCATTTGAATAAAATATCGGTTTTGAAGGCTTAAAATACAGTTTTTGCCAAAATGACGCTACTTCCGGTGATAATGAAAACGTTAAATTAGTTTTATAACATCGTCTATGACATTAGGCTTCAAAGGGTGAAAATTTTATGAAAATCAAATAATAATTGACACTTTTATGGGCCAAAAACCTTCAAAAGTGACTTTCAGAAAATCGCCTATATCTCGACAACCGAACAAGTTAGAAACAATTTTATGATATCTATTTGACCGTTTGAGTTTTGTTAATATGCGAATTTAAACCAAAAGTTAATTTTATTATTACATGTGACATAATTCTTGGTTGAAAAAAAGATCGATTTTAAAAGTTAAAAATTGAGTTTTTGACTAAATGACGTCACTTCCGGTGTCAATTTTAAATAGTAATCAACATGATATGACGCACACTTGCTTTTTGAATCAAATGATGTCACTTTTGTGAATATCCATTAATAATTGACTATTTTACAGGCAACATTACGAAAACAGTGACTTATGCAAAACTGCCCATTTCTCGGCAACTGCTTATATTAGAAACTAATTTTAACATACATTCTCTTCGTATGGATTATAGTGACAGGTTTATAAAAGTTAAGTAAAAAAATTTTAAAATCTGAAAAGCCTGAATGGGTTGTAAATAGGTCAATTTTACGCCTTTTTTCACACCTTAATCCAATTTGCTAGATAACACTTTTGGTAATAAAAAAAATAACAATTGGGACAACGAAGCATATGAACTTTGTTTTATACAAATCGAACAATAAAAAATTAATCTAGGACTGAAAAACTGAATTAGCTAATGGCGGCCAAGGAAAATTACTGAGACAAATTTTTTTAACATTTTTGCGCTAGTCAGATGACTCTTTAATTCTGTGCACAACACGACTAAATAATATTTATAAATAAAAACGTTAAATCGAATAATAATTGCCACTTTTAAAGACCAAAAAACTTGAAAAGTGACTTGTAGAAAATCGGCTATTTCTCGGCAACCGTACAAGTTAGAAACCATTTTGTGGTATCTGTATGATCGTATGGGTTCATTCTATTTGTTGATTGGCATCAAATACCATAATTTGAAAAAGATTTCAAAACAGACTCATTTGAATAAAATATCTGTTTTGGAGGCTAAAAATACAGTTTTTGCCAAAATGACGTTACTTCCGGTGATAATGAAAATCTTAAATTACTTGTATGAAATCCCAAATGGCATTAGGTATAACATGGTGTGACGTTTATGAAAATCGAATAATAATTGACCCTTTTATGGCCCCGAAACCTTCAAAAGTGACCTGTAGAAAACCGTCTATTTCTCGGCAACCGAACAAGTTAGAAACCATTTTATGATATCTATATGACCATATGAGTTTTGTTTATATGTGAATTTAAACCAAAAGTTAAAATTATTAATACATATTAAGTTATTCTTGGTTGAATAAAACATTGATTTAAAAAAGTGTAAAATGCATTTTTTGACCAAATGATGTCACTTCCGGTGTCAATTTTAAATTGTAATCAACTTGATATGACGCTACGTGCTTTTTGAATCAAATGATGTCACTTTTATAAAAATCCAATAATAATTGACTATTTTACAGGCAAAATAACGAAAACAGTGACTTATGCAGAACTGCCCATTTCTTGGCAACTGCTTATATTACAAACGAATTTTAACATACATTTTCTTCGTATGGATTATAGCTACAAGTTTATAAAAGTTACGAAGAAATATTTTAAAATCTGAAAAGCCTGAATAGGTTGTAAATAGGCCAATTTTACACCATTTTTAGCCTCTTAATCGAATTTGCTCGAAAATGAAATCGAAATTAAAAAAACTGCTTCCTACATTTTTTGCGCCTTGAAAGGGCACACTCTTTGAGTCATATAATTTTTCAAAAAAATAATATTTGTTTATGAAGATCGTAAATAACTGTCAAAATTGTAGTTTTTGGTAAAATTATGACACTTCCGGTGCCGACAGATAACACTTTCGGTAATAACAAAAACGACAATTGATACAACGAAGCATATGAACTTTGTTTTATACAAATCGAACAATAAAAAATTAATCTAGGACTGAAAAACTGAATTAGCCAATGGCGGCCAAGGTAAATTACTGAGACAAAATTTTTTAACATTTTTGCACTAGTCAGATGACCCTTTAATTCTGTGCACAATACGACTAAAAAATATTCATAAATAAAAAAGTTTTTTGTAAAATTTTAAATTTTCGAAATTTGGCGCCTAATATCTTCGAAGATTTGCCGAAAATCAAAAATCGAAAGTAGCGTAGCTATGTGCCCTGTCTCAGGCTATGCCAAAATGTATCGAAAGTTAAAATCCAATGATTATTGTTAAAATTACTGCAATATTTTTAAAAACGATAACTTCGGTGATTTCGGACATTTCGCATTGTCGCAGAACGTTCAAAATAGCTTTATCCTCTAAGTCACACCCACTTTCCCAGTAAAACCGAAGAAATCGTAACGATGCGACACGTAGTTGCTGAGATCTATTCAAATTGGAATCTGAATAATAATAATAATAATAATAACTAGATCTGCAAAGCAGATATTAAAGCTTTCATATTAACAGTGACTTCCTGTCACATGGCATGGGTCATGTAAATAATCTCATCAACAAACAAAAAATCATTTAAAATCGGTCAAAATATAGCGAAGTTTTTATGATTTTTCAATCGTAAACAACTTTATTGGCACGAAAAACATCAAAGACAAAATTCGAAAATGTGACATTTTCAAATAACAATATTTCGACCCTGATCCCGGCTATCCAGAAATGTATTCATTTTGGAAATAGGAGACATATTCTTCAAACTACGGCCTATTGCTTAAATTCACGTGCTCGTTAATGTCGATTTTTCACCTTTTCTCGTATTCAGTTCGAAATGGTGACCATCACGTGACCGAAATCAAAATTCTGATCTGATAGAAATTAGGCATTCCTTCAAGGATTCCGAAAATGTAACTCCCATGTTTGTAAGTAAAATATCGCAAAAGCCTTTGTGATTTATCACGTTTCAAGATGGCGGCACTTCCGGTTCGATCTACAAACTCAATATTTTGTGTACGAATCAGTATTTACTAATCTAGTATCCCCCAAAAAATCAGGTCATTCTGACCTATATTTCTTCGATTTTTTTTAAAACTTTGATCCCCAATTTCACCAAGGGGAGATAATCTAGAAAATTTCTAAGGACTAAGGACATCTTTAAAGTTGCATCGGTAAGATCTACTTACATACTAAATTTCATGAAAATCGTACAACTATTAAAAAAGTTGTCAAGTTGGTCTCAACTTCCGGTTCGAAATCACAGCGACGAATTTTCGAAATTCGAAAATCTGAAACTGCAGTTGAAAATGATTTTTGTCAGGGTACTCAAAGAAAAAAGAATTAGTAAAATAGGTCAAATAGTCACAGAGTTACAGTAATGCAGGTCAAATTCACTAGTTCGTAAAATTCGGTGATTTCGAATGCTTATAACGTTTTGAAAATATATTTAATCAATACTCACCACCCATTTTTGGGGGGGTAGGTCAAAGTTTCAGAAACATCCTATGGTTAGATTCTGAGAAATCCGATTTGCAGGAAACACATGTTGACTTTACGAGAAAGACCTTTAAACATGCTCTAAATTGTAAAAATACGACTCTTTGGATTTTCAATCTCTTTTTTTCGGCTACCCCGGACATTTAAGAAAAAATGATACAATGATTTCACGCAACAGGGTAGCTATTAGACTCTCGATTGACAAGAATTTCATCGTCCTCCCTTCATTATAACCAAAGTTATCGTGCCCTAAAGAATCAACAAACCAGCTTGCTTATCTCTGCTTACCCTAGGCAGAAAATGCTCATCTTTGAACTTAATCAAGACAGTGACCTAGTGAACGTCTACGACAAGTTTGAACATTCTAGCTCAATTAGAAGCATAGTTATTGTGTTCCAAATTCTCGGCCCTTCAAATTGCTTCTATTTTTCACTTTCACTTCAAAATGGCGACCATCAATTGACCTAAATCAAAATTCTACTCCGAACGTTTTTTAGGCCATATTTGAAGGATTCAGAAAATATAACTCCCGTGTCTGTAAGTAAAATAGCAAAAAAGCCTTTGTGATTTTTCACGTTTCAAGATGGCGGCACTTCCGGTTCAATCCACAAACTCAATATTTTGGGTACGAATCGGTATTTACTTATCTAGTAACCAAAAAAACCATCAGGTCATTCTGACCTATATTTCTTCGATTTTTTTGAAAACTTTGATCCTTAATTTCACCAAATTTAGAAAATTTCTATTTATATTTTTGAAGTCACGTGGGTAAGATCTACTTACATACTAAATTTCATGAAAATCGTAGAACTATTAAAGAAGTTGTCAAGTTGGTCTCAACTTCCGGTTCGAAATCACAGCGACGAATTTTCGAAATTCGAAAATCTGAAACTGCAGTTGAAAATGATTTTTGTCAAGGTACTCAAAGAAAAAAGAATTAGTAAAATAGGTCAAATAGTCACAGAGTTACAGTAATGCAGGTCAAATTCACTCGTTCGTAAAATTCTGTGATTTCGAATTCGTAAAACGTTTTGAAAATATATTTAATCAAAAACTGCCACCCAGTTTTGGGGGGCTAGGTCAAAGTTTCAGAAAGATCCCATGGTTAGATTCTGAGAAATCCGATTTTCAGAAATGACACAAAAAAAAAAAAATAATAATAACTAGACCTGCAAGCAGCACTGAACCGGCTTTCAGGAATCATACAGGAAGTTTATTATACCCTAGCCGATCCATTGAGCTACCAAACTTTAATTGTTTTGCTTCAGTGACACCCTCTATCATATGTAAAAGTAATATTTGCTGGCGAAAAGACCTTTCAAAATTGTAAATTATGGCAAAATAACGTCACTTCCGGTGCCGAAAGAAATTATTATAGGTGAAAAATAAGTCGAAAATTCGCAACATACAAAATACAAACTTTGTTTTATACATATCGGGCAATAAATAATTAACCTATAACCAATAAACTGAAATTAAGAAGGTAAAAAACTTAAAAGTGACACTGGGACAATTGGCTATTTTTCGACAAGGGAACATGCTAGAAGCCTTTTCTTGATATCAATATGATGGTATTGATTCAATCTTACTGCCCATTAGAGTCAGACGTTATAAAGTTAAACGAATAATAAACATAAACCACTTCAAAAAAAATGTTTGTTTTGAAGGCCAAAAATACGTTTTTTGAAAAAATTACATTACTTCCGGTGATATTGAAAATGTTAATTTAGTTCATAGAAGTCATAAATGGCATAAGGCATCAAATGGTAAAAAAATTTATAAAAATCGAATAATAATTGACACTTTTATAGACCAAAAACCTTGAAAAGTGACTTATCGAAGATCGCCTATTTCTCTGTAACCGTACAAGTTAGAAACCATTTTGTGGTATCTGTATGGTCGTATGGCTTCATTCTATTCGTTGATGGGAATCAAATATCATAATTTTAAAATTATTATAAGGCAGACTCATTTGAATAAAATATCTGTTTTTTAGGTTTAAAATACAGTTTTTGCCCAAATGACGTCATTTCCGGTCACAGTGAAATTGTAAAATTGGCTTGACCTAGAACAAATTGACACTAAGCATCAGATGGAAAAATAATATTGCAAATCGAATAATAATTCACTCTTTTATAGGCAAAATAACGTGAAAAGTGACGCATGCAAAATTGCATATTCCTCGGCAACTGCTCATATTACAAACTAATTTTCGCATACAATCTCTTCTTCTGGATTATTGCTACGAGTTTATTAAAATTACAAATAAATATTTCAAAATATGAAGACGCTGAATGAATTGTAAACAACTGAATTTTACACTTTATTTTACATTTTATTCGAAATTGCCCGAAAATGAAATTGAAATTAAAAAATCTGAGCTAAGGATATTGTGCACCTTTGCAGGGTGCATCCGTTTAGTTATATCAGTTTTGAAAAAAAATAATATTTGCTTTCAAAAAGTAGTACCGAACTGTCAAAATTATAGTTTTTGTTAATATTACGTCACTTCCGTTGCCGACAGAAAAATTTCACCATAACAAAAAAAATTACAATTGGGACCACGGAGCATATGAACTTTGTTTTATACAAATCGAACAATAAATAATTTTTCTGGGTACGAAAAACTAAATTAGCCGTTGGCGGCTAACGAAAATAACCGAGACAATTTTTTTTCCCATTTCTGGTCAAGTAGGATGATATTTTAACCCTGTGTAAAATACCATCAAAAAATATTCATAAATAAAAAAGGTTTTCGTAAAAAAAATATTTTTTATCAAAATATCGGACATTTTTTCGACTACTTCCGGTTTTACGATCGTTGTCGTGATAGCTTTACGAAGTTCTTTGGATACTTAACTTTCTGTACCAGAAGTGTCAGAAACATCCATTGAGTAGTTTTGGAAAAAAAGATAAATTAAAGAGCGTTTACAAAAATTTTACGATTTTTCAATTTTTTTCAAAGTTTGATGTCATTTTTGGACCACCTACATTATTTCAATGCTTTTCATTTTGGATTCACTATATAGACAACCGATAGGACTATGAGTAAGAAAAGTTTCAGAAAAATCGTAGGCGTCATTTTCGAGAAAAGGGCGTCTCAGAATGTTAAAAAATCGGAAAATACTAGATTTTTGGCATACAATAATTTATTTCCTTACCATCGAAATCGTATTATTTAGATACCATATGATGGTCCATTAATAGGGCTATCCAACGACACTTTAGTTCTTTTGGTCCGCTATTACCTAAGTGAGCAATCAAGTTTTTCGCAAGTGCGACAATATTTTTAACCTTTTTTTTCATTTTTTGAATACTCCCGGTATGGTTATTATTGTCGGAATAGTTTTAATAGTCGGTTTGGGCGCTAAAATAGCCACAGGGCTCTGTAATGATATATTACATTATCTGATCAGATAAAATGCCCCTGAGAAATCCTATGTTCAAAAGTGCCAAAAATGCAAAAAATTTAAAATATCGAAAATTAAATTTCAATAATTACATACATATTATACATCGTTAGAATTGTAATTAGGTCAGCTATCTGAATATACAACCCTTTTTTAAAAATCTCTTAAAATAAAAAAATAGTAGAGCATTTTTCAAAATTTCACGATTTTTCGACTTTTTTCGATTTTCAGTCCCTTTTTTATTCTATTCCAGACATTTCAAAGTCTTATTGGTTGGCTTCATGCAAAATACCTCCAAAAGGACTCTCGATAGAAAAAATTAAAAAAAAATTGTAGGTTAAGTTTTCGAGATACAGGCGTCCAAAAATGCTAAAAATCAGAAAATTCGTGATTTTCAGCGTGCCATATTTTGCTTCCTGATCATAGTATCCGTATGAATTGGGTATCATACGATAGTACAATCCTAGTGCAGTCCAATGGTACCCTAATTTCTTTAATCCATTGATATCGGGCGGAGAAATCGCGTTTTTTCCCCAAAATATCCATTTTTTGCATTTTTTTCAAAATATTGCCCATTATTTCGACCACTTCCGGTTTAAGGATTCTGGTCGAAATTGCTTTATAAGTTGGTATTGGACTATAACTTCATGTTCCAGAAGTTTCAGAAACGTCAATTCTGCCATAAACCGAAACCGGAGCTCACAAAATGGGAAGAAAATTCGAAAAAAATCGAAAAATAAAGGGCGATAACTCTGAATGAAACTTATATTACTGGAATCGGATGGACGTCAGGTATCCAAAAATGTAGGTCAAATTTGAAAATTTTGAAAAATAACAAAAATTGTCTCGTAAACAACATGTTTGCAATTTTCAAACGATAAAAGTCATAGACGAATGTTCGAAATTGAAAAATGTCTCAGAATAGATTGTCTCAGAAAAGATTCAGGGATTCCAAAAATGTAATTTGTTTGAAAATGGATAAAGAATTGACGAAACTATGGCCGATTTTCAATTTTTAGATAACGTACAAATTTCGGTCACTTCCGGTATGCGCAGAAATTTCAAAAATATTTTATCAAGTAGCCACCACATGGTTTCCCAATAGAAAATCTGATTCCAGATCGATATCTGTTTCCGATCATGGAGATCTAGGCCCTCGCGGTAAATAATAATAATAAACTAGACCTGCAAGCAGCACTGAACCGGCTTTCAGGAATCATACAGAAAGTTTATTATACCATAGCCGATCCATTGAGCTACCAAACTATACTTTAGTTGTTTTGCTTCAATGACACCCTCTACCATATGTTAAAGTAATATTTGCTGGCGAAAAGACCGGTCAAAATGGTAAATTATGGCAAAATACGTCACTTCCGGTGCCGAAATACATTTTTACAGGTGAAAAATAAGTCGAAAATTCGCAACATACAAAATATAAACTTTGTTTTATCATATCGGGCAATAAATAATTAACCTATAATCCATAAACTGAAATTAAGAAGATAAAAAACTTAAAAGTGACCCTGGGAAAATTGGCTATTATTCGACAAGGGAACATGCTAGAAGCCTTTTCTTGATATCAATATGATGGTATTGATTCAATCTTACTGCCTATTGGAATCAAACATTATAAAGTTAAACAAATGATAAATATAAATCCCTTCAAAAAAATGTTTGTTTTGAAGGCTAAAAATACCTTTTTTGCAAAAATTACATTACTTCCGGTGATATTGAAAATGTTAATTTAGTTCATAGAAGTCATAAATGGCATAAGGCATCAAATGGTAAAAAAATGATTAAAATCGTATAATAATTGACACTTTTATAGACGAAAACCCTTGAAAAGTGACTTATAGAAGATCGCCTATTTCTCTGTAACCGTACAAGTTAGAAACCATTTTGTGGTATCTGTATGGTCGTATGGCTTCATTCTATTCGTTGATGGGAATCAAATATCACAATTCTAAAAATATTATAAGGCAGACTCATTTTAATAAAATATTTGTTTTTTAGGTTAAAAATACAGTTTTTGCCCAAAAGACGTCATTTCCGGTCACAGTGAAAATGTAAAATTGGCTTGACCTAGTCTAAAATGGCATTAGGCATCAAATGGAAAAAAAATATTGCAAATCCAATATTAATTCCCTCCTTTATAGGCAAAATAACGTGAAAAGTGATGCATGCAAAATTGCATATTTCTCAGCAACTGCTCATATTACAAACTAATTTTCCCATACATTCTCTTTGTCTGGATTAATGCTACGAGTTTATGAAAATAACAAATAAATATTTCAAAATATGAAGACGCTGAATGAATTGTAAATAACTGAATTTTACACTTTATTTTACATTTTATTCGAAATTGCCCGAAAATGAAATTGGAATTAAAAAATCTGAGCTAAAGATTTTGTGCACCTTTGCAGGGTGCATCCTTTTAGTTATATCAGTTTTGAAAAAAATAACATTTGCTTTCAAAAAGTGGTACAGAACTGTCAAAATTGTAGTTTTTGTTAATATTACGTCACTTCCGTTGCCGACAGAAAAATTTCACCGTAACAAAAAATATTACAATTGGGACCACGGAGCATATGAACTTTGTTTTATACAAATCGAACAATAAATAATTGTTCTGGGTACGAAAAACTAAATTAGCCGATGGCGGCTAACGCAAATTACCGAGACAATTTTTTTTCTCATTTCTGTTCAAGTAGGATGATATTTTAACCCTGTGTAAAATACCATCAAAAAATATTCATAAATGAAAAAGGTTTTCGTAAAAAAAATTTTTTTTTTCAAAATATCGGACATTTTTTCGACTACTTCCGGTTTTACGATCATTGTCGTGATAGTTTTACGAAGTTCTTTGGATACTTAACTTTCTGTACCAGAAGTGTCAGAAACATCCATTGAGTAGTTTTGGAAAAAAAGATAAATTAAAGAGCGTTTCCAAAACTTTAACGATTTTTCAATTTTTTTCAAAGTTTGAGGCCATTTTTGGACCACCTATATTATTTCAATGCTTTTCATTTTGGATTCACTATATAGACAACCGGTAGGACTTTGAGTAAGAAAAGTTTAAGAAAAATCGTAGGCGTCGTTTTCGAGAAAAGGTCGTCTCGGAATGTTAAAAAAGCGGAAAATACTTGATTTTTGGCATACAATAATTTATTTCCTTACCATTGAAATCGTATTATTTAGATACCATATGATGGCCCATTAATACGGCTATCCAACGACACTTTAGTTCTTTTGGTCCGCTATTACCTAAGGGAGCAATCAAGTTTTTCGCAAGTGAGACAATGTTTTTAACCTTTTTTTTCATTTTTTTGAATACTTCCGGTATGGTTAATATTATCGAAATATTTTTAATAGCCGGTTTGGGCACTAAAATGGCCACAGTGCTCTGTAATGATATATTACATTATCTGATCAGATAAAATGCCCCTGAGAAATCCTGTGTTCAAAAGTGCCAAAAATGAAAAAAAATTAAAATATCGAAAATTAAATTTCAATAATTACATACATATTATACATCGTTAGAATCTTAATTAGGTCAGCTATCTGAATATACAACCTTTTTTAAAAAATCTCTTCAAATAAAAAAATAGTAGAGCATTTTCCAAAATTTCACGATTTTTCGACTTTTTTCGATTTTCAGTCCGTTATTTCACCTATTCCAGATATTTCAAAGGCTTATTGGGTGGTTTCATGCAAATTAACTCCGAAAGGACTCTCGATAGAAAAAATTTAAGAAAAAGTTACGGTTAAGTTTTCGAGATATAGGCGTCCAAAAACGCTCCAAATCAGAAAATACTTCATTTTCAGCGTGCCATATTTTGCTGCCTGATCATAATATCCGTATGAATTGGGTATCATACGATAGTACAATCCTAGTGCAGTCCAATGGTACCCTAATTTGTTGAATCCATTGACATCGGACGGAGAAATCGCGTTTTCCCCAAAACTATCCATTTTTTGCATTTTTTCAAAATATTGCACATTATTTCGACTACTTCCGGTCTACGGATCATTGTTGAAATTGCTTTATTCCTTGCAATGGTCATTTGGCTTCATGCCTTAGAAGTTTCAGATTCGCCAATTCAGCCATATAACGAAACCCGAGCTCACAAAATAGGTAGAAAATTCGAAAAAAATCGAAAAATAAAGGGCGATAACTCTGAATGAAACTTATATTACTGGAATCGGATGGACTTAAGGTATCCAAAAATATAAGTCAAATTTGAAAATTTTGAAAAATGAAAAAAATTGTCTCTTAAACAAATTTTTTTAATTTTCGAACGCTAGAAGTCAGCGACGAAGTTTCGAAATTACAAAATCTTAGATTGCTATTGGCTCGGAAAAGATTCAGGGTTTCCGAAAATGTCATTTGTTTGAAAATGGGTAAATAATTGACGAAACTATGGCCAATTTTCAATTTTTTGACAACGTACAAAAATCTGCCACTTCCGGTATGCGCAGAATTTTCGAAAATACTTTATCAAGTAGCCACCACATGGTTTCCAAAAAGAAAAGTTGATTTCAGATCGATATCTGCTTTCGATCATGGAGAACTTGGCCCCCGCGGTAAATAATAATAATAATAATAATTTTAGTAATCTCAATAGGCTTTCAGACGAAAGTCTGAAAGCCTAATAATAACTAGACCTGCATGCAGGAATGACGGGTTTCACTGGTGCCAAGTTACTCTTAAACATGTCACTTTCGGTGCCAAGTTACACTTGAACATATGTCACTTCAGGTACCAACGAAACCACTAAACAGGTTTCCAAATTAACATTGCACACAAATAAAATGGACGTAGAATCAACCAATCAATCCAGCAATATCAAGTCATTTTATACATTTGTTACTTGTAAATGATCTTGACAAAATTAAATTACTTCCGGTGTTAATGAAAATGTTCAATTAGTCTTATGAAATCAGAAATGGCATACGATATCATATAGTGACAATTTTATGTAAATCGAATAATAATTGCCACTTTTAAAGACCAAAAAACTTGAAAAGTGACTTGTAGAAAATCTGCTATTTCTCTGCAACCGTACAAGTTAGAAACCATTTTGTGGTATCTGTATGATCATATGGGTTCATTCTATTTGTTGATTGGCATCAAATACCATAATTTGAAAAAGATTTCAAAACAGACTCATTTGAATAAAATATCTGTTTTGAAGGCTAAAAATTCAGTTTTTGCCAAAATGACGTTACTTCCGGTGATAATGAAAATCTTAAATTACTTGTATGAAATCCTAAATGGCATTAGGTATAACATGGTGTAACGTTTATGAAAATCGAATAATAATTGACACTTTTATGGCCCAAAAACCTTCAAAAGTGGCCTGTAGAAAACCGTCTATTTCTCGGCAACCGAACAAGTTAGAAACAATTTTATGATATGTATGTGACCATATGAGTTGTGTTTATATGTGAATTTAAACCAAAAGTTAAAATTATTAATACATATTAAGTAATTCTTGGTTGAATAAAACATTGATTTAAAAAGTTTAAAATGCAGTTTTTGACAAAATGACGTCACTTCCGGTGTCAATTTTAAATTGTAATCAACTTGATATGACGCTACATGCTTTTTGAATCAAATGATGTCACTTTTATAAAAATCCAATCATAATTGACTATTTTACAGGCAAAATAACGAAAACAGTGACTTGTACAGAACTGTCCATTTCTTGGTAACTGCTTATATTACAAACTAATTTTAACATACATTTTCTCCGTATGGATTATAGCTACAAGTTTATAAAAGTTACGAAGAAATATTTTAAAATCTGAAAAGCCTGAATAGGTTGTAAATGGGTCAATTTTACACCATTTTTAGCCATTTAATCGAATTTGCTCGAAAATGAAATCGAAATTAAAAAAACTGCTTCCGCCATTTTTTGCGCCTTGAAAGGGCACACTCTTTGAGTCAAATAATTTTTCCAAAAAATAATATTTGTTTTCGAAAAATGGTACCTAACTGTCAAAATTGTAGTTTTTGGTAAAATTATGCCACTTTCGGTGCCGACAGATAACACTTCCGGTAATAAAAAAAATGACAATTGAGACAACGAAGCATATGAACTTTGTTTTATACAAATCGAACAATAAAAAATTAATCTAGGACTGAAAAACTGAATTAGCCAATAGCGGCCAAGGAAAATTACTGAGACAAAATTTTTTAACATTTTTGCACTAAGCAGTTGGCTCTTTAATTCTGTGCACAATACGACTAAAAAATATTCATAAATAAAAAAGTTTTTTGTAAAATTTTAAATTTTCGAAATTTGGCGCCTAATATCTTCGAAGATTTGCCGAAAATCAAAAATCGAAAGTAGCGTAGCTATGTGCCCTGTCTCAGGCTATGCCAAAATGTATCGAAAGTTAAAATCCAATGATTATTGTTAAAATTACTGCAATATTTTCAAAAACGATAACTTCGGTGATTTCGGACATTTCGCATTGTCGCAGAACGTTCAAAATAGCTTTATCCTCTAAGTCACACCCACTTTCCCAGTAAAACCGAAGAAATCGTAACGATGCGACAAGCAGTTGCTGAGATCTACTCAAAACAAAAGAAGAACTAGACCTGCATGCAGGAATGGCGGGTTTCACTGGTGCCACGTCACTTTCGGTGCCACGTTACCCTTAAACATATGTCACTTCCGATACCAATGAAACCATCAAACAGGTTTCCACATAAGCATTGTAAACATCAAATAAAATGGACGAAGAATCAACCAAATCCAGCAATATCAATTCATTTTATATATATGTTACTTGTAAGTGATCCTGGCAAAATTTCATTACTTCCGGTGATAATGAAAATGTTCAATTAGTTTTATGAAATCAGAAATGGCATAAGGCATCATAATGGCGAAAATTGTATGTAAATCGAATGAGAATTGCCACTTTTATAGACCAAAAACCTTGAAAAGTGACTTGTAGAAAACCGTCTATTTCTCGGCAACCGTACACGATAAAAACTATCTTTTGGTATCTATATGATCGTATGGGTTCAATCCATTTGTTGATTGGAATCAAATATCATAATTTGAAATATATTACAAATCAGACTCATTTGAAAAAAATGTCTGTTTTGAAGGTTAAAAATACAGTTTTTGCCAAAATGACATTACTTCCGGTGATACTGAAAATGTTAAATTAGTTCTATGAAATCATAAATGACACAAGATATCATATGGTGAAAATTTTATGAAAATCGAATAATAACTGACACTTTTATAGACCAAAAACCTTGAAAAGTGACTTAAGGAAAATCGCCCATTTCTCTGCAACCGTACAAGTTAGAAACCATTTTGTGGTATCTGTATGATCGTATGGGTTCAATCTATTTGATCAATAGAATCAAATATCACAATTTGAAAAAAATAACAAATACGACTCATTTGAATAAAATATTGTTTTTTGAAGGCTAAAATTTAAGTTTTGAGCAAATGACGTCATTTCCGGTGGCAGCGCAAGGGGTAAAATGGTTTGACATAGTCCACTATGGTATTAGGCATCCAATGGCGAAAGAAAATTGAAAATCGAATAATAATTGATTCTTTTACAGCCAAAATTACGTGAAAAGTGACTCATGCAAAATTGCCTATTTCTCGGCAACTGCTTATATTACAAACTAATTTTCACATACATTCTCTTCGTATGGATTATAGCTACAAGTTTATAAAAGTTACGTAAAAATATTTTAAAATCTGAAAAGCCTGAATGAGTTGTAAATAGGTCAATTTTACGCCTTTTTTCACCTCTTAATCCAATTTGCTAGAAAATGAAAAAGAAATTAAAAAAACTGCTTCCGACATTTTTTGCGCCTTTAAAGGACACACTCTTTGAGTCATATAATTTTTCAAAAAAATAATATTTGTTTTCAAAAA
The DNA here is from genome assembly GCA_948474765.1 of Patella depressa. Classification (NCBI taxonomy): domain Eukaryota; kingdom Metazoa; phylum Mollusca; class Gastropoda; family Patellidae; genus Patella; species Patella depressa. The sequence goes on from OX419720.1 coordinate 17,258,038, forward strand.
ATGTACCTAACTGTCAAAATTGTAGTTTTTGGTAAAATTATGCCACTTTCGGTGCCGACAGATAACACTTTTGGTAATAAAAAAAATGACAATTGAGACAACGAAGCATATGAACTTTGTTTTATACAAATCGAACAATAAAAAATTAATCTAGGACTGAAAAACTGAATTAGCCAATGGAGGCCAAGGAAAATTACTGAGACAAAAATTTTTAACATTTTTGCGCAAGTCAGATGACTCTTTAATTCTGTGCACAACACGACTAAAAAATATTCATAAATAAAAAAGTTTTTTGTAAAATTTTAAATTTCCGAGAATTGGCGCCTAATATCTTCGAAGATTTGCCGAAAATCAAAAATCGAAAGTAGCGCAGCTATGTGCCCTGTCTCCAGCTATGCCAAAATGTATCGAAAGTTAAAATCCCATGATTATTGTTAAAATTACCGCAATATTTGTAAAAACGATAACTTCGGTGATTTCGGACATTTCGCATTGTCGCAGAACGTTCAAAATAGCTTTATCCTCTAAGTCACACCCACTTTCCCAGTAAAACCGAAGAAATCGTAACGATGCGACACGTAGTTGCTGAGATCTACTCAAAACAAAAGAAGAATAATAATAATAATAATAAGAATAATAATTTTAACAAAAACAATAGTGTTTCACACAAGCTTCGCAGTGTGAAACCCTAATAATAATAATAATAAGAATAATAATTTTAACAAAAACAATAGTGTTTCACACAAGCTTCGCAGTGTGAAACCCTAACTAGATCTGCTACTGTCCCATGCAGATATGAAAGCTTTCATATTCATGGTCACGTGTCATTGATTGTATCAAGTATCCTAAATAAAAGGATAAGAAGAAAAAATTATCAAAATTGGTCAAAAACTCGCGAAGTTACAAATCTAAATATAGTATGAAACATTGCACCCAGTCATAACAATAATCTGAAATCAGCCGTGGGAGGAAACCGAAGGACACGGAGAAAACCCACGAGGTTGGACACCATACTCCATGTCACGTGCAACCTGGAAATCGAAACGATGCCGGTTGACTCAATGACAGACGTTACGATACAGCGCGCACATGCTAACCATACAGCCATTCAGGCTCCCTAAAATCGATAAATTGCTGACTTATAGCAAGAAACATTTCAACCGGGCATTTCAATCGAAACAACGCCAGTTGACTCAATGACAGACGTTACGATACAGTGCGCAGGTGCTAACCATTTAGCCACGCAACCTCCCTAAATTTGGCAAATTGCTGACCTACAAGGAGAAACATTTCAACCGGGCGGAATTTTCTATTTTAACAGTTTAATTTGCACGGTACCTTTAATTATCAACCGAATATTACAAAACTTTTAAAAATAAGCCCCCCCCTCCTGACCAGCTTAATTGTTCGCAATAAACGTTTGCCCCCTAAAATGAGCAAATTGGTGACTTTAATGTGAGAAACATTACTACCGGGCGAAATTTTCTGTTTTATCACTTTTACAGTACAGTACAACCGATTATTACAAAACTTTAAAAATAAAAGAGAAAGAGATAAATGCGGCTTAACCTCCATTCGACACAAACTAACATATAGATGGGACGAAAAACCAAGGTCCGGTGTACACATTGGAGTGCACGTAAAATATCCCTAAGCAGTTGGAATTCGATACTGTTGAATAAGCTCTATACGATGACTATGCAAACCATTATTAATCGATGAAGGTGTTAAAATGTACACAATATAAACAGTATTAATCTAAATCAATAATTATTTAGTTTTAAAATAGAAAACAAATAATTATATCAAATCAAACCTATTCAATTTCAATTAATATGAGGACTGGCTGCAAAGTTCTAAGCCTATGTGTGCAAGACCTATATATTGTTGATGTTTCCTTTTATTTTTCTATATAGTTTCCATCAAAGCTCAATTTTTTCATCAGTTATTTACGGTGATTTTGGATTCGCAAAACGTTTTGAAAATATATTGATTCCAAGGCCACCACCCATTTTTGAAAGGAGGCTAACCAGAAAAGTAAAATAGATCACAAAATCACGAAGTAACACAGCTGTCAAGGTCAATTTTTTCATCAGTTGTTTTCGGTGATTTTGGATTCGCAAAACGTTTTGAAAATATATTGATTCCAAGGCCACCACCCATTTTTGAAAGGAGGCTAACCAGAAATGTATTGATTTCCCAGATTTGAGACAAAATCGCGAAACTGCGATCCATTTGATTATTTTCAAGCTGTTAATCGGAGTTATTCACGCGAAAACAACTTTGTCGGCACGGAAAACATCAAAGGCGAAATTTGAAATTTTGAAATTTGCAAATACCAAAAATTCGACAATGAGCTAGGCTATCCCCAAATGTATTAATTTCAAAGATAAGAAACGAATTCAACAAACTACGGTCTGTTCTGATAATTTACATGCCCGTTAATGTCCATTTTTCACTATTTCTGATATTCAATTCAATATGGTGACTATCCATTGACTTAAATCAAAATTCTACTGCCAACATTTTATAGCCATCCCTTCAAGGATTCAGAAAATATAACCCCCGTGTCTGTATGTAAAATAGCAAAATGGCGTTTGAGGTTTTTACATTTCAAGATGGTGGCACTTCCGGATTGAGCTACAAACTCCATTTTTTGTGTACTAATCAGTGGTCTCGTAGCTAGTACCTAAAAAAAAAATTCAAGATGATTTGACCTATATTTCGTCGATTTTTTTGAAAATTTCGATCCTCAATTTCTCCAAGGGGAGATAATTTAGAAAATTTCCAAAGTATTTTTTCAAGTCGCATCATGAAGGTTTACTTACATATTAAATTTCATGAAAATCGTAAAACTACTAAAGAAGTTGTCGAGTTGGTCTAAACTTCCGGTTCGAAATCACAGCGACGAATTTTCGAAATTCGAAAATCCGAAATTGCAGATTTGAAGTAAATGTCTCAAAGTACTCATAGAAAAAAGAATTAATTAAATAGGTCAAATAGTCACAAAGTTACAGCATTGTAGGTCAAAAGCATTCGTTCGTAAAATTCGGTGATTTTGGATTCGAAAAACGTTTTGAAAATATATTTAATCAAGGTTCGCACCCCATTTTTGGGGGGGTAGGTCAAAGTTTTAGAAAGATCCTATGGTTAGATTCTAAAAAATATCCCTAAGCAGTTGGAATTCGATACTGTTGAATAAGCTGTATACGATGACTAAATGTGTAGATTGTAGTCACCCACACTGCATGTGTCGCTTAACAATGAAAGGATGCCGTTTTCAATGTTCGATCCTTTTGTTCTTCTACTCCTGATATGTTGGATTGTTGATCGATGGTTTTATATGAAAGACTACCAATAAGACTCTTTGTAGAAGAAGTTCCCAAAAAATATTAAGTTGACTTTACGAGAAAGACCTCTAAACATGCTCCAAATTGTAAAAATACGACTTTTTGGATTTTCAATCTCTTTTTTTCGCCTATCCCTGATATTTAAAATAAATGATACAATGATTTCACACAACAGGCTAGCTATTGGACTCTCTATTGACAAAAGTTTCACAGCCCTCCCTTCATTATAACCGAAGTTATCGTGCCCTAAAGAATCAACAAATCAGCATGCCCATCTCTGCTTACATTTGGCAGAAAATGCTCATCTTTTAACTCAATCATGACATTGTCCTAGTGAACGTCTACACCAACTTTGAACATTCTAGCTCAATTAGAAGGAGAGTTATTGTGTTTCAAAGTCTCGGCCCTTCAAATTGCTACTACTTTTCATTTTCAATTCAAAATGGTGACCATCACGTGACCGAAATCAAAATTCTGCTCCCTATGATTTTTGGGCCATCCTTCAAGGATTCAGAAAATATAACTCCCGTGTCTGTAAGTAAAATAGCAAAAAAGCCTTAGGGATTTTTCATGTTTCAAGATGGTGGCACTTCCGGTTCGATCGACAAACTCCATATTTTGTGTAGGAATCAGTAATTACTTGTCGAGTATCGAAAATTTTTTTTAGGTCATTCTGACCTATATTTCGACGATTTTTTTGAAAACTTTGATCCTTAATTTCACCAAGGGGAGATAATTTAGAAAATTTCTAATTATATTTTTGAAGTCACATCGGTAAGATCTACTTGTATACTAAATTTCATGAAAATCGTACAACTATTAAAGAAGTTGTCAAATTGGTCTAAACTTCCGGTTCGAAATCACAGCGACGAATTTTCGAAATACGAAAATGTGAAACTGCAGATGAAAACGATTTTTTTCAAGGTATTCAAAGAAAAAAGAATTAGTAAAATCGGTCAAAAAATAACAAAGATACGACTATGCATTGTCAGTTTTTTCGTTCGTAAAATTCGGTGATTTCGGATTCGTAAAACGTTTTGAAAATACATTTAATCAAGGTTCGCACCCCATTTTTGGGGGGGTAGGTCAAAATTTCAGAAAGATCCTATGGATAGATTCTGAGAAATCCGATTTGCAGAAAACACACAAAAAAAAAAAATAATAATAACTAGATCTGCAAAGCAGATATTAAAGCTTTCATATTAACAGTCACTACCTGTCACATGTCATGGGTCATGTAAATAATCTCATCAACAAAAAAAAAATCATTAAAATCGGTCAAAATATAGCGAAGTTTTTATGATTTTTCAATCGTAAACAACTTTATCGGCACGAAAAACATCAAAGACAAAATTCGAAAATGTGACATTTTCAAATAACAATATTTCGACCCTGATCCCGGCTATCCAGAAATGTATTCATTTTGGAAATAGGAGACATATTCTCCAAACTACGGCCTATTGCTTTCATTCACGTGCTCGTTAATGTCGATTTTTCACCTTTTCTCATATTCAGTTCGAAATGGTGACCATCACCTGACCGAAATCAAAATTCTGATCTGATAGATTTTTAGGCATTCCTTCAAGGATTCCGAAAATGTAACTCCCATGTCTGTATGTAAAATATCGCAAAAGCCTTTGTGATTTTTCACGTTTCAAGATGGCGGCACTTCCGGTTCGATCCACAAACTCAATATTTTGTGTACGAATCAGTATTTACCTATCTAGTATCCAAAAAAAAATCAGGTCATTCTGACCTATATTTCTTCGATTTTTTTGAAAACTTTGATCCCTAATTTCACCAAGGGGAGATAATTTAGAAAATTTCTAAGGACATCTTTAAAGTTACATCGGTATGATCTACTTACATACTAAATTTCATGAAAATCGTACAACTATTAAAGAAGTTGTCAAGTTGGTCTCAACTTCCGGTTCAAAATCACAGCGACGAATTTTCGAAATTCGAAAATCTGAAACTGCAGTTGAAAATGATTTTTGTCAGGGTACCCAAAGAAAAAAGAATTAGTAAAATAGGTCAAATAGTCACAGAGTTACAGTAATGCAGGTCAAATTCACTCGTTCGTAAAATTCGGTGATTTCGAATGCTTTAAACGTTTTGAAAATGTATTTAATCAATACTCACCACCCATTTTTGGGTGTGTAGGTCAAAGTTTCAGAAACATGCTATGGTTAGATTCTGAGAAATCCGATTTGCAGGAAACACATGTTGACTTTACGAGAAAGACCTTTAAACATGCTCTAAATTGTAAAAATACGACTCTTTGGATTTTCAATCTCTTTTTTTCGGCTACCCCGGACATTTAAGAAAAATGATACAATGATTTCACACAACAGGTTAGATATTAGACTCTCGATTGACAAGAGTTTCATCGCCCTCCCTTCATTATAACCAAAGTTATCGTGCCCTAAAGAATCAACAAATCAGCTTGCTTATCTCTGCTTACCCTAAGCAGAAAATGCTCATCTTTGAACTCAATCAAGACAGTGACCTAGTGAACGTCTACACCAAGTTTGAACATTCTAGCTCAATTAGAAGCATAGTTATTGTGTTCCAAATTCTCGGCCCTTCAAATTGCTTCTATTTTTCACTTTCACTTCAAAATGGCGACCATCAATTGACCTAAATCAAAATTCTACTCCGAACGTTTTTTAGGCCATCCTTGAAGGATTCAGAAAATATAACTCCCGTGTCTGTAAGTAAAATAGCAAAAAAGCCTTTGTGATTTTTCACGTTTCAAGATGGCGGTACTTCCGGTTCAATCCACAAACTCAACATTTTGTGTACGAATCAGTATTTACTTATCTAGTATCCAAAAAAAACATCAGGTCATTCTGACCTATATTTCTTCGATTTTTTTGAAAACTTTGATCCTTAATTTTACCAAGGGGAGATAATTTAGAAAATTTCTATTTATATTTTTGAAGTCACGTGGGTAAGATCTACTTACATACTAAATTTCATGAAAATCGTACAACTATTAAAGAAGTTGTCAAGTTGGTCTCAACTTCCGGTTCGAAATCACAGCGACGAATTTTCGAAATTCGAAAATCTGAAACTGCAGTTGAAAATGATTTTTGTCAAGGTACTCAAAGAAAAAAGAATTAGTAAAATAGGTCAAATAGTCACAGAGTTACAGTAATGCAGGTCAAATTCACTCGTTCGTAAAATTCTGTGATTTCGAATTCGTAAAACGTTTTGAAAATATATTTAATCAAAAACTGCCACCCAGTTTTGGGGGGGTAGGTCAAAGTTTCAGAAAGATCCCATGGTTAGATTCTGAGAAATCCGATTTGCAGAAATGACACAAAAAAAAAAATAATAATAATAATAACTAGATCTGCAAAGCAGATATTAAAGCTTTCATATTAACAGTCACTACCTGTCACATGTCATGGGTCATGTAAATAATCTCATCAACAAAAAAAAAATCATTAAAATCGGTCAAAATATAGCGAAGTTTTTATGATTTTTCAATCGTAAACAACTTTATCGGCACGAAAAACATCAAAGACAAAATTCGAAAATGTGACATTTTCAAATAACAATATTTCGACCCTGATCCCGGCTATCCAGAAATGTATTCATTTTGGAAATAGGAGACATATTCTCCAAACTACGGCCTATTGCTTTCATTCACGTGCTCGTTAATGTCGATTTTTCACCTTTTCTCATATTCAGTTCGAAATGGTGACCATCACCTGACCGAAATCAAAATTCTGATCTGATAGATTTTTAGGCATTCCTTCAAGGATTCCGAAAATGTAACTCCCATGTCTGTATGTAAAATATCGCAAAAGCCTTTGTGATTTTTCACGTTTCAAGATGGCGGCACTTCCGGTTCGATCCACAAACTCAATATTTTGTGTACGAATCAGTATTTACCTATCTAGTATCCAAAAAAAAATCAGGTCATTCTGACCTATATTTCTTCGATTTTTTTGAAAACTTTGATCCCTAATTTCACCAAGGGGAGATAATTTAGAAAATTTCTAAGGACATCTTTAAAGTTACATCGGTATGATCTACTTACATACTAAATTTCATGAAAATCGTACAACTATTAAAGAAGTTGTCAAGTTGGTCTCAACTTCCGGTTCAAAATCACAGCGACGAATTTTCGAAATTCGAAAATCTGAAACTGCAGTTGAAAATGATTTTTGTCAGGGTACCCAAAGAAAAAAGAATTAGTAAAATAGGTCAAATAGTCACAGAGTTACAGTAATGCAGGTCAAATTCACTCGTTCGTAAAATTCGGTGATTTCGAATGCTTTAAACGTTTTGAAAATGTATTTAATCAATACTCACCACCCATTTTTGGGTGTGTAGGTCAAAGTTTCAGAAACATGCTATGGTTAGATTCTGAGAAATCCGATTTGCAGGAAACACATGTTGACTTTACGAGAAAGACCTTTAAACATGCTCTAAATTGTAAAAATACGACTCTTTGGATTTTCAATCTCTTTTTTTCGGCTACCCCGGACATTTAAGAAAAATGATACAATGATTTCACACAACAGGTTAGATATTAGACTCTCGATTGACAAGAGTTTCATCGCCCTCCCTTCATTATAACCAAAGTTATCGTGCCCTAAAGAATCAACAAATCAGCTTGCTTATCTCTGCTTACCCTAAGCAGAAAATGCTCATCTTTGAACTCAATCAAGACAGTGACCTAGTGAACGTCTACACCAAGTTTGAACATTCTAGCTCAATTAGAAGCATAGTTATTGTGTTCCAAATTCTCGGCCCTTCAAATTGCTTCTATTTTTCACTTTCACTTCAAAATGGCGACCATCAATTGACCTAAATCAAAATTCTACTCCGAACGTTTTTTAGGCCATCCTTGAAGGATTCAGAAAATATAACTCCCGTGTCTGTAAGTAAAATAGCAAAAAAGCCTTTGTGATTTTTCACGTTTCAAGATGGCGGTACTTCCGGTTCAATCCACAAACTCAACATTTTGTGTACGAATCAGTATTTACTTATCTAGTATCCAAAAAAAACATCAGGTCATTCTGACCTATATTTCTTCGATTTTTTTGAAAACTTTGATCCTTAATTTTACCAAGGGGAGATAATTTAGAAAATTTCTATTTATATTTTTGAAGTCACGTGGGTAAGATCTACTTACATACTAAATTTCATGAAAATCGTACAACTATTAAAGAAGTTGTCAAGTTGGTCTCAACTTCCGGTTCGAAATCACAGCGACGAATTTTCGAAATTCGAAAATCTGAAACTGCAGTTGAAAATGATTTTTGTCAAGGTACTCAAAGAAAAAAGAATTAGTAAAATAGGTCAAATAGTCACAGAGTTACAGTAATGCAGGTCAAATTCACTCGTTCGTAAAATTCTGTGATTTCGAATTCGTAAAACGTTTTGAAAATATATTTAATCAAAAACTGCCACCCAGTTTTGGGGGGGTAGGTCAAAGTTTCAGAAAGATCCCATGGTTAGATTCTGAGAAATCCGATTTGCAGAAATGACACAAAAAAAAAAATAATAATAATAATAACTAGATCTGCAAAGCAGATATTAAAGCTTTCATATTAACAGTCACTACCTGTCACATGTCATGGGTCATGTAAATAATCTCATCAACAAAAAAAAAATCATTAAAATCGGTCAAAATATAGCGAAGTTTTTATGATTTTTCAATCGTAAACAACTTTATCGGCACGAAAAACATCAAAGACAAAATTCGAAAATGTGACATTTTCAAATAACAATATTTCGACCCTGATCCCGGCTATCCAGAAATGTATTCATATTGGAAATAGGAGACATATTCTCCAAACTACGGCCTATTGCTTTCATTCACGTGCTCGTTAATGTCGATTTTTCACCTTTTCTCATATTCAGTTCGAAATGGTGACCATCACGTGACCGAAATCAAAATTCTGATCTGATAGATTTTGTGATTTTTCACGTTTCAAGATGGCGGCACTTCCGGTTCGATCCACAAACTCAATATTTTGTGTACGAATCAGTATTTACCTATCTAGTATCCATAAAAAAAATCAGGTCATTCTGACCTATATTTCTTCGATTTTTTTGAAAACTTAGATCCCTAATTTCACCAAGGGGAGATAATTTAGAAAATTTCTAAGGACATCTTTAAAATTACATCGGTATGATCTACTTACATACTAAATTTCATGAAAATCGTACAACTATTAAAGAAGTTGTCAAGTTAGTCTCAACTTCCTGTTCAAAATCACAGCAACGAATTTTCGAAATTCGAAAATCTGAAACTGCAGTTGAAAATGATTTTTGTCAGGGTACCCAAAGAAAAAAGAATTAGTAAAATAGGTCAAATAGTCACAGAGTTACAGTAATGCAGGTCAAATTCACTCGTTCGTAAAATTCGGTGATTTCGAATGCTTTAAACGTTTTGAAAATGTATTTAATCAATACTCACCACCCATTTTTGGGTGTGTAGGTCAAAGTTTCAGAAACATGCTATGGTTAGATTCTGAGAAATCCGATTTGCAGGAAACACATGTTGACTTTACGAGAAAGACCTTTAAACATGCTCTAAATTGTAAAAATACGACTCTTTGGATTTTCAATCTCTTTTTTTCGGCTACCGCGGACATTTAAGAAAAATGATACAATGATTTCACACAACAGGTTAGATATTAGACTCTCGATTGACAAGAGTTTCATCGCCCTCCCTTCATTATAACCAAAGTTATCGTGCCCTAAATAATCAACAAATCAGCTTGCTTATCTCTGCTTACCCTAAGCAGAAAATGCTCATCTTTGAACTCAATCAAGACAGTGACCTAGTGAACGTCTACACCAAGTTTGAACATTCTAGCTCAATTAGAAGCATAGTTATTGTGTTCCAAATTCTCGGCCCTTCAAATTGCTTCTATTTTTCACTTTCACTTCAAAATGGCGACCATCAGTTGACCTAAATCAAAATTCTACTCCGAACGTTTTTTAGGCCATCCTTGAAGGATTCAGAAAATATAACTCCCGTGTCTGTAAGTAAAATAGCAAAAAAGCCTTTGTGATTTTTCACGTTTCAAGATGGCGGCACTTCCGGTTCAATCCACAAACTCAACATTTTGTGTACGAATCAGTATTTACTTATCTAGTATCCAAAAAAAACATCAGGTCATTCTGACCTATATTTCTTCGATTTTTTTGAAAACTTTGATCCTTAATTTCACCAAGGGGAGATAATTTAGAAAATTTCTATTTATATTTTTGAAGTCACGTGGGTAAGATCTACTTACATACTAAATTTCATGAAAATCGTACAACTATTAAAGAAGTTGTCAAGTTGGTCTCAACTTCCGGTTCGAAATCACAGCGACGAATTTTCGAAATTCGAAAATCTGAAACTGCAGTTGAAAATGATTTTTGTCAAGGTACTCAAAGAAAAAAGAATTAGTAAAATAGGTCAAATAGTCACAGAGTTACAGTAATGCAGGTCAAATTCACTCGTTCGTAAAATTCTGTGATTTCGAATTCGTAAAACGTTTTGAAAATATATTTAATCAAAAACTGCCACCCAGTTTTGGGGGGGTAGGTCAAAGTTTCAGAAAGATCCCATGGTTAGATTCTGAGAAATCCGATTTGCAGAAATGACACAAAAAAAAAAAATAATAATAATAATAATAATCTTAACAAAAACAATAAGCTTTCATATGTAATATGAAAGCTTAATAATCTTAACAAAAACAATAAGCTTTCATATGTAATATGAAAGCTTAATAATCTTAACAAAAACAATAAGCTTTCATATGTAATATGAAAGCTTAATAATAAGAACTAGACCTGCATGCAGGAATGACGGGTTTCACTGGTGCCAAGTTACTCTTAAACATGTCACTTCCGGTGCTAAGTTACCCTTGAACATATGTCACTTCCAGTACCAGCGTAACCACTAAACAGGTTTCCAAATTAACATTGCACACAAATAAAATGGACGCAGAATCAACCAATCAATCCAGCAATATCAAGTCATTTTATACATTTGTTACTTGTAAATAATCTTGACAAAATTAAATTACTTCCTGTGTTAATGAAAATGTTCAATTAGTCTTATGAAATCAGAAATGGCATACGATATCATATAGTGAAAATTTTATGTAAATCGAGTAATAATTGCCACTTTTAAAGACCAAAAAACTTGAAAAGTGACTTGTAGAAAATCGGCTATTTCTCTGCAACCGTACAAGTTACAAACCATTTTGTGGTATCTGTATGATCGTATGGGTTCATTCTATTTGTTGATTAGCATCAAATACCATAATTTGAATAAGATTTCAAAACAGACTCATTTGAATAAAATATCTGTTTTGAAGGCTAAAAATACAGTTTTTGCCAAAATGACGTTACTTCCGGTGATAATGAAAATCTTAAATTACTTGTATGAAATCCCAAATGGCATTAGGTATAACACGGTGTAACGTTTATGAAAATCGAATAATAATTGACACTTTTATGGCCCCGAAACCTTCAAAAGTGACCTGTAGAAAACCGTCTATTTCTCGGCAACCGAACAAGTTAGAAACAATTTTATGATATCTATATGACCATATGAGTTTTGTTTATATGTGAATTTAAACCAAAAGTTAAAATTATTAATACATATTAAGTTATTCTTGGTTGAATAAAACATTGATTTAAAAAGTTTAAAATGCAGTTTTTGACCAAATGATGTCACTTCCGGTGTCAATTTTAAATTGTAATCAACTTCATATGACGCTACATGCCTTTTGAATCAAATGATGTCACTTTTATAAAAATCCAATAATAATTGACTATTTTACAGGCAAAATAACGAAAACAGTGACTTGTACAGAACTGCCCATTTCTTGGTAACTGCTTATATTACAAACGAATTTTAACATACATTTTCTTCGTATGGATTATAGCTACAAGTTTATAAAAGTTACGAAGAAATATTTTAAAATCTGAAAAGCCTGAATAGGTTCTAAATAGGTCAATTTTACACCATTTTTAGCCTCTTAATCGAATTTGCTCGAAAGTGAAATCGAATTTAAAAAAACTGCTTCCTACATTTTTTGCGCCTTGAAAGGGCACACTCTTTGAGTCAAATAATTTTTCCAAAAAATAATATTTGTTTTCGAAATAAAAAAATAACTGTCAAAATTGTAGTTTTTGGTAAAATTATGCCACTTCCGGTGCCGACAGATAACACTTTTGGTAATAAAAAAAATGACAATTGATACAACGAAGCATATGAATTTTGTTTTATACAAATCGAACAATAAAAAATCAATCTAGGACTGAAAAACTGAATTAGCCAATGGCGGCCAAGGAAAATTACTGAGACAATTTTTTTTAACATTTTTGCACTAGTCAGATGACTCTTTAATTCTGTGCACAATACGACTAAAAAATATTCAAAAATAAAAAAGTTTTTTGTAAAATTTTAAATTTTCGAAATTTGGCGCTTAATATCTTCGAAGATTTGCCGAAAATCAAAAATCGAAAGTAGCGTAGCTATGTGCCCTGTCTCAGGCTATGCCAAAATGTATCGAAAGCTAAAATCCAATGATTATTGTTAAAATTACTGCAATATTTTCAAAAACGATAACTTCGGTGATTTCGGACATTTCGCATTGTCGCAGAACGTTCAAAATAGCTTTATCCTCTAAGTCACACCCACTTTCCCAGTAAAACCGAAGAAATCGTAACGATGCGACACGTAGTTGCTGAGATCTATTCAAATTGGAATCTGAATAATAATAATAATAATAATAAGAATAACTAGACCTGCATGCAGGAATGACGGGTTTCACTGGTGCCACGTCACTTTCGGTGCCACGTTACCCTTGAACATATGTCACTTCCGATACCAATGAAACCATCGAACAGGTTCCCACATAAGCATTGTAAACATCAAATAAAATTGACGAAGAATCAACCAAATCCAGCAATATCAATTCATATATGTTATTTGTAAGTGATCCTGGAAAAATTTCATTACTTCCGGTGATAATGAAAATGTTCAATTAGTTTTACGAAATCAGAAATGGCATAAGGCATCATATGGCGAAAATAGTATGTAGATCGAATAAGAATTGACACTTTTATAGACCAAAAACCTTGAAAAGTGACTTGTAGAAAATCGTCTATTTCTCGGCAACCGTACATGATAAAAACTATTTTTTGGTATCTATATGATCGTATGGGTTCAATCGATTTGTTGATTGGGATCAAATATCATAATTTGAAATATATTACAAATCAGACTCATTTGAAAAAAATATCTGTTTTGAAGGCTAAAAATACAGTTTTTGCCAAAAGGACATTACTTCCGGTGATACTGAAAATGTTAAATTAGTTCTATGAAATCATCAATGACATAAGATATCATATAGTGAAAATTTTATGAAAATCGAATAATAACTGACACTTTTATAGACCAAAAACCTTGAAAAGTGACTTAAGGAAAATTGTCCATTTCTCTGCAACCGTACAAGTTAGAAACCATTTTGTGGTATCTGTATGATCGTATGGGTTCAATCTATTTGATCAATAGAATCAAATATCATAATTTGAAAAAAATAACAAGTACGACTCATTTGAATAAAATATTGTTTTTAAAGGCTAAAATTTAAGTTTTGAGCAAATGACGTCATTTCCGGTGGCGGCGTAAGAGGTAAAATGGTTTGAAATAGTCCACTATGGCATTAGGCATCCAATGGCGAAAGAAAATTGAAAATCGAATAATAATTGATTCTTTTACAGCCAAAATTACGTGAAAAGTGACTCATGCAAAATTGCCTATTTCTCGGCAACTGCTTATATTACAAACTAATTTTCACGCATATTCTCTTCGTATGGATGAGAGCTACAAGTTTATAAAAGTTACAAAGAAATATTTTAAAATTTGAAAAGCCTGAATAGGTTGTAAATATGTCAATTTTACACCATTTTAGCCTCTTAATCGAATTTGCTCGAAAATGAAATCGAAATTAAAAAAACTGCTTCCTACATTTTTTGCGCCTTGAAAGGGCACACTCTTTGAGTCAAATAATTTTTCCAAAAAATAATATTTGTTTTCGATATAAGAAAATAACTGTCAAAATTGTAGTTTTTGGTAAAATTATGCCACTTCCGGTGCCGACAGATAACACTTTTGGTAATAAAAAAAATGACAATTGAGACAACGAAGCATATGAACTTTGTTTTATACAAATCGAACAATAAAAAATTAATCTGGGACTGAAAAACTGAATTAGCCAATGGCGGGCAAGGAAAATTACTGAGACAATTTTTTTTACTATTTTTGCGCTAGTCAGATGACTCTTTAATTCTGTGCACAACACGACTAAAAAATATTCATAAATAAAAAAGTTTTTTGTAAAATTTTAAATTTTCGAAATTTGGCGCCTAATATCTTCGAAGATATGCCGAAAATCAAAAATCGAAAGTAGCGTAGCTATGTGCCCTGTCTCCGACTATGCCAAAATGTATCGAAAGTTAAAATCCAATGATTATTGTTTAAATTACTGCAATATTTTCAAAAACGATAACTTCGGTGATTTCGGACATTTCGCATTGTCGCAGAACGTTCAAAATAGCTTTATCCTCTAAGTCACACCCACTTTTCCAGTAAAACCGAAGAAATCGTAACGATGCGACAAGTAGTTGCTGAGATATAGTCAAAGTGGAATTGGAATAATAATAAGAATAATAATAAGAATAATAATTTTAACAAAAACAATAGTGTTTCACACAAGCTACGCAGTGTGAAACCCTAATAATTTTAACAAAAACAATAGTGTTTCACACAAGCTACGCAGTGTGAAACCCTAATAATAATTTTAACAAAAACAATAGTGTTTCACACAAGCTACGCAGTGTGAAACCCTAATAATAATCTTAGTAATAACAATAGACTTTCACCATTGAAAATGGTGAAAGCCTAATAATAATAAGAATAATTTTAACAAAAACAATAGTGTTTCACACAAGCTACGCAGTGTGAAACCCTAATAATTTTAACAAAAACAATAGTGTTTCACACAAGCTACGCAGTGTGAAACCCTAATAATAATAACAAAAGTCGAACATATAGATGTTATACATATCTGAAATTAGTGAAACATATATGCTACAGATTTTCATAATACAATTAATTAGAAATGAATTAGAAATATACACATTATTTACATAAATCATTCAGTAAATGGACATGAATATGGTTATCTACCCTTATAAAATCGAAGACGAAACAACTGGTTTGTAAACTGTTTTGATTGGTTCGTAGACCTCATCTACAATCTAGACCAGGGCAAATAATTTGAAAATCTTGGAAACCCTATAGATTAACCCAGGGTATATGAGTACACAGGGGATACCGAGGATGACTATAGATAATGAGAATCATATTGCTAATCTATTGACCCCAACCGTGTATTCCGTATATGTTTCGTTTCAATGTCATATTTAACAACCTGCTTTTCAAAAAAACCGCATCCACCTTTGATGTTTAATGGACTGTTATGAAGTTTAAAGAGCCAACAGTAACCCACAATCCCCACAAAACATTGATCAATCAAACTGCTTATCACTCTGATTAATCAAAGCAGAAAATGCTCTTCATCTAACTTAGTCAAGGATTGATTCCATGCAACTCCGCATTCAATTGGAATCAGAGTTTTCGAGTTCCGATATACTTAGACTAATGAACTACTAGGCCAAGTTTGAACATTCTACCCAACTCAGAAGACGGTGTGGATGTAAATCCTGTTTATGATGTGGAGCTAAAAGTTTGTAGACTGGTATGCACGGATGGGTCTATTGTATACAGCTTCGACCATCAAAGGTCAAGACTTCCCCTGCCATCCGAATCTTAGCATCGATTCTCAACCTGGACAACAACGGGGAATGGCAGAAGAATCGACTCAACTTTTGGGGGCCTTGATATACTGATTACTTTGACCTTAGCGTACGACACAGTTGACTAATGCTGTGAATGCACC
Source organism: Patella depressa (assembly GCA_948474765.1). Classification (NCBI taxonomy): domain Eukaryota; kingdom Metazoa; phylum Mollusca; class Gastropoda; family Patellidae; genus Patella; species Patella depressa. Next base: position 17,274,386 of record OX419720.1, read on the forward strand.
ATAGATATCAAATGTCCCGAGACATTTTCAGCATGCCATAGTTTTATAGATGTACACTATTGTTGACTCCTACAACTGAGTGTTCAGACCTCAACAATACCTCTTAATAAAAATTCACTCAAGCATAAGAGAAAATATGATAGATTGATTGTTAAATGATTTTTTATTTGGGAAAATTATTTCTAAAAACTATATGAAGATTGTACTGGTGAACCGTTGAAAGGGTGTGTACAAGTTTGTCTGGTGACCCTTGCAGGATCTGCCAACCGAAACGGCGGTCAAGGGTAGAAAATCTTGTCTTTCATTGTATCGTATGCTTTAATTTATGACTTTATTAACCTTTAACCTTGTTGATAGGTATTTACGTCTTTGTCAACATTTGATCTTACCATGGACCTTATGATCTTACATATCAGTAATGCAGCCATTGTGTTCAATGTGTCCAGAAAATAGTTCACCAAGACAGTTGATGAACTTTTTGAACTCTTTTGATATAGGTCAAAATAAAATTGGAATTGGCTTGATTCGATGGGTGATTATCAATATCAGTCTTTTCGTCTCGTTTGAAAAGAAGGAGGAGGCTTTTTCTTAAACGAGGATTATTCTGTTGGTCTGGAGCCTATATACAGATTAGTGATCTTATTGGGTTACTCGTGTAGTTACTAGCACAATTGGGTCGCTTAATTTGTTTTAGATCTAGAAAGAAGAACCCTATTAACGTTCTAACTTCTAGTAATTATCGTGGGGAGTTATTGCACCTGACCTTGACGGAAAGACACCGGTGTGCTGTGCTACTCTTTCTGAAAAGATGTATTTCCAGTTTTGATATATAGAATTGATTCGGTATATCAACCTGAAATGTTTCATTTTATGCGCAACCCATATTAATTTTTAACCCAATTTAAAACAGGGTGGTTTTTAATTTTATACACCGAAACTCTACCAATATTTATTTAGACTTTATCAATCTTTTGAAGTATATTGTAGTGTCCTCGAAACGTACCATTCGTTTTATTAAGCAAGAAAACCCAGGTCACCATACTCTATGTGTATATGACCCCGACTTACTCTTAAATAGTAAAGTATTAATCTGGTTATATCGAGGTTTTTTTTCATGAATGGAAACGGAATGGCTGATCCTATTATAAATAACTAGACACCGTTTGTTACAAATAATAACGAGTAAAACGAGAATAAAGCCATTATGTTTAAGGTTGGTTGACCACACTCCCAAACAAGTGATCCAAACACGTTTTACCGATTAACCCATGACCCCAAGGTTATTCTTAACCCCATAGCGTTGGCTTCTAGACGGACAATTGAATTTTTTTAAACTTTTTTTAACTGCTTTAACCCACGAGGGAACATAATCGTCCGTGTACCCTTCCAGAGCTAGTATATTATATTTTATTTCTTTAGGGGTTGGGATGGGGGTGGGGGTCTAGTAGGATTAAAGGTGTTTCGGCCAAATAACAATTTCGACCGACATATTTAAAAAATGACACTACTCGTATGTGGTCACATACGTCTGTATTCAATGGGAGCCGCGGTGGTTAAATGAGTAAGATGTTGGCTCGCTATCCAGGAGGTCCTGTGCTCAATCCCGTGTTCAATTCGGACTATTGAAGAAAGATCCCCCGGTTGTACATGACAAAGAGTAGGTTCGTCTGTCCAATCTCGTGGGTTTTTTCGGGTCCCCTCCCCCACCGCTAAAACCCCCTATATACGCGCAAGCGAATTATTGAAATAATATCAAACCATATGTTAGTCCCGAAATGGAATAGTTTGTGTCGAATTAAATCCCATTTATCTGTACATATATTTTATATCTGTCAGTAAGGCGTTGGTCGGCTAATTTGAAGGACCCTTGTTCGATGCTGGTGTTAGGCGAGAAAGTATATCGGGATTTTTCGGCGTGGTACCCCTTGTTAGCTGTAGTGCAGGACAGAGGGTCTAGCTCGTGAAATGGACAGAGTCTAGTTGTTCGGATTGGACAAACATATTATATCATTAGCGTGCACGTTATACAAAACCTTGACAGTTAGAATTCGGTAGATGATTAGGCTGTAGCGGCACTGTCCGGGCAAATAGTTTCTATCATAGCACACTGTATGGCGTGTGCGTGTCTCCGTTAGCCCAGTCGGTTCCGGAGAGTGTATGGTTAACCCCCATTTCATTTCATTTATTAATGTCTATAATTGAATTGGAAAACGTACTCTTTGAGAATGGCACACAGTGCACTATTTCTGGGGTGGATAGAACTACTAGTCATGCATTACTGGGTTAGTTTCACTCTCGGAAAGATGTCGACGTCATAAATTAAAATTAATGTTAAAATGAGTAACAATTTGCGCCATCATATCTATCTGACTTATTAAAACCTTCTGATACTACAAGTTATCAACCCTGATGCAGAACCGACTTTTTTCCGAATCTTTCATCCTATCAAGTACCCGAGAATAGAAAAAAACTTAACTTTGAAATTAGAAACTCTCGATCCCTTATTGTGTTTGGAAATTCACTATAAAAATTAGATACCATCGTACCACCGTATTATGATCTCAGGCAAAGAAAATTATAACTAATCCACTATTGGATACCATCGTGCCACCATATTACTATCTCAGGCAAAGTAAATTACAAATAATCCACTGTAATCTAAGATATCCTGCTCAAATTTCTACAGGTTCATAAATCTCTCAGGCACGTCAATCATAGCCTTGCTTCGAAGATCCCGAACATTATACGATGGTATGCTCTTAACAATCAGATGCAAGAAAACAAACAATCCATAAGCGGTAATATAATCAAAAAACGATCAACAAAACTCAACCCTGAGATAAATAGAGAGAGAGAGAGAGAGAGAGAGAAAAGAGAGAGGGGGTGGCTTGCCCTTAGGGGTCTTTAGCAGTGGGAGGAAACCCGAGGATCAGGGGGAAACCCACAAGGTTAGATAGGCGATCCTGCGACCTTGTCCAGTACAGCCGAGGAAACAAAACCGCGCCAGTTGACTCAATGGCAGACCTTAGGATACAACGCGCGCGCTCTAACCATTCGGCCATCGAACCCACATGTATCTGATCAATGTGCTAAAGCATTACACTAGGAATATTAGATCTATAAGCAATTCGATCGTGAGTTCGAGCCCATGAAATAAGTACTGGGTATTGCCACTGCAGTTTCGATATTGCGATTTAGGTGCTACGATACGATTCATATCACGATTCATAACCAGGTCAATATTTGTTTGATTGTTGATTTTTTAAAAATATAATTGTTTTATTTTCAAATAGAGTGCGTCATATACAAATTTCAGTATATGTTATTTAAGTATACATTTAAAATCGTATTTTTTATTTTCTTAAAAAATAAAAATCAGTAATGTCGTTTACTGCTTCACTCATAATACAATAGAATGCTACTCAAATATGCTTTAGAATTTTAAAAATCCGGGCTTCGTCGACACATTAATTATTGAAATGAAACCGGAACCAGTTCTGACTCACTGTGCATCTCCATGTTGTTATGCACAAAACTCTTTCTTTGAAAAAAGGTCCAAGGCTTCGACGACAATTTACGTACGATATGCCGTCAGATTCCAAGATGGCTGCGATTACGTCATGTTTTTGGCTTATAGTACACCTATACTTGTTTTCCCACTGTGTCAAGGTTTATTTGAAAACTTAAATAAGTAGACTAAATAAACTAAAATGAAACGAAGTACTTAATTTCCATAAGGACGAATACAGTCTAGAGTTCAAGTGACCTGTTCAAGAATGTTTTTTATTGATCCACTAGACAAACACTCTTGTATAAAAGTATAAGAATAGTAGCAATCCCTACAACACAGGTTAAACCCAAATCTTTATTTCTACTCTCTACAATATATAGGGGCAATACTGACATGGATAGCAAATAAATTCAAAATCATATTGGTATCATGTATTTGTGACCGCGATGCACATTTTAATAACTAGTTGTTAAGGGAGATAATTCTCTAAGTAATATTTTCCATATTATTAGAAATCAAAAGCACGAATTAGAATTCAATATTGATCAATTTCATTCAACAGTGATGTTGTTATTTTGCCGTGATTCTAATATAAAATATAAATCACTTTACGAGTATTCATATGACATTATGATAATGTGCTTATAGAACTCTTTTTTCAGGGTTAAAAAAGAGCCATACGGCAGTAAGAGTAATACTTACGACCCTTTAAATTAGTGCCAAATAACAAATATTAAGATTTTTAAAAAAAAACGAAAGATGAACAGATAATCATTTGGATATCCTGCAGCTTTTTTGTAGATCGGATCTTAACTATGTCTAGCTATTTCTGCACCAATATCTGACATTAAAACTTTGAATCGGGTTCTGATAAAATCATGAATGGAGCCGATTCATGTCCGAATAAAATATTATTTGCGGTTGAATCAGATCCAAATAAAATGTTGAATAGTGATTCTGATCTAAATAAAATGTAGAAAAGGTTTGTTTTAGGTCCAAATAAATATAACTATTTTCCCGAAAACTTTCTCTGTCATCCGAATTGTCAGACTGAATCCATCATTAACTGAAACGAATGTTCCCCATTCTCTGATGCATGGCTGAAAATGGAGGATTCGCGACCCACTCAGCTCCTACGCTTGTACCAGCCACTACCTTCTGTTGTACTCTTTACATTCAAATGTACGAAAGGGAACCCTTAGCAAAGTACAATTCGACTTTAATATCTTAAACCTGTCTGTAGGTCGATAAGATGTTAACAATAATATCTTAAATCAAGTTCATCAAGTCAAATAGATTTGAATCTCGATAGAATCAAGGTCGTTGTTCACTACACCATCAGGTCCGTTGTTGTAGGAATGTATTAATGTGTATGTATGTGTGTATTCGTGCATGTACTATAACCCACGATATATAATATACATTGTCTTCCATTCTATTATAAATGTACAATATATCTGACGGCCGGTAGTAATCGCCACTGCCTTATTTTGTTACTAAAAATAGATAATCCACTCCTTAAAAACGATACAAGAAATGTTATGATATGCTCCCTATAAATAATATTTACTATGGAACATTTTATTACAATAATTATCCTGCGAACTTTGTTCATATACACCGCTTAAAGGCATTTGACATCATCATCGATAAGACGTTGCCGAGATACGAGCATTTAGAAAAGAACAAAATCGGTCCAATCGTGATACGAGGTTTGGTAAAACGCCAATAAAATGAAAACTATTGATCGCAGAACTCTGATTTTTTGATATATGATGTATTCCATGTTATTAATTTAGATTATGCAAAAAAGTGATTTTCGAAAAAATGCCGTCTTACGAGGTTTTGGAATGACACCGACGATATGTTTACCAGTTTAACTTTATATTTACCCCCGTTTGTTCTATTGCATTAATATAATGCATACATAGTGTCTAAGGAGAGAGGCTTTAAACAGGACTTATTCAGATATATTGTTTAAAACAAACCCAACCAAATGAGTATTTGTTGATCACTATCCCCAATACTAAACTTACGCGGTCTACATCTAGCTCCGGGTGAAAACAGACACTAAGCTAGTTGGTCGACATTTTAGTCGAAAACATTAAATATAGGTCAATAATTTTGAGGAGTTTTTATCCCCCTTCCATTTAATAAATTGTTTATTTAATTGTTTTGTGTATGAGAGATGTGAAAGAGTACAACTGCATGACAAAAAAGCAAACTAAGTTTTGCATATGGCCGCCATTCAGGGCAGAGAATGCACTATCTTCTTGATACGTATCCATTAACCCCACTATGCTAATTGTGAAATTTGGTATTGCACAATCATTTTGGTTTTGTGAAAATACTGTTCAGTATTGTAAAGTATTGAAAAACACTGTAATTTTATACACTCTCTTATTTTACCGTTTGCAGTGCTTTCAAATACACATATGTTTGAAAGCTTTGTGATGTTGACTAAGCATTCTTTAATGAAAGATAAAAATCGAAAGATAAAAAAAAACTAGATATGTACTTACATTAGCCTTTGCTCTATGGAGAAAAGTTTTCCTGTTATTAATAGTCGTTTTTATACGGAAGCCCATAAGGGTCAATCAAATGAAAAAAAATATTCTGACTAACTTGTAATTACAAGATAGCTATCTTGTAGTTACAAGATAGCTATCTTCCTATCTTGTAATTACAAGATAGCCTATCTTGTTATTACAAGATAGCCAAAGCCTTCTGACTATCTTGTAATTACAAGATAGCTATCTTGTAATTACAAGATAGCTATCTTGTAGTTACAAGATAGGCTATCTTGTAGTTACAAGATAGGCTATCTTGTAGTTACAAGATAGGCTATCTTGTAATTACAAGATAGGCTATCTTGTAGTTACAAGATAGCTATCTTGAAGTTACAAGATAGCCTATCTTGTAATTACAAGATAGCCTATCTTGTAATTACAAGATAGCCAAATTAGTTTTCTTGTATTTCAAGGTCGTCCCACACTGATTTATCGGATAGTTATAAGCCAAAGTGTGTGTGTGTGGGAGAGAGAGAGAGAGAGAGAGGGGGGGAGAGGGGGAATGGGGTTTAACGTCTACTCGACACAAACTAGGTCATTTCGGAACTAACATATAGTTTAATTTAATTCCAATAATTCGTTTGCGCTTAGGGGTCTTTAGTAGTGGGGTGGGGGTTGGATGGCGAATGGTTAGCACGTGCACGCAGTATCACAAAGCCTGTAATTGAGTCAATTGGCGTGGTTTCGAAACCCCTGTTGTACGTGACAAGGAGTAGGGTCGCCTGTCCAACATCGTGGGTTTTCTCCGGGTCCTCCTCTTTCCTCCCGCTGCTAAAGACGCCTACGCGCAAGTGCATTATTGAAATAAAATTAAACCATATGTTAGTCCCGAAATGACCTAGTTTGTGTCGAGTGGACGTTAAACCACATCCCCCTCTCTATTTAGCAGTTGGAGGAAACCGGAGGACTGACAACCTGATGATGCCGATCCCGTAACATACAATAATACTTCGTTGAGCTGGAGGGTTGGCAGGTCGATTTGTTAGCACATGCGCACTGTATCGTAAAGCCTGTCATTGAGTCAACTGGCGTGATTTCGAATCCCCCGTTGTACGCGACAAGGAGTAGTATCGCCTGTCCAACATCGTGGGGTTTCTCCGGGTCCTCTGCTTTCCTCCCACTGCTAAAGATCCATACGTGCAAGCGATTATTGAAATTAAACTATATGTTAGTCGCGAAATGACCTAGTTTGTGTCGAGTGGACGTTACACCTCCCCTCACTCTCTTTAGCAGTTGGAGGAAACCGGTGGACAGGCGAGGATGGACAGGCGATCCTACTCCTTGTCACGTACAAATGGGGATTCGAAATGACCTAGTTTGTGTCGAGTGGACGTTAAACCATATACCCCTCTCTGTTTAGCAGTTGGAGGAACCCGGAGGACTGACAACCTGATGATGCTGATCCCGTAACATACAATAATACTTCGTTGAGCTGGAGGGTTGGCAGGTCGATTTGTTAGCACGTGCGTGTTTTATCTTAAAAGCCTGTCATTGAGTCAACTGACGTGGTTTCGAATCTCCCTTTTGTATGTCACGGGATCGGCATCACCAGGTTGTGCCCTCATTAAATACTATTCATACTCTCATTAGCTTCATTCCCTCATTAATAGCATTTATGATACATCGATTTCATGTTCTCCTTAAAGATACCTTCCGCGCGTACAAACTGTGTGATTTGATGATATATTTGGGCTAAAAATATATTCAAGCTAATTAATCTATCAAACGTTTGCTTCAAATCCCTCTCAAAACATTGTATACATCAGGAGATACCGCAAGCTATAAATAATCTGCTTTTAAACGCTATGTCAGTCAGCTCATTTCATTGATGGAGGGTCCGTTTTTCAGAATATCCCTTTCCTTACTTACTTTTCAAAAATCAAAATTTAAAGAAGTTTGAAAAATAGAAATAGCGTTCTGTGGTTTCAAAGAGCGTATTAAAATTGATAAGTCATGATATAAATATGCAGTTGGTGGGTGTATGAAGGCAATGGTATTTATGGGAGCATGAAATCGGTGTATGGTGACCTTTAAATTGGCATCTCGGTATCTTGTAATTACAAGATAGCTATCTTGTAATAACAAGATAGTCTATCTTGTAATTACAAGATAGGTTATCTTAGGCTATCTTGTAATAACAAGATAGCTATCTTGTAATAACAAGATAGCCTATCTTGTAATTACAAGATAGTCAGAATTTTTTTTTTCATTTGATTGACCCTTATGGGCTTCCGTATTTTCATGTGTCTCAAGGGAGGAGACTAAAGGAAGGAGAATAGATGAACAAAATATATTAATGGATTTAAGTTCACATGACCCCTTATATTTGACCATAAAATCAATTGTCGATCCACTTAAATTGTAAGTTTGATATGTGAATTTGTAAAGGGGTATTTTTGTCACCATTTTAAATCTGTGGTCTACAGATGATTTAAAAAGTATTTATTCAGAATTATAATATGGAGTCATGTAGGCATTAAAGTAAAATATGTTGTCTACGACCATTCTTAATGTAATTAAAAATTCGATCATTATTTTTGTTCGCTATTTAAAATTCCGTTGGCCAATACCTGGCCTATGGTTTTTTATGGCGGGTTCGATCATGGTGTAATGACTTCCATTCTTTTTTCTACCGTGGATTATAGCAGTAAAAAGACAGAATTATAAAATAGTTTACGTAATTCTCAGATTATACTCGATCCAGCTGGCAAAGAACTCGGGGCGCCGATTTGGTGTAAACCACTGACCTATAGACCGTTATAAGTGCTATAAATGTAACCCGACTAAATTCTGATTTGGCACTATTTTGTTTTATCTACCATGTCGTTATTATAGAAGCAGGTCAGGGTAAACGACCAACAGAATTATATAAACCTTTGACCTATGGATCCTAATCGATCTCGCGTCTCCTACCTATGCTAGACTAAACCTATTAATCCACCAGAACTCACGCTTAACTTGACGTTGTCTTCACGCCTCTGAAATATCAGATTATATGTTCTTTAAATTTACTTCCAATATACATTTGAAAAACTCAAATATCGTCATAAGCATCATCGGCAAACACAGATCATTGTTTCAAAGAAAATAAGTCTGAATAACACGAGGACCCGGGAGCGCGAGTTAGCTGTATACCTGAGTATCGTCAACTATCGTCATAAGCATCATCGGCAAACACAGATCATATTTTCAAAGAAAATTAGTCTGAATAACACGAGGACCCGGGAGCGCGAGTTAGATGTATACCCTAGTCTCCCACTGGACTCCAAAATGTTTGATGAATACAGGGGGCCTATTTCACGAAATTTTAACTAAGATAAGATCCCAATTTTAGTAATTTGATTGGATAATATTAGATTGATTTTAGTGCTTAGCCAATCAAAATTGAAGTATCTACTAAAATTGGATTTTATCTTAAGTTAAAATTTCGTGAAACAGGGCCATGGTCTCTTGTGTCATTTTGGCGGATATCTAGGCTAACTGGATGTAATTTTGCTAAAGCATTGCAGAAACTGAGATTTAATACAACAACGTAACGTATCAAAAATGTGTTTACGACGTGACCGACCATCAGACGCCAAAATATCACAAAAAATGTTTGTTCACTACATATACTATTTGTTTATATTTTGCAATGCCCAAAATCATGTTGAACTGGATTCAAACGGAAGGGTCCCTGGATACCCTGGCTTTAATAAAAGTCTCAAGCGGAACGGGGTCGGGGTTCCAAGGCGCAAAGACCTGTTTTTTCAAAAAAGTGGGCCAACTTCAGTTAGAATCCGGCCCTAATCCTACCAACGCCATTAGGTATCCACATTCAGAACAATCGCCGATTTTCTTCTAATTTACGATCAAGTGTGATTTATACCAGCAATATTTATTGAAAATAGTATGCACAATTGTCCAAGAACAAGAATCGGGACGGTTTTGGGGATTAACACTAAGGATGTGAATAATATACACATTGATGGGATTACGCTCTTCAGATATTAGGGTGATTTTCAGTGAAAGATCACAAGGAAGTTTTCCGTTGAACATGTGTTTTGAAGTATCCTGTATCCGCAAATAACACACATATCAAGTTGATTATTGAGACATTTGATTGGATACCTAACCAAGATCAGATATATGATGACCCTGTCGTCATAACACACCCTTTTTCTTTTAAGAATAGCTTTGATTCATAACGAAATATTATAACTCCCCGACCTTAATAAATAGAGATAGCTACACCCTGTTTCAGGCAATTTAATGTTAACTTTGCGGATCAGGATCCAGGACCATATTATCTTAGCTTTTATTTGTTTATATCAAGACCGTGAATCCGAGTCGGTGTTGAATAGTAGGACGCTGAAATCTGTTTTATTTTATTTCAAGAGCTTTATGTTAAAGACATGTAGCAGAAGAAAAATTTAAATGTTGTCGTATATATGAGTAACCATATGAAACCGCTAAAATTTTCACAGATTGTCGTTTGAAAGATGTTGGTCGAACTGAATACAACCAATTGTAGCCCAACAGCGGCCAAACCATAAATCATCCTTAATTTCTTTTCCAATTTTTATGACATTATTGAAATGGGCACATAAATAACATATATAGTCCTTTATGCAATAATCTGAACGCTGTTGACTCTTAAGTCTCGTAAAATATGAGTAAAATCGACTAAGACCAGAGGGTAATTTTGTTAATCATCAAACAAATCAACATTGTCTCATTAACTAGAAAATAAAGATAAAATCAATTTTATCTACCCCAGTTCATCGGAAATTGTGGAAATATAAATTGTTAGTTTTTCTAATTATCGGGTAATAACTATATGGATACTGTTTAGTATTAGCAGCTAACAGAATGCATGTGCTTTGGATCATGATGTCTGTCATTGCGTCAAGTGGCATGGTTTCGATTCCACGCGTGTACGTGACAAGGAGTAGGGTTGCCTGTCCAACCTCGTGGGTTTTCTCCGGATACTCTGGTTTTCTACCACTGCTAAAGACCCCTACGCGCAGTTGACTTTTTGATATAATATTGCACCATATAAATCATTGTTTCAATCCAATAATATTTCTGTGGTATCGCCACTCGGCTCCGGGTTGAAAGTTACAGGCAGCTTGTCCATACACATGATGGTGGACAAAGCTGCGGCCTCAGAAAAAATAGCGCTCAGCGTCCATTTGGCTCTGATTTCTTTCTCAGGGAGAGTTGACCGCAAAATACCCGTTTTCTCCACCAAACACCAACATCTCCCAACCCACGTATGACGGCCGCGAATGGCGTTGATAAAAACAGTTTCAAAAGTATGTCGTAGTGATGCTTTCTGGCTTCGATAAAGTAATTCCAATACTACAATTTGGATAAATAATCCAAATTGTACCTTTGATAATCAGGGTCAAACCCTGTGAGATACGGTGGCTCGGTGAGTAAGGCAGTAAGGTTAACTACCAATTTTGACCAGAAAGTTTCTCGGATTTTTCGGCGGGATTTTCCTCTTCATTTCAAGACGGCGGCTTAGGAAGGAACAGTTTCTAGTCTCGAAGCAGGAATTTGAAATAAGAACAGCTGTTGCGCCACTGTGAGGGCAAATGTCAACCATAGCACACGACAGAGCGCATGCCCAATTTTATTGATGGAGTACAGTAAGACATTAAAATTCTATTTATGTCCCAAACGGTCATTATAAAGATTGGTATCGATAGGGCGAGTTAGTTACCCGATTAGACGGGTCGGTCATCAGATAGTACGAGTTGGTCACCAGACAGAAAGATATATACAAACTAAGAAATAAAATTATATTATGTAATAGTGATGTATAAGAAATGTGCAGGAAGGGGGGCCTGACAAGGAGAGTGCAATGTAGCCATTCGCATGAGATAAAAACCTGATACCCGTGTACACATTGACGTGGACGTAAAAGAACCATTTTCAGTTGGAATCACGGGACCGCTATCTGGTCAACATTTCCCTCATAGGACACTGTATGGCATATGCCCAGTAGGGCTATGATAGAAAACAGTCTGTCGCTTAAAACTAGATTAATAAGATATCCAAGAACATTGCTCAATTGCTTCTATTATTGAATAATTATTAAAGTCGCCGATGACCACCTCTTGACTCTTGAACTTACACAATAAATAATCTACTTATATCGCTGGAAGTGAGACAAAACCGTATATTATGATATCACGTGATTGTGTTTTATCCGCTTTAGGCCCGCCCCCGTATTGCTTAAAAACGGCAGGAAAAATTGAATGATATTCAGTGTTTCAAGAACGGCCGAATTCAGACCACAGAAAGTAGTCAGTGAAAAAACTTGTATCAAAATTTACTAAAATGGGGTTAAGTGTCGCTTTTACCTTTCTGACATTCGTAGGACTATCTACAGCAGCATGTAAGTTGAAATTAATTAAAATAAGTTTTTTATTTATTTTATTTATATTTTGACCATAAAAAAATGTATATATAATTAATAAAATTACTTATTGCTTCATTTTTAGACTCTTTTTTTAAAAAAAAATAACTTGAATGTTGTACCCCTAAAAAAAGCTCCAATGTTGTCGATAAAATAAATATATAGCGATATTGACTGTTAGAAAAGCATATTTACTATAGGTGATAACAATAATTTAGTATTGAGTAAATGATAGTGATATACTTAGTGAATGGTACGGAGTAGGCGATCTATATCTGTGGAAATGATCTGGTGTAGCAATTGTGCGTTCTGTATGCCAAAATGAAATGAAATGGGGTTTAACGTCCTACTTTTCTGCTCCGAAGTGGGCTAATGAAGACGGGCGTTCTGTATGCAGTAATACTAAATACATTTTCAATTATGATTTATTTAAAATATTTAGCAATTAAGCAAACGAAATGTTAGTGTGTGAACTCATGAAACGGTTATTTAAAAATAATACGCATACGATGCTTTATGCACTACAGTTAAAGGCAGTATTAAATTAACACTTTATTTTATGTGCATGACTTTTCAACAAGAAAATTAAAATAAAGACGAATATGGCCTATAAAAAGGTCAAATAAGTTTTTTGATTATAAAAGAAAACACTGTTCCTAAAAGTCTTACACAATTGAAATTATAAATATTGTGTCTATATAAATGTTTATTATTTTCAAAATTATCAAGAATTATTAAAGAATTAAAGTATTTTTTATTTATTTTCAGCGTGGGGATACGAGGACACTGGTATGTATATCTAATATATTTTAACCCACCCCTCCACCATCCCAACCCTTATAATTTTACCAATATAAACGGTATGCTACAGGAATAGGATGTGGATGCTAAACCCAATTATATCCTTCATTTTCAGGTGCCTCGAAATGGGTTGATACTTATTCTACATGTGGTCAGAACAGTCAATCACCCATCAATATTGAGACTTCCGGTGCAACATTGCAAGCCAGCCTTGGAAACATAACGCTGACCGGATATGACACACCAGTTGCTTTGACGATTAAAAACAACGGACACACCGGTAAGATATGTTGAAATAATATGATGATATGTGTCCTGTTCTAACCGAGTGTCCCTTAGAACACTCAGCAATGTCTCGTTTTGATCGAAATAATGAATCGATAATTAGGGAAAGGACTATAGTCCCTGAAACTTGTAAGTGAACGACTTCCACCCTCTACCCTCCCCCATTTTCCTAAAAATCTGGATCTGCAATGGTTAAACCTGAAATAAAGACTTATTTAATTGTGCAGGGGACACGGTGGTTCAGTGAGTATGGTGTTTCCATGTTTAATTTGGTGTTGGTCCAGTGCGGGAAGGAGGTTTGGCAAGTGGTCAGAATATAGGATAAAAAATATGGTTTAAAGCCCCAATAACACTCTTGTTGTAACTGAATAATATGTCCCAATCTTCATTCTGGTGAACAAATCGTATTATTTTAGAATATTCCAATTAAATGATGATATAAATTTCATCTTAACACACCTATTTTAAAAAATTGGAAAAATTCAACCAATTGATTTGAAAAGTCTAACGTAAACCTTTTCAAATGTGACTTGGATTTTAAAATATTTTCGAACCCTCTGGACAAATAAAACAGGTTGTAATGGATAATTTACACAACAGGTAGGGCATTTAAACATCTAGTACTTAGAATAAGGGTATTATTTATTTTCTGGAGCTACCAAGCCAGCAAGAATGTTATTGTCCCTTTAAGGGGTGTTAGAATAAAGATCAAATAAAATAAAACCAAGTACGAACATTCAAAACCATTAGACAAAATTCCTATAAAACGTTATAGGCAAAATAGTGTAATCGGCAAATGGGCTGTTCATCGTGTACGAAATACACAACAAACAGTGGTAACAGGTGTCCGGAAGAGTAAGCTTACCCTGCCTGGCGCGCCACACCCGCAATAGCTGCATCCAAACTACTAGGCAAAATGTCGGTAAAATAGCGTGATTGGCCAATTATGGCGGGGGAAAGCGGCAAAAACCTAATGCTATGTAGAAATGTCTAATTCAAAACACACATGTAACATAATGCCATACCAAATACCTAAAACGTCTAATGCAAAAAACAAAATACAAGAAACCTCTAATACAAAATACCTCATACGTCTATTGCAAAAGACAAAATACAAGAAACCTCTAATACAAAATACATATAACCTCTTTTGCACAATTGATTTTACAATCTGAAACATCTACCATAAGCATTAGATGACATATCTCGTTGTCATTACTTACATTTCTCCACTGAATTATCTTTATTTAGGTCAATGTCAAGGTCACCGAACACAACTTGGCGACCTATTCGGCTAGCGAGCTATTCGACCGGTCCAGCTGGCAACCTGTTCGTTGGCAACCTATTCAGAATTAAGACAACAGTCGCCCAAACTCATCTATTTTTAACAACCAATGAAATCCAACGTTACGTCTATCAAATGAAAGTAGAATAATATATCAATTCCTTTAGCTCAGAATAGAGATGTAATTTCGCATTATCGTACAAAATTCTAGACATCCAACTAAATATATTCCGAAAGGTAATTAAATAGGCTTTCTAAGTATTATCAGTAAAAATTGGCACATTCATATTAAAGCGGTGCACTCTCTTCCTAGACATGACCAATTTTTTAAAAATTTTAAAGGGAAAAACTGTTAATATCCCGTGTCAAAATTCGGACCATCGTACAAAATTCTGATGATCCAACTAAATGTATTCTAAAAGGTAATTGAATAAGCTTTCCAAATATTATTAGTAAAAGTTGGCACAATCATATTAAAGGGGTGCGCTCTCAACCTGAACATAGCCAATTTTTCAATATTCTATATGTAAAGATAGACCGGTATTTTTTTCGAAGTCCTAATTCGGACCATCGTACAAAATTTGGAGCATCCAGCTATATATATTCTGAAAGGTAATTGGATAAGCTTTCCAAATATTATTAGTAAAAACTGGCACAATCATATTAAAGGGGCGCGCCCTCAACCTGAACATATCCAATTTTTCAATATTTTATATGTGAAGATAGACCGGTATTTTTTTTTGAAGTCCAATTTCGAACCATCGTACAAAATTCTGAGCATCCAGCTATATAAATTCGGAAAGGTATCTGAATAAGCTTTCCAAATATTATTATTAAAAGTTGGCACAATCATATTAAAGGGGCGCGCTCTCAACCTGAACATAGCCAATTTTTCACCATTTTAAAGTGAAAGAACGGTAATATTCCGAGTCGAAATTAGGACCATCGTACAAAATTCTGAACATCCAGCTATATATATTCTTATAGGTAATTGGATAAGCTTTCCAAATATCATTAGTAAAAGTTGGACTTCGAAAAAAATTCCGGTCTATCTTTACATATAGAATATTGAAAAATTGGCTATGTTCAGGTTGAGAGCGCACCCCTTTAATATGATTGTGTCAACTTTTACTAATAATATTTGGAAAGCTTATTCAGATACCTTTCCGAATTTATATAGCTGGATGCTCAGAATTTTGTACGATGGTCCGAATTTTGACTCGGAATATTACCGTTCTTTCACTTTAGAATATTAAAAAAGTGGCGATGTTCAGGTTGAGAGCTCACCCCTTTAATATGATTGTGCCAACTTTTACTAATAATATTTGGAAAGCTTATTCAGATACCTTTCAGAATTTTGTACGATGGTTCGAATTTGTACTTCAAAAAAAATACCGGTCTATCTTCACATATAGAATATTGAAAAATTGGATATGTTCAGGTTGAGAGCGCACCCCTTTAATATGATTGTGCCAACTTTTACTAATAATATTTGGAAAGCTTATTCAATTACCTTTTAGAATATATTTAGTTGGATCATCAGAATTCTGTACGATGGTCCGAATTTTGACACGGGATATTAACAGTTTTTCCCTTTAAATTTTTTTAAAAAATTGGTCATGTTTAGGAATAGAGTGCACCCCTTTAATATGAATGTGCCAATTTTTACTGATAATACTTAGAAAGCCTATTTAATTACCTTTCGGAATATATTTAGTTGGATGTCTAGAATTTTGTACGATAATGCGAAATTACATCTCTATTCTGAGCTAAAGGAATTGATAAAAATAATATATCATTCTACTTTCATTTGATAGACGTAACGTTGGATTAGCTCGCTAGACGAATAGGTCGCCAAGTTGTGTTCGGTGATCTTGACATTGACCTAAATAAAGATAATTCAGTGGAGAAATGTAAGTAATGACAACGAGATATGTCATCTAATGCTTATGGTAGATGTTTCAGATTGTAAAATCAATTGTGCATAAGAGGTTATATGTATTTTGTATTAGAGGTTTCTTGTATTTTGTCTTTTGCAATAGACGTATGAGGTATTTTGTATTAGAGGTTTCTTGTATTTTGTTTTTTGCATTAGACGTTTTAGGTATTTGGTATGGCATTATGTTACATGTGTGTTTTGAATCAGACATTTCTACATAGCATTAGGTTTTTGCCGCTTTCCCCCGCCATAGCCAATGGACTATCGGTATGCAAAATGCACGTGATGAACATTGTTAACGGTGTAGTAGACATAATCATATAGACTTAATATAGAGTTTAAATTTGTTAGAATAAAGATCAAACATCAGAGACTAAACCATATACAAACAATTTGTGGTAATTAGAATACAGGTTAAATACGGAGTTTGGTGTTGTTAGAATATAGGTTTAATATAGAGTTAAGACCAAATACAATCCATTGAGATTATAAGAATAAAGGTTAAATATAGAGTTAAAACCATATACAACCAAATTGTGGTTGTTTGAATAAAGGTAAATATAGAGTTCAAAGCATACACAACCAATTTTGTTCAATTTTCTCGAAATTGGTTGTAAGGGGAGTTGTTAGTTCGGGTTTCCACTTCAAGATCCTAGAATGCTAGAATTAAGGTTAAATACAGAGTTAAATCCATATACACGTACAGTCAATTGGGGCTTGTTAGAATAGAGTGTTAAATCCACACACGATTGGATCAATTTTAAAGGGACAATAACATTCTTGCTGGCTTGGTAGCTCCAGAAAATAAATAATACCCTTATTTTAAGTACTAGATGTTTAAATGTCCTACCTGTTGTGTAAATTATCCATTACAACCTATTTTATTTGTCCAGAGGGTTCGAAAATATTTTAAAATTCAAGTCACATTTGAAAAGGTTTACGTTAGACTTTTCAAATCAATTGGTTGAATTTTTCCAATTTTTTAAATTAGGTGTGTTAAGATGAAATTTATATCATCATTTAATTGGAATATTCTAAAATAATACGATTTGTTGACCAGAATGAAGATTGGGACATATTTTTCAGTTACAACAAGAGTGTTATTGGGGCTTTAAGTTGCATATTCCACTATAACTTATCAGATCTTCATGTAGCGTAGGCCACCGAAAGTATAAAAAACGAAATGAAATATAGCTATGTATTTTAATCAGATCAGGCAAATAAAAACAAAAGTTTCATTAAGCTTTTATATGTTAATATTATATTATTATTTCAGCCCAAGTTGACGTCACTGGTAATCAATATATTTCAAATGGCGGCCTTTCAGAACAATATAAACTTGCACAGTTTCACTTCCATTGGGGATCAGATGATACGAAAGGTTCCGAACATAAAATTAATAGCAACACCTATCCCATGGAAGTAAGTTCCCTTTGAATAGTGCTGCTGTATTTTTCATAATACTTGAGCTTTTGACGGAGTGTGTGTGAGAGAGAGAGAAATGGGGTTTAACGTCCACTCAACACAAACTAGGTCATTTCGGGACTAACATGTGGTTTAATTTTATTTTAATAATTCGCTTGCGCGTAGGGGTCTTTAGCAGTGGGAGGAAAACGGAGTGCCCGGAGGAAAC
Source organism: Patella depressa (assembly GCA_948474765.1). NCBI lineage: Eukaryota > Metazoa > Mollusca > Gastropoda > Patellidae > Patella > Patella depressa. Next base: position 17,292,819 of record OX419720.1, read on the forward strand.
CTACGAGGTTGAGAAGGCGCCCCTATCTCCATGCCACATACGCTCACACCAGGGCTCGAAACCACAGCCGCAAGCCAGAGGTGACCGGCCAGCTAGAGGTCGAAGCGCGGCACTCTAGTCCACTAGGCCACCCCCCCCCCCCCGGAGTGTGTGTATTCTTCCCGTTCAATCAAATGTATCTCAAGTACAGCAACATGAAAGCCCTTCGTTTAACTTCCCTAAAACTTTCGACGGTGTTTTAATTAGTTTTTCTGTAATATTCTGCTATAAAATTGTGAGTCATGACGTAACGTTATGTAAAAATATTTGGCCCAATTTAGAGCTTTGTTTAAATTTTAACAATTTGGTTACGCAGTTAGCTATTGGTTGTTAATCGGACTATTGACCAGTCATAATTTGCAACAGAAATTTGCTTCCACTAAAGCAGTGTTTAGTAGGATTAGCTCTAATCAAACGAATCACTGCTAAGAGCATGCTGTTCATATGGAAATTCGATCTTCGACATATAGATAACCTTTAAAGTTTTATATTTGGAGAAATGAAACCCATTTTTGGAGGGATTTGTTTCGTATAATAAATTCAGTATAATGATTTATTTAAAATGCCGGTATTGCAACGACTCTTCCTATTATACCACTCATAATGAAACTCATATAAATGATACTTTTCCTCTTCAATTTCTAGGTTCATTTCGTCCATTATAAAAATTCTCTGGGAAGTCTAGGAAATTCTGTAAGTGTAAACGATGGTCTTGCTGTTCTTGGATTCATGTTTGAGGTAAGTCATATAAGTAAATATAACTTACTTCCAATTTAAAGTTTAGCAATGGTTAATGGGCTGATCGTATTTATAACCATTGCTAAACTTGGATTCATGTTTGAGTTAAGACATATAATTACTCACTTCCAGTTTAAAGGCACACTTATTCATTTTCTGGTGCACAAAAATAAACAATATACCACTATACCATAGTAAGTTTAGCAATGGTTAATGAGTTGATCGTTCAATAATGAAAATGTTAGAAACACACCCTAAGCTAAATCAATATGACAGTTGGAAATAAGTTACCCCCATAGCACTATGCGTGGCTATAAAACCCATGCATCATTTCATTTCTTACACTCCAACTAAAACATACACCTTTGACTTGAATATGCTGCTGAAATGCGTTTAATGTACTAATATTTATATATTTTATTTGTAGATTTCAGATAGTGATAATGCTAATTATGCTGATCTTATTTCTAAATTAGCTAATATCACAGCATACAACTCTAGCAGTAAGTATGTTTTTGTCAGTTGAATATATAACAGTACAAATATTATAAATTTGCCGCACGTCGGGTGTGTTTTACACCAGGAGGTCTGTCATTGAGTCAACGTGTATGTTTTCGATACCCACTTGTACGTGGCAAGAATAGAGGTAGTCTTTACATCCTCTCCAAGTGCACTGCTTTCCCCTGCTGGCAGGTTGTCGTGGAGGTTATACGGACGGTTTTTGACCATATTAGTCAATCAGCGTTGATGTTTCTAGTGGGATACCCACAGCTCCGTGCACAGCACACAAAGAACTTGCCGCAACAGACAGTTTCATTGGCTGATCTCTCACATCAACCTGAACGTGGGTTATTTTACAAATCTTCCAGATCCTACTGAAGTAAAGACAAATATACGACATTTTAAACCATAAACACCGAAACCAAACGGGGTCTGTGTTTTAATCAATCAGATTGCGTTGTTCCAGAGATTACGACTAGAATGACCGTGACTGATGTTTGTCTAATTCATTTTATTTTAAATTATAGATCTGGTATCTTTAACCAACACAGCTCTGATAAACTTTATCCCAAGTAACCCAACCAACTTTTTCCGATACAGTGGAAGTTTGACAACACCCTCATGTAATGAAGTTGTTGTGTGGACAGTTTTTACTGAAACTATTAAAATCTCACAAACTCAGGTACGTTTCTTGTCCAAAAATATATGTCCTGAAGTTTTCTTAACTGTGTTCATTAAGTACTTTCTGTGTGTTCAAAAAAGGGCTTTAAAGGGTCAAGGGTAGTGAACCGGACGCAATGAACCGGTTAACGACCTTCACTTTTAAAGATTTGCGCTTTGTGATGGACTGTTTGTAGTGTATGAATATCGAGGCTACAATATGGCGGAATGTTGACAGTATGATCTTCAATTGGCGATACTGTTATTGCAGTGATAGCCAACTTAGCAGAGAACAGCTTAACATCTGAGCAAAAATAACCAGGATGCTTTCACAAAGTAACTGTAATGATATGAGCATTACGAATACAAAAACCCAAGGAAATTTCCTAGGCCTGCAAATAAATGAGAAGCAATATGGCGTCATATATGTTGAGATGATTTTGAATTCTCATAAAATGCCTAATGTTTGTTTTGCAGATGGCGACATTTCGTACATTGATGTCCTCTGAAACCGATGCCAATAACCAACAGTATAATATAAAGGACAATTTCCGACCAGTTCAGCCGCTACATTCAAGAACAGTCTATTCTAATTTCTACTCAAGCTCCGCCACAGCAGCATCTATTACTGTTTATACCGGTGTCTTATCTCTCATCTTATCCGCCATTCTCTCTCATTAAATTCATGCAAACTCTACTCTATTGATGAAAACCCGGTGCATATGATTAATTCATAGAATATATATATTCTCGATCGGTATTTTGATTGGGTTACAACTGAAGCGGTAACCAATCATGATTACTTAATGTAACCTTTTTCTAAAATATGTAAATTTGTTAGGTCACTCGATAACATGACGTTATTGATTACTATCATAAAATATGAATAAAATTTAATTTAAAAAAAGAAAATAAAAATAATAATCTGGAAGTCAAAATGTTGGGGTACTGGGCCAGGTTAAGGTTTTGGCATTAAATGTCATTAATATAAACTGATATAGGAACTAACTACCTATATTCTTGAAGACTGGGTAATGACGAGTAATAATCTATTAAAGGGCCGTTCCAGATTTAAACTGGATTTAAGTATGTGAAACAAAATGGAGTTTCATTTCTTTTCTAGCTCCAAATAAACTTTCTTTCCGGTTACAATATTTTATTTTTACGATAATAAATTAAACAACCCATCCCTGATATACCCAGTTGTTGTTCTTTGCGTTTAACGTCCGCTCCCACCGAATATGATATCGCAGACAAGATATACCAAGTGGTATTGCTTCGTTTATATACTAGGGAGAGATACAATTAAATTATCCGTCCTTGATAGCTGTGCTATTTTTATCGACCAATAAATAGAAAGCAAGTAGCTAAGGGAAGTAACTTGCAATTTTTGCTACGAAGATCGCTGAATTCGTCTTCGGTATTATATTTATTTTTTCTATTGTTTCATGTGTACCTATATATTTGCTCTGGGGAAATTGTTTGTATTTGATGTATTTTGTGTTTTTAGCAATAATGTATAGATTAATAATTAATTAGTTTATGTATAATTGAGAATTATGAGTTAAACTATTATTCTACATTTTCAAATGTTTTAATATGTTCATTTCTATGATTCACACACAATATAATAAAAAATACAATAAATATATTATAATTTGGTTTGTTTTCTTATTTGATTTTAATGTCCTTTTTGGCAAAGGAAATGAAATAAAATTGGGTTTAGCGTCTTACTGTTCTGCATCAACTAGATTGGTGAAGACGAGCAAATCTAATGTGAAGCGTCAGTGTAATGAAGGGACGAATCCTGTAAATATTCATCGTTCTGTGGCCGCCCTTTTCGGAGTTGCCCCCTTTTCTGAAAAAGGTGTTAATAGATGACAGATTTATGAACAGCACAACGGATTCTTGTCAAATTTGGTCAACACCCTTTCTGATGAGCTTGTGACAAGACATATCTGCAGTGTTGGTGTATTTCGAAGTTTTAAGAAATGTATAATCAAATTTATCCTACAGTCTAGCGCTGAATATGGTTTGGATCTGCTGCTGTGTAGTGTTATACTATTGGCTGTCTAGTCATTCTGTAAGATGGATCACAAATTTCAAGAAACAACTAAACCGGTTGTTAAAAAAATCCAAAATTTTTGGTATATCGCAAGTTGTTGATTAGATTTGTATCAGAATTCTACAAGATTTAATAAAAGGTGTATTATCTACCTTACAATTTTAATGTTCTTCGTTCCGTGCCTTGTTTTTACAAACTGACTTCAGGTATAATTCACACACAATAATCAGGAATAATCTTTGATTGTGAATTTTGTATTTCATTACCACCGAATATAATTTATGTCGATTTTTCATCTTTGCAAAACATAAATCTATAGGATAACAATTTAAGTAAAATCAAAGGTAACCTGTTCAAAGGTGAATACGACAAAATCTAGAAATTACAAGTAGACTCGTCATCTAATTGCCATTGTGGTATGGATTAACTATCAATTCGGGGATTAGAACAATAAGTTATGAAATCGACAGCCATGATTTGAAATACATAACATTATCAACTTTACCTCCAATTGTAGGCACTGCCCCCATCCTCTCCACACCACTACCCCCCACCCTCTACAAAAAGCAAAACAAGGGCATTATAATATACACCTGTTTATGTACGCACATTGCTAGATATTAATGTTTTTACTAATTTACAAGATGATTATCATGCATTGTTTTCCATATGAATTGTGTTGGGTGTTTTTTTAAATGTGCTCAATCACTGAATACTACACAAGGTTAAAATTTAAACCAATTAATCAATTAAAATTAATGAACAAGACGGTGTTGATAAGTTAATACCACCTCTTCTATAATCTAATTTATATAATCTGCTTGTTAACATGCCGACTTCCAACAGTTTTAAAACTTTGATTAGTTAAACAAAATGTCGCCCTTAGTGATTTAATTAAAACTAATATGTTAATTATAAAGACAACATATAGATAAGGGTATATCAAATACTAATTAATGTAATAAAACTTTTGTCTGTTAAATATGGATTATAACAAGCGTGGGAGATTTAATGTTTGAATTTAGCCATTACTTTTAGGGTCTACATTTAATTCACAATATTTAAATATAGTACAAAAATAATTTGAATTTATGAATGAAAATCATGAAATATATACTTCTAGCATTGCTTTGGTTATAGTATGAATTATTAGCTTTTTCAATTAGAGGGTGATAACTCATTTTATTTATGCCCTTAACTATGGCACACTATATGGGGTATTTCCATCTTGGATAATAATTGTTAAATTGTAATAGAAAACAATGTTTAAATACTGAATATGATAGAACACGTTTAGATACATTTGATAAGGTCAACTTCAAGTTATCAAATTCTTAAACATAATCCTAATGCTTACCCAACCCTAATCTACAATCTCATCAACAATCACGTGCCGTATGTTTATTTACATCTTGGCGACCTTGACAACAAATTGAGATGGCCTTAACAAATAGATTTATGTCGTTAAAAACTTTAATCATTATTGAACTTGGCTTACGTGATTATCTACTTATATCGCTGAAGTTGACACGAAGCTATCACGTGACTATGCTTAAGCAGCATTTAAAAACGGCCGAAAAAACTTGGGTGATATTTAGTGTTTCAGGAACGGCCGAGTTCAGTTCACAGAAAGTAGATAGACAGTCAGAGAAAAACTTGTATAGAAATTTACTAAAATGGAGTTAAGCGTCGCTTTCACATTTCTGACATTCGTAGGACTATCTACAGCAGCATGTAAGTAGTGATTAATATCTTCTTTTTTTTATCGTTTTCCGATCTTTTTTCTAGACAAAAATTAATATAAATGTAATAAGATTTCATTTTTCAGGAAAAATAAATTTAAAAAAGTAAAAGATTAATGTTGTATCCTTTTAAAAAGCTTTAATGTTATCAATGAATGAAATATATTGCAATATTTACCGTTAGAATTGTATATTTACTATCGGGTGATAACAATATTCTTTGAGTAAATGTTACTGCTATATATATATGCCGTTTACTAACACCGAAAAGACAGAAATTTATAATAATATACACGTTTATAATTTTCACAAATTATCAATAATCATTATTCAAAAAATTAAAGTATTTGTTTTTTTCAATTTCAGCGTGGGGGTACGAGAACAGTGGTATGTATATCTGATATATCCCCCCCCCCCCAAAAAAAAAAGAAAACAAAAATAGAAATCAAATTTCCACCAATACTCGAGTTTTCAAAATGATAACTCATGTAAAAGAATAATAAGCAAGGCGTTTAATTGTTGCTTATAATTTCATTAAACAGTAAGCTGCATCAATAGGATAAGGATATTATCTCAGATTAGAATTATAATCTTCATCTTTAAAATCTTGGGACATATAATTTAATTTTAATTTAAAGTATGGAGAATTATCAATATATTACTATGTTTCAGGTCCCTCAAAATGGGCGGATACTTATTCTACATGTGGCCAGAAGAGTCAATCACCCATCAATATTGAGATTTCCGATGCAACATTACAAGCCAGTCTTGGAAACATGACAATGACCGGATATGACACACCAGTTGCCCTGACGATTAAAAATAACGGACACACCGGTAAGATATATTAAAATAATGATGATCTGCGACCCATTCTAACCTAGTGTGTCTTGATAATCGAGATTTGGGATGGATTTGGAGAAGGACTATAGCCTATTTGCATTTGTCCGCTTGGGAGAAATATTATGGTGGTTAACTGTGGAGTTAAAACCGCATATACATGTAAAATAAATTTGTGGTTTAAACCATATATAACCAGTTTGAGGTTATTAGAACTACGGATAGATGTAGAAGTAAAGCCATATACATGCACAATCAATTTCCTGTAACAATTTTTAAAACAGGGGTTTCACTAAGTTTCCTTTATATGTTAATATTTTATAATTATTTCAGCCCAAGTTGACGTCACTGGTAATCAATATATTTCAAATGGCGGCCTTTCGGAACAATATAAACTAGCACAGTTTCACTTCCATTGGGGATCTGATAACACGAAAGGTTCCGAACATCAATTTAATAACAAAAGCTTTCCTATGGAAGTAAGTTCTCTTTGTATTATAGAATTCAGGAGGTATATATCTGAATTATCTGCTAGAATATTCCCAGTACGACTCTAAACGTCTCACTAGAAACGTTTTTACGGGTCACATCACCGAGACTGACATACACAAAGCAAAATAACATAACATCGTGTTGGCCTCTATAATTGAAATTCGATCTGTAACATATTCGTTACTTTAAAAGTTTTCAAATCAGAGGCAATGGAACATTTTTAACATAATTATGACCATGAAGAAAATTATACCCTTTCCCTTCAATTTCTAGGTTCATTTCGTCCATTACAAAAATTCTCTAGGAAGTCTAGGAAATTCTGTAGGTGTAAAAGATGGTCTTGCTGTTCTTGGATTCATGTTTGAGGTAAGTCATATATGTTAATATATATTCATTTTCTGGTGCACAAAATCAATAAAATATCACGCTACAGGAAGAACGACAATAGTATGGTGGACAATAGTAAGGTTGACACACGACGGTACGGTTGACAATAGTTATGCTGACCCATGGTAAGGTGGACAATGATAAGGTTGACCCATGGTAAGGTTGACAATGGTTGGATTAAGAGAAAACGATACCGCGGCTACCCCATTGCACCCAATATCATTTGAATTTATTTCTTACAGACCAACCTAGAAAAAAATAACATTACGACTAGAATATGCTGTTGAAATGCATGCAATGTACTGATATTTATATATTTTTTTGTAGATTTCAGACAGTGATAATGCTAATTATGCTGATCTTATTTCTAAATTAGCTAACATCACAGCATACAACACTAGCAGTAAGTATCTTTTTGACAATTAGTGGAATACATTTCCCAATATTTTATGAATAAGAAAACCCGGGGTTTGTTGACCGTGTGCTTTAGGTCTACAATGGCTTAACTGGTGTGTTTTTGATTCTTTCCAGACTCGTGAGTTTTTGTCCGGATACACCGATTGTCTAATTCATTTTATTTTAAATTACAGACCTGGTATCTTTAACCAACACAGCTCTGATGAACTTTATCCCAAGTAACTCAACCAACTTTTTCCGATACAGTGGAAGTTTGACAACACCCTCATGTAATGAAGTTGTTGTGTGGACAGTTTTTACTGAAACTATTAAAATCTCACAAACTCAGGTACGTTTATTGGTCAAAAATGTGGATAAGATCTTGTGGAATATGTTTGAATACGTCCGATGTAAAGTACAATCTTGTATTTATTTTAAGACAGTCATGTCCTGTAGATTTCTTTGAAGGGTAATGTCTTCATTTAGTACTTTCTGTGTCTTGCATCAGTGATACGCGACAGTGGCAATTATACGTAGATAATAGTAGATATATATAAAAAAGCTTTAAAAGATCAAGACTACGACTGTTTAATTTTTAAAATTCCCGCTTAGTGACGTACTCTTTTGGATATCGAGGCTGCAAGATGGTAGAATGTTAGCTCCATTTTGAACGATCGAAACAAAATGTGCGCGTAAACTGGCGAGACTGTTAACGTAACGTAACTTAGGACAGTTTAACATTTGAGCAAAAAATAATATTCAGGATGCAATCACAAAGTGACTGATCTTACTAATTAGAGCTTTACTAATACGAATTAAATGAGAAGCAATATGGCGTCTTCTATATAAATAATTTTACATATTTTGTTTTACAGATGGCGACATTTCGTACATTGATGTCCTCTGAAACTGATGCCAATAACCAACAGTATAATATAAAGGACAATTTCCGGCCGGTTCAGCCGTTACATTCAAGAACAGTCCTTTCTAATTTCTACTCAAGCTCCGCCACAGCAGCATATATTACTGTTTATGCCGGTGTCTTATCACTCATCTCATCCACCATTCTCTCTCATTAAATTCATCCACACCAGGAGCATATGATTAATTTGGGTAGGAAACTGGCGTGAGGAGGGAACGGTCGTTCTGCGTGAACGACCCGTATTAGGAGTGACACATTGCAGTGTATGCACAATATTGAAAACGCGAGTGGCGAAGTGGATGAAATTGCATTTTATTGCCAACTTTGTCAAAATATTTTGAAATATATTTGCGAGGGAGAAATGATTGTAATTTGTTTGTGTACGTTATGTGTGATAGAGAATTGTTAGCTAAATTATTATCAACATGTTAAATATGTTCACTGTATGATTATCATACAATGTAATAAAATAAATTATGTTATAATTTGTATTGCTGTTTTTCTAAGTGGATTTTAATGTTCCTGTAGTCAAAGGAAAAGAAGTGGCATGGGTTTTTGTATCCTATGGTTCTGCGCCGACTCTGCTGCGCTACTTCCTACTCTTCCAGCCCTTTCCTAAAACCTTGTAAATATGATAGAGAGGAGATAACACATATGTTAAATTTATTGACGGCACAAGGCATCCTTATCAATATTCAACGTTCTATGTTTCGGAGCAACGCCGGATTAACCATGGTGGGGGCCCTGGGGCCTGGAACATGTGGGGGGCCCCTGATCACTGACCGCGAGCGCCAAAGGCGCAAAGCGCCGCATGGGGGGGGGGGGGGGGGCTGGGTTTTTTTCTTCCCCCCCCCCCAAGAAATTTTCAGAGCCATTTAGAAGTACTTATCCCAGAAAAAAATAAAATTCTGCCACCAAATTAGCGCATTCTGTCTATTTCAGTGGACCAATCCATGCGAGTGCTATGGAATGATGACATTTCTAGAGGAGGGGACTGTAAGTGTGCAGAGCGACTAGGGGCTTCTGGGTGACCGAGACTAAGTTATCCCCTTTCTGAAAATTGCGTTAATATAAAGGGGGTACTTGATTGAACTCCCGGAATTGAATTCTCTCTCAATCCCGATAATAGTGACAATCGAGTGAAAAGGGGTATTTCGGGCTACAACGCATGCGTCGACTAAGTGGAAAAAATATCTCAACCATAAAGGCAGCCGAAACATATTCGTTGTGTTTTAATGTCGTCAAGATTCTACCCACACCACCCTGTTGTTGAAACTGACAGTACTGTGACAGAACTAAATTCCACGTCACTCAATTGCAATTCTGCCAACGTTCTGGACTGTGAATTCAGCATCCCCTTAGATGTCGGCGTTCTTGACGGCACAAAGGATCCTTACCAAATTTGGTTAATATCATACTATACCGCAGAATTTGGTTTATATCTGCTGCCGAATTTCAAACTCTATGTTAAGGGCAAGGTAAAGTGAAGACAATTGTCGCAACACCTGAAATGGGAGGTGGGGGTCTTGAAAAAAAACCAAAACACGAACAACATTTTTTGAACAATACAAACTGGATGAAAATCAAAAATATGACATTGGAATTTCTCTAGTTGGAAAAAAATTTAGCACTGGGTAGCTACAGGGTAAACAATTCAACATGGAAACTCCATAATATAAGTCCATAATATAATCAAACTTTTTTTTCAAATATCCACCATTTTGTTCAGACTTTTTGTATGGAATACCATCATAAACATCATTTGGATTAGATGTTTTGCGCCTTTATCGAAAATAGTAAACATTTGTATGACTTCTTAGTCACGCCTTGAAACTTTGCTTTGTACACGGAAGCATACCAATACAATTATAACTTTTTTTATTATAAATTTTATTCCATATCTCTTCACCCCAACACATTGTTTAATCGTCGATTGTACGCTAATGTCCTAATGTCCAAAATGCATTAACAAACAATTTAAAGAATAAAATAATAAAGTGTGATATATTTCCTCGACAGCCATGATTTGAAACACATAACATTATCAACTTTACCTTCAAACTATAAGATGATATTTACATCACCATTATCACATTTCTCGCCATTTTTAAGCATCGTACTGTCTGCCTACAGGCCCCTCCCCTTCCACTAAAGTTATCCAAGAGGGTCCTATAAAATACTTATAGAAAGATGTAAAGTTATATAATATGATAATCAACATTCCACCCAATTTAAGACATTGTTCCCCCCACCGCCGGCAAAGTCGATGCTGCCGGACTGCTTTTAAAGGCTTCAACCATCGACATGTTGAGCTCTGTCACGGACTCCATTCTCCTTTTCCTGCTTCGAAAATCTAAATTAAAAAGAGGGATGTACAAGAGATAGTTGTAATTGGTACTCTTAAATTATTGATTCTTTAATTGCCTGTTGATCTGTTATTGACCCTTTCCACACAGATCCACAAGTTAATCAGTTTTGATTGTACTAATTAACTACAGGTTCTTAATGTTTGTATAAATCAGTAAGCAGACCAGTTGTCAAACCGTTAACCCAACAACGGCGATTAAACCCTTAGTTAAACCCTAACTCTGATCGCTTGGACTCTGATTGCATAACAAATCGTTAATCCAACAACGGCGATTAAGCCCCTGATTGGATACCTTTGATCTGAGTTTAGTTCAATTACTTGAGTTAACTCTGATCACTTGAACACTGATTGCTTAACAAAAAAGAATAACTGAAGCCCTTAAAGCGAAGCCCTTACACGATTATCTACTTATATCGCTGGCAGTGACACGGAGCTATCACGTGACTAGGCTTAAGCAGCATTTATAAACGGCCGTAAAAACTTGAAGGATATTCAGTGTCTCAACGACCGAATTCAGATCACAAGAAAGTAGATAGAAACTTGTATAGAAATTTACTAAAATGGAGTTAAGCGTCGCTTTCACCTTTCTGACATTCGTAGGACTATCTACAGCAGCATGTAAGTAGTGATTAATATCTTATTTTTTATCGTTTTTCCGATCTTTTTTTTGAAATATATTGCAATATTTACCGTTAGAATTGTATATTTACTATAGGTGATAACAATATTCTTTGAGTAAATGTTACTGCTATATATATGCCGTTTACTAACACCGAAAAGACAGAAATTTATAATAATATACACGTTTATAATTTTCACAAATTATCAATAATCATTATTCAAAAAAATAAAGTATTTGTTTTTTTTCAATTCCAGCGTGGGGGTACGAGAACAGTGGTATGTATATCTTATATTTCTTCCCCCACCCCTTAAAAAGTTTCCACCAATACTCGAGTTTTCAAAATGATAACTCATGTAAAAGAATAATAAGCAACGCGTTTATATGTTGCTTATAATTTCATTAAACAGTAAGCTGCATCAATATGATAAGGATATTATCTCAGATTAGAATTATAATCTTCATCTTAAATCTTGGGACATATAATTTAATTTTAATTCAAAGTATGGAGAATTATCAATATATTACTATGTTTCAGGTCCCTCAAAATGGGCGGATACTTATTCTACATGTGGCCAGAAGAGTCAATCACCCATCAATATTGAGATTTCCGATGCAACATTACAATCCAGCCTTGGAAACATGACAATGACCGGATATGACACGCCAGTTGCCTTGACGATTAAAAATAACGGACACACCGGTAAGATATATTAAAATAATGATGATCTTCGACCCATTCTAACCTAGTGTGTCTTGATAATCGAGATTTGGGATGGATTTGGAGAAGGACTATAGCCTATTTGCATTTGTCCGCGTGGGAGAAATATTATGGTGGTTAACTGTGGAGTTAAAACCGCATATACATGTAAAATAAATTTGTGGTTTAAACCACATATAACCAATTTGAGGTTATTAGAACTACGGATAGATGTAGAAGTAAAGCCATATACATGCACAATCAATTTCTTATAGAGTTAAATCTCCTGTAACAATTTTTAAAACAGGGGTTTCACTAAGTTTACTTTATATGTTAATATTTTATAATTATTTCAGCCCAAGTTGACGTCACTGGTAATCAATATATTTCAAATGGCGGCCTTTCAGAACAATATAAACTTGCACAGTTTCACTTCCATTGGGGATCTGATGACACGAAAGGTTCCGAACATCAATTTAATAACAAAAGCTTTCCTATGGAAGTAAGTTCTCTTTGTATTATAGAATTCAGGAGGTATATATCTGAATATTCCCAGTTAGGCTCAAGACGTGTCACTAGAAAAGTTTTTACAGGTCACATCACCGAGACTGACATACACATGTAATCAAAGAAAAATAACATAACATCGTGTTGGCCTCTATAATTGAAATTCGATCTGTAACATATTCGTTACTTTAAAAGTTTTCAAATCAGAGGCAATGGAACATTTTTAACATAATTATGACCATGAAGAAAATTATACCCTTTCCCTTCAATTTCTAGGTTCATTTCGTCCATTATAAAAATTCTCTAGGAAGTCTAGGAAATTCTGTAGGTGTAAAAGATGGTCTTGCTGTTCTTGGATTCATGTTTGAGGTAAGTCATATATGTTAATATAACTTACATCCATATATTCATTTTCTGCTGCACAAAATCAATAAAATATCACGCTACAGGAAGATTGACAATAGTATGGTGGACAATAGTAAGGTTGACACATGGTACGGTTGACAATAGTTATTAAGAGAAAACGATGCCGCGGCTACCCCATTGCACCCAATATCATTTGAATTTATTTCTTACAGACCAACCTAGAAAAAAATAACATTACGACTAGAATATGCTGTTGAAATGCATGCAATGTACTGATATTTATATCACCATTATCACATTTCTCGCCATTTTTAAGCATCGTACTGTCTGCCTACAGGCCCCTCCCCTTCCACTAAAGTTATCCAAGAGGGTCCTATAAAATACTTATAGAAAGATGTAAAGTTATATAATATGATAATCAACATTCCACCCAATTTAAGACATTGTTCCCCCCACCGCCGGCAAAGTCGATGCTGCCGGACTGCTTTTAAAGGCTTCAACCATCGACATGTTGAGCTCTGTCACGGACTCCATTCTCCTTTTCCTGCTTCGAAAATCTAAATTAAAAAGAGGGATGTACAAGAGATAGTTGTAATTGGTACTCTTAAATTATTGATTCTTTAATTGCCTGTTGATCTGTTATTGACCCTTTCCACACAGATCCACAAGTTAATCAGTTTTGATTGTACTAATTAACTACAGGTTCTTAATGTTTGTATAAATCAGTAAGCAGACCAGTTGTCAAACCGTTAACCCAACAACGGCGATTAAACCCTTAGTTAAACCCTAACTCTGATCGCTTGGACTCTGATTGCATAACAAATCGTTAATCCAACAACGGCGATTAAGCCCCTGATTGGATACCTTTGATCTGAGTTTAGTTCAATTACTTGAGTTAACTCTGATCACTTGAACACTGATTGCTTAACAAAAAAGAATAACTGAAGCCCTTAAAGCGAAGCCCTTACACGATTATCTACTTATATCGCTGGCAGTGACACGGAGCTATCACGTGACTAGGCTTAAGCAGCATTTATAAACGGCCGTAAAAACTTGAAGGATATTCAGTGTCTCAACGACCGAATTCAGATCACAAGAAAGTAGATAGAAACTTGTATAGAAATTTACTAAAATGGAGTTAAGCGTCGCTTTCACCTTTCTGACATTCGTAGGACTATCTACAGCAGCATGTAAGTAGTGATTAATATCTTATTTTTTATCGTTTTTCCGATCTTTTTTTTGAAATATATTGCAATATTTACCGTTAGAATTGTATATTTACTATAGGTGATAACAATATTCTTTGAGTAAATGTTACTGCTATATATATGCCGTTTACTAACACCGAAAAGACAGAAATTTATAATAATATACACGTTTATAATTTTCACAAATTATCAATAATCATTATTCAAAAAAATAAAGTATTTGTTTTTTTTCAATTCCAGCGTGGGGGTACGAGAACAGTGGTATGTATATCTTATATTTCTTCCCCCACCCCTTAAAAAGTTTCCACCAATACTCGAGTTTTCAAAATGATAACTCATGTAAAAGAATAATAAGCAACGCGTTTATATGTTGCTTATAATTTCATTAAACAGTAAGCTGCATCAATATGATAAGGATATTATCTCAGATTAGAATTATAATCTTCATCTTAAATCTTGGGACATATAATTTAATTTTAATTCAAAGTATGGAGAATTATCAATATATTACTATGTTTCAGGTCCCTCAAAATGGGCGGATACTTATTCTACATGTGGCCAGAAGAGTCAATCACCCATCAATATTGAGATTTCCGATGCAACATTACAATCCAGCCTTGGAAACATGACAATGACCGGATATGACACGCCAGTTGCCTTGACGATTAAAAATAACGGACACACCGGTAAGATATATTAAAATAATGATGATCTTCGACCCATTCTAACCTAGTGTGTCTTGATAATCGAGATTTGGGATGGATTTGGAGAAGGACTATAGCCTATTTGCATTTGTCCGCGTGGGAGAAATATTATGGTGGTTAACTGTGGAGTTAAAACCGCATATACATGTAAAATAAATTTGTGGTTTAAACCACATATAACCAATTTGAGGTTATTAGAACTACGGATAGATGTAGAAGTAAAGCCATATACATGCACAATCAATTTCTTATAGAGTTAAATCTCCTGTAACAATTTTTAAAACAGGGGTTTCACTAAGTTTACTTTATATGTTAATATTTTATAATTATTTCAGCCCAAGTTGACGTCACTGGTAATCAATATATTTCAAATGGCGGCCTTTCGGAACAATATAAACTAGCACAGTTTCACTTCCATTGGGGATCTGATAACACGAAAGGTTCCGAACATCAATTTAATAACAAAAGCTTTCCTATGGAAGTAAGTTCTCTTTGTATTATAGAATTCAGGAGGTATATATCTGAATTATCTGCTAGAATATTCCCAGTACGACTCTAAACGTCTCACTAGAAACGTTTTTACGGGTCACATCACCGAGACTGACATACACAAAGCAAAATAACATAACATCGTGTTGGCCTCTATAATTGAAATTCGATCTGTAACATATTCGTTACTTTAAAAGTTTTCAAATCAGAGGCAATGGAACATTTTTAACATAATTATGACCATGAAGAAAATTATACCCTTTCCCTTCAATTTCTAGGTTCATTTCGTCCATTACAAAAATTCTCTAGGAAGTCTAGGAAATTCTGTAGGTGTAAAAGATGGTCTTGCTGTTCTTGGATTCATGTTTGAGGTAAGTCATATATGTTAATATATATTCATTTTCTGGTGCACAAAATCAATAAAATATCACGCTACAGGAAGAACGACAATAGTATGGTGGACAATAGTAAGGTTGACACACGACGGTACGGTTGACAATAGTTATGCTGACCCATGGTAAGGTGGACAATGATAAGGTTGACCCATGGTAAGGTTGACAATGGTTGGATTAAGAGAAAACGATACCGCGGCTACCCCATTGCACCCAATATCATTTGAATTTATTTCTTACAGACCAACCTAGAAAAAAATAACATTACGACTAGAATATGCTGTTGAAATGCATGCAATGTACTGATATTTATATATTTTTTTGTAGATTTCAGACAGTGATAATGCTAATTATGCTGATCTTATTTCTAAATTAGCTAACATCACAGCATACAACACTAGCAGTAAGTATCTTTTTGACAATTAGTGGAATACATTTCCCAATATTTTATGAATAAGAAAACCCGGGGTTTGTTGACCGTGTGCTTTAGGTCTACAATGGCTTAACTGGTGTGTTTTTGATTCTTTCCAGACTCGTGAGTTTTTGTCCGGATACACCGATTGTCTAATTCATTTTATTTTAAATTACAGACCTGGTATCTTTAACCAACACAGCTCTGATGAACTTTATCCCAAGTAACTCAACCAACTTTTTCCGATACAGTGGAAGTTTGACAACACCCTCATGTAATGAAGTTGTTGTGTGGACAGTTTTTACTGAAACTATTAAAATCTCACAAACTCAGGTACGTTTATTGGTCAAAAATGTGGATAAGATCTTGTGGAATATGTTTGAATACGTCCGATGTAAAGTACAATCTTGTATTTATTTTAAGACAGTCATGTCCTGTAGATTTCTTTGAAGGGTAATGTCTTCATTTAGTACTTTCTGTGTCTTGCATCAGTGATACGCGACAGTGGCAATTATACGTAGATAATAGTAGATATATATAAAAAAGCTTTAAAAGATCAAGACTACGACTGTTTAATTTTTAAAATTCCCGCTTAGTGACGTACTCTTTTGGATATCGAGGCTGCAAGATGGTAGAATGTTAGCTCCATTTTGAACGATCGAAACAAAATGTGCGCGTAAACTGGCGAGACTGTTAACGTAACGTAACTTAGGACAGTTTAACATTTGAGCAAAAAATAATATTCAGGATGCAATCACAAAGTGACTGATCTTACTAATTAGAGCTTTACTAATACGAATTAAATGAGAAGCAATATGGCGTCTTCTATATAAATAATTTTACATATTTTGTTTTACAGATGGCGACATTTCGTACATTGATGTCCTCTGAAACTGATGCCAATAACCAACAGTATAATATAAAGGACAATTTCCGGCCGGTTCAGCCGTTACATTCAAGAACAGTCCTTTCTAATTTCTACTCAAGCTCCGCCACAGCAGCATATATTACTGTTTATGCCGGTGTCTTATCACTCATCTCATCCACCATTCTCTCTCATTAAATTCATCCACACCAGGAGCATATGATTAATTTGGGTAGGAAACTGGCGTGAGGAGGGAACGGTCGTTCTGCGTGAACGACCCGTATTAGGAGTGACACATTGCAGTGTATGCACAATATTGAAAACGCGAGTGGCGAAGTGGATGAAATTGCATTTTATTGCCAACTTTGTCAAAATATTTTGAAATATATTTGCGAGGGAGAAATGATTGTAATTTGTTTGTGTACGTTATGTGTGATAGAGAATTGTTAGCTAAATTATTATCAACATGTTAAATATGTTCACTGTATGATTATCATACAATGTAATAAAATAAATTATGTTATAATTTGTATTGCTGTTTTTCTAAGTGGATTTTAATGTTCCTGTAGTCAAAGGAAAAGAAGTGGCATGGGTTTTTGTATCCTATGGTTCTGCGCCGACTCTGCTGCGCTACTTCCTACTCTTCCAGCCCTTTCCTAAAACCTTGTAAATATGATAGAGAGGAGATAACACATATGTTAAATTTATTGACGGCACAAGGCATCCTTATCAATATTCAACGTTCTATGTTTCGGAGCAACGCCGGATTAACCATGGTGGGGGCCCTGGGGCCTGGAACATGTGGGGGGCCCCTGATCACTGACCGCGAGCGCCAAAGGCGCAAAGCGCCGCATGGGGGGGGGGGGGGGCTGGGTTTTTTTCTTCCCCCCCCCCCCCAAGAAATTTTCAGAGCCATTTAGAAGTACTTATCCCAGAAAAAAATAAAATTCTGCCACCAAATTAGCGCATTCTGTCTATTTCAGTGGACCAATCCATGCGAGTGCTATGGAATGATGACATTTCTAGAGGAGGGGACTGTAAGTGTGCAGAGCGACTAGGGGCTTCTGGGTGACCGAGACTAAGTTATCCCCTTTCTGAAAATTGCGTTAATATAAAGGGGGTACTTGATTGAACTCCCGGAATTGAATTCTCTCTCAATCCCGATAATAGTGACAATCGAGTGAAAAGGGGTATTTCGGGCTACAACGCATGCGTCGACTAAGTGGAAAAAATATCTCAACCATAAAGGCAGCCGAAACATATTCGTTGTGTTTTAATGTCGTCAAGATTCTACCCACACCACCCTGTTGTTGAAACTGACAGTACTGTGACAGAACTAAATTCCACGTCACTCAATTGCAATTCTGCCAACGTTCTGGACTGTGAATTCAGCATCCCCTTAGATGTCGGCGTTCTTGACGGCACAAAGGATCCTTACCAAATTTGGTTAATATCATACTATACCGCAGAATTTGGTTTATATCTGCTGCCGAATTTCAAACTCTATGTTAAGGGCAAGGTAAAGTGAAGACAATTGTCGCAACACCTGAAATGGGAGGTGGGGGTCTTGAAAAAAAACCAAAACACGAACAACATTTTTTGAACAATACAAACTGGATGAAAATCAAAAATATGACATTGGAATTTCTCTAGTTGGAAAAAAATTTAGCACTGGGTAGCTACAGGGTAAACAATTCAACATGGAAACTCCATAATATAAGTCCATAATATAATCAAACTTTTTTTTCAAATATCCACCATTTTGTTCAGACTTTTTGTATGGAATACCATCATAAACATCATTTGGATTAGATGTTTTGCGCCTTTATCGAAAATAGTAAACATTTGTATGACTTCTTAGTCACGCCTTGAAACTTTGCTTTGTACACGGAAGCATACCAATACAATTATAACTTTTTTTATTATAAATTTTATTCCATATCTCTTCACCCCAACACATTGTTTAATCGTCGATTGTACGCTAATGTCCTAATGTCCAAAATGCATTAACAAACAATTTAAAGAATAAAATAATAAAGTGTGATATATTTCCTCGACAGCCATGATTTGAAACACATAACATTATCAACTTTACCTTCAAACTATAAGATGATATTTACATCACCATTATCACATTTCTCGCCATTTTTAAGCATCGTACTGTCTGCCTACAGGCCCCTCCCCTTCCACTAAAGTTATCCAAGAGGGTCCTATAAAATACTTATAGAAAGATGTAAAGTTATATAATATGATAATCAACATTCCACCCAATTTAAGACATTGTTCCCCCCACCGCCGGCAAAGTCGATGCTGCCGGACTGCTTTTAAAGGCTTCAACCATCGACATGTTGAGCTCTGTCACGGACTCCATTCTCCTTTTCCTGCTTCGAAAATCTAAATTAAAAAGAGGGATGTACAAGAGATAGTTGTAATTGGTACTCTTAAATTATTGATTCTTTAATTGCCTGTTGATCTGTTATTGACCCTTTCCACACAGATCCACAAGTTAATCAGTTTTGATTGTACTAATTAACTACAGGTTCTTAATGTTTGTATAAATCAGTAAGCAGACCAGTTGTCAAACCGTTAACCCAACAACGGCGATTAAACCCTTAGTTAAACCCTAACTCTGATCGCTTGGACTCTGATTGCATAACAAATCGTTAATCCAACAACGGCGATTAAGCCCCTGATTGGATACCTTTGATCTGAGTTTAGTTCAATTACTTGAGTTAACTCTGATCACTTGAACACTGATTGCTTAACAAAAAAGAATAACTGAAGCCCTTAAAGCGAAGCCCTTACACGATTATCTACTTATATCGCTGGCAGTGACACGGAGCTATCACGTGACTAGGCTTAAGCAGCATTTATAAACGGCCGTAAAAACTTGAAGGATATTCAGTGTCTCAACGACCGAATTCAGATCACAAGAAAGTAGATAGAAACTTGTATAGAAATTTACTAAAATGGAGTTAAGCGTCGCTTTCACCTTTCTGACATTCGTAGGACTATCTACAGCAGCATGTAAGTAGTGATTAATATCTTATTTTTTATCGTTTTTCCGATCTTTTTTTTGAAATATATTGCAATATTTACCGTTAGAATTGTATATTTACTATAGGTGATAACAATATTCTTTGAGTAAATGTTACTGCTATATATATGCCGTTTACTAACACCGAAAAGACAGAAATTTATAATAATATACACGTTTATAATTTTCACAAATTATCAATAATCATTATTCAAAAAAATAAAGTATTTGTTTTTTTTCAATTCCAGCGTGGGGGTACGAGAACAGTGGTATGTATATCTTATATTTCTTCCCCCACCCCTTAAAAAGTTTCCACCAATACTCGAGTTTTCAAAATGATAACTCATGTAAAAGAATAATAAGCAACGCGTTTATATGTTGCTTATAATTTCATTAAACAGTAAGCTGCATCAATATGATAAGGATATTATCTCAGATTAGAATTATAATCTTCATCTTAAATCTTGGGACATATAATTTAATTTTAATTCAAAGTATGGAGAATTATCAATATATTACTATGTTTCAGGTCCCTCAAAATGGGCGGATACTTATTCTACATGTGGCCAGAAGAGTCAATCACCCATCAATATTGAGATTTCCGATGCAACATTACAATCCAGCCTTGGAAACATGACAATGACCGGATATGACACGCCAGTTGCCTTGACGATTAAAAATAACGGACACACCGGTAAGATATATTAAAATAATGATGATCTTCGACCCATTCTAACCTAGTGTGTCTTGATAATCGAGATTTGGGATGGATTTGGAGAAGGACTATAGCCTATTTGCATTTGTCCGCGTGGGAGAAATATTATGGTGGTTAACTGTGGAGTTAAAACCGCATATACATGTAAAATAAATTTGTGGTTTAAACCACATATAACCAATTTGAGGTTATTAGAACTACGGATAGATGTAGAAGTAAAGCCATATACATGCACAATCAATTTCTTATAGAGTTAAATCTCCTGTAACAATTTTTAAAACAGGGGTTTCACTAAGTTTACTTTATATGTTAATATTTTATAATTATTTCAGCCCAAGTTGACGTCACTGGTAATCAATATATTTCAAATGGCGGCCTTTCAGAACAATATAAACTTGCACAGTTTCACTTCCATTGGGGATCTGATGACACGAAAGGTTCCGAACATCAATTTAATAACAAAAGCTTTCCTATGGAAGTAAGTTCTCTTTGTATTATAGAATTCAGGAGGTATATATCTGAATATTCCCAGTTAGGCTCAAGACGTGTCACTAGAAAAGTTTTTACAGGTCACATCACCGAGACTGACATACACATGTAATCAAAGAAAAATAACATAACATCGTGTTGGCCTCTATAATTGAAATTCGATCTGTAACATATTCGTTACTTTAAAAGTTTTCAAATCAGAGGCAATGGAACATTTTTAACATAATTATGACCATGAAGAAAATTATACCCTTTCCCTTCAATTTCTAGGTTCATTTCGTCCATTATAAAAATTCTCTAGGAAGTCTAGGAAATTCTGTAGGTGTAAAAGATGGTCTTGCTGTTCTTGGATTCATGTTTGAGGTAAGTCATATATGTTAATATAACTTACATCCATATATTCATTTTCTGCTGCACAAAATCAATAAAATATCACGCTACAGGAAGATTGACAATAGTATGGTGGACAATAGTAAGGTTGACACATGGTACGGTTGACAATAGTTATTAAGAGAAAACGATGCCGCGGCTACCCCATTGCACCCAATATCATTTGAATTTATTTCTTACAGACCAACCTAGAAAAAAATAACATTACGACTAGAATATGCTGTTGAAATGCATGCAATGTACTGATATTTATATATTTCTTTTGTAGATTTCAGACAGTGATAATGCTAATTATGCTGATCTTATTTCTAAATTAGCTAACATCACAGCATACAACACTAGCAGTAAGTATCTTATTGACAATTAGTGGAATATATTTCCCAATATTTTATGAATAAAAAACCGGAGGTTTGTTGACCATGTGCTTTAGGTCTACAAGGGCGTTAACTGGTGTGTTTTTGATTCTTTCCAGACTCGTGAGTTTTTGTCCGGATACACCGATTGTCTAATTCATTTTATTTTAAATTACAGACCTGGTATCTTTAACCAACACAGCTCTGATGAACTTTATCCCAAGTAACCCAACCAACTTTTTCCGATACAGTGGAAGTTTGACAACACCCTCATGTAATGAAGTTGTTGTGTGGACAGTTTTTACTGAAACTATTAAAATCTCACAAACTCAGGTAAGTTTATTGGTCAAAGATGTGGATAAGGTCTTGTGGAATATGTGAATACGTCCGATGTAAAGTACAATCTTGTATTTATTTTAAGAAAGTCACGTCCCGTAGTTTTCTTATCTGTTTTCATTAAAGGGTAATGTCTTCATTTAGTACTTTCTGTGTCTTGCATCAGTGATACGCGACAGTGGCAATTATACGTAGATAATAGTAGATATATATAAAAAAGCTTTAAAAGATCAAGACTACGACTGTTTAATTTTTAAAATTCCCGCTTAGTGGCGTACTCTTTTGGATACCGAGGCTGCAAGATGGTGGAATGTTAGCTCCATTTTGAACGATCTAAACAAAATGTGCGCGTAAACTGGCGAGACTGTTAACGTAACGTAACTTAGGACAGTTTAACATTTGAGCAAAAAATAATATTCAGGATGCAATCACAAAGTGACTGATCTTACTAATTAGAGCTTTACTAATACGAATTAAATGAGAAGCAATATGGCGTCTTCTATATAAATAATTTTACATATTTTGTTTTACAGATGGCGACATTTCGTACATTGATGTCCTCTGAAACTGATGCCAATAACCAACAGTATAATATAAAGGACAATTTCCGGCCGGTTCAGCCGTTACATTCAAGAACAGTCCTTTTTAATTTCTACTCAAGCTCCGCCACAGCAGCATCTATTACTGTTTATGCCGGTGTCTTATCACTCATCTCATCCACCATTCTCTCTCATTAAATTCATCCACACCAGGAGCATATGATTAATTTGGGTAGGAAACTGGCGTGAGGAGGGAACGGTCGTTCTGCGTGAACGACCCGTATTAGGAGTGACACATTGCAGTGTATGCACAATATTGAAAACGCGAGTGGCGAAGTGGATGAAATTGCATTTTATTGCCAACTTTGTCAAAATATTTTGAAATATATTTGCGAGGGAGAAATGTTTGTAATTTGTTTGTGTACGTTATGTATGATAGAGAATTGTTAGCTAAATTATTATCAACATGTTAAATATGTTCACTGTATGATTATCATACAATGTAATAAAATAAATTATGTTATAATTTGTATTGCTGTTTTTCTAAGTGGATTTTAATGTTCCTGTAGTCAAAGGAAAAGAAGTGGCATGGGTTTTTGTATCCTATGGTTCTGCGCCGACTCTGCTGCGCTACTTCCTACTCTTCCAGCCCTTTCCTAAAACCTTGTAAATATGATAGAGAGGAGATAACACATATGTTAAATTTATTGACGGCACAAGGCATCCTTATCAATATTCAACGTTCTATGTTTCGGAGCAACGCCGGATTAACCATGGTGGGGGCCCTGGGGCCTTGAACATGTGGGGGGGGGGCCCTGATCACTGACCGCGAGCGCCAAAGGCGCAAAGCGCCGCATGGGGGGGAGGGCTGTGTTTTTTTCTCTCCCCCCCCCCCAAGAAATTTTCAGAGCCATTTAGAAGTACTTATCCCAGAAAAAAAATAAAATTCTGCCAACAAATTAGCGCATTCTGTCTATTTCAGTGGACCAATCCATGCGAGTGCTATGAAATGATGACATTTCTAGAGGAGGGGACTGTAAGTGTGCAGAGCGACTAGGGGCTTCTGGGTGACCGAGACTAAGTTATCCCCTTTCTGAAAATTGCGT
The DNA here is from genome assembly GCA_948474765.1 of Patella depressa. Lineage (NCBI taxonomy): Eukaryota > Metazoa > Mollusca > Gastropoda > Patellidae > Patella > Patella depressa. The sequence goes on from OX419720.1 coordinate 17,317,196, forward strand.
TAATATAAAGGGGGTACTTGATTGAACTCCCGGAATTGAATTCTCTCTCAATCCCGATAATAGTGACAATCGAGTGAAAAAGGGGTATTTCGGGCTACAACGCATGCGTCGACTAAGTGGAAAAAATATCTCAACCATAAAGGCAGCCGAAACATATTCGTTGTGTTTTAATTTCGTCAAGATTTACCCACACCACCCTGTTGTTGAAACTGACAGTACTGTGACAGGACTAAATTCCACGTCACTCAATTGCAATTCTGCCAACGTTCTGGACTGTGAATTCAGCATCCCCTTAGATGTCGGCGTTCTTGACGGCACAAAGGATCCTTACCAAATTTGGTTAATATCATACTATACCGCAGAATTTGGTTTATATCTGCTGCCGAATTTCAAACTCTATGTTAAGGGCAAGGTAAAGTGAAGACAATTGTCGCAACACCTGAAATGGGAGGTGGGGGTCTTGAAAAAAAACCAAAACACGCACAACATTTTTTGAACAATACAAACTGGATGAAAATCAAAAATATGACATTGGAATTTCTCTAGTTGGAAAAAAATTTAGCACTGGGTAGCTACAGGGTAAACAATTCAACATGGAAACTCCATAATATAAGTCCATAATATAATCAAACTTTTTTTTCAAATATCCTCCATTTTGTTCAGACTTTTTGTATGGAATACCATCATAAACATCATTTGGATTAAATGTTTTGCGCCTTTATCGAAAATAGTAAACATTTGTATGACTTCTTAGTCACGCCTTGAAACTTTGCTTTGTACACGGAAGCATACCAATACAATTATAACTTTTTTTATTATAAATTTTATTCCATATCTCTTCACCCCAACACATTGTTTAATCGTCGATTGTACGCTAATGTCCTAATGTCCAAAATGCATTAACAAACAATTTAAAGAATAAAATAATAAAGTGTGATATATTTCCTCGACAGCCATGATTTGAAACACATAACATTATCAACTTTACCTTCAAACTATAAGATGATATTTACATCACCATTATCACATTTCTCGCCATTTTTAAGCATCGTACTGTCTGCCTACAGGCCCCTCCCCTTCCACTAAAGTTATCCAAGAGGGTCCTATAAAATACTTATAGAAAGATGTAAAGTTATATAATATGATAACCAACATTCCACCCAATTTAAGACATTGTTCCCCCCACCGCCGGCAAAGTCGATGCTGCCGGACTGCTTTTAAAGGCTTCAACCATCGACATGTTGAGCTCTGTCACGGACTCCATTCTCCTTTTCCTGCTTCGAAAATCTAAATAAAAAAGAGGGATGTACAAGAGATAGTTGTAATTGGTACTCTTAAATTATTGATTGTTTAATTGCCTGATGATCTGTTATTGACCCTTTCCACACAGATCCACAAGTTAATCAGTTTTGATTGTACTAATTAACTACAGGTTCTTAATGTTTGTATAAATCAGTAAGCAGACCAGTTGTCAAACCGTTAACCCAACAACGGCGATTAAACCCTTAGTTAAACCCTAACTCTGATCGCTTGGACTCTGATTGCATAACAAATCGTTAATCCAACAACGGCGATTAAGCCCCTGATTGGATACCTTTGATCTGAGTTTAGTTCAATTACTTGAGTTAACTCTGATCACTTGAACACTGATTGCTTAACAAAAAAGAATAACTGAAGCCCTTAAAGCGAAGCCCTTACACGATTATCTACTTATATCGCTGGCAGTGACACGGAGCTATCACGTGACTAGGCTTAAGCAGCATTTATAAACGGCCGTAAAAACTTGAAGGATATTCAGTGTCTCAACGACCGAATTCAGATCACAAGAAAGTAGATAGAAACTTGTATAGAAATTTACTAAAATGGAGTTAAGCGTCGCTTTCACCTTTCTGACATTCGTAGGACTATCTACAGCAGCATGTAAGTAGTGATTAATATCTTATTTTTTATCGTTTTTCCGATCTTTTTTTTGAAATATATTGCAATATTTACCGTTAGAATTGTATATTTACTATAGGTGATAACAATATTCTTTGAGTAAATGTTACTGCTATATATATGCCGTTTACTAACACCGAAAAGACAGAAATTTATAATAATATACACGTTTATAATTTTCACAAATTATCAATAATCATTATTCAAAAAAATAAAGTATTTGTTTTTTTCAATTCCAGCGTGGGGGTACGAGAACAGTGGTATGTATATCTTATATTTCTTCCCCCACCCCTTAAAAAGTTTCCACCAATACTCGAGTTTTCAAAATGATAACTCATGTAAAAGAATAATAATCAACGCGTTTATATGTTGCTTATAATTTCATTAAACAGTAAGCTGCATCAATATGATAAGGATATTATCTCAGATTAGAATTATAATCTTCATCTTAAATCTTGGGACATATAATTTAATTTTAATTCAAAGTATGGAGAATTATCAATATATTACTATGTTTCAGGTCCCTCAAAATGGGCGGATACTTATTCTACATGTGGCCAGAAGAGTCAATCACCCATCAATATTGAGATTTCCGATGCAACATTACAAGCCAGCCTTGGAAACATGACAATGACCGGATATGACACACCAGTTGCCTTGACGATTAAAAATAACGGACACACCGGTAAGATATATTAAAATAATGATGATCTTCGACCCATTCTAACCTAGTGTGTCTTGATAATCGAGATTTGGGATGGATTTGGAGAAGGACTATAGCCTATTTGCATTTGTCCGCTTGGGAGAAATATTATGGTGGTTAACTGTGGAGTTAAAACCGCATATACATGTAAAATAAATTTGTGGTTTAAACCACATATAACCAATTTGAGGTTATTAGAACTATGGATAGATGTAGAAGTAAAGCCATATACATGCACAATCAATTTCTTATAGAGTTAAATCTCCTGTAACAATTTTTAAAACAGGGGTTTCACTAAGTTTACTTTATATGTTAATATTTTATAATTATTTCAGCCCAAGTTGACGTCACTGGTAATCAATATATTTCAAATGGCGGCCTTTCAGAACAATATAAACTTGCACAGTTTCACTTCCATTGGGGATCTGATGACACGAAAGGTTCCGAACATCAATTTAATAACAAAAGCTTTCCTATGGAAGTAAGTTCTCTTTGTATTATAGAATTCAGGAGGTATATATCTGAATATTCCCAGTTCGGCTCAAGACGTGTCACTAGAAAAGTTTTTACAGGTCACATCACCGAGACTGACATACACATGTAATCAAAGAAAAATAACATAACATCGTGTTGGCCTCTATAATTGAAATTCGATCTGTAACATATTCGTTACTTTAAAAGTTTTCAAATCAGAGGCAATGGAACATTTTTAACATAATTATGACCATGAAGAAAATTATACCCTTTCCCTTCAATTTCTAGGTTCATTTCGTCCATTATAAAAATTCTCTAGGAAGTCTAGGAAATTCTGTAGGTGTAAAAGATGGTCTTGCTGTTCTTGGATTCATGTTTGAGGTAAGTCATATATGTTAATATAACTTACATCCATATATTCATTTTCTGCTGCACAAAATCAATAAAATATCACGCTACAGGAAGATTGACAATAGTATGGTGGACAATAGTAAGGTTGACACACGGTACGGTTGACAATAGTCATTAAGAGAAAACGATGCCGCGGCTACCCCATTGCACCCAATATCATTTGAATTTATTTCTTACAGACCAACCTAGAAAAAAATAACATTACGACTAGAATATGCTGTTGAAATGCATGCAATGTACTGATATTTATATATTTCTTTTGTAGATTTCAGACAGTGATAATGCTAATTATGCTGATCTTATTTCTAAATTAGCTAACATCACAGCATACAACACTAGCAGTAAGTATCTTATTGACAATTAGTGGAATATATTTCCCAATATTTTATGAATAAGAAAACCGGAGGTTTTTTGACCATGTGCTTTAGGTCTACAAGGGCGTTAACTGGTGTGTTTTTTTCCAGACTCGTGAGTTTTTGTCCGGATACACCGATTGTCTAATTCATTTTATTTTAAATTACAGACCTGGTATCTTTAACCAACACAGCTCTGATGAACTTTATCCCAAGTAACCCAACCAACTTTTTCCGATACAGTGGAAGTTTGACAACACCCTCATGTAATGAAGTTGTTGTGTGGACAGTTTTTACTGAAACTATTAAAATCTCACAAACTCAGGTACGTTTATTGGTCAAAAATGTGGATAAGATCTTGTGGAATATGTTTGAATACGTCCGATGTAAAGTACAATCTTGTATTTATTTTAAGAAAGTCACGTCCCGTAGTTTTCTTATCTGTTTTCATTAAAGGGTAATGTCTTCATTTAATACTTTCTGTGTCTTGCATCAGTGATACGCGACAGTGGCAATTATACGTAGATATATATAAAAAAAGCTTTAAAAGATCAAGACTACGACTGTTTAATTTTTAAAATTCCCGCTTAGTGACGTACTCTTTTGGATATCGAGGCTGCAAGATGGTGGAATGTTAGCTCCATTTTGAACGATCTAAACAAAATGTGCGCGTAAACTGGCGAGACTGTTAACGTAACGTAACTTAGGACAGTTTAACATTTGAGCAAAAAATAATATTCAGGATGCAATCACAAAGTGACTGATCTTACTAATTAGAGCTTTACTAATACGAATTAAATGAGAAGCAATATGGCGTCTTCTATATAAATAATTTTACATATTTTGTTTTACAGATGGCGACATTTCGTACATTGATGTCCTCTGAAACTGATGCCAATAACCAACAGTATAATATAAAGGACAATTTCCGGCCGGTTCAGCCGTTACATTCCTTTCTAATTTCTACTCAAGCTCCGCCACAGCAGCATATATTACTGTTTATGCCGGTGTCTTATCACTCATCTTATCTACCATTCTCTCTCATTAAATTCATCCACACCAGGAGCATATGATTAATTTGGGTAGGAAACTGGCGTGAGGAGGGAACGGTCGTTCTGCGTGAACGACCCGTATTAGGAGTGACACATTGCAGTGTATGCACAATATTGAAAACGCGAGTGGCGAAGTGGATGAAATTGCATTTTATTGCCAACTTTGTCAAAATATTTTGAAATATATTTGCGAGGGAGAAATGTTTGTAATTTGTTTGTGTACGTTATGTGTGATAGAGAATTGTTAGCTAAATTATTATCAACATGTTAAATATGTTCACTGTATGATTATCATACAATGTAATAAAATAAATTATGTTATAATTTGTATTGCTGTTTTTCTAAGTGGATTTTAATGTTCCTGTAGTCAAAGGAAAAGAAGTGGCATGGGTTTTTGTATCCTATGGTTCTGCGCCGACTCTGCTGCGCTACTTCCTACTCTTCCAGCCCTTTCCTAAAACCTTGTAAATATGATAGAGAGGAGATAACACATATGTTAAATTTATTGACGGCACAAGGCATCCTTATCAATATTCAACGTTCTATGTTTCGGAGCAACGCCGGATTAACCATGGTGGGGGCCCTGGGGCCTGGAACATGTGGGGGGCCCCTGATCACTGACCGCGAGCGCCAAAGGCGCAAAGCGCCGCATGGGGGGGGGGGGGGCTGGGTTTTTTTCTCTCCCCCCCCCCCAAGAAATTTTCAGAGCCATTTAGAAGTACTTATCCCAGAAAAAAATAAAATTCTGCCACCAAATTAGCGCATTCTGTCTATTTCAGTGGACCAATCCATGCGAGTGCTATGAAATGATGACATTTCTAGAGGAGGGGACTGTAAGTGTGCAGAGCGACTAGGGGCTTCTGGGTGACCGAGACTAAGTTATCCCCTTTCTGAAATTAATCAGTTTTGATTGTACTAATTAACTACAGGTTCTTAATGTTTGTATAAATCAGTAAGCAGACCAGTTGTCAAACCGTTAACCCAACAACGGCGATTAAACCCTTAGTTAAACCCTAACTCTGATCGCTTGGACTCTGATTGCATAACAAATCGTTAATCCAACAACGGCGATTAAGCCCCTGATTGGATACCTTTGATCTGAGTTTAGTTCAATTACTTGAGTTAACTCTGATCACTTGAACACTGATTGCTTAACAAAAAAGAATAACTGAAGCCCTTAAAGCGAAGCCCTTACACGATTATCTACTTATATCGCTGGCAGTGACACGGAGCTATAACGTGACTAGGCTTAAGCAGCATTTATAAACGGCCGTAAAAACTTGAAGGATATTCAGTGTCTCAACGACCGAATTCAGATCACAAGAAAGTAGATAGAAACTTGTATAGAAATTTACTAAAATGGAGTTAAGCGTCGCTATCACCTTTCTGACATTCGTAGGACTATCTACAGCAGCATGTAAGTAGTGGTTAATATCTCATTTTTTTATCGTTTTTCCGATCTTTTTTTTGAAATATATTGCAATATTTACCGTTAGAATTGTATATTTACTATATAGGTGATAACAATATTCTTTGAGTAAATGTTACTGCTATATATATGCCGTTTACTAACACCGAAAAGACAGAAATTTATAATAATATACACGTTTATAGTTTTCACAAATTATCAATAATCATTATTCAAAAAAATAAAGTATTTGTTTTTTTCAATTCCAGCGTGGGGGTACGAGAACAGTGGTATGTATATCTTATATTTCTCCCCCCCCCCTCTTAAAAAGTTTCCACCAATACTCGAGTTTTCAAAATGATAACTCATGTAAAGGAATAATAAACAACGCGTTTATATGTTGCTTATAATTTCATTAAACAGTAAACTGCATCAATAGGATAAGGATGTTATCTCAGATTAGAATTAAAATCTTCATCTTAAATCTTGGGACATAATTTAATTTTAATTCAAAGTATGGAGAATTATCAATATATTACTATGTTTCAGGTCACTCAAAATGGGCGGATACTTATTCTACATGTGGCCAGAAGAGTCAATCACCCATCAATATTGAGATTTCCGATGCAACATTACAAGCCAGCCTTGGAAACATGACAATGACCGGATATGATACACCAGTTGCCTTGACGATTAAAAATAACGGACACACCGGTAAGATATATTAAAATAATGATGATCTGCGACACATTCTAACCTAGTGTGTCTTGATAATCGAGATTCCGAATGGTTTCGGAGAAGGACTATAGCTTATTTACATTTGTCCGCTTGGGAGAAATATTATGGTGGTTAACTGTGGAGTTAAAACCGCATATACATGTACAATAAGTTTGTGGTTTAAACCATACCAATTTGAGGTTATTAGAACTACGGATAGATGTAGAAGTAAAACCATATACATGCACAATCAATTTCTTATATAGTTAAATCCCCTGTAACAATTTTTAAAACAGGGGTTTCACTAAGCTTACTTTATATGTTAATATTTTATAATTATTTCAGCTCAAGTTGACGTCACTGGTAATCAATATATTTCAAATGGCGGCCTTTCAGAACAATATAAACTAGCACAGTTTCACTTCCATTGGGGATCTGATGACACGAAAGGGTCCGAACATCAATTTAACAACAAAAGCTTTCCTATGGAAGTAAGTTCTCTTTGTATTATAGACTTCAGGAGGTATATATCTGAATTATCTGCTAGAATATTCCCAGTACGACTCTAGGCGTGTCACTAGAAACGTTTTTACGGGTCACATCACCGAGACTGACATACACGTAATCAAAGCAAAATAACATAACATATCGTGTTGGCCTCTATAATTGAAATTCGATCTGTAACATATTAGTTACTTTTAAAGTTTTCAAATCGGAGGCAATGGAACATTTTTAACATAATTATGACCATGAAGAAAATTATACCTTTTCCCTTCAATTTCTAGGTTCATTTCGTCCATTATAAAAATTCTCTAGGAAGTCTAGGAAATTCTGTAGGCGTAAAAGATGGTCTTGCTGTTCTGGGATTCATGTTTGAGGTAAGTCATATAAGTTGATATAACTTACATCCATATATTCATTTTCTGGTGCACAAAATCAATAAAATATCACGCTACAGGAAGATTGACAATAGTATGGTGGACAATAGTAAGGTTGACACACGGTACGGTTGACAATAGTTATGCTGACCCATGGTAAGGTTGACAATAATAAGGTTGACCCATGGTAAGGTTGACAATGGTTGGATTAAGAGAAAACGATACCGCGGCTACCCCATTGCACCCAATATCATTTGAATTTATTTCTTACAGACCAACCTAGAAAAAAATAACATTACGACTAGAATATGCTGTTGAAATGCATGCAATGTACTGATATTTATATATTTTTTTTGTAGATTTCAGACAGTGATAATGCTAATTATGCTGATCTTATTTCTAAATTAGCTAACATCACAGCATACAACACTAGCAGTAAGTATCTTATTGACAATTAGTGGAATATATTTCCCAATATTTTATGAATAAGAAAACCGGGGGTTTGTTGACCATGTGCTTTAGGTCTACAAGGGCGTTAACTGGTGTGTTTTTGATTCTTTCCAGACTCGTGAGGTTTTGTCCGGATACACCGATCGTCTAATTCATTTTATTTTAAATTACAGACCTGGTATCTGTAACCAACACAGCTCTGATGAACTTTATCCCAAGTAACGCAACCAACTTTTTCCGATATAGTGGAAGTTTGACAACACCCTCATGTAATGAAGTTGTTGTGTGGACAGTTTTTACTGAAACTATTAAAATCTCACAAACTCAGGTACGTTTATTGGTCAAAAATGTGGATAAGATCTTGTGGAATATGTTTGAATACGTCCGATGTAAAGTACAATCTTGTATTTATTTTAAGAAAGTCACGTCCCGTAGTTTTCTTATCTGTTTTCATTAAAGGGTAATGTCTTCATTTAGTACTTTCTGTGTCTTGCATCAGTGATACGCGACAGTGGCAATTATACGTAGATAATAGTAGATATATATAAAAAAGCTTTAAAAGATCAAGACTACGACTGTTTAATTTTTAAAATTCCCGCTTAGTGACGTACTCTTTTGGATATCGAGGCTGTAAGATGGTGGAATGTTAGCTCCATTTTGAACGATCTAAACAAAATGTGCGCGTAAACTGGCGGGACTGTTAACGTAACGTAACGCAACTTAGGACAGTTTAACATTTGCGCAAAAAATAATATTCAGGATGCAATCACAAAGTGACTGATCTTACTAATTAGAGCTTTACGAATACGAATTAAATGAGAAGCAATACGGCGTCTTCTATATAAATAATTTTACATATTTTGTTTTACAGATGGCGACATTTCGTACATTGATGTCCTCTGAAACTGATGCCAATAACCAACAGTATAATATAAAGGACAATTTCCGACCAGTTCAGCCGCTACATTCAAGAACAGTCCTTTCTAATTTCTACTCAAGCTCCGCCACAGCAGCATCTATTACTGTTTATACCGGTGTCTTATCACTCATCTTATCTACCATTCTCTCTCATTAAATTCATCCACACCAGCATATGATTAATTTGGGTAGGAAACTGGCGTGAGACGGGAACGGTCGTTCTGCATGAACGACCCGTATTAGGAGTGACACTTTGCAGTGTATGCACAATATTGAAAACTTTAATGGGCAAATATGTCGCGAGTGGCGAAGTGGATGAAATTGCATTTTATTGCCAACTTTGTCAAAATATTTTAAAATATATTTGTGTGGGAGAAATGTTTGTACTTTGTGTAGGTTATGTGTGATAGAGAATTGTTAGTTATTATCAACATGTTAAATATGTTCACTGTATGATTATCACACAATATAATAAAATAAATTATGTTATAATTTGTATTGCTGTTTTGGGTTGATTATAATGTTCAAAGGAAAAGAAACGCCATGGGATTTAGCATCCTATGATTCTGCACCGACTGTGCTGCGCTACGACCTTCTCTTCCAGCCCTTTCCTAAAACCTTGTAAATATGATAGAGAGATAACACATATGTTAAATTTATTGACGGCACAAGGCATCCTTATCAATATTCAACGTTCTATGTTTCGGAGTTACCCCTAGTCTCTATCATCCATACAAATATTCTACGAATATTAGTTTGGATGGTTCCTCAAAATTTGACGGAAAATAGGTCATTGTCTGGATTATCCAGTCTTGTAAGTTACCACGTACTGAATCTATCAAAACAGCTCGCTTGTCAAAAATGACACTCTTTAAAATTTTGTTTGTAAAGGTTTCAATTGAAATGGTAATTTTTTCTCGTCATGAATCAGACGTATGGCTTCTCACAATCTTCTTAATTCTTCATCGCGATTCCTGCTTATTCCTCGTCTCTATTTTGTTTTTAATAATAGATGTGCCAAGTGAATCGTGGGATATATTTCAACCACGCCTTATAGAATCTAGCCAAATGGGCCCGGCTTCATAAGATCGATCACTTACCGAGACTTTAGCCAAAAGGTTCCATTGCCCATGCGTAACCAAAAGTTTGTTTTTTTATGTGGTAGATTATCCAGTAATTTTCGTCAAAAATTGAGAACCGACCCAGACCCTCCGTACGTTGAAGACTAGGGGGTTCAGGGTGACCGAGACTAAGTTATCCCCTTTCTGAAAATTGCGTTAATATAAAGGGGGTACTTGATTGAACTTCCGGAATTGAATTCTCTCTCAATCCCGATAATAGTGACAATCGAGTGAAAAGGGGTATTTCGGGCTACAACGCATGCGTCGACTAAGTGGAAAAAATATCTCAACCATAAAGGCAGCCGAAACATATTCGTTGTGTTTTAATTTCGTCACGATTCTACCGACACCACCCTGTTGTTGAAACTGACAGTACTGTGACAGTCACGTCACTCAATTGAAATTCTGCCAACGTTCTGGACTGTGAATTCAGCATCCCCTTAGATGTCGGCGTTCTTGACGGCACAAGGGATCCTTACCAAATTTGGTTAATATCATACTATACCGCAGAATTTGGTTTATATCTGCTGTCGAATTTCAAACTCTATGTTAAGGGCAAGGTAAAGTGAAGACAATTTTCGCATCACCTGAAATGGGAGGTGGGGGTCCTGAAAAAAAAAACCAAAACACGCACAACATCTTGAGTGGCTTTATTTTTTGAACAATACAAACTGGATGAAAATCAAAAATATGACATTGGAATTTCTCTAGTTGGAAAATATTTAGCACTGGGTAGCTACAGGGTAAACAATTCAACATGGAAACTCCATAATATAAGTCCATAATATAATCAAACTTTTTTTTCAAATATCCTCCATTTTGTTTAGACTTTTTGTATGGAATACCATCATAAACATCATTTGGATTAAATGTTTTGCGCCTTTATCGAAAATAGTAAACATTTGTATGACTTCTTAGTCACGCCTTGAAACTTTGCTTTGTACACGGAAGCATACCAATACAATTATAACTTTTTTTATTATAAATTTTATTCCATATCTCTTCACCCCAACACATTGTTTAATCGTCGATTGTACGCTAATGTCCTAATGTCCAAAATGCATTAACAAACAATTTAAAGAATAAAATAATAAAGTGTGATATATTTCCTCGACAGCCATGATTTGAAACACATAACATTATCAACTTTACCTTCAAACTATAAGATGATATTTACATCACCATTATCACATTTCTCGCCATTTTTAAGCATCGTACTGTCTGCCTACAGGCCCCTCCCCTTCCAGTAACGTTATCCAAGAGGGTCCTATAAAATACTTATAGAAAGATGTAAAGTTCTATAATATGATAATCAACATTCCACCCAATTTAAGACATTGTTCCCCCCACCGCCGGCAAAGTCGATGCTGCCGGACTGCTTTTAAAGGCTTCAACCATCGACATGTTGAGCTCTGTCACGGACTCCATTCTCCTTTTCCTGCTTCGAAAATCTAAATTAAAAAGAGGGATGTACAAGAGATGGTTGTAATTGGTACTCTTAAATTATTGCTTGTTTAATTACCTGATGATCTGTTATTGACCTTTCCACACAGATCCACAAGTTAATCAGTTTTGATTGTACTAATTAACTATAAGACGAGAGAACCCTCGTCGAAACGTCACTGAAATAAATTCTTTAAGTAACTTGTATTCCATATAATTATTGTGTCATGTGTTAACTATAGGTTCTTAATGTTTGTATAAATCAGTAAGCAGACCAGTTATCAGACCGTTAACCCAACAACGGCGATTAAACGTTTGGTTGGATAGCTGAGTTTAGTGCAATTACTTGAGTTAACTCTGATCGCTTGGACTCTGATTGCCTAACAAATCGTTAACCCAAACAACGGCGATTAAAACCTTGATTGGATACCTTTGATCTGAGTTTAGTTCAATTACTTGAGTTAACTCTGATCACTTGAACACTGATTGCTTAACAAAAAAGAATAACTGAAGCCCTTAAAGCGAAGCCCTTACACGATTATCTACTTATATTGCTGGCAGTGACACGGAGCTATCACGTGACTAGGCTTAAGCAGCATTTAAAAACGGCCGTAAAAACTTGAAGGATATTCAGTGTCTCAACGACCGAATTCAGATCACAAGAAAGTAGATAGACGTCAGACAAAAACTTGTATAGAAATTTACTAAAATGGAGTTAAGCGTCGCTTTCACCTTTCTGACATTCGTAGGACTATCTACAGCAGCATGTAAGTAGTAATATCTTTTTTTTATCGTTTTTCCGATTTTTTTTAAAAATATATTGCAATATTTACCGTTAGAATTGTATATTTACTATAGGTGATAACAATATTCTTTGAGTAAATGTTACTGCTATATATATGCCGTTTACTAACACCGAAAAGACAGAAATTTATAATAATATACACGTTTATAGTTTTCACAAATTATCAATAATCATTATTCAAAAAAATAAAGTATTTGTTTTTTTCAATTCCAGCGTGGGGGTACGAGAACAGTGGTATGTATATCTTATATTTCTTTCCCCCCCCCCCTCTTAAAAAGTTTCCACCAATACTCGAGTTTTCAAAATGATAACTCATGTAAAGGAATAATAAACAACGCGTTTATATGTTGCTTATAATTTCATTAAACAGTAAGCTGCATCAATAGGATAAGGGTGTTATCTCAGATTAGAATTATAATCTTCATCTTAAATCTTGGGACATAATTTAATTTTAATTCAAAGTATGGAGAATTATCAATATATTACTATGTTTCAGGTCACTCAAAGTGGGTGGATACTTATTCTACATGTGGCCAGAAGAGTCAATCACCCATCAATATTGAGATTTCCGATGCAACATTACAAGCCAGCCTTGGAAACATGACAATGACCGGATATGATACACCAGTTGCCTTGACGATTAAAAATAACGGACACACCGGTAAGATATATTAAAATAATGATGATCTTCGACCCATTCTAACCTAATGTGTCTTGATAATCGAGATTTGGGATGGATTTGGAGAAGGACTATAGCCTATTTGCATTTGTCCGCTTGGGAGAAATATTATGGTGGTTAACTGTGGAGTTAAAACCGCATATACATGTAAAATAAATTTGTGGTTTAAACCATATATAACCAATTTGAGGTTATTAGAACTACGGATAGATGTAGAAGTAAAGCCATATACATGCACAATCAATTTCTTATAGAGTTAAATCCCCTGTAACAATTTTTAAAGCAGGGGTTTCACTAAATTTCCTTTATATGTTAATATTTTATAATTATTTCAGCCCAAGTTGACGTCACTGGTAATCAATATATTTCAAATGGCGGCCTTTCAGAACAATATAAACTAGCACAGTTTCACTTCCATTGGGGATCTGATGACACGAAGGGTTCCGAACATCAATTTAATAACAAAAGCTTTCCTATGGAAGTAAGTTCTCTTTGTATTATAGAATTCAGGAGGTATGGATCTGAATTATCTGCTAGAATATTCCCAGTTCTAGACTCGTGACTAGAAAAGTTTTTACAGGTCACATCACCGAGACTGACATACACGTTAACAAAGCAAAATAACATAACATCGTGTTGGCCTTTATAATTGAAATTCGATCTGTAACATATTAATTACTTTTAAAGTTTTCAAATCGGAGGCAATGGAACATTTTTAACATAATTATGACCATGAAGAAAATTATACCCTTTCCTCTCCCATTTCTAGGTTCATTTCGTCCATTATAAAAATTCTCTAGGAAGTCTAGGAAATTCTGTAGGTGTCAAAGATGGTCTTGCCGTTCTTGGATTCATGTTTGAGGTAAGTCATATAAGTTAATATAACTTACATCCATATATTCATTTTCTGGTGCACAAAATCAATAAAATATCACGCTACAGGAAGGTTGACAATAGTAAGGTTGACAATAGTAAGGTTGACAATAGTAAGGTTGACAATAGTTATGCTGACCCATGGTAAGGTTGACAATAGTTATGCTGACCCATGGTAAGGTTGACAATAATAAGGTTGACCCATGGTAAGGTTGACAATGGTTGGATTAAGAGAAAACGATACCGCGGCTACCCCATTGCACCCAATATCATTTGAATTTATTTCTTACAGACCAACCTAGAAAAAATAACATTACGACTAGAATATGCTGTTGAAATGCATGCAATGTACTAATATTTATATATTTTTCTTGTAGATTTCAGAGAGTGATAATGCTAATTATGCTGATCTTATTTCTAAATTAGCTAACATCACAGCATACAACACTAGCAGTAAGTATCTTATTGACAATTACTGGAATGTATTACTCATATTACATGAATAAGAAAACCGGAGATTTGTTGACCGTGTGTTTTAGATCATAATGTCTGCCATTGTGTTAACTGATGTGTTTTTGATTCCCCACGAGGAGTAACATCGTCTTTCCAGACTAGTGATTTTTTTCCGGACACACCGATTTTCCCTCACTTCTAAAGATACCCATACTCCCAATTACTGCCATTGTGTTAACTGATGTGTTTTTGATTCCCCACGAGGAGTAACATCGTCTTTCCAGACTAGTGATTTTTTTCCGGACACACCGATTTTCCCTCACTTCTAAAGATACCCATACTCCCAATTACTTATGATTATTTAGTTCTGAATTTTTATTCCGGATACACCGATTTTCCCTCACTTCTAAAGATACCCATACTCGCAATTATTTATGATTATTTAGTTCCGAAATCGTCTCACTCAAAATGGAAGTATAAAATAATACCGCCATAATTGGGTTATTTATTGATAAAGAGTAAAATATGTTCCACAGATGACCGTGACTGATGATGTACGTTGTGATGTTTGTCTAATTCATTTTATTTTAAATTATAGATCTGGTATCTTTAACCAACACAGCTCTGATGAACTTTATCCCAAATAACCCAACCAACTTTTTCCGATATAGTGGAAGTTTGACAACACCCTCATGTAATGAAGTTGTTGTGTGGACAGTTTTTACTGAAACTATTAAAATCTCAAAAACCCAGGTACGTTTCTTGTCCAAAAATATATGACACTTGGTACGCCCGATGTAAATTACGATGTCGTATCTTTGAAAGATATCAACGACCTGAAGTTTTCGTAGCTGTGTTCATAAAGTACTTTCTGTGTCTTCAAAAGGGGCTTTAAAGGCTCATGGTTAGTGAACCGATCGCAATGAACTGGTTTATGACGGTTCACTTTTAAAGATTCACGCTTAGTGATGTACCCCTTGGGTCGCTTGTAGTCCATGTTCGTTGTTGTTCTTCGCTTCCACAGAAGGTGATATCACAAACAAGTCTTATTTTTCATTTTCATTATCTTAGCGCACGCGCAGGGGTCTTTGCGGTGGGGGGAAACCGGAGTGTCCGGAGGAAACCCACGAGGTTGATAAGGAGCCCCTATCTCCATGCCACATACGCTCACACCAGGACTCACACAGCCGCAAGCCAGAGGTGACCGGCCAGCTAGAGGTCGAAGCGCGGCACTCTAGACCACTAGGCCATCCCCTCAACCCATGTTCTTAACCGTGTTCATTAAGTACTTTCGGTGTCTTTAAAATGGACTTTAAAGGATCAAGTGAACCGGCCGCAATGACGGTTTACGACAGGTCGCTTTTAAAGATTTCCGCTTAGTGATGTACTCTCTTGGGCCGCTTGTAGTTCGTATATGAATATCGAGGCTAATATCTGGGATGCATGCACAAAGTACTGATTTGATCATTCGGAAAACAAAAACGCAAGGACAAATCGTAAATAAATGAAGACCAATATGGCGTCTTCTGTAGAGATGATTTTGAATTCTCATAAAATGCATATTTTGTTTTACAGATGGCGACATTTCGTACATTGATGTCCTCTGAAACTGATGCCAATAACCAACAGTATAATATAAAGGACAATTTCCGACCAGTTCAGCCGATACATTCAAGAACAGTCCTTTCTAATTTCTACTCAAGCTCCGCCACAGCAGCATCTATTACTGTTTATACCGGTGTCTTATCACTCATCTTATCCACCATTCTCTCTCATTAAATTCATCCACACCAGGCGCATATGATTAATTTGGGTAGGAAACTGGCGTGAGACGGGAACGGTCGTTCTGCATGAACGACCCGTATTAGGAGTGACACTTTGCAGTGTATGCGTAATGTCGAAAACTTTAATGGGCAAATATGTCGCGAGTGGCGAAGTGGAGTAACTTGCATTTCATGGCCAACTTTGTCAAAATATTTTAAAATATATTTGCGAGGGAGAAATGTTTGTACGTTGTGTAGGTTATGTGTGATAGAGAATTGTTAGTTAAATTATTATCAACATGTTAAATATGTTCACTGTATGATTATCATACAATGTAATAAAATAAATTATGTTATAATTTGTATTGCTGTTTTTCTAAGTGGATTTTAATGTTCCATTCAGCAAAGGAAAAGAAACGGCATGGGATTTAGCATCCTATGGTTCTGTACCGACTGTGCTGTGCTACGGCCTACTCTTCCAGCCCTTTCCTAAAACCTTGTAAATATGATAGAGAATACACTCTTTAATGGGTAATACACTCAAATCTCGGTGAAGGAGTACCCCCCTCTCTCTCTCTCTCTCTCTCTCTCTCTCCCCTGCCACACACATACTCCCTTTTCTTTAAAAAAAAAATGTGATAACACATATTTCAATTTTATTGACGGCACAAAGGATCCTTATCAATGTTTCCCCGTTTCGGAGTTACCCCCTTTCTGAAAAATGTTTTAACATAAAGGGGTTACTTGATTGAACGTTCCGGAATCGAATTCTCTCAATCCCGAAAATTGTGAAAAAGGGGTATTTCGGGCTACAACGCATGCGTCGACTGAGTAAGAAAATATCTCAACCATCCAGGCTGCCGAAACATATTCGCTGTGGTTAATTACGTCACGATTCTACCCACTCCACTCAGGTTGTTGACAGACCTGTGACAGGGCTGAATTCAGCGTCATTTGATGCAATTATGTCAATTCGGGACGTTCTGGACAGCATCCCAATGCTAACGTTTGATATACGAAACATTTAATAATATGGATTCGACATCAACCTTCATTACAGTGTAACGCTGATATGGTCAGCGTTTTTTAAAATTGGAGAATAATTGAGACCACAAGCCTGCGTACAATCAGGAGCTATAATTCAGGAAGTTACAATCCGACATGCACAAATATCGACAGGAACCATGATCTATGATCTTTGAATTATAAACATGCATTTCAAGTTTTATCAAAATCGGATTAAAATTGTGACCTCCACAGGGTCCACAACATTTACATGCCATATTTTTTACACTATTCGCGTTCAAGCGGCGGCTATTTTGTCTGGTAATTTTGGTCCGATTTTCACGAAATTCTAATCCAACCTTCATTACAGTGTAACAGTGACATAATCAGACGGTTTAATAAATCGAATGATAATTTTGACCTCTAGAGAGACCACAAGCTAAAAAGGGCGATTTTTCATACAATCAGGGGCCATAATCCAGGAAGTTAAGATCCGATATGCGCAAATATCGAAAGGAACCAAGATCTTTGGGTTATAAATATCCATTTCAAGTTTCATCAAAATCGATTCAAAATTGTGACATCTACACTGTTCACAAGCTATAAACGTGATTTTTCGTACGGACCATAACCCATGAAGTTACGGTCCGATACATGCCAATATCGAAATTAACCGAGATCTTAGGGAGATAAACCTATATTTCAAGTTTCATTGAAATCGGATAAAAATTGTGACCTCTAGAGTGTCCACAAGCAAATTGTGGACGGACGTCCGGACGGACGGGCGTACAAACAGGGACGACGGCATAATACGTCCACATGAAAATGTGGGCGTATAAAAAAAGAAACAAAAACACGTACAACACCTTAAGTTCTTTTATTTTTGAACAATACAAACTGGATGAAAAATCAAACATAATGACATTGGAATTTCTCTAGTTGGAAAAATATTCAGCACTGCGTAGCTACAGGGTTACCAATTCAACATGGAAACTCACAAAGTCTCGCAGAGATACCGGAATATTTACACTATAACCATCAAGACTTAATTCTTCATCGCGATTCCTGCTTATTCCTCGTCTCTATTTTGTTTCTAATAATAGATGTGCCAAGTGAATCGTGGGATATATTTCAACCACGCCTTATAGAATCTAGCCAAATCGGCCCGGCTTCATAAGATCGATCACTTACCGAGACTTTAGCCAAAAGGTTCCATTGCCCATGCGTAACCAAAAGTTTGTTTTTTTATGTGGTAGATTATCCAGTAATTTTCGTCAAAAATTGAGAACCGACCCAGACCCTCCGTACGTTGAAGACTAGGGGGTTCAGGGTGACCGAGACTAAGTTATCCCCTTTCTGAAAATTGCGTTAATATAAAGGGGGTACTTGATTGAACTTCCGGAATTGAATTCTCTCTCAATCCCGATAATAGTGACAATCGAGTGAAAAGGGGTATTTCGGGCTACAACGCATGCGTCGACTAAGTGGAAAAAATATCTCAACCATAAAGGCAGCCGAAACATATTCGTTGTGTTTTAATTTCGTCACGATTCTACCGACACCACCCTGTTGTTGAAACTGACAGTACTGTGACAGTCACGTCACTCAATTGAAATTCTGCCAACGTTCTGGACTGTGAATTCAGCATCCCCTTAGATGTCGGCGTTCTTGACGGCACAAGGGATCCTTACCAAATTTGGTTAATATCATACTATACCGCAGAATTTGGTTTATATCTGCTGTCGAATTTCAAACTCTATGTTAAGGGCAAGGTAAAGTGAAGACAATTTTCGCATCACCTGAAATGGGAGGTGGGGGTCCTGAAAAAAAAAACCAAAACACGCACAACATCTTGAGTGGCTTTATTTTTTGAACAATACAAACTGGATGAAAATCAAAAATATGACATTGGAATTTCTCTAGTTGGAAAAAAATTTAGCACTGGGTAGCTACAGGGTAAACAATTCAACATGGAAACTCCATAATATAAGTCCATAATATAATCAAACTTTTTTTTCAAATATCCTCCATTTTGTTTAGACTTTTTGTATGGAATACCATCATAAACATCATTTGGATTAAATGTTTTGCGCCTTTATCGAAAATAGTAAACATTTGTATGACTTCTTAGTCACGCCTTGAAACTTTGCTTTGTACACGGAAGCATACCAATACAATTATAACTTTTTTTATTATAAATTTTATTCCATATCTCTTCACCCCAACACATTGTTTAATCGTCGATTGTACGCTAATGTCCTAATGTCCAAAATGCATTAACAAACAATTTAAAGAATAAAATAATAAAGTGTGATATATTTCCTCGACAGCCATGATTTGAAACACATAACATTATCAACTTTACCTTCAAACTATAAGATGATATTTACATCACCATTATCACATTTCTCGCCATTTTTAAGCATCGTACTGTCTGCCTACAGGCCCCTCCCCTTCCAGTAACGTTATCCAAGAGGGTCCTATAAAATACTTATAGAAAGATGTAAAGTTCTATAATATGATAATCAACATTCCACCCAATTTAAGACATTGTTCCCCCCACCGCCGGCAAAGTCGATGCTGCCGGACTGCTTTTAAAGGCTTCAACCATCGACATGTTGAGCTCTGTCACGGACTCCATTCTCCTTTTCCTGCTTCGAAAATCTAAATTAAAAAGAGGGATGTACAAGAGATGGTTGTAATTGGTACTCTTAAATTATTGCTTGTTTAATTACCTGATGATCTGTTATTGACCTTTCCACACAGATCCACAAGTTAATCAGTTTTGATTGTACTAATTAACTATAAGACGAGAGAACCCTCGTCGAAACGTCACTGAAATAAATTCTTTAAGTAACTTGTATTCCATATAATTATTGTGTCATGTGTTAACTATAGGTTCTTAATGTTTGTATAAATCAGTAAGCAGACCAGTTATCAGACCGTTAACCCAACAACGGCGATTAAACGTTTGGTTGGATAGCTGAGTTTAGTGCAATTACTTGAGTTAACTCTGATCGCTTGGACTCTGATTGCCTAACAAATCGTTAACCCAAACAACGGCGATTAAAACCTTGATTGGATACCTTTGATCTGAGTTTAGTTCAATTACTTGAGTTAACTCTGATCACTTGAACACTGATTGCTTAACAAAAAAGAATAACTGAAGCCCTTAAATCGAAGCCCTTACACGATTATCTACTTATATTGCTGGCAGTGACACGGAGCTATCACGTGACTAGGCTTAAGCAGCATTTAAAAACGGCCGTAAAAACTTGAAGGATATTCAGTGTCTCAACGACCGAATTCAGATCACAAGAAAGTAGATAGACGTCAGACAAAAACTTGTATAGAAATTTACTAAAATGGAGTTAAGCGTCGCTTTCACCTTTCTGACATTCGTAGGACTATCTACAGCAGCATGTAAGTAGTAATATCTTTTTTTTATCGTTTTTCCGATTTTTTCTTAAAATATAATGCAATATTTACCGTTAGAATTGTATATTTACTATAGGTGATAACAATATTCTTTGAGTAAATGTTACTGCTATATATATGCCGTTTACTAACACCGAAAAGACAGAAATTTATAATAATATACACGTTTATAGTTTTCACAAATTATCAATAATCATTATTCAAAAAAATAAAGTATTTGTTTTTTTTAATTCCAGCGTGGGGGTACGAGAACAGTGGTATGTATATCTTATATTTCTTCCCCCCCCCTCCCTCTTAAAAAGTTTCCACCAATACTCGAGTTTTCAAAATGATAACTCATGTAAAGGAATAATAAACAACGCGTTTATATGTTGCTTATAATTTCATTAAACAGTAAGCTGCATCAATAGGATAAGGGTGTTATCTCAGATTAGAATTATAATCTTCATCTTAAATCTTGGGACATAATTTAATTTTAATTCAAAGTATGGAGAATTATCAATATATTACTATGTTTCAGGTCACTCAAAGTGGGCGGATACTTATTCTACATGTGGCCAGAAGAGTCAATCACCCATCAATATTGAGATTTCCGATGCAACATTACAAGCCAGCCTTGGAAACATGACAATGACCGGATATGATACACCAGTTGCCTTGACGATTAAAAATAACGGACACACCGGTAAGATATATTAAAATAATGATGATCTTCGACCCATTCTAACCTAATGTGTCTTGATAATCGAGATTTGGGATGGATTTGGAGAAGGACTATAGCCTATTTGCATTTGTCCGCTTGGGAGAAATATTATGGTGGTTGACTGTGGAGTTAAAACCGCATATACATGTAAAATAAATTTGTGGTTTAAACCATATATAACCAATTTGAGGTTATTAGAACTACGGATAGATGTAGAAGTAAAGCCATATACATGCACAATCAATTTCTTATAGAGTTAAATCCCCTGTAACAATTTTTAAAGCAGGGGTTTCACTAAATTTCCTTTATATGTTAATATTTTATAATTATTTCAGCCCAAGTTGACGTCACTGGTAATCAATATATTTCAAATGGCGGCCTTTCAGAACAATATAAACTAGCACAGTTTCACTTCCGTTGGGGATCTGATGACACGAAGGGTTCCGAACATCAATTTAATAACAAAAGCTTTCCTATGGAAGTAAGTTCTCTTTGTATTATAGAATTCAGGAGGTATGGATCTGAATTATCTGCTAGAATATTCCCAGTTCTAGACTCGTGACTAGAAAAGTTTTTACGGGTCACATCACCGAGACTGACATACACGTAAACAAAGCAAAATAACATAACATCGTGTTGGCCTTTATAATTGAAATTCGATCTGTAACATATTAATTACTTTTAATTTTTTTTCAAATCAGAGGCAATGGAACATTTGTAACATAATTATGACCATGAAGAAAATTATACCCTTTCCTCTCCCATTTCTAGGTTCATTTCGTCCATTATAAAAATTCTCTAGGAAGTCTAATCGTCTTTCCAGACTAGTGATTTTTTTCCGGACACACCGATTTTCCCTCACTTCTAAAGATACCCATACTCCCAATTACTTATGATTATTTAGTTCTGAATTTTTATTCCGGATACACCGATTTTCCCTCACTTCTAAAGATACCCATACTCGCAATTATTTATGATTATTTAGTTCCGAAATCGTCTCACTCAAAATGGAAGTATAAAATAATACCGCCATAATTGGGTTATTTATTGATAAAGAGTAAAATATGTTCCACAGATGACCGTGACTGATGATGTACGTTGTGATGTTTGTCTAATTCATTTTATTTTAAATTATAGATCTGGTATCTTTAACCAACACAGCTCTGATGAACTTTATCCCAAATAACCCAACCAACTTTTTCCGATATAGTGGAAGTTTGACAACACCCTCATGTAATGAAGTTGTTGTGTGGACAGTTTTTACTGAAACTATTAAAATCTCAAAAACCCAGGTACGTTTCTTGTCCAAAAATATATGACATTTGGTACGCCCGATGTAAATTACGATGTCGTATCTTTGAAAGATATCAACGACCTGAAGTTTTCGTAGCTGTGTTCATAAAGTACTTTCTGTGTCTTCAAAAGTGACTTTAAAGGCTCATGGTTAGTGAACCGATCGCAATGAACTGGTTTATGACGGTTCACTTTTAAAGATTCACGCTTAGTGATGTACCCCTTGGGTCGCTTGTAGTCCATGTTCGTTGTTGTTCTTCGCTTCCACAGAAGGTGATATCACAAACAAGTCTTATTTTTCATTTTCATTATCTTAGCGCACGCGCAGGGGTCTTTGCGGTGGGGGGAAACCGGAGTGTCCGGAGGAAACCCACGAGGTTGATAAGGAGCCCCTATCTCCATGCCACATACGCTCACACCAGGACTCACACAGCCGCAAGCCAGAGGTGACCGGCCAGCTAGAGGTCGAAGCGCGGCACTCTAGACCACTAGGCCATCCCCCCAACCCATGTTCTTAACCGTGTTCATTAAGTACTTTCGGTGTCTTTAAAATGGACTTTAAAGGATCAAGTGAACCGGCCGCAATGACGGTTTACGACAGGTCGCTTTTAAAGATTTCCGCTTAGTGATGTACTCTCTTGGGCCGCTTGTAGTTCGTATATGAATATCGAGGCTAATATCTGGGATGCATGCACAAAGTACTGATTTGATCATTCGGAAAACAAAAACGCAAGGACAAATCGTAAATAAATGAAGACCAATATGGCGTCTTCTGTAGAGATGATTTTGAATTCTCATAAAATGCATATTTTGTTTTACAGATGGCGACATTTCGTACATTGATGTCCTCTGAAACTGATGCCAATAACCAACAGTATAATATAAAGGACAATTTCCGACCAGTTCAGCCGATACATTCAAGAACAGTCCTTTCTAATTTCTACTCAAGCTCCGCCACAGCAGCATCTATTACTGTTTATACCGGTGTCTTATCACTCATATTATCCACCATTCTCTCTCATTAAATTCATCCACACCAGGCGCATATGATTAATTTGGGTAGGAAACTGGCGTGAGACGGGAACGGTCGTTCTGCATGAACGACCCGTATTAGGAGTGACACTTTGCAGTGTATGCGTAATGTCGAAAACTTTAATGGGCAAATATGTCGCGAGTGGCGAAGTGGAGTAACTTGCATTTCATGGCCAACTTTGTCAAAATATTTTAAAATATATTTGCGAGGGAGAAATGTTTGTACGTTGTGTAGGTTATGTGTGATAGAGAATTGTTAGTTAAATTATTATCAACATGTTAAATATGTTCACTGTATGATTATCATACAATGTAATAAAATAAATTATGTTATAATTTGTATTGCTGTTTTTCTAAGTGGATTTTAATGTTCCATTCAGCAAAGGAAAAGAAACGGCATGGGATTTAGCATCCTATGGTTCTGTACCGACTGTGCTGTGCTACGGCCTACTCTTCCAGCCCTTTCCTAAAACCTTGTAAATATGATAGAGAATACACTCTTTAATGGGTAATACACTCAAATCTCGGTGAAGGAGTACCCCCCTCTCTCTCTCTCTCTCTCTCTCTCTCTCCCCTGCCACACACATACTCCCTTTTCTTTAAAAAAAAAATGTGATAACACATATTTCAATTTTATTGACGGCACAAAGGATCCTTATCAATGTTTCCCCGTTTCGGAGTTACCCCCTTTCTGAAAAATGTTTTAACATAAAGGGGTTACTTGATTGAACGTTCCGGAATCGAATTCTCTCAATCCCGAAAATTGTGAAAAAGGGGTATTTCGGGCTACAACGCATGCGTCGACTGAGTAAGAAAATATCTCAACCATCCAGGCTGCCGAAACATATTCGCTGTGGTTAATTACGTCACGATTCTACCCACTCCACTCAGGTTGTTGACAGACCTGTGACAGGGCTGAATTCAGCGTCATTTGATGCAATTATGTCAATTCGGGACGTTCTGGACAGCATCCCAATGCTAACGTTTGATATACGAAACATTTAATAATATGGATTCGACATCAACCTTCATTACAGTGTAACGCTGATATGGTCAGCGTTTTTTAAAATTGGAGAATAATTGAGACCACAAGCCTGCGTACAATCAGGAGCTATAATTCAGGAAGTTACAATCCGACATGCACAAATATCGACAGGAACCATGATCTATGATCTTTGAATTATAAACATGCATTTCAAGTTTTATCAAAATCGGATTAAAATTGTGACCTCCACAGGGTCCACAACATTTACATGCCATATTTTTTACACTATTCGCGTTCAAGCGGCGGCCATTTTGTCTGGTAATTTTGGTCCGATTTTCACGAAATTCTAATCCAACCTTCATTACAGTGTAACAGTGACATAATCAGACGGTTTAATAAATCGAATGATAATTTTGACCTCTAGAGAGACCACAAGCTAAAAAGGGCGATTTTTCATACAATCAGGGGCCATAATCCAGGAAGTTAAGATCCGATATGCGCAAATATCGAAAGGAACCAAGATCTTTGGGTTATAAATATCCATTTCAAGTTTCATCAAAATCGATTCAAAATTGTGACATCTACACTGTTCACAAGCTATAAACGTGATTTTTCGTACGGACCATAACCCATGAAGTTACGGTCCGATACATGCCAATATCGAAAGGAACCGAGATCTTAGGGAGATAAACCTATATTTCAAGTTTCATTGAAATCGGATAAAAATTGTGACCTGTAGAGTGTCCACAAGCAAATTGTGGACGGACGTACGGACGGACGGGCGTACAAACAGGGACGACGGCATAATACGTCCACATGAAAATGTGGGCGTATAAAAACAGAAACAAAAACACGTACAACACCTTAAGTTCTTTTATTTTTGAACAATACAAACTGGATGAAAATCAAAAATAATGACATTGGAATTTCTCTAGTTGGAAAAATATTCAGCACTGCGTAGCTACAGGGTTACCAATTCAACATGGAAACTCACAAAGTCTCGCAGAGATACCGGAATATTTACACTATAACCATCAAGACTTCAAATTTTGCTTTAGCACACCAAATACATAATATAATCAAAGTTTTTTTCTTCAAATATCCTCCATTTTGTTCAGACGGAGTACCATCATAAACATCATTTGGATTAAATGTTTGCGCTTGTTGCACAAAAATTTCCTTGAAATTACCCTTAACATTTGTATGACTTCTTAGTCACGCCTTGAAACTTTGCTTTGTGCACGGAAGCATACCAATACAATAAGAAATTTTTTTTATTATAAATCTTATTCAATATCTCTTCACCCCAACACATTTTTAAATCGTCGATTGTACGCTAAAGTCCTAATGTCCAAAATGCATTAACAAATAATTCAAAGAATAAAGTGTGATATATTTCCTCGACAACCATGATTTGAAACACATAACATTATCAACTTTACCTTCAAACTATAAGATAACATTTACGCCACCAATATCACAGTTCCCGCCATTTTTATGTATCGTACTGTCTGTCTACAGGCCCCTCCCATTCCACTAAAACAGACACAGTTATCCAAGAGGGTCCTGTACTATACCTATAGAAAGATGTAAAGGTCTATAATATGATAATCAACATTATCACATTTCCACACCTAATCACCACCAAAAGACGCCGCACCTGATCACCACAAAATTCTGCGCAGGAAAATTCGTCCCATAACCTATAAATTCTCCTCAGATTAAACGACCAACTGACCATATTTTTATTGTAAAGAAAGATTGCATAAACCATTGACCTATGGACCTCCTGATTGATCTAGCGTCTCCTACCTGTTTAACACTAAGCCTATAAATAATATAAGATTATAGGTTTAGATTCTGACCCGGTTAAACACTGATTTGGCACAGGTTTGGTTTGTCTGCCATGTTGTCATTGAGGAAGCAGGTCATGTTAAACGACTAGCAGACAGACATGTTGGGTTTGTCGTAGGGACAGAATTACATAAACCAATTATGTAAATTAATGAATATTAATCTCGAATTACATATTTACTTACAAACAATATATGAATTGAAGATATTGTAAAATTATGCAAGTGCCAGAAGTTGGTGTAAGGTGACCTACTGGTTAAAACAAATTGACATGACCTATATACATCTTATGGTTCCGCTCCAGAATGGACCATAAATAAAAATGAATTAAAGTGACGGTGCAAAAATTAAGCGCAAAAAATGTAACATTTCAGGCAGAACGCGAGTTAAATAACAAGTCATCCAGATCCAAGAGTAGTAAAGACTAGTAAAAACGAAATGTTGAACTATAAAAAACGAAACGAAATTGGATCTGTGTTTTAATCAGATTGAAATAAAAAGTGAAATAAACATATATTACTATTGGTCAAGAACTGTGCAGAACACTTGAAATCGTGCAGAACACTTGAAATCGTGCAGAACTGTGCAGAACACTTGAAATGGTCGGACAGCTGTCCGAGCAACATTTCTCATATCGCACACTGTATTGCGTATGTTCATCTTTATTAACCTAGTATGATGTTAAACCCCATTTCATTTCATTTGGAATATAAAATATTTCATGAGAACCACACGTTTAAATACAGAATATGATTGGACACTGTCTGTTAACACATATTATATCGACAAAAACTTGATATATTAATAAGATCTCAATGTAGGACATTGTTCAATGGCTACTATTATTTAACCAAAATTGAATAATTATTAAAGTCTTGACTCTTGTACTTGGATTGCACAATAAATAATCTACTTATATCGCTGGAAGTGACGCAAAACCGTTTATTATGATATCACGTGACTACCTACCCTGTATCGTTTAAAAACGACAGGAAAAGGTGAAAGATATTCAGTGTTTCAGGAACGACCGAATTCAGACCATAGAAACTAGATAGACAGTCACAGAATGGAGTTAAGTGTCGCTTTCACGTTTTTGACATTCGTAGGACTATCTACAGCAGCATGTAAAGTTGAAATTAATTAAAACACCTTTAAATTCTTTTTTTTTCTAAATATTTATCATTAAAGCGAAAAAAACAAATTTGTAATTATGTGAATTCATTAAATGATAATTGATAGTGAATATTTAGAAAGAATACGCGTACGCTTTTTAATGCACCACAAATAAATACAGTATTGAAAAAAAGGGAAACATGTTTTTTGATTCAAAACAATTGTTCATGCGTCTCCTAGGTACGAGTCATTCCTGAAAGCCCTATACAACTGAAATTATAAATGTCTATAATATACATGATTCTATTTTTCACAATTACCAAGAATTGTTCTCTTTATTTTCAGCATGGGGATACGAGGACAATGGTATGTATATCTGATATATTTTAACCCCAATCCCAACCACAAAAGAAATTAAATTAAATAAATAACATTACATCGATACTCAAGTAATCAAAATGATAATTCACATAAAAGAAAATTTGGCATTGTGTTTGATTTGCTACTTATTAATTATAATTATTTCGTCAACATAAACGGTATGCCAAATGAATATATTTTAATTCAAAGAGTGGGGAATTATCAATATATTACTATGTTTCAGGTCCCTCAAAATGGGTGGATTCTTACTCTACATGTGGCCAAAACAGTCAATCACCCATCAATATTGCGACTGCAACATTACAAGCTAGCCTTGGAAACATGACACTGACGGGGTATGACACCCCGGTTGCCTTGACTATTAAAAACAACGGACACACCGGTAAGATATCAGGAAGATTCTAACCCAGTAGTACATCGAGTAATGTGTTGTCTCGATAATCGAGATTCTGGACAGCGAATCAACAATGGATTGATAATTACGGGAAGCACCGTGGCTTTATTTTTAGTGTGCCTGTAACCAGTAAGTGGGTCACTTCTCCCCCCCCCCCCTGCCCCATTTTCATATAGGTTGGAATTACAATAGTTAAACTTGAATTAATTTGTGCGGATGGACCCTATGGTTCAGAGTAAGGTGCTGGCCCACTAACCAGGCGTTTCCGTTTTTAATACTGCTGTTGACCGAGGAAGGGTTTGCCAGTTTCATTCGTTCTTCTAGGAAAAATATAGTTAAATCTAAAACCATAAATTACCAGTTTGTGGTTGTTAGAATAAAGGTTCAAAACAGAGTCAAAACTATAACGGAGAAATATACAACCAAATGTGAGGTTAATAGAACTAAAGATGAATACACAGACTTAAAACCATATAAAATATTTCTGTTACAATTTAAAACTAAAACATTAGTTTCACTAAGCTGTTACATGTTAATAAATTATTATTATTTCAGCCCAAGTTGACGTCACTGGTAATCAATATATTTCAAATGGCGGCCTTTCAGAACAATATAAACTTGCACAGTTTCACTTCCATTGGGGATCTGATAACACGAAAGGATCTGAACATCAAATTAATAGCAATACCTATCCCATGGAAGTAAGTTCTCTTTGAAAAATCTTTGTATTTTTCATTGTAAAATTAGTGGTTCCACTCCAGACGTGTGACAAAAAGGGAACTCGGTTATTTTCCGAGCGGTCTGTTATATTCTAGAGGGAACTCACTAAGACGGTTGGCATAGAAAAGGATGATAGTTTTGCACAAACCAATTCGCTTGATACACGTAATGGAAATTCGATCTCCGACATATTAGTAGCCAGAAACAATGAAATCGATTATTTGGGGATTTGTTTCGAATAATAAATAACCTTTCCTCTTTTAATTTCTAGGTTCATTTCGTTCATTATAAAAATTCTCTAGGAAGTTTAGGAAATTCTGTTGGTGTAAACGATGGTCTTGCTGTTCTTGGATTCATGTTTGAGGTAAGTCATATAAGTTGATATAATTTATTTCCATTATAAAGTATAGCAATGGTTAATGAGCTGGTCGTATTTATAACCATTGTTTAAAAAATATCTCGGCAAATTCAACGTATGCGTTAAATCTAGAAGCTGTTAGAAACACATTCTAAGTATAAATCAACAAGAAATGGTTGGAAATTAAGATATTTATTGTAAGTGATACCACTCCTTTAAAGTATTTCATTAATACTCTAGTCGCGCGGATGGAACGAAAAACCGACTTCTCGTTAACACGTTGGTATTAACGTAACAATAATTTGTTAACAGCTGGAATAAGAGTAAAAGATGCCGCTGGTGCCAGAACGACATTTACCCCATTGCACACTACGCGGAGTATGCCCTGATTCATTAGGAGAATATGCTCTTGCAAACCTCCAAATAATCTAGAATATGCTGTTAAAATGCGGGTAATGTTCTAATATTTATATGTTTTATTTGTAGATTTCAGACAGTGATAATGCTAATTATGCTGATCTTATTTCTAAATTAGCTAACGTCACAGCATACAACACTAGCAGTAAGTATCTTATTGACAATTAGTGGAATATGTTTCCCATTATAAGAAACCGGGAGTTGGGTGGCCCAATGACAGACCTTATGGGCTAATGCACGTGCTTTAGATCATAAGGTCTGTCATCGAATCAACTGATGTGCTTTCTATCACCCTCTTCTACGTGACAAGGAGTAAGGTTGTCTTTACAACCACATGAAGTTTCTCTGGGTACTCTCCCACTACTTAAGACCCCATACGCGGAAGAGAATTTTTGAAATAAAATTGAACAATACGTTAGTTCCGAAATGACCTAGTTTGGGTTGAATGGACGTTAACTCCCACTTCTCTATCTCGATTAGAAAACTACCGTTGCTAAGCTACCACACCGAGAATAGTAAAATAGTCCTTCAGTCTGTAGGATTGAAACGTAGAATCCGGAGCCTGAAATGACGCCAACGTTGCTAAGCTACCACACCGAGAATAGTAAAATAGTCCTTCATGAGGCTGTAGAATTGAAACGTAGAATCCGGAGCCTGAAATGACACCAACCTCACCCGAGTACTGCAACCGCCATGTCATTTGTTGAGAGTTCCGGAGATTAAAACTGGAATGATCGTGACTGATGATGTAGGTTGTGATGTTATGTTATTTTAAATTACAGACCTGGTATCTTTAACCAACACAGCTCTGATGAACTTTATCCCAAGTAACCCAACCAACTTTTTCCGATACAGTGGAAGTTTGACAACACCCTCATGTAATGAAGTTGTTGTGTGGACAGTTTTTACTGAAACTATTAAAATATCACAAACTCAGGTACGCTTATTGTTCAAAAATATAGATAAGATCTTCAGGAATATGTTGGAATACGTCCGATGTAAAGTACAATCTTGTATTTATTTTAAGACAGTCATGTCCTGTAGTTTTCTTTGAAGGGTAATGTCTTCATTTAGTACTTTTTTGTCTTGCATCAGTGATACGCGACAGTGACAATTTTACACGTAGATAAAAGTAGATATAAAAAGCTTTAAGGGGTCAAGACTACGGCTGTTTATATTTAAAAATTCACGCTTAGTGACTGGATATCGAGACTGTAAGATGGTGGAATGTTGACAGCTCCATTTTGAACGATCTAAACAAAATGTGCGCGTGATCGTAAACTGGCGAAACTGTTACTACGGCCATAAGCTATAACGTAACTTGGGACAGTTTAACATCTGAGCAAAAATATTCAGGATGCAGTAACTGGTCGTACTAATTAGAGCTTTACCAATATGAATTAAATGAGAAGCAATATGGCGTTCTCTATATAGATAATTTTACATATTTTTGTTTTACAGATGGCGACATTTCGTACATTGATGTCCTCTGAAACCGATGCCAATAACCAACAGTATAATATAAAGGACAATTTCCGACCAGTTCAGCCGCTACATTCAAGAACAGTTTATTCTAATTTCTACTCAAGCTCCGCCACAGCAGCATATATTACTGTTTATACCGGTGTCTTATCACTCATCTTATCCGCCATCTTCTCTCATTAAATTCATCCAAATTCTACTCTTTTGATGAAATCCCGGTGCATATGATTAATTTATAGACATATATATATTCTCGATCGGTATTTTGATTGGATTACAATTTAAGCGGTAACCAATCACGAACACTTGGTGTAAATGTTATCTGAAATATGTAAATTTATTTGGATCAAGAGCTCTTGATGGCATTTTGTTATTGATTACTATTATAAAATATGTATTTAATATTTTTAAAAAAATCTGGAAATCAAAAGGTTTCGGCATTAAATTTCTTCAACATAATATTGATACAGGAACTAACTACCTGTGCTCAGGTTGGGTAATGTCGAGTAATAATATATTAAAGGGCCATGTCAGATTTAAAGTCAAATAAAATGGGATTTCGTTTCATTTCTAGATAATAATGATAATAATATCCAGATATATAGCGCCAAATCCACAAATCGTACTCTAGCAAATAGATGCCCAATATGACTTTCTTTCCGGTAACGTTTTTTTTTTTTTTTTTTTAATATGCCGTAATAAATTGAACGATTCATCCTCGATATACCCAGTGGTATTGCTTCATTTACTCAACTATGTCCTGGGTCCATTCAAAGGAGAGACACAATTAAACTATCCGTCCTTGATATCTGTGCTATTTTCATCGACCAATCAAAAAATAGAAAGCAAGAAGCTAAGGGAAGTAACCTGCAATTTACTGTTACTAAGATCGCTGAATTGTTGTTGAATACTTCAGGACACTTTTTGTGTGCGTGTCACGTCTTCGTCTTCGGCATTATATTTATGGTTTCTTTTTGTTTTATGTATACCTATATATTTTCTCGGAAGGGGGGCGGGGTGAATTGTTTGTATTTGGTGTATTTGTGTTTTTAAGCAATAATGTGTAGATTAATAATTGATTAGTTTATGTATAATTGATAAATATGAGTTAAATTGTTATTGTTCATTTTAAAGTAACTTGCAATTTAATTTTAATAATACTTCAGGACACTTTTTGTGTGGAAGTCACGTATTCGTCTTCGGTATTATATTTATTGTTTCTATTAAATGGTTTCTTTTTGTTTTATGTGTACCTATATATTTGCTCGGGGGGAGGGGGAATTGTTTGTATTTGGGGTATTTGTGTTTTTTTAGCAATAATGTGTAGATTAATAATCAGTTAGTTTATGTATAATTGATAAATATGAGTTAAATTGTTATTGTCCATTTTAAATGTTTTAATATGTTCATTGTATAATTCTCTCACAATATAATAAAAAAAATAAAATAAATATATTATATTTTGTATCGTATTTCAATTCAATTTGTATGTCCGTTTCGGCAAATGAGATGGAATAAAATTGGGTTTAGCGTCCTTCTGTTCTGCACCGAACTAACCTATTGAAGTGGTATACTATTGACTGTTTATGGATTCAAACAGTTACTCAAAGTTCTTCTTTGTAATTCCGTAAATAAGACGAATCACAAATTTCAAGAAAACTACTAAACCGTTTGGTAAAAATATTCAATATTTCGCACTAAATCTACAATAAGCAAAACAAAGGCATTATAAACACCGGTTTATGGAGTACATTGCTAGATATTAATGTTTAACTAATCTGCAAGATGATCATCGTGCATTGTTTTCCATATAAATTATGTTGTAAGTTTGTTTTTTTTAATCTGGTCAATCACTAAATACCGGTACCACTCAAGGATAACATTTAAAACCAATTAATCAATTAAAATCAATGAACAAGACGGTGTTGATAAGTTAATACCACCTCTTCTATAATCTAATTTATATAATCTGCTTGTTAACATAACGACCTCCAACAGTTTTAAAACTTTGATTAGTTAAACAAAATGTCGCCCTTAGTGATTTAATTAAAACTAATATGTTAATTATAAAGACAACATATAGATAAGGGTATATCAAATACTAATTAATGTAATAAAACTTCTGTCTGTTAAAGATTAAAACAATAAATACATTTAATTGTATTAAAACAAGCGTATGAGATTTAATGTTTGAATGTAGACATTATTTTTAGGGTCTACATTTAATATAGAATAGAACTTTTAATAAAGATGATTAGACTTTATGAACGAAAATCATAAAAATATATACTACAAGCATTGCTTTGGTTACAATATTTTTTCTGCGCTTTTCTAATAAGCGAGTGATAACCATATAGATATTATTAATTACCACTTACAAGTAACAGAAGATTGGCAATTATCCACCCCACCGCAAATTTCCTGGTACTGAACATATTATAGATAATTGAAATTTAAATTCTGAATATGAGCTTATTTTCATCTTGAGCTGGTCTTAAAAAATAGATTTATGTCGTTAATAAGTTATCAATTTAGGGTATTGTTAATTAGCAACTATTATTGGACTTAAATTGAATAATTATTATAGAACTTGGCTTACACGATTATCTACTTACATCGCTGGAAGTGACACAAAACAATCACGTGACTATGGTTTAACAGGATTTCACCCGCCCCCGTATCGTTTAAATACGGAAGGAAAAATTGGATGGTATTCAGTGTTTCATGGAAAGGTCGTATTCACACCACAGACAGTAGATAGACGGCGTGGGAAAAACTTGTATAAAAAATTTACTAAAATGGAATTAAGTGTCGCTTTCTTTTTTCTGACATTGGTAGGACTATCTACAGCAGCATGTAAGTAGTGATTAATACCTTCACTTTTTTTTATTTTTTTCCAGAAAAAAATGAATGTAAATGTAATAAAATTTTATTTTTCAAGAAAAATTATTTTTAAGAAATAGAAGATGAATGTTGTATCCCTTAGAAAAGGCTTTTTTTTAAAATTAATGTTGTAACCCTAAAAAAATCTTTAATGATTTTAATATATAGCAATATTTACCGTTAGAATTGTATATTTACTATCGGGTGACAGCAATAACGGGCCAACCATTCTTTGAGTAAATGTTACTGCTATATATATATATATACCGTTTACTAACACCGAAAAGACAGAAATTTCTAATAATATACACGTTTATCATTTACACAAATTATCAATAATTATTATTGAAAAAATTAAACTATTTGTTTCTTTAATTTCAGCGTGGGGCTACGAGAACAGTGGTATGTATATCTGATATACCCCCCCCCTCCAACCCCAGCCCCCCCCCCCCCCCAAAAAAAAGAAATCAAATTTCCACCCATACTCGAGTTCTCAAAATGATAACTCATGTAAAAGAATAATAAGCAAGGCGTTTAATTGTCGCTTATAATTTCATTAAACAGTAAGCTGCATCAATAGAATAAGGATGTTATGTCCAATTACAATTTTATTCTCCGTCTTATATATAGGGAAATGTAATTTTATTTAGATTCAAAGTATGGCGAATTATCAGTATAGTACTATGTTTCAGGTCACTCAAAATGGGCGGAAACTTATTCTACATGTGGCCAGAACAATCAATCACCCATCAATATTGAGATTTCCGATGCAACATTACAAGTCAGCCTTGGAAACATGACAATCACCGGATATGACACACCAGTTGCCTTGACAATTAAAAACAACGGACACACCGGTAAGATAATGATGATCTGTGACCTATTCTAATCTAGTGTCTCTTGATAATCGAGATTTGGAATGGAGAAGGACTAAAGCTTAATTTGGAGGTCCCTGAAATAGCAAGTGTGTGGACCACTACCATGGCCGAGAACGTTTGCCCCCGGGGGGGGGGGGGGTAGTTGCAATTGTCTGCGTGGTACGAATATGGCATATTACTGAAGCAATGGACCGAGAAATCCCTCTCTGGCCATTGCTGGATTAGCTTTTGATTCTTGAACTTTTGCGGGAGTATGCCTATTCTTCCCGTTCAATCAAAGCTATCACTTAAGTACAGCAACATGACAGTCCTTCGTTTAATCTGGGTCTTACCTAAAACTTTGGACAGTGATTTAAGCTATTTAAAACGGTGAAAGTATGTTCGTTTCCAAACAGTATTGTTTACATTTCATTCGACTTGATAGCCTCGTTTGTCACGCAATTAGTTTTACTGCAGTATTCTGCTATGCACGGGTTAATTGGGCATAATAAAACCGCGAGCCATGACGTAACGTTACGTAAAAAATAATTGGTACAATATTGGCACTCGTTTTAAATGTAAAGCTTCTGTAGAGCAGCCAGTCATTGGTTGGTAGATGGACTACTGACCAATCAAAATTTAAAACAACAATATCCACTCATTACAGTAGCGAGTAGTGGGATTAACTCTAATCAAACGAAACACTGCGCGAAGTATGCGAATATGGTGGCTAACTATAAAGTTAAAACCATATACAACCAATAAGTGGTTGTTGGAATAAAGGTTGAATAAAGAGTTAAAGAGTTCAAACCATATCCAAACCGAGGTAAATCCAAAGTCCCAATTTACAACTAAACCAGAAGTTTCACGAAGCTTTTATATGTTTATATTTCATTATTATTTAAGCCCAAGTTGACGTCACTGGTGATCAATATATTTCAAATGGCGGCCTTTCAGAAGAATATAAACTTGCACAGTTTCATTTCCATTGGGGATCTGATGACACGAAAGGTTCCGAACATCAAATTAATAACAAAAGCTTTCCCATGGAAGTAAGTTCTCTTTGTATTATAGAGTTCAGGAGGTATAGATCTGATGTTTTGGCACTGGGTTGAGATATCTGCTAGAATATTCTCAGTTCGGTACGAAGGCCATTTAGTGCCAAACAAAAAATAAATATTAATCCGTTTGAGCGAATTAGTATCTCGTTTGAAAATGGGCCATCTTAGTTCGTGTGACTTAGAAAAGTTTTCGATTGCTTTTATTTGAAAGACACCCCTTCCTTTTCAGAGGTCACATCACTGAGACCGACGTATAGGCAACACTTGATACGCGTGATCAAAGTAAAATAAAATAACAGCGTGTTGGCCTCTATAATAGAAATTCGAACTGCAACATATTAGTGACTTTTAAAGTTTTCAAATCAAAAGCAATGGAACATTTCTTACATAATTATGACCATGAAGAAAATTATACCCTTTCCTTTCAATTTCTAGGTTCATTTCGTCCATTATAAAAATTCTCTAGGAAGTCTAGGAAATTCTGTAGGTGTAAAAGATGGTCTTGCTGTTCTTGGATTCATGTTTGAGGTAAGTCATATAAGTTAATATACATATATTTCCAGTTTAAAGACCCTTACATTCATTTTCTGATGCACGAAATCAACAAAATAACACGCTATGGAAAATTTGACCCATTGTAAGGTTGACACTGGTAGAATAAACGATACCGCGGCTACCCCATAGCAACCAATATCATTTGAATTTTTTTTCTTACAGACCAACCAAGAAATAAAATTCCGACTATAATATGCCGTTGAAATGCACGCAATGTACTAATATTTATATATTCTAGATTTCAGATAGCGATAATGCTAATTATGCTGATCTTATTTCTAAATTAGCTAACATCACAGCATACAATACTAGCAGTAAGTATCTTATTGACAATATAGTGGAATATATTTCCCATGTTTTATGAATAAGAAACCCGGAAGTTTGTTGACCGCGTGCTTTAGATCATAAGGTCTGCCATTGCGTTAACTGGTGTGTTTTTGATTCCCCACGGTGAGTAATGTCGTCTTTCCATCCACGTGGGGTTTTTCCGGATACAACGGGCTTCCCTCACTTCCAAAGATCCCCATACGCGCAATTATTTACATTTATTACTTGAGTGGGGAATCCTTGAGCCTGAAATGACGCAAGCCTAACTCAAAATGAAAAGCATAAAATAATACCGCCATAATCTTTGGGTAATGTATTCATAAAGAGTATATTATTTGTACGATTGGTATGATTGTGACTGATGATGTATATATAGGTTGTGCTGTTTGTTTAATTCATTTTATCTTAAATTACAGACCTGGCATCTTTAACCAATACCTCTCTGATGAACTTTATCCCAAGTAACTCAACCAACTTTTTCCGATACAGTGGAAGTTTGACAACACCCTCATGTAATGAAGTTGTTGTGTGGACAGTGTTTACTGAAACTATTAAAATCTCAAGAACCCAGGTACGTTTCTTGTCCAAAAATGTATGGCATTTGGTCGGGTACGTCCGATGTAAAATACGATGTCGTATCTTTGTAAGATACCCATGACCTGAAGTTTTCTCAGTTGTGTTCATTTAGTACTTTCTGTTTCTACAAAAAGGCTTTAAAGGGTCAAGGATAGTGAACCGGTCGCAATGAAAAGGTTTACAACAGTTCACAGTGATGTAGTCCCTTTGACCGCGTGTAGTCCGCATATGAATATCGAGGCTACAATCTGGCGGAGTGTTGAAAACTCCATCCAACGACCTGAATAAAATGTTTGATATGCGCAAGCTCGTAAACGGTTGAGATTGTTATTGCAGTGATAAGCTAACATAACCTAACAGAAGACAGTTTAAATTCTGAGCGAAACAATTTAGGATACATGCACAAAGTAACTGTACAAATTTGAGCATTCGGAATACAAACATGCAAGGACAATAATAGTAAATAAATCATGACCAATATGGCGTCTTTAGTAGAGACGATTAAGAATTCTCATAAAATGCATATTTTTTTTTTACAGATGGCGACATTTCGTACATTGATGTCCTCTGAAACCGATGCCAATAACCAACAGTATAATATAAAGGACAATTTCCGACCAGTTCAGCCGTTACATTCAAGAACAGTCTATTCTAATTTCTACACAAGCTCCGCCACAGCAGCATATATTACTGTTTATACCGGTGTCTTATCACTCATCTTATCCACCATTCTCTCTTATTAATTTCATCACATCAGGAGCATGGATTAATTTAGGTAGGAAACGAACGCGAGGTTGGGGAAGTTGGTCGTTATACCTGATTGGCTCATATCAAGAGTGACACCTTGCAATGTTGAAAACTTTAATGGGAATATGTCAAAAAAATTATATTGGGGATTTGATTACTTTTTAAATTCAGAAATTGAAGTTTGCTAAATTTCGTAACAGGCTGGGGGAAATATATCATTACACGGATTTTGTAATATTATATCAATGATCTCTTTATAATAATATTCGTACTCATTCTAAATCAATCAAATCATATTTGAACGCACACATCTTCTTTACGTTGATTTATTGATCCATGACGTCATTTATAATTATGTACATTTTCTACGATGTCATTGTTTTCCTTAAGATTATAATAATATTCACACACCATTGAGGCTATCATAATTATATAGACATTTGTAGATATTTTATTTCAGTGTACATATATAATCAATCACTGACGTAATTGAATAATAGTGAGTTATTATGCGATTATAAGGAACGATAGCAGGGCGTGTCGGTTTCTGAGGTTCTGAATAACAATAAATAGATCTATATTTAAATTTTGATTAATGTAACTTGTATATGAAACATGTAAATTTATTAGGATCAAGGTCGCTCGATAACATTACGTTATTGATTACTATTATAGAATATGAATAAGATTATTTTTTTTAAAACAAAAGCAACATGAAACTCAAACTTATCCGCTGTTGATAACTGTGCTATTTTAGGACATATCTTTGCGTGCTTCTTAATATAATATTTATTTTTTTCTATCAAGTATGTGTAGTTTAGAATATATTTGCTGAGGGCAAATATGATTATTATCTATATTTTAAATGGTGTAATATGTTATTTATTATATGAGTTAAATTATTATCTACATTTAAATTTTTTAAAATGTTCATTGTATGATTCTCATACAATTTAATAAAATATATATACATGTACTATGTAGTATATTTAGTATTCATGTTTTTGTTTTTTTTAATGTCCTTTTCGACAAAGGAATAGAAATAAAATTGGGTTTTAGGGTCCTACTGTTCTGCGCCGACTGGGCTAATGAAGACGGACATGCGCAATGCAGTGCTCTATAAGTTTTTCTTTTGTGTAACTAGGATAGAGAATACTTAACATGTGAACTCACAATATTTCGCGCCTTTATCGAAAATAGGAAATATTGCATAAAAATTTCCTTGAAAATGCTTTTGTTTTCAGCGATTTTTATAATGAATACACATTCATATTAACTGTCGATACTTTTTGTCTGGAAGCAAAAAGATACACGGACAAATAAACATTGGACAGTTGTTTAATCTTAGAATTACACCCATATTGAATGTGGAATGTCCAATATGGATTAATAATCAACTGAAGTAATAAAATAATAAGTCATGATATATTTCCTCCACAGTCATGATTTGAAATATATAAAAATTATCTATTTTACCCCAATTTTAAGGATTTGCCCCACCCCACACAAAAGCAAAACAAAGGCATTGTATACACCTGTTTAGGGACGTACATTGCTAGATATTAATGTTTAACTAATTTACAAGATGATCATCATTTATACTAGCATTATCACATTTTCAGCAATTTATGGCATCAGACCACCTGCTTACAGTACCCCCCACCAACAAAACATAATATTTTCCAAGAGGGTTATATATATACCTACACCCTCACCCCCCCCCCCCCCAACAACAAAAAAATTTAAAAAAGACACCCCCCCCCCTAAAAAAAAAAAACAAAAAAAAAACAAATCAGTTTTCCAAGAGGGCCTTATATACTTATATAGAATTGCAAAGTGCTATAAAATGATAATCAACATTATCACATGTCTACTTAATTTAAACCATCCTAATCCTCACCCGTGTATCTCGGAAAAGTTCCTGTCAACCACCGAATCACCACCCAGAATCTACACAAAAAACGCCGCACCTAATCACCACAAAAAATTGCGCGGGAAAACTTCGTCCCATAAATTCTCCATGGGTTAAACGACCAACTGACCCTTTTTTGTAAAGAAATAATTACATAAACCATTGACCTATAGATCCTCTGACCGATCTCGCATTTCCTACCTATGTTATACTAAGGCTATTAACGTAAGATTATAGGTTTAGATTTTGACCCGGTTAAACACTGATTTGGCACTGGTTTGTTTTGTCTGCCATGTTGTCACTGAGGAAGCAGGTCACGTTAAACGACCAACAAACAGGCATATTGGTTTTTTGTAGGGCGGAATTACATAAACCAATTACATAAATTAATGAATAATAATCTCGAATTACATATTTACTTACAATCATTATATGATACAAAGATATTATATATACGTTCAAAAAGTCCGTGCATGGTGACCTACTGGTTGAAACAAATTGACATGACCTCCTACAATGTATATATATCTTAAAGGGTCCTCTCCAAATTAACATGACCTATATATATCTTAAAGGGTCCTCTCCAAATTTGACCATAAATAAAAGTGGATTAAAGTGCCCGTATGCAAAGCGCGGAAAGAAATGTAACAAGAACGAACTACACATTGGCGTGCACGAATATAACAATTGTGAGTTGGAAATGAAATGAATGTCCTACTGTCCTGCTCCTAAACTGGGCTAATGAAGATGGGCATACGCCATACAGTGTGCTATGAAGGATTCTTTTTGCCCTGGCAGCGGCCCTATGACCTAGATTAATATCGCATTCCAACTGCCAAGGGATCTTTTACGTGCATGTCAATGTGTACACATGACCTCGATTTATCGTCCCATCAGAACGTTAGATAGCTGTCCTTATCAGGCCCCCTTGCAAGTTGGAACCGTAGAACATCTATCCTAGCACCATTTCTCATATCACACTCTCTATGGCGTATGTCCATCTTTATTCACCTAGTATGGTGTTACACCACATTTCATTTCATTTGGAAAATAAAATGTTAAAGTGTACACGCGAACCACGGGTTTAAATACAGAATATGATTGGACATGTCTGTTTAATTATACGTGATATATGAATATGATCTCAATTCAGGATATTGTTCAATAGCTATTATTATTTAATCAAAATTGAATAATCATTAGAGCCTTGACTCCTGAACTTGGCTTATACAATAAATAATCTAGTTATATCGTTGGAAGTGAAACATACTCGTATTTCATATGATACCACGTGACTACCCGCCCCGTTTCGTTTAAAAACGACAGGAAAAATTGGAAGATATTCAATGTTTCAGGAACGGCCGAATTCAGACCACGGAAAGTAGATAGACAGTCAGAGAAAAACTTGTATAAAAATTTACTAAAATGGAGTTAAGTGTCGCTTTCACCTTTTTGACATTTGTAGGACAAACTACAGCAGCATGTAAGTTGAAATTAATTAAAACCAATTTACTTTCTTTACTTTTTATTATTCACACCTTAACAAAAATCTAAATTAATATTGTACTTTTATAAACACCGTGGAAATGATCAGGTGTGGCCGTTGAGTGTTTTTTATGTAGTAATACTAAACACTGTACATGTCAATTATATTTTTTAAATACTTATCAATAAAGCAAACAAAAAGAAAGGCTATTTGTAATTATGTGAATTCATTAAATGATAATTGGTAGTGGGTATTTAGAAAGAATACGCATACGCTGCTTTATGCACCACAAATAAATACTGTATTGAAATAGGAAACAGTTTTGTTTTTTATTATGCTGTTGATACCAACGTATAGCGATTCCTAGGTGCGAATCATAACTGAAAGCCACACACAACTGAAATTATAAATAAATATCAAGAAAGTATTAAAGTATATTTTTTTTCTTTATTTCAGCGTGGGGATACGAGGACAATGGTAAGTACATGTATATCTGATATATTTTACGCCCCCTCCACCATCCCCACCCTAAGAGAAATAAATAAATAAAATTACACCGATACTCAAGTTCTAAAAAGAATAACTCGCGTAAAACAATAATAAGCATTGCATTTAATTGTTGCTTTTTAATTATAATTATTTCATCAACATAAACGGTATGCTACAGGAATATATTTTAATTCAAATTATGGAGGATTATCAATATATTACTTTGTTTCAGGTGCCTCCAAATGGGTGGATACTTACTCTACATGTGGACAGAACAGTCAATCACCGATCAATATTGAGACTTTCGATGCAACATTACAAGCTAGCCTTGGAAACATGACACTCACCGGATATGACACACCAGTTGCCTTGACAATTAAAAACAACGGACATACCGGTAAGATATGTTGGAATAATCATAATGACCAGTGTCTCATTCTAACGGAGTGTCCCCTAACACATCCAACACTGTCTCGTCTTGATAATCGAGATTCGGGACAGCGAACCAATGGATTGATATCCACCGGAAGCACCGTGGCTGTATTTCTTTTATTGTCCCTTAATTGTAGCTTTTAATTACATGTTATATGTTAATATGTTATTATTATTTCAGCCCAAGTTGACGTCACTGGTAATCAATATATTTCAAATGGCGGACTTTCAGAACAATATAAACTTGCACAGTTTCACTTCCATTGGGGATCTGATGACACGAAAGGTTCCGAACATCAATATAACAGCAATGCCTATCCTATGGAAGTAAGTTCTCTTTGAAAATATCATTAAACACTTATTGGTTGGACTCCAGATACGTAATGAAAGTGTTTGCCTCTAAGGTTTTCTATTCAAAGACAATAGAATCGATTATTTAAAAATTCAACGTTTCTTCATAAAACCGTAGATCGAACATTTATAATGAAAATATGAAGCTCTAATAAAATGATAGTCAGGTCAATATATGGAAAATACCACTTCAATCCCCCGAAATTGCTACAAAAGGTTTCTTAAATGATTCTGGTAGGGTTTAGTTTACTTTATAACATACTAAAATACCACTTCAATCCCCCGAAATTGCTACAAAAGGTTTCTTAAATGATTCTGGTAGGGTTTAGTGTACTTTATAATATACTAAAAGTTTGCCAATGTAGGATCCCTGGAAAATTGTTTTTTCAAGATGGCGTCAAAAATGGCCACCGAAACGTCATAAAATTATCATAACTATGTAATTATCAACACAAATTTGATAATCTTAGTGTCTTTTTTTTGGGGGGGGGGGGCAAAGAACGCATTAAGATCATTAAAATTGGTGTTGGTATATTAATATTATGTCAAAAATGGCCGCCAACACCCCTACAGAATCACTTGAGAAACTTATTGTTGCAATTTCTTTTCTTTTTTTTTGGAGGGGGGGGGGGTAACTCGTATTTTGACCTTACTATGATACCTTTCCTCTTTAATTTCTAGGTTCATTTCGTTCATTATAAAAATTCTCTAGGAAGTTTAGGAAATTCTGTAGGTGTAAACGAGGGTCTTGCTGTTCTTGGATTCATGTTTGAGGTAAGTCATATAAGTTAATATAACTTACTTCCAATTTAAAGTTCAGCAATGGTTATTGAGCTGATCGTATTTAGCGCCATTGCGTCACAAATATCTCAACAAATTAGAAGCGCGCGTTCAATAAAGAACCAAATAGAAACACGTTTTAAGCATAAATCAATATGATATGTTTAGAAATTAAGATAAGTGATACTGCTCCTTTAAAAGTATTTCATTAATGTTCTTTTCGCTCGGGTGGTACGAAAAACCGAGGTCTCGTTTACACGTTGGCGTGAAGGTACAAATAGACTCTTGACAGTTAGAACTGCTCGGCTAAACCCTTAGGGGATGCTCAATTCACGGTTCCGGAATTGAATTCCAAAACCGGTGTCAATCAAGTGAAAAGGAGAATTTCGGAGTACAACTCATGTGTCGACTGTATAAAAAATATCTCAACCAATCATGACAGCTGAAACCTAGGAATACGTCACGATTCTACCCACTCCACCTCAGCTGTCGGCAGAACTAAGAATATGCTTTTTCAAACCATAACATTACGACTAGAATATGCTGTTGAAATGCGTGTAAAGCCTAATGTGCTAATATTTATATGTTCTATTTATAGATTTCAGATAGTGATAATGCTAATTATGCTGATCTTATTTCTAAATTAGCTAACATCACAGCATACAACACTAGCAGTAAGTATCTTATTGACAATTAGTTAAATATGTTTTCCATTATAAGAAACCGGGAGTCGGGAGGACCAATGGTCCAATGCACGTGCTTTAGATCATAAGGTCTGCCAATAAGTCAAGTGTTGTGCTTTCGATCCCCCCTCTTGTACGTGG
This sequence comes from Patella depressa, assembly GCA_948474765.1. Classification (NCBI taxonomy): domain Eukaryota; kingdom Metazoa; phylum Mollusca; class Gastropoda; family Patellidae; genus Patella; species Patella depressa. Next base: position 17,362,090 of record OX419720.1, read on the forward strand.
CTTTGAGTAAGGTCGCCTTTATAACCCCACCAGTTTTCTGTAGGTACACCCGCCATGTCATTTGTTAAAACGGCAATATCATATTTTTTAGTTATATTATTAAAATATATTAAAATAAAGCCTTAAAAAAGATGGTATCTATAAACAGCCATACCTTGTTAAAGAATAATCCTAGTAATCCTATAACTCACTATTGCCAGTTGAGAAATGGGCAAAAATATCATTTTCAACTTCAAATTCAAACGTTTGAAGATCGCCATTGCATGGAGGGGAATGGGAAAACAAGGGAGGTAATTGTGTTATTTTTTTTTCTGTGTCAGCGATATTAATGCCTATGAAATATTGCCCATGGTCATGTAATAGTGAGTTGACAACCTTTTGAGTAAAAGACATAGAAATAATTATGTTTTGACTTTCTTAGAAAATATGAAATTCCCGCTTTAAAATTGATAAAGCATGTTCCAGACATTACGACTGGAATGATCGTGACTAATGATGTATGTCTGATTGATTTTATTTTAAATTACAGACCTGGTATCTTTAACCGACACAGCTCTGATGAACTTTATCCCAAGTAACCCAACCAACTTTTTCCGATACAGTGGAAGTTTGACAACACCCTCGTGTAATGAAGTTGTTGTGTGGACAGTTTTTACTGAAACTATTAAAATTTCACAAACCCAAGTACGTATATTGTCCAAAAATATAGATAAGATCTCCTGGGATATGTTCGGTTACGTCCAGGTTACGTTTTCGTATCTTGGCAACCCATGACTGTCCTGACGTTCATGTAAACATTAAAGAAGCTAAATCACTCGGTTCGCTTGTAGTCTTAATATGAATATCGAGGCTACACTGTTGAAGACTTCATTTTGGACGTTTCGACACTGTTATTGCAGTGATACGCTAATAAAATAAAGTAACTGAGGACAGTTTAATAGCTGAGCAAACAATATTCGGGGTGGCAATGTGGCGTCTTCTATAGATGATTTTGCATATTTTGTTTTACAGATGGCGACATTTCGTACATTGATGTCCTCTGAAACTGATGCCAATAACCAACAGTATAATATAAAGGACAATTTCCGACCAGTTCAACCGCTACATTCAAGAACAGTCTATTCTAATTTCTACTCAAGCTCCGCCACAGCAGCATCTATTACTGTTTATACCGGTGTTTTATCATTCATCTTATCCATCATTCTCTCTCATTAATTTCAGCCAAACTCTACTCTTGTCATGTTAAACCCGGTGCATATAGATGTATATATTTTCGATTGGTTTTTGATTGGATTATAATTGAAGCGGTAACCAATCATGAACACTTGCTGTAAATTATATCTGAAATATGTAAATTTCTTTGGATCAAGGTCTCTCAATAACATGACGTTATTGATTACTATTATAAAACCTGAATAAAATTTAATTTTTTTTGTTTTTTAAAAAATCTGGAAATCAAAATTTTGGGGTTTTGGCATTAAATTTCATTAATATAAAATTGATACTGGAACTAACTAACTATGTTCTGGTGGACTGGGTAATGACGAATAATGGACTCTAACCTATTAAAGAACTGTTCCAGATTTAAAGTGGATTCAAGTATGTGAAATGAAATTGGGTTTAAAGTCCTATTATTTGCACCACCCTTGCCTATAAAGCCGGTTTAAGTTTGTAAATTAATTATTGTCGACCGGGTTACAATTCATTTCCTGTTTGATATATTTTTAGAATTAATGTGCTATTTTTATCGACCAATCAAAATCTTCCATAAATAGAGCGCTAAGGGAGGTAACTTGCAATTTATTGCAACGACACTTGCTGAATCGTTGTTGAAAACCATGTCAAAATATATGAGGTCATTTTTTAATGTGTGCATGTCACGTCTTTCATATTGTATTTATATTTTCTTTTAAATATTTTTTTTTCATACGTATTTCGAAATATTTTTGCTCTGTATTTTGTGGTTTAAAGCAATAATGTTTACAGTGATAATTACTATTAGCGTGATTTGTGTACTTTATGTATAATTGAGAAATACGAGTTTTAAATGTTTTAATATGTTCATTGTATGATTCTCATACAATAAAATAAAAAGTAAAGACATTATAATATATATACATGTAGTTGGGTTTTTTAATTAAATTTTTAAATTTACTTTTCGGCAAAGAAAATGAAATGAAATGGGGTTTAACGTTCTACTGTTCTGAACCGACTTAGCATAAGCAATGCAGTGTTCTATACGGGAACTTTTGCTTGCCACTACCTACTGTGTGTGCCCTTTTTCAAAACACCTTGTCAACATGGTATAGAATTTGTTTCAAATCCAGTGTGAAGTGTCTGGGTTATTATTGGGACAAATACTGTAAATATTCATCATTGGGCGACCTCCCGTTTGGGAGTTATTCCCCTTTGCTGTAAACTGTGTTAACACATAGATGTCAGATTTCTTGACGGCACAAAGGATCCCTTGACTAGATATTATACAGTGTAATACTAATAGTATTGACTGTCTTTGTGTTTGAAGTAATAATCAGAAAATAAAACAACCAACAACGCATTGGACACTCTTCGTCAGTTTTATCGCGTTTACGAAACTCCACTGTCGGGACAAAATTTGCTTCCATAGCCCAATGAAAAGGTAGAAAATGAAACGGGATGCAGACCAATCTTGATCCAAGGGATTACGGCAAGAATGGCCAGCTCTTTATCAAAGTTCTACATGATGTATTTTTAATAAATAGTTTCAGTTTACTTTGTATTTTGTCTATATATAAATAATAATCATTCGGCTGGTTATTTACATACACTTTAAAGGGTCTGTTATATAAACCAACACTGTTATTTTCTTGATCTGCTATGTATGTTATGCTTATTTTAAAAAAAAACATGGGAAAAACCGATACAATATAATATGTTTTCCGCTCGGTGACAATAAGCAAACATTTGCTTACATACATGTAATTACATAAAATAAGCATAACATTTACTTACATAAAAACGTCAAAGGAATGTTTGTATTTATCTAAAAAAAAAGAAGATTTAATTGGCTCTCTCCGCCCTTTTTATCGGAGATTTTCGTGTTACTTGATTTTGAACTCGTTGCATAAAATGTTACAGAACAATAAACGATACATGTTCCCCTGCTTATATAAAACCATACTCCTGCGCAGTGTTTATGATATAAAACGTAAAAGAAATCTTTATCAGTCCCTAAATCAAAGACGTGGAACAGATTGATTGGTCCTCTTTTCTCTTCTTCGGGGATTTTTACCTTTACAGGTGAGAATCCTACGGCTAGGCTATTGACACCAACCGTGTATGTTTCAATGCGGCATTTAGCCATCTGTACTTTTTTCGTTTTTTTTTTTACACGGTAAATCATTAAACATGAAATTGCCTTTTGCTTACATACCTCGTTGCTTTTGAAAAACCACGTATGCACCTCTGATGTGTAATAGACGGTTAGGAGGTTTAAAGATCCAACAGTAAGACACAATCCCTAAATAAACAGATGATACTCATTCTTTATTTGTTTTATCATTAAAATAAAGCATTATCAATCAAATTTCGTATCACTTTGTTTAACCCAATCAGAAAATGCTCAAAATCTAACTTAGTCAAGGTATACTGATTCCATGTAACTCTGCACCAAGTTTTACCACTCACTCAATTAGAATCAGATTTATTCTGTTCCGATATGCTTAGACTAAGGAACCACGATGTCAGGTTAGAACATTCTACCCAAATCAGAAGACGGTGTGGATGTAAATCATGAGCTAAAAGTTTGTAGACTGGTATGCATAGATAGATATATTGTATACAGCTTTGACCATAATACGTCAAGATTGTGCACCGATCAGCCGTGTCAGCCCAATGGATGGCACCGACTCACCAAACGGACAATGGCTATATTAACTCAGTTTTATTTGGCTTTGATATTCGGAATACTTCGACCTTAGCGTATCAAATACTTTGAGACATTGTGAATATGATATAGAGGTACAGGTGCACACTATTGTTGATTTCCATAACACTGCTTCTTAATAAAAATTCACTCAACCATAAGAGAAAATATGATAGACTGGTTGTTAAATAATCGTTTATTTGGGATAACTATGAAGATTGCACGGGTGAACCGTTGAAAGGGTGTGTGCAAGTTTGTCTGGTGACCCATCGACCATCTGCTAACCGAAACCGTGGTCAAGGTTAATGTCATTGTATCGTATTTTTTTTAATTTATCACTACATTGTATCTTGTATCTCAATAATCCAGTCATCGTGCTAAACAATGGGTTATAGATCGTCAAAACAATTGATGACCTCTTTGAACAGTCAGCGGTTGAGTCTGACGGAGATATTGTCGCGCAAAAATACACCTCGATTTCGATCCCCCTTCGGGTCAAAATATTGAAATTGGAAAGTTGGATTGAAAACAAAAGATATGGAAAATAAGAATGATTGTTGCATTAAAAAATTATGAAATACAATAATTTAATCCGAAAATATCGCGATAATTCTGGAAACAACATTGTGCACCATTTTGATATGCCGATTATGGCGTTATGATATTGGTATTGAAAAATTCTGCATCATTTTGCTAAACAAAATCAAAATTCACTTGTGATTCAGCCGCAAAAAAATGATAGGGCTTTTCCTCAATCGGCAGGGATTGTTCTGTTTGTCTGCGGGCTCTTAAGATACACGAACGTTTCTAGAGCACAACTTTGTTATTGAAGACTAAGTTGCTTGTTAAAGATTTGGAAGGAATAACCCTGTAAACGTTTTAACTCTTAACAATGTATTTAGAGTTTTCATTGATTGTTCGGTTAGCTAACTGGTGTAACTTTTATTAATTTCTCTTTGTGTAACGTCTACAAATTAATGGGTAGTCATTCACCGAGTTACTGCGCCTGACCTTGAGCTGTGCAAGGTATCCTATTTCCGGTTTTGACATATCAGTCATATGTCGAATTGACTCGGCATAGCGACCTAAAATCTTTCATTTGTTATGTTATCCATATTTATTTTTCACCCAATTTAAAGCGAGTTGGGTCTTTTTTAATACTGTACACCGAGACGCTTTCAATATTTATGTATACCAAACCAGTCATTTGAAGTATATTGCAGTGTCCTAGCTCGAAATGTACCTCTCTTTTTTTTAAGCAAAAAGGCCCAGGTCACTCAAAAAACATACATTAAATGTGGCTTTCATTGATACCCAATGTGCCGTACTACTGTCTGTGTATATGACCTTGACTTATTCATAACCTGGTTATACCGAGGGGTTTTTCGTGAATGGAAACGAAATGGCTGATCTTATTATAAATAACTAGACACCGTTTGTTACAAATAATAGCGAGTAAAACGAGAATAAAGACATAATGTTTAAGGTTGACCACACATGAAAACAGGTGATCAAAACGCGAGTTACCGATGATCCCGAGGTTATTCTTGACCCCATAACTTCGGTTTCAATACTAAAAGTACAGACTATTGACCTTTTTAACTTTATAATAAGTCTGTCATTCACGAGGACAGATATGCTTTTCCATAGAACACTTGATAATCTTTCGACCACCCTCTCCTTTTGTATCTCAGTCTCATATTTTGTGGGGTTTTTAAATGATTGACAGAGGGTTGAACAGTGACCCGGAGATACCATAAATTGGGCATCGGAGTTTCTATATATCGATGAATTTTACAACCATCCTATTCATGTTGTCCACATTTTTTATAGTGTACAGAAACGTGTTAGATTTCCGACGTTCCTTGACAATCTGTGCCGTTTTGAAGCAGATCATGATAATTGTTGTGACCAGATTTGTTACACGCGCCATGAGACCTCTCCGTCCTCGAACTGGTTAACACGATACATGCAGAGGCTATAGTTTTTACCACATATTTGAAAATTGCGAAGCATTGGGGCCATGAGTGGATTAACCCTATCGATTTTCAACGATAAAGGCAATAGATTTAATTGATCATTTGGTTTAAAGCATTGGGTCCACCGATCCCTATCGATACCCACAATTCGCAACATTCCGCGATAGAGGCTGTAGGTTGGAAGGAACGGGGTCATAAGAAGATGGACCCTAGTGATTAGATTTCGTCAAGGATCTTAGATCCTTATCAAATTTGCTCCACATGCAAATTTTCCTTTGGAAAAAACTGAAGTTTAAACAAAGCTAATTTGTGGGCCTATTCCACTCATTTCATGGCTATCTTTTTGTAAAATTATTAACCAGTCGTGGTTTAAATTGGTTTTCGTTTGGTATTCTGCGGTTTCTGTTTCTAAATTGTAGGTAGTAATATATTCTTAATAGGTTAATGACCCCTGAGCCCCTGCCCCCCCCCCATACCAGTCTTCCAAATCCATTTTTTTTAAAAAGTAAAAAGAAAGATGGAAAGACGATCATATGGCAACCTGCATCTCTTTGATAAACTGAACTTATGTCTAGCTATACGTATGATTGTAGTACTACGTGATACTAAAATCTTGAATGGGGTAGAATCGGGCCCAGGTGAAATATTACATGTGGTTGATTAATTGTCCAAATAAAAAATTAAGTAGGCTTGATTCAGGTCCAAATATAACATTGAATGAGTTTGATTCGGGTCCAAACAAAACCTTGAATGGGCTGGTTGGGCTTGATTCGGGTCCAAGTAAAATCTTGAATAGAGCCGATCCAGGTCCGAATAAAGTAATTATTGAGGTTGAACCAGGTCTGGAATTGGGTTGAATCAGAATATTAGTAAAATTTTCGTTTCGAAACACTAAGCGTAAATCAATTTTGTTTTTTTAAAAAACCAAATCCAGGGGATCAAGTCGTTAAAAGTCCATTTTAAGTCGTTCTTTAGGCCTGAAATGTTATCTAAATTATTAATTAGACATTAATTAACTTATCCATACCATAATCAACTCTCGGTACAATCGCTAGCCTGCGATCTTGAGTGGATTATGATCCGATTTACTGCATAACTTTCCTTAGCGATTTAATGACCAAGTGGATAATCGAGACTATGATTTATGTCGTGCCGACTTAAGTAATGATGATCGAGGCTAAGCGGAAATTTCAATCGCTTAATCTTCGGTTTATAATCGATCAATTTGACTGAGAGAGAGGGAGAAATGGGGTTTATTTAAAGTCCACTCAAACACAATCAATTTGACTGATATTTTCGCAAATTGCCTTTACATTATGTAGTTTTTAACTATTATAGTGAGAACCGCCAACTCTTTATCTTATCGCCCATAATGTATCTTTAATACATTTTGTTCCCTGGACGCATAAAGGCTACTATGAATAACACGGAAACATTTCTGCACTAAACAGAGGTTATTGTTAGTACACATTTGATTTTTATCTATAGGTTTTTATCTTTCATTACGAGTATTAATGCGTTGTCGACATCACAAAGCCTTAAAACGTATGTTTTTTTTCAATACGTTATACAGTATACACACTGTTCAATATCAAATTGCACAATTGACTTAATGGATATACATCCGTCAAGGGGATTCTGATGTTCACCAACAAATACTCATTTGTTTTCATTCTTTATTAAACAATATTTTTTATTCAGGATATCTAAATAGGATCTAAACCCATCTCCCGAAAATAACATTAATACAGAAGAACAAACGAGTGTGTATACATAGTTAAAATGTCACACCCACATACACTTAAGCAGATATAAAGATATGCAGTATCCCTTAAACGGCCAGGGTCGCATATTTGCACCACAATGTTATACCCAAAAGTGGTCACAGTCGCATATTTGCGACCATAGCAAGAACCTTTTTTATAAGCCGCATTCGTGTATTTAGTTTCGTATTTAATTGATATCGCCACGCATGCGTCTCGGACAGCAACTTGTCTTGTCAATAACAATTATTGACAAAAAACGTAATTTAACGATGTAATTTAACGCCGATTCTGAAGACAATATTTCTGATGAAAATGATTTAAAATGATATGCAAAATATAGATCAACTTATCCTCTTCAACTTTTATATTGGTGTCAAGAGTCTATCACTTATAATTATTCGACAGTAGTCGTTTGTAATAGACATACAAACTATTCCACGTTAGCTATTTCTTAGCCTGACCACTTGACGTCATAACGTCAAAATGACGTTGACCGGTTAAGGGTTATGCCTTAAATATTGGATATTCGGATCACATATTTACATGGTAAATAATAACATCCATATTAATTCTAATTCATGTTTTTATACTTGAAATATAGGTTTCATACTTGAAATATAGGTTTATCTCTGTTCCTTTCGAAATTGACACTTATCGGGTCTTTATTTCATTGATGTTACGAAACATCACGTTTTTAGCTTGCGAACACTCGTAGGGTTAAAATTTTGATCTGATTTAAATAACCGTATAAATATAACACTGGCACACCATAATGACGATTAAGTGAAAATTGGACCAACACTGCCCGATAACATGGCTGCTCCTCGTCCGCAAATAGTGTAAATGTATGGTATATAGGTTGTGGGTCCTCTAGACGTCACAGTTTTGATCCGATTTGATGAAAGTTTATTAAATTTATGGCTATATCACAAAGATCTCGGTTCCTGTTGATAATCGCGCATATCGGAACGCAACTTCCTGGATTATGGTCCCGGGTGGTTTGAAAAATCACGTTATTAGGGTGGACCATCTAGATGTCACAATTTGTATTAAATTTTACAAACCGTTAAATATATTATCGTTACAGGCCACTGAAGGTTGAGTTCGAATTTCTGGAAAATCGGACCGACACTGTCAGACTACTTGCACGCAAGTAGGGTAAAAATGGGTAATACAAAGGTTGTGGAACCTCTAGAAGTCACAAAATTTTTTCCGATTTTTGAAAAAAACTTAAAATATATGTTTATATATCCAAACGCTCTCAATTACTTTCGATATTCTTGCATATTGTACCATAACTTGCAGGATTATGGCCCCTGGTTGTACAAAAAATCTCATTTTGTTTTAGCTTGTTCTCGATCCATCACTTGCAAAATGTGGGCGTATCTTGCCTTGCAACCGTTGTTTGTCTTCTTGGGAAGATTTCGTCCTATTTTTTTATTAACGTGACAAGGTTTATTTGAAAACTTTGATAAGTAAACATAATAACACGAAACGCAATATTAATAACAAGGACTGTATATAATTGAAGAAGCCTCTTCAAGAAATCATGTTTTGATACACCAGGTAAATAATTACACCGTTGTATAACAATGACGTTGCTTGGTTATTGTTATAATAAAAACTTTCGTGGATTTGAACCAAATTTGATGGGCTTATTTGGATCTGCTCAAAATCAGTTCAAATGAAGATAATTGGTTAATCTTGATGTTTATTAGGTGAATGCCTTTATTAAGTTAGGTTATAGGCATTTAAACAAGTTCACTGACCAATGTGTTGGGGCCCAATGACTTTGATTCTAATAAGAATGATGAAACGTGGCGTGTAGGCAATTTGATTGGTCGATACTTTTGATCAAGATGCTGATAGAGTGAAAGTTGTGAAACTTGGTACATAGCTCCATTACACCAATACCTTAACTAAGTTCCATGATGAGCAATTTCTTCTTAAGGGTAGAATCTTCAATTTGGGTTCGACGATGGGTATTTTTCCCTAAGGGTATGCAGAGACAAGTTCGATGACATGATTTTTTTTGTTAGGCTAAGTCGACTTAATCGATTTGACTGATCAAGACATTGAAATACAATAACTGCTTTAACTGTGGTGGATTGTTTAAACTTGGTGTAGATGTTCATCGGGTGAATATTTTGACCGAGTTCGATGGTTAACAGTTTTCCCTTAGGCAAGGTAGAGACAAGCGATTTGGTTGGTCGATGCTCTCGGACATTTTAACCTTGAATTTATCTGAGACAGAGTGCTGAAACTTGGTGTATAGTATCACTATATCAAAACCTCGACTATGTTCGATCATGAGCATTTTCGAATTATATTGATAGTAAGTGCAAGAGGACCGCACTACACGCCAAACAAAAATCTACAAGATAAACCCGCGGACAAAACAGAAAATAGACATTAGAAAAATAAACAATTAATATCAAATCAAGTGAATGGATACGAGGGGGGGGGGCAAGATATGCTTCATAAAAAAAAATACTGTGCAATTAATTAATATAGACTGCGACCATCATTAATCGCAGTGAACAAACACGAAGCTAATTGACCGACATTAATCGACAATTTTAGTCGAAAATACTAAGAATGCTTCGAGAATTTTGAGAAGTGTTCATTCTGCTTCCTTTTAACAAAATCGAACATTTTTATTTGGTCATTTTATGTATAAAAGGTGTAAAACAGAATAAAACACCGCATTACAAAATAGTATATTAATTTTCTAATATGGCCGCCATTCAGGACAGAGATGTAAACTACTCTATGAACACCCTCCATCGCCGGTACGCTTTCCAAATATTTACAGGAACAAATGCCAAAATAAAAGTAAAGTATGTACTCGTCACCCACCCTCGCTCACAGGTATTCTTAATTAAACCTTCATGGTCAAATTTTTTCAAGTCGATCAATTCTCGACTAATGTACGCTCATTTGAAATTTACATTGGTTTCCCCAATCCATAGTTTTTTATAATTTTTTGGCAAATAAATTTCTCTCCATGGCTTAATGCACGCTAATATTTACTCAGTGATTATTTAATATTTAATAAAGAAACAAAATCAAGATAGAAACACTAGATAATCCCTCGGTACTGGATACAGTCGGATTTATAATCAGCCCATCAGTTGGGTTCAGACTAGATCCATTGAATTTTAAATTCGTTACATATTTGTAAATCCTGAGCGGGTTGAGCCTATTAGGTGATCAATTTTCACAATATTGCATTTGACAAGGTATTCTGTAACGCTACAATCTGATTAAAACACAGATCCAATTTCGTTTCGTTTTTTATAGTTCAAAATTTCGTTTTTACTTGTCTTTACTACTCTTGGATCTGGAAGACTCGTTATTTAAGTCGTGTTCTGCCTGAAATGAGGGGTCAGCCAATCAAATGATCTGTCGAATCGACCGTTTGACCTTTTCATGCGTGGAACTGTGGGTAAATATTACCAGCGGATAGAAACCAAAACAAAACAAAAGTAGATTTTAAAAAGCATGGCGGTCGCTAATTGGTTAATCGTTATCGGGTCAAATGTCCCGTGCTTGATACCTGACGTCATAGAACGTGAGCTCCCACTATAACTTGTTACATCTACATGAGTGTAGGCCATCGAAAGTATAAAAACGAAACGAAATATAGATCTATATTTTAATTAGATTGGTAACGCTAAAACTCATTCTGCACACATAGATCCAGCTACTTCATACTTCGAGAATAGACCTCGGCCCTTAATGGTACATTGTTTTATAATGCGGTTATACTCCGTTTCATATCTGACATACACACAAAGACTAAATAAACCTGTTCAATTCAATCGCTTTACATGCACGCCCAAATGTACTAGGACCTCGGTTTTTCGATCCACCCGAACGAATAGACACCCTCCTTGCCAGGGCCTGCACCCTAGAACTTTTTTGATCAACAATGATGAGTGAGACAGCGTCTTTCTCACTGAGCCATCACGGCTTGTAAACGGGTTAAAGAGAATACATTGTATTTTGAGAAAGCCCACTATATTTGAGAAAATCGGGGAGTAATGAGGACAAGTAAGTCACGGAGCTCACCGGGGCCTGTATTTTCGCCTAAGAACTTTAACGTTTGTAATTTTATAAAATATGTTGTAATAATAAATTAGAGTGATAAATACCCTTATATGGTGATAGTGGGTTTCTAATCATTTATTTGATTGATTCGTGGGTGAATTTTGAATGCAAAATAAGACGAAAATGTTTAAAAACTCGTTAAAGATACATTATGTAAGATTTGAATAAAGAGTTAGTCCCCCTTTCTATAATAGTTCAAAAGTAGATAATGTAAAATGAATAATTTGAAAATTTCATTAAAATTACTCTATTGCGTGTGAAGATATTTGCCTTTGATGGTTTGCGAAGACGCGTGCAATATTTTCAACCACCGTGTTGGTTGTTTGTAGCTAAGTATCGCTCCTCCATTTTAGAATTAAATCAAAATATGGTTGAACCTTTCTAATCTATTTAATATCGATGCCATTGAGATTTGATTAAGGTCTGGATAAGTTAATCAATGTCGAATTAATAATTTAAATAACATTTCAGAAATACCTGCAATAGGCAGATTTAGCTATTGTATAATGTATGTTTCACCGATGACACTTGCACTTATGTTTTAATGTGTTAGTCCCGAAATGACCTAGTTTGTGTCGAGTGGACGTTAAACCCATTTCTCTCTTTCCCTATGTCGTATGTTTTAAGTGTTAACTAATTAACCTTTAACAAGATGAACAGTAGTAATAATGTTTTAATGTGTTAGTCCCGAAATGACCTAGTTTGTGTCAGTAGTAATAATGATACAATCTATAATCCGTTGTTAATATTAAAGATTTCACGTCTCTCCACCATAACACCGTTTGATTGGTGACATTAAACCGCTATATCTAATGTAGAATCTGTTACTGGGTGATAATGGACAATATCCGTAGGCCTAGATAGTAATGTACCTCTGATATTAAAATTATCTTAATCGACTTCAATGGTGTTACATTTTATGTCTTGGCCTATAATCAGGTCTCACTAAACTATGCCACGGTCATCCGATGATAATCTGTAAAGGGGTTAACGACCTTCGCTTTAAATAAAAGAGACCAGAATAGGCCTACGGTATATTAGATGACGTTCATTTTGACGTCCATGTTGCTAAAAATAATTTCAATTTAATCCGTCTTCAGCTTAAAAGGTGGAGTTTCAGAGAGCACTGGGCATGCGTTGATAAGTATGCGACGAATTAGTTGAATTTCCTCGAATGAAAGTCTCAAACCTAAAAAAATGATTAAATAATACTGATATGTCCAGAATAAACAGAAACACAATATCTTTGTATTACACAAGATTCTGAATAATGTAAAAAAAGGGGGGGGGGGAGGTTATCTATAACTATCATTTTAGTAATCACCGACAAATCTGTTATTGTCAAAATTTCAATTTCAATTATCAACAACTCTTCAAAAAGAATTTTATGGTATTATTTAAATTTTAGGTATGATTGTTGGCCCCTTTTTGCAATGGTCTAGAAGCTAACAGAAGCTTGAATTTATCCTAGCAGCTAACACGGACACTTACCCCTCCCCACCCTCATATGTGAAGCGGATCCCCCCTGGCGATCAACTGAGCCGTCTATTAATTCGGTCGTAGTCTTTTTTCTGTCATGTAAAAATTTATAAATATTGTAGTTTTAATAAACGAGTGGCTATTATTAGTGCATTATTTGTCCAATCCAAATATATTTCGATTTGATTTCACTCTCTGAGAGGTGAGCCACGTTAGCTTAGTGAGTAGGGGACTAACCGTGAGGTTCGATCCAGGTAGTGTCCGAGAAATTATGTGTAACTGAATACTCTATTCATTCGTTTTCCCTTTCAAATACCGACCCCTCTCAATCAACACCCCCTGTATTGATGAAAGCAGTCTAATAAATGTACCGTAGTATCGTTTTCTGGCTGTGTTAAAGCTAATTCAACACAATAAATAAATAGTTAAAATGGTACTTCTGATAATCGAGGGTCCAAAACATGAGAGCGAGAGCTGTCGTGACTCAATGAGTCAGGCGGGTAATGAATCCCCAAAGGTGGCCGACAAAGTTTACCGGATTTTTTGGAGTGATTTCCACTTGTCAGAGGTTCACAACTCAGTCTAGTCGTAAAACAGGAATTCGAAATAAAGGTAGCGTGTGTGCCGCCGGTCAGGGCAAAATGTACCCCCAAAGCATACGGCATGACGTTACAAACACATTTATATCCTAAACGGTCATTATTATGATTGGTATGGTTAAAGTCATTCCAACACTGTAAGTTGGATAAATAATTAAAATTGTACCATTGATAAGATTATTAAACATACATTATGAAAGAGGAATATCTGCCTATTGTAGGCTTTCTTTGGGCCTGAAATGTTATAAAAACTATTAATTAGACATTAATTAACCTATTCAGACCATAATCAAATCTTGATGTCGAGGCTAGCATAGGATTTTTGTTGGATTGTAGTTCGATTCGCTGAAATATTTTGATTCGTTATTAAGCAATAAAAGTGGACAACCGAGACTACTGGTTTTGTCTTACAAACTTTAGTAATTGTGACCGAGGCAAAGGGGAAATTTCATTTGCTTAGTTCTAAGTTAATAGTTGATCAATTTGACTGAAATTTTCAGCAGATTGCCTTTACATTAGCTAGTTTTTAACTATTGTAGGGCGAACTGCCAACTCGTTATCTAATCTCCCATAATGTATCTTTAAAGATCCAAAACCTGGGAGCTTCGGTGACCCAGTGAGTAAACCAGTAAAGCTAGCTCCCATTGTTGGCCGAGAACGTTTATCGGATTTTCTGACGTGATTTCCTCTGGTTCAAGGTGGTGCCGTGGTTTTCTCTGGTTCCAGTGACATGATAAGGAACAGTGTCTAGTCCTTCGGATCGTACGAAAACACTTTAAGTTGGAATTGGAAAAAAGGGGAGGCTTTAGTGCCACTGCCTGAGCAACATTTCCCCCCTAAGCATACTGCATGGCACACGCAAGTCTTTATTGTCCCGATCAGTGGAGAATAGTAGGAATTTAAAACCCCAATTCATTTTATTTATGTCCAAAGCGATCAATACAAAGATCGGTATCGACTGGGCGAGTTGGTCACCAGGTAGGGCGAACCGGTCACCCTGGAGACCGAAAGAGATTTAAAGACTAAAGATTCAAGTAATTATATAATAGTATTGTGTAAGAAATGTGCAGGACAGAGGGTCTGACAAGGACCACGCCCAGTCGTTGGGATGGCACGAAAACCCAAGTTCCCGCTGGAACCGGAGAACACTGTATCTTATCTGGAGAGCATGCGCAATAAATACTGTTAGTGTATACTGGAATAACCAGACGCTAGAGATTGCCATTCGATTGAGACTTCGCCAAACATAACTAATTTGAAATTGTACTAAAAAAGGAAACGATTGAATGTAAATCAGTTCATAATACAATTTTATATGTGTTACGACCCATTTGTGTTAATTTCTAGACCGTAAATATTAGCGATTTAGCTCCTTTGATAAACATATTTCGTTATATTAACTAGAATTCTAACGGTTAATATTAATAAGATATCCGTCGAGGACATTGTTCGTTTTTACATCTATCACTTAAAACCAAAATGGAATTATCGAATTGTCTTACTGCCGTAAAATCGTCGATGACCATCTCGTGACACTTGAACTCGTCTTAAGTTATAATCTTCTTAATATATCGCCGAAAAATAAACAAAATATCAGGCGGCACAAGTTAATCCTTGTGCAGATACACATGGGATTTCGTGACCCCATGACCAAATCCTTAACATTTGTCGGGAACTGGTTCACAATTGTCTAGCGAGAATTTTATACATTGTCAGCTACTTTCACCATTTGACAAGAAACTAAAAATATTACATTATCGGAAACAACGGGTCCTGTAGATCCCCACACCCTCTCTAAACAGTCTAATTTGTTCTGCACTCGGTGTAAGCTTTGTATTTGAAATCTTTCTTACTGGTGAGATCATTCTAGTAATCTGAACCTGAAAACTAATCTAGGTACTCCACCAACCCCATCAAAAGACGATTCTAAGTTATTTGCAGATTTTTATGGTTTCAAAAATAACTTATATTGCATATCTTCTTTCTTATTACCTCAAATACTAGTCTTGACATGAGTCTCTACTCAATTCTGTCTTTTTATGAGTCTCTACTCAATTCAGTCTGTATATGAGTCTCTATTCAATTCAGTCTGTATATGAGTCTCTATTCAATTCAGTCTTTATATGAAGCTCTAGGTTGGGCATTGTCTTCGTCTATAATCAGTCACTATCCTGTAGAATGTGTCTTTTGTATGATTTAAAAATAAATTGTGAAAATCCAATATGTCAGAAATTCAAAATGGTATTCAAAATGGAATATCCAAAAAATGGCCGATTGTTAATTAATCGTTATCTTTTAATGTCGGATTTGACGTGTAACGGTTTTTGAAGTCCTGATCTCAAACAATTAATTTCGAAATCCAAAATGAAACTATGTGGATATTGCCATCGAAATATATCCAATAAAACTTTCGGAATTATTGAATTTGGGTGTTTTTTCTTTTATTGTGCAATTTTCTTCATTTGGTATGTCTTTGCACTATCTTCACTTGGATAAAAGTTGTTTCGATCCGGTTGTGATGAATTAGGTCTGAAATGGTTATGCGATTTGCGTGTACAAAGTTTGTGGTATCAATTTGCGTAGTTTGGGTTCCCCTTTTAGTCATGAATTGTTAAGATTGCCACAAATTATGTATCATTGAATTCGCATTTTGACATGTATCATTGTATTTGCATTTTGTCTGTGGTAAAACGCCTCCCCCCCCCCTCTATATATTTATATTGAAATATCGTTATTTCAGATACATACATGTTGAAAATTTAAAAAGAATAAAAAGTAATATCTGTGGATTCAGGGAGATGGATACGTCAACATTTCAACATCGGTTATGCCTTCTCATTTGAGGAGTTCATATAGCTATCAGATTAGTGTATTTTACTATATGCACCAAATTGCAAAACAATGGAAAAGATTTACAGCTCAGATTTCAATCATATTGTTACGATTATTATGTGATTTTTCGATCGTTAAAATCTTCGATGACCATCTCTTGACTTTTGAACTTGGATTACACAATAATCTACTTATATCGATGTAAGTGAAACAAAATGGCGATGTCACGTGATTGTGCTTTAGTCGCTTTAGGCCCACCCCGTATCCTTTAAAAACGGCAGGAAAAATTGAATGGTATTCAGGGTTTCAGAAACGGCCGAATTCAGATCACAGAACGTAGATAGACAGAGAAAATTTTAACATAATGGAGCTAAGGGTCGCTTTTACCTTTCTGACATTCGTAGGACTATCCACAGCAGCATGTAAGTTGAAATTAATTAGGGTTTTTTTTCTTAATTTTTATTTATCTTTTCCAGAAGAAAATACATATAAATGTAATAAAATTTAAATTTCAAAGAAAAATAATTGTGTAATTAAAGAATAATTTTCGGACTTTTCTTAAAACTACATAAAAGTGTCACGGTTACACGGTCGTGTGCTTTAGCCTTTGTCATCAGATGGTTCTACAATGACGAATGGTCGTCTGAAAGCTTAGTTGAAAGATAAAAATACATTATGCAAGAGCTAAATCGGCCTATTATAGGTCTTCTTTGGGCCTGAAATGTTATTTAAATTATTAATTAGACATTAATTAACATATCCAGACCATAATCAGCTCTGGATCGCAAAGCTAGCCTGCGATCTTTGCTGGATCATGATCCGATTTACTGCATAACTTTCCTTCAAGATTTAATTATTAAATGAATAATCGAGACTATGCGTTAGTTATGATGATCGAGAATAGGCGGAGATTTGACTGAAATATTCAGCAAATTGTCTTTACATTATCTAGTTTCTAACTATTATAGTAAAAACTGCCAACTCGTTACCTAATCTCGCATAATGTATCTTTAACCATAATTTCGGACTAGATATCTGTGACATAGGACGGTTCATCGATAAACATCAATGCCGTTTATTCTCCCCATTACATTTGCAAAACTCTATTTTATACTCTTGTCAAATTATGTGAGCCCAGGGTATTGGAAAAAAAATAAACGAATAGTTCATGTGATGAATTTCCTTCCTTTATTTTGGTGTTTTGACAAAGTCGCGGTCGAGTTTTGATTTCCTATTTTGCTTCCTTAAAGTTTCCTGTCAAAATCGTGCAGAGCTGAAAGTTCATCGAAAAAATCCTTTTTTGCTGAAGTGTTTTACTTTGATTCTGGTGGTCTGTAAATTGTTAATGTTCTTAGTACACAACTGCCACATTTTTAGTCCATTTTTAAAATGGTGAGAACAATTCACGTTCGGGGAAAAATCAAAATGCCTCGAAAATTTCCCGAACTTTCCGGAAGCCGTGAGAAAAAACAATATGAATATGCATCGACGTGTTTCTTATTCCGGCCAAGATTCAACTTGATACTTCAGTTCGATACCGAGATAAGTGATCTCGAATGTCGAAAATATGCTGAAGAAAACCTTTGCAAATTCTAAACATAATCGAGCGAACACTTCCGAATTTCGAAAAACCGTCAGTGAAAGTCCCATGGGATTTGTCCGAAGAATCCAAAAATGAAAACCCGGCTACGATCTAGGCCTATTGAGAAATAAGTGAGATATAAACAATCTGAGATCATGCTTTGTCTCATCCGTAAAACCTTTCCCGTTTGTCAAAATGACCTAATTTATATTAAATAAATAATTCCGGGAGGCCAACAATATTTGCAGAATGTTTGCACCATGCATTTTTGGGCTGCAACTTCTGACTAAAACTGTGTGATAAACTATTAATTACACATTTATTAACAAAATAAGACCGTAATCAACTCTCGATGGCATCGGATACTGGCGAAATAAACTAGTTTAGAACGTTTCGCCTTTTAAAAATTTAATTTAGAATTGGGAAAGCGAGGCTAAGCCGCGAATATACCAGCGCGCTAGTTACCACTACGCAGACATCTTGTCAAAACAATAAACAGTGACAATTTGGCTCAGAATAAAGTAATTTGAATGAAAAATGCACAATATTAAATTTTTTTTAATTTTTTTTTTATTAAACTCTTAACTAATGGTTAAGGGCTCTTTAACATCATTAAAACATAATGTTCAGTAAAAGGGAAAGAAAAACATGTTGCAATCTCGTACATCTTTTACTAGTTACACAAGTTGGACAAGATGGACAGATAAAGTCAGTGCCGGACTGGTCCCACCTGTCCACCTGTCCGTGACATCATTATAATGAAAAATGAAAAGAGAAAGAAAGGATTGGGGAAGGAAAGAACAGAGAGAAGGAAGGAGAGGACAGGACACAGGATAGACGATCTCAAATTCATCTAAAGATAGTGCTCTTAGGAGTCTTAGGTCATTCTGTTATCTAATTGTATCAGGAAATCAAAAATTTGCCTTCTGCTTTGGTCGGAAATTCTTGGAAAATGGGTTTGCGGTTGTCAATTTTCAAAATTTTCCTCAATACCCCATCGGACGCTAGCAGGTTTTCGGCGCGTACTTGTGGGCCTTGGCCAATGACCAGGCAGGTGGGCCTTCGGTCCAGCAGTCCGGCACTGGATAAAGTGTAATGAAACATTATTGATATGTAGTAGTGGTTACTACGTGTTTCTCTGTGGATCTGACTAAATTCGATATTGTCAAGGTGCGGTGTACCGAACAAGGCCGAGTAAAAGAACATATGATCAAAATATTATAAATTTATAGAAAATAAATACAAAAAATATGCATGTGTTTCGTGATTAACCTAGTTGTTTCATTATAGTCAATTGTCGCGGACAGAGATCAATATATTTATTTTTATTATGTAACTTACACGCTTATAGACTTTTGGACAATTGTCACGAATCAATCAGCATTTTAAGACTTAATGTAGGGAAATTTTTGATAGGAAAACTTGATTTTTTTAAAACTATATCTGGTTAATTTCTTTTTAAACTGACCAAACTACCACTTTACTAATTGTTTATGGCGGATGTCGTTCAGGTAGCATGGTGTGCTTTACCCTTTCTTCTCGAACACCCAGTAATTGCTTTATTTTATAATATCGAACTATTTCGACTGCGAGAGTGTACTTTAACAATGTACTTGATATTACTAAGAATTTAGGACCTGGTAACTTTATGAATAAAGATACTATGGGACGGCGACCTTTAAGTCGTGCAAAACCTACTTTTATTTGATTTATATAAACTCCAAAGAACTTTAGCTTTCAATAGACAAAATACTCACTTTATGCATACACGTGAGAAAGAGAAAGCATTTCCCATAGGGAACGACGCCCCTTCCGTCTCGTATGATGTACTTAATCCGCCTACATGAACTACATACTATGAAGGACATTGACAGACTTTGTTTTGGCAGACATGGCTTAACTGTACAATCGTAATATAAGTAATTTTTACTAATAATTGAAACTTTATAGATACAATATAGGAGATTACATAACGAGTTGGTAGTTCTCATACATAATGGTTATACACAAGATAATGTAAAGGCAATTTGCTGAAAATTTCAGTCAAATTGATCCACTATGAACCGAAAATTAAGCAAGTGAAATTTCTGCTTAGCCTCGATCATCATAACTAAAGTTGGTACGGTAAAAACCATAGTCTCGATTATCCATTTAATAATTATGCAGTAAATCGGATCATAATCCACCAAAAATCGTAGGCTAGCGATGCGGTCCAGGGTTGATTATGGTTGATATGTTAATTAATGTCTAATTAATAATTCAGATAACATTTCAGGCCCAAAGAGAGATTTAGCTTTTGCATAATACATGTTTAAATACATTATATATAGCTCCTCTCTGGCGCTTTACAACCCCATCTGATGGGACGAAACCTCGAGGTCCTTGTGTACACATTTTCGTGCACGTAAATGAACCATTGTTATCAATTTCGAATGATAACTTCCGTCTATAGAGCGTTCGGAATGTTCAACAAAGTGACGCAATGGTCATCTGTAGCGTTACTAATGCAACGATATCAGTGTTTGTAAATTCTCCAATTTCCTACAAAACAATAAATATGCGACCCCTAACGACTCCACAGACGACTTTAGTTGCCGTGGGCGTATATTTCGTTGCCTGACAACCTATTTTTTTTATAAAAATAACCTCATTCGTCGTTAAATCTTTTCATTAGTCTTCAACGGGATATCGGTACCGTACAAGTCGTATCCTATTGGTATTATACATAATAACATGACATAAAAGGTCGTTCCACAACGATATCACAACTGAAATTATAAACATCGTGACTATATAACTCTTTATTATTTTCAAAATTATTAAAGTATTAAAATAGTATATTTCTTTAATTTCAGCGTGGGGATACGAGAACAGTGGTATGTATGGCTCATATATTTTACACCCCTAACCCTCACCCCATCACTCACACACAAACACATACAGTGTACAGAGTACTCTGTAACTTCCGGCTTTTGATCAGTCCGCCACTCGCCTAGATCCGCCCAAAACCTCTGGTCCCGATTTCTTTCCTTCTTGATTGCTTGTAAAACGTTTTGTTCTAACCGCCATTTTGTCACTTCGGCCTTTCGCCATCGACTCGAGGTCCGATGAGTGATTATGAAATTCCCATGATACCCAAGTCCTCAAAACGACAGCAGTATATTTAAAAGAATAATAAACAAGGCGTGTAATTGTTGCTTATACTTTCATCAACATAGTATATGGATGTTATAGCCAATAGAATTATATTCTTCATCTTATACGGTATCTAGGTAAAGATAATTTAATTTTAATTCGAAGTATGGCGAATTATCAATATATTACTATGTTTCAGGTGCCTCTAAATGGGTGAATACTTACTCTACATGTGGACAGAACAGTCAATCACCCATCAATATTGAGATTTCCTATGCAACATTACAAGCCAGCCTTGGAAACATCACATTGACCGGATATGACACACCAGTTGCTTTGACGATTAAAAATAACGGACACACCGGTAAGATATGCTGGAATAATATGATGGTCTGTATCTTTTTCTTATTCCGTGTACCTTGGCACCCCTCGTGCTGCTTCGTCTTGATCAATGAGATTCAGGACAGCGAACCAATGAATATGTAAATTAGGGGAGGAACACGGTTTGACTTTGGGGTTGCTATACCGGTAGATTAGTGAGTAAGGCACTGTTCTTCACAAATCGTGTGTTATGAGTGAAATGTATTGAATTCCAACTGTCACGGGTTCTTTAACGTTCACGCATATGTGTAAAAGGGATCACGGTTTCTGTCCTATCCGTACGACAAGACGATGTTCCTTGTCAGTTGTCAGTCCTCTGTCCTGCACCTACACGACTGGCGAAATTTCCTCAGCCAGCACCCAGGTCGAACCCCGGATTTACTGCTGAGTGAGCGATTGGCTTACTCACAGAGCCACGTGAAATGGGGTTTAATGTCCTACCACTGTGCATTAATTGGGTCAATGAAGGTGGATATACCCCGCGCAGCGTGCAAGGAGGAACATTTTGTCCGGACAGCAAAATTCACCTTAAAATTTAAACCGCGAAGGTACAACTAGACGCTGTCCCTTGGCTCAGGTCTAACTCTAACCCAAGACCTAACCCTTACCCACAATCCTTGCCCTAAAACTGTTAACGTTTCGTGAGATTGACGAAATCTGCAGGTGCCTTAATATTAAGACCTAACCGTTCCTTGCTAGGCTCTCCTTTCCTGCACTAATGGCTGGGACTTTCTCGGCAAACACCGACAGCATATCCGGGACCACCCTGTTACACAAGCTATCGTTAATGTAGCCAACAGCAGGCTGGAGATGTATAGTTCCTGGAGGATTTGATTATTAGGTTGTTTAAGTATAATTGTCACTGAGGTACGAATGAATGGAATGGAGAAGTTAACGTACAAATTGTCTGCACCAACAAGTCTAATAAAAACAGGGGTTTCACTAATATATTGATATTTTATTATCATTTCAGCTCAAGTAGACGTCACTGGTAATCAATATATTACAAATGGCGGCCTATCAGAACAATATAAACTTGCACAGTTGCACTTTCATTGGGGATCTGATGACACGAAAGGTTCTGAACATCAACTTAATAGCAAAACCTATCCCATGGAAGTAAGTTTTCTTTGAAGAATGTGTTGTGTTTGGGGACTGGTTCGAACTATATGCTAGAAAATCTTTTGTTCGTCTCCAGACGATTGACCAGAAGAGGATTCAGTTGTTTTTCAAGTCGTCCACGACTTTTCAACGGTCACCTCATAGAGACCGGCAATCTGGCAACCCCTTCAAATATAATAACATCGTACTGGCCTCTATTCAAATGGAAATTCGATCTCAGATAGATCAGTAACTTTTAAAGTTTTCTTTTCAAAGACAATGAAATCGGGTGTTTTCGGGGATTTGTTTGTTATAATAAATTCAGTATAACACTTTTTTAAAATGCTGATATTGTAACGACATTCCTTACTACCATGGATGAAGGAAAGGGGGGGGGGGGTAGTATGACTATCTAGCTTTAAGAAAATCATTCTTTTCCTTCAATTTCTAGGTTCATTTCGTCCATTATAAAAATTCTCTAGGAAGTCTAGGAAATTCTGTAAGTGTAAACGATGGTCTTGCTGTTCTTGGATTCATGTTTGAGGTAAGTCATATAAGTTAATATAACTTACATCCAGTTAAAGGTCAATAAACAAAATACCATAGTAAGTTTAGCAATGGTCTATGTGCAGATCGTATTCATAACTGTTGCTGTACAAGTAAATATCTCAAATTAAATGCACGCGTTCAGTGTCGAAGCTATTAGGAACATAACACGTCCGAAGCATATTCCAATATGATATGGTTAGAACATAGGATATTTATTGCAAGCGATACTGCTCCTTTAAATTATTATATTAATAATCTAGTCCTTCGGGTAGAATGAAAACCCGAGGTCTCGTCTACACGTTATTGTGATCGTAAAAATAAAATCTTGACAGTTGGCAGCCGAGATAAGAGTAAACGACACCGCCGCTGTCATGGCGAAATGTACCCAATAGCACATAGCCAGACTAAACCCAATGTGATTTGCGGCCAACCAAAATGACTAGAATATGCTGTGTAATGTACTAATATTTATATATTCTATTTGTAGATTTCAGATAGTGATAATGCTAATTATGCTGACCTTATTTCTAAATTGTCTGACATAACAGCATACAATACTAACAGTAAGTATCTTATTGACAATTAGTGGAATATAATACTCATATTATTAGAGAAGTGGGCGTTGTTCCAACAGCTTTAAAATAGACGAAAATATGCAAAAATGCACATATCAATGTAATATCAATTGTAATTTCTAATTCGTGATATGTAAGCTCGCGCCTGGTTAGTCCAGTCTACATCGGAAGTACGATTTGACAATCGCATGGTCAGATCAAGGCTATCATGATTAAGGGGACCACGTGACTAAGCGGGTAAGACACTGGTTCCCTAGTCTGGAGATCGGGTGTTCGATCCCTGGCATTGGCCGAGAAATTTCATGTGGATTTTCAGTGATGCAGGGCGGAGAGCCTTTCAAAGACAGCTATCTAGTCTTTCGGATAGCACAATAATCCGAGGTCCCGTATACACATAGGCGTGCACGTAGAAGACCCCTTGACCGTTGGAATTCGATATAAGAAAAGACCGTAGTGCCACTGTCTGGGCAAAATTTTCGAATGCCCGTCTTCATTGGCTGAGTTCGGAACAGACCAGGAGGCCATTAAACCCCATTTCATTTCATTTCTTTCTCCGTGATTAAGGCCACCTATAGACGCCACTGTAACTAAAGATTTCGTCAAAGTTTCGAGATGTAAACATGACTGGGCACGTGATTATTGCCGAGGATTGTGGGTTAGGGTTATTGCTAGTCCTGTTTACATCTCGTGACCTGTAGGTGGTCTTAATATTTATATTATGTATCCCTTCCTTTAACGTTTTGCCTTGTTTGTCAAGGCGTCCATCACTAATGACGCTTGAGAACATCAAGTCGCGTCCCGGGCAATTTTTTAAATTGTGAATTATGTCTTAAATAGATCATATTGATTGGAATAAACCAATAAATTGTGTTTGTAATGTCGCTAATCATAGATAATATTGCACACAACGTCCGAGTGAATTGTTGTGCTAGGTTCCCACTATAACGATTCGTGTTGCAATTGAAATCGTGGTTTTATTCGCGTAGTAGCCTAATCGTGGTGTTCCTACTAGGTAGTATCATATGCTTAGGTCAGTCGTAGCAGATTTTGGACTCAGTCGAGATAATCCTACCGTAATACATCGCACGACAGTGGGAACCTAGCATAAACTAAAATATAAATGACAATCCACCCTTACCCCGTTACTTGTGACGTCAACCATAGCGTTTTTCTTTATGGGAACATAGGGCGGCCCATGGTGGGATTGTGGTCTTCAAACACGCCACTTCAGTTGTCGATTGAGGTTTTGTTTCACTCAAATGTTTAAACCATGCACAACAACAAAATAATTTGCAGTTAACGGCCATCCCATTAAATTGACAAGAAAGGGGGTATTACTCATAATAAAATAGTAAGATATTATAAATAAATCACCACGTACATCGTATTTCGTGTGTTTATCTTCAAGAGTGATCGCAGATGTCGCCAATCGTCATATTGTGATTATTTGTGCTTGTCGGATACCCATCACATAAAATCGACAAAACTCGAACAAGACACAATTTGCAAGCAATGCCCAACAACAACAAATATCAACAAGGGAATGGATCCGAGAGTCAGTCGTATAAGTTCTTAAGCATCCACTGAGCTGTAAAGTCTCGAGCCTGAAAGGACACGGGTTTCACTCAAAATTAAAAACATAACAAACTGATAGGACTGATTTTAAATGTTCCAGAGAATACGACTAGAATGGTCGTGACTGATGATGTAGGTTGTGATGTTTGTCTAATTGGTTTTATTTTAAATTGTAGACCTGGTACCTTTAACCAATACAGCTCTGATGAACTTTATCCCAAGTAACCCAACCAACTTTTTCCGATACAGTGGAAGTTTGACAACACCCTCGTGTAATGAAGTTGTTGTGTGGACAGTTTTTACTGAAACTATTAAAATCTCACAATCCCAGGTACGTTTATGGTCAAAGTTTTGATAAGATCTTCTGGAATGTGTTGGGATACATCCGAGGTAAAATACAGTCCTGTATCTGTGAAAGGCTGTCATGTCCTGGAGTTTTCTTAATTGTGTTCATTAAAGGGGTAATGTCAACATTCAATACTTTCTGTGTCTTGCATACGTGATACGTGGCAATTACTCACAGGGATATATATAAAGGGATCTTAAAGGGTCTATATATAGCAGATTCCGACTGCTCACTTTTAAAGATTGCCTCTAAGTGATGTCGTTTCTGTTGCCCGCTAAACAGAATATGTGCATGGTCGTAAACTGGCGAGAATGTTACTCCAGTGATAAACTAACGTAACGTAATAAATGAGGAAAATTTAAATAAAATCTGACCTAAAACAATCAGAACGTATTAATATGAGTATTACGAATGCACAACGCAAAGGACCTACATGAATGAGAAGCAGTATGGTGTCTGACATGAAACGATGTTTAACGTCCTACTGTTCTGCTCCGACGGGGATAATGGACACGGGAATATGGCGTCTTCTGTAGAGATTATTTGGAATTCTCATAAAATGCCTAATTTTTGTTTTACAGATGGCGACATTTCGTACATTGGTGTCGTCTGAAACCGATGCCAATAACCAACAGTATAATATAAAGGACAATTTTCGGCCAGTTCAGCCGCTACATTCAAGACCAGTTTATTCTAATAACGGTATGTTATCACAGAATTTATCCGCTTTTATCTTCCATTAAATTCATCAAAAACTTTATTCTTTTCATGAAAACCGGAGCATGTGATTAGTTTTTGTAGCTAGCGCGCTCGGAGGTAGGGGCTGATATTGTTTATATGATAAGTTCTAATCAGAGCTGGACTCGATCATTCCATACGCTCTGAGTTTCTCCTCTCCGCTTGCTTAATGAAATCTTTCTAACTAAGTCGCTTTTTACTACAGAAAACACAGGGTCTTATATACCTTCGTATAGCTGACTGTGAGAATTATATTTAATGAACAACATGGCCACTATATGTGGTATTTATTAAGTCTGTATATAAATACTTGCGTATATATAGTGGACAGTGGGGTTCGGGTTCGGGTTCGGTGCATCTAGATATTTTATATGTATAATTATAGCCTTTATATGATACAAGTTACATGTATGGTTCACTATGTCATAAGTGGTGCAGAAAAATAGTCTATAAAACCCATAACATTAGTGCTTTGTCGTCTGTTATATCTGAATTTTTGGTTTTCAGTAAATGGTGATTGGTCGAGTTTCACTGCATGGGCAGCATACGATGACTGTACTGTCCTGTGCGGAACTGGTACAGTGGACGAATGGCGATCAAGAACATGCAGTAACCCCGCCCCTGCTAATGGAGGTGCCGATTGTATTGGTGATAGTTTGGAGAACAGAACCGTTGAATGTAATACAGATGCTTGTGGGGGTAAGGACAGCAAAAGGATTTTACAATTATATTTATGTGTTGTTTATTGCTTGCGAGGTCGCGGTGGGTAAGACATTAGCTGGCTAAACCGGAGGTCCCGCGTTCGAAAATACTGGATTCCCTGATAGAAAAACCATGAAAATAGACGTGGGCGGTGAATAATTCCAGAATTTAATTATGACTCGAAATTTATAATAAATGGGCAGCGATTAAAGACAAAGTTGGCTCAAAATTGCAAGGAATACGCCCCCAGCTTCGCGCTGGCTGCTTGGTACCTCATCAGCCAAGTCATGTGACACAAACATGACCTCGTTTAATAGGACAAGAGAAATAAAAGATAGGAAACTTCGGTCTGAAATGCTTGGAAAATGGGTTTGCGGTTGTCAAATTTCAAAATACCCCCCTCAGACGCTTGAACGCTTTCGGCGCGTACTTGTGTGAGTCTTGGTCAATGACCTGACAGGTGGGCCTTCGACCCACCAGTGCAACACTGGCCTGCGGGAATGTATCTGTAAGTCTCAAATCTACGATGTTAGTCTCAAATCTACACTAAATATACTCCTGCAATTTTCTTGAGTATTTCTTCTGCTTCGTATTTTCAGAAAAATGTCCAGTTAATACTATTACATATATTGCTCACCCTCAAAACAGCAGACGGTATTACCAGTGTGACACCAACAACGTTGCTAGGAGACTCGACTGTCCACCAGGCACGATCTGGGATAATACGCAACGTACCTGTGTCCACGAAGTCTTACCAGCAATGAACGGTATTTGTAGTAATGATAGTTTTACAGTCGCCCACCCAACAGATTGTACCAAATTTTACATGTGTTCCAGTGGACAGCCAGTTGGAAATGCTATGTCTTGTCCTGCTGGACTCGTTTTCAACCCATCTACAAGCACGTGTGATTATGCCAGTAACGTCCCCGGGTGTTAGGCATTGTTGACAATGTTATCCTTGTAATTTGTTCAAATATTTTTTTAAAACGGAAACGGGGGGGGGGGAATTTAGAAGGGCAATATGTACAACTATAATTTTATGTTGAATATTATATTTTTATTGACGTAAGCTATCGATACCAGGAAAGAAACGAAAAGGAAGGGGGCTTAACGCCCTACTATTCTGCACCGATTGGACTAAGGAAGTCGGGCATACGTCATGCACTATGCCATGAGGGAAATTTTGTTCGAACATCGGAACTATGACCTGCTGTTATTTCGAACTCCAACTGCCAATGGTTCTTTTACGTGCACATTAATCAGTATAAGGGACCTCGGTTTTGCGTCCTATCTAAACGACTAATCTATGTCCCGCCATACAACACCATGACAAGAGGGAACCACGCGGAACAACGCGTGCACTTTCTCGTCAAAGACCGGGATCGAAAACAACGGCTAATTATCGTTATCAGAGTCAAATTTATTTTTTTTCGCTGACAGTGGATTTCCCCGTACGACAAGATGCTTCCTCGGTATCCCCGATGGTTTCATTCGGTTCTACTCCACTATACCATGCGTTAATCCGTTGGGTTTCCACGATTTCAAAGTATTTGCCCTGGCCTTTATTGTAGATAGGGTCCACGAACCAGCCAAAAACAGTTTTCAAATCAGTTGTTTCGCTTTCGATTTTATAAGTGTAGATAACCATATTCATGTCCATTTACTGAAAGATTTATGTAAATAATATATATATATTTACTTCATTTATAATAAATTGTATTATCAAACTATGTAGTATATATGTTTCACTAATTTCAAATATGTATAACATCTATATGGTTGACGTGTGTTATTATTATTACTATTCGTTCTTTGTCTGAAATGTTTTATTCTGTTATGTTAATTATGTCCAATGAGAATTACTTCCCTTTGCCAACCTCCTTTGCAATTAACGATGTTTGGGATTGGTCGATTATTAATAGCACAAACGTCAAGGACGGATAATTTGAAAACGTGTCTCCTCATGGATTAACCCAGGGGCTAGATGGGCAGAATGGAATGAGAACACTGGGGTACCGAGGATGGAAAAAGTGATTCAACCATCTTAAAAGCAATTGGGGTATTGTGAACGGGATATTTTATTTCTATTGGGGGTGTGTGATCTAGTACCTAACACGGCGGCAAAATGTTATCGACCCCGCCCATCTGTAACACCATCACAGATATATTGTACCTAATTATCCTATGACTGTATCATGTGCCCAAATGTGTAACTAATCAATGCGCCCAAATTTGTGACTAATATTCTAGGCAGTTCAACAATTCATTTATTTATCAACAAGATTTAAATCCCAATAAAATAATTCGTAAGTCATTTTCAGTCCTATATAATATGTCATATATGTTTGTGTCAATGCGTGCACGTTGAATCAGAAGGTCTGTCATTGTTTCAACTTGTGGGTTTTCGATTCCCCGCTTGAACATGTCAAGGAGTAGTGTCATCTGTCCAACCTCGTGGGGGTTCTCCTGGTCCTCAGATTTCTTCCCACTACTAAAGAACCCCACGCGCAATCGAATTATTGAAATAAAATTGAAAAATATGTTCTGCTCCGACTGGGTTAATGAAGACGGGCATACACCTAACGGTGTGCTATGGGGGGAATTTTGCCCGGGTAGCGACACTATGGTCTACCCTTATATCGAATTCCAACTGCCAAGGGTTCCTCTACGTGCACGCAAATGTATACACGGGAAGTTGGCTTTTTGTCCCATCCGACAAAACCCGTTGAACTTTCTCGGCCAATGTAGGGATCGAACATTCGACCTCCAGACTAGCGTGCCAATGTCTTACTCCGTTAGCCACCGTGTCTCCCGTCTTCCATTAGCCCAGGTTAGAAGTAAAAGAGTGGGACGTTAAACCCCATTTCATTTCATTTCATTTCTCCCTCCTTTAAAGGAGATAAACCTCTGACTCCAAACTATCCATAATATTCGGATTTAAATACAAGAATTATAAATCGATATTGACCCATTGAATCAATACAGATACAAATTGGTAAGTATACTGGATGGTATATATTTCAGTTTGTTCAAATAAACGAAATTTAGGTAAGCCTGGGAGAAAAAAATTGAAATCTTGGAAAAGTTGAGAATCTACATTTAATTATTGCTTTGCCTAGCCCAATTACAATAATTTACAAACAAAGTTTTTCAAAAATCACAATTTTTTACCCCAGGCTTAACAAAATTTCATTTTATCTTATATGGCCGAGTTCGTAGAGATTTAGCACCTTTAAGACATTAATGAGTCCATTATAATAATGATATTGGTGATACTCAAGAATTATAATGCTAACAAAACAAAATTATAGAAGACCTTGAAAAAATGGGGGAAAAAAGGTTGAAAGTAAAAAAAAACAATTACATGTACTATTTTATTCAATAAAACCAATAGTTTCATATGCCTTAATTTCTTCATTAATGATAGTAATAAAAGTATGAAATAACGGAAAAAATGTAATAACGAAACTGTCAGTTTTATTCAGACTAATTAACGGGGTTAAGTGAGAGAATATTATTTTGGTCGATACTCTTGGCTCATGAGGTCCGCCATTGTGTCAAGTATCGTGGTTTATGGCTATACGACTAGGGTTGCCTGTCAAACTCGTCAGTTTCTCCGGGTCCCTCCCATTGCTAAAAAGTAGGCTACCTACCATACGTTAGGGTTACACCTTAAATTGCTTTTTTTTTCATATGAAAGTTGCATACTATACAGCTCTGGCGAAGCATGTTATACACTTTGTGTCAAGGTCAGTGAACAAATTATAAGTTGTATGCAATGTAAATAAAAAGCATCGCCTTCGGTGTTGTTGAATTCTAATACATGTGAAGTAATTTTAAAGACCTACATTTTTTTTAAACATTAAACAATCATGAATGGTTTAGATACTTCATCTATAGAATGACTAGGCAGAAATTTAAGTTATTGTTTGAGACCTGAGACTTGTATTTCCCTGCTCCTAACCCAGAGACAGTCAATATTATTAAAGATACATTGTGGGAAATTAGATAAAGAGCTGACAGTTCTAATAATAATTGTTAAAAACTAAATAATGTAAAGGGAATTTGCCGAAAATTCGACTCAGTGCTTCTACCAAATTTGAAAAAAAAAGGATTCTTTAAAAACAATAGGCTTTATCGCTTTCATAAGGTTTCCGGAAAAGGGGGCATAACTCTTGACTGAAAAGACACGGAAATGATATGAAATGAATTGGGGTTTAACGTCCTACAAATTCTGCTCTGACTTGGCGAACTAAGACGGGCATACGCCGTACAGTATGCGATGGGGGACATTTTATGCGAACAAAGGCGCTAACGCCAGTGTGTACAGGGGAGAGAGAGGGAGAGAGAGGGAGAGATAGAGAGAGATGGGGTTTAACGTCCACTGGACACAAACTTGGTCATTTCTGGACTAACATGTGGTTTTAAATTTATTTCAATAATTCGCTTGTGCGGTGGGGTCTTTAGCAGTAGGGGGAAACCGGAGTACCCGGAAAAAACCCACGAGGTATAAATACAGTTCGTCCTTACATTACAAAAATGGTTCAAACCAAATCTGAATAATATCCGTCAAAAAGTGTATGCTCCATTGCGTTCCCAAACTAATTGTTTACGGGCGGACAGGGTGACGACTATATAAATACAAACCACACTTGCAGGCGTAAAAATGAATTAATGATCCCTCTAGGGATAATCTATCCCTAATTTTGGAGAGTAACACCAGGCCGGACTTCAGTTTGAAAAAAAAGGTGCCTATGGTGGTGGATGATATATCCAACACTAGTACAAAACCAACAGGACAAAAACTCAACTAGTTTTTAATTGCAATATCCATTACTTACATTACACCTAAGTTGGCACACTAGATCAGCAGTGAATATTCGCTAAGTTGGATGAAATCAACCATCTTGGGTTGAAAAAGAATGTGACTTAAAGGGACAATAACATTCTTGCTGGCTTGGTAGCTCCAGAAAATAAATAATACCCTTATTCTAAGTACTAGATGTTTAAATGTCCTACCTGTTGTGTAAATTATCCATTACAACCTATTTTATTTGTCCAGAGGGTTCGAAAATATTTTAAAATCCAAGTCACATTTGAAAAGGTTTACGTTAGACTTTTCAAATCAATTGGTTGAATTTTTCCAATTCTTTAAATTAGGTGTGTTAAGATGAAATTTATATCATCATTTAATTGGAATATTCTAAAATAATACGATTTGTTGACCAGAATGAAGATTGGGACATATTTTTCAGTTACAACAAGAGTGTTATTGGGGCTTTAATTAAGGTCCTGCTTTTCTGTAAGGACAGATCCAATTGAGAGGGGCTAATACTGTATTTTTGAATTCCAACACTTTCAAGGGTTTTTTTTCTACGTGTACGCTAGGTCTTCATGTCAGACGAACGACCAGTCATTATACGGACAAGGGCCTCTTTCCTACTCTACAAATAAAGGGAAACCACTCCTGAAATTTTCGAGAACCTTTCTGGGGTTACAACGCTAGCGAGCAAGAGCCCTTTTGATTTGCGAGTCAGCGTCTTACTCTCTGGGTCACCTCGGGTCCTCATGGTTGAGTTTGCAGTGCGCCCAACGAAGACAATCTCACACCAAAACCATAATTAGATGAAATCAACCATCCTGGGTGGTTCAGTGAGTAAGATGTTAATTTGCCCATTCAAAAAAAAATCTCTAATCCTTCGGGAATTTTTCTCAAAAACTACAAACTTTCGGGTTTCTGAATATAGTAATGTCTTCAATAACAAACTGCTATGTCATGATATTAGTGATTCAATGACACAGATTAACTACAGAATAGATTTCAATGGGAGTACAAAATGAACAATACTACTTTAATGGATGAATTTTCAGACAATGCATGTGGGAGAAATAAAATAAAACGAGGTTTAACGTCCTACTGGTCTGCACCATGGTTGGGGCCCTGGGGCCTGGAACATGTGAGGGGCCCCTGATCTCCAATCGCGGAGCTGTGGGCAGCAAAGCCGGTCACCATCAGCGTCGAAGGCGTGAAGCCCCGCAATAGGGGGGGGGGGGCTTTTCTCACTCCTGGAAATTTTCAGAAATTAGAGGTCGGAAGCGTGATTTCCTTGCATTTCACGCACTTGTGTCGGAGCAATTTAAAAGTACCTCCCCCAGAAAAAAATAAAATTTTTCCACAAAATTAGCGCATTCTGGCCTTATTTCAGTGGAACAATCCATCATGCGAGTGCTATGAAATGATGGCATTTCTAGAGGAGGGGGCTGGAGCCCATTGAGCCAGTTAAATCCACCACTGTTAGTGAGCAGAGCTACATCAAACCTAATTTTGAAGTCGCTCTGTTATGAATAACGGGGTGACTTGATTCGGAATCGTATACGACGTCGAGTGAAAACGGCGAAAAAAATGGACGGCCCCTAAGTAATGTAGTCTACAGAAACAAAATCTTACTCGACTGACGTTTCCCGGTAAATAAACAAAAAAGAAACACGCATACTAGTCGAAAATATGATGCGGCATCACTGAATTACACCGAATTCTCGAATTGAGGGGGTTCCAGGGACCTCCGATGGATGGGGGGACTAATGTGGGGGGCCCTGGGGCCTGTGCCTCATGGTGCCCCGTGGTTAATCCGGCGTTGGGTCTACGCTACTCACATCGAATTACAAGTGTCAACAGGGTTCTGTTACATTTACACCAATATGTGCAATGGACCTCAGTTTTGTGTCCCACCCGAACGACAATATGTTGTTCCATGCCAGACCTCCTGTCCTGCGCTATTAAAAAGGAGGGACACCGCCGGAAAATCCGTATTAACTTTCTCGGTCATCACAGGGATGGAACATCTCCAAGTTAGCGAGCCACCTTGACTTCTGTGTAGTAAATACGACAATAAACCCAATTTTATTTCATTTCCCGTGTAGTAAGAGAGGATCGATATTAACAAGTCATTCATGTAATTAAAGGAGCTAAATCTCTATTCTTTGGGAACTAAAAATGGACACAAATGGGTCACAACGCATATAATAATGTATGTAATATGAATGTACATGTACGTAGACCGATTTACATTCAATCATTTCTGTTTTTATTGTAATGTCTAATCAGTTATGTTCGGCAAAATACTGAGAGTCCAAATCGAATGACAATCTTTGGTATCTGGTTATCCCAGTCTATACCGGTAATATTCTCCTATGGGATATGCCCCTTTAATTTAAATAGGGTAATTCTTGAATTGAGTTACGTAAACCCATTAAGCAAATCTAGCATGACTTCCAGACAACTCAATATTTTGAGTCCTAACACCAGACCAGTTTTGAGTTAAACAAGCCAACAGTGAGGCTGATGTCCCCCGCCGAAATCCCAAAATAAATAGAAGACACATATTAATTAATCGCACATTTATTTTTTTCAATGTATCAAACTGTACACGAAGTGTCATCCAAAAGTGTTTTATAAAGAAAAATGCTAAAACCGACGAGAAAAATGAAAATGTACCCTAGTTAGGGGGACCCTAAAGGCAGACAAAAGGGCCCCTCTGGCCAAGGGAAAGGGCCCTCGTGTCCAAGTCAATCGTTTCTATACACTTTTACAGTCGAATCCATTACTACCGGTAAATGAGAATGCAGTAATTGTATTGGCATACAAATCATCAATCAAGATGAACCTAAGTTATCTTGTCCCAAAGTATCAACCAATCAAATTGCTTATCTCTACTTACCCTAAGCGGAAAATGCTCATCTTCGAACTCCATCAAGGCATTGGCCTAATAAGCATATACACCAAGTTTGAACATTTTAACTCAACTAGAAGGAGAGTTATTGTGTTCCAAAGTCTCGACTACTCTCGACCAATCAAATTGCGTATCGCTCTGCTTACCCTGAGCAGAAAATGCTCATTATCGAACTTAGTCAAGGTATTACTGTAATGAAACTATACACCAAGTTTCATCACTCTCACTTAATTAGAACTAAAGTTATCGTGTCCCAAAGCATCAACCAATCAAATTGCTTATCTCTACTTACCCTAAGCGGAAAATGCTCATCTTCGAACTCCATCAAGGCATTGACCTAATAAGCATATACACCAAGTTTGAACATTTTAGCTCAATTAGAAGGAGAGTTATTGTGTTCCAAAGTCTCAACCAATCAAATTGCGTATCGATCTGCTTACCCTGAGCAGAAAATGCTCATTATCGAACTTAGTCAAGGTATTACTGTAATGAAACTATACACCAAGTTTCATCACTCTCACTTAATTAGAACTAAAGTTATCGTGTCCCAAAGCATCAACCAATCAAATTGCTTATCTCTGCCTACCCTAAGCGGAAAATGCTCATCTTCGAACTCCATCAAGGCATTGACCTAATAAGCATATACACCAAGTTTGAACATTTTAACTCAATTAGAAGGAGAGTTATTGTGTTCCAAAGTCTCGACCAATCAAATTGCTCTGCTTACCCTGAGCAGAAAATGCTCATTATCGAACTTAGTCAAGGTATTATTGTAATGAAACTAATGTATTCCCAGGGAACCCCAATTACTTTGGAAATATATTGAAAAATGCTTTCCCTAAATCGTTTGTTCCATACTATTGCCACTATCCAAAAATCAACTTTGCACAAAAAAAGAATTTAAATACTTTAGTCAATTGAAATATAGATTTATTCATCTTGAACAACAGTCATTATTATTATGAGGCTTATCAGGGCTTTTATTTGGGTCAATATGTCAGATAAGTAACCTACGGCCATAAAGAAACTGTCAGATTTCCATATTTCCGTAGGTTTCAACTTTTCAGTAATCATGGATCATTCCAACAAATAGTAAACAGGCTTTTATCATTCCCACAAAAAAAAACTTTATCATTCCCACAAATATGCCTTTATCATTCCCACAAACAAACCTTTATCATTCCAACAATAACTGACCAATTATCATTTTAATAATTTACAAAATAATTCATTAATATCATTTATGTAATTAATTACTAACAAGAAGTAAACATCAACTATAGAAGCCCGGTGGAGGTTTAACACTAGAGTCACTTGCAATAATGTCTTTAGATGGGGAAGACGTGTGAAAACCTGGAGGAGGCTTAGTTGGGGTAGTTTTCTTATCTTCTTGTTTATTGGTTGATTTGTTATCACATGACACATTATCAGGGGTCGTTGCAAATGTTTTTTTCTGCCCAGTATACTCCTGTCCACTTGAAGTTGAAGATTTTACATGTGCATCAACAGTTTTGCTAAAAGTTCGTTCTTCTCTGGAACCACTGCCTCTCCCCCTCCCACGACCTCGCCCCCTACCACGTCCTCCTCGACCATACTGCCTATCACCAGTATTTGGTCTTCTGTCTTCCCGGTATCCTTTATCAGTTTGAATTTTATTGGAAAATGTCTGATCACAGTTACGATCCTTATCACTAGCAGTTGGTCTTTTACTATCTTCCATTTTATTGGAAGATGTCTGCTTGGCACCATTTTCTCTATCTCTCGTGCTTGGTCTCCTGTCATCTCTGTCACTTTTGGCACTTTGGGTACTAGAAGATTGCTGTGTATTTTTATCATTAGCAATTTTTTTGTCGGAATCATCCCTATCCATTCTATTAGGTCTGTGGTCTTCCTTTGTTCCACGACCTTGACTGTAATAAGTTCCATACGGCCTGCCTCTACCCCTTCCTCTGGACGAATGAGGTCTCTGTTGATAGTCATTATCATCTCTATTAGAGCTTCTTGGACCATAGTACTTATCTAGATAGCTTGTCCTTCCTTTGTAGGTGGAGCTACTTCGTTTGTCTTCATTTCCATGTCTGTTGGTACTGGATGGGCCTATTTCACCCCTCCGCTCATTTTCATTTCTGTATGAATATTGCCTTCTGTTTCTAGAATCATAAAAACGTTTATCTCTGTCTGAGGTAGGTTTAGTTGAAAGGTTTTTACCATCTTTACTTTTATCAGCAGTAGAAGCAGAAGGCACATCTTTCCCTACTGCATCAACTGCATCAGCACCATCAGTAGAACTTGCTTCTATATTCTCTGGAACAAGCAGCACAGTATCCTGAAATGCATAAATCATATGGATTTAACAGAAAGTTTTTCAGAATTCTCCAAATGTAATCATCTCTTCCTTGAGCAAAAACACATTTTGTTTCAGTAGAATTTTGATATTTCAGGATTTCAACTACTGTATTATACTGAATAATTAAATATTTTTGAACTGATTTTTCTTTAACACATGTGGTTAAGAGTCTTAACTTAAGACCATTGCATATCAGCACAGGCTGTATGTACAGGCTGATTTGGATCAGGCCAATTTGGACCAACAGTCTAAGCTAATTTGGACCACACTAGTGGAGGATTCTGACCACCATGTGGCTGATTCAGACCACAATATGGCAGATTCAGACCATGTCATAAAGATGCTAGAAACTAACAATCAAGACATTTAATGGACTTTGCCTGGACTAAATTATGAATATCTAAGCTGTGATTTTGTACCCATCATTAAATATCTGTTGATGACTCTGTATGCTATTTGATAACACAAATCTTAAAGGGACAATAACACTCTTGTTGTAACTGAAAAATATGTCCCAATCTTCATTCTGGTCAACAAATCGTATTATTTTAGAATATTCCAATTAAATGATGATATAAATTTCATCTTAACACACCTAATTTAAAAAATTGGAAAAATTCAACCAATTGATTTGAAAAGTCTAACGTAAACCTTTTCAAATGTGACTTGGATTTTAAAATATTTTCGAACCCTCTGGACAAATAAAATAGGTTGTAATGGATAATTTACACAACAGGTAGGACATTTAAACATCTAGTAGTTAGAATAAGAGTATTATTTATTTTCTGGAGCTACCAAGCCAGCAAGAGTGTTATTGTCCCTTTAAGCTGACATGGCTACTACATCTGCACCTTAATCAATACAAGCTGTTGCTTTTGATAGTTATCCAGTGGAAGTTAATCATGTTTTAACTAGAATACCAATAAATTTATACAAATTTGCAAAGAAATAGCCTAAAGCTTTGATAAAAAATGGCCTTACCTCGTTGATTAGAAATTTATTCTTTTCAGCCTCTAAATCTATGATTCCTCCATTTT
Source organism: Patella depressa (assembly GCA_948474765.1). NCBI lineage: Eukaryota > Metazoa > Mollusca > Gastropoda > Patellidae > Patella > Patella depressa. The sequence goes on from OX419720.1 coordinate 17,400,560, forward strand.
CTTTCTGTTTGATGTAAAGTTCTCTCATCTTAACTTGAGCTTCCTTAATGGCTTTGGATATTTCAAATGTTGGATTATCTTCTATAGGTGGCGGGGCATCATGTAAATCTTTCATATCATAATCTATTGGTGTACGACATACTGGACAACAAACCTGACAAAAACAAGGTTTTTGAATAAAAATATTGAAAATTGGATTAGAAGCCCTCCGTTTTTAAGTATTTAAACTAAAGCATGTTTTCCATGTAAGCATTTTCGTCAGTTACATGGAAATAGTTCCATAAAATTTGCATTAGACTGAAAGCATGCATGGGAACATAGAAAATGTGCATAAACAATTTCAGTTTCAGGCTTGATTTTCAGATTTTCAAGACAGTTTATACTTTTATCAGAAGATTTGAGAGGCTTATCGATAAGAGAATATGACAATGAAGAATATGAAGTAAAGGTAGAGTTTCCATCTGCAAATTGCTACTATTTCTTGTCAAAACTTCAGATTTTAAGTATGAAATGAAAAGAAATGGGGTTTAAAGTCCTACTCTTCTGGCCCTAACCTGGGCTAATGTAAGACAGGCATACGCCATACAGTGTGCTACTCTTATCTTCCAACTACCAAGGGATCTTTTACATGCACGCCAATGTGTACACGGGACCTCAGGTTTTTCGTCCCATCCGAACGACCAGACAGCTGTCCTCCTCAGGCCCTCTGTTCTGCATCATTGACAAGGGGAAATCATGTCTGAGAATCGAGATGAACTTTGTCGGCCAATGCAGGGATCGAACACCCGACCTCCATGCTAGCGAACCAGCGTCTTACCCTCTTAACCATATGATCAACGATTTTCAATATATTCATTTTTCATTATCTAACTGATATATAGCTGCTTTTTCTCTTAATCTTGCATGATGAATCTCTTGTGTGAACTCATATTATAGCATAGGAAGGGAGATGACCAAACCTTGTCATTTTTAGTGCAATCCACACATCAAATGTCCCTGAACTGTAAGCTTGTAAAGCAATAAGTGGGAGAGAAAAAGATGGTGTTTAATATCTATTCAAAATAATTTGGAAATGAAATGAAATGGGGTTTAACATCCTACTTGGTGCACCAACAGGGCTAATGAAGTTGGCCTAATGCCATACAGAGTGCTATCAGGAAAATTTCCTTGCACGGCACCACAGGGGCTAATGAAGTTGGCCTAACGCCATACAGAGTGCTATGAGGAAAATTTCCCTGGACAGCAGCACTATGGCCTACTATTATTTTGAGCAATGTGTACACAGGACCCCAGTGTCTGTCTCATCTGAACAACTAGAAACTAGGCCTGCACCATTGAAACAGTGAAACCACACTGATTAGCAAGCCAGCGTCTTACTCACTGAACCACCCCATCTAGAATATAATGAACATACCTCATTGACTTTTTCCCCTTTCTTTTCTTTCTGGTGTAGTTCTTTACCTTCTTTTTGCTTTGACAAAATATGACGGACATATCGACCAAGGCAGTGACAATGGAAGTAATGATAACAGACTGTTTTCTTAAAGACGTCTCCTTCATGGAAATGTTCTAAACATATTGCACATTCACATCTTGGAATGTTTCCTTCTGTTAAACCTTCTTTAGCTAACTACAATGTAAAATAAAAAATGATTTTGGTAATGTTCCCCAGTGCCTAAAGCCACTGAACGTCACACTAATGTCTAAATCCGAACAACATCATACCAATGTCTGAAGCCACTGAGCATGACACCAATGTCTACAACTATTGAACATCACACCAATGCCTAAAGCCACTGAACATCGCACCAATATCTACAGCCACTGAACTTCACACCCATGTCTAAAGCCACTGAACATCACACCAGTGTCTAAAGCCACTGAATGTCACTCTAATGTTTAAAGTTTGAGAGAAATATCTTTTAAATTTCATACCTCTATCAATTCAAATAACATAGGAGCTCCTTCTCTCTCTTTTGCTAGTTGAACTATGTCATCATGTAAACTGAAAAAATGTACAATATAGATAATAGGTATTATTTCTCTTTGCCAAGAATATCAACAACTCCAGTAACCCAAGAGACCAAAGAGACTAAAAACAAATTGTCATTATGTAGGGCTCGGGCTCTAAGACTTGATAATGAAATGTATTGTAGAAACAGACCCAGTAAAATGGTGACCAGAGTGACAAGTAACAATCCTGTATAATTCACTGAAATTCTGGAAATGCAAGCAAATACAGTCAAATTTCTTATGATGGATGAAAGAAATAGGTATTTCATCACCACACACACAGAAGGGGACTATTAATACTCCACTGTACTGCAATACAAACTTACCCTTTGACCTCTTCTTCCGCCAGACCTCTGGGATTTTTTATTGATATATCAGGCACAGTTTGCGGATACTAAAATACAAAATTAGAACAAGATGTCATGAGTTATTTCTCAATAAAATTCTAAAATTCTAAATCTAATGATACAATGCTTATTCAGATGATAGAAAATCTGCATATATAAAAATCATCTGAGAATGTCAATATTTTAAACAATAGTTCTTAGACATATTTTTTTCTTGAAAATAATTCATTTCACCTTGAATATCAAATCAAAATTACATGAAATTGTTACTTACTGTTGAAGGAATATCAAAGACAAGAGTAAGGCAGACATATTGTACACTTGTATCTTCACATGTTGATGGATGTAATAGAACTTTTATTGTCTTTACTTTACATCTGTAATTAAATGACATGAAACAAACGTTTGCCACGAAAGATACACCCACATTTTGTAAGAGATGTACAGAAATGAAATGAAATGGGGTTTAACGTCCTACTGTTCTGCTCCTAAACTGAGCTAATGAAGACGGGCATATGCCATACAGTGTGCAATTGGGAATTCTTTTCCTGGGCAGCTGCGCTATGGTCTACTCTTATATTAAATTCCAACTGCGAAGGAATATTTTACATGCACAAAAGATGTACAGAGATCAAGCCAAAAAAAAAAATTTCATACAAACCATAATTCAGGATGTGACAGTCAATATAGAAAGGAACTGAGATCTTTGGGATATAAACATACATTTTAAGTGTCATCAAAATAGGATAAAAATTGTGACTTCTAAAAAGTCCACAACATTGGTATTACATGCTTAATATATACTATTTGTGTAAAGGGAGTGGCCATTTTGTTCAACACTCTCTGTCCGAAATTAGAAGTCATTCATAATTACAGTGATATATTTGAACAGATTCTAAAATCAAATAAAAATTTTGACCTCTGGAGGGCTCGCAAGCCAAAAACGGGATATTTTTTATAGAATCAGGAGCCATAAACCAAGAAGTTACGTTCTGATATGTGGCAACATCGAAAGGAATTATTACATACTCATCATCTAGAATAACATCCAGTTCATCTATGTATATATGTTTTAATACTTCCACTTCTTGATTTACTTCACTGCAATAAAAGAAAATAAGTTAACTGCATTAAAAGCAAATTTCTATACACATACATTGTACATTCATTAAACCAATCTGTTAAGATTACAAAAGATTTATCATCTTATAATGCTGCTAAACCACAAAACAAAGAGTTGTTCAGAATCTACTGTGAGATCTACACACTACATCCACACTAGTCTCATGTCAGTCTCTGGATAGTAAAGAAACCGAAACATCTTACTTTCCCATGCTAACAGGGCTTATCAAAATGGCATGCAGTGGACTATGAAAGGAAAGTCTAACCTGACAATGGCGATACAAACATTTTTTTTTTTATCCAGCTGTAGTGCCTGTGTCAGGTAACTGACCAAGGCCAACAAATACGTACCGAAAGGATGCAAGCATCCGAGGGGGATCTGAGTGGGTTCACCCCACAGAAAAATTTTGAAAATTGACAACCGCAAACCCCTTTTCCAGGCATTTCAGACCAAAGCTTCCTATCTTTTCTTTCTCCTGTCCTGTGTCCTGTCCTCCCCTTCCTTCTTTCTTTTCTTTCCCCCCTCCTTTCTTTTTTTTTCTTTTTTATTTATAGAGGTTGTCAAATTTTGAAAATTGACAACCGCAAATCCATTTTCCAAGCATTTCAGACCAAAGCTTCCTATCTTTTCTTTCTCCTGTCCTGTGTCCTGTCCTCCCCTTCCTTCTTTCTTTTCTTCCTCCCTCCTTTTTTTTTTCTTTCTCTTTTTTTCTTTTTTCTTTAGAGGCTTAGGCCCATTTTTTTAATGAGCTTAGGCCCACTTGTCACGGAGAGGTAGACAGGTGGGCCTTGTCAGGCACTGCCAACTGTCACAGGATTTTTAATGTGCTGAGTGAAGGATTAGGAGGTTGCAATGGGTGCCAGTCAAATCGTCCACAAGCAAAGTCGTCCACAGTGAAGTCATCCACACACGTTGGTGGAGTCGTCCACACCCGTTGGTGGAGTCGTCCACAAGGCATTGGTGATGTCGTCCACAACTATTGGTGATGTCGTCCACAACTAAGAATAAGACTCGTACACAATTTACTCGTACTCAAATCGAATCACCTATGTTTATATAATAAAGTTAATCGTATTATTGTATGATCTTTCTTTTCATGTTAGATTGGCATTATAATTTTAGTTTGTTTTGTTAGTTTATTGTTTGTTAATTGGCGTTATGATTTTAGCATTTTTGATTATTTGATTAGTATTAACGATGTTTTTGTAATAAAGTAATATTCGCTTTTAATCGTGTGGACGACTCCACCAACGAGTGTGGACGACTTAACCTGTTTTTTTGTGTGGACGACTTTGCTTGTGGACGACTTGACTGGCATTCGTTGCAACACTGAAAAGGACCAGACTGCAAAGTCCTGAGCAACTGTCTCAACCAGCACCTGGATTGTAACTACTGGTTAGTGAATTGTCATACTCACTGAGGCATAGTATAAATATGCATTCCGGGAGTAGAATATGCAAAGAACTATATATGAAAATCAATGAGATTGGATCTGTCATATGTCATTCAATTGTGCAATATTTGTAATGTTTACGTCTGCCTTCTGATTTTCCTCTGCCATCTGGTCCTGTCTGTTAACTAGCTCTTCTAGGCCTTATCTACTTGCGGAGGTTGTCAGAATTATACAAAATGAACCGCTCATCAAATTCATAATTTTACATTGAATAAAAGTTAGTAAGACATAACTAAATTATTGAAATGCTACAATCACCTTTCATCTGTCAACGAGACACTGCGGGCTGCCATTTTGTAGGAACGAAAAATATGTGATACTAAAATTTGATTGGATGAAAAAGTAATGATAATTAAAGATAAACATAAATGTTTTCGAGATATATTATACTCGTTTATTTTGGACGTAATTTGATCAACATTATGTACTAGAATGGCTATTAGGTTTTAGTAACACTTTCCAAAAAATATAAGCGTTTTACCCGCAGTAAATATTGTTTACATCGGACATCATGGAAGATAACGAACGAGATCCTTCACCGAAAGCTGCAGCTTCAAGATACACATATGACCCTTATTCAACGTTCGTATTTTTAGAATCCTTCTGATTACTATATTAATCCATATTAGATCAATCTGCAAACATAAATGATCGATTTGGTGATTTACTTTCGCCAATGAAACGTGGTACTTGGACGGGCCTGACAAGGGACAGCTGTCTAGTCGTACGGATCGTATGTACAATAAACTTAAACGGTAAACCAAAGTCCTGCGTACACATTGACGTGCCTGTGAAATAACCCTTGACAGTTGGAATTCAATAATAGTAGGCGGTAGCGCCGCTCTCAGTAGTGTCAGTGCAAAATCCGAGAAACTGAAAAGTTCATTAGGATTTTCCGACGTGGTTTCCAATTGTCAGTGGTGTAGGACAGAGCGTCTGACAAGGACAACAGTCTAGTCTGTTGGATGGGATTAAAAACCAATGACCTGTGTGCACATTGCCAATATTCTTACAAAAATTGTTACGTTTATTTGTTTGTGTGCACTGCAGGCTCTTCAGAAATGCAATAAATGATATTGGCATGCATAGATAGATGATAAATATCACTGACAAATGACAGATGATAGTTTTTTGACTGCATGCAGTGCATGTACTAGTTTTTCAACGGAATAACTTACCTCTAGACCACACAGTTCTCACCTTACAGTACCCCAGTGATTCTTAACCTTTTTTTGCCAACAGCACACATTGGAACACATGAAAAAATAGCAACACACCTGACTAAGTATATATATATAAAATATCTGAATTTTGCAAAATAAAAACATGGTAAGTCAGACAACTGTAGACAGAGACTACTCATAGACACATAAAATGAACTTATATCAGTGAATCAATTGGGATCACATGTTTTTTTTCACATTTTCTTAGGTGTGGCATTCTTGTTGAAAATCACTGCCGTACCCTAATGTTTGCATTTATTTATACCACGAGTTGCTGCTCAGCGATGAAAAATGAAGACTATTTGCATACGCTAAAGTATGATCAATATAATTTAGATTGTTATTAAATTGACAAGTTCATTTATCTATTGACAGGTCTGAATTTGATACAAGAGAACAGACGAGTAAAGGACAAAATAAGAAAGATGAAAGATCCAAGGAAAGTAAGAAAATTAAGCATAAACTAGGTAGGATATTTGTGTTCCTGCTACTTTTCACCTGGCTCTCACGTCAATATTATAGAAATATTTCAAATGTAGTTAATGCATCCATCGACTAAGCAAATTAAAAAAAGCATGCAGTTGTATTCAGATTTTATGTCTGAAGCATGTCCCAATAGCTTGTAGACTGTCAACATAACTCTCCAATGATATCAGTAGTTTTGAGCTAATCGAAAACTGGATGAGAAGGGATCTGTAATCAAGCAGTATATTGGCATGAAACTAGAATGTAATAATTTTGAAAATTTGAATCCTGATGTGGATTGAGAAGAACCTTTATTTTGGTTGGTACAAAAAAACCAAGGTTCGAGTAGGCATTACACACATAACCATTAATATGACATTTTAACATGTGTCAGTCTAAGGGGGTTGGGACGGCCTAGTGGTTTCGATCCCTGGTGTGAGCGTATGTGGCATAGAGATAGGGGTGCCTTCTCAACCTCGTGGGTTTCCTCCGGGCACTCTGGTTTCCTCCCACTGCTAAAGAACGCTACGCGCAAGCGAATTATTGAAATAAAATTAAACCATATGTTAGTCCCAAAATGACCTAGTTGTGTCGAGTGGACGTTAAACCCCATTTCTCTCTTTCTCTCATGTGTCAGTCTTAAAATAACTGAAGTATTGCATTGATGTGATATTAAACCCAATTCCTTTCTATTGCTTTCTTTCAAATCAATTCAGAAATGGAAAAAAGAAAAAATGAAACAAAGATAGTAATAAGAACATGGTCTTCCTTTTTGGGAATGTGTAAAAGGAACATGTATTTGTTTTTTGCGAAGGCCTAAATGAATCATTGTTTCTTAATTTAATTTCAGGTGAAGCGGGCGCAAAACAGAGATCTTACAAACCAAAAAAGATAGCCTCCCCATCGACAGACAGTTCAGCTAGAAATATTTCTGGCATGGCCCTATCCGAACATTCTAATGTTCCTGAAAGTGAAACAGATCCTGATCTCTCTTACAGAAATTCATCTTTTAGTTCGCGCATCTCTCCATCGAGACTGACATCACAGATGTTTCAAGCATTAAACAGAGAAGATAGCTGCCCGCCATCCAAATTACATTCAGCATTGACGGGTAAACTTCAACCACATCCTCATTTACGTGATACGCCTCAGTCTATGTCACCTGTTAGAGTTCCTTCTCCTGCAAGACATTCATCACCGGGAGGTACCCATAGAAGCACACCTCCAATGTCAACGGCTCAAATCTTAGCTTCCCAGTTTAACACTCCTCTTGGGATTAAAGTTTCACCAGACTTCCATGTTAACCAACCATTGAGGATATCACCTGGTGGACGAATTTCTCCAAGAGGTTCGGGATTACCACCAAATCTACCAACTTTGTCCCCAAATCTACCCTCCACATCGCCACGGTCAGATACAGCCAGAAACTCTCCAGGACCACCCAGGTTGTCTGGTCCCTACAGCCGACCTGATCGTCATCAGATGCCATTTCCATTTGTGCCCTACCCTAGTGATCCCATGAATCCTGCCTCTGTAAGAACCTCAACTGCCAACTTACGCATCATGGCAGCGGCGCCAGAGAGTGTGCAAAGAGCACCAATGCCTTCCTCCAATTTACAGCATTTAGTGTTAGCCATGGAGAGAGAAGAGTTCAGAAATAATCCAGAGCAGGTTGCTATACCTTTCACTAATCCTAGAGAATACAGTACTGAACACAGACTAACAGAAACATTACTGAGACAAAATGTACAAGATGTCAGTAAATTGGAAAGATTCTATAAAGGAGCTGTTAGTCAAGGTCATCATCCTTCTCCACTGCTTGTCAATAGAACACCATCACCGGCCAGAGACAGAGCTTCTCCAGTTCCTGAAAGAGTTTCCCCAGCCCCACATCCCAAAAAGGATTTTCAAAGACGTGCAACTCCCCCACCACCTAGAGAGCTAACACCACCCCCACCATCTTCGTACTATAATCCAGCATTTGGTGGTCCACCAATGGATTTATCAAAACTTCCTCCTAAGCATCGTGTACGCAGACTTGAACATCCTTCATCTGTAGCATCTCAAGCACCTGCATTAGCCGGCATGCCCCCTGCATTTGCTGCACATCATCTCCCACTCCAGCGTCCATTGGGTCCCGATCCTTCATCTCTACCACCGCATTTCACATCGGTTGCAGCAAGACAACAACATCCACCACCTGAAGCTGTACCCCAACCTCCTGTCTCAATCCCTATTCCTATGAAGATACCTGGTATGTTGTTACAAGGACAACCGTATATCAGTCTACCTAGAATGCCGCTAGATCCACATGGCGGAACTGTAAAATTACCAGATGATAAATTTGATTTTAAGGCTCATGAGGCTTTGTCCAAAGTCTCAAACATACCTTCTATCATACATCAACCAGTTGTTTCTGTGAAGAAAAGCCAGGCACCAGCTCCAAATCAAAGAGATGTCCCTCCTCATCAGATAAATCCCTTTACTTTTCCCAAATCTGGTATGAAAGTCTCCCCTACTCCCACCCTCCCATCTTTTGGTGCTGTGAATCTGGAGTCAAACCCGAATTCCACTCCTCCAACAGCTAACTATGCCCGATCTAGGTCTGATATAAGTTATTTACGAAGACAGGAGGATATAAAGGACAGTAATGCCATGCCACAATTGGTACCAGAGAAAAGTATAAAACTGGAGGATACAAAGTTTGGTAGTCCTAGTTATCAAGAAATAGAAGAAGAAAGCAAAAAATTAAAACCATGGGTAGCTATTCTTAAATTTCTTTTTCACTTTTCAGTATAATTGATTTTCATCTGTATTGATGAGTTCTGATACTATTACCGAAATATTTCAAAGTTATTTGAACGCAAATATAATGAACTGGCTTGGTTACATAAAAAAAAAAAATTCTCCCTCTCTTTCTCTTAAGTGGTGAGAGGAAACCACAGGACCCAGAGAAAATCCATGGGTTTGGAATCAAAACCATGCCACTCAACTGAATGATAGACCTTATGATCTTAAGTGCACATTTTAAACCATTTCCCCACCCCACCCCTACTACTGATTTCAATCATTCTGCAGTCCTTGAAGTTGTTCGATTGTGTTATACCACACTACATCTCTACATCTCTGTCTTCTTAACTAAGTCATTATTTTTATTTCTAACGGCATATTGTAATGAATCCCCAGTTGTACCTTGTGTTTTTACTCTGAGTCCTCCAGTTTCTTCCCACTGCTAAAGACCCCTACGTGCAAGCAAATTATTGAAATAAAATTAAACCGTATGTGAGTCCCAAAATGACCTAGTTTGTGTCAAGTGGGTGTTAAACCCCATCTTAGACCAGGAGCCCAGAGGGTCGAACCTAGACGAACGAGGTACCAATATCTGACCATATAGGCATCTACATACTAACCTGGGATGCACAGAAGTGGGCGTCTGCCGGGGCTCAGTCCATGGGTGTGACCCTGGTGACCCCTATAATGACCCCAAAAATGGGTTAAACTCATACATTCGAGGTACCGGTCAAAACCAATTTTAAATGAAAGAATATACTCTACTGAGTACGAAATTACCCATAACAGACGATTAGACCCCTGGGGTGGCCCAGACTGACACACCAAAGCCGAAGGGAGTGGGGTGGGGCAAAAATACAGTTTGCTCATACATTCGAGGTACCAGTCAAGACCAATTTTAAATGGAAGGGTACATCTCACTGAGCGCGAAATAGCTCATAACAGACGATTTTGGCCTCGGGACTGCCCAAACTGACACTCTAAATATCCCCCCCATCCTCCCTGGGTGGCTTAAAAAAAGGGTTATATTCATACATTCGAGTTATTAGTAGTTAAATGAAAGGGTATATGCCGCTGATTACGGAATTGTCCATAACAGACGATTGGGTCCATGGAATGGCCCAAATTGACGCCCAAAGACGATGGGGGCATAAATTTGAGGTACCGGTCAAAACCAACTCTAAATGAAAGAGTACATCTCACTAGGTACGAAGTTGCCCATAACAGACGCTTGTGGCCCTTGGACGGCCCAAATTGACACCCTAAATATGGACCGCAGAGCCGAAGGGTCAAAAATAGGTTATACTCATATATTCGAAGTACCAGTCAAACCAATTTTAAATGGAAGAGTACATCTCACTGAGTTCGAAATTGTCCGTAACAGTTGGTTTCGGCCAAGCTGACATCATTATATCGACCTCGAGGCTCGAGAAAAATTTATATTCACACATTCGAGGTATCAGTTCATTTTAATTTTAAATGAAAGTGTGCATCTCGCTGATTACGAAATGACCCATAAAAGATGATGGTTCAAAATGACAAAATGCATAAAATGGTATTGTGAGGCAAGATTTAAACAGACTTTTGTCTTCAACAAGTACAATCATGGACATAAGAACTGCACCTGTAGTGTTAAAGCCCCAATAACACTCTTGTTGTAATTGAATAATATGTCCCAATCTTTATTTTGGCCAACAAAATGTATTATTTTACAATATTCAAATTAATTGATGATACAAATTTCATCTTAACACACCTAATTTAAAGAATTGGAAAAATTCAACTACATGATTTGAAAAGGTTTACGTAAACCTTTTCAAATGTAACTTGGATTTTAAAATATTTTCGAACCCTCTGAACAAGTAAAATATGATGTAATGGATAATTTACACAACAGGTAGGACAAATAAACATCTAGTACTTAGAATAAGACTATTATTTATTTTCTAGAGCTGCCAAGCCAGCAAGAGTGTTATTGTCCCTTTAATATTGTTTTCATACCAGACCATCTTGTGAACCCATCAGGAATCACCATAAATGGAAAAAAAATGGCTATAGGGCAGCTATCAAATACCTGTCACTGAAAGGACTAACCATTTCAGCTATGTGAAATTTTTTAGGGGGGGGGAGGGGTAAAAAATAAAAAAAATTCTTCCTGGCCGGCATCCAGGCCTTGCAGCATCGTTGGCAATAGTGTAGAAAAGTCTATGGAACTATCGGCTTTGTACAATTTTTACAAAAAATGGCCCAGAACATTTCATGCAGTCCTCGACAAATCAAAGTGGAGGGGGGGGGGGGGGGGGGCAAAACTTGTCAGTATATTTGTTTTTCAAACCTAGAGGGCAAAATTTAGGATGTCACTTAGGACCATCTCAGAGCCAGAATCATCTTCATACAAGGTACTAAGCGACGTTTCGACGAGGATACTCTCGTCGTTATCATAATCAAGCAAACAATTCAGATATGTTCGTTCGTTCCTTGGGTTTTACATCTACTTCCATCTAGAAAGGGGGCGGGCGGGGTGGGGTAAAGATTTGTTAGAATAACTTTTTTGTAAGCCTAGGGATGTAAAATTTAGAGTGTCAGTTTAGACCAAAATCGACTATATACATGTACAAGGTACTGAACGATGTTTCGGCAAGGATACTCTCGACGTTATCAAGCAAATGATAAAGATATGTTCGCTCGTTCCTGGGGTTTTACGTCCACTCCTACCTTGGGTGATAACACAGACAATGCAAATATATAAATAGTACACAAATATACAAAGAACATGCAACACAAACACAACAATGAAATACAATAAAAACGCAAGACCTTCGATTAGGGGGCCATTTATAACTGAACCATCACAGCGGAAACTATTTCAGGCATTAAAAGGCAGTGGGCTGGCAACCTATTGATTTATCAAGATCAATGTATTTAAAACTATTAAAGGGAAACCAATCAACCTGGACCATATATAACAGATAATTTAAAAACAATGTGGGGGTGTAAATCTGTTATGAGCCATTTTGTACTCAGTGGGGTCTATACTTTCATTTAAAATTAGTTTCAACTGGTACCTCGATTGTATGAATATAACCATTTTTAAGCCCCAAGGATCATAACTATGGCCTCTGTTTGGGCCGTTTCAGGGTCACAAGCATCTGTTATGGACAATTCCGTACTCACATGTAATCTTCTGTTATGGACAATTCCGTACTCAGCGGGATATATTCTTTCATTTAATTAGTTTGAACTGGTACCTTGAATGTATGAGTATAACCCTTTTTTAAACTCATGGGGTCACGTTTTGGGTGTCAGTTTGGGCAGTCCCAGGGCTGGAATCTTCTGTTATGAGCAAGAGAATTGGTATTGAGCGGTACCACAGATTCTATGAGTATACCCTATTTGCCCCCCCTCCCCAACCACACCTTTTCGGCTTTGGTGTGTTGATCTGGGCCATCCCAAGGGCCCAATCGTCTGGGTAATTTTGTACTCAGTGGGATATACTCTTCCATTTGAAATTAGTTTCAACTGGTAACTCGAATGTATGAATATGACCCTTTTGTAAGCCCCTGGGATGGGGTGCCACTTTGGGAAGTCCCAGGGCCGAAATCTTCTGTTATGAGCAATTGTGTACTCAGTGAGATGTACTCTTTCAATTTAAATTGGTTTTGACCGGTAGCTCGAATGTATGAGAGAACCCTATTTTTGCCCCACCCTACCCCTTCGGCTTTGGGGTGTCAGTCTGGGCCAGCCCAGGGGTTTAATCGTCTGTTATGGGTAATTTCGTACTCAGTGGGATATACTCTTTCATTTGTAATTGGTTTCAACTGGTACCTCGAATGTATGAATATAATTTCTTTTTCAAGCCCTCTGGGATCTATATTTGGGGTGTCAGTTTGGGCCATCCCAGGGCCAAAATCGTCTGTTATGGGCATTTTCGTACTCAGTAGAGTGTATTCTTTCATTTAAAATTGGTTTTGACCGGTACCTCGAATGTATGAGTTTAACCCATTTTTGGGGTCCTTATAGGGGTCACCAGGGTCATACCCATGGACTAGGCCCCGGCAGACGCCTACTTCTGTGCATCCCAGGTTAGTATGTGGATGCCTATATGGTCAGATATTGGTACCTCGTTCATCTAGGTTCGACCCTCTGGGCTCCCGGTCTATCTCTCTCTCTCTCTCTCTTATAATATAGTAATGCCACCTTTCATGGAAGAGTTCCCTCCCCTTTGTTGTTTATTGGAGTACTTGGGAGTTATCTCAAATATGTGGAATCTTTTGTACTTGAACAGGTTGAATAAAACATGGCCTATCTGACATGTGGATTTTAGATTCAATACATTTTAATCCATGTCATCGATGGTGAACCAGAGAACTACCCCCACAGTCCTTAACTAGTGTATCAAACAGAGGACTGGTCAAATAAATAGCTTGTTTCATTGGGGGTTTGATTTATACTACACTACACTGCTGTACTAAGCCATCATTTTTGAAAATACTTAACTTTAACCACTGACTGACTGAGTGCCCAGTACAACAGTTTGTCTCATTAGGGTTTTCTGCTTTCAATTAAAAGCGTTTTCGTTAAACATACTTGAATGTGGATTACCCTCTTTTAATTTGTTATGTGGTAATTGATTGGTGACAATGTCACCAATCTCGGCTGGCTTAATTACACATTTCAAAGAAAAAAATCTAAGAATTGCTTCAGTTAGTAAGACGCTGGCTCCCAATGTTGTCTGAGAAAGTTTATCAGGATTTTCCAGCATGGTTTCCCCTTGTCAGTGGACGTGCAGGACGGAGGGTCTGACAAGTACGGCTGTCTAGTCATTGCGATGGGACAAAAAAAGAAGGGCCTGTGTACACGTAAAAGATACCTTGGCTGTACTGCCACTGTCTGTGCAAAAATTCCCTCATCATATCACACTGTATGGTGTATGCCCGTCTTTATTATCCCAGTCAGAGCAGAACAGTAGGACATTCAACCCCATTTTATTTTTGTTTCAGGTTGGACAATTCAACATGCGACTGAAGAATTTAGCAAACTTTCCTGCCAATGCTGCTTCATATAGATCAGCCTATAGAGCTCAGTCAGTGGCTGTACAAAGGGCAAAGTGAGATAATTTATTGTGTAACGTGTTATTCTGTTTTATTATTCTGGGCAAATTAAGAACTGGAAAAAAAGGAGTCAATTAAAGTACATGTAGCTAGGTTCTCACATAGACTTGGATACTTGTTTAAAATAATCTTTTGTTCATTTTAAAAATACAAGCCCCTTGAATTGTCAAAAGGTTAATATCAGACACTGCACTGTTGTGTATAAGTTGGTAGTAGTAACCCAAATTAAAAGCAACTGATACTAGTGAGCTTTATGTTGACATTAAAGTCGCTGATTATCTTTTGAGGAATTAAGAATCAGTTTGAAATTACAATAATCACTATCAATCAAAATTTCTCTGAAAATTCAAATGACAATCAGCTGCTTTAACAAGGCAAAAATCAGAGACTAATGTTTGCGATTTTCCTATTAATCCGATAGGCTGTGTTCAATAACTGGAGCAGGCAAGACATTAGATTTATTACGACAGACCTTACAGAAGAGTATTAATAAAGAAATAGATGCAGTCATACAGAAATATGTTGAGGTAAAAACATGTCCAAAAACCTATCAAAATCTATGAATATTAAGATATTTTGTTGGAGATGTGTTCTAAAAGCATCTATTTTAAAGAGTGGGCTGCTGATTGTCTGAGATGTTATTGTCTTAGCTGATATGATTACTAATCCATTCTTTATCACCAGACTGATATGGCAGAATGAGTTTTCTAGTGACACATGTGGTCTAAGGGGAGATAATATGGCTTTAGGGAAAAAGATGCAGAGTTATGTCCCTTATATTAGAATTCATAACTTTTTGAGCAATCAATATTACTAAAATTTCTCTTTCCAGAAATATTTCAATCTAGGAATTGCTAATATAAAAGAAAATACTGGTCCTACATCAGTTACAGATGAACATTTGAATTCTGTGTGTCGACAAATACTCGAAGAAGTAAGTTTTAATTTATTTTAGTTACAGGTACTACTTTGAAATACATTCCAAGATTGGTTCCAACTAATAATCTGGGTTTTGTAATTCTAATGGCAAACAAAGCCTTTACCTTAGTCTCAGTTAATCTGTACTTTTATTAAAGGAAAAACCCTCTGTGGATAAACAGTGTTGAGAAAATATTTTGTACAAACTTTGGTGATTATTTTGAGTTTCATAAGAAGTTTTAATCATTATCTAAATCAACTCTCTTTTTCTGATTATGATGATATTAAGATAAGTTTTCTTATGTTTTAAAACAACACTTTGGTTTTTGTTTTAGTCAAAGAAAATGTATGTAGTTGAAAGTAGAAGAAGTGTATCACCTGTTCGAGATTTTCCTGATAATGTATCAGATACTGGTAGTAATAGTGGTAAAAGAGTAAGTCCATCATATATTTAATCAGCCTTATTGATAGTACAGTGGCTAAGTGGGTAAGGTGCTTGAGCACTAGCCTGGAGGTTGGTGAATCAATCTATGCATTGTCCGAGAACATTCATCATGATTTTTTGATGTGGCCTTCAGATGGAACAAAACACTGAGGTCCCGTGTACACATTGGCATGCACGAAAAAGAGGGTCTAATTGGAATAAAATGAAATTTTTCTTTATGTTTATAGCCAATTATCAAGAAAAGAAGATTATCAGACAGTGATTCTGAGAAAGGAAATGATTTGAGTATTCCTAGAAAAATAAAAGTATGTATAGATATTTTAATTCCCATGTACTGATTGTTCATCGTCAATAATCACTAGAATTATGCTTAAAATTTTCATCATGAGTACTAATGTGTATTAATCTCATGGGAGCCTCGGCTATGTGGGTAAGACCATGGTATACTAACCGGGAGGTCCTGTGTTTCGATCTCTACGTTGGCCAAATGAGTGCATCGGGATTTTCTGGTATGGTTCCTCCTTATTAGTGGAGTCAGAAAAATAGGATGTTAAACCCCATTTCATTTCATTTGTATCAACCTAATGAGATTTCTCTGAGTAGGGTTGCCTGTCCAGTCTCATGGGTTTTCTCCGGGTACTTCAGTTTCCTCCCACTGCTAAAGACCCCTACCTGCAAGCCAATTATTGAAATAAGATTAAACCATATGTTAGTCCCGAAATGACCTAGTTTGTGTTGAGTGGACATAAACCCAATCTATCTCTCTCTCTCTCTCTCTCTCCCTCGCTCTTATATTATCTCATTAGTTTAATGGAAACTGTGATTGTCATTTGCATTTCTCAAACCATATGTAATATTTTATTGCTTAAATCCTGAACTAAAATTTATTTTATAAAGGTAATCAAGAAAACAAAATCAAACTATTAGTTGTTAACCCATCAAAAGATTTTAGCCAGATTTATCTAGGTGGCTCTGGCTTGTGTACATGGATTTTATCAGAAATGTCAAGGAACCAAATAACAAAAATTCTTTTGAAATGACCATAAATGTTTGTCAAAATTGACCATTGACAGGTCATGATGGTAAAAAAAAAATATCAAAATTGGTACTAATTCAATGATATATATTTACATAAATTTTGACCAGGTTCATTTTTTGGCCCTTTTGGTTTTTATTTGTTTTCACCATACCCTGTTTATATCCTCGGCAACGTACCTGGGCCCTGGACTCCCTACACTAATATTTTTATACCTATTTGACAGTGAATTATTTTCTGTTTTCAGAGGAAAGGAAGACCTCATACATCGGGGTAAATATATTCATAAACATTTTATTGAAGCCCTGAAATGTTGTGTAGATCAGAAAAGATTTATAATAGCGGATGCTACTTGGCTCTTGAAATCAGAGATATATAAAATAGGGTTTAACATCCTATATCTCTGCACCAACTCGACTATTGAAAATTGGCATATGCCATGTAGTGTGCTAAGAGTTGGATTTTGCAGAAACAGCAACATTTGTGCCTACCCTTCATTTAATTTCAACTATCCAGAGTTCTTTTATGTACACACCAACGATTACATGGGTGATCCTCAGGATTTTCATACCATCAGAACGTGCACACTTACAATTACATGTATTTTCACACCATCAGAACTTGCACACTAACAATTACGTGGATTTTAATACCATCCTAACGACTTGACAATGAATAACTTGCCTAACCTCATTGTTTTTCTCTGGTTTTCAATACCGATTAAAAAGTCTTTGCAATAATAACCATGTTTTCCCTATGTTTATCTCATTTCAGGCGCTCTACACCTTCCAAAATAAGAAATATAGATATTGTTAGAAGAGAAGGTCCTAAGGTAAGGATAATGTTTTATTGTCTTTTACTAAAAGGGGGGTGGGTGGCCAAATGGTGTAACATGTCTCCTAAGATCTGTTATTGAGGCAAATGATACGGTTTCGATTCCTAACTTGTACGTGATGGCATGTTCAACCTCATGGGTTTTCTCCAGGTCCTACTGTCCTGAATTCATACCGTTTGAAACATATATCTCATGTATTAATAGTATTATGGATACAGGTATTGAATATTTATTTTCTTTTTTAAAGTGGGATCCAGAGAGATTAAATCTAGATACATTATTAGTCATGGGAGCCAAAGCTAACAAGTAGGTGTTTAAATCTTTTAGAATATTATTATACTATTTATTTCAAATGCATTACATCATAGATGATGTGCCTTCTTAAACTCTCGTTACGTCATTTAAGCACTGTAGGAGTTGCTTGCTAATTAAAAAAATGTGAAAGATGAATCTCTAATAGGAATGTGTGTCCAAATTTTGCAATACCGTTCAGTACTTACAAAGATATGTAATAAGCCCACCGCCATATTGTTGTCCATGAATAATGTTACTTTAAAGGGTTAATTATAATTATATGTCAGTATTTTGCTTCTATTATTTGATATACGTTATTGAATGTGATACTTTTATTAACACAGTGTTTATTATTTGATTTTAACAGAGCTCTAGGTTTGGGTAATACTAGAGGTAGATTATATATCAAACATCCAGATGTATTTAAGGTAAATATATTTATATTACAATAATCTAATTAAAAGAAGAAGTAAAAAGGGTAAAAACATAAACCACTGCTTTATAGTATTGTCTTACAATATGTAATATTTGTATATTTTATCACCAGTATTCAGGTGATCAAGAAGACAAACAGTGGTTATATGAACATCATTTAATGCCAGCGACAGGAGGCAAGGCATATATGTTAATAGTTGAAGATATCAAAGATCTCGCTGAAACAGATGAATATAGGTAATTTATCATTTAATATATATCTTCTAGTTTATGTAGAACTTTATCTGGTGTCTGTAGCCATAAGGGAGTCATGATGGCTCATGAAGTAAGTCGCTGGCTCACTAACTAGGAGATCTGGGGTTGGTTCCTGGTGTAAGTTGAGAAATTTCTCTGGAATTTTCCAGAGAGGTTCGCCTTGTGAACGGGTGCAGGACTTTATTATTAGGGCTATAACGATACGCCAGGCCACGATACGATGTGCATCACGATTCATAGTCTATGATATGATTAATATAATGATACAGGAAATAAATTTTAGAAATAGGCCTGCTTTTATGATTTACTCAAAATATGGCTTTTTCTGGTCAACTAATAAGCAACTTCAAGTGTCGAAAACACCTTAAGACTAATCAAAGTAGAAAAGTTATTTTGCTCATGGACTTATTTACGTATTTAAAGGACTATTAGTCTATTTTTGTGAAATTTTTATTTGGATAACGAAACGGGATACAGACATTTATTGTGGCTTTTAAAACATTGTTATTCACCGATTTATCCATGAATCGTTGCAGCCCTAATTATTATCCCAATAAATGTAAAATTGAGAATAATATAATCTTATTTTAAAGGGATGGTAATTTGTTGATGGATGAACTGTCAGGGTTTAATGTACCAGAATGGATGATTACTAAAATGAAAGCTCAGATGCAGATCATGAGAACAGATCGGGGTAAAGTAACAAATCGTAGTAGATCTGCAACTCCTAGTGAAGCTTCCATGTCATCATTAAAGGTATGTAATCATCACCTAAGTTATGGTTATTTAGGTGATGGACAGGATTGTTATCCCTTAAGGCAGGTTGTAAACATTTAGCAGCCATCTAAGATTTCACTCTGTTCCATAATCCTAAGATTAAAGACATTTACATATACATTATGCAAGAGAAAAATCTGCCTATTGTAGGTCTTTCTTTAGGCCTGAGATGCTACAAAAACTATTAATTAGACATTAATTAACTTATCCAGACCATAATCAACTCTCGATATTAAGGCTAGCCTGCGATATTTGTTGGATTATAGTTTGCTGCAAAATTTTCCTTCATGATTTAAAGATTAATGGTAATTGAGACTACTAGTTTTGTCCTACCGACTATAGTAATGATGATCGTGGCTAAGCGAAACTTTCATTCATTTAGTTCTTGGCTCATAGTCGATCTATTTGACTGAAATTTTCAGAAAATTGCCTTTACAATATCTAGTTTTTAACTATTATAGTGAGAACTGCCAACTCGTTATCTTATCTCCCATAATGTATCTTTAATGATACAGGGAAAATAACTCCTGTTGATATAGGGTATTTAAATCGTCAGACCACTTTTTTCAATAATATGTTACAGGGAACTTAATTGGCTGTTTTTTGAGACTATATATACAGTAGGTGTACGGCAGTTTGACTCAAAATATTCCACTGCACATTGTTTCTAACACATTATGATCTTCCATGTTCCATAATTTATCCTTGAATATATTATTACAGGAATTAGATGGTGATGATAGTTCTAAGACGTTACCCTTCTCTAACTTATCCGATAGTCCTTTAACTATTAATACTAAAACAGAGGTTTGTACATCAATTACATTATAAAGTGCCACGTCAAATTATAGATGCCAAATTATAGTTAGGATACATTGTCAAATTATAAAGAGCGAATGAAAAAAAAAAAAAAACACTTTTATCCGAGAAGATTTGGGTAAAAATCTAATTTGGTGTTAACTAATTCTCCTTGGTTCTAAAAGCTCAGGATGCTGGTTGTGATGTCTTTGAATTGTCGTACCAAAAATATTCATTATTGTGTTTTTTAATTCAATATTGTGCTTTTGAATTCAGTATTGATATACCATGTCTATGAATTCAATATTGATATACCATAAAAATTATAAAGGCTTTGAATTTAATTTGAGATACTATAAAATTTGTGATATTTTTTGTTTTAGAATGAAGTATCAGCAATGGATGCGGAGATGGAGTTTTTATCAGGAGCTGGTATTGGTGGATCAAACATGTCACCTTTTAATCTAACTGGAGGTTTTGATGACAATGGATCCCCGTCACAGAGTGATATAGATAACTTAGATGACGATCCTACTTATACAACACCATTTGGGTTAGCTAAAGACTGATAGCCTCTTCCTTGGAAAGAAAGACTTCATTGGAACGAAAAAGAAAAGGTTTAATCAAGCATATTTGAAAGTTGGTTAGAAATTAGAGTTCTCTCTCCTCTTTTGGTCGATAAAAGTAAGATGTCTTGAAATCGGAAGGTAAAAACGAACGGATGAAATCTGTCTTCAACAGATCAGATGGTGATCTCGTGAGTAGACGCACTGGTTATTTCAGATTTAAAATGGAGATCACATTGTAGAAATGGAGGGAATATGATCTTATGAAACAATAATTACATCCCTGAGTTACAAATGTAATTATACAGATTATTGTTAATGTAAATTATTTTCTATGTTTGTTAGTGTAGATTTATAGTATGTTATAAATATTTGTTACAGACAGTATTTAATATTGTCCATCATAATACAATAACACAACCATTGTATAATTGTTCAACTGTCATGTTATATTTGTTTGTTAATTATATATTTATTAATATTAATGTGCTTTTTACTCTGAAAGTAAGGATAGATAGTAATGTAGTTAGATATGTGCTATTTACGGTGAAAGTAAAGATAGATAGGAATTGACGTAAATATGTGCTATTTACTGTGAAAGAGAGGGTAGATAGGGATGAGGTTAAATACATGTATGTGCTATTTACTTGGAAACTAGAGGGGGTGGGGTTGGATGGCCGAATGGTTTCATAAAGCCTGTCATTGAGTCAAATGGCACGGTTTCGAATCCTTGGTTGTATGTGACAAGGAATAGGGTCCACTGTCCAACCTCAAGGGTTTTCTCTGTGTCCTCTGGTTTCCTCCCACTGCCAAAGACCCCTACACGCAAACGAATTATTGAAATAAAATTAAACCATTTGTTAGTCCCGAAATGACCTAGTTTGTGTGGAATGGAAGTTCAACCATATTTCTATCTCTCTCACTTGGAAACTAAGAATAGATAGAAATGGTGTTAAATATGTGCCATTTACACGTATGTTGACATTCTGCATTTAGTCAATCAACTGCTCTTTTTGCAGAAATTCAGTCTACAAATGGCAGATTTTCTTTACCCTGGTGTTATTATAAAAAGGCTGCGACCAGACATAAACATTGTTGGGCTCAATACTTTAAAGAGAAACCCTCACTTATGTCATTATTTATGTAGGATTCCCCAAACTTTTCAGAGATTGTTCTGTATATGTATGTGGAATTACAAAAATTGTGCCTGGAAACACGTACCTGGAAAGCGGGCTTAAGACTAAACTAACTAAATTCAAGTTTCTCAAATTATGAAAAGTTTATTAGTTTTATGCATAATCAGTTCATATGAAACATTTGTTTTGTTTGATTTTTGAAATTGTTTGTTTTTTGAAATGATACATAAATATTGTATATATAATTGTAATAATTTTTCATTTTAAAAGTGCTTTTAATAACCATCTTTATCATTTACTAGATTTTTTATGTATTTATAAGGTGCTTCAAGAATATTAAAATCTGGAGAGTTTTTCTTTAATATTATTGGTTGTTAGTCACATTTTAGATTCAAAACATCAAAGATGATTATGGTACTCTTTTTAATAAAGGTATTTTTATGTATTTAATGTCAGAAATGCTAATGGTATATTGAATTATGAACGTTCTAGTTTTTATAAATGTAAACCAATGTTCATAAAATATAAAAGAATAAAAAAAACACATTATATCTGAATGAAGGTGTTTTTGTGCTTGGCAGGTGGATAGCAAACTTCTTCCCTTTATTTAATAAAAACATATTGGTATTTGTTCTGTAGAGGCAGCATTTATGCGGACATATATGCATCTCGTATTTGGATTGGTAGAAGTCGTCTTTGTGGGTTTACAGTGTTTAGGTGCCAGGCCCGTCTTATCGTGGGCCCCCCTTACTCCACTTTGCAGGTTTGGTGTCTTTGTAGTGGTTTAGTGTTTAGATGCCGAGCCCGCATAAGGTTATGTCATTATATATGAGGCACCCCCAAAATGGCGAGGCGCCTCAGAATGACTCATGATTAATACCATAACTAGATTGATGGGGTGTCTAAAACGACTTGATCGGGGGGGGGGGGGGGGGGCTTATTCCCTCTCCAACACCTGATCACCACCCATATTTGGAATCTACACAAAATACTGGTCTAGAAAATTCACAGCTCTGGTGGCAATGCCCCACCCCACCCCCGTCAGACTATAATACGCCCATAATCGCGAGTAAGATTGGTTATGCGCTCACAAATGAATTTGCATGCCCAAAATGGCATGATAATCTTCCACACTTTCCCAACTTCGAACAATCTAGTGGTCCCAGAACACAGATATATATTGAGTTGACATTAAGATACTTTTTTTTTTTCCTGTCACCCAATTATACACCTTCGTTTTGTAATTATTTTTTACTTGACAGCTGGTTATGGCTAGCTAATAGTTGTATTAAAATTTACTAATTTGTATTCCCTATAGGACGGGAAGACGATGGCTCAGTTTTGATCGAAAAATGGCGTCTAGTCAATAGGATGGTACGAAAAACCAAGGTCCCGTATACATTGGCGTGCATGTAAGAGAATCCCTTCGATAAAGAGTTGGCAGAAACGCTGCTGTCCGGGCGAAATTTCCGTTGTTGCATAATGCCAAACTGATCCCGCAGTGAATATTCGCTTGGCCGCTACAATCACTGATAAGCATGACATCGGCGAGGCTTAATTAGTACGGTATATTAACTTTTTTACTCCGACAAATTAAATTCTCAAACATTTTTTTGAGGTAACAGAAAAATAAATAAAGACGTTTGAAGTAATTGAAGTTAAAAAATATTTCCTATTAAGTGTAAATGGGTATTAAAATGAGTAAAATGCGTCATTTTGCCCGAAGCAGTTAGGTGTTAAGTAAACATTGCACGAGCCGTTGAGCCAATGACTGCAGTCAACGCACGTGCTATGGACACTCATCTGTTACAGAGTTAATTCCTAAGTAATTCTCTGTGAAACAGATTGGCATAATGCATGACGTATGTCCATCTGTAATAATCTGTTTTATGATAAAATATTGGACGCTAAGCCCCATTTTATTTCCCACCTAACCCAAGATAACGTCAACATTGAATGATGATAGATATACCATCACGTGGGCTACTCTTATCTACATGTATGTTAACGTATAACACCAATGGTTTATATTCGTGGTCTGTGTTATTTATATCTAGAGGTTGTACCAGTGGTTTATTCCAGTTGGAAAAATATAAGCCGACGTATATAGGTCATTTATAAATTGCTATATTTTAGGGACGAAGTAATGCTAATGCATGCAGTGATGCGTTAAGCTTGACCTATTTGAAGACTGAGTCAGCTGTAGTTCTGATTATAACGGTAGATCGTTATAGAATGAACCGTATTTATAACTATTTATAACTCTGGTGCACGTACAGTATTGTGTATAAATATATTGACCTAGTATGTCTTCTATGCTAAAACATGGAATGCGATTGGGTAAATATGACTTCAATTTATCTGTTTTTATATGTGCAGATATGCGATCCGTTTGTCGTAAGAATTCGAGCTGTCCGTACACCCACTTCCTGCCGCAGTGCACACGTAACGCATACGATATTTAGTTACTCTCAATGAATCGGCTTTATATATACAATGAATCGGCTTTATATATACATGTATATAGTGTCGAAAAAGAGTTGAACAATTTAGATAGATCAGAGACGGGCTAGTAGTAATTTAGATAGATCAGAGACGGGCTAGTAGTACATGACGCTCTAAACCTTATAACTATAATTAGGCCTACGTGACAAGGTGTAGGGTCGCCTAGTGCCTAGTGTCCAATTTCGTGGTTTTCTCCGGGTCCTCCCATTTCCTTCGCTGCTAAAGACCCTGCAGGCGAATTATTATATGTTAGTCCTGAAATGACCTAGTTTGTGTCAGATGGGCGATAAACCCCATTTTCCCCCTCTCTCTATCGAGCGTTCTCAGGCCAACGAGGCGTTAAACCCAATTTGAATCCATTCCAATCATATAGTCTATACCTTATTTTAAAATATTCTTCATATTAGTACATGACAACACGTAGATATTTATCCTACACGTTCGGTTCTCATCGCCAATTACATGTTCTGATATCATTTGTATTGATCCGATCATCCGTCGCTTAACTCTGTGTTATAGACTACCGTTAATGACATGAAATAGGTTTAAAGCCATACTTGCTCTGCACCGACTGGACAAATGAAGACGGTCATACAACATACAGAGTGCTAAGATAAGATAAGATAAGAATTTTACCTGAACAGAGGCTCTATACCTTGTTTTATTCGTCAATCCCGGACGACTATGTCGAACACCCGCGGCACTGCGACACAATTTATCGAAACATGCAAATGTCGCATCGTTAATTTAATGTTGTGTTTTTCGACTGTGGGGAAGGGAATTTGTGTGGCCTACCTAGTGGCACATCCTCTGGTGAACAATTTTGTACACTATATATCCGTAACTTCTGAATATCGCCACCCGTGTATCATGAGAACTGTTCAATGCAGGGGCGTGGTGAGTGCAATTATTTAGAAGAAATTATGAGTAACAAAAAAGATTTTGGCACAAAAACCCTTTTACTGACCGCGGAGCTGTGGCCGACGAAGCTGGCCACCGCGAGTGCCGAAGACGCGAGCCCGCGGCGGGGGGTCCGGGGGGCCCTCCCCCGGGAAAATTTCGAAAATTAGAAGCCCAGAAACGCAATCTCCAGCAATCCGAGACAAGAAATACGGTAATAAAATATGATTAAATTTTCCAACTTGACTCTTTCAAAATTTTTTTAATTGGGTCAGATGAAACAATTTTTCCACTTACAAATGTTTTTCATTTTTTGAGTAATTTGATTGTGATTTTGGCGCAAAAACTTTTTGGCGCATGAGTATGGCTACTCATGAACTCATTCTCACCACGCCCCTGGTTCAATGTAATTATATGTTTTAGCCCAGCTCCACGGAAAAGTTGCTCTGATAACTGGTTCCACTAGTGGCATTGGTAAGGGTATCGCTGAAGGATTGGCTATTCGGGGATGTGATGTCATTCTTAATGGATTTGGTACCGAAAATGAAATCAACTTATTGAAGACAGAAATTAATAAGTATAACGTTTAATTTAATTTCTATGCATGTATTTAAACGTGACCACGCCGAGTGTCGTGAGCGAGGCAGAAATTTTATGCTTACACCTAATACCATTCTTCTTCTAAATACAACAGCTCGAATGTCAGTGTTTATTAAGTGTCCTGTTAGGACTGTATCCAGTTCCAAGGATAGGGGGTACAGTAGGTACCTCGCCTCGGGGCCCATACTAATTCTTTACGTCGGCATGGCAGGTAATCGTACTGTAGAGCCTCCGATCCGATCCTTAACCTGACCATGCGGGGTAAAAGTTAGAAACCCTACTTTAATATGGTCTTAATGTCCCTGCACAAGCGTGGCCCTGGCTATATGAAGATTTTTTATAGTTAACTTGTTACTAATTTGTTTATACATTATTACAGGGAATACGGATCAAAGGTGGATTTTGTTGGAGGTGATTTGTCAAAGTCCGAAGACATCATAAAATTATCAGAAGAAATATTTAAATTATATCCATCGGGTCTAGATATATTAGTTAATAATGCAGGTTGGTAGTGTTTTAACTAACACTTGCACGATTCCGTGGCACGCATTGGCACAACTCGAGTCGGCATGGCATCGTCCGATTTGCGCAAACTCGTCGTGCCAATGCGGGAAGTGCGTAAACAATGCGCAAACTATGCGTGAACTCGTCGTGTCAGTTCGTGTCAATGTGGACACTGATGGGCACGACAAAATCGTGGCCAAAAGTCGTGCAAGTGTCAGCCTGTCTTAACAATTATTTTTCGTATGACATCGCCGCCTTGCAGTTAGTTATTAATAGGCTATACATGTATTTTCAATGTCTCTATACGTGGGAGGCGCGGTGGCTTGGGTATGGCAACCTCGGTGATTTCCTGGTGGCGGACAAAGTTTGCGACAAAGTTTGCCCTTGTCAGTGATAGAGGACGGGTGGACTGGCAAAGTAAAGTGTGTAGTCGTTCGGGTGGGACTAAAAATCGAGATGTACACGTTGACATGCGTGTAAAATAATCCTTGGCACTTTGGCTTTCGACATAAGAGTAGGCCGTAGCGCCAGCTGTCCGGGCAAGATTCCACTGATTAACCAGGGGCGGATCCATGATTTTCAGAAAGGGGGGGGGGCGTGCTGCCCCCACTCGGGAGTGAGAAGCCCGGCCCGTGATTTTTGAGTGGACTAAAATGCCCACAAGGACTAATTTCATACTAGAACTGCAAATTACGATTTCCAACCTAAACTGATTTTGTTCTCCTTTCCCGCGAGAATGTATGGAGCTAAAAATTGTTCGCCACCGCAAAAAAATACAGGGGGCGTGCGCCGGGTGCGCCCCCCTCTGTATCCGCGCCTGTTAGCACACTGTATTGTATGGCATATAACGTCCGTCTATATCACCCCAGTCGGTGATGAACAGTAGGACTTTAAACGCCATTTCATTTTTTTTTTCATCTGTTTATTATAGGTATTCAATACGTGTCACCTATAGAATCTTTTCCACCAGAGAAATGGGATCTACTTATCAATCTCATGCTAACAGCTCCATTCCATCTTATACAGAGATTTTTACCACCTATGAAAACAAAAGGTAAACACAGCAATCCTTCATGTATTATTGTGTAATTTATTTTTGGTTTAAATAAATGCGCCTGCTCCGATCGCAGGGCGTCAGAAGTGGTGCATTGCGGTAAACCTACTCATTACTTTTACCCATTTTATCAAGTGTTGTTTAATGGTCGAGATCGAGATATTAAGTAATATATTACCCAATGTCGTAAGTTGGAGACCATTAAACATCTTTAAATACTGACACTCTGCACGAGCTTTTACAGTGAAATACGTCACAATAGTCCAATATTTCATTGGTATAAATAGAGTACTATTGGCAAGTTGTCCGTACGATTATTTGAAATAATGGTACGCCAACATCAAAGGGTGACGTCACATCTGTATTTTAATTCAGTTTAAAACATGTACTTTTGTTCGGCAAATGTCCCGTAGCCTAACTGTTCAATACGCGCTGATACATATGATTCGTCTGAAAAATTGACGCATGGCAGGCCTATACATGTAAAATGTAAGTGACTTTATTGGCATTTTGACATCACCCGGGCACTGCCAGTGGGGCTTATGCGGACTTGTCAGCGTCAGCATGATGATGTTAAAACATTATATGGGGTGGCGGCGAATGACATTCTTCTTCTTTGTTAATATATTATTAGAGAAAAATATCACCATTTTAGTTGGGTTTTTATTTTATCAACCCCAGTTTTTAATATTCTGAAATGCATTTGGACATGCACTAAAAAAATTTTTTTTCTATTTTAGGTTGGGGTAGAATTATCAACATGTCTTCAGCCCACGGTCATGTTGCTTCGCCTAATAAATCAGCTTACGTTTCTGCTAAACATGGTTTAATGGGTTTGACCAAGGTATGATTTATGATATTTGATTTCGGTTCACTGGGTAATTAGTAATAATTAGTAGTAATTACACTTTCTGGGAGAGAGAGAGGGGAAGAGAGAGAGAGAGAGATAAATTATCTATTTATTGTATTACAGACGGTAGCATTAGAAGCAGCGGGAACAGGGGTAACGTGTAATGCTGTCTGTCCAGGGTATGTGGAGACGCCACGTAAGTCAAACATCAGTATAATTACGATATCCCACAAAGGGGCACAATTTAAAAATAGAAATTTCTTTCGGATAACGAACTGGTTTGGTTCCCTTTGTTCTTCTTCGTCTTGGGTGACGCCCTTCGAAAACGCCTCGTCAATTCAAGTCTGATCGACATGTAAATTAGCATGCTTCTTCTTTGAACAATTCTGCATCGATTTGGTGAATTAGATTTTTGTATTTCATCAAACAACATGGTCAGTTCCTGGTCCATAGTACGATCGGATTTTTTAAAGAAATTATTTGTACAATATTTGTTTTTCGATGACTTTTTTTATGTTATTTCCAAAAATAATATTGACTTACCGAAAAGGGTCATTGTCCCAAACAAATTTATATGTTTCTTATTTTTAGACTTATTGTATTACAAAGTTCAACATAACAATTATTTCAAATCAGGTGTTCTCTTCATTTGTTTTTGTAAACTATATTGTCATTAAAATAAATATTTTTCCAGTATTCATACACCAAGCTAGAGATAGATCGAAGCAAGAAGGAATAACATTCGAAGAAGCAAAGGTTTGTTAATTTGGTCTACCTGTCCATATGGCTTTTATTAACACCCCTTAGTCTCTTGTTCTTACTTTCTATTTATCTCATCGATGATATTAAATAAAACGGGGTTTAATAAATTTTTTATGCACCAACCGGGCTAATGAAGATGGACATGCGTCATGCATTGCGTTATAATAGGTTGGGTTTTTTTCGCCCGGACAACAGCGCCACAAGCTTTTCTTAATTCAATTTTAAACTAATAGGGGTCGGGGCTTTTAGTCCAATCCGAACGTGGAGACGCTTTTCCTCGTCAGGCCTGATGAACTTTCTCGGCCAACTCAGGGCCCCAAAGTGAGCCAACAGCTAAATGAGGAACATTGGCAGGGGCGGATCCAGAGGGGGGGGGGGGGGTCCCAGAAACCTGCATGGCAAACCCCTTCTTGCAAAAATTCCTGAATCCGCCCCTGAGTGGAGCGTATGAATACCTACTTAATTTAAACTTTTTGAACAACTCATTTTAATTATTTAGGCAGGGTCCGTTACCAACCGCCTACCCCACATTCATTATCTCCTACTTGGCTTCAAAAGCTGAATGTCTATGAATTTTTCAATGTCAACAGCAGGTTTTTAAAAGTAATAATTTCAGTATAACCTTTTTTCTGTACATATTGTGAACAAGGCTGCTTGCTTTATTGGTATTATCACATTCTATCAGTCGAGGCGTGTCGGGGGTATTATTTCTCACCAACATCTCATTTCATGTATTCCTTATAAACATGGGACAGTAAAACCATCTAAATATATTCATTTCTGAAATGGATCATGGCGGCTAAGTGTGTAAGACATTGGTTCGCTAGCCTGGAGGTCGGGTGTTCGATCCCTGCATTGGCCGAGAAAGTTCATCTCGATTTTCCGGCGTGATTTCCCCTGTCAGTGATGCAGAAGGAGGGCCTGACAAGCACAGCTGCCTAGTCGTTCGGATGGGACGAAAAACCGAGGTCCCGTATACACTTTGGAGTGCACGTAAAGATCCCTTGGCAGTTGGAATTCGATATAAGAGTAGGCCGTAGCGTCGCTGCCTGGGCAAAATTTCCCTCATAGCACACGGTATGACGTATGCCTGTCTTCTATTAGCCCAGGTTAGGGTGCAAAAGGGTAGGACGTTAAACCCCATTTCATTTCATTTCATTTCAGAAACAAATTGTCCAGGTACATGCCACTGGCGAGCCTGTCGGCGTTGATCAAGTACGTATGACAAATAATTACATTCTATTGTGTAACCTTTTAACAATGACATTAGTCACGCATTAACCGAATCCATTTAACAAAAAGCTGTAGAATGATAAATTCTAGTCCATTGAATGTAGGCTATACGCAAAGTTGATTGGCACAGTCAACCATGTCGACTTTCCATTGACGCATTGGGTGAACAAGTTTCATGACGTAACATTACTACAAGATGTTGTGGGATGGAAATGAATCTTCAAGGTTATAAATTATCAATGACTTTGTAAATCATGCTAATTAGATTTATGACTTATAATACAGATGTGACGTCATCCTTTGATGTCGACGTAGTTATTTCAAATAATGGTATGGACAATGCGTCATGCTGTTCTCGGGCGGAGCTAGCTGCATGCAGACAGTCTTAAGTTGGGGATGGGGCCATGTGCCAAGCGTACTAGCCAAAATTTTGGACCCTGTGACGTATTTCATTGCAAAGCACATGTGAGTGTCTGTATTTTAAGTTGTTTACTAGTCTAGAGCTTAATGCATTGCGTAAAATATTAAAACAACACTCAACCATACATTAAACCACACATACTTCATCTGTCTGTCGCCAATAATAACCCCAAAAGGCCGGCAATTGTTGTGAACTTTCAGAACTTGTCAGAAGGCAATCTGTCGGTATAAATATGAGACTATATTTTGTAGGTGGGAGAGGCAGTATGTTTTCTATGTTCACCAGCAGCCTCACAGATGACCGGTACTAGTATTACAATGGATGGTGGATGGACAGCAAGATGAACAATAATTATCATATCATTTAACTGTATTATAAAATGACTGAGATAAAATCGTGGGAATAATAACACTGCATTATGATTAGTCAATCCGACTATAATACAGATCTATATTTCGTTTCGTTTTATTACACTTTTGATGGCCTACACTACAAGAAGATCTGACAAGTTGTACTGGAGGGTCATGCCAGTCAGAGGTCGTACAAGTGGCTTTTGACCACGTGGCGTCAGACATTGATTAATCAATCAGCCTTGACATTGCTGGTGGTTTACCCACAGTTCGGTGCATATTACCCACAAACGTCAGTAATATTACAACTCTTCCAGATCCAAGTGTTATAAAGATAAGTTAAAAAAAATTATTATATCCTAAAAAAAAAAACCCAAACAAACGAAATTGTATCTGTGCTTTTATCAGATTGTATGATTAGTGAAAATAGTCTTGTGTGTGGGGGGGGGGGGGGAGAAAGCATGTATTTTTGTTGTAATGATGTGATAAATATATCTGTATGTGTTTTTTTAAAGTTCCAATTTCATATTTTCTAAGAAAGTCAAAACATAATTATTTCTATGTTTTTTGCTCAAAAGGTTGTCAACTCACTATTATACGATCATGGGCAAAATTTTTTGGGCAGACACCGATTGATTGAGGAAATAGTTAACCAATTACCTCCCTTGTTTTCCCATTCCTGTCCATGGACGGCCATCTTCAAACGTTTGAATTTGAAGTTGAAAATGATATTTTTGCCAATTTCTCAACTGGCAATAGTGAATTACAGGATTAATAGGATTATTCTTTAACAAGGTAGGACTGTTTATAGATACAATCTATTTTTGGGCTTTATTTTAATACATTTTAAAAATATTACTTAAAAAAATGCTATTGGAGCTTTAAGCAGTAAACTTTATTTTCTACTTATTTTATCATTCTCCTTATTTCATGTCAAGAAACATTACATCTAAGTGTATGTAAAGGTCTGTACTGATCAGATTATAGAATAGATAGATAATGATATTCCAGAAGAAATGGTTACCTGCGAGATATTGTAGCAATACGAGTAACATTTTGGTCAGACAGCGGCAATACTGCCTACTATTATTTCGAATTCCATCTGCCATGGATTCTGTAACCTGTGCGACAATGTGCACATAGAACCTCTAACACCCCGAGGTGGAAGAAATGTCTATAAACATAAATTCTCCTCATCCGAATAAATAAAAAGAAATACAAAGTTTATAACGTAAAATATGTATTAATAGAGTACAAATACATATATATATATACACTAACATTCTAACTAAAACCTTTAATAAATACAAAATCATTTCGGTAATATACATTTTAAAATAACAATAAATAGAACTGGACGGAATACAAATAAATATTATACATTTACATGCTTATTTTCTTGACAATGCATGGATTATGAAAAATGTATCACAAAGGGAAGCTTTATCCCTTTTACTGGGCCAGATTTACTTACTTGTAGGCCCTAGGCTAAACTCATCATGGCCCATCAGTTGAACATCACTGTGAGCCTATACTTATTGTACTCCAGGGCCCTATATTATTATGCCACTTACTGTACAAAGACCCTTATGGTTTTTAATATAATATAAAATGAAATATCGCTGCATGACAAATTAAGTTTCAGATACCTGTGGGCCCTAGGCCAAAAGCCTACTTTGCCTATTAGTAAATCCGGCCCTGTCATTATATATCCTGTGAATTTATTCAATCCAATGGATCCATTGACGGAGTGACTAAGTGGTTTTCACAAGGTATAATCCCTCCTATACAGCACTATTCTAAAAGTTTGCTAATAATCATAAAATCCACTTGTAGATGTCTACCAAGAGATAGTGGATTTTCACAAATCAAGCATTGGATCTCACTGTTTAAAAATAACAAAACCATTTACTCTCTTTTAGTGTTGATTTTCTTTTCTGACCAATAAGGATCCTCTATCTCTTCTAACTCCGTGAATTGTTGTAAATGGAATTTAGTAACTTGGTAATTGACCATAATTCTTATTGCAAAATAACCACAAATAACTTCAAACACAATAAACAAGGCCTTTATGATGTGAACAGCTCGTTCTAATGGCAGAATAATAGAATCTTCATTTAACATTAGAAAGAATATTAAAGGAAACTGTAGTAGTAACGTTAGCAACCAGAACCCGGCTAACTCTGGTACCTGAAATGAAAAATGGAAAATATGACATCATGATTTAATATCGGTAAAAGGGTGGCCCAAAATAAAAATTTAACAAATCATCCACATATAAATGGTGTTGGAGGAATCAAACTCCAATCTGCTGGATTTTATGCACCATGGTGGCTCAACATCCTTCTGCCATTTGAAAGAATAGTCTGCATTGTGTAACTGCTTGCAGAAAAATATTGAGAAATATTGATACATTTACCAGCTCTTCAGGCTTGTACTGCATAAATGACACCACCACTATCTATGATAAATGAAATGAAATGGGGTTTAACATCCTACTGTTCTGCTCTGACTGAGCTAATGAAAACAAGCATATGCAATAAAGCGTGCTATAAGGAAAATTTTGCCTGGATAGCAACACTGTGTATATGGGACCTTGATTTTGTTGTCCCATCTGAATGACTAGACAGCTGTTCTTATCAAGTCTTCCATCTGGGAGTGGGAAACCACACCAGAAAATACTGCTGAACTTTCTCTGCATCATTAGGGGCAAACCCGCTACCTCCACTCCAGACTTGCAAAGCAGCTTCTTATTCACTTACACGATACAGTGTGCTATGAGAAATTTTGCCTGGACCACAGAATTTCCATCTACTATTCAGCATACTCTTATACCAGTTGAAACACAGGTCGATCTACTTTTTTTTATCCTCTCCAAATGACTAGACATTTTTTTCATGCATGGCACCAATTACAGTGAGGCTGGAAAATCTTGAATTACTTTCTCGTGGCTGTAAACTTGAAAAAACGTCTACTATGCTTTTATATAGTGCAAATGGGAGACTTCCTTTTTTGCAACATTCCTAATTTAATAATTAATTAATTTTCCAGTATTTTGTAACAGTGCTCTAAAATACAGTGAGCATTTCCATGTCTATGTTGGTAGCAACAAGAATACTAAAGCTGAATATCACAAACTGTATAAAAGGTTTCATTCACTGTTCATTGTACTATATAATAAAAATTTCAGTCCTTTGATAAACTGGTGCAAGACGGACAGCTGGCTAGTTGTTCGGATGGCATGAAAAATGAGGTCCCATGTACTTTAGTGTGCACATAAAGATCCACTGGCAGTTGGAATTCGATTTAAGAGTAGGCTATAGTACCCGCAGCCCAGGCAAAATTTTCCACACAGCAAATATGCCTGCTTCCATAAGCCCAGTCAGAAGAGTAAATATTAAACCCACTATCATTTCATTTTCTTAGATAAACAATTCAAATTATATTTCAATAAACAACTGTTATTAAAACTACAACAAAATAAATTTACCCTTTCCATGAGGTTACCAACATATCCTAAATAGAGGCGAATAATTTCAATAATGGTGTACACTGTATAAGTAGCCACTAAGATGATCTTGTACAAAATGTCCAATGATTCAAACTAAAAACATAATACACAATCAAATTACCAGTACATCTCATTTTCATTCAAAATACACTTTCATTTTAGCTGTTCTTCAAAATGTTTTAATCATTCCAAAGAATGCAGTTGTACATATATGACACCAAAGATGGTAGTAGATACATCAAATTCTGATTTTACTATTTGAATATCTTAAGTCATGTCAACCATTGGAAAATTTGATTCAACTTAAATCCATGATATCAAATTTTCAATCACTACAACGAATGTTGAATTTACTATTTGAATATTCTGTGTCATTATCCAAATGCTACTTCATCTTCCATCCATTTAAAATTCTCAAGTTGTGGGTCATTTTAATAATGAAAATGTTTAATAGCCTTCTAGTGTAGTCCTATCAATGTATTAATGTAAGTAATTTAAGTATATTGTATACCTTTGATTGAAGAACAACTATACTGGTTATAAACCATATGGGTGAGAAGAATACATTAAAATAGAGAGCCATCTGTAGGGGTAGATTTGTCACATAATCATTACCTGTAAAATAAAGCCAATTTTAATCAGGATACATGTACTTACCTTGTCAACTTCTTATCAAATGTTTCCATAATCTTTTACTCATTATTACCGAATAAGCTTTAGCTATGCATGAAAATGAAACAAATACCTTAGACAACAATGGTAGCATTAGTCTCTATCCCTCAATTTGATTAGAACTACTACAGTAGAAAGAGATAAAACTGATATCTAATCGAAACATCACTGCTGATGCTGATGGCATGCATTATAATCTCAAATCCCTGCCAGTGACCAAGCCTATGTAGCCCTCAGTTCTAACACTCGGGGATAATGTGTTAGGGACGGATTAACTAAGAATGTCTGCCAGTGACCAAGCTTACGTAACCAACCTCAGTACCCTAGGGCCCTCAGTTGTAACAAAAGTGGATGATGTGTGAGGGACGAATTAACTAAGAATGGATTCAGGTCAGGTTGACAGGCTTACGGAGCCACACCTCACCTCCTAGTGTAACAGCCATAGGTTACAATTAGATAACCGTCAGTGAGACCTATGTAGAATTCGTCTGGGTTATAGATGTATACATTTGAAAATAATAGCGTTGGCCCACTGAAAAATATGCCAAAACTCAGATAAAGATGGCTATAATGTTGTCACTACAATTGTTACAGTCTAAGAGGCCTTGTGCACGTACTGTACAAATAAGTTCAAATGCACAATTGTCAACACATCATTACAGTTTGTATTCAAATATAAGTAATTATATCATAAACTCAGAAGAAATGATCACTAAAATAGTTACTGTGGTAAAAAGCATTCTACATTTTTGAAGCAATATTTCTTATTATGTACAAGACTCCATGACATAATCCAGGTGAAATCATGCCAAATATTGCAGAATTTCAATGGGAATTGGTTTATAATATTCAAAGCTATGTTGATTATACTTTGGGGTCAGTTTATGTGGAAATTCAGGGAGCTATAGAGTGAAATGAATTGGGCTTTAACGTCCAACTGTTCTGTTCCTAAACTGGGCTAATGAAGATGGACATACTGTGCTATGAGCAGGGATGTTGCCACGATGGGTGGCGCCGGAAACTTGCGCCCCGCACTATTTTTTGCCGCCTAGCACAAAGAAAAAATCAAGGAAAGCCACCCAGTCGTATTCAAATCCATTCATCCTTCTCTGTACACAAACCCAGCACTCGAAACCTACTACGGCAAACGACAAATCCATAGTCATAAGTAAAAGCTGACACAAATTTAATTTTGTGTGCTGTATAGCAGACCCTTTCATCCTAAATTAGTTTAAAGAAACAAGTATTGGTATTTTGTTTATTTATATTTAGAAGTTGTGTAGGTATATTCAGTTTACAATTATACGGTCTTTGAATTATGTGGCAAGATGAGTGTACTGTTTTACTTATTCACTACTACTACACTAACACTCTAATCACTAATAAGTACAAGAGGATTTTGATTAAGAATCTTTGAAACAGTTCTTTTTTTTTGTAAATTAATTTGCAGCATATTGTTATAATCATAATACCTATAATGGTATATGTAATACCACTTACATTAGTTTTTCGGTCTGTGGCAGAGTGTCTGTATCATTGATGAAAATTAAGTGAATTTAGTCAAATTTGAATATATAAATATAAAACTAAAAGGAAATTTGATTTGCACATAAGGCAGTCGATGCTCTGAAAATACAACAAGAAGGGTTGAATTTTCATTAAAGACCACGTCCCCCTCCAAAACAATTGTTTTTCTCACTTTATTTGGAAATTATTCTCCACCACTCAGCAAATCCTGGCTACATACCTGTATGAGGGAAATTTTGCACTACAGCCTACTCATATATCGAATTCCAATTGTCAAGGGATCTTTTATGTGCACGCCAATGTGTACACAAGACCTGGGTTTTTTGTCCCCTCCAAATGACTAGACAGCTATCCTTTTCACTGTCAGGCCCTCCGTCCTGCATCACTGACAAGAGGGAATAACGCCGGACAAACTGGATGAACTTTCATGCCCAATGCTGGGATCAAATACCCAACCTTCAGGCTAGCGAGCCAGCATCTTACAGCCACCGTGACCCCCGAGCTACAGAAAAGGTCAGTTTCACTTTTGTAGTCATTTGACTAAAACACTTGCTCAAAGGAACTGCTTAGCACGGTTGACTACTGTGGCTAGAGTATCATGGAAGACATCAGTACAGTAGTAGAACCCATTTCTAAGATCTAGATTGAGGAGAGCAAGGAAAAGAAGAGCTCCAGTCAACCCAGGGCCAAATCAAATAAAAATTATGATATAAATTTCATTCCTGTTGCAGGGGAATAGTTTCAATAGTAATTTATTAGGTCTCTAGGGATGGCATTTTTCGGCATACATGTTTGATGTGACTCCCATGGTTGTGTTATAGTTATAGGTTTTAATCTTATTTATATATACCTGGCCGTAACCCTAATAGAAAGTACATGTAGTAATGGTGTAGGAATGTCCATTATTTGTAGTAGTAGACAGTAGAGAGTAGTATCGAGTATGGGCGGCTAACCGTGAGCTTTTGAGTGTAAAAGTGATGGAAATACAAAAGGGGAGTCGGATCAAACATGATCGCCCATGTTTCAATAAGAAATATATACCAGAATTTAAAATTTCTTGTCTTTGGGGATCTTTTCCAGTTCTGCTCACTGGAAATAACAGATCGGTGACTGATGTCATAGTCTTTCTCAGCGTGGCCTCCATGTTGTTGTTGTTGATACCGACCGCCAAATGTCACGTGATGTAAACAGGCCAGTGCTTGTTGGGCACATTTATTTTTATTTTTCTATTTTAGATTTCAAAAACGAAATATATCTTTATTTGTTTTTAATTAGATATTTATATATGATATTTGAAAAATAATTTTAAAATATTTGAATTTTTGTTCCCGTGTACACGTTATTTTCCTATTTTTTTGATTCAGCCAATCAGAAGCGTTTCTATTCTTCAAAATGGAGGGGGAAAGACGCTTGAAATGAGTGAGCGCTGCATTTAAAAAAACTGCTTTAAAGCGCCTTAAATGGTATGACTTTACAACATATCATGTCGTAAGATGTAGATAACAGTTCCTGGAATCAATTGGTATATATTTTGTCACATATTGTAATGAATCTGCATGTTGGTGCAGCAACATCAGTGGAGCGATCTTGCAGGTTTTTGTGTCCACAATGGGAATGGCCTATTTTCATGTGTTGTTCCCGCCCGCGTCATGCCATGTGTGAATCAAAGATTATTGATGACTATTTAGAGTCGTAATTACGGATAGACTGAAGTTTACCACATTTCACATTACTCTTTGTACAATTATTTTTGTTGTTGATAACTTACAAATGATTTGTGTACTTATATCGGTCTAGATTTTAACCTTTTTTATTTAAAATTCAGTGGGCCGTGGACCTTAACAATGAATGATCGAATAAGTTCAGAAAATCCTATTTAAATTTAAATGATTGATTTCTATTTTTTTTTTTTTTTTTTAAAGCAATGTGTTGAATTTGAGATCCATAATAGTAATTATGGAAGCTCTCCAGACTCAGATTCCGTGTAATAAAGAAAATACACCAATTAAAGAAGTAAAAAAAAAGGTAATAGTAGTAATAGAAATAAGCAATCTCGATTCCAGAGATAAGTTTACCCTTTGTTACAAAATGCCTTGAGGCCAAATTTCTTTCTTTCAACACAAGTGAGTGTTGTAAGCTTTTCAATTGTTCATTTTTTGAATCTGTAGGGGGAGGTCACGGTGGATAAGGCACTGGTTCGGTGGCCTGAAGGTCAGGTATTCGATCCCTGCATGGGCAGAGAAAGTTCATCTCGAATTTCTGGTGTGATTTCGCCTTGTCAGTGATGCAGAAGGAGGGCCAGACAAGGTCCTGTGTACACATTGGAGTGCACGTAAAAGATTCTGTGGCAGTTGGAATTTCAAATAAGAGTAGGCTGTAGCGCTGCTGCCTGGGCAAAATTTCCCTCATAGCACACTATATGACGTATGCCCCTCTTCCATTAGCCCAGGTTAGGTGCAAAAGAGTAGGACGTTAAACCCCTTTTCATTTGAATCTGTAGAATCTGGTTTTTAAAGGCTAGAATTAACCTTAAATTGCGATTGTATCCTAGATTTGTGTTGCCTGAAATTACCAATTGCTCATCTTTTCATGAATCAAGTTACTGTTTTGATTTATTATAGTAACACTTTCATTGCAGTCTGTAGACAACTTGAAGAGATCAGTGAGTCCATTAAAGATATTGTCTGATCAGTGTCTGTCTGGTAAGAAGGCTCCCTCTATTAGGAGAATATTGGGAGATTTACCCACACCGAAGACAGATAATGTCACTAAAAAGAAATCAAGGTAAACTTATAGAAAAAAAAAATTGTGATACAAACACCAAATTTGTGTTGAATTAGTCCAAAACATGTTTGAGATTGTCCCCATCGGCCAATCAATAAATTTACTAATGCTCAATCTAGAATGTTAAAATTGGGTGTCTAAAATTGGAGATTCATATTCATAGCTGAAGTTCAATTTTTGTTCTGAATGTCTGCATTGTTTAATGGTGTTAAATTCCATGTCGTTGAGACTTGCACATCATATTCATATTGAATAATGTGTCGTATTATTCCTTTGATCAATTAACTTTTCACTTTGTATATTGTGTTTTTTTAATTTCAGATCTTTTGACAATGATACATGTCAACAAGATAGTTTCACTCCAGTTAGAAACAAGTCTCTTCGAAAATCTGTTGTAAGTTTTGAATTATTTTCATAACCAGTGTGGGGGTTTTTTTTCGATCGGCTAGATATATCCTATAATGTTTATACTCTTATCTTATGTGAACTATGTAAGTACCTCTGCCATTATTGGACTTAAAAGTTTAGTGAGTGGTTATTAACAAAGGTCACCAAAGGATTGCCCTGTACTATGTTTAAGATTATTATATTTGTGACTTACCATTTGCTTAAATGTGA
Organism: Patella depressa; assembly: GCA_948474765.1. NCBI lineage: Eukaryota > Metazoa > Mollusca > Gastropoda > Patellidae > Patella > Patella depressa. The sequence continues at coordinate 17,440,871 of OX419720.1, forward strand.
CATTTCTGTTTATTTCTCTTAGGGTGGACAGCTGGCCAGCAAGACTTCAAGCTCCACAAAAAAGCCTGATGGCTCTCCAAGTAAACTTAGGTTTGAAATAAGACCAGATGCCTTGGATAAGGAAGATGTTCACAAGAATAACGGTGAACAATTTATAGATCATGCTGAATGGATAATCCCTGTGCCAATTAGATCAACTATACAGAAGACCTTTGATAGAAGCCCAGCAGTACCACAGATTATTATATCTAATCAATATGATGAATGTAAAATATTAAATCAACAAGACAGTCATTTAACCAGTGAAGACGATACAGAAATATCTGAGTTCATCGATTTGGTTTTAAATCGGTGCTTAGAAGATGTTTTATCAGAAGATGCAAAGGTAACAATGTTAGGTGTAAATATCTTGCCATTTTCCGTTAAAAATTTTATCAAAAGCAAAGCTGAGTGTTAGAATGAACTGCCGTTCAGCTTTGTTTCGTTAAGCACTAGGAACCATTAATGTAAGCTTTCAATCTAAACCACAACTTCTTTATAATTAGCTAAAATGATTTTTTTTTTGTCCCCCGCCTTTCGAAGAAAGTTGGGGGACTATTAAAATGGGTTCGTCCGTCCGTCTGTCTGTCTGTCTGTCTGTCTGTCTGTCCGTCTGTCCGTCTGTCCGTCACACTTTTTGGGACACAATAACTCTCTTCCTAATTGAGCTAGAATGTTCAAACTTGGTGTATGTGTTTATTAGGTCAATGCCTTGATGGAGTTCAAAGATGAGCATTTTCCGCTTAGGGTAAGCAGAGATAAGCAATTTGATTGGTTGATGCTTTGGGACACGATAACTTTAGTTCTAATTAAGTGAGAGTGATGAAACTTAGTGTATAGTTTCATTACAGTAATACCTTGACTAAGTTCGATAATGAGCATTTTCCGCTCAGGGTAAGCAGAGCAATTTGATTGGTCGAGACTTTGGAACACAATAACTCTCCTTCTAATTGAGTTAAAATGTTCAAACTTGGTGTATATGCTTATTAGGTCAATGCCTTGATGGAGTTTGGAGATGAGCATTTTCCGCTTAGGGTAAGCAGAGCGATACGCAATTTGATTGGTTGAGACTTTGGAACACAATAACTCTTCTTCTAATTGAGTAAAAATGTTCAAACTTGGTGTATATGCTTATAAGGTCAATGCCTTGATGGAGTTCGAAGATGAGCATTTCCACTTAGGGTAAGCAGAGATAAGCAATTTGATTGGTTGATGCTTTGGGACACGATAACTTTAGTTCTAATTAAGTGAGAGTGATGAAACTTGGTGTATAGTTTCATTACAGTAATACCTTGACTAAGTTCGATAAGGTAAGCAGAGCGATACGCAATTTGATTGGTCGAGAGTAGTCGAGACTTTGGAACACAATAACTCTCCTTCTAATTGAGTTAAAATGTTCAAACTTGGTGTATATGCTTATTAGGTCAATGCCTTGATGGAGTTTGAAGATGAGCATTTTCCGCTTAGGGTAAGCAGAGATAAGCAATTTGATTGGTTGATACTTTGGGACAAGATAACTTAGGTTCATCTTGATTGATGATTTTTATGCCAATACAATGACTGCATTCTCATTTAGTAATCGATTCGACAGTAACAGTGTATAGAAATGATTGACTTGGACACGAGGGCCCTTTCCCTTGGCCAGAGGGGCCCTTTTGTCTGCCTTTAGGGTCCCCCTAACTAGGGTACATTTTCATTTTTCTCGTCGGTTTTAGCATTTTTCTTTATAAAACACTTTTGGATGACACTTCGTGTACAGTTTGATTGCTCGATTCATTGAAAAAAATAAATGTGCGATTAATTAATATGTGTCTTCTATTTATTTTGGGATTTCGGCGGGGGACATCAGCCTCACTGTTGGCTTGTTTCATCTGTGTCTAAACATGTTCAGGGCAATTCTATGCTACTCCATTTCAATTAGTGGCGGGGGTTGGGTGGTCTAATAAAGCCATAAGGTCTGTTGTTGAGTAAACTGGTGTGGATTCATTCCCTGCTTGTATGTGATGAGTAGGGTCACCTGTTCAACCTAATGTTTCTCCGGTTTCCTTCCACTGCTAAAGAGTTAGTGCATGCTTCTATTGGAATGAAATTGCACAATATGCAAGTCCTGAAATTACCTAGTTGGGGGTTGAGTGGACTTATAATGTAAACCACATTTCTCGCTAGAAATAGATTAGAAATAGAGAGAAACCAGGGCCGGGGTAATGGTAATGGGTAATGGTAATGGAATGTAATCATTACATTTTTTAAGTAATGGCCATGTAATGAGTAATGGAAGATTTCAAAAGTAATGAGTAATGGAAATGTAATTAATTACATTCCAAAAATGATGTAATGGTCAATTACATTTCAATTACTTTTCAATTACATTTTATGGCACATATAACTATTTCCATATGATAAACATCAAATTTTATAGCCCCAAAGAAGAAAATTAAGTGTATCTGACACAAAATCCAATTTGTTATAATTCTTTAAAAAAAAAAAGATTTAAATCAGATTTAATAAATATAAATAAGAAGGCATTCAACATTTTCTTTTATTACTTTTTATGCAGGATCCTTCTTTAGACATGTAACCAAAAAAGTGAATCTTTGAAAAGAAGTATATTTTAATCAAAGATTAGTGTTAATTTACAGTCAATCACTCAGTCAATCAATCAATCAGTTAGATTAAAAGACAATAGTCTTACTACCCTTTAATCTTAATCTCAAAGTAACAAGTGACAAACCAAACAATGGCTTTCAAGCATCTCATTATTTTATGGTTATCAGTTATACAATGTATTATAGACAGACTATTTGGATTGATTATGAATCTCATAAAATTACGTATTAAAGGAGCTAAATTGATATTTTCTGGGCCCAGAAATTGACCCAAATGGGTTGCAATACATATTATAATGTAATATGAATACATATAAACTGGTTTACATTCAATCCTTTCTGTTTTAATTGTAATCTCTAATCAGTTATGTTCGACGAAGTTCATCAGTTTTTATCACCACTGTCCGTCACATGAAAATTTGCCTTGATAATTTATAGAAATAACAATTCATAAACAAATATCTATTAAAGTGATGCAAGGATTATTTTGAGTTTGGTTATGTAGGCTGTTCATGGCAGAAAATTGTGTTCTTTTTTTTAATTTCTATGTGAAAAATGATTTTTATTTATATTGTCATAAAGTAATGGGTAATGGTAATTAATTACTTTCAATGTAATGGGTAATGGTAATTAATTACTTTGCTAAAAATGAGAAAGTAATTGTAATGATTACATTTAAAAAGTAATGGTAATGGTAATGTAATTAATTACATTGGCAATGTAATGGCCCCAGCCCTGAGAGAAACATATACTTGTTCGTTACAGTATATTTTGTATTTTTAGGTTAATCGGATTGAAGTACCAGCTATACAGGTTATACCAGCAACACCTTTAGAAGATGAAGAACAAACCACATCAGATAATATACTAGCTGATGATCCACCAGTGCTTCAGTTAGATAACTTTACAACAGAAGATACCTCACAGATAGACTCTAAAAGCATACAACCATTTGATGACATTAATAGTGCTAACATTCAATCAGAACAGACTGATTACAACCCGCAATTTTGTGATATTTTTTCTGACAATATTGAAAATGACTCTGATAAAGAGAATGTTCAACCGGTGCCTAACGTTACATCTTTTAGTTCGTTACATATTGACTGTGATGAGGATGTTGTTTATAGTCCCACTAACTCTCCATACAGTTTGTCCTCTATGTCTGTATCAAATTTTGGTGACGAAAACACTTTACACAACAATAACCTTCAATTTTCTATCTTCAGTCCAGATGTTGCATGTTCACCAATTTGTTACAAAAATTTCCAAAAGTCTAATTCCAAGCGAACTATTTTGGCCTCTTTACCCATTCTTCAACATGATGATTCTGAAGAAATTTCGGAATCATGTGATGAAAAAGTAGTAGAATATGATTGTGAAGAAGCGAATATCTGTGAAAATCCTGTTCAACCATCAACTATCTTAGACCTATCGACCCGTGACATGGGCTGTTCTCCATTGAAAGACATGGTTACATTCTCTTCTATAGAAACTAATACAGATACAAAAAATTTTAATGATATATCCATATTAACAGAAACTGTAGACATTAATTCTGTAGGTTTGTCACCAATTAAAGATGTCACTAAAGACATGGACACAATGACCAACGCCAAGGAAGCCATGTTGAATAAGTCGATGGAAACTGAACACGTTTCTGTGTTTGATAAAAGTATGATGACTCAATGTGACTTACATGATGAAAGTATGATGACAGATTCAACTCTAGTAAACAATGTAGAAACAACCATGACACCATTTAAACTCCTCAATAAAAAAGGCAAAAGGTATGTACCACATTAACACGTACTTGAGAAACTTTTTTTCTTAAAGTAAAATCGTAGAAATAATTTGAAATGTGAGCATCTATGAAGAGAAGTATTGACTCAAATTCCAATATTTTCATTGAATTCACATTCTTTTGTTCGATAGTTTATGTTCGCATTGCTTGTTTTCTTTTTAACAGAATGACTGCTGAAGAAGTGCGTCGGCAACATCCAAGAATAGTAGCCAATCAGATTGATACAACACTGGTTTGTAATGAAAAACAACAGTCGGAGATTAAAATTCTTACAAAGGACAATGCAAGACTTAAAACAGTGATTAAAGATTTAAAAGTCCAGCTCAAAACAATATCTAAAGAACTAGAAGAATTTGAGTCAATACGCAGAGAGGAAAAAAAAGATGACCAGGTTTGTAATCTTTGAAGTATTGTCCTTTCACCGGTCCTTGACTTGAAAAGAAATTTTTATAGTTATTCACATCGTTGAGTCAAGTGGCCAGGCTTGGATCCCACACATGTACATGTAGGGTCGTCTTGTCCACTTTTTCTCCAGGTCCTTCCATTTCCTTCCTCTTCTGAATGCCCCTATGAATAATTGGAAATAAATTGAACCATATGTCAGTCACACAATTAGCTAGTTGAGTTGATGAACCTCAGTCTCGTCTATCCATTCAATATAAACTACAGTACAATTGCTAAACTCAAATACATACCTGAAAAAATAACTTGTCCCAATATGAGTCAATAGTTAGGAAGATGTGAATTAAACATTTCACAACATTCTGGAGACAAATTAATTACATGGTTAATAATTAATTTGAGTTCATTTTAGAGTGTATTTTACAAATGCTGATGAGTGACTTTAATCAATATAGACAGCTGTTTAAGTTACGGTATAATCAATAAGATTATGCATACTTGAAATTTATGTGAAAATGTTCTGTAATAACTCAGATCTGTAGCATTGTACATTTTCAGAAATCACAAGATGAAAAGTTAAAAAGTTTACATAATATTATCAGTAATCAAGAAGAAAGATTAAAAACACAAGAGAAAGCTTACAACTCTATACAAGATAAGATACAAGAATATGAAGTATGTCAACTACAATTAGAGAAAGATGTAGTAGAAAAACAGCAACAATATGAAACTGAACTCAATCAACAATCTGTTTTACATACTGAACAGGTACTAGTGTTTAAATTGTTTACATGGCATTTAGTAACCGAATGAGAATAACACAATTATATAGAACTTGGCAAGTGAAATAAAATGCTTATGGAATTAGGTTTCTGGTTATTGCTGAGTGTTCAGAATTGTAACTTACATATAGACAAACCAAAATATCACTCAATATTTTCTCATGATTTATTAACTGTTTGAAGACCAACTATAAAATATTCAATACTAGCGATACCTTTATTGGAAATGTGTATAAAGATGCCAGGGCTGTGAAATACATAAACTTTTTTTTCTCAGCTGCAAAAAATGAAAATAGAGGAGCTGAATTATAAAGAACAATATGAAGGTGCTAAAAGAATAGTACAAGAACAAGAAATACAGTTGGTATTATTATCAGAAGTAGAAGGAGAAGCTGATAAACTCCTGACAAAACAGGTAAACCTTTATCACAAGTGCTTTTCAGTATTTTTACTAGATGTAAAAGACAAAAGTGTACATGTAATTTGAGAAACAGGGAGTTTGAATGTATATCGAGAAATGTATTTTATGAGATCTGTTTATAATTACAGTATATCATAAACTATTATAGATTTTTTAAATGTGAACCAGGATAATATAATTAGATATGTTTATGATTATAAGTGATTGGTTTGTTGTATTTATCAGGATATGTTAATGAAAGATCTGTATAATATGAGAGGTATGATTAAAGGTGCTGTTAATAATAATATATCAACAAAACAACACCTACAGTTACAGGTAAATATACATTAATAACCATTCAATTATAGATAATACACTGTTTTAATTATTTGTAAAGGACATTTAATCTGTGTCTTGTCACAGGCACATCCTCATGTAGCATACCCAATTTCAATTAGTTTTATGGGAAAATGTTTTGTGAAATGAAACTTTGAATTATTTGATTATCAAACATATCGCAAAATGCAGGATATTTTTTATACGCCCACATTTTTATGTGGACGTATATTGTCGTCGCCCCTGTCCGTCCGTCCGTCCACATTTTTTTGTGAACAGTCTACAGGTCACAATTTTTATCCGATTTCAATTAAACTTAAAATATAGGTTTATCACCATAAGATCTCGGTTCCTTTCGATATTGGCATGTATCGGACTGTAACTTCATGGGTTATGGCCCCTGATTGTACGAAAAATCACGTTTTTTAGCTTGTGAACAGCGTAGAGGTCACAATTTTGAACCGATTTGGATGAAACTTGACATGTGTGTTTATAACCCAAAGATCTTGGTTCCTTTCGATATTTGCGGCAATCGGATCGTAACTTCCTGAATTATAGCCCCTGATTGTCCGAAAAATTGCCCTTTTTAGCTCGTGGTCCCTCTGGAGGTCAAAATTGTTATCCGATTTAAAAAAACGTTTGATGATATCACCGTTCCATGGTTATGAAGGTCGAGTTCGAATTTCGTGAAAATCGGACCAAAATTGACGGACAAAATGGCTGCCATTTGTACGCGAATAGTGTGAAAATATGTTAAATCAAGGTTGTGAACAGTGTAGAGGACACAATTTTGAACCGATTTGGATGAAACTTAAAATGCATGTTTATAACCCAAAGATCTTGGTTCCTTTCGATATTTGCGCCAATCAGATCGTAACTTCCTGAATTATGGCCCCTGATTGTCCGAAAAATTGCCCTTTTTAGCTTGTGGTCCCTATGGAGGTCAAAATTGTTATCCGATTTAAAAAACCGTTTGATTATATCATTGTTCCATGGTTATGAAGGTCGAGTTTGAATTTCGTGAAAATCGGACCAAAATTGACGGACAAAATGGCCGCCATTTGTACGCGAATAGTGTGAAAATATGTTATATCAAGGTTGTGAACAGTGTAGAGGACACAATTTTGAACCGATTTGGATGAAACTTGAAATGCATGTTTATAACCCAAAGATCTTGATTCCTTTCGATATTTGCGCCAATCGGATCGTAACTTGCTGAATTATGGCCCCTGATTGTCCGAAAAATCGCCCTTTTTAGCTTGTGGTGCCTCTGGAGGTCAAAATTGTTATCTGATTTAAAAAACCGTTTGATTATATCACCGTTCCATGGTTATGAAGGTCGAATTCGAATTTCATGAAAATCGGACCAAAATTGACGGACAAAATGGCCGCCATTTGTACGCGAATAGTGTGAAAATATGTTAAATCAAGGTTGTGAACAGTGTAGAGGTCACAATTTTGAACCGATTTGGATGAAACTTGAAATGCATGTTTATAACCCAAAGATCTTGGTTCCTTTCGATATTTGCGCCAATCGGATCGTAACTTCCTGAATTATGGCCCCTGATTGTCCGAAAAATTGCCCTTTTTAGCTTGTGGTCCCTATGGAGGTCAAAATTGTTATCCGATTTAAAAAACCGTTTGATTATATCATTGTTCCATGGTTATGAAGGTCGAGTGTGAATTTCGTGAAAATCGGACCAAAATTGATGGACAAAATGGCCGCCATTTGTACGCGAATAGTGTGAAAATATGTTATATCAAGGTTGTGAACAGTGTAGAGGACACAATTTTGAACCGATTTGGATGAAACTTGGAATGCATGTTTATAACCCAAAGATCTTGATTCCTGTCGATATTTGCGCCAATCGGATCGTAACTTCCTGAATTATGGCCCCTGATTGTCCGAAAAATTGCCCTTTTTAGCTTGTGGTCCCTCTGGAGGTCAAAATTGTTATCAGATTTAAAAAAACCGTTTGATTATATCACCGTTCCATGGTTATGAAGGTTGAGTATGAATTTTGTGAAAATCGGACCAAAATTGACGGACAAAATGGCCGCCGTTTGTACACGAATATTGTGAAAATATGTTATATAAAGGTTGTGGACCTTATAGAGGTCACAATTTTGAACCGATTTTGATGAAACTTGACATGTATGTTTATAACCCAAAGATCTTGGTTCCTTTCGATATTTGCGCCCATTGGATCATAACTTCCTGAATTATGTCCCCGGATTGTCCGAAAAATCGCTTTTGTTCGCTTTTGGTCCCTCTGGAGGTCAAAATTATTATCCGATTTAAAAAAACGTTTGACAATATCACCGTTACATGGTAAAGAAGAGAGAGTTTGAATGACATGAAAACCGGACTAGAATTGACGGACAAAATGGCCACCGTTTGTACACGAATAGTGTGAAAATATGTTATATCAAGGTTGTGGACCCTATAGAGGTCACAATTTTGAGTCGATTTTGATGAAACTTGACAGGTATGTTTTAAACCCAAAGATCATTACTTCGGGTCATTACTTCCTGAATTATGTCCCCTGATTGTACGAAAAATCACCCTTTTTAGCTTGTGGTGCCTCTGGAGGTCACAATTATTATATGATTTAAAAAAAAACGTTTGATTATAAAAACCAAACAAATTCTAATGATTTTTTGATAATTCCTTAATATGTGACAATTCTTGTTGACTGCCCGGACGATTTGGCTGCTGTGTGGGCGTATGTTTCGTTGCCTGGCAACCTATTTTTTGGTATCATGATAGTTTAAATCTAACATTTATTATATTTTAGTGGAATAATTTAGAAGAAAAGAAAAGTCAAGTTGGTATTATTGTAGATGGCTATAAGATGAATAATAAATTATTATTAGAAGAAATGGCAGACCTTCAACATGTAATGACAGAGAAAAACAAAAAGATTGAAGAGGTAATATTTAATATCTTTATATAGTTCAGTTTGAATGGAACATTTAGTGAAATAGAGATCAATTCAAGAGAAAAAAGATATATACCATGATTTTTATACGCCCACATTGAAATGTGGTCGTATATTGTCGTCGCCCCCGTCCGTCGGTCCGTCGGTCCGGCGTCCACAATTGCTTGTGGACGCTCTACAGGCTAAAGTTAATATCCGATTTACTTTAAATTTATACACAGTGTTTAAGGTCATGAGACGAAGAAGCCTATTGTTTTTCAGCGATTTCCGATAATAACTACCAGAGTTATGGCCCTTGATCACTTCAAAAAATCTTGTGGACGCTCTAGAGGCCAAAGTTAATATCCGATTGACTTTAAATTTATACACAGCGTTTAAGGTCATAAGACAATGACGCCTATTGATTTTCGGCGATTTCCGATAATTAGTGCCAGAGTTATGACCCTTGATCTCTTTAAAAAATCTTGTGGACGCTCTAAAGGTCAAAGTTAATATCCGATTGACTTTAAATTTATACACAGTGTTTAAGGTCATAAGACAAAGAAGCCTATTGATTTTCAGCGATTTCCCATAATTAGTGCCAGAGTTATGGCCCTTGATCACTTCAAAAAATCTTGTGGACGCTCTAGAGGCCAAAGTTAATATCCGATTGACTTTAAATTTATACACAGTGTTTAAGGTCATAAGACGAAGAAGCCTATTGATTTTCAGCGATTTCCCATTATTAGTGGCAGAGTTATGGCCCTTGATCACTTCAAAAAATCTTGTGAACGCTCTAGAGGCCAAAGTTAATATCCGATTGACTTTAAATTTATACACAGTGTTTAAGGTCATAAGACGAAGACGCCTATTGATTTTCAGCGATTTCCGATAATTAGTGCCAGAGTTATGGCCCTTGATCACTTCAAAAAATCTTGTGGACGCTCTAGAGGCCAAAGTTAATATCCGATTGACTTTAAATTTATACACAGTGTTTAAGGTCATAAGACGAAGAAGCCTATTGATTTTCAGCGATTTCCCATAATTAGTGCCAGAGTTATGGCCCTTGATCACTTCAAAAAATCTTGTGAACGCTCTAGAGGCCAAAGTTAATATCCGATTGACTTTAAATTTATACACAGTGTTTAAGGTCACAAGACGAAGACGCCTATTGATTTTCAGCGATTTCCGATAATTAGTGCCAGAGTTATGGCCCTTGATCACCTCAAAAAATCTTGTGGACACTCTAGAGGCCAAAGTTAATATCCGATTGACTTTAGATTTATACACAGTGTTTAAGGTCATGAGACGAAGAAACCTATTGATTTTCGGCGATTTCCGATAATTAGTGCCAGAGTTATGGCCCTTGATCTCTTTAAAAAATCATGTGGACGCTCTAAAGGTCAAAGTTAATATCCGATTGACTTTAAATTTATACACAGTGTTTAAGGTCATAAGACGAAGAAGCCTATTGATTTTCAGCGATTTCCGATAATTAATGCCAGAGTTATGGCCCTTGATCACCTCAAAAAATCTTGTGGACGCTCTACAGGCCAAAGTTAATATCCGATTGACTTTAGATTTATACACAGTGTTTAAGGTCATGAGACGAAGAAGCCTATTGATTTTCAGCGATTTCAAATAATTACTGCCAGAGTTATCTCCCTTGATAACTTCAAAAATTCTTGTGACGCTATAGAGGCCAAAGTTACCATCCGATTGACTTCAGATTGATACGTAGAGTTTAAGGTGTTGAAACGAACAAGTGTTTTGATTTTCAATGAATTTAGATAACTGAACAGCTAAATCCATGATATTAAATGTTTCATGTATATACTAATTGTTAGCGTGGGGTAAAACTTTATAAAAAGCAATCAAATTCTAATGATTTTCTGATAATTACATAATGAGTTGTTACTCTTAATCAGTTTTTAGTGTATTACAAATGTTTCATTACCGAAAAAAGTAAAAATATGCGACAACCCTTGTTGACTGCCCGGATGATTTAGCTGCTGTGGGCGTATGTTTCGTTGCCTGGCAACCTATCTTTAATGTTTTATAGTTAGAAGAGAAATATTTCAGTACTGTAGGAGATTTAGAGATGGCAGCTACCGAGTATTATGCACAACAGACAGAACTAAGTGAAGCCAGATCTAGTAGGTTGATTTTATATCGTAAAGACCAGAGATAAAAAATCGATATTCTATCATGCCATTTTTATATGGATTTCAGATCAAAACAATCAGCTTTTTGCATTTGAATAAAATGTAAACAATTTGATTAACATTTTTGAAGATTAAATAAAGGCCCCATATGTTATTTAGCGCTATATATGACTGTCCTGTGATAGTTGAATCCAATAGACATATCAATTCTGTTGAGTTTTTACAAAGTTATGATAAATTTCATTGATCTATGCTACACAAGTGTAATAAGAAGCAACCATCTTTGTCACATAGAAATGTTTGTTTATATTTTAGCAATTGAGAGTTATAGCAACCTAGAAAGTGATTTAACTTCAGCTTATAAAGAAATACAAACTTTACAATCAACATTGAAACAGACAGAAGACACTTTACACCATGAACAATATAGGTAATATTATCTTATTTTAATTAATGCACTTACATGAAAGTTAGATTTTGATTATATTTGACATAGATATATAATATAGTCTTATTAAAATTTATGCACTTGTATGAAATAAGATTTTGATTATATCTGACATAGGTGGATTATATATTATATTGTTTTATCTAGATATACAAATCTACAAGAAGAGTTTGTGTTAGTAAAACAAGATTTTCAAGATCAAGTTTCACAGTAAGTTAAATATACACAATATGCCAAGGCTTAGGATATCATATGTGGAAATATATCTTTATTAGAACAAGTAGTATTGTACAAATCAATGCATTATAGTAATTTAGTGGCTCAGTGGGTGAAAGGTCTGGCTGACTAATTAGGTAGGAGCTCTTGTTTGTTCTCCTGATGTTTGCCAAGAGACTTAAAGATTTTACTGCATGGTTCCTCCTTGTCTGTCGAGGAACAAGTAAGTGTCTAGGTATTTGGATGAGAAGAGAAACGGGTCCTGTAGGATGAAGTGTTGCTGTCCAAGTTAGACTTTTTCATAGCGCACTGCAGAAATAGTTGAGTCACTGATGTATGTAGATTTCAGAATGCTGATCATGATTTAAGTCTTGGTAAACAATTCTTATATGATTACCTCGTTAATTTCATTGAAAGATTGTCAATTTGATTTTTTAGGTTGGAGAATTTGGTAGTAAATTTACAGAGAACAGTTGATTTTAGAGAGAAAGATATAGATAAATTAGAGATAAAACTATATAATGATTATAATAAACTAGAAGAACAGAAAGATCAATTAGATTCCCTAGAAACACAATTATTTAAATGTCAAGAAGAAATGGAACAAAAAACAGAGGAATTAGAAAGAGTACAGGTAAGATTTGATACAGATTGGTGAGATCTTTATTTCCATATTGGGATCCCATTTATTTGCAAGTCTATTCTTTTTTGTTGATTTTGAAATAATCTAATAATTAAGGGGATGGCTTTAGTAATTATCTCGTCGTTTTGTTTCTAGAGCACATTTCAGAAACCAATCAAGATGTCTTTTATTTAAAAACTATGTACTCCCAATTTGCTAATAATGAATCTCATTTAAATGATTTCTGTGTTTGATGGAAACAAATTTGCTTACTTTTTGTGCCACTGTACATGATGTAAGTGACTAAATTCTGTTTTATTTTGTAGATTTTGAGTAAAATATCTATTTGATTTATTTTGTAGGTTTTGAGTAAAATATCTATTTGTGATTTATTTTGTAGAGATTTGCCCAAGAACAAGAAGGTGTGGGTGAAATATGTTTACAATCAGCTAGAGAAGCTGATGAGAAGAATGCAAAATTGACATTATTAATAAATAATTTACAAACTATAAATAAGGAGAATGAAGAGAAACAATCACAACTTCTAACATCGTTCGGACAACTACAGTAAGTTCCATTTCTTCATGACAATCATCCCATTTCAATCCAGATTTTAGTACAGTTTTCTCATAATGTAACAAGGCAAAAATAATTTCTGGTTTGCTTGCTCTATTTTTTATTTTATAGAGCCAGATTGTCTATTGAAATGATTCAAAATATGTCATACCATCAATATATCACAGCTATCGTCTTCATTAGCCCAGTCTTCACAGAACAGATTATTATATTATCTGAATAGACCTACTCAAATCTTATATTTGAAATCTTGATTAATTTAACAATGAATTTATATTTACAGACAAGATTACCTGGCATCAAGAGAAAGTCTAAAAGAATCCCAAGATAGACATCGTACCACCATAGCTAACAAAGATGAAGAACTCGATCAAGCTAAATATTTCTTACTACATCTGGATTCTAAAATTACAGCATATATAGACAAGTTGAAGAGCAAAATAAGTCATGAGGTAAAATAATGAACTGGATAAAAGGTTGAAATATGTAATAAGTTTAATTGACCAGTCCTCATGGCAGCTGGGAGTTAATGTATTCTTGAATTGAAGCACTATAATCTTATATTATTGAGATATCTTTACGATAGTGCAAGTTTGATTATGTTGAGAGAAATATATTAAGAAGGCCACCATTTTACCTATGAATGACCTTTCCAAGCTTTTAAATGAAAGGCATTAACATTGCATTACTCAATTAAAGTTTGAAAAGCTTTTGAGTTGGTTATTGGAAACTTATTAGTATTAGGTACAATATTTTAAAGATTTGATCTTTATATTTTCAGGTGTCAAACAGACGTAAATTATTTAGACAAGCTATTGATAATATTTCTGCTTCATCACAAGAGAGATTAGTGGATATAGGTGTTGAACCTATAGCTAGTTCTACACATGCCTCTCTCAGTATATTAGGCCCTAATGCTAAACCACATCGTCATGCTTCTAGTCTATCCCCCACCAAAGATACATTCCCATCTATCTCATTTAATCAATCTCATAATTCATTAAATACATCTGTATATAATCATATTACAACACAATCAAACACACCATTGAAATCATTCTATATATCAGAAGAAACACAACGATCATGTCATAAGTTAGATCAACTTGTAGAACGCAGGAGAAGGAGATCAAGTGTGGCAGTAAAAAGTAACAGACATTTAGATTATGGTGAAGTAGTTAGTGATAATGTGAAAGATGTTCCAGTATTATTTGATAGTTGTAGAGATGTTGATAGTACAGGAAATAATAGTTTAACAGATGTTTATAAAATGGTAGAAAAAAGATTTGATGAAGTAGAGAGATTAGTTGCAGCCTTAGAAAAGAATACAATTAAAACAGTGGAAAGTCTGACATCAGAAAAGTAAGTTTAGGATGACGTATTTTATTTGAATATAATTTGTGGAATGAAATGTACAGTCAAGGCCAAGACACTGTTATGAAAAATAATCTTTACCTTGTTCAGTTTGTATAATCTTGAATTTTTTATGAACAAAGTTAAAACCCAGAAAGGGAATCAAGGCTTTTGGAGAATCTAGAAAACTCAGCATTTGTTTATAATTTGATTTCACTAATTCATAAATTGTATATACAAGTATAGTATTCTCTATTTTCAGGGATGATCTAGAAGATATGAAATATAGATTAGAACGGCAAGTACATCTGTTAAAGAGTGAAATCGCTGTACGGTCAGAAGCCATTAGTCAAGTGAATGAAGAAAAGACCAGATTAGATAATAAAGTACAGGAACTTACAGATTGTCTTGTTAAATATTCTGATCAGCATGAACAAATAAAGGTACATTCCCAACCTGCTCTAGAATTATTTCTGCTTAAGAGTCCAAGACAGATGAAGAATTATGAACAGATTTCTCAGAAGTCATCAAAGTGGTTGATGATGTGTATTAATATTGTCATATCACAGCCAGCTTTGATGAGTTCTTGGTTTCACATTCCAACAGTATATCTATCTCCTCTTGTCACCAACTATGCGATTTTAATAAATATAAATAAAATTTGCCCATTGTAGTCAAGCAATAGCATTACTGTGGTTGAAGATATGACATCAAAGTGGTTGCTGATGTGTAGTAACATCATATCACAGCCAGCTTTGATGAGTTCTTCATTTCACATTTCAACAAATATTCATATCTTGTCATCTACAAAATTTCTCTAATGTAGTCCAGTAATAGCAGTGTTATTGTTGAAGATATTACTTAAAATAAATTGGTTAAAACCGTGTTTAGGAAGAGACGATTATCTAGACTTGAACAGAATGGCAATAAGACTTACGACGTAAGATGGCTATAACAATTTAACTATGGTCATTTCAGATTTTTATTGTCCAGTGAATGTGTCAGGAAAATGTTATCAACATGACAATATTGAACATTGTCAAGAAAATGAGAGCGTGAAAAAGGAGTCAAGTCATTGTTTACTATAATATAAGATGAACAAAAATGTTGAAATGGACTTAAAATATATTATAAAATATTTAGTTTTCTTTATTTGCCAAATCGAAGACTTTTACCTTTCCTGTTATATCATATATTGGCATATTTTAGCAGTCATTGAGTGAACTTAAGTGGTTTTGATCACCCAGTTGTACGTGACAAGGAGTAGGGTCGCCTGTCCAACCTTTTGGGTTTTCTTCAGGTCCTTTGGTTTCCAACCACTGCTAAAGACCCCTACGAGCTAGCAAATTATTTAAATAAAATTGAACCCCATGTTAGTCCCGAAATGACCTAGCTTGTGTTGAGTGGACATTGAATTCCATTTCTCACCTATTTTAACATTTGTTCATCATAATTTTGCTACCATGGGTCACAAATGATTGTGTGTTGTTACAAGTAATGATGTGTATATTATAGATACATGAGAGGGATAATGAGAAGTTAAAGTTAGATTTACAATGTCAGAAAGATGAGATTAAATTATTAACAGAAGAACTTGATATGTTGTTCAGTAAAACACGAAGACTGAACAGTAATGGTTCAGATGATAGACAGCAGTTATTTGAATTAAAACGCAAGGTATAATTAATTGTTCATCTTAATTACTAAAACACAATGGTAGTAACCTATTTAGAATAATGAGAATTTCAGTTGATTATTGTCTCTTGAACAGCATGAAAATTGCTGTAATTAAAAAAGTTCATGAATTTTAGCTGAAGTAGCAAAGTTACCTGATGACGAGCAATGTACCATTTTACATGTCCATGATTTGTCTATCTTCTATTCCCATTCAGAATCAACAATTACGTATGAAGATAATTGAAGATTATAATAGTTATATAGAATCAGACAGTCAGAATAAGAGAAAGGTAGGTTTCAAGTAAAGACTGTTGGAGAGTTTTACTATTTCTCTCTCTCTCTCCATTTTTCCCCAGGAAATGCTAGTAGTAGACATGTCTTCCACTGTGTTTGATTTTAATTTCAAGGAATGAGCAGAACCGTACTCTTTAATTATTTTCACACAATATATTCCTACTGTAGTCTGTTTCTACTAAGTTTATTGTTGTTATAGATGCAGACATTAGAAGATAACTGGTTACAATCTAAAGCTGAAGTTAGTCGATACAGTGAACTTGTCGATACTATCAAAGAGGTGGGTTTATTACCATCATCAAATAAAAACATTGTCATTGGTGGAAAAACTGGATATATTGAATTTTCTTTCAGTGGAATTGACTTAATCTGTCCAGTTAAAATGGCTACTCTTCCTTGTACAATAGTTGTTGGTCAAGATCAACTCTACATCTATATTGAAAGATGTAATCAAATACCCAGAATCAAATTTAAATTAAATGTTTTATTTTTGTTTCAGACTTTAAAAACTAATAAAGATTATATCGAGGAGGTACCCAGTTTAAATCAACTGTTGAATATTATTAAAGGATCAGATATTACTGCTACTACACCAGCTACAGATATATTTCATTCTTTCTATGATAGCTTTATGTTTTAACATAGTTATATTCAAACCTTTATGTAAACAATAGTAGGCATTTAAAACCATAAATAGGTCAACCTGTATAAGAATGACTGTAAAAGTAAACCTTACAGCTCCTGAGCTTATTACCTTGCATGTGCCATAATACTGTTAAATTATTTTCATTCTTTCATTTACATAGTTCACGAATCATTTGTACATTTATCTAGCTCAGATATATTATATATGTATTATTTCAAGTGCAATTACAAGATGGTAATGTAAACTATTTCCAGTTAAAATTCAGAATGTAGATAAAATCGTTTATTTATCGTTATCAGATTATATTTATATACTTTATCAAAAAATAATAATTTTTCATCAACATTTAGTTTTCTTGGTCTTTAAATAGCTGGCTTTCAATGATTTATCATAACAGGTCTAGCCTTTACCAATCATGTCATTATGGGCACCCCCGGGATAAAGTACCCCACAGATCAAGGTGTTTTGGGCGCCCGTCAATCAAGTTGTGTAATATATGAGGCGCTTCATATATAATATCCAACCTCGTGGGTTTTCTCTGGGTTCTCCGGTTTCATCTCACTTTTAAAGACTCCTACATGATAGCAAATTATTGAAATAAAATTAAACCATGTCAATCCCAAAATGACATAGTTTGTGTCGACTGGACCTTAACCCCATTTCTCTCCATATAAGTGTGATGAGGCACCCCACCAAACATGCCTTTTTGGGCAATGTCATTATGGACACCCTCGGGATAAAACACCCCATGTATGTTGGTCGTACTCTTCAAATTGCGTCCAATGGAAAGGGCACCAATTGGGAGGCGGCTTTTCCCAATCAGCAATGTCTTGAACCACACCAGAAAATCTGGATGAACCCTCTTGCTCCACATTAAGATGAGCCAGCATCTAACCCACTTAGTAGTGGTGACCCCCTACTGACAGTGAAATATAATGCACCAATCCTGACAATGGTCTAACCATTATTCACCCACATTGAAGGTAGGTATTTTTCCCCGATGACATATTTACAAAGTGTGCAAGAAAGGACTGAGGTCACCATGTGTGGAGAATTCTTTTTTGAGAGTTACTTCCCTTTGCCTATCCTAGTAACATTTTATGGGATTGGACGATTAAAATATTACAATTCGCCAGGGCAGATAATTTGAAATCGTGGAAACCCTATGGATTAATCCAGTGTATAGTTGAGTAGAACGAATGACTTTAAATTTATACACAGTGTTTAAGGTCATGAGAGGGAGAAGCCTTATGATTTTCAGTGATTTCATATAATTAGTGCCAGAGTTATGGCTCTTGATCACTTCAAAAAATGTTGTGGGTGCTCTAGAGGCCCTTGAGTTTATAGCCCTTGATCTCTTCAAAAAATCTTATGGAAGCTTTAGAGGCCAAAGTTAATATGATCCACTTCAGATTGATACACAGTGATTAAGGCCTTGAAACGAACAAGTATTTTGATTTTCAATGAATTTTGATAACTGAACAGCTTCAGTGTTTCGTATACTGATTGTTATCCTGGGGTAGAAAAAGGAAAAAATATGCGACAACCCTTGTTGACTGCCCGGACGATTTAGCTACTGTGGGTGTATGTTGTGTTCCCTGGCAACCTATCTTTCTAAAACTTGATTGAATTCAATGCAAGTGTAGGCAGGCAGCGCTGCTATCTGGGCAAAGTTTCCCCATCTTCATTATCCCAGTCAAAGCAGAACAGCAGGATGTTAAACCCCATGTCATTTCATTTTCCTACCTTTCTGTGCAAATCAGACTTCCAACTGTGAAGGGTTCTTTTATATGCACACCAGCGGCTTGTGCTGTGTCCCATCTACACAACTAGACACTGTTTTGTAGCAATACTCTTATGTCGGGTTGTTTTGGTGCCTGCTACCAGGGGGTTTGGGATGGTCTAGAGTGCCGCGCTTCAACCTCTGGCTTGCGGCTGTGGTTTCGAACCCTGGCGTGAGCGTATGTGGCATGGAGATAGGGGCGCCTTCTCAAACTTGTTGGTTTCCTCCGGGCACTCCGGTTTCCTCCCACTGCTAAAGACCCCTACGCGCAAGCAAATTATTGAAATAAAATGGAACCATATGTTAGTCGGAAATGACCTAGTTTGTGTTGAGTGGACGTTAAACCCCATTTCTCTCTCTCTCTCTGCCTGCTACCAATCAGCCATCATACCTAGTGAACCCCTCTCATATTTACATACCAAGGGTCTCAAAGTAGACAAGACAATATTTGGGTTGTGTTTAAATGAAGTATATTTTATTAAATTTAATATAACATGACTTTTTTTCGTGACAAAAATTATAAAATTTTATAACCGCAATCTTAACAATTTAGTTTACAATAACAAATAACATTTACAAATAACATTTATATTATGGCAAGTATATATATATATAAAAATCTACATACTTTTATATATATCAATATATGTATCACTTGGGGTTCCATTTAGAAGAGTAGGACGTTAATCCCCATTTTATTTTATTTCCTATTGAGAAGAACTTTAATTCATAAATTTGGCAAATTACTATATTGCTAATTTCAGAAAATTGTGATATGTAGTTCTGTAGTTTTTGATTTTGAGATTCTCAAATCTTTTTGTTGAAATAAATTGTTGACTGCATTACATCATATCTAAAGTAACAATATTTATTAATTTATAAAAACAAACCACAACAAATCTTTGCACTACAAACTTATTAAACCTTACAAACCCCTCAATTTCTCTAGTAGCCTATGTTTGAAAACCTGTAAATCTTAAATTGATAGGGCTACCAAAATAACATTTGTTTACAGTAACTGATGTTACAGTGAGATAAACACTGGGCATAATTCAAGAATACATCAAGTACTCGAGCTTAAACTGTTAGAATTTTAAAATTAATATTCAACAATTAGTATTATTAAAAGCAGATATACAGGCGCGGATCCAGGCCCCTAAGCCCCAGTGACATATTTGATTTTCATTTCCGTTTTCTTTGTTATTGTTGTAGTTCACCTATCTGCTCTTTAATAGATGATACATTCATTGTCTTCGCCCAGGCGCTCCAAAGTTGCAACATATTACCTTTTTCTATAATGTGTGCCCCCCCCCTCCTCTCAACAAAATCCTGGATATACGATGACAAATTATTCAGGTTTGCATTGACTTATTACCCAATTAAGGCTGTGCAACAATCTTGTTTTTGTTCATGTTGTATTTTACTGAAATCTTATAATAATAAAGCATTCAAAATTCAAAATCACCACAGTATGATTTTCACTAAACTAAGACATCACAATCAGCTCTGTTTTGTTTTTGTTGGCCGGCCCCAAGTAATTTATTTTACCAAACACACCCCAATTACTGACTTAATCAACCAAATTAATAATGCCATGTTAAATTGGACTCAAAACTAAATTTTCATGAAGGGTTGCATTCACCACTAGTTAGTCATTATTACACCAACACCATTAGACATATATGATTAAATCAACGAAATAATTTTGGAATATAAATTGATTATTTAAAAAAAGATATAATGCTATTTTCAGGAAAATATTTAAAACCTGTATAGCCTGTCTTTGGTAGAATAACATGATATTACATCACTTTCTGCTTATCTTTTACCAGGCATATGCCCCTCCCCAGCTCGCACACAGCATTTTTTATTCCTACATGCATCGTAATAATGTGAAACATATAACCGTGCGAAGCATTTCTTTCATTTTGACCCCAGAAAACTTGCCTCAGAACTTCTTGGATCCCCCACCCCTCTGCTCAAATTCCTGAATAATATAGCAATAATTATGAAACCAGATTTTCTTCTGTTGTGTATAATATAAAAATAATTGTATATAATGACTATGTTACACTTTGTAAATATATAGAGAATCTCCAAAAAGTGTTTTTACGATATCAAATATAAAAAAAGACGAGTAGAAGATTTCATTTATCATCCAACCCTTTCTTATGTGAACAAATCAAGTTCATGTAAAGTAATATCTCCAGTAAAATGTGTTACTGGGTGATAATCAAGGCTATACTGGTATTGTATCGCCAATAACAAGACTCGGAATGAAGAAATTTGACTGAAATTTTCAACATGCTCCCTTTTCATTATCTATTTTTGACAATTATAGGTAGAACTGCCAGCTCTTTATCTAATCTTCCCTATTGCTCCTTTAAAGATATAACACGAAAGATAAAAGTTTAGATTTGACAAATGAAGCACACTAATCTTTTCTTTATATTTTTAGCCAATTTTGTTCATACATGTATATTTTAAACAATTACTTGCGACTTCCGATTCATTTTACTGCCACAGATCACATATAGGTGCTTTACTTCGCTCATATATAGTAAGTATAAATAAATTTGTTCATTTCATTGTCCTATATACCTTCTTGTAAAAGGCTGGAAGAAAATGCTTCTCTTTTTGGATTGTTATAATAAATTATATCAAATGAACCATCTAAATAATAAATTAAATCAAATGAACCATCTAAATAATAAATTAAATCAAATGAAAATATGGTGGGTAAAAAAAAGAAAAACAAATTGTTCTGTCAAACATTAAAACAACAGTGACTAATACTTCAATAGAAGTAAAAATAGAATTATTTATAATAATAAAAAAGCGAGCATTTGGTATAAGTAGCCTACATAAAAGGTTATCTTCATATCACAGTTTTAAAATTATGACTTGTGTGATTTACTGAACAAACTTTTCTTCGCTGGTTTATCTTGACCAGCCTGAAATATAGAAATATAACATATATAGAACTGCAATATGAAACACTAATTTATTTGTTTTGGGGTGTATAGGCCACAAGATGGCCATGATTGATATGATAAAAAGAAAGGCTAATTAAAAGCAGCCATCTTTCTTTTCACTACATCCCAGAATTCCATCTAGGATCCAAGCCTTTAAATAATCAAGGGAAGTAACTCAATTGACATATGGAATCTCTATAGCTTAATTGTAATATCAAGGGTATTCAATACCAAAATTGTTTATTGTGATCATCACCACTGAAGCATGACTGATTTGTAATAATCAATTGATGCATTTTCAGATTTCTTGATTAATCCTTCAAATCAATAGATTTCCCTTAATCGGTTTATCTTCTTTGATTGGCATTTAGAATTGAACGTATTAACACAGGGTACAATTTTATGGATACACAATTACTGAGTTTAATACTAAGCGACGTTTCGACGGAGGATACTCTCGTCTTTATCAAGCGATACTCTCATTCCAATGTCGCTTAGCATCAAACTCAGTAATTGTGTATCCATAAAATTGAACCTTGTGTTAATCGTTTTTTTTTAAATATTTCATCGAAAACAAAAAACACATCAAATTCCATTAGTTACAAATGACACTGAGTGACCCTTCGACTGGATAACGACTACAGAAACCTAGTTGAAATGCTTAGTAATAAGCAGTAATTGTATTCCATAAACTTGTGACCTGTATATTCCAGTTCAATTACTAAATGCCATTTAAACAATCTATGTAATTTGTATCCATCTATTTTAAAATGTTATAGTTGTGAAAATATGGCCTTTCACAGGACAATTAAATATACATACCAATAATTTAGCCCCCAATAACATCTTGGCTTTATCTTCTTCTTGTTGAACATCTGTTAAAGGTGGTTCATCAGCTCGTGATTTCATATGTAACTTTTGTTTTATAGCCTGAAATAAAATATACAAATCTCTTTAAATTGTTAACTTGGTAATCTTTACATGTTGTCACATGGGGGGGAGGGGTACGATACATTTCGTCCTAGGGGGAAGAATAGTCATTGGGGACAAGTTGTCCAGGGACGAATAGTCCTAGAGTCGTTACAGGGATAGTGCCAGATAGCTGTGTCTAACAGGTAATTTCTAATGGAGACAAAAGCTAACATGAGTTGTTAATGTCGCAAATATATTTCTTTGAAAAATCATATTTGTAAGTCTTTATCCTTATTTCGGCTGAATCCCATTCTTGTGAACGTTTTGTGTCTGGTTTATTGAGGTAGCTTTTAGCTTTATTAAATCTACAACGTGCAAAATATAATTATGATCATCTTGGCAATGTTTATTTTCAAACCTTACTGTCAGGATTAGTATTAAGTGTACAGTCAGTAGTTTTGAAAGAGGTAATATTTTGAAATGATCTTGACATGGTATCATCTTGCTAGAAAATTTTGTAAGTTTTGAATTTTAAACAAAACATCTTTCATGTGGTTCAAGTGGCTATTTATTTATCAAGACCCCAAAGAACAGAAAATTAAATTGGTTGGGCCTAAGCTTGAAATATATCAAGATTTATATAGTAGAGCTTAAAATTAATAGTAAAATATCTCAAAGTTACTAATTTCAGAAATGGTTTCTTGTAAAACGTAGATCTAAGATATGGTTACCTGCGACAATAAAATTCTTTTACTATGATTCTTCATTGCCATAAGTAAATCAAACCATGTCCAGATACGGTTATGTTGTTCTAATGTTGGCAAAACAAAACTAAAATCATGAACATCTTCAATATTTTTATCTTTTTCTCCCTGAAAATGATAGATTGAATACTTTGTTATATGTGCTGTTTGTATACTCATTTATAGTAGTGTAACAAAATGTTAGCTTAAAGTGGACATGATGGAAAAAATGAAAGATGAGGACATGCTTTTGAATCTTAAAGCCCCAATAACACTCTTGTTGTAACCGAAAAATATGTTCCAATCTTCATTCTGGTCAACAAATCGTATTATTTTAGAATATTCCAATTAAATGATCATATAAATTTCATCTTAACACACCTAATTTAAAAAATTGGAAAGATTCAACCAATTGATTTGAAAAGTCTAACGTAAACCTTTTTAAATGTGACTTGGATTTTAAAATATTTTCGAACCCTCTGGACAAATAAATTTACTCAACAGGTAGGACATTTAAACATATAGTACTTAGAATAAGGGTATTATTTATTTTCTGGAGCTACCAAGCCAGTAAGAATGTTATTGTCCCTTTACCCTTTTAAACAAAGGGTAATGGATGAGAGAGAAAAATGGGGTTTAATGACCGCTTGACACAAACAAGGTCATTTCGGGACTAATACATGGTACAATTTTACTTCAACAATTCGCTTGCACGTAAAGGTTTATTAGCAGTGGAAGGAAACTGGAGTACTTGGAAAAAAACGACGAGGTTGGACAGGCTACCCTACTCCTTGTCATGTACAACCAGGGAATCGAAACCACGCCAGTTGACCTCAATGACAGACCTTATGATACATTGCACATGTGCTAACCAGCAATTCTAAACCCAGCTATAACTCATGTCTATTTGTCTATTTTGATTTGTAAGTTTTCAACAACTTATAGAAATAGACCCGCCGTCTGAAATGTGTGAATCGATATTCAAATCAACCCATGTCCAAATTAAACTGAAATATTATAAAGAGAATACCTTATAACTAACACGTAATAAAACTTCTGGTATCTTTATATAAAGAAAGGTATTGTTGTTAGCTGCTCTTGCCTGAAAAAATAGAAAAATATTCATTTGAAATAATAGCATAATATTCTGTTGTGATAGGATTTGATCAATACTGGCCTATGAAAATAATTCTTAAAGAATCAATGCATGATTTTAGTGGTAAAACATCCCATCCAAACTGTAATATTAAGAAATTTGTATCTCTAATAGAAATGTTAGTCCAAAACTGGTTCAAATCCTTTGTGTATGTACAGAGATATGATTAATCGAAAATTCTATCAATCTAAACTGTTCACTATGTAACAAGATGGCTGCCATATTTATCAGCCATGAACCAAATTCTTAGGTAAGCTTTAAATCGCATTTTATCCAAGCCGGTATATTATCTAGTGTTCATCTTTTGATTTTTTTTTCTTAATCTAATGTCAAATGATCAATCTGAGATCATATCAGCGCGGATTAAATCGTGAAAAAACTAATTAGAATAGATGCATAGTCTTTAATATTTGAATATATCACTACCTTCATTTTATCTATATCATCAGCACTAGTAAAAGATGGACTTTTCTTCATAGCTGATTCTCTTTCTTTTTTCTCTCTTTCTCTCAAACTTGCCTTTTTATCTATTTTTTTCTTCTGTCCATCCATTTCATCCTCTACAATAAAAATAGAATTTAACTATTATTATGTATATTCCAAGATGGCTGTGATGTTGTCAGGCTCAACTCCTGGGGCCTATTTCACGAAATTTTAACTAAGATAAGATCCCAATTTTAGTAATTTGATTGGATAATATTAGATTGATTTTAGTGCTTAGCCAATCAAAATTGAAGTATCTACTAAAATTGGATTTTATCTTAAGTTAAAATTTCGTGAAACAGGGCCCAGGTCAATAGTACACTTGAATCTGTTCCTGACAGATTGGAATTTCCAGCTCATTCATACATGGAACCAATCAAAATTGTAAGGAAACATCTCCCAAATGTCCACTATACGGAACCAACGGTAGAAAGGATTGTTACAGACCATGTTTATACCAAACAATAATCCACTCACCTTGATCATCTGTTTCAATATTTTTATCAGGGAAGAAGAAAGCCATGACAGCTTTATAGAAATGATATGTTAATTGTAGTTGCATTGGTACCACATTTACTTCAAAATGTTCTTTGACTGCTATACCACCAACTAAAATTATAATTTATAATACTTATATTATAGTTTAACTGCTATACCACCAACTAAAATTATAATTTATAATACTTATATTATAGTTTAACTGCTATACCACCAACTCAAATTATAAGTTATAATACTAATATCAGTTTAAATGCTGTACCACCAACTAAAATTATAATTTATAATACTATTATTAATCTAACTGCTATACCACCAACTAAAATTATAATACTCCTATGGAGCCACAGTGGCTCAGTGAGTAAGTTGCTGGCTCTCTGTTACGACCAAGAAAATTTGTTTGGACCGATTAAGGGGTGGTTACCGCTTGTCAGTGGAGCAGGACGAAGGTCCTGTCAAGGAACAATATATAGTTGTTTGGATGGGACAAAATCTGAGGTCCAGTATGCACATTGGTGTGCACATAAAAGAACCCCTGGCAATTGGAATTTGATACAAGTCTTATCTAGTGTGTTAGTTAGCAATTATTTTTGGAGGAAATAGCATACGCCATGTAGTAAACTATGATGGATTCTTTTATGTTCACGACAATGTGTATGTACACTGGATTCCGTTTTTCACCGCACCCAAACAACTAGACACTGTTCATTATCAGGCCATATGTTCAGCGCTATAGTAAATGATTGTTATTATTATTATCCATCCTACACCACTGACAAGGGGAAATCACACTGGTAACACCTGGTTAACAAGCCATTTTCTAACTCACTGAGCCACATTGGCTCTCTATTTTTGAGGACAGGTACAGAATAAATATTCATGTTATAATATTAAATGTAAGGCGTTTTTATCGACCACTGATTAGCCAAAGTGATTTGCATTCAATCACATTTTCATCTTTAACGTCCATCTAATTCAAATTGGTTACCCTAATCAACGAATTTATCGACATCGATTTCCGAAGCGATTACATCAAATCGCCAAATCAGTTCCGGGTGCGATTTGACGATTTGATCGGTTGGTCACGTGTTTTTTTTCAACTGTGTCCAGCCACAATAATTGTTTACAGCTAATCGGAGCATTTAACGAACTCGCCAAAGTACTTTGAAATCGACTAAATTGTCACATGACATCTCTACTAAATTCAAATCAATTTGGCAAGTCGATAAAAAAGCCTGTAGTGTAATAATTGTATACCTGGAGGTCGTTCACTACACAGAATACGTAATGTCATCTGTCTGTTTTCTTTTTCTATGGGATCTCGAGGTATTAAAACATCTTTATATATAGAATTAGGTAATAAATTTGTCATTTTAACCCAACCTAATTCTAACTGATGTGTCCATGCATCATCATCACGGTTTGTCTTTGTATATCTAAATATAAACACAAACAAATTAAGAGGACTGTTGTATCGTTAACACAATTCCACAGGCATGTTGAGGAATTTGAGCAGTGGGGAATGCTATAAAATTAGAAGTTCTGAGACAAGATTTTTGCTTATTTAGATGCATGCATGAATAGGATTAGAGTGGAGTGAAATGTGAATTTTTTCTTACATAAGATATTTAAATCAGCAATTTCACAAAATATCCCATAACTTATACACAAAATATCACATAACTTACACAAAATTTCTTAGAGTGATATCAGTGATACCAAGTTGTCCATCTTTTTCTGTCAATCTCCACTGGGCAAATTTAAAACAAACCTCATTTCTTCTCACCACATCTGCATGTTGAGCTGAAATAATCAAGAAAAAATTCCAAAGCCAATTCAAAAATTGTTAACAGAATTGAGACATTATGGGGATCCAATAACAATAATGCTGTTAAATATTTGTGAAGTCAGTTGAATTCCCTGAAAGTTACAATCGAGTAACAAGCAACAACTGAATGTGAGATTATCTCCACTAACTACAGGCGAAACATTGAAGCAATGATCAATTATGTGAAAATTCAACCAACACCCACATCTGTTATCAGGCCACGGTTAAAGATAACCTCTAATTACAATGTACTTAAATAATCTTGAATTATTCAGTTCCAATTCTATCAATTCACATCATTGAACATTCTACAGAATTATCTTTGTTACTATCAATAATCCATGTTTTATAAATAAAATAAAACCAAGTACAAACAATTCAAACCATTAGTCAAAATTCGAAGTCCAATAAAAACGGTCAAGGCAAAATAGTGTAATCAGCAAATGGACTGTTCACCGTGTACAAAATTAAAATGTTCAACCAACCTTTTTCCATTTTCATCTGTTGTTTAACTTGTAATTGACTCTCTTTATAACAACTGATTCTGATTGACAGTTCTTCATTAAGTTTATATACATCTGTTTTAGATCTATTTAACTGTACTTGTAAATCTCTACTTTCTTCTAATAATCTACAAAAAACAAACATCTTAAAATGCGTCATTTGCATTTTAATGCTAAAATATCAAATTTTCATGATGAAAATTATCACACTAACGATATCTACTGTACAATGTATTATTGGGTGATATAAATAAATCAATGAATGCATTAGCTTACAATACACCTCCAAATAATTTAGAATGGTCATAAAGTAAACTTACTGAGATTCAGACGGGAATTCATCAATTTCTTTCTGCAATTTATGTAATTCTTTCTCGTGACGTCTCAATTCTAAAGCTTTGGATCTGAAAAATAACAAAAGAATATAAACAATTAGTCAAAGATTAGCAAGCAATCCATCAACATCATACCATACTCCTATCTCAAAGCCTCTCCCCAAAAAAACAAACAACATTTTGTATGATAAAATACATACCTCACTTTTTCCTGTAATTGAAGAATAGGTGTTTTTTGGTCTTCAACTCTAGACAACTGTAATCGAAATCTCATACTCTGTAGATTTTCTTTCTATTAAAGATAAATAAAATATCATCGTATATTATGGTTAGTTAATTATATAATAGAAGATAAAATTTCTCAGTAACACTTAGTACGATTGTCCACTAGAATTTACTATGACTAAAACATAAAGAAGTTAAGTAAAGTAGTTAGCTTACCTTTTCTTTGGGTTCCACGTATAACAACAAATTATTAACAATATCTAATATAATGGTGTATTGTAACTAAAAAATAAAATAAAATAAAAATCTCTCAAAAATATTTATGATTGTGATAAATACATGCAATTTGTTTAAAGTATTTCAAAAAGTTACTAGCACTTTAAAAATTCTTTGCCAGTACATAAAATAAGGATTTATTATTTGATGGGATAGGAATATGTGATGTAATATTACAAATTACAGGATCAGAACAAATTTTACAATCGTGATATATTAGTGTAACTTACAGGATCTGAATACATTACGATATAATAGTGTAAATGACGGGATCACAATCATGATGTAATACTGTAACTTAATGTTAAGATCATGATGTAATATTGTAACTTATATGGATACAACACATGTTACGATCGTGATGCAATATTATAACTTACAGGATTAGAACACATGTTAAGATCGTGATGTAATATTATAACTTACAGGATTAGAACACATGTTAAGATTGTGATGTAATATTATAACTTTCAGGATTAGAACACATGTTAAGATCGTGATGTAATATTATAACTTACAGGATTAGAACACATGTTAAGATCGTGATGTAATATTATAACTTACAGGATTAGAACACATGTTAAGATCGTGATGTAATATTGTAAAGGTATCTATTCCTTCCTCCATATCCATCATATCACTTTCATCATTTGGCTAAAACAAACAAAGTTTACAGATTTAATAGTTTGTACTATATGTAATAAATAAAACAACAAATTATTATTTTTCATATAACTATCCTTTTAATATGGCATTACAAAATCATAGCATTTATTTTTAAAATACTGATATACATTTGGTAAAAACTGAATGAAAAACAAACTAAATATGGTAATATAACACAGAGAGCATGATTAGATACATATTTTCAGAGAAAACATACTAAATTAAAGCAAAAAGACGCCTGAAAAGTCACTAAAAATTGGACCAAACTGATATTTTTTTCTTACATTTTGCTTCAAAATACTTTGATATTTTATTAACTTCAGCTGTGTTTTACTGTCTTTAAATCAAGAAGTAGTGAAACAAGCAACCAGAAATAAAATTGAACATAATGTTTGTAAGATTTTAATTACACTATGATTGACTACAGTGTATAATACATATAATATCGTACTTACCGGTAAGGGCACTTCTGGTAATTCATTGGGTTTGAGATCACCGTAATTAGCATAGAAAAACTGACATTTACATCTAGATATAATTCTCTGTAACTGTATAGTATCACCAGATTTCTGTAATAAATATAAATACCTTGATTTTTACATGGAGAAATTAACCATACAGTCTGTACAGTATGGCAAGCTTTTTACATCATTTAAGGGCAATTAAGTAAACTTTTAGAATTAACTGACCAGCTCCACTATAGAGCTGGTCAGGAACGGCATAATGCCCTCAGTGCATCTGTCAACAGGTATCCATAAATAATCCTTCTGTCAGTGGCATGTGTTACAGTGCATCCTCAATGTTCCAGGGTAAAGCGAACTCCTTCTACTGAACCATTATATTCAAGAAAATTTCGAAATCCTTTGGGGGATTTCCTAATACACTAATGAACAATCTTAAAAATTCTATTAACAACTTTGTTCTGTATCACATTGACAAAATTTCGTAGGTCCAAAAAGTAAATGTTGGCGCAATATAGCCCGGTTGGAGCGGATGTGCCATTAAACAACATTTCATTCATTCATTCCAAACGTAAATGGGAATATTACTCTGAAATTTGCTAACCTGATCTGAAGGTCCAACAGTATTACTAATAACACCACCAACACTTTGTCCACTACCAACCATCTCTGGTACACCTGATAAATCAGCTTCAAATCTATCTTCTACATTCTCTTTACCTAACCATGGTATCTCATCATCATCAAAATCATCCCCTGGATCAACTGTAGCATAGTACTGTAATATAATATAAATATTCCATCAAATGTAACATAGTAAATATTCCATCCATTGTAAAATCAACAGTACATGTATAATTCTTTGCATAATGACAACATATCTTCATCTCTTTTCTATCTTTCCTGGACCATCAAATCATCAAATGAATCCCATTATAGAACAATTGGGCCCTCCATGTATATAAATCAACTGGGTCCTATATAAATCAATTGGGTCCTAAGTAAACTGATTGTGTCACACGTAAATCAATTGAGTCCTACATAAATTGATTATGTAAATTAATTGGTTCCTAAATAAATTGGGTCCTAAGTTAATCAAATTAATTGGTTCCTAAATAAATTGGGTCCAAAGTTAATCAGTTGGGTCCCATGTAAATCAATTATGTCTTAAGTAAATCGGGTCTTATGGAAATCAGTTGGATCCTATATGAATTGATTAGGTCTTTTGTAAATCAATTCATTCTTAAGTAAATTGGGGTCTAAGGAAATCAATTGTGTCTTAAGTAAATCATTTTTTCTTAAGTAAATCAATTTTGTTTTAAGTAAATCAATTGGGTCTAAAGTAAATAAATTTGGTTCCACGAAAATCTTACCTGCATACATTCTACTGATCCTACCCAGGTTGTTTTACTGCGTAGTTGTCCGTTTCTCCAGATAGGATGATGTAAACATGATAATATCTGAGCTTTAGCTGCACTCACTATAACATAACCTGGTGATTCACAACCTTTCAATATAATCTGACTATTGTGAAGCTCAACTAGAAAAAAAAATAAACAGTTCTCATAAATGACGTAGCTTAAGAGCAGAGCTTTGTTATAGGGTTACTTATTTGATATATCTTTACACTGTTTTTAACGACAGTGACAAGCATAAAATGAAATTGGGTTAAAGTCTTGTCAACTCAATGCTTTGGGTGAGAAATTTGTCAGGTCATCAACGTTACTTCTTAGCGGTTTCTTACTTTCAAAATCAGAAAGGTTCTTCCTGGTTCTCAACTGGATTTGAACCCAAAACATTCTAGTAGAAACACCCATGCCCGACAAAACATAGAATACACAGTACATAGTCCAAAGTGTCAAATTCGATCAATTCATTATCTTGTAAATGTACCTGAAGATGATATCAGAGAATCAAATTCAATATGACTTTTTTCTTTAGAAAGAGAGAGAGAGAAAAATGGGGTTTAATATCCACTCAACACAAATTAGGATTTTTGGGACTAACATATGGTTCAATTTTATTTCAGTTATTTGTTAGCAGATAGCGGTCTTTAGTAGTGGAAGGAAACTGGAGGACCCAGAAGAAACGACAAGGTTGGACAGACGACCCTATTCCCTGTCACATACAAGGCGAAAATCAAAACCAAACCACTTGGCTCAATGACAGACCTAATGACCCTATTCCTTGTCACATACAAGCAGAAAACCGAAACCAAACCACTTAACTCAATGACAGACCTAATGACCAAACGAAATGCACACACATTAACCATTCGGCAACTTAACCCCACTTCTTTTCTTAAGACTGTAATTTACTAATACCTATTAACTACAGTAATTATGTAATATTATAATAAATCTTACTCAGCCAATTTTTCTGTACAACATCATCTGTTTGACAAGCTCTGATACCATGTAACTGTTCCATGTTAGAACTTGATGGCTGGAATATATTTTATCAATTTAAACACATTGTAAGCAAATTGTTTAAAAGAAATGTGCTATTAAGCCATTCTGAGACAACAGAGACATTCAGTTTTTAGTAACATCCAAGCGGCCTTGTCCGGCCCTCTGTCCTGCATCACTGACATGGGGGGAAAATCCGGATGAAATTTCTCTGCAATTGCAGGGATTGAACACCCAACCTCCAGGCTAGCAAGCCAGTACCTTACCCACTTAGCCATCGTGAACCTCTAAACAATATATAGACATAATAAGAATAAAATACCTCTTCTGTAAACGCCACTGATTTACTATCAGACTCAGAGACTAATTTCATTAACATTGATAGAGCATGACCTGTCTGTAGTTTAGATAACGGACTAGTAGCAACAACCGGACTACCAGGTGGTCCAGATACCAGTGATGACATCGATGTAGTTTTCTGTAACAAAATAAAAAAACAAATTTATACACTTTTTGTCCAGACCAATTGAAAGATTGACGGCATAATCACTCACGCTGAAATTTTAGCATATATAACAATTTCTTAGCATCAATTTTTTCACGCTTAGCAATCTACAAGTTAATGCAGAGTGTCACAACAGAGAGAGAGAAATGGGGTTAAACAGCCACTTGACAACACAAACTTGGTCATTTGGGACTAACATATTTGTTTGATTTTATTTCAATAATTTGCATGTTCGTAGGGGTCTTAAGCAGTGGAGGAGACAAGGAGGACCCGGAAAAAAAACTCATGTCACCCTACTCATGGGCATCAAAACCATGGCACTGGACTTAATGACAGACCTTATCTTCTAAAGCAGCCTATATTCTATATCCCGGGGGCAGAGTAACCAAGAAGAATAAATTCTTACACTATTTCCATGGTCTTTGCCTTCAACTTTGAAACCTTTAAGAGCTTCAGATGAGAGATTCCGTCTTAAAGACTGAGCTTTCTGGTAACTATCATATATACCAATTAAAACCAGTCGATTCTTCTTAGTCCATGAACCTTTCATATCATGAACTTGTACACTGTGAGTTGGAATTATCTTTAATACAAAAACAATACAACAAAATAATAATTGTTAATATGTGAACTTTCCATATAACTGAAAGTGGTATCAGATGCTCTATAAAGGATAAGCATAACCTGCCTCGTGTTTATAGCTTATCTGATCAAACCAGTTTAACTAGAACCTTGTGTAATTAAGGTTTAACTGACTACACTGGGTGTAACGTTGTACTTTACTGAACTAATATAGATGCAACATTAGTTTATAAAAAAAAATATATTACTTACATGGTCTGATTCTCCTTCTTTAGCAGCTTTCTTTTTTGATTTCTCTCCTCTTTTATAAGTTACCCTAAAAATATAATCAATGACCATAATAACCATCAACGCATGCTATCATGTTCACTGTACATAACACCTAACTGCGATATCGTCCTTGAACAATCTAAACAAAATTGACCCGTACAACTACAAAAGATTTTTATAGTTATCTTGTTTTATGTAAATAAAGTTAAACCTGTTTAATTTAGGCCAAATTAAAATATAAAATTGGATTGATTTGATTACTGATGGAGCCAGCTCTATGTAATAAAATTATTAAAATATTAAAGGTTTGATAATTTGATGCTTTATTTAGAGCTAGGAATCCCTCGCAAACTACAATATTTTGAAAGATGAATCGCTAACAGGAATTTCAGAACTAAAATGGTTTTATTTCTATTCAGTAGTTATAAAGTTATAATGAATTAAAAACCTAAACAACTTAGAAATCAACCAGGAAAAAAACATACAAAGTAATATAACACGTAATATTAATTTGAATTGAAACTTGAGTTGATCAGCAGATACAGTAACTATAATTTACCTTGCTACACTGAGGAAGAAACTTTTATCAACAGGTCCTCTCATTGACATGTTTAACTAAAATTAAAATATAATTATAGGTTAATATCATCTTTCTCTTTGGTTTATAAATGAATACAACTATTTGGTGGAAATCAAGAAGAATCGAGGGTTGGGATGACCTAGTGGTCTAGAGTGTCCCACTTCGACTTCTAGCTGGCCGGTCACCTCTTGCTTGCAGTTGTGCTTTTGATCCCTGGTGTGAGCATATGTGGCTTGAAGATATGGACGCCTTCTCAACCTCGTGGGTTTACTTCAGGTACTCTGGTTTGCTTCCACAGCAAAAGACTCCTGCACAAGCGCTGAGATCATAAAAATGCAAATAAGATAGCTTGTCTGTGATATCACCTTCGGTGGAAGCAGACGTTAAAAACTAAGTACAACATACAGTACAAGAATCGAGATGTATCATAGCCATAGGTGTACTGGACTATTATTGCCATATATCATCATACAATGATTTAGCCAAACATTGTCTATAATTGACATTCACATTGTTTACGATTCATATGAATACTCATAATATCAGTAAGATTTTTGGCAATATAGAATGGAATTTTAGTCCTGAATATTCTCGTTTAGTTTTGACCACTGATGTTCAAAAATGGAAAAAATGAATTTCTTTGACCGTCTTGCTCGAATGAATATAAGGGACTGGCATGCCAATGATCTTATTAATGATAGAATTAGTAACAGGATTACTGGCACTGAAAAGCTATCTTCATAGGCAGCAACATTATTTCAATGTTACAGCCCAGTTTTTAATTGTATGAAATAGCTTTATTTAACATCCATTTCCGCTGAGGTGATATTGCAGACAATTAATTTTTAATTATCTGACAGCTAATGAAATACCTTACCAGATTTTCCTCACCATCTTCAGACATAGCTTGACACAACCATATTTTGGTGTTACCTAGGTTACAGATGAAATATGAAACACTCCATTCAGATGCTGGTCGATGTATTAAACCATCTTCTATTCGACGTAGCGCCAGTTTATTGCACATATTTAACGTAAAAGAATCAGACAGCAGCTCAAAACCATGTTGTTTGGCAAATGACATCCAGTAACGAATTAAAAACTGATGAAAGTTTACCGACATTTTAATTTTCCTGTTGAGAAAAAAATTTGACACTGAAGCACATTTATCTTTGTCAGGCAATTCTTTCTTAAGTTGTATAATCCCTAGAATAGGCCTAGATGCTAAAAGGACATGTTTATGGTCAATCTTGTGAGAGAGTACTCTTGTCACAATAAGCCTACATTTAAAAGCATAAACGTCATCATTTGGGAAGTTACGTGGGAGGCGACACAATCCTTTAATATATATGCAATGACCTTCTCACCAGTAGATTCTTAAATCAGACAAAAAAAAGAGAGAGAAAAGAGGTTTACATCCTCTCAAAACAAACTAGGTTATTTGGTAACTAACATAAGGATTAATTTTATTTCAATAAATTCCTATCATGTAGGGAAATAGACAGTATTTACTAACCTATAATGTCGACTAAGCTGTAGCTTTCTTTTGGTGGTAGTTTTAAAATAAGTACCTCTTCTAATTGGTCTCGTTGTACTTAGTAAGCAACTCTAGAAATATATAATTATTATAAAACCTGATTCTTTGATATTTCAAAGATTGTTACACAAAGATTTTCTGCAGCACTAAGTCATGATACTGATCCATTTAAGCTTCTGGAGGAAGTCACAGTGGATCACTTACTAGGAGGTGCAATGTAGGGGTCTTTATCAGTGGGAGGAAACCAGATAACCAGAAAATTATATATTTCTATTTCAAATGGCTCTACCGACCTTTCGAGCACCTCTAATATTTTAATTTTTGAAGCAGTCCATAATTTCATTAAATGTAGCAAAAGGTTCTGATTCCCTTTTACATGTTGTTTTACTATATTTCATATATATCATTTCCACATGAAACTGTATATATGTTCGGTTTTACCATTTATAGTATTTAATCTTATTTTTATGTAGATGATTATATTGTTTATTATTTTCTGTATCCCCGGGAAAGAACTTATATAGGCTTTGCCTGTTGTTCAATCCTTTTCAAATTAATAAAATATTGTTTAAACGAAAAATAACCAGGAGAAAACCCACGACGTTGGACATGCGACCCTACTCCTTGTCACATGCAATTGAATATCAAGCTGACACATGATTGACAGAAAGTGGTCCTGTACTTCTAATACCAACCAGCCTCTTAGTTTTCTTTGCATCCTCACGCTGGCAGTCATTACTCACCTTAATTTTATCCATAAATCTAAGAGTACTGGCATAGAAATAACAACTAGGTATATCATCTTGATTTTCTTTAATTAACTGTGTTTCTAGACTTATATCGAGATTTAATTTCTCGGATCTAAAGGCTCGGAATGAATCATGTTCCTGAAATATACATAATATCCATTCATAAATCTCAAAAATATTATACGCAAAATGAGCGCGATGTTGTAAGTCATTGTTTTACAATGTGAACAAAAAGTTGAAACAGGCTAGAAAATATATTCTTAATGATTTAACACGAAAGGTGAAAGTTTAGAATTAACAAATAAAGCAAACTAAAAAATAAATTTGAGTAGTTTCATTAAACCAAAAGTGTCTTCCGAAGTGGAAAAGTATTCTATGATCCAGAAAAAATGAATTATCTTTTTGTCAAATTCAGCAATATGAGCATCATCTTCACAATATCAAGGTATCATCTTCACAGACACGGTATTATAACATATGTCTGATACTGTGACTACATTAGCTTTTGTATCTGGCTAAACCAGTCAAGATACCAGACACATGCTGTGTAATACCTTGACACTGTGAAGATCAAGAAATATATTTTTATAATATAAATACCTCCATGGAATAATCTGGAATTTTATCTGGAGCACATGGCATAACAGAATGATGATCATTAGGATCACCTAAACACAACCAGTCTAACCGAACACTGAAAAACAATTACGATATATAGCTTCTTTTTGTATTAAATGTTGACAACGTTTCCTAGTGCTTTTTCTTATCAAGTCAAGAAGTGTGGTTTCTATATCAAACTTGTAGATGCAAAAGAGTAGGATTGCCTGCCTAACCTCATGGGTTTTCTACCTGGGTTCTGGTTTTCTCCCACTGTTGAAGACCGCAAGTGTAAGTGAACTATTGAAATAAAGATGTACCATATGTTTATGAAGAAATACATTAGTTTGTGTTGAGGTGACATAAAACCAATTTCTCTCTCCTTCTGATTCAAATCTCTTTTTTTTTGTAGAGTTAAATTGTGGAAGAAAATTCATGTTGAATGTGCTGCAAACTAATATAATAATTGTTCAATTGGTCTAATTTTGTTTCAATTTGTTAATAATTAGACAATTTGAAAAACTCACCAAAATCTGAGATTGGGTAAATGGAGCATTTTACAGTCATCATATTTAGATTCTGTTTTAGCCGAGATATCGAGATCACCTTTCAATAAAAATTTACCTGAAAAAGAATTAGCAGATTAGACTCTTAAGAAATTACCTGGAGAGACGGAATCAAATGACAGTGTCTTGAAATTAAACATTAAAGCTAAATGTATCTCTTCACCTCTGTTCATTGAATTGAAGTTAAGAAAACTAAAACTAACAGATTGCCCAATCTAATTAATTTAACTTAAGTTTCTTACCATTTGTCCAATCTAAGACAACATTAGTCCACGTCCAATCCATTAATTCAGTATTATTAAATGGATCTAACTGGGCGTGGTACAACCAACTCATTTTACCAATAGACATCGTCCAGCGACCATGAAATAAAAGTCGTATTTTATCCCAGAATGGTAATGGTTGACTGGGATCTATAGATGGTTTGTTGATATTGTCCATACAGATGTTGTACTGTGCAAACGCAGCTTCCCAACAAACACCATAGGCCATTGTAAGAACATTCATATCTGGTAAATAGATAAACACTTTAAATAAGGTAATAATTCATATTAAGGCCAAACCAATTTAATTTTCTGTTCTTCAGGGTACTGATAAATAAATAGCAATTTGAAAAACATGAAAAGTATTTTGTTTATAATTTTAATTGATTATCATTTTTTAATTAGTCTTTCTCCAGATGAAAAATTTTTAACAGGTGTTTCCGAAGAACAGAAAATCAAATTGGTTTGGCCTAACAAACATTCTTAGAGTATTACTGAAGAAGTATATGTCCCCTGCATACTCCAACTAATTGTAAAGAAAGAGAAATGGGAATTAACATCCATGACACAACTAAGTCGTTTAAGGACTAACATATGGTTCAATTTCATTTCAATAATTCGCTTGCGTGTTGGAGTCTTTAGCTGTGGGAGGAAACCAGAGGACACAGAACCCTACTCCTTACAAGGCCACAATGCCATTTGACTCTGTGACAGACCTATGATCTATCATTTACAAATTAAAGTATTTGCCCCCACCCTCACTCCTTTCCCCTTGTCTCATATAAGAAGTCTGATATCAAAGCCAAAT
The DNA here is from genome assembly GCA_948474765.1 of Patella depressa. Classification (NCBI taxonomy): domain Eukaryota; kingdom Metazoa; phylum Mollusca; class Gastropoda; family Patellidae; genus Patella; species Patella depressa. Next base: position 17,479,870 of record OX419720.1, read on the forward strand.
TGAATGAATCATTGACAGACTTTAATGATCAAAACCTCTCAGCCACAAAACCAATCTGTATTAGTATTTATGGAATATTTAAACATAATTTATACATTTTAAAATCTTACCACAACTAAAATCATGAAAAAATTTTAATGGTGGAAGACTTCTTTCAACTTTCATATCACCCCATGGTTTATTTACTTCTACAACACAACTTCTTCTAGCTATAAATATATAAATAAAACACATCAAAAATATATATCAGGTCCTCAACCGCTGTATGAAACATTTTAGGAACTATGAGAAAATGTATCCATAACATTTCTTTGTAGAAAGCCTTATAGTAAAATCTGCAAATAAATATATACTGCATGAAGTTGATGCACATATATTTGAATATCACTGTATACTTTATGTGTTTGGTCTTCTTATATAACTCAATTACTGTATCTAAAAGATAAGTTGCCAGACAATATACCCCCACCCCTCCCTAAATGTCCATCAAGAGATGCTATAATTCATTTAACCTTAGTTCAACAAGTATGAACCAGGAATGGAATATGACATCATCGCAGCCATTTTGGAATTTTGACCTCATATCAAAAAGTCCATCAATCAGTGCACAATTGTCTGAAGAATAGGCATGCTAACCAGTACAAGTTTACTAATTTTATGGAACCAGTTCCATTATGTTCAAAAATGTCCTTACCCCTTTTTGTAGCTTCTTGTTCTGCTCCAATCAGTCGTCCCCATACATGCATATCTCTCACATCTAACATAGGTAATGGATAATCTCGTAATCTAACTAACCATGTTGTAACATTAAAACTAACAGATCGACACCATAATGTTGAAAACTCTAAACCTTCTGATGGATAAGGACTGTAAAGTGAATAGTGAGAAATATACAATACATACATGTATATAACAACCACATCCTGATGGATCCATTAAAATATATACCCATTATAGTCAGGGTTCCTGTTTCATGAAGCATGAAAATATTTCCTCACTATTTTCAACCACATTACTCCCATTAATGGTGCATTACAGAGAGCATAGCTTGGAAAAAGCTTCTAGTTGTTTGGATGGGTTGAAAAATTGAGATCTACCTGTGTAGTAATTGACATGGATGCAGATTTCCACAGAAAAAAGATCAACTTATACACAAAGAAATATGGTACATCAAACGTGCAATACGGAAAAACGCTTCTAGTTGTTTGGATGGGTTACAAAACTGAGGTCTACAATGGCTTTGACGCAGATTTAAGACAAAAATCCTGACTTTCACAGAAAAATAGATAGACTTATACCTCAAACAATACAGAATTAATTATATATATGTATACCTATCAGAGTCTATTTCTTGCATATGTCGTACCACATTATCTTTACCATGATAATTAAGATCTGCTAAAGCTGTTATTTCTACATTCTCCATAGTCCATGTAAATAGTTTGCTTCTAAGTGGTGATGTATAATATTGTTTAGATCTTTGTATATAAATATCACCACTCTTTCTAGATAAATTAGCATATAAATCTTCTACACGACTAGCTGTAATATAAATATTCATACAACATTTCATGTTTTCTAGTTCACTGCGGTATTTTAATCCACTAAAACAATCTAAACTATTACCCGAGCACCGATAAAATACAGAGAGAGAGAAATGGAGTTTAACGCCTAATCGACACATTTCAGAACTAACATATACTGTTCAATTTAATTTCAATAATTGAATGGTTTCATTAGCTGTGGGAGGAAATTAGAGGGGGCAGTCCTAACTCTTGTCATGCATTAATGTGGGTTCGAAACCACATCACTTCACTCAATAACAGACCTTATAATCTAAATCACCCCTACTGATAATATACAAAGATATAGACAAAATGCAAGAAAAATAAACATACTACTACCATTAATATAAGTGTGAATAAAATGATAATAGAAATGGTACCTGGTATTATACCATGTTGACGTTGTAAATCAGCTATTCTAGCATCAAGGACATCTTTTCTGTTGATACTCTCATAATATTCATCTTTTAATAACTAGAATATATAATTCAATGTATCTTTGAATAACTATAATACATAATGCATCGTTAAATAACTACAATACATAATTCAATGCATCTTTTTAATAACTACAATACATAATTCAACATATCTTTTAATAACAACTACAATACATAATTCAACACCGCTTTAAATAACAACTACAAAACATAATTAAATGTATTGATTAAAACTTTTATTAGACCGGTGGTAGGATTTTTTTTTCTAACACTATCTATTCAACAAATAATTAAATAATATAAAGATACAATATATAATTAGGGAATATGAAAAGAAGCCAATGCTTATATAACTCTCTTGTTTGATTTGAATCGAAGATTATATTTGGCTGATAAAACAGTTTTTGAAAATGACACAGATTAATCCTATCAAAAAATGTGAAACTAAGATAATAATTATATCAAACAAATACTTATCATACCTCATAATTATCACCAAGTTTAACTTCAAACGGATCATCTGATAACTGGATACTAAAATTCTGTAATCAAAAATAAATTTAAGATTTTGAGAAATAAATCTATTCAAATAAATTAAAATTCTAATAAATCACTTATTTTGTCTAATTAAACAGAATTGACACAAGGAGAGAAGAAACATTAATTCTGATGTTGATATTATTTTTGATGGTTATATATAGTAATGTATATTTACCTTGACTAGTATACGTAAATCAGGTGGTAATTTACTATCTATTGTAAATGGTTTCTTCTGTATCTTATGTACCAGTTTTAACCATTTAAACGTATTCACAACCTAATTCAAATAATAATAGTTTTATTTCATACTTATGTTAACAATCTCTAGATATTTACACCAATAATGACAAGAATCAACTCTATTCGACCTCACCGTACGTCAAAATTAGCATACAACAATATTCAAACACACCGTTGGGATTTAAAAATTTTTCTTGTTGGACATTTTTTCCCGAAAATAAAGGGCATATTGTTATTTAAGCAGACGGTTTCAGACCACAATTAAAAAAGATGTGTCAACAAAATATTCAAATTCATATGTGATAAAAAAATAGGTGCATCCCGTTATTCTTCATATCTAATTAACATGTGGGCATCAAATGTAAACAGAAAGGAAATGGGGCTTAACTTCCTACTTTTTGACACAAGAGAGAGAGACAAATGAGGTTTAACGTCCACTCGACACAAACTAGGTCATTTTGGGACTAACATATGGTTTCATTTTATTTCAATAATTCGCTTGCGCGTAGTGTCTTTAGCAGTGGGAGGAAACCAGAGTGCCCGGAGGAAACCCACGAAGTTGCGAAGGCACCCCTATCTCCATGCCACATACGCTCACACCAGGGCTCGAAACCACAACCGCAAGACAGAGGTGACCGGCCAGCTAGAGGTCGAAGCGGGCACTCAAGACCACTAGGCCACCCCAACCCCCTTTTTGACACAAACAGGGCTAATGGACCCAGGAATATGCCATTCAGTGTGCTATGAGGGACGTTTCAATCTACTGTTTATCAAAGGGTTCCTTCACGTACACTCCAACTTGACATAGGACTTCTGTTTATGTCCCTAATCAAACCACAAGATGTTCCTTGTGATGCCCTCTGTCCTGCACCGCTGACAGGAGGGGAAACCATACTCAAAAATCACAAGAAAATATCTTGGAAAACAACAGAACTGGCTAGTGAGCCAGCAATTTACTTGCTGAGCCTCTGTGGCTTCCAAAAGTAAACAGATTGTATTCACATGAAAAATTTCCTTTAACAAATAAATATTACAAATTAAGACATTTTAAAAATAATGATGATTTACCTCTTCAAAACAGGCAGCAAAATTATAATCATATGGGAACACAAATCGAAATATATCAAACGAGAAGCCCCTGGAAGAAGAATAAATAAGTCAGAATATTAAAACAGAAGTGTTACTTTCACTACCTTGACCCCAGTAATCATGTTGTTAGTTTGTAAGTAACCACCATAAAGTGAGAGACCTAACAATAGAAAATAACCATGAAATCTTACCATGTTCTGTTTGTAGGTAATTGTAATGTACCAACAGCTTGTCGTTCTCTCTGTAGTACGGTCGGTAACAACGTTTCAAATACCACTTCCTACAAAACATTTAATCCACAATTTATTCTTTATATAACCTTATCTATCATGTCTGTTTTAATGTTTATCATTAATTCCTGCCATCTAAATATTTTAAAATCAAAACATAAAACATTTTCAAACAGTGAAGGATAAAAAAATAATCTTTTATCTGGGGTTAATTTAAATGGAAAATAATTTCTTGTCTGTTTTGTTATAATTTGTTTTCACCATACTTGTTTAGTATATAAATCTACAATTTTGAAGGTAATTACGCATTTTTATACCACCTGAAATCCAACACAATATCATTTTGTATAACAAAAAATATTCAAACAAAACGCAGAGCGTTAAAAGAGCTAAATCTCTAGTCTTTGGCAACTATAAATAGAAACAAATGGCCCACAACGCATATAATAATGTAATATGAATATATGGAAACCGATTTACATTCAATCGTTTCTGTTTATATTGTAATTTCTGATCAGTTCTGTTCGGGGAAATATGCAAAGAGTGCAAATGGGATGGCAGTCTTTGGTATCTTGTTATTCCAGTCTACTCAGGTAGTCTCCCCTTGTGGGGTATGCTTAGCCTCGTTCATCCAGTCACTTCATTACAAATGGCGCTCAAAAGCATTTTGGCATATAAATAATTGTTGCCAATAGTTAGTATATAATGAACTTACTTTAAGCTTAACTATGCAATGCTGATCACAGTTTATAAAAAGATGGCTGATTTCCATGAGACAGCTGGGTAATTTACCAGTAAGTAGTATACTATCTGTATGAATAGTCATCCTAAAAATATAGTTTATACATGGATTACAAGCACACTGTTCTCGGCATGATCCTTTAATCCTCCACAAATTATCAATAGATCATCCATCAAAAATTGTGAGGGTTGGATGGCTGAATAGTTTAACGCATGCACTTTAGATCATAAGGCCAGTCAATATTGAGTCAACTAGCAATGTTTGGATTGAGTTTCCTTCCACTGCTAAAGACACCAACACGCAAAGCAAATTATTGAAATAACATTGAACCATGTGTTATTCCAGAAATGACATAGTTTGTGTCGATTGGACATTAAACCCCATTTCTCTCTCTATCTATAAACAATATATTGATTCGCTAAGCATTCATCCCTAAAATATTTGAAATTATGGATTGCTGTGAAAGAAATAGTATATTAACATGTAAACTTACTCATGTTGTTTGGATAGTTTTGTTGTTAGTTTAACATCAGCATGTATAACTATATTTACTTGTAGTCTGTTCGCTTGAGTTTTAATATTACTCACTTTTACTTCCTCTACTCCTTTTTTACTATCAAAATAACCTGAAAATATCAGTAGAAATTATCAGTAAATGACCTGAAAATATCATTAGAGTTTGTCAGTAAATAACCTTTAAATATCATTAGAGATTATCAGTTAATAATCTTTAAATATCATTAGAGATTATCAGTTAATAACCTGAAAATATCATTAGAGATTATCAGTAAATAACCTGAAGATATTATTAGAGTTTGTCAGTAAATAACCTGAAAATATCATTAGCGATTGTCCGTAAATAACCTGAAGATATCATTAGAGATTTAATCAGTAAATAAATAGTCTAAAAATATTGTATGAAATAAATAGTCCCTAAAAAAAATTTACATCTTTAATTACTGTTTTTCTTCTTACTTTTTATTTTCGTTATTAAAGTTTGAGCATCTTGAACACCTTGATAGAAACACATGTGGGCATGAGTTGTCCAAACAACTAACAATTCCTTCTTAACTTGTACAGTCATATCCTGCAAGTAGAAACACACATGAAATACAATAGAACAAAAACTGTTTAACTTGTTGCATTATAAGAAGCGTTGGGTGTGGTGTATGAGACAAGGTATGCTTACTCTTTCTAGAACACCTGATACCACCCCATGTGAAGAACTCACATGACTCAAAATAACAGGTTTTTGTATAGTTTTATATGATATTAAAGTAATAAATATATTCATATTTCTATAGGACACAGATGGTTAATTCCATGCTACGTTGCACAGCGTGCGTAAGAGCCAGTGGAGGAAACACGCGCTAATGACATCTGTGACATACTTTTGGTTTTGACCCCTCCGACTTTGTCCCGTTGATTACAGATTAAACATCCATAAGTGTACAAATGTGCTGTTATTTTTGTTATACGAAAATTTAAATGATGCATATTCTATGGCGCTCAGTATATTATAGTGGTGAAGTCTTATTAATGTTGCGTAACACTTGTTATATTTTAGAAATTTTGCACTAAAAACTTGTTATAGTTTAGAAATTCTGCAATCGAAACTCTTATATTGATCCATTTACCTTTTCATCATGTTTATAAACAAGTCGTATTTCTTTTATACTTGCTACTGGTTTCTGTAGATCAACAGATCGACTTAAACTCTGAAACTAATAAATATATCTCATGTTAATACAAGACAATCTCTTTAGCTATTTAATATAGCTAACATTTTTACTCACAATTACGAAAAAAACTTGTGAGGTTGGACAGTCTACCCTACTCCTTGTCGCCTATAAGCTGGGAATCAAAACTATGCCAATTGACTCAATGACATATTTCCTGAACTTAAAAGCACCATTGGACCATTCGACCACCAAGCTCATCTGACTTGACAGGATTAAGCAGAATTTTGTTAGTTAAAAACACAGTTAGGTATGTATGTATACTGGATTTTTGTAACTGTGTGAATACTTGTCTCCCCCAGCTCTCTATATAAAGTATATTAATAGATAAACTTACAGGTTCCTGTATATGTAAATAAACAAGTTTTAAACCAGTAAATCCTATAGTTGATCTATTAACTTGATGTTCTACACTAATACTATCTGTTCTTAACATCAAACATACTGTAATATATAAATAATATTATCTATTCTTAACATCAAACAAACTTTAATATACAGGATATAAGTAATACTATCTGTTCTTAAAATTAAACAAACTGTAATATATAAACAATCTCTGTTATAATAATACAATGTATAAGCATGTCTGTAATGCAAGGTAATCAACTAGGCATTATTATGTAAGGGGGTGACTCTGACATGCATTGTAAGCCTACAAATATAATACCCTCAAATTCCTATCCTTGGTTATACAGAATAAATACAAATAGTTCAAATATTACCTTTTAAATCATTAGCAATAAATATATTCATATTACTAATATCAAACTTTAAAGACAGTCGTGTATCGTATATAGAGGGAAGCTTGATACGAGAACTTTTAGCTTGTGGAGATGTGTTGAACTGATTGGAACTGTTGTCTGTTGGTGGTATATTTAATGGTAACTGTTGACGGGATTTAAACAGACTAGACATTAACAGTAGTAGAGTATTTAAAGTATTTGTCGACCACTCTATCTGTAAATTATCTTTCATGCCTTCTATTTTTAAAATTGAGCCCAACTTTTTTACCTGAAATACAAAGGATCACAAATGGTAAAACAATGTAAATCCAAAAGTTTCACGTCCTACTTTTCTGCGCCAACACATTCTAATGTAGCATGAACAAGACATTTGAATCCTTAATTTACAAAAGGAGAATAAAAAACTATTTTGGGACTAACATATGGTTCAATTTTAAAACAATAGAGAGAGAGAGAAATGGGGTTTAACGTCCACTCAACACAAACTAGGTCATTTTGGGACTAACATATGGTTTCATTTTATTTCAATAATTCGCTTGCGCGTAGTGGTCTTTAGCAGTGGGAGGAAACCGGAGTGCCCGGAGGAAACCCACGAGGTTGAGAAGGCGCCCCTATCTCCATGCCACATGCGCTCACACCAGGGCTCGAAACCACAGCCGCAAGCCAGAGGTGACCGGCCAGCTAGAGGTCGAAGCGCGGCACTCTAGACCACTAGGCCATCCCAACCCCCTTTAAAACAATAAGTTGCATGCATGTAGGAATCTTTACCAAGGGGAGGAATCTGGAGCCCCCGAAGATAAACCAACAAGATAAACCTTACTCCTCAGTCCTTGTCACGTAAAAGTTGTGAACTAAATCCATGCCACTCAACGCAATCACAGACCGCATGATCTAAAGTGCATGTGTTAACTCATTTGGTCTCCCACCTCTCTATAAGAACAAGCTTCGAAAAACCAAGTCATGTCTCTCTACTTACTTTTATCATCATCATTTCTAGATAGAGAATATGATCCCAATGATGTTTCTTTTTACCCAGTATATTAACTGCTACACCAGCGTCTATATGCCAACAATATACACAGCTTACGTCTGCTTCTATTGATATATCATGGGACTCCATAAAATTTTTAGTTCCTGCATTACCTGTATATACAAAATACAACCAATAAGCATTGAGGTCACCAGTTATTGTGATTTGACGTATTAATAATAGACTGATCATCTGAAAAATCTGGAGACATATAATAGATGTGTCTATTAGAAATGAATGAATTACACTAACTCTCGAATAGTGGCTATCATATAGCCGATACTCTTTCTAGAATACCTGATAGCACATTTCGTTTCGTAATAAGCTTGTATCATTGATTGTACAGCACAGTGGATGTTTACGGCTGGTGGTCGGATCTGTTCACTTGATATTTGTTATTTCTTGTCTGCAGGTTTGTCTTATCGGTTTTGTCTGTATGTAGTGTTGTCCTATTGAACTTACTATTACCATAGTAGAAACGTTGACAAAGTTAACAATTTATGTAGTACAGTAAAATGAAAAATCGTACCAAATGTAGGTTTCAGACTTCCTGATAATCTGAAGAGTGATACACCTCCATGGAAACCAGAACATGATGCCGATGAGATCGTGGAAGAAAGATCAGATAACTCTATTTCATATTCTATCTTCTTTTCGCTCACCCATTTTATTACACTTTTTCTGTAACATACAATATTATAGTAGACAGAACTTTATACTAAACATCTGTAACAGCTGAATTTACCTTTAATACTATTCTTTACCAATTTTAAATGCTCATCGCATTGTTTTAGTGCAATATTAATCCCTTGAAACCAACCATATTGTGATAGAATTCTAAACGGAATATTATTGGTCCATAAAAGGTTCAATTCCGATCAGTATCTATTGAATTGAAATTTCATTTTTCATGAAATTTTATTTCTGTTATTCATGAACACAATTGCTGGGCCGTTTCAAATTTGACTGAATATAAGTTAATTTGGTGGTTTTTTTTCATCAAAATTAATATTCTAGAGAAAATAGGAGTTTAAAGGCAGAACAAGTACTGTTAATACCCAAATTCACCAGCTTGTCAGTTTCAACATCAATCTGTCAAATCTGACTAAAACAGGATCCCAGGGATGAACACTGAGATAAAAAAAAAAAACCAGCTCTAACCAAGAAACATAAACCACTTACTTATATTTGGCTGTTTGTGTAGGTGGTGGATTGGAGAACTTCTGGTATGATTTTATTTCTGAATCGTGTAATATATTATGTAGAACTGTTGTCCAGTACTGTATTTCATCATGATGGTAATGAAAGAAGGCACCTTTTATACATGACCGATTGATTAAGTTATCTTTTATAACCTTAAAATAATGAAAACAAGAAACTGATCAGTTACTGATCATCCACTGCATACATACAAATTACAAACGTAGGCTGTCTGTCTACACTTAGCGTCACTTGAGAACATACACTAAGAAAATTGAACGACATTTTAAGTCCTGAATCAATGATTTTATTCCAAAACACTAGGTATACTTCAAGAATTTGAGAAATATTTGTTCTGCTTCCAAAGAGTGTAGACTTGATTATCCTGTTCAAACATATATCTGATGTGGAATGGTGTTGGTGTTGCATTATAAGAACTGGAAGACGTTAAACCCCATTTCTCTCTCTCTATAAGAACTGGATTCAAACAAAAGCATAATTCAATTCGGTTGCCATATTTTGATTGTCTTAAAATATTTTTATTGAATCAATATTACATACAACCTGTCTATTGTAAATGAAGTAGATGTTAAACCTCAATTCTCTCCCTCTCTCTCTGACAGAGACAATCAACAGTTATTTCCTCAGTTGTATTGAAAATTTCCAAATGCATTAGTCAGTTTAATAACTTACTGCTTCTCAATAATTAATAACCTTAAAGATATGTTCATCAATTTATCTATATATTTCATTTCTTATCACTATTATAAATCATTCAGCAGTCATAGAGGAATAAGTTGTATTAATCCTACATTAGACAACTTGTATTGAGCTAAGAAAACTATCCTACCTGTATTTTTACATCTACTTTTGTTACACCAGCAAATCTTGCTTGAGATGAACTGGTTTGAAAATCTGTTGAAAATTAATAAAGTAGAGCAGCATTAAGGAACAATCACAAAATCTCAAAACTTGCGTTAAAATAAATGACACTGTACATAGAAATTATATATTAAATGTTGAAAAATGTCAACATTTTTTTTTTACTCTGTCGGCATGGATGGCCATGTAAGTGGGGATCTGTCTGCACGGATTATTATATATATTTATGAAATATTTCCTTTTTAAATATAACCTTGATAAACTTACCGTCTAAAAGTAAATTACAGGAGATATCTAAGTTATTAGTACTCTCGTTATGGAAGCCTAGATGAAACAATGTTAGACCAACTGAGAGACTCCTTAAATAACAATAAAACATTTATCATTGACTATTATTTTCCAAAAATGTAATATGACTGTTTGGTAAAGAACCTGCTAAACACAATGAGAGTTAAAATATTTTGTGTTTTGCACTGAAGCGGGTAAGCACCAACCAGAGTTCAAATATTTTGTGTTTGATACTGAACTGGAACGGGGTAAATACAAGCAGCATTAAAATATTTTGTGCTTCATACTGAACTAGGTAAACACACCTTTAGCTAAATATTTTATATTTTATACTAGTGGTTCTCAACCTTTTTTTGCCAACGGAACACCTTGGGACACATAAAAAAATAGCGGCACACCTGCCTAAATATATAGGAAAAATATTTGAATTTTGCAAGATAAGAACATAGCAAGTCATAGACGGCATAGAATCGTAGACACAGACTATTCATGGACACATCGACTGACTCAAACTAAATAAAGATAAACACAGCTATGAACTTACCAGTAGACACCAGTGAATACTCAACTAGGATCATCTGGTTTTTCGTATTTTCTTAGTGTGTTGTTCACAATTTCGCAGCACACCTGGGAAGTTTATGCAGCACACCTGTGTGCCGCAGCACATTGGTTGAGAACCACTGTTTTATACTGAACCAAATACTGGTAAACACAACTCAACTTACCTTTGTTTCTTTTCTCTTAATATCTTCAGATGAAGTTCAGAACAGTCAAAACTAACTTCTTGCTGAAATAGAATAAACATCAGATTCATAAAAAAATATTACACATCAAATGGAAAACACACCTCTTTACTTTTAAATATATTATCATAAGTTAAGACCATATAAACAAAAAATTCTGGTTTTACAGATAATCCTGTAATTGTATAAAGACAACCCATGATGTGGTACTACCATTTTGATAGATTCCTGATTAAATCTGACATAATAGAAGTTGATTCACACCATATTGATTGTGTATTGTTTTTATCTGTGATACTATATGGAACACCAAAGATGCTAAAATTGAGTGTTATCTATTTCACACTTCAATAATTGTATCATGATAATTAGTTAATCAGTAGTAATAAACTGTATATTTCTTAATTGTGTATATCAATTATTTCACACCTTATTGATTGTATATTAGCTAAACCAGTAGTAATAAACTATATATTTCTTAATTGTATAGTAATTATTTTTACACCTTATTGATTGTATATTTGCTAAATCAGTTATATAAACGGTACATTTCTCAACTGTATATTAATTATTTCACACTGTGATGATTGTATATTGGTTAAATTAGTAGAAATAAACATATATTTCTCAATTGTATATTAATTACTTCACACCTTATTGATTGTATATTACCTAAATCCTTAATAATAAACTGTATAATTCACACCTTGTTGATTATATATTGGTTAAATCAGTAATTATAAACTGTATATATCTTAACTGTGTATTAATTATTTCACACCTTATTGATTGTATATTAGTTAATCAATAATTATAAACTGTATTTCACACCTTATTGATTGTATATTGGTTTAATCAGCAGTTATAAACTGTGTATTTCTCAATTTTGTATTAATCATTTCACACCTTACTGATTACAAAAGCACATTAAAGCAAGTCTATTAATTATTTCACAGCATATTGATTGTATATTGGTTAAATCAGTAATTATACACCTTACATTTCTCAAATTACCTGCTCCACTGCTTATTGATTACATGTTATTTTAATATGTGTAATATTGTACAAAGTACTTCCTAATATTTTCCTAAGAAATAGCTTTAATGTCTGATTCAACATTGAAGTGATATTGCAAACAAACATAAGGTCAACTTGTATATTGGTTCAAAACAAATTTAGAAACTTTCTCCCAGCTGTTATTGCATTGCATATTTTTAAAAGAGTGAACTTTTTTTTACTGCTAAGAAGAAACATTTACAAGTGTGTAGTCTGAATTTGAAAGGGAAGTAACTCTTCCAAATACCAATATTGTCTCCCCTTTTACCACATAATAGGGGAAACTTGATGGAACATTCCAGAATTGAATTCTATCAATCTCAAAAATAATATCAATCGGGTGAAAAGTGGGATTTCAGGTTACAAGGCATGTGTCGACTGCATAAGAAAACACGTCCATCAGCCATAACAGCTGAAACATATTTGTTGGTTTCAAATAATCAAATATGTCATGATTCTACTCACACCACCGCAGTAGTCAGGACTCACAGACGTGAGACGACTGAACTCCCCCCTAACAGATCTGCCCCCTAACTTACTGTCTGCCAAGCTACTACCAGAGTGCCTATTGTTACATTTCATAGAACACCCGTTGTTAGTGGGATGATCCACAACCCTCTTTTCAACAATTCTATAGTAAGCAATTAGAACAAAATAATTATAAAAGCAATCAACTTACCAAACATTTAAATCTATTAAGATCAAGGGGGTTTTCTTCCTGTATATCTGTAAATAAAAAAGTAACAAATATTACTCATGGTATATCAATGCTAAATCGTCACCTAAATAAATGGTATCAGATGTTCTAAAAATAGCTTGCACACCCACCATGTTTTGCAAATCCCACTTGATACAACCGATAATTACTGCTAAAGAGAGTGACCAATTGGACTATACCATTAAGAATTCAAGAGCAGGGATGGAAGCAAGAGGCTAAGTTGTATGTTTTTTTAGAGAAATAAATCACAAATTTTTTTACCTATATAAATTACGTAAGTAAAGAAGAAAATTACCCAGTTATTAAGACCTACAACATTGTCCAATAATAATCCAATAAAACAATTCCTGATACATTCAGTGGTGTACAATAAATATATAATAAGGCAATACTAATTTGACTTTCTATTCTTCAAGAACACCTGTTAAAATTGTTCTTATTTCTTTGGGAAAAGGCTAATTAAAAAACGAAAACTACTTGGTTATGCTGTTCAAAAGCTTTTAGTTCCAAATATCAAAGTCTTGAAATTTAAACTAAACATCTCCTTTAACTTTTTATCTTTAACTATTATAGCAAGAACGGTGAGCTCTTTATCTAATTCTTACATAATGCATCTTTAAAATAAATACCTGGATTACTTGAAACTTCATTTTTTGATTGGTCCACACTTTTTATACCTTGAAGACTCTGTAAAAATCCTGAAATTACAAAATTAATTGTGACATACTTCAATTATGAAATTATTATCTAATGAAATGAAATGAAATTGGTATTAATGAAGAGAGCCTTAGGCCAGTCAGTGGGTTATGAAATAAAAATTTTGCCAGGACATTGATATTCACCCTCCTCATATTTCCAAATCAAACTGTCAAGGGACCATGATTCTTCGTACCATCCAAACAACTAGACATTGTCCTTTCACGGCTATATACTAATGGACAATGAACATGCATATTACCAGTGTATGAGAATTATGCAATTTCAGTTAATCAAAATATTGCCAAGGATGGTAATTACATTTAATTTAAAATTTTGACATTTCTTCATAGAAAATAGTCTCACCTTCTGTCATCATAATTTGTGGCTTAGATACCAGAAACCTAAGTACCTGTAGAAGACAAACAATTATAAATAAATAAATTTTCTACTTTTAAGGTTTTTATTTGCCTCTTATTGAGAGTTTATAAGGTTTCTTTGTTTCTGTTTTTATTTATATCTCTAAACACTCACAATGACCTAGAACTAAACACCCTTGACCTGGTGAAGAATTAAATCACAATTCCAGCAATAAGTAGTCATATTCATTCTTTTTTTAATACACATTTCTTTCATGTAAATCTTACATATTAGATTACCGTACCTTAAGTTTTTTAGGGTCTTTTTTATCCACTTTTAATTCTGTGAATACACTGACTGACACCTCTGCTAAACATGGCTGACTTGTGGAATCCTGCAAGTATCGAAATCAGGAGTATGACAAATCTGACAATATATTTCCATTAGTTTAGTTTAAAAAGCTAAATCCAGATTTAACATTTATCATATTCCTCTTTGATTAAATTCTTGTTTTCCTCAAAAAAGTATCAGTCAATTTAATCAGATATCAAGTTGATTTCTTTGCCAACATGCATCTCTTATTTGTAGTTAAGCTTATCTATTCCATATCTGAATTTACTTTTGTACAGTGCACATGGGAACTTAATCATCAAAGTTAGGTTCTATAAAAATGAACATTAAATCATCCAAAATCTGCGACAATGAAAACACGAATTGTTTGTCAATTTAAATCAACATTGAAGTTGTGATCTTACTGGGAAAAGGTGGGCTTCTGGTATCCAATATTTAAGAGAAAATAAAAAATTTACTATTGGTACACAAATCGTGTACCATAATGCATTTCAGGCCCATTTTTTAACAAGAACGAAGCTAGGCGGTAATGCATATTCTTATCTGGAGAGCATAGACTGGAATGATCGGTTGCTAGCGATTGGCATGCGATTGAAACTTCAGTTGTATTTCGCCAAACATAACTGATTTGAAATTAGAGTAAAGATGGAAATGATTGAATGTAAATCAGTTTATATACATTCATATTTTATTATTTCATGTGTTGTGACCCATTTGTGCTAATTTCTAGGTCCCAAATATTTGTGATTTAGCACCTTTAAAAATAATAATTATTTTTTTAAATAAAATGGTCACTTACAGAAATGCCCTCTTGAGATTTTAAAGCCTTACATGTGACACCAGTTAGATTTAATGCCAAATCTAAACTGAAATAAAAAGTACACGGATGATTATAAAATTTTTCTCTGTGAAGTTATTTACCGAACTTCAATAATAGTAGCAGTAATATTGATGCTATTCAAGTGATGTTTATAAAGTTATTATGTTCAGTAATTGCAGCAGTTATTTTATTCAAGTTTTCTCTAAAGAGTTATTTACCCAGTCTGATTAAAACACAGATTCTTATTTCCTTTTCTTTTTTCATAATTCAAAATTTCGTTTTACATGTCTTTACTACACTAGGATCTGGAGGAGTGGTTATATAACCTGCGTTCTGAATGATGTGAAGGATTAGCTAATGAAACGGTCTGTCATGGCGAGTTTTTGGCTTGAGGTGCACAGAACTTTGGATAAACCACGTTAAACCTCAATGCTGATTGATTAATCGATGTCTGACATCATAACGTCAAAAGTCGCTCGTATGACACCTGACTCGACCTTCCACTGTAACTTGTCAAATCTTCATGTAGTAGAGGAAATTGAAATTCAAAAGTATAAAAAAAACAAACGAAATATAGATCTGTATTTAAATCAGAATGTAATTTACCTATCTTCAGTAGGCCTAATTGTTTTCTCTATAAAGTTATTTATCTATCTTCAGTAGACCTAATTGTTTTCTCTATAAAGTTATTTACCCATCTTCAGTAGGCCCAATTGTCTTCTCTATAAAGTTATTTATCTATCTTCAGTAATTGTAGAAGTACCCGGTAATTATATCAGATTTTGTTCTATAGAGTTTTTGACCTATCTTCAGTAGGCCTAATTGTTTTCTCTATAAAGTTATTTACCTATCTTTAGTAGGCCTAATTGTTTTCTCTATAAAGTTATTTACCTATCTTCAGTAATTGTTGCATCCACACTGATATCTTGTCCTTCGATGTGTATCAAACTATCAGGTAACATTGTCTTTAATAACATCACTGTCAACTTCTCCACTCGAAATCCCAGAAATTGTACATAATGTAACCATTTAGATATTCTTTCCACTTCTTCATTTTGTACAGTCGTGGCAGCATCTCTTGGACTCCTTCTGGGGGAATCTCTGTCTCGTCCTGACTCCACATTTTCTATGTTGGCCTGAATGCGCACCTCTTGAAAGCAGAAGACCAGTGGCTTTCTGATAATTGGGAGAAAAAAAATTTAAAGATGCATTATCTAAGATCATTGTTCTTGCTACAATGATTCAAAAATAAATACCAGTAGTGAAAACGGAATATAATGAAAATTTCATTAAAATTAGTTCACTATGAGTGAAGTTATGAATGTTGGAAAATGTAGCGTAGCGTACATTGTTTATTGTCGTAGCAATGGCACTGGACAAACAAGACCATGGCTCAATTATCAATTTGGCCCTTAAATAATTAAATCTTGAAGACATTCTAATCCATTTAAATCTCTGCCATCAGACGTCTAAAGAATTGATTTTGCATTTGTCATGTTAATAAATGTCTAAATATAGCTTTTTCATAAAATTATAATAATTTATAAAACATTTGAAGCCAAAATAAAGACAGATTTAGCTCTTTAATATTTGACTGACATATTAATTAAAGGTTTTTTTTTCAAAGATAGTAAATGGTATAAAGTAAGACATGCAAATTACCTTAAACAGAGAAAAAAAAAAGCAAACTGGATATTAGAGCATATTTAGCGAACACTATTGAGAAAAATAGGGTTTTATTTTGCACTTACAAACAGCTATGTTGTTTAAGAATAAGAGTCCATAAAGTTTTATTGCAACAATTAAGTTGACAAGAAAATCCACAAATGACATAATTGTGGAATCAAACTGACTGCTTTCATAGATGACAGACAGGTGATCCACCTTAAGGTCAATTAGCTAAATATATAATAAAAATCACAATTTACTCATACTTTCAAAGGAATCAGTTAATACACCAGATTTGGATATATCATAGGTGTGACATCTCATGCACAAGGCAGGATATGCACATTACACTTTTTGAAATGCCTGATGACATTTGCTAGTAGGCTAATTTTGAAGGTGTTTGCTTCATATATCTAGATTTAGTTTTGGTACTCCATGCTTTAATGTTGAAAATTTTATTTTTGCATTTGAGTATGGAAAACAACTGTTATGTATATACACACAATCATGAATCATATGTTGGAAAAATTAATGCACTAAGTAAATCTTCACCAGTACACCCATAAGTTATACTAAGTGGTTGTTTTCAATATAAATATGTTTCGTGTTGTGTCATGTTAACTTTTAACATTAAAATGTTAGATTTCATAATGTATTATTTTTTTACCTATGTGTAATTCAAGAGGTCATACTACTTACCTTATTTCAGGATTAACAAAACAGCTAGACAACCATACTTGACCAATTTCCTGTAAACAAAACATCAGCAGATGTTACATTTAAATAGAATAATAAAAAAAAAATGATTGGTGTCTTCTTTGGTGATTAAGGGAAGCAGTCAAGAGAGATGTTTTATTGCTTTAGATCATTTGTTAAATCCATTGATCATCGCTTGCATTTTCCGGACCTGACATATTTCAATAAGAACTTAAACATGCTTAAATGTACTCAAATTGATTATTTAACATATATCTATGAAAACAAACTAAAATGTCAAGGGTAGATAATCCCCTTGCTTAAATTTTAAAAAAGAGGCCCGTCCAAAAATGTACAAAACGGGTATAGGTTGCACTAGCTTGCTTATCATATGAAGAGGACGTTGATTGTTGCACTGGGTTGTTGAAATCATATGAAGAGGATGTTGACGACTGACAGACTGATATTCTTGTTAAGAGATATTTTCTCTTCAATTTTGATGACAATCAGCAGCTTTAAAGATGCAATAGCTAAGATTTTTATCAAGAGTTGACCATTCTTGATATAACAGTTCAAAAACAGATGATAAAAAAAGAAAATAATGAAATTTTTAGTCAAACTGGTCAAATTACTTTATTCCGAACAAAGTTATCACTATTGGAAGTTTGGCCTAGAGATAGGCATAAACTGTTTCCTCAGAGTCTCCTAGAATTGTTGATTGTTTGATTGACAGATGATGACTCCACCCACATATTCTTGATTATCAAATAACATTCTCAATGCCTACAGTAACCTTGTGTGTCAGTCTTTACATTGGCAGTCTGCGGTAGACACGTCAGTGATTAATGGTAAATGTTAGCTTGGTCAGCCATTTAGGCCTAATGATTTAATTATTAAATGGACGACTGTTTGAATCCAAGCTGTATCCATGCCATCCGGGGGTTTACAGAGTTGATTTTGGGTATTGTTGACAAATAAAAGTCAAATTGATCATTTCCATAACAAATGAAGCCTGTAGAAAGACTTTCAATAGGAAATGGAATGAAAAGAAATGGGGATTAGCGGCCTAACTTGCGAAAAGCATATTTAGCTTTTAAGAAATGTTTCTTAAGCCTTGTTGACTGTTTTACTCAGTAGAACTTCATTTACACACAACTATGAAGGGGAGTAGCAGATGAATTTGTGCTACTCACTTATTTTCTGCACTGACAAGGTTAATGAAGATGGACATGTATAGGCAGCAGGACTATGGCCAACCCATTCTAAATTCCAACATGTTAGTGTTCCTTTACGGGTGTACCAATGTCAACAAGGAACCTCAGGTTTCCGTCCCATCCAAACGATTAGATACTGTGCCTTGTCAGGCCATCCGTCCAACACCACTGACAAGGGGAAACCAAGCCTGAAAATCCTGGGAACTTTCTCAGCTAATACCAGGTGTGAACCCAAAACCTTGTGGTTAGCGAGTCAGTATCTTAGTCACTGAGCCATCTGGTCACTGATGGAGAAATATTAATCAACAAGAAGAATAATGAACTTACTACATTTAGACCTCTCTTGATAACAGCTTGTACATTTCCAAATCTAAATAAGCCGATCTGTCCTACTTTAACTTGAACATCAAGGTAACGTTTCAGACACCATTGAAAAAGCCAGGCTACCAATCTGTTAATAAAATTATTTCTTAATAAAATAAGCTAATAATCTGTTAATAAAATAAGCTAATAATCTGTTAATAAAATAAGCTAATAACCTGTTAATAAAAAAAACCTTACCAATAGATAAAAACAAAAGCTTATATCCTTGTTATTAATAAAAAGATTACATTCTGGTAAGAAAAGCTTAGAACCTGTTAATAAAAGAAGCCTAGTAATAATAAGAAAAACTTAGAACTTGTTGATAAAATAAGCTTACCAATAGGTAATAAGAAAAGCTTATACCCTTGTTAATAAAATAAGTTAATTTTAGACACAGTGTAACTTTTGTATGGGCGCTAGATTTAAGCTTTTATGTCAGTAATTTAACTTTCAAAATTGAAGTTCATCTTAAGTTATTCCAAATATGTTATTCTAAAATGAATAAAATATCATTGACCTATATATTCAACTCTAAACTCTAGTCCCACGTTTCTCAACCTTTTCTCACCGCTCACCCCTAAATGATTTCTCAACCAACCCATTTACCCCCAGAGTTTTGAGGAGGTTACTGACTGCGGAGCCGTGGTCGGCGAAGCTGGTCATCGCGAGTGCCGTAGGCGCGAAGCCCTTCGAGGAGGGTCAGGGGGGGGGGGAAATTTTTAGAAATTGGAGCCCGGAAATGTGATTTCCAGTCATTTCAGGCACTCTTCAGGCGTTTCATAGGAACTTGAAAATGGCCTTTGTCCATAGAAGCCATCCGACATGAACCGTGGATCATTGCACGGGCCTGCACCCCCTGACCACATTGACATTGAATATGGAATGAATACGGATCGAAGGTGAGATTCAATAATCACCAAATGAAAATACGTTGTTTCCAGTTCAGTGCGAAATTTGCTCCTGGTGATTGTCACAAATGATTTTTTTTTATTCTCAGGACAGTGTTTGAGAGTGCTAATCTCATCTGCACAACCTTTATATGATCATTTTTGAAGTTACTGGGAGTGTGGTCATTCACCCCCTGGATGCCAGCCATTCCCCCCTTGGGGGTGAAACGCGGCTCTAGTCTTTAAAAAATTGATATGTTCTTGGTGTATAGTGCCAACTTTTACGCAAAAAGAGAACCTGTTTTTCCCATAAGGACATATATTTTTGTTATCTGTATACCTTGGTCATTTCCATTTACATAGGAACACTGTAGGGCACTTTAGGCACTACAATTCTTATCATGATCTTTTGGTCAGATCTGCAGGAATTGTGATATGGAAGAATCGCATTGAAATTTAAAATTATTGATAGCATGGACAAAGGCATATATTCTCGATGAATGTTGAGGGGGGGGGGCACCTGAAATGCCCTTACAAATTTCAGGTTACCGAGACGTAATGGAGCAGAGCTTACTTTATTTTGCCAACTAGATGAAATAATAATTTTTATTTATTTTATTTTTCTCCCTTCGCCAGGTCAGATTGCTCGAAAGTTGGGGGGGGGGCATGGCTTGTATGCCTATGAGTTTGGACTTAAAATGGTTTAGTGGAATTTTTCATTGGGGCATAAAAAAAGAACCCTACCAAAATCCAGAAGATTTTGTTTGTAAATCACAGAGTTATCTCACAATGTTATGCTACAAAGGTTTGGCTCTAAAAGCTTGCAAACTTGATACAAGACAGAGTTCTCTGAAGATTTTAATAATACTTGGCAGAAATGTTGATTGGGGCATACAGAACCACCCATTTCATAATCTTGAAATCATATATAGGGTAGTTTTATGTCCTCCCCCTATTAGGGAGACTGATAAGCCCATGTCAATGTTTATTAATAACATAGATTACAAGGTATCTAAATCTTTTTTTTTTTTTTAATCATTAAATTTTTATATGCATTGTCATAAAAATGTAACATAGTAGTATGATTATATCATATTGTTGTATTCAAAACATTTCCCATTAATTACAAAAGGAAAGGGTCTGTGTGAGACAATCTTATTTAAAATATTGTGTATTATTTAGCAGGGGGTATATAATCTATTAACTGTGAGATATTGGAAAATACACTTATAATACACAGAAGAAAGTGTTTATTGAACCCTTTGTATATAATACTGTGTGGTTTATGAGTACTGTATACTTGGGATGATTTATTTATTAAAGGAACCATATTGCATTGAATTAATTAACCAATTAACAATCTTATGAGTTATTTTTTACTTTGTTCATCTATACATTAATTAAATGTAACCTGTTTGCTTGCAAAACCATTATAATCCTGTTGATAATCTGTTCTTAAAAATTCAATGCTGTGTTGGAAAGAGAAATATGAATAATTTCAATTAACTATACTGTTAGAATAAACATTATATTTGTGTTTACATTTTATTTTTACATTTGTTCCTGAAAGTTATTAATTTAACGGTAGTTAAATTATGAAGTTCAATGAGTTAAAATAAAAGTCAACTTTGTTTAGATAGGCTAATTCAGTTCCTAAATGGGAAGTTTTTTAATTTTGAACTACATGTAGGCCTACTAGTTTAGTTTAGTACTTCCCATTTATATATCTTTTATCAAGTGGTATTTCTTTCCTTATGTAATGTATATTTAATTCCCCAAATCAATAACATTAAAGGGGCAATAACATTCTTGCTGGCTTGGTAGCTCCAGAAAATAAATAATACCCTTATTCTACGTACTAGATGTTTAAATGTCCTACCTGTTGTGTAAATTACCCATTAAAACCTATTTTATTTGTCCAGAGGGTTCGAAAATATTTTAAAATCCAAGTCACATTTGAAAAGGTTTACGTTAGACTTTTCAAATCAATTGGTTGCATTTTTCCAATTTTTTAAATTAGGTGTGTTAAGATGAAATTTATATCATCATTTAATTGGAATATTCTAAAATAATACGATTTGTTGACCAGAATGAAGATTGGGACATATTTTTCAGTTACAACAAGAGTGTTATTGGGGCTTTAAGTTATCTACAAATCATATTTTTTTTTTTTTTTTTAAAAAAACAACTTGATAAACTCGGTTTAGAAACTTTATGATTTCAGAACAAATGTCTTTTTTTAAAATAATTCTTAAATAATTAAAGTTTAAAGACTGGAATTTTTTGGTCAGTTCAAAGGTGGAAGACAATCTTCTTTGATTGGTTAATAAAACTCTGTTCTGCATCGGTGGTCAGATTAACACTTTCCGTATGTGTGTGTAATCAACACCACCATTCCGCCAGTATGCAGGCCAGTGGCAGTGGCGATGCACGTCTTGGCATAGTAAAAAAGTAAAAGTAGGCTAAATTGTTTCGGAAAAAAACCTGTCACTTATTCATTCAAAACAACTTGTTCAGTACCTAGTGATAGCCCACAGAGCCACGAAGACATATAACACTGTCCAGATATAATTTGGCATAATACTTCATAAAGACATAACAGTAACCATCAAACATGTCTCGATTAAATGTCACGAATAATAAATTGTATGAGCTGCAACAACACCGACATCTCCACTTCCATGATGGGTAAACATGCAAAGATGTGGGTCGAGACAAGTCACGTGGCTATTATAAGCCAATCAGATTTAGATAACCTTGCCGCTTCCCCGTTTTGCCCGTCCGCTTACTACCATACATCAGAGAATCAAAGTCGCCATCTTAGCTGCTTGTAAATTTGTCAAAATTAGTGGAATTTTATATAATCTGATGCTCTAGTGGAAAATTTGGATATAATTGGACGGTTTTATAATATGGAGTGACCATGAGTCACCCAAATCCTTCTGGAAACGGCTGTTCGCTGGAGGACTGCTACACAAATCTCTTCGCTTTGGTAAGTTTTGGGTTTAAATTTGAAGTATCTGATCATTGGATGGCCTATTGTTAGTGAAATGGCCATCAATACACTTGTTGTTTGTTTGTAAAATTCCACCTGGCTTCATTTTGGCTTTTGCTATGTTGATAAAGAGCAGGGTCTTTTTTAAACAAAAGTTAAAATGTAACCGGTTTATATAGAATCGTTTTAGATGTCGGTGTAATTTTGGGGTCAAGAGTGAGAAAACGAGACTTGGTTGTGACTGTTATTTAGTTTATTCACGTCACTGTCTCCAGAACTCGATGTCTGTTGACCGCTTTCACAGCTTGAAAGGCGAGAAACACGAGAAAGACTGTTTGTATATAGCTGACAACAGTAACATGAGCAGATGAAAACCTAAAATTATTATAATTGATGGCTTTATTGATTTTATTGTCAAAATTGCGTGTTACATGATTTGTGTTGTGTGTATTTTGCAGACGGATTTGTGTGGGATTCGTTGGCGGAAGTTGACCCCTGAACCCGATTCACTGAAAATAGACCCTTTGGATGACCCAGTCTTGGTGGCATATTCAAAATGTGTTCGATCTGACATTTTGAGTGTTTGGAGGAGAGTTCCTGCAAGAAATACTGATAATAATAGCCATCATCATCATCACCACCCCCCTCCTCCTCCTCCTCAGCAAGATCAACTGTCCTTTAGCAAGGAGTTATGGATATTTTGGTATGGTGATGAGCCAAAGGGTTTGGCAGATATTATCTCCACCGGACTCACAGGTATGTCAACAGGATATTAGTATTACAGTCTTCAAATGTATTAAGCCAAAAATGCTGACATCAGTGTGTTTTTGCTAGGGTCAAGAAGTTAGCAAGTGTTGTTAATCACAAATTTCTAATGTGCCAATACTTAGAAATTAATACGAAATAAATTTCAGACAATTAAATAATTTTTTTCGTCCCATATTATGTATCTCCTGACAGTTGCCCAAATTCAGAGGAAAAAATAACTAAATAATCCTGACTGGCAGAATTTTTTCATGGTCACCGCAGTTCCAAAAAATCTGATTTTCCCCTGTTCCAAATCATCTGATTGCTCTACTATAGTTACTTACCGTCTGACAGTGGTAGTCTGGTGCCCAAATTCAGAGGAAAAGTATCTACTGGCTGAATTTTGCATGACTATCTCCCAGTTAATGATTGCTCAATAGCTACCACCCAACATTAGTACATACAGGTGCCCAAATTCAGAGGAAAAAATAACACTGAAGGCCGGCTGAAATGATGGTTCTATAGTTATTGTCTTAAAAGCTCCTCTATTACCGTCCACCAAGCCTCGTAAGAAATATAGGCCTCATGATTATGCATTAATTTATCTTCTAAAAAAGGTTATTTACTGGTTTATTAATATTTTTCAGAAATTGAATCTGGGTCATGGGACAAAGATAAGGATAAAGATAGCGGACTGTCCTATGAATGCAGAACACTTCTTTTTAAAGCTTTACATAATCTTATTGAAAGGTAAGGCTCATCTATTAATTTCATTTCTGACCTGATAAGGTAAAAAATCAGAATAGTTTGGTTTTGTGTGTTGACAATGGTTACGACAGCTTCATATTTATTTGATTTTAATACCTTCACAACTGTTCTTTGTGAGACACTTTTTCTGCTTTCGTTCAATAAAGACAGATTATAATCTAGTGCAGATAGATAAATATTATTCTGGAATGCCGTCAACTTTGGTGTTTGGCAGAGTGGGGAATTATAATTCTTGTTGCACTACTGGATATTTTAACCATATTTTGACAATATTTTTTGGTTATAAAAAAAAGAAAAGGACAGACACCATAGAGATTGGAAGATGGCTAGATCGAAGACATATGACATCCCGGTATATGGATTGTATGTTGGGGTAAAGGTTAAGCTTCGTCTACGACCCTAACCCACAATCCACATATATATGATGTCACATTTGCTAAAATTTGCAGTGCCCTCCCCGATCTCACGTTTTCGTACAAATCAGACCGAACATCGAAGGTGCGTATCTGGTTATGAAGCTTACAAATAATGTGTGAATTTTTCAAAAGAAGTTTTTTTGACAGAAATTCAAATATGTTTTGGGTAATCTATGTGTTTACAGTTAGTGATAATATTTTACATTCCAATCAACTGCCACATGAATTGACTCCAGATACAAGCCACCGACAGGAACTTTTGACAGCAATACAAAACAAGATGAAGAAACCTATTCAATTTCAATAATTTCTGTTTGATCTGTCTGAAAAAGCCCCTTGACTTTCACCAATTTTCAGTTTGTAGAACTTTCACCAGTTTCAGTAAAATTTTTCCAGAGTTAATGCTCTTGTTTCAATTTGTAGAACCTTGTGAACCCTCAAACAACGAACGGTATATTCTCATCTTTATTAATTGGGGCGGGGGATGGCCGAATGGTTAGCACGTGCATGCTGTATCATAAATCCTGTCATTGAGTCAACTGGCGTGGTTTCGAATCCCCAGTTGTTTGTGCCAAGGAGTAGGGTCGCCTGTCCAACCTAGTTGGTCCGTATTGAAATAAAATTGAACCATATGTTAGTCCCAAAATGACCTATTTTGTGTCAATTTCTCTCTCTCTTTCTCTTGTATTAATTTGTCTTATAAACCAATTACCGACAAAAGGATAAATATAGACGACAGTCAACAACCCTTATTGACTGCTTAGAATAGTTGGTTGCTGTGGGAGATGGTTTGTTGCCTGGAACCTATCTTTCCATTAAAAGTTTTTAAACAATATCTGTCCATTCAGCCAATATTCGCCATTCGCATGGCGAATAACCCAGACCCATAAGGATGGTTATTCGCCATTCGTTTTATATAATAAACTTAAAATCCTTGCAGATTGTTTGTGCTTTTATTCAAACTTCATGCCTAGAATCCATTTTTAATTGTTATTTGTTATTTGAAGCTTCACCGTGTAAATGAAAGCCTTCGTTCACAGCGAAGCGAAGACAGAGAAACCGACATCGTGTGTACATGGAAGTAGAACACATGTGAAAAGTTCCGTACTCTGTAAAATTCAGTATCTTTACTAATCCAGGGCCCTGTTTCACGAAATTTTAACTAAAGATAAAATCCAAATTTTAGCAGATACTTCAATTTTGATTGGCTAAGAAATAAAATCAATCTTATATTGTCCAATCAAATAACTAAAATTCAGATCTTATCTTAGTTAAAATTTTGTGAAATAGGCCCCTGGAACATTGAAAACGCATTTCTTTGTACTTTTGTTTATCACAAAGTATATAAAATACAAACTTAGTCTAATTCCATTCCTGTCGAACGAAAGCAATAGAGGCTTATTGAAATTGTTCTATTTGATCTGCCCGCACGGAGTAGTCTACCCATATATTTCGTTGCCAACCGCATGTTCGTTGCCAACCGCATGTTTTATCTGCGACCTGTAGTTTATATATTTTATTTTCCATTCCTATATTTCATTCGCTACCAAGAGAGAGAGAGAGATAGAGAGAGTTTAACTTCCACTTGACACAATGTAGGTCATTTTGGGACTAACACATGGTCCAATTTCATATCAATGATACGCTTCCGCGTAGGGGGTACATGGCTAGATATCGGAGAGGGTGGGGGAATTCGGGACTAACATATGGTTAATGTTTTTTTATTTGAATTATTCCCTTTCGCGTAGGGGTCTTTAGCAGTGGTAGGACCCAGAGAAAACCCACTCCTGAACATGGCCCAACAAAAGGTATTTCTCCACGTATAAATATAAATGGTGAACAAATTAAGTAATTTAGAGAGAGAGAGAGAGAACTGGGGTTTAACGCCCACTCGACACAAACTAGGTCATAGCGGGACTAACATATGGTTTTAATTCTATTTCAATAATTTGCTTGCACGTAGAGGTTTCTAGCAGTGTGAGGAAACCGAAGTGCACGGAGGAAAGCCACGGGGTCGAGAAGGCGCCCCTATCTCCATGCCACATACGCTCACACCAGGGATCAAATCCACAGCCGCAAGCCAGAGATGACCGGCCAGCGAGAGGTCAAAGAGCGGCACTCTAGACCACTAGGCCATCCCTACCCCCCTAGTAATTTAACCCTTTTATTCTACAGCATAGGCCCAGCATGAAATTCATATTGGTATATTCCGATTAGAACATTCTGATCTACTCGAACCTTTTATTTTCAAAAAATGTTTATTTCCAATTCATATACTTGAATTAAACTATTTTGTCTTATTTAAACTGACAGGTCATAAGGTATGGTACTCTTTCGGGTAGTCACCGCTAGGCTATAAATAGACCTCCAATGGCACTATACCAAACGACGTTTGTTGTAGTATTTATTTTCGCATTTTTACTGCAACGAAAATGATATATTGCCGTCGCCCCCGTCCGTCCGTCTTTCGGTCCGTCCGTCTTTCGGTCCGTCCGTCCGTCCATCGTCCATAATTTCTTGTGAACGCTCTAAAGGCTAAAGTTAATCTCCGATTGACTTTAAATTTATACACAGTGTTTAAGGGCATGAGACGAAGAAGCCTGTTGAATTTCAGCAATATCCGATAATTACTGCCAGAGTTATGACCCTTAATCACTTTGAAAAATCTAAAGTTAATATTCGATTGACTTTAAATTTATACACACTATAGCCTGGTCCAGGTAAATATTTAGTGGGAAAAAATTCCTACCCAAGCGATTATTATTTCATATGAACAAGTAGGGTGAGTAGTCTTCCAGAAAAATTTTCCCCGTTGATCGGCCTTGGGGAAAATTTTTAGGGGGCTTTTTTGTTTGGACCCCCGAAATCGCCCTAAAATCCGTTAATAGCTATGATAACTCGCTTAATATTCATATTTAGGGTTAATAATGTACTAGGAGCCTATAGGAAATCGATACCAAGGAATTCAAAAAAGAGGTCAAAAATGACCTATGACGTCACTGTGACGTCATAAGTCGAAATGGCGCCCAAAATTGTTCCTGTCATTTATATTTTTGCTCAGTTTTAGTTTGTTTGCTAATGTGCTGTGCTGGGCTGCACTATACTCGCCGATATCCGTCTGATCAGTATTGGTCAGGCTCCGTGATTTGACTGGTATCAAAAGACCTTTCTACAAAGCCGCTGCATGTTTTCTGTACAGTAACTTTTCTGAATCTTGTTGTGTTATGTGTGAGGAGGGTTTTACAAAATTGTACAAAAAAGGTCGGGGTACGCCTTTTCGCCTCGCCGAGCTAAGGGGAGATTTGACGTTACAACAGCGGTTACTTACGGAAGGTAATCTATATGTTCATGAAAGCTGTCGTCGGCCGTATATCGACGAAAGAAAATCGACATGTAGCACTGATGATAGTGGTGAACCACGCCCTAAAAAATTGCGATCCGAAGTACCACAGTTCGAATGGAAAGTGCACTGCTTTTTATGTGGTGAACCTGCTATTTCCGAGGCTCGTCATCCAGATCGCTCTTATTTCATCGGTCAAGCTAGAGGACACCCGTTCAGACGCTTTCAGGGACGTGATTCTAATTTCCATCGTCTCCACCAGTTTAATGCGATTGCGATCTGGATGACGAGCTTCGGAAATAGCAGGTTCACCACATAGAAGCATCAGTGCTACATGTCGATGTTCTTTCGTCGATATACGGCCGACGACAGCTTTCATGAACATATAGATTACCTTCCGTAAGTAACCGCTGTTGTAAAGTCAAATCTCCCCTTAGCTCGGCGAGGCGAAAAAGCGTACCCCGACCTTTTTATTATACGCCCACATTTTCATGTGGACGTATATTGTCGTCGCCCCTGTTCGTCCGGACGTCCGTACGTCAGTCCACAATTGTTTGTGAACAGTCTACAAGTCACAATTTTTATCCGATTTCAATGAAACTTAAAATATAGGTTTATCACCCTAAGATCTCGTTCCTTTCGATATTGGCATATATCGGACTGTAACTTCATGGGTTATGGCCCCTGATTGTATGAAAAATCACGTTTTTTAGCTTGTGAACAGTGTAGAGGTCACAATTTTGAACCGATTTGGATGAAACTTGAAATGCATGTTTATAACCCAAAGATCTTGGTTCCGTTCGATATTTGCGCCAATCGGATCCTAACTTCCTGAATTATGGCCCCTGATTGTCCGAAAAGTCGCCCTTTTTATCTTGTGGTCCCTCTGGAGGTCAAAATTGTTATCCTATTAAAAAACCGTTTGATTATATCACCGTTCCATGGTTATGAAGGCCGAGTTCGAATTTCGTGAAAATCGGACCAAAATTGACGGACAAAATGGCCGCCGTTTGTAAGCGAATAGTGTGAAAATATGTTATATCAAGGCTGTGGACCTTATAGAGGTCACAATTTTGAGCCGATTTTAATGAAACTTGCCATGTTTCTTTATAACCCAAATATCTTGGTTCCTTTTGATATTTGCGCCCATCGGATCGTAACTTCCTGAATTATGGCCCCTGATTGTCAGAAAAATCGGCCTTTTTAGCTTGTGGTCCCTCTGGAGGTCAAAATTGTTATCCGATTTAAAAAAAACGTTTGAATATATCACCATTCTACAGGGCATCATTTCTGACGGGCGTTTCCGCGCTTGCGCCCGTCTGCGCCTGTAATCTTGAAAACACAAGCGCAGGTTATAGCTCCTGCTAAAAATTCAGACAATTTCGACAGTTTTATCAAGAAAGTCGAGCTTTAAAGTTAAATGAAATATTATTGTATCCGAAAATCGTGAAGAGTAGTTTTGTTAGCAAAATCCAGTAGCGTGCGTTTTGTTATGGTATCAAGACATTTGGGTTGAAGATTATTAGCTCGGTTGTTAAGTCTCTCCATGGCGTTTGCATTCACGATAGATTATTATTTTTTAGTGATAGTATTACATTAGTAATAAACGATTGATTTTTTTTAAATAAAATGCTTTCCGAGTTACGGCGTTAGTTTTATAAGAGTTTTTGATTGTGAAATTTGAATAAATATAACGTTATGAATTTCTGTCGTGGTCATATAGAAAGCGTCTGGATAATCACGATGAGAGCAGTTAGTTTCATCCCACGACCGTTTCACCCCGGGCTGTGAATATCATAATTAATTTCTTCGACATGGCCGGACTGAAAATATGCACGAATTGCCTGATTAATTGTACGTCTCCGACTCGAATTGACATGGATTGACGTGGATTCCACTAAGTAAAAGCATGTGTCCAAAATCATGCTTTAAATTTAATGTGCAGGCCTGTGACACTGACGTTGAGAAAAGTGTAGAATTCGGATTCTAAACTATCGGTATAGAATTGAATATCAAGTACAACGTCGCACCTTTCCCGCTTTGGCATTGAGCCAGAGATTTACTCGAACGTCCAAGGTAATGTTTTCTGTTGTAAGCATATGACCGGTAAATCTATAAATAAATAAATTGGATTTTTAACTGTTTTCTCTATTTTTTTTGTACACCATTTGGATAGATGGGGAAAAAAAAGCTCTTGCAAGCAAATTTGCAGGTGCGTTTTTTTGTGCTCCCGGGAATTTAAGTGCAAGAGCTTTTTGTGACTCCTGCATGTTTTACAGAAATGATGCCCTGATTCTATGGTTATGAAGGTTGAGTTCGAATTTCGTGAAAATCGGATCAAAATTGACGAACAAAATGGACGCCTTTTGTACGCGAATAGTGGGAAAGGTTGTGGACCTTATAGAGGTCACAATTTTGAACCGATTTTGATGAAACTTGACATGTATGTTTATAACTCAAAGATCTTGGTTCCTGTTGATATTTGCGCCCATCGGATCATAACTTCCTGAATTATGTCCCCTGATTGTCCGAAAAATCGCTTTTGTTAGCTTGTGGTCCCTCTGGAGGTCAAAATTATTATCCGATTTAAAAAAACGTTTGATTATACCACGGGTTCATGGTAATGAAAATAGAAATTGAATTTCGTGAAAATCTGACCAGAGTTGACGGATAAAATGGCCGCCGTCTGTACGCGAATTGTGTGAAAATATGTTACATAAAGGTTGTGGACCCTATTTAGGTCACAATTTTGAATTGATTTTGATGAAACTTGAAATACATGTTTATAACCTTATGATCTTGGTTCCATTGCATACTTGCCCATATCGGATCGTAACTTCCTGAATTTTGGCCCCTGATTGTACGAAAAATCGCCCTTTTTAGCTTGTGGTCCCTCTGGAGGTCACAATTATTATCTGATTTAAAAAAACGTTTGATTATATCACAGTTACACCGTAGTTATGGGTGAGTTTAAATTATGATTTTCTCATGATTATTTAAAATGCAACAACTCTTGTTGACTGCCCGGACGATTTGGCTGCTGTGTGGGCGTATGTTTCGTTGCCTGGCAACCTATTTTTTGTACAATTTTGTAGCCTTCTCTTGAGTAAAACCCTCCTCACACATAACACAACAAGATTCAGAAAAGTTACTGTCATCTTCATTCATCATTACATACAGAAAACATGCAGCGGCTTTGTAGAAAGGTCTTTTGATACCAGTCAAATCACGGAGCCTGACCAGTGAGCAGTGTTAACAATACTGATCAGACGGATATCGGCGAGTATAGTGCAGCCCAACACAGCACATAAGCAAACAAACTAAAACTGAGCAAAAATATAAATGACAGGAACAATTTTGGGCGCCATTTCGACTTATGACGTCACAGTGACGTCATAGGTCATTTTTGACCTCTTTTTATACGCCCACATTGAAATGTGGTCGTATATTGTCGTCGCCCCCGTCCGTCCGTCCGTCGGTCCGGCGGTCCGGCGTCCACAATTGCTTGTGGACGCTCTACAGGCTAAAGTTAATATCCAATTGACTTTAAATTTATACACAGTGTTTAAGGTCATGAGACGAAGAAGCCTATTGTTTTTCAGCGATTTCCGATAATAACTACCAGAGTTATGGCCCTTGATCACTTCAAAAAATCTTGTGGACGCTCTAGAGGCCAAAGTTAATATCCGATTGACTTTAAATTTATACACAGCGTTTAAGGTCATAAGACAATGACGCCTATTGATTTTCGGCGATTTCCGATAATTAGTGCCAGAGTTATGGCCCTTGATCTCTTTAAAAAATCTTGTGGACGCTCTAAAGGTCAAAGTTAATATCCGATTGACTTTAAATTTATACACAGTGTTTAAGGTCATAAGACGAAGAAGCCTATTGATTTTCAGCGATTTTCGATAATTAGTGCCAGAGTTATGGCCCTTGATCACTTCAAAAAATCTTGTGGACGCTCTAGAGGCCAAAGTTAATATCCGATTGACTTCAAATTTATACACAGTGTTTAAGGTCATAAGACGAAGACGCATATTGATTTTCAGCGATTTCCGATAATTAGTGCCAGAGTTATGGCCCTTGATCACCTCAAAAAATCTTGTGGACGCTCTAGAGGCCAAAGTTAATATCCGATTGACTTTAGATTTATACACAGTGTTTAAGGTCATGAGACGAAAAAGCCTATTGATATTCGGCGATTTCCGATAATTAGTGCCAGAGTTATGGCCCTTGATCTCTTTAAAAAATCATGTGGACGGTCTAAAGGTCAAAGTTAATGTCCGATTGACTTTAAATTTATACACAGTGTTTAAGGTCATAAGACGAAGAAGCCTATTGATTTTCAGCAATTTCCGATAATTAGTGCCAGAGTTATGGCCCTTGATCACTTCAAAAAATCTTGTGGACGCTCTAGAGGCCAAAGTTAATATCCGATTGACTTCAAATTTATACACAGTGTTTAAGGTCATAAGACAAAGACGCCTATTGATTTTCAGATAATTAGTGCCAGAGTTATGGCCCTTGATCAGCTCAAAAAATCTTGTGGACGCTCTGGAGGCAAAGTTAATATCCGATTGACTTTAGATTTATACACAGTGTTTAAGGACATGAGACGAAGAAGCCTATTGATTTTCAGCGATTTCAAATAATTACTGCCAGAGTTATCTCCCTTGATAACTTCAAAAATTCTTGTGACGCTATAGAGGCCAAAGTTACCATCCGATTGACTTCAGATTGATACATAGAGTTTAAGGTGTTGAAACGAACAAGTATTTTGATTTTCAATGAATTTAGATAACTGAACAGCTAAATCCATGATATTAAATGTTTCATGTATATACTAAATGTTAGCGTGGGGTAAAACTTTATAAAAAGCAATCAAATTCTAATGATTTTCTGATAATTACATAATGAGTTTTTAGTGTATTACAAATGTTTCATTACCGAAAAAAGTAAAAATATGCGACAACCCTTGTTGACTGCCCGGACGACTTAGCTGCTGTGGGCGTATGTTTCGTTGCCTGGCAACCTATCTTTTGAATTCCTTGGTATCGATTTCCTATAGGCTCCTAGTACATTATTAACCCTAAATATGAATATTAAGCGAGTTATCATAGCTATTAACGGATTTTAGGGCGATTTCGGGGGTCCAATCAAAAAAGCCCCCTAAAAATTTTCCCCAAGGCCGATCAACGGGGAAAATTTTTCTGGAAGACTACTCACCCTACTTGTTCATATGAAATAATAATCGCTTGGGTAGGAATTTTTTCCCACTAATGCGAGATTTGAGGATAGCTCGACCAGGCTACTAAGTAGGTCATGATACAAAATAGCCTATTTATTTTCAGCGATATCCGATAATTACTGCCAGAGTTATGACCCTTGATCACTTTGAAAAATCTTATAAACGCTCTAGGGGCTAAAGTTAATATCCGATTGACTTTAAATTTATACACAGTGTTTAAGGGCATGAGACGAAGAAGCCTGTTGATTTTCAGCAATATCCGATAATTCCTGCCTGAGTTATGACCCTTGATCACTTTGAAAAATCTTGTGAACGCTCTAGAGGCTAAAGTTAATATCCGATTGAATTTAAATTTATACACGGTGTTTAAGGTCAGGAGACGAAGAAGCCTATTGATTTTCGGTGATATCTGATAATTACTGCCAGAGTTATGACCCTTGATCACTTTGAAAAATCTTGTGAACGCTTTAGAGGCTAAAGTTAATATCCAATTGACTTTAAATTTATACACAGTGTTTAGGGTCATGATACGAAGAATCCTATTTGATTTTCAGTGATATCTGATAATTTCTGGCAGTTGATCACTTTGAAATATCTTGTGGACAAAGGCCTTGAGACAAACCATCAAAACTATTCTAATCATTTCTGATAATTATTTAATGAGACGAAGAAGCCTATTGATTTTCAGCGATATCCGATAATTACTACCAGAGTTATGACCCTTGATCACTTTGAAAAATCTTGTGAACGCTCTAGAGGCTAAAGTTAATATCCGATTGACTTTAAATTTATACACAGTGTGTAAGGTCATGATAAGAAGAAGCCTGTTGATTTTCAGCAATATCCGATAATTCCTGCCCGAGTTATGACCCTTGATCACTTTGAAAAATCTTGTGAACGCTCTAGATGCTAAAGTTAATATCCGATTGACTTTAAATTTATACACAGTGTTTAGGGTCATGATACGAAGAATCCTATTTGATTTTCAGTGATATCTGATAATTTCTGGCAGTTGATCACTTTGAAATATCTTGTGGACAAAGGCCTTGAGACAAACCATCAAAACTATTCTAATCATTTCTGATAATTATTTAATGGGCTATTACTCGTAATAAGATTATCATGTGTTGTAAATGTTCTCCTTACTGATAAAAGAAACAATATGCGACAACCCTTGTTGACTGCCCGGACGACATAGCTGTTGTGGGCGTATGTTTCGTTGCCTGGCAACCTATCTTAATCTTTCTAGGCTAAAATAGTTATCTAAGGGAGGCCATTTTGTTAATATGGATATATTGTTCAAGGGAAAGAACCTGCAATGAAATAGGTCCATAATTAATTTAACTTCTCTTATTTTAAATATGCATTAAGCAGATCTTATCCGTCTGTTTTCAAATATTCAATCGATTCTTTATTAGACGTTATTGTGACGTTATTATTAGAACGAAAGATGTGAGGGATATAAATATAGACATTTTCACAAATATAGTACGCTTAGAGCAGGGGTGTCAAACATGTTGCTTGCCAAGGGTTTAAATGTGGCCTGTGGAATAAATTTCAACAAAATAAAGTGTTCATACTTCTTAGAAACTATCGGTGGAAATTATTTTTATTATTGTTGTCTGGTTTCAGTAAAAGTCTTGACTATTGTATGTCATAGATATCTAAGTTGTAGGTAATACAAGAGAAATGAAATGGGGTTTAACGTCCTACTGTTCTGCTTTGACTGGGATAATGAAGACGGGCATGCACCATACAGTGTTCTATTGGGGCAATTTTGCCTGGACAACGGCACTACGATATATCGAATTCCAACTATCAAGATATCTCTTGCCAACTTTATGTATACTTTTAGTTCATGTAGACCCTGAATTGTTTGTAATGGGTTGGTCGGGTTACCACTAGAAAGTAAAAACAGAACTATGTGTCACTAGTATTGAATAAAAGACAGGGTTGTGGTCAAGCAGGAAAATCCCACATACCAGAAAGAAACATTTATAGAATGGAAAATCAAAAAAATTAAGTTGGCCGCACATGTTTTTGACACAAATTGTACGTATCGTCTGTTCCAAGACATAAATAAAACACTGTTTTTGACACAAATTGTACGTATCGTCTGTTCCAAGACATAAATAAAACACTGACTGATCTCTCTGTTAATATCTATCTATGCAATGTGAATGAGTGCAGACAAAGTAGACTATGTCTTTTCTGTTATAAATAATGATAATTTTAAAGACTTCTTGTATAGGGATAGACAAAACAAAAGACACTTTGTTAAGATTCTTCAAAAATATATTTAGACAACCGGTGACAAATTAATGACTGTATTTTTGTCTTGACTGTTGACATTGTTGCTTATAAGATTATAAGGTAAATGAAAAGACATTCCTACAAATTTTGTTTTTTTACACTTTTGTTATTTTTGATAGTCCTACATGGCTATTACATATACTTGCTCTTGATTAATAAATCTAGAGAATGCAGTGAAAATTTCCTTAAAAATTTGTAATTTTTTTCCAAAATTTGACTGTACCGGGCGATATTTGTACTTTTTGTACCGAATTGATAGAAATGTTTATTGAATTTGAAAGTATTCATGGTGTCTTCAAGAAACCCTAGATCCACCACTGGAGTCAACGTGTCTTCTACATAAGCTTTCTGATCTTAAAATCAACAAAGTAAGAATGAATAGGAGTATGTTTTCTACCTTGAACTTAAAAGTAGAGTTTCATATATTCTACGTGTATTTATGAAATGTCCACTTGGCAAAACTTTGACAGATAATAGCTTTCATATTGGTAGTACTGGGTAGCTTGATTGCTTTTGAGAATTATCGTGGGTGAATTTAAAGTAGGCCTTCATACAGCTGCTTTCCAGCATATTTAATTATGTAATAAGTTCTTTAACCAAGTGGCTGGTTGCATTTGAAAATTAAATTTGAAGTTGGATCCAAACAAGTTAGAAAATCAAATGACTTAGAGCATATTCTTATACTAAAATCAGCATTTGATGTCTCCACAAATAATTTTCATTAAAGGAATCAAGGTGTAAATTAAGTTGAGGGACTGTTGATTAAGTAACTTTTTGATATAATGAACAATTGGCACTGTAGTGGCTTCAGGATATCAGATAGACCCAATGTTCTAAGGGTATTGATCTGTGTTGAAAGACCAACAGTACAAGCTAATAAAACTAATGATGACAGTAGAATACATGTAGTCTAGTGTAAGTACATTGTAAGTCACCTTACACTACATACCAATACTTCAAGGCTAGTGCACATTCCTGTTAAGATATGTAGGTCAATACTTATTTCAAATACCAACTCACAGTGTGAAGTTTTGGACCATGAACAAGATAACACAAAGGCAACCATTGAAAAATCTCATCCTACTAATGTTTGATGTGTAAGCTTTAATAAAATTTGAAGATTGAGTGTACATCTATTAAACAAGGCCTAGTTGTTGTGAGATTTGGTGTAGATCTTCTTTGTGTAATTAAGTGAATGATGTGTATGGATTAGTAACTTGATTTACTGACAGTCAATGGAGATTTGTTTCAATTGACTACGGTACTTCCGAGTACTTCCAACAGTCGTTTATAATATAGTTCTTAGCTGTCATCAGTTCAATGGGCCAGCATACATGACCTACATGCACATGTATTGGCACGTTTGATGTAAGACACTGCAAGTGCAAGTTGTCAAATTTGATAAATAAAAGGATAAATTATTGTTTGTAGATACTCTTGATGGGAAATTAAGTAATTGCATGAATTATTAAACATAGAGTGTTTATGTTAAAAGTCATTATTGATCTATAGACACATACCATACTGTATAATAAACAGATACATGTATATTTCAACAAAAATTCACCTGATAAATCAACATTTTATTTATGAACTGAATCATTTTGAAATCCAGCCTATGGTTGCTATGAAAAAATTTTTTTTAACCAACCAAGCTGTTACTGAAATTTCTGGTTATTGCACTAAACAATGTTTTTCTCTGCAATTCATTACTCAAACATACATGTATAAATTACTTCTGACTTCTGCTTATGAAATTATTTGTTTGACCATTGACTGTGAAATATATGCATGGCTGATGGCTATTAATCCACCTTAAAGAGTAGCCAAGTCTCTAACTCATTATCATCCAGTCTTTGACATTGAAAACACAAATTATTTGTCAACATTGATGTTGTGATCTTACCTGGAAAAGATGATCTTCTGATATCCAATATTTAAGACAAAATAAACATGTTAACATTGGTACAAGAATCATGTACCGTTATGCAATTTAATCCCATTTGTAACAAGTGACTCTAAGAATGAGGCTAGACATAGTCAAACGGTGACACATATTCTTATCAGGAGAGGGTGCATATTAATACTATGTAGACTGGCATAACTAGACGCAAGAGATTGTCATTTGATTTAGACTTCTGGCATATTTATTTCACTGAACATAACTGATTAGAAATTACAGTAAAAACAGAAACGATTGCATGTGAATCAGTTTATACAATGTATACATCCATATTACATTATTATGACATTGAAACCCATTAGTCTCAATTTTTAAGTTCAAATAATATAGCGATTTAGCTCCATTAGTCAAAAATATGGCAAAAAGTTACTATTAATGTGAACGGTTAAAATCTGGAATGCAGGAAAATGGACATTGTTAGTGTGTCCATGTCATTTTCATCATCATTTAATAGATTCATTCTTTACAATAAGCATATTTCTTTATTTTCTTTCTTCAGATGTTTGTTGTCAAAGAATTTCATCCGTTTAGGGCATTGGTTTGTCAGACCTTATGATCAGTACACAACTACTGAAAGAAGGTAAGAACTCAATTTGTTTATAAGACATGCATTAACATTTTGCGTCATTATCTTTTATGTTGATGGCCAGTCACAAAATATTTACAGATAATGATTTTTATGGCCTAGATGCTTTTGGGCATGGTTTTCTGGCCTGGCAAGCAACTTTTTTTTTTACATATTTATACATACATTGTATGTAATTGTTTTGTAAGTGAACACATGTTTATTACAAGTATCCATTTCAAGGCCTTCTCAAACAACTGTGATTGACCGCATAATTATCGTGACTAGGGGTGGGTATTGCCACAAAAATCGTATTGCGATATATTGCGATACGATTTGTCGTATTGCAATACATATTGCAATATATTGTGAAAGTGTTAACTCCAGATTTATTGCAAAAGTACTGCTTTACATGTATCTCATAGCAACACTGAAACTCATGTGAAGGTCTTTGAACATGCAATTCCTCTATTGTACAACTAGTCAACTACAAGAACAAGATATCCACAAAACCCATGTTTTTATTTACCTCACTTCTGCGTTACATTTATTGCATAATGCAACATTCAACATTAAACGCCCTGAGCCAATTAAAAGATTAGCTACCCTACCCCTAAGCTCATTAAATCAGCAGGGCCCATCTCCCAAAGCCAATTAGAGAATTATTGTTAATCCTAATACCCTCTACAAAATTGAAAATAACTAAAAAAAATATTTTCTATACATAAAAATGTAAACATTGTCGTGTTCTTCCCAATGATATAAAATTCAATTGTACAAAGTAGCATTTATATTACTATAAATTATATTGAAAAGCCAATTATGACATTTCTCTATCATATTGGCAAAATAACGTGAAAAAGTATCTCTTACGATTTTTTTTTTAAAAAATAAAACAGAAATATAGTACTTTGTGTTGGCAGCAGTGTTCAAAGTAAATATAACTTTTAAAAAGAAACATCACCCAAATAACGGTAACTTCATCGCCTTCGGCATTTAACATTTCTGCCTTTCCTTGGATTTATGACGGGAATTGTCGTTTTCTTTGCTTCATTGTAATTTTCCCTAATTTAGCTTGTATTACCGGTAAATCCTAAAAGTTTTGATTCAATTTAGCTTTCCAAAGTCTAGAATTATTAGCCGTAAGTTTTGTTTTCATCTGTTTGATCGAACGTATCCAAGATGGCGGCGACACGGTTGATCTCGGCTCATGTAGACGCATATTCTTCGCATCATAACGTCAAAAAAAATAATAAATAGTTGATTTCTTCGACATTATCATATTCCACAATATGCCTGGCAGTAAATTATAAAATCTGATTCTATTTCACTCTCAATATCATATAATTATTAGCCGTAAGTGACAGCGTGAAAATATTGGAATAGCGCCAAAGTGAAAGGCACGGTGTGAATTTTCACCTCTGACCTATTACGTAAATACTGAAAGATCCGGTGTTGAAACATATATTTCTTATTGGATGATTAGCAAATTAAACATTCCTTTCCTTCGCGGGTTTTACTTTTATTACCCAATCACCATTAATTAATGAATTAGAAACAATAGAAATAAGTTGATTGATTTCTCGCTTGGGTTCGCTAATGCCGTTGCCAAGTACGAGGGGTCCGCGAGTTGATTCACTACCGCCAGGCACGTGCCGTCAAACATGCGTCAAGGAAATTCTCAAGTTTTAAATAGAATTGACAATATCACGGAATATTCCGATGATTATTACGGAAGTCGCCGATCGTATTGACTGAACCGGTTCTTGGACGTGTATCACGATATGATGTATTGGCAAGTTTGAATCGCAATACACCGGTATACCGGTTATATCGCCCACCCCTAATCGTGACACAAAAAGGTTATAGTTGACACCAATTTAAATGGTAAGCACTGTCAAGTGTGCGATAAATAACACATAAAATGTATATTATATTATTATTTACACTTCTACTAATAAATTGAAGTTTACATACTTCCTTGACTGTATGCTCCCACAAAAATTTACATGTAAAATGATTTTGTGAACATTTCATATTATTATACAATTTTTTCCTTTCCTCAAATATTTTGCAATTATTTCCATAGATATCCCAAGCTCAGATAATCTTTTTTTATGGGAAGATGATTATGTTATCAGTTCGCAGGACCTCGAGTTTTGTGCATTGATCTAGTATTAGAGAACACAGTATTTAATCTAAATATAGTTTGCGAACAGTTTAATGTTTTTCTGCTAACAACAAGGATAGTTCAATTGATTTAATGGATATCTTCCACTTGTTAGTTAATTAGAAATGTGTTTTGCATGGTAGTCAATATCAGTAGCCACTCTTTCTTTCATAATGTTATTTAAAATACAGGGGTGCAGGGTGAAATTAAAATATGTGTGCTTTAGATCATAAGGCCTGTCATTGAGCCAAGTATAGTGGTTTTTATTACCAGCTTGTACTTGACAAAGGGTTGGACTGTCTGTCCAACCTCATGGTTTTTCTCAGGGTCCTCCAATTTCCAGCCATTGCTACTGATCCATATATGAGCAAATAAAATTGATGATATTGTTACTGTTAGTGCCGAAATGACATTTTTGTCAAATGGACATTTAACCACATTGCCCTCTCTTTAGAATATTTGTCTCATAAAATTGTATATTTTTTACTAGGAAAAAAATATTTTCTCGATCTGGAACATTAAGTTTCTAGTTATATATTTTTTTCATCTGTGTTCACTAATTTATTATATGTCATAAGATATTGATGAGCAAGCGACAACTTAATGTTTTCCAACTAACAGATCCATTAACTGTTTCAATCTCTAGACGTTTCACTAAGCATTTCTAATCCTAATCCTGTTCTCATTCTTACTTTATATTTATAATTTCAAAGAGGTTTCATTTAGGTCATAAGTATCTTATGTTTGCTTGATATTAATTATGTATTCTCCTAAGACTTGTTGATTTACTGCTAAATACAAAGTATTGATTTTGGTCGTAGAGCATCTCAATCTTTTGACATTCAGCCAACAAATTACTTGAGGATAAAATGCTGTCACTTGACGGGTGCCGACAGACAAGATGTAGAAAATTAATGTTCATCTTTCAGACACTACACCATTTGTTGCTTTCACTGGATAAATAGTTTAATTTTATTACATTGGTTTTCCATATTCAGATTTGTTCTAAAATTCTATAACAAAACATACTTTTATTGTTTAAAATAGAATAGTGATTTAAATATTCATTAGAAAAAGACAAATACAGTAAACTTCGCATGTAAGTGGACTGACCACTTTTATCCGAGTTACCAAAATTCAATCTTAGCTCGATTAGACAAAAACTGCAAGAGCCGGATAATAATTTATTCAAAGGAACATTTCATGGTTTTCTTTATATGTGCGAGTAGATAACTTCCGTTTCGGTGCGAGTAGTTAACTTCCATTTTGTCCTAAATTTTCTTGGGAAGTGTCTCGTACAGCAGACGACAAGTTGCGAATTTTCCTGCGAATTTTCCAGGGAAATTCTTTTGTTGCATGGCTTCAAATAGGCTAATTTGAGTCAAAATGATGGGGAAAAGTACTTTGGGGCTCTGTACATGGAATGCCTAACCACATTTTAGATCATCGGGACGAAACTAACATACTGCCGATCCGACTTAGGCGAAGGAAAAAATTAGATCAAATGGACCGAACATTTTGATCCGAGTAGAGCAAAGTTCTTACTTAGAAAATCCGACTTATGCACAAAAATTTAATAAGAAAAACGTGCAAGATTAAAGGATCCTGAGTTGATCGAAGATCCGACTTATGCAACTATAGTTTAATTATATTACAACTGTTTTCAGGATTCATATCTGGTTCTTAAAATCTGTGCTTTCTATTTACATGAGGAAAAAACCTAGATTCTAGACTATGACAATCATTTTGCTGAAGCTTAATATAGATTGTCATTTTTTTTTTCACTTTCAGTGCTCATTTGTCCTTCCGATTCCATTTCTTCCTGCATGGTGAAAGTCAAGTTTGTGCAAGTATAGAAGTAAAGCAACATCCCCCTGTATGGAGACTTACACCCCAATACCTATCACTGATACAAGAAAACCAGGCTAATTTCCAAGGTTAGTTAGTGTCTTATTTATATTTTCATATTATTTTGAACCAAAACTTGTTTTCCCTAAATGAAATGGCCATATATGAAAATAAAATTTTCAAATTTTGTCTCCATTATGTATGATTAATAGTATAATTACTTGAATATTAAACTTAAATTCACTACTAGTACTAATGATATTGTTTACGCAAGATTAACGTGAAAAAAAAAGACAGTTAACTGATCTGTTTTGTGTGTGATTTAGTCATGTAACATGTTCTGAGTTTTTCAAACTGTAAAGGTAAACTGGTTAAATCAAGTCCTTCATAAACACTTGTGTTGACTTAGTTTGTGGTTGTTTAGGTCACAGTCAACATGTTGATTACTAACTATAAATACATGCTAGCTAACCATACTGTTACAACTTTATTTAATTGCTGTCATTTCATAAAGACATTAATGATCTACAATAGTTTAATACATATTTATATTTCATAGAAAAATATTGCGATAGTTTAATACATATTTATATTTCATAGAAATATATTGCTATGATGGGTCCCTTTTTCATTTGGGATTAATCTATTTTTGTTGAGCTAAAAGTAACAAAATAATGACTTGTTTAGATTTAGAAAAAACATTTCTACTCTGTCTTGGGGAAAACCTGGTTATCAGGAATTGACAGGGCAAAACTTTTCCTAAATTCAGTATGCAGTTAATCTAAATTAGTCTGCTGCTGTAGTGTAAACTGTAAGCAAATTAAAAAAAAAAGGATTGTTTCTGTTTTATGACCTCACTATATCATACTGTGCTAAGGACTGTATCTTTTGTGCATTGGTGAAATTTATTGTCAAGATTTAATAAGAATTATGCCATTAGGATCTTTTGTATACAATTAACACAAGAAGAAGTGGTTAAAACTCATTACTAAGAAAATAAAATCTGTACACTACAAGTGATGTGTTTGTGATATCAATTAATATCGACACATGTATATGGGGAAGATCTGAAGTGCAGGAAAAAGACAAAAATTATCAAAATAGTACAATATTATGGTATGAATAATAATATCCATAGACTGGTGGCCAGTCAAACAGTCTACAATTTCGTTTAATTTGCATTGTGAAGTGCTGATTCATATATATACATGTATATACTTTTAAAGAAGCATAACTCCATCTTTCTTGT
The DNA here is from genome assembly GCA_948474765.1 of Patella depressa. NCBI lineage: Eukaryota > Metazoa > Mollusca > Gastropoda > Patellidae > Patella > Patella depressa. The sequence goes on from OX419720.1 coordinate 17,523,798, forward strand.
AAACTTGTAATTGAAAAAAAGTTAATTATATCTTATGACAAGAAACCAGGCTGATAAACTATTAATTTGTCAAGTTGAAATCTGGAAATGAAATTGAGTTGTTGAAGCGAATCATTTTGCAATGGATGGTAGTTTTAACTTGAGCATCAGATTGTTTTTCAAATTCCTTTTCTATTTAATTTTAATTCTATCTTTTGATGTGAGACTTATTAGATGTACATGTTATACATGTGTCAGTAATTTAAATTTTTCTTGTAAAACCAAAACTTTGACATATTAATGTTATAATATTTCATTATATTCCTGATAAATAAGTGTACGTAACCAGCTATACAACTCTATTTATAAACAGACTGAAACTTAACAATAGCTATAACTAGAAGGCTTTTTATATATTTTTAGAGAATTAGGACTATTGAAGATCAATTTACATTACGAAGCTGATATTTAATGCCGAGACATACAGTCTGTCCTAAATGACTTAGATAGTGAATGTTCATTTATTTAGATTCTCGAATGTGCAGACAATTTGATGTTATATTGTGTACTTGAAAGAATATCAGACATGTTAATAAGAGTCATTATTCAGTTAGTGCTGAATGTCAGAGTGATATGAATATAGAGAGAATGAACAAGTGTTTTTCCTAGTCATCTATGTAATGAGTAATGAATGCAGTTAAATAATAATTGCAAAACTAAATATTTTTCTATAAAAATGAAGAGAGAGCTTACAGTTTTTACATGTTTATTTAATTTTATTCATAAACATGTTCCTGCACATTTAGCATGTGTGGGTTGTGCATGGTAAACAAATTTGCTTGCTAGTACAGTTAACTATGTTATAATATTATTCATACTACTGTTAAAGCCCAAATGTATATTTATCAGATAGGTTTTAGTATTACATTGTTTAAACAGGTTGTTTATTCTATTTAAAGTCTACTTTAACAAAAATTGACAACATAGTTACAACAATAAATTATTATGAACAATTTTTGTTTTTAACCCACTTAGTTAACTTAGATTCTTTTGGGTTTGGTATGAAAGAAATATGGGTGTTGAAAATGTATTTGAATTACAAAAATATGGATAAATTACAATGTATCAATAGCTAAAATTAATGATTTATTTAGTAATTATCAAATAAAAACTTAGAGGATCATTAACCATGTTTTGTGCGGATGATAAGGTATCCTGTTTATGCACTCCCAGCTGACAGATTGAAAAGTTTCTTGTATATATGTAAATATAGTGACATTTAAAAAGTAACAGTAAAATCCCACATATGGATATGAGTATTTGATATTAATTTTCTGAAGCCATGTGATTAAATATGGGCAACAAAGTGTAATCCAAAAATTGTGTGTTTGTTGTAAATATGGCTTATTATATAAACATTAAATAATCTAGCCACTGATAGTTATCTGATTGTTGAATCCCGAAAAGGAATATCAGTTCAATATAGGTAACTTGAAAGATTCTGCATTCTGCAACATTTAACCAACTGCTGGGTAAAATCTTTTGATGGGTCTCGTATTTTTATTCATTTGTATAGTGTATATTTTTTAACTAATTGTTAAATACCAGTAATGAATTTGCGTCCATTTTAGGTGTGGATTAAGTTGGGATAAATTAAATATTGCATGAACAAAAATTTAACGGTAGTTTTTGATCATTTACACCTTGCTACTGAACCGACAAGTTTTGGAAGGTGTTTGATAAAAATCCAAATGTATAAATTGAGATAACTGATCTTGACCCAATCTGTCTGATTACTAGTAAACCTGTTTGTTTACCCTGTAAGCACACAGCCATAAATCTCAATCAATAGACTTCATTCATAACCTATGACCTTTCACTCTTGACCTGTTAATACAGCTAGTTGATTGGAGGAGAGTTAATTAGTCTAGCCAGACTATGTGAGTATTGGGAGGTACAATAGATTAGAGAAGCGTATTGTATGGTTAGTTAGAATCCCAGGTTCTTAGAATAAATTAAGAGAGTTGATTATTGATTTTTTTTATAGGACTAGGACAGATTGATAAATGATTATAGAAGTGGGGGGAATCTCTTCTAGTTATCGATCTAGTGTGGTGTGTGTGAAATGACTTTAGGCACATGAATATAGATTAGATGGAAATAAAATATCTCCAGTAAACACTTCCTCTTTTCGTCTATATATTCTTTAATCTTATTTAGATCTCGGCACTTGACATTTCCTTTATAGCATTAAGACTTGTGGGACTAAATAGTACAATAATAATTATATCACACTGATCTGTTGACTAATAATGAGTTAAAACATGTTGTAGACAAGCTGGAAGTTCGAAACAAGAGCCAATCACATCCATGTTATTGTTGTCTATTGACATAAAGTCATTGTTAATTATTAATTTATTATTTCCCTATGAATAATTGATTCTTTACAAATTTTATCACAATACAAGTGTAAAAATCGTGGCTTCTCAATTCAATTTCTACTGAAACACAGTAAATCAATAAAATAATTGTCATTAAGGATGATTTGACAAAACATGAACCAACACTTTAATTAGAAATATGCAACAATGTAAAAGGTCATGTGCAGATGACATCTACCAAACTAAGCAGGATAGTGGAGTAAGGGGGAGTTTCGGTCAGACGTACTCGGCACCTAAACACTATTTCGTAAATAAAACTGATACCAAACCCATAGAGTGGGATAGTGGAGTAAGGGGAGGCCACGATAAGACGGGTCTGGCACCTAAACACTAACCCCAAACGATGACACCAACCAACCCAGAAGCAAACGAGATCATCTACCAAATGATATGTTTTTTAATAAATAAAGGGAAGAACTTCCAACTAAACCCAATCCATGGCTTAAAGCCAAATAGAAAGATTGCAAAATCATATTCTAAAAAACAGGAATCAGCTTCGCTCTCCTAAGTCTTGTCTGCGATATCACTTATGTGGAAGCAGACGTTAAACACTTAAGTAGTAGTAGTAGTAAATGTGCTTACCAAAAATACACTACCAGAAAATGTAATTGACCAACTGGAAATATCCCTTTCTTTTCCATTTCACATTGTTACTACAAGTAAATATAGGAAAAAATTCCATTTTTGCCTTAAAAAGATGCGAACGTCTCTTTGAGATGGATGCTTTTATAAATGTTTGAATTAAATGAAGAACTCATTTGAATGTGTAATTACTTTTAAACTCTGAGTACATTGACCATCTCTATATTCTTGGTATTATACTGTATTATTTGATTACCTCTTTAAAACAGACTAAGCACTGTTTTATGTATATATTTTCTTATATTTTTTCAGTTATTCTTGCACCATATGGGTTAAATGGTCAGTTAACTGGTCACTCGTACAGAGAGAGTGACCAGTCAAGTAGGAGGTTGTTTGAAGAATGGCGCCAGTTTTATCCTGTAGATAACCAGGAAGTCAAAGAATGCGATGCTAATAATAAACTTCCAAATATGGTGGAGGTTATAGTTGGTGAGTTTAGAATTTTTCTTACTTGATAATCAAAGTTGAGGCCGCAAAAAATATATTTGGATTCTTGGGCAAACCTTAAAGAAAATTTGATGCAGAAGGGCATTTTTGTCAAATTAACAATCGATTATCCAGTGCCATTTGTGATAGTCAATAGTGTATTCCATGGTTACATACCTGATACTGTAGTCTAGTGTATAGTTCCTCTTCTAGAGCTGGGCGATATACCTAGAAACAGATATCACGATATTTTCAAAAAATATCGCGATATTTTATAAAAGGTCAATACTTTCAGTTTATCACTTTTTAAATGTATATAAACATGCATAAAAAGTTGGAAATACCCCTCAATATTATATTTTATAAAAAGCCAATACTTTCAGTTTATAACTTTTTAAATGTAAATAGGGCTGGGTAAAATATCGATATAAATCGATAGTATCGATTGGACGGCCCTGAAAAGCACTATCGATAGCGGTGGGTTACTATCGATTATCGCTCTTCGTCTGTTTTTCTTGCGTCTGAAATGTCAGTGGCTTCTTTCAGTTAATCATAATACACCGCTCACTTTTAAATTACTATCAAGTGAAGTATTCAATGTACATGTAACACATAACAAAATTGTGACTGCTTATTGAACAGCCGTTTTCATAAATTCACTCTCATTGAAACGTTACTTTAGTTTTGAAGAAATTATTGTTGAATATCACTAAATCGGAGATACCCGGATGTGTAAATAAAGTTAGCGTTATTTCCCTTTGCAAGCTTCAGAATTCGTCTGAACAGTTCACTATTTCTGTACGTGTGCCTCAGTAATAGAGTACCCGGTACAATAAATAGTACACATGGACGTCAAAACGCTTGTTTATTTTACCGGCAAAGCTAAAAGTGCTGTGTGGAAGCACAGGAGCAAACGATCTTTCGCAACTTCGTATGGCGTTGAACTTTGAACTTACACTGTATCCAGTCTTGATGACGACCGTGAAAATAAGTTTGTTTTCGATACTATCGATTATCGCCCGACATTTCATTGCCGATTATCGATAGTAAAAATCACTATCGATACCCAGCCCTAAATGTAAATATACATGCATAAAAAGTTGGAAATACCCCCTCAATATTATTGTTTCTAATCAATATTATTTTTAGCATACAATACCAATTTCAAATTAACAAAACATTAATTCGAGCTGGTTCAAACACAGATCTAGATAGCCATGAAAACTTGCTAAAGTTGTTGTTTATTACAATTTTAATATTCAAAATATCAATTATATTTTATTAAAATTAAAAATATTTCGAATGAAGGAGGCCCAAACAACATAAAACAAAGTTTGTGTTCTTTCGGCCGTGCATATTTTTGTAGTTGTTACGGGTACGATTGGACTTAGTTTACCCGTACAAACTCTTTCTTTCCCATTCAAGAGTATACCTTCTTGAAAATGCATAATTAAACAATACAAGGATATTAAATTAAACTATAAAAACATAAGTACTATGCCAAAAAGTGACCATTGATTTCGTCAAATATTTTTTCCCGGATCACGACCTCCATTGGCATGACACTGAATGATAATCAGTCTACCGGAACTCTCAATGTAATTGGCATTATTTATATTTCTGCTTTATTAAAATTCAATTCAATCTTAAAATCAGTGATCTCTTTCGAAAATCAAAGTATCGGTCTACACAATTCGTCAAGGTGTATAGAAATTGATCAGAAACGGGGATAATTCTAACGGGTGTAAAGGTGAGCGAGAAGTCACGTGACGTAAACAAGCTCCGTATCGGCATTTGCAAACTTTGTGGAATGAATACTCGGGAGTATATATAGCAGTATTTTTTCATGATTAAGCAATAAAATATAACAAATATCATAAAAAAGAAAACATTTTGTTCAATATTTATAAATATTATCCAGGAAATATTTTTCTGAAGACGGTATTTTTCACGGTTTTTATTTCTGTGACGGTTTTATATCGAAATACCGAAATATCGCCCAGCTCTATCCTCTTTTCAAGAAACTTTTAATAATAGAGTTCCTTCAGTTGATTGCAAAAATTGGAATACAGAAATTAGTTGATGCAGTGGTATCTGAGAACCAGAAATTTTTTTGTTGTGTGGCCTTAGTTACTGTTACTGTTTCATTTTAAAGTAAATTCTGATTCTAGCCAAGAATTTGGGAGGTTCCATGCCAGCATTCTATGGTGATAGTCAGAATAAAAATAATATTTACAATAAAACTTGTTCTAAGTTTCTGTACATTTTGTAAATTAATCAAGACGTTGTCAGTTTAAATTTTCATATCTACATGTGTAGCACTTGGCTTAGTGCCACTTTTAAGTCTGTCTTTTAAAATCTTAACTGTGACTGCCAATATTGTTCCAATCACTACCTTGTAGTTTTATTAACATAGAAATTAGTTGGCCGAGAGCCAAATTTATATTCTGTGATCTATTTCAAAGAAATAAAAATTCTTGGAGAAATATTTTTTTTAAGTCAATGCTTTAGTTATTATGTATATTTATATTGGTGTTTCAGCTGGAGTGAGGATGAAGTATCCTTCATGTTATGTAATGATATGTGACAATGAAGATTCTCCTGTCAGGGTTCAGCCGTTGTCTGTAGCAACAGGCACATCTCCACGCTCCCAGTACAACTCATCTATGATGACCCCACCAGCTTCACCTTGTGACCCTAGCTTAATGTCTGATGTCAATGTTAAATTGGTGCCGAATACACCTATGAATGGTGGCATAGGAGATGGAGGGCAATATACAACTACTGGAACAGCTAATGCTTTAAGTCATCATATTCTCGAAAGGGTATCTCATCATGCTTGTGTCAATTCAGGCATGGCGAAGAGGTATGTATAAAATTTTATCTATCATACTGTTGCACTAACAACATGCTTGTTATACACATGTAACCAAAGATTTTGCTATACATTTTTAATGTGGCAATCATTCAATGGAAGCCAGAATAATTTGCCATCATTAATCAGCTTTTAATCACACTAATGGTTTAATATATTTTAATTTAGAAATTCTAACTAACTAAGCTCTGATTCTTGCATTATTCTTAAATGATTGAGTTTAGCAAATTATAGTTTAACAAGCTCTAGATCTTGCATTATTCTTAAATAATTGGGGTTAACAAATTTTTTAAATAATTTGGTTTAAATAACTAGGTCATTTGAGGACTACTTCTCTTAAAAACACTTCTGTCTGTAGGATCGTTATGTGCAAATTAAAGGAAGTATTAAGATAAGAGCTGTTTTAAAAATGCTGAATTTATAGTTGAAATAAAGTAAAATATTCTTTATATTTTCAGAGCCAATGAGTCTAATGATGAACCTGCAGCTGGGATATGGAATTTTGGAGAAGCTACCAATAAAATGGCGTGTAACTGTGTTAGGTAATATGTTTATATTAATGTGTTTCAATAAAGAAAACTATTGTTCTACAAAAGAAAATTTTACTTTATGAAAAGCGTCACAGATGATAATACAAGGAATTTGCCATTTTGAAGTTAATGATGTTCTTGAGAACTGAAGTTGATGGAGTTATTAAGAACATGCCCTGGGGCTTATGACTATCGTAATTTCATGTGCATTTTGTCAGTAAAGATTATTGATTTAACCTTTAAATTAGATTTGATTCTTATGTTTTCAGGCACAGAAAAATGAAGTCATCAGGGCAAGGAAAAAATCTATCAGGAAAGCATGCGAAAAGTGATAAGCTTGATAAATTAGATAGACAACAATCACGTCATGGACGTAATGTGACTCCATTTCATAGACGTTCACTTGTAACGGACGATATGTTACAGTTTGATATGAACATAATGATAAATCAGCCCCAAACAAACCCTAATTTCTGTGGATCTGGGGCCAATAACTTACCTCCTGGTCAAAGTACCCCTAATGATCCCAACATTGACACTCCCTCTTCCCCTCCCTCACCCCTCGATGAACCTCAGCCATTGGTGAACTCTAATATGGAACCTCCAATGCCTACATTGAGTCCCCATCCACCATCAAAAAACAATGCAGAGAAAGAATTTAGTGCAAAAAATCCTAATGTGACGGATATTACTAACAGTGTTTGTGTCCCTAATGGGGAGTTTTTTCCGAAACAAGAGGATCAACCTTTACCTGGAAACAAACTGGAGCAAAGTGATAATAGTTACACATGCACTCAAAGTGAAGCCAAACGTGAAAGTGTTAATAGTTGGCTTCAGTCTCAACAAAAACAAGTCGAACATCATGGATTAAAACGACCACCATTATTACCTACATTTGAGGGCGATAAAGGACAAGAAGATCTAGTCACTGATTCTTTATATAATTTTGATCCTTTAAATGCTTGGTAGGTACATTTTACTTTTACTAATCATATGTTTCGATCATATTTTAGACTTTGGAGGAGCTATTGCCTACATGCACAGCAATATTAAATAAAACAGGCCTATAAATCAAATATTTCAATATATTAAAAATCAAATATTTATTCGAAAATGTATTAAATGTTATTACATGAAAACCACTGAACATGTGTCAAACTTGAGCAGCGTTGACAGATAATACCAGTCAACCAGTTTTACCCGTTTTCATTATCCCATTATTCATTGTTAGCTGAACATGAAGTATAACAATTCTTATTGATAAGATATTTCTAGATTTTTTTTCACAAATCATAACATCGTCATCAGAATTGTAATATAATTGTTTATTTTTACTCTTGTAGGATTGAACTGCCAGTAAAGAAATCTCGTATTGATTGCTCCAACTCTCCTTCTCATTTCTCAGACCTAACATCACCCACACATTCCGATGCACCTAAAGCCCCTACTCCCCCTCCACCAGCACCCGATCCTTACGAATTCTCAGATGAGGCTTCCTTTAATCCTAATCCTTTAAAAAGTAGATCAAGAAAAAGTCGTGATGATATTATGCCTCGTCAATCACCATGTGGTAAATCGGTAAGTAAATTTAATTGTTTTATTCTAAACCGAGCCCATGAAAACAACAACATATTGGTGGTGGAGTCTGCAAAAGTAGTATCATACCAAAAATAATTTTGTTAAAAAATATGATGGATGGCACAACATTTGTCATGCTGTGCAGACAATGTTTACATCTTTTGATAGGCCTCTTTTTAATCTGTTTGATATTTTGGTTTTGATCAAATCAACACTTCAGTGTTACATCCAAAACAATGATATCTTATTTATTGAAAAGTTATTTAATCCATTCTTTTATTGACTATATCTATATTTGTACTCATTGGTAATACATTTCTCCTCTTGTAAATTTCAACAGGATGATGACTCTGGTCGACCAGGAGGTAAGTCATTTTATGTTACCCTTAGGATGAAATAACTACCGGTATTTAGTTACAAAAAATCCATGTTTAGAGGAAAGGTCTGTCCTGAACAAAAGTCAAAATTTATAAAGAGATCTTATGAGTCAATATTAACACGAATTAAGCCATGAGAAATTTGATATTTTAGAGAATAATGCATTTCTTTCACTAGTGTTTCTGTCAAGAAGGGGGATCTGCAACCAGCAAATTCATAACAAATAGTAATAGAAGAAACTGTTCACTTAGAAATTATTTGAAGAAGAACAATTATGGTGTAATATATTTTTATGTATTAATCATATTTGATTTGTGTTTTAGAAATGGGTCCATTTGGTTCCCCTCCTACACCTAGTGGTAGTCTGATGCGTGTTGGGGATCTTGTAGTGCAGAGTACAGATCTTGACCACATGTTCGACTCTGAAGATTCGTCCGACGGAGATGACGCTGGGGTTAGTGTTCATGCCCTAATAAACTTTGATGACGATTTCGTGAGTGAGACCAAATTTTACATCAATTATTGTAACTTCTGCTATAAATAACAGTTTAGTTTCTGAACTAACTAGTGTGATTCTTTAGTTGATATTATCGTATCCTGTGGAAGTTAATAGTTTTCATTTCATATCTTGCGCTGTTTTTTTAATTGTCTTAGTGTCGCTCTGTTTTTGTTTGTATCTCATTGTCTTTTGTTTATTTTGCCGTTAGTGTCAATGTGTTTTTGTCAGTGTTGTCTGTTATTCTGTAGATTCATATAGGCCTATCTCTGTGTAATCTTTTTTGGCCTATATCTGTGTATTCTCTTTTGTTCTGTGACCAAAGTTGCAGTTGTGTTTAGGCCTTATTAATGCTCTGTTTATCTATCCTAGTTGTGTGTGTGTGTTTTCATCACATTACCTGTTGATCATATCGGCACCATTTGCTCATTAACATTACATTTAACATTTTCTGTACAGCCTACCACTCTATAAAACCTGTCATGAAATGTGGAAAAATCATCTAACTCTAAGCTTTAGATGATCTTTTCTTTAATTGGCTTTCTTTTCTTTCTAATAGTTTGATTAATTCCTATCATATTTATTAATCCACCTTGAAATTTTTTTTATAATCATATTTATTAATTAATATTTTATGATGAACAATAAGAAATAAGATCTAAATATTCCACTCATTTACCCTTTATTAAGTTGTTTTGTATGTCAATCATCATTCCCACATCTCATTGATTGTCATTATATGTCATCATCATCGTCATCATGTCAGTATGTTTTGTGTGTAAGATAATGATTTAATTGGTTTACAGTATATATATACATCAATGTATTTTGTAGATGAGTGAACTTGGAACATCAAAACGTCTAGAGGAAGACATGAAACATCGCACATGCCCTGGAAATATTGGTATGTATTTGAAATCTTTGTAACGTTATTGGAAATATTGATTTATTCTAAATTGTTGATTTATCCATATAGTTAGCATAGGAGAGATTGTTTGTAAATGTCAACTATACTATTCCTAACGCCTTTTCTGTCAAAGAAAGATAACTCTAGTTTTATATGTTAAAAATTGTGACATCTAACTGTGAACCCTGCGATGTCAAATTGCAGACAGCTAGATGACCAATATGCTGCAACATTGTCAAGCAGATATTGCTACGAAAGAGAAATGGAACGGTGATTTCATTTAAGTGTGTGCTATGTAGTATGAGAATGGGTGGTGTTATTTTTCATACATTTTTATTTTCAGCACCTTCCGAATTGGCCCGCATGTTTCCTACTCCACCTTCGTTAGAAACTCATAAAGTTCAGTCACCGGAGGTTGATATGATCCATGATACAACACAGTCAATAGCAGAAACAATATGTTACCGTTCTGAGGTCAGCAGATTTACCCCTCCAGAAGATATGTCTAGGGTAAGTAAAATATACTTACAAGAAATTAATCTTGTAATACAACAGACCACTCAGAAACGGACTTGCTCAACCACAAGCAATAATTCCATGTTGCAAAATAAGTTTTGCTTTATAAAAGGATCTTGGTTTTGAGTCTAGAACTACTCAAATCGTCACTATTTGTAGTAAAATTGATTATTTTTATTGGCCTTTGTTAAGCATCAGTCATTTGAATTTAAAGTTTGAAATTAAGTAAATATTTCTGTATTAAGGGTATAAGTTTGTATTTAAGTAAATATTCCTGTATTCAAGGTATAATTTGTATTTAAAGTAAATATTTCTTTATTCAGGGTATAAGTTAAAGTATGTTTTATTGTTACAATTACAGCAAGATGTATTTAAACCACCAAAGACTGCCAAATTTCTTAGTGCTCCCAAATATGCTCCAATAGAACTGCCAAGTCGTCAGTTATCACCTGTTAGTACAGCTCCTGGGTATAAACCATCTTGGCAATATCCTATGTCAGTTTTACCCATGGAAAAACAACAGCCAGTCATCAGGTATGACAGGTAAACATTACCTCAATAATTATATTTTGGAGTATTCTGATCTTTTATAGCTCAGTAATAGCACTTGATTATTTCTCTTGGATTATTTACAAGGCTTGCTGCTCCCCAGTCGTATCACTGCATTATAGGTAAAATGTGTGTGCCTTAGACCATAAGGTCTGTCATTTGAGTCAAGGGGCGTAGTTTTCATCCCAAACTTGTACATGACAAGGATAAGGGCACCTGCGTAACCTTGTCGGCTTTCTCCAGATATTATGGTTTCATCCCACCCACTGATAAAGAGGTGCAAGCAAAGTAATTAAAAAAAATATATACCATATGTATGTCCTATCACCACAGATTTTAACTTCCAGTCAATGAACAGGATATATTTGTTAAATTTTCATGAAGAAGGAACCAGAATTTACACGGTATCATGTGGTGTGTAATGTCATATTTTGTTTGTTTCAGTAGTTATATCAACATCCCGTCCATAGAGAACGTCTCGAGTTGTATGTCTAGAAACATCCCATCACCTGCCACTTTTACAAACATCAACAGTAATCAACAGCGTACACCTATGAGTTATGAACTCCAATCACCTGCTTCCAATGCATCGTCTTATTTAAATAAAACTCTCAATTCTGTTGACAATCAGGGCACCAATCATCAAATACCTGAGGTCAACAGTTTATTAGTGAATGTTATTCTGTCAGACTCATTATTAAATCTTTATAAAGATCATAATTTCGACAGTTGTAATATTTGTGTGTGTAATTTCGATATTAAGGGAGCGGATGTTGGACCATATTTACCTGATATTGGCAATTCAGAATCTTCGTTTAAGTGTATATGTGGTTTTAGTGCTGTGGTCAACAGAAAATATGGCTATCATTCCGGCTTATTTTACGAAGACGAAGTGGACATTACTGGCATCCGAGACAATAGATTTGATAAACGGAAACATTCTTTATTAGGGATTGACTGGGATAATGGTTTAACTATGAGTGATAAGGAAGAAGATGATATACCTCATGAGATAGTCAGACTCTTAATAGATCAGTTTACTGTGCCGTTCTTAACAAATGTTTCGGAACAACGCCTAGCTAAGTTGACTATGATGGCCGCAACGTCACTTGTGTCTACAACTTGGGATGCTTTACAATTACAAGGTAAAAATATGTCTTATGATTAATGCTATACTGAGTAGAAGCATTGCATTTATAAACCAATGGGTATAAACCAATAGGGTAGTGCTAGCTAAAGACGGCTTGAGATATAAGTAACTTATGCATAATCCAAATTTGTATTAATTGCTGATCTGGGTGAGCTTGCAGTCTAACTAACTGCAGTTTATGGTGCTCATTGATAAACATGGTACATTGGACATATTAAGAAGATCAAATAGAATTCAACTTTTCAAAACTAAATTTTCTTTCGACACCAATGGAAATGACTAGGGTTATTTTAGCAACTATAATCCTTGTCTCGAAAATTTGTACAAGGCGTAGATCATCATAGTCCCAAGAATGTTACTGTGAAACACTTGGCTAAAAAAGATGGTCTCCCTTTTTCCGTCATAGAGGACTTACCTGCATTGTGAATTTTAAATGAAATGTTAGGACTTCTCGGAATTGTGAATTTTTAAAAAAAAATGTCTTTTTCTTTTTATTTTTAGATGGTAATGATATAAGTTACAATGCTCTGGAACAAGGAATACAATCCATGGAAAATACCTCACCTACTAAACTTGATGATCCTTCCATGAGAACATCATGTTTGCATAAATGGCCTTTCTTGAGAGGTATGTTGTATATTTATAACATATTGTCTGTATAACATATAAATTTATTATTGTTAGCAAGGTATGTCATCATTTTAAAGGACCAGGTAGGGCTGCAATGATACGCTAACCACATGATACAATACCTATCACAGTTTAAATGTTTGTGAACATGATACCAGATTAGACTGAAGTTAACAAATAAAAAGTTAATGTTGATCTTCATATCTTACTTTTTACCAAAAATATATGTAGGAAAAAAATGTATCATATTCTTTGATGTCATTATTTAGGAGGGTGGGGGGGAGATGGGTGGTCAGACGGTCTTAACATATGCGCTTTAACAGTGCTCACTCTGGGTTCCATTTTTTTTCCGCCAATTTTTCATTTTAATTTATCAGCCAGATATTTTTTCCGCCAAAATAAAATAACTATTAAAAAATTTTTTCGGGAATTTTATTTACATAAATACATACAATATATATCTTAAAATTTAAAAAATTCTTCTCTGCTTTGCAGACTCTCATTTTTTGAAGACTGATTCACATGTTGAATAAAACATTGTTTTGTTAGCTGCATCATACCTTAACCAAGAATTTGAAAATTTCGATTCATCCCTGAAAGTGAAAAATCTACCTTTTCCAAATGCACTTATTATTTTACGTTTTTCGAAATTTTTCTCTGCGGTGGTCTTTTGGGGTATCAGTTCAATATCTAGGGCTGTAATATCATCATGTTAGTATCATCTGTAGTCTTCGGGCATTTTGGTGGTGGAATATTAAAAAAAATCTGACATTCTTCTGTCAGACGTTGAAGAAGGCTGTTCAATTTTTCGCTTACGACCCATGGCATATGATTTGATAATACATGGCTTTCGACAGTCCCAAGTTTATATACGCATTTATAAACTGTAACAACATACCTGGCTTCATTTATTAGCGATATCGTCAATTTCGGTATGAAATAGATCAAACAGCAGTCATAATCCAATAATCCCGAACAAATCGAGTGAGTATTGTTTACAGTGTCCGCCATTTTGAATATATCGAAACCATCAACAAAGCAACCGATTCGTATTTGAAAACACACAATTAAATCTTTTGTCTCTTAATTAGTTTATTACTACCCTGACTGTAAATACTTATCAACACTAATCCCAGATTGATCAAGAGACAAAAGATAGGGCTATTATTGATACCTAATTGATTGTTGATTGACTCAACGAAGCGCGATCGACGGTACACTGTTTAGTATGTACGCGCGGAAATCAAAGCTTTGTGCCGATAATTTTTTTATTTCCAGGTAAAAAAAGAATCGCCATACAGGAAAAAAATATCGCCAAACATTTCGCCAAATTGAATATTCTTTAGCCAAAATTATATTTTAATCGCAATTGGCGAATTTGGCGATCGACAGCGTGAGCGCTGCGCTTTAAATCATAAGACCTGTTATAGACTAAAGTGGCATGGTTTAAATCAACACAAGAAATAGCGTCGCCTGTCCAATCTTTATGGGTTTACTCTGTGTCCTGTTGTTTCCTCCAACAGCTAAAGACCCCTATAAGCAAGAGAATTAATGAAATGAAATTGAACCATATGTTAGTCCCAACTTTACTTAGTCTGTGTCAAGTGGATGTTAAAACTAATTTCTCTATCATGTGTCCGGTCTTTCAGACACTGATATTACAAAAATCTTAACTTCATGAATATGTATTAACAAAGATCAATGTTTTAAGATATTGATTTGCAAAGAGAAGATTAATTTTATATTCATTACACAATGTTATTTTTGTAGGTGCCAGTCGTATTCCGGTCAGTTCTCAAGACATCGTCAATCTCCATAAATCTCTACAACCTATTTTACAAGATGCTATCCAAAATAAACGAGTCACAAGAATGTGGGAACACTCTTATAAATTACAAGGACCACTGAGTTGGAAAGATTTTCATCAACTTGCTGGACGAGGTAAGTACTACAGAATAATAGAAATTCATTTCCTTAATGTCATGTTGAAATAAATACTTAAAGGAGCATGTTGAAATAAATACTTAAAGGAGCTATGAAGGTGCATACTCTATGCGAATGACTTATTATTTTGGATATTTTAATGGATTTTAGTTAACTAAATTTTAGTTTCAATTACTGCCAAGACTTGTCAGTTTATTTTTTTTAAAAAGTCAGATAAACACTTCAGTTATTATTCTTAATGAGGACCTGTTTTATTTTAATGATTTTAAAAAAAAGTATGGATCTATTATTGACTAATGAGTGCTTGGTGTGTTTCCAGACTGAAATATTGGTGATTTACTTTATGACTTGAAGATGTCTAATTGCTTTTATTTATATGTCTAGGATCTGATGAGAATTGTGAACCACAGCCTATACCATTCTTTCTGGTCAGTAATGATGGTGATTGGTTATCGGTATCACCTTACAGTGTACGATTCTGGGTAGGTTTATAAATTTACATGTCAATTCGTTGACTGATTTTTAAATGAATATTCTATGACTGACAATTTGTCACGCCTGATACTACGTCATTTGAAAAGGCTATCACATCATAACTGGTTTAATCGTATGTTTAAAAACATTGATTTGTTACAAGCAAATTGCAGTATTTTTGTTGATTGACAGGTATAATTGGTTATAGTATCAAAGCTATTGTCAAGGCATTTCTTTACATTTAAAATATTTATAGTTGTGATTTTTGTTTTATTCAAAGAAACAAATAAGTTATTAAGTAAAAAATTTTCATTTTCAGGATAAACAGTTTGTTGAACCCTTTGCCAAATCTCGAGATATTGCTTATGTTGTTGTTGCACCAGAAAATGACTTTATTTTATCGAATGTACGAGATTTCTTTAAAGAACTAAGTACTGTGTATAAACTGTGTCGATTAGGTAAACATTGTCCTATAGCCAAGATAAGAGATGGTATTATGCGTGTTGGTAAAACAAGAGCACAAAAATTATCAGATGAATCTGTCCTAGATGATGAATGGTTTAAAAATATTGGTAAGCTTTAATTGGTTAATATAGGCATTAAAAGTCTTTTGACTATTTGGGTATATCTATAAGGGCTAATTCTGGTGGGGTCATAACCCCAACTATTTAAAATGGTTTAGTATTTAAAGTGGTCTAGAGAAACTGGATTCTGTATGACCATGGTCAATTGATGTAGGATTGTTAGACCCATTTCACAAATAGATATCCGAAGTAGATATATGAAGTAGAATATTTACTTTAAAAGGAAAGTCTTGAATCATTAAATACTCTAAATCCTCGTATTAAATGCTGAACGGGTCGTTATCAGCTTCAATTTCAGATACACCAAGATTGCACAAATAAGAACCGTAATAGCTGCAAAAATATTTTCACATACATTTACCGTAATCCTGTTTTTTTCAGGTGATTCTCAAGTGGCAGAGAAGTTAAGATTATATGCTCGAGTATGTAGGTATATATTAGGACCTTATCTGAATCAACAGAAATTAGATAGTGCTTTATTTGAAACTCCTGAAGCGCCTAAACCACAGTTTAAAACACCAGAACCTACTTCCACACATCCTCCAACACCAGAAAATCCATCGTCTAATAATACAGAAGAGAAAGGTAAGAGTCCATTTTCTGCTCATTCACTACCAGTGTTATCTTAATATATTGTTGGATGTTATTGAGTCCAAGTGGCATGATTTTTTTTGTTTCCCAGCTTGTACAGGACAAGCTTGTGAGTTTTGACTGTCTCCTCTTACTGCTAAAGACCCCTTCGTGCAAGCCAATTATTAAGAAAAAAAATTGAACCATGTTAGTCCCAAAATGACATAGTTTAGTCAGACTTTGCACTTCTACTGTATTGAACATTCTGGGAATCCCCTTTTCCTAGGTTCTAATCCAAAAGTGGGCTGTGAAATATGTCTATTCTTTTGGATGTGCCAACTAAGCTATGGTTCTCTTGTTCACATGGAGAATTAAACCTTTACAATTAGACTTGTGTATTACAAATATAATTTTAATTTTAATGTCAACAGTACTTCATTAGACCATATGATGCAAAAAACTAGGATGTTAAACCCCATTTTATTTCTTTTGTAAATTTGTTTTTAAATGATATTTATTTATGTATTATTGTTGTTACAGATCCGACACCTAGTGACAGTACAAATCAAGAGAAAGCAGAAAATCATGATACTGATTCTGATGATACTAATATACCAGCTATAGTTGTCTATATGATAGATCCCTTTACCTATGACAATGACTGGGATGAGTTAAATCGATTATCAATGATCGGTCTACTCAGATGTTATCGGGAAATGGTTAAAATGCTACCTGAACATTTGAAGAACAATATTTCCCTACAGGTGAGGCCTTTACTGGAATCTCTTTATTTGTCCAGGCTTATTGATGTGGCTAGTTGAATATGTTAGATGATTTTCAAATTTGAGATCTTATTAATAAATAAATCTAGATAATGTAAAGGAAATTTGCTGAGAGAATTCCAGTCAAATTGATCCACTCTGAACCGAGAATTTAGAAATTGAATTTGCGGCCAAGCATCGATCATCAATACTTAAAGACTTTGTCTCAATTATCCAATTCATGAATGAAAGTTTAGCAGCAATTCTGGATAGGTTAATGTCTAATTGATTATCATCTGGATAAATTAATTAATGTCTAATTAATAGTTTATATAGAATTTCTAGCCTAAAGAAAGACCCGCAATAGGTAGATTTAGCTCTTGCATAAAACCTGTTTAAATACAATCGTGGCCAAAAGAATAGGACCACTCTTGAAAATTGTTGGATTTCTTACTTGGTTTGTAAATTCATTTGATCATATATCTGCCACCTGAAGGCCGATTTGCACAAATGAGGTATCGATGGATAGGTTATTTGAAGTATGCTCATTACGCATGCACATGCATGTTTGATTGATGACGTCATCACGGCTATGACGTCATCAACGACGCCCTAAATCGGAGCAGAAGCAAGCACCTTTTAAAGCCAACGGTGGGGGACACAAGAAGTATTGACTACTGATCATCACCGATGTTAGTTTGCATGTTAACTAATCATTTAGAAATGAAATAAATGGTCGTTGATCGAATTTCTAAGTTTGGTAATAATTTCTGCCACCATCCCGATGTTGCTAGATTCTAAATCTTCAGTACACTGTCATGACGTCATAGTCGTGATGACGTCATTGTTCAAACATGCATGTGCATGTATGATGAACATACTTCATATAACCTATCCATCGATACCTCATTTGTTAAAATCGGCCTTCAGGTGGCAGATATATGATCACATGAATTTAGATGGAAGAAATCCAACCATTTTCAAGCGTGGTCCTATTCTTTTGGCCACGACTGTATATTGTTAGTATTATTCTCACTATTAAGTATATTGGTTTATATATTTCAGATTATACCACTAAAGACTATTTTAGGCCATAAAGAAAACAGTGGTCAATTCCAGTCTCTGAAATCTATTGCATTTTCTATATTCACTACATGTAGATGGAACTTGTCTCATACAATCATGGGTCGATCTCTAACAGGATTTGGTCCAGCAGCTGCAGCAGAAGTAATTGTTAAACGTAAAGAGGTAAGAACACTGAACTGAATAGTTGAACTTTTCAAATTCTATTTAATGTCAGTTATGCTGTTTGTTTTTTGGGTTTTTTTTAAGTTGAAACTTGATTTTAATTTTGAAGTTTGTATTGTGTTCATGTGTCACTTTACAGTACAGACATACTATACACATTTATAAGATATATAAAATGTGTTTTATGTTAAAACTTTAAAGATGAAAAAAGATAT
Source organism: Patella depressa (assembly GCA_948474765.1). Lineage (NCBI taxonomy): Eukaryota > Metazoa > Mollusca > Gastropoda > Patellidae > Patella > Patella depressa. The sequence continues at coordinate 17,542,691 of OX419720.1, forward strand.
ACAATAAATGAAAAGTATAAAGATATCATTTACTTGACAAATTCAGTCATTAAAAAGTTGATCAAAGTAAATGGGTTTTTTAACAGGATTTAAAAGATTCAGTATCACTTTGTATTAAATGACTTAAGAAGACCTTATTCCCCAAAAAAAAGGGGGCAAAAACTTAGAGCTTATTCAAAAAAAAGGACGGGAGCCTCAAAAAGAAAAAATTGAGATTGTGTTCCATTTAAAAGAACCCTCAAATCTGCTTGAGCGCTTAATCCCTAAAAAAGAAGCTTAAGAAAAATTGAGAGCTTATTCCATAAAAAGGGTGCCATAAAGTGTATATGATTAAATGTGAACAAATTATTAACCAAAAATTTGTACTTATATTCCAGGTTGATAAGGGTGGTGCACAAAGACTCTATGCCCCTCCATTTATCTTGGCACCATTAAAAGATAAACAGGCTCAATTAGCGGAGAGTTGTGGTGGTAAAACGGAGAACGGAAACGTGTTGTTTTGTGGTTATTGTTTATCAGAGGATCAAAGATGGTTATTATCAGTAGTGACAGATGAACGTGGCGAACTGATGGAAACATGTGTAGTTAATATTGAAATTCCTAACAGAAATCGCAGGAAGAAAGCATCTGCAAGGAAAATTGGATTACGCAAATTGTGGGATTTTTTAGTGGGTGTGGTTTCTATGTCGAATATGGCAGCAAGACTTGTGATAGGGCGATTTGGTAGAATAGGACATGGAGAATTGAAAGGTAAGAGTTAAGGCATTGTGTAATATGATTAGATATATATACCTAGAAAACTATGTCTGTTGCTAGATGACAGACAGGATTTTCTATTTCAAATCTGAAAATGTGAGGTTTAGCCCATCAATTAGAGATTTGTTTGAGTAAAATATCTTTGGCCATGTGCCTTTAGCACTTGTCGTCTTATTTAATATATATTCATCTACAGTGTGGTAATTGTACTACTCACATTTATCATGTAATTTTAATTCATTTATTCATGGTGACTCAGTGAGTAAGACAATGGCTCACTGACCAGCAGATGTGGGTTTGATCCATGTGTTGACCAGGATTTTCCAGCATTGTATCCCCCTTTTCAGTTCTGCAGGATTTGGGGGGGGGGGGGGGGCAAGGACAGCATGTCCTTTGGATGGATGAAAAATACAAAGCATGTGCTCACATTGGAGTGCATTTGAAAGTTGGATTTCGAAATAAAAGTAGGCGTCACTGTCATTGTGAAAACATTGTTTTCATGTCTTTTCCAACAAGTTTCATTTTGTGTTGTATATTTCAGGTTGGTCGGGTTTATTAAGTAAAAAGAACTTAGCAGCTGTTAGTCATAAACTAAAGGATATGTGTGGACAATGTGAAGTATTAAATAATGGTGCTGTACCTAGTATTCTTAGTGCTTGTCTAGTGTCCTTGGAACCACATTCCAGTTTTCAGATCATGGCTGATGCCCTCAAGGCAGAAGAAAAAATGAGCAGTAATTGTCCATTACAAACACCTAGAGATGCTTCAGCTACTCATATATTAGTTTTTCCGATATCCGCTACTGCACAGGTAATTTTTTATTTCATGTTTTCTAATTATAACTGTCAATTAACAAAGAGAATAACCAGTCATAAAAGAGATCAGTATGAAAGTTAAGTTCTCGTGCTCTATTCATATAAACTTAAATTGATATAGTTTACAAATATTGATTTAGAAATGTTAGATCTTCACCAGTAAAGCAGCTGCAATCTTAGAATATTTTTAATTCCCTTGAATAAGGCCCCTGGTACATTGATAATTCAGTTTATATAAAAAGTCAAACCTCACTTGATAGGACATTGGCAATTAAGACTTTAATTCTCATGCCAAGTAAACATATGTTCTTTTTGTAAACTTTTTACACAAGGTTATGAAATAAAACTTCCACAGTTGAGACAAACCATAAGTAATTTCCTCTTATGGAAGGACCATAGTACTCAAGCTCATATAACTATAGGCTGATGACTAGATTGTCATGGTTTTTCAACACTTGTTCCCACTTGTCACTTGGAAAACAAGGAAATTGCATAAAAAAAAATGAGACCCACCCATGTATATATTGACATGCTTGTGGGAAATGGTAGCAAAGCTCAGTAAAGAATTTTAATCTTTTTTATTTTAACCCAAGCACTGTAAGATAAAATGTCACAGCGTAAATCCATGTTGAATTGCTAAATTTTGTATTGAATTTTTCAGGCTAATTCGATGCCATTACAACCAGAAGGTCAGATAGATTTTAACAATACTCAGTTAGATTTTAATGATGATATTGGATTATTTGGTGGTATTAAAGATGAAGATTTAGGTAATATGGATCAAGGAATGGAAATGTTTGCTGATGTATTTAGTGGTTTTGATCAGATGGATTATCCTGTGGGATCTGGTAACTCACCCCCAGGTTCACCATCAGGCGAAGGTCACGGACGCCAAAACTCCAGATCTAATGGTCCTTCAACGGTAAGTTAAAAATAAAATCTTAAAATAGATTGTTTAAAATATTGTTTATGTGACCATAAGAAGTAAGAGAAAACTCTAATTGGGGTTTTACTATAACTGCAATGTTTGGGTTTACAGATTGCAGCCATGTTATAGCAGATCTTCTGTAATGGCTTTCCTTAAACACTGTTGAAAGTCATATTAAAAATTCTCAATCCAAATAATATTATGGAAGAAATAGTATGCATAAAAAATTGTCTTACTGTTAAAATCTTGAAGTGAAAGAAAAGGAACCCCAGTCTTGATAATTCAAGCTAGAATATTTTAATGATACAACTTGGCTAATGAAAATTGCTATAATGTTCTTAAGATACTGGTGATAATAGTTTTTATGAAAACGCCACAGTAAAGAACAATATCAGTTAGGGTTAATATGATAAGTTTTCTCTTGTATTAATTGAATATTATGATTTTGTAGGGAAGTTGTAGTACCAACCAGTCCGATCCACAAGAAGAGGTTAATTTATTACAACAGCCTTTAGCTATGGGTTATTATGTATCCACAGCACGACCTGGACCAATGCCAAAATGGTTCTGGTCTGGAAGTCCGGAAAATGCTCATGTTTGTCCAAATACCTTCAAGGTGAGTATTTTATTACTTTATAATTGGGGATTACCAGAGAATAGATTCAATTTTGTAATATTACAAACAAAAAAACATTCTTGCTAAATCACCCTGCTAATGTCTGGTATAGTGGTCTACTACCATCTGTAGATATCTATATAATTAACAAATTCGGATAAGTACTCATTCTTTCATTTAATTGTACCATGCACAGGACATGGGGTGGAATTATTCAATGTTATAACCAATTTGATTAAATTTTAACATGGACAAAGCAATTGAAAATAAGATATTTTCAAAAAAATACACATAACGAACATAGAAACCTTTAAAAAAATGTATACCAGATGGCACTAAAAAGCAGTATATCTTTAAATTAGACTTAATTTGTGTATCATCAATTAAAGATAAATTTATAATTGTTATAATTATTTTTTTTCAGGCTGCCTTACATGTCCACTGTTCATCTAGCCATGATGAATTTTATAACCATTCCCATGCCAGTAGAAATACACATCCACTTGATTCTCATCTTACCTGTGATGTTCTCCGGTAACTTTACTTTTACATTTAATAAGAAGTCGTGTTTTTTTAAAATAAAAAATATATGGAATCAAGTAAAAAGTTTTAAAATTGATTATCAAAAATCTAAGGGTATATATTTGTTCCTGCTGGCCAATGCAGTGTGATATAAAAGTGCTTGAATTCATAAAATTTGAGGTCAAATCATCAAAATTTGTCAATTACCCAAAACAAGTGTCTTCTACTTTTAGGATAGTTACAGGTCTTTTTGTAACAAATAAATAAAGAGATATCTCTCCAAATAAATAAACGCAAAAGATCTGATGTTTGGAAATGAAATGAAATTGGGTTTAACCTGTCTGATGTTTCATCTAAATCATTAAGGTTGTAGATTGTTAAATGAAAAATCTTATATGGGTGATTCTTTTTCAGATTTGTCTTGGAGAATTACAATGCATTATCTTGGTTGACCTATGACCCTGGTAAAAATGATCGGAGGTCATGTTTGCCGGTACATCTGGATATGTTGATGCAGATGTATCATGCTGTAAGTGCTTTCATCTAGGAATCGTGATGTATTAAAGTGCTGATTCTCTACGGAAACAACACATGGTGCAATACTTGTAATGGATGTTACTTTAATTCTCAGGGAAAGTGTTTTTTTGTTTGTATAAATAGTCACATAGACTGTATCATCAGTCAGCAATACAGTCAAACAGATTATTGACCTCGTATAAGTAAAGCAAGTCAATATGTATATATAAATCTATATTGTACAAGTGGTGATATGAACTGTGAAGTGATAAACACTATTATATATATATATATCTAATGTTAATTATTATCCTTATATCATATTACCTTCGACTTCTCTCTTTCTCATGATTTGATCTCATTAATAATTTTACTTTTGTTAGGCACAACAATTAAATAACTAGTACTACATGTACATTAGTCTATCCACAAGACAATATTTACTGCTTTCAACGATCTTTAAACCAGTTTCCCACTTTTTATAGTTAACAGAATCTAGTCGTTGGATTGGATAAAAGTCTGTGGTCCCATGTACAAATTTGACAGAAAAGATCTCTTGGCATTTAAAACTTTAGGAACTCCACCTTGCATTACAAATGCAAGCACAGAAACTATAATTAACATGTTAGTCTCGAAATGACCCCAGTATTGCATCATCAAATCATCTGATCGTCTTATATCAATCAAAAGGAAATCTTGATAATACCAAATATCTAATTTATTTAAAACATGTAGTCTAGAACATACAAAGGATTCAGTTTCTTCTTTATAATTTTCAGATTCTACTTAAATCTATTTTCATTAAACATCAGTGCCTCCATATGTTGAAAAAAAATTTCCCCCAATTTTATTTTATTAAGTGAATAATCAATTAGTACTATTTTTTACATTGTTAGAATTCAAACGTTAAATACAAATCTCACCTTTGTGCTGTTTGAAATGTGGCCTGTCAACCAATCTTGAATTAAGTGCCTGTCACAGATAAATTTAAATCTGTTATTGCAAGAGTTTGAGAGAAAAAGAAAAGTGGGCATTCCTAACAATAGACTTTGTACGGAAAGAAAAAATGTGTTATGCACCTCTTAAAACCCATCATTGGTTATGTTATGACAGGTACTTATTTCAATCGTTTTAATTTATACATTCTTAATGTCGTAGTGTAAACTTTTATTAATCTAGTCAGTAGTCAAAATCATTTATGGGAAAGCAGAGCTCATTGAAAATGTCATCCATTGTTTTGTGTTAACAAACTATAAATGTTTATTAAATACAAAATTGTATGAAGCGAGATTTAATTGTTACAAAACACTATGATGACACATCTGAAATCAGAAGTGACATTGGGTGTTCCTGTAGGATTTAAGCACAGTCTGTCAATATCTTACCAAATCGTTTTTATACTCCCATTCATCTCATTTAGAAGGTGTAATATGAGCATATTGAGCTTTTCAAATATGCTCAGATAAAACTTTTATGTTTTAAAAACCGTTACAGTTGATTGTAATCTTCTTAATTTCACTACAAATAAGACATTTTTGTGTATAAATTAAATACTTTGCTACTGTCTAAATACAAAGATTACTTATTCATTATGAATTGTACTTATTAATTTAAATATCAGAATTGATATTGGTTATTTTGGTTAGACATTCTGAATATTCAATGCAGAGAAAGTATTGTTTGAAATTCTCATCAGCTTGTGGTAGAAACAATTAGTAGAGCAGATATTGATATTTGAGTTCTGGCAAATCATAGGAACCATCTCATTTTGATTTGAATATGGTGTTTAGTTTAGTACATATCCATTGGGTAGATTTTGTTAGAAATTTTACTGCTGTATCAAACTGGCTTATTAGTACAAATATGTACATATAATTGTATGTATTTATTTTTGATTTGTTAAAATATGCAAGATTGGGTTCCTTAGAAACTTACTTCAATTATTTATTTATGATTATATACTCAGAATAAAACTCATAAGTATTTATTTTACTTTCATATAATCATTTTAACATCTCCGATATTAATTTTTTGAGAACATGTTTTATCCCAGATTTCATAAAGCGTTTCTTTGGTAAACAATTAAAAATATCGGGATTCAATTGGTTTTAAGTTTTATTAGAATCAAATGGGAGCTGTATATTACAGTGTATTACAATGGGAATAAAAACCAAGTTTTCCCCAGATATCCTGCTTATGACAAGAAAATAAACTTGATAAAATACTGATAAAAAACTTGGTGAGAAATATATAATTCATATCTCAAAAATGGCAATTTTGTCTCATCACTGGTTTCTGAATGAAATGGTAAATATTAAAATATAGAGATTTCTTGTAATATTTACAAATTATTACATCGTTCCCTGTTGTGTCAATTGGAATTGGTATACAATTTTTTATTATGACATAAACAGTATGATATTATTGTCTCAGGCTTCTCAAATTTGAGACCTTTTAGAATATTTATTTTACCTCTGTAGTGGTTTTTGGAAACGATGGTGTGACTCTCATTGAGAGAACATCTTGGTAAATCAACAAAATTAAAATTAAAACATAGCTGCTAAGCGAGAAGAGTTGTGTACTTGAAGATCCTTGGATGTAAAGTGAAATATTATTTTGAAATTCACTCCTGTTTTAACAATCTTTAATGATCCCATTACCAACTTGTCATGTTTCCCTATCTTTGATATTTTTCTTATTCTATATGGAATAGCTCTTATGTACAAAAGGTTAAATATTAGTACAAGTTTCCTAATTCAATCAATTTAAAATTCTCTCAATTACATTTCTCTTTGATTTCCTGTTTGTTATTAATTTGAAAGAGATGTTACATTGTTGAGAACTATTGTCTTTATAATTATTCACACACAGAATTCCATTGGAATATTTATTTCTCTACATCATATCATTAAAAATAATTTTAAAAAAAGATCTGTTAAGTCATTTATGATGACTAGGTATAATGTATGTATTGTACAGCAAGTCAACCAAATTTATTTTTCATTATAAAAGCATTTATACCCAGAAAGCATAACGTCATTATAGGCTATATCACTCACCACTGTAATCAAGAAAAAAAGAAAATGATCAATTGAACACAATTTGTTAATTTATTTTTATTTATTCAATTATGCATAATCCAAAAATTAAAGTTCGAAAAACATACCGGTTGTAAGTTAATCTAATGTGATTATGACTGATTGGTATTATGATTCATTTGATATTCATTTAAATAATTGATTTCATATTTCATTTACATATGAGCTTCCAGGACTTGTTCTGAGCAAATGCAATTCAAACCCAAATAAATGTGACCTCACTTCCTTCATTCAGTCTTCTGTTAATCATTCATTTATTCATTCTTCTATTGATGTTATTTATCTCTTTATCATTTTTGTTGTCAAATATTTGTTCATTGTTTAATTATAGTCAAAGGTGGACTAAGATGGAGACTTGATTGTATTGTAAATGTGTGTATTATATATAGTATGTGTAGATAACTTTTGATAAAAGGTAGTCTTTTTCTATATTTTGATAATTAATTTGTATTGTGTATACAATTTTGAAAATGTCACAAGTCAGTCCAAATGAGTTATTATTTTGTGTACAGAAAAGGTTAAAAATGTAGCTATTTTTTAGGAAACATTGAAAGAAAATATATAAGTATATATTAAAGAATCATGTGTCATTTTTTTGTAAAGCTCAACTGTATTTTCCTCATGTTTATATATAAATATTACATATATATTGACAGTTTATATATACATTGTAAATCTGTGTGTATATAACTGGGCTTCTTATTGGATGTACATAATTTGTGAAAATCATTGATGAAAAACCCTTAAAATTATTATCTCGTTGATATTGATGCCATGAAAATACCCACAAAAATATTGACATGTGCACAAGTCAGTATTACTCAATGGTGCATGAGTGAAAAGAAATCGGAGAATTTGTTCATCCTTTACTAACATTTACTACAATATCGTCTGGCGCTCGAGATGCAATCCTATTTTGTATATAGATTATAAAATCATGACTTGCAACTACCATTGAAATGTATTTAAACCAAAATTTGATCATAAGTTATTTTTGTAGCTAGTAAATACTCTTTACAAAAACTAGCTGTGTAAAATAAATATATGACTAAAATTAAACGATTGTCTTTTTATCTGTTTGTTTCTATTCTCTGCTGTCCTGAATATCGACTTGAAAAATTTACTTGCAGGGGCACTGCACCGATCATAACAGATAGAGATACCAAGTAATTACTGTTTGAAATAATAACCCTGATTGAAGGAGATAATTGTCTCAAGTTGACAACCTTTAACCTCGTCTATCATAACAGTTGAAGGCAGAATAGTACTTAAGTAATGCAGAAAACAGCATGTAGGAAATTTCTAAATTAGAATTGATAGCTACGAAGCATTGACTTGAACATAATTTCTTGTCTTTTTGCCTGGTACTTGTTAGGTTGAATGCATTCTACCACAGATGAAGCAACATGTGAGAAAAACTTGCCCAAAAACATGTATGAGGTTCACCATGGAAATTCTGAGATAAACCAACTGGAAGTAGAATATTAGTAAACGTATAATAAGTATATGGCCCACATGGTAACACTACCTCTATCTCAAACACTGCTTGTGGGGTCCCTGGTTGTACATGACAAGGAGTAGGGTCGCCTGTCCAGCCTCATGGGTTTTCTCCGGGTCCCTCCAACTGCTAAAGACTCCAGTGCGCAAGCAAATTATTGTAATAAAATTAAAATCATGTTAGTCCCAAAATGACGTAGTTTGTGGCGAGTGGACGTTAACCCCCATTTCTCTGTGGGGGTGGGGATAGGGACAAATGATTTAACACATATCAGCAACAGGGAAACCCTTTCAACCTTTTTTTCCTGGTATCCTTCATTGCTAAAGACCCCCACACACAAGCAACTTAATTAAATAAAATTGAACCTTGTTAGTCCCGGAATTTTCCAATCTGTGCCTAGTGGACATTAAACCCCATTACTCTCTCAATAACACTTATTTTCCTTTGGTCTTAAAACCATGAATATCGCAACGGAAAGAGGGGGAGAATTTAAGATTATATCACAAACTAATTTGGATTTTGCTGTCTCAATTTTAAATTTAATTAGATAATCACAATGTCAAGATATTACTATGAAATAATTATACATCTGTACCCTGGCTGCATTATCTGGCATTTACTCAAATAGGTGGGGATTTTACAGCATATTTGCTGTTAAAAGCTACATATTAGGCCAACAAATATTCAGTGTTATTTTTTTGGTTTTAATTTCTGTCTCTCCTCAACTTGTTCGTAGAAAAATACAATTACCCGGACAGTTGTGGAGGGGAGGTAACTCTATGGATGTAAACACAAAAGAGTTCCAAAACGTAGTCGGTGCGCTTAGCTGGCGTTGAAATTTGAAGAAGAAAAATTGCCTTTGTTCTATCCATCTCCATCGTATTTATACAGAGCATCTCTATATTTCTTTGAAATATATCTTGTTCCTAAATATTCAGAATGTCTATTGGAGTACCAATTAAAGTTCTACACGAAGCCGAAGGCCACATAGTTACATGTGAAACAACGACTGGGGAAGTTTACAGAGGAAAATTAATAGAAGCAGAAGATAACATGAATTGTCAAATGAACAATATAACCGTTACCTACAGGGATGGGCGTGTAGCACAGTTAGAAAATGTATACATAAGAGGCAGCAAAATCAGATTTTTGATTTTACCGGACATGTTAAAAAATGCGCCGATGTTTAAAAAAGTTAGCAAAGGAAGCGGTTCCGCTGCCGGAAGAGGAAAATCCGCCATATTACGGGCGCAAGGTAAACAAACGCACGATACTAGATCTTTCGGATCTGTGAAATATCTTTCCGTGATTATAGTAATTATAGCCACAATTCTAACCCTAACTCTTCAGAATAGTTTTAGATAAACCTAACCCGAACCCTAACCCAAACCCTTACCCTAACCCTTCAGAATAGTGTTAGATAAACCCAACCAAGGCTGTATAATTGTGCTAAACGAGTTCACACTGAAACAAAAAGTTATTAATTAATATCTTTTATTAGTCGAGACGATTCCGGCCTTGAGGTTATGTCTGTCCGACAGACTGAAAAACGCAAAGACCGCTTTTTTTTCCTTTAAAAAAAAAAAAAAGCCATTGCTTACATTCAAATTTAATTGCAAATTTGCATTAGACATGAGCTAGATGGCGGAAAATGCTTGCATCCAGGGTTGTCTGAACGCAAATGTGGGGTTAAAAAACATTTTTATAAAGAAAAAGGCACGCGACCGGTATTTCTTGAGGCTTTTTATTTTAAACTGGTTCATCTTGGCCATCTGAACCGTGGGCTCAAAAACCATGGCTCCTTCTCGCTTTTTGAGCATGTGCAGTATGCGGTAAGTTATATTCCTGGGTAAATGTCAGTCAGACAGCGTCAGTGTTATCGAAAGCGTACAAGAATCAAATAAATAATATGATCTTTTCGTGCCAAGTTAACTCTAACCTCCGACTGAAGAGGTAGGAAAAGTTTAGTTAAACTGGCTTGGCTTATAGTGTGCGTGTAAACGCAACACGATTCTGTCTTAAAAACCCTGGTGATTTTAAAGCGTCTGACAAGTATATAAGTCTTGTGATTGCTATTTATAAATAGACAAACGCACAAATTGAAGGAAGAACACCGGGGATACAAAGATGAAATGTAGGTACTGGTACATGTATGGTAAGGGTTTGTACGTGTCGAGGTGTTTTGTAGCCAATATGGGTTGTCATCTGGGTTGTCATCTGGTTTCCTCCCTCTGCTAAAGAAAGACTTTTATGTGCATGCATGTAATTGAAACAAAAATCACCATATTAATATTATGTGATCTAGTTTGTGTTGAATATATTAAACCCCATTTCTCAACTTGAATATGTGTTTTGTAATTTTTCAGCTGCAAGAGGAAGGGGTAGAGCACAACCTGGGCGTGGAAATGTTTTTCAGAAAAGACGGTGAAGTGTTTAATTTAACATGTGTACATAAACAGTCTGTGTAATGATTTAAAAGACTATGGCGAGCAGTAAAAACTATCATTATGAAGAGTTGAGAATTCTTTTCCAAATTTCATTTTCAAGTGAATTGAAGTGATCTGTAATTGAATACTGACAAACTGGACTGAATGAATGTAGGAGAATTGTACGGTTAAGAATTACTGAAATGATTCTCTTTTATGAACATTCATTATATGTTTTACTTTGTTAATGGTATCAATATTGTATGTACATTGTGGTAGTATACAGTAAACCTCGCATAAGTCGGATCTTCACTCAACTCTGATAAAAATCGTTTGGATCCTTTGATCCTGCACATTTTTTTTTTATTGAATTTCTATACGCAAGTCGGATATCTTATGTTGGATCTTCACTAAACTTGGTACATTTTATCTAATTCTAGCTTTTTTGAAAGTTTCTAATGGCATCTTTCAAGATGCATCGGTATGATCTACTTGCATTCGAAATTTCATGAAAATCATGTAACTACGAAATCACAGTGACGAGTTTTCGAAAATCTGAAATTGCAAGTGAAAATTACTTTCATCAAGGTACTCAAGTGAAAATTACTTTCGTCAAGGTACTCAAGTGAAAATTACTTTCGTCAAGGTACTCAAGTGAAAATTAATTTCGTCAAGGTACTCAATGAAAAGAGAATTAATAAAGTAGGTCAATAAACAACAAAGTTACGACTATGCATTGTTAGTATTTTCGTTTTTAGAATGTTTGAAACTTACATTTAGACATCCTATGGTTAGATTCTGAGAAATCCGATTTGCAGAAAACGAAACAAAAAAATAATAATAAGTATATCAGAAACATTAAACTTATGAAATATGAAGGCTTAATAATCTTAACAGAAACAATAACTCCAAAAGCATAAAGCTAGAAACCCTTCACACAGTTCAGGTTAAAATTAAAATTGAGCCAGAATCGCCAAGAATCAACAGGTTTGCTTCCCAGGGTTCAATAAAAAAACAAACATAATTGATGCGCAAAATGTTTTGTTATACATTCATAACGAGATAAAAATTAATCACTTTACTGTATGGGTATATGCAGAGCATTTTGTTAATTCGAACAATGGCGAAGAATGGGTATTTGCTAAGCAAAGTTATCCACTGGATGTGGACGTAAAACTCAGAAACAAACTAACGAATGGCTCAAGTAGTTTATTTCTGATTGAGCTAAAATTGAATTTCAGTCTTCGGCTTACTCAGATCTTTGCTGAATTCGGATAAAATTGGTCAGTCCACTTAGGTCTGACTTATGCGAAGTTTACTGTACATTGATTCTAATGTAAAGTGATTGGAAAAGCCATTAAATGAAAAGTAACTGTTTTAAAACATAAGATAAATTAACACTATAAGACCAATGTGATCTTAAGTGTGGTAAGCTAATAAACATCATAGGTTTTAAGTTTCGGCAATCATTGAAATCTAGTTATATTTGGAATGTATTCAATGTCCAGACAAGTATTGTCATCCAGTGTCTAGTGATCAGTTGTCGCATTTTTTTCATTATTGGCTTCAGAAAAGAACATTTCCATGAATGTGTATATATAATGCATTTTTTGTATCACAATGTTATCACTGTAATCATTATTCATCTGTATATTTTATGCATCAGGTATGATGTTGAACATTTAAAAATAGTAAACATGAATTTCTTGTTTTTATATGAATACATGTAGGTCACAAGGTCTCGGCATAAAAAATCATTTGGCTAAATTGAGTATTGATATGGTTCCTCCTTAACGATATTTATGAAAAGAACTTATTAGTAGGCAACCCATATAACGATAGTGTATTGGAGGTTATCCAGAGTTAAACCATGTTCATTATTCCGGAATATTGCATGCAGTGAAGTTAAAATATAGCCAACAGGATGTATCAAACCTAGAGACGAAAAAGATTGGGTGAATGAGCACCCGAATTCCTTTACCAGTTCAGGGTTGGGATTTAACGTAATTTTCTACGTCCTCCGGGTTACTGATGATGGAAATATGACATGCAGTGCGCTAAATATATACTCAGAAATACTAATATTTGGATGGAATAATCTATGTTTGAATTACTTACACAATGGTGCCAATATATCCAACAAGCCAACAGTGAGGCTGATTCTCCCCCCCCCCCCTCTCGAAATGCCAAATTAAGCAGATGACAGACATTTGCATGTATTAAGTACTTTTCAAAAATACCAAGTAATCAAACTGATTATCTATGCCATTTCTAAGCATAAAATGTTCTCTACCATTTCATGGTAATGAAACTATGCACTAAGCATCGACCAATGAAGTTGCTTTACTCTGCTTAGCTTTAACGGGAATATTTATCACTGAACTCATTCCACACATTCAACTAAATTGACCAATATACACGTTTAATTTTTTCGTCAATATTGATTGATTATGACAAAATTGACGAAAGAATTCACGTAATAGACAATTATACCAATTTTGAACACTCGACCCGGAGACAGGGGCGTACATAAAAATTTTGTTTTGGGGGAGGGGGGCACAAATGCGACCGACTGAAGTACATGGATCGAGCACCACAGATGATAGTTTTCTACGGGTCAGTAGCAGATCTTGAAGCTGGGAAGTGGGGGTTGGGCGGTTCCAAATCAAGGATGTCATATGCTGATTGTTATTGATTGTTTTAATATATTTATGTGAACCTTAGGGGAAGTGGCTATAGTACTGAGCAACCTGAGAAAATTTTGAAAAATTAAATCTTTTGTAAACAGGAGAACCAGAAATAGGAGTCAATGGGGCAGAATATCGACATCTGCCCTGACGATTCCGCCTGATTAGTTGTCAGAACATTTGTACAATCAAATGCCATTTACTGGACTTTTGGGTCTGGGGTAAGGTTTTACACAATTCTAATGGTCAGAAAATACTAACAACATGAGTAAAATACGTTTTGCGGCGATGAATTGGAGTCAGTCACCTTAATAAGGCTATATTAGATCACTTTGAAGTTATTTTTATACGCCCACATAGAAATGTGGACGTATATTGCCGTCGCCCCCGTCCGTCCGTCTGTCGGTCCGTCCGTCCGTCCGTCCGTCCGTCCGTCGGTCCGTCCGTCCGTCCGTCCGTCCGTCCGTCCGTCCGTCCGTCCGTCCGTCGGTCCGTCCGTCCGTCTGTCCGTCCATCGTCCACAATTTCTTGTGAACGCACTAGAGGCCAGGGTTAATATCCGATTGATTTTAAATTTATACACAGTGTTTAAGGTCATGAGACGAAGAAGCCTATTGAATTTCAGCAATATCCGATAATTACTGCCAGAGTTATGACCCTTGATCACTTTGAAAAATCTTGTGAACGCTCTAGAGGCTAAAGTTAATATCCGATTGACCTTAAATTGATACACAGTGTTCAAGGTCATGAGACGAAGAAGCCTATTGATTTTCAGCGATATACGATAATTACTGCCAGAGTTATGACCCTTGATCACTTTGAAAAATCTTGTGAATGCTCGAGAGGCTAAAGTTAATATCCGATTGACTTTAAATTTATACACAGTGTTTAAGGTCATAAGACGAAGAAGCCTATTGATTTTCTCGGATTTCCGATAATTAGTGCCAGAGTTATGGCCCTTGATCACTTCAAAAAATCTTGTGGATGCTCTGGAGGACAAAGATGATGTCCAATTGACTTCAAATTTATACACAGTGTTTAAGGTCATGAGACGAAGAAGCCTATTAATTTTCAGCGATTTCTGATAATTAGTGCCAGAGTTGTGTCCCTTGATCACTTCAAAAAATCTTGTGGATGCTCTAGAGGCCAAAGTTAATATCTGATTGACTTTAAATTTATACACAGTGTTTAAGGTCATGAGACGAAGAAGCCTATTGATTTTCAGCGATCTCTGATAATTATTGCCTGAGTTATGGCCCTTGATCACATCAAAAAGTCCTGCGGACGCTCTAGAGGCCAAAGTTAATATCCGATTGACTTTAAATTCACACACACTGTTTAAGGTCATGAGACGAAGAAGCCAACTGATTTTCAGCGATTTCAAATAATTACTTCCTGAGTTATCTCCCTTGATTACTTCAAAAAACCTTGTGACGCTATAGATGCCAAACTTATCATCCGATTGACTTCAGATTGATACACAGAGTTTAAGGTGTTGAAACGAACAAGTATTTTGATTTTCAATGAATTTTGATAACTGAACAGCTAAATCCATGATGTTAAATGTTTCCTATACTAATTGTTGGCGTGGGGCAAAACTTTATAAAAAGCAAACAAATTCTAATGATTTTCAGATAATTACATAATGAGTTGTTACTCTTAATCAGATTTTAGTGTATTACAAATGTTTCATTCCCTAAAAAAGTAAAAATATGCGACAACCCTTGTTGACTGCCCGGACGATTTAGCTGCTGTGGGCGTATGTTTCGTTGCCTGGCAACCTATCTTTTATTGGGGGGGGGTGTGCACAAGGTAAGCTCTGTTTCTTCGCGACTCAACGAAGACCGCGCCGCCCTCTGTAAACCCGAATTTTTTTTGTGCATTTCGGGTTTTGCCCCCCAATTTTCATCGAGCCTGTACGCCTATGAGCCAAAGTAATATAATCCTTAAAAATCTAGACTATTGAGTTCCTAATTAATTGTGCTGATTTAAATGTTAATTGGGCGATCAGGAGGGATTAAATGTTGTGAAAAGTGTTGACGTTCGTTCATTGGTTAGTAAAGTCAAGGGCTGCAACGATTCATCGTTATCCAAATAAAAACTTCATAAACATTGACTAATATTCCTTTAAATGCGCAAATATGAGCAAAATAACTTTTTTACTTTCAGCGAGAATTAAGACTATTTTTAAATTTATTTCCTGTATTACAATATTAATCTATTGTAGACTATGGATGTGTCGTGATGCGCATCGTATCGTGGTCTAACGTATCATTGCAGCCTAGTAAAGTGTGTGAATATATAGAGAGGGAAAGAGTAATGAGGTTTAACGTCCACTCGATACAAATTAGGTAATTTTGGGACTAACATTATGGTTCAATTTTATTTCAATAATTCGCTTGGGCGTAGGGATCGCTAGCATTGAGATGACCCAGAGAAAACCCACGAGGTTCAACATGCGACCCTACTCCTTGCTCCTTGTCACCTACTATCACACCTGTTGACCCATGGCACACACTGATCCGTAGTGATTGTCTGCTTGGCCGCTACAGGGCGGCTGTTGCATTAACCCTTTAAAACAGATTGCCAATGACAAACCTTATGATACAACGAGCACGCGCTAGCCATTCGTCCCCCCCCCCCCCCCCGTACCCACGAATTGAACCGCAAATCAGATGTAACAAACAAAATGTTTTTTTGTTGAAATATAACATTATATAAAATTCCTCAAATTTTGTTTTAATTCTGGTACAATATATTTTTATATGCCATTATTTAGTTTTTCTTCGATAATCGTTTATGAATTATAATTACAATATCTTCTAATACACACACGATTTCTTCTCTTTTGACATATTCTACAGTGCATAGCCATTACAGTACTGGACAATAATCCAGGGCGTCCACCGTTTGAGTCGAATGAACCTATAGAGAAAAACAAAATAGTATTATGCTAGAATAAATTTTCTTCATTAAACAATAAACTTACATATCAAATCAAATGAATATCATTGCTCGACAAGATTCTATGACTCAATCAAGGGGAATAACTCTACATTGTAATCAGAAACTGTCTCATACTCCTGCGCAGTGTTTCGTTTGATTAGAACTAATCCACTTCACACTGCTATCTTGAGTGAACATTGTTGTGCAAAATTATTATTGGTCAGTAGTGCCATTACCAACCAATGACCTACATTGTAACAAACAATATCGGGGTTAACCAGACCTCAAAATATATTACCGCAATGTATCTAGTGACAATCGCGACTTGTTTACGTCATAACCCGCGAAATTTATTATGCTCAATTATCCAATGCCAACATGTTTTCTTCCAATCTGATCCCGCAGTGAATATTCGCTTGGCCGCTACAATCACTGATAAGCATGGCTTAATGAGTACGGCATATTAACTTTTTTACTCCGACAAATTAAATTCTCAAACATTTTTTTGGATTATAAGAAAAATAAATAAAGAGGTTTGAAGCATTTGTAATTAAACAAGCCAACAGTGAGGCTGATGTCCCCCGCCGAAATCCCAAAATAAATAGATGATACATATTAATTAATCGCACATTTATTTTTTTCAAATGCAACGAGCGATCAAACTGTACACGAAGTGTCATTCAAAAGTGTTTTATAAAGAAAAATGCTAAAACCGACGAGAAAAATGAAAATGTACCCTAGTTAGGGGGACCCTAAAGGTAGACAAAAGGGCGCCCACCCTTGACAAAAGGGCCCCTCTGGCCAAGGGAAATGGCCCTCGTTTCTATACACTGTTACTGTCGAATCCATTACTGAATGAGAATGCAGTCATTGTATTGGCATAAAAATCATCAATCAAGATGAACCTAAGTTATCTTGTCCCAAAGTATCAACCAATCAAATTGCTTATCTCTGCCTACCCTAAGAAGAAAATGCTCATCTTCGAACTCCATCAAGGCATTGACCTAATAAGCATACACACCAATTTTGAACATTTTAACTCAATTCGAAGGAGAGTTATTGTGTTCCAAAGTCTCGGCAAATCAAATTGCTTATCGCTCTGCTTACCCTGAGCAGAAAATGCTCATTATCGATCTTAGTCAAGGTATTACTGTAATGAAACTATACACCAAGTTTCATCACTCTCACTTAATTAGAACTAAAGTTATGGTGTCCCAAAGCATCAACCAATCAAACTGCTTATCTCTGCTTACCCTAAGCGGAAAATGCTCATCTTCGAACTCCATCAAGGCATTGACCTAATAAGCATATACACCAAGTTTGAACTTTTTAACTCAATTAGAAGGAGAGTTATTGTGTTCCAAAGTCTTGGTAAATCAAATTGCTTATCGCTCTGCTTACCCTGAGCAGAAAATGCTCATTATCGATCTTAGTCAAGGCATTACTGTAATGAAACTATACACCAAGTTTCATCACTCTCACTTTATTAGAACTAAAGTTATCGTGTCCCAAAGCATCAACCAATCAAATTGCTTATCTCTGCTTACCCTAAGCGGAAAATGCTCATCTTCGAACTCCATCAAGGCATTGACCTAATAAGCATATAAACCAAGTTTGAACATTTTAACTCAATTAGAAGGAGAGTTATTGTGTTCCAAAGTCTCGACCAATCAAATTTGTGTATCGCTCTGCTTACCCTGAGCAGAAAATGCTCATTATCGAACTTAGTCAAGGTATTACTGTAATGAAACTATACACACTTAATTAGAACTAAAGTTATCGTGTCCCAAAGCATCAACCAATCAAATTGCTTATCTCTGCCTACCCTAAGCGGAAAATGCTCATCTTCGAACTCCATCAAGGCATTGGCCTAATAAGCATATACACCAAGTTTGAACATTTTAACTCAATTAGAAGAAGAGTTATTGTGTTCCAAAGTCTCGACCAATCAAATTGCGTATCGCTCTGCTTACCCTGAGCAGAAAATGCTCATTATCGAACTTAGTCGAGGTATTAATGTAATGAAGCTATACACCAAGTTTCATCACTCTCACTTAATTAGAACTAAAGTTATTGTGTCCCAAAGCATCAACCAATCAAATTGCTTATCTCTGCTTACCCTAAGCGGAAAATGCTCATCTTCGAACTCCATCAAGGCATTGGCCTAATAAACACATACACCAAGTTTGAAGATTCTAGCTCAATTAGGAAGAGAGTTATTGTGTCCCAAAAAGTGTGACGGACAGACGGACAGACAGACAGACAGACAGACAGACGGACGGACGAACCCATTTTAATAGTCCCCCAACTTTCTTCGAAAGGCGGGGGACAAAAATATTTCCTATTTAGTGTAAATGGGTATTAAAATAAGTAAAACGCACCATTTTGCCCGAATGACTGACGGCACGTGAAGTCAATGCACATGTTGTAGACAGTCATGTGTGACAGAGATAATTCGTAAGTAATTCTCTGTGAAACAGATTGGTTTTCTTCGTTGGCCATTTTGAAAATTATGCCGAATGCGAGAAGAGAGGAGGGATTTGATTGGACGTTAAAAAGAGACACGCCCCGCCCAATTTCAAGAATATGACTTCTATCCAGCAATGGTAAGAGAGGGATTTCTCGCGCCATTGCTTCAGGAATATGGTTATTCCTCGGAGTAAAGGTTTCTAGAGAATGAACAAGTGTCACCTTTATAGTTACCTGGGTCAGGTAAATGGTCGTCTAGTCCAGGTAAACCTGGAAGTCCATAGTTTCCTCTTCCTAAGCTTCTTGGTTCTCTGATGTTAACAGTGTGTGGTGGACCTTCCGGACCATCATTTCTGAAAAGTAAGAATGCAACCTGGTGATAATATCCCGGGCCTTAATTCGGGCCCAATCTAGAGAATCTCGGTTATACCCCCACCCCCATCCGTGAGAAAATGAAAGCAAATATTATTTTGTATATGGATGTATAAGTTATTGAAATATACGAGAATTATTCAATGCTATATATTAATCTCTAACCTTAAAGCTCCAATAGCATTTTTTTAAGTTATATTTTTAAAATGTATTAAAATAAAGCCCAAAAATAGATTGAACCTATAAACAGTCCTACTTTGTTAAAGAATAATCCTATTAATCCTATAATTCAGTACTGCCAGTTGAGAAATTGGCAAAAATATCATTTTCAACTTCAAATTCAAACGTTTGAAGATGGCCGTCCATGGAGAGGAATGGGAAAACAAGGGAGGTAATTGGGTAACTATTTCCTCAATCACCCTGTGTCACCCTTTATAATGCCCCCAAAATTTTGCCCAGGACCGTATAATAGTGAGTTGACAACCTTTTGAGCAAAAGACATAGAAATAATTATGTTTTGACTTTCTTAGAAAATGTGAAATTGGAACTTTAACAGCTTAATATCAAACTACACAATAAATAGTAAATGTTGGATTTTTTGATTATGTGCCATTAGCCCTTTTTGTCATTTTGTAGCCATATGGCTCCTACAACTTATCAACCCGCCCACCAACAAAATATCCTGTTGATGAATTTTGTAACCAAATACGTACAATGTAGCCACAAGGCACTATGCATGCGCACTGATATCTTCCTCTCCGGGCTGACGTGAATACAGCGTGGTAAGCCTAATGCCAGGCCATCTTGCCGTCACAGTTTTTACCGAAATTGACTTGTCTGTTTTGCTGCCAGTCCTTCTGATTTCAAGGTGAGTAATACTTCCATAGATAACTTAATTTTAACAGCTTCAATAACGTATACAGCATTCTAGAGTGTGGCCTTTGTATTTTGTGCACTGGACAGAATTATTTATGTGTAGCCATATGGCAACATTGTAAATTATAGTTATGTATAGAGTGTAACATTTGGCAACATTGCGCAACAAAGTACTGTAAAGTACTATACAGTTTTATAAGATATTAAATAATAAATAACATGTTTTTCTACATTTTCAGAATTGGATCATGTCATTTGCTGCTCACACCTTTTATGGAAGACGCGCTAAGGCGGTGGTGCCTGTTTCTGGTGACATATCTGAGGAGGAAGATGTCACAGATAGTGGGAACGATGATGAATTTCAACCTGAATCAGCCAATGAGGATACTTCATCCGATGACGATGGTGATAATAATGATGATGAAGTAGAACATGATGGTGATAATAATGATGATGAAGTAGAACATGATGGTGATAAACGTGATGAACCAACTACTTCCACTTCCAAAAAATCAACAAAGGCGACAAAAACCCCTTATAAGTGGCGAAAAGTAGAACTGGAGGCTGTTCCAGAACCAAGAGTAGCTAACTTCACTCATCCTGATGATATGGTAACACCATATCAGTATTTCCAGAAGCTTTTTGTTGGAGGTCTCATTGATATGATAGTATATGAGACTAATTTATATTCTACGCAAACTACTGGCAAAAGCATCAATACAAACAATGCTGAAATTAAAACCTTCATTTGTATATTGGTTCGTATGGGAGTCATGCAGGTACCAGCAAAATAAATTACGACGACCAATAATGGTACGGCCTGTAGATGATGTCCGTTATGATGCAGTTGGTCATTGGCCATCACATAGTGATAAGGGGAGATGCAAACGGTGTAAACATGGTTGGTCCCGTATAACGTGTGCCAAGTGTGGCGTTGTACTTTGCTTGATTAATGTACGCAACTGTTTTGTGGACTTTCATATAATCAATTGAATGTTAAAAGTATTCAAGTCATGTGTTTCATGAATATTATTAGTGTCAAAGACTTCAATAAATTTCCCTCTGATATTTAAAGACTTTTTATGATAAAGCTTTTCAGTACCAAATTAAGCAATGTGGCCATTTGTCACAAACACATGTTACGTAAAATGCACATTGTTGCCATATGGTTACATGTCCAAATTTAGTCAAAAATGCAAATTTTTGAAATGTTCAACCAAAAATGTAATGTATTACCCCCAAACGTTACTATATACAAAGGATATAATTTTCCTACCACTATTTCAACAAGTGACGCAAAGAGGGTTAACAATTAAGTGGACAATAGAATATTTACCCCAATTTTAAGGCAGGAGACCTTTCTTCGACTACATCAATTTTGTCGACATCTTCTTTTTCAGATTGAACAAATATCAGATCTGAGTTGATCTTCGAAAGAACTGGAAGTAAAATGACCGAAAATACAATTATAAAGAACAAAGACGAGTTATTAAATACACTTGACGCCATTGCTATAGGCCTACCCCTTCCTTGTAAATATCTCATCACTCGGTTGTGTGGTGCGTTTTAACTTTATAATTCTAGAACTATACATAATTATGGAAGACTGTATAAACATAAGAAATTAAAACTTTGTAAAATGTTGAGATACGGAATAAATTATTTTTGTGGAAATCTGTATTCCACTTAATCATAAAAATACACCCATCCATCAATGTTTTGTTAGGCCATCTAGACCACGTAATAACGTATAATACATGTAGTTTGAAACTGGAACAGCGATTTCCATTTGTCCCATAACGCCCACCACCATTTAACCTCAGCTCAATTTCTTCACCTGTTGATGTATGTCAAGAGAGGGTATTACATTGCACTAAGGAAGCTTTTTCAGAAGATTCTATTCAAGTATTTTATATATGAACGGTCAAATATTAGAATACTTTACGTCGAAACATAGGCGTACGGGACAGGGGGTACAGGGGGGGGGGGGCAGCTGCCCCCCTAACTTTTGGTCAAGCTGACTTTTCGGGCAGACAGGTAAAGTGAGAAAAAAAATATTTCATCACTTGGCCAAATAGCGTGCCCGAAATCTAATAAAACACTAACTTTACGGGTTGGAATAGCAGTAAAACGCGTTTGCGGCCGTCAAATATTCCAAAATTTTCTTGGGAGGTCTATACATGGTCAGCTCAGCTTCTTATATTCGCCTCTCGAAGAAAACCGGCGCAGCTGTCTGTAAACTTTTTTTTTTTTAAGTTTTGCTTCCCTACCTGTCCTTGAGCCCCAATGAAACACTAATTTTACTTTTCTTTTAATTGAAAACCACGAATTTGTACTGAGTTGACTATAGATTAAAATTAACATTTTGCCTGGAGTCACCCTACCTTGTGCGACATTTTTCGGGCATCGGTTAGTATTTGTGAATGCAGCTGCAACAGTCTGATCTAATGGTTGGAATTTGGATTGGGACTTCGGTTACAAAACCATTTGATTATTTTGGAGTTACTTACTGTCTAGAATAGCATTTGCGGTGGTTAAATTTTCAAAATTGTCTCCGGGATGGAGAGGCCCCCCCATACACCGCGACGATTGATTATACAATCAGTTCCTCCACGTCGCATAATATTCTGTATAGTGTTCTTCGATCCACCGACAGAAAAAAAAAATATGTTCGGGAGATTACCAATGTTAATTTTGACAGATTCTGTGTAAATACTGAAAATAAATTGTATGATACGGTGTACAAATAGACTAAAGTCACCCAAAAATAAAATCATTTCAAAACCGAGCTAAACGGAGATTTTAAGTTGTTACATATTTTTATCACTTATTTTTGGCAGATAAAATATGCCAGTTGGCGAAAGAAAATATGAACTTTTTTATCCATTTTGGCGGGAAAAATGGAAAGCCCTGCTGAGAATTCGACGATGCCGCGTCGTACTTATAATTATAAGTGTCCGTGTGTTTTGTTCTTGTTTATTTAGGGGAAGAATGCATCCGGGAAAATTTAAACCTTCTTTAGCAGACTGAATCCATGTATATTCTGGTTTTGAAAGCAGATGCAGCACCCTCTACTACACGAAAAGAATTTATTGCGATAGCCAATTAATATTTCTACAATTATACCTTGGGACCTGAAGAAATTGGATTAATATTTAATATTCTTGTTCAATTTAAACTAAAATAAATTATTTACTGAATAAATACTTTTCAATGAACTTGAATAGGACAAATTTCATTTTGGCGGGGAATTATGACAATAGCTTAGCTTTCGATTGGACCGCATATTACGCTATACATTGTATATATACATAACAAACCGATAGTATAAATGCGTAACACTTCAAAATGGATTTTGACCCAAATCTAATATGTAAATCGGTGATCCATATCTCACGTGGTTTTTTACACCATCACGTGATCCCTTTCTAAGGAAAGACTGAATCAATTGGATGTTTTGTTTCACCGAAGAAGGAAGACTGTTGAACACTGGTTCTTGACAAATATGATTGTCAAGATAGTATTGGTTGTTTGTTCATTGTTAGTTATTGTAGAAGGTGGAAAATGTCCATGTTCTACACCAGATTTATGTAATCCTATAACTAACACAACCAGGAGAGAGGTGAGTCTTGACAGCATAAAATATTGCCAATCGGGCCCCAAGTTCCGTCAGTGGTGGAGGGGGGGGGGGAGGAGGGGGCAGCTTAATGTTGTAAAAAGAAATTGTTGCTGTTAAAGTGAGAATTTCATATTTTCTAAGAAAGTCAAAACATAATTATTTCTATGCCTTTTTGCTCAATAAGTTATCAACTCACTATTACGCGATCATATAGGCATTATTTTCCACACTTAAACATCTTTCACACCAGAAATAATAACACAGTTACCTCCCTTGTTTTTCTATTACCCCCCCCCCCCCTCCCATGCAATAGCTATCTTCAAACGTTTGAATTTGAAGTTGAAAATTTCTCAACTGGCAATAGTGAATTATAGGATTATTCTTTAACATGGTAGGACTGTTTATAGATACCATCCATTTTGAGGCTTTATTTTAAAATATTTTTAAAATATAAATTGAAAATATGAAATTGTAGCTTTAAGTAATAAAAAATAGGCGCTACTGTTACTTGAACGTAAAATAGAAGAAAACTGGTGATTTTCTGAATGTCGGTACTTATAGTGACATGGAATGGGTAAGATTAGAACCAAATTCTATCAATACACTTTGTTTTGGAAAAATTGGTAAATTGAAAACTATAAACCACATGCCCAGGGCCCCTTTTTTTGCCATAAGGCTCATATCCCTTTTTGATATCAATAACCTTAAATTTTTTAATTTTTAAGGACTCCGCTTTCAGAAATCCAGTATAATTTCATGGCCACAGCACTGGTCTGTTTAATCTCATTGTTATTTTTTTTATCTGTCACATTGTATCTATAATTTAAATTGAAATAAAAAAGATGTTTTATTTTCTTTCAGGTGTTTATTTTCTCTTTAAACAATGATAGAAATAGTTGGGAGAAATATGATTTTACAAAAGTTACTACTGTGGTTATGGTTGGATATGAAAGTCCAGAATTAATGTGCCATGCTCACAAATTTGGAGTACGTGCTATTGCTATTTGTAAGTAGAAGTTATTATCAGAGTGTCAGAGGTGTTATTTGTGGGTTTAGGAATTAATAAACACTAAATTTATGTCAATATTCGTGTCTAGCCTGGAATCAAGATATAGATATTAACACAAAATTTATGTTGATGTTTGTGCCCAGCGGTCGAAAGGTATTAATCCTGAGCTTGGAATTAAGACTGATATTAACACCAAATTTATATTAATACTTGTGTCAAGCAGACCAAAGGTATTAGTGCCAAGTCTGGAAATAAGGCACCTGTCACTGACAATGTCTGGCACAAATTCAGGCTTTATCAGGCACAAACCTCGTATGCTTGTCATTTTGTCTGGCTCTGATTTGGTTTAAGATTATATATGCATTACTCTCACTGAATCATTTTTCTTCTTCTGTGTAGAAATGTAATTTGTTATAAAGATATTTTAGAACTGACCGTTTTCTATTTCCCGAACTCTCAGTTCAGGCAGACAAATGGATTTTTTTATATGAAGAAAATCCATAGAAAGCTATTGAAAATAGAATTTGTTCACATTCTTCAAACTAGCTCAGTTTATAAAAAAGTTGACCTCAAAATGTCCAAGTTCTAAGGGGTTAACTTAGAGAGCTATCTGCATATTCCTTCTAGCCTCTTAATCCGTGTACAGGTTTTAGCTAAACCTTTGGTATGAAGCACTTGTTTACATTGTTGAGACTAGAGCAAACTGTTAAATCTTTTGTTTATCTGTCTCCATGGTGACTGCAACGTTTCACCTGATAAATAAAAAATGAAGGTTACCATGACTTGAAATGAACGTTCATTTTATGCTTTTCAGATGTTCGTGTGTTTTGAATTTTTAAAATTACCTCTGTGTTGTTATTGAAGAGATAACAAGGAGACATGCCTGTTCCTTGCTGATGCAATTCATCAAATATTTCAGCCCATTTCTTTTTAGTAATGTCCCAATAATTGGAATAGAAAACTGTTTACAATCAGGCCTGGAGATAACAGTTTTAGATGTACCTGACAAAATGTCAGACCCTAATAAAATAGTACCTGACATTTTCAACAAAGTGTCGGACATGTATTAATAATACCAATATAAAAGACAAATTAGTGCCAGACAAAATGATAGGCACCAGAGGTTTTGTGTCTGACAAAACCTGAATCTGTGGCTGACATTGTCAGGGACAGGTGCCTTTTTTCCACGCTTGTTTACAATAATTGTAACAAAGCTATGCCCCTGTCAATTTGAAATAAACTCCTAGTTCTTCATTGGATTCTACTATTCTATATAAACAATTTTTTTCAAAAATGTACTTAGCCATAGCATTTCAATTAATCTGTTTTCTCCTGGAATGCAGTTATCGGTTACAGAAATTTCTTTTTTGGTATATATTACATTGAACATGTTTCCCACTGCCCTGGAGGACCTTTTGAGGAAACTTGTATTAAAGATGGAGATTTGGGGAGATTTAGTGAAAGAACTGGTCATTCTTTATTTCAGTCAAACTACTTTGAGCCAAGTTATAAATGGCTGCTACTATCTATCAAGTTTAAGAATAGAAAGCCGTGTATAACTCAGGCCTTTTATCCACTTTTGTTAGATTTTCGACTGGCTGATTATATAAGAGTTTAATGCTGATGTGACATGCATTGTCAAATCCACTCAATATCCAAACAGTCCTATTATCTAAAGAGTACTTTATGGAAAGGTGAATATCTAACACTTGAAGCCAGAAAAATGCCCCCAGTAATAGGCAGATTTAGCTTGCAGTGTATCTCCTCTAAGGGTTATTTTTTAAGTGAGTGAGCAGGGCCTTTGAAATTAAATTCTTGTAATGGCATCTGTGGACTATTCTGGCGCAGTTTACATGGGAGTTTATTTGGCAATGCAATGCTATTTTTTCGCATGAAAAATAAGTACTAGGAACTTAACACTACTTTTGATTAGTGATTCAATCGCGCACCAGCTGATCTGATCTAATCTGTACAACCACAAGAGGAAACACTCATTACTCATTAGGGGTCAGGAGGTATCGCTACCTTACACTATTTCAGAGCACTACACCATTTTTATCAGAGCATGCTTTCCTTATTTTCGAAGCATGGATTTTTCATTTCAAGGCTTGTTATTTTAGGCCCTGTAAGTGACATATTGGCTTGATAATCAGAAGGTCTCAGGTTCGCTCCCAGTTTTGGGTGAGAATGTTCCTTGAGATTTTCAGGTGCGGTTTCCCCTTGTAAGTGTTGCAGGACAGAGATTCTAGCAAGGACAGTTTCTAGTTGCTCAGATGGGATGAAAAATCCCTTGACAGTTGAAATTTGAAATAAGAGTAGACTGTAGCGTGCTGCTGTCTGGGCAAAATTTCCCTCATATAGCAGACTGTATGATGTAAGCCAGTCTTCATTAGCCCAGTCGGTGTAGAAAAGTAGGATGTTAAACCTCATTTAATTATATTTCAATTGATGATAAATGTAGCTATCGGTAAAAATGTATATATACTTTTACTTCCTAGATTAATAAATATTGATGAATGTAATTTGTAAAAAAAATTTCTTGTAGTGAAAGGATTATGAAGGAACTTTTTATCTTTCTTCAGCCAATTATCCTGTTGACAAACTCACAAATGCTGCAGCTCGTACAATATGGGTAAACAAAACGTTGGCAATGGTCAAAGAAAATTTCTTAGATGGAGTAAATATTGACTTTGAAGATCCGATATCTAAGAATGAAGTGAATTTAGAGAGAGGATATACATCTCTGGTAGCGGAAGCTAATCAAAGATTTAAACAGGAATTACCCTACTCTCAGGTGATTTATATCTTCAAATTCTTCCTCTTTTTTGTAGTAACGGATATTTTAGCCTATGTATGGCAAAAAGTCTGTAACAGTATTATTAAAAAAGATCAATCCTAATAACAAAAAGAAATTTAAAAGAGAAATACCATTGATGTCACTCAAGTACTCTAGTAAAAGAGTATTAAAATTTTAAAGTTAAAGTCAGCTTTATGTCTTCTTACCAAATCACATAGTTGAAATATTTGACAATAGCTCATTTATGCTCACACCTGTTTTATCTTCATCCCTGTTTTATGCCCACCCCTGTTCTATGCCCACCCCTGTTTTATGTTCACAATTGTTTTATACTCACACCCATTTTATACTCACACCTGTTTTATCCCCACCCGTTTTGTACCCATCCCGGTTTTATGCTCTCCCCTGATTTATACCCACCCCAGTTTTATATCCGCCCCTGTTTTATGCTAACACTTGTTTTATGCCCATCCCATGTTTTCTGCTAAATTAATGGATCAGATATGCGAAAGAATTGTGGCATTTGTTTTTAAAGTATGAACGTTGGATTGTTACACTATTGTCTCTTGGTTACAATAAAATTAATGTCCTCACCCACTATAACTTAGTTTTAATTCGAAGTCAACCTGTTTTGAGTTCTATTTTATAGTGTATCACTTACTTGAAAAAGAATGGAAATACTGACATTTACACAACTATTTTGTTTCTGTTTTTAAGGTAACTGTTGATGTAGCATGGAGACAGCCTTGCATTGATGATAGATGCTATGATTATTCTGGACTATCAGCAGTTTCAGATTTTGTTTTTGTCATGGCATATGATGAACGATCCCAGATTCTTGGAGAATGCATCGCTGGTGCCAATTCACCACTTGGAAATGCTCAGATAGGTATGCAGCAATTTGCATGATTAGGTTGATACTTCTGACGTATATTGGAATTTTTGGTAGATTGTGAATATTACCTAAAAGAATATTTAGCAACTTTGTAGATCCCTATAGTTGAAAGAGAAAAATGGGGTTTTATGTCCACTCAACACAAAGTAGGTAATGTCCACACTAAAATGTACATTGAGGATGGTTTTCTTTAAAAAAGTTTTAGCTCCTTTTCCAAAATTTTAAGCACTCTTTACAACGGAAATTTATCATTTCTTTTCTGAAAGAAAATAACTTTGTTCTTTTCTGTATGTTAAATAGATTTTAACATTTTCTATTGTAAGATATTTTCTTGTTGCCAGGTATTGAGAGTTATTTGAGTTTAAATATACCAGCATATAAGATGGTGTTAGGAGTTCCATGGTATGGTTATCGTTATAAATGTTTAAAACTTGTAGAGGTAAGGATAATCAACAGATTGGCAAGCTGGTAAACTGATTTAAAACTAATATTCCATTTCAATATTTAATAGAAATTGATCATTTAAGCCTTTTTGACATCCATCTAGCCATTTTGATCACGGTCTAATGGTCACATCTCTTGGTGGAGATGCTCAATAACAGTAGAGTACCTAAAGTAGGTAGTGTGTGTGTGTGGGGGGGTTATTTCAGAATAAATGTTGAAGAGAAAAAAGGCGTTTTGAGTTATAATAATAATTCATTCATTATTTCAGAATAAATGTTCAATAGAGAAGAAGCCGTTTCGAGGTGTACCATGTAGCGATGCTGCTGGATCACAGATAGATTATCGTGCTATTGCCATACTTGTTAAAAAGAATCATATCAAGATTAATTTTGACAATTCTACAATGACACCATTCTTTAATTATCAGGTAAAAATATGTCATACTTATTCCTTTAGTGAAAGTCACCAAATTTTAACAAATTTCAACTCTTCTGTCCTTTCCAATCACCCATGGACTGATCTCTAACCACCCACGGCAACATGTCCATCCACATCGACAGAGTGAGAAAATCTTATATTTATACCTTTCTAAGGCTTGACAAAGAACTAAATATTGTGTCGACTTCATATAAATATATCAGAAATACTCCTTTAAAGTAATAGTGGTGCAGTGTATAAAGCCCCAGCTTGCTAACCAGGAGGATTAGAGTCTGATCCCATAGTTGGCCAAGGATTTTTCAGCTTGATGCAAGGAACATGGCAATTTCCTTTACAGCCAAGTTTTTGCAGAAAATTAGGACTTTAAACCCTGTTTGATTCCTTTAATTTTAAATACTGATGGTTATAAATATTGAGTTTAAGACCAAACACAGTCAAAAGTATTTGTATTTAAAAAAAACAAAAAAACATTTTGATCAAATCGATCAGTTTGGTTCGCAGAATGGTTTAACATGTGGGCTTTAGATGATAAGGTCTGTCATTGAGTCAAGTGACTTGGTTTTGATACCCCGCTTGTACATGACAAGAAAAAAGGTTGCCTGTGTTTTTGTCCTTGTCCTATAGTTTCTGGTTCCCCTCACTGCTAAAGACTACTACGGAGAAGCAAATTTTTAAAATAAACTTAACCCATATTATTATGTTAGTCCCCAAAATGACCTGTATGTTAATCCCCATTTTCTCTTTCTTTCCTTTTACATTGAAATAGCAAATGGTCTGGCTTGTATTTTAAGTATAAATTGTAAATTATTATTTAAAAAAAATTACATTGAGGAAGTAAACCAGGATATGCATGTTTTGAAAGTGAGTCATATCCATCAAAATTTGAATTTGGGAAAAACCCACATTCATTAAAATGCAGTAAAAGTTTGATGAAAGAAAGCAGTTTGAAAGACTTTATAGTTATTTTCCTGTCTGTAAATAAATGTTGATAATACTTTAAATAGGTCATAACCTCTGCTTGGATTTTCTATGATTAATCAACAATAAATGTAGGCTAATCAAATTGAATATTTGAAATCAATGAAACTAGAAACGCTGAATCTCCCGGCTTCGATTCAATCAGATTTAAACTAGGCCCATCAGGTTTATCCTCTACCATTAAAAGGTAGCGCCATCTTCTTTTACAGCACACATCAATGAAATTTCAATTTATCATAACTTTGTGTAATAACTGAACAGAATTAAACGATTTTTGGACTGATATACCTATTTGAGTTTAAACTTTCACAATATGACAGTTATAATAAGGTATTGCTATAATTGTTATGATAATGATTAGCATAATAGTGATTGTCATAATTTTAATTGTCTTCTTTTAGGATGCAATTTTAATTGTCTTCTTTTAGGATGCAAGTAATACGACATATCAAGTTTGGTTTGACGGACCTAAGAGTTTAAGACTGAAGTATGAACTGGCTGATAAGTATGGATTAAGAGGAGTTGGTATGTGGAATGCTGATTCATTAGATTACAGCGATACCATCAGTGCTCAATTACAGAGAAAAGAGATGTGGGGAGCACTACCTAACTACAGGAATGATTTCAATTAGACCTCACATGGGCCATATATAAAACATATTCTGATTCTCAGACATTCCTTATCAAAAATCTGATGCAGAAGGAAAGTTTTATTTTTGTTTGTTTATTTTGTCAAAGGGTCACTAATTCACTTTTAATGTCAAGGCACTACATTTATCTCATCATTTGCTTGAAAACATTGAGCGAACCCCTTCACGAAACAACATCGCTTTAATTAAAATAGTAATTGTGTTCCATATCATGTGTTTTTTATCTCATCATCTTGTTTATAGGAGTGTATGATTATCCATAGGGCTGGGTATCGATAGTGATTTTTACTATCGATAATCGGCAGTGAAATGTCGGTCGATAATCAATAATATTGAAAACAAACATATTTTCACGGTCGTCGATCATATCAAGACCGGAAACAGTGTAAGTTCAAAGTTCAAAACCATACGAAGTTGCGAAAGATCGTTTGCTCCTGTCTAAAACCCAAAGTGTTTCCACACATCACTTTTAACTTTGCCGGGAAAATCAACAAGCGTTTTGTCGTCCATGTGTGCTATTTATTGTACCGGGTACTCTATTACTGAGGCACACGTACAGAAATAGTGAACTGTACAGACGAATTCTGAAGCTTGCAAAGGGATATAACTCTAACTTTATTTACACATCTGGGTATCTCCGATTTACTGATAGTCAACAATAATTTCTTCAAAACTAAAGTAACGTTTCAATGAGAGTGAATTTTTGAAAACGGCTGTTCAATAAGCAGTCACAATTTTGTTATGTGTTACATTGATACTTGATAGTAATTAAAGTGAGCGGTGTATTATGATTAACTGAAAGAAAACATTGACATTTCAGACGCAAGAAAAATAGACGAAGAGCGATAATCGATAGTAACCCACCGCTATCGATAGTCCTTATCTGGGCCGTCCAATCGATACTATCGATTTATATCGATATTTTACCCAGCCCTAATTATCCAGTATCATTTATGATATCCATCAGGGTTGTGTACTTGATGAATGAGCCTATTGATCCATTCAAATTTTTTTTATAGATTTTCTTTCTGAAACAGTGGTAAAACATTTGAGTGCAGTAAATAATGAGATTGTTTTTATTTTTAAATTTTTGAAATATGAACAACTAATGCATCCCTCTTTAAGTGCTGCAGGATTATCTGAGAAACAGGATATTCTTATTACCTTGCCATATTGATCTTTTTGACACACGCATGTCTGCTTTAATTGTTATGTTTAAAACCTTTTATTGGTGCAAATCATATTTCTTTGTCTTACACTACTATATTTTTAATCAGGTTGTTTCTGTTGTATACATTAGGTTTGTTGATTGCTCATCTAACTAATCTGTTGGATAAAACAAAGTCATATATGGAGAGAATCTGGCCAATTATTTTTAAATTTGTAATGGGTATCAAAATGGCTTTGTGTCTGATCTCTGTGCTAATTAAATACAGATTCTTACACAGTTCCAACCCCTGTACAGTTATCATTCCACTCGATTTCACAGACACCCATTCTTTTAGATTTCTTTTAGGCTAATGTTGATTTATTAAATCAACAGATTGGGTAAAAAAGAAAAGGGCAATGATAGCTGAAAATGGGCAGACTTTCTTTATATATGGCTCTGGTTTACAGTTTTATTACACGCTTCATAAGGAGGATCCATATCAAAAATAATTGCAGTTATTCCCCTTGCCATTGAAATCACCATGGGGATGCTCGATTCACAGTTCAGGAATTAAATTCCAAAACTGGTGTCAATTGAGTGAAAAGGAGAATTTTGGAGTACAACGCATATGTGTCAACTGTATGAAAAATATCTCAACCAATCATGACAGCTGAAACATATTTTTTACCTAGGTATATGTCACGTTAGCCGAAGGCTCACCTGTCAGGTCATTGACCAAGGCCCACACAAGTACGTGCTTAAGACGTGTCACGAGTGCGCTAACAGCGCTTGAACGTCCAAGGGGTGGGGGTTTTTTGAAAATTGACAAACACAATCCCATTTTCCAAGCCTTTTAGACCAAAGCAGAAGAAGGCAAATTTTTGATTTCCTGATAGAATTAGATAACAGAATGACCTAAGAAAGAGTACTATCATTAGATGAATTTGAGATTCTCTTGAGTGTCAAAAACAAAGACATTTTTTTCTTTTTTCTTTCTTCTTTTTTCTTTATAAGCTTAGGCCCACTTTTTTTTTACTGAGCTTAAGCCCACCTGTCACGGACAGGTAGACAGGTGGGCCCCACACCACCTCAGCTGTGACAAGACTAAATTCCGCGTCACTCGATTGTAATTCTGTCAAGTCGGGACTGTGATCGAGCATCCCCAGTAGTGGTCAGTGTGAATTATTTACAAACATGCTGGATTGATTGGCAAGTGATCAGTAGATAAATTTTTATTAAGTTTGGTTCATAAAAATCTTGTAATCACTCTGCAGGTCAGAGTTTTTGTGATCTTCCTTTAATTTGTAGCCGGCACAGAGGATTGCTGAGAAATGGATTTTAGATAAATTTTCCGCACTATTTTAGTCAGTATTTAGTTGTTTAATTCAATCAAGAACCGTATTTATGTTTGAGGTGTATGATTCGTAGCCTGGAAGCATAAAGCTTCCTTTATTTGATTTAAAAAATATTGTACATGTGTTCAGCTATATACTATATTTTATAACATTTAAATTATTTCTTTTCAAAAATGCAGCAAATTCAGTTCATTTTCATTTTATAGACATGGTGATGGGATATTTTAAGGATATTTTTTATATTAAAATTGACATAACTATGAATAATTGATATACAATCTTCAATTGCTTTGATTTTTATAAGCCCACATTTTCATGTGAATGTATTATGCCATCCCCCCTGTTTGTCTGTCCACAATTTGTTTATGGACATTCTACAGGTCACAATTTTTATCCGATTTCAACGAAACTTGAAATATATGTTTATCTCACTCAGATCTCGGTCCCATTCGATATTGACATGTATCGGACTGTAACTTCATGGATTATGGCCCCTACTGATTGTACTACAAATTGTTTTTTTTAGCTTGTGGACACTCTAAAGGTCACAATTTTTAAACGATTTTGATGAACCTTGACATGCATGTTTATAACCCAAAGATCTTGGTTCTTTTTGATATTCATGCATATCGTATCTTAACTTCCTGAATTATGGCCCCTGATTATACAAAAAATCACGTATTTGGCTTGTCCCTCCAGAGGTCAAAATGTTTATCCGATTTAAAAAAAAAACGTTTGATTATATCACCGTTACACCGTAATGAAGACTGAGTTTAAATTTCGTGAAAATCAGACCAAAACTGCCAGACACCCCTTCGCATACAATTTTGTATCGATTTTGATGAAACTTGAAATGCATGTTTATAACCCAACGATCTTTGTTGCTTTCGATATTCGTGCATATCGGATTGTAACTTCCTGAATTATTGCAGCTGATTGTACGAAAAATTGTGTTTTTAAGCTTGTGGACCCTATGGAGGTCACAATTATAATCCGATTTAAAAAAACATTTGATTATATCACTGTTTCACTGTCATGAAAGTTGAACTGGAATTTCAGGAAAATCGAAATGAAACTGTCCTACAAAGTGGCCGCTCTCTGTGCCTACTAGAGGCACAATTTTTATCCAATTTTGATGAAACTTAAAACATATCTTTATATTCCAAAAATCTCAGTCCCTTTCGT
The DNA here is from genome assembly GCA_948474765.1 of Patella depressa. NCBI lineage: Eukaryota > Metazoa > Mollusca > Gastropoda > Patellidae > Patella > Patella depressa. Next base: position 17,577,736 of record OX419720.1, read on the forward strand.
ATTTCAGACCATAACTTTCTGGAGTATTGCCCTTGATTGTACAAAAAATTATTTTTGTTTTTGGCTTGTTTTCTATCCTTCTATTGCAAAATGTGGTCAACTCATCCATAAAGTTTTATTTCGAATTTGATTAGTAAATACAGTGACAGAGGCATATTGGTATCACATATTGGAATCTGTTCAGAGAACCAAACCTTTTGAAAGTTTTATGAAATCCTGTATCATAATTCATGTTACGTTTTTCATTCTCAGACAAATCTATTGTTGACATTTCATACATATCTATTAAATATAGTTTTTGTGTAATACATTGTAGTTTTCAAATTAGTTTGTTAATGATGTGTCCATGATGCCTGTTAATAATGCAACATTTTATTAAATTAGTTTATGAATTATTTATCTGTTCATTGTGTCTTATTAAATTAGGTTAGTTATTCCTCAGTTCATCACATGTGATTTAATCGTGATTAATAATCCATCCATTATTCATCAGTTCATTAATTATGCATATGTGCATTAATAATTCCAGAGTCTATTGATTAATTACCAGTTTTTATTTTTTGAATTCACATTGTTGATTACAAGTTTTATGAAATCAGGTTTAATGTTTTAATTTTGTTACCAGCTGGGCTAATGAAGACATAATACTTTTGATCCCATCCAGAAAACTAGACACTGTCTTTGCCAGGCCCTATGTCTGGCTAAGACTGACATGGGGAAACCACGCCGGAAAACCTGAGAAACTTTCTCCTCCAACATCTTACTCATGAGCCACCCAGGCTACCGGCCTTATTAGATAAATTACCGGTAACTAATTATTTATCCAAGTACATTAGTTCAGTATTAACCCAGTTGAAGCAGAACGTTAAACACCATTTCATTTCATTTCATTTCAAGTTAGTTGTATTTAGGTAATTAATTATAGTAATGCTATCAATATGTTATAAAAAATTATTTTGTTTTGTTCTAATCAATACTATTTTGTTTATCAATTGTTATATATTTATTTGATGACTGAAGGATCTCGATTGGTATTAACCAAAATAACTGATCAAATTGATAGTGTACAATTGTGTTCATTCCCGATACTGTTTTCAAAATGAGGACTCTTTTTTCACCCTAGTGACAGTTTGGTTTTTTACATTTGTTCACCAGTTCTTAGCCATATCAAACATGATATTAATACTTTATATGTGATATTTCCAAAAATTACTTTTTTTCGATTTATTGTTAAATTGAATCGAATTAAGATTTTTATATGTATTCTTTCAGAAATATATTTTTTGTAAGTTCATTGTTGGAATTAAATTAGTTATGCCAAATTGATTTTGTTGTTTCAATATTGAAATATGTCAAAAATTGTTTGTCTGTACATATATGGGGGTTGAATGGCCGAATGGTTAGCATATGCACGCTGTATCATAATTTATGATTCATAAAGCCTGTCATTATGTCAACTGGCGTGGTTTCGAATCCCCAATTTTATGTAACAAGGAGTAAGGTCGCTTGTACAACCTCATGGGTTTTCCTGGTCCTCTGGTTTCCTCCAACTGCTAAAGCGAATCATTAAAATAAAATTGAACCAAGTGATAGTCCAAAAATGACCTAGTTTGTGTCTAGTGGACGCTAAACCGCATTTCTTCTCTCTGTTCATATATAATAATGTGTTTATCTTTATCTTGCGAATGCTTTTAAAGGGACAATCCCGATAAGAACAGTCTCAAAAATTAAAGTCCGAGTATTTATGAAATTTATGGACCAAAATATAGTGGCATGATGTATTTACCTTGTCTCAAAATTTCAGCTCAAAATATTGAGTCGTTTGGACGTGAACGTCAACACTGCTTATCCGGACACGTAACCCTTTTAAGATTTCGGGCCAATTTTTTCATTGGGTGACCTGATAACCGATTAATGTTTCTTGAGAGGTCTATGCAGTGAATGATCCATGCCCTGTACTTGATAACAAAAGGTAAATTTCACCTACATATTATTTTTATAGAAAAAAGTCTGGTTTTATCCAGATACTGTATAATACAACGGTCTCCATTTCCAGATGAAGACTGTCAGGTTTAAGTTATTTACAAGCGTATCACAAATATCGGGTTAGTAGGTGGGCCTTAGGTTATGGATTTTAAAGGATTTTAACACAAAATTAAGCAGTTTTATTCCCCAAAAAGTTATCGGGATTGGCACTTTAAGTGTTCACACTTAGCAACAAATAATAGCAACACATCATGTAGTCTGTGCACGTCCATGTCATGTTCACAATGTTGGATTGACATTTGCGACCACCATAAAGCAACTTTGATTTGCTATTTAACTATTCATATGATAATAAGGCTGTTCACATTCTATGATTTCTTATATATTACATGAAAATCATATGCAATAAGCATGATCTATTTTAAATTATTCTGACAAGGAAAGTGTGCCTAGTCATTCAGATGGGATGAAAACCTAAGGTCCACCAGTGTACACATTGGTGTGTGGTGTAACTTTACAGAACCCTTGACAGTTGGGAGTAACACATGGTTCAATTTTATTTTTGTAATTCACTTGAAGGATAGGCATCTTCAGCAGTGGTAGGAAACTGGGGAACCTGGGATAAACCCACATAGTTGTGGTACATTTAAGCCCCTCTCCCAAGTTCATTTTATCCCCATAATACATTCAACTTTATTCACATGATTTGAATATCAATAAATATAGACTTTATTTCTTCAATCAGTTATTGATTAATTCAACATATCAATAAATCAATAGATATCAACTATTGATTTATTACAAGAGATAAACCACTTTGACTTAGGTCAGAATAAAGTTTTGAATTATGTTAATTTTAAGTGTTATTTTGATTATACAATTAGAATTTCCTTAAAATATTAAGCTGGATACAAAATAGATGTAGTTAAACACGGGAGACTTGATATTTTAAATGCCGACTGATCTCCGCTTCAGTAACCCCATCAACACATCATATTAAATAAAATGGACTATTCACTTTAACCCATCAGAGATTAGCTTACCTTGACACTGAATGGGTCATGCATGTTTTCAAAGTGTATCTTTTTTACATGAATAATAGATCTATTGTAGAATGTCCTAACAAAACGATTTTATGTCACATGGTTTTCTTGTCATATGATATCATTTATACATTAGACCAAGAATAAGTAAAATTATTTAGAGCATATCACTGAAGGCTGAAGTACATAACAGTTTGATATTGATATTGATATTGATATTGATGTTGATATAGCTTCATAGACAAAATATGATTGTCAAGATAGTATTGGTTGTTTGTTCCTTGTTAGTTATTGTAGAAGGTGGAAAATGTCCTTGTTCGACAACAGATTTATGTAATCCTATAAAAGACACAACCAGGAAAGAGGTGAGTGACTCACTGTGAGTCTTTAATTTTCTGTTTTCTGTTACAATAAAATGAAATTAGGGAATAACATCATACTTTTCTGCACTGTTTGAGCTACTGGAGACAGGCTTACACCAAACAGTCTGCAATGATGGAAATTTTAGCCAGGTAGTGATCCTACAGCTTACTCTAATTCAAGAGTTTTTTGCGTGCATGCTTAATGTGTCAACAGGACCCTGGTTATTCTTCCCACCTGAATGACTTGCAACCAGAGGCAGATTCAAGGGGGGGGGGGGGGGAGAGGGGGTGCCTTTCAACTAGCTTTTTTGCTCTATTTTGAGGCTCTTTTTCTACGATTTCCGAACGTTTAGACGAAAATATCAGCCAAATAGCTCTTGGATTAGTTACAGATGCACGGTCAGTGCCCCCATTTTGCAGCGCCCCCCCTTTTCAAAATTCCTAGATCCGCCCATGACAACTGTCATTGTCAGGCCTTACGTCCGACACCACTGACATGGAGGAAACCGGCCTGGAAAATCCTGCTGAACCTTCTCAGACCACACTGGGAGCAAACCTGAGACCTCACTGGTGTATGAGGCAGCATAATAGACACTTTGTCACTGTGTGGCTCCCCTTCTTAATTCTTATTCACTATAAGCTTACCACAAAAATGTGAATTTTTATTGGGTTTCATTCAGTGTATATCTTGGAAGGCTAAGAATGTGTTTCAGGTCATGTGTATTGAAAGTGTCTCGTATGTCATGTGCATTGAGTAATATGATTCATATTGACTTTTGTCACAGGGAATTCACATGATCCATATGCAGGAGGTATATGAGTGTCATGCCTAAGTAAATGTTGCAAGTTCAATTCCTGAGCAGATAGAAGCATCTTGAATAAATAAGATACATATATCACATATTCAGTAGCAATGGCAGCACCACAGGGCCCAATCCACACCCACACCCACCCTCAGATGGCTAAAAGATTAATAATTAATGTACATGTAGCCTATATGTACTTTTCATTTATAGCTATAGCAATATCCAAACTTCATCAGCCAATTTTCTTTCTTTCTGATGGATGCTTAGAAACAATTATATTTCTGTTAATTGTGTTCCTTATCCAGGACATATATTGGGGCCTACACCAATTTTCGTCCTATTTTTTCTTTCAAAAAAATTCTAGAAAACACTTGTCTTCTCAGGCATTTCTTGAGTTCTATATTTGCCATTTTGACTAATTTAGATATGAATATGATCGTTAAAGTGAAAGGTTAGTGAGTTGGTCTGTCTAAGTCTGCATAAAGGGATCATATTACATGTTTTCGCTTCCCTGGCAAGGAGTAGGGTTACCTGTCCAACCGTGTGAGTTTTTTCTTTGACCTCTAGTTTCCTCCTACTGCTAAAGACTCCTACATGCAAGCAAACTATTGAAATAAAATTGAATCACATGTTAGTCCCGAAATGACCTTTTTTTGTATGAAGTGCACGTTAAATCCCATTTCTCTCTCTGTCTCTTATATTCTATGTAATTTACATATACCGTATTTTTCGGTGTATAAGGCGCACTTTTTTTACCAGGTAAATAACTTTGAGTTCTGTTCTCCAAAACATTTCCCCGGTAATTTATCATTTATCCCACCTTAAATGATACTGGGTTATTCATCTTTTCAGGTATTTGCCTTTTCTGTTAAAAATGACAGCAATTATTATATGAAATATGATTTAACGAAAGTGACAACAATTGTTGCTTGTGGAGGTTATAATCCCCAGTTATTGTGCCTTGCCCACAAGTTGGGTATTAGAGTAGTAAGATTAGGTAAGTACAAAGATATTGGTAAAATTAATATTGTTAGATAAACTTTTTAAACAATGGAAAGCGGTATAATGCATTCTCAATCAGTAAATTATACACTGCCTTGTACATGACAGCTTTGTCAACATGTCTGCTGATCCTAGTATAGTGGTAGAGGCAGAGATGTGTGTTAAGTTAAATTAAAAGACAAAGTTGAAAATGGACATCTTTTTCAATTTTCCACCAATCTTAGTCATACAAAAACTGCAATTCTAAGTTTCATTTGACAGATGAAACACAAATCAAAACCTGTCAGATCTAGTTGGAAAATAATTTTTGTTCATGTTTATATACTGTAAGCATGTAAGTACATCCACATTTGCACTAGAAAATGTCAGCATTGAGTGAGTGCATGTCTACAGGAATCATAAGAATAAAATTGATGATAAAAGAGCTATTGTTTATCTTTCAGTGGATTTTCCTGTGACAACTCTCATGAATAAAACAGATCAACAAGTATGGATCAATACCACATTGGCGGATGTGAGAGAACATTTCTGGGATGGACTAAACATTGACTTTGAGAGTGCTATAAATGTGAAAACAGCCAAAGAGCTTACATCTTTTATGACAAATATTTATCAAAGATTTAAGCAAGAATTTCCATATTTTCAGGTATAAGCTTGTCCTTTGCATCAATTTGGGGGTGGGGTGGGGGAGGTAAGATGCAGGGCTTTTACTTTAACAATTTGAAATTTTTTTAGGAATAGGCCTAGCCTAGCCTATTGTTCACTAGAGATTAGAAAGACATTTTTTTCTAAGAATATTAGGTTTTTTGGTATTATCCCAATTTTGAAAATACATAGTGGTATTAAGAATACTATAGGAGTTAATGTAAAATATATCTTGACACTGACCAGGCAAAATATTTCTCTTTTTTGCACATGGGGGGGTTGGGATGGCCTAGTGGTCTAGAGTGCCGCACTTCGACCTCTAGCTGGCCGGTCACCTCTGGCTTGCGGCTGTGGTTTCGAGTCCTGGTGTGAGCGTATGTGGCATGGAGATAGGGGTGCCTTCTCAACCTCGTGGGTTTCCTCCGGACACTCCGGTTTCCTTCCACTGCTAAAGACCCCTACGCGCAAGCGAATTATTGAAATAAAAATTGAACCATATGTTAGTCCCGAAATGACCTAGTTTGTGTTGAGTGGACGTTAAACCCCATTTCTCTCACTCTCTCTTTATTGCACATGGAAATTATGGTATGTTTGTATCAACATTAACAGGGAGCCACCAACAAAGAGGTCCTAATTTTTATCTAGGTTTCTCCCTGAATTTCACCGCTGGTTTACGCATGTTAGTGGGAAAGGACTTAGTTGTTAGGAGATGAAATGAAATGAAATGGGTTTAAAGTCCTATTTTTCTGCTCTGACTGGGCTAATGTAGACAGGCATATGCCATACAGTGTTCTATGGGGAAAGCTTTGCCCGGAGAGCAGCATGACGGCCTACTCTTATATCAAATTCCAACTGCTAAGGAATCTTTTAAGTGCATGCCAATGTGTACACTGGACCTCGTTTTTTCCATACCAACTGAACAACTATACAGCTGTCCTTGTCATTCCCTTCGTCCTGCACCACTAAAACGGGGAAACAGGACGGAGGGCCTTATTCGTGTGCAATTATAAAAACCTTTGACAGTTGGAATAGTAGGCAGAAATGCTGCTTGATGGACAAAATCCTCCCCATAGAAAACTGCACGTCATATATTCTTCTTCAATAGCCCATAATATCAAGTGTTTTGTTCATTTGGAACATTTTAAATATCGTTACAGACTCAAATTACTTTTTCCACAGTATCGATGTACTGAGATATTACAACCAATATTCTGTTTTTTTATGATTCTATATGTTATTATCTATTGGTTTTTATATATAGATAACTATTGATGTCCCATATAAACAACCATGTGTCTATAACAGATGTTTTGATTATGCTGCACTATCAAAGGTAACAGATTTCCTTGTGATTATGGCATATGATGAACATTCAGGTGGAACCGCTGGTGCCAACTCACCTCTAGGAAATGAAGAAATAGGTGATCATTCTTTTATACAAAATTCCAGCAACATTATATTATGTGGATGATCAAAACAACAAACAAAAATTGTTTTGTGTATACCATTTGCCATATAGTTGGAATTTTAAATAAGAGTAGATGTCGATAGGCATATAAAATTTCTCTAATTGCACACTGCCCAGTTGTAGCTGATGAGTAAGAAATTAAATCCCATTTCATCTCATCTTGTAAGCTATGCAAACTTTTCAAAAAATAATATGTTAGCAATTGTTCTAGAAATAACAAGCATACCCTGCCTAATACACAGCACTTGTCACCATTTTTGACTACAAATAGAAAGTGAATTTCAAAGTGGATTTAAAAAGCACAGGTCAGAAGATAATGTGCTGAAATCAATATTTCTTGGTTGGGATTCTGGTGAAATTCTTTTTAAAACTGCCAAATATTCAAATGGTGGCAACCTTTGTAAACCACAGCTCGAGGACCACTTCAAGAATCACCAGATGAGTGGTTTAAATTCAAGTTTCTTAGCTATTTGAATTCTTCAGTGAGAGTGTTATGAGGTGTTCTAGAATGAGTAACCTTACCCTGCCTTATACCACTGTTATTCAGTGATCTATTGGGATGAAGGGAATTTTTAGACATCATACGAACCAGACAGGAATATTTTCCATAAAATCCATCAACAATAAAACTAGCAGGGTGTCATCCAACGAGAAAACTAGCAGGGTGTCACCATTATTATTCTATTTTTTAGGAATCAAGAGTTATTTGAAAATAAATATACCCGAATCGAAACTTGTGTATGCTGCACCATGGTATGGTTATCGTTTTAGATGTTCAAAATTCGTAAAGGTAAGGCCAGTGCTATTTGATTTTCATTACTTCAGGGTTTTGATAAATAATGGTTTGTCTACATTTCAAAATATATAGAATTTTGAACAAAAAGCCATCCAGGTTTTCAACAAAATACTTTTTGTTTATATTTTTTGTCTCCAAGTAATAGGCTACAGAAATTCAAATCTGTGAGGCACGATATGCTTAGTTAGATTTTAGAAACAGTATATACATTAAAATCGTGGATATTTTTCATTTTTGATCTTGTTTGATGTGCCTTCAACATTTTAATAACTAAGTTGCTGATGGTTGTTTATTTTGTTGAATTGCAAACTATTGACCTGTTGTTCAGAAAGGAAGGAAAACTGAGGTTCTACTATGTACATTGTGACTTGGTGTACACATGCAAGAACCCTTGACTGTGAGAATAAGAAGAAGGATGAAAATCTGCTATTTAGGCAGAATCTTACCCCTTTCGCATTGTATAGCCTACCATTGAAATGAAAATCGACATATTTTTGTCTTATATTAACCATAGTATTGTCATTATTGTGTGATGTGGACCTTTCTCTCCTTTTTCGTCCATCATGTTATCAGATGTGTTTGAAATTTTAAAATTATAACTTTCACTCCAGATTTATCCATATCTTAAAATCTTTCTTGTTTATGAATATATTTTAGAATCAATGTGTGATAGGAGAACAGAAGCCATTTCGAGGAAAGAGGCCATTTGGAAGTGCAGTTGAATCAGAGATACCATATATAGATATAGCTAACCTTATTAAAACTAAACATATCGCGGTCAACTTTGATAATACAACAATGACACCATACTTTACCTATCAGGTATATAGATAGATATTTACAGTTTAAAGTAGAAAATGTTCACATACAAGGTTATGATAGATAAATAGATCAATAGATAAAATATGCCCATACATACTTTAATTTATGTTTATGGAAGATAAATGCACAAATTCTGATATACAGATCAACTGATATGCTAACTATCTGTCCTTAAAGGACAATATTGGTGTTATCAGATATCTGATAGAATGGTAAAACACGTTTCAAATATAATTTTAACACATAGATCATTGATTCGTTATGAAGTTTTCAAGAAAGGAAAGTGACGAACGCAAAAGGAAAACAGGAGTTATCCCTCTATATAATTAACTAAAGTGACAATTGATACATGGGCGAATTTCTGCACACTAATAATTCCTTCGAAGACTAATAGTTGTTATATGAGACTGTTGGGGGGTGGGGTGGGGTATCTGACAATTCAAAGAAATAATTGACTGTCAGTAGATAAGATGAAATGAGAAAAATGGAAAAAGTCTGTGCATTACCATGTTTTAATTAAATATATAATGAATGAAAACAAGGAAATATACAGACTATTTCTATCTTTCTTATTTTCAGATCTCCATACTGAAATTATGTCTGTATATACTTGTAAATCCACTGTTTTTCTTTTCTTTTCTTTTTTGGAAATGAAATGAAATGGGCTTAACGTCCTTCTGTTCTGCCCCGACTGGGGGGGGGGGGAGGGGGTTAATGAAGACAGTAATACGCCATACTGTGTAACATGAGGGAAATTTTGCCCAGACAGCAGCTCTACGGCCTACTCTTATATCATATTCCAATTGACAGGGCATCTTCTACTGGCACATCAATATGTACTCAGGATCTTGACTTTTTGTCTCATCTGAACGACAAGACAGCTGTGATTGTCAGGCCGTTCAACCTGCCAGAAACGTCGGATGATAAATTCTATTTGTTAGAAAGATATTCTTATTAAAGATGGTAATAATATGTTGTATATTCTTGCAGGAAGCTGATAATGCAACATACCAAATATGGTTTGATGATGCCCAGAGTTTAAAACTTAAGTATGATATGGCAGTCCAGTATGGAATAAGAGGTGTGAGCATGTGGACAGCTGATTCCATAGATTACAACAACACAATCAGCGCCCAGGAGCAAAGAAGAGAAATATGGGGAACCATACCAAGTTATGGGAAGGATAACATAATAGAACTGAATTAAATGATCAATCAGAAATGCGGGTTAATGCTGAATCTATGCTAATATTTGTGATTTTCGTTCGTTTGTCTGTTCAGGGTTGGCAACTACACTAAGACTGTCCAGAGGCAGAAATTTGGTGCATATGGGTAGCTTGGATCAGGAGTAACATAAGCCTGGTAGCGATGGCCCACCACCTACGGTTTCGAAGTTATGCTACTTCCGGTTCATGGCTATACCTGTACTCACACTGATCAGCAGTGAATATTTGCTAGGCCATTAGAAGACTTTCATTTTCCTCTGTGAAACAGAATACAGATTGACCCATGCTACCTGATCTGGAAAGTTGCTTGACCACTTTTCAGTAAATGATGCCTGCTTTTTGAAAATATCAGTGGGAATCAAATTTCTATGGATGTGCCTAGGCTATAAACCAGATGTTTTCTATGATATTTTTTCAATTATTAAAAACTATATTTATACTTCGCTTCCTGCATTCTTACTCTTCAATCAAGTCATGTAATTCTTGTAGAAAAACAAACGTCTTTAGAGTAACTGAAACCGAGAAAAATTTACTTCTTAATTGTTAACTCAACATGACTTCTTTAATTGTTTTTCATGAGAGTATTTTGTAAAATAGAAATAAAGGTCTGAAAATTTTTTTTTTTGATTTTTGCTGTTATAATCATGTATGTTTGTATATGCCTTTCATTTGTTAACTTAATAAGAGTATTCTGTATACAGATTCCATGATATCATCCTATTTCTGATGTTTTCTCTGCAATAGAGAGGGATTCAGATAAGTAGGAGGCATCTTGAGATATACATGATAGTTTTTATACGCCCACATTTTTATGTGGACGTATATTGTCGTCGCCCCTGTCCGTCCGTCCGGACGTCCGTCCGTCCGTCCACAATTTGTTTGTGGACTCTCTACAGGTCACAATTCTTATCCGATTTTGACGAAACTTGAAATATAGGTTTATCCCCAAAAGATCTCGGCTGCTTTCGATATTGGCATGTATCGGATGAAAACTTCACGGATTATGGCCCCTGATTGTACGAAAAATCACGTTTTTAGCTTGTGGACCCTATAGAGGTCACAATTTTGAACCGATTTTGATGAAACTTGACATGCATGTTTATAACCCAAAGATCTTGGTTCCTTTCGATATTTGCGCCTATCGGAATGTAATTTCCTGAATTATGGCCCTTGATTGTCCGAAAAATCACCCTTTTTAGCTTGTGGTCCCTCTGGAGGTCACAATTATTATCTGATTTAAAAAACCGTTTGATTATATCACCGTTACACCCTAAGGAAGGTTGAGTTCGAATTTCGGGAAAATCGGACGAAAATTGCCATACAAAATGGCCGCCGTTTGTACGCGAATACTGTTAAAAAATGGTATATCAAGGTTGTGGACCCTGTAGAAGTCACATTTTTTATTTGATTTTGATGAAACTTGAAATTCATGGTTATAACCCAAAGATCTTGGTTCCTTTCGATATTTGCGCATATCGGAACGTAACTTCCTGAATTATGGCCCCTGATTATACGCAAAATCGCCTTATTTTAGCTTGTGATCGCTCTGGTGGTCACAATTATTACCCGATTTAATAAAACGGTTGATTATATTACCGTTACATCGTAAGGAAGGTTGAGTTCGAATTTCGGGAAAATCCGACCAAAATTGCCATAGAAAATGGCCGCCGTTTGTTCGCGAATACTGTTAAAAAATTGTATATCATGGTTGTGGACCCTGTAGAGGTCACAATTTTAATTCGATTTTGATGAAACTTGAAATGCATGGTTATAACCCAAAGATCTTGGTTCCTTTCGTTATTTGCGCATATCGGATCGTAACTTCCTGAATTATGGCCCCTGATTGTCCGAAAAATCGCCTATGGTCCCTCTGGAGGTCACAATTATTATCCGATTTGAAAAAACGTTTGACTCTATCACCGTTACACCCTACGAAAGGTTGAGTGCGAATTTCGAGAAAATTGGACCATAATTGCCAGAAAAAATGGCCGCCGTTTGTACGCGAACAGTGTAAAAATATGGTATGTCAAAGTTGTGGACCCTGTAGAGGTGACAATTTTAATTCGATTTTGATGAAACCTGAAATGCTTGTTTATAACCTAAAGATCTTTATTCTTTCGATATTTGCGCATATCAAATTGTAACTTAATGAATTATGGCCTTTGATTCTAGGAAAAATCACTTTCGGTATTGCTTGATCTGTCTATCTCTCGAACAATTGTTATCTGATTTAAAAAAAAACTCTGATTATATTACTGTTGCACCGTAAGTAAGGTTGAGTTCGAATTTCATGAAAATCGTACCAAAATTGCCGGACGAAATGGTCACTGTTTGTACGCGAATATGGTATATCATGGTTGTGGACTCTCTACAGGTCACAATTCTTATCCGATTTTGACGAAAAGTAACATTTCTAGGTTGTGTACCGTCACACCATAATCATTGTCGGCTTCGAATTTCATGAATATCAGACTGGAACTGACCAACAAAATGGCTGCTCCCAATACAGTATGAAATACAGGACTTAATGATGTAGGAAAAATCACTTTCGGTATTGCTTGTTCTCTATCCATCTCTCAAAAATGTGGGCGTATCCTGCCTGGCAGTGCCAGCCTATCTTTAATGTAAGGAAGAATTTTGCACAGGCATTGGTATTTATTTTTTATGTGCACTACCAATGTATACACTAGACTAGCAGAGGATAACTCCTTGCAGTTGATAAGAATGACAAGTAAAAAAAAACTTTCTAAGATTCAGGAAGTTGGGTGGCCAAATAGATTAACATATACACTTTAAATCATAAGGTCTTTTACTGAGTTAAGTGGGTGTGGTTTCAATTCCTCGCTTGTACAAGACAAGGAGTAGTTAGTCCCAAAATGAGTGTGTGTGTGTGTCCAATGGATATTCAACTACATTTCTCTCTTCCTCTTGGTTCAATATAAGTCTGTACATTAAGTAATTCTGGACTTGATTAGGTGACTGTCTACAATGAACCTGGCTGGACCATTAGGACTTTTAAAAAATAATTTGTAAGAGAGAGAGAGAGAGAGAGAGAGAGAGAGAGAGAGTCCTCTTGACATAAACCAAAGGACCCAGAGAAAACCCACAAGGTTGGATGGCGACTCTACTCCTTATCAATTACAACCAGGGATCGATACCACACCAGTTAACTCAATGTTAATGTGTAAAACACAGAAGATAGAATTTTATACTGATACAATTTAATCACCATATTTATAAACAATATTCAATAATTAAAACAATAAAAGAAATGAATTTAATTCTTAATTTTTCCATACATCGGAAACAAAATTACCAATTATTTCTACAACAGTAATTTATATGGAAGCACATGAAGGCCAGTTCATCACATAAAAATGTCCGAATGATATCAATGGGCAACATTGGTTTCTGATTTCCTTTTAATAATATTACATGGATCTGAAATACAGCAATGAATGGTTTGCTTCAGTAGATTAGTGCAGATCGAGATATCCTTTAGTTTCTCAGACCTCGGAGTGTCATGTGCAGAATTTCCATATGTAACCAATATGACAGGATTTCTAGGAATGGACAATTTTTTAGAAAAAATGATTGCTTTGCATCCATCTTAGCATAAATAAAATAATAGTATGAACCTAGTAAACACATTAGAGATTAAATTTTTACGTCTATATTCTGAAATGTTTAAGATGTTCATGAGGATCTTCCTCCTATATTAAAGACAGTACCGCATTTTTAAATAATAATTCCACATTTCAAGAAAACAGATCTGATGATTGTATTATGATATCATACTGTGTTTTTTATATACCATATATCATCAAATATATGTACATAACAATCATCCCAAATGTACAATAAAATATATATAACAAATCAAAATATATATAATTAAATGTGTGAAAAAAACAAAGATATCTAACAAAGTCTTTTTAGCTGGTTTTATTAATTTTACTCCTTTCAAAGAAATATTTAAATAATATAAAATTAGATTTTCTTTTGTATTTCAATATAAAAATTTCTACGTACACAAGACTGACAAAGTGGTCTAGAAACACGAATTCACGATATCCTTCCATAATAATACACAAGAAAAATGAATTTATTTTGCAAAGTTTCTGTGCCTTATCCATATCTGTGACAGTTGTAGTGGAAGTCTGACTCCTGTACGGGAGAAAATTTCTTCTGACTTTATCGAGTGAACAAAGTTATCAGAAAACAATTATCTCATCTCTTCAATGTTCAAGCGGAAAACACTTCATAAATTGGAAGGCAGTGAAACACTGTATGTCTCTCGTTCACTTCAAAAAATAGTTTCTACAGTCAAAACAAAATATTACTACAATGTAGGAAGTACTAGGAAGAAACTCATAGATTTTTTTTTTTTAAAACAAATCTACTTTATTTTTTAAAACATATCACTTGTGTTTAATAACTCTTTCATATCTTACAATTTAATTTTAAAATATTATTCAGATCAAATCAGAAATCATAGTTACAGTGTTCTTATCTGTTGTTTCATTTCAATAATTATCCTAAAGATCAAATTTGTCACGGTACTGTAAAAATATTGCAGAAAGACCGCTTATATATATATATATAAAGAACTTATGATCTGTATAAAACGTTTTTCTTCAGAGACAAATTTTTAATATTGTAGAATGTATTTTATTTTAAGAGAAATGAAAACTACAACCGTGAATTAAATTAACCAATCATACATATACATGTAACACCCATACACAGGTAATTCTAAAATGAATATACCAGGAATTAAACATTTTCAAGAAATAAACCAGTACTTTAATATTTTATCTACTTGACTGTAAAGGACAAAATAATCTTTTAACAAATACTTCAGATAAAAATTAACTATAAAGCTCAAGGAAAGAATATGTTCCACAAAAATTTTCTGAAAACAACACAAATCTCTAACTATCCATACAAACTACTTGATTGTTTTTGTTAATATCATGTAATATTAATGCCAATTAATCAAATTAATGTATAAAATGTTGATTTAAACATTTTCATTCAGACAACCAAATTACTACATAAAGTAAATGTACACCAAACACCAAAGAGGAAATGTAATAAAAGATTTTATAGATAAAAAAGTAAGTTATATCTTTTATGCTGAAATATGAGACCATCTATTATAATTATACACAATTACAGCTAACATAGTTTGTATGAAACAATAAGGAACTTTATCTGCCTTATACAAACTTAAAATATAATAAGCAACAACAATAAGCAACCTGGTTATGTGTCTCCATCAAAAGATGAACAGCCACTTGTAAAAACAACACACATTTTATCTAATTTTCGCTGATTTCCAATCAATCACAAATAAATGCCACAAATGATAGTATCTAAATTGAATACTTATAATTATAATCAGATAATAGAAACATTAAAATAAAAAACAACGATGTGATCCATGACCACAGATTAATACTATTCAAACATCAAGTCTTTATTTCCATTAAAACGAAAACATCAAACTTTGGTACAACCCAGCATAAGTATTTGAAATGGCAAGCACTGCTAACCAAAAAAGTCTTTAACAGTTCAACTTATTCTTAGATCCTTTTTGTCAGTTGTTTTTATCTAGAATGGCAATGTCAGGAATTTTAACCAAATGTTTCTTGAGAGGCGTAGACAATGTATAGGAATCCATCTTCATCTTTTTCTTGTTCGTAAACCTGTGATATAGGTGCTGTATTACTAACCATACTATGATTATTAACCAATAGATAGAAGGCTTGACTAGGATGTAGTTGTAATCGACGTCTACAAAATAAATAAGTAGGTAATTATAATTATAATAAGACATTACAATTTTCATGTATATATATTAAAAGATTCCCTCTTGTTGCTTGTGCTCTTCAAAAACATTTGAAGCTAATTTTTTTTTTCAAGTTATGAAATTGTAAACAAAACATCTTTCATGTGATTCAAGTGGCGATTTATTTATCAAGACCCCTAAGGAATTAAAAATCAAATTGGTTTGATCTAAACAGAAATTGGTGTGATCTAAACAGAAATTGTTATATTTCGGTGTCCTTAATGACCCTACTTCGAGCATGGAAAAACAATAATACACAACATAATGATGTTTTTAAGCGATTAGTTAATTGTACTCCTCTATTCAAGGATTTGGTTAGATTAATGTCTTCAGAGAAAATTTTCCCAGTCATCTGGATGGGATGAACAAAACAACTGTGTTCACATTTGCGGCCATATAAACGTAAACTCGACAGTTGGAATGATTAGAGGAATGAACTCCTCAATTCCAAGATAAGCTACATAGGTAGCATTTAATGTATGCAGGGCTGACGGGGCTGAGTTTTTACTGGCAATTAGGATGGGATAACAAAATCTACAGTGTTCACAACAGTTGTGAGTTTGAAAATAGAATATACCGGTAGTCTGGCAAAATTCTCCTCCCTTACACTGTAACTTGATCATCATAAGTATTGAGCTTAAAGAAGTTAAAATCCATTTCTTTCTTATTAATATTTAACTTTGTAAGAAGAGAAATCAGTTTAAAAATGTAAACATCTCAAATTCTTACCTGATAATTTTAACTAATTCAGACATATTCACATTATCTGGAACTAAAAATTTAGTTTTATCCAACATTGGTAGATTTTTTTCATTCTTATATCTTTCAATAATAACCTGAAAAAAAAATTGATTTGTGATGTTGAAAATTGAAAGAAAGCATTAGATCACATAAGAGCAATAATTGCGGAAGCTATTACAATCTGAGAAGATTGACTTTCTGATTAAAACATAGATCCTAATTCATTTCCTTTCTATAGTGCAAGATTTGTTTTATTTTTCTTTATGACAATAACTTCTCAAAGATTTTTTTAAGCAAATCGTTTTCCAGCTGACGTTATCTAAATACATAGATCTTTATTAAAGCCATATTCCCTGCACACAATAAGCTATTTCATACATGAAAAACTGGTTTTGGTAGTCAAATACAGAGATATTGCAAAAGTCTTCTTATAACTCTGTTCAAATGCTTTCTTCATGGGACATCACATCACATTGATCCGATAGTTGGCTTGATAATCATTTGCATTGATTCCATAAAATGTAGCACAAACTGGCCTATTACTCATTTTAAATACCCATTTACACTAAATATAGGAAATAGTTTTTATCTAGATATAATTCAAACACCTTTATTTATTTTTCTAATACTTTAAAATAATGTTTTAAGTCACACCAATTTAACTTTTGGGAACACCTAAAAAAATATTTTCCTTCGTATTTCTTCAGGAAAAAGACTTACTCAAAGACAAAAAGTATTTGGTTGTTCTCTTAAAAAGCTTATATCAAAATCTTAAAATTCACATCAAGTTGCTATTTATTTATCAAGACCTTGGAGAATTGAAAATTAAATCGGTGTAGCCTTAGACAATATCAACCAATGGTGAATCTTTTGACACTTTATGCAAGTACAATAATGAAGCAGATCATTACAACAACAAAGATTTTGAGACTTTGATTAACTTAAAAAATAGAAATTACATCTCTGAATGATAAAATAAATTAAAAACATACTGGAATCTTTTCTGGGTGTTGTGATCTGATTGCTTCTACATCTTTTTCTCTTTGAGCTAAAATATAACAAATACTCAGTCATGAACACAACAGGGACAATACAGAGGGGAGAGAGAGAGAGAGAGACACTAGGTCATTTTGGGACGAACATATGGTTTAATTTTATTTTAATAATTCGCTTGCGTGTAGAGGTCTTTGAAAATGGGAGGAAACTGGAGGACTCAGAGAAAACCCATGAGGTTGGACGGGCGACCCTACTCCTTGTCACGAACAACTGGGGATTCTAAATCATGCCAGTTAACTCAATGACAGGCTTTATGATACAGCGTGCATGTGCTAATCATTCGGCCATTCAATCCCCTGGGATAAATCAGACTCATGGCTGTTTTACTAAACAGTAATGGTATACATACCATACCATTCTTACATATGCTACGTAAGTACATGAGAGCCATACTAATACTTAAATATCTAAATAATGCGATTTAAAATTTGTGATGTCACTGATTAGTACAAAATCTATTACAAAACCTATAGCCTGTCATTAGTCTTTAAATTAGGTATATATAAGAAAGTTAAACATACATTATGCAAGAGCTAAATCTGCCTATTGCAGGTCTTTCTTTAGCAGTCCTTCACGTTTAAGGTAAGCATTCGCTCCGGCTTCTCTCGATGCATCTTGACTTTCCTTTGTGGGAGTCATTAAAGACTCATGCAAATTAGCTAAATCGCTCTTCTAAATATTGAGATTAATAAACTACTTTCAGTTTTTGTTTATTTTAAAACTGCATACATTCGAGGTATCAGTTTCCATGTTGATCATACTGACACTACTATATATGCACCAAATAATAAACAGGGGGGTTGGGATGGCCTAGTGGTCTAGAGTGCCGCGCTTCGACATCTAGCTGGCCGGTCACCTCTGGCTTGTGGCTGTGGTTTCAAGCCCTGGTGTGAGCGTATGTGGCATGGAGATAGGGGCGATCTTCTCAACCTCGTGGGTTTCCTCCGGGCACTCTGGTTTCCTCCCACTGCTAAAGACCCCTACGCGCAAGCGAATTATTGAAATAAAATTAAACCAAATGTTAGTCCCGAAATGACCTAGTTTGTGTTGAGTGGACGTTAAACCCCATTTCTCTCTCTCTCTCCAAATAATAAACAAGACTAAAGAATAAATACAATTTGGCTGTCCTTAATTCAAGAAAAGGTAGCATTACTCTTGCAATATGATTAAGAAGAGTTTTTCTACAGGAGCTTTTTTCTCATTTTTGAAATTGGCAGGAGCTTTTTATGACCTCCGCACAATTTTATAAACGTGAAGGACTGCTTTATGCCTTAAATGTTATATAAACTATTAATTAGACATATCTTATTATCTATTAACATGACAAGACTGTAATCAATCGATATACATGTAAATAGATTTAAATAGATTTTGCGGTGAATGCGGTTAGCTTGAAAATATCTGATTGGTACAATGTGAACATTAGAATCTGATCTATGATAGAACGGCTGTTTAAAATTAACCATAAGAATGGATAATCGATCAGACTCAGAAATTTAATTATAGCAACAGCGGTATAAATGACAATTGAGGCTACAATGTTTTTGAAATTTGTTTGTTTTTTTTTTGGCTCAGAGTGAAAAGTAATTTGATTGAAACTTTCTTTCACTTTCAGTTCTTTTTAAATTTTGCATAATAAAATAAGCTAATAATAATGTCTAGTAATGTAGACACTATGTCTATATATCTATATAATTTCATGGCATACAAAAACACAACATAAACAAACAAAACTAAAATGCTCCATAAATTTACTCAAGTAAAATACAACTGAAGCATTTTAAACATTCTAACAAAATTATTTCCTGGCCTTGATGACATCATAATCAGCCAGTTGGTTCGAAGTTGCTAAATCCGACATTTTTATCTGTTACTTTTTTGTGTCAGAATACAAAATTTACCTGAAACCCATACATTAACTACACCTTATATTTCATATTTCTACGCATAAACTTAACTTACAAAGTGTCCTTCTTTCTTTGAAGGTTTTCATACTGTGGGACATCTTGAATTTAGTCAAAATGTCCAAAAGAATGTTGATAAATAATCTGCGTTGTTTACAAAATAGAGTTCAGAATAGTCTTGATTGTCATTAAATATTTACCAGTAAGATTTCTAACTAAAAGACTGGTTAATCGCTTCTTTTCAGTGGCCGGATGTTTTCGTTCCGTCATAGATCGTACAGTTCTATGGTTCCGTCATAACTCGGAATTACCCGAAGTCGAACGAATCTAAAAATAGCTCAAGCACGCGTGACAAGTAGAGTTGTCTCCCTTCATACATTAAGCCATTTTAATATTAACTGAACGCGTTCACTGTGAAGTTAATGAATTTAATTGCCAAAAAAGTAAGCCTGTTATTACAAGGAATATTCATTTATAGTCCTGATAATAGTTCAAACTTTTCTTGACAGTTTTTCTGCACAGCTTGAGTATGAAATCCTAGAGAATAAGAGTTATCCCACCGACATTTTTCAGGACGTATCGATTTTTATAGATGTCGCCCGTTCTCTTGACGTCAAGCGATGTTTATCATAATCACGGTGCCCAACGAGGTAAGTTGACAATATTTCTCAAACTTTCTGGCAACTGACTTATTAATTGGCATCCCCCCGAAATTATGACGTAATTTCTATATAATCTGATGCTATTACATACAGTCCACGGATAGATTTGTAGTTATTTTCATTTTTTACATGCAAATTTCAACGTTTCCCAAATTTTCGCTTCACCGCTTTCGTTCCATTCATTCGGTCGAAATATCGCAAAAAAATACGCCAGATAGCGACATCAATATTATAGCTAATGCATGTGTCAAATCTGTTAAAATGTGGCTCAGTCAAAACATAGTGTAATACTAATAAGGTCATTTATATTATAATGCCATGGACACACGATTTATAATTTTTTTTTTCATAGATCTAGATCTATAGGCAATTATATTAATAAGAGAAAACTGCAAACGAATATAATAATGCACAAAATGTTATAAATATGGTATTATTTTTGATAATGATTATATGATAGTATTCTGCTTGAAATAGACATGGCAATGATGGCATTAGCGAAATTATCTGGCTTACCTTTTTAGATAAAAATTTTCACGATAATAAATTACTGACTGGTGTATAATTATTATAATAAAATCAAATGTATATTTATAATAATCACCTTTTCCACCTATTAATAATAGGATAAATTAAATGTGGGGAATGCCTCTATTTAAAAAGCCATCATTGCACTAAAAGCGGCCTATCATCTATGGCGGTATATTAGTGCCAAAATTCTAACATGCTTTCGTCTAATTTCTTACTTCTATTCATGTAATTTCTAACCTCCATTCATGTAACTTCTAACTTCTATTCATGTAATTTCTAAATTAAGACAATGTATAATTCAACTTCTTCATTTGTTCAGTGTAAATATCAATTCTATTTCATCTTATTTCTAATATTGGGGCGAAAAATGTCTACTTCATTGTGGTGTTACATGTTAAGCATGAACGGCAAACAAATTTAGAATTTTGATACATCTACCTAGCAACGATCATTATGACATCGTTTGGTGTCGCCACCGTGTGCTCAGTTTGGGAATTGAGCACCTGATCGGGACCATTCTATTGATACAAACGACTCCCTCTTCGTCAGATTGAGTGGCTTGCCTGAGTGTTAAAATTGAAAACAACATCGGGAGAGAGAGATGGGGACATGGGGTTTAACATCAACTCGACACCAACCAGGTCATTTCGGTATTAACACCGTTCAATTGTATTTCAATAATTCGCTTGCGCGTAGGAGTGTTTAGCAGTGGGAGGAAACCGGAGGACCCGGAGAAAACCCACGAGGTTGGAAAGGCGGCTCTGCTCCATGTCACGTAAAAACAGGAAATCGAAACCACGCCAGCTTATTCAATGACAGACCTTATGTTACAGCGTGCACGTGCTAACCATTCGGCCATCCTACCCTCTAAGCAACATTGAACGTGATATGTATGGTTTGCAAATATTATTTCGAATACCGTGGGTAAGACGCAGGCTCGCTAGGCTGTGGGTCGGGAATTCGATCCCTGCATTGGTCGAAAAAAGTTCATCCAGATTTTCTGGC
Source organism: Patella depressa (assembly GCA_948474765.1). Classification (NCBI taxonomy): domain Eukaryota; kingdom Metazoa; phylum Mollusca; class Gastropoda; family Patellidae; genus Patella; species Patella depressa. Next base: position 17,599,644 of record OX419720.1, read on the forward strand.
GTGGTTCCCCCTTATTAGTGTCTTGTCGTTCCGATGGGATGAAAACCCGAGGTTCCATGTACATGTTGGCGTGCACGTAAAAGATCCTGTGACCGTTGACTTCGATATAAGTCCACGTCGTAGATCCGCTCTCCGGGCAATATTTCCCTAAAGCACACTGTATGGCGTATGTCCGTCTCCATTAGCCCGGTTCGGAACAAAACAGTAGGGCGTTTAACCCTCTTTCATTTCATTTCATTTTCTATTTCAAATATAAGCTAAACGGGATTTGGAGAATTTTATTTTATTTTTTTTTACGGTTGAGCCAATAATTAATATCTATATGCAGTTGGTCTATATTAACACAGGGTATAAATGTTATGGATAGGCCTACACAGATACTGAGTTTAATACTAAGTGACCTCTCTCTCTCTCTCTCTCTCTCTCTCTCTCTCTCTCTCTCTCAGCACTCCTTCCAACCTTCAACCAAACGAAGAATGGGTCGTTTATACCAATTATGGTCCCGATCAGGTGCGCAATCATCCAATTGAGCACACAGTGGCGACACCAAACGATGTCATAATGATGGTTGCTAGGTAGAAGTATCAAAATTCTAAATTTGTTTGCCGTTCATGCTTAACATGTAATACCACTATGAAGTAGACATTTTTCGCCTCAATAATAGAAATTAGATGAAATAGAATTGATATTTACACTGAACAAATAAAGAAGTTGAATTATACATTGTCTTAAATTAGAAATTACGTGAATGGAAGTTAGAAGTTACATGAATGGAGGTTAGAAGTTACATGAATGGAGGTTAGAAATTAGACGATAGCATGTTAGAATTTTGGCACTAATATACCGCCATAATCATCTGCACATTATTTTTGATATTGACTCGTTTTAAATTGTGTGCATATAGGGGAAAGGGCAAACCAGGTTTCCTTAAAAAAATCATCATGTAATTAGTTTGTTTATAAGTCTTCTTAATAAAAATAAAAAAAAAAATGGTATGCAGTGTAATTAATTTTCTGAATTAAAAAGACATGAATTTGTTGTCATCACAGATAAAGTTTATAGCAATGCCCTACTACTATTAGATACTATAGTACTTTGAAAATTTATGATAATTTATTTTTAGATGAGTTTGTCGAACTGCAATAAGCACAGACCAAAATAAAGAATTGAACTGATTGTTTGTGTTTTAATAGTTTTATTTAATTGATAGGGCAAACCTCTTCTATAAAATTAATCTTGGTTTTAAAATATTCATTAAGCGGAAGTCAGCTTGTTTACAATTTTAGTTTCTTTTTGACAGTGGAACACAGAATCGATTATCTCAAAACCATGCATGGAAACTGTAAAACTATGGAGTGAAATACTTCAGTACCAATAATCATACTATTAGTGTTTGAGTTCAGACGTTCATTAGGTTTAACAACTGTTTGTCCATATGTCATTTTTTGTATCTTTTTGAACTTTGATTTAAGCTGATTTTACATTTCATTAATCAGCAGTTATTTATTTTCCTTTCTTTCAAATATTTCTACTTGTGCCTGCTGATCATAAACTATAGAAAGTCAAACTAATCAACTCATTAGTGAGGCATTGTTTCTGTTTGATACCTGCTTGTGTTGGTGTTTCTTTGTGTAAGCTCACATACATATGTCATTTTTTGATGAAATTGATTAAAAGTTTACATTAATGTAATGGAACACTAACAGTTAGTTATTGTCCTTCTTTCAGGGGAAACCATGTTGTGAAAACTAATGGGCACCTTCCTACTGACAGACTTCCCCAAAGACTACTCGTTAACAACATGCCAGATAAATACAGAGGGTAAACCTTCTAATTAATTATTTATGATAAACAGGTGGATTTATTAGATGCTCTGGTTAGCAGACACAACGTCAAGAGCACTACTGTCACAAGCAAGATGTCTGAACTACACAAGAAGTATTTCTGTCCTCGACTCTTAGATTATATTGTTATAACAGGTAGCCGCAATCCAAATCATAACAACAATGTTGCTCAAACTCCAGAATTACTTCGAAGGTATCCACTAGAAGATCACAAAGACTTTCCACTTCCTACCGATGTGATATTTTTCTGTCAACCTGAAGGTTGTATAAGTGTAGGACCAAAACGAATGAGCTTGAGGGAAACTACATCATTTGTGTTCACATTAACTGAAAAAGATTCTGGAATTGTAAGATATGGTATATGTGTGAATTTTTTTAGACCTTTTGAAAAACGCAGCCATGCAAGTGACTGGCAAAAAAATGAACGAAACAGCTTAGCCAGCACACACTCTGTTGATACTGTTAGCTCTACGGAGAGTGATCGATCGAAATCTCCTCGAACTCGAAGGAAAGGTGGACCTTCATGTCGTGTACGAAACAACACATTAACGTCATTGTGTATAGTTAGTCATCATCCATTTTTCTCTACTTTTCGTGAATGTTTGTTTATTTTACGTCGTCTAATTGATGCCTGCCATGATAGAAGTTGTACCAGAAGAATAGGGGGTTCCAAAGGTGTGACAAGGTACAGTATTTTTATGAAAACTAACAGTAAAACAAGTTGTTCAAATGAAAGAAATGGGGATAAAAGTATAGTTGTACTTTTCTGTGCCGATTTGGCTATAGAAGATGGAACATGGTCGTTTTGTTCAGCATTAAAATAAGGTGTAGGCAAATGAAGGAGATAGCAAATTTTGTCATGAAATGTAGTGAGAATGAAAATGCCATTGTATTACTAGTATTAGAACTATTTTGAACATTGTCAGGAAAATTTGCTACAAGCACAATAAACTTAATGGAATCCGGCATATTTTTATTTAAATTTTTTAATGTGCACTGCTTACCAATACTTTTAAATTGAAAGAAAAAATGTTAATATTGATATTCAAATACCTCTATTCTTCAATGTTTAAAAGCTTTAAATGTTTTTTATTTTATTTTTCAGAGATACGGTATGGGGAGTATTGACTGGTCAGTGTAGTGACAATATTACCTCATTAGTTATGCATGATATTAGAGAGATCGAAACATGGATATTACGTTTGCTTAGTGCTCCTGTTCCTGTACCAGGCAAAACTAGAGTTGAGGTAAGAATTTATAGCAATGTTAATTTATGATATTCTTGCAACCTTAGTCACAATACTACACCTAGTTGGTTTCATGCACTCGGAAATCCTCGGCAGATTCAGGAACCTACATCTAGCCTCTGCTGTATGACAGTAAGTGATATGTACCTATGCCTATACAATTGCGATGCAGCACCGGTCTACTTAATAGGAAGACATGCCGCTTTAAAGAAAGAAGGTCTCAAAATTAAGTCGTTCGCAAAACTTGTCCCTGTGAAAAGAAAATCTGATAAACTTGAAAGAAAAACAGCTTAAAACTTTGTAAGATAAAACATTCTTCAAAGGCGTCGTCATGGGCAAAGGCATTGGTAACCTGGGAGCTTGAAAGAAGTTCTAATGGTGGATGGCAATGTGATTGAGATGCTAGTAAAGTCAAAGGGTAAACATACCCTGCCTCATTTACTACAACCAGGAGTTGTTTAATTTCTGTTTGCCTCCAGGAGTTATTTAGTGAAGGAATTGACGCATTATTTCACATATAGATTGATTCTACATTGAATCCTTGCTGATTATTTTTAATAAAAATTCAGCCTTCAGGACAAAGCTTTAGAAATTTATTCAACTGTTACACAAGGGCTTCATTTTATAGCCTGAAAGTATATATATACCTATACAAAAATCCATCAAATATGTACTATAGATTTCCTTCTACAATGCATACACCAAGAGTATACATGTACACCAGTCTGTAAAGTCTGTTATAAGAAATTTTTAAAATTACCTTGTTTTACAGTACAATTAAAATTAATCAATTTGTTGGCGATTTTTCAATTTCTTTATCAATACTGTAGCACTAAGAATTTTAGCAATATTACCCTTTTGGAAAATGTTGAGTAAAGGTGAAACATGGCACGCAGATTTAAAAATTTGTTAAGATTTCAGATTATGCAGATTAATTAAAAATGAACATTGGATTTGCATTATAAATTTCTAAGGTGCACAAATCTCAATCAACAATTATGTTCATAAGTTTGTCTCACTTTAAGGATATAGAAAATTGGAGATTTGACATAAATACATATAGGTGGCCGGCGCCTGACTAGCGTTTATATTATTGGTTAGAACCTACTTACATGTGATATTGATTTTTATTTTATTGATCACGCAGATAGTGACAGATGGCTTTTAGGCGTATATTGTTCACATCTAACTAAGACGTTTATCTATGGAGTTATTTGTTTACATGCCCGCATAAATATATTAAATAAAGTTAACTGGGTGGGGTAATGATAATAAGTGTAATCCCGCTGTTGGTATTTAATAATAAAATGCACAGTATTGATAATTTGATATCCATGTAATGGATGTACTGCATTACAGCAATATCAGTAAAAATTTAGGTTATTTCAGTCTGTACTTATTAAAAGCATGATTATACATCACCATTTTTGTACTTGCATCAAATTCAAACATACATTAATGTTCATTTACTTTCCAAGAAATATGTGAATTGTCTATAGGAAAAGGGGCCTATGATGGCTCAGTGGTTAAGATGAGGACTCGTTCCTGGTGTGGGCCAAGATAGTCCTTGGGATTTTCCAATAGCTTTTTTTTCCCTTGTCAGTGGTGCAGGGCGACATGGAAGCAGAGGTTATGTGTACATATTGAAGTGCACATAAAAGAACACATGTCATAGCAAACCCAATTTCTTTTTCCGTAGAAAAGAATATCGATGTGTCTTATTTTCACCAGAAAGTAATACAAAATAAAAGCATTCCTCTTGTATTATACTATTATGTTATTCTTGGACCTTTTGTAGAAATTTAGACAATCAATATTGTAGGCCACTTTTTATTAACAGAAATCTAAAACTTCTAAGTAGAGAAACATGTTAATAGTAATCACTCGTGAGGCTTTTAAAAGCAGATTTATCAGACAGAACATCTTGACTCTTCTTAATGTAGACTTGGCCACTTCAGTAAGAAATCTTCATTATTTTTTAATGGAAAAGAGACTGACTTATCCAGTTAATTAAACAGGCATTATGCAAGAGCTAAATCTGCTTATTGCAGGTCTTTCTTTAGGCCTGAAATGTTATATGAATTATTAATTACGCATCAAGTAACTTAATAAAACTGTAATCAACTCTCCATGCCATCGAATGGGGCTGCGATATACATGCAAATAGATTTATGCGTTTTGTGGTGAATGCTGTTATTGTGAAAATAGATATCGTAACGATGATAGTATGACTAGTAATGCCAGTGATAAGAAGCACTCATTGTGATTTGATAAATTTAATTACATGTCTGGAGGGCAAGATTCAAAATTATTTGTTATGATTTATTGATCCTGGTAAATAGCGATTGTGGTGTGATAAAATATCTGAAAGCCACAGACCTTCATTTTAGAAATTTTAAATTCCTTGCAAACTACTATAATGTTGAATCTAAAACTAAAGGAATATAACATCAATAAAGATGCATGTACTACATACATTTATATTGTGTAATGAATTAAAAATGTTCCAATATTCGTTAACTCTTGCAGACAATGTCAATATTTTTAAACCGGTCACATTAATATTTTGAGTACATTTTAATATGGATTAAAGTAGCTAAGTCTCGATCTCCGTATCATCCAAAGTCTAAGACATTGAAAACATGAATTATTTGTTAATTTAAATCAACATTGATGTTGTGATCTTACCCGTAAAAGATGGGCTTCGGATATCCAATAATTTATGACAAAATAAACATTTCACCATTGGTACACAAATTGTGTACCATAATGCGTTTCAGCGCCATTTGTATAAAAAGACTCAAAAGAACTGGGCTAGACATATTCCACAAGTTATGTCGAATGGTGATGCCGTATTCCTATCTTGAGAGCATGTGCAATAAATACTGTTGGTGTAGACTGAGATAACCAGACACCGAGAGATTGCTATTTGATTGAGACTTTTGGCATTCGCTGAACATAACTGCTTAGAAATTACAGTAAAACAAACGATTGAATGAAAATCAGTTTATATAGCCTACATTCATATTACATTATTATATGTGTTGAAACCCATTCATATTCATTTCTAGCTAAATAGCTCCTTTATGCCATGAAAAATTGAAATTGCCCAAAAAGCAAAATGATGATCAATTATCAATAGCTTTAACTGTCATTGTACATGTATGTAATTTTAATATCATAATGTAGTAAACATTATCCATGCTTGGGAAAATGAATTGCGCAGATGTTAAACCACCCTTAAATCTTTTCAATTGATCAGATGGTGTGAAAGGTATAGATTTTATTATCTCACCTGAACACTTCTGGGTTTAATAGAAGGCTCAGATTTCTCTGGTCTTGTTTCAAAGTTGCATGAATGAAATTTACCATTAATCTAGCCTGGTGATCAGCCATTTTGGACTACAATAAAATTTAAAGCTAATGATTTTGTGAAAAGGTTGAATATTGGGCATTTTATTTTGAACCTTGTCTTCTATATAGGAATCCAGTGTGAAAACTTAAAAACAAGATATTTAATTCTAAATTCTCTTGGGACATGGTTTTAGCTTTCATAATCTAAAATCAGTACATCATTCATTGTGAAATATTTTAATGGAAATTGGATTACTGTCATGACAACAGTCAAAGAATACTAGATTCTCTAGATTAAATCTCTTAAAAAGGAATACATGTCCACCATTGATTGTGAAAAATCTGTCACATACATACAAGAAATTTCTTTTGACATCTTCTAAGTCTCTGTTCATAATGAGACTGATCTATTTCTTATACTAATATGATGGTATGATGGCAAATTAATTTCTATATTTGTACAGATTTTGAGATGAAGTTAGAGAAGTGTGTAATAACATAGGTTATATGTAGGAGTACATCCGTTAGACAACTGTGATATGAAGATTGTAATGACAGACTTGACAGGGTTGACATTTACAGACCCGGTCTTTAGTCAACAACATATTGATATTTTGTGCCTGTAGGACTTCTGTAGCTGCAATTTACACGATTACTTGTGCTTGAATTGCTTCTCTACAAACCCTTTTAAAAAATAATGAATCATTTTTCGCTGTTTTCTGTCAGTTGCAGCCTCCGGCCTACGCACATGCTATTTCCACTATCATTATAGTATTGTATTTTGATACCAAAAGTGTTCTACCATACAACTGTTAGCAAAAAGATTTAACACGCATTCTAAAATGGTAAAGTCATTGCTATGAGAACGACTTTTCTTGAACATTGTTATTCCGATCTTTTCAGAAGTCTCAGTCTCAGTTGCTCTACGAGTAAGAACTAAGATGCTGGTTTGCTAACCAGGAGATATCAGGTTTGCTCCCTGTGTTAGCAGATAAATTTCTTCCGATTTTTCCGCTATGTCAGTAGTGGTCTGACAAAGAACAGTGTCAATTAATTCAGATAAGTCGAAAAAACTGAGGCCGTACACATTGCGTGCCCAGATTGAAATAACCCTTGGCAGTTGTAATTCAAAATGATAGTAGGTGGCTGTCTGGGCCAAATTCCTTCATAGCATACTGTCGTGCAGACCAGTAGGATGTTAAACCACATCTCATTTCCAATCTTTTCGTTTTGAAATCAAACATACATGTACATAGTGAAGAATTTAGTTGATTATTGATCGAGTTAACTGTTTTTTTGGTTTGCTGAACATGAATATCATCTTTCTTCCCAGACTGATCTAAACAGACAGAGGCGACTTTTCATAATTCAGATGTCAAGAATGATAAATGTTTGCTATTAAGTAATCGTCTTAAGTTAAGGTTATTTAAAGGTTGACTTGCAATTCTCTGTGGAATAATAAGTATAATATTACATAATACCCCATGCTGGTACCAGGAATCCTGATAGAATAAGATAATGCATTATATTGATTGTAATATGTAGTCATAGGTATTTATCAGACTTAATTTCCTAATCTTCCCATAAAATGACATTTATAACCACTAGACTGGAAAAAAAGTTATACAGGCAAGTTATACTTGCTGCTTTGTAAAAGAGATTGGTACATGTAACTTTGATAAAAATAGATCTTTGAGATAAGGATGTATATTGTACGTTTCAGAAATTTTGAAATTATGGTTTAGATATATAATCGGATAACCAGGCAGTTTCCGGCAAGTTTACTTGAAGCACCTTTGTTTTTTCATAGATACTTGTCACGTATTTGAATCTTGACGTGGACCCAAGAAGAACTTTTGGTATTTTTGAAACTCAATTCTCATTTGTTAAGGTTGGCTGACAGACAAATGACAACGAAAATGTGCCTAGTCCTTGTTATGGAGTAAAAAAATCAGGTTCCAATTGTTCATATTGTTATAGATGTACATGTAATAAAAAAAACCTTGTAGATTTTTGTTTTACATGTAGTGCGGTCCTCCTGCACTTACTATTACTTTACTATTAGCAGTTTGAATTTTGAAATAGTGGGCAGAAACACTGCAGATGGGGCAGAAGACCGGGCAGATTTCTGCCCTCTGCATTATACATGTAACCTATGAAATGTTGAAAAATATCATATATATGTTTGCGTAAAAATGACATAAATATTGTGTACACACTGCTACTACTACTACCTGGTGTTTTAACGTCCGCTTCCACAGAAGTGATATCGCAGACAATTGTGTAGACCAAAAAATTCAACAATTTATACCCCTTTCTATCCTAAGATACCCTGCTCACTGCTAGGGATATCTGACATACACATACATGTATGTATTAAGGGTCTGACACATACATTTAATAGGACTCAAAAAAATAGTTTTATATTTTGTACATGTATGACAGTACCATCTGTCAACAGTACCATCTGTCATATAACTCAACGTTGTGGTGCATCGTATTCTTATACATTGTACGTATGTAATTCTTCATGATGCCTAATTTACTTTGATTCTAGGATAATGAATTGATGTGGTACATGTATTGGATCACCCATCATAATATGTCTGGGTTTTCTTATTACATTTTATGATATGTTGGTCTAAAAATGTTGTTTTGAAATGTCCGGGTTTTCTTATTACATTTTGTGATATGTCTGCATGTTGGTCTAAAAATGTTGTTTTGAAATGTGTCTTGAAAGCATTCTTTACCTCCAATACAGAGGTATATTGAACTAGCTGAAGATGATGGGTCAGTAGTATTTATTTTTATTTTTAGGTTCTGTAAAATAAATTCAGTACCTACATGTAACTGTAATTCTATTAGTGATGACACGCAAAATTGATTTTAGCCTCGAAAATGGAGTGTAAAAATCATTATTCTCTGTCTTCAATTTGCTTCAAGTGTATGGCCTCTTTTCTGTCAATTTGGGCAAATGAAAAAATAATTTAATGTAAAATTAACCCACGCTGGCTTTCTGCGTATGTGAAATCTTTAAGTGCTTGCTAAATTATTTGAAGAACAGGCCCTGTCTATGCTTCCTGCACTTAAATTATCGGTTGTCGTAGAATTTCTCAGAATGTATTATTTAAATACAAATTGGCTATAATTCAATATTCACATGAGCTTCAAGACTTTCTGGTAGAATTTCTCAGAATGTATTATCTAAATACAGATTGGCTATAATTCAATATTCACATCTTTAAGGACTTTCTGGTAGATAGTTGCCTCCAAGGATATCATGGTTATTAAGGCACCAAAATAGCTTCGTTCTTGTAAGGATAGAACATACTATAGCTGAACTACCGTTATTTAGTAGATGCTTTGCCAAGACCAGATAGTATCTTCCATGATGTGGGAAAAATCAATTGTTGGGCTGATACGCTGGTTAATAGGTTCAGAACGTTGTGGACGTATTATTGATTTGTTATCTACAACTAGGCATGATATTATAAGTGTAGAATTCTAACTCATTGCTAACTATTCCGTATTATAAAGTAAAGCAATTTTAACCTGATATATATTAACTATGACATATAACAAAATATTGATAAATATCAAGATAATTCTGACTCTTTTAGAGTATTTTTAACCTATTCATAATATATTTATATTGGTTATTAAAAACATTATTGATTTTTTTTTTCTGGAGGATACTTATAATAAACATTGTTGTATTAGTTATCAATTTTATCAATCAATTTCTTCACTCCACATGATATAATTTTTACAGTGTGTAAAAACCATAGATAATATATCGATTTTTGATGAAAGATAGAATTGTTTTATGATTTGACAAGAGTTTTATCAATAAAAAATCTCAATCAGTAGGAAATATCAATAAGTTCCAATTCAAGTAGATATTGGTAACTCTGGCTGCAAAAATCCAAAATATATTCTATCCATCCAGTTAACTATCAGTGTTGACATGCAAGAGTCAGGAAATGTTTACACTAAACACCAGATTGCCATTAAACTACCAGTAGACTTCTAAAAGTCATTGATCTCATTTTGCTTTATACAGACAATTTGTAATTTAATTTTTTATGATTTTATCCTGGTTAAAATGTATCCAAATTAAGAATACAAAAACAACATATCAATGGGATATAATCTGCCATCTGGGATCAGTCAAATTTAAATAGAAGACCTTCAGAGATTTTACCCAATGCTAACATAACAGGCTGGTTTATATTGTAATATGTAGAAGGTGTTGTGAAATTTTTATTTCATGATATTTTTGTGCTGAAAAGAATTAAACCATTTTTTGTCTGATATTCCTTTTAGAAATTCAACTGTCTCAGTACATGTATTATTGTTGCAAGGGATTCAAAATTCATCAAATCATGGTCTTCAACACTAACATTTTTTGTGCATTCCATTCCTGAAACTTCACAACAATCTCCATATTCAATTTGAAAAAAATAAAAGCTTGTCGACAATTGCAGTATTTTCGAAAATAAATCTGTCAGTATTATTCTCTGTCGGTATTATTTAGCCTTTGAATTAAGTTAATCAATTCCAAAATAGATGCGAAGATTTTAAAAACAAATTCATCTGAATTCTTTTATACACAATTTTAATTTATACTGTACACATCACAGTGATTCATTAATCAGAAAATTTTAGTCTTGGGCTCTGTTTCACTACACAGTGTACATGTAACTATAAAAATCTCTCTTCTTAACTATTAATTTCTGTGAAAGATATTTACATATTTCTTTGTTAGATCTCCACTAAACATTGTACATGTATAAGCTTCAATTAAAAATAGCCATAAAGTTAATTTGATTCTCTGGATTAATCTTTTGATGAGGCGTCAGTAATTAGAAATTCTCTCGAATTCTATATATGGAATTACTTTGCCAACAATAAAATGCAATTACAGTAGTGATATCTAAAGAGATTTCTAATTACTTTGACCAATAGATTTGTGTGGGATCCTGATTCCTGATGCACATGTTATTGAGATACCAGTAACTTTAGTTTGTAATATGATTTTATTTCCTATATTTCAGGTGAATGTGTTGCCGAAAGATTTACAAGCACCATTATTATTTGCACTGCCTGATAATACAAGATTTACCCTTATAGATTTCCCTCTACATTTACCATTAGAATTATTAGGTGTTGATACTTGTCTTAAAGTTCTTACTGCTGTTATGCTGGAACACAAGGTACCCAAACCTTTCCATTCTTTATTTTTGTTTTTAAATGTCTTGCGTTTACATTTGGCTGCATTCATTAGGTGAAATCATACATATTCCTTCCACTAATGACAAACTGTAGAAATTGAGCTATCAATATTGAAATAAAATTAAGTGTGACTTAAACTCATGGCATAGAATTAGAGAGAGAGAGAGAAATGGGATTTAAAGTCCACTCAACACAACTAGGTCATTTCGGGACTAACATATGGTTAATTTTATTTCAATAATTCGCTTGCGCGTAGGGCTCTTTAGCAGTGGGAGGAAACCGGAGTGCCCGGAGGAAGCCCACGAGGTTGAGAAGGCGCCCCTATCTCCATGCCACATACGCTCACACCAAGACTCGAAACCACAGCCGCAAGCCAGAGGTGACTGGTCAGCTACAGGTCGAAGCGCGGCGCTCTAGACCACAAGGCCATCCCAACCCCCCCATAGAATTAGACTAGGTGTTTAGGTATAGAATAAATGTATGTGATTTTTGTTCGCAATATTTAAACCCTTCTTCATCAGCCTGGTTGGTGCAGAAAAGTAGGAAATTAATCCCCATTTCATTTTGATATCTTAACACAATGCCATAGTGGAACTTGAAAGGAAAATTACTTCTCGCACATGTAATTCGAAATTAGTACATTACTCTATTCTTTCTCTTTATCGTTTGACTTCAGGCAATGTATTGTAAATACATTTTCAGAATTCATTCTTTAATCTCATGTCCTGGATTTTATTATATAAATGTAATTATTTCTGTTTTAGGTTATTTTACAATCAAGAGATTACAATGCTCTATCAATGAGTGTTATGGCCTTCGTGTCCATGCTATATCCATTAGAGTATATGTTTCCTGTTATTCCCTTATTACCTACTTGTATGGCATCAGCTGAACAGGTATGCATTCATTGTAAACGTGATATTTCTTGCCTATTAGTATTATTCAGAATGACTTAAAACATTAAATCAGCAATTACCATTTTGAGCTGACAATATTAAAAAATTATCTGGTTACATGTAAATTCTCTGAAGATTTTGTAACATTTCACAGTCATGAAACTGAAACTATATTTTGACATTCAGACCAGGAAGCATTTTAAAAATGTATTGTAATTACTATTCATCTTGTATTCTATTTTAATAGAAATATAAAGTACATGCACTTTGATTTGAGAAATGTACAGTTTGTTAAATTAATATATTTTTTATTTTGTAGCTACTATCTGCCCCTACACCATACCTGATTGGTGTACCTGCCAGTTTCTTTCTCTACAAAAAAGGTTTTGTTTTACCAGATGATATATGGCTTGTTGATCTGGACTCGAATAAAGTAAGTTTGTCATGTACAACAGTAGACATTTCATATTTTACAAACATTATATTATGTCGAGCAAATGGTGCTATTTATAAGATAGAGCAATGAGATAAAAAAAAAAAGACCCAATCCAAATATTTGACAACAGTGTCTGTGGTCAGGGATAAGCATCAGACATCAGTTTGACTTCTGCTCCGACAATAGAGGTTAATCACCAACCAGCAAGCAAGCAAGCAATGAGATCTTTGAAGAACACAAAACAATTTGATTGAAATTAATCTTTTATCCTGATAATGATAATCAGCCAAGTTCATATAAATAAATAATGTATGTTTTATGTATCGAAGAGATAATTCTGTGTTGAGTTGTCTCAATGGCTTATCATTAGTCAGTTTATAGTGAAAATGGTGTAAAAGTAGTCTGTAGGTTCGATCATTATGTCTAATCAATATATTCAGACATACGTCAAGATTGGATGGAATTCTTACCAGACTTAGTCTGTTTTCATTCTCCTGTTTAAGTAACGAATACTGTACATTTACATTACTCACTAGTCCTGCATCATTCAACAAAAAGAAAGGAAGGTTGGCTGTTCGGGTTGCTGTATGGTTAGAGCGTGCGTGCTGCATGAAAAGGTCTGTCATTGAGTCAACCACAGTGGTTTCAATTCCCCGGTTGTATGTTACAAGGAGTAGGTTCGCTTGTCCAACCTCGTGGGTTTTCTCCGGGTCCTCTGGTTTCCTCCCACTGCAAAAGACCCTTACACACAAGTGAATTATTGAAATAAAATATTAATCCTAAAATAGCCTAGGTTGTGAATGTTGAACCCATTTCTATCTCTTTCACTTTCAAAATTATACCAATATCTCAACTTTTGCTATAGTTTATTTACGGTAGATTAGCAAGTTACCTTTTCCAAGTTTTAGCTGTATCCCATGCTAACCATAAAACCTATAGATTTATCTCATATGAAATTTGTGTTATAAGTTTCAATTCTTTGAAATTGTAATTTTATTCATGTAAATTGACTGATATGTGAGATCTCTAGCTAGTCAATTTCATTGCTGGTCCGTCATGACTGATAAATATGACTGAAACAACAGCCCTTGCATGACTTGCAAGATTATTTTTTTTTATAAGCAATATTTTTATTCAGATTTGTATCTGAATATGGATTGGGGAACATGCATAGCCTATATTAAACCGATCTCTTTGCAAGATTATATACGGTATAGGAAATTTCAGGACTGACATATGGTTCAATTTTATTTCAGGGGGGTTGGGATGGTCTAGTGATCTAGAGTGCCGCACTTCGACCTCTAGCTGGCTGGTCACCTCTGGCTTGCGGCTGTGGTTTCAAGCACTGATGTGAGCTTATGTGGCCTGGAGATAGGGGTGCCTTCTCAACCTCGTGGGTTTCCACCGGGCACTCCGGTTTCCTCCCACTGCTAAAGACCCCTATGCACAAGCGAATTATTGAAATAAAATGAAACCATATGTTGGTCCCGAAATGACCTAGTTTGTGTCGAGTGGACGTTAAACCCCATTTCTCTCTCTCTTTCAATTTTATAAAATTACTCACTTGTGTGTAAGGGGTCTTTAGCAGTTAGAGGAAACCCATGAGATTTAATGGCTACATGTAACCTGACTATGATATTATTTTTAGATTCACCCTCCATCTAATGCGGAACCACTCCCTAATTTACCTGATCCCGAGGGTTCAGTTCTAAAGACACACCTCAAACAGGTCAGTACGATTTAATTTTGACTAAATTTCATCTTTAAGATAAATCCTTGACAAACAAGTAATTTATTGGATTTTGTTTTATTACTTTAATCAATAATGAAAAAAGTAAAGATGATATAAGTGTCAGAAAAGTTTTAAAATATTTCAAGTCATTCAGGTGCATGTATGTAGATATTTCAAAGTATTCAATTTGAAACCATTACAAACTGATCTGAATATTAAAATATGTCTATCAAATTATTAATGTGTATATATTCATGTTAAGTTATTAATCATAAAGACTTTCCCTTTGGCAAAATTAAGTACAGTTTTAATGTGTTTACTTACTGTTTGATTATGTCTGAAGCTTCATGAGATATATAAATTTAGATTAACTAAATTACGTGAGATATCGTCTAAAAATTGACAGTTTGAAAGATATCAAGCAAATTTGGTATTTAACAACTTTTTGATGCACATTTTTCTGAAGATTATGGTCATGCTGACATAAAACTTTGCATTTGAATCAATTGATACATACATATATCAATGGAAAAAGACATTAAATTTCTTACTGCGTCATCTACAAGCCTGCTTGGTAAAATTAATTTGATTTCATTTGTTCACAGAAATTTATTGTCGTTTAATCGCAAGCCAGACATTGTATAAAATGAAATAAAACTGTAATTAATGAGGCAAACGGCGGAATAGTCTTTGTGAGCCGTGTGGGAATATAGAGGCTATTTTAGAGGTGGTTTAATAATGTGTCTTCTTGATTAATCTTCTATTCTTACTCATCATTTATTAATCTTTACTTAATTATCATTAATCTTAACGATTAATTTTATTCATTGCATGATTCTTTATTTACTTTAATATCATTTAATAAATAATGGTTACATAATATTTATTAGTATTCATGGATCGTGGTAGTTGAAATATTGTTAATATTTATTTTCTTGCAAATATTCCTGAGATCATAATGCGGCTATTATGTCAAAACATATATTATGCAATAACATTTAATATTTATACTTTTAATCTAACATTTGAGAAGCAGACCTGTACTTCCAAGTAATGTTTTTTCAAGTCATTAAACACATTTGCTTTCTACTGGAATAGAATTTTATATTCTGGATATTGGGTTGAAATAGAATAAATACTGACATTACAAGCTGTTTAATTGATCATGATAATTGTTGTCACCTTGGTGATACAAGCTATTCTAGAACATTTATAAAGGACAAATGCTTTGGTTCTGCTGAAATGATTATAATCAATAGATTCAAATATAGAATTATTTCATAAGTTTTGTTAAAGAAGAATTCAATTAACGAGCAATGAATCAAAATACAATCATTGATTTTTGCTTGGAAAAATTAAATACACCCCCCCTCCCCCGCCCCCCCCCCCCCCAAAATAAAAACAAACAAAAAATATCAGTAATCTTTGACTGATCATTGTTGATTATTTAGTAATAGAAAAACGAAATATATTTCAATTCCAAAGCAGCATCCCGAGTATGTCGCTAATGAAAATACACGTTTATTTTGATAACAAACAGCAGTATTAATAGGCCATACAACTATTGATAAGACACAACTCTAGTAGAGAGTAAAACAAACCCAATCAATTTGTTTTATCAGGCTCTGTTGATAGCCTAACAAAGTTGTAAATCAAGTCAACTTTATTGGCGGATTTATCTAGATCTGTTTACTGAATAGAAAAAGAATTAATTGTCACTGAGGGAAATCAATGTTTTAGTACCGATTGATATTTAGGTTAGACATTGTTCAAAATTTTATTCTCCGAAATACATGTAATGTATAACCATCCAATGTTTACAATATTTTTTATTAAAAAACTAGCCTATCAAATGTTAATACTAATCCTGTTGACAGTATAGGACAAATATTAATTGTTGTAAACAAATTTATATTAGTATTGATGTTACTCACGTTAAAAAATTGTTACTGTTTGCAAAAATATAAAACCCTTATCAGAAAGCTAAAATAACATGTTGAAACAAATTGTTCTATTGTAGTTTGAGTTTTATTTTCTGTGAAATAATATTACATTTTATTAATTTAGGGAATAAAATGTTAGACAAAAATGTGCAAGTAGTGTTATGTGGAACGAAATAATATTTCATTTGATTAATTTAGAAAATAAAATGTTAGACAAAAATGTGCAAGTACCATATGTAGTAAAAAACCAAATGACATTCATTTATTAGTTATTATTACATTAGTACAGTATAAAAGCAAATTGACATTAATATTGTAATGAATTGATTGCACTTACAACATAGTATGCTTAATTATTTAATGTAGAAAATTGTTCAAACTTATGACTTACCTGTTGTATGATAAATTACTTCAAAATATGTTAGGCAAAAGCTAAATCTGTCTAATGTTGTTCTTTCTTTAGGCCTTAAATGTTATCTAAATTATTAATTAGACATTAATTAACTTATCCAGACCATAATCAACTCACGATTCCATTGCTAGCCCGCGATATTTAGTGGTTTTGGAATTCATTTTTCTAAAAATAATTAAGCGTAAAAATGGATAATCATAACATTGTTTTTACTGTACCGTCTTTAGTAATGATGATAGAAGCTAGCCTAAAATTCAAAAGCTAATATCTTGGTTCAGAGTGGAGCAATGTGACTGAAAGTTTCAGCATATTCTATTTACGTTATGTATTTTTCAACTATTATTGCAAGAACTGTCAACTCTTTATGTAATCTCTCATAATGCCTTTTTGAATATTGTAGCAAATTATTAAAGTCTAATAACTTGACAGTTGAGATAGATAGCCAGTTTAACTTTATTGTCTGAGGTCAGATCTCAGGGAAATAAGCTAGCTTAAAAGCACCTGCTCACAAGGTGTTTAAAAAGGATATTCCAGCTTAACTTTACTATCTGATTGGCTTAAAATTGTCAGATTATCTGCTTTCTTGCATGCACTTTTCATTGCCTCCTGGGGTAAATGACATATGTCTGCACCATATGTGTAATTAATTATTGAACAAAGTTCCCCAAATTATTTAAACAATTGTAAAGATAGATTTATTCAAATACAAATATCTTGATAGTTTTAATTCAACTTCTCTAGAAAGTTACAATAATAGACTTTGGTTAAAAGGTTTTAAAATGGCACCATCAGATTCATCAGAATTTACAACAGGGTTTTGGCTAAAAGTATAGACAGTAATATAGGTTTGGGTTAAATGTTTGGAAAATGGAATTCTGAACTTCACTAGAAAATTATAAAAGGTGTTTGGTCAAAAGTGTAGAAATTGGAATCATCAACTTTGAACATTAGAAAGTTTTGTTTTGGGTTTAATATAATTATTTTTTGGTGACAGGGATTTTAGCTCATTAACCCCTAGCTAACCGCTTAACTTACAGGCTTTGGCAAGCATGAGCATGACACCTCAGCCAATCAAAAATCTTGATGCACTTGCTCAGAATGCTGAGATATGGCAACGTAGAGAAAGTTTTTCTTCTCAGACTGGCTTCAACCCGTTGATATATGGTAATGATGTAGATTCTGTAGATGTTGCTACTAGAGTAGCTATGGTAAGTACTCAACTATTTTATTACCTTTTAACATGTGAAAAATTCCCATTTCTATTATAACTTCTCTCTGAGGGCCTGACAAGACAACTGTCTAGTTGTTCGGATGGGACAAAAAACCAAGGTCCCATGTACACATTGGTGTGCACGTAAAATATCACTTGGCAATTGGAATTCAGTATAAGAGTAGGCCATAGCGTTGCTGCCTGTCTTCATTAGCCCAGTTTAGGAGCAGAACAGTAACACGTTAAACCACGTTTCATTTCATTGTTTTATAACGTCTCTCATTTGATCATTCGTGCAAGTTCAATATTTATGGTATGTATTCAGCGTAGATGCATTATATAAGAGTCTAAGTCTGCCGATTGTGTTATCGTATTGTTTTTTTAGCTCCAAATGTTATGTAAATCATTATATTGACATTTATTCACATAATAAGCCACAATCAAATCTCGGATGGTCTAGATATCTAATGATGGATTAGAACCCTCTTGCCATTTAATGATTTGATGATAAAATGCATCTTTAATTGACATTTTTATGCAGAAAGCATCTCATCACATTTCAATCTTATTTTTATTCATTCACTGGCAGAGAAAAAAACCCAGAGCACAACTGTGGCTGATCAGGAAGAATTTACTTGACCATTTCTAAAACTGTACAGCCGTACTGTCAGTAGATTTTAATTTAGCAGCAGTAACTCTTTGATATAATTATAGAGTTGACATTGATTAGGCTTCATGATAATCTACAATGACAGGTCATTGGAACTAAATTCTACCTGATTATACTAATGAGACTGTTGCAATTTTATCACCTTGGATCAATTTAGATCCAGCAGGAGAGAGAGAACCTGACATGTACTTGACACAAATTAGGCCATTTCGGAACTAAATATGGTTCAATATTATTTCAATAATTTGCTTGCATGTTAGGGTCTTTAGCAGTCTTTTCTTGTACAACTACAAGCGAGAAATCCAAACCACACCACTGGATTCGATGATAAACATTATGATCTAAACTGCAATCGGTAAACCATTCAAAAAGAATATGATCCATCTGTGATGCAGAAATGCTGAAAAAGTAGAAATGTTATTGCTTATGTTGTAATTCAAGTGTAAATTGTTTCCATTTTGAAGTGAAAGTAGTAGATATTATATACAATTATCATTAATTCACATGTTTACCACTAATGTAATATTCATAGAATTTATAACTGCTGTTGATGAACTAATTTTACTCTGGAAGTTATTATTCATACATAATATGTAACAGCCCATAGCTCCAACCTAATTGTCCAATCAAATATGTATTGATAATACTTAATTGCAGCCTACTAGTACTAACAGTTAAGGTCAATGTACAACATTTAACACTGAACTGCAACTTAGGAAAAGTTAAGGTCAAGCAGAACAGTTATCAATTCATTAAAGATGCATCATGTAATGAGCAAAATCTGCATATTGCAGATCTTTATTTTGGCCTCATATGTTATTTGAATTATTAAGTAAATGTTAATTCACATGACAAGCGGTTGTGATTTTGAACGGATTAAAACTCAAGACTATGCCATTCTTTAAACAGTCATAACATCTCAGAATAAATTTATTTGGCTGAAATTTTCAATGTATTCTGTTTTCATTATTTTTGTTTTTGAACTATTTATATTATACATGGTAGTTATAGTTAGAACTGTCTGCTCTTTATAAATCTTTTATAAAGCATATTCATACTTCTTCCGATAGTTCTCCAAGCCCCACACTGTCCTAATGCCTGAATAACTTTGTCTACAAATTTGCATCCACTTTGGGAATACATTATTTTTGCAATTATGAAGTCCATGATGCAATGAACAGTTGGGTTTTTTTTGGGAATGAGTTACATAATTTGATTTCTGAATGGCTCAATATTTTGAGCTGATTCGATGCGACATGGTATTTGGACTATTTCACTATTTATCTAAGATACCCCATGAAATCTGGTACATATATAATCATTTAATTATTTCATATAATAAATATTAAAAAAGGCAATTATTGGTGAAACTAGTCACAATACTGGCACAGATGTTAAATTGATTCACATTGCAATTGGACCATATGCCTAAATCAGTGACTTTTTCTGTTCAGCATATGGAACTGTGATCTGTGCTAATTGCTTTTAACATTTTAGCTCAGATATTTAATTTTTTGACAGTAAATTGATCACTTATTGTTGTGGCTGCATATATAATCTTTTAAAATGTATCTTGATTTCAATAACGACTCTTTCATCACTTGAAGTTGATCCTATTAATATTAAGAATAGAAGCTGACCGATATTATATAGTGAAATATTCAAGGTTTATATAAACATTCCTGTACTATATTGATTTTATACCTACATCTGTATATCAATAAAATAATTTTATAGCTTATACTTGTGTGTTTGTTATAAAACACAGTATGTCCTAGATTATAAATATAACACCAGTAGATTATATATTTACCTGTAGGAAAATCTTTTTTATTGCCAAATAAATGTTGATCACAGTGATGTAACCAATTCTGTATTATGATAATATAGGGTATTAATAAAGGTCTGATTTTGGAGCTTATCATTAACAAGTATGACCAGACTATGGAAAAGGAACCAGCCATCTTGGAAATCAAAGGCAATCATTAAAGTTTCATATCAATTGTACTCAAATTGGGTAAAGCCTTAGTCTTTTACCAGTGGAATAGTATAAACCAGACGCTTTTAGGAAATATGGCCAATTTCTTTTAATACTATTACTAACAGACTGCATCAAAAGAAAATAAAAATTCTTGATTACATTAGCAACCTTCCTTTTTTATCAGTTCAAATACAAAAATTTGTCCCTCATTATAAATATAAAAGACAATTTTTATGCGTGGGTACCAGTGTGGAGGCTTAATAATCAAACATTTAACTCCTGCCCTTTAGATATCTATGTATATTTTATGTTAAAAACAGCCGTTAAAGATAAATGTCGCAATCCGTTATCTGATCAATAGAGGACTACTTATTGATTTCTGGTGGTTTCTATCGTCAGTGAAGAAATGATGCTAATTTATATAACAAATCCTCAACTGAACTGTAACATTTCTTATCTGCTTGCAAATAAAAGCCTTGGAGAATTTCGTTAAATGAGAATCATATTAAATATTCTGGTGGATTTATGTATAGACTCTCTTGAGTCTCTCGAGGCTACAGTCACATTATTGATGATTATGTATTTAGTTATCCTAGTGTAGCCAAGCTTAAAGCAAAGATAATTCTTTTTATTTGAAAATATATTGAATATTCAGTGGTTGGGTAATCAAGTGATATAACGTGTCATTTAAATCATACGCTCTGTCATAGAGCCAAGTGCCGTGAAAGTGCCCAATTTCATGGGTTTCCTCTGGGTTTTCTAGGTGTACTCCAAAATTCTTAATACCTGACATGCCAGCAAATTAATGAAATAATATTGTACAATGTTTGTCCTGAAATGACATAGATTATGTGGAGTGGACTCCGCTTCTCTTTCTATCTAACTCTCATACATACACACACACACATATTATGTTTTATGTGCCAAATATTATATTTTATCGCTTTGTATCTAGAACACTTTTATTTGGGTCAAAAACATAAATTGTAGATTTAATTAGATTTTATGTGTTGGATTGTTGTATGTCATGACAATCTGTTGACACATTAAGCCAGAAATGATTTAAAAAATAATCAACAAACAAGTTACTGTAACTAATCTTACAAGTTTCAGATAGAGCTGGTCCATACCTACATAAATAGATAGTTTCGTCAGCATCTCCATAAATATATATACACAATATATTATGATTTTAAACACCAAATATTAAATGAATAAATTTGACCATGTTGATGATGTCACAGAGCTTTGTACTGATAGGTAAATCTTTTAACAGGACATTCAAGTGCAGGAATCATTTGTTTCACATGAGTTCCATCGTTCCATCACCTTTATACGAAAGTATCTCATTCCAAACCATAGTTGTATGAACAAGACATCCCCTGCAAATAAACTATACATGTAATTATGTTTTTCTATTTCAGATCAGATTCTTCAACTCCACCAACATTTTAGGGAATTTCTGTGAACACACACGCACATTACGTTTATACCCGCGACCAGTAGTGGCCTTTCAGTTGTACAGTTTTCTTAAATCTCGACAGATTAGAACACATTTTTCTGTTCGTCTTGCCAGAACACAGGTAATTGTTTATTTTATTACTACCCTTGATTTATTTTACAAGAAATCAATTAAGCGAGCATCTTACTTCCTGAAAGGCTTATAAATAGAGTTAATGTTTTGTATTAGTCTCAAAATATCCTACCCCTTATTTGTGTTCCTTTAAGTAGAATATCACGAATCAGCAAATTTGTATATTTTATGAATGATTAACAACCAACCTGGGGCATTAATTTAAAATCAATAACAAGGCAGTATTTGTGATTTTAGTTTTACTATTCTTAGTGCAAGAAATTGGTGCCAGATGCACGATTACAGATTTATAATATGATATAAAGTTTATTTAATGTTGAATGTCGGAATTTCAAATCAAGTGTAATCAACATAATATTCATGAGGACTTAAAAAAGCAATTTACATACGTCATTATTTATTGTTATTCTGAATCCTGTTGAATACTGTTTTAATAGTTGATATAATTTCTAGCTTAATAATGCTTTAAAAAGAAATAGCAATTATTTAAACATATTGGTGTATGTTAGCTGGCTTAGCCTGCAGCTTACATTCCGTAAAGTGTTTTCATTCGATCTACAAACACTTTCGTATTCAGACAAAAACTATGAGCTTGTCTTTAATCCTAGTATCAATTGAATAAAAGAAAAATTACAGACTATACGACATACTTTATTTGTTTGGATCTCTGAATATACGACTGCAAATTTTAATACAATAATCAATCTTTCACTGAAAATATCTGGATCACTGATCAGTAGCACTGGACCTCAAATTATGTACACAATGTAATGCTTGTTGCAGTTTTATACATCTATTTATTCAAATCACATAAAACTGAACATGAATTGTTTATCTTTATGGACATGTGTGTTAATTATTTTGGGTGTGGGTGTTGTATAAGATATGTTGATATATACATACCTGTAAACAGGTTATATTGATTTCAGCTATTTATTGTAGTTGTAGGTAAATGTCGTTTGGCATGACTAACTTACCAAAATACTGAGATTATTATGGAATTCCATCTCCCACTTCATTTGTTCTTATTTTTTTGAATTTGAAGGGTGGGGGGATACACAATGGCACATGAGTGATTAACAAAACAGTGTATCACAGGAGAATTATTATGAAAAATACCATTTCCCACTTCACTTCTGTGTCGTCATTTTTTTAATAAAGATTGATAATAAAAAGAAGTTAATTTGATTCCATTATTCATATGTTTAATGAATTATTCAAACTTCTGCAGACAGGAGGACTGTCTGCTACAATCATTTTTTGGGATATTAATGAGAATACAATTAATGTATATTTTAGGCTGTTGAATACTATGCAGAATGGTCATTATGTCCTCAGAATCTGGTTTATCTTCGTGTACAAACCGGTGTATATGATCCATCTTTAATAGGAGATAAACCAAAATGGTATGCCCACCAACTACAATCAGTGGAATTTCACGTCTACGATCCCAACTCCAGCTTAGGAGCAGCTCTGACGTCTGTATCAGATGTTCTTAGTGATGAAATACCTACAGGTAATTAATATCCTGCTGTCAGTGTCTGATATTAAATTATTAATGATGATGATCAGCATGGAATTTAATGGTGATATATTTATAATTGACCCAGACATGTATTTGACATAAGATTTTTTGATGAATTGACATTTCCATGTTCCCACATGGATGTTTTCCTTAGATATAATTTGTGTGGGATTTTTTAATTGTCCTATCCAATGTTTCTGATCTTGGATTGTCTATCTAATTACCATAGTTATTATTTATTCCTTCTTTGTTTTTGTTTTGTCATATACTTTTTCCTGCATTGTTTAGAGAAAAAAAATAAGAAAATGAGAGTTAAAGTATCTATGATATTATTTAATTATTTATATCACAGTTACTGTATTTGACCGAATGAGTGTTTGTAATTCATCACTTAAGAATCAGCTTTGAGAAGTATTGTATTGTAGAACCCTATGCCCAAGCAAATTACTGATAGTTCTTATGTTAGTTCTGAAATATCTTAGCGTGTATCTCATGGATATTATGCCAGGTCGAGTGATTGTTTCTATTGAATCCACGATCTACTACGTGCAATACATTTTGATATGGTCAATATGATTGCTGCAACGGACCTCTGACCTATGACCTCATGTTAAGAGCCGATGGGATTAGGATCACCACAATAACTTCATGATTAAAGTCCCGATTTAAGTCATGATTTGAATTGTAGCTCTCATCATGATAGTGCTACAATAATCTTCTGTTGAGTTTGTTTAACAGGAAATAGCACGATTAAAAAGGTAAACTCAGGATTCTACTAAATGTGGAGTTTGAACATTTGAATTAATTCTAAAAGAGCTAATTATAATGTAAAGTGTTTAATGATTAAGTAAAATGCTAATAATATTTTATAGATGAAAGTGGTAGTGATAGTGAAGGAGCAGAGAGTACAAGTTCATCTTATTCATCATTAAGTGATTTTGTCACTGATATGGTTAATAGTGAAATCGATGGTGAAACTCCAGGTAATTATTTTATTATTCCACCATATATACTAGATATATATACTAATAAAATATTATTAACAATAATTCTATGTCATAGGCTGGTAAATTATAATCACGATGAATATATTAATATATTTATGACTCATAATTTACTGTGATGAGTTTGGTGCATGAATGATGTATGATCTATGTATAATGCCTGAATTAACATGTATTAATGATTACAAAACACATATTATCTCTTCTGTAAACCTGGATTATAAACAAAATAGACAGTATTTCACAATCTATCACATTGTCTGATTTGTATCACAATTTCAAGATTTTGTGCAGTGTGAAGGTGCTGTTGTCCTAAACCTTAACAAGTGAAAGAACTATATTATTTAATACAGTATTTCGGTGGTAACTTTTTAGTTGCTTGACTCAAATTGTTTTGTATCTCGTTAAAGATTTTGTTGATTCTCTTTCTAATCAGAGTTGCTTGTGTTTTTCACAAGTGTACCTATCAAAATAAAATATGTTTAAAAATCTATTCCTGATAAAATTATTTTGAGATAATGACTGTAATTTTTGAATTTCTAAATGAACACTGAGCTTAACTGCTGTACGATTTATGGAAAACTTAAATTGAAATGATGTTACAAGTAAAATGTGTTATCTCCGAAATCTTGTATTACAATAACTTTCAATCAATTATTAATTAAAAGCCCAAGAAAACTGAGGTGTCTGTCCTTCATAATTTGACCCTTGAATGGAATGTAGAATGTTTCTAACAATAAACTAAACAAACCTCCCCTTTTAACAGCTTTTCTTCCTGAAAACCAAATACTAGCAGTAGATGAGTCAAAGGTATTCTGTCCTCCTGATAAACTGCATGTTCCTGATGTGAATGCTACTAACAGTGATTCTGCATTGTCTATGCCTGAAGATAGTGATGTAAGTTCGTCAGCCTCTTCAAGTCCTACATACAGCGATAATATACCTAGAGATAGGAGTCCTAAAGATTTAGAGGTATTCATTTTTAAGATCTGTGCATTTTATAGTTTTTAGTACTAGGGATCTCGTTTTGTCACCCCCCACTTTTCAAAATTCCTGTATCTGCACTTGAAGTAGAAAGTAGTTATTTAGATTTAAGAGAATATGGCCGATCAGTTTAAGAGTTGCCTGATATAGTTATTATCTAAACATATTTCTGTTTGTAGGAGGATGAAAATGATGGTCATGTATTCCGTTATGATTCTGGGAATGTAACAGCAACGAGTCTCACACCAAGCCGGTTTGTATCATTTCTATTTTCTGAGAAGGAGTAGGGTCGAATGTTAACTTTGCTGTATTTTTGGTTTTGATAACTATATATATATATATAACTTAACATGATTATTTTGAAATTCATCACACTTTCTTTTTATTACTACATAGGCCCCATCCCATGTAAGGTGAATAAAAACAAGATCTGAAAATTAATGTCAGTCAAAATGCTGAAACATATATTTTGTTTTCAAATAATTATTTGATAATTTCTAAGTCTGTTATCACATTTTATGTATTAACCAGATAAGTTTGACTTATTCAATAGTTAGACACATTTCTCATTGTATTTCAGGAACGATAATTTTGGAGCAGGAAGTCCAGCATCTGTAGATCTTCCACCAAGAAGTCCTAAATTACCTTCTTTTACTAAAAGTACCAATTCTGCATTTGATGTGTATGAAAAGCCTAAACCGGTATTAGCTCTTATTCCACCTAATCCAAATATGATGCGAGCACAGAGAGGAAGTATTTCTGGTTCATCTGGACCGTCTGCTATTAAAGGCAATTTACGAGTCCCGGTAAATATTTTATTTCTTTTTAACGCAAATAAGGATTTTTATTGTATCTGACAAGATGTCATCCGCACTTGTACCTTTGTTCCACACTATGTATTAATGTTACCATTAAAAATACTGGAAATAGACAAAATGACGGCCACCAGAAGGATTGTACCTGGCAAAATGTGAATTTGTACATGACAATGTCAGTGACAAGAGCCTTATTTCCAGGCTTGAGTATTTTTTGTTGTGTCATACTTCTTTGAGAAGCAGTTATTAGGAGTGTTCAAACAAAAGAGA
Source organism: Patella depressa (assembly GCA_948474765.1). Classification (NCBI taxonomy): domain Eukaryota; kingdom Metazoa; phylum Mollusca; class Gastropoda; family Patellidae; genus Patella; species Patella depressa. The sequence goes on from OX419720.1 coordinate 17,626,796, forward strand.
TTTTTTTATACAAAATGACGCTTCACATTGAAAACAATAGTGATTATTTTCTTTCACTGTGTTATATTGTTATTATAGAGTATAAGTGATCAAGATTCTGACAGATCCTCCTCGCCATCATCAATCATATCTACCATAAGTAACGAATTAACAGATATGGCACAGTCGGCTACACATACAATGTCAGAATTATTTGGTAAGTAATACCTGAATTTATTAATCAGTTTGTCTGCCATTCTTACTGTACAAAAGATTATATTTTTGTTTAGACTTGACGATCCTGATTAGGTATTTTCATATAGCTTAATCCATGCTAGAATGTACTCGTTGATTATTTAGCATTGGATTAAGAAAACTAAACCAAAATATCAATGGTAGATAATCCCCTAGCTTGGATTCAATTAGAATAAAAAGAGGTCCCTAAAAAGGTTTTACCCAATACTTAATAGGTGGCACTGGCTTTTTTATATCTGCAGTAGAGGATGGTGATTGTTGGGAAATTTGCAACTCATCATATCTTTGTAAATACTGTTATTACCTTTAGATATACAATCATGACAATATTGTTGTTTATAAAAGTAATTCCCTTTAATGATGATCAGTATTTGTGCAGCAGTAAATGACCAAATTAATGGGAACTATGCCAGACTGCATCATGTAGTTAAAGAGCCACTTTAATTATGAGAGTTGATAGAGTTTATAGCACCTAGAATTAATATATTTTAAATGTCACCGTGTTATAGTTAATAGACTGTTATGACATGTAAGTAATTATTGATATTAATGCGATATTACAATACATGGATCATTTTAATTGGAAATTATAGATGACATTTACAAGGAAGATATATATCATAAAATGTTAATAGATGCACTGGTTGTGCAGTATGAATATATTACTTGTTCTTGACCTTTGAACAACTTAAAATACAGACAAGTACAATATTTCATCTAGTCTTAATAATGTATGATTGACATGTTGCTTTTACCATTATATGAAATAATAGTATTCTAACATCAAAGAATGTATTCCAATTAGATAAGGGGGGTTGGATGGTCGAATGGTTAGCGTGCGCATGCTGTATCATACGGCCTGCCATTGAGTCAACTGGCGTGGTTTCAAATCCCAGGTTATACGTGGCAAGGAGTAGGGTCGCCTGTTCAACATCATGGGTTTTCTCCGGGTACACCGGTTTCCTCCCACTGTTAAAGACCCCTGTGCGCCAACGAAATATTGAAATAAAATTAAACCATATGTTAGTCCCAAAATGACCTAGTTTGTATCGCGTGGACGTCTAACCCCATTTCTCTCTCTGTCTAATTAGATATATTGTAAAGGGTATAATTATTAGATGTATAATGATTTGTATATGTATGATTAGATGTATAATGTTTTGTATATTTTGTATATTATTATAGGTGGTAATAAACCTGGAAATAATAGTACATCAAATAAACCACCATCCAAACCTTTTACACCTCTAGGTAAATATATTTCTTTAACGACAGTTTTCTCTTTGTTCTCCAGTTACCACAACCTCCAACTTCTGATGAGGTCTTTCTCAAACTAATTAAGATAATAATAGTCCTTAAATAACCTTAAATAATCTTTGTTCTCCAGTTACCACAACCTCCAACTTCTGATGAGGTCTTTCTCAAACTAATTAAGATAATAATAGTCCTTAAATAACCTTGGGGGTTGGGTGGCCGTATATTTAACGTGTGTACCTTGCATCAAACTAATTAAGATAATAATAGTCCTGAAATAACCTTGGGGGTTGGGTGGCCGTATATTTAACGTGTGTACCTTGCATCATGAGGTCTGTCATTGATTGAGTCAAGTGGCATGGTTTCAATTCTCTGCTTGTACTTGACAAGGAGTAGGGTCGCCTGTCTAACCTCGTGGGTTTTCTCTGGAACCCCCAGTTTTCTCCCACTGCTAAAGACACATATGAGCAAGCAAATTATTGGATCATATGTTAGTCCCAAAATGGCTAGTTTGTGTTAAGTGGACATTAATCCCCATTTTTTTCTCTCTCTCTCTGTGAAATAACCTAGCTTGTATCAAGTTCTTATTGAACCCATCTAGTTCACTTGGGGTTTCTTTTCAAATAGTGATTATAAGTATAACCTGCCTTGTGTTGTTTTACCTTTCATTAACCTAGATGTCTTTTCTATAACACTATATGATTGAGTATATAAAAGAAGAATGAAAATTTGATTGAAGTATTTCGTTGATATAAGTAACAATGAATAGTAATGTACTATGAATGTTTAAGAATAAAGTTTAATTTTCAATTTCAGGTAATCGAAAAGCTTCTGTTGAGAAATCTGGATTAGTAAAACATGCGGCTAGTATCAAGAAAAAAACAGAAGGAATCAAACCTTCACCAGCTGATGTTAGAAATTCTTCAAATAGGTAAGTTAATTTTTGTAGTAGATTTGTTGCCATATTTTATCTGTCTGCAATCTGCTGTGTTTCATGTAACCACAGTTGTTTTCCCTGGGTTTTCTGAGACCTCCATGCAAGCAAATGATTGAAATAGAATATACCATGTTTGTCTTTAAATCATATATTATTCTTACTCATTAAATAAGAACCTACCAATTGGAGTTTTTACATTTACTCCATGCATGTCATTTTATTTGTATTTTCATTGTGTTTTATTTATTTTTATAGTGAAAATCAACAGTTTTTAAAAGATGTTGTGAATTCTGTTATGGAGGGCCAAGGAACAAGTTGGTTAAAAATGGGTAAAATAAAAACGCTTATGGAAGATGAAAATTATCGCAATTTTGTAGTTAGCCGTTTAAATAAAAATCTAGATAAGAAATTAACGGATGAATCAGTACATATAGATGATGTGGTAAGTTTAATATTTTGCCTTATTTTTTTGATATGAAAATAGAACCAATAAATTTCGAATTAGTTTTATGATTAAAGTTGATTTTCCAGTAACAACATTGGTTAAAGAAATCTCTGAATGTGAAATTCACAGTTATTGTATTTTTTTTTTTACACCATAACAGCATGTATTATGGAAACTGTGAAATTCACAGTTATTGTTTGATTTGTTTTACACTACAATAGATGAAATTTCACAGAATTACTGTTTAAATCTTTATACACTATAATTGTGTTTAAACGAAAAATGTGAATTTTACTTGGATCATTCTTTTGGGTTTTTTTTAAGGTAAATTTGTTCCATGAAAAGTTATCTTTTTGTTTTTTTTACTCTGTAATAGTGTGTACCACGACAAGTGTTCAAAGGAATGTTAGCAATGTTAAAAGCTATAATACATGGTCTGGAAAGAACGTTTCAGAATCATGGTCTTGGTGGGGCTGCTAGTGCCTATATGGTGTTAGAAATAGCACACACACATTATTGGTATAGAGAACCATCTGCTTATAAAAATGAATCAAGTTTAACACCAGATGTAAGTCTACAATTTATTTTATCTCTTTCAATAATGAGTTCTTACTTCTGGATATTTTAGGTGTGGTTCATTTAGGACAGTTAAATCTAAAATTGCTAATTTTTTTGATCATATTATTTTAAACCAGCCCATTTGAAGACTGACTGTCTTGTTGTTTGGATGGGACAAAAAAAAACAAAACACAAAGTTCTGTGTACACCATGACATATTTCGTGAAGTGGCTGGAAGATAGGGTGTTATGATTTTATGGTCCATATTGTTTATTTATTTGCAGGTGCCGCCATTTTATGGTAGCCATGACAGTTTAACATCGCGAGATGATTATTGTCAATCAATGATATCTGATGCCAAAAGTCTTCATGATGACAATGTGGTGGCTTCTATAGGTATGATATATTTACAGACCTGTCTCTGTATGTTAGAAGCTTTCAGTGTAGCTTTTTCAGCACTGCTTTTAAATAATTTATTTTATTAATGCTTATTTTATTATCCCACCTGAAGTATGGTTGAAATTAGATTCACCCACTATCATTAAGTCATCAACTTTCGTTTTATTTTTTATTCTTTAAATGCTGTATTTCATTTTGATTATGACATTAGAATTGGCATGACTTAGAAATTTGGAATCATATTTCTATCTTGTTTTAATTAGCATGATTATGTCATCATTTCATTAAATTCATCCATTTCTATAAGTTTATTGCCCTGTTAGACATAGATAGTTTGTAGTGGCTAGTTCATGCCTAGAATCCTAATATTATGTTCTACACAATCATAGAATAGTTAGTTCAACTAGTGATGTTAATAAAACGGTCTTCAAATAAGATATATATGTTAGTTATGTAAGACCTAGCTGTTCGCAATATATTATATTAAATTTACATTTGATTAAAACCAATTCACCTTTGTGGTTGACATACTGACTGAATGATACGGTTTGTGCTTATACTTTTTGTTCACCAACCCTTGCAAGCAATAATGAGATTGTGTTTGTCAAATGTTACAAGATGGTGTGTTGATGACTAGCACAATGCATTTGGATCACATACTTTGCACTGTCCTTGACCTATAGATTCATTATATCAATTAGATCTTTACATTTAATTTTGGAAATATCCATTAGTATGAAATTTTTAGAATAGATCATCTTCACATTGTCATGTATGAAAAGTACAATGATGCAATCTGTCTTGATTGCTGTGGAGCTGTTTGTCTAAAGAGACACATTCCACAAGATGGTAAACCCCTATTTCATCTGTTTCTAAGATTATGCTTGTGGACAACTTGTAGGTCACATCAAATCAGGCCACGTACTAGCTTTATATACTGTTGACAGTTGTGAAGATGCATTTTTACATACTCTGTTCTAAACTAAAGCAATATGGCGTCTAGTGTGTCAGCCACAGATGTGTTGAGTTGTATTAACATCTTTATAAATACCTTTTGTTAGTTTTAAACACTACGTATTACTCTGTAGGATCAAAACAGAGTGATTGGTCATTTGAACGCGAGAGACCTTCTCCTCCTGGAGCCCCTAGCAACGAGCCGTTACATGAATTATCTACCCCTAGTCCCAGTTCTGAAACAGGCAAGTAGTACACTAAACACTAACTGTGATAGTTCAAACCACTAATAAATATTGTCAACTGTTGTCTAATCTATCCGTCAACTTGTATCAGCCATAGAAATAAAACCAAAAGGTTGTCTTCTTCTATTGTAAATAATAACATAAAATCACATTAAGACGCACCAATTTGATTCACTGTTCTGCAGGGCTGTGGTAAATAAATAGCCACCTAAATGATCAATCTGTTTAAACCACAGATCTAATTTCTTTTCATTTTTTATAGTTCAAAATTTCGTTTTACATGATTTTACTACATTAGGATCTGGAAGAATTGTTATATAACCCACATTCTAATTAATGTGAGGAATTAGCCTATGCTATGAAACTGTCTGTTATGGCGAATTCTTGGCGTGCTTTGCACGAAACTGTGGGTAAACCTCTAGTAATGTCAATGTCTGATGTCATAGGGTCAAAAGAGGCTTTTATGAAGCCTGGTCAGATCTTTATGTAGTAGAGGCCATCGAAAATATAAAAAAAGAAACGAAATATAGATCTGTATTTTAATCAGATTGCTTAATCGATGTGAAAGGTGTTTTGTTTGAATATTCGAAACATAAAAATTTGGAACTGTATCCTCTCTTGAACAGCACAATCAAATACATTTTGGTTTTAAAGTAGTATTTTTCATGAAGAAATCTTTACAAGTTTTCCTGAAGGATAGAAAATGAAAATGGTGTGATCTTATTGTTGATTATAAATTGTCTATTACCAAATCTACATTATATCAGATCAGGATTAATGTTTTATTCTTGGAGATGAAACAACCTTCTTTTCATTGCAAATCTTAAATTGATACAAGGTACTTAAATATTTGAAATTTCGGCAATGAAAATTAGCCACAAAATAGATTCTTGGTGGGGCATTGACTGGCTGAAAAGACTGATTGAAAACTGAAAAGCCATTGCACAAATTACGAGAAATATTTCAATTTAAGATCAGGCAACCTTTTTGTTTTACTTACTAACCTATCTGTACTAACACGGCATGAGTATGATTAACGAAACATAATATAATATGTAATTATTCGATAATTATATACACATGTATTGCATGATTGCAATTACAATAAGAATGATCACCAAAGTTTAATTACTTCACTTTACATATTTTAAGAGCTGAGAATTTGATTATAGATTTATGCAGGTTTAATCATGCAGACAGTGATTTCTGAGGGAATTTTATACAATAGAGTATCATGAAGACGTCTTGATTTTAATTCAGTAAATTTCCAATTTCTTCAGATATTCTATCTAGTATGTTTTTTTCTGTTGAAAATGAATGATTCTAATAAATCACAAAAAGAAGTCTTTATTCAGTTCTCAGCACAGTTTTATTAAAATCCTGCCCATATATAATCTTACAAGAAAATTTCTATTTATGCCAAATTCTATTTGATAATTTTATCTTTTAAATTTATTAATGATATTTTCTGTTTGAATTTTATGTGTTGATTTTTTTCTCCATATTGTATTCTTTTAGTACTTATTTGTACTTATTTTATTCTTTTTCCTCTGCTGCATGTTTTCTGGGTATTAGAAGGAAGGATTCTTGGCGAGGGCATTGGTTGGTAAAATTCATATCTCGTAGAACTTAGATGTAAAATGATACAATTAGACATCGCTATAGCGCTGTTGGCTATAAGACACAGGTTTGGGTAAAAGACCTGGGTCAGATTGCTCCCAACAGCATTATAGAGTGGACAGTGAAAAATGACTAAACTGACATTGATATCAACTGAAATGAGAAAATAAATTTGTTTTCACCAATACTCTCAAGTTTTTGACGGGGGTTGGATGGTCGAATGGTTAGCGTGCGCGCGCTGTGTCATACGGCCTGCCATTGAGTCAGCTGGCAAGGTTTCAAATCCCCGGTTGTATGTGGCAAGGAGTAGGGTCGGCTGTCCAGCCTCGTGGGTTTTCTCTGTGTACTCCTTGGTTTCCTCTAACTGCTAAAAAACTCTACGCGCAAGTGAATTATTGAAATAAAATTAAAACATATGTTAGTCCCGAAATGACCTACTTTGTGTTGCGTGGATGTTAAACCACATTTCTCTCTCTCTCTCTCAGTTTTACAATGCCAGTTTAACCAAATTTTACTGTTTATTAGTTTTTGGAATGATTTAATTGTAGACTACCTTTAATATTTAATTTAATGTTGTTGGGAAAACCCTTCTCAGCCACCCTACCCCAGACCCCACCCTACAGATAATTGTCAACTTTAGAAACAAATTAAATGTTGTAGACACCCTATAGACCACTCCTACTAATTGATGGACTTAATGAAGTCCAAATGTTACTACCAAATGTAAAAGATTAAAAAGAAATACATTATTGATAATTAAAAAATATTCTGATTCCCAGAAAATCCTTGAAAAAAAAAACCCTGTTTTTGTTTCTTTGTCAACTGCTATGGTATGATAGCTAGAATATTTTTTTTTGTTTGACCTAAGATATTTTTTTTATTTTTGATGAATCTCAAATATTTTAAGTTAGTATTAAAATTATCAACTCTTATGTTTGTAATTCAAAGTCAGATTTTAAGAAAAAAAAAGATATGGCTTTCAATCATATGTTGTAATTCTGAATTATTACTACTTTGCAACAATCCAGAAGTGTGAAAAATAAATGAATTAAAACTCTCTGCTGTAATTTAGACATGTTTGTCCTTGGTCAAGATGCAGTCTGATGCAGATTTTTTAGATATTTTATATGGATGAAATAAAAATAATCTTACATCATAAATTTTTGAATATTGACATGCTAGTTTTAGGTTGTATTTTATTTCAATACTATTTTTTAAACAGGATCGCCAGTTATTGTGAATGGTGATGAATTTGAGAACATTGAAATTAATCGAGATATTAACTTGAATATGAGATCTTTAGACAACACAGGTGATTTAAATCGTAATACCCAGAAACCTCATAGCTGTGACATTATCATAACAGATCATACAGATATACCAAGTGCTAATATACGATCAGGTGATATGTTACATGAAATGGTGAAGAACAAAGAACTAATTAAAACCAGCCGATTAGATAAATTCAGTAGTATGGATTCTGAAATGTCTGATGCTAGTACACTAGTTAGTACAAGTTCTGACAAAGACGATGATCGTAAGAAAACACGTATAAATCATCATTCTATTAGAAGTGCCATGTCTGATAGTGAAATGGATCCTTCTGGGGTAAGTTACTTGAATATTCGAAAAGCACTTAAGAATTTTGTTAAATGCTTTAAGTGTATTGCGAAAATATGACATTTTCACAATATAAAACCAAAACATGCCCTAAAACAATAATTTGGCTGCACATTGAGTTATTTGGAAACTAGCATTGTAACATTTGTGATAATGTTTGAGACCAACTGATTCAAATGAAATTCGTAAGCAACCTCTTGAATTTATAACTTCTTTGGTAGATTTTCGACAATTCCTCTTACATTATATGGTGCTCCTATCTTACACTGCATATATAGCCCATCTTTGTTAGTCTGGATATAGTATAAAAGAAGAATTTTAAGCTTATTTCTTTATGAATGTTACTTATTTCAGCCTATGGTACGTCAGAATAAGCGTAATCGTTCGCCTAGTTTGTGGAGTAATAAGAGTAGTGTTAGTACAGGTTATAGATATAGAGAAGGTAAATTAATTAGCACATCATCAGCTGTATCTAGCACAGAAACTGGTAGAACTTTCCTCTTTGAGGGTTTATTAGGTAGGTAGACTCTATGAAAGTTATTTCCTCAGCCTGCCCAACTTATTTATTTATAACATAATAAATAAACTGTTACCAGAATTTATTATATACACTTAAACATGCATTATGCAAGAGCTAAATCGGCCTATTGCAGGTCTTTCTTTAGGCCTGAAATGTTTTCTAAAGTGTTAATTAGTCATTAATTAACTGATCCAGGCCTTAATCAACTCCCAATGGCATAAGATTTCTCCAATATTAAATAGATTAAAACGGTTCAGCGATACTTTGATTTAATCAAATATGGAGGACCAAGACTTAGCTTTGATCAACCAGTACGGTGGTTGAAATTATTGCACACGTCTGTCAAACATTCAAAGGAATATATATCTTTGCTTGCAATAGAGTAATTTGAATGAAATTTTCAAATTATTCATTTTAAATTATCTACATTCGAACTATTATAGCAGGAATGGCTAATTCTTTATCTAAATCTTACATAATGTATCTTTAACTAAACTGTTCAATTGAATGTATTTATAGGTAAAGAACGCAGTAGACTTTGGGATCAAATGCAGTTTTGGGAAGATGTATTTTTAGATGCTGTGGCCCAAGAAAGAGATATTATTGGAATGGATCAAAGTCCTTCAGAAATGATGGACAGGTGAGTAATGTTACTAATTGATAGCAAACTAAACATGCATAATAGACTGGAAAAGGAGGAAGTTCGTATCAATTCATTATCAGCATTTATTCTAAAGACATCTTCTGATAAACTTCTTATTCCACAAACAAGTTTTTTGTTTTAGGCGATGGAAAAGAATGTTTTTAATTCTCTACTGAACATCTGTAACAAGTTATAAAATATTTTATCAATATAATTATTGTGACTTTATAGGTATTCATCATTGGGTGAAATGGAGAGAAAACGATTAGAACATGATGAAGATAGAATACTGTCCACCATGTTGTTTAATTTAGTTAGTTTTATGATCATGTTAAGAGTTAATAAAGTAGAAATAAAGAAGAAAATTCGACGGTTATTAGGAAAATCTCATATTGGTCTGATACACAGTCAAGAAGTCAATACTCTACTGGACCAAATTAAAAATTTAGTAAGTATTTTTTACACAAACAAGTGGTAAAAATGTTTATTCTTTCAAATAAAAATATATTTTTAGAAGTGGTAATTTTAATGTGGATTTATTTTGTATTGACGCTGCAGTTTCTTTTTAGCGCTTGACAGTTCAGATTTTATTCCAAGTTTTTCTTAGTTGCACCTTCAGTGTTTTGATCCAGGTTTATTTGACTTCCTTCGATATTGAGGGTGAGAATTTTGAATGTATATAAATAATTAGTCTATACCTTGGATTGAAAATGTACCTGAAATGTAAACGGACAATATTTTATTTTACAGCATGGTAATGATGTAGATCTGAAACCAATCTGTAGTAGACAGATGCAGAAACAATCATTTACAGTACATTGGGGAACAGATAACTCTGGTGATATGCTCTTCATGGAGGTAAGATATCTAGGCTAAACAATTACTGTGTAGTTTGGACTTGTAAAGATCAGATACAAAGGATTAGCTGTCTGTTTTATTTTTGTCTTCGAAAATCCGTTCGAATCATATTAAATCATTTTCTGATTTTGAGTACAAATTCAATTATCTAAAAGAGAAAGTATTATGGCTTTAGTCTATATGTATTTTTTTAAGAATTGTTTTGTTATTATATCTAGGTGTGTGATGATTGTTTATTGTTGAGAAGTGTAACAGGTTCTATACATGACAGATGGTGGTTTGAGAAACTAGTTAACATGACCTACTGTCCTAAAACTAAAGTTCTCTGTTTATGGAGAAAAAATGGTGAAAAAGTTCAACTTAATCAGTTTTACACAAAGAAGGTTAGTAGTTTATTTTATGCACGCTGGCATTGAAATTAACTAGTTAGAAAACGTTTTTGTCAGTCAATTGACTTGCCATTAAATTAGAATTTCAAACAATTTCACCTTAAAGCATAATAAACACAAATCTTTTGCTCTGTGTGTATATGAAAATTGAAATAATTTTAAAGGGCCAATCCTGATAACTTTCTGAGGAATAAAACTGCTTAATTTTGTGTTAAAATCCCTTAAAACCCATTACCTAAGGCCGACCAACTAACACGATATTTGTGATACGCTTGTAAATAACTTAAATCTGACAGTCTTCATCTGGAAATGGAGACCGTTGTATTATATCTGGATAAAACCAGACTTTTTTCTATAAAAATAATATGTAGGTGAAATTTACCCTTTGTTATCAAGTACAGTACATGGGTCATTCACTGTATAGACCTCTCAAGAAATGTGAATCAATTATCATGTCACCCAATGAAAAAATTGACCCGAAATCTTAAAAGGGTTACGTGTCCGGATAAGCAGTGTTGACGTTCACGTCCAAACGACTCAATATTTTGAGCTGAAATTTTGAGACAAGATAAATACACCATGCCTCTTCTATATTTTGGTCCATAAATTTCATAAACTCTCGGACTTTAATTTTTGAGACTCTGTTCTTATCGGGATTGTCCCTTTAAAAGTGGCCACTTTCTTGGAAAAATAATGTTCTAATCCAATGTATATAAAAAATGTCAAATTATTGAAAAGCTGGAGAATTTGTCAAATTAAAGCCCTGTCCACAACTAATGAAACATTTATTGTTGCCATTGAATTATAGTATATGGATATGTAGTCTCTTATCATCCATACAAATATTCTACGAATATTAGTCTGGATGGGTCCTCAAAATTTGACGGAAAATAGGTAATTGTCTGGATTATCCAGTCTTTTAAGTTACCACGTACTGAATCTATCAAAACAGCTCGCTTAGTCAACGATGGCACTCTTTAAAATTTTGTTTGTAAAGGTTTCAATTGAAATGGTAATTTTCTCTCGTCACGAATCAGACGTAATGCTTCTCACAATCTTCTTAATTCCTCATCGTCTCTATTTTGTTTCTAATAATAGATGTGCCAAGTGAACTGTGGGATATATTTCAACTACGCTTTATAGAATCTAGCCAAATAGGCCCGGCTTCATAAGATTTAGCACTTACCGATACTTTCATTGGATACTTAAGCCAATAGGTTCCATTGCCCATGCGTAACCAAATGTTTGGTTTTTTATGTGGTAGATTATCCAGTAATTTTCGTCAAAAATTGAGAACCGACCCAGACCCTCCGCGCGTTGAAGACTAGGAGGTTCTGGGTGACCGAGACTAATGGATATGCAGGGTTTTTGCCTCCAATATAACAACCCATCTTCATTAGTCCAGTATTTCATTTGATTTCGTAGAATAATTAATTATGACATATATGTATTTCTCTAGTGTAAAGAATTATATTTCTGTGTGAAGGAAGCTATGGAGAAGGCTGCTGCCAGAAATAGCGGCAAGCTTCCTGGTAAGTTGCACATTTACTATTTGTTTTTTTTACTTTTTCTTTTTAGCAACGTTATCAATACCTTATTTGAAAATTAACGTTGGCTATTCAAAAAAACTTATTTCGTTTTAAATGAATATTGATTAAGGAAAACAAAAGGATATGAGAAAAGCAGCATATTTTCTTCTTTGCCAATTGGATCAAGTTATTGAATAAACTGTAATAATAATCTGCTATCATTAGGTCCTGAACTCGGTGGAGAGTTCCCAGTCCAAGATTTGAAAACAGGACAAGGGGGACTACTTCAAGTATGTATGGAAGGTATTGGACTACTGCTGGCTAACAGCAAGGTAGGTTATATTATAGGGGTTTTGTTACATCAATCTTATGTGTTTCTATTGTATTGTTTTGTTTTATTTGTGTATTTAACATCTATGTCCGTGTATAAATTGTGTTGTAGTTAACTAATACGATTACACATACACTATCAAATAAAAACATAATATTGGCTTTTCATCAGGAAAAAATAGCTTTTAAGCATTTATCGTACGTGATTCATGGCTCAGTGTCGTGAATAAGGTGCTGGGTTTTATCCCAGTATTGGCCGAGAAAGTTCGTCAGAATTTTTCAATTGACTTCCCCTTGTCTTTATAGCAGGATGGAGGGCCTGACGAATTTGACTGGGCAACATTTCACCATTTATAGCATACTGCATGGCATATGCCCATCTTCATTCGTCCAGTAGGATATTAAATCCTATTTCATTTGATTTTGTGTTTTGTCACCTTAGACCGTATTCAGTTGCAATACTCTTATACATTAATTACTTCTTGTTTTACAAATTATACAAACATCTTTGGGAAAACATTGAATTCTCTTGGGATGAATTACACTCAAATATCATTTTCTGCAAGTCAGAAGTCTTATCATTTTTTTTTTCTTTTGAGAATAAGTCTTACACTATACTGTAATATCTTTAAGATCCTGTAATATCATTGAGAGCTTAGTTTTAAGATTTTTAGAGATCCATTCACTCTAATTGATCAAGTATTGATGATAATATCATATTCATTTAAAAAAGTATATTTATGTTTCAGGAAATACTACCCGTAAGATTTTGATATCGTATAAATCTGAAATACTAGCACTTTGTAACACTCACTAGAAATACTTAACTTTACTTTAGATTTAGATGCTTTTAAAATGTAGATTAAGTACCGGTACTCACAGAAAAATAATGCCAACATTCTTTAAACACTTAATGAAAGCTATGTATGGGCTATTTATTACTCAATTCACTAACAGCGCTATGACGTAACATCAGCAAAAAAAAAAATAAAATGTAGTTACTGTACACAGTACATGTAGTTAATCAATACAAATTTGAAATAAAACAGAAACTTCCAATGTTTAAATTAGTATATCAAAAGTATGCATATATTAGATGTTTTTCCTATTAAATTTTACTTCTTCAAACGGCATAAATGATATACAATGTATTATTAACAATATATGCTTCTTGATGTTTTCTTTATCTAATAATATATCTGTTTATATTTGCATGATATTATTTATATACTAATATAATCAACTTTACTTATATTTAGCATAAAAATATAATGGCTACATTTCTTCACCTTGTAATCAGCTTTACAAATCTCAATACTATGATAATTAATAAAACACACCTGAGATTGAAAATGAAATGTAAGAGTGGTTAATCTTTACGTCGTGAAGAAGACTTTAATATGGTCGTATATTGTGGTTACCTAAGTCCATCTGTCCGTCTACCTATCACTCAAATTTCGAGGATACAATAATCAACAGAAATTGATAGTTGCTTAACTCTTTGAAATAAGGAAACTTATTGATTTTCAACACAATTTCAATACCCTTCGATAATAATAACTTTCAAAGTTATTGCTTTTGTTATTATTGGCTGAGCTTTCTGAAAATTGTATGAGGTTTTTTTTAACATATTCAAAGGAAGATTTTGATTTTCAAAGATAATAAAGCCAATTTGTTACGAAATTTTGTTAGTACCATTGAAGCTTCAGTTATGACCTGAACTTTGTAATAAGTTGCTTAACTCATTCAAAGGGAGAAGCCTTTTCATTTTCAAAGATAACTTCCACAGTTATGCCCCTTTGTTAGTGTGTCTGTTTTTTGGTCTGTCATTGATATTTCATATTAACATAGTACACAAAATGCATTTATCACTCTTGCTTGCAAGTTTGGATGTCTTTTAGTAACAGTATTATTATTCAATAAATTCTTTTCCTACTTTGATGATAAAGTTAATGCCTAAACCTCCATGAACAGTGCAATTATGTGAATGACAAAGCTGCGTAGCAACCTATATTTAGAAATTTGTTGCTTCAAAATGTACACAATTTATTAAATACTGGTACTGCAATTTTTTCAAAACTTATATTTTATTTGCACAGTAATATCTTTGACGTCATAAATCTTCTTGTTTTGTATGTATTAAAAGATTCTTTGACTAAAATAAAAAAAAACATATAATTTCATGTTCATCAGGATATTTGGTTTTAGCATCATATGAATAAATTTTAAAACAGAAAGTCCTAAATTCAATAAAGTCCTAACAATAAAATAAGGAGTTAGAGGTGAAGAAATGTATTTTTATCTAATTATCTGTTCTAATAGCTATGAAACATATAATAAAGATTAAGATATCTTCTCGGCTACAGCTTGAGCGTTAAATGTCGTCAATATGGCTATTTATTCATTTTAATCCTATTACTGTCATAATCAGTTTCTGTCTTTTTTTGTGATGTGCATTTCATTTATTCAAGTATTTCGTACAAAAGTTGAGTGATATGTTTCTTTTTCAGCAGCATTATACACCAATCTCTGTAATTCTTAAAACATAGCAAGCAGCCTGAGTAATTCTTTGTTTACAAGTCTCACTGATATGCACTCAAACATTCTTATCTAACACATATATCACTTTCTATGTATAAAAGAACTGTAGATAGAGAATTACTTGGTACCTTAATATTACACTTTACATTCTTTGTCAAGCAAATATTCCTCAGTCTCATTAAGAAAAGCATTGATTTCAAAAATTATTATTGATCAACCAATGGAGAAAAAGGTCAAGAATCTATTTGGCAAACATCATTTTCTGACTATGCTATATCATTTGGTAACCAGAACAGCTAAGAGTTATGCCCCCTTATTTTCGACGAAAAATGTCCCACAAAAAAAGTTTTGTTACTATAGTGTAATAAAGAGCGATTAGTGGATTATCAAAAATGTAATACTGGGAATTACATCTTTAAAATGTTTGTTTTTTACAGTTCTACATAAAATTTACACAATAAGCTTATAGCTGATGAATGATCTCAATATAATGCACACAAGTATTAGGCATCTATTGCTTTCTCAAACTAATTTTCCTTGCAGCCTTGAGCAATTTTTTTATCTTTTACAGAATGCCATGCTCTATGAATGATACACCAACATCTGATGCAGAAACTGATGTGCTTTCAATCTCTCTAAGAGGCTGAAAGCAAAATCATTAGCTTCTACTTTTTGACTCTGGTTCAGTGTTTGGATTTCAAAAATACATCTGTTTGTATATATGTAATTATATCAAATCTTTAAAGTTACGCTCAGTACCATAACCATCATCATTTTACAAGATAGACCATTATCATTTTATAAATCGTTTTATAAAATAGATTGACATATATATACTCATTGATTGGCATCTGTGGGTTAGAACTAGACAACAGTAGGCACCAACAAAACAATTTACTATGATAAATCCTGCAGAATTATTTGCCCAAACTATAACTTGTCAGATGCTACGGAACCTAAACAAGAACAAAAGAAAGTTGCTGATTTTTATGTTGAGAGCTTATCTTGTCCTTGCCATCATATATGATATGATATCAATATTATTATGTCCTTAACCTACCTAACCTCTCCCTTTCCCAATCAATATGAAGCTTATTAACTAATCTGCTTGGTGGTATGGTACACATGCATATCTCTCTTAGGTGTTATGGGTATATTACCCAATTTGATTTTGGACAGATCTTTGGACCGAGTTCACCATTTCCAATACATTCGAGACTTAGAAAATAGTTTAATGGAGAACTGGGTCGATTGAAATGTCCTAAAACAAATACGCTGTTGGATTGAAGGGTTTTTAACGCATTCCTTTCTTTTCTTTCCTCTTGCATCCTTCCAAACCACGGGCTTGGTGAAACAGGAGTTCGAGGTAATCTTATCTTATCTTGATGATATCAGTAGATATACAGCCATTATATAGCTCTATATAACTAATATACTACGTCTAGCAGCCATCTCAACTTCAGTTGTTGCATGAGAGTTGTCTTGCTTTTATTTTTATTTAGTTTGCACCTTGTATTATGTTTAGTTTTTTGTTTCTGTTTATTCTTTTGTTTGCTTGTTTTTTATTTATTTTGTGTTTTTGTTTGCAAGTAGTAAGCTTCAATTAGGCTGTTACGATTGCAAAACACATAAATTACTGATTCCATACCAAATCAGTTGAAATACCACTTGTGCGAAAATGAATTTGCTGATTTATTTTTTGCTTCATTCGAAAGAGAGTGTTTCAATTTTACCAACTTTTAGTTCCCATTTTTCTATGAAATATTCCTTTTATTTTCATTTTGTGCTGCCTCCATTTATCAAGTGCTTCCACTTTCAAATTGAATTTCTGGACAATTTATTTTGTGGTTGCATTTCCTTAAGAATGAAATGGACAGCTTAAAATAGATGTCAGTTTTTGGATTTTCCCACAAGTGGTCCACAGGTTATTTGTAGTTAAGTTGCTGTCCACATTTATATTTCAGTTCTTTATTGAGCTAGCGCGTATCAGGAAATGTTTCACCCTGAAGGGAGGTATTTTTGTGCTAGAGGAATTTGGTAAGAGATTCATCAAATCATTTGATTACTACTTTCCTCCCTTTTTTTACTATTTTTATTCTTGATTCTTCCCCCCTTCCGAAATCTTACATTGATTACTTCATCCTCTTTACCTGCATGCTCAGCAATTTTTTGCATGATGTAGCCAACTTGAGTCGAGGTTGTGTTTTTGACTAAGTTCTTATAGATTTTTCTGTTAGGAGATGGTGTCCGCTTAGATTTTTTTCAGCATGGTCTCGCATGGACACACAAAATCAGTCTTAGATAGATTAAAACAACAGTAAAGGTAAAGTATTGAAATGAGAAGAGAGAAATACACAATTCAATCAATTTTGTAGAAAACAAAAACAACTATGACATTAAAAACATGCCAACTTTTCAGCAAAATTTGTTTTTAAACCTGTACAGGTTATATGGATATAGGCCCACTAATAAGAAAGTATTTATGGTTCATGCACATGCTTCTTGGAGTAGAAACCTTTAATATAAAAATTACACATTATTAAAAAAAAAACAAACATGCTCTCCGAAAGTCGTATTGGACGTAGAGGTGAGTATTATTGTTATATCCCAGCTTTCCTAGACTTTTCATTTTGTGTTGCACATTACAATCCCTTTGTAATGATTATTATTTCTAAGTTAGTATTCTTGGGGTCGGAGTTCAGGGTGATGCATCTGATTTTGAAGACACAAGGTAAGGTACAGCTGTTGAACAAAAAATGTATTCTAAAATATTTTTATTATCATCATCGTGCATGGCCATTTCTATAACCAACCTTCGTCAAGTTTTCAGATAGGTCCAATTCAACCTTCAGAAACATTTGTTCATTGTGGATTACAGAATCAACAAAGTATCTTTGAATAATCCAAATTGAATTAAAATTAGATCGTTATTTTGGTAACTTTTATGTTTTTGTGTGACTACACTGCATTGAAGATCTGAACGTCTGTTCTAACTTCTTTTGAGCTCTACTTTGACCCTGCAACAGATCTTAAACCTTGGATTAACCGAAAGTCTCCTTATTATTTCTTTAGACCAGTCTATTCTATTTTGAAGAGACAGCTGGCAAGAAATAATTCTTGCTGGGCCAATCAGAATTGGTGTCTCTTAGTCCTGTTTTTAAGTCAGACTTTTTGTCTCAAAGTAAACAAAAATTGTAAAGTGGAACAAAATTAATGGCTAATTTTAATTTAAGTGAATCAAGAAATAACTAGAGTAATGGCTTTCTAGATAAATGTTGTTATGTATTTTAAGATATATATATTTATATTCATGTGCATTAATCCACTTGGTATTCTGTTATCTGCACATTGTTGTTATTATTTTTTTTTTTTTTTTATGCATTTTTATTTCAATATTGTAAATTGTTATAACAACATGGCTCAACGCAAGAAAAGTATCTGATTTGTCTTGAGAATAATTTACAGATCTTCATTTAATTTATAACAAATAAAGACAGATTTTTTTACAAAGAAAATTTCAGTATCTTTCTATAAATTATTCTAATGAATATAATTAATTACTTTAATTGTTTTATTTTTTCTTTTCCAGATACCAAAAATAAACAAATAATTCAGCACAAATTCAAATCCAGAATGGTGAGTTATTTACATTATAAATTTGATTTTAAAGTTAGGTAGAAGGTAAACAGCTAGTTTTATTTCCTCAGTTTTCACACACCATTAGTTTATTATTTGCTGTCTAGTTATAAGTGTTGTGTATCCAGGTATTGTCTGTCTAGTCTAGGTATGTATTTGTGTATTTCATTAATTCCAGGTAGTTTTTGTTTCATTTGCTACAAACCCTCATTTATTATACATTGGCCATTATATGTTTACTGCACAAGATAAACTTAATAACATATTGAATTGTAAGGTGAATTTTCTGATAAAGCTACTGCCGCTACCAGTAGTATAAAATTAAAAGATCAACCAGCATTTAATTTTAATTTTTGGAACTGTATGTTTACTACATAATTTAATATAAGCTGAAATTATTCAAAGTTAATAAAAAAATTAGCAGATAAAAAGTATTGAACTTTAAATTTAGGAACTTGTTTATCGTAATGAGTCTGTCCGGTCATGATAAACAGTATGTTATGTCATTCTACTATTTGATATAAACATGTATTGAAATTAGGTGAATATTAGATGGAATGATTTGTTTGATATAAAATTAGATACAAGAGGAATGAAGTTTATTTAAATATAAAGCTTGTCAGATCATATAACTTAGCTTTAAAGTCTAATCTTGAATATATAATCAAAAATGTGTAAACTACTGATTAAAACCCAAATGATTTAAAATAATAGAGAGATCATTCTCCTTAAAATTCTGCATCTTCAAAGATATGAAATAATAACCGATCTTTACCCATCATAAAATTTTAAAAAAAAATTACAAAAAAATTAAAAGACATGTTCCTTTGTTATTTGGAACAAAATTTATATGAATATTTTAAAACTAAAGAATATTTATGAATTATTGAATTGGTAATTTATTATGACTAGGATGAATGAATAGACAGATATTCAGTATGAATCTAAAAATACAAGTAATCACTCAGATATTCAATGTAAATCAGAATGATCAATATTTTTGATAGGAATGATCAAAATTTTTAGTGTAAATCTAAACGATCAAATGTACAGAACTGAATGACAAAAATATTTAGTGATTTGTCCAATTTATTTAGTAATTCTAATTAAACTATTTTGCATGAATCTCAATGATACAATATTTTGTGACAATGTTATGATAAAAATTGTTGGAAGAAATCTGAATAATTAACATTTTCATTTAGAAATCTGAATAATTAACAATTTCATTTAGAAATCTGAATAATTAACAATTTCATTTAGAAATCTGAATAATTAACAATTTCATTTAGAAATCTGAATCGTTTGAAAAAGTAATATCAACAAAAAACCAAATGATCAAAACTTAAAAATCTCTACTTGGATCATCCATTGTACCCAACACAGACAAAATCATGAAAATATGCATGTTACATTGTTAGAAGTAAAACATACTAGTTTACATGTACATATCTGAATATTAAAATGTACCATTGTCACCCTGAATGATAAAATAAAAATCTACTTACCAACCAAAATTAGTTTCCTAGATTAAATCCAGTGGTAAAATGATAAGTGTCCCAGTGATTTTGGTCTGTCATTGTTGATTAGTTGAATAAATTACACATAAATAAGATAAGGATTAAGGTAGCTCAAATCCATCTTCGTTTCAATAATTGAATACCTAAGATGTCAGAGTTTCAATATTGAAAAGATTGAATTAAGTCACCTTGATTGTCAATTCCTTATTGGTAAATTGCATGGTTTAGAATATGCTTCTTGGCTAAGAATAAAACTTTTTGATTTAGAATGAAATGGAATGGGTTCTAAGTTTAACCTTTTTTTGCTCAGCTTAATCTAAGCGTCTTATTTTTAAGATTCAAAATAATGGAAAAGTAGAATAGAGATAAAGTTATTTGATAAAAATTGACTAAGTAATTCAGTATATAAAATAAAAAGTAATGATACAAAGTTCACTTTTTTAATATTGTTTATGGCACTATTATTGCATGATATTTAAAAGAGAATGAATTTTATGCATACCACAGGGTCTGAAAATGTGCAATTTGTGTTAATTTTGAACAGCATTTTGTGTTGATAGGAAAACCTGACACAATAATCAAGTTTGGAATGAAGCAAACAAATCTCGGTTACACTAGTATTGAATATGTAATAATAACCACACACAGAAATCATTGTCTCACATTTCAAGTGTTTTTCATCAACCTATTTGTCAAATTAATCAAATAACTTGAATGTTTTCCAAAAAGAAAAAAAAAACTCAACTAAATACCATAATACAAATACTGAAACATTTATTGTAATAAAAGGGAATATAAAACTGAAGCAGCTACATGTGTTTGTTCATTTAGATTGTAAAACTTGTAAATTTGACAGAATGTTATCATCTGGCAAATCAGTCGTGATCTTGGCCTTCTTTTTGGTTAGCTACAATTGCCTACTATTGGTAATTTTCAAGCATTATTAATATCTTTGGATTAGGGTCCTAACTCAACAATTGATAGGCAACAGATCAGCAGATTATTACTAAATCTGTGTACATGGTGTTTAGTAATGACCATCTTATTAACGATTACCAAAGGTACTTAAGTGTAGTGAACTTTGTAGGGCTAAGATGCCTAAGTACCACTAAAATCACAATGTCCTCAAGAGCACCACTGACTGATCAATGACAAAACGGCATCTTTGTAAAAGACATTCAAAATGATCATTCTGTAAGCTGGTGGTATTAAAAGCTATTGGGGTTCTTTTTGGAGAAAATGAATAGCAAAAACATTTTGAGTATTAGGTACGTTATATGAACGTTTGTTTTATACACATTTTTACTGTTATACTATGCTCATGGTATGAAAATACACAAACTTCTCAGGCTTATATAGAAAACATAGATACCACACTCAAGCATTAATTTTATTTTTGCAAATCTCTTTCATCTAAGCACGTTTTTTATACAAAGACCTTGTGGTATTCAATTTTAAACTTTTCTGATTCAATATTTCACCCATAGTTTCTATGTCAATCTTCTTTTTGGACATTGTTGTATCCTTTAGGCGAATGAGGCAGCGTTAATGATGCACAGAATATTTGCGGTTAAATGGGCAAAGCTACAAAAGATGCAGAATAGATACCCTGATGAAAATGGCAACAGTATGCAAGCTACTTAAATGTATTGACCCGCTTATGTTTTGTTTTGTTTGGGTTTATTTTGTTGCCTAGAAAACCGTAGTCGCCTAACCGTTGCTTATTCTTTTAATTTGATTGTCTTCGTTGTCTAATACAGTATTTCATCCAAATTTGGAGCCATTTACTTGAAAAGCTTAATCCAAATTTTAAAATTTTGTAGTAAATTCTGTTGACAAAAAGATTTTTTTTATAAATGTTTTTCCTAGCTCATGGTAACAAAAGATTTGTGATGGCGTTCAAATTTGGATAGGATCTTTATTGGGTTTTCAAATGTGACACTTTTAATATTAACATTTTGTTCTAGTTCGAGTGGCAAATTATAAACCAAGCTCACTAATTGATTTCCTGTGTATAAGCACAAAATTCCCTAATGTAGCTTATTATTTTCATTTACAATAGAAGTAGCCACAAACCAAGTCTGTAATAATTTGCTTTTATTTCAGCATTTCAATTTGATTTTTACTCTAATGCTGTTAGATGTTTGGTTATAATGTTAGGCATTCTTAATTTTATTAGCTATTTTTATTATTAATTACTAAAAATATAAGCTTGCCTTGTTGCTAAACCATCAAGAATTTGGTAATTTGGGAAAGTGTAATTATGCATTTTGCGTATTAATTGGGATAATTAACACTGCCTTTCGTAATTGTGTAAAGCACCTCTTTCTCACGCTTACTCTTTTCTATATCATTCATCTTGTGAATTAAAATTTAACAAATTATACAACTTTATTCCCTGCTTTTAGGAATACATAAGGTCACATCTGATATTAACTGAATTATTTATTTTGTTTAATTGTTATAAAATACAGATTTTGATTAAAGAAACATGTTAAATGAAATATACTTGAACCTCTAAAATGTATAAAGATAGATTTCTTTTAAAAAAATTTCAATTTTAAACTAATATAGTTGATGATGTATATTTTATTGTTTGTCTTGGTTATGTTTCAGGCTGACCAAATGTGTTATGCAGTCTTATGTTTATTTTCCTATGTAGCAGCAGGATTAGAGCAGAAGAAACAACAAACCTCCTGACAAAGTCTCCAGCCAATTTTATAATCCTGACAACAATTCTTCCAATTTGAGCATTCAGTAGAAACTTTGCTCAGATATTTCACATATTTGTTTAATTGCTCATTACATAGAGAGAAAAGAAATATATCTAAATCTTATTCGTTATACTAAAGAAAACATTTATCTTTTATTAATTAATATTATGTATAATAAGATGATATAAATATTTAAAATATATATGTATACTGTATTAGTGACAAAGTATGTATATCTTGCTTGCTCCAAGCTGAGATTATATGTCCAAGCTAAATTATTTTAAATACTGTTATATTGTATGTTTGAATACTATTTTAAGAAAAAGGTGCTTAATTATTATTTCTGTATATTTTGCATACTGTTTATTTATTGTCAGAGAGACAGGTCTTTCTGTGTATTTATTTCCTATGTTAGTCTTATTATGTAGAAAGCTTGAGGCGTACAGGATCGATTTCATGAACATTGCCATTACATGATTTCTCACAATGGCATAAAGATGGGGGAGTCCACATGGTCTTACTTTTGTAAATCACATTCTGGGATTACTGGTAGGAGAATTGAAACCTAAAATCTTCTACGGAGCTGCCCCCTTTACAATATCCACATCTGGACTTTTGTATTAAACTACATAGACATATATAGTATTCATATTAAGGGGGTTACCCCTACAGAACCAATGGTGTTTACGCAATTATGAGATATCGTGAAATATTAAACATCTCTCAGTTGTGCAAGGCTATGCTGGTCATGGTTCAAAGTTCTACAGCACAACCAATGCCTCTTGCTTTCTCTGAAAAATTAGTAATAGAATTTACATGTTTGTTTCATATGTTGTCTTATTACAGTAAACTAGATTTTATTATTTGGAATCTCAGATTGTGAAATCCTTAATGTTTATTTTAAATCTGAAAAATGGACATGTCTGACTCGCACACTGATACATGATGAATGTAATTAAGGCGAAAGCAGTTTGATTTTCTGTTCTGCAATGGTCTTGAATAAATAATCACTTGAATCACATGAAAGATGTTTAGTCTAAAATTTCAAAAATTTGGGACTAAAAGCTTTTGAACTGTGCAATCAAGTATTTTTGTTTTTAAATTTGTCTTTAACCAAAGAAAAAAGAAGGAAATTTTTAACAGTTGTTCCTGAAGAACAGATAATCAAATTGATTTGGCCTAACTCTTTGGAGAATGTTTTAAGATCAACCTCCTCAAATTTGTCAAAAACGACTTAATAAATATATTGACTGGGACTTATAATAATGGTGCCTTGGTTTGGTGTTTGCATACATTTACCGATTTGTCTGTATTAATTTTCTGTTTTATTTGCTTGATTGAAAAGATTAACATTTAGCTGAAACAGTAGCATTTAGCTGAAACTAACTGTAAGGTTCACCAGATTATCCTAAATTTGTAGAATCATTAGAGACTAGAAGTTTGGATATATTCAGTTTAAACATAATGTATTTATTAATAAACTAACAATGTTTCTTTCATGTTATATTATCAATTGTGATGTTGATAAATTTCTTAAATATATAGATAATAAACATAAGGGAATATAAATATATTATATTTTTGTCGATTTGCCTTCCATTTTCTCATACCACTGGATTTGAATTGTGTAATTATGAATTATTGTTAAAATATTACTGTAAATATTATATAAATATATATTATAAGTAGTATATAAATGCAATGTAGTTAAAATCAATTGTATAATTGTAGAAAATTTTTAATTTGCAAAATCGACTGTAAGAATTTTGTGTGATATTAGACTTTTCTATCCTTGCATGAATTGACTGTTTCTTTGGATATTAAACTTACTAAAATTTTGTGATTTTCAAGAATGTTTCTGGTATTTTGTCTGTTTAATTGAAGAACGTTTCTTTTACAACTTTGATAAATTTTAAATTCTGATATAAAAAAAAACAATTATAATTTCACTTGTGAATTATTATAAACTGATTTAATTGGAGAAATTGTGTATTTTAAGATGTTATTGTTTTGTTAAGAATTCTATAGATTTTGATTAATCTTGAAATTGTTTGGTAATAGTTTTATAATGTTAAAAAAATTGTGAAATGATCACACTTTGTTGAAATATAATAGTCAGCCCCTTCTAGTCATGGAATAAGTGTATATATAATGAAGCCCAAACTAATGTAATATTTAGTTCTTCGGGATACACAACTAGGCATTTGAGATTGATGTATGATGTTTTGCTTAATATGCCAAAACTTAGAATTTGGGGGGATGTGGGTAGATGGTTTAGAGGTTTAACATTTGCATGTGACATCACAAGGTCTGTCATTGAGTCATGTGGCATGGTTTCGATTCCCCACTTGAATGTGACAAGAAGGCCACCTGTCAAACCTTGTGGGTTTTCAATGACTCCTCCGGATTCCTTCCACTGATAAAAACCCTTACCCAAACATTGAAATATAATTGAACCGTTGGTTAAACCCCATTTTTCTCTCTCCCCAAAATTGCAAAAGGTGTTCCCAAAGAACAAAAATTAAACTTGGTATGGCCTAATTGTATTAATAACAAGCATATTAGCAGGAATAGGAACAAGTTGCTTAAAGAATTTTTGAGATTAAAACCTTCCTGTACACAGTCACGATATGCAGACAAGATCATAGCATTTAGCCAAAATAATAGATTGCATTACAGAAATTCTAGTAATTTTGCAGGATTATTAACTTCTTGGTTGACCCGTATGTAAGGATGAAATCTAGTCATTAAACCAATTTGGTACTTTCAGATCCTGGTTTTCTTATGTCAACAAACAACATGCTTCTAAGTTACTTATACAAAAAAAAAAGAATATGTTGAATGTTTAATGGCAGGAGAACCAATAACTGGGATGAAAAAAGTATCACAAGTGGTAGATTGAATTAACTTTTGTCAAAAAGGTGTAAATTCCTGCCTTCATTATACTTAGGGTATAGCAAGTACTGCCAACAGAATGTGATATTAATAAATATATTATTGGGTACAGTTTGAGATAAAGGTTTCAGTATTTATAAGTTATGCAATATGGTGAATATGGTAGTGATATAACAAGACGAAATAAAATACAGATCGATTGATTAATGTGCACTTAGGTTGTGATATATATTTTAAATATACTATTAATTTCATTATTAAAAACTTTATACATATTTCTCAAATAAACAAAAATTATACAACTGGTGAAAAATTGTTGGGGAATTTAATGATTAATATGTGGAGGTTCTAGATAATACTATCTGAGAACATCCTAGCCATGTTGATCACAAACCCTTTTCTCAATTTGTCTCATATGATTATAAATCAGGACAAGATAATACAATATAGCAGTCTAACCTGTTTGAAGATGCAGTATGTAAGATTTAGCTGGTCAGTATAATCCATTTAATATCTAAGCCACACAATGGCCTGGCAAGTTGATTATGAACTTGTCATGTATAATATGTCTGAGCATTTCAAGCTGCAAAAAGAGCTGCAATGGGCAGATTAAGTTCTTGCATAATACGTCTTTAAATTAAACAAGATTACATAAAAACACATTTGGCATAAAAAAAATCTAGAATATGAATAATTTTCAAGAATTTGGTCAGAGAAAAGGGATATTTTATGAGAAATACTGTAATACTGTTTTTAATTTATAGTTGCATGTAATCGGATAGTTTAGACTTCCATGTATGTAGAAATAGGTGTGAGAATTATAATTACTGCTTACCAAAATATAATATAGAATCACATATAGAATTTTAAAGGACTGGTTCAGTCTTTTTTCATTCAGAGTTTAAACTCTCTTTACCCCTGGGAAATATTCCACAATAGGAGTTATAAATTCAAAATATTATAATAAGAGGTATAGAATATACTTAAACTGCACAGGGAGTTATAATTATGAACTTTATAACCAAAAATATAATTCTTAGTATACCATTCAAATTATATATAACTGCTATTTAATCCTAATTCTTGAAATTAACCTAACTATAAAAAGACTGAATCTTTAATGTTGAAATTTACCTTCCCAATATTTGAAATTAACCAAACTAGAAAAAACTGAATCTTTAATGTTGAAATTTACCTTCATATTGGAATTATTTGAGAATTCAGGATAAACGCATTTATTCATTACTTGATCCCGTTGATTAATATTTTAAAACTAAACTTCAACAATTAAAAACAGCTAAATAACTCTTTGTGATAACTTTTTTAGGACCCATCTGTGAACAAAAACACTAACCTTGAAAATTACAATGTTGTTATCATTATGTTTTTACCTATTAAATAATTTGTTGAAAATTATACCAAAGTATGTAAATCTGCATGCAAGTTCTGTTGAATTGTTGAAGATTTTATATAATACCATCAGTACTTATCTGTTATAATCTCAGTTACTATGTTAAATATCTCTCCTCTTACTTTACCTACTGTAGTATACGAAATGAATAAATAACATTCCAATAACTTCTATCTTGGGTTGTCTCTTTTTTTAATAAAAAATACACAAGTCTATAGTTGTTCAGATGCCATGTATTTATATATAAGTCCCTAACTAATTAATTTAATGAAGAGTAGCCGGGAAAGCTTCTGCTATCTTGCAAATTTCCCTCTTGCACATTGCATGGTATATGTGGGAGGGGGGGGGGGGTTGTTGCAGAAAATTAGGTAGTTAAAAAAACACATTTTATTTGATGAAAACACAAAAAGATAGAGTGTGTTGAAACCTGCATATTGTGACAAAACAAAAATCAGTATACCAACCAGTACTTTTCAAATCGGAGATGGTGTGCCACGTGGATCTGTTTTGGAACTCTTGTTTATTGATATGCCTGCCACTGAGCATGATGTCCGTTTCCGCTGGTGGCTAGTTTGGACTGGTGGCGTATAGTTAGCCTCTTTCCTTAATATGTACATGCATATGTTTGCTCACTACACGTTATTATCGCCATCCAAGAGACGACCACTGCCAAGATAAATCGCATTATGTCAGTTACGTCTTTCTTGTTTCTTGCAAATCATTTTGTTTATTTTGAGTAAAGCGTGTATCATTACAGACCCGTATCCGTTTATGTCATTTGATATTAATTGTTTATTTAATGTAATGTCTATTCACACAAAGAACAAGGCGACAGTCCTTTTGAAGTCTCTGAAACTTTGTGTGTGTTTCGTTTGACCGGTAATATGTAATATGTTACCAAATAAAATGCAGTAACATCAAGAATAAGGTCATTAGCGTGGGTTATAGGTGATCTGTAAACTATAACAGTAACAGATTGTAGGAAAATAAAATACCTGTCAATCATCATTTACATTTACAATGAGAATGTTGCAAAGCTACATTGTTGCAAAGCTACATTCGCTGTATTTATGCATAAAAAATGTGTTACCCTGATTTATCGAGATGGACCGATTTAGTCTTTGTACATAAATCAAACGGTTTCACTGTGTTTGGTAGTGTAGTTCGATTTGGTGATATATAGTCCACAGACCCGAAAGAACCGGGTTTATGTTTTGTTTACTCGGTATTGGGAAAGAGAAGGTTCTTCAGTGAAATTTCCCTTTTTTATACTTTCTTCCCTGGGTGCGTCCATAAATAACCATCCGTGAAGACTTTGTGATAACAAGATACACTTTGGTAGAGTTGCTAGTTCCCAGCATTGTTTTCTAAAACCATTTTGTCAGCAGCTTTACCTGCTTTCATTTAACGTGATGTGAACGTAGAGGTTGGGTTTTTCTCGGAGGCGCTATACGATATTGGATCAACACAAACAATACAGTCTTAATGCCGAAGTATATTATTACATTTTTAATGGTATGACATATAATCACAGTCATATAATGTATTATATAATTACAGTATTAATGGCTATCATATAATTACAGTACATAGTAGTAGTATATAATTAGTCATAATGATGTATCATATAATTACAGCATAAATGGCGCATCGTATGATTACAATGTATCATATATTACATTCCTAATGATGTACCGTATAATTTCAATTTTATCATATAATAAAAAGTTTTAATGGTGTATCATATAATTACAGTAATACATACTTATTATGTATCATTTGAACTGTAATTATTAAAAGTTTTAATGATGTATCATATAATTACAGTAATACATACTTATTATGTATCATTTGAACTGTAATTATTTGATACACCATTAATACTCTATATAATGGTGTAATCAGCGGTTTGTACTGCAGTATTGTCGTCGCGGTAACGTATTATTATCATAAGTCCTCTACTTTAATTAGACCCAAAATAGGAAGCAGAGATGCGTGATTTTGTTTCGCATAGAAGAGACGATGGTCTTTGTATTTACCAGTTCCTGATCCGATTGGTGAATCCTGAAATGCAATAAAAGCTTTAATTAAATAGCAGAAACAAAATAGCCAAATATGCTCATGGCGAAATTTCTGGCAATTATTTGGTGTACCCAAAAGAATAACAAGAAAATAGAATGTTGAATTTAATAGAAATAAATTTGAATTTCACTCATAATACAGATCCCCAATCATCTCATCCAGTCAATATGGAATGATATCTGAGAAAAAAATCTGATCGAAGTTTGCTTACAAATTCAACACCAACGCTGGTTGCTCCTGTGGTGTCGTCGGGCAGGCAACCAATCCATTTAACTGTACCTTTAACAAACGAGTCGTTCTGGAAGTAAGCCACTCTATCTCCTATCAACAAGTTGTCTGATACCTGAATATATAATATTATAATATCCTTAAAAGAGAGAATGCGGGAAATGGGGTTTAACGTCCACTCGACAAAAACAAGGTCATTTCGAGACAAACATAATATGGTTTAATTTTATTTGAATAATTCGCTTGCGCGTAGGGGTCTTTAGCTGTGGGAGACCCGGGGAAAACCCACGAGGTTTTCACGTTCAAACCGGGATTCGAAACCACGCCAATTGACTCAAAATTAAAAACACGGATTAGAATTCAATATTGACCCATTACAATCAAAATTAATGTTGTTATCTTGCAGTGAAAATATGTGATCCTATAAGGACACATTTTTAAATCACTCCACCACGACTCATATAGTCTATGGACATAATAGTTTCGAGTGTTATTTGTAATGACCAACGAAAACAAATCCCAGAAGACAATGTGGAAGTAGTAAAAATTACTGCTTCACAAATGACAATAGTAAGACGCGTATTTCCCCAAACATAACTCATTAGAAACATCCCTCCAAATTTTTGCGAAATTCGACCTCAGCCACCATTATGGTGTAACGTTACTATATTTAAACGTTTTTTTTTTGTTTTTTTTTAAATCGGATTAAAATTGTGACCTCTAAGGTTTCCTTAGGCTAAAAACACGATTTTTCATACAACCAGAGGCCATAATCCATGAAGATATGGTACGATATGTGCCAATATCGAAAAGAACCCAGATCTTTGGGCAATAAGCATTCATGTCAATTTTCGTCAAAATCGGATAACAATTTCGAACATATTTCATACATGAAACAATCTCGATAAATGTGTGTGATTTTAGGAAACATTTGATAGACCGACGGACGACGGTGACCACAATAAAGCTGTACGTCCATATTAAATGTGAGCGAAGAATTATGACTATCGCAGCAGATTGTAGATTTATTAACGAAACACTACGGGAAGTTGGCAGAAATCCCTAAGGTACCAAAAAAAATCAACTCAACACAATTTATATGGAAACAATCACTGGTTTATAGACATATTGCACGACTTTTATCGTTTTCTAGCATACTTGTCGAAACGTCGGGCTATATGTCTCTATACCAGTGATTGTTTTCAATATAAATTGTGTTTGTGTTGTGTTTGTAATGTGGTTAATGCTAAATGTCTCTCACGGATTATATGCTCTGGTATCATGAAACCTGTCTTGTCAATGTCATATACTTACCATATCCTCCTCTATATCACATACTATAGGTAGTATATCTGTATTAACAGTTGTATCATCCACACCAACATTAGCATTATCATATCTAGCTGGTGCAACATCTACTTCCCTTATCACATTTAATATGGATACAAACCCAGTATGACCGTTTTTAGATTCGAATAACCGAGTGCCGTTATAGGTACCATCACCACCACCTACAGCATCATCCTGAAAACAAACAGCTGGGATTCAGAAAGTTCGTGTAGCCATTAGTACAGTGTATGTGATGCTTGTGTATTGTATTCTATGCCAGAACCGTAACTAGCTCAGAGCACCGAAGGGGCATTGATGCTGTAAACTTGACGGATAATGTATATCTATGGACGATGATTTTGTTCACAGGGGGAGGGAGGCGAAACTTTTTGTAACGGAAATTATTGAAATTAAATCGGATTCTTCATCTCATTAACAACATATGAATTTCAAAACAATCAGATGATAAATTTAATGTAGTCTGTAGAGTGTTCTAGAGAAATTTCCATCGGGGCATATAATGACTGTTTGAGGATTGCTGGTATGTGCCTGTAACGAAGAGCAAGAGAAATTATCTTGGCTCCTGTCTGCTCTTTTTACTTAATCCTTTGCAGTTGCGAAACATGAGGAGCTGGCGCACCTGCCAGGGAACTGCAAATAAACACTGTATTTATCAGTCCATGTATCATAATCTATGATGGTTACATCAACTTACAAATTCCACTCCGACAGTAACGTTGTCATCATTAGCATCAGCAGGTAACTGTCCAATCCATTTAACAACACCTCGAAGTTCTACATTTTGTGCTTCTGGGTAAGAAACGACCCGATCTCCTACTTTTAAGTCAGGTTTAGGTTTTTTGAGCTGATATACAAAACAAAAAAACCAATTCATTAAATCGAGTTAACCAGTCCTGAACTTTCAATAATGGACCGAAACCTATGTTAATACAAAGTGATGGATTAGTGTAATACCAAGGAAACTGGTTCCCCGATGACGAAGTGGTGTGAGATGTTTGGAAAAGAGTACACATAATTTGCTTTGTGATCTATTGCGTTCTCTATATGGGTTTGACATCTGACATGTACGTGACAAGGATAAGGGACGCCTACCTATCCCAGTGGGATTTCTCCGTGTACTTCGCATGCTTCCCACTCAAATACCGAAGCGCAACCGAGTGTTAACTGACCAAGAACCCCCGCAAATCACCCCTTTCTCCCCTTTCTCTCTTCGCCATAACTGACAAAAAGACTATTATATCATATCTAACATTGTTACCTGGTTCTTTTTTGAGAAAAACAATGGAATCTCCTGGACGAGTTGTTTCTTTAAATGCATCAAGTTAACCATCTCTCTCTGTTTTATAAAAATAAAAGTCTTTGTTTATTTAGACGGTCATCATAGTATATTACGGCAAGTATGTGAATTCCTCGAATGGGATATGGTATGAGGGGTTCTAGAAAGAGGCGGGATATCAAATAGTGTCTGCCTTTCCTGTTCAAATCGACATTTAATATCTAAAATGTCTGATGAAACGAGGGCCATTTTATGTTTTATTTCTTTCATCATTTTATTTATTAGAAGTTATTATATCCATAAATGCCATTGTAATTTTCCCATATATATATTCGTCAGTCCGCCCATCGAGGGCCGGGCTTCGCACTCCCAATTTGGGGCAGCACGCCCCCCCCCGCCTCCCCTAGAAAATACGGGACCCTTCCTTGTTTAGATACAAATAAATTTTATTGTATCCAGGGGATGTGGATTCGGTTAGAGGCTTCCTGTACAATTATTACAGATCAAATACTTCACCTGAATTTGGCGTTCTGTAGAAATGCCCTGGTCCGTAGACTCTGTCTTTCCTACCTCTTCTTTTACACATCCGTGTATGGCGTCCATGAAGCAGTTATTACAAAAATTCTTTTTGCACACTTTGCAACAAAGCTTGGCCATATTAGAAGGATGTTTCGTACAAAATGTACACCGTTGTGGCGGTGTTGGAAGAACATCCGGTTTCTTAACCACATAATGATTGATGACCAATGCTGGATGTCGACCCTTATAACAGGTTTCGCAGAAGTTGACGTTGCAGTGAAAGCATATAAGAGTTGCTGGCTCATGAAACTCGGGGTCACAGTTATTACATTCTATAGGCCTACAGTTTCCCTGAAGAAAAGATAATATCTGTATTTTTTTTATCATATAGTAGTGTAGACGTATTGTTTCATCAGGGAGAGAAAAGGGTGAGAGAGAGAAAGAGGGAGAGACAGAGAGAAATGGGGTTAAACATCCACTCGACACAAACTAGGTAATTTCGGGACTAACATATGGTTTGATTTATTTCACTAATTCGCTTGCCAGTAGGGGTCTTTAGCAGTGGGACGAAACCGGAAGACCCGGAGAAACCCACGATGGCGGACAGGCGACCCCACTTCTTGTTACGTACAACTGGGGGTTCGAAACCGCGCCAGTTGACTCAATGACAGGCTTTATGTTACACCCGCACCCCACCCCCTTTCATCAGGGAACGATTCTACGAAATGGTAAATATGGAAAACTAAGATAACATCATACTCCGCGCAGTGTTTCGTTTGATTAGAACTAATCCCACTACTCACTGCTGTAAAGAGCGAACATTCTTGTTTTAAATTATGATTGGTCAATAGTCCCATTAACAACCAGTAGCTGACTGCGTTACAAAGGCTTTACCCATGAAACAAAGCGCCAAATTGGACAAAATATGTTTACATTTTACATAACGTTACGTCATGTCTCACGATTTTATTATGCCGAATTAATCAGTGCATAGCAGAATTTTGCAGCAAACTGATGCGTGACAAACGAGGCTATCAAATCGAATAAAATGTAAACAATACCTTAAATCACTGTCCAAAGTTTTAGAGAAGACCCACATTAAACGTAGGACTATCATGTTGCTGTACTCAAGTGATAGCTTTGATTGAACGGGAAGAATAGACACACTCCCACAAAAGTTAAAGTATCAGATGCCAGTCAAGTAATGGCCAGAGGGGGATTTTATTTTTCGAGCCATTTCAGGAATATGAGAAAACATTAAAATCAAGCATAACACTGAATGTTGCACCTTTTTCGTTATAACTAATACTGGGGTTATTCTGGAATGTTAAGCATTTAGAATGTTTCTGTGCTAGGGGAATTAACTATCCAAAGAAATGATGGCTGTGTCTGATGTGTCTCATTATGGAAATCAAACCATCTCCGAAATTGTTTTTCAAAAGGAAAGAACCGACTTGCACATTATACCTCATTATAGAAATCAAACAATCTCCGAAATTTTTTTTTCAAAAGGAAAGAACCGACTTGCACATTATATCGACCTTACTGTTTCGGTAATATTTTTGAAAGGGAGGCACGTATTCAAATTATCCGCCCTTGCTGAATGTGGTATTTATATCGATCAAGAACAACATAAGCTTGTCTGCGATATCACCTCAGTGGAAGCGGACGTAAAATACAGCTAACTCATACACACGATACGACTTGACACTGCCTTGTTGACTGTCATACATTTTAATATGTTTGGGACATCTTTTTGTGTGCATGTCACTTCTTGTGAATTAACTTTCTGGCAAATTCATAATAGAGCCTTTCCGGCGTGGTTTCCCCTTGTAAGTGATGCAGAAGGAGGGCCTGACAAGGACAGCTTCCTAGTCGTTCGGATGGGACGAAAAACCGAGGTCCCGTGTACACATTGGCGTGCACGTAAAAGATCCCTTATCAGATGGAATTCGATATAAGAGTAGGCCGTAGCGCCACTGCCAGGGCAAAATTCCCTCATAGCACACTGTATGGCGTATGCCCGTCTTCCTTTAGCCCGGGTCAGGTGGAGAAGAGTAGGACGTTAAACCCAATTTCATTTCATTTCATAATAGAGCCGCAACATCGTTGTAAACGTAAACAATGAGGCTGTTTTGTAAACTGTTTTTGATTAGTCCGTAGAATCAAACTACGATCAAGGGAAGATAATTTGAATACGTGAATAACCCATGGATAAACCCGGGTTATAGTGGAGTAGAACAAAGTGGTATTACTTGGGATATCGAGGATGCAATAGATCTGATAGTATCTGCTGACGGCAATATACTCCTACGTGAATAATTGTGGGAGTATATAAAAGCAATTTGGTAACATTAAAATATGTATGTCATTGGGTACTATACTTACTACGTTAATGTCATCAAGAAATGCTGTGACATAAACATGCAGCCGTTGTGTGTGGTCTCTGGAGTCTTCCCCATCCAAGCTCGGGTGATGCTCCCAGCACAATCTACAATACTGGTTCTTACACTGTGTACATAATATCACAGCTTTAGCAGATGGGTTTGAACATCCAGCTGTACATTTGGTCAAGCAGTCACCGTCGCCTGAAGAATTTAATTCTAATCGGAGGTCAAGAACGCTGCCACTTGGTCTCAATGGTTTGTTATCTGTAGATCCGGGGTCGTAAGGGTTACAGAATAACGCCGTTTCCTGAATAGGTAATACCAAAGCCATAGATTTGGGTCGCCGTAATTGTGGTTGAAACTGGGAAGCTATAGGTAGTGTTGCTGTCCTTCGGACATCTGCCTTATTGCCGGTGTTTGTTGATCTCTGAATTTCATTTAAATTACAACTCTGTGTCCTTTTTAATCTGGATTCTCTATCCTCCTTATATACCCTTACAATTCTCTCTAATATCAAGTTCTTTACCAATGGATTTGTACAAACATCCGCACTACGCCGACATAAAGGACATTTAATCACATCCATCTTCTTTCCAAGAGCTGTATCTGTTCGTACTTGCTCCAAACATTTTTCGCACAGAGAGTGATCACAAGGCAGAGTGATTGGGTTTTCGAACAAATCCAGACAAACGCAACAACTTAACTCATCTTGTAATACATCATTCGACGAATTTACCGCCATTTTTTTTTCCAATATGTTGATTTAATGTCTGTGCTCTGAAAAATTAAAAATGGTCAATTTGAGGATATTCGACCCTTATTTTGGGGGTGTTTGGGGTGGGGTATTCGACCATGATTCATGTTGCGATATTTGACCATGGTTCGTTTTAGTCATACGTCTGCTTTATCCACGGGGGAATCAAATGGGTAGTGTTCTTAATATAAAGTCATGGCATCGTCATCACAAAGCACTCGTAAGTCGAACATACGTACAACCCTTTTGAACTTCCGTCACGGGGAATGAGCCTCGGCTGGGTAGCATAACTTTCCATATATAAGTCATTTCTTAAACCAACAGAAACAAACTTTCTTTTCTCAAAACAAATATTTTAAAATATTTTATTTTGGAATGGCCGCCTGATAACTGATACTGCACTGACAAATTGACCAACATCGTAACCCATATTTACTTACTTATACTCCATTCACTTGATTTGTTATTTGTTGTTCAATTTTGCAGTCTGTTGTTTATGTTATCCACAGGTTTTGTCTTGTCGGATTAGGATAAGGGTTTGGGTTTAACGTCTTACTGTTCTGCTCCGAACTGGGCTAATCAAGACGTGCATATTACGCCATACAGTGTGCTACGAGGGACAATTTGGCCGGACAGTGGCACTGCTCTTATATCGAATTCCCACTGTCAAGGGATCTTTTACGTGCACGCTTATGTTTACACGGGGCATCGGATTTTCTTCCCATCCGAACGACTAGACAACTGTGCTTGTCAGAATCTCCGTCCTACATCCCTGACAAGGGGGAAAAGGGACCCAAACCGGAAAATCTGGATAAACTATCTCGGTAAATGCAGGGATCGAACACTCGACCGCCAGACTCGCGAGATAGCGTCTTACCCACTTAGTTACCGTGCCGCCGCCGCCCCTCCCTCCCTACACGTATGTTGTATATAGTTGAAAACGTCCAATATAATATAAAATGTCAAATCTAGCAAAGTTCTATGTATAAATTACTTTGTCACACTTATTAATATAAAAATTAGTTTTGCAGCAAAACGGTACGATGATTGGGCCACATTGATTTATTTATCAAATTTCTGTCGTGTATTACTGTGTTTCATATATGCAGAGATAATCTATATAAACACTATATGGATTATACACTAGGCCTACATGTACATGTGTTACACGGTCACAGTATTACATATTAGATCTAATCTCATATCTCAAAGTTCATTTTTGAGAGTATTTTTGTATATTTAAAAGGTTTATATTACACATATGAATTAATAGGATCTTTATATATATATACATAAGTAACAAGCTTATATGGGTATCGAATTATTTTCGTGTTAGCGACATTTCTCCGAAAAGGCGACCGAAAGAAAAACTACAATAAAACACTATGCAAGAAGGCTAAATGTTACATAAGGCTGCCATTGATATTCAAGACCGTATTATAAGTATTTTGGTATTTATTGAATATTTCAAACTCTCGTCGAGTGTTCACGAATTGATGACAACAATATAACGGTTACTCTGACGACAGAAATATTCAGCGAAAGAACATATTCAATGGATGACGTACTTGCCAACGTACCTTCATCATAATTGTATTGACCTGGACCCGGTTGACGTAAATTTTTACATAACACATAATGCTGCCCTGTTAGTAAATGTATATGTTATTATTATTATTATAAGCTATATGAAAATTACCATTGTCTTATTCATGAATGTTAATATTATTGGTCATATTGTTATCAAATGTTCATGTTTATATTGTATGCTGTCCTAAATGGACGTTTCGATGCAATAAAAATCTTATCTTATCTTATCTTATCTTATAACATTATCAACATTAATTTTATACCTTGTGATTGTCTGTTGTTTGAAGAATAGCAAGCTAACATCGACTACACAATTTTCTTTTACTCCTCGAAAGGACAGCTAGACTTATAATCTATAGCTTGTAATAAACTGTCATGCAATATCGATATGAATTAAAAGACATAGTAAAATATCACGTGACCTGGTTTTTCTATGTAGCCTATCTATTTTTAACAACTGACATTGTAAACGGGTTATTTGGATACAATATACACATTGTGTATCAATTAAATACAGCCCCCCCCCCACACACAGTAAAAACTTCATTGCAAGCTGGCTACGGGCGTGATTAAATAACGTCCATCGCCTCAATCCCAAGATAAATTATATGACACTCATTTATTAGTTACGTATCACCTTCGGTTACCCCCCCCCCCAAAAAAAAAAATGAATTACTTGTACATTTCATAAAGCATTCACTCTTAAGTAAATAGAATCGGAGTTGCCGTGCTCCAAAGCATCTCTGCCTTACCTCTAACAATCGAATATGCTGGTCATCGATCTGAATTGTAGATAAAATTTGTTTATTTTTTTGCAATGTCTGTTTTTCTCTCTTGTCCGCAGGTTAATCTTGTAGATTTTTGTGTTGCGTGTAATGCGGTCCTCCTGCAATTGCTATTAATGTAATGGATGCCGTTTTCCCCAACCCTATTCTTCTACATTATTAATAGTTTACCTTGTGACAATATGTTGACACTTGTTGAAGTATATTAAGTTGATCTGTCAGCTTTACATCGATAAAACGCCCTCTTTACTCCTCAAAGAAAAACAACACTAAACACATCACATTATATATCTGGATTTCCCATGCGTCTATTTTTAACTTGACATACAAAACAGGTTTATTCACATACTATAACCGATACATGTCAATCAAAAAAATGACAATCTAGTGTTGTGCATTGTCAATATTATACTAGTTCTTAGAAAGGCGGCGAATTTAGCTATCGTCTGCTTGGTCCATGCGCAAATACGCCCGCGCATGGACATAGGCGTAAGAGGCGGGGGGGGGGGACACCCCCCCCCCCAAATCTGAAAAGAGCTCAAATGTGACATCGGTCATTAGCCGAGGAGTTTTTGAAAATGGGGTGGGGTCGGGCCCGTATCTACAGGGGGGCGCGGGGGGGGGGGGGGGGCATGTTGTAAATCATACATCTGGCGCGTATCTGGCAGAATAGGGCGAATGATAATCCTGCGATGCCATTGTCTTTCGATATGTATCCATCCCCAGTGGTATCAAATTAACCAGCACAGGGGCGGATCTAGGAATTTTGAAAAGGGGGGCGCCGCAAAATGAGGGCACTGAGAGAGGCGCGTCACCCAAGAAAATTATCCGTCATTTCCTTGCATCTGTAGCCATTATAACCGCTATTTGGCTAATATTTTCGTCTAAGTAAACGTCGGAAATCGTTTAAAAAAAGAGCCTTAAAATCGAGCAAAAAAGCCACTTGACCATAGGCCTACGACTCGAAAATTGTCATGGCGAGCGAGTTATTGTTAAAATGGTATATTTCACTCCTTAAATACGCAATATATAAAGTTGGTACTTAAGATTTAAGAAGAAACGATCACGGGATTTACCAACAACATTCGCCTCGGAAATTTGAGGCATAACTGTCGATTATTTTTTTTGGTAATCGAGTTTTATCTCCCGATGTACATAAAGACGTACGAGGGCATTGAATCGCTCTTCGGACATCATTGAACGGTAATCGACTTCACAAAATGGAGCGCAGAATTCGACCTTTCCACGGTAGGCTAGCACTGGTGGCGCAAGTAGTCAACATGATGCCTACAACTCGCGTTACGTTTGAAAATAAGTGACCGATGTCGTCCGTGACCAATTTGTAGTCGGCGTTAGTTCTGATTTCGGATAGCTGTTCAAGTACTAATTGTTTTGGAAGACCATAGGTGTACCCACAGACGTATCGGTCACATTTGAACGGAGCGATGAAGGGTTCGTTTACTTAATTACGACAGAAGACCAGATTCCTTGCCTCGGCATTATCGTAGGCAAAAAAGACGAATCTATTCCATAGGCACTTCACTATTTAAGCCTTGTAACAATGCTAGACCTACATGAAACAATGCTAAACCTACATCAAGTTGCACTCATGCGCGTCGGTGATGCCGCCGATTCCACAAGATGCTACCATTGCTACCATTGATGTCTGTCTATAGTCAACTAAACAACAAGAATTCGTTTGAAAGTGGAGAGAGAGAGCGATGCGAGAGAAATGTGGTTTAACGTCCACTCGACACAAACTAGGCCATTTCGGGACCCATGTTTGAAAGTGGAAGCATTAATTAGACCAGACTGGTGTTTTTGAGTCGATGGTTTGAGTCATTTGAGTTCTCTGCAACGGGCTGGGAATGGGCATATTTGGGTATGAGAAAAGGCACTTTCAGTAGTATAAAAGGGCATTTCAAAAGTAATAGTAATGTAATAATGCAATTTATAAACCTATTACAGTAAATCTCTTTGATCTTTGGGGTATGATCCATGCCCAGAATAACGTACAGTCTAAAAGTTAGGGGAGGGGCGACTTTGGATAAAAAATATAGGGGATTTGGGGGTTATTCTTCTGAAAGTTTTTCTTTAAACCTGTAACGGGTTATTCATCCAGGCTAAGTTTTTTCCGTAACAAAATATGATACAGGGTTTTTCTTACTGGAATTCTGGGATATTCCCAGTTTACGTACATGTAAACAAAGGCGGTTTATAAGCAAGATAAAGTCCTCGACTTCGGTTATGCTGGCCTCGGTTTTTCTTTTACTGGCCTCGGTTTTTCTTATTTTCTTCAGTTTTCTTTCTCCAGCTTAACCTCAGTCTCTTGCTTTATCCTACACAGAAAAGTCCGATGTTGATGCCTATGATATCTTGTTCTTTGGGGCAATAATGTGTAAGCCAAAGTGGAATTAATTGCAAGACCGTTTTTCTGTATGGAAAGAGAAAAAATCGAGTATAATATAACAATTTTTTCATCACCTTCCAAGCATTTTTCACATGCCAAGACAAAAAACTACACATTCAAGACGTAAAAAATTGACTTGCCATAGTTTACCGTTCTACATGTATATTACTAGTATCTATGGGGATGTTTACTAGTAGCTATATGGTGGTGTTTACCGTTAAATATCATTAGAATATATGGTAGTGTGTACTGTTTCTTCATTACTAGTATCTAAGGTGATGTTTACTGTTCTACCATACTAGTATCCATGGTGATGTCGTCAGTTCTTTATCGCTAGTATCAATGGTGGCATTTACTTTTATTTATTAAAAGTATCTATGGTGATGTTTCCTGTTTATGGCTAGTATTATCCATGGTGATGACTACAATTCTATATCGCTAGTATCTATGGTGCCGTTTACTGTTCTTTATCGCCAGTATCTATGGTGGTGTTTACTGTTCTTTATTAATAGTATCTATGGTGATGTTTACTGTTCTTCACAATTAGTACGTTTATGGTTATTTATTGGTAGTATCTATGGTGGCGTTTACTGTTCTTTATCGCTAGATATGGTGGTGTTTACTGTTCTTTATATTCAGGATTCCCAATTCTCAAAAAAAAAATCCCCCAAAACACAGTGTGTGTCAATCATTGCAGACATCAATAGCTTAGACATGGCCACTGTTACTATAGTCAGTTTTATAGCACACAAGACTTTCAAATTTAAAACAGAAGTTTCCTTGATTAAAACATTTGCGTGGTTAATCTAATCAGACGGAGCAAACAGTGTGTATGTAAATTGATAAAGTCATTTCGTAGGGTAGTTATTACATATCGTATGGTATCAAAGTATTTTTCCAGAGTATGCCCTTTCTTTCCACATACATGCGGGCATGATATATTACACTGATATGTAGTTATTAAAAAACCCACAACAAAACCACTGAGTAAATGTTACCTAATTTTATTGTTGGCCATGAATATAGAACACTATCTGCTAAAATATTACACAATTAGACAATAACTATCAATAATTAGAACATGGAATTCAATTTGTAAATGGAACATCTATAATTACATGTATATCAACAAAAATATATATGGATAAAATGATTGAGTTAATAGCATCTATAAAAAAAAAAGTAATATTTTGGGGACTGAATTATTTAGTATTATGATAACGATTTTGTGCTTTCTGGAGTTTCAGGTTTCTTAATAAAATAATTAATTAAGATAATATGATAACGATTTTGTGCTTTCTAAAGTTTCAGGTTTCTTAATAAACTAATTAATTAAGATAATAATATATGAATTAGTATTAAGTTTACGATACTTTTCTAAAGTATCAGGGTTCTCAATAAACTAATTAATAAAGATAATAATATATGAATATTTGTAAATAATACATATGAGTTATATTCTACAGTATTAAAAAAAATAAACAAATAACAGAAATAAGAATGTTATAACGGAGAACACAGAGTGGATTAATCAAATGTTAGGAGGTAGAGAAAGTTTATGCAGCCATTACATTAAACAAAAATTAACTTTTAACAAAAATAATAATTATACATATTGATTATTTCATTTTAAACCTTTTTAAACAGAAAATGGTTACTTTTATTTTAATTGTGATCAAGGTTATCTCTCCAATTTGTTCACTTGATGTAAAACCAAAATAAGTTTAGTATGATCAAGGATTTTAGCTGAATGATCAATCTATTAGACTGAAAGATCAGAAAAGAACAGCTGAAAGATGGAACATTTCACACTAAGATCACCAAATACAGCTGAAAACAATCAAGTATTTCAGTAGAAAGTTCATGAATATCAAATGTTTCAGCTGAAAGTTCATACATTACAAACGGCAAAATCAAACATTTTAGCTGAAAGATGTTAAGTACCGATCTGTTTTACCCGAAAGTAATAAGTACCGATAGTCAAGATGGAAGAAACTTGAATTTATGATGAAGGAAACACAAAACACAGATTTCTTTCCTTCAATACAATTACACTAATTACTATCATTATGTACATCAATCAAAAAATATACACCAGACTTGTGATTCTTATTATTGCACAAAACATAACCAATTGGCCATATTAGTACTGGAATGATTCTAATAAATCAACTTTTATATATTCAATAACTTGTGTTGTTTCTTTTATTGTGTAAAATCATTAAATCATAAACAAAATATCTCGAATTAATACTAACTTGATTCAGTTAAAAGGGGATAAATATTTCAGGTAGTTGACACTTAGTATATTAATAAATGTTTTTTTTTTCATGTATGAACTATATAAATAAAATGATTCAAATTTTATAATATATGGCAAGAACCTTAAAGGTGCATTAAAGGGCTGTCAATTCTTACTTTAACAGTTCAAAAATAGATAATGAAAAATAAATATATGGAGAAATTCAGTCAAATTAATTTACTTTGAGCAAAGTTATGAGTGTTTGAAGTTTTGACAAGATGGTCTCCATTGTCATGTACCATTGCTATTATAATAAAGTCTCAATTATCCAGTTGAATTAATAAATGGGAAGAGAGTTGGTTATGGACTTGTCATATAAATAAATGTCTAAATAATAGTTTATATAACATTTAAAGCCAGAAAAAAAAACCTGCAATAGGCAGATTTACCCTTACATAATGCATCTTTAAGAACAGTTTTTACAATAGCGTCTCACTAGATTTATCATATTCTCGTCATAAATCATAATCACAATAATTGACAAAAAGCTATAGGTCCACAACCATAGAGTAGTATCAAATTAAAACAAGGAATGTTAACAGTGTGAATGTATAATAACAATTCTTATGAATCAATTGAATAATGCCTGTTAAGGATGATAAATCAAAAATGGTAAAAACATAAAATACTTCATTTCTTTTCTCTAATGGATTTTAACTTTTCAAATACACACTTATTTTCACTATTTTTCTGTTGTCTGGCACCTTTATAATTGTATATACTGTACCATGGGTTAAATAATTGTGTTTTAATGGTCGAAAGCAAGATATATCCATACTGCACAAGGATTTAGTCTAAATGTTGTTTCAATATATGACACAACTTAAAATACAGACACTATATCCTGTATATTTCAATGAAATCATTATGCATATTCAGGCTTAAATTCATAATATTCATTCATAAATAAAAGAAAAGCATAATATAATTTAATAACAGAATACTGTTGGACTTTCATTAATTAATAATAACATATAGGATTAATAAAATAACAACATAATAATAAGAAGTTAATATATTAACAATAGGAGACAATCACAGAAACAAATATTGCACTAAAAACAACAATAAAATAACAAATACTGTTAGAGAGTGAGATAAACCTCGGGTTAGAGGGACAAAAACCAGACAACAATAGACAAATAATATAACAGACAATGTTGGCTTTCACTTATGAGATTAAAATGATAAGGTTTTCATTGAAAATGGGAAAGAAATGAAATAAAATGGGGTTTAAAGTCCTACTGTTCTGCTCCAACTGGGCTGATAAAAATGGGCATACGCCATACAGTGTGCTATGACTATGAGAGAAATTTACGGCCTACACTTGTAATGAATTCCAACTGCCAAGGGACTTTTTTTATGTGCATGCCGATATGTATACAGGACTTTGGTTTCCCTTGGACCTGCACTACTGACACCGGAGCCATTTCTGAAGATCCTGCTGAACTTTTTCAGACAAGGCAGGTATCGAACACAGAACTTCCTGGTTAGCAAGCCAACGTCCTACTAACTGAGGCACTGTGGCTCTCAAAAATGGAAACGATATACTGGTATAAACAGTGCCACAGAGAGAATTGTTATGTGCAGGAGTAGAATGGCCCACAACTTGTTCATGGACTAGGCCAAAAAATTAGATATCTTAACTTTAGCCCTGCATGGTAGAGTAGGGCATCAGTGGGCTGTGGCATGAATACCGGCCATGTAGACGTAAAATAATAATCAAATTAGATATTTATCGGCTCCTGGGCAAGGTACTCCCCTCTCCTTATGCCTTTATATAAATCATTCACATGTTTCCAAGTGATCCAGTATGTGTTTCTTGTAAAAACATAAACATATATTGATGACAGGATTTCAATCAGCAAACAAAACAATAATATACCATAGAATATAACAAACATAAACTATATACACAAATAATAGGTTAATACAACTACTTGTTACTATAAATATAATGAGACTTAAAGTAGGAATGTGATTCTAGATTTAAATGTAATGAGACCAAAGATATAATGTGAT
Source organism: Patella depressa (assembly GCA_948474765.1). NCBI lineage: Eukaryota > Metazoa > Mollusca > Gastropoda > Patellidae > Patella > Patella depressa. Next base: position 17,671,753 of record OX419720.1, read on the forward strand.
TCTGTGACCTACAAATCAAACTTAATGGTCATATTCAATAACTACTGTCTTTATTACTTTTTTATGGCATCAAGAATAATAGTTACAGATATGACCACTGATTCTACAATTTGTTCTTTCATAAAATAGGATTTAAATACTGGTTTATAGTTTGGTGATCCAATGACATTAGTAAGTGCAGGAGAAAAGCGAACAAGACAAACTTGCAAGATATAAACAACAAGTATCACTTCAAGTGATGTAAGACATTTGGTGAGGATTCTAATCTTTGCTGCATGTATCCATAACCAGAGTTTTGATCATTAGAATAGTTTCTAATAAATATCTGGGTAAACAATTTTCACTGTTAGGCCAAAATAAACAAATATGGCTGCCAGACAGAATCTATTTTTCAGGCCCTATAATAGGTCCTCTGCAACCCATTTTTTTATTTATTGGGGATTCACAGATGAAACGGTAAACACAGGTATTTGTTTTTATTTGCCTTAGTTGAAACAAATTATCGTGTCAGTAAGATGTAGAGTTAATCTCATGTTCATCAGATAAAATAAATACTTAATTACTTAATGTCAGCTCAAACCATAAACCATAAGCTTAAATGATTACAAAATCTAAAATCTGTCATGGCTAATTCAACAATAAAGATCACATCCTTGGCACAACCAACACCATTTGTAATATATCAGTCTCAATCCTGAAATCATCTATACACAGAATAGCTCTTCAATAAATATAATTAAAAAGAAATATATTAAGATTTAAGCAAGACTGAACACCAGTTGACTATTTCTATGAATCAATGCAAGAAGTGGTATTTACATATTACATGTATAAATAAAATATCCATACTTATTTTGATTTCCAGGAATGATTGTGATGAAACAGGGCTTCCATATTAAATTGTTGCCTGCCATTCAATTAGAAATATCAGATTAGAAAGATATTTCTTTCAAGCAATGTGAGAATTTTCTCTCAAATTCCTTATACATTTCTAAGTGTTTTCGCACATAAAAATATACAATGAATTTAATTTATAGCATTTTAAGACCAAATTCATGGCATGTAAATAATAATTTCTCCAGCCAGTCAAGACCGGCAAATATGATTTATATAAAAGCCCTATGATTATGAATTAACAGAAAATCATTTCTCCTTAAAATCAAAATTAAATTGAAGTATTTGATCAACGTAGTTATAAAATGTATGAATTCCAACAGATTTTTCAAAATGTCTATTATAAAGATTTTTGTCCTCCCAGTTCATGCTGTTATGACAGTATTTAGAAAGCATCTCTGATCTTACTGAATGGTCTGACTGCAATATCAACAGGTAGAATAAACTCCACTGTATTTAAACGATCCAGTGCTTTTAACGCATCATCAAAACCTACAAAAAAAGGAAAAAATACTTACAAGGTGATTAACAATATAAATATTTTATAGCTACTTTCACTTTTATTTTCATAAGATGATTGTAGCAATTACTAATGAATAAAAATAATTACCCTATGGAAGGTGGTTGACATAAATATCTACTTTCACTTTTTGATCGACGAGTGGGGCAAAAATTGTCCCTGTCTTCTGAACGATCAATAGCCTAATAGCTAATTAATAATATCAATAATCACGTGTCTCTGAAAGAGTTAGTCTCATTATGAGAGTCTTTGGATAAACATTATCTTTCCAGTGAAGCCATATCTTCACAATGTCACCTAAATAAATCAGTAATTATTCTTCTATAAGTATGTGTTATAGTTTATAATTATCAAAGTTGAACTAATACCTGTTCTAGCAACATAACTCCAGTCTTGATAGTACAAGTCTATCAATGTTTGTGTACGGAAGAGCAGACGTAACCAAGTTACCAATTTTCTCTCACTGTAATGGAAACATTATTTACGTTATTCAAATGTATAGTATTTTATTAATTTATTAATCTTAGAACATGTATATAGTATTGTTTTTGTGTAGTTATAAATAGAATAGAATGAATACTTACCCCTCTACTATTTTCATTATAACTAGAAGGATCCAATGTTTTAAGGGGAGGTAAACATATACAAGGCAAGATTCTAATGAAATGGGGTTTAACATCCACTGGACATAAACTGTCATTTTGAGCCTAACATAAGGTTCAATTTTAGGAAACTGGTGAACCTTGAGAAAACCCATGATGCTCAACAAGCGACCCTACAACTTGACTCAACAAAAGACATTATGATCCAAAGTGCATGTTAGATCATTAGGCCACTTAATTAACCCCCATTCTTGACCACCAATTGGTGTTTTTTCTAGTAATATTTTGTACTCAATAGTCGGCTTTACATGTCCAAAATTACTTTCAACAGTAGCTATTGAGACTATCTGTAGATCCAAAACCACGCTGTGTATAGCCAGCTTAAAGTATAAAATGACATTGTTGGTGTACATATGTACACTAATTTTACATAATATGTGATAGAAATGGATTCCAAATATGATTTTAATATAGAAATCTTTGCCATAGTTGATTCATAAAATGATTTGAAGATTCTGGAAGCAACCTAGATCAGTTGGTAATAATAAAAGATCTACTTGGGGTTTTTTTCTGCACCACTCCAGAATGTCCAGAATCTTCAAATGATTGTACGTACAAATTGGCTCGAAGATCTCTGTATCGAAATATATCGAAAATGTGTTTAATCAATTCTATCACATACATATTATTGTCTCTATTGTCAATTGTAAATATGCACAGAAATGTCCATATAGTTACTTACTTGAGAGCCATACAAATAAAGGCTTTAAAATGTGAATCTTCACTACGTTTTAATGGAGTATGTGAAGTAACGATGGTATCTATGGCTCCTAGTAAAGTCTGTTTAGCTGTTATAGGTTTACCACCAACTATATCTAGATGAAATGACTGAGATAACTTTCTTGCTGGTGAATCATTATATTCTCTACCATGCTGTGTAAAAAAAATAACAAAGTAAAAACATTTAGTATTTACTAATAAGTTGATGATCATATTCCTGAAGCAATGAACTGAGAAATCCCTCTCTAGCCATTTCGGTAAGCTGAAACATGGGTTTTTTGACAGATTGGTCCAATTAAATCACTCCAGAGCTCATACTAAAAAATACATATCATTAGTCCTTTTCTCTGATTAAATGTGGGTGTCAAAATATTGTTCACCTACTGAACTTTGCATCTCGATTATCACATGTAAATATTTAGCTGGAAAGTGTGAGACTTGGTATTCGTGATAATTCAGGCATCTGAGAGGTCCTCAGCTGGGTCTGTAACCAATCAAAATTAGTGACGAAATATTAATAAAATGTATACAGTTAACGCGAGATAATACCTTCCACTTAGTTAGGCTTAGTTATCTAGAACAAAAGACAACAATAAAAACATTGAAATAAATATAACAGTTTACCTTCATTTCATAATATTTTAATAAAAGATCCCAGGCATGTAAGGATCTGGTTACTGCTGCTGATCGGGATGGAAAACATCCGAATGGAACCACACTGCTACTTTGTCCCACCTATCAAAAATAAAATAGAAATGAAAATGCGTTTAATGTGTTACTTTTCTGCACTTACTTGTCCAAAGAAGATATAAATATGCCATTCAGTGTTCTACGAAGGATATTCTGTCCTGACAGGGGCGTTACAACTTTGGAGTGATAAAAATAAAAGTACTAGATATAATAATTACCTCCATTAAACCATGTTCCATTAAATCTTTTATAGCTATAGCTAAATCTCTTCTGATACACTGTACTACAGCAGCATTACTCTGATCATCAGACTATAAACATTAAATAGGCAATTCCATGAAATGGTAAATCATAACGTCAACATTAACTATAGAGAGAGAGAGAAATGGGGTTTAAAGTCCACTCGACACAAACTAGGTCATTTCGGGACTAACATATGGTTTAAATTTATTTCAATAATTTGCTTGCGCGTAGGGGTCTTTAGCAGTGGGAGGAAACCGGAGTGCCCGGAGGAAACCCACGATGTTGAGAAGGGCCCCTATCTCCATACCACATACGCTCACACCAGGGATCGAAAACACAGCCGCAAGCCAGAGTTGACCGGCCAGCTAGAGGTTGAAGTGCGGCACTCTAGACCACTAGGCCATTCCCCCCCCCAACATTAACTATAACACTGAAAATTCTTGAAACTGCCCTAAAAAGGGCTTCAATAGACAATGTCGTCAAGTGCACAGCTGTGGTGAACACACAAACTAGTAAATGTTCCTATTATATGGAAAAATATTCACATATCTCAGGTGGTTTAAGAAACAGCAGTTTGAGTCTGTCACATGATGTACTTGTATTAATATATTATCACTTTTCTGTAATTTTCTTTAAGGAACTGTTAAAAGTCGATAATTACAAGTACTAAGTTCTCAAAGATTAATGCAAAACTTACAGTTATCGCCTTAAAATTATTACAATGGAATATGAGCCTAAATGAAAGTTTTTTTTTTACAACAGGATATCCTAAAAGTTACTTTCTTGTTACTGTCATAAAAAAATTAATAAAAGTTTATTGTTATTTTAGAACTATTAATACATTATCCTTTCATTACTGTGCAAGTTTATCAATGATTATGATCTAATTTAGCATAAAATGTCTTACATCTACAACTATGAGTAAGAACCCTTAAAATTGTACGGAATATCATTTAAAATACAAAGAAATATGATGGAAGACCAACCTCTGTAGAATCATCTGAGAATTCATCACTATCTAATGTACGTTCAGTCTGTGCTTTAACTGTCTCTAATGTTTTATTTATAGCTACTTCTAGTTTAGCTCTCAAATCACTGAAAACAAAGATGGTTCCATAATCAATACTATTCAATTATCTAGATGCTTTTAAACAATTGTATTGCCAATTTATATTGTGCCTTTTTCAGACAATATTATATTAAATTTTTAATTGCTCCAAGGTAAACTGTAATCAAATTGATAATTTATCACTATCAGGATAAGTAGCTTTGCCTTGGGGGCCAAATTCTTATATAATGTATCAATACAGAAACAAAACCCCAACATTTTAAAAAGAGTGATAACCAATCAAAAATATAGAATCAGTTTGATTTGGACTTTGTGCACTTTCGTAATTTGTTTTACATTTTGTTATGACAAAGATATACTTAAGTACATCTAGCCTAATATCAATTATTCTTGCTTTTCTAGCCTTCTCTACATTCTGACAAAACAAAATGTCATTATTATGCATACCCCCAATGATTTCCTTTCGGCGTCTTCTTCATCAAATTTCGTTTAAATTCTCGACTTCCGCAGCCTAACTGACTAATAACATAAATCTGTAGCACTGTTAATACCTTCTTCATAATAGTTGTAGTTGATTGCTTTAAATGCTGAAATATCAAATCTAATCTATATACAACTGTCCGGCGAAGATTTAAATCAATGAGTATATATCAATTCCAAAATGTCTTCCATTGATTCGACTGTTGGGTGATCTGATTAAAATACAGATCTATACTTCGTGCAAGATACGCCCATATTTTGCAAGAGATGGCCAGAGAACAAGCAAAAAAATAATGTAATTTTTTGTACAATCAGGGGACATAATCCAGGGAGGTACAATCTATTATACATGAATATCAAAAGAAACCAAGATCTAAACATACATTTTAAGTATTGTGACCTATAGAGGGTCCGCAAGCTAAAATCATGATTTTTTCAGACATTCAAAGGCATCATCCAGGAAGTTTTTTAAATTGCAAAATATTAATACAAGGATATTTTTTGGATTAGTAAAAAAAATAGTATTGACAGGTCTGTTGCATGTTGGTTCATGAATCTTGTCATGCCTTGTCAATTTCTTTAAACATCTTTTGGTCCCTCGACATTTTGAATACTATTGATCACCCAGAAAACAGTCCTTCTTAAAATAATAATATGTACAGGTCAGTTTGACATTCCATAAAACATATTTATTGTAAGTAATAATTTGAGAATATATCTAGGTTTTGTTCTAACAATTGACAAAACCATTTTCAATCTCAATAGAAAAAAAAAACCCTATTCTTGACCCCAACGTGACTCGAACACATAACCTTTCGATCTGGAGTTGGATGCGCTGCCATTGCACCATAGGGCCTCCTATATAGTAGTAGAATATATGAGTGAAGTCTGTGTCACCAGCGCAGTGGACGCTTACGGCTAGCCCCCGGATCCATTCACTCTTTTTGATTTGTTTTTGTTTGTGGTCTCTTAGTATGATGTCTTATCTGTATATTTGTTTTTGTGTAGAATTGTGTGTGGTGCAGTCCCCCTGCACTTAATATATAAAGACATGAATAAGGTGTTACTAAAAATAGATTTTCTGGGATTACCTACGAAAATGTAAGGTGTACTTAGTTTATTCATCGTTATTTTCCCAGAGAAAAAACAGATATTGAAAATAGATATTCATTCCCAGACAAATATACAGGAGCCTAAAAGTTTTAAACCAGCTCTGGTATTGAAAACCATGACATTGTGTGATATTATCCGATAAATAAATTGGAATATTTATTAAAAAAATAATTTTCATTCTTTCCAGAAAAAAATATGCCGGACCCTGACATGATTTGAACATGCAACCTTCTGATCTGGAGTCAGTTGCGCTACCATTGCGCCACAGGGCCACCTATATAGTAAAGGGATTTATGTGGGGACATGAATGATTTGCTTGGACTTTTTCGATTAGTCACAAGGGGGAACTTTATCAAACTTGAACTTACACATTGACAGTTCCTTGATTCATTGTGCTTATATAAACCTTGACTGTAAATACTCACATGAGTGTTCAATTATCGGTTCAAAACATTTCAAATAGACAGAATAGCAATCAAGTGAAAGTGAATTGAGAACTGTCCTAGTCTTGTTCATCTTCAATAGAAGGCTTGATCTCGCCTTAACTACATACATCTTATCAAGCCCTTCACGTAATACCCTGCACATTTCGCCACTAAGTTCGATTGGCACAAGCCCAGCTTGGGAACCTATCAAATTCATCAGTCGTCGTGAATACCAAGTCTTGTGCTTTTAGCTAAACCCCTACATATGACAATCGACTTGCAAAGTTCAAAGATCGATCAATGTCACGGTTGCTGTTTTCCCACAAGTTTCTCAATTTAAAAAACCCTGTTTGTTTATAGTGTGTTATGTGCCACGAACTCTGATGACTGGACAATGCTAATTAGTCACTTGTAAAAACAACGAGCGCAGAGTTCGGGAATTGCTGAGTATTGAAGCAACGGTTAGATGTCGTAAAACTCACGTTGCTTAATTAAGGAACATGAGTCTTGTTAAAAGATGGGGTGTGAATAGAAATTCTGGTATAATCAGGCATGGTTAACTTGTTTTAACTATGGTGATTAGACCAAATTTTACTGTTCTCAGTTTCATCACCAATAAAGTCAGAGCATATAGATTTGTTGAATTGGATAAAAGAAAAATTTACTGTCCCTGCCAAGGAAATTTTGAAGATTTTTATAGATGAGGGTTTTTTAAATGGGAATGGAAATGCCCAACTTCCCTTCACAATATGGCTGCCGTTTTCATAGCTGTAGTCTGCCTTGATTAATTGCTTTCTAAATGTTGGTATGTTCTGGTCTGAATATAGGTGACAACTCTTGTCAGGGGTAGAGCTCTTGAAATATTCTTCCAAGTTTTTTTACGAGTTGCAAAATATGGACCTTCCGAATTTTGTTGATCACCAAAGCCCACAGTCATTTTGAAAATATTGACTGTGGTTAATGTGACATTCAGTAAAACGTATTTATTGTAAGAAATATTTTGAGAAGATATCTAGGTTTTGTTCTAACAATTGACAAAACCATTTTCAATCTCCCTAGGGAAAAAAATTTTTTGTTGACCCCAACGTGACTCGAACACATAACCTTTCGATCTGGAGTCGGATGCGCTCCCTTTGTGCCATAGGGCCTCCTATATAGTAGTAGAATATATACAAAGACATGAATAAGGTGTTACTAAAAATAGATTTTCTGGGAATTACCTATTAAAATATAAGGTATAGGTTAACTTATTGATCGTAAATTTTCCAGAGAAAAATAGACATTGAATATAGAGTTCATTCCCAGAGAAATATACACTTTAACAATAATAGTAGCCCAAAAGATTTAGACCAGTTCTGGTATTGAAAAAATGACATTATTTCATATTATTCCATAAATAAATTGGACTTTTTTTTATTTAGAAAATCATTTTCATTCTTTCCAGAAAAAAATATGCAGGGCTCTGACGTGATTTGAACACTCAACCTTCTGATCTGGAGTCAGATGCGCTACCATTGTGCCACGGCGCCACCTACCATTTAAAGGGATTTATGCATGATTTGATCCATGAAGTTACTGTACAATGTCTAAATGTCTCAAGGAACCGAGAGCTTTGTCAAAATCGGATAAAAACTGTGACCTGTAGTCTGTCCACAAACAAAATATGAACAAAGGGACAGGGCGGGGCGATAACAATATATGTCCACATAAAAATGTGACGATAAACAAATAAAATGCCATCACTTTACCTCTTGTTCTTTTTTCTTGTGATCATGTGATGTGTGTTTATTTGGTATACAACAATCAGGTGGACAGTCAGATACTTCTGATGTATTCTGTAAAAGATAAAATATCTATAACATATTTCGACAAGCAGACGGACAAGAACTGTGATTAAAGATCTGTGAGAAACAACCGTAGTTATAGCTTCTAATTCTAGACTGATCATTGAAATTTGGGGTCTAGTCACGTAATCAAAAAGACTATCATGATACCCTTAATAACCAATAGAAGATCTCGTAATGTTGGGTAATGGATTAATCTTGTCTGGGAACATAGCTAACCCATCCTAGATTGTGAAATAATCAACTCTCCAGACCACCAATTGATTGTGATTCAACTGATTTAAATGCGATCAACAGTAATTCAATTAAAAAATGGATAATCAATACAAATGTTTATTATCATAACAACAGTAGCAATGACAATCAAGACTACAGTATTCTTCAAATAGTCAGAATTCTCGCTCATAATAAAGTAACAAAAATTTTCACATATTCCTTTTTCATTATTTATTCTTTTATATTGAGAACTGTCAGCCCTTTATTTAAATCTTGTATAATGCATTGTTATGTAATCACCCTAGATTTTGGATTATTTGGAGATAAAAACCACAGATATTTTTGGGTGATAATTACCTGACTGTGAACTAGACATGTACATCTCTTTTTACCCAATGGTCCTGGACTACTTGCTTCACCTAAAATATAGACAATATTACCCATACATCGTCCACAAACTTTACATAAATACAATGAAATGAAATTTAACGTCCTACGGTTCTGCTTCGGCTGGGCTAATGAAGATAGGCATACGCCATGTAGTGTGCTATGAGGGTAAATTTGCCCGTACAGCTGCACTATGGTCTACTCTTTTATTGAATTCGAACTGTTCCGACCTCGGAAGTTTCAGTATCATATTTGTTATAGTGAGTTTAGCATACCTTGTAAGAATTGAATAAATCGTTCAAGATCTGTTATCTGTGTTTGTAGTTGATCCACCAGTTTCTCTTTTACTTTAGCAGGATTCACGATCTGCACAGAAAATAACTTTATTACTTCTTACACTATGTATATCCACTTTAAATGCAAAACGCAATATCATATCCATTCGAGTCACTTATAGTGAAACATGTTTCATATGTGGCATACAGCAATCCTATAACAAGTTCTTAATCCGGCTTATTAATTCGATTGGTTAAATGGATGGAAACTAATATCAATCAATTCTTAGAATTACTTGAGCTATCTTGCGATTATCTAATTTTTGGTGGGAATGGCATATATACTGCATTAGAAATTTAATTCAATATATGTACTAAACAAAGTTATTATGAGAAAATATTCAATCATAAAGAAAACATGAGAAAACTTACCTGTCCAATAGCATGATCAACCACTTGTTTCAGATCATCGGGTCTGTAGATAAAAGTATATAATTATCATAATGCGTTCAAAAGATTAAATTGATGCCAAAAACAAATTATTGGGGAAAATTCTTTTCTATGATTACCATTACACGTCTAATGAGAAGCATACTCTTTCATTTCCTCCTTTATCCCTTTAATTTCCTCAGTGTCTTTTAATTACGCATATGATATACACATCTCATATGTAAAATGAAATGAAATGGGGTTTAGCGTCCTACTGTTCTGCTAATACTTTGCTAATGAAGACAAGCATACACCATACACTGTTATATGAGGGTCCTACTCTTATATCAAAGGTATCTTTTAGTGTATGTGAAAGTATATACAGGTCCTCGGTTTTTCGTCCTATCCATATGACTAGACAGCTGTCAAGTCCTGTTCTGCACCAATGACAAATTGAATCCATTTCAGAAAATCCTGATGAACATTATATATAAAACATTGACTATTCGTGTAATGATTGTAATAAGGGGACACAAATTCACACTTACGAAAGAAAGTCAAAATTATGAAGATCGAGATCAATTTTCTGTTTGAGTTCATCTATAACAATTTTCTGTTTTTCTATAACTTTAGTGGTTGGTAATTCAGCATTCCCTGTCTTTTAAAAATGAGAGATAAAATAAAATAATTTTAAAATTTCTCATGCTTGAAAGAAAAAAAAGATTAAAACAGGGTTTAGCATTCTACTGTTCGGCATTCAATCGGGTGAATGATGACAGCAGTTGAGAAGGAAAATCCCAGTACAAATATGAGCTCTTATCCAGTTAAAAGGCTTGATACTTTCAGCGACCATTGTGAATAAGGCAAGAGTTTGTTATTAATTACATATTTAAAATTTTCAGATATAGACAATTAACAACAAATTACTTTGGTGTAATATTGTTTTGAATATGTAAGAATTCATCTGCTAGAAATACAAAATGCTAAAAGTTGTTGATTGTCATTTGTATTTATCAGACAATATGTAATTAACCATGGCTTGATTGACATGTACTCAAATTGATTATTTAGCATTTAATTAGGAAAACTATCATTGGGACTATCACTAATTAGATCTTTGTGGTATTGATCCTCGGCCCTGTTTCTCGTAATCTAAACTAAAGATTAAATCCAAATTTTAGTAGATACTTCAATTTTGATTGGCTAAGCACTAAAATTAACTCTAATATCATCCAATCAAATTACTAAAATTTGGATTTTATCTTGTGTAAGAGGGCCATGTTCTCATTGTTAAGGCATTGATTTTGCTAGCGATTTAAAAAGACGTCTGCGCCCTCAATCTCCCTTCAACGAATATTTTCAGATTTTAGGTTTTGAATGGTTTTGAACTAATTTAGATTGTTTGTTCGTTCGTTTTACGTCCACTTCCACCTAAGGTGATATCGTACACAAGACCAATTTAGAGATTCAACTTTCACAATATTGTAGTTTACAAGTCCCTGAAAATCACTCAAATGATGCTCAAAGAGTAAGACATTTAATATTGATTTGACTCCATTTATTTTACCTCGTAAGCATATGTTTCTAGGTCTTCAAGCTGTGACTTTAACTGTTGTATCAGCTCCTTTTGTTTTTCACGCTGTTGTGATATTTTGACCTCATGCTCTTTCTCGCTCTGTAATAAACAATGACATATAAATAAGGACTAATTTTACTATGCAGACAACAAAAAGTCTATTATTTGTAACACAAACAATAACATTAAAATCAGTTGTTAATTCTGTTTTGTTTTATTCTGAATGTTGTTCTGCTAAATCCAAATTACTTGAACTTCTTGACATAGCAATTTCTCTGCATTACATTACTCTAGAGAGGTGAATATGATAATAATAGGGATTATAACAATTTGGAATACAAGTATTTGACAGTATTTGGGGTCATAATTAACTATTTGGAATATAAATATCTGAGAATGATAGCAGTTATATATGACCATTTGGTATATGAGTGTCTGATATATGTATATAAAGAACTCTTCTTAAAAGAAGATTGAATGTGATACAAAGTTAGTTAGATAACAATGTAGCATAACAATATGAAAAAATAAACATATTGAAATTATATTTTATCTAGATTGCTAAGTGCTTTTTATGTCAAACAGGAAAATTTTAAGCAAGGAAAAAGTTTCATCATTATTGTAAACAATATCATAAAATTGTTCATCAAATCAGTCAGCCTATCAAGAGCTAATATAGATATTACTATTGGTATTGCAAGCAATAAATATAGCACTTTCATTATCATACTGATGACATCATATCCATTATCACTTTACATATACTAGGACAAAATATCTCTATAAAATAAGAAGGTTACACAAGTTAACTCAAAATTTTCAACATAATAATCTAATTGCTGTCTGTTACTATTATAACAAGCTAATTACTGTCTATTATAACAAAATTAATTACCATTTCCTCTAACAATTGTGCATCTTCAATATGACATCCTCTAACATCCGGAATACCGCGAAATGCAAACTGCTCCAATTCTTTCAGTAAATTCTACAAAATATTAATTTGTACATAAACTTTTACAACTAGATTTCCTAATAGGATCTAAATACGCTTAGGGTTCTTAAATTAAGAATTTTGAATTTCTATTCTGCACTTGATGTAATTAAGAAATTTTTTTACCGAGTAAGGCCAAGGCATCGGACTGTTTAATGTTGCATTTGACTCAAAAAAGACACCAGCAAAGACAATTCAAGGCTGATATCCTGAAGCCTAGTTTATAGTAAAAATGCTCTTGCATTAGTTCTTTTCCCCCCTGTCTTCCATTAGCCCAGGTTAGGTGCAAAAGAGTAGGACGTTAAACCCCATTTCATTTTCTGCATTAGTTCTGGTCAGGTCTAGCAACAATGTTTTAGTGATACTTGACAAAATGTCAGGCACTACTGAACTGGTACCTAACATTTTGAACTTCATTCCGGAAATGTGTCAAATTTTCATTACAAACACTGAAAAAAAACCTAAATGCTGTACGGCCGGATTGAGTGTGACAAGGAGTGAAATTGTCTCTAACACTATTTGTGACTGACGGTGCCTTATTACCAGGGTTGGTTCTTGTGTTTATTACCTCTTTATCTTCTGCAGGAGCACTGACTATCTGTTTTAATCGAAACTGAACTTGTGCAAAATGTGTTGTCAGAGCTAATAATGATGAATTTAATTGTTCCTGTTCATCTTCTAGTTTTCTTAGTTTTTCATCCTCATCACGATGGCTGAAAATAAATTTGTTATTTGTATCACATCATCACATGAAATTAATGTGGAGTTTAAATTGTTAAAATCTTCGGTGGGTGCACTTATTCCACAAACCTTTGATGGGTACCTTGAAAGATTCAAATTCAAGATTTATGATACATGTATGTAGGGCATTTAAAGATTCATTTTAGCCAAGATTCCTGGGATATAGCCGTACAAATTTTCTTCAGTACCTTTCAAGAAATATTACGAACACTACATGAAGTATACCTCATGCTGAGGTTTAACGTCAACTTGACACAAACAGCTAGGTCATTTTGGGACTAACATATGGTTTAATTTCATGATACAAAGTGCACACACTAACCACTCCACGCTCTACCTCTCCCTTGTTACTTTGAAGTACAAGTAAATGAGTCTAATTAATGAGCACTGTGTATTGTAGCAATATATTTTCAATGATTTGGATTACATGAATTATCATCCGAAAAGTCTTAAGAGAAATGATTTAAATAGTTATCCATAAATTCAAGCATTTTCCTTATACATTTGTCTTTCTGTTTATAAAAAAAAGACTTTGATATTTCTAAGATATTAATTTATGATACCTTGTTTCTGCGTGTGGGGAAGGAATGGGGCTGGAGGCAGCACCAAGTGGTGCCCACCTTTCAGCTGGCTTTTCATGATTTTGTTCATCAAAACTGTCATAATCAAAGGCTTCATTTCCGGTATCAACTGATGATGTACTTGGTTCTGCCATTTTGTAAAATTTAATACTGAAAATAAAAATAATCGGTAATTAATTAGCAAGATGAAGAATAAAATTATCATGGTAATTAATAACTAAGAATAAAAATGAAATAAAAATGCGTACCCTACATTATATGTATTGTGCTAAATGTTGGGTTTTAAATTTTAAAAACAACTTGCACACCTTATATTAAGGCATGTACAGACCATACTTGTATATAAACGGACAAAATACCTACTTGTACATGTATATTAAGGCTAGAACATCGTTAAATGAACCTGAAATAATGAAATACCTATCCTAAACACTAGTAAATCTCACTTATTACGTCATTAACAAGTGTTTACTGTTAAAAAGCTGAAAAATAGCCTTTAGGAACTGATAATCTATGTATTATCTTAAAATGCTTTAGGCTTTACAATAATAATGTTTATCAACTACTGTACATAAAGTCTCATGAAATTTTGTTGTTTTAGGGTATAAATAATAAATGTTGCACAGAGCAATTAATCACATGTGCATATTATCGAACAATCCTTCAGGCGGGTATACAATATATTTTGTAAATACTAACAATATCGGTAAATAAAATGTTAATTACATAGACCTACAAGTCTACACAAGAAATCAGAATAAAAACTAATATCGTTTCTAATATCCTTCACTGAATCAAGTTCTAGTTGAGTGAATTTAATGTTACGCTTCAATTAATTACACCTAAACAATGTTGGTCAATGGCGACAGATGGTGCATGACAGACAGTTGATAATGACACTGCAACAAGCGTAAATAATAAATCCTACATTACTATTGCTAATCCTAAGATTGTATATATAATATGTGAAAAATATTTAATCTTTCTTGATTTTAATTACAAATTTTCCAATTAACATCAATATCAAAATAAGCAGGTGTTTCAATTGTATCTAATCTATACATTTTATTATCACTGTAGTACTTGTGGATAACTTAATCAATATTATCTATTGATTTTAATCTGTCATTAGATACATGTAAGAAAACATAGAAAAAAAGAAATAGTCTGTACATTCCCAAGTTGTTTTTATTCCTTATAAAACATGTTAATGCACAGACTTTTTCTGGTTTTCAATTCTTTTTATGAAAAGTCAGATATGCTCTCACAGTCTGACAGAACAACTTTTGGTCTTCGAAGAAATTATAAGCGAGCAGAAATTCACCCATATGTATCTGTTATCACTTGTCACGTGGGTCAGTTATATAGAGGGATAACTCATGTTTTCCTTTCGCATTCATCACTTCCGATTGTTGAAACCTTTATTACTCATCTATCTTAGCAATGATCTCTGTGTTAAAATTATATTTGGAAAATGTTTAACCATTTCTATCATATATGTGATAATGACTGAAACCAATATTGTCCTTTAACTTGGTATGAGTGGTCTTATATCTCGATGCATGTATTATTAACAAACACAACTATTGTGG
This sequence comes from Patella depressa, assembly GCA_948474765.1. Classification (NCBI taxonomy): domain Eukaryota; kingdom Metazoa; phylum Mollusca; class Gastropoda; family Patellidae; genus Patella; species Patella depressa. The sequence continues at coordinate 17,687,204 of OX419720.1, forward strand.
GATGCATCGTCTCTAAATTTGTTTGACCCGGGTAGTCTTCAATCCTGGTCCGATTGGTCTTTTGGATAATTTGTTCTACATTCCTACCAAACTTGCTTGGAAATTGCATTTCGAGGGGCCATTTAACACAAAAAATGTTCCTTAACTTAAAAATGACAATTCAGTTTAAAGAATGGTATATTATCCAATATAAATATTTCAATCATTGCGATATGTTGAAATAATGTGGAATTTGGGTAGAATTGGGTGGATTAATTAGGGTAAATGTTCCGAAAATTATATCGTGTGGTCAATTTATTGTATAAATTCACTGTGGTAAGGTAATACTTCCTTCTTTATGTAAAATGTAAGTTGCATACTATTTATGGTATTATTAGCTTGAATAATTTTTAAGTCAATAATACCGTGTTTTGTGAAATGGAATGGGGTTTAACGTCCTGCTATTCTGCTCCTAACCTGGGCTAATGAAGACGGGCATGCGCCATGGAGTGAGCTATGAGGAAAGGTTTGCCCGGACAGCGACACTACAGCTTACTCTTATATTGAATTCCAACTGCCAAGGGATCTTTTACGTGCAGTGCACGCCAATATGCCATATTGTTTCTATATATAAAAGTTTCTGGCATCGGTTGGTAAACCCTTACACAATATATAGAAATGGCTGTTGGTTCCATTTTATTGTATTTTCACAAAAAAAACACACAATGGTCTATGGGTTTCAGTCTATGAATAAGGACATGGTCAGCACATCATGACTAAAATTGATGTCAAAAAGGAAACCTGTAAAAGCTCCTATTTGGCCTTGAATTAAAGGGGTGATGCCGTCCGGTGGTACCGTCGCGACTAAAAAAAATAGTCATTATTTCAGAGTAATTTTGAAATAATAAGCAGGTGGTCTAAATACGCCTTAGAAACATTTGATTTGGTAATGTAAAGAGCAATGACTGCTGGGATTACAGTAAATTATTATAACATGCAAGGATATCCACTGGTACGCTAGGCTAGTAGTACTACTACTAGTGGCACAAATAAAATAAAAGTAGAGAATGCCAAAATTAATAAACAATATACGTGTAACGCAAAATTGAAGGCTATAAAGGCTGCATGATCATCTCAAATTGATATACATAAGGTTGTCATTACAATAAAATACAAATTATATATATATTACGACTAAATAATTCACCATATTGTAAAGAAATATTACCATTCCAAACTAATTCTTGATTTCTTTTACGCCATCCCACGCACGGTTCCTTGGTTGGATGGAAAAATTATTGACCGGAAGTTCTATGTCAACGCATTGGGAAAGCTAGCTTGCTTTGTTTTCGAAAATATTTTTCATTGAATTTTGTAAGGTTATCAGATAAACAACAACAAATCTATTCAATTAAAAATCATATTTGGTTAAATTTAATCCAGAAATTCTTATTTCTAGCAGATCGACGAATGCAGCCTAGCTCTGTTTGTAATCGTGCGCAGTTACGTACTTAGCAAGAAATTAGCAAGATGGCTGCGAAGGCTTCCGCTTTCGCCTCGTTCTTTTCAAAGGATAAGGTATATTGGTTAATTATAATTAAGATAATTAGGGTGTTAATCATACATCATTAACTATTCTTTCAGTGAGTGTAATCGTCAGATTGTAAAACACAGTTAATTAATGAATATCAGATATTTCTTCTTCATTATAAAATCAGATGTGACAAAGATTTCTATTTTTAGTAACATTTTATTCCGTTTTGACATTTGGTCGGCAGTCACAGTGTCACTCCTATTCTTTGAACTGTAGACAAGAAAGGTTTATAGAAAATGTCATGGAATATTACACATGTAGTTTATACAAGTACCAAAAACTAAATCAGTACATAGTATTGCCCTTGTTTTTGTCTAATAAAGCAATAAATTCAAAGCCAATCCATTCAAGACCCTATCCCTAAGCTAGGCTAGCCAGGCCTTGCCTTAAATAACTCTCAAACAAAAAAGGGAGTCATTCAAGCATGGATTGGCAGGGAATTTGCTCTAAAGGAAAAACACATTATCTCTGTGACTGTGAGCTCTGTACAAAAGAAATAATTTAGTAGGCCTAGATTTATTATTCTAAAACAACAAATAACATGAGGTTTATAAAAGAAATATTGTATCTCCTCTTGTCATTGACTGTTACAGTTTGACAATTAAGGAGACTAAATAGAATTACACACAACTGTTTACAATTATAAACATACTATTGTTTAAAAGAAACCTCCCAAAACCTACTTTTATTATATTGATGATGGGAAATAAATAAACTACAATTTCTGTTAAATATGGACTATTTTTTTCCAAATATATGTACTTTAATTGTGCCATATAAGATGAATTGTAATACAAAGACAACAGACTACTACATGGAATAATGTACAGTAATATCTTGCATTTCAATTTCTGTCTTTGGTCGAATTACATTATTATGTAACTAAAGATTACGTGTATGTGCAATGTAGGCCTAATTGTTTTTCTTATTCATAATACATGTACATATGTACAGTAAGCTATGAGGTCATGCATGACAACTGACTATAACAAAACATGGAACACACAGTAGACATAATTTTAGTAGACATAAATTATATAGTTACATGTACTTTTTTTGATGTGCCACAAACTATACATTCTGTTTGAAAGTTGCCCTTTTACACAAACATCAGGTGAATGTAATCAATTTAATCAAATATAAAAAGAGATAAATTAATGTCATCTATTGACCTATGTGTAGTATTTTTGAAGTGGAAATTTTAGTTTTGCACTAAGCACCATGGGTTCCATTTCGGCCGTATATGCCGGTCGGGACCTACGGCTTTGGAAAATGACCGAATCTGGATCAGACCCGTAGGTCATTTTGCACGCCGGAAAAATAGCATATTTTGTGCTAAATCATAAAATCCGGGAGACGACGAAACTCCGTGCGTGGCGTGATGTTAACTATCGGGTATAATAAAATTAACAGTGTTCAGTAGCCCACGAATGGAAACCACTGCCAATCAATTATCCTTGTGTATATTGCTCTAATCACAATTAACAAAGGGGCTACATCAAACAGATTAAAAGCTCAACATTTAATCAATTTACTTAGTTTTGTTTTATAATTAGTAATACTGTGAGCGTGATCATTCTTGAGTTGTTGTTACAGCATATTTACCGACTTTCATCATTCGTGCGGCAATTCACTGTTTGAACATCAAACAAATTAAAAACTTTTCTTTGATGTCTTCACTTGATCACAAGAGTTAATCATGTCAATCTTGCAAATGATATATATATATACAAGAATGTTAGCATTCTATATACCTAAATATCATTTCAAAATGTTGAAATTCCTCACCTCCCAGAATAACAAAAGAAAGCGAGATGATGATATTGCTGTCAATGAATCCGATTCCCCTTCTTCAACATCGAACCACGAGGATGACAGTTCCGCCCCGAAAAACAAAGTCAGCCGTAAATTCTCTACTAAATGGTTACAAATATTCCCACACAAAAATATGTATTCCCAGGTGTGTTTTTAATCCATTTATTCCGTTTATATAACAATCGGTAGACGTCATTTGGTTAAAGCAATGAGCTTTTACGATCGCCGCCATTTTGAAATATGTGCAAATATCTTTACATGTTATAGAGTTAAAATACTAGCACGATATTATTTGAGCTCTCAAAATATCAATACGAGTTAATAAATTGATAAGTTTAAGAATTATGTTAATTATTGTACATGTGTATCACTTTGAATTATTTACGTGTGCTAATCATTCGGAACTACTTTTTCCCCGTGTATGGAGAAAATAGTCAACCGCCGAATAATGTCACGTACGCCACTGAGAACCGGGATTCTAGCACCAAAACATAATTAAAACCAAGTTACGATGTTCCTTGAGCATGAAAAATCTTGACGAATTAATGAGAATTTCAACCGGCACGTGCTTTACAGAAATGGAAATCCTGTAGAAACCGACGACTATATACGGGTGATGTCGTAAACAAATTAAGAAAATACTGTACTTTCGATAAATGAATGCATCTTATTATTGTTATACTTTATGAATGTATAAAAAACTAAATGATAATAATTGATTACATGTGTTCTTTTATTTATTAGGGGGATAGGTGGGTGGGTATATAAATGTCGATGTGAGGTTGATTTTTTGTGTGACTGTCCTTGACCCAATTAAAGTCGATCGACATTCCGATAGCATGTAGTTTTTGGCTTCTTATTATGTGCTTAAAATAGCACCACTTTCTCCGTGAGAAAAATGACCGGTTGGGAAAATTTTGAAGTGGAAGCCCTGCTAAGCACTAAACTGAAAAGTTAGTTTGGTGTAAAGCCAAGTAATCATGTGATTGTTAACCCATACATGTAAATGTATTTTATTGTATAAAGAGTGTCTAAGATATTAACTTTTGAACCACAAAGTTATATATCTATAGACTATCACAGTACTTGTAAACAGGAACAGAGACATTATTATTACTCATGATTTCCTGTTAATGTTAAATGTACATTGTATAAACCATAATCTTGTCAATTATCATTTCCTCATACAGTACTATAAGCTTTATGCCATGCATAAAGTTATATTCATAAACTACTATTAATCATATTGTATAATGTGCGTACATCAAAATATAAACAAGAACTAATCAGAATCAAACCCTTAAATTATCTACATGTAAATATCATACTTGAGTTAAGTTAATATTATAAAATGTTTATTAACAATAATTGAACAGTTACATTCTACATAAAACTGGACGTTACACATTCTGAAATACTTCAATAAAACTGATATTTATATATTGATTACATAGATGTTCATAATAATTACTGAGTTACATGCAATGTAAATATTATCAATTATACAATTTCTATTACTATAATATTGTAGGAGAATTAGTGTTGATAAAAATATACATACTTCATCAGTTCAACATTATACATGTACTTGGGCATTCAGTAACAAAAATGGGTGGAACCTCATAAAATTAATTCTTTAAGAAAACTGAATTTAACTGATTGTGTGTGTTTTTATATTTTAGACGTTTCGTCCCAAGAAAAGATTTGATGTTGGTACTATGAAATATAGTTTACACAAGCAGGCCAATGCTTCATTAAATGCTGGAATAGATTTAAAAGAAGTTGTAAAATTACCACCAGGTGAAGATGTTAATGATTGGATTGCTGTTCATGGTAATATCATTATTTATTTTATTCAGACTTCATACATGTGTAACTGGGATAATTAAGTCAGAAAGTCATGCAGAGCAGTAGCCCTGTTGCTGATAATATGTTTCTGGTATTCTCATTAATATACTGTAGAATTAAATCTGCATGTAATTAAAAATAAGTAAAAAAATACAACTAGGGGTAAAGCATCACTACTTGTCTGTGATATCACACAAGGTGGAAGTGGACCTTAAACCTCAAGGAAAGTACAAAGAAAGCTTACAGTATTCTAGGAAATAAATACCAAGTTCAATTAAATAATTAACAACAGTGGGCCATTTTAAATCTAAACTCAAAACATTCTTGTTTCTAAACTCTGATATGTAAAAATAAGTTTCCGATTAGTTGTCAGTGTCCACAGGAACGGGAGATTTAAATTATTAAATTATTGGAATTTATAAATCAGACTCATTGATTGTGCTTGAGGTAAGCCATGGAAAAATGATGATACCCTTTGAAGCCTTTTTTATACGCCCACATTGAAATGTGGTCGTATATTGTCGTCGCCCCCGTCCGTCCGTCCGTCCGTCCGTCGGTCCGGCGTCCACAATTGCTTGTGGACGCTCTACAGGCTAAAGTTAATATCCGATTGACTTTAAATTTATACACAGTGTTTAAGGTCATGAGACGAAGAAGCCTATTGTTTTTCGGCGATTTCCGATAATAACTACCAGAGTTATGGCCCTTGATCACTTCAAAAAATCTTGTGGACGCTCTAGAGGCCAAAGTTAATATCCGATTGACTTTAAATTTATACACAGTGTTTAAGGTCATGAGACGAAGAAGCCTATTGATTTTCAGCGATTTCCGATAATTAGTGCCAGAGTTATGGCCCTTGATCACTTAAACAAATCTTGTGGACGCTCTAGAGGCCAAAGTTAATATCCAATTGACTTTAAATTGATACACAGTGTTTAAGGTCATGAGACGAAGAAGCCTATTGATTTTCAGCGATTTCCGATAATTAGTGCCAGAGTTATGGCCCTTGATCACTTCAAAAAAATCTTGTGGACGCTCTAGAGGCCAAAGTTAATATCCGATTTACTTTAAATTTATACACAGTGTCTAAGGTCATGAGACGAAGAAGCCTTTTGATTTTCAGCGATTTCTGATAATTACTGCCAGAGTTATTGCCCTTGATCACTTCGAAAAAATCCTGTGGAAGCTCTAGAGGCCAAAGTTAATATCCGATCGACTTTAAATTAACACACAGTGTTTAGTGTCATTAGACGAAGAAGCCTGTGGATTTTCAGAGATTTTAAATAATTATTGCCAGAGTTATCTCCCTTGATAACTTCAAAAAATCTTGTTACGCTATAGAGGCCAAACTTATCCGATTGACTTTAGATTGATACACAGAGTTTAAGGTGTTGAAACGAACAAGTATTTTGATTTTCAATGAATTTTGATAACTGAACAGCTAAATCCATGATATTAAATGTTTCATGTATATACTAATTGTTAGCGTGGGGTAACACTTTATAAAAAGCAATCAAATTCTAATGATTTTCTGATAATTACATAATGAGCTGTTACTCTTAATCAGTTTTTAGTGTATTACAAATGTTTCATTAGCGAAAAAAGTAAAAATATGCGACAACCCTTGTTGACTGCCCGGACGATTTAGCTGCTGTGGGCGTATGTTTCATTGCCTGGCAACCTATCTTATACAGTAGTGTAACATCTACCTACAATGGCTTGAAAATTTCAATTTGATATTCTTTTTCAGTTGTTGATTTCTTTAACCGAATAAACCTGTTATATGGAACAGTATGTGAGAATTGTACAGAACAGTCATGTCCTACCATGAGTGGTGGACCAAAGTAAGTAACATTCTGTGTAAAGTTATCATATATTATTTTTGTTATCGCCCATCTTAGTCATACACAGCATTTTATGTTATATACATGTATATTGAAAAGGCAAATTATTTTATCAACTTGTAAGTTAAAACGGTTTTCATACATGTACATTCAAGTAACCTGACTACAGTAGTTTAAATTCTACATCCTAAGGTCTGTCATTGAGTCAACTGATGTGATTTCGATTACACAGTTGTATGTGACAAGGAGTAGTTTCGTCTGTCTGACCCCAAGGGTTTACTCCAGATCCTCCCTTTTCTGCCCACTGCAACCAAATTATTGAAATGAAATTGAACCATGTGTTAGTCCCGAAATGACCTAGTTTGTGTCGATTGGACGTTAAACTCAATTTCACTCTCTTTCTGTAGAAAAAAAACAAAACAAGTGGTATTTTGAAGCCTTGATTTTGCATGTTGAGGGCAGTGCATTTTAGACAGGCAAGGATGGGTGACCAGTTAATGGTGACCAGTTATTCTTGTTTACACATAGGCACTATACACCATAGATCCCTTTCAACCATTTGGAAAAACAACAAATTGTTGTTTACAATTTTCTCCAGTCACAAACTGAGTACTGACCTTTGACCTTATGATGTACCACTAGACCAACTCGTTTAACCTGTCACATGTAGTACAACTCCCAAACATGATATCATTTACATTTACTAGAAATAATTAACTTGTCACTTGATTTAAGTATAATTTATGATAATTACATGTGAACTCATGTTACTCTACAAGTTGATGTAATACTTCAAGTATTAATCATTACACCATGAACCATGTCTATACACTTCAGTTAATGATGACACTAAATTTTAATAAGTGTGGTTGGGGCAAAAAGAGAGAGAGAGATGGGTTTATCATTCATTCACACAAACTAGGTTATTTTTGGACTAGTATGTAAATAAACTGGGAATCGAAACCACACCACTTGACTCAATAACATGTAATAGTTTAGGGCAGGGCTTACACTGTCGGTCGCCAAAGTCGCAATTTGCGATTAAATTATGAAAGTGGCGATTAAAGTTTCATTTTGGCGAAAATTTTTGCAATAAAGTTTTGGGGTACTGGCGATTCTTTTTTAGAATTGGCGAAAATTTTTTTATAAAATTCTAACCGTATTTATCTTTGATTAACCATATAGAGGCATACTATAAATCAATCAACTTGTTGATAATCCCGAACGTGTCATGAGTAACACTAAACACTTGTCTAGGATTAATGGTTTCAACTGATTGATAATTGTCGATCATAAAGCCTATATCTAGCCATTGTTCATCATTAATTAACCCTAACAAATAGATTAGCGGTGACTATTTGATGTTGTGTAATGAAAACAAAGGGGAGTAATCAAAATGGCTGATCATTGCCGGCAACTCTTTTGAAGGAGAGTTACATGATTTGATAGTTGAATTTCGTTTACTGTACGTGGCTTCATACATCATGTATTAAAGCATGGCTAATTGGACATTATTATTCCAAATTATATATCGCAATGGGTCGAAAACGAAAGAGCGAGTTGAATAGCGACGATTCTGGAGTGAGAAAACTGTCTGCCTTTTTTTTTCGTTACCGCCGCCGAAGTGTTCTAAAGTTAACGAAGAATCTGACATCGGCTCCTCTAGACGAAATGAACTTGACGCACGATTAACGATTCAGATGCTGATACCGTGACCGTTCCCGAAATCAACAATAGGCCTATTGTACACGTGAAACGGAAATTCAAAGAAAACTGGAAATTTGGCAACCCTTGGCTTGTCAAATTTGATGTCAATCACATTAACTAAAAAACAACTTGATCTCAATACACCATTTACAAAATGGGCTAATGTAAATCAAAGGAGGAGAATCTTGTAAATTGTAAATATGGTTGTTAAAGAATGTTAAAGAAATAAAAAAAAAATTATGTTATTACAACATGTGTTTTTTACCATACATTTTTGGCAGATAAAATATTCAAGTTGGCGGAAAAAAAATATCATCATTGTTTTACGTAAAAATTAGGATCCATTTTGGCGGAAAAAAAATGAAAGCCAGTGTGAGCCCTGGTTTAGGGTATTAGTACATGTATGTTCACAACAAAAACACAACACAAGGTATATGGGTTTAACTACAGTACTTCTCTATTATTTAATTTCCTGGCCCCAGTCCAAAAATAACATCCCAATTAATTACTATACATCAATCAATAATAAATGTATGTATTATTTTTTAACAGTAATCTGGAAACTACTAAAATGGCATTTTGTAACATGTGATGTGTTTCATAATGTTGCGATCTAATTAAAATACAGATCTATATTTCATTTTGTTGATTACACTACATGAAGATCTGACCAGTTGTACTGGGAGGTCTTGTTAGGCATTATACGAGCGACTTTTGACCCTATAACATCTGACATTGATTAATCAATCAGCTTTGACGTTTCTAGGGTTTATCCTCAGTTCCGTGCAGGGCACCCCAAGAGTTTGCCATAACAGACTATTTCATTGGCTAATTCCTCACATCAACTAGAATGCCTAGTGTTATGAAGACAAGTAAAACATAGAAACCAAAATGAAAGAGGATCTGTGCAGGGATTGAACTTTACTTGAAAACATACAAGCAAAATTTTGCTTGTTGATTTCAAATGTACAAGCAAAAATAGGATTCTGAAGAAATTCAAGGGGCCATTTTTTCTTTAATGAAAATATTATCTTTGGATTATATGTACAAACTACAAGTTATGTTATACATTAGAGTGTACACATGTTCCGTATCATTAAAAAGCTAATGGCAAAATATTAATTATTATTATTCAATTTAAATTAAAAATACTTACATATGATGGAGGCACAAGAAAAACATTTTAAAAAAAGTTTGTGTTCTTTGGGCCGTGCATATTTATTTTTATAGCTACCCTTGGACTTGTTTTTTCTCGATCAAGCGTATACTTTTTAAGATGCATTATTTAATACAAGGATAGTAAATTAAAGATACATTATGGGAGATTTTGACAAGGAGTTAGCCATTCTTGCTATAAAAGTTCAAAAATAGATGTTGAAACAAGAATATATTGAAAATTTCAGTCAAATAACTTTATCCTGAACAAAGTTGTTACCACTATAATTTTTTACTAGAAATGGTAGCGAATTCATCGACACCCTTTTCCCACGATGGCCGATTGTTGATTGACAGGCGTTAACTCCACCTACATAGTCTCGATCATCAAGTAATGTTTAAACAGTATCTAGTGAAGCTTGTGTATAGCCTCGGTCATCACTGTCTTTTATGAATAATTTTCGGAAGTATGATGACGTCAACGTCACGGAGAAACCCCACCCACGACGCCATAGTGATTAAATCAGTCGACGAAATCCTGTCTTAATCCGAGCCCAATCCAAGCCATCCGTGGGTCTACAGTGTTCATTTTGGGCTTGTTGTTTAAATAAAGATCTAATTTATAATTTCTGTGACATCTGAGGCTCAAAGGAAGACCGACGAAAGTCAGTTTTTGCTCTTCCATAATGTATGTTTAAAGTCCTCTGTCAAAAAGTGTCCATTGATTTAGTCAAATAGCGATTTATCAGATCACGGACCGCTATGCATGATACGTCCGACGCCCACGGTGACTGATAATCGGTGGTGACTGATAATCGGTAAATCAGTCTATCGGAATTCTCGATAGTTCAGTCGGCAATTTTAGCATCATTTATATTTCTGCTTTATTAGAATTTATTTCAATCTGAAAATGAATGATCTTTTGGAAAAGCAAAGTATCGGTACAAACAGATTGTCAAGATGTATAGAAATCGAACAGAAACAGGGATAATGCTAACAGGTGGAAAAGTGAGCGAGAAGTCACGTGACATAAACAAGAGCTCCGAATCGGTATTTGCAAACTTCGTGGAATGCAAACTAAGGAGTTTCTAACAATTTTTATTCATCAAAAGGAAAACAATTTTTCAATTTCACCCAGAAAAATCAAAACTGCGATATATATATATCGCGGCACAGCTCTGTCGCGGCACGTGTTGGTTTTTTTTGTGTCGCGTGAAAGTCATTCGGCAATAATGATGAATAACGTCTATTTTTGACCGATGTCGGAATTTGTTCGATGGAGGATAACGACAATAATGAAAGTACAGATAGTCGAACACTAAAAGGAGGTCAATTATGATATTTGTGTATTGTTTTTATCGAATAGGGTAAACTCTTAGCTGATGAAATATAAGATTTTTACCACAATAAAAACGATCAGTTCGGGAAAAACAAAAGAAATCGGAATGTTCGACGAAGAATTCTGAATGAGTAACGCATGCGTAGATGTCACAATACGCCGAATATAAACATCGAATTATTTACATTTTGCTAGGAAGGAAAATAATAGTAGAATTTCCGTTTTTGGTCATAATTATGGTCTTGATTTTACGTAAAAGAAATCATCTTATTCAGCAACAATTTTCAACAAGCGAAAAAATGTTACACGCATTTTTTTTCGTGTGACATATTTTGTAACACGCAGTCTACAAAATCAACACGCATTTTGCGTGTTTGCGTCCGTCAAATTCGATCCCTGATCTGTGTTTTAATCTGATAGGAAATGTTATTGAATAACAGACGAGTAGTTCTGTCTATACATGTGTATACCTTGTGTTTTTGTTGTTACGTCTAGATGTCATATAAGGAACTGTATTGGTGTAATTGTGATAGATATATAAATGTTATTGTTTATTATGTAGGTATGAGAATCATTGGTGTGATTGTGATATATATAAATGTTATTGTTTATTATATAGGTATGAATATCATTGGTGTGATGGTGATAGGTACAAGAGACCGACAGCTCTACCCGCTCCACAGTATATATCATTATTAATGGAATGGGCTGAAAGTCAGATAAACAATGAAAATATCTTTCCTGTAACAGTTGGTAAGTTAGTTAATTTAATGTAGTTTCAAGTCAAATTACATGTAAGATGGTCGTTTATCCAGGGGAATGTTTAGCAATTTGAGTAGCAAAAGTCCATAGTGGAGACAATGTCATATTTGATCTGGAGTCTACGACATTACCTAAGAATTTTATGAAATGAGAAAGTCTTGAGTCAGAGAGATTATTTCTCCTCATTTATAGGATTACAGAAGAGTAAGGCTTCAATGTAATGTTTGCTTGTTGTACGTTCTTTCGTTGAATGTACAAGAAAAAAATATGTTCTACGCAAGCAGGAGACCTCCCACCCCACCCCACCCCACCCCAAGAATCAGATGTCCGCCTGATTTTAGTGAATGAATCATTAGTGGTCACATCAAATACTGATTTACAATTCAAGTTTTCTAAGTCATTATAATTTGATTCAATAAGATGAGATATTGTTTGTACTGACACCTCTATTGCAATGATAAATTGTTGGATCGTGTTTAATACATTTTCAGATTTTTGGATACGATTAAAATCTTTTAATTCAATATAATATTTTCTGTAATCTGTTTGTTTATTTTATATAGTAACGTTGGTTGATTTCAACAAATAACTATTAATGAATATTTTATATTAGACAAAAAAAAGCATACTGAATTCCATCAAATTTAATTGATGTTGCATAAAAAATGGTCAAAAATTAATTTTGTTGGGGACTAGTGTAACTGGTAAAACTTTCCAAATAATCTCATCATTATATTTTTCAGGTGTTCCTTTTCCCAGAAATTATCTCCAGTCATGTAAAAAGATATTGACGAGATTGTTCCGAGTTTTTGTACATGTTTATATTCACCATTTTGATAAACTTGTAGCAATTGGAGCAGTAAGTATACTATGTATTTCTAGATTTCATGTAGCCGTGCTCTTCTTCAATTCTACATCAATTTAATTTTGAGAGACTATCTTAAGATCGCAAATTTCATTTTCATAGGGAATTTTTCTGTTTGTTACAGTACCGTTTACTTGATGAATTACGCAGCTAATGACGATAACCAATGACATCAAACATTGATTAATCCATAAGCATTGACAGGATAAATTGTGCAAAGAATTGACAGATATTTTTTCTTGTTACAGGAAGCTCATATTAACACCTGTTATAAACACTTCTATTACTTTGTCACTGAATATAACCTGGTAGACAAGAAAGAACTTGAACCTCTGGTAAGTTGATTACAAAACATAGTTATCTCCCTTATATTGGCTATACTGTATGTATAATGATTTTGGTGAAAATAAGGTTATAGTTTGATTTGTATTACCATGGACCTTATAATATTATAATAAGTCAGAACAATACCAGTACTTTATTGGTAAGACAGAACAGAGGTGCTTAAAAGTGCAAGCATTTGTTATGGATCATTTTTATGAGGATTGATTTGATTGCTTTCTAAATTTCATTGAGATTGTTTTCTCCAGAAACCGTGGTCAATTTTAGCCTCCTGGCTGCATGATTATGCCAGTTTTGGAGTATTAGGAAGAGTACATATACACTTACTGGAAAATGTCACTCAATCTAGCACAACTCATCAGCATTTGATAGAAACAACCGATCTTTTCGTAGAGTTTGGTAGAATAGCTCTGTTGTCATACATTGGCCATGTAACCTAGAAAATGGCTTTAATCTACCTGGTTGGCAGAAGAAATTCAATTCTTAACCAGTCATGTAAAGCATATGCTAGGCTAGCTTAACCAAGCACATCAAACTAATGGGTAAAACAGAAATCTGGCGAATCAAATGCTTTTGGTGAGGTGAAGGGCTGTAAGAATTGGGTGTGACGAATTGATCATCTGATGAAGAGGCCCCCGATTTGATTTTATCGTTGTGCAAGTTTTCTGTTTTGTTAATTTTTCTGCATTGGGTATTGATTTGAAAGATGTTATCTTTCTTATTACAGAGGGATATGACAGAAAGAATATGTCACTAGACTTCCATCAAGCAATCTAGTTTTAAACCAAGTATTTATTACTGCTGCTATAGTAACAACATGGTGGTTAGCAACAGTAACTATAGCAACCATGTATATAGAGCAGACCAGCCTCATGTCTTTACATATCTGTGATCTCTGAATTATAATCATACTTAGTAACAAATCTAAATCAAATAATGTCTGAACATCGCGTTATTTCTTTCTTTGACGTTTTACTATCGTTTTCTTAATCCGTGATGGTGGCAAAAATGTCAAATATAGGTTTTTTTGACTACAGTAGATCTGATAAGAAAATTCTTGCCAAAGATATGTAATTGGGCGTTATGTGTAATAATATGAATATTGTTGCCAAACTATTGACTGTGATTTTTCAAATGTTTGTCATGACCGTATAGAGTCAACTATGAAGACAAATGTTATTACTCAACTGGTATAAGCTTTCAAACTCTTGATATAATGTATAGAAATAAAACAGGATTGCAGATCACCGACCAACCTCAATAAAAATCTAAGATAAAAAAATTTGTGGGTTGAAGTTATCCCTCATTTTAAAAAAAAAAACGTCTTGATCTTGCACCATAAGGGTAAAACTCCTTTATGAGGCAAAAAATCACCAAATTTGTTAACTTAAATTTGATCAAAAGCAGTTGGTATTCGACATACAGATAATATTTCAAGTAGAGATTTACTACTTACATTAGGGGCTTGACTATAATGCAGATATTAGGGGCTGCTATAAAGTCCAAGTGTATAAATGTTAACACCCTAGGCTGGTGTAATCTGTATATTTTATTCACCAAGATGTATTGTATCGCCATGATGCAAAACATTAAAAATGGCTAGATTGCTCATATATACATGTATGTCATATATAATATATTATTATAATCATCATTTTAATTGTTTAGTTTAAACCTACTTGTTAGAAGGTTGAAGATGAATTTCTTTTAACAGTCAAGATGTTTATGATTCAATAGATTTAATTGTTTTCTTAGACAAAAAAACAAATGTAGGCCAATGTAGATACATGAAAATGTATTTTGGTCACTCTGGATTTAAGTTGGTATTAAAGAGGTTGTTCCTCTCATTTGTGCTTTGTTTGAGTTTATGTCTTCGCATACAATTAATTCTCAACTTAATTTGTAAACTGAGAAAAATCAGGTTTTTTCTTTTAACATATTTTTGAAAAGGTAGTATTTTGGTAAATAACTTTTAAGGGGCATTAGAATGTTTAACAAGAAAATAAACGTAATATATTTTTTAGAATTATTAAAAATGAAGAACTGACATACCTGAAAGCATTATGGAATACATGCTATAAAGCATACTGGTACAAAATCTAAAATATCCCAGCAATGGATTTGCAGCTCTATCGGAAATTTTTTATGCTATCTAATTTTTCACCCTTGAATTGGTGAAGATATTCGAATTTCTAATGCCTTTTTAATTGCTATTTGTTTATTATAATGCTAGATTTGTTTATTATATTATTGTCAATGTCCCGTTAATAAATTTGAAAGAAAATTCATCCAAATGTATTATGTCATATCTGTTTCATATATCATATTTGTAATCCTATATTATTATATATTATATGTATTGAGGTAGTTAATATAAAGGGCTTTAGTTTCGTGGATTTAGACCAGTCATTATTTAGTAAATAGTGCAAAAGACTGATAAAGTAATTGCGGATTCCATCAACACATAGTCAACTCATAACATAGTTTGTGTTATTTGTAAAAATTTAAACTAACAAAAATGCTAATTGAGAAAGTTTTGACATAGCTACAAAATTTTGTTGTACATTTGTATTTGATATCTGAATTACTTGATTTTTAACCTGAAAATATTGAATATTGAAACAAAATCCTTAACTTTGCTGTATTTATATTTGTATTATGTTATTACTAGTCCACGTGGCCAATATTTCAGCATTGAAAAACAGGGAATACACCCTCACAGTGCCAATGATTATGAGTAGGGTGTAAATGGCATTTTCTACTAAAAGAAAAATTAAACCTGAACGAGAACAAATTAGATTAATCATGCAATTATAGAAATAGTTTGATTTTAAAAGCCAAATTTCATCAATTTACCTCATCACTTTAAAAACATAAATAGTTCAATTTTATTCTCATGTACAAGTATCCATTTTTTAACAACTGAAATAGTTTGGCCATGTCCCATTTATATTATATACACAAACTAATTTCTGTATGCATGCTAGATATGAAGATTTTTGATACTTATTTTACACTTTAGTTTTCTATTGAACTATTAATTGAATAACTAAAAAAAAGGTTTATGGGATTTTTCTTGACTACTTATTTATTTTTCTTGAATATTTTCTGGAGTAATATATTAACTGTAGTATAAGTATTTTCATTGCTTGTTTTATCTAGAGCTTTTATATTAAAGAAATGCATTATGTTTATTTCAGAGCATAATTGATACAAATGTGGTAGAAACTTTGTATTTAATTTATATATTATGTGATTTGATTTGCTATGGAACTTTGTCTGTCAGGCTTGCCAAGTATATCCCGCTTTTTTAATGTAAAAAGGAAACTTGTTAATTTTTTGTATTTTTCTCTTTAAGTAACTAATTAAGATGTACATATACATGTATGTATAATGATGATTATTGTTATTTAAGAAAAGGTAACATTCAAGCCCTAAGACAGACAGAAAAAATACTTTTATTAGGTCAGTTAACTTGTGGTTGTCAGGATGAGAGGACATCATTGTGTTGTATTAGTTTTATTCACAAGTTAATTGGAATAAACCTCTGTAGAACTAATAATTTTGTCACCCAATTTATACAAATAGACTGGAAGCCTATTTAACATGGTGGAGATGCCAGGGTAAGACCCCAGTACATCTCACACTGACAACCACAAGTTAACTGACCTCTATTACTCAAGTATAAACTGTCTCACACATAAACCTTACATTAGAGGAACAACATAATGGTCATTACTATATGACAATGGTCATTACTATATGACAAAAGAAACATTTTTTCCAAATTTTATTCAAACCAAGTTGGTCCAGAAATTAAGTTATGACCATTTAATTTTGACATTTTCGGTTTTTATAATATTGTCATGTTTGTGTGTCTTCATAAAATAAAAATAAGTCTTATCTTTATTGCTCAAACCAGTCTATCCTTCATAAAAGGCTACTTCATACTCAGATTACAAAATAACAAGGATTGTTACATTAAGATAGCATTGTACCTATTTGTGACTTGTGTGATATATAAATAATCTGGCTTGTTCTGTCTATAAGATGTAAGAATAAGTAGACAACTATTTACGAACCTAGATAAGAAATTGTTAGGGAAATAAAGACATTGATTCTGAATTAGTTTAACACAATAAAGTTGTCAGTCTTACCACTGTTAAAAGAAAAAATCTTTCTTTACAAGGCAACTGGTGTTTATTAAATCTTCATTAATCAGAGTTATCTGTTGACTAAGGGGGTGTAACTCCATGGTTTAAACTCTATGAACTAATAGTAAAGTAGATCACTGTACTTATACAGTGATAAATGATAGGAAAGAAGATCTAGAGATTTTTTTCTCTTAGTTAAATGGGTGTCTGGACAACACTAAACTTCTTACGCAGTTCTAGTTTCTGTGTTCGATTACAAATTATTGACCAGACCACCTTTATTCATGAAAAGTTGCGCAATAGAACGATGGTTGGAGACCTTCTTTAAGGTTAGGAGAGTCTAATGGTATTCCCTACTCTCTCATCCAGTTATATTCTTCTATTTGTTATAAGTATTTTGTTCAAGAGCAATATGTTTCGTTATTTCGCCTTTTCTAAGAATATAGAGTTATCCCTAGTTCACCAATAATTGTAGTGTTCTAGTTGTATTTTTCACAAAACTTCATTAGATCATAAAGATTCATAGATATCAGAGAAAATATGGTTTTAATAATATATTTTTCTAGTTTTTTTTCCATGGGTTAAAGTAATGGAATTTAGAATATTTGGTTTTAAGTAAAGTGGGCATGTTTTTTTTTGCTTAATTTCTTATATTTTGAATATATAAATAGCTTAATATAATTGTGCCTGGTGCACAACCCCACTATTTTATGAGATTATTTGCAAGAAATGGTTGCCCATATTACAGGTATTAATCATACATTTACATGGAAATATTTTTAGGACAGAGTAACCACATTTGCTGTGGTCAAAATATATCACAATTGTATCATTCTTTAAAAAACAAAAATCTAAACATAATGCTTATAATAGAATCATAATGTCAATTCAATTTTATAATCCACCTTTGTCCTTGTAAATGAATGTAAATGTTATTTGAGCTATTGATACTAAATATAGAAACCCATACGAAGTCAAATATATAAATTGTGTAACATAATGGACTCTGTTTAGTGCTGTGTGATATTTCATATTTTTTTTGTAGATTTTATTTTCTTGTAGCTCATTATGTTTTGCTCCAAAATGTTAGAAATGCACTAGGAAGTCTTTTAGTTTTCTTGGTTTGGCAAATAAATTTGATTTATTAATGCAGTGTTTTGATTTATATATCCTACAACTCCGGTGTAAAAGTATGCTGTTAGAATAGGAATCTGTTGATTTATCTAATTATTGTGAATGAAAGACAAAATATAGAATGGTGATTTTGTAGTGTGCAAGCTATGATCAAAAATGTTTTCTTAAACCATTACAGTAAATCAGGTAATATCACCACTGATTCACCAGATATTCCTACCATGACAGTAAGCTAGACCATATCACCAGATAACCACCCATAACAGTAAGCTAGACAATATCACCAGATAACCACCCATAACAGTAAGCTAGACAATATCACCAGATAACCACCCATAACAGTAAGCTAGACAATATCACCAGATAACCACCCATAACAGTAAGCTAGACAATATCACCAGATAACCACCCATAACAGTAAGCTAGACAATATCACCAGATAACCACCCATAACAGTAAGCTAGACAATATCACCAGATAACCACCCATAACAGTAAGCTAGACAATATCACCAGATAACCACCCATAACAGTAAGCTAGACAATATCACCAGATAACCACCCATAACAGTAAGCTAGACAATATCACCAGATAACCACCCATAACAGTAAGCTAGACCATATCACCAGATAACCACCCATAACAGTAAGCTAGACAATATCACCAGATAACCACCCATAACAGTAAGCTAGACAATATCACCAGATATCCCTACCCATAACAGAAAGCTAGACCATCACCAGATATCCCTACCCATAACAGTAAGCTAGACAATATCACCAGATAACCACCCATAACAGTAAGCTAGACAATATCACCAGATATCCCTACCCATACCCATAACAGTAAGCTAGACAATATCACCAGATATCCCTACCCATAACAGTAAGCTAGATCATCACCAGACATTCCTACCCATGACACTAAACTAGATCATTCAACTAGATATTCCTACCCATGACACTAAACTAGATCATTCAACTAGATATTCCTACTCATGACAGTAAGCCAGACCATATCACCAGATAACCACCCATAACAGTAAGCTAGACCATATCACCAGATATTCCTACCCATGACAGTCAACTAGACAATATCACCAGATATTCCTACCCATGACACTAAACTAGATAATTCAACAAGATATCCCTACACATGAAAGAGAACCAGAGATGTCTACTATCAAAGAAAACGAGGACATTCCATCACACATCTATTTTCTCATCCAAGTAATCGAGGTCATTTCACCAGATATCTCTTCTTTGTGAATGTAAGCTAACCAACTCACATCAGATATCTCTGTTGCTGACAGTAGGATAGCTTACACCATCAGATATCTGTACTGGAGATTGTAAACAAGATCAAA
Organism: Patella depressa; assembly: GCA_948474765.1. Lineage (NCBI taxonomy): Eukaryota > Metazoa > Mollusca > Gastropoda > Patellidae > Patella > Patella depressa. The sequence goes on from OX419720.1 coordinate 17,707,108, forward strand.
TCATCATATACCTCTACCCCTGACATTAGGCTACACAAGCAAGCTCAAACCATCAGCCATCTCAGCCACTGACATTGGGCGATGTCTCACCATCAGGTATCTTCTGTACGGGTGATTTTAAACAAACTCAAACCATCAGGTATCTATGCTTCTGATAGAAGGTTAGCTCACATTGTCAGATATATGTACTGGTTACCGAACACACACCCTTCTTTAGTTCCTTTAGGAACTTTCTCTGATCAGACTTTGTCCGCTGACAGCTCCTACCGCTTGCCATATAGCTGCAATATGAAATACCGCTCATCCCCACCTCTGGTCTAAGGTTATTTTTGAATCCTTACGGACTAATTTTCACCCTGAATCTTCTTTGCTTGCCAAAGAAATCATTTCTTGTGACAGCTGATAATAATTCAACACTACTTTCAAGCGTATAATTCAACACCAACCACCCCTCGCCCATGACCCTGCATATATCTCCAATGAATTACCACATGCCATTGAAATAATTTAAAGGTACAAAAATAAGTGATTTTGATTTGTATAGATTTTTGATTTTTTTTTGATTTTTATAAAATTTTAACAGCAATGTGCAAAGATTATATATAACAGACTATTGCAGCAGGTCATGTATTTAAAATAGTTTTATTACATTTTATTGATTGTTTTTGGTTCGCTTCGGGAGATTACAAATTGTAAAATTACCAATGATTGTCATGTAAGAATGAAATATTAGTGTCTTTATCTTCTTACAACCAGATATTATACTCAATTATTTCCTAGTAACTTGTAATTATGGTTTATTTTATTGGATTAAATTTAATAGACCAGTCGGATCAGTAAACCGTAACATATTTAAGTGCTGGTATCTGGTATATAATTGAATCAAGAATTTCTGCAAGCCATTTTTTTACTGTAATTTGGTATATTTTTTTTTATTTCCCATAACTTATAATTTAACGAACATAACGTTTTTGATCTCGTTTTGTCGATTTTTTTTTGAAAGCAAAGTCCCTGCCTACTTAAACACCGCATTACTTATTTGATCTAGTTTTGTCGATTTTTTTAAAATCGAAGTCTACACCTACTCAAAAGTGGTATGTACTTGATTCCAATGTTTATTGTATGTACTTTGTACATAGTTCACATCAATCGGATTCTAATATATAACCGTTAATGTGTCATACGCTCTAAGGAACGTTTCAATTTTACGATTAGAACAGCGATTTAACACCCGCCTGCATATATACTAAACTTATGCAGGTTTTCTAAAACTATCTCCGCTTGAGAACAGGCACTCAGCTAGTTAGCCGAAATTTTAAGTTCTAAATCGACTTCTCCGCTGTGTAAACGTTTTCTCCACGGTAAACATTTTCTTCGCGGGTAAAACTTTTCCCCGCCGTGTAAACATTTTCTCCGCGGTATAAAGTTTTCTCGATGGTGTATATAACAACACACAGAAAGTCACGGACGCCCTGCTTAAAAAATGTACATAAACGGGGTTCAAACAATGGACATGTCAGATGTGTTATATCTGATTAAATACATTTTAAATGCTAAGGGGAGTTGGGTAGCTGAATGGGCAGCACGTGTGTGCTATATCATAAGGTCTGTCATTGAGTCAACTAGCACTGACGTGGTTTCGATTTCCTGGTTATACATGACATGGAGTAGGATTGCCTGTCCAACCTCGTGGGTTTTTTCTCGGCCCTCCGGTTTCCTCCCACTGCTAAATACCCCTACGCGCAAGCGAATTATTGAAATAAAATTGAACCGTGTGTTGGTCCCAAAATAATCTAGTTTGTGTCGATTGGACGTTGAACATCATCTCTCTCTAAATTTTGCTTGTATTCGATTATATATCTTAACCTATTTCTTAACTAATATTTAAGAGCTTTTATATATATAATGAGATGATTTATTGGACGTCTATCATATTCATCCTGTTAAAATAAATTTGTTATTAAATATGAGCTCAATTCTTAAACGTCAAACAAAATCTACAATACGTGACACATTACAAAACGAAATGAACCATAATGAATTACCAATCTATGATATCAGATCACAGATCAAATTCCCAAGTCCAATAAGACGCTATAGGTCTGACATGTTTCAATTACATATCAATCGAATCAAATTGATCTCATAAATCGCCAATTTACTGTCTAAGCCGAATGTATGCCGACAGACTACTGTTATTTATCGCCTTTGCTAATTTAAAGTGACCTTATCAATTTCTTTGAAGTGAAATAACATTTTTTAACGTTCTTTCCGATATCATCGATTTTTGTAAAATTGAGTGTAAATGTCATTTGAAGATCGTCTGATAAAAAGAATCCAGTTGGATGTTAACCCCAATCCTGTATCTAAGTCGATAATCAAATTTTGAACACGTGGCAATGGCTGAATGACCTACAGTATGCATTTCGGATCACTATTCTGTCATCTATAAATGCGAAATCGCGAGTTTCATTACTTAGAACTACTTGGGTCGCATCCGGGTATTCTTATTAATTCAGAATGATGTCCGTTTTCATGTACATGTTCGTGTTTTCGCCGGTTACATATGCATTGTACATGGAATCGGTCTCGTTACATTTGCATTAGACTGACTTTTTTGCCGGTGAAAAGGCGCGGAAACGTCGCGACAACGCGTACATTGAAAATGTCAAAATAGACGAATTATACCATACGTTAGTCCAGGGTTGAGCGAACAGTACCACCCGCCTTCTCTTAATATTGTAATGAAATGAAATGAAATGGGGTTTAACGTCCTATTCTTCTGTACCTAACCTGGGCTAAAGGAAGACGGGCATACGCCATACAGTGTGCTATTAGGGAAATTTTGCCCGGACATTGGCGCTACGGCCTACTCTTATATCGAATTCCAACTACCAAGGGACCTTTTACGTGCACGCTAATGTGTTCACGGTACCTTGGTTTTTCCTCCCATACGATCGACTCGACCGCCGCCCTTGTCATACCCTCCGTCCCTCACTACTGACAAGAGGATACCACGCCGGAAAATCCCGATGAACTTTCTCGACCAACACCAGGCTGGCATGGCAACTCAATGAATTGCGCAGAACAATGAACAGTGGGATCAATGGTTTATCAGCTAATGTCGTTATCACGCCAAGAATACATCTACTTTTCCCAATGTCAAGGAGTTGCTTTTACTTCACCATGATATTTATGCTCTTTTGGCAAGTGTTTGCATGTCCAATAGGAATAAAAACATTTCACGGAATCATGCCCGACGTTGTTCCGCAATTCCTTCTCATAAATACAGTAATTTTACATCAGCAGAATAACTCATTCCTGTATTCAATGCCACGAAATAGCCAGACACCCTGTATCTTAATTTGTGTCATTTAAAAAAAAAAGTAAAATAATAATAACCCAAGTCAAAAACCCATTTAAATTTCAATGTTACAGCTGTGTACTGTACTGTGCAAGAAACGTGTAGAAAAGGTTTGCTGTTTGGCTGAAGTTGTCTGACTAAAATATTTTGTCAGGGTTTAATAACATGACGAGAAGTCAACAAATTTAGTTTACGACAAATGGTTCAGTAGACAAAACATTTCTGTTTAAAACAATTACTGTTTATTAGTGATTTAATCGATACTGAACAATCAGATGATACAAGCTACTAAGACAGTCCTAATGTTAATAACGGGATATTTGACGCTTGTACGTGCCAAGGAGTATAGGGGCGCATGTGCAAGCTCGTAGTATTTCTTCCGGGTCTTGCGGTCTCATCTCACTTGTTAGTCTGTTAGTCCCGAAATACCCCCACCCTCTCTCTCTGATTATTAATTAGATTAAAAACAGAAACGATTCAATGTAATGCGGTGTATATACATTCATATTACATTATTACATGCGTTATGACCCATTTGTGTCCATTTCTGGTTGCCAAAGAAATGAAATAAAATGGGGTTTAACGCCCTATTATTCTGCTCCAAACTGGGCTAATAAAGACGGTAGTTGCCAACGAATAGAGATGTAGCTCCTTTAAACAAAACTACTGTCTCTGGCTCTCTCTTTTTGTTATTCTGTTGTCATTACTTAACCTCAAACACAACTAACCATGATAAATACTTCAGAAGGAATTATACCATACTTTGTTCTGTATTATACAATTTTTCATAAAAACAACAGCACAACAGTAATGGAGCCTGTATAGAAAATGGAATTAGCCTGGATAAATGCCACTAATTATCTATACAGACAACATAGTTTTTTGTTTGTGTCAATTAACAAAAGAGCATTGAGAGAGAGAGAGAGAAAAAAACGAAGCCATCATCCGGCAAAAACTCTTGGATGTCTAAATTCCGCAAAGTTTCAATGTTAACTATGGGAAGTTTCCAATTAGAAATATTTTGTTGGATACCAAACCGTTGCCATGAGTTACTGTTGAATCGAGTCCCAACTTTAAATACAGAACAAGTCTCATCCAAACCAAAGCTGTCGGTATTTGTACAGTAATAATCCCTTTAAGAGCTAACATGATCTTTTTTTTTAAGGAGATAGGCTAGACATTTAATTGTACTGCTGGCCTGTTTAAAATTCGACCTTAATTAACACTACATTATCGTCTGGTCTATCTGTAAATATAGGCAACAGTCTGTTTTCAGTTTTCATCTGAGCATTAGATCTTCGGATAAGATATTGTTTGTTTTTCTCTCCAATGCAAAACTGTAGTTTAAAAAATACAGATGAATTCTGTCCAATATCGTTCACTTTAGATCTTGACAACCACTTTAACAATAATTTCTTCACACACACGTTACAGACAGCCAGTGTTTTGAGAATAGCCCACTGCTACGTTGAAATAACTTTTCTCATCTCATTAACCAGTGTGTCAATCTGTTTTAAGAATCTCAATTACCGCCAGCCTAGAGCCAAACATAACTACTGCCAGTTATGCTACGAAAACACGAGCGAGAAAATTACCCCCCAAATTCAAACTTAACAAAATAGTGGTTAAGTATTGCAGTGGAAGCTAGTTAAGAGAGTAATTAAACGAGAACAATGCCATAATATTGACGGACAATAAACGCCTGTAGATAAATAGAACTATTGGTAGCTCGTGGTGCTAAAGAAGCTCCTCAGCTGTTCACTTGGATGTTACAAGGGCCCTGAAGCACTCTTGTTGGTCTGATTAGCTCCAAATGCCAACAAAATTAGTTTCTAGCTTCTGGCTCCCTGACGTAAATGAGTTTTGCTAGACGTGGATATGATATGGATTACAAATACTAACTACGAACCTGTAGAAGTCTATAGATAGATCATACCTGGCAATAGACATATTATTACATGTAAATAACATAGACATAATATTACATATATAATATAGACATATTATTACATATATATGACATTCAATGAAAAATATAATTATTGTGTTCCAAAGTCATGCGTCAGCCCAAAGAGAAAAGGCAAATTTTAATGGTTAATTTTTGGTGGTCTTAGAGCACATTCTCGCCCTGGAATTTGAAAATGGATTTGACTAAATTTGTGCGTAACGTGTAAACTGTAAATGGAAAAAAAAACAGATTTGAAGCGAACAATACTCGTTCATATTTTAATCAGAACAGTTTGCAATGTATCACTTTGTACAGGATATGTATTTATCTAATTTATTTACTCCGCATTTCCTTTGACAGCCAAAACCAGACAACTATTACTTTCAGAATATTAGATAAAGGCACATAACAAGCCAAATCGCTCACAATAATTTTGGAATCACGAGATAGCTAGAGTATTTTCACTGACTAGAGACCATCTAACTAATCCATTACAGCAAAATTAACTTATATGTTTTTATCGTATTTCATTTCTCATCATGTATAACTGCAAAGACCGTCTGTCAGTCGAATGGCTCTTCAGTTGTATCAAGTTTAAATAACTGTCGGGGATTGGGATGGCCTAGTGGTCTAGAGTGCCGCGCTTCGACCTCTAGCTGACCGGTCACCTCTGGCTTGCGGCTGTGGTTTCGATCCCTTGTGAGCGTATTTGGTATGGAGAAAGGGGCGCCTTCTCAACCTCGTGGGTTTCCTCCGGGCACTCCGAATTATTGAAATAAAATTGAAACCATATGTTAGTCCCCAAATGACCTTATTTGTTTCGAGTGGACGTTAAACCTCATTTCCCTCTTTTTAAATAACTTTCAAATCCGCGCATTGCAAATGGCGATTGTGCTTTATTATTTAAATAACTTCAGGATGTCCATCAGTCGAATGGGTCAGTGCAATATATATACATATATACAAGCCTGTCGTACCGATCATAATGACCAGTCTTTTTTAACCCGGTCGGTGCAAAACAGTAGGACGTTAAACCTCATTTCATTTCATTTGCCGGAAAATATCATATATATCTTACGGCTTAATATACGCTAATATGTACTCAGATTGATTATTTAAAATTTAATTAAGAAAAAAAAAAAAAAATCGAGATAACTTTCCGGCTTTGTTTCAAAACATTCCTATAAATACGGTTCACGGCAAATGAAGATGCATGGGGGACTTGTTACAATCGGAACTTTGTAACTACTGATCGAAAATGAACCATTTTTGGACTGATATTGTAATTAAAGGGGATTCTGTAGCGCTAAAACCACACATAACGTCTATATTTATTCCAAATGACCCCTTTAAAATCCTGTGGCGCTAAAATCACACATAGCGTCTATATTTACTCATAATGATTCTATTTAAACCCAGGGATACGTTTCACTCGACAACAATAAAATAAATGTTTATACTGAATGAGATATTCTAGAAAATAAATGTGTATAGAATATGATTTAATTGTAGACTAGGTGACGATGTATATAACACCATAGAACCAATATACACGACAGTATATAATTGTATAGTCTAACACAAACAAGATATATTGAAATAATCACTTATTTACAGTCTGATTCTAGCAGAATTTATGATTATGTTTGATTCCAGATCAGACATAAATTGGCTTGTAGATAACCAAGAAGATACAGTGAAGGGGACAGAAACTCCTTTATGATCTCTCAAACTATCAATTGAAGACAGTTTCATTCCAATCTGGGACTCTGCATGGCTAACCTTTAAATTACATAGAGTATAATATTATTTAAAGTACAGATAAAGAGTCGAATGAAAATGGAATGGGGTTTAACGTCCTACTGTTCTGCTCCGAACTGGGCTTATGCAGACGGGCATACGCCACACAGTGTGCTATGGGAAAAATTTACCCCGGACAGCGGCGCTACGGCCTACTTTTATATCGATTTCAATTACATGGGATCTTTTACGTGCACGTCCATGTGTACACGGGACCCCGGGTTTTCATCCCTCTCGAACCACTAGACAACTGCCCTCCGACCTCCAAGCTAGTGAGCTACCGTCTTACCCACCCTGATCCCCAGATAATCTAAAATGAATATATTGAAAATTTTAAAATAAATATTGAAGACGCATTATTTAAGATGCAGGTAAAGAGTCGAATGATCTTTTTATGGTATACTAAAAAAATAGATAACGGAAAGTGAATATATTGAAAATTTCAGTCAAATGACTTTATTGTGGGTGTATATATATACGTTCGGATGGGACGAAAAACCGTGGTCATGTTTACACATTGGAAATCGATATAAGAGTAGGCCGTAGCCCCGCTGTCCGGGACAAAATTCCTTCATAACACACTGTATTACGTATGCCTATCTTCATTAGCCCAGAACAGTACGAGGTTAAACTCCATTTCATTTCATTTAAAGGGACAATAACATTCTTGCTGGCTTGGTAGCTCCAGAAAATAAATAATACCCTTATTCTAAGTACTAGATGTTTAAATGTCCTACCTGTTGTGTAAATTATCCATTACAACCTATTTTATTTGTCCAGAGGGTTCGAAAATATTTTAAAATCCAAGTCACATTTGAAAAGGTTTACGTTAGACTTTTCAAATCAATTGGTTGAATTTTTCCAATTTTTTAAATTAGGTGTGTTAAGATGAAATTTATATCATCATTTAATTGGAATATTCTAAAATAATACGATTTGTTGACCAGAATGAAGATTGGGACATATTTTTCAGTTACAACAAGAGTGTTATTGGGGCTTTAATACATCATCTCATTGGGCTAGGACAAGTACATGGCTTCGATCTGGTTCTACAAGAATTTCCCAGTTGCTTTTAGTACAACCTTGTCAGTGATTTAACGCTTATCCGTAGGATGGGCCATATTTAGACACCTTCAATCGCTTTGGATTTTAGTTTTTGTCCATCAAAAATTAAAATATCAGATTATGAAGCTAATTCAACTGTAATTCAACTGTCATTTGCTACGATTACATTCGACTTAACATCAACAACTCACTGACACAAATCTTTTTTTTCTACAATCATCTTTGAGTAGAAAAGGTTAGGGAACAGTTCCAGACCTATAAATTATTACTTTTAATATTTATTGATTAATAATTTAGACGTTTGTCACAGTAGTTTCATTTGTATGGTGCTTAAAATGTCAATCACTCTGTACTTTGGGTATCGGATTCAGACACTCAGGGGAATTCACTATCAAATTGAAGAGTGAATTTAATCCTTAAAGATAACTGAACAATTTCTGACATCGCGTAACATTATTGTACTAGTTCGTTTTTTAGTGTTCATCAGGATTTTCCGGCGCGCTTTGCTGTGGTCAGTGGTGCAGGACACAGGACCCAATAAGGACCGCTGTCTAATTGTTTGGATGTTACTAAAAACCGAAGTCACGCGTACATGTTGGTGTAAAAGATCCCTTGGAAGATGGAATTCGACATAATAGTAAGTCTTACCGCCGGCGTCCGGGCAAAATTTCATATCAACCGCAGATGACGTCATCCCAGGTCGATATATTCGGCTCATATCAACCGCTGATGACGTACGTAGATGATCGAAATAATACAAAGAACATAGAAATTAATTTGATTCTTTTGACAATAAAAAAACCCCCCATTGTTATAGTACAGTTTGTAGCATTCGGTAACGAAATAGACGGCGTACTTATCGACTAAAATGGATTGATTATTCGTCTGGCTTCGTTTTACTATCCCTTTTGTTTTTGCTTTCTCCAAAATGGCGACGTTTAAATAAACATTTGCACGTGACAGCTTCGGTAATTTTCGCATTTTGGCGGAAACTGTCGAGCAATTATCCAATCAGTGTTGCCTTTTTCAGAAGAGCCCATTAAATTTAAAGGTGAACCCGTTGTATTGTCCGATATAAACCTACTCTCACTCGGATTGATATGGTAGAGAACACTTGGGCTGCGCCCGCGTGTTCTCTATTATAACAACCTTGGGTAGGTTAATATCCTATACATATTTATAAACCTGTAACGGTAAATCTCTTTGATCTTTGGGGTAAATTCTATGCTCGGATTAACTTGCGATGTTAAAGTCGGGGCGGCTTTGAGTATATATATAGGGGAATTTGGGGTTATTCTTCTGAGGTTTTTCTTTTAACCCGTACCGGCTTATTCTTTCACTGCAGGTTTTTATTTCCCATAAGAAAATATGGAATAGGGTTTTTCTTGTGGGAATTCTGGGATATACTCATGATAAATATAGCGGGTAAAATTTGAGTTTTTAACAATCTGTTGACGTGCTCGCCAAAATAACACTTCCGTGTATGACATTAAAGGTACTCTACTTTCAATTAGAAATTAAACGGGGGTTTAACTTCTTACTAGCGCTGTTCAATAATTCCCCTGCGGCGTAGGGTCTTAGGACGTTGGAGGAATCCGGAGAAAAGGTTTGACAGGCGATCCAAAGTCCTGTCACGTACATCTGGGGAATCGAAACAATCCAGTTGCAACAAATGGAAATAAACAACACAAATTATATGCTTTATTTCATATTTATATTGAAGGTTATAGTATTTCTTGCATTTTTGACTCCCAGGCGTTGGTCAAGTTTCACTTGAAGTCGGTCGTCGAGTGAGGCGTTCTGCGGCGAGTTGTCGAATATGCATCTTTTGGTTGGTCGTTTATTTAGGCCGACAAGTCGACTATTTTGGCCGATAACGGTTGGTCGGCTAGTTTCTTTACTTTGCCATACAAATAATTAGAAACATCTGATCTGTATATTTGAGGTTCATTTCTAAATACGAATGGCTTCACTTTTATGACCTATAAAAAATGGAAATAAAAACATTTACATGTATATTATACGAATATTTGAATATTCTATTACACATACTTTCAAAATAAGAATAAAGCTATTAACAGGGGGGACGAGCCCGGGTCCTCCAGCACGATAGGCAACAATCTAACTTATGATTGAAGTCACCACAGCCCCTGAGTAGACCCGACTGGATTATCTTTCATATGATATGATAAAGGTCGTGCTCTCATAAATTAATGTTTGTATTACTACTAGTCAATATTTTATATACATGTATATAAATAAATTAAATTTACCTGTTTGTTCACATATCTGCTGTTTGTCTACTCCTACTTGCCAAACTAATGAAAAGGTCGACCGTGATTTGCACGTGCAACTTTGAACCAATCAACAACTTGTTTCTTGATCTCTATTCAACATCAGTCACTGCAGACAATATGACACAGGGAATATTCTATTTAGATTTATTGTTGGTGTTAGATACTATTCAAAAAAAGTAGGGGATATTTGATTTTTAAGTGTTATTAAAGTCACCTAATGAAACTGACGAAGAAACAAATGACAAAATGAAATGAAGTTCACATTCATCGATTTATTCCAAATGATCGTTAGACTAAGTAAGGCACAGACTGTCCATTATAAGTGTAAAATGATACCCGGGGTCAAACAGCAAAGTTACCACAGCATCACAACAAAGTCAGTAACGGGTAAATCCTCCTCTGTTTGCCAAACAAGCATTGATCCGACGTGGCATACTCCTAATGAGACGTCTATGGTCATTTTGGTCCAGATTGTAACATTCCTGTTGCAACGCAGAAGCAAGTTCTTGGACATTGGCAGGACGTTGTTGACGTTGACGTAACCTCTGCCCAAGCATGTCCCAGACATTTTCGATGGGGGAGAGGTCGGGACTCAGTGCTGGCCAAGGTAATGTGGTGATGTTCTGTTGTTGGAGGTAACCTGTAACGATCCTGGCCCTGTGACATCTTGCGTTGTCATCCTGGAAGATTAAACGGCGGCCATGACGTCGTGCGAACGGCACAACATGGACTGCCCGGTAGTGCTGGCCTGTAACACGCCCTGCAACAACATGCCTCCCCACACCATAACAGAACCACCCCCAAATCGATTATGTCTGATGACGTTAACGTCTCGGAAGCGCTCGTTTCGACGACGCCACACCCTCCTACGTCTTCCAAAAAATCAACAGTGAACATTGACTCATCTGAAAACATCACATTGCTCCAGCGTCGATTATCCCAGTGTTGACGATCCCTACACCAACGACGTCTTGCCTGAATGTGATGATCTCTCAAACAAGGGATCACGCGAGGACGTCGGGCGCGAAGGTGACCCCTATGCAGTCGATTCCGAATCGTCTGGCCACTCACTCTCACACCAGTGTCTGTTTGAAGACGAGCGCTGATCTGATTTGCTGTCATGACACGATTTCTCAAGGCCAAGGTACGGATAAATCAATCCTGGGCTTGAGTTGTCGACCTGAGCGTGGTCTGTCCTGTACAGATTGTGTATCACGGTATCTGGACCATAGCCTGCTTATGACAGACTGAGAAACACTCATCGTCCGCGCCACAACCGCCTGTGTTGTGCCGATCTGTAGCATGCCAAGGGCACGTAACCTTTCATTTTGGGTAAGCCGACGCATATCAAAATTTGTTTTCTGGTCACTAAAACAATTAAACTGATGTTTCCACCCTGGAATTCAATGCCACAATGACTGTAACATTCAAAGTCAGAGTCGTGCAAATCTTGGGTTGGACCCCCATGATGATCCCAAGCATCACCTGCATTCCATGCGGTAGCTATTGGTGCGTTTGGGCGTCACATGTAACTGGAAATGTTTCTTCTGTTAGGTTTTATAGTGACTTTTTTCGTAGTCATTTGCATATTTTAGTATTATGCCCCCAAAATCAAATATCCCCTACTTTTTTTGAATAGTATTTTTATTGCCCTTCTACGCTTAACAAAATGTTTATAACATTTCATGAACAAAACAAAAAATATATTTATACCGCCAACATATTTACACCAATAAAATATTGGTGTTGAGGTATAACCGAACATATGTATTTTCATTTTCCACATTATACTCGTATTTTACTTATATTTTCATTTTACATGTAAACATAAACGGTTTATAAGCAAGATAAAGTCCTCGACTTCGGTTATGCTGGGGAAAAAAGACTTCAGAAAAAACCCTCAAAAAAACCCCTCGGCCTATCGGCCTCGGTTTTTCTTTTTCTCGGGTTGTTTTCTTCAGTCTTTCTTTCCCCAGCATAACCTCAGTCTCGTGCTTTATCCTACACTTATTTTCAACAAAACATTTATCAATTGTCTAGCCAGCCATGTGTTGATACTATCTGAACTTATCTGCTCGACAAGAGTTTCCCTTTCTGACTTCCATATTGGCAAAAGACATGGTTATAGAAACTTGTAATAGTTGAAACTACCTATACTCTTATTACTTACTTACTCATATCGAATAAGTTATTTTATGGCCATATAAAGTTTCTACTCTGAATAATAATTCTGATATTTTTCCGTGCAAAGACCAGTGGACGCAAACATGATTTGTAAGTAAAAGTTCAGAAGGATTTTGTAATGCTTTCGAGATTTATCTCTCTGAATGTCCGCCTTCTTTGTCGTTTGGATCACTGCAGTCAAACACAGCCAAATGATCAACTTAGGAGTTACCTGTAAGAGCAAACTCACCGACTATATAAGCCCGGGTATCCCTGGGAACCAATTAAAACCGTAGAACAGCGGGTTGATCGGATTTATTAATACCTTTGAATCCACTTGATGCACAAACTCAATCCCGTGTGAAACTATAACGGCATTTTTATTAGCTTTTATTTTATAATAAAGGATTTGTTGTGCCACCTGCCTGATCATAAAAACAATAGGTTGAAGTGTAATTAGTTTTCATGGACATGAGATTAGTTTGCGTTCCATTTTTGACACGAAGAACGCCGTGTTCTAATCAGAATGGCGTGGATGAAAAGAACTGAACAATAATAACTGAGGCGATGTATGGGCGTATTGAGATTTGTGTGTTACGGGGGCCGAGGGAGTTATAGACATATAAGTACCAATTTTCTAATAATGTGGATTTGAGTAGCTCCGGTCGACATTACTATAAAGAGCTTTTACAGTGAGTGTCTAGGGTTTTCAAGACAGAAAGTCGTATAAGCATCGTTACACCAAAGGTTAAATGTGAAATAATTTGAAACTCCCGATATTTTCTGCCAAGGGTCAAAATCAAAGTATCATATAACAATCATGGTAACCTGTCTTCAGATTACGGGCGCGTTCTATGGGAATAAATGCCTCACATTACACAAGACCAACTTACGAATAAAATGGAAAAGATTTGGTTTAGCGTCTCGTCGTGACTACGACAATGGCGAATTTCGTTTCCTTCATTACATGAATACAATGCGTGGTAATCTTGGCAATCTTGCGCCGTGCGTGACAGGCTACTTTAGTCGGTGAAAGTTGATCGTGAAAAAGACACCAAAGTTCCTTTAAGCCCACGTCGGAATCCGTACCCGCGATACTGTAGTCGAGAATCGAGTGCTCTGTCCACTGAAACTATCAAGGCTCTCTTTTCAGAGAAAGAATCGTTGTATATTATTTTATGACCTCGGCTGTGTAAATGCGATAAAAGCTGTGTTGATCGTGAAGAGACGCCAGACATAACCTGAAACATTGGCCTTGGAAATCCCTCTCTGGTCATTGCTGGGATGACTTGAGCTTTTGGGGGAGTGTGTCTATTCTTCCGGTTCAATCAAATCTATCCCAAAGTACAGCAACATGGCCACCCTGCGTTTAATCAGGCGTCTCCCAAAAAACTTTGACAGTGATTTAATTTATATAACGGTTAAAGTTTTTTTCGTCTCCAAGCAGTAACGTTTACATCGTATCCGTTTTGATAACCTTGTTTGTCATGCAATTATATTTTCTGCAATATTCTGCAATGCACTGGTTAATTGGGCACATTTAGTGGCGTACGTCTAACTCTCCATGAATATTATCAACATGTACACAAATCGCTCAATGTTCACGTGCAGCCTTCGATAAGGGGACCTCTTACATTTCGGCCCTGTATGCGATCCATGAATGTTTTTCAGGGAATCCAGTATTTTCTTAGTAAGATTGGATATCTCTGCTTTCCATACATACCAAAATTGCCATACTTTTATAGGCAATAACCACCGGAATAATCCTTTTCTGGGAACCCATCTTTAATTCCCGCTCTTCTGTCAAATTGTTATCTTGCTTTTCCCATGTTACGTACAGTTTTGAAGGACAGTGCCTCTCTCCCACCTGACTTGTACGCCTACGCACAGATTAAAAAGTTAACGAAAGGAATGTTATTTTCCAATCGTACTGTCAAATTGGAAAGATGCTTCCTGTTTCTGATGAATTATTTGATTGAAATCTCATCAGTATTCTTTTTGGACACTATTTCACTAGGAAGGTGATATCTTTTCGCTATTGATGTACATCGCAATATTGTACTCTTTTTCCTGTTACCAGCTCTGTCCAAATTAATGATATTTTGAAGATATTAAGCTCTACAATAAGGGAATATGGCCGTGTTCTTTCGAACCTTAAAAGCACACACTAATGTACAAGTGGTATGAATGCATATAAAGTGATCTATATTTAATTAATAAAAAATGTATTGTAATTATGTTCAGTGAAAAAAACATGTTTCTGAAGCAACGACCGAGAATTTTACAACACCTAGCCGCTGCTAGATTGGTTCGTTCGTTTTTGAGGTTTTTACGTCTACTTCCACCAAAGGTGATATTTCAGGCAAGTGTTTCCTAAGAATATTGCCAGAGGAAGCCATAAAATTGACTTGATTCAGCTTATTTGAATTAGACACAATGTCTTAGCAGAAAAGAGCCAAGGCATATTTCATCCAAAGGGGAGTTCCGGGTTCAAGAAAAGAAACAATGGGTATATGAAAAGAAAGAATGGCCAGCGTGCGCCGTCCGGTCCGCGTTAAAATAATGCTACAATTTTAGGTGTGGTAGGTCAAGGTTTGACTGTAAGCCCGTCTCCTGTCCGACGTGGTAGGTAAATTTAGGTTTGACTGTCAGCCGGGCTCTGCGATCCGCCGCCTGTCCAACCTAGGTTCAGGGGTGTGATGCTTGTTTGGTCTGACATTCCCGGACTGATAGGAACAGTATACCACTTGTCCAATCAGTGATCGAGACACAGACACACTCAAATCAAACATGACAACCTCCACAGAAACCTTGATATTGAACAAAGCTTGAACTTTACAAATCGATTATCACAGGTATACATTTTAGCTGGAAAGCACGAGACTTGGTATTTGCTATGATATTTTCTGGGAAGTTTCCAGTTGGGTCAGTAGCCAAACGAAAGTAATGACAAAATATGTGGAGTATTACGTAAATGGCTTCATAAGATGAAAGGCGTTAAAGCGAGATCAAGGCTTCTCAAGATGGTGAAATACTTGAGCAGAACGAACGTTTACGTCTGGTTTGTCCATTCTACACCCCTTTTTTATTACTTTGTCTGAATCTGCTCGTAGCAGGGCCTGTTACAGCATTTATCGTTTGTGATTCAGCCATTTCATCTATATCCACGAAGAGCACACAGAGTCAAATTATCCAACCTTGATACTTCTGCTATTTAAATCGACCAATCGAGTGGGCATAGAAACCCGTATTTTATTGCAACTAGGAATATTGTGGTGAACGTTAACAATGACGCTATGACTGACATGTAAACTGTTTTTTGATTGTTTCGTACAATAAAGCAACTATCCATGGTAGGTAATTTAAATTCGTGTTACAAAGTGGATGGTCCCAGGGGTTAGTGGAGTAAAACTAAACCATAACACAGGGGAGCACCGAGAATGATGAATATTAAATGGAAACTCCATGGTGCGGACAAAATCTCATTCACAGCACACAGCATGGCATATGCTCCCTTCATTAGCCCGGTTAGTCAAGTAGAGTAAAACTTTAAACTCGAGTTTAATTCTATTCATTGCATAATTAACACTCAGCATATCTGGGGCGACTACTTTAGTAAGTTTAATAATTAACCATCAAATGAAGAGCTACATTTAAAAATGGTTTTAACCAATCACAATAGTTCATTTTCATTATTTATTTCTATCATTGATAAATGATATTTTTTTCTATCCTTGTGTGTAAAATGCTATTTACCCCGGTTACAGGCCTTTTCGTCTACTCTCCTACCATTGCCAGGGAAATTACAGTTGGTACCAACGTGTATACATTTGATGGAGTAGATATCCATGACAAGTGAGAATCAAGAAAGTTTGAGCCACCATGGCCTACGGATATTGGCCGACCAAACTTAAAATGAAAACTGATTCCATTTTTCTTAGATTGTTTATCACCCGATGTCTAATTATTGGGGATATTGCACAGCCTATTTTATATAATCTATCGTTTGGTGTTCGTTTACACAAAAAAAACAATCACGACGAACTAGATGATGAAAATGACGGGAATACGTTGCTTTGGGCAAACGTGGAAAAAAGCGGAAATTTGTTTTTTTTCTTTTCTATTCTGGTTAGATACTTATGTCTTTAATATAGAGAAACAGGCATTTGAGTGCGGAGGTAAGTTATTTACAAACCAGATATATATTTCATTTCATTAAAGTACACGACCTTTATTAGGAATATTGAGTTGTATTAACTTTCCTAAGTAGTCTAGACGCCTTTTCAGGTAATGTTTTCTCAAGGAGAAAGCACTAGAACACATGATTTGGATAGTGCGATCGGACTACTACACGAAAGGGGAAAAATTCCATTTCATTTGGGTTTTACAAAAAGAGAATTAAAACGAAATTGCAAATTCTGCAAAGTAAGACGATATAAATTACATCCAAAAGATTGACACTGACTAAAAAATATCCAATCAAGATTTAATAGCTACTTATGTTTTCGCTCAAACAAAAACACCCCAATAGAATGGGAATATTTAAAATAACCGCAATACAAAATGTTGTTATTAAATGCTAGAGCCAGTACAACTGTTACAGTCCCGTGGAAAAAGCAACGATATGCACAAATTAAGAACTAAGGGAATAAAATAAGTCGTAACTTAACTATTAGATGTCATTTAAATATACGTAACTTTCTACGTGGTATTCAAAGGCAATGTTATGCACCAACCTTTCCCTGGGTCTTTTCTGTTTAGTCTCTAGGGTGGTATTCAACGGCCAGCTTAAAGGAGGTACCTTCAAGGTAAGCGTGTTTACAAAATGTCCGCTTTAGGAGGTGTACGATATTTAATATTTTGTATCGGTAATCGTAGATGGTTGGGATTTCCGCATATGGAAGCACTATAGTTTTACAATGATGCTGAATTCAAAAGAAGATACAGATTTAAGAAAGATAGTACCCACCGCTAGGCAAAATTGGTGAAAATGATAATGAGAATAAGGAATACTACAATCATGCATTTAGTGTTGAGCAAGGATTTTATTTTGCATTTATGTTTGAGAAAAAAAAATACTGTTAACATGCATTTAGTGTGGAGCAAAGAGATTATATTGCATTGAGGTCTTATGCAACCGGGACCTACCAGCTTGTTGCTGGTGATAAGCCATCGCAATCTTTAGTAAGCAGGACGGTGAAAAATGTTACTGTATTACGAGCCTGAATACATTGTATTTTCATGCAATAGCCCACTTTACTGAAGTAAAATAAACCATAAACATGAACTAGGCAAGGTTTTTCCAAACGTCGGTGCCAGTTATCCATGCTATGGATGAAAACACTACCCTTTGAGCTAATGGTACGATAAGCTTACGCTAAATTTTCACCTTCACTCTGAACTTATAAATTGAATATAACTCTTAATTAATGCTCAAAACTACCGATAAAATTAATTAAACTTATGCAATGATTGTTCCAGGACTTCCAAATGTTGTTGGAGCAATTCAACTCAAATTAGAATAAGAAGATAGGCTGGCACTGCCAGGCAGGATACGCCCACATTTTCAAGAGATGGACAGAGAACAAGCAATACCGAAAGTGATTTTTCCTACATCTTTAAGTCCTATATTTCATACTGTATTGGGAGCAGCCATTTAGTTGGTCAGTTCCAGTCTGATATAAATGAAAGTCGAAACCGACAATGATTATGGTGTGACAGTACACAACCTAGAAATGTGACTTTTCATCAAAATCGGATAAGAATTGTGACCTGTAGAGAGTCCACAACCATGATATACCATATTTTTACACTATTCGGCGACCATTTCGTCAGGCAATTTTAGTACGATTTTCACGAAATTAGAACTCAACCTTCCTCATCAAAATCGAATTAAAATTGTGACCTATACAGGGTCCACAAGCGGCGGCCATTTTGTCTGTCAATTTTGGTCCGATTTTCCCGAAATTCAAACTCAACCTTCCTTACAGTGTAACGGTGATATAATTGGATAATAATTGTGACCTCCAGAGGGAACACAAGCTAAAGAAAGGGGGATTTTGCGTATAACCAGGGGCCGTAATTCAGGAAGTTACGATCCGATATGCGCAAATATCGAAAAGAACCAAGATCTTTGGGTTATAACCATGAATTTCAAGTTTCATTAAAATCGAATCAAAATTGTGACCTCCACAACCTTGACCTCCAAGCTAAAAAAAAGAGGCAATTTTGCGTATAATCAGGGGCCATAATTCAGGAAGTTACGATCCGATATGCGCAAATATCGAAAAGAACCAAGATCTTTGGGTTATAACCATGAATTTCAAGTTTCATCAAAATCGAATTAAAATTGTGACCTTTACAGGGTCCACAACCTTGATATACCATTTTAAACAGTATTCGCGTACAAACGGCGGCCATTTTGTATGGCAATTTTGGTCTGATTTTCCCGAACTCAACCTTCCTTACGGTGTAACGGTAATATAATCAAACGTTTTTTTTTTAAATCGGATAATAATTGTGACCTCCAAGCTAAAAAAAGGGCGATTTTGCGTATAATCAGGGGCCATAATTCAGGAAGTTACGATCCGATATGCGCAAATATCGAAAGGAAGCAAGATCTTTGGGTTATAACCATGAATTTCAAGTTTCATTAAAATCGAATCAAAATTGTGACCTCCACAACCTTGATATACCATTTTTTAACAGTATTCGCGTACAAACGGCGGCCATTTTGTATGGCAATTTTCGTCCGATTTTCCCGAAATTCGAACTCAACCTTTCTTAGGGTGTAACCGTGATATAATCAAACGGTTTTTTAAATCGAATAATAATTGTGACCTCCAGAGGGACCACAAGCTAAAAAGGGTGATTTTTCGGACAATCAGGGGCCATAATTCAGGAAATTACATTCCGATAGCCGCAAATATCGAAAGGAACCAAGATCTTTGGGTTACAAACATGCATGTCAAGTTTCATCAAAATCGGTTCAAAATTGTGACCTCTATAGGGTCCACAAGCTAAAATCGTGATTTTTCGTACAATCAGGGGCCATAATCCATGAAGTTTTGATCCGATACATGCCAATATCGAAAGCAGCCGAGATCTTTTGGGGATAAAACTATATTTCAAGTTTCGTCAAAATCGGATAAGAATTGTGACCTGTAGAGAGTCCACAAACAAATTGTGGACGTACGGACGGACAGGGGCGACGACATAATACGTCCACATGAAAAAAGTGGGCGTATAAAAACCAACTCAAAATGCTGAACAGTTCATCAAACAAACCAACTCAAAATGCTGAACAGTTCATCAAACAAACCTGAGTTTCTGCAAGCAGTGTCCAAGTTATCATCAATTGTAGAAAGCGTTTTAGTAAAGTTATTGCTTGGCGGGTTGGTAGTTTCCCACCCTGGGTATCTCCAGTGGTTCTATTCTGTTCCACTCCACCATACGCTTGGTTCACTTATCGAACATTCACATATTCAAATTATCTGCCCTTGATCGTAGTTTGGTTCTGCGAACTAATCGAAAACAGTTTACAAACCAGTCTAATACCCCCATTTCACTGAGCTGCGGAAAGCTACGGTACTCACGAACTTCCGCGGAATGGCTTTCGCGGAAGAGCTTTGGCATTTTTACGCGGATAAGTGGGAAAAAATATCCACGGAAAATGTCCATTTCACACGCTCTCGGAATACCTTCAGAACAGTCACGGTATTTTCGGAACACATACGGGTAAATTACGGTACAAATCACGGCGAAGCGGCGGAGAAACTCCCGAACACTTAGGAATGCGCCCGGATCGTCACGCAAGATATCCGGACAACTTGCGGGCTACACTCGGCAATGGCGGAAAATACGCGGGATAACTGCGGTAACTGGCGGTTTTAATCCTTTTGGCAAGGTAGAATTTCGGAATGACTGCGGAACAAGTGCGGACCATATTCGGCAACCGCGTTTCGTCTCGGACCAATCGCGACGTACCTGCGGAAAATCGGTAAAAATCAAAGGATGACACCGGATTCCGCCGATAAAATCATTGTTTTGAAGACAGAAAGCACGGACTTATATCCCCATTTCACTAGACTGCGGAAGACTTGCGGAAGCAAATCCGCAGTTATACCGCAAAGTACCGCATGTCTTTCCTGTTGTTCCGATAGGAAGCGCAGTGAATCCGTATTAATTCCACATCATCCGCAGCCTTCCGCCCGCCCAAAATTTTCCGCAAGCGGAAAAATTTGTTCGTGCTCTTCCTCAGTTAAACCGGGAGCGATCCGTAACATTCGCAAGTTTTCCGCTGTTATTCCGTATACAAACGCAGTTGCCGCAAGTTGTCAGCATGTATACCGCTGGCATTCCGATTAAAACTGCTGTATTCATGAAGCAGCAGCAAGACGTTGAGCAGTTCTATGTCGTCGTCAGGGTCCTCCATGGTACAATGTATTTCCTCTTCAAAACAGCAATTTTATAGGTTAAATCACGTGCAAATCACGTGCTCTTTAACAATTTTTCCGCAGGTACGCCGTGATTGATCCGAGACCAAACACTGTTGCCGAAGATCCTTCGCAATTGTTGCGCATTTATTCCGCATAGAAAGCAAGTACTCGGCGATTATTCCACAGTTCTACGGTGCCAAACGGATTAGTATCGCCAGATACCACAGTTATACCGCTAATACCGAATGTGACCCGTAAATTATCCTTATGTGTTCCGTGCTCATTCCCATGTGTTCCGCAATTTTCTCGTGATTTTTTTCCCGCAGCTCTGCCGTCGAGGTAGTGACGGAATGCCGGTGGTATACATGCGGACCACTTGCGGCAACTACGTTTATATACGAAATAACAGCGGAAGACTCTCGGATCGATCCCGGTTTAATTGTGGAAGAGCACGGGTAATTTTTCCTCAAACTATATTTAAAGGAACGTTCGCGGAACAATTTGGGCTCGCAAAAGTCTGTGGACGACGATGAAGGACTACGGATTCCTTGCGCTTGCTGGCGGAGACATGCGGTGTGAGAGGAAAGACTTGCGAATTTCCTTCCGCAAGTCTTCCGTGGCCCAGTGAAATGGGGGTATTAGTCTCATTGCTTGCGTTCACAGCAATATAGTGGCTGCAAGACGCTTGTTACTTCCCCTGGCCAACTTCTTATGTATTCAACGATTGTTTTTCTCTTCCCGCGGGTTAGTGGAGTAGAACGGAATGAAACTACTGGGGATGGGTAGTGTCTACGGTTCCATTTTTCTACGGGAAAGTAACCTTTCGCTAATGTTTGCACGTTGATTACTTGGATATGTTATTAATACGTCGTTATAATATGACTCCGTATACTCATAGGCGTACGAGGCCGAACTTGTTTGGGAGGCGGGCAGCTTACTTTCCCGAACGATTTACTTTTGCCACATTTTTCATTTTATGAGACTTCACATTTTTTTTTATCCAGATCTCAGATGTATATTTCAAGACTTGTGTATACTTATCTACTTTTAATATATGAATGACCATTTTAAAAGAGTTCAAATTTACAATCTATATATTCCGTATTACGATTTACTTTTGCCACGTTTTTCATTATATGACAGTTCACATTTTTTATCCATTTCTAAGATAGATAGATCTAGAATCAAGATAGAAGACTTTTTGAACTTGTAAAATATATATACTTTTAATACATGAATGACCATTTTAGTTCAAGTTTATTCACATCTATATTATACCAATAGAACAACAAGTCAAACGATTATTACTTATTTCACATTTGATGCGCGATGATGCAGCATCAGATTTTTCACTAGAATTTCTCACTGGAAATCAACAGTTTCTTGCAATTTGCACCCAGTGCTTAGAAGAAAAATGTGTTTCTATTACTTTTCCGAGCGAAAATGTCAATTATTTTATCGATATCTTGCATCATTAAATTAATATACTCGCGCTCAATGTTTATGATGGCGAGGTAATGAAGCCGCGTTTGTCCCATGGTGTTTCGAACATAGATTTTCATACGGCGTAAAGTACTAAACGATCTCTCGGCTGAGCAAGAAGTCGCCGGAATTGTGGCAAGTGTTTTCACGACACTACTGTAAGTTGGCAACATTATATTCCGTTCATTTTTATACGCCCACATTTTAATGTGGACGTATTATGTCGTAGCCCCTGTCCGTCCGGACGTCCGTCTGTTTGTGGACTCTCTACAGGTCACAATTCTTATCCGATTTTGACGAAACTTGAAATATAGGTTTATCCCCATAAGATCTCGGTTCCTTTCGATATTGGCATGTATCGGATCAAAACTTCATGGATTATGGCCCCTGATTGTACGAAAAATCACGTTTTTAGCTTGTGGACCCTATAGAGGTCACAATTTTGAACCGATTTTGATGAAACTTGACATGCATGTTTGTAACCCAAAGATCTTGGTTCCTTTCGATATTTGCGGCTATCGGAATGTAATTTCCTGAATTATGGCCCCTGATTGTCCGAAAAATCACCCTTTTTAGCTTGTGGTCCCTCTGGAGGTCACAATTATTATTCGATTTAAAAAACCGTTTGATTATATCACCGTTACACCCTAAGGAAGATTGAGTTCGAATTTCAGGAAAATCGGACGAAAATTGCCATACAAAATGGCCGCCGTTTGTACGCGAATACTGTTAAAAAATGGTATATCAAGGTTGTGGACCCTGTGGAGGTCACAATTTTGATTCGATTTTGATGAAACTTCAAATTCATGGTTATAACCCAAAGATCTTGGTTCCTTTCGATATTTGCGCATATCGGATCGTAACTTCCTGAATTATGGCCCCTGATTATACGCAAAATCGCCTTTTTATACGCCCACATTTTTATGTGGACGTATATTGTCGTCGCCCCTGTCCGTCCGGACGTCCGTCCGTCCACAATTTGTTTGTGGACTCTCTACAGGTCACAATTCTTATCCGATTTTGACGAAACTTGAAATATAGGTTTATCCCCAAAAGATCTCGGTTCCTTTCGATATTGGCATGTATCGGATGAAAACTTCATGGATTATGGCCCCTGATTGTACGAAAAATCACGTTTTTAGCTTGTGGACCCTATAGAGGTCACAATTTTGAACCGATTTTGATGAAACTGGACATGTATGTTTATAACCCAAAGATCTTGGTTCCTTTCGATATTTGCACCTATCGGAATGTAATTTCCTGAATTATGGCCCCTGATTGTCCGAAAAATCACCCTTTTTAGCTTGTGGTCCCTCTGGAGGTCACAATTATTATCCGATTTAAAAAACCGTTTGATTATATCACCGTTACACCCTAAGGAAGGTTGAGTTCGAATTTCGGGAAAATCGGACGAAAATTGCCATACAAAATGGCCGCCGTTTGTACGTGAATACTGTTAAAAAATTGTATATCATGGTTTGTGGACCTTGTAAAAGTCACATTTTTAAATCGATTTTGATGAAACTTGAAATTCATCGTTATAACCCAAAGATCTTGGTTCCTTTCGATATTTGCGCATATCGGATTGTAACTTCCTGAATTATGGCCCCTGATTATACGCAAAATCGCCTTATTTTAGCTTGTGGTCCCTCTGGTGGTCACAATTATTATCCGATTTAATAAAACGGTTGATAATATTACCGTTACACCGTAAGGAAGGTTGAGTTCGAATTTCGGGAAAATCAGACCAAAATTGCCATACAAAATGGCCGCCGTTTGTACGCGAATACTGTTAAAAAATTGTATATCATGGTTGTGGACCCTGTAGAGGTCACAATGTTAATTTGATTTTGTTGAAACTTGAAATGCATGGTTATAACCCAAAGATCTTGGTTCCTTTCGTTATTTGCCCATATCGGATCGTAACTTCCTGAATTATGGCCCCTGATTGTCCGAAAAATCACCTATGGTCCCTCTGGAGGTCACAATTATTATCCAATTTAAAAAAACGTTTGACTCTATCACCGTTACACCCTACGGAAGGTTGAGTTCGAATTTCGAGAAAATCGGACCATAATTGCCAGAAAAAATGGCCGTCGTTTGTACGCGAACAGTGTGAAAATATGGTATATCAAAGTTGTGGACCCTGTAGAGGTCACAATTTTTAATTCGATTTTGATGAAACCAGTAATGCTTGTTTATAACCTAAAGATCTTTATTCTTTTCGATATTTGCACATATCAAATTATAACTTAATAAATTATGGCCTTTAATTGTAGGAAAAATCACTTTCGGTATTGCTTGTTCTCTGTCTATCTCTCGAACAATTATTATCTGATTTATAAAAAAAACTGTGATTATATTATTGTTGCACCGTACATACGTAAGGAAGGTTGAGTTCGAATTTCGTGAAAATCGTACCAAAATTGCCACACGAAATGGTCACCGTTTGTACGCGAATAGTGTAAAAATATGGTATATCATGGTTGTGCACTCTCTACAGGTCACAATTCTTATCCGATTTTGACGAAAAGTAACATTTCTAGGTTGTGTACCGTCACACCATAATCATTGTCGGCTTCGAATTTCATGAATATCAGACTGGAACTGACCAACAAAATGGCTGCTCCCAATACAGTATGAAATACACGACTTAATGATGTACATGTAGGAAAAATCACTTTCGGTATTGCTTGTTCTCTATCCATCTCTCAAAAATGTGGGCGTATCCTGCCTGGCAGTGCCACCTGCCTGGCAGTGCCAGCCTATCTTTTTTTTAGCTTGGAGGTCACAATTATTATTCGATTTTGATGAAACTTGAAATTCATGGTTATAACCCAAAGATCTTGCTTCCTTTCGATATTTGCGCATATCGGATCGTAACTTCCTGAATTATGGCCCCTGATTATACGCAAAATTGCCTTTTTTTTTAGCTTGGAGGTCACAATTATTATCCGATTTAAAAAAACGTTTGATTATATTACCGTTACACCGTAAGGAAGGTTGAGTTCGAATTTCGGGAAAATCAGACCAAAATTGCCACACAAAATGGCCGCCGTTTGTACGCGAATACTGTTAAAAAATGGTATATCAAGGTTGTGGACGCTGTAAAGGTCACAATTTTAATTCGATTTTGATGAAACTTGAAATTCATGGTTATAACCCAAAGATCTTGGTTCTTTTCGATATTTGCGCATATCGGATCGTAACTTCCTGAATTATGGCCCCTGGTTATACGCAAAATCCCCCTTTCTTTAGGTTGTGGTCCCTCTGGAGGTCACAATTATTATCCAATTTAAAAAAACGTTTGATTATATCACCGTTACACTGTAAGGAAGGTTGAGTTTGAATTTCGGGAAAATCGGACCAAAATTGACAGACAAAATGGCCGCCGTTTGTACGCGAATACTGTTAAAAAAATGATATATCATGATTGTAGATCCTGTATAGGTCACAATTTTAATTCGATTTTGATGAGGATGATGGTTGAGTTCTAATTTCGTGAAAATCGTACCAAAATTGCTGGACGAAATGGTCGCCGTTTGTACGCGAATAGTGTATATCATGGTTGTGGACTCTCTACAGGTCACAATTCTTATCCGATTTTGATGAAAAGTCACATTTCTAGGTTGTGTACCGTCACACCATAATCATTGTCGGTTTCGAATTTCATTAATATCAGACTGGAACTGACCAACTAAATGGCTGCTCCCAATACAGTATGAAATACAGGACTTAAAGATGTAGGAAAAATCACTTTCGGTATTGCTTGTTCTCTGTCCATCTCTCGAAAATGTGGGCGTATCCTGCCTGGCAGTGCCAGTCTATCTTTGTGCATGTATTCCACGATTTTAACTGCTTTACTCAGCCCAGATTCTGATCGGGTCTCGATCAAAAAATTATTGAATATATTTTTCTCCGATATCAACAAATCAGAATCGATGCCATAGAAAGCAATGACCGTTTGGATATTTTCTTCGGATGGTACCTCGTCGGATACTATACTGCCAAGGGCACAGAGTACATCTTGGTCATTGTCAGAGAATCGTGATTCCATCTCGGTAACTACCTTATCTAGACACACGAAGTATGTATGAATTTAGTGGTATTCTTTCGGCGTAGTTGGATTAGTGTCTGGAACTCCCGGATCTTCGCCGACAAGTGCCCGTAGGCGTGCGGATGGCTGCTTCTTCCTAGGTAATTGAGCTTCATTAAACGTAAAATCGCTATCTTTGATGGCGTTGGATGCCAGTATACAGGAACACAGTACTCAAGAACCGAGAAAGGCCATGTGTATGTGCTAGTTCTATTCAGATGGCGTACGTGTTCATCATTGACTGGACTGCTTTCTTCCGCTTCCATATTATTAAAAATATTCAAAACCCGACAGACGGCGCGACGCTTCCCGACAAACTGAGCATTCATTCCCGACAAGGCCCTACCCATTTTCAAAAACTCCTCGGCTAATGACCGATCTCACTATTCTGAGCTCTTTTCAGATTTCTATTTTTTTCATGAAAATATTGGGGGGGGGGGGATACCGCTCCCGCCTCGTACGCCTATACTAACCCCTCTCTAATAACATACCATAACATAACATCCAAATTTATATAGCGCAATAAATTCTCGTATTAGAAGTTCCAAATGTGCTTGTAAGGGTGTACATTTTGGTTCCACTTCACCCAGGTGAGTTTTCAGTCTTGATTTGAAAATGCAGACGGACTTTGATTTTTAATATGAAGGGGTAGTGAATTCCACAAATGAGCTAGAGTACTGGAATGAACGTTTGGTCATTTCTAAGCTCGTGGATGGTACAATTAAGAGATGTTTTGAAGAAGAACGTAAACATTTTCCAGGAATATACGTGAAGATGGGATGTACAGGAAGCCAGTGAAGGGTTTTCATTATTTTGGCGATATGGGCCAGTAAGTAGACGTGCAGCCGGATTCTGAACATGTTGCAGAGTTGAATTTGTGATCCGCACAGTAGAGCATTTTGATTATCCAATTTAGTGGTTATTAAAGCATGAATCAAAAGTTCGAGGTTTTCAAAGCTTAGATAGGTTTTAATTTTTTCCTAGTTTATAATGTTGATAATATGATGAAGAAATGAAATGGAGTTTAACATCCTACTCTTTTGCACCTAACCTGGGCTAATGGAAGACGGGCATACGCCAATTAGTGTGCTATGAGGGAAATTCTGCCCGGGCAGCGGCGCTACGACCTACTCTTATATCGAATTACAACTACCAAGGGATATTTTACGTGCACCCCAATAAGTACACGGGACCTCGGTTTTTCTCACCATCCGAACGACTAAGCAGCTGTCCTTGTCAGACACTCCTTCTGCATCATTGACAAGAGAAAATCACACCGGAAAATCGAGATGAACACCCGACCTCCAGGCTAGCGAACCAGCGCCTTATCCACCATGACCCCCAAAATATGACGAAGAAAAGACCGCAGTTATGTGGTTAACAAATGAGAGGCACCAGTCAATAATGGCGCCAATATTCTTAGATTTGCTAATGGGATTAATGATTTCGCAATCCAGATGAAAAGTGGTTTAGGTTTTTCAGTTGTTTATTCCCTAGAAAGAGAATCTGGTTTGTTTTATTCAGTGGTTTGGTGATGAAGATGAATAACGCCGGTCCCAAAACTGAACCATGTGGGACACCACAGAGCAGCGGAATATTCTTTCTATCTGTTGCATAGGACTGGAACCATCTGAAAACTGTACCACGATTTCTGTTCAGAGAGTATCCAAGATATCTTCCCGGTCCCGGATGTCGAATGCAGCAGAAAGGTCTATGAGAACTAATATTACGCAACTGCTTTTAACAAGTTAGAAATAGATATCAACAATTTTGACCAAGGCTGTTTCAGTACTATGATATTCTTTGTACGCTGATTGGTAAGTATTGCAAAGACGGTTGGTGGACATATGATGTTGTAGTCGAAGACTAACACATTTATCTAGCAACTTCGAGATATAGCTTAGACTACTCACAGGTCTGTAGTTTTAAGGAGATCGGGGGTCCAACCTGACTTTCTTTATTAGAGGCCTTATAATTGCCTGTTCGAGCTGCTTTGAAAATATGCCTGTTTCAATGAACTGTTAACAATTGAAAACAAGGATGGAAGAAAGACATCAATCTGTCGTTTCAGGAGCCAAGTCGGCAGCGGATCAAGAGAGCATGATTTTGTCTTCGTGTTCATAACCACTTCTTTCAAAGTTTTGGTGTCATACGGTTCATAAGAGTCTGACAGAAAAAGAGTTGTTTATATATTAGGGTACAGTGCTTCGAATTATCTGCTGCTTTTCGATGATTTGTAGTCTAATATTGGCAATTTTGCCTTTTACCAATAATCTGATTCCATTACCAAAATCCAAATCAGTGCATAACACATATAATATCCCAAATGTTATCAAAATGCCAGTAATTCTAATTCTGCACTTCCCCTTTCTTTATGTAACCCTGTGCCAAATATTGTACAGTTCACAACAAGATAAAATAGGAAAACTTTGCAGAGCTGTCAACTGCCGCTTCCCAGCTCCTTACATGCCGAAAGAAAAATACCAGCGTAAGAATTGAATGCTCAATCAGGAGTTGGAAGAGAAACCAATATATTTTCTTAACTACCAATAACATGTAAATAACTATAACCTTGAAATACTCTATTATATATAATAGATGAATCAATTATCGGTTATTGTCGATGGATCAATTCTCGTTAAGGGAAAATGTTGCTTCTTCGAACACTTCAGCCATAACTTTATAGTTTTTAATTTGTCAGAGCTACGTTAATTTTAACATTTCTCTTTTGCGATTCCATTGCGTCATTTGTAGTAGCAAATTTAGTAGCCTACTAGTGGATGTTTTTGATTGCGATACCTCTACAACAGCAACTTGGTAGCAATAGACATGGTAGTACTTTAACTAGGATATGCTTTTGACCATGAATTCCAATTCCTCAAACCGTACGATCGGATCAACTGCAAAAGAACACAGAAAATAAATTAATTATACATAAATAATCATGCAAGATAAAATTTCCAATAAATCTAATTTGTCATGATCTTTGTTTAATTTCGTAAAAAGTTGTGTGGATAAATTTTTGCCTTCAACAATGTAAGTTACACAGTAATAAATTATTTTACCAGTTGATGTATGAGTTGATTGAATGTCTTTGCTTCCACATACGTTCGTATAGGCGTGCGAGCCAGGGGGGCAGCTGCCCCTCCCCCTAACTTTCGGGCAGGCCGACTTTTCGGGCAGAAGGGAAAAGTGAAAAAAAAAATCATTTCGTTTACTTTGCAAAATAAAGTGCCCGAAATCTATAAAATACTAAGTTTACGGGCTGGAATAGCACGAAAACGCGTATGCGGCCTTCAAATATTCCCAAATTTTCTTGGGGGGGGGGGGTGTCATACAAGGTCAGTTCCACTTCTTCGCCTCTCGAAGAAAACAGGCGTCGCTGTCTGTAAACCCGAATTTCTAGCTTTGCTTCGCTAACTGTTACCGAGCTCTAATTCTTTTACTTGAATACCACGAATTTGTACTGAGTTGACTATGGATTAAAAAAAAATTGTCTGCAGCCACTTAAATTTGTACGAGATTTTTAGGGCATCGATTATTATTTGTGAATGCAGCTGCAACAGTCTGATTGGATGGTTGGAATTCAGAGTGGGATTTCGGGTACTTTTGTAGTCGCTTACACGGACTAGAATAGCAGAAAACGCATTTGCCGTGGTTAATTTTTAAAAAATTTCTCCGGGAGGGTAAGAACCCCAAACTCAACCACAGTTGATTGGTTGTTTAGAATTCGGGTCAGCCAGTGGGGCTATATAGGACCAAATTGAAGTTGCTGTATCCACAGACGGGAATAGCAGGAATGCGCATTTGCTGCAGTTAAATTTTCAAAATTTTCTCCAAACGGTCCCGTCTTTGTGGACTGTAAACGATTGATTGGAATTTTCTGCACCGACTATATTAAGGAAGACGCGCCATACAGTGTTCATGAGGGGAAACTTTGCCGCTCTCTTAATCATCAGTATTATGATTATTCCCCTTCTTATAATTATGTCATCATCATTATTTCTTCACCAGTAGGAATGACTTTTGATTTCGTTGAGTTTAAATAAAATCTGAAAGATTATTTAGAAGACTCTTAATGTAATCATTATTCTAAGAAAATATGCACAACACTATTTCGCGAACACGTTTAATTTAGGACTCCTCTATGTAATCATTAAGACAAAAATCTTTCGAGAACACATGATCGGGAAATGAGAATGTCACCATTGTGTTTTATTGTAGTATGCACAAAGTATACTTTTGAATTTGAAAAATCACGATGTCCTGCAACCCAACCCCTTCTCAAAAATCATGTATCCATCCCTTTCATGAAAATATTTAGGTAACTTGAATTTAATGCCAATACGATTTAATCTGGTTCATAAACAAAATCGCCTCAATCTTTGCTGGATTAGACCCCTCCCCCTGTTTTGTTTCTGCTATGCTGCAATAAATTCTTCTTTGCTAGAACATTATCTACCTTTACAATATTATTATTATTTTTTTTTTTAAAAAAAAATGACATGCATAATGAAATAAATGAAAATACTGAAAAGAACACAAATGTCCCCAAGCTCTTCGCCGTTTATGTTCAAATAAAACGGAAGTACATTTCCTTGAAAATATTAATTGAAAAGTGACCATATTTCCCTTATACCCACCAATTTGCGAAACCTCATGTGTTATGAACTTCAAGAGAATGTCTTTTTCTATCCTTAATATTCTGTGCCTTTTTTCAGTTAAATAAAATTTTACACATATAACCTAAATAGACAACCCACCTCAGAAGATAACCAATTTGGGTTTCAGTTCTTTTTCATTTGTTTTACTTATCGTAAATTAGTACGGTAATATAATTTAGTGAACACCAATTGATACAAAAGGATCAGACGATAGTACAAAAATCTGAAGAGCTCTGCTTGACAATTAATTTTGCAGTTAAGCATACTTAACTTTCAGCCTTAAAGATACATTATGGGAGATTAGATAACGAGGTGGCAGTTCTTACAATAGTTAAAAAATAGAAACTGTAAAAGCAATTTGCTGAAAATTTTAAGTCAAATTTATCCGCTATGAACCGAAAATTAAGCAAGTGAAATTTCCGATTAGCCTCGATCTTCATAACTAAAGTCTTTACGGTAAAAGCATAGTCTCGTTTATCCATTTAATAATTAAATGGGAAAGGAAAGTTATCCACCAAAGATCGAAGGCTAGCGTAGACATCGAGAGTTTATTGGTCTGAATAAGTTAATTATCTAGTTAATAATTTAGAGAACGTTTCAGGCCTAAGAAAACATGCAATAGGCATATTTAGCTCTTGCATAATTTGTATGTTTAAAGTAACGCACTTGGTTAAGTGAATTATTTTCGTCTAGCAGTAATAAAACCTATGAATACGGATCTGGTGGCCGAGAACACGCGATTGCACTAACACAAGTGGTAGTGAGTGCCATAGCTATGCCAAAATTTCTTTGTACCGATATCACCCCTACACTCTGGAAGTTCGGGAATATCCACCTGGTAATGCCCACTGAACTGTGACTTGAACTCGTGGCCTGAGACTTGCTTGGCGGTTCGATTTCGTCGCATTCATGATAGGTGGGAGAATATGGGCCTGTTAGTTAATCTGATCAACTCGAACTTGTAATCGGGGATCAGGTCCCTAAGAGTACCCACTTGATCATTGCTGTTAGTTCTTTAGGTACTCTTGTATCTAAATCTATCAAACTAGTTTTGAAACGCCATGGGACAGTCAAATAGAATTTGAACGTCATTCCTATCGGTCTGTTCTGTCTCTCCCTTTTGAATCAGTCTCATAGGGTTATTGCCTTCGATATTTGAAAAGGCTGGTGTTTTGTCGCAGGCTAGCGAGCCAGCGTCTTACCCACGCGACCCCCCCCCCCCCAATAGTCGCTGATGGGTCTTCGTTTTGGTGCTGGTTCTTCGGGATTCCACATTATTGTGGAACTCAAATGTAAAAAAAAATGATTATTTTCCCGACATTTGCACTCGAAAATCAAAGAACCAATATGGACCTTTCAGTACCATTCAATCCAATGTTACATGGTACCAAGCCACTTGCACAACATCGTCTCGAATAAAATAGTATCTCGGTATAGTATGGATACTCTCAAAGTACTACAAATGTGTTTTTTTCCAACAAAGGAACATAAAAAAAAGTGCTCATCAAAACAATATGTCTTATTTCAAGGCTAAAAACGTTGAAATTGATGGTTGCCATGGCAGAATTACAGTATAGGCTACACAATATGCACCTTCATTTTAGGGGCACGCCGCATCGGGTGTAGGCAAATGCAAAATTTTAAACGGCGCCTTTAATGTTCACTACACGGGGCAGGTCGGGCAATCATCGCCAAGATCAGAAGAACAAGCCACTTTCGTTGGAATGAGGCGCTGCTGATCCTGGTGACGGTGTGGTAGATGATGGTCTCTTTCTAATCACAGATGCATCCATCGTCTTGTCTTTGTCGTAATCTCGAAACGTTCAAAAATGTTCTGCCAGTGCAAATGGCAACACTGGACACTAGTCGGATGCCATGCCGGTAGGACTACGCGAGTGTGATGAGCGAGTACATGTGTTCAGTGACAGTAGACCACCACGACGCACAGTAGTTATGTTCAACGCATGTATGGTATCAAGACAAGAGGATCAAGTGGTGACGATGACAAGCAGGTGTCGGTGGAACTGCTACGAGCTTACGTCTACCAATTTGAAAACTCCAAAAAAATAAACCATTATTATCGGTGAAATTTTTGTGGCTACGGGTCCGATTCATTGCAATCCATTGATAGGCCAAACGCCTAAAGAATTTAAACAGGGTAGTAAAAGCAGCAATCCAAGTATACTTACATTTCAGTCTTTGAATACCAATTTAAGTTTACACACTTGGTTAAGTGGAAAAGTTATGAATTTTTGCCCAAATTTAAGAAAACCTTCGAATATGAATCCTATTCGTCTAGAACGCGAGATTGCATTAACTTAAGGGGAAGTGAGTACCAGGAGCTTTGGTCCGAAGGGTTAAATGCCACAACTACCATCTGAAACTAGCCGATGGTTTCCAGCAAAGGGTCCACCAGAGATCGATCTACACATACTGCACTCGTAATGTAGTGATCTTACAACGAGTGTTAATACGTTGAAGAGGGCGGACATCTTTTTGTCAAATTACGAGCCGGACTGCTTTATGCTTGACCCCCTTGTCTCTAAACGTTAGCAAGATCTGCACATGTTTCAGTGTGATAATTTTTGAGCTCATACAGTACGCGTCTCCGTTGCAGTGGTAGAGTACCAACCCTTTTTCATGATTTCTCACTTTATTTCAGTTAATGTACGATAATGTTTCAGACATCAATACGGGAGTTGATTAAAGTAGTGTAAATGTATATTCCCCGAAATAGAATTATATATTGTGTACTTATTGAAATGGCTATAAAGGCTACAGTATTATTCCAGTAGCAGTATAGATATATTTTATGGGAGAAACGGGACTCCCTTCAAACCACCAATAAAATAAATACATTGAAAGACAGCGACAAAAGTCTCCTAACCTTCTAATGAAATAATTTTGATACCTACTCATGTGTCGATATGGCAGACCCCCATTTAAAGAAAACCATAAACTTACAAGATAAAGTTTGAGAATGGGGGAAATGTCACATTACTCAATATAAGAAACATCTTAAGAATATTACCTCTAAATATGAATGCGTCGTCCAACTTTATAGAAAATGACACCAAAACAATTTCCCTCATCAAGAAAGGAATTGTATATAATCGAAAAAAGAAGTTGAGCTTAAAAAGGGACCGGCGGCACCATTTAGTCATTATTTTATGGTGTACCACAGGTCTTCTGGTTCAGACGCCTTTTAGTGATTGGCTAGACAATAACATATTAAATGAATGCTATATCGTAGCCCTCGTCCACTGTACATTAAAGTGGTGGTGTTAATCTAGTCAATGTACCTTCGGGGACCGGAAACCTCAAACGGGACGATGACAACCAGGGGCTCCCACGGTGCGAGGCCCGGGCTGGTGGCTTAAAGTTTTTAATTCACCAAGTGTACCGGTAGAAACCGATTGTAATCCGGTCCTCGCCACTGGTTTCCCACACTCAGAAAAGTCGCTGTTTTTCTTATTTTGTTTTATTAAATTACCCCCCCCCCCCGATTTTATCTCTTGACATTACTCGGCATACCTCTAGGATCCTGGCCCCCGCCCACCCTCACTGACCTTGAATGTGATGTGTTCGCAGACTACATTTACCATATTAAGAGTACATAAAGATTCAGACAGATTAAATAAATGTAGAGTGTTTAGGGGCCGTCGTCAGATTATTTATGATTATGTAATTGTATGAGTCTACCATATGTCAATTTTGTGACGAATTGGAATAAATCATGGTGCTCTGTTTGGTTTACCTAGAAGGCTATTAATCTTTAGTTAAGATTTCAAGAAATCGGGCCCAGATCACAAAGTCTTTCAATGAGTCTAGTTGCGTGGCTTCGATTCCTCGCTTGTATGTGACAAGGAGGTGACAAGGAGGAGAGTCGCCTGTCCAACTTTGTGGGGTTTCTCCTGGTCTACCGATTTTCCCACAGCCAAAGTCCCCCATGCGCAAGCGAATTATTAAAAGAAAATTGAACCATATGTTTTGTTCCGAAATGACCTGGTTTGTGTTTGTCAGTGAATGTTTGTCATTTCAACTTAGCGGCCAGGTAGAAGGTTCGGCTATTTTATTTACATG
Source organism: Patella depressa (assembly GCA_948474765.1). Lineage (NCBI taxonomy): Eukaryota > Metazoa > Mollusca > Gastropoda > Patellidae > Patella > Patella depressa. The sequence continues at coordinate 17,742,508 of OX419720.1, forward strand.
ATTTGGTTTATATTCTCCACTGCTTTAGGGTCGTCTAAAATAAACTAGATATCGACCATCTATTTAAGGAAAACCATATCTATATACATTATTGGCCACAGCTTTACCTATAGGCTAATTCATTTGCATAGCCCGGTAATCATGTCCTTTTATGTGTAAGGATAGAGATGTACACAGTGGCTTTGATATTATACCAAATAGGCACGAGGTAGATAGATTATCGAGTGAAATGGGGTTTAACGTTGTAGTGTTCCACGCCGACTGGGCTAATGTAGTAGTTCGTACGCCATACAGTGTACAATGAGGGACGGGACACATTTTGTCCCAATAACTATTTTATGGACTACTCTTATTTCGAATTTAAACTGTCAAGGGTGTTCGTTTAGGTGCAAGACAATGTGTATTACACAGGACCTGTTTAAAAGTAAAATACAGATTTTTAGAAACAACCATGTGCCGGCCGAAGCCCCCCCCCCCCCAAAGAAATATACTCATCTTATTGTTATTGTTCTTGGGGTGATTCACTTTGACAAAAGGTGGTTGGATGACCGAATGGTTAGCACGTGCGCGCTGTATCACACGGTCTGTCATTGAGTCAACTGGCGTGGTTTCGACTCACCGCTTGTACACGACAAGGAGTAGGGTCGCCTGTTCATCCCCCCACTGCTAAAGCCCCCCCATTCCCCCCACCCTCTCTCTCTCTCTTCCCAAAACCCTAACTCTTCGATTTGGTTTATTAGATTTTTGAATTCGATCCAACGACATAGTCAGTTCCTGGTCCATAGTACGACCGCCCTTGTTTTATCAGTTTCAGAAATAAAAAATGGGTCACCTTGAAACCCAATGAAGGAATGGAATGAGAAAATGGGTCACGCTAAAATCGAATGAATGAATTAATAAAATCTGGATTAAGGTCCTACTTAATATATATTCTGAAAAGTCAGGAAGAACCATTGATGATGCTGTTTTAATAAATTAATTTCCTTGGTGTTTATTAGTGATCCAACAAATACGCGCGCTGTAGATCACACAAACTATTATCTGCGAATTCGACCCCACGCCTATATATATATATATATATTATTATGTCCATAGTAGCTAAGAAAGTTCCACCTTGTCAGTGGTGTAGGCCCGAGGACCTAGCAAAGGCAAAAGTATAGTCGTTTTGATGGGGCATAAAACAGGGGTCCCTTGACAGTTGCAATTCGATATAAAAGTAGGCCGTGGGGTGGCGCCGAAGTCCGGCCAAATTTCCCTCATAGCACATTGTATTGCATATGACCGTCTTCATTAGCCCAGTCGGAACAGAATAGGACGTTATACCCCATTTCATTCCACTTATTCTCCGTCTAACGGTTAGAGCCAAGTAGTGAAATAAAAAAAAATAAACCACACCTGTCCCGTCTTCATTCGCCCGGTTGGTGCAGAAAGGCAAGACGTTAAAACTCGTTTCATTTCTCCAGTGTCCTGTTCTTTTCTAAAAGTAACACTGAACGACTTTTATAACCCTAATATATTGATTGACCTTTCCTCCTGGGTAATAAAATTTGTAGTCATAATGATTTAATCTCCCGGGGGATTAAAACAGTAGATATAGGTCGCCCTATGTAGTTTTATAGATAATAATAAACCACAATGGAGACCTAAAGTCTCCACTATACAACTGCCAACAACAATATTCTATTAGACAAGGGTTTTTGATCGAGTGAGACAACTATCGAAAGTAACATCTAATTTGGTGTCTTTTCAGCATTCTAATAGAAACCAGCAGTCGGTTTTCTATAATCCAGTTATCTATCTTGTACATGACGTAAATATTTGGGATAAAAATATAATAAACACAGATTTGGCTGCAGTAAATTCTAAGAATACGCGTGGAATTAAATTAAAGGTCGCGTGGCTATATTTTTTAACCTTAAAATAGACGAAAATGGTTCTAAAAGCATAAATGAATTTAATATGAATATATGTAAAATGATTTATATTCAATTTTTGAAAAAATATATGTTCGTTAAAATACGCGAACAGTTCAAATTGAACGGCAGTCATTTACACCTACTTCTACACGTTTTTATCTTTATTTTGTCGTTTGTGAATCAGACTTTACTAATTCTTCGAACATGTAGGATATGTTCTTACTTTGTCATTATAAAATGGCACCCAAAACCATACAGTACACGACTCGTATACTGATAATGAAATGTTAATTGTGTCTGAATATTAGGATCCTATATATTTCATGGTAATGTATAAACATCAATACTGATTGAAATTCACCAAGATTGAATTCTAAACTGTATTTGTAATTTCGAATTTATGGAAAATACTTAATTAGAGATTTAGCTCCAATAACTATCTGACCATAAGTTACGAATTTAATGAAAAAGAACGGTGTATAAGTTCCCGACAACTCATTTTTAGATTAATATATGATATGGCAAAGTCTACTATATTATAGCTCATGTTACTGAAGCAACGACTGCAAGTTTCATTAGGCATCATCTTACTAGATTACTTTACAATTCCAGAACCGCAGACACGTGAACAGTAGCGTCCAATCACAGATTTTGACATAGCCAACTCCACGGAAACCTTGACACTGAAAGAACCTTGAACTTTGCAACTCAATTATTACAGGTAGACATTTTAGCTCGTGACTATATTGTTTCCTGTGAGTGTTGGAGGTGTTCCAGCTGTTCTTTAAATTCCAAAATTCCAGCTGCCATGGTTTTTTTTTTTACCTGGGAGCAAATGTGCACACGGATGGACGTAGTTTTCTGATCATTCGAATCGGCGTAGACACGACATACATCCTTGTTAGTCCTCCTGACTTGAAAAATCTCAACTGTTCTGCTGAGCCCAGACCGGAATTGGAACCCGGAAAATTCTGTCGAGAGGGCGGTGCCCATCCACACGACTGTCGGACCATCTTAAACTACAACTCATGACCCTTTCACACAACTGTCGTGGCCCTTGCTCTGTTATCAATTCAAGTAAATATTTAGCATCAAAATTGAATTTTCATGCCAGACTAGCAGAAACGGTATAATCATTGAGTGTAATCTGCATTTTCCAGGAACCAAATTGATGGGTCTGTTTTAAACCCGATTGAATCCAAGCCGGAAGATTATCTGCGTTGGTATTATGATTTTAAATGAAATATTCGATCTGAGTATTAGTTGTTCGCTATGTAATAAGCCCATTGCCATTTTGTTGCGGTGCGGAATGTGTCTAGGTAATATAACTTCTATGTAATATTTCTTCTAAACCTTAACGCGAATGACGAGGTTCTGCATTTCTAATACAAGAAGAAATACACGTCCATACTTATAAGCTACGTGGTATGTTATATCATATCTCAAGCACGCACGGATATAAATGGACAGTTACAAGGATCCGCTGAGATATAGGATGCAATAAGAAAAAGATCAATGCGTTGGAGGAGAAGGCTGGGGCTTTAATTTCTGAAGAGGCCTAGCCGAAACGTCTTTCAGTAATAAGCAATAATTGTATTCCTTACATTTGTATCCCCAGTATTTCCAGTTCAATTACTAAATGTCATGGAAGCAATTTATCGACAAATTCTGGTAATTTCCGCAGTTTTTGAATTTATACTCGGACATCATGCAAATAGAATAGTTATCCCAGGAAGTAGTCGAAGTTATTTCCCATTTAGATTTAAGACTGGATTATAAACGGAGGATGTGGACTATTTCAGGGAAGTGGATCACATTTGTTCGACGATACGTCGCTGGTTGCCTTTTACAAACGTACGTTCAGGCCATACCAATTTGAAGTGCTGTTTGCCGGGAAAACCTGTTAAAAATGATACCTTTTTGTCTAATTTATTAACCACACGTGTACATTATTATGCAAGAGCTAAATCTGCCTATTGCAGGTCTTTCTTTAGGCCTGGAGAAATGTTATCTAATATGAATTAGAAATGAATTAACTGTTCCAGACCATAAGAAACTCTCGATGCCGTCGCTAGCCTGTGATAATTAGTGGATTGGGATGCGTTTTATGAAGGATAATTAAACGTAAAAAGGGATAACCGAGATTTTGTTTTTCTATCGTACCGACTTCAGTAATGAGAATCGAGGCTACCCTAAAAAGCAATATATTCCGACTCAGAGTTAAACAATTGGACTGAAATGTTCAGCATATTCGATTTACGTTATCTATTTACAGCGAGAATTTTCAACTCTTTATCTAATCTCCAATAATGGCCCTTTTACAACATATTGTACTTTCTGGTGACATATATGACTAGAAAATATTTATAAAGATGTTTAATATTGGTTGGGTTTAATGGTATATGCCTACTACATATTCAATAACCATGACTATAAATTGGTATGGTGAATGAACTTTTGTATTGGCAACAACGATCATTCCAAATTCTATGCAAACATACCGATGTGAATTGTTTAGCATTTTCGCACAGGGACTTGAAGGGATTAAAATAAAACTTCTTACTACTGCTTGACTATAACTAGCCTATATGATCAAGGGATGGCAGACGCCATCTTTGTTCTGACTTTTTTATGATATATTGTCTGGTGTCATCTCACAATACTCACTAGTTCTGACACTTCATGTCATTTTTATTGCCAACGAGACTTTATTTGATCATTATTCACCTTCCGATGTAATTAAATTTGTCCTTTTACAGCGTTATTAATAACAAATCAAACTTGAACCGCTATCATTTATCCGCAATCAACTTGCCGAGACCGGAAGAAACTCGAAATACGGTCAAAAGAAGTCTGTGTCACTCAGTCCCTTTATAAACCTATCATTACTCGATATGTGCATAGGAACTGGGTGATCAAGTCTCAATCAACAGCGGCCTGGCTTCGTAAGTTCTATAACGTGATAAAGCCTACGAAGCGAGGCCGCTATTAGGCGAAACTCGATCACCCAGTTCCTATGCACATATAGAGTAATGATAGGTTTATAAAGGAACTGGGTGACACAGACTTCTTTTGACCTATTTTCGGAATACTTCCGGTCTCGGCAAGTTGATTGCGGATAAATGATAGCGGTTCAAGTTTGATTTGTTATCAATAACAGTGTTAAATGACCAATTTAATTACATCGGAAGGTGAATAATAATCAAATAAAGTCTCGTTAGCAATAAAAATGACATGAAGTGTTAGAACTAGTGAGTATTGTGAGATGAATTCAGACGATTCATGGTATCTCAGTCAAAACAAAGATGGCGTAGTGACTTACCTTCTTGTATTTATTAAGCAGTGGTAAGAAGTTTTATTTTAATTTATTTTAATCCCTTCAAGTGCCTGTGCATTTTCGCTATTTGGTGAGGACTTTTAAATGTTGCGGTCAGCATTTGAATTACTCTAATTGAGTTCCCATGTATTTCATTAATATTGTCTATGTTTTTCACTGGAGAAGATAAAAGGTTTTATAAAGAACATACGACTAGTCTAGTCTGGTTAACGAGAGAGAGAGAGAGTGGTTGTTGTGGGTTAACGTCCACGTGACGCCAAAGCCCAGCTTAGCCGGAGCTGGGCCCTAAGGCCCGAGTACTAGAAATCGCGGGGTCCCTAACGTGAGGATAAGACCCGAGAACTCGGAGAAAACTCTTGAGGTTGGACTGGCGACCCCACTCCTTATCACGTACAGCGGAGGAATCGAAATCACGCCAGTTGATTCATTGACAGACTTTGTTATTTAAGGCGCACGTGTTAACCATTCGACGACCCTCCGTAATTTCGGTAAAAATAATATTGTCAATTAAATTACGTGTTTGGGAGCCAATATAAAACCATTTACTCATACCGGTGGATAAATACAAAAGAACAAAATAATCAAGTTCCAAACCGACATTAACCATACCCTGTCTCGCGTACGATCCTCGGTACAACCCAAAAGCTAACTGGAAATACAATTTGTCTCGGTTTTCAGTCTGCACACATAACTGACTTGTATATTATTCCAATAAAAGAACAGATAGAAAAATAATGGAGCCTTTTCATTCAGTGTTTTGATTTCGATTATCGATTACTAGCGATGAAAAGGTTTGCTGTGAGCACATTCTTTGAATTTATTGTCTTTAATCCAATATAAAGCCGTGAAGACTGTCACTTACGTTTTATCTGAAACCCCGATCTTTGTAAATCAATACACGATGGTTTCGTAGATCTAATAGGCTAAATAGCACATCCATTATTTTCTTATTTCATCAATACAGCTTGACGTTATCAAGTTGAACAATAGTTGTTGAAAAGAATAAAACTATTGAAAGTCATTATAGAGAACCCCAGGCGGTTCATAAACGAGACACAGAGATTATTAAATAAAGTTGATCAATGAAGAAAGATATGATTTATAAAAAAGAAAACGTATTTTAATCTTTTAGAGGAGGATTTATAGTGAATGACTCATATAATAGGATTATTCGAAAATTGCTCAACAAAAGTGCGATACAAGATTTAGAAAAACCGAACGAACGGTATCTGCAGTAAAGTGATTATGGATTAAGCGACTTGGTAATTGATAACGAGTTTCGAGATAACCAGTTGCGAGAGCAACAGAATAAATGGTTGAGATGTTTGGTTCTCCTGCAGAGGAATAATTCTAATAACGTGATATCAATAATTTATTTACATGTGATAAAACGGATTAATTCCCCCTTTGAAGTGATTAAAGCCGCTCAAAATACCAAGCAATTTCCCGAAAGGCGCGCTATCGTATCTTTTTTATTCCCAAGTTTTTAGATTCACATAAAATATTCTAATTACCATAATCTTCAAATATCTATATCCATACGGACGTGATTACAGAAATAAAGCGATGTATCACTAGTGGATTGTATCAGCGTTCACGTCACGTGATTAAGTATGACAGCGACCATGTCTTCAAACAATCATGTGACTTCTCGATATCAGTGGTGATTGGCTAATGACTTCTAAAAATCGAGCGAATGCCACGGCGAACCCGGCACACTATGATTCATTCGGGTGGTAAGAAATTCGGTCGAATAACAATGAACACAGTAGGCGAATTTTGGCGGCGATTGCATCGGCTAATATGGCCTAAATCAGTGGTCTAAGGCCGCACCTTGACGAAGCACGCTGACCAGAATCAGCAGTTCGGGACCGCGAATTGACGAAGCTCGCTGACGATAGTCATCCGTTATAGGCCACAATCAGCCCTTTGCGACCGCAACTTGACGAAGCTCGCTGACCAGAACCAGCCGTTCAGGGCCGCAACTTGAAGAAGTTCACTGGAAACCACGGGGTTGTTCTAGAAGTTGGCGAACTTGTTGAACCAGTTCCTGTTTCCACATACTTGGTAATCTTGTTTCTGATCTTGTTCTTGGATTGACGCACATAAAAAGAATGCTCATTAAAAACCTTGAGTTGTTCTGGAAGTTGGCGAACTTGTTGAAACAGATCCTATTTCCATATACATGTACTCGGTAACGTACGTACATAAGAAAGGTCGATTGACGAACTTCGATAATATTATATTTCATCACAATTTCAAGATTATTCCGATGACGTGAAAGTCTGTTTCCAGTTCATAAAGTTAGCTTTTATCAGCTGCTTTGCTTTTAAAATTCATTTAAGAAATTTCTTTTAAATGATGTTAAATGTCGTCTGCGATATTTTCTCACATCTCCCATTGTATGTAATTAGTAACAGTTTGAAGGCGTGTTGTTTATTTTAGGCCGATTTACAATATATCTTTTAAACACTATTTCCCAATTTAAACCTTTGACCTTTTGGTATAGTTATAGCTTTTTGTCCAGGCCCACATAATTTTACTCAATAACCTTGGCGATGAAGCATTCTTTGTTATGGCGATCGTACAATGGCGAGATAAGGTGAAGTGAGAAACTAAAGAAAACCTACGAATAGGAAATGAAAACATATTTATAATATTGTGGGGTTTCTGTCTGAGTAAGATAAGTCTTAGTGAAAAATGGACCAACTTATCATCACATTTCTTTACTAGACGCAGCAAATCCCTAATCCCGTATCGGAGAGTAGAAATCCAATAGAGAATAAACAGAACTTAATAGGGCATTTTCATCAAGCAGATTTAGACAAATGTAAATTAATTGGTATTGTGAATTTGCGAAATGGCGACAATACGTCACGATGATAAATGGCCGATTGATCAGGCAAGCAGACGATAATTACTAATATGTAATGAGAATTTATTGTCGATTGTTTTCAGAAATGTATATTTACATGCGGTAATATGTTGATTAATGAGATACCAACTTTGGTTTTGACATCTTTACGGTGCCTAATTCTAATATTTACAGTGGGTATGGACATCAATATCAATATGTAATTGTTTTAGTAATTTCTTCAGCCATATTATATAATACATCATTATTAATCACAATTCTAATTTTCATGTATTTTGACAGCCCTGACAGATAATATTATTGTGAATTCACAATCATTGTAAAATCAAAGATCCACGTCATAATTTACGTCTCTCCGCCTAACGACGCGATCATTTCTTTCAGGGACGCCATTAATCCACGCTTGTTAGATTACTAAATTGCCGGCTTAAATGATACATTATAGGCGTTTAACGTAACATGCTTCCATTACGTGGGTGTCTTTGACATTTTATTATACCAATTCTGCTAATTATAATATCAAATCAGGAGTTATGAAATAATGACTAGTGTATCAGATGATCTGGTTGATTAATAATTCAAAGATTCCCGGTACCATTCTGGAGTTCTTCTTTAGGGACGCCAACACAAGCCTTAATAGTTAACGGGTGGCCAACAAAATGCTTCAACAACCAATCAAATAACGTGTAACTGTAAAACCGGGATTTTCTAACGCTTCCAATGAATACTGAAGAAAAGCTACAATCAATTCTAGATCTGTTGGGTCATGCAAATGAACTCCAGTAAACCCCAAGAAATATTTCCGACCAAATGCCAACAATGCGTCGTTAAAAATCAGAAATGCACGTCCTAATTTAGTTGGAATGAAATAAAAATTCTAGTACATATTTACGAGTACATATATATCAACCTCGATTTTCAAAATCATAAAATTAGAATAGAACTCAATTAAACAACCTTTCTATTTCAAACTAAAAAAATAAATGAGATTAATTCTTGACGTATTTGGTAAATTGTATACTCCCATGAAATAAACATAATAATGAAAAATAGCTCTGTTTTTTTTTATTTTTCGATAATCTGTTTTATAGGCCAAAAATGCATTAAGTTTTATTTCGTTCCAATAAAATACATAATCTCGAAATAAATTACGCCTTTTTGGCAGTTTTGGCAAAAGAAACCCGCCGACATGGAGTGTATGGCGACGCCTGTTGACTATCAGAATGTTCAACTTGAAATAAAAATCCTGATTCTAAAAAAAAGAGAGATCAAGATAAGTTTTAATAAGAATAAAGTTTTCAAACAATATTTATTTTGTGCGTTTTCTCGGAAATGAAATTCATTATATTTTCACATTTTTCAACTTTAACAGCAAACAACGCCTCATAAACTATAATAAGCTTCATTTAAATAAGGCTAGTAAAGTTGTTAAGTATGGCAAGTTAAAGAAATAAACTCTATGGACTGGCACAACTGCTTAACGAACCTATCTTGAAGGTATCTTGGTTATCTATATACCGGGATATATCCAACGACCACCCTTATTCGCATGCGTAAATTGCAATATTTGAAATCAGGCTAAAAACCAATTGTAGAAAAAAGGACATTGATTGTTGGTGAGTGAAGATGAAAGGGATTAAAACGCAACATCGACTTCTTTTTAAAATTTTTTATGCAGTCTTTTTAACTAAATTCACGTGGTTAGACTTAGAAGTCTTCCGAGTGGAATCGATAAGTTGAAATTCAACTTAAGGATGCCTCAAAACATTTCTTGACATTTGCTTTATTCACGTTTAGAAGTTCCAATTTAACACCGTGCATGTCGCATTGAATATTTTGAAATTTCCACACGAGTTTAGTTGAATGGCAACAAGAATTAAAGAGTTTTAGAGCCAAATGCATGTGATGAATGGTTGTCATGAATAGAAGTCAAAATAGTCCATGCCTTATAGGTTAAATTTTAGTGTTGTGTATTGGCTATCCCGAAAGTAGTAATGAATATAGTTAGATCTGAAGTACCAGGGGGTTTTCATCTAGCTACTTTCGGATTCTTTCCGTCAATACATACAGTGGTCGACACCAAGGTTTCCACCTTCAAGTCATCCAATTCCACCTGCCAAGGGTTCCTTTAGTTACTAGCCCACCAACGATTACACGCGTGAAGCTCGGTTTTTCGTACCACATGAACATGACCGACTGGACGAAGTCACCTTTCTTTCTGTACCAATGACAAAGGCACAAAGGGTTGGAAAACTTTAATTAACTTTCTCAGCCAAAACCGTAATAACGTTATCAAACCCGGGACCTATGGGGGTAATGAACCAGGGCCCATCTCACCAAGATACATTGTTTAAAAACAATAAGATGTTATAGTCTATCGAGTGTTCACAAGAAGTTGTGGACGACGGACGGACGGGGAGATGACAATACACGATGACAAAACATTGCAATTCATCAAAAACAAGGTCAATTCAAGACTGAAAAGAGTCCCGAACTACGCAAGAATATTATCTTCATTACGGGCCTACCACACTCACAACCTTATCCGTCCACCCCTGTTTATGGGAACAATAGCGTAAGACGGCAACACGACACGATGACATACCAGTTGGTCACAAATGTTGACTATTGTGTTCTTCAGACGGGGTTTTATTTGTAGGGTTAAGTACGAGACGGACGGGGGGGGGGGGGGGGGCTGAAAAATAAGCAGAGAAAAAGAAAAACCGAGCAGACAGGTAGTTTTTTTTGTCGAGATTTTTTTTATGACTTTATCTTGCTTATAAACCGTCTATGTTTAGGTGCTCGCAAAATAAGAATATCCCAGAATTCCCGTTAGAAAAACCTTACATCATGTTATCTTATGGAAAATAACTATTCTGGAAGAAGAACCCGTTACAGGTTTAAATAAATACTTTCAGAAGAATAACCGCTAATTCCCCTGTATATACCCAAAACTGTCCCTGACTTTCAGATCCCAAGTTACCCCACAGATCAACGACATTTACCGCTATATGTTTTATAGCGAACGTAACCTATACAGTAGACGGAGTTTTATAGCGCATGTAACGTATACCGAAAGACAAGCAAAGACATAATAAAGAATATCTTTTATTTCAAAGTAAACATACTGTACACCGTAGGTAGCAATACATAAATCATGCATTTAATACTTACTATATATATATATATAGGCATATAAATATCGGTATCATAGTATATTATATAGGCTATCTAAATCTATAACCAGTGTTACATATAATATATATTATATATAATAATAAGTTGTAGTATGGTTACTCACATGCAGAAAGGCGATATATAGATGTACAGTAGTGAAATTTAATCTTCGAAAGGGAATTATAAACTGTTGCTATTCCCGAATAATGTTTACATAGCTCATTCTGAAGGAGTAGACAACTCTTTGGAACTGATTAGCCCCAATCACCGTTTTCGAATCTAGCGTTAAACACGAATTAATATCAATCATTTCTGTGGAATACATTGTCGTATTCCTCCTTCTGCTTAAACTCGGATTATAATTTCGTTTCGTTTAATTTGTCCGATTTTGTTTTACACTGCATTGTAATCTAACCTACATTTTATCACGAACATGTTCACATAACTAACACATTTTTGTTCTGTTTTTGCATTCATTTATATCTCATTTACCCTAAACACGTCGGAATAACTATTTTCGACGTTTGGTTTAAAATTCCCACAATTCACCACTAAAAGCAGTTTGTCAATGGACTATTATCTCATTTTAATCTTTTGCGTATTTCCGCTTGTTAATTTTTAAAGGCCTAAATAACGTTACAGGTTGCCTTACAACACAACTTCTTTAATCAACTTGCGAGAATGTCCTTAGTAAATATACAATGTGGTTAAAGGAAAACTTTCGCCACAAATATCAGTGCTTGAATATCTAAATCATAATACATCAAAACATTTAAATTCTTAATACAGTTAAACCTCGTTATGTCGAACTTCGGGTGATTACGCATTTATATTCGAGAAAAGCAAGGTGCGAGAAAACCAAGTACAGGTAAATTAATATAATAAAACACTATATACGAGACAAAAACAACAATTTATCAACCCTGCTCATGCACCCACCAGCAGCTCTTCTCTCAGTGCAATCTTTATCTTTGAATTTTGATTTCTGATTTTAAGCCCGTAAAATTAATTGTGTAGCTGTTCCAGTGGACGAAAATTTATTCAAAACAAGTTTTATCTCTAGATATACAGCAACAGACGCCTTCTTTTTCAAAAACTACTGGAATAATCCAAAGAGATAACACATATATTTAATAAATGCAATTCTGAAATTTGCACTAGTTAAAATAAAACGCATTACTGGGAGTTTCAAACTTGATCTATATATTTACTTACACGCACCTTCAAACGAATTGTTTCAAGTAGAAAGTATACTTTATGCGAACGAGACTATATCCTAAGGATTTGGAAAACTAAATCTAGGACCTTTGAAGGGTTTCTCCTTCTAAATCACCGAGAGCTAAAATCAAGGGATGGTATCCATAAATATTCATAATTACTTTTTCGTGAATAAAGACCTTAATTGTTTGTAAGAAAAAGAACCCCGAGTCTGTCCTCTATAAACCAATAAAGGGCCCAGGAAAGTGTGTTAATAACATCTCAATGTCCCGGTCATTGTCGTTTTGATACATCATCATATTAACCATGCCCTGAATAATAACTAGTTATTTTCTGTATAGTGAATCAAACACGGTAAATTAAATCATCTTCTGCCAGACGGAAGGTCGATCATATGACAACACCTCAAATTTGAGCAGTAAGGTTATGATAACCGAATAACATCGTCTTTTCGTGATACGAATTTGCAGGCAACAGTCTTAGAGTTGGATGATATTGTAATTAATATAAAGGATAATATATTATTAGCCACCGGGCCACAGCTGCTTTTATTCAAATTAGATGTGCAACATATTTCAGTTACACAATACAAAGTTTGCGCAGGATTGTTATTGGACTGGATAAGCGTATTGTAGAGCTAAAAACAGAAAAAACATACTGATGCCATTTCGAAATATATATTGAGCACTAGAACCAAGAGTCTGGAATCTGGGTCATATTTGAGCTAGACCCCTAAATTAACAAATGTGGCGGAAAATTAACGGAAAAGCAATCGAGTGATTCTATTATGTCGGTTCCAAAAGAGAAGTATGTACAGAATCATGACGTTACCAATTAAATTTGCGCATGCCTTGTTGCCGACCCTGAGATTTTCTTGTTTACTGGAGTGACACCATTCGAGCGAACCCTATTTCAACAGATGTCAGAATTTAAGTGGTAAGGAAATAAGGAATAATATGACAATTCAAAAAATAGCCCATGTGTATGCCAAAATATACTACTATTTATGCAATGGGCTGCTTAAAGAAATGTATGAATCGAATTTCAGTAAAGGATTGCTGAATGTATACCATGTTATATTCCACAAGATAATTAAGAACAACGTCAGTCTAACATTACTGCGAAATCGACCAATATTAGAACAAAATATTTACTGATCGACGAAATAATAAAATGGAATATAAATATTCGTCTCATATAGATTCGCCAGATTTAAAAGATGGGTTTAATAACCGTAATAACCGTTTCATTTGAGCCGCAATTCTGCTTTACATTTGAACCCAATTCTAGTTTTACGACCTTGACGACTACACAAAAATACAAATAACATGAACCAATGATCGATTATTCAAGTAATCATTTGTTGTTCATCTCGTAGTCATTCTTTTCACATGTTACATAATCCAAGACACTGTCCGCAACAATCCCTTTCATTTCACATAAATGCCAAACATTGTCTTAATGTGTCCACATGAATGTTAATGATGCATTTTGTATGTTGACTATCTAGAAAGCGACGCAATTAAGATAAATATCCGGAGACTATCCAGACTTAAATGGTATGAAAATAGCGAATGATTTGCGTAAGATGGAACCATTTAAGGTTCTCCGCCATTGTCACTCAAAATTTTATTATATTTAGCACGAAACTTGTGTCTTTCAAACAATTATCTTAACAAATAGTTTAACACTCTCCTTCTCCTTGTCATTGCATAATCTGAAGCAAAGCACTTAAAACGCTGGTGACGACGATAACATTTCGGGCGGAACACGCGCTGTCAGCACTATTACATTTGTCACTATCGCAAAAACAGTACAAAGCCGTGAAGTTCGCTGCATAGTTGGTCCACAAATGACAGCCATTGGTTTCATTGATGCCAGGAAGTGATCCTGGAGCGTAGCACGTCCTGATAACGCCAACCCATCCAGCTAAAATTGAACAAAAGAACAAAATAATTAATCAAACCATTAGTTTCATAAGATTTTAAAGATAAATATTCTGCTAAATTTCAACAAAAGAAAAAAATAAATAATTAATCAACCTATTATTTTATTACGATTTTTTAAAATAAGTATGCAGGGCTGAGATGATCGGTCATCAAGGTTTTTAATGTAATGCAAAGGGGTTTAACGTCCTACTTTACTGTTCCAGTCGGGATAATTAAAAAGAGGATTTTGGCTAGTTTTCTTCGAATTCAAACTATCCAAGGTTCTTTTACGTGTACGCCAACGAGTACACAGCTGGATTCCGGTTTCGTACCACCGATAAGATTCTTGATTTTCCTTGCAAAACCATCTGACAAGGGTCGAAACTGAGCTAGACCTTATTGGTCAATACGGGGATGGCACCAGGGAACTCCTGGTAGGTGCCCAAGCGTCATACTCCCGCAGACATTAGCTGCGAAAACAGTGCGAGAGATGGTCCCGAGAAATCTACATGGCAGAAGGAAATAAAGATTCCTATGGGGATTTGAAAGGCTATTGCTTCAGGGGAGCACGAATTTGGCTCCTCCTTTTCAGCGGCGCAGGACAAAGGGCCTGGCAAGGGACAACATATAGTCGTTCGGATGCCCCCCTCCTCCCCGGAGCTCCTTTGGTAGTTGGAATTCGATATAAGAGTAGTATGGTATATGCGCGTCTTCATAAGATAAGTCGAAGCAGAACGCTAAACCTCATTTTATTTCAATTGCATCTGTTTGGGATCAATCTGATTCTAATACCGATCTATATTTCGTGTCGTTTTTATATACTTTCGACGACAAACACTACACGAAGATCTGACTGGTTCTAGTGGACTGACGCGTCGGGGTCGAAGGTGCGGCTTTTGGCTCTATGACGCGAGGCATTGGTTAATAAACCAGCGTTTCATTGGCCAAATCCTCACTTCAACGAGATGCGGGTTATATAACAACTCTTCCACATCCTGGACTAGTAAGACAAGTAAAGAAAAACGAAAGTAATTTTGAACTAGAAGGAAACAAAATAGAATCTGTGTTTTTATCAGATTGTTTTGTAATAGGAGTCTCATTAAATCGCAAATATAGAAAAAATTATGAAACCAGAAGGTTTGAAGAAAATGTCTGAAGGTTTGAACATTTTATCTAAATTATCTTATGGAAAAAATAACTCCTTTATAAGCACGATGAAATAAACTGTTTCTGAATAGCTTTTTTCCCCACACTTGAGATTCATAGGAAACTTGACGATCGACACTTGCGCCGTTCAAAACTTCTCATTTATTCACACGGATGTAAAAAGTCATGGTCGCATTGACCTAAAATGAATTATCAGATGAAATAATTCTTCTAAGAAAATTCTAATATAGAATATTTAGGAAGGAGTCAGACAACAACAGGAAATGACAATTCCACAATCTCTAATAATGCGGATTGTTTGGAATCTATCCCATGACGACAATCTCTTAATTTGTGAGAACCGCAATGAAGAATTCGAGTACAGGTCCGTTATTGTCGATTGATATAAGGGTGTGTGCCGAAAACATTCGATCCAGTATGACAGAATACAAGTAAAATATATAGTTTAAGACCATGCACAAGGAAAGTGATTTATTAAATATAAAGAGTTTTGGTCCAATTATTATTCAAATCAACCAATTCGAAGTTTTGGTCATCTAAAGTTGAAAATGAATAAAATGAAATGGAGTTTAACGTCCAACTGTTCTTATCCGACTAGGCTAACGAGGATGGGTATACAGTGTGCTATGATGGATATTCGCCCCGCCTTTTATATCAAATTCCAACTGCGATGGGACCTTTTTTTGTCCAATCCAAACGACTACATGTCCATTGTCAGGCTCTCGGTCCTGAAAAACTGACGAGGTGGGAGTCACGCCGGAAAATCCCGATGAACTTTCTCGGTCAAAGCAGATTAAGAAATGTTAATGTCAGAACTCTTGAGTTACGTCCACTTCCAAATGGTATTTAATATTGTCCATGACCACTTCATTATTTACAGGTTGGCACTAGTGACTATGCATTTTTATGAAACCATCAAAGCATACAAACGTCTTTGAACCTTTGCTTTGAATTGCTGTATATATTGTATTTGACCTTGTTAACATTTTCTATTGTAATTTTGAAATTGATATTCAGTATATGAATTAAACGTCATGTTCAATTTTTCTGTTGTGTGTGGATACTATTATTGTGCTTTGTTACAGATCTATTTTTGTTTTCATTTCATAAATGTGAGCCATTCATCTAGGAATCATAATGTCGCTGGAAGCTAAACATGTCAGTTTTCATTGTTTCCTTCTTCTTCAAAGGACGACAAAAATGGGTCAATATTGCAATTATCGTATCAGAGCATTAAGGAGTCAATTGAATCAAAGAAATAAGAACGTCAATATTACGCAACTAATCACCGAGTTCGTGTGTGTTCATCATATGCAAGGTATTTACTCATAGACATAACGCTGACAGGAAAAGCTTTTATACTAAAAGCTATAATTCCTACATCTACATGGTCTTACATGACGAATTTTTATTTCAGTGGCGCCCAAAATACTACAGATAATGTGCAAAGAGCACTCATTGTAGTTCCTGAAACAAGATTCTAATCTTATTTTATTTGTACATATTTAATCCGTAATCTCTCAGGACAATGATTTCCATTTCTCATCATAGATTTCGAAATCTCACAATAATTCCATTTAAACCACTTTATTTCTGTACTACAATAAGACAACAGTCTTATTTATACACTTAAATCTGTATGGAATTTCGAGCATTATAAGTCAGTATAAAAGACTGTTGGTAGATCTTTATGTTTATGCTTGCGTGAAATGACACAATGTTAGGCAGTCTATCGCAATGTTAATTCACTGCAGTTGAAAGATCACATGTAGAACTGGATTGAGATATGTTACCTGATCATTAATTAAGAGTGTATATCATTTAAAACAAATGCTTCAACTGGGATTGATTAACGAATAATATCACTTTTTAGGTATGTATTTCCATATGGGAACGTTCAATGCTTTCCCAACCCCAAAGACGAACCTAAACATGTTTTGTTCGTTACGTGGCAACTATATTCTGGATCATGGTAGGGCTCAAAAATAAAACTAAAACAGACGTTCCGCTAGCTGAACATCATTTATTCTATACTCGTTAATAATTTATTTTGAGCCGTCTTTTGTCATTAGTGTTCACAAGATTCTACAAAGTGATCAACGGCAATACATCAATAGGATTCATTGTCTAACTCATGTAAACATGTACAAATTTGCAAACATAACATGGTAAATGTATGTTATAGAATGTATTCGAACAGAAAGGCAATATAGAAAGGACAACTTAAATATTTTCTCGACTTCATACTTATATAACATGAACTATACGATTGACCTAACTACAATTGGTAATATTATAGTATTTCTTGTGCACTCTTTGAATGTGTTTTGTTTTATTCTTTAACATTTAAATGTTTTAGTTCATATTCCGCAATTTTACATGTATTATTTGTTGAATTATTCTATTTATATACATGGACCTTCTCATGCACTATATTAATGATTATTTCAATGAAAGGAATATAATTTCGTATCTATCATTTGAAATTTTCTCATCAATTAATATTTTATAAGGAGAAGATGTTTAGAAGTCATTAAAACGTTTAATCCTTTAGTATTATTCAACAAAATGTCGTTGCAATACAATATGTTTAAACTCAACTATAGAAATAACGTGTGGTGTAAAAGATGCCCCAGCACAATTCCATCGGTTATTTGAAATGATTCATGTTCACTATTGGGGTTATCTCATTAGAATGTCTCATACAATGTCAGCAAAAACGCACCCAAACAAGTTAAAGGAGAACTTATAATTATGACAGAATAATTTACATTTTAATATTAAACGGTTGTGAAGTTGCACCAGATTAATGATTAAATTTAGTTGTGAACGTTTAGCTAAAGCCTTTGGATTCTGAAGATTAAGTTAGCAAATAGTGGCATTATATCTTGTGTGAAAAGTAAACATTTCGTGGATACAATTAATTGTATTACTAAAATTAATATGTGTGAACTGTAAAATATATAGGGTTGTGCTCAGACAAATACGAACAGTTTGACTAGGTGTGCTAACGCAGATAACACATGCAAGTTGAATCATAGTGAAAGCCACTGCCTCATGGTGATACGGATTCATAGGGTTTCTACAGGAAGCCAATTGAGAAATAATGGCTAATTAAAATGTTTACTACAAAAGAGCAATCATTTTTGCCACACTTTGGTACAAGTAAGATGTGGAATATTATGATCGAACAACGATGCATTTTAAGCTGGATAAAATATTATATACTTTAAGTACAATTTCAACATTTTGTATTTTCAAACTTTCGAATATAAGGCAATTCTGTTTATACTATCAATATACCAAATAAACCTACGATTGTCTGTATCCTCCCCCAATGGCATCTGTGTCTGCTTTCCGCATTTCGTATTTGGCGCAGGGCAATCATAAGCCGCAAACTGGTAGGTTTTTAACTCGAGACCACAGGCCGGGTTGTTGCTATTGTTACATAGATAACATCGTATGCCGTCCACTGAAAAATAAAAGAATATCATAATGCAACTGATTGTGAAGAATTCACACTTTATACCGAAAAAAATATTATTTATTATGTAGATAGCACAAACTCTTGTTGGTTTCACGGTAGCTCAGTGGGTTGGACGTTGGCTCACTAACCTGGAGGTCCAATGTTCGGGATTTTCCGTTGTGGTTCTTGCTTGTCACAGATGCTGTACCGAGGGCCAGGCAAGGGGCAACGTATTTTCGTTCCTATGGGATGAAAACCCAAGATTCTTTGTACATATTAGCGTGTACGTAAAAGACCCCTTCGCAGTTGGAATTTGATATAAGAGAAGGCCATAGCAGCGCTGTCCGAGCAAAATTCCCCTCATAGCACACTTTATGGCGTATGACCGTTTTCATTGGCCCAGTTGGGGCACTTACTTAAGCTGGTGGTTTAACGTCCGCTTCCACATAAGTGATATCGCAGACTACTGTTGGGGCAGAACAGTAGAATTTCTTATAGGTTTGCTTTTTACACATTTTACTCTAAACTATTTGTTTGTGTCTAAAGCTGTCATTTATTTCACTTCCTTCTTCGAATTATAGCCTCCATATCTAAGTTAAAACATCGGAAGTCTTGTGTCTCATGATGGCTTGTTTACCGTTAAGGATGTCTAAGCTAATCGGAGTAAATTCATTTAATATCTCTTTAAGACCCAAGCGAGGAAATAATTGACATTAAAATACAGTCAGTACTTTAAATAGGTGTGGAATAAAACCTATTATCTATAGTTTGTTTATTTTAATGTTATATCGTACATCTTAATGTCACACAGGGTAAAAATAATCAACTTCCATCAATACTCGCAAAATAAATTGATGGCGTAGAATAATTAATGTCAAAACCTATCAAGAAAAACTTCTCTTTGAGCGGCTGGTAAACAATCAGATGTACAAGAAATTCTATTGTGTTATCCCTGCAAACAAACCGTCCAGTAATAACCTTTCCTCTTATTAATGTGTTTTACAGATAGACGCCAATCATATATAAAATACCATAGGAAATGGCCACTGTCTCATCCTGGTTAGGCCATGTGGTTCAGAATCCCCATTTCATTTTCATTTGGCAAACCTCGGTAGATCAAGCCTCGGCTGAAAAGACGGTAAGTGATATGCAACTACACCCATGCAATTGTGACAAGCTGTTGGATTACTATTAGGAGTTCCTATATGGCGGAATTCGTCACGCAGCTGGGATGCGCTGAATCATTTTATTTCATTTCTAAGAAACGAAAGACAAAATCGAAACAATACTAAGTGAACATAACAAATGGGAATGTATGGAAGTCCTCGTAATTAGTTAAGTAATAACAGGTATTCCGGAATGTGTACGCCTACAAAAGAACGTTTAACCTTACTTTGTCCGTTAGATCAATATCTTATAACATTTATAATCAACCAGCAATAATCAGACCATAGTCATATTCATTATTATCGTTCATTTTGTGTTCTATAATAGACAGTCATATTTGGTCAATTGTCCGAAATTGAGGAATCTGGTATTCCTAATTAGAACGGCTCATTTGATTATTCATTAATTGTAATTTGTCTCCCGGGCTTATTAGTATTGGTTACTTCAGAGTTGACCCAGGGTTACGCGTCGCGATGCCCATAACTCTTTCAGAGATTAAACCCTGTTTGGCCTATGATTCAGGATTCGGCATCCCATGACCTTCCACCAGATTCATAATCTTTTTTATTTCACCAAAAACTTCTTGCATATGACCTTCTTTATTTTTCACTGCCATTGTACTGTCACTAAATCTAAATACCTCCAAAGCCGACAGCGTGATAGATAATGGAGATGAACTTAAGGCGGTTGGAAACCTTTTAAAGGCTAGAAGCCCCTGGACGTGGCCATTGGAATAGTACATGTTAATGATAAACGATTTTTAGTTGGCACAGACCGATATCAATAATACTGTATAGAGTATCGAACATCAGAAAGAAAGTCATGTTCTGTGACTATTTGTAGAAACACAAAGGTTTCTGTAGTTCACATCCAATAATACATGTGATGGACACGGGGAAGCCTTTCAAGGATAAACATGGGTATGGGCATAATAGAAGTATTTGTCCTGATCCGTCTCAAATTATGTTAGCGAGATTCGATAAAAGCTCAAAGGACTGACAAACACACGAAACACTTGCTGTTTGTTGAAAGGCCAATATTGTGTCCATAATTAAAATGGTTCTCATATACTGTATTCCGTAAAAGAAAATCCGTGGTTCATGGAAAATCACTGGGTTCAATATAATGTGAGTACAGCTGTAACCCAAACAGAGTAATGTCCTTTGCGGACGTAAGATAGGCACAATTAGTCCAAATCACAAATCATGTGCATTTAGTCTGGTAACGTCAAACAAATTGTAGGTTATGAAACACTGAGGCTGGAAGGCATAGCTTTACCATCGTGCCAGCATTGCAATTTGATCTTTCTGGTCATATATTGGTGTAACCTGGATTTATCTCGTAATTTGGCACAGATACATATAGAGAGAGATTGGGCATCGCGCTTGGGCATGCTTGCACGAAAAAGATAACTCGACTATTATCACTATATTTGTCTAAGAGAGATAAAATCAATATACATGATTGTAGAGTTAGGATGGTTTTAACTTTAACATGCATTATGCAAGAGCAAAATCTGCCTATTGTAGGGCTTTTTTAGGGCTGAAATGTTATTAAAACTATCAATTTGACATTAATTAACTTATTCTGACCATAATCAACTCTCGATGTCGAGCCTAGCATGAGGTTTTTGTTGGATTGTAGTTCGATTCGCTGAAATATTTTCCTTCGTGATTTACCATTAAAAATGGATAACCGAGAATACTGGTTTCGTCTTACCGACTTTATTAATGATGACCGAGGCAAAGCGGAACTTTCATTCGCTTCGTTCTAAGTTAATAGTGAATCAATTTGACTGAAATTTTCAGCAAATTGTCTTTACATTAGCTAGTTTTAAACTTTTGTAGTGCCTACTCTTTATCTAATGTCCCATAATGTATCTTTAAGTTACCATTGCTCGAATTGTATGATTTGGGACCAATATATTATATCTTGATACTGGTATATTGTATCGTTCATGGAATTAAAATTGGTATTGTTGGGTCCTTAATTTAAAGTATATAATCCTATTTCAGTACACTAGCAGTCGGGTCTTTACCATATTCCTGAAGCAATGGCGCGAGAAATCTAATCAAACGAAACACTGCGCAGGAGTATGGGTCTTTACCAGTGTGTGCTAAACAAACATTTGCCCTGCTAGCACACTGTATGTCGTACCCATCTTCGTTAGCCCGATCGTTGCAGGAAAGTGGGACATTAAACCATTTCATTTCACCTCATTTTTAGTACACTGCCAACATAAATCTTGCGTGGAAGAAAATATATCAATCCATGTCCAAGAAACTAAAGTTGATTAGAAGCCTAATTACTACATCGTCTTGAAATGTTCCCCGCTGTTTATTCGTCTTTTTCAACAACTTGTGAAACGATAAAAAAAAAATTACTACCGATTCACGTCACTTTGAAACACCACGTCCTCTTGGTCCTTTCCGGAATCCGGAAGAAGACTGGGGTTTCGTCCATTAAAATGTCTCAATGGTGAAAAAGGAAAGTAGTTATTACATTGAAGTAGATGTATATGAGGGAACAGCTTGAGTTATAACAAACGGAAAAACAGACATAATAAATGTTTCAACCGGTTGTTATCTACTATTTTCTCAGGTCAAAAGACAGTTATTTAATTGTACATCTACACATTTTGGCTAATACACATATATTATGGGAATACTTTTTTGCCACGCTAGACTTTAAAGCCCCAATAACACTCTTGTTGTAACTGAAAAATATGTCCCAATCTTCATTCTGGTCAACAAATTGTATTATTTTAGAATATTCCAATTAAATGATGATATAAATTTCATCTTAACACACCTAATTTAAAAAATTGGAAAAATTCAACC
The DNA here is from genome assembly GCA_948474765.1 of Patella depressa. Lineage (NCBI taxonomy): Eukaryota > Metazoa > Mollusca > Gastropoda > Patellidae > Patella > Patella depressa. The sequence goes on from OX419720.1 coordinate 17,765,599, forward strand.
AATTGATTTGAAAAGTCTAACGTAAACCTTTTCAAATGTGACTTGGATTTTAAAATATTTTCGAACCCTCTGGACAAATAAAATAGGTTGTAATGGATAATTTACACAACAGGTAGGACATTTAAACATCTAGTACTTAGAATAAGGGTATTATTTATTTTCTGGAGCTACCAAGCCAGCAAGAATGTTATTATCCCTTTAAAAATATAAAAGCCAGATGTCACCGTTGTGGTTATTACATGGCTTAGAATCTAACGGACATACATCACGAAATTGATATTCTATTTAAATAATAGCACTTACACATAATATTATCTTTTTTGTCTTCTTTTTTTAAAAAAAATATCTTTAAGGTTAAAACTGAAATACATGTACATCAATATAATGTTTTATATATGACACAATGTTACGCTAACGTCATTTCCACCCACATTGTGAATCCTACAAGCGAGGTAAAATCACACATAAGACGTCGTAGCGTAAACTGGTCCGGACAGAACAGTGGTTTTCACTCATTACTTATACCCCTCTACATTAAATAGGAAATATTTTTTTCATCCAGATATACTTCAAACACCTTTATCTAGTTTTCTACTACTTCAAAAGAATGTTCTAGAATTGATTTTACAGAAGGAAATAATTTAATTTTGCGAGCTAATTATCTCGCATCGATGTAATCCCTCCCAGTGATTACACTTAAAAACTAAAAGGAATAATGGAGTTTAATGTTCAACCTTTCTGAACCTACTGGACTATTGAAGACGGGCGTACGCCACACGTTCTGCTATAGGTATTTTGCCCGTACAAGGATTCTTTTACGTGCACGCCAAAGTGTACACGAGGTCTTTGATTTCGTACAATCCTGACGACTAGACATTATCTTTCCAAGGTCATCGGTGATGTTCCTACTGAATGGTGAAACCACGCTGGGAAATTCTTGCTTGGTGAGCTAGCGCCTTTCTCACTGAACCACGGCGACTCCCATAAACAAAATTACAAAGAAATCATATAAAGGGGTTTATTTATTTATGCATTTGTCGTGTATCTGTCTATGTCATTTGTAATGCAAACGTAATCATCAAGTAGACATTTAATGTATGTTAAAACGAGATAAATGATCCTATAAATAATAAATTGTTTACCTCCAGGTTTAATGCAAACTCTCCAATCTTTTATTCTGATATAAAACTAATTTATTAAATATGAGATTTAAAGAGGAAATAGAGCTCTGGTTGTATTTTCGCTATAAATCGGTAACTTCGCTCAAGGGGTGGGGGTAGCAACGTCCACTCGATACTTAGTGACATCATTATGGTTTAATACAATTTGAATACTTCGCTTGCGCGTACGGATCGTTAAAAGTCTGTGGGTGTGGGTATCCGCAAGACCCTACTCTCAAAAAAGGACTGATTAGATATGACGTGTTTAAACCATGATTTCCGGCCCTGTGCACCGTGTTTACACTTATAAATAGGTAGTGAATTGAAGTGGTTCCGAATTTAAGGCTAGAATACCCTAAATGTGCCCCTTTTCAACTCAAATTTGCAAATGTACGATAATGATACATGGGAAGCTGACAGTGGGAGATTGCACATGAAAGTAGTTTAAAGTTGACAGCAATGACCCAAATGGTCATTATGTTTACATTAAAAAGGACATTGCCGTCGTATTCTCTCAAATGTGTAACTCTATGATCGCCGATTGTACAAAAATATCATCATACTTTCACGCTGTTTTAACAAAAGAATTTGATGTCATTTTGAAATGTTTATTATTGACTTTATGCGTTCGCAATAGGGAATGCTATTAAAGCACAACTTATGTAGGCACCACTTATGTAGGCACCACGAGGAGCTCTAGAGAAAACAGCTGTCAATCTCCAATGATAACACAGACAAAAAATCTATTAAAATCACTGATAACATGAATAATTTAAATATCCTGACAGTTACTGACAACATCACTGTAATCATTGCTAGCTACCGGCCACTATGACATACGTGATTGTTTCTAGGCTACAGAGAGAGAGAGAGAGGGAGAGTTTAATGTCTACTCGACAAAAACTTTGATCGTTTGTCATTATTAAAACCTAATGAATCATTGTATATACTCCATAACAAGTTAATCCATTAATCAATTAAACATACATTATGCATATTGCGGGTCTTTCATTGGGACTGAATGTTATCTAAATTATTAATTAGACATTAATTAACTTATCCAGACCATAAATAACTCGCGATGTCACCGGTAGCCTGCGATGTTTATTGGTTTTCGTTCCGATTTACTGTTCGACTTAAATCAAAAAATGGATAATAGAGACTTTCCTTTTTTTACCCTACCGACTTTAGTAATGATGATCGAGGCTAGCCCCACTATTCAGTCGCTAAAATCTCGGTTTATAGTGAATCTATTTGACTGAAATTTTCAGCAAATTGCCATTATAGTGATAATTGCCAGCTCTTTATCTAATCTCCCATAATGTATCTTTAATCAATTTGTGCTAATTATTGAATGATGGTATTAGCATTAAACTTTGTAATCCTTAATTAAATTGGAATCCCTTTCGGCACATTGATACGTATCTCTGTTTGGTGAGCATTAACTAAATATTGTTGTGTACATGTAATTATTGTCTTGTTATATTTTCATTGGGGGTTGGGGTGGACTAGAGTGCGGCTGTGGTTTCGAGCCCTGGTGTGAGCGTATGTGGCATGGAGATAGGAGTGCCTTCACAACCTTTTGGGTGGCCTCCGGTTTCCTCCCACTGTTAAAGACCCATACGCGCAAACGAATTATTGAAATAAAATGAAACCATATGTTAGTCCCAAAATGACCTAGTTATATATTTTCATATTTTATCATTGCTTGTTAATGGCTATAGAAGCCTAGTCGAAACGTCGCTCAGTTATAAGCAGTAATGGTATTCCATAGAATTGTGACCTGTATACTGCAGCTCATTTACTAAAAGCCATTCAAGCAAAAAAAACAACTAGGTCAGTTCAGGACTAGCATATGTTTAAATTTCATTTCAATAATTCGCTCGCACTTAGCAGTGGGAGGAAACCGACGGAGAAAACCCACGATGTTGGACAGACGACTTGCCACGTACAAGCTGACTCAGTGACAGACCTTATGGTCTTAAGCACACACGATAGGCCATTTGGCCACCCAACACCCTCGGCTACACAGAGATCCGATAGACAACATTTTAGTATCATTTCTCAGGCACATGCGAATCTGAATTTATTTTGAAGCGAATTATATATCTGGTAAAATTTGAAATTCTCCCCCACGACCCTATTCTTCACTGTATGAATATAAAGTACACAGTTAATAGAGGAAGAGTGCAAGATTTCTAAAGTCATTAAATGTAAATAACAGAAATTCCATGGTGTGTCTGGCCTTAAATGATTGAAACGAATTCATATCACATTTTGGTGGCGTGAAAAATACAAAAGTTATTAATGACAAAGATAGTATTTTATCTTGTCTATTGAAAGTAATGATGCTCTTGGATTTAAATATTTGCTGTAGAAATGTGTACTTGTGTATTATGTTCTTCATTATCTCTGCCCGACACTCTGACTTTCTTTCTATTACCAAAGTAACCCAATAACCTTTAATATATCCTATATGCTGTCTTGATATCATTGACTTCATAAATCAGTCAAAATTGTTCATTACAGCTCGCCATAATTCTAATAGACATTGATGCCAAGTAACTCCAGTAACGCAGTGAATGTTGTCGAATACTGGCCATAGCACGAGTTTTATTGAGCACATTAACTGTGGTTGCTATTTGTTAATTTATTGAGTGTACAAGAAATCTCTACTTAAGACAGAAAAACAATGGACTAGCGATTTCTAGGTTTTAGTTGCCGGTGTACACAAATAAAATGTCAAACAATTATATTATATGAAATGGATGGGATTTAACCTTCTACTGTTCTGCATCGACTGGGCTGATGAAGGCGGGTATAAGCAATACTATGTGCTCAGATGGGTATTTTGCCTTGGCAGGGCCACTACGGCCTACTTTTATTTCAACTTCCAACTGCTAAGGGTTCTTTACGTGCAGTCCACTTAACTCTAATGACAGACAGACATTGTGTAATCATTAATCGTAAAAAACAACCAAATGCAGAAAGAAAAAACAATCTACCAGCGATTTGGGGGGTTTAACGTCCTACTGTTCTGCTCCAAACTGGCCTGATGAAGACGAGTATACACCATACAGTGTGCTATGAGGGACATTTTGCCCGGGCAGCGGCACTACGGCCAACTTTTATATCGAATTCCAACTGCCAAGGGACCTCGGTTTTTCATCCCATGATCCATGACCCACGACTAGCGATTCGTAAGTCTTGGTTGCTCATGTACATAAATAAAGGGAGCCACGGTGGCTAAGTAAGTAAGACGCTGACTCGCTTTCCTGGAGATCGCGTGTTCGATCCCTGTATTGTCCAAGAAAGTTCATCGGGAATTTCCGACGCGGTTTTTCCTTGTCCGTTGTGCTGGATGGAGGGCCTGACAAGGTCAGCTGTCTAGTCGTTCGAATGGGATTAAAAACCGAGGTCCCGTGTATAAATTGGCGTACAGGTAAAATATCCCTCGACAATTGGAATTCGATGTAAGAGTGGGCGATAGTGCCGCTGCCCGGGCGACATTTCCCCCATAGCACAATGTATGGCGTATACCCGTCTTCATTAGCCCAGTCGGAGCAGAAGAGTAGGACGCTAAACAATCAAATTATAATCTCATATAGTTATTGTTATTGCGAATTTATAGCAAACATATATAATAATTACAGACGACGTTATCAATGGCACTATACTATATTTATTCTCGAAAATCTAGCCTTGACTAACTGAAAGTCATTTTAATGTATTTAGAACATCAAACTGCTTGAAGACCATTGTAAATTGACAGCTTAATCGTCTGTATCCCAACGTTACACCGCTAGATTGGTCTCAAAATGTACTAAAAATCTAATTTGAACAACCCGTTATAATCAAATCACGTCAACTGGATTTTTTTTATTTTATTTTACAGTAAAGACCTTCACAGTTTTCTAGATCCTAATTAATTTTGTTCTTGAGCCACAGAATTCACATGGTTCCTTATATTATGCAAATTAATCACCAATTTCAATTTAAGAACCGTTGGCATAATAAAACACGATTCTCCAAGAACTGTTGTGTTTTATAGAAATAAAGTATAAGTAAAGAAAGCAAGAAAAGGCCGTGTAAAAAATAATAACAATGCCTCGAAATTAATTGCAATTTTTAATTCCAGTAATTAAAGGGTTGAAAATCCGGTTAATTGCCAATTATACAGTCTTATGGAGGAGACAATCTTGTCATGTTTGATAAAAAAAAATCCAACTGGCAATTACTTATAACAATTTGGTGCAAAACTTTTAACCCCTACTGATTCGATAAAACTATTGCTACGAAACCAAATTGGAAATGAAATGAAATGGAATGGGGTTTAACGTCCTACTCTTTTGCACCTAACCTGGGCTAATGGAAGACGGGCATACGCCATACAGTGTGCTATGAGGGAAATTTTTCCCGGGCAGCGGTGCTACGGCCTACTCTTATATCGAATTCCAACTGCCAAGGGATCTTTTACGTGCACTCCAATGTGTACACGGGACCTCGGTTTTTAATCCCATTCGAACGACTAGACAGCTGACCTGGTCAGGCCCTCCATCCAACACCGCGGACAAGGAGAAACCGCGTCGGAAATTCCCGATGAACTTTCTCGGACAATGCAGGGATCGAACACCCGACCTCCAGACTAGCAAACCAGCGCAAACCAAATTGGACATAATACAATATTAGATATATGGTCATCCAGTACATAAAATAAATAGGTTTGTTTAATATAAGGCGACAATATTAAACTGGACAACCTACAAGATGTAGACAATTAAGTGAAAACAAAATCAAATGACAGGATAGACACGCTGCGATACTCTTATTGCGACTTCCAACTGTCAAGGGTCCTTTTACGTGCACGTCAATTTGTACACTGGACGTCGTTTTTTGTCCTATCCGAACCACTAGACGCTGTCCTTGTCAAAAGAATTTTCTCAGCCAACACCGGGAACGAACCGAGATATTGTTAGCCAGCCAGCGTCTTACTCACTGAGCCTCTGTGGACTCTACAATATAGTGGGAATCTGACCATCTTAGATGTTGTGGGGGCGTGGAATTCAACTCTATATATGCATTTAAGGCAGACATGGATAGTCTAGGCAGAAGTTTTATTTCTGGTGTACAATTCGAAATTGAGAATCATGTACGGGCAGAGTTTTAGCTTCCGGGAAGACACAACTTAACCTCTCTTCATTTCAAGTCTAGTGTCATGGACGAATTAGATGCGACAATACTATGTCATGACCATAGTGTATATATGTACAGCAGGAATAGGAAGTGACGTTTTTCAGTAATAGACATTTTTTCTCCCCTGGGGACTTATTACTGTGCCACTCTACTTGCTGATTTATTTTTTATTGTCCTGCCAATCTAATGCAAACAAGTTCAGTAAAGAGCAAGAAAAACGAAATCCAACCACATATATTCTTCGATTGCAGCCTAAGATTTATTCCGTGGAGTATTTCTAGTTGTTTTACATCACAAAACACTTAGTTCCTTTCTAAATTATGTATACAATACAAACACCCGATTCGGTACGTCTGATTGCCCAACTGGCTTCAGACCACTAAATGCTTTCCTTCAGCTTGTCAAAAGAATTTTCTCGGCAACACCGCGAAAGAACCAAGATAACCCACAATAAATCCCATGCCTTCCTTCTCCTGTGTAACATAATCCCGTTTATTAACTGTTTGGTCTAGACTTGGTGAAACAGATTTAAATACATCTTTTGTTGAATACTAATGATCTTGAGATGAAATGAGTGAGGTGAGATGACATACATGCACTGGGATAAATAACTTTATCCGCGGGCTTACTAGTCCACAGGTTAGACTTATTTTGGTTGTTCAGCCGTCTCTCAACCTTAAAGAGTTAGTAGATCCTGCTGGTTGTTTTTACATAGCTACGAACTATATACTGAACCCCATCCCCGTTCTAAGAACGTTATGAAATTTTATTAACACTAAAATATATATGCGTTAATAATGGGGTCCGTGGTCGCCCATTGTTTTGATCCTGGTGTTGACCGAGAAAGTTCACCATGGTACCTTGTCAGCTGTGCAATACAGACGACCTGGCAACGAAAAACCGAGGACCCGTGTACACATTGTCGTGCTCATAAAAGAGCCATTGACAGATGTAATCCGAAATAAGAGTAGACCGTAGTACCGCTGTCCGGGCAAAATTCCACCCTCATGTCCGTCTTCTTTAGCTAATAAAGTGGTCTTACTCCGTGTGGAAACTGATAAATGTTTCAATGCTGTAACCGGTCTAGACTTTTTGAAATGTTTCACGATGTATAATTTTAAAGCGGTCGTGATTTTGTGTTTTGTTGATGTGCTTGACGTGTTGGTATATTTTTTGATATCTATAATAACTTTAATCAAAAAGCACAAGTTACTTATATCTGTCTGTGTTTCGATACCAGACAGGTTTATAATATGTCATTTTAACCCCGTAATATATTATAGTAACGTATACTTATAAATCAAATGCCCCACCGCCACCAACACCACGACTTAAAGATACATTATGTAAGATTGAGATAACGAGTTAGCCATCCTTGTCATAATAGTTCAAAAATAGATATTGTAAAAGGAATAATTTGAAAATTTCATTCAAATTACTCTATTCGAGCGAAAAAATTAGCCTTTGAAGGTTTGACAAGGCGTATGCAATAATTTCAACCACGGTACTGCTTTTTCGAAGCTAACTCCCGCTCCTTCATTTTAGTTTAAATCAAAATTTGGCTGAACTGTTCTAATCTATTCAATATCAGAGAAATCCGATGCCATCGAGAGTTGATTATGGCCTGGGTCAGTTAATTATTGTCTAAGTAATAATTTAGATAACAGTTTAGGCCCACAATGGGTAGACTTAGCTCTTACATAATGTGTGTTTAAAAAGGAGAAATAAATGTTTCAATGATTTTGTCTTAATAAAGAAATTAATAGACGAAGGCATAGACTATCGTAAATTGAACGTCTTACTAATGATTGTGTTTTCTTGTTTCATACCCGAAATTAAAGCCCTTCGTACTGCCCTGTCGACTATGGATTATTTTGATAATTAAAAGGTTTCGAGCGTGGGACCTTCTATTGATAAGTCGAAGTAATGATTTACGTCCACTATAAGCTGTGGCTAGCAGGGTCGAACACCGGATAATTGAAACAGGACTTACCAAGATAAAAGGCTGTATCTAAGAGACCTTTCTTTCATGATTAAACTACCAATAATAGCACGGAGGTTGGGGTTACCGATGATTAAAGACGGGTGACCAAAGCCTTTAATAGTTTAGAGATAATTAAAGGCTTTGCTGTGTCTACTACTCCCCCAAACGAGCTGACATATCTGGGCGGTCTGAACTATGTACAACAGGCAATTTGCAGGAACTAGTAATAGAAAGTGTTACGTCTTTGTCTTTGACCTTAAATGGCGACATCGCTCATGCTCACCACGGCGAGTAATCGTATGTGAAAGGACTGGCAATATTTATCTTGACATTGGGATTACTTTGTTGTAAAGTGTTTGCCCTAAACGCCAAACTACGTTACTGGTGAGGCTAGCCTTTTACACAATTTTAGGATTTAGTGGGTTATTATTATCTATTTCTCGCGATTTCTCGTCCCATCCGCAGGACGATTATGCAACATTTTGCCTGTCACGCATTCCGTCCGAAAGGGCAATCAAATCAGTCCAGTCAAATACAGACAAACAAAGACTCGGTCGAGATCAATCGCGAAACCAGAGTGACTGAGATGACACAAGAACAGATTTCTACTGACGGTAGTTGTTGGGCAGACGTGAATTGCTATTAAAGATGAACCATCTTTTTGTGAATAATCGTCGCAGGGTACAGTCAGCGAGGAATAATTCTGACTTTTGGGCTCAGAAGGTAATGAAATGCTCACGTGAAGGGATATCTAAGCCTGTTGCAGTTTCAATCCAACCTGTCAAGACAGTTATGTTAATCGGATATGAAATGGGGGTTTGACGGTGTACTTTTCTACTTCATCCGGGCAAATGAAGATAGGCATACGTCATGTAGTGTGCTATGATATATGTTAAGCTAGCTTAACTATATATAGTATACATATACAGGCGCGGATCCAGAGGGGGCGAACAATTTTTAGCTCCATATATTCTCTCGAGAAAGGATAACAAAAATAGTTTAGGTCGGAAATCGTAATTTACAGTACTAGTATGAAATTAGTCCTTGTGGGCATTTTTTACACTCAAAAATCACGGTTTCGGGCTTCAAACTCCCAAGTTGGTGCAGCACGCCCCTCTTTCTGAAAATCCTGGATCCGCCCCTGATATATATATATATATATATATAGGGAGCATGTGGAGATAGGTATATGATTATTTGTACCATGTTTACATTCAGAACACTAGTGTTGTTTTCCAATGCTGAGTTCAAATAAAGCATTTAATACGAACACAATTTGCAGATATGCATATAAAGTCCGCATTATGGTTATTATATGTAAATGAAGAAAAATCATTGAATTGATCTAATATTAGGACATTTAGCTACGGCCTTATTGTGACTTTACATCGTATTGGATATTAAATTCTTGACAGTTTAACCCCTTATCACGTCCAAACATCCATAGTCTATTCATGAAAACCTTAAACTAATTCTACGCAGAAATAAATTGCATAACATCTCTAAATTGCAACACATAACTGTAGAATATTTGAATGAAGAGCATACAAATAGGATTACATTAAATATACACAAAACCATCGATACACAGAAATAACGAAAAGAGACAATATACGACAAATTCTAAAACCCAGTCAAGGTTTAAGTTTTATCAAATGTAAACACTTGAAACATGCCTATGGCGGCGAAAAATATAACAGTCTAACATATCTCAGTATGTCTGTACTTTGAAGTTCAATTAGTTTATACGGGGGTTACATTTGTAAAATGGGGATCGCGGTGGCTAAGTGGGTAAGACGCTGGTTCGCTAGTCTGGAGGTCGGGTGTTCGATCCTTGCATTGGTCGAGAAAGTTAATCCTGATTTTCCGACGTGGTTTCCCTTTTGTCAGTGATGCAGGGCGGAGGGCCTGACAAGAGGAGCTGTCTAGTCGTTCGGATAGGACGAAAACCGAGGTCCCGTGTAAACATTGGCATGCACGTAAAAGATCCCTTGGCAGTTGGAATTCAATATAAGAGTAGGCCGTAGCGTCACTGCCCGAGCGAAATGCCCGTCTTCATTAACTCAGTTCGGAGCAGAACAGTAGAAGATTTAAACTCGATTTCATATCATTTCACATTTGTAAAATATCTAAATATTTTTTTTATTATCAAGACTTAAATATTAAAACAGCCGTTGGTATACCAGATAGAAAATCAGTCACTGTTGATGTATAAGACTTGGAAGATGTCTTCAGGTGATAGATTTCGAAATTCCACCAAAAAAAAAATGTATAACTCATCAAAATTTAACAAGTTCTTGCAAAACGATACGAATTATATCAACAAATTGTTATCGTATAAAAAAAACCCAATAGGGGCAAACTTCTGGGTGATAATCTGTGCAAATATAATTTTCTTTTCGAAACCAACTTCGACTACATCAAAAGCAACTGTGTAGTTTCTAGCGAGCTTCATCGGTTGGTATCGAACACGCGACCTCCAGGTTGGCGAACCGTTTAACCCACTGAACCACCGTGGCTCCCTGTCCACAAGAAGGGGAAAAAGAGAAGAAAATGCGAGTGCTGATGTAGAGGACTATCCTCCTCTGAATTCGCATTTCGCCCCTTTTCAAGATTGATAGTCAAAAAATTTAACAGATTACTAAATCCATTAAATAAATTCGAACACTTTACATACGATGTTTACACTAAGCTAAGATACAAAATTATTATAACACAAAACAATCCAAGACATTCAATCTTAAGCTGCAGTTCTTGTGAAGTATAACACGGAAATATACAATATTTACTATACTTATTAAAATGTTCTTAGTAGAGAAAGCAGACATTCGATATTAAGCATCTTTAACTTTGTTTCTTTTTAAAGTTTATTGAAATCCTGTTTATGGCCTGTGTAACATTAGACGGGATTAGTTTACATGGACGTCTACTTATTTACATTAGTTCTCAAATATTGAACAACCAGCGTATTGTGTTCATTTATGTTATTTTGATCCAACTCTTAAAGCCATCTTATTTAACATCGGTCTACGACTTTTCATTATTTGCGAATCACAAAGTAAGGTGTCGAAGCCATATTGTTTGTGGAGTTAGCGGCTATCGTTCCAGACCATGGTATTGGATAACTCAAAGACTGATGCAGATTAACGTCAACATACAAGACATATTAGATAAATGAAAATAATAGAGTTCGGGAACAATTGAATTTATCAACAGGACGAAGGATAGACGTTGATATACTTCTGAAAGTCTTCTGGTCCAGTTAATAATGAATCAGTTGTTCCATTCTTAAATGAATCTTTAGATTTTCCTTGGTCGATTTTGTCTCCTGTCTAAAAGGGACGCCTTCTTCAACTAACAATAATACTTCACTGTTATTCTTTACATCCTCAAGAAAGAAGTGACAAAGGTAGACTGAAATACAATTATCAGAATTGTTCGTTTAGAGAATTAACAGCGATTGTCAGTCTTGACATACATTTCAAGTGATTCGTCACCGAAATGACCAGTATCTAATTATACGTGCTCGTTGATAAAACTTGGGAAAATAGTAATTATGTCTGCTTTAATAAAAGAACCGAGCATTCGGTACATTTAAAGGACAGACAATTCAATTTCAAACTCGACCCTCCAATAAACTGCACACAATCCCTTTAAATAAAATCAGAATTGTGGTTTCGAGCTAGTCCTACAATATTTACAGAAATTCTATTAGAATATTGTGTAATCTGTCTGTGCATCAAATGCCATTGAATTAGCAGAATGGCACAAACATATCTCACCGCAGATGATAATGTCTTTAATCGCGATACTATCATAAGAGTACACAATGCCAACGACAAATATATGTTTTATTCTATTCTATTTATGACGTGCCTTCCTGGAGGGCTATATCTCGGTGTTGAAATATTAGACGAACCTTTCCCAGTGTTTAAAGGAACTATCCCGACTTGAACAGAGTCTCAAAAATAAAAGTCCTAGAACGTATAAAATTTAAGCGCCAAAATTTAAAAGAATTATTGTGTAATTGGCGTGTCTCAAAATTGAGTCGTTTGGTATTGTGTAATTGCCGTGTCTCAAAATTGAGTCGTTTGGACGTGAATGTCAAAAATGCTTATCCGGTCAATTATTACGTTGAGTGACCCCATTTAGAGGTTCAGGCAGTGAATGACACATGTGTTATACTTGATAATGAAGGGTAAATGACACCGACACATTATTTTGATAAAATAAAATGTCCGGTTTTATCCAGACAACGCATAATACAGTTTGGGACACCGGTCTCCATTTCCAGATAAAAACTGGCTGATTTAAGCTATTCATAAACGTATCACAAATATTGAGTTAATTGCTCGACCCTTCTATTCTCCAATATATAATCGGGACTGACTCTTTAATCTCTACACAAACCGTTGCGCGCAAATTTCTGCAAGACTTTATCACATATCAATATAACACATTTTATTCTCTTAACTCGTCCCAATGACCTCTCGGAACTTGAATGTATTGAATTATCGTGTGACAGATTCTGGGGGTTTTTTTCTTATAAAAAAAGCCCTGAACATCGAAACAAATAAATGATGCATTTAACTGTCTGGTTATAGTTGAGCTCTGACTCCCAAGACGACCATTGGATGTAACGCTATTACGATCGGGATGAAAACCTACATGGAAAAACTGTCCAAAACATGATCTAGCACGTAAAAAACGACCGTTTCATTTGGCTGTAATTATAACGGACACGTTTTATGGTGCTAAAGAATATGAAAGATAATATGAAGTGTTATTAAAATAGAAATATTACAGAACGTGATAGACAGTTGATCTTAGATAATGTTCGCTAAAAATAATTATTTTTAAATGAACTCTAATCAGCTTGTACACGTTGTTTGTTTAACGACCGTGTCACATTTTAAAAGACAAACTGGGAAACAAGTTTAAACGAAATAAAGCAGTTTTCGATAAGATATCGACATAACAACACCGATTGGAACATGCCATATCTCTAAAACTGTTTAGTATAATCTCTTATTTTGGTTACTGTTGGAGACTAATGCATTTTATGTTGTTTTCCTCTAGTATGCTTTGCTAATATGATTGAAAAAATAAAAATGATAAGCAATAACAGATTTGTTTTGTTTTTCAGATGAAGTAAACAAACTTCCTCTGGCGTATACTGTTATGAATATACACATCTTTACAACCAAATATTGGGTCGAATGGTTAACGTGCGCGTGAGCTGTATCATACGGCCTGCCATTGAGTCAACGGTCGTGGTTTCGAATCCCCGTCTGTAAGGGGCAAGGAATAGGGTCGCCTGTCCAACCTCGTGGGTTTCCTCCAGTTTCCTCCCACTTCTTAAATTAAACCGTATGTTAGTCCCGGAATGACCCAGTTTGTGTCGAGTGGACGTTAAAACCTATTTCTCTCTCCGACAACCAAATATGGAAATTTTCGTATAACAGGGAGAGAAACGTAGCAATTTGAACAGACATCGGGTTTTACAAAGAGAACGGTAACGTTCGAACTTACAATGTAAAAGTCAATGAAAAAAAAACCCAACATATAAACGAAACTTAGTAAAATTTTGAAAATCTCTTCACAGACCGTTCCTAGTATTAAATCTCTAAACGGATCTTTCTCAGTATTAAATTCTCTACACGAACTTTTCTCCTAAACTTCCACACGAACGTTTCCCAGTGTCAAAACTCTACACGGACTTTGCTCAGTGTTAAATCTACGCATGAACCTTTCCTTTAAATCTCTACTAATACTTTATCTCGATGTTGAACCATGAGGCGAATTTTTCCCAGTGTTTAATCTTAACACAAACCTTTGCGGTAAATTTCTGCAAGACTTTAACTCGGTTTTAAAACATAGCACATTTTGTTCTCTTAACTCGTCCCCATGACCTTTTTATGTCATATCCCTCTTAACTCGCCCCATGACCTAATGTAGTCATATCCCTATTTTAAGACTTTCAGTCATGTGGCTTTTCTAAACAGTAAGTATAAAGTAAGTACTTTTTCAAGGAACCTTTCCAATACTAAAGACTGTATTTCCCACTGTACTCTTATTATAGCTGCACGTCGTCATAGAGTTTACTATTATCGGACATGACTTCAATATGCGTGTTTTATGATGTGATTAATTAATGAAGACATGATTCTATCAGTTCTTTAGAGCCTGTGAAAATTAATCAATCATGTTGTGATAAAATAAATCTAACAATAAAAACAAGAGTACATACTATATTTAACAGTAACGAGTACGTAAGGTCAAGAAAGCTATCCAAGAAGAAAACATACAGTTCTTTAACATTATACTCATGTATAGCACCGTGTGCTGTATCTCGAGGTCTGTCAATCAGTACTTTACTGTGGTTTCGATTCCCCGGTTATGAGGGACAAGGAGTATGATCGCCTGTCCAACCTCGTGGGTTTTTTTCCGGTTTTCTCCTACTGCTAAAGACCCCTACGCCCAAGCGATTTATTGAAATAAAATTGAACCATATGATAGTCTCGAAATGACCTAGTTTTTGTACGTGGCAAGGATTAGGGTCGCCTATCCAACCTCGTGGGTTTTCTCTGGGTACTCCGGTTTCCTTCCACTGCTAAAGACCCCTACGCGCAAGCGAATTATTGAAATACAATTAAACCATGTGTTAGTCCCGAAATGACCTAGTTTGTGTCGAGTGGACGTTAAACCCCATTTCTCTCTATCTCTCTCTCTCACCACTAACATCATTTGATGGAGTTACATTCTTAATCCTTACTCGGCGAAAAATGAAATAAGGTTTAACGTCCTACGTTTCTGCACCAACCAGGCTTTTGAAGACGGTGAGCCCTACTACGAAGGATGTACCAAAATCACACAGTTCGAGATGTTAGGAAACGTGTGCGTGTGTTTGTGTGTTTTATTAAAGTTATAACTTTGTTAAAGATACATAGTTAAGAGTTTAATAAAGAGGTGACCTTCCTTGCTATAATAATACAAAAATAGATGATAAAAATAGAAAATATCGAAAATTACTTTATTCTGAACGGAGTTGTCGATTGTTTGATTGACAGACGATGACTGCACCCACATAATCTCGATTATCAAGTGACATTCTCAATGGTTATGGTATGCTCGCTTGACGGGCCTTTAATCACCAGTCTCTGGTAGTGACGTCAATGACTAGCGGTAAACGTTAGCTTGGTCCGTCATTTATTGATTTAATTTTAAAATTAAATGTATCCAAGCCGTCCAAGAGTTGATTTTGAGCTTGTCATGTAAATAAAGGTCTAATTAATAATTACTACAACATCTGAAGCCTAAATATAGACTTGTAGGTTATAGCCAGATTTAGCTCTTGCATAATATTTAATTAATTTCAAACTTTTTCAAATAGTCTTATTTGCACTGATAATGAGCATGGGGTATCTTAAAATAGATCAGATAATGATTAATGGAAGCGTCACCCGGCACAAATTTCTAAAATGACGAAACCTACCGTTTTTCATTACTCTTTTTCATTTTTTCTAATCTCTGCGTATTTATTCAGTGGCTAATTATCACTCAACAATGTATTTCAGACCAATAAAATGGCCGAGTCAATAGCGTGAAGTGATGGAGGGTCTACTTATTTGAAATCCAATATCGCCATATTGCTTTCGCGGTCTCGTATAGATACAAACCACTGCTAATTTCCTCAAATGGTAACCCAATTTAAAGTCTCCACCCCTTTTTATGGCTATTTTTATTGAATTTTTGGTAAGAATCGAAGACAGTGGTTTCAAATTACAATGTTTTACCAGGTTTATTTTTTATAGATTCCTGATTTTGAGGCGGGAGGATAACAGGTGTACGAGATTGATTAGAGTGATGTGTAGGGCGGATAGATACATGTTTACAAGTGGCCAACTGCATGAACTAGTTTGTTTATCCCAAGATATCAATGGCGAACCACAGGTATGTGTTTTAGCAAGACGTAGCCAGTCTTTATTTCATCTTTGGTATAAAGCATCTACCTTGCGGAAACATTCACCAAAGGCTTAGAAGTCTAAGATTGGATTTGTTTTAGCAAGACGTATCCAGACTTTATTTCCTCTTTGGTATAAAACACCTACCAGACGAAACATTCGCCAAACGCTTGAACCATAAGAAGACGAAGATTAAAGAAGCGATATGTACGATTCAGATAAAGGACTGCCAGATTTTGCCACAGCAGTTCAAGAATCGATAATGAGATATGGATATATTGCAATTTTCAGTCAAATTAATTTATTTTGGACGAAGTTATGAGTGTTTTTACAGTTGTCGAGTGCTATTGCTACGATAATAAAAAAAAAGTCTCGGTTATCCATTTTAACGTAAAACTATTAAATGGCGAGAGGGTTCTAACAAGTCACCGATGACAAGAGTTTTGGATACCACCCGAACGAATAGACAGCTGTCCTTGTGAGCCCCCCCCCCCACCGTCTTGCATCACTGACAATTGGAAACCACACGTTTGAAAGAGAAACAAAAATATAATTTTGGCTAACGCTTTCTGTTCTCTTTAAACTCTTGAGACCGTATCTGTAAATACATATATATCACAAATTAGATTGCAGAAAGAAAGAAACATTTTTTTGGCTATCTTGAAACTCTTCGGGCCATATCAATAATATTAAATTGTCATATCTATAAAATAAAAATGAAATTCCTGATAATATTTCTTCAATTATTCGACTTTCCGATTTAAAGAAGGCTTATGTTTTCAAAAAAAAAAAAAAAAAAAAAAAAAAGAATAAACAGCGATATTCTAATAAACACCTACAGAGCATATTTTTCTATTATTATTGCGATTTAAAGTGGTCTTGTGTTTAATTTTTTTTATGAAACCAATTTCGTTACGATCTAATAAAGGGATATCTTTAGAATTTCATTTTTTTTAGGAGGAAACACATTGAAATCTCTTCGACTACATTCTTCTAAATGGTGTTAACCCGAATCGTTATCTTTTTTATTAGCTAAAAATATATTGTTTCATTTTCCAACGTATATTTTGAGATACATCTCTTGGCATAGCTGGAGGGAACTGTATGTATGCAGAAAGAAATGGGAGTATTTAAATTAAATAGAAAATGTCATCTCGATAGTCTATGAACGAGGAATACCATATATCATATTAATATGCTTCTTCTCATGAACATAAACAGAGCGGATAACTTTCAAGTCAATCGAATGACAACTTTGGTCTATAGAGTGCCTACATAATAATTAAATGTTCTGAGGGACCGTAACTTTGAGAGTAATTATCGGAAATCGTTGACAATATACTATTTGAATGTGGGAGTGTTAACCCGACCCTAGCTAAATTTGTAAATGATTCACTGAAGTTGGAAAATTGGATTACGATTTATTCATCAAAATGAGTAAGCTTGTAATTATAAACGGGAAAATATTCAGGGCTGGCTGAACTCACTATGTACAAAAAGGAAAGAAATGAAATGACCAGATCGTACCTGCATTTTTTAAGAGTTTAAGTTGTATGAAACCGGATATTGGGATTACCGGATGTAATATGGTAAACGTTTTTTTCCGTCCAGCCGGAGCCTGGTCTAATGACGTCATA
Source organism: Patella depressa (assembly GCA_948474765.1). Taxonomy (NCBI): domain Eukaryota; kingdom Metazoa; phylum Mollusca; class Gastropoda; family Patellidae; genus Patella; species Patella depressa. Next base: position 17,783,537 of record OX419720.1, read on the forward strand.
TGTGGATTGTGGGTTAGGATAAGGGTTAGGCTTGGCCCAGGGTTAGGGTTAGGGCTAGCCCTGTGTACATCTCGAGATTGTGACGAAATCTGCAGGCCACAGCCCTTATCCTAACCCTTATCCTAACTCACAATCCACATATGACGTCATAAGACCAGGCTCCGGTGGACGGTAAAAAACGCTTACCATGTAATATAGGCTCGATAATAGTAGAATATAAACTAATGATTACTATGCAAAATATAGAGAAACGTTATTTCTTATCATTTAATATGATATTGAGTGTTTTTTTTATGATTGTGATAATCTACAGATCTATATATCAACAAAGCCAGCTGTCACCGGGATTAGTGACGGAAGGAGTTCAGGAAGATATTCTAATTACAAAGGGATCTACCATAATTCTCCAGGAAAGACGATGACGGGCACCATTTCCTTCCATCATTTTAGCAGAAACACATTGCTTCCAATTACTAAACCAGACTGTCATTATGGAAAAAGGTGGACGCAAGACCGTGTGAATAATAAGCTTTTCTAATGCGGTATGTAACTTTTAGTGCTCGAGGTTCGTTAAGGAAGGTTGTATTAATGGCGGCGATAGTACTCCATACAGTCAATAGATTGTTTTATATTAGTAACGCTTTATTTGACTGCCGCCGTCAATAAGACAGAGATGGCTAGCTAACAAGTTACATTGACGAATCGAACCCTAGATTAGTATATTAGATTTTTATCTGTCGGGATTTTGTGGACTAACTTGTTGGAATTGATACAATTAAGATTAAATTGGGTGCTATCCGTTTCGGAAATGGCTGTAGGAAAGTGGGTTAAAAGATTTGTAGATGATAATGACTGGGTCAGTGGTAATAATGAAATAATTGATGAACGGTGGGGAGGAAACTGAAATGCTCCTTGGGCACTAACTGTCAAATAAGTGGGATAAATTTATTTCATCAATTTCCCGGCGTTTGGAAATAGGTTGTATTATTGAGAAAATGAATATAAATTTATGACTTTTAACATAAGTTCTGTTACTAATCCACTTCTAGCCGGTACCATCGAACGGACAAAATCAATTCGACGTATTTAGTGTTGTCCTACTTTTAGATGAATCTACTATATATATTTATATACACTCTTCACTGGATCTACTTATATACACTGTATATCTACCTCTAAATCAACTATTTGTCATTTTAAAGTATTTGTCATTTTAAACTATATATTTGTCTATTTAACTCGAAATTAACTTCTACTTCAACTATATATCGAGTTACCCCCAATTAAATCGCTGTCGATAAACCTCTACTTTACTTCAACTATATGTCGAGTTACCCCCAATTAAATCCCTGTCGATTAACCTCTATTTAAACTATATGTCGAGTTACCCCCAATAAATCGTTAGACCATTTAAAGTAATAGTCGAATAACTTAAACTATTTATCCATTTACCGCTAATTATCTACTTCTAAATCAAATATGTTTGTCAAGGATTATTGAGCTTATGCTAAATGCGAAATATTCTGGCGATCCTTCTGGGAAGTCTAGTTGGGACACCTACCAAGGTATCGTTCTTGAATCCGTGAGTCGAAACCTGTTCATTAAAATAGTTCTTGGAATATATAACGTCGATTGCGGTGGCAATAAGCGATGCCAACCCCTGCTTAGTGTACATGCTACAGAAACAGCGGTGCTTTGTGTGTCTTTTTTTATTCCAAGAATAGTTTGGCACCAGAATTGAAGCTGTGCGTATTGGAAACAACAGATAAACGAAGTGGACATTTTAACAAGTTTTAATCTCGATTAATGAGTTCAGAGCAGTGGCCTTCTGCTCATTGAAAACAATTTAACACTTAAACAGCCTGAGTTAGCAGACAAGCGACCTAATCAATTGTATTAAAAGCCTTCTCCAATAGCCCCAGATAAACACACTTCATTTCTAAATCACTACACACACCAGATAAGAATACTAGTTGATGTTGCTCTTAATAGATTGCCATAATTAAATTTGGTCCAAGTTATTTCTGATATAACTATGTTCAGCTGTGAATAAACAACGAGTTAAGGTAATTGACACACAAGGTCAGAGTTATATGATTAATAAACAACAAGGCGTGGTACAAAGACAACATGACTGAGGGCTATCTTGGGTAAAACGTTTCAATCATTTCTGGAGTCCAGAAAATAGGAAAATAACGCAATACCCACCACCTTTTGACACGATAGATGTGGAAACCGCATTCTCCAATATTAGACGTATTCAAGGGAAACCAGCCCGGGAGGAAGGAAATGAAAGGAAACACACACACAAGTATTTCATAAGGGTTCTAGTCGGACCCTTTTCTGATTTCCTTCGTGACGTCAAAATGATCCATTTATTACTGGAATTTACATGAACATGACACAAAACACCGGAACCGCGTTTTTGTTCAGTGCGTCGTTTGCGTGCAGGGTTATTTAAGACTGTGTTTAAATCATAGGTTTTATGACAAATTCTTCTTTTAAATCTGTGCTTCGGTGAAATTAGCTGATCTACACTAAGTTACAGCTTGTCTGATAAACTTCTTGGTGAAATAAAGGCAGAAACTGCCATAATACACCTTTCGGTGAAATAAGGCCAGAAACTGCCATAATAAACTTCCCAGTGAAATAAACCACTGACATTATAATTTTCTCGGTGATAAACGGTTAGAAACTGACAATCATTTTTTCAATGAAATTAAGTCAGAAATTGCCATAATAAACTTCACAGCGAGATAAAGTCGGAAACGGCCATAGGATACTTCTCGGTGTAATAATAAACCACTGACATAATCATTTTCTCGGTGATATAAAGTCAGAAACTGACATTATAATTTTCTCAGTGATACAAGGTCAGACACCGACATAATCAACTTTTCAGTGAAATAAAGCCAGAAACTGACATCATAAACTTCTCGGTGAAATAAAGTCAGAAACTGACATCATAAACGTCTCAGTGAAATAAAGTCTGACACTGACATAATACTTTATTTTCTCGGTGAAATGAAGTCAGAAACTTACCTAAGAAAATTTTTAGTGAAATAAAGTCAGAAAATGCAATATTACTCTTCAGTGAAACAAGACCAGAAACTGACACGTGCCGGTGATTAAAACCTATTACATAAAAAATCATCTGTTATTTACTGTGATCTATCATTTCAGTAAATAACACCTGCGTGATGGTATAAATCAAATATTACATAATATTGTATAATCACTTCGGGCACGTGTTTTGATATGCTATATCAAACATAAATCTGGTGAACTGGAATAAAAGAGAGAGAGAGAGAAGTGGGGTTTAACGTTCACTCGACACAAACTAGGTCATTTCGGGACTAACATATGTTTTTTAAAATTGTATTTCAATAATTCGCTTGCGCGTAGGGATCTTTAGCAGTGGGAGGAAACCGGATTGCCCGGAGGAAACAAACGAGGCTGAGAAGGCGCCCCTATCTCCATGCCACATATGATCACACCAGGGATCGAAGCCACAGGCGCAAACGAGGGGTGACTGACCAGCTAGAGGTCCAAGCGCAGCACTCTAGACCACAAGGCCATCCCAACCCCCCGACTGGAATAAAAAGGACATGATATGGAAACATACATCTCAAAGGGTAACGGAAATTTTAATTAATGCCACCGGTAAAGGTATCTAATCCCCGTGTTAGCAGTAAAGAGTTGTCCAGAAAAATTGACTGGCGGCCGATTCTTTTTCGACAAGGAATTCGATAGGACGGTTCCTGAACGTACCGGGCGAGTGTAAATGAGACGCAGACATAATTAACCTTGGGTGCAACCGGAACAAGTCCACGGGGAGTGGATGTGTTTTTCTGAATTAAAAAAAAAGCATCCGGTCCAGGTTCGATTTGGTGCATTCTGGGAGAGTTACTTAAGTAAAATAAAATGAAAATTTTCAAATCTTCGGTCATCTTCTGATCATTTACTCAACTCTAGACCAGAACTTGTCATATTTGACCATAATAAGTGTTCACTCTTCTATCATATATATAAACGCCATTAAATTAACTGCACGATTTGTTTAATTTAACGCACAGGCAAATAATAACTATATTATTTTGCGAGTAAAATACGTATCTGTGTGGGAAATTGAAAATTACCACCGTCATGAAATCATTAGAAACTCTGGGATTTTGATTATCTACATCTAATCTATTAAACTGGTTTTACATGAAGACAATTCTTGTCACGATTTTCAGGAATTCTGCATTACTTGGGTATTACGGATAAGTTATTAACGCCATCGCGGTTTTAGAGGGGGCTTGATTTGATTTGATCTGTGTTGACAATTATGCGCCGAAAATTCATTTACATCGCAAATTGGCTTAGTCATCCATGTTTTAACCCTTCAAATTGTTAGTATTCAAAGAACAAATATTAGCTTTGGAAACAGCACTGAAACATTTGTAGTGGTTTCAATAAAATGGCTAAAGATGTCAGACCTGGTTACAGTAGTTTTTATGTAAGAAGGTGAAACTACTTGAAATAAGTTCAAAACTCGGACAGATGGTCCTTAGCAGAGTAACCGGAACTACTTGATATAAGGTTAAAACTCGGACAAATGGTCATTTAGGACACTTCCGTCAAAAGGCAACATCTAGTAACTCACTTTTTTTTTATCTCATTTTGAGAAAACAAAGGAAAATGTAATGAATGAATATTTTTAACCCAAACTTATCCATTGATTTGACTATTGTTATTAGGTTTTTTCTGTGGCATTCTAGACAAATGCAGGAAGTTGCGAGGTTGTGTCATGGGTGTAACTGTTTACAAAATCAAAAGATTGGAATATCAAGTACAGCAACAGGAAGCACATACCCTAGTAACTACAAATTTGATCCTAATTCAATTTTGATAAAAAAAAAAGTGATTTACTAGGTTTTGACTTTTGACGGCAGCAGAGTAACCGGAACTACTTGATGTACGGTTAAAACGATGGTTCTCAGCAGAGTAACCGGAACTACTTGATATAAGGCAAATACTCGGACAGATGGTTCCAGCAGAGTTACTACTTAATAAAAGATGCAGTAGTGTTCCTTTTTACGTGATAAGATCATCCAGTGAGCTTGGCCATTTTTAAATTACATTGTACGCAAAATCTCTATGAAATCTATCGCTGATAACAACGTTTTGGGTTCTAATTTCGTCTATATTAGTGATTTTCAAGGAGTTTAAGGAAAGCTGGTAAAATAAAACATTACTGTAAATAGATAGGTCAGTACTTGAATTAAATGTATCTATTTCCTGTTTATGCAATATTTGGACTAATGTTTAACCGATTATAAAAGAAAGACAGAATTAGACTACTCAGATAAAGCTGTGGTGGTTAACAAGTCGATACCTAAGCTATTTCAAGTAATTACAATCCTAGTAAAGATAATAAACGATATTTTATCGAACTATTTCACCCCTGTAGATCGTGGCTTAATGATTTGCCCGAATATTATCCAGTTCTAAATCTGATGGGAAATAACATATCCTGCTTTATGGGTTACCCCATCCGCCTGCACGATGTCCGAAAAATAAATTCCAAACACGACGGAATTGAATAGTTGCGAGTATAGGGAATGGTGCCTTGCAACAGTACTCAAATATGATCATTTCACGACTAGATATGGTTTAATTTTATTTCAATAATTCGCTTGCGCGGATGGGTTTATAGCAGTGGGGAACGGGTGACCCAGAGAAAACCCACGAGGTTGTAAGGCGACCCTACTTCTTGGCACGTCATACTCCGCACAGTGTTTCATTTGATTAGAGCTAATCCCACTACTTACTGCTGTAAAGAGAGAACATTCTTGTTCTAAATTATGGTTGGTCAGTAGTCCCATTAACAACCTGTAGCTGACAACGTTACACAGGATTTACCTTTAACACAAAGCACCAAATATGTTTACATAACATTACGTCATGGCTCACGATTTTATTATGCCCAATTAATCAGTGCATAGCAGAATATTGCAGTAAAACTAATTGCGTGACAAACGAGGCTATCAAATCGATTAAAATGTAAACAATACTGTTTGGAAACGAACATACTTTCATCGTTTTTAATACATTAAATCAGTGTCCAAAGTTTTAGGGAAGACCCTGATTAAACGAAGGACGGTCATATTGCTGTAATCAAGTGATAGCTTTGATTGAACGGGAAGAATAGACACACTCCCGCACAAGTTCAAGAATTATAAGCCAATCCAGCAATGGCCATCCAACCCCCCAGTAAGGCGGAATGTTGCATGTGTTGAGCTTATTTGACGAACAGATTTTTCCCTGATTGTTTTTTGTCAGTAATCTATTTCTATTTATTAATTTAGCTTTTCTTTTACGGAAATAAACAAAAATTATGTTTTTCAAAATCATCCACGTTGCATTTAATAAACAATCAACAAATGTAAAATGCAAACCAATCCTTTCTTTTCCCCGGAGAGTCAATAAAAAATATTTTCATTAGTTTTGGGTTAATATTGTGATTAAAAATGTTTTTTGATTGCACTTTCGTCCCACTGTGCCAACTATTATTGTATTTGAAGTCTGTTTGATCAGCCTGTTTATTAGAAGCAATTCACTTATGTTGACTACTGACAACGAGTTCTAAAATCACCAAAAAAAAACCCCCTGAAACTATAACTCTTCATGTCTCACGAATCGTTTTTTTAGTATCAATCCCAGGCGTTAGTAATGAAGAATTAATGAATGAAATTGAGTATTATGGCTCATCAGCTCCAACCGGGTCAAACATATGGTAAAAATGAGACATACTAAATGATATCACCATCAATAAATTTTTAACACAAGATTTTGGAATTTGAAATAAATAGAACTAGGCATATAAATATTAATACATTTTTTTTATCAAAGGCTTTTAAAATGAGAAATAAATAGAACTATGCATATAAATAGAGAGAATACAGAAATAAAATGATAACAGCTTTTTAAATAGTATTGAACCGTTTACACCAATAATTGATGTCATGACTGGCAACGGTAAAATACGATCTAATATCTTCGAGATGCTTTTACTCAATCAAAATACTTAACTGTCAAATAAAATAAAACCAAGTACGAACATGTCAAACCATTAGACAAAATTCGAAGTCCTAAAAAATGTTATAAGTAAAATAGTGTAATCAGCAAATGGACTGTTTATCATGTATACAAAATACTCGACAAACAGTGGTAACTTAAGGTTATGAATAACAACAAATGATTCCGAACGATTCCATTGAATAATAACATTTCATTCCGACTCGCTATCCGAAAAACGTTTTAGTCATGTGACATAAAGCTAAGAAGTTATTTCCGTTATTTATAAACATAACCTGTCACTTATTTTTTTTAGTTATTAGTAACGCTGCACGCATGACAGTTATACATGTATGGCCTTTAAAAATCACACGACAAAATGTTTATTACAGTAAAGTAGTGGGGTTCAACATAGAGTCAGCCATTCTTTAGTTAGATCTTAACACTAATCAATAAGTAAAATATAATGGAATTTCAAATTTTACGATATTTTAAATAACCCAACACACATCTTAAAAACACCAATGACAAAATAATATGAGGTGTAACGCTCCACTGTTCTGTTCCGATTGGGCTAAGTGTGCTATGGGTAAAATGTGACTAAAAAGCGGCGCTACGACGTACTCTAATATCGAATTCAAACTTCTTTTACATGTACACCAATGGACCTAATGATATACTTTGTGTAATCATAAGCATTAATCGTATTCAGCTGACTGTAAAAGAATACAATTTTTTAAGTAATATTTTCAAGTAATCATATGAAACTTGTAATCAGAGCCGGAGCAGACCCACGGCGTTGGGCAGGCGACCGTACTCTGTGGCATGCAACCCTGCAAGCTTCGGATCGAAACCGCGCCACGAGCTTTCGATATATTATAAGAGACTTGTACGACTCAATTGAAAGTGAAAACGTCTCGATCGCAATGGCGACTTGACTGGTTTAACCCAGTGTTTGTACATACCCGGAGGAAATTGGTCTCCAAAGCCCAATGGACGCTTTAAGTCTCATTTCGCTCTATTATGTTAGGTCTGACATTTAGTGCTCGCATATTACACAGCATTTGGTCATGCATCAAGAAAATATTGGTGTTTATTCGTGATTCGATCCAAGTCTATTGAATGCATATCGAGCGTTTTTTCCTTCATTAATAGAGAAGTCGATACGTAACATATTTCCAGCAAATATTAAAGTAGCATTTTAGAAGTCCATGTCATATGCAATGCCGAATTTTCATGGACAGGGCCATGGACTTTGCTACTTATGAGACCTTTCCGAAGAAGGAGATGAAGGTGTGTTTAAACACAAATGGGCAAAGCCCTGGGCGACCGAGGATGTTTAATAAGACAACAGTAGTTGTAAGAAAGGCTTAGGACAGTCCCAACACTATTACATACCTTGGTCCGGGGCACCCTAGATCTTGAGCCCAAAGGTTACAGTATGTCAAACTTTTAGATCAATCTGGCCCTGGCGACATGCCATTTATAATAGCGAGTAAATGTGTCTTTAACTTGTTGAAGCTTGTAATATCCCATAAGGCCTCAGTTCACTTCATTTCCCCTTGTGATACATTTATTTCAACATCAGTAATATCCACGACAATTTTACTTTTTCCCACCTAACTGAGATACGTCAAGGAGAATGGAATATTAGCATTCGATCACGCTTTCAGGGGGTGTCAAATAATCCAATACTTCTTTAGTGTGGGTCTTTAAAAATGATTTAACCTCTCACTTATAAATTAATAACATTGAGTTGACGGGTTTGATTTTCAATTAGATTACCCCTGGGAAACGTAACTTACTGAACCGGCGGCAAGATATCTTATCGTCAGTGTACGTATCAAACAACATTAATGATATATCGAGATAAAGTGACTAGTAAATGGCTTCTCTATATCGAAATCCTTTATTTACACGTCTTTTTAATAATTGATTAAAATAAACGACGACGCGCGTATTCATAGAAAACAATAGAAGAGCAAGTGGTATAATATTTTTCGCAAGGTGTTGACGTACTTATGAATTCAAGTGAGACGTCCAATTGGAGACCTTTATCTGTGAACTGAACTGAACTGCCTGGGTACTATGACATGTCACCTAATTCAATTTCATCTTATTTCCTTAGAGACCAAACTAAATTAAAAACCCTGAACCTAATCGACTGACCGTGCATCATTATATGAATATGTTTCAGAGGGCAATGAACCCCAAATCAATAGGATCAAAACCTGTATGTTCAGAACAAAACCACTATATTTCTTATAGACCCCACTGAGTGAAAAAATTCGATAAAAATGATCACATTCCATTAAATACTGGAACTACAGAGGCTGTTACCATTGTTAACATTCCGGTCGTCTAGCCACAGAAGGATTAAGAAAAGTCTATACATTTAAAATATATTACTTGAAATAACCCGAACACACAGTTGCGACGTGGGTTCTGCCCAGGTGTGGTTGTCTTGAGTATAAATATCTATTTCAAGTTCTTAAATTAACAATTTACCGCAGCAGGTCCTATCTGACCAGTCCAGTCGAAGCAGGAATTCAGCGGTACCACTCCCCCATATTTGTCATCGCATTTATATGTCTATATTATCTTTTCACATATCCAGTACACAATCTTGGATCTGCGTTTTCAAGATACACGTACACTTCGAGGGCCGCAGTGGCACAGTGAATAAGACTACCTTAAGGTGTCAACTGGTCAGTGGTACAGGACGGAGGGCATAGTAAGAACAGTGTCTGGTCGGATGTAACCAAAAATCCAGGTCCCGTAAAAGAGCTCTAAATGTGCGAAAAAAGTAGGCCATATACAAAAGTTTACAGGGGTTGTGTGAGTCTTTCACAGCGCTTAGCAATATTTTTTTCCATGATTGTAAATGGGGCACGTTTCTATGGAATAAATTGCTATTACACTGAGCGACGTTTCGGCCAGGTTTCTTAAAAGTTTATAAATCAATAAAATGCATTAAAGGATCTGCATTTTCGTGAATAAAATCTTATAAAGGTTTAGTTCAGTCCAGTGCAATTATCTGAAACCCTGCAGTAAATTTACGAAGAAATACAAATGGTCAGTGACAGCTGTAGTAGTGTCTGATAACCACATCATATGGATGTCTTTATTGGGTATTCGCGGATATCAGTTTACTCAATAAACCTGAACAGTTCGACGAAAATTTACAATAATTCCTACAAGGACTCCATATATATTCAGATGGAACTTCCATTTAAGGTAGCAATTTGGTCGTTTCTTTACATTTAAATATTTGATCTCCGTTTAAAAATAACCTGATAAAGACTGTTCCTGTAAAGTTGTTGAGTTGCCTGTCCAACCTCGTGGGTTTTCTCCGGTTCCCCGGTTTCCTCCCGCTGCTAAAGACCCGTTTGCGCAAGTGTATTATTGAAATATAATTGAACCCTATGTTAGTTCCAGAATGACCTAGTTTGTGTCGAGTTACCCCCCCCCCCCTCTTTCTGTGTTCGCGTAGTTGAAATCGGAAAAAAATCGTCTTGTAACTTCATCCGTTTGGTCTCAAGTTTACATTACACGTTAAAATATATGACCTCATATTACTAGAACGTTCCGTGGATATAAAGGATGCCATTCTGATTTATTGCTTCGAGCTAGTACTATTATTAATGGCAAGTATCACCCAGAGGATTTCAAGTGACAAAAGAACATATCTAGTGATAATCTGAGCCATGGTAGATTTGCTCTACAAGCAATGCACCAGGTACAATTATAGATCTCAGGGGGAATTTGGATACCACAGGAAAACAACTTGATTATTTTGGTAGACTGTTTCTATGTTTTAACGCTCGATTAACTGCACGCCATTGACTCTGTATAGATGCCAAAAAAGAAAAAAAGCTTTAAGACTTGTCCTTACTTTCAATAGGATAGAGAAAAAAAATATATGGATCCATTATCGAAAATAGAGATATTGGAGGGGGGGAGGGTAACCATATTCCTGAAGCAACGGCCCGAGAAATCCCTCTCTGACCATTGCTGGAATAGCGTCTATTTCTTGAACTTATGCGGGAGTGTGTCTATTCTTTCCGTTCAACGAAAGCTATCACTTAAGTACAGCAACATGACAGTCCTTCGTTTCATCTGGGTCTTCCCTAAAACTTTGGACAGTGATTTAAGGTATTAAAACGGTGAAAGTATGTTCGTTTCCAAACAGTATTGTTTACATTTCATTCGACTTGATAGCCTCGTCTGTCACGCAATTAGTTTTACTGCAGTATTCTGCTATGCACGGGTTAATTAGGCATAATAAAATCGTGAGTCATGACGTATACGTTATGTAAACATATTTGGTCCAGTATTGGCAGCTCGTGATTGGTTGGTAGACGGACTACTGATCAATCAAAATTTAACACGACAATATCCACTCATAATAGCAGTGAGTAGTTGGATTACCTCTATTCAGACGCAACACTGCGCGGAGTATGGGGGGTAACTAGCTTTTAAACACACATTCTGGCAGTTTTTTTCTACGATATCGCAATTGATGCTTACCACGCTCATCTATGGCTATACGACCTCTTAACGCCACTTGTGTAACAAGAGTTCGTAATGCTTAGGCCCAACTGCCGATGGTTCGATTTGGCTCGCGATGTCCCCGGAGTTTATCGGTAGTACATCTTCAAAGCAAACAATGCTCAGTGGGATCTACGTAGTGTAAGGAAATGTCTAGATTTCATCGTGGTCAAATTCTATTTACATATTGTCACAGTTATCGCGACCGACCTGCACAGCTTTCGAAACTTTTGTGTTAAGGGACTGCACGTTTGGCATTAAAATCAGTTCAGTGGGTTGTCGAATTAGAAGTTGGTGATGTTATGGCGTACTGAGAGTGGATGAGTTGGAAAGAACAGCTCTATGTTCTCCTCAAACAACTGCTCTGGTTACGGTTACGAAATCATTCGGCCACAAGCCTTTCTATTTAAGAAACACGGATAATATATCATCTTTCAGCACGTATCAAAACATACGTTGTCACCATTGGCAATCTATATCAAATTTGGTGCATGAGGGTAGTTTGGAGCGAGGAGTAACAGGCCTGGTGGCGATGGACTACCACTTCCAGTTAAGGGGTTCCGGTCACAAACCGTGCAGTGTGGGGTCATCCGATAGTCTTAATCAAAAGCGCCTCCTTGGAATGAATCAATACGAGAGTTGCAGCTGGGTAAAAATGTGAAGTACTCGAAAATATAAATTTACATTATATCAGATTTAGGAACTGACCATTCTTGCTAAAATAGCTCGAAAATAGATAATGTAAAAAGAAAATGTTAAAAATTTCATTCAGATTTCTTAATTCTGAGCCAAGTTATCACTGTTTATAATTTTGATAAGATGTGTGCACAGTGCTTACCAGGGCACTAGTATAAATATTCGAAACTTCGCCTCGCCTTCCCATTTTGAAATTAATTTTTGAAATGGTGAAACCTTTCTTATCTAGTTAACATCTCGAGTATCCGCTGTCGTGGAGTTAATAAATAGTTTATTTAACATTTCAGGCTTAAAGAGAAACCCTCAATATCTGTATCTTAACAATAGACAGATTTATACCAATTTCGTTAAATCAATATAACTTTAAAAGTCAAATAAAAGCATCACTTTGTCTCCGATCATCCATGATCGTTCAAATAGCATTGTTCCCGGAATGTTGACGTCAGTGAAAGCCAGGAAGGTTGTGACTTAAACCTCGCTTGTAATTCTCGATTGTCAGATTGATACTCCAAGAAAAAACAACCTTCTACCCCCAAGACGATTCTTTCATTAATAATTCAGGATATTGTACTCTGCAGTAGATTTCAGTCTGTTATTTTCTGCTAAATGGCACGTTTTTTGAAACCTGGAACATGTTCAATGACGTATTTATGACTCCAGAAGAAGGTTTAGGAGAAACGAAGACGACGTGGTTTATTAATTGGGTGTGTAAAGGACATGGATACGGAGTTCTCTATATAGTTAGCTCTCAGCAATCAAAATCCACATGTATCAGGAAAGAAACCATAAAACATGGAGCATACACAAATATGAAGATCTATCAAATGGCGTGCTATCGATGAGATAAATACGCGTTTTCTTGACACTTTCCTGGTTTAGTAATTTATTTTTCATTTTCTCTCATGTATTTTCGAGCAAAGTTTCATTTATTTGGCCTGCTTCGAGTGCTGGGAGCAAGCTATCCAAACTCTTAGTAACGACGATAAATCAGAGAGACTTAGAAAGGGATTTCTACGGGTTCCAGTGATAATCGGGTTAAATGAATTGATCACGGAACATGCATCAATCACCTAAATCCGCTCAAGTCACACCGAGTCGTCGATGCGATCTCTAGCAGCTCTTGAAAATATAGTTTAAACTAAATTTAAGTCAGATGGGAAAAGGTGATTATCCATGTTATCCTGTTTGTAAAAAAAATGAAATGTATTATTATATTTACAAAACTGATATAAACAGACCCTCAAGATAATTTTAATTCTCGAAATCTTAACTAAAGAAAAATCCAAATTTTAGTAGATACTTCAATTTTGATTGGCTAAGCCCTAAAATCAAACCTATATATTATCCAATCAAATTACTAAAATTTGGATTTAATCTTAGTTAAAATTTCGTGAATAAGCGCCCAGAAGATTACCTCAATGGGGCCGTTTCTCGCGGACTGAAAATAATTTCGTTTCTTGTAATTCGGTTATACAAAAAATGGAAAAAATACGAAAATCGAATTAAACACAATAACCGTTATATTATAAGTCTGATGAATATTTGTTTTATATTATTATTTCTTTAAAATTAATATACCATACAGTAAATTATACTTCCAGACGTGGCTGAAGTGGTTTATCTGGTTGACAGCTAGATTAACTTGTGAATTTCATGTAATGAGATTTTCATAATCTAGTTAGCGCCGTTTCTGGAACTTTAGATTAATCAAAAACAATTTACTTCAACAATGATAGATCGGTAGATTGGACTCTTATAACTTACGGTTGTGGTATGAAAAAGTCGCGCTGAGATGAGGAAACACTACAAGTACTAATTTGTATTCGTGAGTATGGTCCTAATACAAACGCGTACCCTTATCTGCTCTCTGGAAAACAACCTGTTGGTGTCTCTAGCGTCGAAGCATGTTTTCCTTCCTACCTTTGAAATCCAATATTAAATCAATACCCAGGTCAAATGAAGTATCCTGTTAGGCAAAAGGTCCATTCCATGAATTTATTTCAAGAATATTGTTGACAATGAAATATGCTATGAGGGGAATTTTGCCTGGATAGTGGCGCTTCGATCTACTCTTATACTGTATTTCAACTGTCAAAGGTTCTTTTGCCTGCACGCCAATGTGTATACTGGGCCTGGTTTTTTCGTCGGCTCTGTTCTGGATAACATATCCGGAGGGATTGAATCCAAGCCCCCCCCCCCACCACGTTTGCAAGCCAGGTCCTTACTTACTTGGCCACTGTGGCTTCCGAATGTTAAAAAACTATTACGTGCTATGCTTTGAATCGGATAAAAACAAACACCTAAATATGTTGGTGATGTCATTGAGATTCGATAATCGCTACAGTCTAATGACGTAAATAGAAATTACAGGTTTTTTCCAGTCTTGTTTTGACACAAATTGTCGTATATAATTTGCCGCAATTACTACAGAACGAATAAACAGCAGTTATGTTCTGGAAATTGTCTTGAATTATAACACAAAGAATTAGAAACGCTGTAGAACAGAATACGGAATAGAAATGTCACACTATTAGTCATCTGACAACAAATCTTTAAAGGAAAAATAAATTAGAAGTTTTACATGAAGATGTCGAATATATATTGAATTAGAAATACCATTACAAGGTTAATAAGATATCATTGTATCCGCTGTTTACCTTATTGATTGACGTCACCAATGTTTATTTTATACACAAATAAAGCAGTGTTTTTTATCTCTTAAAATCAACTGTAAGAAACGAAAATTGATTTCGTTTAGAGGTTCTGTGAGAGAGAGAGAGAAATGGGGTTTAACGTCCACTTAACACAAACAAGGTCATTCCGGGACTAACATATGGTTTATTTCAATAATTCGCTTGCGCGTAGGGGTCTTTAGCACTGGGAGGAAACCGGAGTGCCCGGAGGAAACCCACGAGGTTGAGAAGGCGCCCCTATCTCCATGCCACATACGCTCACACCAGGGCTCGAAACCACAGCCGCAAGCCAGAGGTGACCGGCCATCTAGAGGTCGAAGCGCGGCACTCTAGACCACTAGGCCATCCCAACCCCCCTAGAGGTTCTGTACTTTTAATCTGAAGTTTTATTCTTCACAAATGCAATGAGGTTTAACGTCCAACAGTTTTGCTCCGACTGGGCTAATGAAGACGGGGATACACCATACAGAAGCGCTACGCCCTACTTAGTACCAAATTCCAACTGCCAAGGGTTCTTTTACGTGCACACCAAAGTGAAAACTAGTATCAGATTATTTTGTGTATACCAATTTCCTCGGTCAGGAATTCTTGCCGATATACGAAATCGAATACGTTGAAATTTTTTAGGGCCAAACAAGATAATTTAATAGTTAAAAAGTTGTCTGAATCTGTACTGGAAGAAAGATCAAGAGATTTTTAGGTAGAAATTCACAAAATCAAGGGTAAAGCAAAACCCATAGCCACGAGTATTGGTGGTAATGTCGGCGCTAGTGCTATTGCTAAATGTTTTACACAAAAAAATATAAAGAATTGTATAACTGTATTTCTTACGACAATGTTAATATGGAAAAAATAATTTGTGACATTGACTTTAACATTAAGCACTTTAGTAAACCACATACATGCAATGCTAAACATAATATCTCTAAATGTAATGTTTCTGGTAGTGGAACATCGTAAAAATAATGGTTAGATGGTTTAAAGTATAGTGATATCTTATTTGCTCCTCATAGACATATCATGCCCATTTATCAAGGTAATTAACTGCCACCAAGAAAGACCCTACAAGAATTACTGAACATTGTAACGATGGCAAATTTAAACCCGACAAAAGCAAGCTTCTAATATTTAGATATAGCAATAAACCTGATACGAGTAGTTGTCCAATATTGAGTGAACAAGACAAAAATAGTGTAAACGACTGGGGCCTATTTCATGAAATTTTAACTAAGATAAGATCCCAATTTTAGTAATTTGATTGGATAATATTAGATTGATTTTAGTGCTTAGCCAATCAAAATTGAAGTATCTACTAAAATTGAATTTTATCTTAAGTTAAAATTTCGTGAAACAGGGCCCTGTATAATAACTTTATTGTAAGATTCAATGTTACTTCAACTGTATTTAAGTGTGCCTCGCCATGTATTTAAGTATAAACTATTTTAAACATTTTGCATGTCATTATATGGATGTCAACTGTGGAACGCAAGTCACAAATCTATTGAGAAATTTTACTGTGCCTGGCACAAACGTGTAGGACGAATATTTAATATTCCATATAGAACCCATAATGTTCTATTAATGACCTACCTATTCATGTCCAAATTCATAAACGGTTTGTAAAATTGATTGATTTAAAACAGTACTAAAATGCACATAGATGTGAACGACTTGCAATAACTTGTAGCTATTAAAATGCGTGTAATAATATGAATTATATTAGTGTCAAACATGTATTATAAAAATATTTTCTTTTCAATGAAAATAACTTAGTAAATGTCACCACTAACAAATAGCAAGTAAATGACATGTAAACTGTTGCGGCTATAAATAACATGTTATTTATGAAGCACCCTCGTATATTGTGTGATAAAGAACAAATAGCTAAGTATTTAGGTACAAAATAACTCAATACTTAGTAAATTGTAAATTATGGTAAAATTATTGTAAAATTTTATTAGTAGTATTACTACCCAATCTAATTAAAATATAGATCTATATTTCGTTTCGTTTTTTTATACTTTCGATGGCCTACACTCATGTAGAGTTAGGTATCAAGCACGGGACATTTGACCCGATAACGTCAGTCATTCGATTAACCAATTAGCGACCGCCATGCTTTTTAAAATCTACTTTTGTTTTGTTTTGATTTCTATCCGCTGGTAATATTTACCCACAGTTCCACGCATGAAAAGATCAAACGGTCGATTCGACAGACCATTTGATTGGCTGACCCCTCATTTCAGGCAGAACACGACTTAAAAAACAAGTCGTCCAGATCCAAGAGTAGTAAAGACAAGTAAAAACGAAATTTTGAACTATAAAAAACGAAACGAAATTGGATCTGTGTTTTAATCAGATTGTATTACTACCATTATTATCGCATCTGTACTTGTGTATGAAATATAGATATTATTATAAAATGAAATCTAACATAAAACGGTTTCGTGTTTACCGTTAACATTATAATTAATATAAAATTGTTTCGTGTTTCCCCTTTAAAAAGAAAACTAACATAAAACTGTGTTAACCATTTTCATATAAAGTAAAAACTAACATGAAACTGTTTCGTATTTTCCACTTATAAAATGAAAACTAACATCAAATTGTTTTATGTTTACCATAAAATGAAAAGTACAATAAAATTGTTTCGTGTTCACCATAATATGAAAAGTACAATCAAATTGTTCGTGTTCTGATGAAACGTACACCACTTAAATACATGTCGCAGCACAAAAAACCCTATAAAATTATTTTGTTTTTCTTTTTTTATGACACTTTACTATGTTAGCTATATTACTTCAATTATATGATTAATCACTGCAGGCTTTCGCATTCGATGTTTTATTAAATTTGTTCATGATATGCAATGTGATAATATGATTATACAGAGAAACCTTCAGGCCAAACGTCAGCTCACTCATTGCCAATAGTTTCTCTCATAAATGAATTAAAAAGAAATGGGGATTAACGCCCTAAGATAAATACACTGATGCACATTTTTTGTCACCATTCTGCAAACTGCATTTTTGCCTGACATAAGCCTATTTTCCACTTGGTCCACACATAAAATCGCTTAAAGGACAATATTGGTGTCAGTCATTATCACATATGTGATAGAACTGGTTAAACACATTCCAAATATAATTTTAATTTAATACAGAGACGATTGTTACGACAGATGCGTAATAAATGTTTCATGAATCGGAAGTGACGAACGCAAAATGAAAACACCAGTTATCCCTCTATATAACTAACTGAAGTCGAGTGATAATAGACACACGGTCGAATTTCTGCTCACTATTCCTTCGAAGGAATTATTAGTTCGCGGAAAATCGCCCATGTACATGTTATCACTCGTCACTTCAGTCAGTTATATAGAGGGATAATTCGTATTTTCTTTTCGTGTTCGTCACTCCCGATTCATGAAACCTTTATTACTCATCTATCGTAGCAATGATCTCTTGTGTTAAAATTATATTCGGAATGTGTTAAACCAGTTATATCTTATTATGTGATAATGACCGACACCAATATTGTCCTTTAAAGAGACGCTTTTGGAACCGGAAAAGCAAACCAAGATAACTTCACAATAGTATTTGCGGTGGATGGAGACACTGGTCTAGATTTTAGATTTATATTTCACTTAAAAAAAACCAAACATGTGTAGCACCATGGGTCTTTTTTGTCTGACGTGGAGAGCGTGTCTTGTCGGTCCGGTCGCCACATCCTACGTATGACCCATGCATCTTGTTTTTGCTACATATTACCGTTAGCCTTGTGATCGTCTAGGATTTATCTCTGATCGTCTTTTCTTCTCCTTCACGTTGTGTGTTTCTTCTTACTGGTTTCTTAAGACGTTTGTCTTCTTCAGTTATAACAATGCAATAGTCCGTTTTTACCTTTTATGTAGCATAAGTATACATACAAGCATATTACAATTACAGTCAATGCTACCTAAACTCTTCTCAACCTAGACACCTCGCGGTGCCTAGGACTCTTAGATGGTAACCCTCTGGAATCTAATCGAAGTCTGGAATCTAAATGTCGTCTGACGAATTCGCGCAAGTATCATAATTTTATATCAACTGGTTTTGGACATTCAATTATCTAATTGGTCAAACATGATGTAAATAATTAGAGAGATTGGTTAATTTAAGCCAAATGGTGCAATAACCCACCCTTATATGGTTATGGAAATTTACTGTAGAAATTGCGCATGAGATATCTGTTATCATGTTGTTGAAACAAAGAACCAGTATGGCTTGTTTCCATAACCCATTTTCATATACCAATATGTCCTTCAAATGTTAGTTGAATTCAGTACACACCAGCATATATGTGAATATGTTTAGAAACATAAAACTATATCTTATCTCCCCATTCCTTGTCTATATTGCTACACTACTTCCCCCTTTAAGAATATATATAGAATATAGATATTCTAACTAATTATGCACGCATCAGGAAAATATAAATGATTACAATACAACAGAGCTGTGAAAGAAAAACACAAATAATCAAAAAATCAAAAAAATCGCATGCAAAAACTATCTCAAAGTCCTATGAAAATTCACTAAGCCGAAACCTAAATTCAAAAAACACAAATTGTCTTTTTAAAATCTTCAAGTGTCCTAATTTCAAAACAAAATAGCACATCACTTTAAATTTTTAAAGTTCAGTTTCACTTTAAATTCTGTCACTGGAAATCTCAATTTGGTAAACTGGTAAACCATTTTTCCTTGCCTCTGTAGTTGTCCTTTTCAGCTACCATAGTTTCAAGTTGAAAACTTTCCTTTTTCTTCTAAGATTGGCTTGTACAATCTCATTCGTCAATCAAACATGTCATTGCCATCAGACCAAGAACTAACTATTCCTAATTCTTTTTAAAACTTTAGTTTAATTATTAACCTAACATTATTAGTAATATCTTATTCCTAAAACTTATAAGTAACAGTTACTTTTTAATTACAATTAAACTTTATTTAACTATTAATAAACTTTGATGTGTCTCTTTAATTATAAATCTTCAAACTAACTTTGACCTCTTGACCTGAACTGAGTAATCTACAATTTTATAATTTCGTTTCCTGTTTTAGAATTCAACCATGATAATTTTATAATTCACTCGTCAGTAATGTGACCTGTTTTGTGACCTAATCATTTACAATTTTAAACATTCCTATTAGACTGATACCGACACAAGCTGAGCTCAAACTTATGACAATACCAGTATTACATTATCGAGAATGTCAATCAAATGTGGCCCGTATATGAACGACATCCCATTTTATTTAATTTATCTTGAACTATGCCCCCAGTGAATGACTGCAGTTTCATCCACTCGAACATTTGTCCATATGTTATAAACATGACATTCCATATTATTTACGTCATCTAGAACTGAGTCCAAAGTAAGTGACGTGCACTTCACTCACTTGGAACACCAGTCTGTATTTTTTTAAACATGACAATCAAAATATACCGAGCTTTTTACTACACATATAATACTATATCCAATATATATTATATTCTATATACGTTAACACAGGTGCTAGAACCTAGTGCTTGTAGTAATTCGACCTCATGTCAAATTACACATTCTAATCATCGCGTATTATGTCGACAGCGACAGCGTATAACAGCAAAAATATATTAAACGTAGCCTATATATCACGTTCCTAAGCAAAAATTAAATAAAAATATATACGGACATAATCTACCGTATATCCTCACCTTAAACTCCTATAAAACTCGTATGCGATAATCTCACAATTTAACGAGCCTATAATTTTAGTTGTTTTTTTTCCAGGAAAACTATACCTACATCCCTAGATTGTTAACCACATGGGATTTTAACATAACCTAACCTTTTATTCAAAAGCTAAATTATTTAATTTTGAAACCTTGGACTATGGCGTCAAAATTACCTTACTCTACGTATCGAACCACATACATGGACGACACAAAACACAAACAATAACAGCAATTCAACCTTTTAGTCAAAAGCTGAATTACCCACATTTAGCCTAACTCGACTAAAATCCTAATTCTTGAGACTTTGGACAAGGATCTCAAAAATTATATACGAAACAACAAATAACACATATTTACGAATTACAGTGGAGAGCATGGCCATCTTGAAAACTAGAGTTAAACACTCTCAAACGTCATGCTTAGATCTGCCATCTTACCACTGCAATCCGGAGACAACATTAGTTCCTATTTGATTCCTTATTTATTATTCCTTGGTTATATTCCCTACTCCATTCCTTTATTTTTATTAATTCGTAGTTATATCAAAGAAAATTTTGTTTTGTTTTAAAACCTACTCCGTAGAGACTCTCTTTAACTTTAATTACTCGAATTTACTACAGGTCATGTTAACCCGATAACCAGTGATATTATATTGTTTACCAAACCTGTCCATTAAAACTTATGAATGGATATATTGTATTTCCTACAGTTAAATTTTAACAATTTAGTTTCTAATTAGATTTTTAAACGTAAATTAATATTATTTGGTCTTTTAACAAATGTAACATATCTAATTAAACAAACAAAATTTATTTACCAAGATTTCTCGTATTTCAACCAAAAATTCTTCTCTGTTGCTGTATTTTTCTTCTTAGCGTGTTCCAATATGGATTCTTCTTCTATAGTAACTTCGTAACCCAAAGGTCAAAACTTCGTCATGGCACCAAATGGAATATGTATTCTTCTTCTTCTTCGAAAGTTGGTATTAACCCTAAAGGTCGAAACAGTCACGGCACCAAATGGGATATGTAGCACCATGGGTCTTTTTTGTCTGACGTGGAGAGCGTGTCTTGTCGGTCCGGTCGCCACATCCTACGTATGACCCATGCATCTTGTTTTTGCTACATATTACCGTTAGCCTTGTGATCGTCTAGGATTTATCTCTGATCGTCTTTTCTTCTCCTTCACGTTGTGTGTTTCTTCTTACTGGTTTCTTAAGACGTTTGTCTTCTTCAGTTATAACAATGCAATAGTCCGTTTTTACCTTTTATGTAGCATAAGTATACATACAAGCATATTACAATTACAGTCAATGCTACCTAAACTCTTCTCAACCTAGACACCTCGCGGTGCCTAGGACTCTTAGATGGTAACCCCCTGGAATCTAATCGAAGTCTGGAATCTAAATGTCGTCTGACGAATTCGCGCAAGTATCATAATTTTATATCAACTGGTTTTGGACATTCAATTATCTAATTGGTCAAACATGATGTAAATAATTAGAGAGATTGGTTAATTTAAGCCAAATGGTGCAATAACCCACCCTTATATGGTTATGGAAATTTACTGTAGAAATTGCGCATGAGATATCTGTTATCATGTTGTTGAAACAAAGAACCAGTATGGCTTGTTTCCATAACCCATTTTCATATACCAATATGTCCTTCAAATGTTAGTTGAATTCAGTACACACCAGCATATATGTGAATATGTTTAGAAACATAAAACTATATCTTATCTCCCCATTCCTTGTCTATATTGCTACACATGGCGTCACAGACGTTTTTGACAACCGAGACCATTCAACACTATCCTGATTGGCTTCGTTCGCGTTTAACCTGGATCTATTTTGGCATTATCTCTATTGCATTTAGTCTCCGTTACCCCGACTAATGGATAACGGAAGGTCTCTAGTTTGATATTCGAGTAGACACTCTACGACTTCCGGGAGTAACGAGTCCAAATTGGATTCTCTATGACTTACTGTTTTTAGGTTTTTTTGTATGAGTATAGGGTTAAACTGATTGTGTTAAGCCATAACGTCTGAATGGTTTCTAAATGTTGTTATTTCGAGGCGTAGAAACGGAGATATCAAGAAGGTTATAGCTAAAATTGGGTGTTGGTTGGTCGAATGGTCTAAGCTCTGTGATTTAGTTTTTTTTAGGAGTAATAAGTTCCAACTGATTTTATTAAGCCTTAACGTCTGGTCTGAACGGATTCGAAATATTATTTTTTTTGATGCGCAGAGAGCTGTTAGCATAGCTAAAGAGGGGAAGCTGAATGGCCTAAGCTGTTCATTTTAGATAATAAGGTGTGCCATTGAGTCATATGACGTGTTTTTGATTTCCAACTTGTCCGTGACAAGGTGCAGAGTTGCCTATCCAATCTCGTGGGCTCTTCCCGAGTCATGCGCTTTCCTCCGAACTAAAACCACCACGCGCAAGCACATTATTGAAATTTAATATAATTATAATATATTGGTCAGACGATGACCTAGTTTGTGTCGATTGGTCGTTACCCCCTCCCATCCTCTCGCATGGCTATAACAAACCGTGAATTGATTAATATGATCAAACAAAATTTGAACCACTATGCAGCACAACTGACAATAATGTATATAAAATATATTTTATTTACCTAATTAGTTCTGTAAGATATTTGTTCAAATAAAGAACATCAAATACAGAGGAATCAGGTCCCTTTAATTCCCTACCACAACATTCTTAGACTTTAAGGTGACAGAGAACTTCTTTTTTATATCAAAAAATTCAATTGTTTATGGAAGATGAAATTCTAATGATTTGAGACTGATTTTCCATAGGGTTGAAACCTGCGTGGATTTTTGAGGCCATTGATGAGTATCTTGACTCCATTACCTCTGGGGATAATACATCATTTGAATGCAGACGGCATGTGTCGTCCCAGATAACTTGATAGAATTCTAAAATATATTTGTATTCACTTTTATATTTAGGTACATATTTTTACAGATAGGGCCACAGACATAATGTGCCAGAGCACTACCAACATCCAGACCATAAACTACTCTGAAATATATTTATGTTCAACAGTTTTTATTTCTTAAAAACTAAAATATGTTTACTGAACTATAATAAATCTCAAACTATTTATCGAATAACAATTACTGGTTTATTAACATGCAACGTTTCGACGATGATGCCCTCGTGTCCATGAACCGAGTGAATTGCTTAATAAAAACTAATGCTGCATCGTGGAAACGTTGCATGGTAATAAACCAGAAATTTTTTATTCCATATATAGTTCATAAAATACTGTCGTTCACCAGAGTTCCTCCTCCACTACTCTTTCAAGCAAAGATGCCGTGAATTTTTCGTTCAATTTAAATGACTACACCTGGGTTTTTTTTCTCCACTACTCGTGTTTCTAAACACAATTGGCGCGGGGGGTGGGGGGGCTCACGGTAGCTAAGCGGGTAAGGCGCTGGTTCGCTAGCCTGGAGGACGGGTGTTCGAACCCTGCATTGACCGAGGAAGTTCATCCTGATTTTCCGGCGTGGTTTCCCCTTGTCAGTAATGCAGAACGGAGGGCATGGCAAGGCTAGCTGTCTAATCGTTTGGATGGGATGAACAACCGACGTCCCGCGTAAACATTGGCGTGTACGTTAAAGAGCCCTTGGCAGATTGAATTCGATATAAGAGTAGGCCGTAGCCCACTACCCTGTCAAAATGTCCCGCACAGCACACTGGATTGCGTATGTATGTCTTCATTAGCCTAGTTTAGGAGCAGAGCAGTAGAACGTTAAACCCCATTTCATTTCATTTCATTTTACAGTTGAGGGATTATCAGATTCTTTCAATTTATTATCAAGTGCGTTGGGTGGCCCCAGTTGTATGATCCGCGTTGTTATCTATCCAACTTACTAACAGGAGGTTAATAAAAAAATAAGAGTAGCTCGTAGCGCCGCTTTCGGACAAAATGTATCTTGGCATATGCCCGTCTTTATTAGCCCGGTCGATCTCAATTTCATTTCTGGCCCATGTTTGCAGAGTCGGATATACCACGTTAACCACCTAAATGCCCTAGTTGATATTCTGTGGGCGTGAAACTCATCTCCGCTAATGAAGTATGAATATAATATATGACTGTGATCAGTTGGCTAAACATGTATTTTGAAAAATGACTCACGCAGATGAAGATTTATTGATATGTCCATTGTTAGCCGACTTAAAAGGGAAACATGCTACTAATGAATGAATAAATGGAGACAACATGTGGCGGAATACGAAACCACTGGCTAATATGATGATATCCCAATATTATGATGGATTCAACCCATACTAAGAAGAAACAGGTGTGCATGGAATAACATTAATTTGCTCAGGAAATTATTCTTAGTCCGACCCTTTCTCTCTATGTAAACCCGCCGTGTTCACAACTTCTAACGACGAACAGGAACCAATACTTTCTTGTTGAAAGCTTTCTTATTATCGCCCAGTGAATAAACTTGTAGACAAATCGGTGGTAAAGGCAATGAACGCAGACAATATAATTCCAGCCAGCAGGCAACGATGTTGATAATGATGTTTTACTTATATTAGACTCCTTGTACAACCTGTGAAACACGTTTTAACAATTTCTTTTTTATTTGGAGAAATACCTCAGGTGGCGTTCCGTGGCGATTTGTTTCAATTAGTTGGTTGAGTGCTGATCAACGTTCTGTAATATTATCACACGATTTCAACCAACCATGTTACTTTCCATTTTAGCAAGGTGCTCCCAAGGGGTAGTGAAATAACTTTTTAGCTGTCCGCGAAGCAAATAGATGTCATATAAAACGTGTTTTCCAATTAAACCAAGATAAACTTCCACCCATTAAAATTATGAACAAACGGACACCATAAGTACCATCTTCGACGGAAAATCACGTGGCTCATTGGGTAAGGCCGAGGGTCTGACAAGGACAGCTGTCTAGTCGTTCGGATGGGACGAAATACAGAGGTACCGTGTACACATTGGCGTGCACGTTAAAGATCCCTTGGCAGTTGGAACTCGATATAAGAGTAGCTGTAGCACCGCTGCCAGGGCAAAATGTCCCTCATAGCACAATGTATGGCGTATGCCCGTCTTCATTAGCCCAGTTTAGGAGCAGAACAGTAGGGCGTTAATCCCCATTTCATTTCATTTCCATCTTAGATGGCAATGATGGTTTACCTTATACTATCGAACAAGAAACCCCGTGTTTGGAAAACAAACATCCTACGAGCTAAGCGGATCGTCAAACCGTCGGGGTTGATTTAAACGATTAACACAGCAGTTTCCTTGTAATATGAGCTCGAATATTATTATTAATTAGTGCCATGATATATTTACCGTGGTTTATTGTTTCTATGTGTAGTACATCACGGTCTGGAAAAATATGAACCATCGCGTCAATAAATGGCGTTTATAATGATTGTTGGCTGATTACCGTTTTATTAAGCTGTAATTCCCACTAATGATTTGTCTCCCAGCCATTAAACAGTCTAATCCGCTGTTTCCAGCCGGTCTGCTACCATAACAATCATTGATTTATCTCTCTTTTTTTATTAAAATATAATTGATACATTCTATATAGTTGGGTGAGAGTTTCGTACAAGCTATAATAGTTTCAAGCACTATATGGTGCATTTTATAACTGGAGAAAGATATAATACGAAACAAAGCATACACTCAACATTAGCTTTGTCGTCTTGGGTCGATTTTATAGAATTTCACTATTATAACAAACTGATTAAAATACATGGTTTAAATACAGATCTATATTTCGTTTCGTTTTTCTTTATATTTTCGAATTTTAAACTATAAAAAAAGAAACGAAATAGCGTCAGATTGCGATTTTGATTTTGAATATTTGAATTATGTTATAAATAAGAGTATTGTAGCCTAATGTGTTTATGTAAAGTGTTAACAATTATCTAATAAAAGTATTGCAAAGCGTTTTTGTAAAGTGTTCACAAATTGTTTTTAAAATGTCAGAAATGTTAGTATTAAATTTACTTACTAGCCCTTGCATTCACACACAATCTTTGAAGACATACAACAAAGCAAAATGATATGACAGAAGCAATAAATACTGGAAAATTAACGTCCGTCTCTGCATTTTGATAACCGTAATCAATAATAGTCGAATAATACCAGGAAGTTTTATTCTCAGGAAATAAGAGCAATAGACTCATAAGACGATAAACAGTCAGAACGGTGACCTCCAGGTAAAGTGATGAATTGTATATCGATGCTTTCAAAACAGTTATTTCACTTTAATCATACTTTTGCCAAAAACTAGGTAATTTCGGGACTAACATATGGTTAATTTTGCGGTATGTTTCTTTCAGTAATTCGTGTGTGTGTAGGGGTCTTTAGAAGTGTTTGTGAGGGGGTGGGGTGCACGCCTTGCACAAATGAAGAATTGAAACTCCGCCAGATTGACTCAATGTGAGACCTTCACGCGTTATTCTATTTGAAAGGAGCCGTATCGTATAAAATTTCTGTTATGGTAAATAATAGAATCATTGCTTGGCCATGAAAGGTATGCCACAAACAGTATCCCTCATTAGACCACGATTTTGTAATAGATTTTGTTCCGAGTGAAATTAGTTTTGTTTATGCGTATATGGGAAGTGTTCCAAAGCATTAATAATTTTTCCCAGTAACGATTCGTTTCATATGGGAGATTTGATACAACTGGTAGCACAGTTATACATAAGAAAAAGAAATTGTCATGAAGAATGTTGCCATTAAATGCAATTAGAACACAAAAAACCCATCTTTTTTTGTACTTTTAAGACGTCTGACTGAAATTCGATCGCAGTTATAGGAATCTTTTCAAAAATAGCACCATATGAAATGTTTACTCTCGTCCTTCCATTAACAATATATTATGGCCGATCCTGTATCGATCAAAAAGAACAAAATGGGTGTTTGACCATGGAAACAACAGGTGTCGCGGATTCAGGTAAACACCACAAATTGATATGACATACTAAGACTCAACCAGTTTCACAGATATAACATGAAAGCCTTCGTTTAAATCTGTGCAAGATGTCCGACACTTAAAGATACATCCCCACGAAAGTATTTATACGGTATTTTACCATTATCTGTTATTATCTATTTCGATTCCAGGAAACATGTAATGTACATAATTATGCATATCTAAATTGACTTATATAATTGCAAAATCTTGAAAAAAATTGTTTAGTTGATTCACGTGACAACTTCATGTTCAATTCTGTGCAAGGCAACTGACCTTTTAAGATACATCCCCACGAAAGTATCTATAGGATAGTTCTTTCCAATTAAAATGTGACAAATTTGGTATAAATGGGAAGTAGAGACGACCAATCTGACTAGAAAATACTGGATTCCCTGAAAACCACACCCCGTCTGCCATTAGCCCAGGTTAGGTGCAAAAGATTGGGACGTTAAACCCCATTTCATTTCATTTTGAAAATCACACATGGGGTAAGCACTTGGTAAAAATGTCATGGTATTATCTTCAGCTCAACGGCCTATTGTCCAAAAGCCAGACTTAGGGAACGGATGTTATAATATCTTGATCGAATGATCAGGCGGGTTTAGGAACATCGAGGGGGGTTAAACGTTCAAAAGGCACTGCAATTAATCGATGGCAAACAGCTGGCAGAGGATAATCCACAAATTTATTTAGACTTCAATATGTGTGGTTGCTTAACAACCCGCCTTTTACCGAGAAAGTTCCTGGCAATGGTGCAGGACGGATGAAAAAGACCAGGCCACGGTGCTGCTGTCAAGACAAAATCTTTCTAAGCAAACTGAATATTGTATACTCTTCTTTATTAAGCCAGAACAGTAGGACGTTAAACCTCATTTCATTTCATTTTCCACTAGAAATTACAAGCAACCTACTGAAATGCCCTCTGGGACGAAAGGATATCATAAAGCCATAACTTTGCTTGACAAAACTGTGCTCCATTTTATATATTGGTGTATAATGCGATTGTTTGAGACTTTAAAATTGGCCAGAATGAATCATGACACGCTATGTATTTACTGTTAGATTTACTCGGCGTTTGAATTCACCAAAAGGGCAATCATCTTGGTAGTTGCAAATTACTGTTAATTCCAGTGGGAGTGAGCAAGGAAAAATTACCATGATAACACCTCTCTGTTATCTGTTTGGGAATTATTGAATATAATTACGTGCCTCTACAATTCCAGAACTTATTGGTGATACATATATAAGAATTGATGGCATCGGTATAATTGAAACATGGTTAGATCGGGATACGTATAATCAAACAATCAAATTATCATAAACCCCACAACAGGAAAGATAATTTGGTTGGACACATTCAATAAAAAAAAACTAGATATTTTGCTGGCTAAAATAGATTTTGTAAATGGGCAGCACAATTACATGTCTTTCTTGTTTCGTGAAATGAAATGAACCGTGGTTTAACGTCTTCTTTTCTGCAACGACTTGGCTAATGCAAGCTGTGCTGCAGCCTACTCGTATTTCCAATTTCAACGTTCAAAGGTTCTTTTGCGTGTACGTCAATGGTTGATTTGAACAATATATAAATTGATCTGAATCTATTCTTGTGTAATTCCAGTTGAACAACCTAAGCTGCACAGATCGTTTCATCCGACTTTGTATTGACAGAACTTTGGGAATATTGATGCCGCCGTTTACGGCTAAGAAGCATTCCGTAATCCGAGCTTTTCATTCTGGCAGGTTTTTACAAAATTCACGTCTGGCAAATTCAGCAAAAGAATTAGAAGAACATGCATTATTAATATAAGTTATAGCAAAATACTGCTATCTGTGATTTATTTATCAAAAACCCCATCTAGATATTGGGGTTATTTAGAGAGGAGTACAAAGAGTTATTGGTCTCTCTGTCAAATTCATATCGACTTTTGTATGTGTATGTGCGGATTCATTGGATAAGGAAGGCGTGCCATTATAACTTCGAAACAGGATAAGCGATATCAAATATGTTATATCTAAATTATCCTTGCAAAATTTCATAGGTTTAGCTTTCTTATGAACATTTATTTATTATTATCTGTTATCTATTTCGATACACGTACAAGCGGGGAATCAAAACCACGCAACTTGACTTTATGATCTAGTTTGCGATTTCACGATATAACGTGTGTACTAGGGGATGAATTTGACTTTGTTTTAGGTGTTGCTCAGTCGCCGCCATATTTTCACATCTAGATTGGACCCGGCGCAGGCCACAGCCATCTGCATAATGCAGTCGGATTTGTTGGTTTGATTTTGAACGGAAGATTTCCATACAACTTCAGATTTTCAAATTGATCAAATACGTTCACGTGGTCGGAACATTTTCAGGTGTATGTAGTAAGCCCCCTAACAGCTCAAGTAAAAAATAAACCACAGAACCACATCTAATTAACCACGCCGAAACGTAAGTGACTTCTAATTTTGACCAGATTTCCATATGTTTAGAGTTATATTAGTGATTTTTTGTTTACTTCTTAAGTGGGTTAAATCAACGTTGATTATTTTCATTTTAGAAATGAATTAGATTAGTAACATTAGGGCTTTTAAAAGTTGCTGTAATGAGCAGTACGCGGGGTGTTCAGAGGGGCGTCCATTTCACTGTGGCATCTAATCTAAAGAGTAAACTTAAAAATTAAAGATGCATTTTATGTAAATTTAAATAAAGTACAGGGCCCTGTTTCACGAAATTTTAACTTAAGATAAAATCCACTTTTAGTAGATACTTCAATTTTGATTGGCTAAGCACTAAAATCAATCTAATATTATCCAATCAAATTACTAAAATTGGGATCTTATCTTAGTTAAAATTCCGTGAAATAGGCCCCTGGTCGTTATCGCATAGATAATGAAAAATGAATAAATTGAAAACTTCAGTCAAATTGCTTTACTCCTAGAGACGTTATTTATCTTTAAAGTTTTTGACAATAATAGCACAGTCGGATTTGTTCTACAATAATTTACACTAACAGATTTAATGGCGCATGTTTTCTAATCCAGTTAATATCGCAGCCAGGCAAAAAAAAAAACCCTCAAAAAGCTTACATGATAAATCTGTAAGATTTTTTTTTAAATGCTCTATTTAAGATGAATAAACGGAGTATTTCATTTGTTTACAAGGGGACCAGGGCATCACCAAGCCCCTGCACGTCACTGTGTGTATACTCAAACCCAAGTGATGACTTCTAGTAGTTTTTCGTTGTATATATCTTACACAAAGCGTTCCCATAAATTTCTATGGATTGTTTTTTATTATAGTGATCAGTGCAAATGCCAACACATCGTTGCTAGAGAATGATAAGACTTCGTCGTTAATTTAAAGGGGTGTTATTGTCCAATAAATGATGAATCGAGAAAATTTTAGATTTATGGTACAATAACATATCTTGTGGGGCTTTGAGATATTCATTTCTGAAAACCGTATCGTCCTCATATTACAAAACGCAATAACATAAAGGATATGTCAATATAAACCTATGTTATTAAGGTTATTTCCTTTTGTTCTCGGATCTATGACTTTACCCCACATACCCCCCCAAAACCAATACATCCAGATTTTTAAAAAAACGGTACTGGCTTATTCGCTATAAGGTTTTTAACTACGCATCTTACTCATAAAAAAACAAGATGAAGAAATGATTCATGACCGTAATATGAATGCCATTTAGTAAATTATTCTCATTATTAACCAGACTCTCTATAATAATATTTGTTATTACGGTAACATCATATATCAATCAGTGCAGATAGAGTGAATACATATCGTGACTGTAGTTACGTGGCCACAGTGCCAGATGTAGACGTGGCTCCTCCGCCAAGCTGTATATACTAGTTTTTCTTTTTGAATTGACATATGCCTTTTTTACACTCACTGCACTCTTAACCATCATACACCAACCTGAGCTTAACTCAATTTTGTTTGAAACCAGTCGTAAAGGTGAGAGATTGGGAGTCAGAGGTTGGTGGGGTATCCGGATACCTAAAATTTTGACTTCTAATTGGGAAGAAGAGAGAGAGAAAGAGAGAGAAATGATTTTGTAATAGATTTTGTTCCGAGTGAAATTAGTTTTGTTTATGCGTATATGGGAAGTGTTCCAAAGCATTAATAATTTTTCCCAGTAACGATTCGTTTCATATGTGAGATTTGATACAACTGGTAGCACAGTTAGACATAAGAAAAAGAAGTTGTCATGAAGAATGTTGCCATTAAATGCAATTAGAACACAAAAAAACCCATCTTTTTTTGTACTTTTAAGACGTCTGACTGAAATTCGATCGCAGTTATAGGAATCTTTTCAAAAATAACACCATATGAAATGTTTACTCTCGTCCTTCCATTAACAATATATTATGGCCGATCCTGTATCGATCAAAAAGAACAAAATGGGTGTTTGACCATGGAAACAACACGTGTCGCGGATTCAGGTAAACTCCACAAATTGATATGACATACTAAGACTCAACCAGTTTCACAGATATAACATGAAAGCCTTCGTTTAAATCTGTGCAAGATGTCCGACACTTAAAGATACATCCCCATCAAAGTATTTATAAGGTATTTTACCATTATCTGTTATTATCTATTTCGATTCCAGGAAACATGTAATGTACATAATTATGCATATCTAAATTGACTTATATTATTGCAAAATCCTGAAAAAAATTGTTTAGTTGATTCACGTGACAACTTCATGTTTAATTCTGTGCAAGGCAACTGACCTTTTAAGATACATCCCCACGAAAGTATCTATAGGATAGTTCTTTCCAATAAAAATGTGACAAATTTGGTATAAATTGGAAGTAGAGACGACCAATCTGACTAGAAAATACTGGATTCCCTGAAAACCACACCCCGTCTTCCATTAGCACAGGTTAGGTGCAAAAGAGTGGGACGTTAAACCCCATTTCATTTCATTTTGAAAACCACACATGGGGTAAGCACTTGGTAAAAATGTCATGGTATTATCTTCAGCTCAACGGCCTATTGTCCACCAGCCAGACTTAGGGAACGGATGTTATAATATCTTGATCGAATGATCAGGCGGGTTTAGGAACACCGACGGGGTTAAACGTTCAAAAGACACTGCAATTAATCGATGGCAAACAGCTGGCAGAGGATAATCCACAAATTTATTTAGGCTTCAATATGTATGGTTGCTTAACAACCCGCCTTTTACCGAGAAAGTTCCTGGCAATGGTGCAAGGCGGATGAAAAAGACCAGGCCATGGTGCTGCTGTCAAGACAAAATCTTTCTAAGCAAACTGAATATCGTATACTCTTCTTTATTAACCCAGAACAGTAGGACGTTAAACCTCATTTCATTTCATTTTCCACTAGAAATTACAAGCAACCTACTGAAATGCCCTCTGGGACGAAAAGATATCATAAAGCCATAACTTTGCTTGACAAAACTGTGCTCCATTTTATATATTGGTGTATAATGCGATTGTTTGAGACTTTAAAATCGGCCAGAATGAATCATGACACGCTATGTATTTACTGTTAGATTTACTCGGCGTTTGAATTCACCAAAAGGGCAATCATCTTGGTTGTTGCAAATTACTGTTAATTCCAATGGGAGTGAGCAAGGAAAAATTACCATGATAACACCTCTCTGTTATCTGTTTGGGAATTATTGAATATAATTACGTGCCTCTATAATTCCAGAACTTATTGGTGATACATATATAAGAATTGATGGCATCGGTATAATTGAAACATGGTTAGATCGGGATACGTATAATCAAACAATCAAATTATCATAAACCCCACAACAGGAAAGATAATTTGGTTGGACACATTCAATAAAAAAAAACCTAGATATTTTGTTGGCTAAAATAGATTTTGTAAATGGGCAGCACAATTACATGTCTTTCTTGTTTCGTGAAATGAAATGAACCGTGGTTTAACGTCTTCTTTTCTACAACGACTTGGCTAATGCAAGCTGTGCTGCAGCCTACTCGTATTTCCATTTTCAACGTTCAAAGGTTCTTTTGCGTGTACGTCAATGGTTGATTTGAACAATATATAAATTGATCTGAATCTATTCTTGTGTAATTCCAGTTGAACAACCTAAGCTGCACAGATCGTTTGATCCGACTTTGTATTGACAGAACTTTGGGAATATTGATGCCGCCGTTTACGGCTAAGAAGCATTCCGTAATCCGAGCTTTTCATTCTGGCAGGTTTTTACAAAATTCACGTCTGGCAAATTCAGCAAAAGAATTAGAAGAACATGCATTATTAATATAAGTTATAGCAAAATACTGCTATCTGTGATTTATTTATCAAAAAACCCATCTAGATATTGGGGTTATTTAAAGGGGAGTGCAAAGAGTTATTGGTCTCTCTGTCAAATTCATATCGACTTTTGTATGTGTACGTGCGGATTCATTGGACAAGGAAGGCGTGCCATTATAACTTCGAAACAGGATAAGCGATATCAAATATGTTATATCTAAATTATCCTTGCAAAATTTCATAGGTTTAGCTTTCTTATGAACATTTATTTATTATTATCTGTTGTTATCCATTTCGATACACGTACAAGCGGGAAATCAAAACCACGCAACTTGACTTTATGATCTAGTTTGCGATTTCACGATATAACGTGTGTACTAGGGAATGAATTTGACTTTGTTTTAGGTGTTGCTCAGTCGCCGCCATATTTTCACATCTAGATTGGAATCCGACGCAGGCCACAGCCATCTGCACAATGCAGTCGGATTTTGTTGGTTTGATTTTGAACGGAAGATTTCCATACAACTTCAGATTTTCAAATTGATCAAATACGTTCACGTGTTCGGAACATTTCCAGGTGTATGTAGTAAGCCCCCTAGCAGCTCAAATAAAAAATAAATCACAGAACCACATT
This sequence comes from Patella depressa, assembly GCA_948474765.1. Classification (NCBI taxonomy): domain Eukaryota; kingdom Metazoa; phylum Mollusca; class Gastropoda; family Patellidae; genus Patella; species Patella depressa. The sequence goes on from OX419720.1 coordinate 17,818,201, forward strand.
TAATTAACCACGCCGAAACGTAAGTGACTTCTAATTTCGACCAGATTTCCATATGTTTAGAGTTATATTAGTGATTTTTTGTTTACTTCTTAAGTGGGTTAAATCAACGTTAATTATTTTCATTTTAGAAATGAATTAGATTAGTAACATTAGGGCTTTTAAAAGTTGCTGTAATGAGCAGTACGCGGGGTGTTCAGAGGGGCGTCCATTTCACTGTGGCATCCAATCTAAAGAGTAAACTTAAAAATTAAAGATGCATTTTATGTAAATTTAAATAAAGTACTGGTCGTTATCGCATAGATATTGAAAAATGAATAAATTGAAAACTTCAGTCAAATTGCTTTACTCCGAGAGACGTTATTTATCTTTGAAGTTTTTGACAATAATAGCACAGTCGGATTTGTTCTACGATAATAAACACTAACAGATTTAATGGCGCATGTGTTCTAATCCAGTTAATATCGCAGCCATTCGATGCGTCAGGCAAAAAAAAAAACCCTCAAAAAGCTTACATGATAAATCTGTAAGATATTTTTTTTAAATGCTCTATTTAAGTTGAATAAACGGAGTATTTCATTTGTTTACAAGAGGACCAGGGCATCACCAAGCCCCTGCACGTCACTGTGTGTATACTCAAACCCAAGTGATGACTTCTAGTAGTTTTTCGTTGTATATATCTTACACAAAGTGTTCCCATAAATTTCTATGGATTGTTTTTTATTATAGTGATCAGTGCAAATGCCAACACATCGTTGCTAGAGAATGATAAGACTTCGTCGTTAATTTAAAGGGGTGATATTGCCCAATAAATGATGAATCGAGAAAATTTTAGATTTATGGTACAATAATATATCTTGTGGGGCTTTGAGAAATTCATTTCTGAAAACCCTATCGTCCTCATATTAAATTACAAAACGCAATAACATAAAGGATATGTCAATATAAACCTATGTTATTAAGGTTATTTCCTTTTGTTCTCGGATCTATGACTTTACCCCACATACCCCCAAAAACCAATACATCCAGATTTTTAAAAAACGGTACTGGCTTATTGGCTATAAGGTGTTTAAAGGGACAATCCCGATAAGAACAGGATCTAAAAAAATAAAGTCTAAGTATTTATGAAATTTATGGACCAAAATATAGAGGCATGGTGTATTAACCTTGTCTCAAAATTTCAGCTCAAAACATTGAGTCGTCTGGACGTGAACGTCAACATTGCTTATCCGGACACGTAACCCTTTTAAGATTTCGGGTCAATTTTTTCATTGAGTGACCTGATAATCGATTCCCGTTTCTTGAGAGGTCTGTACAGTGAATGACCCATGTACTGTACTTGATAACAAGAGGTAAATTTCACCTACATATTATTTTTATAGAAAAAAGTCTGGTTTTATTCAGATATTGTATAATACAACGGTCTCCATTTCCAGATGAAAACTGTCAGGTTTAAGCTATTTACAAGCGTATCAAAAATATCGGATTAGTTGGTTAGCCTTAGGTAATGGGATTTAAGGGATTTTAACACAAAATTAAGCAGTTTTATTCCCCAAAAAGTTATCGGGCTTGGCCCTTTAACTACGCATCTTACTCATAAAAAAACAAGATGAAGAAATGATTCATGACCGTAATATGAATTATTTTTTTCACATTTAGTAAATTATTCTCATTATTAACCAGACTCTCTATAATAATATTTGTTATTACGGTAACATCATATATCAATCAGTGCAGATAGAGTGAATACATATCGTGACTGTAGTTACGTGGCCACAGTGCCAGATGTAGACGTGGCTCCTCCGCCAATATGTATATACTAGTTTTTCTTTTTGAATTGACATATGCCTTTTTTACACTCACTGCACTCTTAACCATCATACACCAACCTGAGCTTAATTCAATTTTGTTTGAAACCAGTCGTAAAGGTGAGAGATTGGGATACATCAGGTTTTTATCTTGGGAGTCAGAGGTTGGTGGGGTGGGGTATCCGGATACCTAAAACTTTGACTTCTATTGGGAAGAAGAGAGAGAGAAATGCGGTTTAACGTGCACTCGACACAAACTAGGTCATTTTGGGACTAACACACGGTTTCAATTTTATTTCAATAATTCGCTTGCGCGTAAGGGTCTTTAGCAGTGGGAGGAAACCGGAGTGCCCGGAGGAAACCCACGAAGTTGAGAAGGCGCCCTTATCTCCATGTCACACACGCTCACACCAGGGATCGAACCCACAGCCGCAAGCCAGAGCTGACCGGCAAGAGGTCGAAGCGCGGCACTCTAGACCACTAGGCCACCCCACCCCCTTAATTGAGAAGAAACCTATGCCACTAGATTTATAAGAGGATGGAGTTATTCTTGTTAAATAATCACACCTTCAAGGATCATTACTTTCATATTGTCTGAGGAAATAAGCGGGAAGATTAACAATAATTTCGTAGTTCTGAGGTGCCTGCTACTCACGAAGAGGATGACAGATAGCGCTTGGAAATCTCGTCGATCTATGCTGCCCATCGCCATTTTGTGTTGTGGGCGAACTGAATTGATCGGCCTATTTTAAATCCGTTTGAATCCAAGCCGGGGACTGGGGGTGGGGACGCTATTTAGTGCTGGCATTTTGTATTTCCTAATTAAGTGTTAAATAAGCTATATTGGTACATATTAGCGTGGATTAAGCATTGAGAATTTTGACATTTTAGCGAATAATGTAAAAACGCATCATTACTTAAAGATGTCGACATAATATTCTTGTGGACACTTTACTATAGACTATACTCCCATTCGCATTAGAAAAGATTTATAGTTTTAATGCATCCATTACAGTTCCTGTTTTAAGTCCTAGTAAAAATATATGTAACATGTTAAACAAAGTCTTTATACGACAGTAATGCTTGTCATATTAACATTATGCAAGAGCTAAATCTGCCTATTGTAGGTCTTTCTTTAGGCCTGAAATGTTTTCTAAATTATTAATTAGACATTAATTAAATTACCCAGACCATAATTAACTCTCGATGTCAACGTTGGCTTGCGATGATTATCGGATTACGTTCCGGTTTGCGGTTCGACTTCCATTCATAATTAATTAAAAAAATGGACAATCGAGACTATGTTTTTTTTATCTTACCGACTTTAGTAATGATGATCGAGGCTAGTCCAAATATTCAATCGCTAAAATCTCGGTTCAAAGTGGACCAATTTGACTGAAATTTTCAGCAAATTCCCATTACATTATATAGTTTTTAACTCTTATAGTGAGAATTGTCAGCTCTTTATCTAATCCCCCATAAAATGTATCTTTCATAACCCAGGAAAGAGAGTTGTTTAGATAAGTTTAAACAGTATGAAGATCTCATGTTTTCTAGCAAAGACGTCATCTGCATAAAAACATTCCTCCGCGAAACCTTTGACATTTCTTAGATAATTATAATCGACATTAACATCCTGAAGTTCGTGAGCTCTCTTGTTACAAACCCAGAACCGGTGCTACAACGAGGCACAGTCTAGAAAAAGTCTGTTTTGAAAATCGATGTTGGCCTTGTATGGCACCGGTCTCGTACAAACTATGTCCGTATGTCAGGAAGCAAAAAGATAACCCCGCAAAGCGTCGAAATACTCCCACACATCACCAATGTTTCGACAGCAGCTTATCCGAAAGGAAAACAAGGATGTTGACTACAGTTGATAATGATCGTTGATGCGTTCAAGAAAACTGATCTCCATCTTGTTCACAAGCTGAAAAAAACCGTTAAACTGTAGCCTCTACTGCGTTATCACGGTTTTCAAACATGTGAGGCGCTGAAAATTGACATGAATCACCCAATGCTCGACACCAAGTTTGAAAAAGAAATCCATTAAAAACTGTTGTCTGTATCACAACAGTAGGTAGCTAAATATCAATAATTGTCGTCCTATCATGACCCTAATGAAAACAAAATCCCTAAATTCCGGAAAGGAAAATTGCGGCATGCTGGAATTCAATACGGTTCGCCACCTGTTCCAAATCAGTTAAAAACTGGAATTGTGTGCTTTCATATTTAAAACCGAATTTCCATCAATAACATAGGTGTCAAATTTCCGTATTTTTCCCCTTAAACCTCTATTCAACCTGAAAGCTATATTCTCAAGACAGCGGTTAGAAACATTTATATTCGATACGTATTCTTAATTCACTGTTCACGGCATTATAGTCTAGATTTTTATCTTAAGGTCTGTATAATCATCAGACACGTTTGTCAGTATTTTGCGTCCTCTTACACCGGCGAAGAGATGTCATCTGGCCCATCATGTCTGAAGTAATGTGTTGAACAGCATTAGGAATAATACATTTTAGTACATGTACTTGATTTTCTATGAGTTAAAGTTTTATCGCGCCAATGTCTTAAATATCATAAATATGGAAGGCCGCCATGGACGTTTTAATTTATAACAAGCAGATAGTACATTGTGGACCAGGAACCGAGCAAGGAGTCATCGCCGCTATCTTGGAATTGTGAGTAGCGCTTGGGGCTCTGTTCCTGACCCTAACATCCACCAATCCCGGTAAAGGGAACCGGAAAGAGCTTTTCAGTGTCATGTAAACAAGATTTGGGTGACAGGAACAATAACTCCGCGTGAAACATTGAAATTCGATACGGGTAACAAATTTGGATAAGTAATACGTCTTTGGTGTAATATAATATCAATTTACCTAGCGGCAATTCGTTTACTTATCTAACAAGAGGAAATATCTATGAATATTATAAAGAATTAAACTTTTAATTGTATATACCATTATACCATCTGGTGGTATACATAAACTATTTTCTTTTAAATAACTAAACCTTGGTAATATAATGCGGTTGGTGCTGAAACGCCATTATAATCTCGAGCCCAGAGATAAAAAGGTAACCTTATCTCTGGGATCGAGATTATAATGCTGTGTCAAGAGATGTATCGAGATTGGAATTTAGCCGAATTGCTACATTGTGCGCTTAAAATAGTTCCGGGTTAATTTTTTTAAAGGAACATTATTATATAAGTCATGCAACGAACCGATGCCTAATTGTCGAGAAATTGGCAGCATTTCATTCTGTGACTCCAAAATGAAAAAGCCCCATGTAGTACCGCCTCCAGAGTATGAACATTTATTTACGAGTGTTTGGTTGGGAAGTAACAGCAAACAAAACAAGTAAATATATAATTGAGTCTGGTTTTAAGAAAGAAAAAAAAAGGAAGATGGAAGTAGCACGTGGAAGTATTCCAGTCCTGAAAATACATATCAGCCAAGGGCAATTAATGTATACAAATTTACCACTGTCGAAGCTGCGCAGGCGTAACTTTTCAATTACCCAATTTCACGCATGTCTCCTCTCTTAAATCGTAGTTGATGGTGTTGATACAGAAGAAGTGGTGACATATTACACTCTACCCCGCAGCATTATCACGGAATAATAACATAGTATTAATATGTTTACGGCGTAATTTGTTAAGGCGAAATTTTTGAGTAAACTGTAGAAATCGACGGAATATGAAAAACAGCACGAATGAAAAGGTTAACTGTTACAAAATATAGCAATATTAATTTAAAGAGCTCCTTGATTCTAACATCGCTACCGTGATCGGCGGATCAGGGATAATCTAACGTTTACAAAACGAACACGGTTCATTTCGCTTCGTTTAATTCTTCGAAAAAGGGAATCCTTAACATATAAATCTTCTGTGTAATCTTAAGCAATTTACTCTTTTTCCTATTTTGTTGAGTATGGGTTACACGACGTTTCTCTTTATTTCATCTTTTCATCTCCAGCCTAAGATGTTGTTCAATTTCTCCTGGTAAATTAAGACGTGCCAATCAAATTATAACTACTGAGTAGTCACAATTCAATTTATTTTCCTAAAATGATTGTGTGGTTGGAAGTAGTATATTAGCGATGCTAAATTCTAAAATAAATAAATGACACCCACGTCGAAAATAAAATTTGATAAGGGTCTTTACTAGATGTATTAAATCCGTGTACCCACAGGAGGGGTGGTGGTGGGGTGGCCTAGTGGTCTAGAGTGCCGCGCTTCGACCTCTACCTGGCCGGTCACCTCTGGCTTGCGACTGTGGTTTCGAGCCGTGGTGTGAGCGTATGTGGCATGGAGATAGGGGCGCCTTCTACACCTCGTGGGTTTCCTCCGGGCACTCCGGTTTCCTCCCACTGCTAAAGAACCCCTACGCGCAAGCTAATTATTGAAATAAAATTAAACCATGTGTTAGTCCCGAAATGACCTAGTTTGTGTTGAGTGGACGTTAAACCCCATCTCTCTCTCCGTGTACCCAGAGCACGTTGAACCACAAGGCAACCTCTCCATCCGGTCCAATTGATTAGTACCAATGTTTTTCCAGCTCTTGTGTAATAAATCCTTTTTGAAAACCTTAGCGACGTGACCGTAAATGAATGAACTTTCATTTTCAGAGACGTTTAATGCCATTTTAATTATAGGCTAGTATGGTTCCGTCTTAAGGCCATTTAAATTTTCCGTCTTAAGGCCATTTAAATTATAGTCTAGTAAGGTTGTATTCTACGTTAATTGGTTTTAAATTGGGGCAGGTGTTTCCGTCCCTTGGAAGGACATGCCTACCATGAATAAACCAGACTTTTGTTTCTTTCTAGAAAATACACTTGCTGCTGTTCAATTTCGTCATAAAGTTTGTTTGTTGACTAATGGTTAACCCAGTGGTGAAGGTAAGAACACCACTCTGTTGTCTCTCTTATCTATAATGGTGCTAACTGTTTTGAAGGAAACGCGACTCAATCTAAGCAGACAAAAGACACAATAAATCGTCTGATAATAGACTAACTTGGCGATAATTTATCATCGTCAGTAGGTTTAATTCTCATGATTTTTACGAGCTGTATAAAATATCTTGCTTATTAAAAACTCTTTGACCCCCTTGACTGATATGGATATCATACAGGCTGTAATATTTAAGAAAATTCTTACACATTAGTCGTTGTGGTAATAGGTCTTCATAACCTTGCTGTAACTTTTAAAATCAATCAACTGTCAAGATCAAGTAGCACAGTTTAATAACAAAGTTGATATATCGATTGATAGATAATATTTTCTATTATATTTGCATAATAATTGGATCTAATGATGGAAATTAAATATGTGTGTAATGAGATGTAATTTAACATCCTAGTTTAAGTTACACCAGTCAGGTTACTGAAGCCACGCTTGCGCCAGGCACTGTTCTATGAGAAATATTTTGCCCGGGCAGTGAACCTAAACCCCACTCTTACATACCCTTATTGTGCACTACTGACAAGCGAAAAAACCCTAGTTAGTGGGTCAACATTTCATAAATTATATATACATTCAAATTTGTGAAAACAAAATTTTTGGAATGATATTGGCGCGTTAAGCAACCCTAACGGAGTTAACGCATCAACAAGACGTTTATAAACTGATAACACACAACATTTTGACACCATTTCATGGAAAGAATGTAGGTTGAAATATAGATATTAACTTAATTGATTTGGACAAAGTTGAATTTATTAGTAGACATAAAAACGTTATTATGTGGACAAAATCATCGCTATTTCAAGTATTGAAAAACTAAATAAATAACAAACTTCTTGTAAAAAATTCTAACAGATATTGAACTGCTTTGAAATGTAATTAGATAAAAATAATATATGACGTTATTGCGTGTCGTATGTTATTACAATATGTAATAAGTCTTGACAGTAAATATCAATTCCTGTGCATATAGCTACGTATATACACTCACATATGTTCAGAGTTGACAAAATGAATCATCTGGCGAAATTCAGTAAAACAATTCAGTAAAACAATTCAACAACATAGCAGACACACTTATGGAATAACACTAACGTATACAACGATTTGTCATTATTCTCCGTGATACTACTGTGCCGCCCCTCTGCAAAACCCTTATCACTGGGACAGTTTGGACAATGTTGTGGTCTTTTGGGCCGCTACAATGCATTAGAAATATTTATGTATAGAGGTTTCTTCATATTTTGTTTTATATATTGTTGATGGTCTCACCGAAAAATTAGTAGCAGTCGCATACACGAGGAAACACGGAACGGTCGTGCATTTTGATTAATAATGGTGGGTTTGGGTTTTGATTCTGAATATCAGTAACTCCACAAAGTACACCTATTTCCTCTCTATATGCCTTCTGTTCTTCGTCACACCATTATCTTTATGACCAGCAGCCCCCCCCATCCACAAATGAAATACTGTATTTTTTTTATAAAGTGATGAAACTACCCTCATCCCCCAACACACACACACTCCACACCCAATCCAATTATATCTGTTGTAATAGTTGAAGAATGAAGAAATTTACTTTCCTTTACTTTTTTTTACTCTGTACCTTTTTTAAACATATGGAATAAATTTAGAAGTATTTTAAATTGAAATGCCTTTATCTACCTGGATATTTTAGGTGTTCGCTTTTGTATAAACCTGTTTATGTTCTTTTCGTTGAATTAAATTTTGAACAGAAACCCTTTTACACATTGATTGATACAGTATGAGAAGGTTCATCACGATATTATCGCGAAACATATAGGCAATATATAAAACTTTACGAATTTCACTCGCCGTTAAACAACAAAGAAGGCTACCAAGTTGTTGAATTCACAGAAAACACAGACACCCTTTTACGACATCCCAGGTCAAAATTATGACCACTGTCGATACTCGGGAGGAAAGCACATGTTGGTCTGGACATTGTCAATAACGTGAAAAGTATTATAGTATAGGATGATTTATGCGATGATGTAAAATAAAGCTATAGAAAAGACTGGCCTCAAAAAATCGCCAACGTGAGTTTTATATTCTGTCCTATTTATGCCTATCCGTACAATTTACATGGTTTACCAGAGTTATCTCCTCTTTAAATTATGTTTACCGTAAAATTAAATTGGCCATTTAAAAACGTAACCAACAATGTTTCAGGACTTGGTTTAATTTACGGACCGAAAACTGAGAGTTGGCACATTTTGCGTCATATGGTCAACGGCTATTCGCTTTATTAACTTACTACGTAGCTGTTGTGTACAGCTATATCAATGCTGTGTTCGAGTTTTGTTCTCAACGGTCTTGTTTACTGTAGAACGTTGTTTTGGGAAATTAGTTCATAGTTAATGTGCCAGAGCTCTCAAAACTTTAAAAGGCAAGGCAGGCTAGCATAATGTCATTATGAATTAACTTTTAATCAAGCTGTTTATTGAATATGCCAATTAATTTTGTAAATATAACAGTTCAACCTCCGGTGCTTGCACTGTTTGAAAAATGTTCATTGAAAATGTCTTATAACGTCGCTGACTGTAACAACCGTTTTTAGAGTTGAGTTGAGGAGGCTTGTAAGATTCAGTAAGTTCGTACATACATGACCATGTTTAAATTACATGTAAAGACTGAGCTTGGTTGGGTTTTTATAAATTATTAAAATTGATACATTAAAGACATCAAGGTATGGCCCAGTGGTGTGAAGTACGTCGCACATTAATGTGTTTAATGTTGCGTATTCTATGCTGACTGGATTTTAAAACTGAGCTTCGGAGACCCGAAGTTACAGGATAGGAATACATTGCAGCAGCAGAAAATGAAAAAAATAGTCACACCTGGTAGCCCTGTTGCCAGAATGCCCAGAATTACTTAAGTTGGTGAGCTGCGGGATCCCTTACTAGTGAGGAGCGTAATTTGGGTATAATGGTCAAATATGCCCAACCCGGCCCTGACGCTCCGAGCAGATCGTTTCCAGACTTTGGCGCCTTTATAAATACAGACGTTATAGCGATTAAATACATGTTTGCTTTGATTTTTAAAACGGAGACATGTTTTATTTTTATCAAGAAATGCTGGTTCTTCTTTCTGTAAATGAATATAAAAGCATACTATAAATGTCCGTATCGTTTACTTCGCGTATTAGAATGCTGAAAGCAGCTTGTTTTTGATTAAGCTGAGTACAAAAATGACAATTAAATATGCATCTTCTGTTTAGCTGTGTCATTTTATTGCAAATATTTATAAAACATGTTATGAAGAGAAGAAGTAATTTGCACATGTTTTGCTTTAATGTAATACGATGCACAATAAATATATATAAACTTACCTGTCGATATCACCAAGCAGTAAATAAATCCAAAGAGGAGTAAGATATCCATTGTCGGTCGTTAATGATCATCACCAAACAAACAGAGCCAACTGCCCTTTGATAATTAAAGAACGGTAAAATCCCGCCGAGATTTAAATCTTTTTTCCCTCTCTGCTTGCATCATAGACTAGTCCATTTGTATTAAAGGGGAAAGGGATACGCGCACGTGAATACGGATATACCCCCTACCTAGAATACAACTTACTGACTATGACAGGCTTTGCCATTGGATAACTAAAATGGTATTAATAAATAACAAGGTTCTTCTCATCAAGCTTCTGAGCCAATCAATACCAAGGATAGAACCAAGCGATAAAGCCACCATCACCAGAGTATGCGATGTGTGTAATAATAGTGTCGATCAAAGAGTAACATCCGTGTCTTTGTAATCTATTATTAACACTTTGAACTCCGATATGACTTTTACATGAAATGAAATTAAAACAACGGTAAAACAAGAAGTCAATGCGAGACATATGGCAAGTGGCGTTAATTCCAATAATATATCTGCTACACAACCAAGCAAGTAAAATATAAAGTAGCATCCGAAATGTCGTTATTGAAATCGTCACCCCCCCCCTCCCCCTTTCCTCAGAGACCCTCTTGCCCAAAACCAATTACTAGCCTTGTAAGTAATTGGAAAAATCAAGGTGACCATGTGCCAAATTAAAGGGCGGATACGCGATAGAAAGTGATTCTATTAAACAGACATTATGCAACAGCTAAAGCGGATTAATTGCAGGTCTTTAATTCTTTAGGCCGTAAATGTTTTGTAAACAATTAATTAGACATGACGAGACCATAATCAACTCTTGATGCCATCTAATGGGTCCGATTTTCAACAGATTTGTATGCGAACTGCTGTTCAACAACGGTTGATGATTACCCGTAAAAACGGATAATCGAGACTTTGTTTATTGTCGTAACAACGGTATCAATGACATTAGAAGCTACAGTGTTATTGAAAGTAGGAAATCACGACACAGTGTGAAGTAATTTGACTGAAATTGTCTGAATATTTCCCTTATATTATCTTCACTTTAACTTTGTCGATTCTTGCATAATGCCTCTTTATATAACTATCATTTGGGTCAACAAATTATTTAAATTTGCAAATTGAATGTATATAAAGGTGACATTAATTTCTATTGCTTTCACAGCCTAATAAGTTCGTTTAATATCATACGTGAACCCATCTCCAGAATCTGAGTTTAGATGCCGTAAATTCACATCACACTAAAATAGCAAATTCATTATCTATACCAAATTGGAGAAATGCGAATCGCATTCGACTGGTTGCGTTCTGTAAAATCAACAAATAAATCATTAAAGTTCATTTATTATTTACATACGGAGAGCTTATCCAAACAGAATTGATAACTGTACAAACAAATATTTTATCTTGAAAAATAACAACCTTCATCGATTCAGAAAATAAATGTTGTGTAAACAAGTGAAGATCCAGTTCGTCTTATGTAATAACGTGTGTCATAAACGAGACATGGTATGCTTGTGGTATCAAAAGGTATAATAGACAGTTCTTTTCATATTAAAAGAGCACATACAATGGTCACATCAAAATCCTTCCTTCGTATCCCCAGCCGTCTTATTCCATTCTACTCCACTATACTCTAGGTTCACCCATAGGGTATTCACGTAGCTTTATTCCATGAACCAATAACAATAAGGCGGATTGTTCGCGCGATTATGAGAAAGTTTGTCTGAAATTTAATGTAAACGAAGTGATATTCGCACAAAAAAAATGTGCTCGTACATATTTTTGATGGGAAAGATGTTTTGTGTCAACAGGCAGTGGCAAGTCATTATGCTATCATGCGTATTGGTCGATAAAAGTAACACAATCATCAAGGGCAGATAATTTGAATAAGTCACCCTCCCCTCACCCATGGATGAACCCAGGGGTTAGTGGAGTGAACTGTAATGAGACCTCTGGAAAAACCGGGGATGAATAAAATCGTGTGTATTTGAAGCCAGTATTTATTATAAACATTTTAATCACCTGTACAACATCCTGATTCGATATATTTACAGAACCTCCCAAACACTTGAATTTTCAATTACAATCTTAATCCACTTGATTGACGGTAATGGTCATTACCTGTAGCCTACTAATTGAAAACAAATCTATACAAGGTGGAAGCGTTAAAAGGCATAAACAACGGGCTTTTCTGGTCTAGTATTGTATGGGATTATGACTTGCGACTGTAATTTGCTAATGCCGAATTATCTTTAATTGTATGACCGAAGATTATGTTGGTCTTACAAAGGTAGATACTGCTCCTTTGTTCATAACTGATCTGTAAATTAAGGTCAAAATGGTAATTGGCTATAAACATTTGTTATCGTTTATGGCATAAGTTTATTGAACTTTGTGAATATGTCGCATGGGTTGTGGATGCGTTGTTACGAAAACAGTGTATTGTGTGACGTAAATACGGATAACATCATAAGGCTATATCAGCCATTTATTTTGTTCGAATTAAAAAAAAAACTTCGATTACAGGTTCGGTCTAAATATTCTTCCTCCAAATGACCAATAACATAATACAAACGTTGATAAATTAGATTTATGTGATTATTACTTAAAACCCATTTGTTATATAATAACTAATTATTTATATGGGCTTCATTGGTGCGCATATACATATATATATATGGCGTCGATAACAATTTTCAATACATCATGTTTTAATCGGAAGCCTATTATTGTAGATATATTCTGATCAGAATGAAATGGGAATATGGTTACAGTGACTGATTTCGCATTTATAAAACAAATTCTTGAGTTAAATCTTCTATAAATCTATGCTAATTTGCCTCCCTAATTTCATATATAAAAAAAATATCCCTTAGTGAATTGTTTTATTATTTGAGGATTAAAGAACGGATTGGGCGGTAATAAATACACCCCCGACTGTGTATAGTATGGAATAAACATTTCTGGTTTTCATATGCATTCGGCCACTGTGACGTCACATTTCGAGTTTAACGGATCGTTAAATTAATTAACTTAGTTTTGAGCAATTGGTCCATGGAATTTAACACTCTACTACCACATTTCTGATCCGACCGGGCTAACGTAGCCGGGAGAGATGATGCATAGACCATTGCAGGAATCCTAAGACGCATACATGCCAGTACAGCCGTCAATACACACAAGAATCCTATTATGGCCGTTAATAGTGTTATTACAACACCACGGAACTGATTAAGAGTCCCATCCTCATAAGAGAACGAAGTTGTTTCATTCATTAAGGTTCTTCATATTCCTGAAGCAATGGCCCGAGAAATCCTTCTCTGGCCATTGCTGGAATATCGTCTATTTCTTGAACTTATGCGTGAGTGTGTCTATTCCTTCCGTTCAATGAAAGCTATCACTTAAGTACAGCAACATGACAGTCCTTCGTTTAATCTGGGTCTTCCCTAAAACTTTGGACAGTGATTTTACGGTGAAAGTATGTTCGTTTCCAAACAGTATTGTTTACATTTCATTCGACTTGATAGCCTCGTTTGTCACACAATTAGTTTTAAAGCAGTATTCTGCTATGCATAGGTTAATTAGGCATACTAAAATCGTGAGCCATGACGTAGCGTTATGTAAACATATTTGGTCCAATATTGGCACTCGTTTTAAATGTAAAGCTTTTGTAGGGCAGCTAGTGATTGGTTGGTAGACGGACTACTGACCAATCAAAATTTAAAACAACAATATCCACTCATAATGGCAGTGTGTAGTAGGATTACCTCTAATCAAACGCAACACTGCGCGGAGTATGACGGTTCTTTGGCATCAGTGGCTTAATCAATCTTGTGATACATACCAGTCCTGTCTTTGATCTCGTTTCAGCCCCGCGTGGCTTCTGATTTGTTGTAATTGCATGTCTATATAGGTATTTGCCCAACAAGTTTATTAAGTTTATTTGAAAACGTCGTCCAAATACACCAGTAGTCGTTTCTCGTAAGTATGTGTTATAATTTACGGTAATTCGAATAGTCAGAAAAACGAAAAGGGGTTAAGTTATGAAAATCTAACTGAATCTAAATATAACTCTTTATGAAGCATTTCCGATATAAATATGTATTACAAGAATTATGTATGTTCCATTTGGTTTAAGGAATCCCCTGTTTAGTAATGACTGATAGTATTTGTGTCGTTGGTTGAGAGTTTATACAGCATTCGAGATTTTGCGACCCGTCTCAAATGGAAAGAAAAATAACGAGGGTTTTACAACCATATTGATCAAACATATGTTCCGCACGGCACAAAATTTCCCGAAGAACCCCCACTCCATCCCACTTATACTATAAATATTATATGTTCATCTGAAAGACGGTTGACGGAGAAACCTAAAATACCTTTCACCGTGTGAATAAATTCACCTTGGTAATTCTGGCATTTTGGGTTGATATTTTAATGACACGTTTACATAGATGCCGTGTTTTCTCAATGTTTGAATAAAGTGATATTAATGACGATTTCGGCGATAAAAATGTTTCTCCCGAGAATTGCTGTAAAAACAGATAGAAAGGCCCTGAAAAAGCATCTTTCATTTTATGTTTTATTCTCTTCGGGAAAAACGTCATCTTTCTGATCGTCAACTGTATTGTCTGTTCCGTGTAACGGTCTCTCAAGCTTATAAGTTGCTTTGAAAAACAAGAAGCCGTGCTTTAGCTATAGAGCACGATGAGGACCTTTTGTTATACCATACAAATGTGTAAAAAAAATACACATTCCTATCGAAACCTTAAAACATGGTCCAAGTTGATAATTTAGCGATTGAACAAAAACGGGTTTTAATTTCTTTCAATCAGTTATACACGATGATGCGTGCAAATGAAACAAAAACATTCATAATTTAATGTATAAATTACCAGTTGAGGTCGATAAGGTTTCGTCTTATTTATTTTGCTGCTTCTATTCAAGGCTAGTTGCTGGAGTTATTTTCACAGCGACAAATTTACGTCAACATATTTTCAGTAAAGTGATTAAGATCAACCGTATTTGTGAGTTATTATAGTTTCTCGGTGTGTCCATGTATATCAGTGTATATATGACCTTTCTGCTAAAAATAGAGGCGGTTTTGCTAATCTAATCTAAATTCCAACTCGGGGATTCATGGCATCATGGGCAATGGCAGCGCAAAAACTGAGGCACGGATCTAAATCCCAACTCGGGGATCCATGGATGGCATCATTGTTAATACAATGCAACATCTGAGGCATGGATACTGCTGTCAAGTACGCCCGACAGTCCGCCATCAATTCTTATGGATTGCAAGTTCTAGACAGATTTACGACCAGGAATTGTGAATAGCGCAAATCTTCCGCCAAAATAGTACGACCCCATCAATTTGTACCCTAAAGTGTTACCCAAATGATGTATGGATTTTGGAAACTTGATTTGCAAATGTCAACTTGTCTTTGTTGAAGTTTTGTGTAGGTCATCCCCCCCTTCCAAAACAAAATACCCCAATAACAAACAAATTTCAATACTTTATTTTAACTTAAAGATCGTTATCATTAAGTTTGTAGACATGATACTGTACTTAGTATTATATTGGATATAGGGTGTAAAGTAGAATTCCACTGAGATTGTGAACGCAATACCACAAATTATACTTGCTTGGAATTTTCGAAAATATGGTGAAATCGGTTTAAATCCAAAAGGGAAAAGAATTCATTGGTGATAATAGGGAATTCGTGCAATTTTCTCATGGTGGGTGTTTACGAGAATCCGACTAGCCCCCGCATTTAGTTTTTCATTATTATCATCATTATGAGGCGACATTTGCATCTACGGCAATACATCAAAACAAGTCTTCAAACAAAGAACCGTTACAATTTTCATTGGGGCAATAATTCATCTTCTCATATCATTTGAGTAATATTACTTAACGGATTAGATTTCTGATTAAGTTGAGATATATTGTCCAGATCAACTCGCTGAAGCGTGGACAACTAATATTGTCATAGATAAATCGTCAAGCACTCTGATGAATATGTGTTCAAAGGCAAATCACACAGCTCTTACAAATATTTATAGACAAATTAATTTGGACAAGTTAAGAGTCCCCGAGGGTTAAATCATGGATTTATAATCTGTCCACGCACGCGAGCTTAAACATGACGCTTAAAACTCACAAGCGATCTTAGATGTCTAAATTGACAGCTACTTTATAAGATGCACCCAGGCAATCATGTCTTTAACTTCCGCGTACATTTTGTCATGTAAAGATTTGGAGTTTCAGCTACATTGGAAAGATTTAGAACATCTAATAATTAAACCGAGGATATATTAATACAATGCATTTACTTCCTTCGACTAAAGTAATGAATCCAAGGTTTCTGCCAACTACTTCCGTGCATAGAAAAGTGTTGCAGCAAAAATGTCCAATTAGTGTATTATTTCCACACCTACACGCACTGACAAAAATCGCATGGGGTAAATTGAATGAAATGATGTTACCTTTCTGCACCAAACGGGCTAATGAAGACGTGCTGCCAATGATATACACTGAACCTAGCTTTTGTGTACTATCCGAGGGACTAGAAGCCTTCCCCAGTTATGTTCTCCATCATGCACTAATGACACGAGAAAAACGAGATTTGAAAAGGCCTATAAACATTCTTAGAATAGATAACATCGACTGCGACTATTATCTTATCTGGAAAATCTAATGAGCTTCAGAATCAAAGACTTTCAATTTGCATCAAACGATATAAGTAAATGTATGCTTTTAAATATAACCCCAGGGATGGGAGCCGCAGTAGCGCAGTAACACGACGTTTCTCTAACCTGGAGATCACGTGTTCGACCCAGGTGTGAGTCACGGCGGGCAAGGCGTTGGCTCGCTAGTCTGGAGATCGGGTGTTCGATCCCCGCATTGGCCGAGAAAGTTCATCTCGATTTTCAGGTGAAATTTCCCCTTGTCTGTCATGCAAGGACAGTTGCCGTGTCCCGTGTACATATTGGCGTGCACATAAAAGATCTCTTGGCAGTTGGAATTAGATATAAGAGTAGGCCGTAGCGCCAGGGCAAAATTTCCCTCATAGCACACTGTATGACGTATGCCCGTCTTCCATTAGCCCAGGTCAAGTGGAGACGAGTAGGACGTTAAAACTCATTTCATTTCATTCCATTTCGATCCTGGTGTCGGCCGAGAAACTTCATCTGAATCAGCAGTACAGGACAAAATTAAATAGCCTGGCAAGGGGTAACGTATAGTCGTTTGAATGTGACGACAAAGTCCCGTATACACATGCACTAAAAGAACCATCTGGAAGAATTCGATATCAGAGAATGCTGCAGTTACTGCCTCCCACACAAAATTTCTCTCATAGCACATTGTATGGCGCCTACCCGCCTTCATTGGCCCAGAGGGGGGTTGGGATGGCCTAGTGGACTAGGGTGCCGCGCTTCGACCTCTAGCTGGCCGGTCACCTCTGGCTTGTGGCTGTGGTTTCGAGCCCTGGTGTGAGCGTATGTGGCATGGAGATAGGGGCGCCTTCTCAACCTCGTGGGTTTCCTCCGGGCACTCCGGTTTCCTCCCACTGCTAAAGACCCCTACGGGCAAGCGAATTATTCAAATAAAATTAAACCATATGTTAGTCCCTAAATGACCTAGCGGACGTTAAACCCCATTTCTCTCTCTCTCTCTCTCATTGGCCCAGTAGGTGCGGAACAGGTCAATTCTGACGACTAGACTGGCCATATTCCGTTATTAAAAACAGTAGCACATTAAACATGATTTCATAGTATTTCCATTATTAAATTACAACTAAAGATTTCAAAATTTGAGCAGCGTAAAGGTGTTCACGAGTTGTGTACTTACAGATAATGAATATGCCCTTAAAGCAAAAGCAATAACAACTGAACACAAAAAACTACATTAATGTCAGTTATTTACGGCTAAAAACGTGGAGGATGGCCTATGTCTATAAATATAAAAATATATTAATCCGATAAGAACAGAGTCTCAAAAATTAAAGTCCGAGAGTTTATGAAATTTATGGACCAAAATATAGAGGCATGGTGTATTTATCTTGTCTCAAAATTTCAGCTCAAAATATTGAGTCGTTTGGACGTGAACGTCTACACTGCTTATCCGGACACGTAACCCTTTTAAGATTTCGGGTCAATTTTTTCATTGGGTGACCTGATAATCGATTCACGTTTCTTGAGAGGTCTATACAGTGAATGACCCATGTACTGTACTTGATAACAAAAGGTAAATTTCACCTACATATTATTTTTATAGAAAAAAGTCTGGTTTTATCCAGATACTGTATAATACAACGGTCTCCATTTCCAGACGAAGACTGCCAGATTTAAGTTATTTACAAGCGTATCACAAATAACGTGTTAGTTGGTCGGCCTTAGGTAATGGATTTTAAGGGATTTTAACACAAAATTAAGCAGTTTTATTCCTCGGAAAGTTATCGGGATTGGCCCTTTAACACTGAAAGTAAAAAGATAGACAATAGTATAATAAATAGTGTAAATATCTTTAAAAAAAATCGTTATTACTAGAAGCTCAAACAATATGACCAAGATTAAATTGATTAAAAAAGCAAAAATAAAGAGTAAAAAAGCAAAACAATTGTGGTAATAAAGCCTAATACAATTGATAAATGATGCCGGAAAAAATGGAAAGAAATTGTTAAGAAAATTAAAAAATGTTTTTGAAGATAGCCTTTGTAAAAAAAATAAAGATGATATATTAGAAGATGTTTATCTTAAACAATTGCGAAGTTAAAAAAAAATCCGATGTTGAGACACATTTCCTGCTTTGCAAACGTGAATAAGTGATGGACCAGGTAGATTCTCTGTCGAATTCTTTATCTCCAACCTTGACAACCACATCTGTTATAAACAAATTTTACCAGGGGTAATAAAGAGTTGTTTTGAAAAATTGCGACCAATTTAACTTTCAAATATTACAAGCTATAAGCTATAAATTCTTATCCAGCAAATTGTTTTAAAACCAATCCTGATATGGAAGCTATTTTTTGCATTGCTATACATTTGAGAAATTGTTTTAAAACCAAACCTGACATGGAAGCTATTTTTTGCAGTGCGATACATTTGACAGTCGTAGATAACTATTCTTGGAGAACATTTTCCTGCTCAACATAGAGAAAACATTTCTCATTTCAAATGTTATAGACTTCATGAAATAAAAAAATACAAGTAAGAACAATCCAAACCATTACACTAAATTCGAAGTCTAAAAAACGGTAAAGACAAAATAGTGTAATCAGCAAATGGACTGTTCACCTTGTACCAGATACACAATAGCTGCATTCAAACCATTAGACGAAATATCGGTAAAATAGCGTAATTGGCCAATCGACTTTGCGTATGCAAAATGCACGTGGTGAACAGTGTTAACAGTTGTCGTAGACATAATCATAGTTTAAAGGAGCTAAATCGCTAATATTTGGGGCCTAGAAATTGACACAAATGGGTCACAGCGCATATAATAATGTAATATGAATTTTTATAAACTGTAAACATTCAATAATTTCCGTCTTTACTCTAATTTGGAATCAGTTATTTTCGGCGAAATAGGGCCTACACCCGAGTGTCTAGCGTCTGGCTATTCCAGTCTACATATTATTTAATATTCAGATACGAATATGCGTCTAGCCTCGTCCCTTGTTAAAAATGGGCATAAAACGCATTATAGTACACGATTCGTGTACCAATTGTAAAAGAAATCTGTTGTCTTAAATATTGAATATCAGAAGCCCATCTTTTCCCGGTAAGATAACAACATCAATGTTGATTTAAATTGACAAATAATTCGTGTTTTCATTGTCGAAGATTTTGGATGAGATTGAATTAGAGATTTAGCTACTTCAAATCATATCTTTCAAACAGAACTAAAAATGAATGTGTTCCGGCTATGGCAATAACATTTTCTTGAAATATCATTGATATACGTATATTGCATGCCCGAATCAAGGATTTTGTCGAGGGGGAAGTGACTATACATTGGAGAAAAGGGTAATATATTGCAACCTTGGATTGTTTTTGCGGAGACAATGCGAAAACATACATTTGTTTTGAGGTCAAAGAGATTTCTGGTAGTACCAGTTAAATTAGTAAACTTTTTTTTATTACTTTGAATACTCAAATCAAGAAAGTGTTAAAGCGACTGAGACCGACAACATTTCTGGAAAGTGAGAAGCACAGGTGAAATGCCAAATTTGAACTATTTCATAAAACACCCTAAACTGCCACGAATTAAAACTTGATAAAAGATACCATGCCAACAAAGTTAGCTTCTAACAAATTAATTAATCAAATTTTGACAGATGTCTTCAAGGCTTTTCATGTCAGAAGCTACCATATTGTAAAGAAATAATTAATGAGCTGTGTAGTATAATAACTAAAACACGTTTTTTCCAAGAAACCAATTTTCAGTCTATCAAATAGAAACCAGCAGTCAGATGCATGTATTTGTCGGGGTGAAATAGAAATGGTAGCCAAAATAATTGTCCATTTATGGAGAAATGAATCTGCGATATCACCCTCACTGGAAACTGACTTTAACCCTATCCAACTAAGGGGGGGGGGGGGACGTGCGATATATAGGGCTATAGTTTTTAACTGATTTTTGTTCAGATTTGGTGTGAAGCACTGGGGCAATAATAGGACGAATCCTATCGATAACCTTAGCAGAAACCTTTGTAAATGCGACAACGGCTACAGTATTTATTTAGCAAGTTTGATTTGAAGAACGACGAACATAAATGATATTCAGCAATCTTCCGTCCCGAGTTTTGCCGAACGCTATAGAGGTTACATTAACGCCATTTGCCGAACGCTATAGAGGTTACATTAACACCATTTGCCGAACGCTATAGAGGTTACATTAACACCATTTGCCGAACGCTATAGAGGTTACATTAACACCATTTGCCGAACGCTATAGAGGTTACATTAACACCATTTGTCGAACGCTATAGAGGTTACATTAACACCATTTGTCGAACGCTATAGAGGTTACATTAACACCATTTGCCGAACGCTATAGAGGTTTTAACGGATTTCCCTTTTTATACGCCCACATTTTCATGTGGACGTATTATGTCGTCGCCCCTGTCCGTCCGGACGTCCGTCCGTCCGTCCGTCCGTCCACAATTTGTTTGTGGACTCTCTACAGGTCACAATTCTTATCCGATTTTGACGAAACTTGAAATATAGGTTTATCCCCAAAAGATCTCGGTTCCTTTCGATATTGGCATGTATCGGATCAAAACTTCATGGATTATGGCCCCTGATTGTACGAAAAATCACGTTTTTAGCTTGTGGACCCTATAGAGGTCACAATTTTGAACCGATTTTGATGAAACTTGACATGCATGTTTGTAACCCAAAGATCGTGGTTCCTTTCGATATTTGCGGCTATCGGAATGTAATTTCCTGAATTATGGCCCCTGATTGTCCGAAAAATCACCCTTTTTAGCTTGTGGTCCCTCTGGAGGTCACTATTATTATTCGATTTAAAAAAACGTTTGATTATATCACCGTTACACCCTAAGGAACGTTGTGTTCGAATTTCGGGAAAATCGGACGAAAATTGACATACAAAATGGCCGCCGTTTGTACGCGAATACTGTTAAAAAATGGTATATAAAGGTTGTGGACCCTGTGGAGGTCACAATTTTGATTTGATTTTGATGAAACTTAAAATTCATGGTTATAACCTAAAGATCTTGCTTCCTTTCGATATTTGCGCAGATCGGATCGTAACTTTTTGAATTATGGCCCCTGATTATACGCAAAATCGCTTTTTTTTTAGCTTGGAGGTCACAATTATTATTCGATTTAAAAAAACGTTTGATTATATCACCGTGACACCCTAAGGAAGGTTGAGTTCGAATTTCGGGAAAATCGGACGAAAATTGCCATACAAAATGGCCGCCGTTTGTACGCGAATACTGTTAAAAAATGGTATATCAAGGTTGTGGACCCTGTGGAGGTCACAATTTTGATTCGATTTTGATGAAACTTGAAATTCATGGTTATAACCCAAAGATCTTGCTTCCTTTCGATATTTGCGCATATCGGATCGTAACTTCCTGAATTATGGCCCCTGATTATACGGAAAATCCCCCTTTCTTTAGCTTGTGGTCCCTCTGGAGGTCACAATTATTATCCAATTTAAAAAAACGTTTGATTATATCACCGTTACACTGTAAGGAAGGTTGAGTATGAATTTCGGGAAAATCGGACCAAAATTGACAGACAAAATGGCCGCTGTTTGTACACAAATACTGTTAAAAAAATGATATATCATGGTTGTGGACCCTGTATAGGTCACAATTTTAATTCGATTTTGATGAGGAAGGTTGAGTTCTAATTTCGTGAAAATCGTACCAAAATTGCCGGACGAAATGGGCGCCGTTTGTACGCGAATAGTGTAAAAATATGGTATATCATGGTTGTGGACTCTCTACAGGTCACAATTCTTATCCGATTTTGATGAAAAGTCACATTTCTAGGTTGTGTACCGTCACACCATAATCATTGTCGGTTTCGAATTTCATTAATATCAGACTGGAACTGACCAACTAAATGGCTGCTCCCAATACAGTATGAAATACAGGACTTAAAGATGTAGGAAAAATCACTTTCGGTATTGCTTGTTCTCTGTCCATCTCTCGAAAATGTGGGCGTATCCTGCCTGGCAGTGCCAGCCTATCTTTAAATTCGATGTCAAGCATTAGGAAGAGAGGATGCACCCCACCGATTTTTCAAATTCTCTATTCATGTCTTGCCCAACGTTGGTAAATCTTGCATTGAAACCATACTACTTGTTTTATGCCAGAATAGCATGGTGAATGGGTAAAGCAAGACAAGCAAATAGATGCGTTAGGAATCATTTATTTACCAGTTTCCTCAAAACAGAATGAAGATTGGTGTCATTTGAATGATTTCTAAGACACATGGGGTTTCTTTTTATTAAACTTTTGATAAAATACGCCCCAATATCCGTTTGCTGGGCTATTCATCGTTATAGTTTGTATCAGATGTACTGTTATGATGTAGTTTGTCTCAAGAAACTTCTGGTACCTACAGAATGTTTGCAAGTCATTTTCTTAATGCGTTCAGCGGTTGTGATAGAACATCCAGGATTCATGGCATTGGATAAAAATGTTTAAAAGGTCATCTACAAGTCGGTACCATAAAATCTTCTAAAATAATTTGTGGCGGGTCTTTCAGTATTTTCACGAGACTATATTTATTATGGTCCCATAGTTCGATGATATGATATTAAACTGTCTATTTCGGAATACAAAACCGAATGGACAATTACACACATTACCAAAAATACATATGTGCAAATTTACGTACTTCAATAAATGTTCTGTGTGTGAACAGGGCTTAAGTGACTTGTGTGGTTTATTGTTATATTCACCGGTGTTATCCAGTTACGCCATTATAAAGGGAATATTTTTTTTTATTAAAGTGAGGCCGAGTGCTTGATGTGATTAAAATTACCTAACTCAGTATCATCCATAATTTTCGACATTGAACACTAGAATTATTTGTCAATTTAAATCAACATTGATGTTGTGATCATACCGGGAAAGGTGGTATCCAATGGTTAAGACAAAATAAACATTTTATCATAATGCGTTTCAGCGCCATTTGTAACAAGGAACTCAAAAAAAAACGAGGTTAGATATATTCCACAATTCATGTCATACAATTTATGTCTGGAGAATATACGCAATAAATACCATCGGTATACATCTGAATAATCAGACGCTAGAGATTGCAATTTGATTGAGACTTCTGGCGTATTTCGCCAAACATAACTGATTAGAAATTACAGTAAAAACAAAAACTTTGAATGTAAATCAGTGTATGTACATTCATATTACATTATTTTATGCGTGGCGACCCATTACCGATTTAGTTCCTTTAATATAAATAAAAATATAACAATGGTGATATATAGTTACTTCACTTTCCGAAATATTTACACAAGCGCGGTTTGTATTCGTATGTTATATGATATTTTCCACGCATATTTTAGGACAATAATACATAGCAACAATATATATTCAAGTCATATAATATTCATGTTACAATTGAAACCCTGGCAAATTAGCATGTACATTATTCGTTTATCGCTAAAGTTAAATTATAACGAAGGTATGGAAACATATTGAAATTTTATCGCTAAAGTTTAATCATGCTAAAAGATGTTATGCTGGTTAAAGCTGCATTATTTAAGACCTAAATTGGATTACTGTAGATCTTTCCGTTTGGCCTCAAATGTTATACAAATCATTTATGGGATATTTATTTACATACCTTGGCCCTGTTTCTCGAAACCTTAACTAAAGATAAAATCTAAATTTTAGAAGATAATTCAATTTTGATTGGCTAAGCACTAATGTCAATCTAATATTATCCAATCAAATTACTAAAATATGAATTTGTATCTTTGTTAAAATTTCGTGAAACAGGCCCCAGGCCCATAATTAACTCTCTAGAACTTCGGGCCACGAGTTCACAAATCATTCTCAGACTTAAGTTGAGAATTTGCTCACCTTTCAATCTCTGTTTATGAGAAATATCTTTGATGTAGAAATACAAATACAAAACTTTGCACATAGTTTCTTATTGATGTATTTGATATATCAAAACAACAAAATTGTTATAAAGGACTATATTTTAGTTAAAATAAGGTGAAAATTTTGAGAAAATTTTTAACTTAAGTCTGAGAATACGTTGTGAAGTCGGGGCCTGATGGTTTTGATCTTCAAGGGATTTATGATTTAATTTAAAAATGACAATCTAGACTACTCTCTTCTATAAAGGACGATAACTCCTCTCAGAATGAAGTAATTTGACTAAAAATTTCAAGATATTCCCTTTTCATTATCTATTTTTAAACTGTATTATTGCAAGAATTGTCATCTGTTTTTATAAATCTACGTAATGCATCTTTAACTTGACTTGATTGATCACCATGTCAATGCTATATTAATAATACAAGATACCTTTACATCATCATCTGTTATGCATCAATAGATATATCTGAATTTTGATAATTCAGGGACGACAAAGCGAATGTAATTGATACGCAATTAAATCAAGTATATATAATATGGATTAAAAAGAGAAAAAAGCAATTCGATACACCCGTCGCCCTCCATTATTTTTTTTTATATATATATATAAAATAGAAATGCAAATGTCCCAACAAGTTTACAGTCTCTGGAAATGCTGTCACAGTTCGTTTAAAGCCCCTATAACACTCTTGTTGTAACTGAAAAATATGTCCCAATCTTCATTCTGGTCAACAAAGCGTATTATTTTAGAATATTCTAATTAAATGATGATATAAATTTCATCTTAACACACCTAATTTAAAAAATTGGAAAAATTCAACCAATTGATTTGAAAAGTCTAACGTAAACCTTTTGAAATGTGACTTGGATTTTAAAATATTTTCGAACCCTCTGGACAAGTAAAATAGGTTGTAATGGATAATTTACACAACAGGTAGGACATTTAAACATCTAGTACTTAGATTAAGGGTGTTATTTATTTTCTGGAGCTACCAAGCCAGCAAGAATGTTATTGTCCCTTTAATGCGACTAATGAGTACAACAGAATTCTGTCGCAAAAACATGACCGAATTTGCCGTCGTCAACAACAGACTGACAAGGACTGACTATAATCCCCCCCTCCCAAAAAAAATTTAAAAAATTGGACACCACTTGCATGCCATAGATCATGCTTCAAACTATGTAAGTCTTATACAATTCTGTTTGATGTCAGGTGATGACAAAGAACTACCATGGTATTAGTGCGAGAAATGTCAGCTGTTTTCTAAATCTACGTAATGCATCGATACACCCACCGCCTTCCAATAGTTTTTTGTACATATAAAAGAGAAATGCATAGCGGCAAATGTCCCAGCATGTTTGCAGTCTGGACACACGGCGACAGTTCGTGACTACAACGGCAGTCCGTCGCAAAAAACATGGCCCGATTTGCCGTCGTTAACAACAGATCCTTGATGTTGCTACAAGCACAAATTGACAAGGACTGACTATATTCCAAAAAAGAGGGCATCACTTGCAAGTCATGGGTCTTGCTTTTTAAAGCTTGTATAAAACTACAGAGGCGGATCCAGGAATTTTGGCAGGAGGGGGTTTGCCAGGTTTCTGTCACGGAAATCTGCCACCATCGTCTCTAAATTACACAGGCATACATACAAATTGAGCTTTCTAAACAGAGAAATCATTTTTATACTAATTTAGGATCATTCCATTGATGCAAGGCATTATTTTTTTTTGGTGTAGCTGAACAGTGGGGGGTGGGGGTGGGTGGCGCCCCCCCCATCCCTGGATCCGCCCCTGTCACTAGTCTTATTCTGTTCGATGCCTATCATGGAGATGTTACAGTTACATCAATCTGGTATATATGTACAGAATGTCTATATTAAAGAAGGACCATAAAACAAATTATCATGGTATGAACATTGTCACAGTGGCTCACTAAATAAGATCATAAAACAAATTATCATGGTATGAACATTGCCACAGTGGCTCACTAAATAATACGTTGAAGGGCGTGTTCAATCCCCGTCCTGACTGGGAAAGTTCATCAGAATTTCCGAAGTGGCTCCTCCTTGTTAAGAGACAACATATAGTCTTTCGGATGGGACAAAAATCGAGAAAGTTGAAATTCGATATAAGAGTTAGCCATAGCGCCAGTATCCAGGCAAAATTCCCCCATGACACATTGCATGACATTTATCGGTTTTCATTAATCCAGTCGGTGAAGAACAAAGTTGGCCAATGCCACTTTTTGGGAGGCTTGGGTAAATTTTGTTGTTCCATTTAAATGTAATTCTGTGTACTGGTGAATTATTGTGTGAAGACGCAATTTCAATAATTATGGTCAAATGGCGCGAAGTCATGATCGGTACATGACTTCCATTTTTATATATAAATAAATGAACTTTATTTTCACAAACTATTGTAAACAGTTAAGATGAAATAAATGCAATACAATACAATACACATGCGATTAAATCATACAAAATTAAATTCAAACAAAATTTTTTTTTTCAAAAATAATACTTTTTATACACGATATACTACGATTTATACTACAAAGCAAAACCTCCAACAAACAACGTGGTCGGTTAACAGGGAAAAATTCGGATGAAAAGACCTTAAAAATGTTTCCATATACTAAACAGAAAAAGAAATCTGAGAAGCACTTTAATCAAATCATTCTAGAAAACGACTTACGAATGGATCAAAGCCATTTTTTGTGAACAGTATGCATCACATTGCGAGAAGGTTTGATCTGTACAGAGAGAGAGAGAGAGAGAAATGGGGTTTAACGTCCACTCGACACAACCAGGTCATTTTGGGACTAACATATGGTTCATTTTAATTTCAATAATTCGCTTGCGCGTAGGGGTCTTTAGCAGTTGGAGGAAACCGGAGTGCCCGGAGGAAACCCACGAGGTTGAGAAGGCGCCCCTATCTCCATGCCACATACGCTCACACCAGGGCTCGAAAACACAGCCGCAAGCCAGAGGTGACCGGTCAGCTAGAGGTCGAAGCGCGGCACTCTAGACCACTAGGCCATCCCAACACCCCTGTACACAGTCAATACATCAGAATCTGGTGTGTCCACCGAGTGTGTCAATAACAGCAGCACAGCCTATACATGGAAACACATTCTCAGGAAAGCCAGGCGCTATCCGTCGGCTTTGTTTGGTCTCCACTGAATTCCATCCCAAAAATGCCCAATCGTATCGGGTTTAAGTCCGGACTAAGGGCTGGCCAGTGCATAACGTTGATACCGTTCTGATATAGAAAGTCCCGAGTAACTATGATGGTGTGGGCACGAGCGTTGTCATGCTGGAAACATCGTTTCGATGACGTTGGAAATGTGAGGTCTGAGAGTTTGATCAATGTAGCCCACAGCTGTGATGCCGCCCTCTCTCCCTGAAACACCACAGGACCTCCCCATGAGTCTCGTTTCATGACACATTGGTCAGATTAACGCTTGCCACGTCGACGCCATATTCTGGTCCTGTCATCTGCCGTTCATACGTTATACCAACTCTCATCTGTGAACAGAACAGTTCTCCATTGCCTGTCACGCCGTTTCCGATGTTCTTGGGCAAACTGTAGCATTTCGCGTCGATGGCGAGGGGTGAGGATCTGTCCACGGTAAGTCTATACGGCAATGAATTTTCTCTCTGGTGAGACGTCGGCGCACTGTATCGGTAATGTTGGTGGTCCGAAAACATTGGTGTAGCCTGTAGATGGTCCGATAATTGCTGTAGCCAGCGTCGAGTCTTCCAAGCGTCGACTTCCAAGCGCCGAGCATTTGATTGGGTTGATCCCGGTGAACAGTATGTGCAGCATGAATTACATGAAAATCATGGAGAACACATTACCATCTCTCAAGTCAGGTTGCATTTCTGAGAACATTTCCTGTATTCAAGGAAGAGCCTTATTGCTCAGGTAAAGTTGGAGATGTCACAAATATATAAAAAAAAACCCCAAAACAGTTGGCAAGTTTTATGCAATGCGTCTATTCAGAGTAACATACCAACCTGACGTTTCTTTTGCTGTTTAGTAGGCTATCTTGAGCTTTTTTACCAAGTAAAATTTGTTCATTTCCAAAATAGTATAATACATTCAACATTGGTTTATTTTATGTAAACTTTTGATTGTGTAATTTAGCTAAACTACATACCAAAGGTTAATACCAAATGATAGACAAATAGCCATGTATTCTTAATCTTATAAAGATATATAATCGACATTAACGAGACACCCAACTGGGTGGTATATCGGAATAAAAACATTATCAGATAATATAATTGTAAAACATGCCTGTCATATCACAATTAATATAATATCAATTACTTTGACATAAGTTATCTAAATAGGAAAATAGATTATAAAATTATTGTATAATATTCAACAATTATTTACTGGTTATATCCCTCTACATCTACAGTATAATTTCAGTGATAACCTTAATTACCGCATTCAACAATAAATATCGTGTGAACCTGGTATATTATAAACTGGAATATTAATTCAAACATACATTATGCAAGAGCTAAATCTGCTTATTGCAGCTTACGCCTGCCCCCACCCCGCCCCCACAATCCACTCACTTGATTTGATATTTGTTAATTTTTTGCGCTGTCTATTTTCTGCCTTCCGAATTGCGGGCGTCCTATACTTACTATTTATACCTGAAATGTTATCTAAATCATTAATTAGACATTATTAACTTACCCAGGCCATAATCACCCCTCGATGTCATTGCTAGTCTGCGATATTTACAGGATTAGATTTTGATCTGCCGCCCAACGCTCTTAGATGATTCAATCAAATTGTGGATGGTCTAGAATATCTTTTTATCGTACCGATTTATTAATGATGATCGAGGCTAGGCCTAAAATTTAATCGCTAAATTATCAGTTCTAAGTGGATAAATTTGACTGATATTTTCAGCAAACCCCCTTTAAATGGTGTAGTTTTTAACTATTATAGCTAGATCTGTCAGCTCTTTATCTAATTTCTCATATATTGTATCTTCAAAGAGAGAAACTTTCGAAAAATACATTTCTAGTGTAGGCCTATACCGAGTAGCAATTATTTTGTATTTAAACCCCAGAAACTTTATTTAACACAAACAAATATCTCATACGAATTCGTGGTTGTCCTTTCATAGCTAGTGGTTTGGATACATGTAATGAAAAGAAATGAAATGGGGTTTAACGTCATACTGTTCTGTTTCGACTGGGCTAATGAGGACGAGCATAGATACATCAAATGTGCTATAGATGAGGTAAATTTTGTTACGGCCAACTCTTAAACCGAATTCCAACTGCTAATATTCATTCCAAATGCATGCCAATGTGTACACGGGTCCCATATGAACGACTAGACAGCTGTCCTAGCCAGGCTCTCCGCCCGCCAGCAGTGAAAAGGTGAAATCACGCCGTAAAATCCGGATGAAATTTCTTAGCCAACAACGGATGCGACCCCTAGGCTAGCGAGCCAGCTTCGAAGTCATTTCTGTTGCTCCATAAAGATGTAAGATGATGTGCACATCATTCATCATATATTATAGCTCACCGTTGCTTGTCTTTACACGTAAATATGACTGTGTGTGAATAGACGTATGTATAACCTACAACGGTAAATTCACTCTCGGAATAATTTGCTGTCTGAAAGTCGGCGGTGGCTTTGAATATCTGGGGAATTTGGGGTTATTCTGAAAGTTTTTCTTTAAATCTGTAATGGGTTATTCTTCAAGGGCAGGTTTTTTCTGGTTCCTTTTAAAAGGGGTGGCATGGGGGTTAGTTTCATGAATGGATCTTGATATTTTAAGAAATCTATTCCAGTCTTTAAATCTAAGTGTTGTACAGTTTGTTTTCTGTCCAGATATATCAAATTAAATGTCATACATTGTCGATAGTTTTATTCTGATATTAATAGTTCCTTCCCCACACAACTACAGTTTGAATGACAGCATCAGACGATAAAAATTAGAAGATTTGCCTTTTCAAAGAATATATCATAAAAGAAAGGATAGGCACACAAAGCGTCGACATACACTAGCACGTCAGCTTTGTCTCGTAGACAATATATCCACAGACAGCAGCTAATCTAAAATTTGGATGTTGACCAATTTGATAAAGATTCCTTCAGAAATCGAGTGGGTTTTTTTTTAAACAAAACAATTTTTATTGGCAGGAAGTTGATTTGAGAACAGTCTGGAGCCTATACCCCCCCCCCCCCTTCTCTAGTCTCTATCGTCTATCGCGTTAACAAGCTTTTAAAAAAGAAGGGGTAACTCTGGAATGGAAAGTCGTGAAATAATGGATGTCGATCGAGTTATCTTTAGGTGTGGATTCAGACAACTATCTGCGTTTCGAGATCTCATGGCCCTCCCCCCTTCTCCATTGTTTTGACAAAGAAGAGAAAAGGAATGTTTGAATTTACACGTTCTGTCGGGCTTTGATGAATAGTCATAATTTTAAGGCGTAGGGATTACGAAATACACAGGCGGCAGGAATTACAAAAATCACATACGAAAATGGCGTTAGATTTTTGAGAATCCTTTGACCGGGTATTGCAAAAAATCCAGATGATTAACACCTTCCCAGATCCTTATGATTATTTCGCTTGGTGACCACGATATCACCTGTTTGGGGTATCACCTGTTTCAGGAATCAAAAGGATGCTGAGTGTCGGAATATCGCTATAAATCGATGTTGTATCCCTGTTGTATGTTGTATCCCTAAATGCGAACAGGAATCTATTATGTTACTAACAAGTTTGAATGTTTCATGGCCTATATATGTACTTAATAAAGTCAGTAGGATCTCTAGACCAGGTAATAAACTCGTAGAGTAAATCTGTTGACGGTACTTATTTCTTATAAAAACATCTCAGAAATGATCCGTGTTAACCATAATGCATTTATATTCATATTATATACCCAATATAACGTGAGTAGCACGTGTAAATATACACTTACCAAAACAATCGACAATAAATTCACTTTAAATGTTAGTAATTGTCGTCTGCTTGCCTTATAAATCGGCCATTTATCATTGAGTAGTGTGACGTATCGCCGCCATTTCTCAGATTTACAACACCAATTTATACACATAGGGTAGATTTGTCTAAATCCGCTTGATTAAAATGTTCGATTAAACCTTATTTATTTTCCCTTCGTTCATAACCAGGATAAGAATTATGGATTTATTTGGCCTTAGAAAAGAAAATGTTATTATGAGTTAATCGTGTATCTCAATGTGACTTATCTAACACAAGACAGAAACTTTACAATATCTTACTTCTACTTTCATTTCCTTTTAATATTTGCTTCAGTTTTTACTTCATCTCATCTCGCTAATGCACAACATCCATTAATAAAGATAAATGAAAGGGAAATTTAAACAAACTCGTTTTTCAATAACGATTTAAATTCAGTGAAGGATGTGCAACTTCTTATCTCATAAGACTGTTTTGCAGATTTTAGCGAATAGCCCCTTTTACCAATTGTTAAGTGCGTGACATGACTTTCTACAACTAAACAGAGAGAGAGAGAGAAATGGGGTTTAACGACCACTCGACACAAACTAGGTCATTTTGGGACTAACATATGATTTCATTTTATTTCAATAATTCGCTTGCGCGTAGGGGTCTTTAGCAGTGGGAGGAAACCAGAGTGCCCGGAGGAAACCCACGAGGTTGAGATGGCGCCCCTATCTCCATGCTACATACGCTCACACCAGGGCTCGAAACTACAACTAAACAAGACCATAATGTCTGTCATTGAGTCAAGTGGTGTGGTTTCGATTCCCAGACTGTACGTGACAAGTAGAAGAACTCAACATCGTGGGGGGGGTTTTCCGAGTCCTCCGGAGTACATACTGAATAATTCCCACTGACTTATTGTACTGAGTGAGGTTAATGGCATGTCACGAGCAAAAGCAGACGTAGAAAGATTCAATTCCTCTTTAGATTCCAATTTAGCTGGCCATTCGTTACGATTTTTTGTTATTTTGGACGTGATGTCAATTAAACTTGAAGGTTCTGACTTGTTTGTAGATAACAATCTGTAGTCATTGAGTACTCTAGTTTAAAAGTTTAAAATCAACTCAGCAGTTGTTAGATTGCAATCTGTATTCAGTCAGTACTAGTTTAACAGTTTAAAATCAACTTAGTCTAGTTGATTTACCAATCTGTATTCAGTGAGTATTAGTTTAAAATCAACTCAGTGAAGTTAATAGATCAACGTTTATTCAGTTAGTATTGGTATCTCCAATGTTCCCATTCCGCTCTACTCCCCTATCCCCTGGGTTAATCCATAGGGTTTCCACGATTTCAAATTATCTACCCTGGCATAGATTGTAGATGAGGTCTGACACATAAACGGTCATATATCGAATAATTTCAACCAGATACTTGTGAAATTGGTTGAAAATATTTATAATAACACACCAGCTTTCGTGTTCTTTCATGTGGTTATTTACTGTTCTAATTAGTAAAAACCGAAGCTAATTATTGAAATAAAATTGAGGGGGGGGGGGGGGGGCGACCTAGGTGTCTAGAGTGCCGTGCTTCGACCTCTTGCTGGTCGGTCACCTCTGACTTGCGGCTGTGGTTTCGATCCCTGGCGTGAGCGTATGTGGCATGGAGATAGGGGCGCCTTCTCGACCTCGTGGGATTCCTTCCACTGCTAAAGACCCCTACGCATAAGCGAATAATTGAAATAAAATTAAACCATGTGTTAGTCCCGAAATGACCTGGTTTATGTCGAGTGGACGTTAAACCCCATTTCTCTCTCTCTCTCTGAAATAAAATTGAACCATGTGTTAGTCCCGAAATTGCCTAGTTTGTGTTGAGTTAAACCCCATCTAACTATTCTAATTATTGTCCGGTTTGAACAATTTCTAACCATAAATGTTGCTCAATAAAGTTATTTTCTTTATTTTAATGTATGTTATTAAACCCTTATTCTAGCATATTATTTATTTTGTAAATTGTGTGGTACGATAACAGATTACAAACGATATCTGGTGTTGTCGATTTCAATTGTAATTTGATATATTGTAATTACATCCCGATTTAGCGATTATATTATATTTAAAGACAACTCACAATAAGAGCAATTGCGTTGTGTGTATTAAATAAACATAAACAAAGTTCAAATTGATTTAATGTCACGTGTATTGCGTAAAGTAATATTACAAAATACAGTACTATGTCATTGTTGTTGGGCGTTTTAAGAAGATGACATTTCAGATCTTATTAGTTGTCTGAATTATCATGCTATTTTTTAAATCAATATGATACCATTAATGTATTAAATGTTACTTTTTATAGTAATGGGTATCCCAAATACTCCCCGAACAAAATTATCGAATGTCAAACCTCTTACTGAAGTTAGATTTATTGCAGATATCTCCGCCTATATGGAAATCAACCGCGCAACTGTTATGATTTTTATGCCATTATAAATCCGAAAAACTATACATTGAATTCTCCAATGATACAAAAGAGTAGATTTTGTATTTTCGTTATTGGGAAAATAGTTTAATGAGTTTAGTCTTTTTGAATTTACAAAAACCCTCAAGTTGTTGTTAGATCTGGTTTGAAGAGATCACAATGCTTACAAATTTGTGTTCTACTTTTGCATTGATATTAACGGGCAGAATCTGGACATCCGTCTGGTCCTGGCCACAATGTGCCCAACCATAACAGTCAGCCGCAAACGATATAACACCGCGGACCTCGAAACTTCGTGCTGAACCTTTGCATAGATATTTTAAAAAGCGCAGTGGTGGGTCATTTGTCTGGTCCTGTTCGCAATTATTACTCTCGGTCGCAAATGATCCAACGTTGATGCAACCCATAATAAGTCCAGGGTCCCAAACTCGGAATAGGACATTATACATGTTGTTCCTTGGATCTAGGAGTAATATCCATGGACCGACAATATGGCGAATTTATCATCGAATTAGGATTAGTGCCCTGCAATCATTGCTCTAATCTCAAATAAATAGATAAATAAAAAGTATAGTTATCTACCACAAAAGTCCCACCCAAAATAGAATTCTTGTCCCATCAACTACAAGAAGACATATATTAAGCTTATTTCTTACTGCTTATATTGTCGCTGGTATCAGAGGAATTATTATCTCTGCGTTCCTTATCTTTATGTAATTATATTTTTTAAATACACCAACCGGAAGTTTTTAATCTTATTATATAAATGGATTTCTTGTACTTTTCAACAACCATTGTTCAACGTGACAACATCAAGCTTTATTGAAATAATAAAATAATGGATGCCCTATTGAGACTATTAAGTTTGGGGAACCATCGCGTATTGATTAACGGAGATTCGTTTTTCAGATAAAACATAAGTGACAGTCTTCACAACTTTATATTGGATTAGAGACAATGGATTCAAAGAATGTGCTCGCGGTAATCATTTTTTCGTCTCTAATGAATAATCGAAATTGGAAAGATTGCATGAAAGGGCTTCACTGTATTCGCTCTATTTTTTTATTGAGACAAGCTGTTTGTCAGTTCTGTGTCTATATAGATTATATCACAGAATCTGTTGAATTAATAATAATAAAAAAAATCATTGATAGATTAAAGTAGCTAACTCTCTAACTTTAATTAATAATATTTATTCACAAGCTATGACATTATAAACATAAATTAGTATTCAATATTGGTGTGTGTCAATCAATATTAATGTCATTATCTTACCGTTAAACTATTGTCTCTTGATAAACGGTGGAAATTTTAACTAAGCTCTTGATTTTTGCACATTAAGCTTGGAGATCGGGGCAAACCGTCAGTGATAGAAGACTTTGTTTGGAAGTTGAGTCTATACATACCATTCGGGTATTGTACCGAGTGAAGTAAGACGTGTATGAGACCCTCCAACCTGTGGGAGAAAAAAAACGAATCAAACGATTATTGCTTTCATGTGATAGCATATTCCAAGAAACAAAATCCGCCGTAATTCACTTTGGGCAATTTGTTATATGGGTGATTTGGTTTTGCCACCATGTAACCGTAAAAGGAACGATGCTTGTAAACCACCTTATCGCAGTTATTCTCAACTGTACGCATTATTAAATTGTAATTAACAATAACACACTTAACGTCATACCTTTTCATTTGCTTATCAGATAATATTATTAGCGTAGCGGAGACTTACCGCCAGCTCCTGGATCCATGAACTTAATTTGTTATTCGTTTGTTTGTGATTTCTGTGTATTGTGCCATGTCCGAAGATTTGTTTTTGTGTAAATTGTGTAGTGCCCCCACCCCCCGCCCCTTCAACTTACTATTAGATCCACGATGTTCGCCTGACTGGATAGGATAACGTGCGTATGGATGAATAATCAGTTTCTGTTCACTTTGCGGTGAAAGTTCGGTTCGCTATTGCTGAATTAACGTTCATTAGCAACTTATATGTTGAAATGACTTCCTTAAGATTCCATTATGGAGGAGATCATGGTCACACATATTGAGGGTATTGTTGGTGAGTGTTGTGGTGATAGCCTTCTTGGTCTGAGACGGGTGGTTGGACTTGTTTGGTTTGCTGAGCATAAATAGCGTATTTCATGAGTCCGTTTAAAAGACTGTAGTTTCCTGTCCTGGGTTCATCGTCAGAATTAAGAAGTTCGTCAAGAGATTAGTGTTAAGGTCACATTTGTACGTTCGGCATGGTAGGAATACTTGACCACTGAAGATGCTTGGTAGTGGCCATGTATGATTCAGCGGGATATGTTAATGGTTTCAGCTACATTTCATTCATTAGGCATGTTCATGCACATTAGCTATTGGGGTTGGGCAATTAAGATTATTGGATTGGGTAGCCCACTACTGAAAATGTCTGGCGATGGCCATTCTTGTGCCGATCCTTTAGCAACAAGTTTAGTGCGGTTAGTAAATGGGCCCATCTGGCTTGGCCTTTGCGGTGGAGCAATCAAGAACGTCTGGCGGGGTATCCCACCACTGTAATTGTCGGGTGGCGATCATTTTTGATACATTTGAATATGCGGAACATTTTGCAACAAGTTTCGGTCTCATTCGTTAATGAGCTAACCCAACTTAGCTTTCTAGTTTTCAGGGGTAATAACTATAATGGCCCCTTCTTCTGATTAGCCCAACATTGAATACCAGCAGGTTTACTCCAAAAACCCAAGAAACTTTCACCCGTTGAGCATTTACAAGAATTTAGTAATATTGAAAAAAAGGTATGTAGAGAATTACCAATGACGAAAGGACAGGAAAGGTAACAATATACTTACAATTGGAAAGCGTGACCTTATAAAAACGAAAGCATTAGGATTAACTAAATACTTATTTTAAAATGGTAGCTACATACAATACCATGGTGGCGGTAATGTTTGGTTTAATAGTCGTAGTCACTCGTGTTGTTTCAATATATTACACAATGTCTTAAGCTCGAGACCATTAAATAACTTAAAATACACTCGCGCGTGCTTTGCAATGAAATACGGCACTCGGGTCCAAAATTTTAACTAGTATAAATTAAATAATGTACGCTTAGCACATTGCCCGTACCATTATTTGAAATAATGATCAAAGGATGACGTCACATCTGAATTTTAATTTGTAATAAAGCACGGCACGAAAGAGTTTTTAATTGATTTGACACACAAACGGTCATATTTCGAATACTTTCATCAAGATACTCGTGAAATTGGGGAAAAATGTTTATAATAAATACAGTACTCGTATGTGGTCATTTTATGTTCTAATTAAGTAAAACTGTGCCGGCTTGAATAATTTCTAATCAACCATGTTTCTCAGTAAAATCTTTTTTGGTTATGCCTGTTACTGAACCTTTATTCTGAAGTTGTGTGGTAAGGTAAGGGATTACAAAGGATAATTTGATATATTGAAATCGTATCCCGATTTCTCCATTAAAGTATTTTAAAGACAGTTTACAAAAATAACAATTGCGCTCTATGCATTAAATAAAGATAGAAAAAATTCAAATTGTTTAATGACATGTACATTACGTAAAGAATTGTTACAAAATGTTATTGGGGCGTTTTAAGTGATTTATTTCTTTAAGTACAAAAAGGTGTTACAATTTAATATGATGACATTTCAGATGGTATTATTCGTCTGAATTATCATGCTATTTTTTAAATTAATATAATACCGTTCATGTATTCCATGTTACTTTTTATAGTAATAGGTATCACAAATACTCATCGATCAAAATTATCGAATGTCAAACTTCTTACTGAAGTTATTACAGATATCTTCGCATGTGGAAATCAACCGCGCAACTGTTTTAATTTTTATGCCGTTATAAATCCGAAAAAAACCTATACGTTGACTTCCCAAACAATACAAATGAGTAGATTTTGCATTTTCGTTACTGAGAAAACGGTTTAATGATATTAGTTTTCCTCATTTGAATTCATAAAGTATTTGAAGTATAATAAAAGCTTGTAAAAATCGTCATGTTGCTGTTAGGTCTGGTTTGAGGAGTTCACAATGCTTACAAATTTGTGTTCTACTTTTGCATGGATAACTTGCAGGTCAGCCGCAAACGATCCAACGGACCTTGATATTGAGATACGTATACTACTTTACAACAATACCAGACTGTTGTTCCCCACCCTTCTCCCCGGTGTCACAACCCATAAATATGTTTAGGGTCCCAAACTCCCTCTGGAGCTAGGAGTAATATCCATGGATGACAAAATTTATCACCGAATTAGGGTTAGTGGCCCGGATTCGTTGCTCCACCCCATAACTTTTGAGACTATTAAGTTTCGGGAACTATCGTTTATTGACTAAAGAAGATTCGTTTTCAGATAAAACATAAGTGACAGTCTTCACAACTTTATATTGGATTAGAGACAATAAATTCAAAGAATCATTTTGTCGTCTCTAATGGATAATTGAAATTGGAAAAAATGATAGGCTTCACTGTTTTCGCTTTGTTCTTTTATGAATACAACCTGTTTGTCCATTCTGCGTCAACATAGATTATATTATATCCGCAGGTTAAAGTAGACAACTCTCCTACTCGATATTATCCATAATCTAGTGCAACAAAATCAAATCACGAATTAGAATTTAATAATGATCTTATCTTAACGTAAAAATATTGTCTCCTGGTTTTCATTATTTATGAAACGATGAATATTTGAAAAATCTATCTGCAAATTCTCTGACACCATTTGTAAGTGCAGAGGTGAAATGTCAAACCACACTCCCGACGTAGACTGGATTAACCAGGCGCAACTTCGTCCCTTCGCACTCCGTTCCGACCCATACCCCCCCCCCCCCCACACACACCGGGTCATCTATTTTTTTTCAAAATGGGGCGAGAAGCAAAGCATTGTTGTCATAAGAAGACCTTCAATTCTAAAGTTTTCCCTTCCCATTTGAGGATGAACTAATGCGTTTTATCGAAATCAAAAATATATTTGTTCAAAATGGGACGAAAGCAAAGCATTGTTGTCATGAGAAGACCTTCCGTTCTAAAGTTTCTCCCTCTCCTTTTGAGGATGAACTAATGCGTTTTATCGAAATCAAAAATCTAGACGGTCCACAACCTTTGTATTACACACTTACACTATTAGCGTTGAGGGTAGCGGTCATTCGACGGGAACTTAAGGTCCAATTTCAGGCAATTCGGACGGCGATATATTTGGGCGGTTTTACAATCATTAAAAATTGTGACCTCTAGAGGCCTCACAAGCTAAACATGTGAGTTTTCGTGTAATCAAAGGGCCATAAGGAGTTACGATCCAGTATACGCCAATATCGAAAGGAATCGAGATCTTAGGATTGTAAAAATGCAATGTGTCATCAAAATCGGATAGAGTGTCCAAAACCTTGGTATTATTATGCAGACATTTGTCCCGTTCAGCATCGCATCGACTGCAGCGCTTTCATAGTAAGAGATTTAAAAAAAAAATGAAAACTTCACTTCATTGCTGAGTAATTTACTAACCAGATGTCGCTATATCATTTAACACCTTTAAAAATGAATGCGCATATTAGTTGAACGGAAATAGATTTAATTAACCCAATTGGAAAATGTCCACATATACTATAGTAAGCTAATTTAATATACGGTACAGCTCGCATGCTTAACTTTCGAAACAACAGAATTAAATAAGTAATGTATTTCGATTTGTCTCGGCAAATTAACTGCTTGTAAATGCCAGTGAAACAAACATTTGATCGAAGATTAAATCGACCACTCGCCAACTTCTTTGGTGTATTTCATGCTTTGTTGACTCTAGTTACATGTATACAAATTTAATTGTTCAGTCGCAGCTTTGACAAATTTTCGGCGAAATAGGCGATTCCAAATATGTCTTGGATAAGGGGAACAATGAACAGATATAATTGCATCTTAGTACCAATCAGTAAAATTGTATTAGCTATAGTACCGAATGAAAATTAAAAACATTAATATCCCTTCCGCTAAAACCGAGAATGACCTTGGGAAACACCGCGGTGCTTTTTATATGTACTGACTTGTGTTTACGGGAACACTTCGATCAGTTCTCGATCTCCTTACGGTACACGACCGTGCTGTTTTCAATGAATGCCCCGGTCAATCTTGAAACTGTCCACGTAGGCCTAAATGGTCGGCAATATATTATGTTTAACTGGCCGTGTTTATGGAATATATCGTAGAAATGCCACGCCATCAACAATAACCGACATTAATCACCTTTATGACATATTATACTCACTGGACAGAACGGATTGCTTTAATAAATCAAACACAATGTCCACTCATTATACGTCCACAAGAACGTATACTTTTGAGTAGCAAGATTAACGCCATAAATAACTATTGCCGTGTACGAGGCTGGTGTACAGCTAGTACCAATATCCAGAATAAAAATGGCGAGTCCACATGTTACGGTTACTATTGCGGATCAGTTGCGTTTTATTTGTGTTTTTAATGTCTAAAAGGATAGAAGGAAAGAAATAAAATGAGGTTTAACGTCCTACTGTTCTGCTCCGAACTGGGCTATCGAAGACGGGCATACGCCATGCAGTGTGCAATGAGAGAAATTTTGCCCGGACAACGCATTCCAACTTTCAAGGAATCTTTTATGTACACGCCAATGTGTACACGGACCTCGGTTTTTCGTCCCATCCGAACTACTAGACAGCTGTCCTTGTCAGGCCCTCCGTCCTGCATCACTGAACTTTCTTGGCCAATGCAGGGATCGAACACCCGACCTTCAGGCTAGTGAGTCAACTTCCTACCCGGATATTAAAGCTTGTTATGCAGGATGGCTCGAGATTCAAAGCTGTTAACCACAACTGATGGTTATATTCTGTATTCGATTTATTACGACTTTTTAGATTCTCTTTGATGTCAATTTCATTTCAATCGGTTGAATGGTTCCAGGGGTTATAGAACGTCGAAATGACAGATGACACATGGCAATATCTCGTGAACTAATGACTCAATATTGATGGAGTGGGTATTCTTAAAAGAATTCCCCTACCCCCACCCAGCCATAACAAGATGTTGCCACGCAAGATACGCCAAGATTTGGCAAAGATGGACAGAGAGCAAACACCAAACAGCTTACAATAAGGGGCCATATTCCTGGATGTTACGCTCCGACGTGTAAATATCAAAAAGAACCAAAATCTTTGGGATATAAACGTATATTTTCAGTTTCATCAAAATCAAAAGATGCGATTTTTCGTGCAATCTTGGCCCATAATCCAGGCGGTTACGGTCCGGTAGACCGGTACGCGCGAATATCGAACGGAACCGCGTTCTTTGGAATATAAACCTACAAATCAGGGGCCTTATCCTGAAAGTTACAGTCCGATACGTGCCAATATCGAAAGGAACCGAGATCGTTGGGTTATAAACATACATGTTAAGTTTCATCGAAATGGGAAAAAAATTGTGACCTCTAGAGTGTCCACAAGATAATAAAGCGATTTTCGTACAATCAGGGACCATAATCCATGAGGTAACAGTTCAGTACATGACACGATCGAAAGGAACCGAGATTTTTGGTATATAAACGTATATATCAA
This sequence comes from Patella depressa, assembly GCA_948474765.1. Classification (NCBI taxonomy): domain Eukaryota; kingdom Metazoa; phylum Mollusca; class Gastropoda; family Patellidae; genus Patella; species Patella depressa. Next base: position 17,860,040 of record OX419720.1, read on the forward strand.
GTTTCTCAAAATCGATTAAAAATTGTGACCTGTAGTGTGTCTACAAACAAAATCTGGACGGACGCTCGGGCGGACAGGGGCGACGATAATATATTATGTGGGCGTATAAAAATAAAATATAATACTGGTAGTTCGAACGGATTTATAAGCTTGAATTTCTATTCTTAACGGTCCCATACATGCATATATTCTGTATAGAGGCTTTGAAAATCTCCGTGATCACTTCGTTGGTTTAAATCTAAATTTTGAGAATGTTAGTCATGTTGAATATTTTGATTATAGAATAATCTCAAAACAGTTAATAGTGGGGTGTGTTGTACACAAGACAGTGTATGCAATGGCGTTTTAAGAATGTACCTGGAATTTCATACAAGGTTGATAATACAGTGGTTTTGGTCTAAGTAGAGACATTTGAAAAGCGATTAATCGAATTTAAATGGAATAAAAACTTTAAAGATGCATCATATGAGATTCTGGCCATTCTTGCTATATTAGTCAAAAAATAAATAATGAAAAATAAATATATTTAAAATTACATTCAAATTACTTTATTCTGAATGTTTGTAAATGTTGCGTCGATTGTCTATTATCGTAGCAAGAGCACTTAACAATCAAGATTAAGTCTCACTAATCCATTTGGTCGGGTGTTCGATCCCTGCATTGGCCGAGGAGGTTCATCTCGATTTTCCAGCGTGATTTCCAATTGTCAGTGATGCAGAACGGAGGGCCTGACAAGGACGGCTGTCTAGTCGTTGGGATGGGACGAAAAACCGACGTCTCGGGTACACATTGGCATGCACGTAAAAGATCCCTTGGCAGTTGGAATTAGATATAAGAGTAGGCCCTAGCGCCGCTGCCCGGGCAAAATTTCCCTCATTGCACACTGTATGGTGTATGCCCGTCTTCCATTAGCCCAGGTTAGGTGCAGAAGAGTAGGACGTTAAACCACATTTCATTTCATTTCATTTCATTTCAATAATCCATTTGATCGTTCAATTTTAAATCTCCTAACTGTTCTTAGTCATTTAGATCTCGGCCACCCAACGTTGCAAAGAGTTGATTATAGGCTTGCAGTGTCAATAAATGTCTAAATAATAGTTTATGTAACATATGAAGCCAAAATAAAGACATACAATATGCAGATTCAGCTACATAATACATCTTTAAAATATTATACAAATGAAATGAATGGGGTTTAACGTCCTCTTGTTGTGTTCCGAACTGTACTAATGAAGACGAGCATACGCCATACAGTGTGCTATGAGGGAATGTTTGCACGGACAAAGGCGCTACGGCCTACTCTAGTGGAATTCCAACTGCCAAGTTATCTTTTACGTGCACGCCAATGTGTACACGGGACCTCGGTTTTTCTTCCCATCCGAACGACTAGTTGTCTGTTCTTGTCAGGCCCTCCACCCTGTTTCACAGACCAGGGGAAAACAACATATTATACACAGAGAGTCATTAATCTTTGGGAAGTGTTCTAATATTGTACTGTTTACCACAGCAGCGTAATTGCCATTTGCAAAGAAACTTAATGAACAACAGAATACACAAATTGTTGCTGGGCAATTCATATGTTAAATGAAAACGGAACACCAGCATTCCGTAAAGATGAAGGAGAGACGCCAGGGCCTAGAGCAGTGGACACACTAGGTGAATTCTCCGCCCGATTCACCTGTCGATTGCATCACCTTTTACGTTACATGATTAATCATAACAGCGACCATGCCTCCAAAACATCAGTGATGATTGGTTAATGAATTCTAAAAATTGGATGAATGCTTCGACGAACCGGACACACTTGGCTAATAAATCCGCCGAATGACCCTGGACACACGGAGCGAATTTCGACGCCGATTAGTTCGCTGTGTCCACAGTTTAAGCAATGTCATTCTATCCTCCAAACATGCGAAACATAATCAACCCATTTCTAACTTATCGTTCCGGTATTTTCCTCTGTAATTTAATTTTATAGTAGAACACTTTAATCCAATATCCTACTTGCATTATCCACGGATATACTATGTTTCTGTTTTCTGTTAGAATTTAATTAGGGTATGGGCTTTTTTCTCTGTATATCTCAAGCATAGTCTTATTATAGATCTATAAAAGACTTGAATTAATCCATTGTTTGTGAGTCAGGTTATCAGATAAGTCGAGGATGTCAAACATTACATAGTGTATTTAAACCCCTTAAATAGATTATAGAGTTCAGATTACATGTATAGGATGATACATGGACCACAAGAGAAAAAAAAAACGTATTAAAGCTTATAGAAACAATGCTAGTGTTACTGGTATTGAAAGAGCTTTTTTATACGCCCAGTTGCATGATTTGTTCACATTAAATGTTTGCATATTTTAATTAGCAAACATGAAATGTGCATTGCCATCAACAGAGAAAGGTTATGAACACACGACTATGCGTATGTTTTGTGAAATGAAATGAAATGGGGTTTAACGTTCTACTGTTTTGACTCGACTGGGCATATGTTTTGTAGTCTGGCAACCTTCATTTAAACTAAAATGGTACCACAATCTTACAATATACGCTAAACTTAAAGGGACAATAACACTCTTGCTGGCTTGGCAGCTCCAGAAAATAAATAATAGCCTTATTCTAAGGACTAGGTGTTTAGTGACCTACCTGTTGTGTAAATTATCCATTACATATTATCCGAAAATATTTTAAAATCCAAGTCACATTTGAAAAGCTTTCCGTTAACCTATTCAAATCATTTAGTTGAATTTTTCCAATTTTTTTTAAATTAGGTGTGTTAAGATGAAATTTGTATCATCAATCAATTGGAATATTGTAAAATAATACAATAATTTGCTGACCAGAATAAAGATTGGGACATATTATTCAGAGTGGTATTGAGCCTTTAAACAAAACTATTGTAACATCTTACTACTGCTTGACTGTATATTACAGTATTTACAAAGTATATCACCAGCCATATTGTTTTTACTCGTTGATGACTTCTCGTATGCTATCATCTCACAATACTCACTGGTTCTAACAATTCCTGTCGTTTTTATTGCCAACGGGACTTCATTTGATCATTAAATTGGTTATTTTACAGCGTTGTTAATTATAAATCAAACCTGAAACGCTATCACTTGACCATTATCAACTTCGTCGAACCGGAAGTAAAGAAATTCCCTTTTTTAATCAGGAACAGTCTAAAGTTTTAAATTTTGAGTTTTGAAATTTTAAATTTGATTCTTAAAAATTTAAATTCTTATTCAAGAAAATTTTAAATCTTGATTTATAAAACTGTAAGTCTAGATTTATGAAATTTGCATTTATGAATAGTTTTAAAGTTCAAATCCTGAATTTTTCTAAATTTGCATTCACAAATTTCTGTTTGCTTTCTAAAGATAGTCTATTTGAATAAATCACTATATAATACATTGGGATTTATATCAGGACCTCATTAATTACGGGTTCAGGTTGAGAGGAAATATCACTTCCTCGGCCAACCCTCGATCCTTTATCATCTGTTTGGGGAACGTCCACCCGGACACTAGGTCATTTGGGGACTAACATATGGTTAAATTTATTTCATCAATTCGCTTGTGCCTAGGGGTCTTTAGCTGTCGGACCCCGCTCCTTGTCACGTACTAGCGGGGTACCGAAACCACGCCACTTTACTAAATGACAGACCTTGTGATGCATCGCGCACGCATTACCCCCCCCCCCCTCCCCCCTCCTCGTGATACAGATGGGTTGTATGAAGTGATGATGTCAATATGTTTGATCTTATGCGTAGTAAGATAGCCTATTGTCAACTATTATCAAACTCATTGCATATGGACTGGCCAATGAAATCAGCACGGGAAGTTAAACAAGTTCTGTATGTAAATCTGAATAAACATATTATTATATTCAATTATACATCCGTTAACCTTATACATTATGGTCCAAAAATGAAATATGTCTCGATTAAACACACAGCTATAAAGGATTCTTAGTCAAAATTGATACGTATGGAAGCGTATAGGGGTCAATAGTGCGAAAGATAATATATAACGATATTAATATGATAATATGTCTACATACTGTGATTAGTGGGATGATTTTATCACTCAAAAGAAAATTTTGCCGAGACTACTGGTTGTGTCTTACCGACTTTAGTAATGATGACCGAGCTAATAGTGGATCGATTTGACTGGAATCTTCAGGAAATTGCCTTTACATTAGCTAGTCTTTAACTATTGTAGTGAGAACTGCCAACTCGTTATCTAATCTCCCATAATGTATCTTTAATATATATCTCGTATTGTCTAATTTCTTTTTTGATAAACTATATACGGGAAGCATAAATATTTCTATATCGCTGCCAACAATAATAATCTTTATTGTAAGGTTTTGATAGAGTGATGTAACTATCAAATTTAGCAGAGTTATTGATGTTTTGTAACAGAAACCAGAAAATATGCAGTCGGTACTTTTAAAAATTATAATTTATCTCAGACTGTATTAAATGATTAAGACAAGTAGATCATATTAAGTCTAGTGATATATCGTTCAAACTAATTTAATGTGACAATCTCGTTTATTTTACCCCAAGGAGGTTGTTCTTTTATGGACAATAACATCATTAATATGGTTCTAAAAATCCACTGGCGACGCCAAGATTTCTCAACAGGCCACGGCAATGAAAAGGAGGAGGTTTGTAGAGATACTTGTTCGTCGACGGGCATTCATTTCCTGGGTATAAGTCGTGACGCCAGATATCATATCATATGGCATTATTACATAGATGGTACGCAACAATGTCCAAGCACGATGTCACCCTACATTGTGCTGATGTAATTAGTATCAAAATAAATAGAAAACCGTGACAATATTTCAATCCAGTTGTATGAGCGCAAAGTGTAAGCAGAGAAAAGAACTGGTCCACCTTTCTAGAGACTACATGTACTATTCCAAGAGAATTTATCTTTTGAAAGACTAGCGCGCGCTCTTAGCTGCACTATTGAGAATCGTTCGTTCGTTCCCGGAGTTTTACGTCAACAATTTACAGTGAATACTACCACTACCTGGTGCTTTGACGTGACATTTTAAAATTAAATCATTAATGGCCGAACCGTTGTTATTTACTTAAAATAATAGGCTGATCGGGCGACTAGTAGATAAGAAAGGCTGACCGTTGTTGTTACTGTAGCAGCCAACAACATCCCCCAGGAAGAGCCCTTGGAGCTGCTACTAGCATGCAAAAATGACTTAACAACTTGCTCACACTAACAGGCTAATAATAGGCGGATCTGGTGAAATCGGACGCATTCGATGGCATCGTGGATTGGTTATAGTCTTGTAATTTTAATAAATGTCTAATTAATAATTACTAGGACCAATATTTACGACAAGTCCAACCAACCTTGCAATCCCTCTAAGGTTTCAGTCAGTATGGCATTAGCAAAGACCTAAAGTTTTGAAATTTCCTCTGTAAATCTCAAGCGTGTTCGATTATATAAGATTTAAATTCACCCAATTCATGTAACCTAGATAACTCGGGGATATAAAACATTACATTGTGTACTTTAACTAATTTAAAGATACATCCTTGCAATGATAGAGAGAGGGAGAGAGAGAGAGAGATGGTTTAACGCCCACTCGAGACAAAACTAGGTCATTTTAGTTAAAATCTCTAGTATCCGATGCCATCGAGAGTTGATAACACTCCTATTTTGTTAATATCTGGGGTCACGGTGGCTAAGTGGATAAGGCGCTGGTTCGCTAGTCTGGAGGTCGGGTGTTCGATCCCTGCATTGGCCGAGAAAGTTCATCTCGATTTTCCGGCGTGATTTCTTCTTGTCAGTGATGTAGGAGGGCCTGACAAGGACAGCTGCCTAGTCGTTCGGATGGGAAGAAAAACCGAGGCCCCGTGGAGTAGGCCGTAGCGCCGCTGCCCGGGCAAAATTTCCCTCATAGCGCACTGTATGGCGTATGCCCGTCTTCCATTAGCCCAGGTTAGGTGCAAAAGAGTAGGACGTTAAACCCCATTTCAATTCATTTGTTAATATCTGTCTGATTAATAGTTAATAAAACATCCCAGACCTAAAGAAAGACTTGCAATAGTGCCAATAGCCAGATTTAGCTCTTGCATATTGTGTGTTTACACTAGTTGTAATACGATAACAAACAGATCACAGCAATGTCTGTGTCAACAGGAACCAAACTATATTTAACGGCTTACTATTTATTATTATATATGTTTCATTATTTGCATACATAAAACTTTGAGTTGGCGTCCATATGCATTGCATTCGCAGTCATAAAAGTATTAACTAAATTCATTAAATTGTTGATGTGCATTGGTCATTTTTTTCATTCATTAAATTTTCGATTTGTGTAAATGAAATTTTTACTGGCATTCAAGCAATTTTTATTTGCATTTAAGTAATTTTTACTTGCATTTAAGCACTTTTCAGTTTGCATTTCTTAAGGCTAAAGCAGAATACGCCTCAATCGTACCTTTACAGTCATTTTATAGTGCCTTTGCACCCAACGTGTTTTTCTGTTATAAGATAAAATCATTTTATTTCACTCTTTCATCTTGTTCCCAATATCACTATTTAGGATACATTTGCCATAATTGTTGATTTTTCTCTCCCATCATGAAATTTGTAGCAATAATAAATTAATCTCCCTGAGGACCTCTGTAGTTTTATAGACAACAATAAACCGTACGGGAAATACCATTGTACTGACAACAACATTATTTCCTTGTATGAAGTTTTGATCAAACAGTGCAATCATCAGATGGAGCAGAATCGTATTCATTAATAGAAAATATAACATGTAATATTGCAAAATTGTCAAAGTCAAAATGGTCATTTTCGAGATTAATTAGTCTCTACTGGTCGTCCCTGCAATCAGAATTTCTATATTGCATTTACATCATAAAATTAATAGTAAGGAAGAGGGCTTGGTTCCGAGTTCGGCAGACAGAAATTGATGCCATAACATGTCAGTACTTATCATCCCGTATAAAATTAATGCTTCCTGAATTTGCAATTACCCCCACTCAAATGCTAAAATCTCTTTTATTGTTAGACCTTCATGTGAAGTTGCTTTGTTTGTTTGTAGTTCATGCTCACTGGGTGCAGAAAACCCACTAGGTTAGACAGGCGACCTTACTCCTTATCATTTACAACCATGGAATAGAAACCACGTCCGTGGACTCAATGGCAGACCTTATGATACAGCGCGCACGTGCTAACCATTCAGCCCTCCCTCCCCTCCCACACACCACCACCACGAAACGTGCAAACCCATTTCATTTATAGCTCTTGCTGGGGTTGAACCTTACAAGGGATCTTTCACGTGTATGTCAATGTGTGCACGGGACCTCGGTTTTTCGTCCCATCTGAACGAGTAGATAGCTGTCCTTATCAGGCCATCCGTCCTGCGTCACTGACAACGGGAAACCACGCCGGAAAATCTTGATGAACACCCGCCCTCCAAGCTAGCGAGCCAGCGTCTTACCCACTTAGCCACCGTGACCCCCCGTCTGAACTTGAAACATCTGTCCATCTAAACAAAAGGTATTTCGCAATGACGTATTCAGAACCATATATTCTATTGGACTTAGTAACAATGTAAACCGAGAAACTAATCGAATCCACAAAATAACACTTTTAGATGAGCATTGTGACTGAGTTTCCCAACTAAGCCCTTTCCTCAAAATACACGCCGTTGTGAAGTGGCAAACCACAGTTGTCATCAGAACAGTTGGCAGAGAAATCAGACAAATTGCACATGTTTAGATGTAGAGAGAGCAACCAGTGTCGGACTGGGCCAAACAGTCCAACTGTCCGTGAAAGGTGGGACTAAGCTCATTAAAGAAAAGTGGGCCTAAGCCTATAAAAAAAATCAAAAGAGAAAAAGAGAATAGAAAAAAGAAAAGAGAATTCTCAAGTTCATCTAATGATGGTGCTCTTATGTCATTCGGTTGTCTTCTGCTTTGGTCTGAAATGCATGGAAAATGGGTTTGCGGTTGTCAGTTTCCGAAATTTTCATGGGGACCCCCCCCCCCCTTGGAAGCTCACTCGCCTCCACTGCTTACTAGTGTGGGCCTTCTTCAATGACCTGACGTGACAGTACGGCACAAGTGCAACTGGTGCCATGGAAACATGATATTATTTGTGACCAGAGGACTGCTGACAAAACCTAAATTGTTAATTGCACAGACATTTTTTATTGAATGTTAAAGGGTGTCCAGTAATATTCGACCAGACTATAATAAAATAATATTCGAATAGACTATATTAACATAATATTTGACTAGACTATAATAATATAATATTAGACTATATTAAGACCATACTAAAAATCTTTCTGTGTACCGAATGTGTAATTTGATGAATACATGGACTAAACGATATTGAAACTAATTTATCTACAAAATGTTTGTTGCAAATCAGTCTCAAATATTGTATTCGAAAGAAAACTACCCCAAGCTGTAAAATGTATTAAAATAGCTTTGTTTGTCACCGGAGTTGATTGAAGGGGGGGGGGGCATTTTCAGCTTGTACAATTTGCCGTTACTCGTTGTTCATTTACCTTACATATCGAAGCGTAAGTAAATAGTAGCAATAATAATCGAGACAAAACTATTCTCGTCAACCCTTAAAATATAAAGCAATGTAATAAAATTTTCAATATACGCATCTTCCATTACCTAATTTTGAACTTTTATAGTAAGAACGGCGAGTACTTTATCTATATCTTACATAATGTATCTTTGGGTGCGTTAAAGATCTAAACCACAATACAGGGTGAAATTCAGTTTTCAGAATTACTTTAGTTTATTAGTTTCTAGGCCCTAGAAGCCGAACACACTAGTCGATTATAATTTATTTTTACCGCCATGTAATATCATCCTGTTTGTTTTTTTTATAATTAATTGATTTAAGCTTTCATATTTACATAAGCTTATACCTATAATTGTTAGCGCATTCCACACTCACTTGCATATACGGGTTTTCAAAATCCCGAACATGATTTACGCTCAATCCCATGGAACAATGAACTTGAAATTTCGCCATAAAAGTGTGCAAGGAACGCAAAATTACCTCCCACCTGAGGTTAAGAACAAAACATCGTCTAGAGAATTATCAAATCCAACTTTCTGCGGTATTCATCAGAGCTCTCATTTTACTGACGTATTCCACTGGCATAATAATACTAACACCAGCCCCCCCCCCCCCGCCCCCTTAAACGAAAAAAAGGTCTGAAGACAGTGCAACACAATTATGATAAAATCAGGTTCATGTTTCGATTTCTATGGTCACAGTCTCGCTGTACTTGCCTTTACAAGTAGAGCCCATTGAAAGTATAAACAACAAAAAGAAATTTGGATCTGTATTTTAACCAAATTGAGTATAAAAATACCAATCTAAAAGCAATTATGACAATATCATTGATTTTATAATGTAGTAAGATAGCCTAATGTCAACTATTTATTATTTAATAGAGCTAATTTGATTTATAATAAACAGGTTAAGATGGAACCTTTATATCATTAAATCAATACAGAAATCTATAATACCTGGAATTTTATCCGAGCAAACAATATGCAGCATTATAGTCAATTATATTTCCTTAAACAACAACGGCTAAGTATAGCTGATGAGCATGTCATATGATACTACTTCCGGAATTGGATGTATGTGCTGCAGATGGTCTAACAGACGGCGTGGAGACCAGTTATTTGTTGTTTTACTGACACCGCCAGGAGAGAAAGAGGTGGGGAATAGGCCTACCGTCCACCCATTACAATGTAGGTCATTTCGGGACTAGATAGTTCAATTTCATTTCATCGCCAAATCAAAAGGCTTGTAATGCAACAACCACAGATAGATGTTACCTTCACAAAAAGCAAAAGCACCAAAGATATATGACTGTAAATGGTAAACTAAATCCAACCCAACCACTACAACCATGCAGATCTGCTTATCAAATAGAGTGCAGTTGTGTAAAATCTTTACATCGGGGAGACTAAACGATTATTAAATAAAAGGGTAGATAGCTACAAGTCGAAAGCAGCAACCAACAACTCAGCTGTAGCTGAACACTTACACTCCAACTCCCGCCACGGGGTCCAATGGTCACATGTTAAAGTGCTATGCAGATATATCAGCCAAATGACTGCAAATGGGTGGGGAGTGTCTCATAATGCACTTAATAGTTCAAATTCTGTTTTTAGTTTAATAGAAAACCTCATCTCCTTTGGATGGATGATATGATCTGAATCGGATTAAGGAATCACTATAACATCCGGTATAAATACTACTCACTAATTCAATTACTCTGCCTTCAAGGATAAATTGATGGTTTGTGCAGTCATTCTTCTAATGGTTTTTGTATTTAAGTGCAATCCAGCGACCACTACATGCATGTATCCACATTTTTCATTCATAATATTAATCAAATTCCATCTTCTTTTAGAGTGTTGTGATTATTAAAACCTGATGAAATTATTGTCAATAGACTTCGCAACAAGTTATCCATCCATTAATCAATTTGTTTCAGGTAAAAAAAAGTCAGTCATATTGCCGGACCAAACCAATCTTGTGGCTTCTTCTGGCAAGTTCCTTATGAAACACCTGTCTGCGAGCTTTGTATCTAAATCTTACAGAATGCATTTTTAGCCTTTGACTGTGTTTCTAAACAAACCGGACTGTGGAGTTTCATTCCACGTATTGAACTGAAAATGTCAAAGGATGTTTTACCAGAGCTTCTAAACTTTAGTCTACATCTGACCGGATAGGCTAACTCTCAAACTGAAAAATAGAAGTTGTTACCCGACCCTAACACCTCAAAATCATGAATATTCACCAAACACTGTTTTTCGAATCGAGACCGAAAGTTCAACAAATTTTGCTTTGGTTTAGAGCAGAGGCTAAGTGAGACAGATACAATGACGAGCTTTGTGTCATGATTTTGAGTTATTACGCCCCCTTGCAAATGGTACAAAATTACGCGGTTTCAATGCAGTTTTCAACATTATAATCATAATGCTCAGCCAGCCACCACACCCATGCCCCCCCCCCCTTCCTAACCATGAGGGTTACCATTCCTCATATAGAATTATATATCACAAGCTTCTGGTTTGGAGGAGGAAGGATAAAGGAGGTTGTCGATGGTGATATGTACGGCAGATAGTTGCATGTGTTTAGTATGCTTCTTCAAATTTGTCTATTTCAAAATTTTAATAGTCAACCTGATACAAACTTTGGAGAAAAGACGTTGCCATTTGTTGCTTGTCTGTAGCGAAAAGCGTTCAGCCCTTTGAAAATGTAAGAAAACATCGGCACCGTAAAAAGAGATCAGAAGAAATTAATGATGATCTGTTTCCCTATGTGGCCATTATTACTTACCAAGAGGATTAATTGAAACTAAAGGTGGCGCTACACATAATATCGTACGAAACAAAGTGTAATAAAACACCTCATTGTTTAATAAAATGACAATTTTGCGCATTAAATTAATTACACCCTCGTTGAGTATCGACATCGCCATAAACACTCGCGTCAGCTACGATGCGTGTTTATTAGCCAGAACATTTATATTACTGTCAGTGATTTGACAGTCGAAAGCCATACGTATCCACCATGGTATCAAGGGATTCACTGTGGCTCAGTTTCCAATTCTCAGTAATGCAGGACAACGGGTCTAGTTGTTCGAATTGGACGACAGCCCGGGGTGCCGAGTTCACATTGGCGTGTCACACAAGAGCCCTTGGCAGTTACAAGTCGAAATAAGAGTAGGTCGTAGCGCCTCATTGCAAACTGCGTGCCCGATGGCCGTCTCTATTAGGCCAGTTGTTGCATAAAAGTAGGATGTTAAATTCCATTCCATTTCATTTGTAATTTATAAGGTACCGCTAGGGTATCACCCGGTCTTGTCAGTTTGAAACTGCTTTTAGCTACGGGGGGGGGGGGGGGGGGGGGTAAGCACATGCGCGCTATATCATAAGGTCTGGCATTGAGTCAACTGTCGTGGTTCGATTCCCCGGAGTGGGGTCGCTTGTCAAACCTTGTGGGTTTTGTTGTGTTGAGTGGACGTTAAACCCTGTCTCTGTGTAATCCTGAATCACCATTAAGATCATAATGAACTATATTTTCATTGTACTTGTTAATGTTGGAGATAAAATCTGTTAATAATACGCTATGGCTACATTGTCCCCGTGGTGAACCTGGTGGATTCTATGGAGTGGGGTTAGTTAATCGCTTAATAATTACCACAGTAAATCTCAACAAGCGCTCCCATCAGATGACCATTCAGGTTTAGACGCTAGCAATAATTAAACTACAAGGACAATGTACACCCACCATGTGATTAAGTTCAAGTCTGTATTAATAAAAGACCATCAAATTTGCACTTCAAGCCAGTGGAAAATCGGCCATAATCGTCAGACGAAAGCTATTATACTAATCACCGACAAGAACCGACAAAACCCCAAACAAGAGATGAGTTTGAATATGATGTGTACTGCAAAATCTATATTTACTTGTGTGTTATTGGCAGTAAACACACTTGTCGGTTATTGTGGGTGATTATTACGATCCTTATTGTAAAATGAATTCCTAAGATAACCTTTGACATCAAATACAGTTTAAACAATAAATATAGTAAACGTAAAACTCGCTGATTATCTCTAACTTTTGTATGTATTTATCTATCGTAAACTGTGTCTACTTTAATCTATAGAAAGAACAATACAAAATTCAAATACAGACAAACACATACAGGAACATGGTGCATAATTCGTCTTATGTTTCACATCCTAAAATACAACTGACGCCATGTTATTATCTTTAGCAGCCACGGTGGGTGGAACGTTGGCTCGATAACAGGTGCCGTGTTTGATCCCTGTATTAACGGAGAAAGTTCATCAGGATTTTGGTGGCAAGGTTCCTCCTTGTCAGTGGTGCAGGACGGAGGGCATCGCAAGGAAGAATAACTTATAGTCATGACAACGTAAAGTCGTTTAGATGGGACCGAGGTTCCATGTACACACTGGCGTGTGCGTGAAAGAACCATTGACAGTTTTAATTCAATGTAAGAACAAGCTGTAGTGCTGTTGCCCGGGCAAACTTTCCACCACAGCACACTGTATGGTGTATTTCTACCTTCATTAGTTATAGTCCAAGAGCCAGTGACGAAAAAACTGCCTCATAAGTAATAGAAGGTTTGACCATATTAATTGGCAGCTATTGATAGGGCAAATTCAAAACACCCAGTCTTACGAGGTTTCAGTGGGGCATTTGGCTGGGAGGGGCAGATAAAAAGGGCCAAAAAGGGCTAAAATTTGCCTCATAAGTAATAGGATCAGAATTATTTCTAAAATGTTGCTCTACAATGTATGAATATAAAAAATATAAATCTGACCGGAAAAAGTGGGGCCATGCCCTTTTCTGACAGCCTTAAAAAGTGCCTACGGGGGTCAAAATTTGCCTCATAAGTAATATAGTTGAAATTGGTGCCAAATGTTAGCTATGTGCGAGCCGATTCTAAAAATATCAAATCTGACTGGTTTCAGTGGGGCACATCCCTAATCTGACCACTTGAAATCTGCCCGATTTGCCACGCCCACAAAAAAAGGTCAAAATTTGCATCATAAGTAATATGATCAGAAATAGTTTTGAAATGTTGTGGTGCTATATCTGAATCTTAAAATGCAAAATCTGACCAGAAAAAATGGGGCCACGCCCCTTTCTGACTGCCCTAAAAATTGTGGACGGGGGCCCAAATATGCCTCATAAGTAATAAGATGGAAATTGGTGCCAAATGTTAGCTAATTATGAGACGGTTCTAAAAATATATAATCTGACTGGTTTCATTGGGGCAAACCCCTAATCTGACCACTTAAATGTGCCTAATCTGCCACGCCCACAAAAGGGGTCAAATATTGCCTCATAAGTAATATGACTGAAACTGGTGCCAAATGTTAGCAGTGTATTAGTCGATTCTATAAATATCAAATCTGATGGGTTTCTGTGGGGCAAACTCCTAATCTGACCACTTAATTGTCACCACCCACCACACCAGCAAGGTGAATACACATTTTTTTTATCACTTAAAAATTAAATCTACAAACTGAAATATGATTCAAATGTGTGCCAAATGTCTGTGAGTAGGTTCTGTTTGGTTTATAAATCCTTCAGACCTTTCTATATCTTGTCTAATTTAAACTTGTTAAATGATATAATCCAAATATGCGACAAACAAACTTTTCTATTGTAGGCGTATATTCGTCATTCATATCTTGGTGACATCCAAAGTTGGAAAATTATTCTTGCCCTAAGGACCTTTATTGGACGAAACTTTCCCCATTGTGAATGCAGCAGTAGTCACAGTCAGTGAATCAGTGAAAAGCTGGCAAAGCAATGCATAATGATGGAACTAATTGTCTGCATATACATGTATCTCAATTTTTTGCGACTGTATTCCAACCTCCATCCACACATTTCCGACACAAGGAATTTCCAAGTAAAATGATCACAACATCTGTAGCTATGGAACGGACAATATTATGTATGGACAAGTTTGTCGCAGCTTTATGAAAAAGCATTCTTGAAATTGCTTCTTCGTGCATACATGTCAATGTACAATCTTTGTAACACTGAAGAGACCCATTTACATTTGTAAAACATAATAGTCCGTAACTCGAGTTACATACAATGTCTTACATCTAATAACTGGCAAATATTCAGTACACATCCAATTGTTAACTGTGTACTGTACAAGAGTTTTTTTGAACTTGTCAATGTTTAATGCTGATGTAAACGTTGATGGCAGTCTCATGTGTGGACCTGAAATGGTGTATTCTTGGTCTCGATCTGAGGAACCAGCATGTCTATCTTTCTCTATGTCATTTATCGATAGTATTTCATTTCTGTCAAATACGGCATTGATCTCTTGACTCGACACACTAAATATTTTAACCAAAATATAACGAGCAATTGCACCAAATGTTACTGGGAGGTCCCCGTGTAGATGAAGAAAAAGCATTTAATCCATCACTGTTCAATCAATCCATTAAGGCTCACCAGACTCTATTCTGCTTTCAAGGGCCTTCAAAAGCAAATATGTTTTAAGTTGATATCGTGGTTTCATCTATTATAACTAAACACAAGTGGCATTGTTTGATCGGATAAAATCTGGTAATCATCATCATATCTTTCTCCATTTTTCAACTGTAGCCTACGATATATGTTGCCGTTTTGTTTGTTTCTTTTAGGTACTGTCCGAAGCAAATGTGCTTGGTTTTAACCGTTTTATGGGTTTATCAAACCAGGAGAGGTCTGCAATAACTTCTGAAATAAATTTGTCGCGAGATATGTTACCATTTTCATAAACCTTTAAAAGGAAATCTGTTGATTAAGGTTAATTAATGTTTTGCATTATTTTTGAATGGATCAGACCAAGGCCCGCCACATTAGGGTGCCCCCTAAGGTACTTATAAATGGCTCCTGAAATGCCAGGAAATCACGTTTCCGGCCTCCAATTTCTGAAAATTTCCTGGGGGAAATCCCCCTCCAGACCCCCCTTGCGGGGCTTCGCGCCTTCGGCGCTCGACGGCCACACTTACGCGGTCAGTGATTAGGGGCGCCCCACATGTACCAGGCCCCAGGGCCCCCACCATGGTTAATCCGGCGTTGGATCAGACATGTTTACAATTCTTTCAGTAACGTGATGTGCTGTGTTCTTCTGAATATTAACTTGTCTCAATTCATTAGTTACATCTTCTGGTCTGGAAATGCCTAAATGGTTGGCCTCATATAACGAGAAATGGACCATCTCTGTCTAGCTGCTATGAAATTTCTATGATGATACTAATACAATACCTGACAAATGATTAGCTGCATGTGCATTAACTGTCTGTTCTATGTAAGGGAATTCGACAGATATTCCAGGATGTGTTTCATCTATTTTCATCATATTGTCATGAATATCCATATGGCATAGTTTGGCTGATATAAATGAAAGAATAGACTTGACATTTCAAAGAGTCAGTATGTAAATAAGCTGTCCCCAACATGAATACCCTATGAAAAAAGGTGAATACTCGAATTATTTTCACATATGTGTACCAATATTTGACTTTTCTCATGTTCACTGACCAATGTCTTGTGTACATGATCAATTATTTCATTCAGTTCTTTGGAAACATTGTAGCTGTTGCAAAAGTTGGTTGACGAAACCGTCTGAAATGTAATACCTTCAAAGATAAAGCTAGCAAAGGGTGGATGCGTTTACATCGATTATTTTTGTAGTGGATACCTGTTAAAAACCAAGTACATGAAACATCAGCTATTATCCTCCTATTACGAATGGTCGTTCAGATTCTCCAATATGCTTCCCAACAGCTTTGAAATATGCCAGTGATATGTGGTAAGGTCCTAGCATTATGAAAAGGTTGTCAAATAGAGGACTTTCTGCAGCCTGAATTGTATATGGCATCTTTACAATATAGCCAAGTCATGTGTCACTATAATGTATTCCTGACCACACTCTTCACCAATCTGTTGGGATCTCTTCATTTTTTCCAAAACAAAATTGAGGGGGGTTGGCGATTGATTGATTTTAGGAAGATAACATATTTGTTATTGAGGAAGGTTATCTTTTACCACAAGTGAATTCGATTCAACCCACATAATTTGTGTATCTAGTGGATGTTATATTATCCAAATAACATCCACAAGCTTGCAATCTGCACAGCTACTAGGAATAATAGATCTTCTGTGTGTATACGTTTTCTTCTTCAATAATATACTGAACGCCATAGAAAACGCATTACTTAGTTTTTCCTATAACAAAATGATCCTGTAAACATATCTTATTTATTCTGCTTCTTATTGTGAACAATATTCAAATGGGAACACATTAATAACAACACATTTGTACACTTATGGATGTTTAGTCTAATCAACGGTACAAAGTCGAAGGGGTCAAAACCAAAAGTACGACAAAGATAGTTAATTGTCAGAAGCGCGCCTGTCCTCAACTGGCTCATACGCATGCAGTGTAGCACAATTAACCATCTTTGTCGTACTTTTGATTTACATTCAATCGTTTCTGTTTTACTGTAATTTGTAATCAGTTATGTTCGGCGAAATACGCAACGAGTCCGTATTGAATGGCAGTCTTTGACATCTGGTTTTTCCAGTCTACACTGGTAGTTTTCTTCTACATGGGATATGTTTAGCCTCGTTCTTCAAGTAGCTTCATACAAATGGCCCTTGTGCCAATTTTAACATTTTCATTTTGTCTTAAAAGTGCTGAATATCAGAAGCCCCACATTTCAAGGTAAGATAACAACACCAATGTTGATTTAAATTGACTATTAAGTCATGTTTGCAGCGTCGAAACTGGGGATGGCATTGAGTTCAAGACTTGGCTCCTTTAATGGAGAATCATGTAACTTGGAGGCCAGCAGTGCTGTATTGAATTTCTACCAGGTTGTTGAAAACTGCAAATTAATAGTGATTTGTCAAACTACCCAGTTCGTAGATTTAACATTGAAGTGATAACAAAAGGTCCTTAGGGCAAGAATAATTTTCCAACTTTGGATGCCACCAAGATATGAATGACGAATATACGCCTACAATAGAAAAGTTTGTTTGTCGCATATTTGGATTATATCATTTAACAAGTTTAAATTAGACAAGATATAGAAAGGTCTGAAGGATTTATAAACCAAACAGAACCTACTCACAGACATTTGGCACACATTTGAATCATATTTCAGTTTGTAGATTTAATTTTTAAGTGATAAAAAAAATGTGTATTCACCTTGCTGGTGTGGTGGGTGGTGACAATTAAGTGGTCAGATTAGGAGTTTGCCCCACAGAAACCCATCAGATTTGATATTTATAGAATCGACTAATACACTGCTAACATTTGGCACCAGTTTCAGTCATATTACTTATGAGGCAATATTTGACCCCTTTTGTGGGCGTGGCAGATTAGGGGGTTTGCCCCAATGAAACCAGTCAGATTATATATTTTTAGAACCGTCTCATAATTAGCTAACATTTGGCACCAATTTCAATCTTATTACTTATGAGGCATATTTGGGCCCCCGTCCACAATTTTTAGGACAGTCAGAAAGGGGCGTGGCCCCATTTTTTCTGGTCAGATTTTGCATTTTAAGATTCAGATATAGCACCACAACATTTCAAAACTATTTCTGATCATATTACTTATGATGCAAATTTTGACCTTTTTTGTGGGCGTGGCAAATCGGGCAGATTTCAAGTGGTCAGATTAGGGATGTGCCCCACTGAAACCAGTCAGATTTGATATTTTTAGAATCGGCTCGCACATAGCTAACATTTGGCACCAATTTCAACTATATTACTTATGAGGCAAATTTTGGCCCCCATAGGCACTTTTTAAAGCTGTCAGAAAAGGGCATGGCCCCACTTTTTCCAGTCAGATTTATATTTTTTATCTTCATACATTGTATAGCAACATTTTAGAAATAATTCTGATCCTATTACTTATGAGGCAAATTTTAGCCCTTTTTGGCCCTTTTTATCTGCCCCTCCCAGCCAAATGCCCCACTGAAACCTCGTAAGACTGGGTGTTTTGAACTTGCCCTATCAATAGCTGCTAATTAATATGGTCAAACCTTCTATTACTTATGAGGCAGTTTTTTCGTCACTGGCTCTTGGTCTATTAGCCTAGTCGGAGCAGATGGGTACGCCGTTAAACTAACCCCCCATTTCATTTCAATTCTTTATTATTTATGCAGTCTTCCTTTAACCATTACTGCGAGTGAAACAGGAGCAAAGATGAAACCAATGGGCCACAATTAATGAAAGACTTTTGATTTTGTGTGGCTGTTATTTTCTACCGACCGATTATTCCAGCGATATCCCATACCTTGTATTTCAATCAGACTTGGTTCAAACTCAATATCCGTATTTCCTTTATCTATATACTACGTTATGTTTGATCTAGACGCAAACATAATCATAAATTCTGCTAGAATCAGACAGTAAATAAGTGATTATTTCAATATATCTTGTTTGTGTTAGACTATACAATTATATACTGTCGTGTATATTGGTTCTATGGTGTTATATATATCGTCACCTAGTCTACAATCAAATTACATTGCATACACATTTAATTTCATTCAGAATAAAGATTTATTTTACTGTTGTCGAGTGAATCGTATTCCTGGGTTTAAATAGAATCAATGTCAAAAGTCCCGATGCGCCATTGGCAATTTGGGCTAAAGTATCAAATTTCTCACGGCTTGATACACGCTAATATGTACTTTGATAAATATACACTCTTCCAAAAAAGAAACGCAAAGTGACATTTCATCGTCGGTATACCCTCGCTCTACCACCCCCTCGTTGCAACAGGAACTGCGACACGCAGCTGAACCAAACTGTTCCCCGGTGTTGCTGTGACCATACCCTCAGGTCTGAACCAAATGAAGTCGGATTTGACGGTATCGGCTAATTTCAAAACAGCAGCTCTAACGGAACGTTTGGCCCGTAATATGGTTTCATTACCTAGGCGTTTACGGACTGTCTGGTCTGAGATTCTATGCCGTCGAGGACTTGCTGTTGCAATAGAGGTCGCTGTTAAGAACCGTTTCCGCAAATGACGTAACCTGAAGTGACGATCAAGGAATGGCAGGGTCACTCTTGGTCGGCCTAAGGTTGGACGTTCACGTGTTGACGAGAAATGGTACTCAGGGAAACATTCAGCAGCCTGGCTACATCTGTCTTGGATTCACCTGCTTGTAACCGACCAATAGCGTTGTTGCGTTGGTCTTCGTTCAGATGTGGCATCAGTTGGTTCGTTGAGTCTTTACATGTGCAACTGATTTGGAAACCGAGCCCCCCCCCCCCGGTTTCAAAGGCCTTAGATCTAGGTTCCATGCGAATAGCTAGCGATGTTGTTAAACTCCTGTGTCTTGGTGTAATCAAGCGAAAACAAATTCCGGTAAAAAGTATGACGAGTCGTAATTGAAACCAATAATGAATGTCTTTTATCCTTACATAATGGCATTAAAAAAAATTAAGATTTATTGAAACAACGACCTCGTTCAAATAAAAAAAAAGTGATGAAAAATGGGCTGTGCGTTTCTTTTTTTTGAAGAGTATATTTTCGCGGACATCAATAAGCAGTTCAATATTGGAATTTAATTGCTGCATGGACAAACTTTTCCCTAAACACACTGTATGGCGTATGCTTGTCTTAACTTTCCACATTGGTGTGGGGACATGGGGCCTGTCAGTTCTGTACTTGTACAATTTCCCTCATAGCACACTATATGACTTGCGCGTGTTTCTGTTATCCACGTTGGTGGAGAAGAGGGCGGGGGTTCTGTCAAGAATACCTTATAGTCATTCGAATGGCACGGATAAACGAGGTCCCGTTAACACATTGGCGTGCACGTAAAAAAAAACCTTGGCAGCTGTAGTGCTGCCCGGGCACAATTCTCCTCGTAGCACACTGCATTGATTGTCCCTGTTGGTGCCGACCATTCAATTTTTTTTTGTAGCGTGGCACAGTGGCTTCATCTTATTTCTTTTAACTAGGGGGTCACGTGGCTAAGTGGCTTAGACGCAGGCTCGCTAGTCTGCAAGTCGGGTGTTCCACCCCTGCATTGCCAGAGAAAGTTCATCCAGATTTTCCGGCGTGGTTTCCCCTTGTCAGTGATGCAGGGCCTGTCAAGGGCGGCTGTCTAGTCGTTCGGGTGGGACAAAACACCGGGGTCTCGTGTAAATATTGACGTGCACATAAAAGATACCCTGGCAGTTGGTATTCGATATAAGAGTAGGACGTAGCGCCGCTGCCCGGGTAAGATTTCCCCCATAGCACACTGTATGGCGTATGCCCGTCTTCATTAGCTCAGGTTAGGAGCAGAAACTTAGGACGTTAAACCCCATTTCATTTCATTTATTTTAACGAAAGCAGAGTGTAATCTAACAAATGAAATCTGTGTTTAAAATCCATTGAAATTTCTAAATATCAAAAGTCTAAATAGCAAAAATCACCCCCCCCCCCCCCTCACTAGTCACCATAGTGGACGTTAAACCAATTTTTTTTTGTAAACAATACTTTATTTCAGAAGTACATGAAAAGGGAACGGGCAAAGCCTATATCACTCCTCTCCTCATACAAGGAATATAAAACATATAGTAATATATACAGATCGTCTATGTACATATTATACAATAGTGGTGAATTTCATATGAAGTTAAACAATTAATATAATTATATTTACAACAAATAAAAAGGAGGAAGTGCTATTTTATAACATGAATAAAAAACCCATTCCACTCTTTCTCACTGACAAGTGATTGTTCGCGGCTTCGTGCAAAAGTACTAAATAGTTTTCGAGTGTTGCTCTAAACACAAAAATGGGTGGGCGGAAGACGGAAGAGAAACGAGGAAGAAGGCTATACGCCGTCGCATTATGTGCATGGGGGAATAAAAAAATCTTAGTCGGGTTCTGAGAAAGTTAGATCATCAAGGGACCATGTCTGGGAAAGACTAAGAAATAAGCGGATTATTTGTTATTTTAAAGTATTTCTATTCGTTCCGCTTGTAAATAATTTTGATACATGTATTAGGATGACAAATGGTGTGTCATCTATAATGTAAAATCTGTAAATACAAGTAACGCATTGAAGACAGTTTGTTGTAACACACCACTTAGTAGTATAAATAAATGATTTATTAGACACGGATCTATAGAAGAAAGTGGTAAATGCCAACATGTGATATGACAGACAAATATTAATGTCTACTATTAGACTTTTGTATTCCTGTTTCAGTCAGTTTTGGCATTATTCAAAGGAACTGACAATCATACTGAAAACGAGGTACCTACTGGTTGTTGAATGGAAGGAGTTCAGATGGAGGATTTAATCCATTGTACGCCTGTACGGTACGTGCTATTAGATCATAAGGTCTGCCATTGACTCATGTGTTGTGGTTTCGATTCCCAGCTTGGACGTGATAAGGAGTGGGTCGCATGTCCAACCTAGTAATTTTATCTCATTGCTAAGCTAAAGACCCCAGCGTACAAGCGGGTTATCGAAATAAAATTGAACCATTGTTTGCGTCGAGTGGATTAACGTTCATTTCTACACAAATTATGTCGTTTCGGTACTATCAAATGGTTCAATAATTTTATTTCAATAATTTGACTGCGCGTATTGGTCTTTAGCAATGGGAGTAAACCGGAAGACCCAGAAAAAATCGACGAGGTAGGACATGAGCGATCCTACTCCTTGTCACATGAAAGACTAGATGACCATCACTTGTTTATGGAAAATAGAACGATACTGATACCTTGTTATATGTATACTCAGCCAAATTAAAAACTTGACACCGATGAATTTCAACAATTTTTTTTTTCTGGTAAGTCAAATAAATTTTAAAGTGTTTCTAACGATAGTAAGTAGTAAGAAGCCTTTAATTTCATAAAATTGTAAAGTCATGTGGATCACGTGACTTTTGAGCAAATAAAGATGAAAAACCTGAAAAACACGTGCAAACACAAACTCGCGAGTTAAATCGATGCAAGTTTCCTTAAACTGAACACGCACACGTATCTTAAACTGGAAAAATAAATTAAAATTGCTATTTTCATCTTTGTTATAAAATGCCGCGCCTTTCAAATGTAGAACGTCTACGTGCTATAGGTAGGCTCTATGCTGGTCAGTCTGTGGTCACTGTTGCAAGAGCCTTTAATTGATCACGCCAGACAATAATTAATCTTAGAATGAGAGTGCTTCAAACTGGAACTATTGCCGACCGCCCAAGGGCGGCTGCGCCATGTGTGACGTCACTCCAGGAAGATCGAGGAATACGATTACGTCATCTTAGAAACAGATTTGTCACTGCAACCTCCAAAATTGCTATTTTCATCTTTGTTATAAAATGCCGCGCCTTTCAAATGTAGAACGTCTACGTGCTATAGGTAGGCTCTATGCTGGTCAGTCTGTGGTCACTGTTGCAAGAGCCTTTAATTGTTCACGCCAGACAATAATTAATCTTAGAATGAGAGTGCTTCAAACTGGAACTATTGCCGACCGCCCAAGGGCGGCTGCGCCATGTGTGACGTCACTCCAGGAAGATCGAGGAATACGATTACGTCATCTTAGAAACAGATTTGTCACTGCAACCTCCACAAGTAGAGAGATGTTTGGTGCACAAACTGTTCGAAATCGCTTGCAGGCTGCTGGTCTTCGAGCTCGGAGGCCCTATAATGGACCAATATTGACACCTCTTCATCGCCGTAACCGACTTGTGTGGGCCACAAGACAATAAGATTTACTCAAAGACAGTGGAATTCGATTATCTTTAGTGACGAATCTCGATTCACTTTGAGATTTGCCGATGGCAGGGTCCGAGTGTACCGCAGACGAGGTGAACGTTACGCTTAAGTATGCGTCAGAGAAGTTGACCGATTTGGTGGCGGCAGCGTCATGGTTTGGGGTTCTTTTTGTGCACATGGACGTTCTCCTCTTGTTGTTGTCCAAGGGAACTTAAATGCTGTCCAGTACAGGGATCAGATTTTTCAACCTGTTCTTTTTCCGTTTATGCAGAGACATGGGCCTGGACTAACGTTTCAACAAGACAATGCTCGACCCCATACTGCAATTGCTACCCAGAATTTTTTAAGAAATGCCGGTGTCCAAGTCCTGGATTGGCCGTCGCTTAGCCCCGACCTTAATCCTATTGAACACATCTGGAACGAACTGGGTCGACGTGTTCGTCAGCAAGTGAATCCACCACTGACGTTGCAGGACCTTCAACATGCTCTTGCTGAGCAGTGTCGACGTCTCCCTCGGGTAGTGTTTACTAATGTCCTGAGATCCATGAGAAGACGTTGTGTGGCAGTACGAGACGCTAGAGGAGGCTACACTTTATTCCGATTGTTCTCCAAGTCTGAATTTTTTCATTTTTTTTTTGGGGGGGGGGGGGGGGGGTACTGTGACATTACGAACGTTATCAATGTCAAGGACTTTCGGCGAGACATATTCTTGCTTTCTGTTGATGTCAAGGTCGTCTGTGCACAACATAACACTAAAATAGTTGCCTTAAACCAAATATTAAAAATCTAGTCCCAAAAATCCTGAGTGTCAAGTTTTTAATTTGGCTGAGTATATTTTCACTGAATATATCGGATTTATGAGTTCAGGCGTTTATTGAATATTTTTACAATACTATCGGGTGCTTATATAACATGGTGATTGACATGAAATTAAACTGTTTGTGTTTGATGAGTATTAGCTAGTTTCCACTGAAATTTTCAAAAATCACCATAAAGAAGATTAGGAGTCTCCGTATGTGTTTTACTAGATTCCTTGGTCAGAAAAAACATCGGTATAGACATCAAGATCATTGAAATGGGGGCATTTAAAGAAATGTTATTGTTATGGTGGCCATATTGAATTTCCCAGTTTTCGGTAGGAACAGCTGGAGTGACGTCGTAGTTGGTGCCATTTTTGAAATCAGCATACCCACAACCCCCCTAGGCCAAATTTTCCTACTTCTTTCCGGAAGTTCACGACCATTTCACATATCCGCCCACTAATAAATGATTGTTGTTTCAGTAGACTGGGCTGCGTATGTGAATATACAAATAGTATAAAATTAACTTATTTTAAAGTCGGTACATGCATTGATAACGAAATTGAGTTCGCCACTTGGAACTAAAGGCATCCAATCGTAGCTAAAACCAAGCACATCGGTATATCTCAACGTTTTTAGTTACGTTCTCGTAGCTAGGTTTCTATTGTAATATTCTGTTTTTCAGTCTATATGGTTATCAACTGCAGAAATTACAGCATATTCAAAAGCTTCCGCTCGTTTAGTAGTGCGTGACGCCAAAAAGACCATTTTTTAAGCTGATCCACCAACGTGGATCTGCGCCGCACTTTGAATGTGCCTTAATCTCGTGCCAGAAGTGCTGACTCAGTTCGACTGTGCCACACAACTTTACAACTAAAGTCAACTAAGACGTAGCGGCGGATGGTGACCGTGCTTTTAATGTCTGTGAACCCATATTTTGCTATAAACTGTCAGTTGATTTAAGGGCCATTATTTTTTCTTTTTCTCTTTTAAATATGCAGTTAAATCACATTTTTTTTTAGAAAAGCCTATATTAACTGAGCGCCATTGTTATTTTTATTTTCCTTGGTTCAATTCCTTTTACTGTCTCACTTTATACCTATGTAACTGTTGTTAAGCGTTAATAAATAACGGTATTATAAATATACACCCACGTTAAATTGGTGGCTTTTTGTGTGCCTATTTTGCTTTCCTCTTTTTATTGTTTTACCATTGCTTTGTGTGGGCAAGCCACATTTGTTACTGTGTTTAATGAAATCACATCTAATGTTTTCTTGCGTGTGTTTTTTCGGGGTCCTCCGGTTTCTTCCCGCTGATAAAGGTCCATTCGCGCTAGCAAATTTCTGAAATAAAATTGAACGTACGTTAGTCCCCCGCCTATATAAGCTTGTGTTGCAATGACGTTAAATCCCGGTCTCTACGAAAATATATGTTACTATTGTGTTTACTGTGCCAGGGGAGATAAATCCATTCATTCTCGTTGAATGTTGGATGGAATAGCACAACCCAAAATTGTGAGAATTCTTCGGTGAGGATATCCTGCTTCGTGCATTTTACCTTGTAGAAATAGTTTGGACGTGTATTTCAGGTGCCAAAAGACTTCATACTGATTTTTGTACCATAAATGTTAGGTTTAGGCCAATAAAAATACTTCGTAAATTTTTGTGGAAACTTAAGTATACGATTCCTGGCTTTCCCTTGTGCGGGCGGAACTATCGCTCAAATAAACTAAACAGCTAATTCTATCAACTGTCTCCGTAGTCTCTTAGTTTAAGAAAGGCAGTTTCCGTATCTAAATCCCAACGCATCCAAACCCATGTAAACTCTTGTAAACCAAAATCGAATCGAGTGGGAGGAAGAGAGAATGGGTGGAAAAGTTATAGGCCCTACTTTCTCCTGTGCCAAGAGATGCTGATGTTATCTTGTGTGGGTCAACGTTAATAGGCAAATTTAGCTCTTACATAATGTGTCCTTAATATTTACATAATAATATTGAAAGTTTAATTCATCTATTTATATGTCCATGCATTTGCTGTCTTCGTCTTAGTAATTGGGTGATGCGTCTCTTTATGGGGTAAAATCCAATCATATCTACGTAATCTCTACAGGTGGTTTTTTTTTATTGTTGTTTCGTACACACAAGCCCATTTCTATGTTTAATTCTAGATGTGACGGTTATATTCAAACTGTAGATTTTAACAAATAGGCCCCTAAACTCCTGTAACAAATGACACGTGTGACAACATCATACGATGTTTTTGAGAGAAGAGGTTTTTGACTTTTTAATCCGTAACACGTGTGGCTTAAAACGACAACACTGGTGTCCATTATTGTCTCTCAATCTTGACCGGCGTCCTATAATTTATTCCATCCCGCGCGGGTAACGTTTCTTATATTCGTGATAACTTGAAGAGGTCATTGTATTTCTGGCTACAGCATATTGTAATACTAAACGCTATATGTGTCACGTGACAGTAGAAGAGGATCTATTATGAGTACCAGTCGATCTGTGTTGCTCTAATTTCTAAGACACAATCAGTTTGTGCTGGGAGGATGAATGACTGACTTACTTCGGTTACACAACTTTTACAATTAACATTTTTTAAACTCTGGGCAACAACATGGCGAGAGGCGGAGATGCCTGTACTGGACAATGGTGGATGGGAGTATTGCGGAACAATCTATTAGTGATTTTAACGGTTCTTGGGGCTACAGTTGGATTTGCTCTTGGAGTCGGATTAAGAGAAACAGAATTGTCTCAAGATGCAATAATATGGTTAGGTAGGTCGTGGTATTGTGTTTAATAGAAGTTATGAATGGAATTATACAATCTCTTATTAGATGGATACATGCTAAACAGTAGGCCTTTGTTTTGTTTGGTTTATTATCGCAAGCCATAGGTCGTAGGTCTGGGCTCTCATAACATAAACAAAACGTTCACTTTGTTTGTTTGCTTGGTTTAATGTCGTGTGGATCTCGAACAAATTTTAGGTTTAAAGTTGTGATTTTTTCTTTCTTTTTCTTTCTCTTTCCATTTTTGTTTTGGCATGAAAATTTGGAGGGAAGGGGTATATTGATAGAACAATTTCAATATCAAAAAGACTTTCAATTTTACGCGAATGCCTCTGGCGAAATGTTCACATTTTTGTTCATTTTACAGGGACGCATTTAGAGAATGTCGTGGCGGGGTGGGGGGGGGGATCTGGCAAACCCTCTCCTGCAAAAATTCCTGGATCCACCCCTGATTTACTATAAGCTTTATTATATATATTTTTTTTAAAAAGGCGTTCGCTCGAAACTCTGAATATTGTTTCGCCAATTTTTCAAACACACGGTTAGGCACTGTCTAAGCAACATACATTATAAATACATAGAATTAGTTAACCGATTTCCCGCAGCTATTATATTAGTTTATTATGCTGCCTTGTGCGTGTTTGTGCTTGTTATCGTTTCAGTTATTTTGTGCGTGTGTGTGCGCAACATGTGAATATAAATACAGGTCTTTTTAGTCTAAAACACTGAAACCATTTTCTGGTTTTCTCCGGATCACATCACCCTAATTACCAATACTAATTCTTTTAGGAACAGTCTCCGATCGGACGATGTCCGCTGACTGTGTCTATCCCTCCCTTTATTGTAGTTGCAATAAGAAGAGAATACAAGATTTATATGGTTGGTCATCTGGTAATGTTGATGAGATCACTAACACGGAGAATGGGGGTTCTTCATAGAATAAGTCGGTAGCTCACTGACCAGAAGATTTGGGGTTCTGTCCCGGTGTTGGTCGAGAAAAATACCTGGGATTTTCCGGCTTGATTTTCCCCTTACCATGCCAGGGATTTCCCAATGTGATTTTCCTTTGTCATTGGAGCATGACCGGTGCTTGAAATTAACAGTGTGTAGCCGTTCGATTGGGACGAAAAGTTATCTTTTGTTAAGATATAGAAGCTGCATTAATAGTCTTTGCTAATAAAGCATCGTGTAAGGCTTAATCCTAAAACTTAATAGGTCATAAGGTTAACTTCAGTAGTTATTGCCTACAAGTATCACCAATAAAACGGTCATGTTTACTTACACGGGGGAACTACTTACGACAGATTAATGGTTTTATAGCGCATTTAAACGTTTGACCTGCTTATGTTAGCGACAAAGGCTCAGACCACGGCATATACGTAACCCATTGTTTCAGAAACTATATATTTTATATTCTTTTAGAGCAATACACAAAACACATACTTATGGAAAATCGGCAACTTATTTATTTGGGCGACGTTTCGAAGAGTATTCTCTCAATGTTATCACGCTATTACAGTATCTGGATAGAGAGAGAGAGAGAGAGGGAGGGGCAAAATGGGGTTTAACGTCCATTCGACACAAACATATGGTTTAATTCTATTTTAATAATTCGCTTGCGCGTAGGGGTCTTTAGCAGGGGAGGAAACCGGGGATTCGAAACCACGCCAGTTGACTCAATGACAGGCTTTATGATACAGCACGCACGTGCTAACCATTCGACCACACAACCCCCCTAACTTGATAGAGCAATACACAACCACATGGGGTTTAACATCCTATTTTTCTGCACCGACTAGGCTAATAAAGACGGTCATACACCATACAGTGTGCTTTGTGGGAATTTTGCCCATACAGCGGAGCCACGGTCTACACCGATTCGTTTACGTGCACGTGGCTCCCCTTTACTTTTAAAGAAACAGTAAAATCCGAAAATCACTACTGGTTTTAGTAGTAGGAGAGAGAGATGTTTATCTTTGGCTTATCAACTGACCAGATTGCTGGTAAGAGACATTAAAGTTGTTTGCGGTCAAGATTTGTGAACTCTGGAGAGACATCATTAAACTTCCAAATAAAACACCAAGATGTAATGCGTTACGAAAATATTACCAAGTGTTCAAGGTTAATTAGCCCAATCCTCATGTTAAACTTACTCTGTCTGTCTACAATAGACACTAATCTAGTTGACCAACATTTTAATACCTAAATCGACGATTTTAGTCGAATACACTATGTATACTTCGAGATTTTGGAACTATGTTTTCTACTTTTATAATATAATATAATAAAATTGAAGAGGTATTTTAGACTTTGTGTGTATTAGGTATGAAACGGGGTAGAGCCGCATTACAAAATAGTATACTAATTTTTAAATATGGCGGCCATTTAGGACAGAGATACCTTCACGAAGTAGATAATTCGTGGTGTGCAGAATAGTTCAATCCTTGTCTTTAAACGCCCAAAGTTTCTTCAAATTCATCAGCTTACATGTAACTTCACTAATATAAACAATATAAATTTCATACGATCTGTGGGTGTGTTTGGTTGAAGCTAGGGTAAATGGGTTTGGGTCATGGTTGTTTGCGTTAACGCTTCCATCATTTGTTTCAAATAAACAATGCTTTATTCATAAATGAATGGGGTTTGGAGAACATACATGGCATATTGAACCTCTCTGCTTTCATAGAGTCAAGTGGTGTGGTTTCTAGATATACATCAATATGTGCTATCCAAAACGTCGTGTGCCCCCACCCTCCCCGGTTTCCCTTCCCCTGATTAGGACCAAGGCGACCAAGTGAATTACTAGATGATACACAAAATTTGTTATTAGTCCCGGACTGATCCAGTTAAACTCCCACAGGCAGTTTGGTCGACGAATTTTGAATTTATAGCTCGATTATAAGTAATACAAAATAGTTTTATATTGTGTAGTAAACTATAAGAATAATTCGTTTGTCTACTAAATAAATTCTACTGGTGTCATTAACGTAATCTGATATCCATTTTTCGGGTGAGGAAAAAAATAACTGGTTTAGTCGGTTAAATCTCTTTAGCGAGAATGGCAGCAAATAATAATGATATATGTAGACACATCAATTTGAAAGCTTGGACATTCCTCTGTGATATAGGGTCGCAGTGACAAAGGGTCTGACGAGGACAGATGTCTAGTCGTTCGGATGGAACCAAAACCCGAGGGTCCGTGTATGTATTGCCTGCACGTAAAAGATCCCTTGACAGTCGGAATTCGATGTAATAAGAATAGGCCATAGCGCCGCTACGCGGGCACAATTTTCCTCATAACACACTGTATGACCCAGTCCGCGCAGAACAGAGAGTGAGAAAGATATGGGATTTAACGTCCACTCGACACAAACAGGGTCATTTCGAGACTTACATGTGGTTCAATTTTATATGAATAATTCGCTTGGGCGTATGGGTCTTTTAGCAGTAGGAGGGTACCGGAGGACCCGGAGAAAAATCAGGGGTTTGGACAGGCAACCTACTCAATGTCACGTAGAACAAGGGAATCGAAACTATTCAATGACAGCAATGACAGATCCTATGAAGAAAAGCGCACGCGATAACCATACAGTCACCCAATCCCCCGATCGGAACCGTAGGACGTCAATCCCCATCCCATTCTATATAAATATAACTAATTGTTATCAAAAATAATAAACAGGAAGGAAATGTATTCTGGTTTAATGTACAGCCAACACTGGTGCGTGTTTCATTTCCTGGCAATCTATCATTTTAAAAGTGGCCTACATTAGCAGTAACAGTGTTGACTGAACGGATTTTTTTTTACGAAATTTGTGTTCAGCTTTAACTGTTGAAATCTGAATTTATAATAAATAGCACATGCTTTAAAGGGACAATCCCGATAAGAACAGAGTCTCAAAAATTGAAGTCCGAGCATTTATGAAATTTATGGACCAAAACATAGAGGCATGGTGTATTTACCTTGTCTCAAAATTTCAGCTCAAAATATTGAGTCGTTTTGACGTTAACGTCAACACTGCTTATCCGGACACGTAACCCTTTTAAGATTTCGGGTCAATTTTTTCATTGGGTGACCTGCTAATCGATTCTCGTTTCTTGAGAGGTCTATACAGTGAATGACCCATGTACTGTACTTGATAACAAAAGGTAAATTTCACCTACATATTATTTTTATTGAAAAAAGTCTGGTTTTATCCCTATACTGTATAATACAACGGTCTCCATTTCCAGGCGAAGACTGTCAGGTTTAAGTTATTTACAAGCATATCACAAATATCGGGTTAGTTGGTCGGCCTTAGGTAATGGGTTTTAAGGGATTTTAACACAAAATTAAGCAGTTTTATTCCCCAAAAAGTTATCGGGATTGGGCCTTTAAAGCAAAACAATATGGTTGGTATTATTTGTCTCTCCACTGACCTATTGCGTTATGAATTTTCACAGTGGTTACTGGGAAATCAAATGGGGTTTAACGACCTACTGTTCTGCTCCGAACTGGGCTAATGAAGACGGGAATACTCCTTTCAGTGCTATGTGTAAAATTTTGCCCAGGTAGGGACACTACGACCAACTCTTAATCAAATTCCAACTGCCAAGGGATTTTTTTTAGGTGCACGTAAAATGCCTCATTGCACACGGCATAGTATATGATGCCCGTCTCCATTGTACTGCTTTACAGAAATCAAAGGTAACCTACTATTGATTGCTGATGGTCATGTCTCGACAAGAATGTGGTCAAAATGAAACCATATTTCACAATGAGGGTCTTACTAACATGCAACGGAAGCAGGGGTTTCCAAACAGATATGGCCCAAGACCACTAATGATTTCCCGCGGACTTTAATATTAATTTTTGTTTCTGAGACCGGCTCTAACTTTTCTAACACAGATGGAGCAACATGTGGCAACCGCTTGCCCAAAAGTCAAAAGCACGTATGAGGTTTATCATGGTAAAATGTGAATAGACAAACGGAAAGTAAAGACTAACACATGCAATTTTCGGCCCTACATTTCAACATAACAAACCTCTCAACCCTCGTATCCTTCCACCTCAAAATTATAAATATTCACCAAAACCTGGCAGAAAATGTATTGTCAACACCTTTTTTTCGATTCTACGCCAAAAGGTCAACAGAAATCGCTACGCTGGTGTTGTAGGGGGAGACTAAAGACAGCTTGGGCCCTTGTTTCTTGGTAGACCGGGTAGGAATATTTGGTGAGTTAAGCCCTGACCTTATGCCACAGTTGAACCGACAGATCTTACAGTCGACGTAAGCTGGGTGGCTATCATTCCTGGTCCTACAAAGATATCATGTATATCTGTGAAACATTTATTGGGTTAATTGGTGACCGAGAAAACTACGATACATAATAACTAGACAATTAATTATATACTCGACGGGAAGCATTGTATTAAAGGGATATATATGTATTGCCTTAAATAATAAAAATAACTCAGACATTTATCATGTACTGTAATTATTGACACCAACAAGGTTGTTTCTGGGGATTTATAAGTCGAGATCTCTGTTTTATTAAAGGGATATATATGTATTGCCTTAAATAATAAAAATAATTCAGACATTTATCATTTACTGTAATTATTGATACCGGCAAGGTTGTTGCTGGGAATTTATAAGTCGAGATCTCTGTTTTAGAAATACAGCTTCGAGCGAATATAGATCTTGGCAACTTAGTATTCTCGTTCTTCGGGTGAAAAGTACAGAAATAGATTTTATTTACGATGCTTTTACAATCATTTCTAGTTTCAAGTTTGCTGCACAGTTACTTATTTCTAAGACCCAAGCCTGACATTCCAGTGAACGAGAATTTTAAATTTAACATTTATTTTCGCCATGTATCTTCGACTTCAGCTGTCACCCTAAAGTGCAACTGAGACAAGAAAATAATGTAATTTTAGTAATCTATAATATATGCAATGTTTTTTATAAGCTATACTGGTTGAAGACGATAATGGAAATTTACCGTGAGATGTAGGATAATAACCCTGCATGCTGGTGTCTCGTTTATGGGTCAATGCCATAAGTTGGTAAATAACGGTATCCAGTTAACATAACAGTACAACTAGGTCATATAACATATATATCATAATAGGTCATCACATGGAACCCTTTATGCAACTGGTTAAAGCTCCTTTCACACAAAATTTCAAAAGAGCGCCGTTAGATCTAGGTGAAATGCGGGAAGAAATCCAATTCTTAATGTGAAGGCAGCCGCGCTATCCGTACGCCCAAAATCTCGCCTATGTTCATTATGTTCCACGTTCTCACTAATACCCAAGTCACGCCGGGTTGGCCTCCTTACTGAGCTGCCACGGCGACGAAAAATGGTTTCAGGGCGCGTTAAGATCGTCATAAGCGTGGTAAAAGCGTGGTGGAAACGTCAGCTATCGTGCTTTGGTTTCCATGATCGCCGAGTCACGGCCTTTGCTTTTGTCATGTGCAAAACAAGGGCCAAGATTCTGCGATGTAATGTCAAAAGCTGTGGAAACATGGTGCGATCGCGAAGGTTGCAAGACAAGCGTGGTAACATCTCCATGAACGTAGTAAACGCGCAGTACATGCATGGCAAAGACGCTGCAAGTGCAATAATTGTCATATTTGCAACGGCTGACTCCATAGCGTGATTGCCGCAACCACACTGTTGCCGATTGCTGCATGTTCCCATGGGGCTTCCAGTGAGCCTATGGTGATCTTATGTTACAGAAAACTTCCAGAGGTGCATATTCCAGTCTGTCCAAATAATGCTGTTCATCGGACATTATCCTTGGGTTGGGTTCATTCCGATTTGTTAAATAGGATATTCGAACCCGAAAGAAAATATCAAATTTAATCCCCAAAAAATTTTGTTCGGATAATGATTATGTAATTTGTTTAAATAAATTTGCTCATGATGTACCGTAGGGTTGTTTTTGTCCATGCAAAATTGTTCCCAAAGAGAATTTATTAATATATTGATTCGTTTGTCTATATGTATTTGACAACTGTTTAGAATTCAATAGTCAGTAGGCCTACCTGTGTTAGCCGAAACAATTCCCCGGTTTTTTTTCCGGATTGGTTTCCCGTTGTCAATGATGCAGGATGGATGGCCTGGCAAGGTACAACGTCTAGTCGTTGAGATGGGACGAAACTCATTGGAATCCATGACGGTTGGAATTTAAAATAAGAGTAGATACGTTGTTCCTATAGTACACTGCATGGCGTATGTCCGTCTTCGTTATCTGAAGGTATCTTTCATGAAATGTATAAATTATATGGTGAAATGTATATATTGTATTTATATTTAACGGTATCCTAGTCGAAATGTATATTCTATTTATATTTAAAGGTATCCCAGGTGAAATGTATATGAGAAGTTTAAAGATGATGATTTTACCTTTAATTATTTGTAGTGTTATAGCAGGTATGTAATACAAGAAAATAAATTAAACAATCAATTTTCGTGTCCCCAAGTGTGTTGCTTTTAATAGCAATCAAGTTTTGATATAATTTTTGTAAGCCGACATGCCTGTCTATCTCGAATCCACATTTTTTTTTTGTGAAAACACAACAGATTATATTTATTGTCCGATCCGTTATTATAGTTTACATTACCAGGACGAAAAGACAATTTCCGTTAATTACTTCTACACTCATTTCCCCTGTTCTCATTGTAAAGTCTTGTGAATACCCTAGCAAAAAAAGTTATTATCCTATCTGCTTTTGATTATTTCTGATAAATACTTCAAGGGCTGTTACTCTTGATATTGTTTTAGTGTCTTGTAAATGGTCCCATTTCCGATAAAAAGTAATAAATATACGGACAGCGCGGGTGTATGTTCGTTGCCTAGCAACATATCTTGTATACAATACATATTCTATTCATACAGGAACGGCGTCACTGGATCCCAAATCAAATGGCAAAATTAGTGTGGTGGCACTGGTTTACATCATTATTACAAATTGTTTACCGTGTCTGGTTGGCATGGGGATGGCACTAATTATAAGACCAGGTAAATGTACTTATTACTTGTTATTCCTAGAAATCACTGACGTTCCTTACGATAACATTGTCTTCTATGCAGTTCGTTAGATTAAGTGCAGTGTTTTACACCAAAGACAGTGTTGTTTTTATGCTGAAGTACATCGGAGTTATGCCAACATTGAATAGTTTGTATTTATTAATATCTGGGGCTGGTAGACACATTCATGTAGGAAAAACTCACTGTTTGGTTAACGACCTCGCTCACAAAGATGTATGAATAACAAGGAACTACTTCATTGAAATCAGTAATGACTATCAATTTATGCAGCCAATCTCCTTTTATTTTCAAAACCCACACGGCATTCTAAATATCACTGCTTCGGATTTCAAACCATAAAATTCTACCATTTAGTCAGTTCCAGATATTACAGGATCAAATTGATCCTGAAAGAACTAATCCAAACTAATTGTTTTCCCCTAGTGACGGACGTTTCTATTAACAACCAATTGTATTGACCCTACACGGTCAGTTTAACTAATTAAAACACGATTTACCACTTAAACGTATTGCTTTTATCATAACGCGGAATAAAGTTCTAATGATGTATGATTATACAGGTGAAGGCGTGTCTGCATCAAGCAATCAAAGAGAAATAAAGGCACCTGTTATGGAAACAGCTGATATATTCGCCGATTTACTCAGGTTAACAATTTAGTTTTGTATTGGTGTCGTTAGAACTTCCGTAAATAGTTATTTTATCACGATTATTTATTTTGATTTATTGACGTTCCCTAATTTAAAGTGAAATATTAGTTGCATGATATTGTATGTGAAATACCATTAGTATGTCAAAAAGAGCCATGTATATTTTTGTGCATATTTTAAACAATAATTTTTAGAATAAGTATTCTAAAGTAAT
This sequence comes from Patella depressa, assembly GCA_948474765.1. Taxonomy (NCBI): domain Eukaryota; kingdom Metazoa; phylum Mollusca; class Gastropoda; family Patellidae; genus Patella; species Patella depressa. Next base: position 17,895,878 of record OX419720.1, read on the forward strand.
AATTAAAAGGGTTAGAAAGATCAAATATTTCAAGTGGTGGACTAATATCTAGATGATATATCTAACTTATGAATGAAATGGATATCGTTTGTTAAACATTCACGTCGTTCCTTCATTTCATTAGTAGTCATTAGTGTTGTTTATGTGTAATGTATCTTCTACAGGAATGTTTTTCCCGACAATATAGTAGCTGCTTGTTTTCAGCAGGTAATAAGATAACAGGCCTTAGATAAGGCCTATAAGGCCCCTATCCACTGTTTACATTACAATAAGTATAGGTGTGATTGTGTGTGTAAAAAAATAGCCATAAATAGTTCTTTTAAAAAAAATATTAATAAAAAGAAACACAAAAACAAACTTGATTTCTTTAAGTCTTTTCCACTATTGGCTCTATTTACCATTCATGTTTTTGAATAAGCAATATATTTGTTAAAATTTCAATTCGATTTAATTTGAATATTTGTATCTCTTTTTTGTAGGCACAAACGAAGTATGAAATATTGGAGAAACAAGTACTTGAAATGAATGCCACTAGTGACCTTGTTAATTCAACTGTAATCACTAAACTGAAGAAAATAGGAATTGCCTACTCTACCAATGTACTTGGTAAGCATAACAAACACGCTCAATATTCATAATTCACAGTTATTTAATCAAAAATGCCCACCCCCCCCGCCTTTTTTGGGGAATTAATACAATAGAAATTAAATAGAATGGACCAAGCATAGAACCTTGGGGAACCCCACGTGGAAAGTGGTTTATGATGGTATATCAATACAAACAGATGTGTCCAATTATAGCAACCTGTCCAACATTGAGATGAAAAACTAAACAGAATTGATCCTAACGCAAAACTGCTTGAAACACCAAAGAGATTACCCCCCCCCCATGCCCCCGCAGATTAAATCATGGATGGTGCTTTTATGAAATCATACGGCATTCAGTGGTTTCTGAAAGTTGAATGAGCCTATAAGTGAACATATGTTTCACCCATTTCAGTTAGTATTGAAACGCGGGGAACGAATCTTAATGGCTTCCTTACATCACAATAGAAAAGTTTCCAAAATTATCCAGCACTCTGGAATTAATTATCTTGTATTTATCAACAGGTATTGTGGTGTGTTGTTTGTTTTTTGGCATTGCAACAACGGCAGTAGGTGAACTTGGTAAACCCTTCTTCTTGTTCTTCCACTCTGCTAGTGAAATCATTTTAAAGATCCTTAGAACAATGGTCTGGTATGTATGTCGCTAGGTCTCAGCCTTGTAAGGTTTAGATACACCTTAATCAAACATTTTACACCATTGAAAACTCTTGGGCTTACGTGGACGTAATTGTATAGTTCGCCAGTTTAATTGAAAGGTTTTCATATTTTGAAACCATATATCCATCCGTCCGTCTGTCTGTTCGTCGTCTATGGTTAAAGCGGTTATGGCCATGACTTGAAAAATTCGTTTGGCCTCAGATGATTGACGTAGGAGCCACTAATGCTCTTGATTACGTATTATGAGCGCTTCTAATCCGATGTTGAGGAGATAGAGAGATTTATTTATTATTTTCGATACCTACCTATATTTGTGATTTAGATGGTATTTGAGTGTATGCATAGAATGACAATCACGGAATCTGGACAGACTGCTCCAAATTCCGTTTTAGTTTGTAAATGCTCCCATTACCTACAACAAATGAATAATCTTTGTGTTCGAGTGACTGAACCTGGTGGATGTATGTTTCGTTGCATGGCAACCAAACTTTATTTCAATAATTCCTTTTGAAGTAGGGGTGGGCTGCAATACCCCGGGAAAGACATCGATCACACTCATGACTTGCATCGATAACAAGTGATATGATCCGCAGAACCTACGTTACATTACTCCGTCACTCGTCTTGAATTTTATTTGATTTTTGTTGTAATCTTTTTAGGAATTGATATAAGTGATGTTTATTTCAGGTCGACTCCTATTGGTGTTGCCAGTCTTATAGCTGTAGCTCTAGTTGAATCGAGTGGGTTGGAGGACACATTTAAATCAATGGGGATGTTCACCTTGACTATATTTTGTGGTATTGCTACGTATCAACTCCTGATTGTTCCATTATATTATTTTGCTATAATGCGGGCTAATCCCTATAAGTTTTTAGCCAGTATGTCCAGACCATGGATGGTTGCCGTTGCTACAGCTAGCTCGTAAGTATACTTTGCTCTGGATTCGTTTCTTTGGAAAGCCCAGAAAAAAAACCCATTTACATTTAGTATTAAGGCGTAACCACACAAACGAGGATATTGACACAAGGATAAAAGAACTTCTGACAGTTGGAATTCGATACGAGAGTACGAGAGTAGGTCGTAGCGACGCTGTCTGGGCAAAATGTCCCTCAAAGCACACTGTATGGCGCATGTCCGTCTCCATTAGCCCATTCCCAGTCGGAACAGAGTCGAAAGACGTTCAATCACATTTCATTTCATTCATGCCATTTCAGAAATAGAGATACAACACATGAATTATCAACAATGATGATTTCAACACACAACCGTTGAATGAATAGCCCTCCCCCATCTCATCTTAAGTCATAGCTGTTTATCACCTGATGTTTAATTCTTATTTACAAATTATAATATTGTAAGTCTGTTTATGTAAGTTTTTATTTTCTTCTTCAGAGCTGTAGCAATTCCAGAAACATTAAATCGTTTAGAGACAACTAATAAAGTGGATAAAAGAATTTCTAGATTTGTGGTACCCTTAGCTTCGACCATAAACCGTGATGGCAGTTCATTGTATATCACTGCAGCCTGTATATTTATAGCCCAACTTGCAAATTATGATTTAGATGCTGCTAAAATTATGCTTATATGGTGAGTCTTATATCCTCTTTTGTGTCATTCACCAGGGCTGAGGATCGTAGAACTATTTTTATCGCAACTTAAGAACGACAGGTATTCATGAAATAAACCGTAGACTTATTTTTATCGTAACTTAAAATGTGCGTTAAGGGTAATTTTAACTCACCTCATTTTAAATCATCGTGTAAACACCACACGGGGTTTAATCGCCACCTGCCCTCTCCTCTCCTCGCCTGTTGTTCATAACCAGGAATCAAAAGTTCCCATCCTATCCGCTTGAAATTTATATTGTTCAAATGAGTGAGGCGAAAAATCCTTTTTCAACAATTTCCCTTCGTTACTGAATTTGGCTTTTATCCACTTCGTAAAATATCGTGAACGCAATGAAAAGAGGAATCCTGTTGAATTTCAACAATTAGCGTTGATTCTTCAGGAGTTATGGCCTTGTTGAAAAGTCTTGTGCCCCTCTACCGACCAACCGTTATCATCTGATCTGCACGGAATCAGTATTGTCCATTGTATAAAAATTTTGCTTTCTGTGCACCTAAATATTCATCATGTGACATCTCTTGCGGACAACTCGGTCGACTAAGCTGGCTGGAGGCGCATGTTTTGTTGCTAGGCAAACTATCATTCTCATTATGGTCTGTGCTTAGAACATTCCAACGAATACGGTATATATCATAATGATTTTTGTGCCATGGGTAGTTTAGTGACATCCGTATTCTTGCTTTACTTTATCACTGTCCCCGTCTTCATTAGCCCAGGTTAGGTGCAGAAAAGTGGGACGTTAAACTCCATTTCATTTCATTCCTATCCGTGTGCTTGTGTAGAAGAGCGGATTACGTGAAATATACCAATTTGACAGATTTCAAGGTTTTGTAGTTAGATTTTGTCTTTGCTTTTGAATTTCAGGATTCTTACAACGGTGATATCATTAGCTGTACCATCAGTACCAAGTGCTGGTGTCATGGCAGTATTAATTAATCTAACAGCTCTAGGTATTCCTGCTGATAACATCGGTCTTCTGTTTGCTATGGAGTGGCTTCTGTGAGTAAATCATATTTATCATACACTTTGATGTATAGCAGTTATTTCCTTTATTAGGTTGATATTTAATGGACAGTCTTTGATTTTACAGGACATCGTAAATAAAAGTGAAACCTTCACTAGAATATCGCGGTGTAACTTTTATTTAGAAAATTTAAAATGAAAATATCTGGCCGTTCGGAAATGGTCGTTAACCGAGTTACTTGATTTGTATGGGTGACTTACAACTATATAGGCATAGTTGTCAAGGCAATTAAACATCCCGAAATACGTGAAACTAAAATAGGTCTACGGATATTCTTTCCTGCACTATCGAGCTCATAAAGAGAGAGAGAGAGAGAGAGAGAAATGGGGTTTAACGTCCACTCAACACAAACTAGGTCATTTCGGGACTAACAAATGGTTTTTAATTTTTATTTCAATAATTCGCTTGCGCGTAGGGGTCTTTATCAGTGGGAGGTTGAGAAGGCGCCCCTATCTCCATGCCACATACGCTCACACCAGGGCTCGAAACCACAGCCGCAAGCCAGAGGTGACCGGCTAGCTAGATGTCGAAGCGCGGCACTCTAGACCACCAGGCCAGGCCACCCCCCCGAGCTCATAAAGACGAACATACGCAATGTTGAGGTGCGCGATGAGGCATTTTGTCCGAAAAGTGGTGTTTTCTTGCATCCAGTTTTATTTACTGAATTAGGATCTACATTTAGCTCCTTAAATGCACTAATATGGATTGACGAATTATATATTCTCGGAACAATTATAGAATAGTTACATGGAATTAAACGAGTTATTATTCTAATTTAACTGATTTATGCTAATTTAACCCTCATCTAAATTGTTGTATGCGTATTATTGTTTCCATTTGGGTTATCTAAATGGTCTGTGTACTGTTCAACCTTTAGTATTACTGTTCTGTTATCGGTTGGTCGGTTAAACCCCATCTCTCTCTCTCTCTCTCTTTCTCACTCACTCTCTCGGGTAATGCTGTTGACGTGTATTAGTATGTAATTATTTAAGTAGATATACATCAAAGAAATCATTATCATAACGGTATCAAATCATATCATTTCTAATAATTTCATAATTATGTGTTAATTTTCAACTAGCTTTACTATATATTAAACCATTGCCATTTCTCTTTCAGTGATCGACTTAGGACTGGGTCAAATATGTTAAGTCATGCCTGTTGTACCATGGTTACCTACAAGTTATGTAAATCATCCCTTCCGCCATTGTCAGATAAAGGTGATAATATTGAGATTATGGTAGAAAATTCGATAAAACGTCGACTGTCTTCAATGCATAGTGCAGAGCATGCCCCTTTAAATGAAAAAAATGAACACACGGTACTATAAGTGAAATACTTTAAATAATTGGAGATATAACAACCATTTGGTGCCGTTACCGTGTGCGATATTGATACAGAAAACAAGCAGAATCCATCTTAATATAGTCAAAATACGAAGTCCAGTGGACGAATGCGATACCTTTGGTAAGATAACAAGGTACTCGCCATTAGCATAGCCGATATATTGACTTCCTAGTGCCTTTAAAATTGGTGCTATTATTTGTTTGAAGAGTTCAGTATGTTTTTTATGACATTGTGATGACGCTATAATATTATCTGATATTATACGTAATGGTTCAGAAAAGTAGGACGTTAAACCCCATTTCATTTTTTTTTTTGTTATCAACAAATTATAATGAAAGCAGAGCTGCACTGTATGAATATTGAATTTAAAATACACTAATGTGACAAACTATAATCATTCAACACCTCAAATAAAAACTATATTTAACTTTTATTTTATGAAAACAATATGTATAGATGTAACTCCAATAATATTTGCTCAGATCACAATACCCGTATGTTGTTATTACATTCAAGAGAGATAATGTGGCTCGGTGGCTGGTTTTTGGCTGAGAAAGTTCTCCGGGATTCCCCGGTCTGGTTTATTCCCGTTTTGTGGGTGTTACAGATACCAAAGGTTAGCATGGGGCGGAATTGGAAACTAAACAAATTCTAATGATAAAGTACGTTTTGATACAATCTATTTGAAAAAACAGAATAAAAACTCTATTGATAGACCCATGGTCTGTGTGTACTGTTTCCAGCCATCTGAAGCCAATGACGTTTTTTTTTTCGTGAATGGTTTTTTTTGTTCAGTTTTGCGGTGAAAGCTGAGAATCCAACTATGATATGTCATTGTTTATTAGTCTTTGCTAATGAAACTATGATACATGTAGGCCCTATATGGATTTATATAAGCTCCGACTTGTTTTCACATCCCATAATTGAAGATTGTATCTTTATAATGTGTAAATATTGAATAAATATTGTTAGGAAAAAAAAAGTATGGTGTGTCATTGTTTATCAAAATCTCAGTTAATCAACTGTACTATGACATGTCACTGTTGATCAATCTTAGCTAATCAACTATGACACGTCACTGTTGATCAATCTTAGCTAATCAACTAAGACATGTCACTGTTTATCAATCTTAGATAATCAACTATATGTCATTGTTAATCAATCTTAGCTAATCAACTATGATACGTTATTTTTAATCAATCTTAGCTAATCAACTCTGATATGTCATTGTTAATCAATCTTAGCTAAGACTCAAACTATGTACATATATTATGATATTCCCCTCATTCAGGTCTGAACTAAGAATCATTTTTTGTTTCTCATCATTGTTGTTATCAATCAATCGTATCTGAGAATGAATTTATGATATCTCATTTTTGGTTATAATAATCAAGTGATGATATCTTTTTGTTTGTTATCATCAGTTTGATATCTAATTGTTTTTCCTACTGAATAAAGTTTGTAAAATACATGGTGTTATATGATCTGTTGAAAGCTCTATTTTTCAGTCGACTAGCTTTATAGTCTGAAGCAGATTGAAAATATCATCGCATCGTACTTCTACAAACACATATTTGCAAATTGAATATATATAGTGTGTAAGATAAGGCACAGTGGTTTGAGATAATAACTGTGTCGTTACAACTCCAGAATTTATTACCGGATTTCCCGTTATTCTAATCTAACTAATGCATTTAAATTTAATACAAATCCGATGATAACGTTTGTCGTCATAGCGCGTTCACCGGGTTATACAAGGTGAAACAAGGGCCGTAACTCTAGAAGTAATTAGAAAGTTTACAAGACAACAATATACGACAACATTTCATACGTCCTAGGTTCCCCCTACACTGTTTCATCAAAAGAAGTAAATTGTTAATGGAGTCCAGTAATCTGATTAAAACACAGATCCTATTTCGTTTCATTTGTTATAGTTCAAACTTTCGTTTTACTTGTCTTTACTACACTATAAACTGGAAGGGTTGTTATATAACCTGCCTTCTGGATGATGTAAGGGATTAGCCAATAAAACGGTCTGTTATGGGGAGTTATTGACGTGAGGTGCACAGAACTGTGGGTAACCCCACTAGAAACATCAACACCGATTGGTTAAACAAATGTCTGATGTCACAGGGTCAAAAGTCGCTCGTATGACCTCTGAAGCGATCTTCCACTACGGCCGATCAGATCTTCATGTAATATAGGTCAGCGAAAGTGTTAAAAACGTAATAAAGATCTGTATTTTAATCAAAGTCCAATAAATTGTATGGAAGTCAGCCGGAAGTTATTATAATAATAACAAGCCAACAATGAGGCTGATGTCCCCCGCCGAAATCCCCGATTAAATAATTGACACAAATTAATTAATCGCACATTTATTTATTTTATTTTTTTAAACGTATTTAGCAATCAAACTACACACTAAGTTTCATCACTCTCTATCAGATAGAATCAAGATTATTTTGTCCCAAAGAATCGGCCAATGAAATTAATTAGCTCTGCTTAGCTTCAGCTTGAAATGTTAATCATTGAATTCAGTCAAGACATACACCTAATGGACATCTACATCAAGTTTAAACATTCTACCTCAATTAAAAGCAGAGTTGTTATGTTCCAAAGTCTTGACCAATTAAATTGCTTATCGCTCCTTAGCCTAAGCAGAAAATTCTCACTGTGAAACATAGTCAAGGTATTGATATAATGAATCTATATTCGTAGTTTCATCGCTCTCACTTCATTATAACCAAAGTTACCATGCCCCAAAGCATCAACCAATTAGATGCTTATTTCTGCTTACTGTAAGCAGAACATGTTCATCATCACACTCAATCAAGGAATTCGCCTAATGAACGCCAACGCCAAGTTTGAACATTCTAGCTCAGTTAGAAGGCGAGTTATTGTGTTCCAAAGTTTCAGCCAAACAAATTGCTTATCCCTATGCTTACCCTGGGCAGAAAATGTTCCTTATCGAACTCAGTAAAGGTATTGATGTAATGGAACTATACACCAAGTTTCATCACCCTTACTTAATTACAACTAAAGTTATCGTGTCCCAAAACATCAACCAATCAAATTGCTTATTTCCGCTTACCATAAGCAGAAAATGCTCATCTTCGAACTCCATCAAGGCAATGACTTAATAAACACATAAACCAAGTTGGAACATTTTAACCCAATTAGAAGGCGAGTTATTGTGTTCCAAAGTGTCGGCCAATTAAATAGCTTATCGCCCTGCCTACCCTGAGCAGAAAATGCTCATTATCGAACTTAGTGAAGGTATTGGTGTAATGAAACTATACACCAAGTTTCGTCACTCTCACTTAATTAGAACTAAAGTTATCGTGTTCCAAAGCATCAACCAATCAAATTGCTCATCTCCGCTTACCCTAAGCAGGAAATGCTCATCTTCGAACTCCATCAAGGTATCGACCCAATAAACACCTACACCAAGTTTGAACATTCTAGCTCAATTAGGAGGAGAGTTATTGTGTTCCAAAGAGTGTGACGGGCAGACAGACAGACAGGCGGACGAACCCATTTTAATAAATATTCATTTGTAAAAAGCAAGATCCAAAAAAATATAGACAGACCTTAATATGTTACTAGTTTGTGTTGGTCAAAGCCGAGAAAGTTTTTCTGTGCGGGATCATAACAAATTATTGCAGCCCCCCCCACCTCCTGGTGCAAAGCTTTGGGGATCAGCTAGAGGTCTGTTAATGGGTCCCTTGTAAACGAGCGATCTCCCAGGTGCGTGTACCCTCTTCTTAAAGGGACAATAACATTCTTGCTGGCTTGGTAGCTCCAGAAAATGAATAATACCCTTATTCTAAGTGCTAGATGTTTAAGTGTCCTACCTGTTGTGTAAATTATCCATTACAACCTATTTTACTTGTCCAGAGGGTTCGAAAATATTTTAAATTCCAAGTCACACTTGAAAAGGTTTACGTTAGACTTTTCAAATCAATTGGTTGAATTTTTCCAATTTTTCAAAATAGGTGTGTTAAGATGAAATTTATATCATCATTTAATTGGAATATTCTAAAATAATACAATTTGTTGACCAGAATGAAGATTGGGACATATTTTTCAGTTACAACAAGAGTGTTATTGGGGCTTTAAGCCAGTGAGCTGTTCAATCAATACCGACTAACATACAAACACAAAAACAATTTATAAAAAATATAACATTTATTTCCTAGTATATTTATCTCATAAATTACACTATTTAAAAACTGGTATACAAAACAAATATAAGCACTTATAATAAGCAGACAGATTCTCTTTTTCAGTTGATCAAATTAGCTCTATATATTTATGACTATCATTAATACATATACAGACCTCCTCAAATTTGTTACTATAATGTGTATTATTAATACAAACAGAAGTCCTCTCATTTAAATAATCTGACCTCATAATATAATGTTTATCATTAATACAAACATAAGACCTCTTATTTAAAGCTACAATTTCATATTCTTAAGTTATTTTTATTCAAATATATAATAAAGCCTTAAAATAGATGGTATCTATGAACAATCCCACCTTAGTAAAGAATAATCCTATAATTCACTATTGCCAATTGAGATATTGGCAAAAATTTAATTTTCAACTTCAAATTCAAACATTTGCATGAGGGGAATAGAAAAACAAGGGAGGTAATTGTGTTATTGTTTCCGGTGTGAATGAAATTTAAATGTGGGAAATAATGCCCATGATCGTATATAGTGAGTTGACAACATATTGAGCAAAAGACATAAAAATAATTATGTTTTAACTTTCTTAGAAAATATGAAATTCCCGCTTTAAATAAACTGACCTCACAATATAATGTTTATCATTAATACATACATAAGTCCTCACATTTAAAGATATGTTTCATGTACCATAAATGGGTCATATGTTAGATCCAATGACCATATTTTTATCTAAAAGAATATTTATAATGAACAGAAAACATTAAATTGACTTAATTCATGGTTTCTGAATTGAAATAATACTTTTAGTAACAAATATTTTTCCAGGTAATTTGGGTATCCTTTCTAATCGATGGTAGCCCAAACTCACGTCATTTTCTGTTCTTTTGTTTCTAAATTAGTCTTTTTCACAATAAAAAAATATGAATAGGCTTTAACAAAGAATCGAAAATCAAAATGGTGTGGCCTTGCATTAAGGTTCACACACGAAATATATTCTGTATACATAATAAAGAAAATTATTGTTGTCATAGTTATCAGCAATTTCTACCTGACAAACTCTGAATATGTGTCTGACATTGTCTATGGCAGATGCCTTATTTCAAGCCTTGCATTTGGGAGTTAAGGTCAAAGTTACAATAAGCTAAATAAAAAACAATGGTGAAAATAGTTTAGATCAAAACAGAGACAACAATTTCAATATTATTCAAATACATTGTGCTAATCTGTAAATTGGTAACTTAAAACATAGACAGGGGCTTGTCAAGTCCACTATAGCCTCCCAGCAACAAAGTTGTCCATGCTAAAGCTAAAAGAAAGTTTAAAATCTTCTATAATGAACACTGCACTAAGCTTTAAAAGTAATAAATATGTGAACAGAAAATTAATTTTGTGAAATTTGTTCATAATTTAGATTCTATAATTTTGACAGACAATAGGGTTCTTTCTCTCCCATGTACTGTGTTTACAATCTTTAAGAAGTATGAATGAAAAATTTGTGATTTGAATGATCAGTTTCTGTACAGGCACTGACAATATATGACCACATTAAATGTGGGTATATACATAAAATAACATAAAATTACAACATCTATGTTCAAATTGAATTTTTTTCGTAACAATTAATGGTTTTCTTTTTTCAAGTCACATTTTTTCATGCCAAGCAAATCCTGACATCCATAGTAAGTAATAATCTTTTGGAAACAACACATAGTGAACAAACTGTGTAGTTTTTGTGTACATGTATATATCACACAGGTTCCTTTTATTCTTCAATATGGTTCTCCAGCACTTAGGGATAGGGACAATAACATTCTTGCTGGCTTGGTAGCTCCAGAAAATAAATACTACCCTTATTCTAAGTACTAGATGTTTAGGTGTCCTACCTGTTGTGTAAATTATCCATTACAACCTATTTTACTTGTCCAGAGGGTTCGAAAATATTTTAAAATCCAAGTCACATTTGAAAAGGTTTACGTTAGACTTTTCAAATCAATTGGTTGAATTTTTCCAATTTTTTAAAATAGGTGTGTTAAGATGAAATTTATATCATCATTTAATTGGAATATTCTAAAATAATACGATGTGTTGACCAGAATGAAGATTGGGACATATTATTCAGTTACAAGAATAGTGTTATTGGGGCTTTAATATAAGTTAATAATGTTTTTTTTATATCAGTAAGAATAGTTTATATTATTTCCTCTGGATAACTGTGAAAGTTTTTACAAAGTCGCACAACTTAAAAGATGTTACAACAAAGGACAACCTAATAATACAAATACAAGTTCATTCCTTTCAAATACAAAATGAAAAATAACAATTAAATATACTTTACCTTGGATTTCAAAATCAATTTTAATACTATATTATAATAATTATGTGATACCAAGTACATGCACAAAGTCAGTAACACTCTCCTCACTTTAAGTGAAACTGAGCAGTAGCCTATTCTATCTATCATCTAGTCTTGAAATAAAGGTTTTTAATTAAAACTGACACAATGTCGGAGATTATAATGAACAAGTGGTACCAGACATTTGGAACTTTAGGGCTTAGGCAAGACATATATTAAAAGAGAGAGAGAGAAATGGGGTTTAACGTCCACTCAACACAAACTAGGTCATTTCGGGACTAACATATGGTTTAATTTTATTTCAATAATTTGCTTGCGCGTAGGGGTTTTTAGCAGTGGGAGGAAACCGGAGTGCCCGGAGGAAACCCACGAGGTTGAGAAGGCGCCCCTATCTCCATGCCACATACGCTCACACCAGGACTCGAAACCACAACCGCAAGCCAGAGGTGACCGGCCAGCTAGAGGTCGAAGCGCGGCACTCTAGTCCACTAGGCCATCCCAACCCCCCCATATATTAAAAATATCAATAAAAAATCCAAACCTGTGAAAGACAAATTGCCGGAAACTAGAATGATTGAACCTTATTTCCAATCTAGTGTTTTTTATATAATTATATTCTGTATGACCCTTCAACTAATTTATTACTGAGACATTTTGATTTTGTTTGTGTTGTGTTGTCAATACTTTGTGCAATCAATTTTTCTTTTTAAATTCTTATTTATATTGTGTTAATGTACTGTTAGCATAGTCTACGTTTTACTCAGCAGTAGTCTTGACATTGTCTATTATAAGTAGGCCTACATTTGGCTATAGGTAGGCCTACATTTGACAGCATTTGGCTACTGTATAGATATTTCTAGCTGAGGTAAATAAAACTATAATATAATGGCACTCTTCACAATTTAAATATCAAAAATGTTAATGATTTGATGGGTGATCAGTGCATGCAATTCTGACAAATAAATAACCATCCTTCAAATACAGAAGTCAATCAGTACCATTCAATATTGTCCTGTTGATCCTGTACAAGTTTCATATATATTTATGTTCCATTCCAAAGTGGATGATTTGATGCAATAAAATCTAAAAACAATGACTCATGAAAATTCCTTAAAAAAACTTATAAATTAATCTCATCTGTAACATCAGCAGTAGTAGATCTGACATTTTAAAAAAATTTTCAATGTAAATTTATTATTTTTTTGTCTTCATAAATCAACTAAAATGATTTAATAAGATACAAAATAGCACTAACTAACAATAAAACAAACGTAGTATATCAATTCAACATAAAAAGAGAAAAAATAAATTGGGCAGCAATAGCTTTGGTTGTTATAGCATGGTATATAGTTGATTATGAAATAAATACCAGTTTATATCACGTTTGTAATAAAGTATAAGCAGGGTATATCTAAGGGTCATCAATATGTAAAATACTACCTGAACAAATAATATGTGGAGGTTTCCATCTATAAATTTTATAAACCAAATATTATGCATATCTATCAGTTATAAATAGACTGCATCAGAATTTGAAATAAAGAAAAAAACCTAGCTGGAAAATTTCTTAGATCGATTTTCCAACATCGTGATTTTCTATGGTTTAGTGTAGTAACCCTCGAGATGTTAGTATGTCACAATGTCTTGATAACCTAGACAATAGACCTGCCATGTTTAACATCATACAAGAAAACGTAATGAGAAATGAATGAAATATACATAATATGATTTTATTCAAGGGTCATTCTGTGTCATTCACTCCATGGGGTAAACCATATGTCTCTCGGTTCACACACTTGTTTTGGCTGAAAAAGCCGACACTCCAACTTTTACCTAGATTGGACTAATGCTTCTTGAAATACAGTTCCTGAAATACGGCCCATGGGTTCCAATATTCAGATCATCATAGATAAGCGAGAAAGAGAAATGGGGTGTATAGAAGTGTACACAAACTTGGTTCAATTTCTATTTCAATAATTCCCTTTCGCATAGGGTTCTGCAAGGAATCCAGAGTACCCAGAGAAAACCAACAAGCTAGGACAGGCAACATCCCTACTTCCCATAGATCAAGAAACAACTGATCAAACATGAAGGGGGCATGGTTTACTTTTCCAATTTATTTACAATGATTTGACATGGAATGACCCTCCATTCTAAATAATTTGAGTTGTAGGTGATAATAGTATAAATATTAAAAATAGAAAAAGCGATGGATACGATAAATAAACAAAAACGTACAGATATAGGTTAATAATATCAAAGAAAATAAATACATTTGAAAAATTCTGAATGAAGTATTGACTAGTTTATAAAATTAAGTATAAATAAAAGTAAAAAACATTTGATAATGCATCTTTAGAGCAGCTGATCATCAATTGATAGATATGAATCCCTTGAAAACTACAAAACTATCAAAGTTGAATCTATGAATGGAATATCAGTCCAAAAACATAGTCTAATCCACTAAACTATCCAATGGTTTAGAGAGTTGGTTACGGACTTGTGATGTGAATAAATGTCTAAATAATAATTTACCAGTATCTAACATTTGAAACCAGAAAAAAAGTTTACAATCGTCAACATAAGTTCTTGCATAAAGCCTCTTTCACCTGGCGTGAAGAATAAGATATCATCCAAAAAATGAACTATTAGGATCAGCAACTTCAAGGACACACCAATATTCAGTATGCAATGTTATTGATTTCACCATCACATATGAATGCAGCATTATCTTTGGAATTAAAGCATTTCATTTAGGATTTCATCAAGTTATGTTTAAAGGAAATAGAACAGACGTTAAGAAAAATGTACTATTACGTATTTTAAAAAAATATTTGACAGACATTTTAACACAACAATAATAATAATCAGATAATTTTCTTATTCATTTAATTTAGATGGAACTGACTATGGCAATACACAATAAATTCTTCATTTTTCAGATAAGAACTCAAGGGAAGAGGGTGAGACAAATTACAGGGGAAATAACTCTAGTTTTTATCTTAATTATACACCACTTTCTAAAAATGGACTCAAATGAGAATTTGGCAGTACAAGAACACTGCATGAAATTCTAATCATTTATTTTGTATAGCCTTGTATAACCCAGTCATGAAAATAAACAGAATAACAAGCAACAAGTGTAGACAAAACATAAAAAACAAAAATGAGAATTTATTTTCATGACCTGGTAAATAAAATAAATGCACTCAAATTAATAACAACAACTAAAATATATCAAAGATAAATGGTATATGTTATGATACTAATGAATGGTCATGTATGTGTGTTGCCATGGCAATAGATGAAATGTCTGTGACTAATGTTGATTGGTTGAATTGATCTGATGATGTCATTGGTGGGTCTTCTGGCTCTAACTTTGGAACAAACGGTAATGCACAGTTAACAGTTCCAGCAAGATTCATGGTTGAAAAATGATCATTTTCAAAACAGTATGGATTGTTAGATGGGCTCATTGGTTCCTGAAAAAGAGGAAAATAATTACCTTTATGGTATAATAACAGTCAATTTGATTAAAACACAGATCCTATTTCGTTTCGTTATTATAGTTCAAAATTTCGTTTTACTTGTCTTTTCTACACTAGGATCTGGAAAAGTTTTTATCATTGACGTGTTGTGGATGAAGTGATGAATTAGCCAATGAAACTATCTGTTATGGTGAGTTCTAGACCTTTTAATGCACTAATCCCAAACATCTAATAATAATTTATTAGGACGACATTTTGATGAGTACTCTCTCAACATTATCAAACCAATACAGTAATACAAATCTTGGAAACTGTTGGATCCAAAAACTCGCAATAGAGTAGACTTAAAAACAAAGATATAGCTGTACAAATTCCTTTTAAGAATTTCACACAACAAACCTGTTTTATAGCTATTTCAACTTCTTTCTTCAACGAGAAAAAACGACCACCATTACCCCGTACTCTTTTCAAAGCATGCTTATGACGAGATTCATGTAAATATTTCTGTTAAAAAAAAAAGATAATTTTTTTTTTAAATTCTGGACAATAAAATTTTTGTTCCTATGAAATCTGTGAGGGTAGTGTAGATAAAAGATAACTTACATTTTGATTACCTTGATAGTCTAACAACCTTCAATTCTCTGCAGTATACATACTAGTATCTGGGCTACAAATATATGGGAGCTGTGGTGGTTCAGTTAGTAGGTGCTGGCTAGCTGACCTGGAAGTCAGCGTTAGATGAGAAAGCTCCTCAGTATTTTCCATATGGTTTCTTGTCAGTGATGCAGGACAGGGGGTTTGACAAGGATAGCACCAAGTTGTTTGAATGGAGTGAAAAACTGAGGTCCTGTGTAAATGTTGACATGCATGTAAAAGATCCCCTGACAGTTGCTTTCCAGACAAAATGTCCCTCATAGCACACTGTATGGTATATGCCCGTTTTCAGTAGCTCGGTAGGTACAGGAAAATAAGATGTCAGACCATCATTATGACGCTCAAAAAAACATTTGAAAACTCAATTAGTTTTTCAAGGCTATTTGAACTGATGAGACATTTACTAATATTAATTCAACAAAATAAACTCATATCCCAAAATAAACTGACATACCTTTCTATATCTTGATATTTTTCCTTCAGCTTCTAGTTTAGCTCGAGCAATACGCCGCTTTAATATTCTATGATATTGTTTAGCATTAACATATAGTGGTTCATCAACAACATCATCACAGTTTGGAATTGGTAAACGATTAACAGTAGTTGTATTAGTAGATCCTGGCACCATCTATAAAAAGTCATAAACATGTATATTCCTTTAGATATTTAAATACAGGTCATTTGGAAACTAACATGTGGTTTAACGCCCTGGATAGATCTCGACCCACCGACGGAGTAAGGTAATGTTGACAATATAGATTGATATTGATGCAAGTTTAAGACAGAGTAAGTTAATGTTGATGCAAGTTTAGGACAAAATAACCAACATTTTGTTTATCATTTTCTATCCACAGTGTTGTTCAACCCACCCACTATTGGGTTCAAAACTGAGGACAAAGTTAATATGTAAAATTTAGAAAACAAAGTAACAAAAGGCAGTTTAACACAATCCTGGTATTACTTATTTCCCTGGCTTCTTATGCAATACAAATGCCTAATCATACTTTGTTGAAAAACAAAAAAAGTCTTTTCTTGCCCCACACCAATATTCCAACCATTGTGAGTCTCACGTCCCAACCCTTTTATACAACTCAAAAACATGACATACCAATAAAACATTGCTGTTGTCGTTATCAGTAGTTATTGCTGTTGTTTGGTTGTTGTTGTTTGTTAGGTTTTGATTGTTTGTATCGGTTGTTGTTATGGCTTGTTGATCATCTGATGATGTGGTTTGTATTAGCTGACCATTTTGATGATAGAATGTACCAGTTGGTGTTTGAACTGGTTGTAAAAACTGATTATTGATCATCTGATTATTAGCAGGAATAAACTGGTTTAGGTTTTGTGGATACTGAACTTGAAACATATCTAAAATGAACATACAGGTAAAGATAAATAAAGAAATGAAAAATGTCTTGTTTTATTAAAGAATACACTGTCAAAATCTGAGTAGGGTCAATTGTTCATCAAAAAATTAAAATTTGTGTCAAAGTATCCATACTTGTACTTTGGAGACTTGATTGTCATTCCAGGATGTCTCGATTTGACAGAATTGCCATTAAATTCCGTCCTGTTATAGTTCTGTCAGTCACGAAAACTAAGGTGGTATGAGTAGAATCAGGATGTAATTAAACTCAACGACCATATTTCAGCTGTCGTGGTTGGCTGAGATATTTTTAAATGCAGTCGACTTTGGAATGTTTTCTAGTCTGAAATCTCATATTTCACTAGATTGTAGCAATTTTAGGGATTAAGATAATTAAATTCCAAAACCTTAAACCAAATATGCCCTCTATCTGATAGCAAGGTCAGGCCAATTAAAATTTTAGTTTTTTAGGAACCCCTGTTAAAATTTTGCTCCCCATTTCTTGGGAATAAAATTAAATTTTGAACAACGCAAATGACAGAAGCAACTATTTATCGATCAATACCCTGAATAACTACAAATTAAATTGATTTGACCTAATGTCTCATCAACACAACAATTTGTTCATTTTGAGAGTGTACGAATATGGATAGTTTTATCATATGACAAAAGATAGGTTGCCAGGCAACGAAACATACGCCACAACAGCTAAGTCATCCGGGCAGTCAACAAGGATTGTCGCATATTGTTTCTTTTGTCAGTAAGGAGAACATTTACAACACATGATAATCTTATTACGAGTAATAGCCCATTAAGTAATTATCAGAAATGATTAGAATAGTTTTGATTGTTTGTCTCAAGGCCTTCATCCACCAGATATTTCAAAGTGATCAAGTGCCATAACTCTGGCAGAAATGATCAGATATCACTGAAAATCAAATAGGATTCTTCTTCTCATGACCCTAAACACTGTGTACAAATTTAAAGTCAATCGGATATTAACTTTAGCCTTTAGAGCGTTCACAGGGTTTTTCAAAGTGATCAAAGGTCATAACTCTGGCAGTAATTATCGGATATCGCTGAAAGTAAATAGGCTTTTTTGTATCATGACCGTAAACAGTGTGTATAAATTTAAAGTCAATCGGATATTAACTTTAGATTTTTCAAAGTAATCAAGGGTCATAACTCTGGCAGTAATTATCGGATATTGCTGAAAATCAATAGGCTTCTTCGTATCATGACCTTAAACACTGTGTATAAATTTAAAGTCAATCGGATATTAACTTTAGCCTCTAGAGCATTCACAAGAAATTGTGGACGACAGACTGAAAACCCAGATATTGTAATAGGTCACACCAGTGTTGTGTCTGATCCACACAAACTTAGCAGTGATGATTTTCCGTTTCAGAAAATTGTAAATTCCGTTTTAAATGTTTTAAATTCCGTTATTTTCCGTTTCAAAGCTGACCATATTCCGTTTTTTCCGGATAAAATGATAGTTCATAAATAAATGAATAAAACATCTCAAAATATAAAACTGGCCATTTTAAACTAATGACAATGATAACAAATTATGAATTGTGATTAACTTTTATTTTTAATTCAAATAATTGTCCATGACTAGCTGTTCTTCCATTTTAACACATTATATTTACTGGTAACGAAAAGCGAAGACGTTATTTTTGTGCCGGCCACTCGCTGACTTTTTTGTGTAGCTTGATGCTTTTTGGAATTAATGTGGTCTTTAATTTTATCAACGCGTCAGAAATCTACGCTGTGACAATCTTCATAAAAGTCTGCAGGGAATTGCCACGCCCTATTGGCGGCAGAAAGGCTTATAACCCTGTGGGCGCGTTTCATTTTTTAAGCAGACGACGCCATTATGATTTCTCTCGACTGCTTGTTGTAGTCGCGATGTATCCAGACAAGCTTCGTAATTTCTACGGGAATAAAGGCTGGATGCACTAGACTACGATATATTTGCGATATCACGTGGTTAAAGCGGATAAACACGAGCCACGAACACAGCAATAAAAAAGAAGCATAAATGAAAAGATTTTTACTTTTATAAAATTACTATATAAAGACATAAGAAAGAAATAGATAGATATCATTATTGAATTCAACTACTAAACAGTAATTGTATTACGAGGGATAAATGGATTCGGAAGACAGGTTTTCATCTCGAGTAAATTCATGTTACAAAATGATGAAATGAAAGTAGCCTATACTAAATACTGAAAGTAATTAAACCACGCGATATCGTTCAATATTTTCGATTTTTTCATGAATAGAAAGTCGAAATACTTGGATAAATACAAAGTTTTGTTGAGATTTTATTTAATATCAGAAAAAATCGGCTTTTCCGTATTTTTCCGTGTGTGATTTCAAATTCCGTTTTGAGTGCTGTCTTCTTAACATTAATCAAGAAAATTCTAAGAGAAAGGGAAAGAACTACATACTTTGTGTCTGTAGTTGATGATTGAAAACCCAAATGTTATAATTGTCACACTATAACAGTCGTGACATCTTATTCACAAAAATTTCGAAATTTCTAAGAGAAAGGGAAAGGACTATCTACTTTGGGTCTTTGTCGTTGATTGAAAATTCAAGATATTCTAATTGTCACAAGAGTGTTGTGTCCAATCAACATAAAATAAGAAATTTCCAAGAGAACGAGAAAACTACATAGGCCTACTTTGTGTTTGTAGTTGTTGTTGATTATTATCTCCTGTTATTGGTTGTTGCCAGATTATCTGACCATTAGCCGTCTGTAGAAATGAGTTCATCAACTGATTCTGTCCATTTGGTTGTTGGAATATAATCTGTTAAAATAGAAACAAACATCAATTCTATACTGTTAATATGTGAAATACAGTGAAATTACAATTAAATATTCAGGATATTGTATTTGAAATAATAGAAGCCGTGTGAAACGATTAAAAATAGTGGGGAAATGCATTGGTCAAATTAATCTTGTTTTGTGGGCAGTACTGATTTACCAATAGGCTGATAGGCTGGGGCCTCAAGATCTAAGTGTCATGTGGGGTAGTGTATTGGGAGGGGCCAGGACCTTCCTTAATCTAAATCTCGCACTGTCTCTGGGAATGCCTAAAACACAAGTGCAGGGATAGGGGTCGAAATGTCCTCTACAGATCAATGAACTTGATATGTACATGTGAAGGTAGAGAGCATTGTACAAGAAGACATGTGAGATTACATATAAAGTCACTGAATGTCATTGGGGGGAGTTTTAATCCCAAGAAAACTAAAATATTGTAAAATTTGAATATCTTCATAGAAATATTAGTCAAAACTGGTTCGATTCAGTTCAATAATCACAAAGATATGATGAACAGTAATTCCATTGATATATGGCCCCAGCCCGGATTACACAAAGTTACTTTAAAGGGGTTGTATAGATAGATGACGACATACCTGTTGTGGTATTGCTTGACCTTGAAATGATTGATTTGTTATGAAAGGTAACTGAAAATAAATATATAAATTATTATCTTTCTAATTCCTTCTATTTCAGATTATGTTATGCCTGTTTGATGACACATATTGCATAAAAAAAAATTATTCTGCAAACAGTGTAGTTTTGTTTCCATTCTAACAGAATAACAGAGACTAGTAGTGGGCAGATCCACTCATTCCTATCTCAGGAGCATAATCCCATTACCAATAGCAGAGGCCAGTGGAGGGGCATCCACTCATTCCTATTTCAGTAAGACAATCCCATTACCAGTAGCAGAGGCCAGTGGTGGGTGCATCTAATCATTCCTATTTCAATAAGATAATCCTATTACCAGTAGCAGAGGCCAGTGGTAGGTGCTTCCACGATTTCCTATTTCAGTCAAATAATCCTATTACTAGTAGCAGACGCCAGTGGTAGGTGCATCCACACTTTGCTATTTCAGAAGTATATATAATTACCAGTAGCACAAACCAGTGGTGGGTGCATCAAATTTTTCATATTTCAGATTATCTCACTATTATCGGGGAAGAGACACATGAGATCAGTCAATATTGCATTTGACTAAACAAAATCACCTGAGACTAATCCTGAGTAACAAGTTGTGAGTGTGCATCCACTACCTAATATAACAGAAATGAGAGCTATGGTTGAGAAACTAATACATATAAATGAAATGGGGTTCAATATCCCACTTATCTACACCAACCAATCTAATGAAGGCAGGAATATACCATGCAGTGGGTTAAGGGGGGGGGGTTGCAGTGGTGTTCCCGTCTATGTCGAAATTCCAACTGTCAAGGGTTCTTTTTATGTGCATGCCAACATGTACACAGAATCTTACTCTCCATACCATCTAAAGGACTAGACTATTTTCCTTGCCATCCTGCACTACTTTAATCCCAAGGAATTGACTTTGTAGTCTGTATATAGTCTTTACCTGCTGAATTTGACCATTTTGAGTCTGTATTTGAAATGTTTGACCATTCTGACCCTGTATTTGAACTTGTTGACCTGTCTGACCAGATATAGGTATTGCCTGATTCTGTATCTGTTGTAACATAATAGGCTGACCCTGTAATACTTGATTCTGACCTAACTGGAACACCTGCAAAATGATTTTTTATTTATTAATTACAATCACATAATAGATGGACACAATGGGGTTTAATGTCTGAGAACATACAAATTAAATTCTTACTGTGTAACCCATGGTAAATAATAAACAGATTTCTACGATTATGAACAAACTACTCTACTTTGGTTATTATAAACTTACCAATGTGTTAAAAATCACCTCCCGTTAAATAAAATCCATTGCACAATTAAATATCCCAAAGAAAAAAAAGATAGGTTGCCAGGCAACGAAACATACGCCCACAGCAGCTAAATCGTCCGGGCAGTCAACAAGGGTTGTCGCATATTTTTACTTTTTTCGGTAATGAAACATTTGTAATACACTAAAAACTGATTAAGAGTAACAACTCATTATGTAATTATCAGAAAATCATTAGAATTTGATTGCTTTTTATAAAGTTTTACCCCACGCTAACAATTAGTATATACATGAAACATTTAATATCATGGATTAAGCTGTTCAGTTATCTAAATTCATTAAAAATCAAAATACTTGTTCGTTTCAACACCTTAAACTCTATGTATCAATCTGAAGTCAATCGGATGGTAACTTTGGCCTCTATAGCGTCACAAGAATTTTTGAAGTTATCAAGGGAGATAACTCTGGCAGTAATTATTTGAAATCGCTGAAAATCAATAGGCTTCTTCGTCTCATGACCTTAAACACTGTGTATAAATCTAAAGTCAATCGGATATTAACTTTGGCCTCCAGAGCGTCCCCAAGATTTTTTGAGGTGATCAAGGGCCATAACTCTGGCATTAATTATCAGAAATCGCTGAAAATCAATAGGCGTCTTTGTCTTATGACCTTAAACACTGTGTATAAATTTGAAGTCAATCGGATATTAACTTTGGCCTCTAGAGCGTCCACAAGATTTTTTGAAGTGATCAAGGGCCATAACTCTGGCACTAATTATGGGAAATCACTGAAAATCAATAGGCTTCTTCGTCTTATGACCTTAAACACTGTGTATAAATTTAAAGTCAATCGGATATTAACTTTGACCTTTAGAGCGTCCACATGATTTTTTAAAGAGATCAAGGGCCATAACTCTGGCACTAATTATCGGAAATCGCCGAAAATCAATAGGCGTCATTGTCTTATGACCTTAAACGCTGTGTATAAATTTAAAGTCAATCGGATATTAACTTTGGCCTCTAGAGCGTCCACAAGATTTTTTGAAGTGATCAAGGGCCATAACTCTGGTAGTTATTATCGGAAATCGCTGAAAAACAATAGGCTTCTTCGTCTCATGACCTTAAACACTGTGTATAAATTTAAAGTAAATCGGATATTAACTTTAGCCTGTAGAGCGTCCACAAGCAATTGTGGACGCCGGACCGACGGACCGACGGACCGACGGACGGACGGACGGACGGACGGACGGACGGGGGCGACGACAATATACGACCACATTTCAATGTGGGCGTATAAAAAAAGGTTCTCTCTTGAAAAGTCAATGTTTTTGCTTGTATTTTCGTCTGTGTCCATCACAACATTACACATTTCAGGCAATGGGCTAAACCATCGTAATATGTTGAAGGGGGTAAAGATTGACAATTTGTGACACCCACGTGTGTTGTAATCAAAACAGGGCACGGCCTTTTTGATCTTTTGAGTTTGGGCAAGAAAATAGCAACTGAAGACAATGAAATTAATTTTGAACCAATTGATTGTCAGTCTACTAAATTTTATTTACCGATTATACAAATACTCGTAAATACATGTATAATACTGCTTTTCACTCCATAATTTCACCCCTTTATATATTATATATATTTTTATAAAACATATTACAGTCCAGTCAATTATAGTCAACTTTGTGGCTAACAAATAAACACACTTTATTTCATAATTTTAATAGATCATATTTCGTACTAAAAAAGACCACCAAACTCTCTAACCATATAATTAACTCTTAACTGACCCACAGCAACTTTTGTTGACACCTATGACGTTATCGTTAAGTACCCACAGCGAATTTTGTCAACAAAATCAGTTAGTCGAATGCAACATCCCTAGCACAATGAGAGTTACTCCCCTTCTAAACAGGTAGCCTTTCTCATTTGTTTACTTTCTGTTTGACATTTTTACTGTTAAAAATCTTATTGTTTCTTCTTGAAAAATTATAATAAAATGGTGACATGTCTAGGCCTGTACGACAACGTTCTCCTTACGACGGATTACCGTCCCTATAGAATGACAGTGATTCAGATTTTATCGGTGGTGTAGATATTTATAGTTTTGCGTTAGAACGTGATAGGAGCTACTCAGCTAGGCTAGGCCTAATCCACAAAAAAATTATTTACTTTTAAATTTTAATAATCTTAAAAATAGATTCATGATAAATGATTTTTAGTTCACAAAAGCCGAACAAAAAATAGAAATATGCATTACATCTATATAGGCCTACATGAATTAATTTTATTGTATAAAATTCATATTTATGAAAATGGCACTTTAGATTATTTCACCCATTTACATGCAGGATCTAATTGCAGTTGTTATTTAATGATACGACTTTAAAATGCATACCTATCCTATATTTTAACACTATTGTCAATTATGACGTGGGTTTTTATGCCGTCAAACCTCTGGGTCATTTAAGAGTTAATACAAGGCGGCAACAAAGTACCGGATTACGGGCGTATTTATGTTTGTAAATACCCAAACTCATTACTGAGTCTGAGAGCAATAGCTTATTCATACACAAAATTTGAATTGTCGTAAAAAAGAGCAAAACACAGTTACGATAGACAAACTTTGCTTTGACCCCCTCATACGAAATGATCTATCCCGATAAGTGACGTAATAAGCTTCCATTTTTTTTTTTCTGTGTCAAAGTTTGTAAGGAGAGAATTTTTTTATTTGTTGGGATAATAACCAAGTAGAGTAATTTGTTCATAATCGTAGAAATTCATTTATTATTTACCATGGGTTAGACAGTAGTTTTTAGTCAATCAATTCTTGTGTGCCATGGTTTTTTTTTTTTAAATTTCAAAACTTAAATATTTGTAAGTAAAATTATTGTTTTAAATTATTTTTTCCCTGAAAAATTGAAAGCAGAAATTTTAAGAAGATTAAATTCAAATTGGTATGGCCTTATCAACACAATATTTTAGTCATTTTAAGTTTTAGAAAAAAATACACCATAATCAATCACAATCATGTGACATGACATATATACTATTCAAAAAAAGTAGGGGATATTTGATTTTGGGGGCATAATACTAAAATATGCAAATGACTACGAAAAAAGTCACTACAGAACCTAACAGAAGAAACATTTCCAGTTACATGTGACGCCCAAACGCACCAATAGCTACCGCATGGAATGCAGGTGATGCTTGGGATCATCATGGGGGTCCAACCCAAGATTTGCACGACTCTGACTTTGAATGTTGCAGTCATTGTGGCATTGAATTCCAGGGTGGAAACATCAGTTTAATTGTTTTAGTGACCAGAAAACAAATTTTGATATGCGTCGGCTTACCCAAAATGAAAGGTTACGTGCCCTTGGCATGCTACAGATCGGCACAACACAGGCGGTTGTGGCGCGGACGATGAATGTTTCTCAGTCTGTCATAAGCAGGCTATGGTCCAGATACCGTGATGCACAATCTGTACAGGACAGACCACGCTCAGGTCGACCAAGGGGGACAACTCAAGCCCAGGATCGATTTATCCGTACCTTGGCCTCGAGAAATCGTGTCATCACAGCAAATCAGATCAGCGCTCGTCTTCAAACAGACACTGGTGTGTGAGTGAGTGGCCAGACGATTCGGAATCGACTGCATAGGGGTCACCTTCGCGCCCAAGTCCTCGCGTGATCCCTTGTTTGAGAGATCATCACATTCAGGCAAGACGTCGTTGGTGTAGGGATCGTCAACACTGGGATAATCGACGCTGGAGCAATGTGATGTTTTCAGATGAGTCAAGGTTCACTGTTGATTTTTTGGACAGACGTAGGAGGGTGTGGCGTCGTCGAAAGGAGCGCTTCCAAGACGTTAACGTCATCAGACATGATCGATTTGCTGGAAGAACGGCTTTACATGTTGTTGCAGGGCGTGTTACAGGCCAGTACTACCGGGACAACATCTTGGCAGTCCATGTTGTGCCGTTCGCACGACGTCATGGCCGCCGTTTCATCTTCCAGGATGACAACGCAAGATGTCACAGGGCCAGGATCGTTACAGGTTACCTCCAACAACAGAACATCACCACATTACCTTGGACAGCACTGGGACATGCTTGGACAGAGGTTACGTCAACGTCAACAACGTCCTGCCAATGTCCAAGAACTTGCTGCTGCGTTGCAACAGGAATGGGACAATCTGGACCAAAATGACCTTAGACGTCTCATTAGGAGTATGCCACGTCGGCTCAATGCTTGTTTGGCAAACAGAGGAGGATTTACCCGTTACTGACTTTGTTGTGATGCTGTGGTAACTTTGCTGTTTGACCCCGGGTATCATTTTACCCTTATAATGGTCAGTCTGTGCCTTACTTAGTCTAACGATCATTTGGAATAAATCGATGAATGTGAACTTCATTTCATTTTGTCATTTGTTTCTTCGTCAGTTTCATAAGGTGACTTTAATAACACTTAAAAATCAAATATCCCTTACTTTTTTTGAATAGTATATATCAACTTGAATAAAACTGCATTTCAGCAAGATAACGATCGGCGAACTGCTACATGCAATACAATCTATCAGGGAGTGGTATTTTATGCATTTTATTATGTATTTTGTTGACATTCATTGTGGGGTTGGATTGTGGTTGGCACCCTCTAATTGGAACACCCCCACCCCCACCCTACCATCCGTTACTGATGATATTGAAACTTACACATGATAATTTTTAGTCTCAAGAGCTAAATAACAAGAAACAAATTTCCTTCCCTATGAGCTTCTTGGGCTGTTTTAAACAACTAATTGCACCAAAAAAATGCCATGTGACTTTGCGTAACGAGTGATATATCACCAAATTCTTTTCTATCAAATATATCTTACCCATTCAATGTTTTTATAATCTCTAATTCATTTGGATTTAAACCATTAGCATAATTTTCTATTTTTATAAACAAAGCTAGTTTGAAGATTGCAAGTAAATTCTTAACACATCTGTCAGACCGGTTTCAATAGCTTTCTCATCGTATACAAAAGATTCAATTAAGAATTATTGAAATAAAATTGAACCATTGAAATGACCTAGTTGGTGTTGTGTGGACAATAAATCCAATCTCGTTCCCAGAGGCAGCCGCGGGGCCGGATGCCTCTGGTTCTTTTGACGGCTATTTTTACCAAATTTTTTCAAACCTAAGCCCCGTCCATTCTGACTTCTGGTCAATCTTTTTCGGTCGATTTCTCGAAAACTAGAGGTCAGATCGTCGTTTCGTTTGTTGTAAAATGATCCTTGTGTCAAAGTCAACTCGCTGACTTCGATCCAAAACGTACAAATTCAAGTTTTTGTTAAGATCTATTTTTGGGTATATTTTTAAGTGATTCCACCATCCAGGCATGTAAAATAAATACATGTCACGTGATTCGTCACTTCTGGGGAAAATGGCTACCCCGATTCACCAGAGAAATTTCTTCAAAAATTTTTCTGGTTTCGAGATTGCAATAAATTCCATCTCTCTTTCTCTTCGGGGGTGGGAGGGGGGTGAGTCACCCTAGGGTTTGAGAGTGCACGCTCTGCATCATAATGTCTCCCAATGAGTCAACTGGCGTTGTTTTAATTCCACAGTTGTACATGACAAGTAGTAGGGTCATCTGATTTTACTCTGGGTTGGTCTGAAATGACCTACATGTGTAGGTTGGGTCGAGTGGATGTTAAATGCCATTTCTCTCTCTCTTTGTCTTAAGTCACATATGAATATACAGCATATATGTAAGTAAAAGACCTACCTGTTGCTGTCCACCTGTAGTTTGTAAAGGTACTTGAACAGATTGTAATTGGGACTGAAGTAAGTTCAGGTAACTCTGTGGATCAAATATCTGTTGATTTTGTAGATTCTGAATATCAACTCCCGCATTTTGAAGACTCTGAAGGTCTACAGGTTGTAATGTCTGGTTTGGTTGCAAATTTTGTAGTGTCTGAAGGTCAACAGTTTGTAAGTTGGAGATGTTTTGAACTTCGAGATTTTGTGTATTTTGCACTTCTTGTTCCTGTAGCTCCATTATCCAGTATCAAATAACATCTATACCTATATATGAACTCATTTATATAATTTACCTGGAATAAAAACCAGATTACACATTAACAATCACTGACTTGTCATCTTAAAGTCTCATTCATCATTTTTGCATAATAGGAATCCATTGCAAACTACGACATTGTGAAAGGTGAACCTCTAATAGGAATAACAAGCCAACAGTGAGGCTGATGTCCCCCGCCGAAATCCCAAAATAAATAGATGACACATATTAATTAATCGCACATTTATTTTTTTCAAACGTATCGACCAATCAAACTGAACACGAAGTGTCATCCAAAAATTGCTTATCTCTGCCTACCGTAAGAAGAAAATGCTCATCTTCGAACTCCATCAAGGCATTGACCTAATAAGCATACACACCAATTTTGAACATTTTAACTCAATTCGAATGAGAGTTATTGTGTTCCAAAGTCTCGGCAAATCAAATTGCTTATCGCTCTGCTTACCCTGAGCAGAAAATGCTCATTATCGAACTTAGTCAAGGTATTACTATAATGAAACTTTCAATCTCACTTAATTAGAACTAAAGTTATCGTGTCCAAAAGCATCAACCAATCAAATTGCTTATCTCTGCTTACCCTAAGCGGAAAATGCTCATCTTCGAACTCCATCAAGGCATTGACCTAATAAGCATATACACCAAGTTTGAACATTTTAACTAAATTAGACGGAGAGTTATTGTGTTCCAAATTCTCGAGCAATCAAATTGCGTATAGCTCTGCTTACCCTGAGCAGAAAATGCTCATTATCGAACTTAGTCAAGGTATTACTATAATGAAACTATACACCAAGTTTCATCAATCTCACTTAATTAGAACTAAAGTTATCGTGTCCCAAAGCATCAACCAATCAAATTGCTTATCTCTGCTTACCCTAAGCGGAAAATGCTCATCTTCGAACTCCATCAAGGCATTGACCTAATAAACACATACACCAAGTTTGAACATTCTAGCTCAATTAGGAAGAGAGTTATTGTGTCCCAAAAAGTGTGACGGACAGACAGACGGACAGACAGACGGACAGACAGACAGACAGACAGACGGACGAACCCATTTTAATAGTCCCCCAACTTTCTTCGAAAGGCGGGGGACAAAAATGATTCAATTTCATTGATCTATTCTGCTTGTTATGTAATAAGCCTTCCACCATTTTGTTGTCCATGAATAATTATTGATAGGCCTATTTTAAATCTGATTATATCCAAGCTGGAACATTATCTAGCTTTGGTATTTTGATTTTGTTTCTTAATTAAATTTCAAACAATCAATTTGTGTACATATTAGCATGGATTGTGAGAAATTTGATATTTTAGTGACAAATGCCTAAACCCTTTCACAAAACGTTAACAGCCATATAAAATACAATTTTACATTGATGATTGTAATCAAAACTAATAATGTATAACAGAGGTCTGATAAACTATTGATTGACGATCACATTTATATTGTCTACTGCCCAGAGCATACATGTACATGTACATAACTGACAAAATATTGATATTTTAATTATAGCTGTTTGATAAAATGTATGTTTATAATCAAGCTGTCATCTTTGTTTTCTCAACAGTTTTTGTTATTCTATTTTTTTGATTAATACTGCTGATTGTCATTTTGAATCCCTATGGTATTCTGATCGAATGGGAAATTCACAACATTCTTTTGATGGGAATCGCTTTAAAGTCGAAATTTCATATTTTCTAAGAAAGTTAAAACATATATTTTTCTATGTCTTATGCCCAATAGGTTGTCAACTCACTATTATTCAATCATAGCCATAGGCATTATTTTCCACACTTACGAATCTTTCATACTGGAAATAATAACACAATTGCTTCCCTTGTTTTCCATTTCCCCCGCCCCCATGCAATACATGTAGCTATCTTCAAACGTCTGAATTTGAAGTTGAAAATGATATTTTTGCCAATTTCTCAACTGGCAATAGTGAATTATAGGATTAATAGGATTATTCTTTAACTAGGCAGGACTGTTTATAGATACCGGTACTATCAATTTTAAGGCTTTATTTTAATATATTATCTTAAAAATATAACTTAAAAATATGAAATTGCAGCTTTAATGTGATTGAATTTAAGTCTGCAAATTACCTATAGTTGATGTTTTGTTCTTTTGTTTTATTTAACGCATTTCAAAATAGATTAAGCAGTGAATAAATAAGACATTGTCAAAAAAAAAGCAGACGACAATCATCAAATTTTTTTCCTTAAACAGGTCTTTCTTTGGTCCTTAAATGTTATCTAAATTATCAATTAGACATTTATTAACATGACAAGACCATAACCAACTGTCGATGTCCTCGAATACTTACGATTTTAAGTACCGTACATTAGTGCTGTATTCGTTACCGTTCGGAAATATGGTGCTTCCCACTAGGAAATAGTAATTACCACACTTGTTGTGTTCGGGTGCACAAGTGGGAAAATCAACATGGCTGCCATTATCCCTTCAAGGATTATTAAAACCGCTAATCACCATTTGTGAAATATAAATCGCTAAAAGGAATATGAATCCAAAGAAGTTTCATTTATGTTCAGTATTAACAAAGATATGATGAATCGAAAATTTTCAGCGTTCGGCATCCAATGCAAACGATAAAAACTAGTCAATCTTTTGACAGGCCTTTTTTTTAAAATCCAATTGAATTCAAGCTAGCAAATATCTACAAATACCATTGATGGCCTATTTTGGTTTTGCTTTCTTAATTAAATGTTAAATAATCAATTTATCGTAAGTTAAACATACATTGTGCAAGAGCTAAATCTGCCTATTACAGGCCTCACTTTAGGCCTGAAATGTTATCTAAATTATTAATTAGACATTTATTAACATGAAACGAACATAGTCAACCCTCGATGCAATCTTATGTGTCCGTTTTTCATTGGATTTGATTCCGATCTGCTGTTCAATGCTCATTGATGATTTAATAGAAAAATGGATAATCGAGTCTGTTTTTTTTATCGTACCGACTTTAGTAATGATGATCGTGGCTAGGCCTAAAGTTCAATCTGTAATATCTCGTTTCAGCATATTCCCTTTAGACGTATAATTTAAACGCAATTTGATTAAAATTTTAAGCATATTCCCTTTACATTATTTAGTTTTAAACTATTATAATGAGAACTGTCAGCTCTTTATCTAATCTTCCATAATAAGATTGGGTCTATTGTCGATGAGTGGCACGATCAGTTAGCTTAGCAAAGGCCTACTGGTAATATCTATTTAATTGTTTCTGTATGTAGACATCTTAAATTCAACAAAATGTACGTTATTCCGCAAAAGTCCTAGTTTGTGCCGAGTGAGCGTTAAATCACAGGGGTTTTTTTTGTCTCATTACAGTAACTTTTTTGTTGATATCGTCCTAAAACCTGAACTGCCGTACAATAACAAGTTGGAACACAATGGAAAGTCAGGCATCTTTCTCATTTTCTGTTTAATGTGTTTCTTGACATTATTAAGAAAATGCATCCCAATATGTAAAATTTTAAAAATCACATATTCAAATCGATATCCACGTCACCAACACTAATTTAACTACAAAAATAGCATAATTATCGTTTAAAAAGTTTAACTTTGTAACTTTCGCTTCCATCTTGCCACGTCATATGTCGTGAACTCGGTATAGTTTTAGCTACCCGAGTTCTCCAGTAGTAATTACGACTTCCGAGCCATTTTTCGGAGTTACGAACGCTACTTACCATTTCGTTAGTCGTATTTTCCATAAAACCGAGGAGTAACGAATACAGCATAGGTCTGCATCCATTTAATGATTTAATTTATAAATGGATAAGCAAGGCTAAGCTTTGAACAACCAGTACAGTGGTTACAATCAATGAATACAGTTTGTCAAAACTACAACCATTGCAAACTTTGCTCCAAATAAAATAATTTGAATGAAATTTCCAACATACTCATTTTGCATTATCTATTTATGAAATATTATCGAGAGAATGGACGCTCTTTATCTAAATCTTACATTATGCCCCTTTAACATTCAAGATCCTACATAAATGATCATCAACTAGAAATTATATCTGAGAAAAATATTTTATGAGATATTTAAAACAAACCAATAAGTTTTAATACAGAAGTCAGTATGAAAATAATACGATTGATAGTGCTAACTAATATTTCCATGAAATACACACTGAGATAACGATTGTCAAATCACTGGTTAAAGACAGGTATTTTTTAATAAATTTATTAATTTATTGTGGGCTCTACATATGTAGTTTTTAGTCTATAAATTAATTTTCCTGGTCATAAGTCTTAAGAAATTTCATATGTTAGATTAAAAAATAAGGTCTGTAGCAGGGAAATATAGATGATCTAATTATGCTAGAGGGAACATAACTTTGTTAATATTCCCGCTTCCAGTGGTGAATATATCATTGCAATATGTATATTACACAGTGAAAATAGAACAACTGCATGGGGTAAATAATAACCATTGCAGTATTTACACAACGTTATCAGCTATTTTCTTCCAATACTTTCATGTATTCTCCGAAAAAAATATTCCCAGACGTGTGTAGTTTGCGTTACTATCAGTGGTAATAATATCATGGTTAACCTAGAAAAATAACGAGGCCAGACAAGGAAATTAGCAGACCGAGGAATTGTTCCATGAAATGGCGAAATGTTTTTGACAGCATGATTTTGGAAACTTTGAGGAATCGAAGATGCGTTATTTTAAAAATGATATACCTTAAAGGTTTTTAAAAAAGAAATAATTAAATAAAATCCCGATTAGCCTATCTACATTGCCAGGAAATTAATCAGAATCTCAAGCAATTGTACGCTGAACCAGTCTCAAAAAAACAAAAACTGACATGGAGACGGCTAAGAATACGCTGTGTTTCTTTCTAGAAGTAAACAAGATAAAATCTCACACGAAAGGAATTATGCAACTTTTGAAAAAAGTATTTATTCAAAGTTTGGTTGAAAAAGCACTGAAGTCAAGAACTGTCAATTTTTACAAACAAAGCATATCATTTTGCGAGCATCCCCCGCGTGCTGGTTAAACATGTACAATGCAACAAAGAAAATGACCTATATTTTTCCGTTATGTTTGGGTGAGTTTTCTTAAGTAATTTGCTGTTTATTTGTTGTCTAATCATATCAAACGGGAGGGGCGATTCTCACCACCAATGCGTTAACCGTATACAAAATGTTTAGTCAAGTACAATGAATAAGAAGATAATTTGCTAACTTACATTTGGGCCGGTACATGCGCTCTTCAGGTATTGGCTGCAGAAATCTAGAGGCTATGGACAACGAATCATGAGATGGTCGTGTTGGGGTAGCTAAGACTCCATTGGTCGGGTTAAACAAAGGAGTTGTATCTCGCCTAATATCATGAATAACCCGAGCTTCACTACATATGGTTCATCAATCTTAACCAACCATGCATTCCTTATTATAATGTATAGTTTACCGTTAGAATTTGACAAAAATGTTATCTATAAACGCTTTATTAAATACTAAACAAATTACTAGACAGTTGATTCACGGAGGGTGTGCGACTGACAGATGGATCGGCAAAGCGTGGTCGAGTAACTGTCAATAATTAAATACACGTGAGACTCATGTGAGGATGAAAATGACCACAACAAAATATAGTTGTGCTTCTAAAACGCCCACTGACCAACCCAACAAGATTCTTTGCTGGGTAAGTTTCAACAGAAACTTAAAACAACTATGTTTAAGTTAATGACAGTCGATCGATACAAAAGACAAATTTAATCGATAAATTAGGTCATGTGACATACTGTATGACATGTGTATATTGTTGACAAACATCAAACTACACGTGGTTCAGATGAGGGTCGATTTTGGCGCCATAACGATGAAGGAGACTTTTCGAATAACACTATGCCCCCGTAGCCTACATGCTTTGACATTTTTTTGTAAAATCTTCGACCCTTTCAAAATGGTCATTATTCATGGACATTATTATAATAGTATTACTGCGTGGTCTCTTGAAAATGAACCCCGAATTGATGAAATGACTATTTGAAAGTAAACACTACATTTTCCCATGTCACGTTGGGTAAGCCTACACCATTTATAGAGAGATTAAACAATGTCAGTTAAGAAAATTGAAACATTTGGAATTTAAGACAGAATTTAAAAACAATGTTGACCAAGTCTTTGGTGAGATATTTGCAATAGAACACAGTTTGGGTTTTCAAAATGTCTTTCTAATAGAAAAAAAACAATTTTTTTATTATTTGAATAGTAGGCCTACTTTAGTCATGTTTCTGTTTATAGCTAATTACCATTAAAAGTATTAAATACATTGAAAATATCCAACTGTATAAATCACAAATTGAAATTTGTGTATTGTCATTACAGGGAGCTAATAGTTATGGTCAGTTAAGTCAGGGTAATAAAGATGATAAGTTAGAACCAATACCAATAGCAGATCTACAAGACAAAAATATCCTATATATAACTGGTGGGGGTGGACACTCTTTAGCAATAACAGGTGAGATTTAGATATCAGATCCAATATTTTGGGGGTTGGGTGGTCTATAAAGAATAGTTTAACTGGCATGTGCTTTACATGATCATACAGTTTGTCATTGAGTCTATTAGCATGCTTACGATCCAACACCTAAACTCATGGCTTCCTCTGCTATAGGCCTATAAAAAACCCTATTTGCAAGAGAATTATTGAAATAAAATTATACTATATGTTTATCCTGAATTGACCTAGTCTGTGTTTTGTTTGGAGAGAAAACTATGCGGCACCCTATGAATTGTCAACCAGAAATAAACAGTAACACGTAAGCAATTGTTATCGGTAAATATTGATACCTCAGTTCCTGGAGAAAAATAAGAGAGAAGCAATATATTTCATACTGGTACTTATATCATTTGACAACCCGAAATCATCCACAAGTACTATTTCTTAGACTGACTCAAACCACCCGAATAATTTGGATAGCTATAGTATGGCTAGCCCCAAAGAGCATTTTTGTATAAAAATAAATATGTAACAGTAGAGAAGTGGTAATGACACTAGACCCCTTATGTCCTGGGCTGAAAGTTTAGATTGGAAGTAGTTTGGATAGAATAAAAAATGTTAATGTTGTTTTTCAGATGAGAATAATTTACTAGTTTGTGGAAGTAATAGTAGAGGACAGCTTGGATTAGGTCATACAGAAGATGTAACTGTATTAACTTCTCTACCAAAATTACATAATAAACTTATCAATCAAGTTGTTGGTGGATGGGATTTTACTCTTGCTGTAGCTGGTCAACCTCAAGGTTTGTATTAAATGAGTTCTTCAACAATAAAGTCGTCATGTTGCCGTTGTTGTATGGTTTAACATGTATGTGTTAGATCATTAGGGTCTTCATTGAGCCGAATGGCAAGGTTTTGATTCCCGGCGACCACAGGTCTGTGACAAGAAGTAGGGTTGCCTCTCCAATCTTATTGGTTTTCTCCAGTTTTCTCCCACAGACCCCTACCTGCAAACAAGTTTTTGAAATAAAATTGAACCATATGCTAGTCCCCAAAAGACCTAGTTTGTGTAAAATGGACTTTAAACCCCATTTTTGGTCCTCTCTATCAAAATTGTTAAATGTTGCATGGCATAGAGTGTTTAGAGAGTAAACCATACTATCCTATGTAATATTGTTATTTGTTTATATTTGCAGGAGATGTTTTATATAGTTGGGGTTCTAATAGTTTTAATCAACTTGGTAGATCTTCTCAACCCAACAACTTCAGTCCTTTACCAGTAAGTCTCTACCTTCTTTATATAAACCTTCCGGCGTGGTTTCACCTTGTCAGTGATGCAGGACAGAGGGCCTGACAAGGACAGCTGTCTAGTCGTTCCAATAGGGCGAAAACCGAGGTCCCATGTACACATCGGCGTGCACGTAAAATATCCATTGGCAGTTGGAATTTGATATAAGAGTAGGCCGTAGCGCCGCTGCCTAGACAAAATTTACGTCATAGCACACTGTATGGTGTATGCCCTGCTTCATTAGCACAGTTTAAGAACAGAACAGTAGGACATTAAATCTCATTTCATTTCTATATGTAAACATATGATATGATCTGTTCTTATAACACGTACAAGGTATATTAAATTGACAAAAATTCTTTCATATGTCACCAGTGCACCTTATAATTTATTTATTTAAAAAAAAACAAAACAGTTGAGCTTAAAAACATGAAAAATTAGAGGTAGAATAACTTTGTCATATTCCTGTGATCTTTTGTTGAGCTTCTTATCAGCAGTTGTTAATTTAACATCATGATTTTTCCAATTTCTATTTCTAGGGTATTATTAGTTTACCAGGTGGCACTAAGAATGTAAAAATAAAACATATAACAGCTGGTCTTCGTCACTGTATGGTATTAACAGGTATTAAAATTGTTACAATATATTACTTAATGTCTCGCTCTCGACCATTAAACCACACCTAAAGCTGAATCCGATTACAAAAATACCGAAATAATTTAATAAAAAAAAGTTGACTCCCAAGCCGCCATACTTGTTAATTTGTGGAATAAATATGGCGGACATGGAGGCTTATGAACTGGAAAGGTTAGCCGATCTCACTTCTAGTTTGTTTCTTGTCAGCCAGCTGTACACATCCGGCCTATATATTATCTACACACACTTCACTGATTGCTCTATTTTTTCCCCAACAGTATACCATATTGAAGATTGCAAAAAGTCTGGTCAGAATTTTAAACTAATTCCTTGCAAAGAGTCCGAAATACTCCAAAGCCAAAAATACCCCATCCCCACCCCCATTTCCTAAATATGCTTCTGTTAACATTATTGTTGTTTAGTGTTTTATTTTATTTAAGAAAACCTTTATACTTTTAGGAAAGTCTGTGTACTTCTTAAGTTCCCTTTCAAATAAACTGCTTTTTCTGGTTATTCTTGTTTGACAAAGCTGAAGAGCAAACTAGCATTTAAACATGTATTACGCAAGAGCAAAATCTGCTTATTGCAGGTCTTTCTTTAGGCCTGAAATGTTATAAAAACTATTAATTAGACTTTAATTAACTTGTTCAGACCATAATCAACTCTCGATGTCGAGGCTAGCATGAGATTTTTGTTGGATTGTAGTTCGATTTGTTGAAATATTCTCCTTCGTGATGGATAACATGGATAACCGAGACTACTGGTTTTGTCTTAACGACTTTAGTAATGATGAACGAGGCTAAGCGGAACTTTCATTCACTTAGTTCTAAGTTCATAGTGGATCAGTTTGACTGAAAATTTCAGCCTTTACATTAGCTAGTTTTTAACTATTGTAGTGAGAACTGCCAAATTGTTATCTAATCTCCCAAAATGTATCTTTAAAAAGAGTTACTTCCCCTTACTGCAAAAATCCAGCACACATAATAAATGATAATTGAGTTGAATTATTATTGTTTTTTTACGCACAAATATGATTTTTAGTTATTTTATCTTTAATAATTTATTTGATTTAGAGCAAGGGTGTGTGTTTACTTGGGGACATGGTAAAAAAGGTCAACTTGGCTACTTATTGCCAGATAAATCAACCCCTAAATCTGCACAGCAACCAACAAAAGGTAGGATTGTAGCTAAAATAAATCCAAGTCAAAAGTCACCATTTGTTTCAAGCGTAAAATATTATCCCAGTTGAAGCTTATATGAAAGAAGGTTCTATCATGACATATAGACAGAAAGCTTACATTGCTGGAGTCAATAATTCTAGATAGGCTTTTATAAAGAAAGGTTTTATCATTACATATAGACAGAAAGCATATATTGCTAGCGTCTGTCAGTCCTAACAACTATTTTTTGTTCAAATTTATGCTCAGCACCTTTTATTTTATAAATTTGTTAGAAAGGAAATAAATCATACAATGTCTTTTTAAAAAAAAAAATCAATCATTATTTCAAGAAATCCTCACCTTCCTTCAGTCAGTAAATTTATCAGTAAATTTATTTTTATACGTCCACATTTCAGTGTTGGCATATTATGTCGTCACCCTGTTTGTTGGTCAACAAATGGCTTTTTTTAAACATGATAAAGGATACAGTTTTTAACAGATTCTTTTCAAATGATTATGGTGTGAAGTATTGTGGTCATGCTTGTCCGTCCTTCGTCATAGGGTCAAAAGCTGCTCATATGACCTCTGATGCAACTTATCGCTACAGCCGGTCAGATCTTCATGTAGTGTAGGTAATCAAAAAATTAAAAAAACAAAACAAAATTTGTAGATCTGTAATTAAATCGGATTAATACTAATAAAGGGACATGATTAAAGTGACATCTCCTTTTTGCAACGATTTCCTGATCTGGCTTTGGATTATTAAGACAGAGTAGTATTTATTGAATTTACTGAAGAGAACTGTGCTACACTGATAGTAGGAGAGATGTGTACTTATTTTCTTCTCACACTGTGCTGTTTACTTTTCAGTTGAATTACCAGAGAATATTATTAAAATATTCTGTGGTTCTTATTATAGTGGAGCAGTTTCAGGTAACTATAACCTCTTGTATTAAAGACCACTTATCACACTGATCTGTATGTAACAACCCTATCCTGTTTACTGACATTTTAGCCAACCTTCAGCCCCCACCTTTATCTCCTTAAATAAAAAAAAAACCTGGATTATTCATCTTTATCTGACATGCCCTGAAACAATTATACTGGTAATATGCCTAAATAATGTTATTTTTCTGGCATTTTAACTCCATATAAAATCCATTTGATTCAATTGAAGTTATTTAAAGGTTCTGATTCATCATATTAACAATAGGAATCACTTGCAAACTTCAATATTGGGAAACATGAATCTCTAATATTAGCCAAAAAAACGTTATTTTTCGTATAATAAGGTACCATAATCAATGAAGTTATGACCCAATAATGCGAATATTGAAAGGAACCGAGATCTTCGGGAGATAGACCTATATTTTTAGTTTTGTCCAAATCGGATAAAATTTGTCACGTAGGATAGTGTCCACAAACAAATTGTGAACAGAACGACAGCATAATACGTTTACATAAAAATGTGTGCATTTATTAAATAAATGTTTATAAATGAAATATGAAGACTGTGTGTAATATTACTACACTGTATATACTTTACTACTGTTAAATATGAACAATGTGTATAATATTATGAATACGATCCTTTATCACAGTTAAATATGAATTCTGTGTACCTTATATTATTATACTTCAGAACAAGGTAATCTGTATGTATGGGGATGTAATAAATATGGTCAACTTGCACATGATGTGACAACTCTAACCTCATCCAGTTTACCAATTCAAATATCAAGTCAAAAATTCAAGACCAGAATAAAACAAATCACCAGTGGTTGGACTCATATTCTAGTATTAACAGGTATTGAAATACTGATGTACTATTATTTCGAATTATGTAAAGGCAACGTTCCAATCGTATATTAGTTTATAATAGATGAAATATTGGACTTGTTTGATAATTTCATTGAGATGTTAACTGTGCCATCACACCGTCCGTCGATCCATCTATAGTTCATATACAAAACTACAATAACTAGTATATCTTTATGAAATTGGTCCAATCAAAAAGCCAATAACCGTGCTGTGAGGGACATATTGTCCGGACAGTGGCACCATGGCCTACTTTTACATCGAACTCCAACTGCCAAGGGATGTTTTACATGCACACTAAATTATACATGGGTCCTCAGGTTTTTTTCCCATCCCAATGAACTCTCTCTGGCAATGCAGAATGCAGGGATCAAACACACAACCTCCAGGCTAGCGAGACAGCATCTTACCCACCTGGTGTACAAAGTGTGATTACAATATGATTATATTATTTTAGATGATGGTAATGTTTATAGCTGGGGTAGAGGGGATTATGGTCAGTTGGGTAGAAAGATCAGTGGAATATGCGACTTTACACCATCAATAATAGACAACATACAACAAATACAATATATAACTTGTGGTTCTGAGCATAATCTAGCTATAGACAGTAAGTATATATTTCTACATAGAAAAACCTTTGTTTAAAATTGGTTTTATCATTACTGATTATTTATTGATAGGAATACAACAGTATAGATTAAACAGTAAAGTAGAATCTCAAATCACTAAATGCTCTGTGGTTCGATAAACTTCAATCAAATTAGTTGTATTGTGTGTCTTTACTGCAGTCACAGTGGAATCTAGTAGGCACTGGGTATTGATATGGCAATTTTGATACAATACAGAGAGAGAGAGAGAAATGGGGTTTAACGTCCACTCGACACAACTAGGTCATTTCGGGACTAACATAGGGTTTTTAATTTTATTTCAATAATTCGCTTGCGCGTAGGGGTCTTTAGCAGTGGGAGGAAACCGGAGTGCCTGGAGGAAACCCACGAGGTTGAGAAGGCGCCCCTATCTCCATGCCACATACGCTCACACCAGGGCTCGAAACCACAGCCGCAAGCCAGAGGTGACTGGCCAGCTAGAGGTCGAAGCGCGGCACTCTAGACCACTAGGCCATCCCAACCCCCCTTGATACAATACATATTGCGATTCAGGTGCTATGATACGATTTGTGTGACGATTCATAACCAGGTCAATATTTACCAAAAAAAGAACAGGATAAACAAATAATGTTTTATATCACCATATTGATGTTGAGTGTTTGTGTTCCTATGGATAATATGTGACCTGGATAATTACATACTGATGAAGCGACAAAGAAAAACCATAAAAAAAATAATTGTGATACATCAATTCTGTGTCTTGCAGTTCAATGTGTGAGAAATTGTGATACTTCAATTGGAAGCAGAGTTGATTTTAACAACAAACAAAATAATTCATCAATCATTTTAGGTTCAGGACATCTACTGAGTTGGGGATGGAATGAACATGGTATTTGTGGAACTGGTCATGAACTTAATGTTTATAAACCTTCGGTCCCATCTAAATTAATTGGTATTAATGTCAGAAATATTGGCTGTGGTGCTGGTCATTCATTTGGAGTAGTAGAAGGGACTTGAAAGGCTACTGGAATACATAATGACCAAGCTATTGATTGTGAAACTTGACAAAGAACATGAATGTTATTTGATAAATCTACATTGCTTTGGGAATTCTAGGATTGTCAGAAAAGCATAAAACTGTAATGAAATGTAAATTTGGGCATTTATATCGACATTGAAAAAGTGTAAATTCGGGCCCATCCTGTCAAAACATCAATGAGTAAGGTGCTGTCTTGATAACCTTGAGGTCTCAAGTTCGATTTTTGTGTTGGCTGTAAAGTTCTTCAGCACTAAGTAGTAGAGAGAAAGAGAGAGAGAAATAGGGTTTAACGTCCACTCGACACAAACTAGGTAATTACGGGACTAACATATAGTTTAATATTATTTCAATTATTTGCTTGCGCGTAGGAGTCTTTAGCAGTGGGAGGAATCCCGAGTACCTGGAGAAGACCCAAGAGGCTGGACAAGCGACCCTACTCCTTGCCACGTGCAACCGGGGATTCGAAGCCACGCCAGTTGACGAAATGGCAGGCCGTATGATACAGCGCGCAAGCTAACCATTCAGACATCTCCCGATACAGAACTGGGTCAAGAACAGCACCTAGTCTATCAGATGCATGTAAAGAACCATTGACAGTTGTCCATCTTCATTAGCCTTATAAGTACAGAAAATTAGGAGATTAATCCCCATTTCAGTCATTCCACCTAAACTTCAATAGTATGTGAGGGAGCATTCAGGTCACATGAGCCTATAAGATCATGCACATTGAACTTCAAGATAGTGTTTGTATTCATATGACTGGAAAGTCAGTATTCGACTTTACATCTGGTTCATACATGAACAGTATAAGGGTAAAAATTGTAGAGCTATTGATAAAGAATATACCGGTATATAAATTGTGTTGATTTCATTTTTTACCTAATGTGTTAAATTATAAGCGTATGTATATATCTGATTATACATACTCCGCGCAGTGTTACGTTTGATTAGAGGTAATCCAACTACACACTGCTATTATGAGTGGATATTGTTGTTTTAAATTTTGATTGGTCAGTAGTCCGTCTACCAACCAATCACTAGCTGCCAATATTGGACCAAATATGTTTACATAACGCTACGTCATGACTCACGATTTTATTATGCCTAATTAACCCGTGCATAGCAGAATACTGCAGTAAAACTAACTGCGTGACAAACGAGGCTATCAAGTCGAATGAAATGTAAACAATACTGTTTGGAAACGAACATACTTTCACCATTTTAAATACCTTAAATCACTGTCCAAAGTTTTAGGGAAGACCCAGATTAAACGAAGGACTGTCATGTTGCTGTACTTAAGTGATAGCTTTCATTGAACGGAAAGAATAGACACACTCCCGCACAAGTTCAAGAAACAGACGCTATTCCAGCAATGGTCAGAGAGGGATTTCTCGGGCCATTGCTTCAGGAATATGCTGATTATAGGACAAAATGACTGAGTTAAAGGGAGACAATGTAGCTATTGCTGCACTGTTCATTATACGCCCACATTGCTTGTGGACGCTCTAGAGGCTAAAGTTAATATCCGATTGACTTTAAATTTATACACAGTGTTTAAGGTCATGAGACGAAGAAGCCTATTGTTTTTCAGTGATTTCCGATAATAACTACCAGAGTTATGGCCCTTGATCACTTTAAAAAATCTTGTGGACGCTATAGAGGCCAAAGTTAATATCTGTTTGGCTTTAAATTTATACACAGTGTTTAAGGTCATGAGACGAAGAAGCCTATTGATTTTCAGCGATTTCCGATAATTAGTGCCAGAGTTATGGCCCTTGATCACTTCAAAAAATCTTGTGGACGCTATAGAGGCCAAAGTTAATATCCGATTGGCTTTAAATTTATACACAGTGTTTAAGGTCATGAGACGAAGAAGCCTATTGTTTTTCAGCGATTTCAGATAATTAGTGCCAGAGTTATGGCCCTTGGTCACTTCAAAAAATCTTGTGGACGCTTTAAAGGCCAAACTTATCATCTGATTGACTTCAGATTGATACACAGAGTTTAAGGTGTTGAAACGAACAAGTATATTGATTTTCAATGAATTTTGATAACTGAACAGCTAAATCCATGATTTTAAATGTTTCATGTATATATACTAATTCAATTGTTAGCATGGGGTAAAACTTTATAAAAAGCAATCAAATTCTAATGATTTTCTGATAATTACATAATGAGTTGTTACTCTTAATCAGTTTTTAGAGTATTACAAATGTTTCATTACCGAAAAAAGTAAAAATAGGTTGCCAGGCAACGAAACATACGCCCACACAGCAGCCAAATCGTCCGGGCAGTCAACAAGAATTGTCGCATATTAAGGAATTATCAGAAAATCATTAGAATTTGTTTGGTTATTATAATCAAACGTTTTTTTTTTAAATCATATAATAATTGTGACCTCCAGAGGCACCACAAGCTAAAAAGGGTGATTTTTTGTACAATCAGGGGACATAATTCAGGAAGTAATGACCCGATGGGCGCAAATATCGAAAGGAACCAAGATCTTTGGGTTTAAAACATACCTGTCAAGTTTCATCAAAATCGATTCAAAATTGTGACCTCTATAGGGTCCACAACCTTGATATAAC
Organism: Patella depressa; assembly: GCA_948474765.1. Classification (NCBI taxonomy): domain Eukaryota; kingdom Metazoa; phylum Mollusca; class Gastropoda; family Patellidae; genus Patella; species Patella depressa. Next base: position 17,939,662 of record OX419720.1, read on the forward strand.
ATATTTTCACACTATTCGTGTACAAACGGCGGCCATTTTGTCCGTCAATTCTAGTCCGGTTTTCACGTAATTCAAACTCTCTCTTCATTACCATGTAACGGTGATATAGTCAAACGTTTTTTTAAATCGAATAATAATTTTGACCTCCAGAGGGACCACAAGCTAAAAAGGGCAATTTTTCGGACAATCAGGGGCCATATTTCAGGAAGTTACGATCCGATTGGCACAAATATCGAAAGGAATCAAGATCTTTGGGTTATAAACATGCATTTCAAGTTTCATCCAAATCAGTTCAAAATTGTGTCCTATACACTGTTCACAACCTTGATATAACATATTTTCACACTATTCGCGTACAAATGGCGGCCATTTTGTCTGTCAATTTTGGTCCGATTTTCACGAAATTCGTACTCGACCTTCATAACCATGGAATAATGATATAATCAAACGGTTTTTTAAATCGGATAACAATTTTGACCTCCAGAGGGACCACAAGCTAAAAAGGGCAATTTTTCGGACAATCAGGGGCCATAATTCAGGAAGTTACGATCCGATTGGCGCAAATATCGAAAGGAAACAAGATCTTTGGGTTATAAACATGCATTTCAAGTTTCATCCAAATCAGTTCAAAATTGTGTCCTCTACACTGTTCACAACCTTGATTTAACATATTTTCACACTATTCGCGTACAAATGGCGGCCATTTTGTTTGTCAATTTTGGTCCGATTTTCACGAAATTCGAACTCAACCTTCATAACCATGGAACAGTGATATAATCAAACGGTTTTTTAAATCGGATAACAATTTTGACCTCCAGAGGGACCACAAGCTAAAAAGGCCAATTTTTCGGACAATCAGGGGCCATAATTCAGGATGTTACGATCCGATTGGCGCAAATATCGAAAGGAATCAAGATCTTTGGGTTATAAACATACATGTCAAGTTTCATCAAAATTGGTTCAAAACTGTGTCCTCTACACTGTTCACAACCTTGATATAACATATTTTCACACTATTCGGGTACAAATGGCGGCCATTTTGTCCGTCAATTTTGGTCCGATTTTCACGAAATTCGAACTCGACCTTCATAACCATGGAACAATGATATAATCAAACAGTTTTTTAAATCGGATAACAATGTTGACCTCCAGAGGGACCACAAGCTAAAAAGGGCAATTTTTCGGACAATCAGGGGCCATAATTCAGGAAGTTACGATCCAATTGGCGCAAATATCGAAAGGAACCAAGATCTTTGGGTTATAAACATGATTTCAAGTTTCATCCAAATCAGTTCAAAATTGTGTCCTCTACACTGTTCACAACCTTGATTTAACATATTTTCACACTATTTGCGTACAAATGGCGGCCATTTTGTCTGTCAATTTTGGTCCGATTTTCACGAAATTTGAACTCAACCTTCATAACCATGGAACGGTGATATAATCAAACGGTTTTTTAAATCGGATAACAATTTTGACCTCCAGAGGGACCACAAGCTAAAAAGGGCGATTTTTCGGACAATCAGGGGCCATAATTCAGAAAGTTACGATCCGATTGGCGCAAATATCGAAAGGAACCAAGATCTTTGGGTTATCAACATGCATTTCAAGTTTCATCCAAATCGGTTCAAAATTGTGACCTCTAAACTGTTCACAAGCTAAAAAACGTGATTTTTCGTACAATCAGGGGCCATAACCCATGAAGTTACAGTCTGATACATGCCAATATTGAAAGGAACCGAGATCTTAGGGTGATAAACCTATGTTTTAAGTTTCATTGAAATTGGATAAAAATTGTGACCTGTAGACTGTTCACAAACAATTGTGGACGGACGGAGGGACAGGGGCGACGACAATATACGTCCACATGAAAATGTGGGCGTATAAAAATATGCGACAACCCTTGTTGACTGCCCGGACGATTTAGCTGCTATGGGCGCATGTTTTGTTGCCTGGCAACCTATCTTTTTTGTAATGATATTGAGATACCATATCCAACTACACAATTTCTTTGGAGTAGGCCTATTTAGGATGAGGAATAACATTTTAATCATTGATGGAAAAGTGGGTGTGACTTTGGGATTAAAGTTATTTATGAAGTTTGTGCATGTCAGAACTATGAGAATTGTTGGTATTTTTAAGTACATGCAAGTCAAAAAGTAATTTTCGAAAATCTTAAACTTCCCAATAGCCAGTATCAAGACAAAATAATTCCAGAATTTATAAAATTGAAACTTTATTGCTTTGTTTTCCAGATATTTTTTAGAAAATTATCTTTTTAGTTTTGAATATTTATTATTTATGCTTGAAATTTGTTTAGTACAAAGGTACAGATCAGCTGTAAATAAATATTCACTAGGCTTGAATTTGCTTCTCTGGAAGAATGTAGTTCCCTCTGTTTGTGGCAATGCCCCTTTAATCAATAGTATGGTCCTACTTATTCAATTCGACAAATAATTGCCCAATCTTGTTAAAATTAGAAGTCAACCTCATGGATCAATAAGCAACAAAAGTATAACAGGTTTCATTGAAATCAAAGGAAAAATGTGGTCTCAAACTATTCTTGAAATTTTCACTACAGCCAGAATTCTAATTCCAAGAGTAATGGATGAATCAAAATCGTCGCAGATCTTATGTTCCATTAAAAGGGATGGAAAATGTACCTTACAACAGGGCTAAGTGAGAGGGATGCAAGGACAAGCTTTGCATTATGGTTTTGAGTTTTTCCGTCCCCTTGAGTTTGTCCATTGTTGCAAATGGCAAAAAATCAAGCTGTTGTCAACATTATAATCATAATGCTTAAACATGCATTATGCAAGAGCTAAATCTGCCAATTACAAGTCTTTCTTTAGGCCGAAATGTTATCTAAATTATCAAATAGACATGAAATTAACTTATCCAGATCATAATCAACTCTGGATGGGGTGTTCCCACTTTGCCAGCAGGCTTTGATGCCAAATTTAGCCGCTAATCCAGAGTTAATCCTAGAACAATGGTGTTATAAACTATAGTATATATCTATTTTAAGAATACAACTGTATTGATTTTAACAAATTTAACTATTAAGTAACATTACATAATTGACACAGCTAAATATGCATTGATTTTATCTGGTTGATGATTGTGTTCGGATCCAATAGTGGTAAGAACATCATTCTTGGTGTTTACAGTGGGCTGGACATGTTTTTGTTGAACATTTCCAATGGACAGTATTTGGTCTAGTTGACTTTATTCGGTACTTGTAACCACTGTGTATTAAATTTCGACCACCTCGATTGTTGGAGATAAAGTGAATATTAACCTGAACGTTTGCCATTTGGAAATAAATATAATTTCAACAAACATCGACCATCTATATGTATTTATATTAATACAGTGAATTGAATTCATGTTTAAAGGCATGGTGCCGGCATGAGATTAAGAGGAATTAAGGGATTATCAGTCTGCCGGCAAAGTGGGAACACACGCTCTGGATGTCTAGGCTAGCCTTCGATGTTCGATGTTGGCTGGATTAGATTCTTATATGCTGCTTAAAGGCCATTGATAATTAAATTTAAAACATGGATAATCAAGACTATGCTTCATCTGATATATGGGGTTCTCAAATTGTCCACAGCAAAAATTCTGATCTAAAGAAATGGAATAAATTAGACATAAATAAAATTACCATAAAAATTTGTAAGTCCATTTTAGCGCAACCAACAAAGGCATCAAATATTGGCTGCTTAGCCGAAGCTCAAAAATATTCCCGCTACAAGTGGATGTATATCGTAGAATGCTGTCATATTTTAAACGTCTATCCAACCCACAACTCAGTATAAATAACCCGATTCTTTTCGCTTCCTTTAAAGAGGATAGTACTTTAGGAGCAACTAACCCTAAACTCTTTTGGACCGCAGCCATTGCAAAATTGTTAAATACTTTTAATATATCATCTCTTAGTTCATCAACTAATCAAATTACTAAATACCTAGAAGAAAAATTCAACGAAGTTTATGCTAATCTATGCGCTTCAGATAACCAGAAACTACGAACATTTTACAGGTTTAAAAATAATATCAACGCTACCGTGCCTTACCGGCAAGTTGTTAAAAATCCTAAAACTAAAACCGCGATGTCCCACCTTAGACTAAGCACACATTCCCTTGAAATAGAGAGAGGACGATACAAGGATATACCTGCACATCTGCGGTTTTGCACAAAATGCCTTCAACAGCAAGTTGAGAATGAATATCATTTTCTCATTGAGTGCAACCGGTATGAGGAACTACGCAAGACAATTGTTTATGGGGCATTTGAGATCCAAAACTATCCATTTTCCTTTGAAAACAGGTTCAACCCGCCATTTGCTTTGGCAAAAACAGTGTGCACCTTTGTGCAACATGCTTTTAAAATAAGGGATGTGGCACCCACTTCTATATAAACAAAAAAATATAATAATTATAGTCAACAATTCGTTGAGCTCTTTACTTTAAGTTCAAGCTATATACATGTAAATGTACATCTCATCTTTATGTAATTTTCATCCACTTTTTATGTTTTTCATACAGTCTTTTTACTATTTTATATTCACTTTTTATGTACATGTATGTCTATTTTGTATGCATAATATGTATTATTTACATGCTGCCCGAAATGGGTGTTTTATGTAATAAACTATCTATCTAATCTATCTATCTATCTATCTACACCTCGGAAAGTGTGCTAATAACTATTACATACATCATAGACAGACATGAAAACAGTGTATACAAACATAGACATAATATCAAGCACCATGCATAAGTATATAAAGATACATATAAGCCATAAATGAAATAACAAGCAACACTACAACAATATATTACACATTAAAATATGTAAAACCGAGAGAGAAGGAAGACATTTCAGCTGTGAGGCAGCATAGGATGGATGCGGCAGGCGCTACATTTGCATTTTTGACCCCCATACCAGCTATTTATATAACTTTTGAACTGGTCAAATGAGTTCATAGCTCTGGGGCCTGTTTCACGAAATTTTAACTAAGATAAAATCAAATTTTAGTAATTTGATTGGACAATATTAGATTAATTTTAGTTCTTAGCCAATCAAAATTGAAGTATCTACTAAAATTTGGTTTTTATCTTTAGTTAAAATTTCGTGAAACAGGGCCCGGGCCTCATTTGGGAGAGAGTTCCATACTTGTGCTGCCTCATACCTGAAGGATTTTTTGCCGTATGATGAGGTTTTAGATCTCGGCACCTCAGCAGTATTTACGTACCTGAAATTATAAGAAGTTTTGTCCCCCGCCTTTCGACTATTAAAATGGGTTCGTCCGTCTGTCTGTCTGTCTGTCCGTCCGTCACACTTTTTGGGAAACAATAACTCTCTTCCTAATTGAGCTAGAATGTTCAAATTTGGTGTATGTGTTTATTAGGTCAATGCCTTGATGGAGTTCAAAGATGAGTATTTTCCGCTTAGGGTAAGCAGAGATAAGCAATTTGATTGGTTGATGCTTTGGGACACGATAACTTTAGTTCTATTAAGTGAGAGTGATGAAACTTGGTGTATAGTTTCATTACAGTAATGCCTTGACTAAGATCGATAATGAGCATTTTCTGCTCAGGGTAAGCAGAGCGATAAGCAATTTGATTTGCAGAGACTTTGGAACACAATAACTCTCCTTCTAATTGAGTTAAAATGTTCAAAATTGGTGTGTATGCTTATTCGAAGATGAGCATTTTCTGCTTAGGGTAGGCAGAGATAAGCAATTTGATTGGTTGATACTTTGGGACAAGATAACTTAGGTTCATCTTGATTGATGATTTTTATGTCAATACAATGACTGCATTCTCATTCAGTAATGGATTCGACAGTAACAGTGTATAGAAACGATTGACTCGGACACAAGGGCCCTTTCCCTTGGCCAGAGGGGCCTTTTTGTCAAGCATGGGGGCCCTTTTGTCTGCCTTAAGGGTCCCCCTAACTAGGGTACATTTTCATTTTTCTCGTCGGTTTTAGCATTTTTCTTTATAAAACGCTTTTGGATGACACTTCGTGTACAGTTTGATTACTCGATATGTTTGAAAAGATTAAATGTGCGATTAATTAATGTGTGTCTTCTATTTATTTTGGGATTTCAGCGGGACACATCAGCCTCACTGTTGGCTTGTCTTTAATTACAACAAGATCTTGTATAAATACAGGGCTTTTCTTATTTATTATCTTGAAGGTCTCCAAGGCAATAGATGGCAATTTTGACCTTTCCAAAAGAAAATCATATGAGTTTTGATAATTGTCATATATAAAATGAAGCACGCGTTCTTGAATTTTTTCAATTTTTTTAGTGTTTCGTTCCCCACAGAAATGCCAAGTTAACGGACAGTGACAGTAACTAAAATTTGACATAATAAATGAATGTTTTGTTTTGATTTCTATCCGCTGGTGTTAGTATAGACGTCATTGGCTGGTAATATCTACCCACAGTTCCACACATGAAAAGGTCAAACGATCGATTCGACAGACATTTGATTGGCTGACCCTTCATTTCAGACAGAACTCGAGTTAAATAACAAGTCATCCAGATCCAAGAGTAGTAAAGAAAAGTAAAAACGAAATTTTGAACTATAAAAAACGAAACGAAATTGGATCTGTGTTTTAATCAGATTGTTTATTAATACGGCAGCTCGAATCGTCAGTCGATTAAACAGGAACTCGCACATTACATCAGCACTCAAAGAACTGCATTGGCTGCCTATTAAATCAAGAATAGATTTTAAGCTCTTGTGCCTTGCGTATAAGTGTTTACATGGATCTGGACCTTCCTATCTAGCAGACCTGTTATTACCATATTTTCCAGGACGTTCGCTCCGTTCTCAACAAGAACACCTTCTTATAATCCCAAAATATAAACTCAAATCATTTGGATACAGATCGTTTGTTCATATTGTGCCTGTTCTGTGGAATTCATTACCACTGGAAATTAAACTGTCAGTAAGCCTAGAAACATTCAAAACAAATTTAAAAACTCATCTATTTACAGCCTATTATGGCACCTAGTCTTTGTAGCGCCTTGAGCATGCATACTAGCATGGAACTGTGCGCAATATAAATGTACATATTATTATTATTATTATTATCTACCATTACATTTACATGTTAATAGTGATTTATTTGCTGATGATACTACTGTCTATTCCTCATCTTCTGATGTTACTTCATTAATTACCACACTGCAAAATGAAACTTCTATTATTCAAAGTTGGTGTTCCACAAATGACATGGTAATTAATGAAATCAAAACTAAAACAATGATTATTACACCTTCTTCAAGGCGTAAATTACTTTCAACAAAATTTCAAATTCACATAAATAATTCACCTTTAGAAAATGTCTCTACATTTAAACTTTTAGGCATCATTTTTGATGAAAATTTCACTTGGTCTCCTCATGTTGATCATTTATCTAAGCTTTTTCGACAGAAAAATTTCCAATTACGCAAATTAAAACAGTAGCTTCCTACTGAAGTACTTAAATTGTTCTATTTTGCTCATATTCAATCTCGTATTAATTATTGCTCCACTATTTGACCTATCTCTCAGCATTCCTTTTCATCTAATTATCAATTTTTATCTTCATCTTTAAATATTCAAACTATTTATCAAAGACTTTTAATTAACAAATATATTTTTGTTTATAAAATTATCCATAAACTCTGTCCATCATATTTACATAATATTTTTCATTATAACACCACTCCATATTCATCTCTCAATAATAGACTTTGTATCTGTAGACCAATAATGAAATATTTAAATGTAGTTTACAATATAGAGGCACAGTCCTTTGGAATTCTCTCCCATTTTCACTTAAAAATATTAAAAATCTTCATTTATTTAGGAAAAATATCACTAAGCATGTTATTTCTTCTTCTTAATCTGTAGCCTATATTTAATATATCAACTACTTACTAGTTACTACATATTATCCATCATATTACTTTTATATTTGAATGTTTTGTTTGTGAGTATTTGTTAAGTGTCTTGTTCTGTTACTGTCTTTTTCATTTATTTGTTATAAAGGGCAAAATTGTAAACAGGCTTTAAGCCTAATTTTTCACCTTTGAAAATAAAGATATTATTATTATTATTGTTATAAATCGACTGTTATATCACTCTACACGGCAACAGACCGCAACATAATCATCATAATAATGTCACTTATTTTTGTTTAGCCGGTAAATATTTAAAATATTGATAAACGAGACGAGACAGGGTAAATTATTTCTAAAATAATTGTTAAAAATGTCGGAAACATTCAAATAAAACTTCAAAATTTTTTGTGTTGAAAAGCTATGCGGCCGAAAATAGACCCCCCGCTCCTAAGCGCACGGGCAACAAGAAACATAGTTTCAATTCAACACAGCCTTATAGAACTTGAAATGAAATGAAATAGGGTTTAACGTCTTACTGTTCTGCTCCTCTACTGGGCTAATCAAGACGGGTATACATCATACATCAAGGACAATTTTACTTGGGCAGCAGCGCTACTTCTGACTCTTATATCGAATTTCAACTGCCAAGGGATCTTTTAGATGCACGCCAATGTGTACACTGGACCTCGTTTTTTCGTCCATCCAAACGACTAGACAGCTGTCCTTGTCAGGCCCTTCGTCCTGCATCACTGACAAGGGGAAATCACACCTGAAAATCAGGATGAACTTTCAAAGCCAATGCAGGGAACGAACACCCAACATTATCGAACTTAGTCAAGTCAAGGTATTGACATAGGTGTACGAGCCGGGCTGCCCCCTCATTTTGGACACCAAATGCTGTGAAAATTTGGGCACGCAATTGTACTTTGTAAAAGTTGTATAGAAAAAAATTGTGTTCTTGAATGTGTCCGATTTAACAGCAAATTTAAATTCAGAGTGTCTATAGTTAGGCAATTAAATAGAAATCTTAAGACTTGAACCCTATTGTTTGGAGTACAGTAAGCCACGAGTTACAGTTACATAAAAAACTGTTTTTAGTTGTGTATATTACAAGTAAATAAAATTTAGTTCTCTTTTATTGATGATTTAGAAATTAAGACTTTAAATTTATACACAGTGTTTAAGGTCATGAGACGAAGAAGCCTATTGTTTTTCAGCGATTTCCGATAATAACTACCAGAGTTATAGCCCTTGATCACTTCAAACAAATCTTGTGGACGCTCTATAGAGGTCAAAGTTAATATCCGATTGACATTAAATTTATATACAGTGTTTAAGGTCACGAGACGAAGAAGCCTATTGATTTTCAGTGATTTCTGATAATTAGTGCCAGAGTTGTGGCCCTTGATCACTTCAAAAAATCTTGTGGACGCTCTACAGGCCAAAGTTAATATCCGATTGACTTCAAATTTATACACAGTGTTTAACGTCATAAGACGAAGAAGCCTATTGATTTTCAGCGATTTCTGATAATTAGTGTCAGAGTTATGGCCCTTGATCACTTTAAAAAATCTTGTGGACGCTCTAGAGGCCAAAGTTAATATCCGATTGACTTTAAATTTATACACAGTGTTTAAGGTCATGAGACGAAGAAGCCTATTGATTTTCAGTGATTGCTGATAATTAGTGCCAGAGTTATGGTCCTTGATCACTTAAAAAAAAATCTTGTGGACGCTCTAAAGGCCAAAGTTAATATCCGATTGACTTTAAATTTATACACAGTGTTTAAGGTCATCAGACGAAGAAGCCTATTTATTTTCAGCAATTTCCGATAATTAGTGCCAGAGTTATGGCCCTTGATCACTTCAAACAAATCTTGTGGACGCTCTATAGAGGCCAAAGTTAATATCCGATTGACTTTAAATTTATATACAGTGTTTAAGGTCACGAGACGAAGAAGCCTATTGATTTTCAGTGATTTCTGATAATTAGTGCCAGAGTTGTGGCCCTTGATCACTTCAAAAAATCTTGTGGACGCTCTATAGAGGCCAAAGTTAATATCCGATTGACTTTAAATTTATACACAGTGTTTAAGGTCATGAGACGAAGAATCCTATTGATTTTCAGCAATTTCTGATAATTAGTGCTAGAGTTGTAGTCCTTGATCACCTCAAAAAATCTTGTGGATGCTCTAGAGACCAAACTTAATATGCGATTGACTTCAGATTGATACACAGAGTTTAAGGTGTTGAAACGAACAAGTGTTTTGATTTTCAATGAATTTTGATAACTGAACAGCTAAATCCATCATATTAAATGTTTCCTATACTAATTGTTAGCGTGGGGCAAAACTTTATAAAAAGCAAACAAATTCTAATGATTTTCTGATAATTACATAATGAGTTGTTACTTGTAATCAGATTTTAGTGTATTACAAATGTTTTATTACCAAAAAAAGTAAAGATAGGCTGGCACTGCCAGGCAGGATACGCCCACATTTTTGAGAGATGGATAGAGAACAAGCAATACCAACAGTGATTTTTCCTCATTAAGTCCTGTATTTCATACTGTATTGGGAGCAGCCATTTTGTTGGTCAGTTCCAGTCTGATGTGAATGAAATTCGAAGCTGACAATGATTATGGTGTGACGGTACACAACCTAGAAATGTTACTTTTCGTCAGAATCGGATAAGAATTGTGACCTGTAGAGAGTCCACAGCTATTCGCGTACAAACGGCGACCATTTCGTCCGGCAATTTTGGTACGATTTTCACGAAATTCAAACTCAACCTTCCTTACAATGCAACAGTAATATAATCAGAGTTTTTTTTTAAATCAGATAATAATTGTTCGAGAGATAGACAGACAACAAGCAATACCGAAAGTGATTTTTCCTACAATCAAAGGCCATAATTCATTAAGTTACAATTTGATATGCACAAATATCGAAAAGAATAAAGATCTTTAGGTTATAAACAAGCATTTCAGGTTTCATCAAAATCGAATTAAAATTGTGACCTCTACATGGTCCACAACTTTGATATACCATACTTTTACACTGTTCGCGGCCATTTTTTCTGGCAATTATTGTCCGGATTTCTCGAAATTCGAACTCGACCTTCCATAGGGTGTAACGGTGATAGAGTCAAACGTTTTTTTAAATCGGATAATAATTGTGACCTCCAGAGGGACCATAGGCGATTTTTTGGACAATCAGGGGCCATAATTCAGGAAGTTACGATCGAATATGTGCAAATAACGAAAGGAACCAAGATCTTTGGGTTATAACCATGCATTACAAGTTTCATCAAAATCGAATTAAAATTGTAACCTCTACAGGGTCCACAACCATGATATACAATTTTTTAACAGTATTCGCGTACAAATGGCGGCCATTTTGTCTGTCAATTTTGGTCCGATTTTCCCGAAATTCGAACTCAACCTTCCTTACAGTGTAACGGTAAAACTATCAACCGTTTTATTAAATCGGATAATAATTGTGACCACCAGATCAGGGACCACAAGCTAAAATATGGCAATTTTGCGTATAATCAGGGGACATAATTCAGGAAGTTACGTTCCGATATGCGCAAATATCGAAAGGAACCAAGATCTTTGGGTTATTACCATGAATTTCAAGTTTCATCAAAATCGAATTAAAAATGTGACTTCTACAGGGTCCACAACCTTGATATACCATTTTTTAACAGTATTCGCGTACAAACGGCGGCCATTTTGTATGGCAATTTTCGTCCGATTTTCCCGAAATCGAGTTCAACCCTCCTTAGGGTGTAACGGTGATATAATCAAACGTTTTTTTAAATCGGATAATAATTGTGACCTCCAGAGGGACCACAAGCTAAAAAGGGTGATTTTTCGGACAATCAGGGGTCATTATTCAGGAAATTACATTCCGATAGGCGCAAATATCGAAAGGAACCAAGATCTTTGGGTTATAAACATGCATGTCAAGTTTCATCAAAATCGGTTCAAAATTGTAACCTCTATAGGGTCCACAAGCTAAAAACGTAATTTTTCGTACAATCAGGGGCCATAATCCATGAAGTTTTCATCCGATACATGCCAATATCGAAAGCAGCCGAGATATTTGGGGGATAAACCTATATTTCAAGTTTCGTCAAAATCGGATAAGAATTGTGACCTGTAGAGAGTCCACAAACAAATTGTGGACGTCCGGACGGACGAACGTCCGGATGGACGGACAGGGGCGACGACAATATACGTCCACATAAAAATGTGGGCGTATAAAAATATGCGACAACCCTTGTTGACTGCCCGACGATTTAGCTGCTGTGGGCGTATGTTTCGTTGCCTGGCAACCTATGTTTTTATGTTACTGTTGTAGGGTGCAATTTCCGGATTAAGAAAAAGACACAAGGGTTCAGGTTCTCGCATAAATCGGTTTATTAATAATAACCACAATAAAAACCCTGAAATACATAAATACGTACTATAAATAAAACATAACATTTACACCAATTCATTAAAACATTACAATCACAAATATCACAGATAAACAACTATACATAATATTATACGACTCCATAGATCTAATTTATAATATAATAATGAATGATTTGAAATAATACTTAAAATATATATCTATTAATTACTAATATAATTGACCGGCTAAGTGCTTACCCTATAAAGGGGTTTTCCAACCACTTGGAAGCCAAGAGATGGTGGCAAGCACTTCCAATAAACCTGTAAAGTTATACACATCTATAAATATGTGAATGGTAAATAATATTGAAGTGAAAGACTTCAATGGTAATATAGGATAATGTACTAACCCAGGATACTTTGTAACTTCAAGATATTTAATTTAAATGAAACATTTAAATATTACTTTTACTAAAATTCAAGATGGCTGCCAATCTATAAACTACTATTACTATTACTGATTAAAATATATTGGTACCTAATATAAAACAATTATTAACTTAAACATTACACATACCTGCTGTTGAATCTGTAATTCCTATTTAATTCATCTGTAACCTTATTAAACACTATACTATATCAAACTAAAGCTAATTATAGAAATTGGAATATTGATGAAATACCAAAATCCCGCCAAAACTAACTAACTAGTAGATACCTGGAGAAAATCAGAAGGTGATCTTTCTCCAACAAAATCTAAAGTAAGAATGTCCAAATAGTCAGGTGACCAATGAATGTTCAGATAAGAGAGAACATGCACATGGTGAGTTGAACACTACTCACCAGTCCACAAGAAAACTATAGAGACAGACAAGGGTGATAAAGATGTTATAGCAATACTTGGTGTGTAAGGTTGAATGTGCCCACTGTGTTAAAACATGCATAAAAGGACCCTGTGCAAAAAGAACACTATACAATAAAATAGCATATATTATACAAATAGATTAAAATAAATCTTCACTCTGTCACATACTCCCCTGCCAAGGAGAAAGGTTGTCCTCAACTCGCATTCTTGAAAACTTCTGGAAATAAGGTTTGGCACAGCATGGGTAAAGTTTCCAGCACCACTCGTAAACTTTCTGGTGATAATGACATAAAATCTGCAGGCAGTAATGATCTGACCAATTCAGCTTTCCTCAAAACAGAAGTTGTTGTAGTCTGGCTGGACATCACATACTCTTTATGCCATTCAGGTACTTTTCTTTCCCTTGCAGTCCTTCTAGTTCTGGTAACTTCAGGTTCAGGAGAGAACGGATCTTCTTCCGACGATACAGACTCAGACACTGGTGATACCGGCCTATCTTCACCATCTTGAACAACTGTAGTCTCAAGTTCTGGTTCTGTTTCGCCAACCTGTTCTGTGTCATCCATGGCCCTAGGTTGAGGCAGTAAGTCTGCTTCATCCATGATGTACACAGGTTCTTCCTCTTCACTGTCACTCCTGTCACTGTCATCGACAGATACTGATACTGGTACCGGTTCCTTTCTGGTCTTTCTGGGTTTAGTAACTGGTTTTGGTGCTGATACTGGTAGTGTTGGTACTGTGCTGATCGGTAATAAATGGTTGCGGTGTAGAGTTCTTGATCTTTTACTGGTGTCTTCACAAACTAATTCATACACCGGAATGTCTTGGTGAGGGTGTCGGGATACAGTATATGGAGTAGTTTCCCACTGGTCCTGAATCTTGTGTCTGCCTTCTTTAAACGCAAGTCGTTTGACCAACACACTATCTCCTGGTTCTAATATACTACTTCTAGCTCGAATGTCATATCTCTTCTTCTGTTGTTGTTGTGATCTACTTACCTCTGATGATGCAGTTTGGTAGGCATGTTCTAGTTTATCCTTCAAATTTTCTACATAAGTATTGTAAGATGTATGTTCTTCTTCATTGTTGACCAGACCTAGTACAACATCAATAGCTAGAATTGGTTTTCTTCCAAACATTAGTTCGAATGGTGAATAACCTGTGGCAGAATGCTTTGTGCAGTTGTACGCATGTACCAAAGGGGCGACATAGGTTTTCCAATTAACTTTTGTTCCGGATGAAGTGTTCCTAACATATTTAGTAAAGTACGGTTGAATCTCTCGCACTGGCCATTTCCTTGTGGGTGATATGAAGTAGTCCTTGATTTATCCATGCCGGTGAGTTTACACAGTTCTTTTATGAGTTTTCCTTCAAATTGCTGACCTTGGTCACTATGCAGTCGTTTTGGAATTCCATAATGAACTATAAAGTTGTCGAAAATCGCTTTTGCTGTTGTTTTAGCTGTGGTGTTTCGCACCGGAATGGCCTGGACATATCTGGTGAAATGATCAGTTATCACAAGAATGCTGTCATATCCACCCTTTGCTTCCTCCACACAAACATAATCCATGCATACCAACTGTAAGGGTTGATTCGTGGTGATGTTCACTAATGGACATGTTGTTGGTGTAGCTTTACGACATAAACATCTTGGACAATTCTTGATGTATTCCTCAATATCTAACCTCATCTTTGGCCAGTAAAACCTATCCTTTGCCAGACTGATGGTTCTATCTCTACCCTGGTGTCCAACATCATCATGGATACCTTTGATGGCTGAATTACGGTATTTACTTGGCAGAATCAGTTGTTCAATTTCATTGCCATCACTCACTATCCTTCGGTACAGTACACCAGACTTGAGAATGAAACGTTCATATTCACGATGAAGAATAGCTTCTTCTTGTGTATCTGGCTTATGGTGTGGTTTCCTTTTTGTTGTTACAGCTTCAATTATTCTTTTAAGGACAGGATCATCTTCTTGGTTCTGTTTCCAGGAAGTCTGGTTAATTAAAGATAATGATTCTGACTTAGCTGGCACAACTTGCTGTGACATACTTATGGTGGTAAGGTATCCCTCATCCACATCAATACCTTTTAATGCTCCAACAATATCTTGGTGTAATTCGACATATTCAGTTGAGGATGGTAAACGACTTAAAGCATCTGCATCAAGGTTGTTTTTCCCAGGTCTGTATTTGATGGAAAAATTGTAATTCGTCAGTGCAGCTAACCATCGGTGACCTGTGGCATCTAATTTCGCTGTGGTGAGAATGTAGGTGAGCGGGTTGTTATCGGTATATACAGAGAATGTGCTGCCTAGTAAGTATTGGTGAAACTTTTCTGTAACTGCCCATTTTAAGGCCAAAAATTCTAATTTGTGTGCTGGATAATTTCTTTCAGATTTGGTTAGAGATCTGCTGGCGTAGGAAATGACTCTTTCTTTTCCTTCCTCTTCCTGATATAAAACAGCTCCCAAACCATTACCACTGGCATCGGTGTGCAGAACGAAAGGTTTGTCGAAATTAGCATATGCCAACACTGGAGGGTTAACTAGTAGTTCCTTTAGATGGTTAAACGCAGTTTCTTGGGGTTCTTGCCAGATCCATTCCTTAGTTGGTGATTTACTTACCCTTTTTCCCCTTTTCTTGAGAGCTGGTCCTCCAACTCCAACCAACAAATCATTCAGATGCTTGGAAATCTTTGAAAAATCTTTCATGAACCGTCTGTAATATCCTACGAAACCTAGAAAACGACGTAGTTCATCAGGGTTGGTTGGTCTTGGCCAGTTGACAACTTTCTCTATTTTCTCTGGATCTGTACAAACTCCTTCAGATGAAACAATGTGTCCGAGATATTTCACACGTTCTTGAAAAAATTTACACTTCTTTGGAGATAGTTTCAGACCATGTTCTTTTAATCTGCCGAAAACGTTAGACATTCTCTCAAGATGTTCTTCATAGGTTTTACTAAATATAATTAGGTCATCTATGAAAATAGCACAAATCTTCAAATTGAGATCTCCCAAACAATCCTCCATCAGTCTCTGGTAGGTGGCGGGCACGTTAGTTAATCCAAACGGCATGCGGTTGTATTAAAAAAATCCTAGTGGACCTACTGTAAATGCAGTTTTCATCTTATCTTCCTCTCGTACGTTGATTTGGTGATACCCGCTCTTCATATCAAGCACCGAGAAGTACCGTGCTCCAGCTAGGTGATCAAGCATCTCTTCTATACGAGGCAAAGCATAAGCATCTCTGATGGTAACCTTGTTCAGCATTCTGTAGTCCACGCACATGCGGATGGAATTATCTTTCTTTTTAACGAGTACTATTGGTGACGCATATGGACTATGACTTTTCCTTATGATGTTGGCTTCCAAAAGATCTTGAAGATGACCCTTTACTTCATTGAACAATGATGGTGGTATCCGGCGATGTGGCTGTTTTATTGGTTTGTCGTCCATTAAGTTGATGTTGTGTTCTACCAAATTATCACATCCAATATCGTTATCATGTTGAGAGAACACACATTGCCATTCCATCAGAAACTTCTGTAAGTCATTAAGCTGATGCGGTGTTACATCTGAAGTTGAAAAATCAATGTTGTCCAAGAAACTTCCAGTCTTGTTACCTTCAACAGTGGAAATAGCGGAATTGGTTGTTTTCCTGATGACATCTGCAGCTTGCAATTCACACAGAATTGACCTAGGATAGATCCTAACTGGTGACAGTGATAAGTTGGAGAGTCGAACAACAACAGGTTCCATATTCTCTGAGTCAACTTCCAAAAGAGCAGGTGTGATTTCGACTGATGTAGGTATCAGGGAATCCAGTGAGGGTTGGAAAATAACCTTGTGCTTTCCCTGCAGTTGAAAATTTGCAATCTTTCCTTCTAGACAAATAGATCTGTTGCTTTTAAGTACTACAGATGAAGTTTCTGTGCAAATAACTTGTCCAATCGCTCCTTTGGCACAATTTTCCTGAATTTGCATACAATCAAATGTGAAATTCCATGTTTCAGGCAGATTTATGTGACTGGAGTAATCCTTTCCATGAATCGCAATAACTTGATTGTGAGTTGGACGTAAAACATTTGTTCCAATTAATACAGGTGTAGTCCGACTAAAGGGTGTGTCAGGCACTACTAAGAACAAAGCATCCAGCGAAGGTAGATTCAAACTTGGTATAGTGAGTGAAGCACTTACAACGCCTAAGTACGGTAATCTTTGTCCTCCTGCACCCTCGATGTTAATTAATTCGTCTAGTGAAGTAAGCTGGCAATCCTTGTCTTCCAGTTGTGTTTTAAAAAAAGTTTCACAAACCGTAGAAACTGTTGAGCCTGTGTCCAGTAATGCAGATGTTGATTTACTGTTGATGTGGATTACAGTGATATTACTATGTCCAATAACTGTAGGTTTGGGACTTTCAATGTCCATGCCTTGCAACTGTCCCTCACCCAAGGCATCTACCAGTTTAAATCCTTGTTAGGAATTGCCATTCTGCATCCACGAGCTATATGGCCAACTTGACCGCAACGGAAACAGGAAACTGGTTGTCTGTTGTTAACTGGAGGTTTAGATCTACTCTGTTCTGGTGGTATCGGACTTGGACGATTACTGAAGTTAGACGGTTTTGACTTCATTTCGGTGACGTCTTTCTGTAAACTCTGAACAGAAGCAGTTAATGATGACAGCAGCGATCGAATATCGTCATCTGGAGCATGTTGAACCATTTTGGCCTGTCCTTTTATTGATGATCGTGGTGCAGGTATAGGAGCAGTTGCAGATTCCCTCTCAATTTTCCTAATTTCTCTTAGTAGATGTTCAAAGTCATTTATCCTATCATACTTATGGGCAGTTCTGTCCTTCAGTTGTTGATTCAATCCACTCCATAACTTGTTTCGGAGTTTAGCGTCGAATGTTCCTCTGTCTACTTCACCTTCAAGTCTAGCTTTGTCCAACAGATCCTCGATACGGCATGCCCATTTAGAAACAGATTCTTCTGGACCTTGCGTAGTAGAGTAAAACTGTGACAGTAAACTCTGGCCTTCTTCCACCATTCCAAATCTGCTTTCCAACTTGGAGAGTAACGATCTAGTTGAGGCATCATGTCCCAGTCGCATGGCCACTCGTGCTGCTTCTCCTTTCAATGACTTGGTGACAGCTAGTCTAATGGTTTCTGGACTGTGTTGGTTATCTTGAAGAAGACTAAGAACTTCGAACTTCCAAAGATCAAATGTGGTATCTCCTTTGGAGAATACATCTCCAGAAAACGTAGATACTCTTGGTAGTTGAGACAAAAATTTCACTTGTTCCGTTGATCTGTGTGGGTTTCCCTGACCTTGATGATTTTCTTTTACTTCAGATTTGGTTTCAGAAACACTTCCTGTCAATTTCCCAGATGACTGTAAGTAGTTGAACATCCAGTCGATTAAGTGTTCTGGGGTGTCTCCATCTGGCTTTACTCCTAAGCTTGAAAAAGTTTCTGCCAAATTCTTAATTTCCTCGGAACTCATGCTCTATGTCTTTGTTCTTGCTCCTCCAGTTGCCATGTTGACACAAAAAGATGATGATCCAAGATAACACAATAGTAGTCTAGACAACACCCAATAAATAAAGTCAAACTCAAACACCAAATTGTTACTAATTAACTTTGATTGCGACTAGTATACAAACAAAGTCAAGTTTTCACAATTATAAAACTATATCACTAAACTAAAAACACAAAAGAAATATTCGCAATTATGAACTAGTAGGATTGACGCAATCGGACGGATACGCTATAAACGCAAATATAAAACGAACGCAAATATCGAACGGAAACGCAATATAACACAAATAATATAAACGCAATGAAACGCAACTAGTACTAGCACGCAATACGGTACATTACGCAAACTTATATAACTAACTTATATAACGCAAAACAGGATAACGCAACGTCGCAATGCAAGTAAAATACACGTAACTCCTATAAACACATTGGAATATAAACACAAATGTAGAGAATCTATATAATAGGTTGGTAGTTATTGACGAACTGGACGGAAAACCAACAACACACAATATTGAAATATTAACCTGAAAATCTAAAACCTACAAGTAATAACATATACTAATGTGCATTGTATAAATTGTGTTAGTAGTTGCATGTATGTGTGTAAATGTAGAAGAAGAGCGAAACTAGATAGGGAAAAATGAAATAATAGCTGGAAATAAATAGTTGAAGACTGGAAGTACATTAGAAAAAAAATATAATACTACTGACTGACAATACCTATACCACTACCTAAGTAATAAACCACTTCCAAATATAAACAAAGTCCAATTATAAACTTATTATACAACTAAAAAACCAATTACCAAGAGTAGCCTACGCTTATACGAATACAATAATTCAAAGTTGAAACTATAAAATCCTAAAATAGACCAATACCGAATATAAACAAGTCGAAATTTAATTAAAGTTTAAATTTTAAAGTTTAATTTTAAATTTTAAATCTCTTAAATCTTAAACCTAACTTTTAAATCCAAATTTAAATTCAAATTCTAAATTCTAAATTCTAAATTCTAATTCCAACTTCCAAATCTTAAATATAATATTAAATTAATTTAAGTTTATTTATTTGATTAAAGTTTATTATAAATTTTATTCCCTAAACAAATTAATTTAACAATTTAATTTCAAACAACCGAAATAAATTATAGATTTATAATGACAATTATACTCTAAGTCTAATCGGTTGAGTTGCATGTATTAAATAAATGCTAAATGTATCTTGAAATGTAATGAATGTTTAATGTCTTGATAATGATCTAGAAACACCTTAAAGTGTAGAACTTATAAAGAATGGGGTGGGGAAAACTGACACAAAATGGAGTCACTTTTACAGGATACTGTAAATAAACAAAATGGCTAACTAAGAAAATGGAGTCTGTTTACATAGCAACAAGTAAACAATCAAATATTTTGATGTTTCTTGACTATAATACAGTCTTATTTCCAAATTTTAAGTTTGTTCTAATATATAAATATCTATGTAGAAGTATGCTTAGAAAATATCAAACTATTATTTCCAAAGGTTTAGTTGTAAAGAAATATATGGAAAACATATACCATACAACTTGTAATAGAAAATAGTACTTTGAATATGTCTAAACTATGGCTAAACTAATTTAACTAAAAATAAAGGGTTCATTAATGAGGATATGCAAGCTTGCTGGAAAGATAAAGGGTGGGAAAACTAATTAGATAATTGCTAAGGACCTTAACTAAGACTTAATACTATATGTAATCTTAATTACATAGAAATTGACAATAATAATTAATATCATAACTGACCAGTTTGGATCCAAAGAAACAATATGAACACTACTTGAAGTGGTACCACTATCCGCAAATGTTATTATCACTGTAAATCCACACACACGCAAATGTTCTGTTAAATGTTAGACCGCAATATAGTTGATGTTCTACTATCTCCAATTTCCAGGTGGTGATGATGTTGATGTCGATAATCCAATCCAGTCCCTTATCGGGCTCCAAATGTTGTAGGGTGCAATTTCCGGATTAAGAAAAAGACACAAGGGTTCAGGTTCTCGCATAAATCGGTTTATTAATAATAACCACAATAAAAACCCTGAAATACATAAATACGTACTATAAATAAAACATAACATTTACACCAATTCATTAAAACATTACAATCACAAATATCACAGATAAACAACTATACATAATATTATACGACTCCATAGATCTAATTTATAATATAATAATGAATGATTTGAAATAATACTTAAAATATATATCTATTAATTACTAATATAATTGACCGGCTAAGTGCTTACCCTATAAAGGGGTTTTCCAACCACTTGGAAGCCAAGAGATGGTGGCAAGCACTTCCAATAAACCTGTAAAGTTATACACATCTATAAATATGTGAATGGTAAATAATATTGAAGTGAAAGACTTCAATGGTAATATAGGATAATGTACTAACCCAGGATACTTTGTAACTTCAAGATATTTAATTTAAATGAAACATTTAAATATTACTTTTACTAAAATTCAAGATGGCTGCCAATCTATAAACTACTATTACTATTACTGATTAAAATATATTGGTACCTAATTTAAAACAATTATTAACTTAAACATTACACATACCTGCTGTTGAATCTGTAATTCCTATTTAATTCATCTGTAACCTTATTAAACACTATACTATATCAAACTAAAGCTAATTATAGAAATTGGAATATTGATGAAATACCAAAATCCCGCCAAAACTAACTAACTAGTAGATACCTGGAGAAAATCAGAAGGTGATCTTTCTCCAACAAAATCTAAAGTAAGAATGTCCAAATAGTCAGGTGACCAATGAATGTTCAGATAAGAGAGAACATGCACATGGTGAGTTGAACACTACTCACCAGTCCACAAGAAAACTATAGAGACAGACAAGGGTGATAAAGATGTTATAGCAATACTTGGTGTGTAAGGTTGAATGTGCCCACTGTGTTAAAACATGCATAAAAGGACCCTGTGCAAAAAGAACACTATACAATAAAATAGCATATATTATACAAATAGATTAAAATAAATCTTCACTCTGTCACATTACTGTGGATTTATCGGCATTCAATTGGCCCAGATGTTGTCAACATTACACAATGAAGTCATCATGAGTACATCCAGATGTTATCTTGCAAAAACCTATAGTTGATCATTCAACTATATAGTATCAAAGCATTGACAACTATATATAGTGTAAGAAACGCCAGATAATGGAAAATAATTTTAAAGTTGTCAACATTTTAATCATCTTACATGGATTCATAAACATCAATTTAAGTCGAGGAACAATGTTTGTACAAGAAATGGATGGTACAGATATTAAAATGGTGGCTGAATTTCTGGTATCTGTTAATGACACTTGGGATCCAAAGTAAGAATTCAAATTAAATAGTTTGATAATCATAAAGTTTATAAAGTTATTTTGAATTAATTGCATCGACCGTAGTAATTTCTTAGAAAATCATTCTGACATTTATTTATATAGAAATGGGATGTAACTTTCACTTGACACAAACTAAATGATTTTGACACAAACTAAATCATTTTGCGACTGACATGGTGCAGTTTTATTTCAATAATTAGCTTTTCAATAACCAACAAAATTGTCTTGTACAAGCGTCCCAGGGACTCAAATCCATGCCACTTGACTCAGTGACAGACCTTATTATCTAAAGCACCTTTCAAAACAGATATAACTAATCTGATGAGACCAACTACAGCCGGTTAAAGCTGATGCTCTTTAGATAATGCAGCTCTCTAGTTTTGCATAATATGTGCACAAAAACAATGGCGTCATAGGCCTACAGCTTTACTTAACATTACAAAACGTTTTATTCACTTCATGCAGTATTATGTAGGTGGGAGAGATAACGTTCTACCTTATAGTCTTGAATTACACACTTTTTAAAGGGACAATAACATTCTTGCTGGCTTGGTAGCTCCGGAAAATAAATAATAGCCTTATTCTAAGTACTAGATGTTTAAATGTCCTACCTGTTGTGTAAATTATCCATTACAACCTATTTAACTTGTCTAGAGGGTTCGAAAATATTTTAAAATCCAAGTCACATTTGAAAAGGTTTACGTTAGACTTTTCAAATCAATTGGTTGAATTTGAAGCCTACTGAAATGAACCTTTATAACTCAAAGATCTTAATTCATTCATTGCACTGCCAGGCAGGATACGCCCACATTTTTGAGAGATGGATAGAGAACAAGCAATACCGAAAGTGATTTTTCCTACATCATTAAGTCCTGTATTTCATACTGTATTGTGAGCAGCCATTTTGTTGGTCAGTTCCAGTCTGATATTCATGAAATTCGAAGCCGACAATGATTATAGTGTGACGGTACACAACCTAGAAATGTTACTTTTCGTCAAAATCTGATAAGAATTGTGACCTGTAGAGAGTCCACAACCATGATATACCATATTTTTACACTATTCGCGTACAAACGGCGACCATTTCGTCTGGCAATTTTGGTACGATTTTCACGAAATTTGAACTCAACCTTCCTTACGGTGCAACAGTAATATAATAAGAGTTTTTTTTAAAATCAGATAATAATTGTTCGAGAGATAGACAGACAACAAGCAATACCGAAAGTGATTTTTCCTACAATCAAAGGCCATAATTCATTAAGTTACAATTTGATATGCGCAAATATCGAAAAGAATAAAGATCTTTAGGTTATAAACAAGCATTTCAGGTTTCATCAAAATCGAATTAAAATTGTGACCTCTACATGGTCCACAACTTTGATATACCATACTTTTACACTGTTCGCGTACAAACGGCGGCCATTTTTTCTGGCAATTATGGTCCGATTTTCTCGAAATTCGAAAACCTTCAGTAGGGTGTAACGGTGATAGAGTCAAACGTTTTTTTTAAATCGGATAATAATTGTGACCTCCAGAGGGACCATAGGCGATTTTTCGGACAATCAGGAGCCATAATTCAGGAAGTTACGATCCGATATGCGCAGATAACGAAAGGAACCAAGATCTTTGGGTTATAACCATGCATTTCAAGTTTCATAAAAAATCGAATTAAAATTGTGACCTCTACATGGTCCACAACCTTGATATACCTTTTTTAACAGTATTTGCGTACAAACGGCGGCCATTTTATATGGCAATTTTGGTCCGATTTTCCCGAAATTCGAATTCAAACTTCCTTAGGGTGTAACGGTGATATAATCAAACGGTTTTTTAAATTGGATAATAATTGTGATCTCCAGAGGGACCACAAGCTAAAAGATAGGCTGGCACTGCCAGGCAGGATACGCCCACATTTTTGAGAGATGGATAGAGTACGAGCAATACCGAAAGTGATTTTTCCTACATCATTAAGTCCTGTATTTCATACTGTATTGGGAGCAGCCATTTTGTTGGTCATTTCCAGTCCGATATTCATGAAATTCGAAGCCGACAATGATTATGGTGTGACGGTACACAACCTAGAAATGTTACTTCTCGTCAAAATCGGATAAGAAATTGTGACCTGTATAGAGTCCACAACCATGATATACCATATTTTTACACTATTCGTGTACAAACGGCGACCATTTCGTCTGGCAAATTTGGTACGATTTTCACGAAATTAGAACTCAACCTTCCTCATCAAAATCGAATTAAAATTGTGACCTATACAGGCTCCACAACCATGATATACCATTTTTTAAACAGTATTCGTGAATAAACGGCGGCCATTTTGTCTGTCAATTTTGGTCTGATTTTCCCGAAATTCTAATTCAACCTTCCTTATGGTGTAACGGTGATATAATCAAACGTTTTTTTAAATCGGATAATAATTGTGACCTCCAGAGGGACAACAAGCTAAAGAAAGGGGGATTTTGCGTATAACCAGGGGCCATAATTCAGGAAGTTACTATCCGATATGCGCAAATATGGAAAAGAACCAAGATCTTTGGGTTATAACCATGAATTTCAAGTTTCATCAAAATCGAATTAAAATTGTGACCTTTACAGGGTCCACAACCTTGATATACCATTTTTCAACAATAATCGCGTACAAACGGTGGCCATTTTGTATGGCAATTTTGGTTCCTTTCGATATTTTCGCCCATCTGATCGTAACTTCCTGAATTATGGCCCCTGATTGTCCGAAAAATCACCCTTTTTAGTTTGTGGTCCCTCTGGAGGTCAAAATTATCATCCGATTTAAAGAACTGTTTGATTATATCACCGTTACATAGTAATGAAGGTTGAGTTCAAATTTCGTGAAAATCGGACCAAAATTGACAAACAAAATGGCCGCTGTTTGTACGCGAATAGTGTGAAAATATGTTATATCAAGGTTGTGGACCCTATGGAGGTCACAATTTTGAACCGATTTTGATGAAACTTGACATGTATGTTTATAACCCAAAGATCTTGGTTCCTTTCGATATTTGCACCCATCGGATCGTAACTTCCTGAATTATGGCCCCTGATTGTCCGAAAAATTGCCCTTTTTAGCTTGTGGTCCCTCTGGAGGTCGAAATTAATATCCGATTTAAAAAACTGTTTGACTATATCACCATTACATGGTAATGAAGGCTGAGTTCGAATTTCCTGAAAATCGAACCAAAATTGACGGACAAAATGGCTGCCGTTTGTACGCGAATAGTGTGAAAATATGTTATATCAAGGTTGTGGACCCAATAGAGGTCACAATTTTGAACCGATTTTGATGAAACTTGACATGCATGTTTATAACCCGAAGATCTTGGTTCCTTTCGATATTTGCGCTCATTGATTCGTAACTTCCTGAATTATGGCCCCTGATTGTACGAATAATCACACTTTTAGCTTGTGGTCCCACAATTATTTTCCGATTTAAAAAAACGCTTGATTATATCACCGTTACACTGTAATGAAGGTTGAAGTCGAAAATATGTTATATCAAGGTTGTGGACCCTATGGAGGTCACAATTTTGAACCGATTTTGATGAAACTTGACATGTATGTTTATAACCCAAAGATCTTGGTTCCTTTCGATATTTGCACCCATCGGATCGTAACTTCCTGAATTATGGCCCCTGATTGTCCGAAAAATTGCCCTTTTTAGCTTGTGGTCCCTATGGAGGTCGAAATTAATATCCGATTTAAAAAACTGTTTGACTATATCACCATTACATGGTAATGAAGGCTGAGTTCGAATTTCCTGAAAATCGAACCAAAATTGACGGACAAAATGGCTGCCGTTTGTACACGAATAGTGTGAAAATATGTTATATCAAGGTTGTGGACCCAATAGAGGTCACAATTTTGAACCGATTTTGATGAAACTTGACATGCATGTTTATAACCCGAAGATCTTGGTTCCTTTCGATATTTGCGCTCATTGATTCGTAACTTCCTGAATTATGGCCCCTGATTGTACGAATAATCACACTTTTAGCTTGTGGTCCCACAATTATTTTCCGATTTAAAAAAACGCTTGATTATATCACCGTTACACTGTAATGAAGGTTGAAGTCGAAGTTCGTCAAAATTGAACCAAAACTGCCAGACAAAATGGCTGCCGCTAATACGCGAATAGTGTAAAAATATGTGTATCCATGTTGTTGACCCTGTAGAGGTCACAATTTTAATCTGATTTTGATGAAATTTGAAATGTAAGTTTATAACCCAAAGATCGCAATTATGGCCCCCGATTGTACAAAAAAAATCATGTACACTATTCGCGTACAAATGGAAGCCATTTTGTCCGTCAGTTTTGGTCCGATCTTCATGAAATTCGAACTCAACCTTCATTACCATGTAACAATAATATAATCAAACGTTTCTTTAAATCAGATAATAATTTTGACCTCCAGAGGTACCACAAGCTAAAAAGGGCGATTTTTGTACAATCAGGGACCATAATTCAGGAAGTTACGATCCAATATGCACAAATATCGAGGGGAACCAAGATCTGTGGGTTATAAACATGTATTTCAAATTTCATCAAAATCGGTTCAAAATTGTGGCCTCTATAGGGTCCACAATCTTGATATAGCATATTTTCACACTATTCGCGTACAAATGGTGGCCATTTTGTCCGTCAATTTTGGTCCGATCTTCACGAAATTCCAACTCAACCTTCATTACCATGTAACGGTGATATAATCAAACGTTTTTTTAAATCAGCTAATAATTTTGACCTCCAGAAGTACCACAAGCTAAAAAGGGTGATTTTTCGTACAATCAGGGGCCATAATTCAAGAAGTTATGATCCGATACGTGCAAATATCGAAAGGAACCAAGATATGCATTTCAAGTTTCATCAAAATCAGTTCAAAATTGTGACCTCTACACTGTTCACAAGCTAAAAACGTGATTTTTCGAACAATCAGGGGCCATATCCATTGCAACTGTTCGGTGGGATGCAAAGCCTTTCGATGCAGCAGCAGATGCAATGGACACTCCTCTACTACTGTATGTGGCCCTTGCCAAGCTCGAAACTGTGACAAGCCAAACAACACTCATGAGGTCCGTACAGAGGAGGATGACACTCAAAGTTCCAATAGCATTTTTTTAAGTTATATTTTTAAAATTTATGAAAATAAAGCCCCAAAATAGATTGAACCTATAAACAGTCCTACCTTGTTAAAGAATAATCCTATTAATCCTATAATTCACTATTGCCAGTTGAGAAATTGGCAAAAATATCATTTTCAACTTCAAATTCAAACGTTTGAAGATGGCCGTCCATGTAGAAGAATGGGAAAACAAGGGAGGTAATTGAGTAACTATTTCCTCAATCAACTAGTGTCACCCTTTTTAACCCCCCCAAAATTTTGTCCATGATCGTATAATAGTGAGTTGACAACCTTTTGAGCAAAAAACATAGAAATAATTATATTTTGACTTTCTTAGAAAAAGTGAAATTGGAACTTTAAAACTGAATGCTCTGAAACTTATTCTATGGACAAAGTGATAGTGGACAACTGGAGGTCATAAATTCAATTTCACAATGATTCAACAGCTAAGTGATAACCAAAGTTTTCTTAATGTGTTTCTTGTCCCCCCAAACCTGGGCATGGACATCCTACTTTGGTAAACTTTTAGTACATTGTATGTTATGAAGTACATTAAACCTTACCAGAATCAATTGAGAAACTTTCTGTAGCAATATTTGGGGGGTTGAGGGGAAATTTCCATATATCGACTGGGTTACAATATCACAGCTACCTAGTGTACCAGCAGGTTCAAACCTGGACCAACTGCCAAGGGAACCGTAAATTGCACGCCACTGTGAACACGGGATCTCAGCTTTCCGTAACCATCCGAAGGACTATACGTTGTCCCTTGTCTGACCCTCTGTACTGCACCACTGACAGGGGAGAACCACGCCGGAAAGTCCCCATGAACTTTCTCGGACGACGCAGGGATCAAAAACTGAATCCCAGATAAGCAAGCTAACATCTTACTCGCTGAGCCACCGTGGCCCCCGCTATAGATGAACGATGATATTTAATTTCTGTTTTGGGGAAGACGTGTTCTTTTATACAAATTATACAGCGGTTCGTGGGTTCCAGCAGTTTTCCGAGTACAGTTACAATAAAATTTGATAATGACGTCACAAGAACAACGTAATGCCATCTAAATGACGTTACAACGTTACAATAAGGTTGGAGGAAAAAAATGTCGGCATTTTTAAACTCATGAGTATCGATTTCCTATAGGTCGGTAATACATTTATTTGTGCTAAAGTCAACCGTTTCGGAGATTTCAGCAATTTTCTGGTGGACATCTTGGATTTATGGTAATTATGCAAATTTCTCCAAGACCGATAATGGCCGCTTTTGTTATGGGAGTACTAGAGACCATACCGGAACAGTTCCCAAAGAAATGATTTCTGTTGCAGTTTGTTCTGGGTGCTTTTTATCTTTACCCGCCTATAACGTTCAAACAGACTTATGACTGGTAAAAGCATCAAAATGGTTGTACCGGTATTAGACGAAATAATTTGAAGTAGAGAAGTTACTTCTTCTTCTGCTCGTCTGCATTAAGGTTATTTTCACACCATGAAAACTAAGCGCTTTTTAACCTCTGTATCGTCACAATAGATATCAAATAGTTTAGAATATTCAGTGTTAAATAGTTTAACATTCACTTGATATTTTTCATTTTGCCTTCTCTGGCAGGTTTGGGTGTGATTTCGAAATCTTGGGTATGGAGTTACTATATATATATTCGTTTTGATATATTTGGTAGTGAGAGGATATACTAATACTACGTTGAAAAACTGGAGCTGTATTATTTTTAGAACGTCCACTTTAACCAGCCCTAGTTGTTCCCATCAGATACATCATATTAGTTATAATATCATTTCAAATGGTGGGAGACCACTGGCAAATCCAGCTGTTTCTATATACAATTTCTGTCCTAACTGTTTTTCTCGAGTTGCTTTAGATTTTGACGTAGTCATTACGGTATTAGTCTGTAAGCACACAATAAACACAAATAGGTGAGTATATACAGACAAATATAGATAAACATATAGAAAAAGTTTTATAGACAAGAAAATGATACAGTAAAATGTTAGACAGGTCTTTAAACACAGAGAAAATAACAACACGTATGCAATTTGTGGAAATATTACCCCCCATCTTGGATTTCCGCCATCTTGGAATTTCAAATCTTAAATTAAACATCACCAATGAACTCAGTGACCCCGGAAACCCAAATATAGAGTTCAAGATGAGGTTATACAGGGAAAATAGGTTGGCAGGCAACGAAACATACACCCACGGCAGCTAAATCGTCCCGGCAGTCAACAAGAGTTGTCACATATTAAGTAATAATCAGAAAATCATTAGAATTCGTTTGGTTTTTATAAAGTTCTGCCCCAAGCTAATGTTTAGTATACGAAACATTTAATATTATGGATTTAGCTGTTCAATTATCGATTTTCAAGAAATTCAAACTCAACCATCATTAATGTGTAACAGGGATATAGTCAAATGTTTTTTTAATTCGGAATAAGATTGTGACCTCTATAGGGTCTACAAGGTAAAAAAAACCATTATTTTTCGTACAATCAGGGCCATAATTCAGGAAGTTATGTTCAAATGTGTCCGAATATCGACAGGAATTGCAATCTTTGGGTTATAAACTTACATTTCAAATTTCATCAAAATCGAATTAAAATTGTGACCTCTACAGGGTCCACAACCATTCGCGTAAAAGTGGCGGCCATTTTGTTCAGCAATTTTGGTCCAATGTTCATGAAATTCAAACCGAACATTCATTACTGTGTAACGGAGATATAATCATACGTTTTTTTAAATCAGGTAATAAGTGTGACCGACCACAAGATAATAAAGGCGATTTTTCGTACAATCAGGTCATAATTCAGAAAGTTACAATTCGATATGCGCAAATATGGAAAGGAACCAAGATCTTTAGGTTAGAAACATGTATTTTAAGTTTCTTCAAAATCAAAATAAAATTATGACCAATAGGGTCCACAACCTTGATATACCATATTTTTACACTATTCGTGTACAATCAGGTCATAATTCAGAAAGTTACAATTTGATATGCGCAAATATGGAAAGGAACCAAGATCTTTAGGTTAGAAACATATATTTTAAGTTTCTTCAAAATCAAAATAAAATTATGACCAATAGGGTCCACAACCTTGATATACCATATTTTTACACTATTCGAGTACAAACGGCAGCCATTTTGTTTGTCAATTTTGGTCAGATTTTAACGAAATTCATATTCATTCTAGAATACCCTGTAACGGTGATACAATCAAACGTTTTTTTAAATCGGATAATAATTGTGACCTCCAGAGGGACCACAAGCTAAAGAAAGGGGGATTTTGCGTATAACCAGGGGCCATAATTCAGGAAGTTACTATCCGATATGCGCAAATATGGAAAAGAACCAAGATCTATTGGTTATAACCATGAATTTCAAGTATCATCAAAATCGAATTAAAATTGTGACCTTTACAGGGTCCACAACCTTGATATACCATTTTTCAACAATAATCGCGTACAAACGGTGGCCATTTTGTATGGCAATTTTGGTCTGATTTTCCCGAAATTCGTACTCAACCTTCCTTACGGTGTAACGGTAATATAATCAAACGTTTTTTTAAATCGGATAATAATTGTGACCTCCAGGGGGACCACAAGCTAAAGAAAAAGGCGATTTTTCGTACAATCAGGGGACATAATTTAGGAGGTTACGATCCGATATGCGCAAATATGGAATGGAACCAAGATGGCTAGTGTCTAAAAATGTGAAATTTACAAGAGAATAAAGGATTTTATAGAACTTATAACTTATAGGCGCATTAAGGCTCGACGAAGAAAGTTATGTGGTGACAATTCCAGGTAGGTTGTTAAGTTTTAACCATTTTAAAAACTGAAGAAATAGTAAGCAATTTTCGAAAAGCAGGGGACCATTAAAACAAATTAAAATTAAATATTGGTATATTTCGATCAATACTGATGTTATCTCTCCGTGAAAATATGAAACCCTAATATCCAATATTAAAGAAACACAAGTCAACAGTAAGGCTAATGTCCCGCACAGAAATCCCAAATAAATAGATGACACACATTAAATGCTCATTATCGAACTTGAAATGAAATAGGGTTTAACGTCTTACTGTTCTGCTCCTCTACTGGGCTAATCAAGACGGGTATACATCATACATTGTGTTGTAAGGACAATTTTGCCCGGGCAGCAGCGCTACTTCTGACTATTATATCGAATTCCAACTGCCAAGGGATCTTTTACGTGCACGCCAATGTGTACACGGGACCCAGTTTTTTGTGTCCACTAGACAGCTGTCCTTGTCAGGCCCTTCGCCCTGCATTACTGACACGGGGAAATCACGTCTGAAAATCAGGATGAACTTTCAAAGCCAATGCAGGGAACGAACAACCAACATTATCGAACTTAGCCAAGCCATGGTATTGATGTGAAAACTATACACCAAGTGTCTGCACTCTCACTTAATTAGATCTAAAGTTGCTTATCTTTGCTTACCCTCGGCAGAAAATGCACATCTTCCAACATCATCAAGGAATTGACCTAATAAACACCTACACCAAGTTAGAACATTCTACCTCAATTCGAAGGAGAGTGATTGTGTCACAAAATCCAGGCTCATCAAACTGCTTATTGCTCTGCTTACTCTCACGAAGCATCAAGCAATCAAATTGCTTATCTTCTTACCCTAAGCAGGAAATACTCACCTTCAACTCCATCAAGGCATCAACCTAATAAACACCTACACCAAGTTTGAACATTCTAGCTCAATTAGAAGGAAAGTTTTTGTGTCCCCAAAAGTGTGACGGACAAACAGACAGACAGGCGGGCGGATGAACTCAATTTAATAGTTCCCTGCTTTCTTCAAACTGCATAAAGGTACTGACTTAATAAACACCTTTACCTACATTCGAGCTCAATTAGAGGAGAGTTTTTGTGTCCCAAAGGCGGGGGGGACAAAAAATAAACATCATTGAACGCATTAACAACTATACCATATTTAAACATTATATAAGCAGAGTTATTATGTTACAAGTGCCTGTGCAGAAAATATTCATCATTAAAATGGATATCAGGACAGACAAACTGACAGTAATATAATTTAAAAATTGACATTCATTTTTATGTTAATATGGATTTATCTGCATTCAATTGGCCCAGATGTTACACAATGATTTATCTTGCAAAAAGCTACAGTTATTATTCAACTATATATCATCAAAGCATTGACAACTATATATTGTGTGAGAAACGCCAGATAATGGAAAATAATTTTAAAGTTGTCAACATTTTAATCATCTTACATGGATTCATAATCATCAATTTAAGTCGAGGAACAGTGTTTGTACAAGAAATGGATGATGGTACAGATATTAAAATGTTGGCTGAATTTCTGGTATCTGTTAATGACACTTGGGATCCAAAGTAAGAATTCAAATTAAATAGTTTGATAATCATAAAGTTTATAAAGTTATTTTGAATTAATTGCATCGACCGTAGTAATTTGTTAGAAAATCATTCTGACATTTATTTATATAGAAATGGGATGTAACTTTCACTTGACACAAACTAAATCATTTTGCGACTGACATGGTGCAGTTTTATTTCAATAATAAGCTTTTCAATAACCAACAAAACTGGACAGGCAACCCTACTCGTTTGTCTTGTACAAGCGGCCCAGGGATGCAAATTCATGCCACTTGACTCGGTGACAGACCATATTATCTAAAGCATACATGTTAACATATCTGTTTACATATTGTCCAGTACTAAAGAACAGTGTAGATTTCTTTCCCTTTAATTTATCCCTTATGTAAAGAGAAGGGCTTCAGCTTATTAACATATCTTATTTACCTTTAATTAGCAGGACATTTTCTTAAAGAATATAACAATTTTTAACATGATCAGTGTTTTAATGCTTAAAGTAACTAAGTCTCTAACTCAATATCATCCAAAAATTTCAACATTGGAAACACAAATTATTGGTCAATTTAAATCAATATTGATGTTGTGATCTTACTGGAAAAAGATGGACTTCTGATATCCAATATTTAAGACAAAATAAACATTTTCTCATTGGTACACGAATCGTGTATCATAATGCATTTCAGCCCCAGTGCTAGCAAAAGACTCAAGAAACGAGGCTAGAAACATTGCAGCAAATCAAACAGTGTATGTAGACTGGAATAACCAGACGCTAGAAATTTGCATTCGATTGAGACTGCTGGCTTATTTCTCAGAACATAACTGATTCGAAACAAGCCAACAGTGAGGCTGATGTCCCCCGCCGAAATCCCAAAATAAATAGATGACACATTTTAATTAATCGCACATTTATTTTTTTAAAGTATCGAGCAATCAAGCTGTACACGAAGTGTCATCCAAAAGTGTTTTATAAAGAAAAATGCTAAAACCGACGAGAAAAATGAAAATGTACCCTAGTTAGGGGGACCCTAAAGGCAGACCAAAGGGCCCCCACACTTGACAAAAGGGCTCCTCTGGCCAAGGGAAAGGGCCCTCGTGTCCGAGTCATTCGTTTCGATACACTGTTACTGTCGAATCCATTACTGAATGAGAATGCAGTCATTGTATTGGCATAAAAATCATCAATCAAGATGAACCTAAGATGAAATTGCTTATCTCTGCCTACCCTAAGAAGAAAATGCTGATCTTCGAACTCCATCAAGGCATTATTGTGTTCCAAAGTCTCGGCCAATCAAATTGCGTATCGCTCTGCTTACCCTGAGCAGAAAATGCTCATTATCGATCTTAGTCAAGGTATTACTGTAATGAAACTATACACCAAGTTTCATCACTCTCACTTAATTAGAACTAAAGTTATCGTGTCCCAAAGCATCAACCAATCAAATTGCTTATCCCTGCTTACCCTGAGCAATAAGCATATACACCAAGTTTGAACATTTTAACTCAATTAGAAGGGGAGTTATTGTGTTCCAAAGTCTCGACCAATCAAATTGCGTATCGCTCTGCTTACCTGAGCAGAAAATGCTCATTATCCAACTTAGTCAAGGTATTACTGTAATGAAACTATACACCAAGTTTCATCAATCTCACTTAATTAGAACTAAAGTTATCGTGTCCCAAAGCATCAACCAATCAAATCGCTTATCTCTGCTTACCCTAAGCGGAAAATGCTCATCTTCGAACTCCATCAAGGCATTGACCTAATCAACACATACACCAAG
Source organism: Patella depressa (assembly GCA_948474765.1). Lineage (NCBI taxonomy): Eukaryota > Metazoa > Mollusca > Gastropoda > Patellidae > Patella > Patella depressa. The sequence goes on from OX419720.1 coordinate 17,974,139, forward strand.
TTTGAACATTCTAGCTCAATTAGGAAGAGAGTTATTGTGTCCCAAAAAGTGTGACGGACAGACAGACAGACAGACAGACGGACGAACCCATTTTAATAGTCCCCCAACTTTCTTCGAAAGGCGGGGGACAATTAGAGTAAAAACGGAAACCATTGAATGTAAATCAGTAATATACATTCATATTACAGTATAAATTATACTATAATATGCGTTGCGACCCACTGTCAATTTCTAGGTCTCAAATGTTAACGATTTGGCTCCTTTAAATCAATATTGATGCTGTGATCTTACCAGAAAAAGATTGGCCTCTGATATCCAATATTTAAGTAGGGGGTGTTGTTAAAGTAGCTAAGTCTCTAACTCAATATCATCCAAAATCTCCAACATTGAAAACACGAATTATTTGTCAATTAAATCAACATTGATGATGTGATCTTACCGGAAAAAGATGGGCTTCTGATATCCATTATAAGTTTCAGCCCCAGTTCTAGCAAGAGATTTGAGGAACGAGGCCTGAAACATTGCATCAAATCAATCAGCGTATGTACCCGCTAGAAATTTGCATTCGATTGACACGGAAACCATTGAATTTAAATCAGTTAATAAGATACATTCATATTACAGTATTTTATGCGTTGCGAACCACTTGTGTCAATTTCTAGGTCTTAAATGTGAATTTTTTCGGCGACCCACTTGTGTCAATTTCTAGGTCCTAAATGTCAATTTTTTCAGGGCCCCCTCCAAAAGTTGTAGTTACCCTACCCATGTATGAACATATTTTTAAGAAAAATTTCTGACCCTCCTACCCTCCCCCCTGTACATACGCTCTGAAGATAGTGGGTGTAAACTGCGGGTGATAATTTAGATTTGATTAAAAATCATCCTTATTTTTCCCTGTATAAACCTCATTTTGACTCTACATTACTGTTTTCGGGGTCACCGAGCTATTGGTGATCTTAAATTCAAGATTTAAAAATCTAGATGGGGCAATATTTCTACAAATTTCATAGTTTTGATATTTTTCAGTTGTTAGCGACCTATCTAACATTTACCGTCTGTAAAACATTTTATGTGTACTTATCTACATACTCCCCTATATGTGTGTATATTCTTCTCACATATATGTACTTATTTATGTACTTGCAAACTGAAGTACCGTAATGACCTAAAGAAACACGCACTTTGGTGCTAAAACAGTTAGGGGAGGAATTGTATATAGAAACAGCTAGATTTTCCAGTGGATTCCTACCTTTCAAAACAGATATCATAACTAATATGATGTATCTGATGAGACCAACTACTGCCGGTCAAAGCGGACGCTCTTTACATAATGCAGCTCTAGTTCTTCAAAATAGTGCTTTTAGAACACTGGTTATTTTGCAACATAGTATATATATACTATTATTGTGTCTCTTAAGTTCTATACATTGTATAACAATGTTGCAGTATATACGATGTCATTATGGTATGTGACCCTTGACCCAAGTTAATTATTGTACCCCTCGAAGGGGAATAAAAGAAGCATGTTCAAGATGGCTACTAGTTGAGAGTCAGTGTTATTTATTCTCTGTGAATACACCACAACTATCACTATCAAATATATCAAAACAAATGTACTAACTTCTTTTTCGAAATCTCACCGCATCGAGATTCACTCTGTACTGCCTGGCGTAGACCAACTTCAACATCCCTGGACATGTCCTCAATGTTAAACAGCTTATTGGTGCACAGGTCGAACTGAGTTCTGCTATAGTGTCCCTTAAGAATCCCAGCCTTGACAGCAACACGATACAGGTCATTCTCGTTCCTGTCTACAATGACACCCATTATGTTGCGAGGGTCACCCTTACCACGATCAACTAATGGAATAGGGATGGTCACATTGTCACCCGGATTGCCAGCGACATGCTCTAATCGACTACGTTTGACCATGCGTTCAGCTTGTGAAAGCTGACCATCCACTGCTCTTTTCCTCTGGACCTCGATGTTCTGTTGATTCACTCTTTTTATCGGGAAATTGCACCTATTAAGCGACGACGTCATAACAGCTATAACGACAGATTCACGTCAGGCCATTCAGTTAGCAGACGACGGTCTCCCTAGACGATCTTACATTCCTTTGCTTCTACGTATTCAGTTTTGTTTCTGTGACGGCTGTAATGTGTGTCCTAATGCATTCAATATACTTCAATCCTCTTCTTTATTGATTTAATGCATCTAATTTTTTTAGAACTAGGCCTACTTCTTTGATACATTTAACGGTGTGGTTACTTGTATATCGAAATTTATACAACAATATGCTTGCATTCGTAATTCTTGCAACATATAACAGATCATGACTCATGCTGACATTATATAACTGTTTCCTTGGGTTTTACTCCCAACTTGTTTTTCAAATATGAGTGAAGTCTGTGTCACCACAGGCCCGGGACTGTACAGCGCAGTGGACGCTTACGGCTAGCCCCCGGATCCATTCACTCTTTTTGATTTGTTTTTGTTTGTGGTCTCTTAGTATGATGTCTTATCTGTATATTTGTTTTTGTGTAGAATTGTGTGTGGTGTAGTCCCCCTGCACTTACTATTAGCTCTGAATCTTCAGGGTCTGCTGTATCAGGTTGCATGGTACCAGTAGCTTCACTCACACCTTTATGTTCTACATGGCTAGTAGCTTCTCTCTCTGATGATAGGGCTGAGTATGCTGCAAGAAGGTCTTCTTCAGATACCATTCTTTCAAGTATTTCTGTTGGAAAAGTGTTTGAGCACAATCCAACTTTGGCTTCACTTCCAAACAGGGCTTTGTATGGTGATTGCTTTATTCCAGAGTGGTAGCTGCTGTTCTTTTGGAATTGCACAAAGCGAAGTCCCATAGGCCAGTCTGTTGAGTCGTTGTCCCCTAGCCATGCAGTGAGCATGTCCTTCACGTCACAGTTCAAACGTTCTACTGAACCTTGACTCTGGGGATGTCTTGGCTTACCATGCACCAATCAACTAATTAACCATACCTGATATCTTAAAAACTTAAGGATTAAGAAAGAGTTAAAACTTTGGCTTCCAATCTATTATCAAAACAGATCATATGATAGACTTTAAATAATCTGATAGACTTTAAATAATCTGATAGCCTTATGTGATTCCATTAGTGAGAATAATTCATTTTAGTCAATCTGTCTAGAAATCCGCCTAAATTTCCAGTCAATCTGTACATTGACTTATTTTTTTAGTCAATCTACAGAATGACTGAGTGAATCAGTCAATCTACAGAATGACTAAAAATTCCAGTCAATCTACAGATTGACCGATTTTACACATTGACTGTAACATATATACTCTTCAAAAAAAAGAAACGCACAGCCCATTTTTCATCATTTTTTATTTGAACGAGGTCGCTGTATCGATAAATCTTACTTGTTTTTAATGCCATTATATAAGGAAAAAAAGAAATCCATTATTGGTTTTAAAGGTAGGGTCACGAAAGGTAGGGTCACTAATTGTGACTGGTCATACTTTTATCTGAAATTTGTTTTCGCTGGATAACACCAAGACAAAAGAGTTTAACAACTTCGCGAGCTCTTCGCATGAAACCTAAATCTTAGGTCTTTAAAATCCTGGAGTTCTTGGTTTCTAAATCAGTTCCACATGTAAACACTCAACGAACCACGTGATGCCACATCTGAACGAAGACCAGCGCAACAACGCTATTGGTCGGTTACAAGCAGATGAATCCCAGACAGATGTACCCAGACTGCTGAATGTTTCCCTGTGTTCCATTTCTCGCCTTTTGGATAGGTACCTACAACGAAGTTTAACACATGACCACTCCACTCGGCATGCCTCGACAGATTCCGAAATCTAGACTCGGCTGTACGACGAATTCCGCCATATTGGAACTACTGTAAAGGTCCCGGATGAGACATGGTTGCGCCCATACGGAACACACTAATTAGCGACCTATTCGGCTAGCGACCTATTCGACCGATCCATCTGGCAACTTGTTCGTTGGCAACCTATTCAGAATAAAGACAGCAGTCGCCCAAACTCATCTATTTTTATCAACAAATAAAATCCAACGTTATGTCTATCAAACGTAGGTAGAATATATTATTTTCTATCCATTCCTTTAGCGCAGAATAGAAGTGTAATTTCGTCATTTATATTCTGAAAGGTAATTGAATAAGTTTTCTAAATATTATTAGTAACACTTGGCACAATCATATCAAAGGGGCGCTCTCTCCTAAACATCGCCATTTTTTCAATATTTTAAAGTGAAAGAAATGTAATATTCCGAGTCAAAATTTGGACCATCGTACAGAGTTTTGGGCGACTGTTGTCTTTATTCTGAATAGGTTTCCAACAAACAGGTCGAATAGCCTAGGTCGCTAGCCGTAGGCCTATATAGGTCGCCAATTTGTGTTTGGTTGCGCACACGGTGTCAAGTTTTCCTGTTAAAGTAAACCGGTAGCCGCATCGCAAATGTATGGGCGTAGGTACATATCACTTACTGTCATACAGCCGAGATTAGATGTAGGTTCCGGAACCGGATCTGTTGAGGATTGCCGAGTGATGACCACTCAACCTGACTGTGATTGTCACTTCTGGTTACGTCATTTGCGGAAATGGTTCTCAACAGCAACCTCTATTTGAGCAGCAATTCCCCGACGGCGTAAAATCTCAGACCAGACGGTACGTAAACGCCTGCGTGAAACCAGATTACGAGCAAGAAGTTCCGTTAGAGCTGTTGTTTTGAAATACGCCGATACCGTCAAATAGGGTTGTGACGATGGTATCACGTCATTTGGGACTCAACACAAACGACATTTGGGACCCAGTTGACGGACGTTTGGGACTTCATTGGCCTCATTTGGGACTCAACACAAACGACATTTGGGACTCAATATAAACGACATTTGGGACCCAATATAAACGATATTTTGGACCAGAGTTCGACACAAACGTCGACTGATTTATCGGAGGATCCCTAGCTGCGTGCATATTTTGTGCATTTCGCTCGGGAATCGCGCTTCTTTGACGCTCCGTATGAATTCCAAGTACCGGTAGATATTAAAATAATAATTAGATCATACATTTAATGGTTTCGCTGACCAGTTGTTAGTGAAATTTAAATCTAAGTTGAATATAACCCTCTGATAGAACACTAGTTATTTTCATAACTGTATTTTTGGGAGCGCTACGTCTGCTCCCCCACAGTTATTGATCCCTCCTAAAGGCAACTAGTATGAAACTAACGCTTTTTCACATCTCGGTTCTAAGGCCATTTTAGAATCCTTACCGTCTATTTTTCACGGAGATTACTCTTTGATCACCAAAAGGAATCATTTCCTGTCATATCTGACACAAATTTATAATAATCCAACACTATTTTCATGTAGAATTGTGCTCTAAAAAAAAGTACACAACTTTCATTCAAACCCAGGCGCCATTTTTAACTGACGTCTGCGCAGACCGGTTCATAGCTGCTCTCAGCCAGTATTCCAAATGTGACAGGAAATGATTCCTTTTGGTGATCAAAGAGGAATCTCCGTGAAAAATAGACGGTAAGGATTCTAAAATAGCCTTAGAACCGAGATGTAAAAAAGCATTAGTTTCATACTAGGAGGGATCAATAACTGTGGGGGAGCAGACGTAGCGCTCTCCAAAAAAACAGTTATGAAAATAACTAATAGAACACCAAATACACTGAGAAACAGTGATTAATAATAATATATTTTTTCCGCCATTGCCAAATCCGCCGATGACACGTGACATTGATTGGAATTTCTAGGTCAAAAAGCCGGCGATGCTACGTTCAATTTTACGTAGCATGTGCCGTTATAATTTTTTTTATATAGGCCTACACATACTGACAGAGGCTTAGTTTTAAACATACCGGTACATGTATTGTCGTTGTTATTATTGAAAGGTATCTGGCATAGTCGTACGGAATTTCATTTTGAAGCAATTTCAATTATGGTTGTCACATGATCACTGTGCCGTACGTGTGTCTATCATGGACGAATGAATAAAAACATTTGAAAGTTATGTGACAGACAAAAACTACAAATTGTGCTATGAAAAAATTATTGAAAGGTATCTGGTATAGTCGTACGGAATTTTATTTAGAAGCAATTTCAATTATGGTTGTCACATGATCACTGTGCCGTACGTGTGTCTATCATGGACGAATGAATAAAAACATTTGAAAGTTATGTGATAGACAAAAACTACAAATTGTGCTATGAAAAAATAAATGTATTGTTAAGATAAAAAAAATGTATTGTTAAAATAAATAAATGCATTGTTAAAATAAATAAATGTATTTATAAGACTCGTACATATTTTAATCATATGGAAGAAATAGCTATTTGTGTGTCCCATGGTAAATAATAAACGGATTTCTACGATTATGAACAAACTACTCTACTTAAGTTATTATAAACTTACCTATGTGTTTAAAATCACCTCCGGTTAAATAAAATTCATTGCACAATTAAACATCCCAACGGAAAAAAGAGGTTCTCTCTTGAAAATTCAATGTTTTTGCTTGTATTTTCGCCTGTGTTCATCACAACATTACACACGTGACGTGATGGGCTAAACCATCGTAATTATGTTGAAGGGGGTAATTTATGACAACCACGTGTGTTGTAATCAAAACAGCCCACTGCCTTTTCGATCGTTTGAGTTTGGACAAGAAAATAGCAACAGGAGACAATGACATTAATTTTAAACCATTGATTGTCAGTCTACTAAATTTTATTTACCGATTATACGAATACTCGTAAATACATGTTTAATATTGCTTTTCACCCCGTAATTTCACCCGTGTATATTATATATATTTTTATAAAACACATTACAGCCCAGTCAATCATAATTTTAATTGATCATATTTCGTATGAAAAAGACCACCGCTTCTCAATAATTTCCATATTTTATTCACGTTCCGACTGTTCATATCATTAATGTTCCTGATTAAATTACTTGCTTTTTTTTGTTCATTCGACAGATACTGAAATCGAAACATTCTTGATAAGAACAGTTTGGGATGTCTAAACATCGTTTATCGTCTTTATAAAAAATGTATTTAAAACAAAAAATCACACGTCAGATTGTGTGTATTATTTGGTTTTGTGTGTTAATTATGCAGACCGCAGGGAAAATTCGTGTAAGTTTCGCGGCACTAAATTTAACCATCTGTGTAGCATACAATAACTCATATGACATGGTACCTTTTACGGCAATATAATTCAAAGCGTTGATTAGCTGGGACATGATCGCGATCTACGAAATGCCATCGGAAAATTTCACGATTATAAAATTCTGAACACACCAGAAATAATATTTAAAGAGAAATAGAAAGATATGGAACTATCTACCGATAATTAAACCTATGCGCGGTATGATTTGGTGATAATAATTATTGGTATTTATCTATAAAAAAAAACGTTATATACCTATTCAATGATTCAATGGCCTCAGCTATTAATTTTGCCGAGGCAAATGTAAAATACATCGGAATTTAGGCCTACCTCGTCCACAGCAGATTGCCGGGGTTAATTGGCAGGACTGCTTAAGTTCATCATCAGGAAATATTAAAAATATTCAACGGTGATATTCAAGGCTAGTAAAACAAATGTAATTCAAAAGAAAAAAAATCCCCCAGAACTCTCTAACCAAATAATTAATACAAGGCGGAAACAAAATATCGGACTATGGGCGTGTTTGTGTTTGTAAACGCTCAAACTCATTACTGGGTCTCAGAGCAAAAGCTTATTCATACATGACATGTCGCGTTCGATTATTTGCTCCGTGCTTACTCGACCAGGATCCTCGAGTACGTTTCGACATGCGCAGTGGGAATGGGTAATCAAACGGTGCGGCACTTTCTTCGGAAATCAAAATGGAGGATGAACGCCACCAAATTGTGCTCGCTGTTCTGATAAATAACAACGAGCAGACAATAATCCATCAACAAACTTTAGACTTTTTCATTGGTATCTCATTGGAATTATTAAATCCAGAGAAGCGAAATAAAGCTCATATTATGCAGAACATACTTTAAATCACATTTTCGTTCAACCAATGTAACCTTTGGTTAGCTTTGTTAACGAGCTCCATAGCTTACAAGAATTGTAGTTAGAGGGCAAGGTTATGATCGCACGCAGACCTGTGTTAAACCTGGTAGCGAATGAAGCGTGATATAAATGATTGTAATACTGATACCTGCTCAACATGATCGTTGTTATTGCACGGAAAACCCATCCAACTTCTCTATATGATTTCTACTAACACTAGCGTAAACCAGCAAAAGTGTGCAACAACACTGCAAATGTCTATTTATTGCAAAGTTACGCCCAGTGAGTTTAGCAGAGGTAAAACAATCTGCGAAAAGAACAAAGGAAGACCTCCTGTCCGTGTTACAATTGCCCATTACCCCACAAACGTGAAGAAATTTATTACGATTTTGCTAAATATTGTAAATTTCCCGGATTGGAATAATCGGAGGTATGGATGGCTGTCATATTCGAATTATGGCGCCCAAGATGAATGACTATCGAATATCATACATAAACCGCAAAAAGGTCACTCGGTCGTACTCCAGGCTGTAGGCTATGTGATCATCGAGTTCGATTTACTCATGTTCACATCGGCTGGCCTGGATGTACACATGACGCTAGGGTTTTGAAGACTTTCCTCTAATCAGATACCAAATTCAGTAGGAAGAGTTCCTACTTGGGGACCCAGTCTGCTCTCTATAGCCACCATGGCTTATGACTCCATACATTGATTTGGGGAAACTGACCCGTTATCAAGAAAAAAATGATATTTAATAAACATCTCAGTGCCTTTGGACAACTGAAAGAGAGGACGCTGGGTGGATTTTTCTAATTCTTGAAATCGTTAAACCAAGATGTAGAATCACTAAAATAAACACAACACTACTGAGACAAGTGTCAACAATAATTCTTCCGTCGCCTAAACTTTATCGGCAAATATAACTTCGATCAAATAATTTATTTGCTTCCATGTTGAATAATGGGATACTTCCATAATAACCTGTACGCATTCGCGGTGGCTAGAGTAAGCGCGGCGCCAGTAATCGAACGCATCAACACAAAATATGAACTGTCGTAAATAGGCTTGCTTTGACCTAGTCTCGGTCACCCAGAACCCCCTAGTCTTCAACGCACGGAGGGTCTGGGTCGGTTCTCAATTATTGACGAAAATTACTGGATAATCTACCACATAAAAAACCAAACTCCCGGTTACGCATGAGCAATGGAACCTTTTGGCTAAAGCCTCGGTAAGTGATAGATATTATGAAGCCGGACCGATTTTGATAGATTCTATAAAGCGAGGATAAAATATATCCCACAATTCACTTGGCACATCTATTATTAGAAACAATTATAGAGACGATACAACAGCATGAATCGCGATTAAGGAGATTGTGAGAAGCCATACGTTTGATTCATGACGAGAGAAAATTACCATTTCAATTAAAACCTCTAAAACAAAGTTTTAGAGAGTGCCATTGTTGACAAGCGAGATGTTTTGACAGATTCAGTACGTGGTAACTTAAAAGACTGGATAATCCAGACAATGACCGACTTTCTGTCAAATTTTGAGGACCCATCCAGACTAATATTCGTAGAATATTTGTTTGGATGATAAGAGACTAGCTTTGACCCCCTCATACGAAATGATCTATTCCGATAAGTGACGTAATAAGCTTCATTTTTTTATTTCTCGGTGTCAAAGTTTGTGAGAAGTTCAATTTTACAAGAGATAACTTTTTTATTCGTTGGTATATTTAGTTGTATAATGGATTTTATTTAACCGGAGGTGATTTTAAACACATAGGTAAGTTCATAATAACTTAAGTAAAGTAGTTTGTTCATAATCGTAGAAATCCGTTTATTATTTACCATGGGACACACAATAGTACTCGACTATTTTGTTATTTGATTTCAGATCGAATCATCGATGTTTTTATAATAAAGTTAATGTTAATCGTATTGTTTGTATGATCGTATGATCATTGTTTTGTTGTTCACCGATGTTTTTTTTTTAATGAAGTATTCTTGTATTGTTTGTTAATTGGTGTTATGATTTTAGCAATTTTGATTGTTTGATTAGTGATTAGTGTATTGTCAGTATCAGAAAATGTCGTGGCATTTCTTTAGACTGTTTTGTTATGTAACTTGCAAACGTTTTTATTTATCCGTCGATGATAGACAAACGACACAATGATCACGTGACAACTATAACTGAAATAGCTACATTATAAAATAAAGTTCTGTACGACTATGATATAGCCTTCAATGTTTGTTAAAATTAACACCCTGTCAACACGTACGTTAACTAACGTATGAAAAATTAAATGGTAGCAGGTAGGGGTGAGTGTCGTTCAGATTGCCTGTCAATAGTGCATAAAATAAAAAATCAGTTTAGAACTGGTTTATTGGCATAATGCCAACCGATATGTCACGTATCATTGGAATTCTCCAATGGAGATTCTGTCGGGGAAAACATCCACGATAACCGGTATGTAGATATACCGCGATATAAAAATTACACGGTATTTGTATCCTATCGTCAAAATATTGAAATATCGGTATACCGTGATACAACCATGGACCGTATAAATATACGGTCCATGATACAACAAATGATGATCAATTCAAAAGACACAACGACATCGGCGGCAAAGAAATAATAATTAAATCGCAGGTAGTAATAAATTTGCTGTTATATTACACGTACCTGCGTAATCAAAAATAAATATCAGCTGAGTGAAAATGTCAGCCACGCGGTCTAGATTATTTAGCCAGTCGTAAATTGAACAACACATCTAACGACATTACGGACAGAATCTCGTACAATTTAAGTCGTAAAACAAAGTAGTGCCCGGACCGGTCCGTGCTTTAAACCTCATCAATTATTAGCGAGTTCAGTTATAGTAATAGTTTAATATTAATCTCGATATCTGCAAAGATTCAGGCTAAAAAAATTATCGAAATGTAAGCGAAATTACCGTTTGTTTACATGAGACGCCCGCGGGAAAATACTGCTCTGACGTCACGCGACTGGGAATTTTTGATTGCTACGACTCACTTTGTTGGATTTCCGTACCTTACTAGTTTCCGGTGGATAGATAGATAGATAACATTTTTGTGATTATTATGGTTCGCGATACCACGAGATCCGACTATTACAGCCGAAGAAAGTGAGATTTATCTGTTTTGATGACTGAAATTTGCAAAATTTCGACTAAATATTATAGCCTATGTTTTTGTGGTATCACTAAGATTATAAATATTTGACATATTATGACGTCAGTCATCCATTAAAATCATTCTGTTATTAATATTAATAATGTTATATTAAATTAAAAGGTTCAAAACTATTATGTTGTTGGGTTTTTTTTATTTCTTAATTTGGTAAAGATATTGTATCGCGATATTTTCCCTTTTGTATCGCGATACAAACCGACTCTGTATCGTCACAATGGCGTCAAATCCAACTTCATTGGGTTCAGACCTGAGGGTATGGCCACAGCAACACCGAAAAACAGTTTGGTTCGGTTCCGTGTCTCGGTTCCTGTTGCAACGAGGGGACACCGACGATGGAATGTCACATTGCGTTTCCTTATTGGGCGAGTATGCTTACTCTCTACACAAGATTCGAAAATCTCACCCAAACGCGCAAGGCAAGGAAAAAATGAAAAATACACAATAAACACATATATAGGTGAGTATATATAGACAAACATAGATAAATATACATAAAAAGCTTGAAATACAAGAAAATTAAACAGTAAAATGTTAGACAGGTCTGAGAAAATATCAACACGTATGGAATTTGACCCCGGAAACCCAAATATAGATTTCAAGATGAGGTTATACAGGGAAAAATAATGACGATTTTTAATGAAATCTAAATTATCACCGTCAGTTTAACCAACACTATCTTCAGGAGGTATGGTATGTACAGGGTGATTAGAGGGCCCAGAAAGAAATTTAAAAAATATATTCATACCCGGTAGGCTAAATACAACTTTTGGAGGGGGCCCTGGATTTGACATCAACATTTGTAAAATAACATCACCCCCTAAGACAAAATCAACATTTTACCATTGATACACGAATCATGTACCATAATCATGTACCAAAATCATACGTTTCAGCCCCAGTTGTAACAAGAGACTCGAGGAACGAGGCTAGACACATATGCACCAAATCAAACGACGCAATAAATACTATGTAGACTGGAATAACCAGACGCTAGAAATTTGTATTCGATTGAGACTGTTGGCTTATTTTGCTGAACATAACTGATTTTAAATTAAAGTAAAAACGGAAACCATTGAATGTTAATCAGTTTATATACATTCATATTACAGTATTATATGCGTTTGCGACCTATTTGTGTCAATTTCTAGGTCCTAAATGTTAGCGATTTAGCTCCTTTGACAACTATAAATTTAACTGCAGTTATCTGGTTAAATTCTTTGTGTGAGACAGAAAGATGGGGTTTAACTTCCACTCATCACAAACTAGGTCATTTCGGGACTAACATATGGTTCATTTTTATTTCTATAATTCACTTGTGTGTAGGTCTTTAGCAGTGGGAGGAAACCAGAGGACTTGAAGAAAATCCACAAGATTGGACAGGTGACCCTGCTCCTGATCACGTACAACCGGGGAATCAAAACCAAGCCAGTTGTCTCAATGATACAACATGTTCACACTAACCATTTGGCCATCCACCTCCACACCCCTTAATTCTTTGTAATTTGAAGGTTTGTAAATCAAGTAGTCGAGAAAATAAGCATGCCCTACAGTGTGTATAACACCCATCACAACCGTACTTGTAGTTAAATGACTATTAATTGGATGAATATGACTTCATGATTTAATACAAGTTTATAAAGGTATTTTATTCATATACATAAAATTTCATCCTATGTATGCCTGTTATCTACTTCATTTTTTTTTTTTTTACTTTCACAAAATTAAATAGTAAAGCATATTGCAAGAAATATTGAAAGTTTCTGTATTAAATAGTAAAAACGTTTCAATTCTCTGCTTGTATGTAACAAGAACCCCGTTTACATTACAAATTTTAAAGCCCCAATAACACTCTTGTTGTAACTGAAAATATGCCCCAATCTTCATTCTGGTCAACAAATCGTATTATTTTAGAATATTCCAATTAAATGATGATATAAATTTCATCTTAACACACCTATTTTAAAAAATTGGAAAAATTCAACCAATTGATTTGAAAAGTCTAACGTAAACCTTTTCAAATTGACTTGGATTTTAAAATATTTTCGAACCCTCTGGACAAGTAAAAAAGGTTGTAATGGATAATTTACACAACAGGTAGAACATTTAAACATCTAGTACTTAGAATAAGGGTATTATTCATTTTCTGGAGCTACCAAGCCAGCAAGAATGTTATTGTCCCTTTAAGCGTACCATTCCTGGTACAGCACCGTTAATTTTTTTTATAGTTTAAACGGGTCAAACACAAGCGTGCCGTACCAATCTGGCCCCCTGAAGTGAGGTGGTCTCGGAACGGAACCGTGCCAAGAATGGCTCGCTTTAAATTTTCGTAGTGTAATCGCTAACCGGTCTGAGAATGGATTACTGCGCATGCACCAAATGAACCTTGACCTTTTTTCCCGCGAACTTTGACAGCTCCGACATCAGTTCTGTCAAAATGGCTACACGTACCAAAATCAACCACCATAATTGTTTTCATCCGGATAACTTGCTTAGGGACTGAAATTAACTTTTCTGTGAAGAGTCCCACATTTGACGTGCTTGGCACAGTTCCAAGACTGGTAATGTAAACGGGTCAATTTCTTGAAATTTATCGCGGCCTAGTACCGTGCCCAGTACGGCACGCTTATCGCGACCAGGTGTTATCGGGGCTAAGGAGTAAGATTACATGTCTGGTTTCCTCCCACTGCTAAACTGAACCATATATTAGACCCAAAATGACTAGTTTGTGTCGAGTGTACGCTAACCCCATTTCTCTCTCTCTCGCTCAATAATAAAACTTAACTGTATACCATAGAATTGTGACCAGTGCTTTACTATACAATTGCAAATGGAACTAGACCTGCATGCAGGAATGACGGGTTTCACTGGTGCCATGTTACCTTTGAACTTGAACTTGTGTCAATTTCGGTGCCACGTTACTCTTGAACATATGTCACTTCCGGTACCAATGAAACCAATATACAGGTTCCACATAAGAATTGCACACATCAAATAAAATGGAAACAGAATCAAACAAATCCAGCAATATCATTTCATTTTATACATTTGTTACATGTAATTGATACTGACAAAATTACAGTACTTCCGGTGATAATGTAAATGTTCCATTAGTTTTATGAAATCAGAAATGGCATAAGGCATCACATGGTGAAAATTTTATGTAAATCGAATAATAATTGCCACTTTTATAGACCAAAAACCTTGAAAAGTGACGTGTAGAAAATCGTCTATTTCTCGGCAACCGTACAAGTTAGAAACCATTTTTTGGTATTTATATGACCGTATGGGTTTAATCTATTTGTTGATTGGAATCAAATATCATAATTGTATAAACATTACAAATCAGACTCATTTGAATAAAATATCGGCTTTGAAGGCTTAAAATACAGTTTTTGCCAAAATGACGTTACTTCCGGTGATAATGAAAACTTTAAATTAGTTTTTTAACATCGTCTATGACATTAGGCTTCAAAGGGTGGAAACTTTATGAAAATCGAATAATAATTGACACTTTTATGGGCCAAAAACCTTCAAAAGTGACTTTTAGAAAATCGCCTATATCTCGGCAACCGAACAAGTTAGAAACAATTTTATGATATCTTTTTGACCGTATGAGTTTTGTTAATATGTGAATTTAAACCAAAAATTAATTTTATTATTATATGTGACATAATTCTTGGTTGAAAAAAATATCGATTTTAAAAGTTAAAAATTGAGTTTTTGACTAAATGACGTCACTTCCGGTGTCAATTTTAAATAGTAATCAACATGATATGACGCACACTTGCTTTGTGAATCAAATGATGTCACTTTTGTGAATATCCATTAATAATTGACTATTTTACAGGCAAAATTACGAAAACAGTGACTTATGCAAAACTGCCCATTTCTCAGCAACTGCTTATTTTAGAAACTAATTTTAACATACATTCTCTTCGTATGGATTATAGTTACAGGTTTATAAAAGTTAAGTAAAAATATTTTAAAATCTGAAAAGCCTGAATGGGTTGTAAATAGGTCAATTTTACGCCTTTTTTCACCTCTTAATCCAATTTGCTAGAAAATGAAACAGAAATTAAAAAAACTGCTTCCGCCATTTTTTGCGCCTTGAAAGGACACACTCTTTGAGTCATATAATTTTTCCAAAACATAATATTTGTTTAAGAAGAAGGAAACTAACCGTCAAAATTGTAGTTTTTGGTAAAATTATGCCACTTCCCGTGCCGACAGATAACACTTTTGGTAATAAAAAAAATGACAATTGAGACAACGAAGCATATGAACTTTGTTTTATACAAATCGAACAATAAAAATTTAATCTAGGACTGAAAAAGTGAATTAGCCAATGGCGGCCAAGGAAAATTACTGCGACAAATTTTTTTAACATTTTTGCGCTAGTCAGACGACTCTTTAATTCTGTGCACAACACGACTAAAAAATATTTATAAATAAAAAAGTTTTTTGTAAAATTTTAAATTTTCGAAATTTGGCGCCTAATATCTTCGAAGATTTGCCGAAAATCAAAAATCGAAAGTAGCGTAGCTATGTGCCCTGTCTCCGGCTATGCCAAAATGTATCGAAAGTTAAAATCCAATGATTATTGTTAAAATTACTGCAATATTTTCAAAAACGATAACTTCGGTGATTTCGGACATTTCGCATTGTCGCAGAACGTTCAAAATAGCTTTATCCTCTAAGTCACACCCACTTTCCCAGTAAAACCGAAGAAATCGTAACGATGCGACACGTAGTTGCTGAGATCTATTCAAATTGGAATCTGAATAATAATAATAATAATAATAATAATAAGAATAATAATTTTAACAAAAACAATAGTGTTTCACACAAGCTACGCAGTGTGAAACCCTAATTAATCCCACATAATTCTATGTTTTTCAGTGGATGTATAGCAACTGTTAAAACTCCCCCATTGACATCTGGTATTGAATACAACCAATCAGATTCTATAGCAGTTGGATCATGTGACAATGGGCCATTCAGATTTGAAATCAAAAAGGGGGATGATTCCAGTAAATACGTAAGATTCATTATGTTCTTTTTTAAGCCTATCATATCTTAAACAAATTGCTTCTCAACTTCTTCATCGTAGTTAAGAATGTGGTGATGTCAGAAGGTAACAACATCACACAACATTTGGAAATTGAAATTACTACTCAGACGCTGGTCTAATGAAGATTAGTTTATGCCGTAGTTTGCTACAAGGAGAATTTTGTCTGTACAGTGGCACCACAGCTCACCCTTTAGGGTTCTATACATGCACACAGGTTTCCTCAAATCATGACCATAACCAATTTGTGTATATATCTAACGTCAATCGGATGTTATTTTTAACCTCTAGATCTAGAGTGCCCACAAGATATTTCAATGTGACCAAGGGTTATAAATCTGGCAGTAAATTAAAAATCATTGATTATCAATAGGCTTGTCTCATGGCCTTAACACTGTTGATAAATTTAAAGTCAATCAGATATTATCTTTAGCTTCTAGAGCATTTACAAGATATTTCAAAGTGATCAAGGGCCATAACTCTGGCAGTGATTATTGGAATCATAGAAAGAAAATCAATAGACTTCTTTGTCACATGACGTTACACACTATGTATAAATCTAA
The DNA here is from genome assembly GCA_948474765.1 of Patella depressa. Classification (NCBI taxonomy): domain Eukaryota; kingdom Metazoa; phylum Mollusca; class Gastropoda; family Patellidae; genus Patella; species Patella depressa. The sequence continues at coordinate 17,991,064 of OX419720.1, forward strand.
AGTGTCCACAAAATATTTCAAAGTGATCAAAGGCCATTTGATGGAAACTGTTGAAAATGGTGTGTGGACCCTAGGCGTATAAAAACTCTATGTTAGTGCTTAGATGTTTAATTAAAAGTGGACGTGTTTGGAAACACAAAATTGAATACCAAGAAAGATGAATCGTTTAAAAGGAATCCATCAGTTCTAATATTGGTTAATTCCGCTCAGTATTTACAAAGATAAGATAGATGGAAAATTTCGCAGACAGTTAGTATCCTATGCAAATATAATCAAGCATCTGATTTAATCCAAGCCATATATAAGTTTTTGCTACTAATATTTTGATTTTGTTTTCCTCATTTAAAGAAGATTGCAGGTTTTTATTTTGGCTTAAAGTGTTATATAAACTATCATGCAGACAGACATTCATTCACATGTCAAACCTATAATCAACTCTCAAGAATTGAAATATGATAGCCATTTAATGAAATAAATTTAAAAATTGCAAAGCTATGTTCAAGTCTCGATAATAAACTAGTTATATATGCTACATCTTGTCAAAACTTCAAACCTTAATAATTTTGCTCAGAATAAAGTAATTTCAATGAAATTTTCAATATATATTAATTATCTATTTGTGAACTATTATAGCAAGAACACCCAGCTCTTTATCTACATCTTACATAATGCATCTTTAAGTGTGGATTAAGAAGTGAAAAATTAGATTTTGTTGGAAAAATGTAAATGGCGGTCAGTGAATTTAAAGGTGTGATTCTGGGGAAATGATGATTCTTTTAAACTCTGTTTATTGTTTGATTACAGAAAATCGATGTGATATTCTTTTCATCTGTGATCGAGGATGCCTCAAGTCCTACCTGTAGTATCATGTGGAATGGAACATACCTAACACCTAATACAGACAATGGTCCGCCATCATTACTACCAGGATGTTATACTATGGATTCAAGAGAAGGATATCACATGACTTATTATTGGTTTTATTTATTAAAATGGCAATTTCTGGATAAATAAAAAACACTGAGATAGTAAGCTTGTTGTTAACACTCACAACAGATATGGGTAATATAATATGGCTACACTGAACTGTTTGCATTAACAATTGGGAAGACTTTGGTAGAGCCATAATACGCACTCATTGAAATGTGGGTAAACAAGGCAACAGCGAGATTAATGTCCCCAACTGAAAACCCCCCAAAAATGGATGGCACATATTATAAAAGTCAAAGAAATTGCTTAGCTTTAGCGGAAAATGTTTATCATTGAACTCAGTCAAGACATTCACCTAATGAACATCTAAATCAAGTTTAAACATTCTATCTCAATTAAAAGCAGATTTGTTTTGCTATAGTCTTGAACAATCAAATTTCTTATCGCTCCTTAGCCTAAGCAGAAAATTCTCATCATTGAACTTAGTCAAGGGTAATGATATAATGAATCTATACACAGATCTTCATAGCTTTCACTCAAATTGCTTATTTCTGCTTACCGTAAGCATACAATGGTCATCATTGAACTTTATCAAGGCATTTGCCTAATGAACTCCTACATCAAATTTGAGCATTCTATTTCAATTGGGAGGAAAGTAATTGTGTTCCAAAGTCTTGACCGATCAAATTGCTTATCACTCTGCTTACCCTTAGAAGAAAGTGTTCATCTTTGAATAAATCAAGGCATTCACCAAATAAACACAGACACAAGTAAGAACATTGTGGTTCAATTAGGAGAGTTATTGTATTCGTAAGTCTCGACCAGTCAAATTGCTAAACGCTCTGCTTACACTGAGAATTTAGTCAAGGTAATGATGTAATCAAACTATACACCAAGTTTGATCACTCTCACTTAATCAGAAATGAAGTTATTGTGTCCCAAAGCATCAACCAATCAAATCACTTGCCCCCTAAGCAGAAAATAGTCCCCTGCTTTCTTCGAGAGGCAATGGGCAAAAACGTTATGACCAAAAATCAAGCACATGCCCAATAATTGGTAAAAAGTACATTTTTAGAAGGGTGACTAAAGACATACGATGTAGTTTTCTGGGATAGCTTAAAAAATATCAGGCTCTGATTCACTTGAATGTAAACCAAACAGTTCATAATCAACTACAAGCCAGATTAGTCTGAGAAATCACAGATGGAAGATTAGGGTTAACAATAAAATATATCTTTTAAGCAAAGCTATGTCAGGATGTATTGTTGGAAGTTTGTATTGTTTGCTGGTTATAGTTTCTCTAGAAAAGCAACAAAAACATAATATTCTCTTGTTATCATTTTTAATATCAATAATTGACAAATAAAAGAATAAAATAAAATAGCACATGATTTTAAGACTGGAATTCTCAAAGTATCTTTTGATTGAAACATGAAAAAAATAAAATAGATGATACAATATGTACATCTTATCTATAGACTTTGTAGCCTACTCAACTATATATACACAACTTTTTACAGCACTATTTATGTGAAGTTTTTTTAAGATGTGGAAATTCTTCAGGAAATAAAGCTATTTGACGACAAGTAGGACAGGTTCTTTCATGTTTGTAAACCCATTCACTGATACACTAGAAACAAAAAGAAAAGAAATATATCATACTGCACTGCAGTCACTTTTCTCAATAATATTTAATTTGACTTTGGGGCATTTAAAGTTCGGGGATTTGAGTTGCTGTACATAAAAAAAACTCAATCCAAAAAGAGTTGATTTACATGTACCTAAATCAAAATCACAGCCCAATTTAGATTGGGAATTCTTACAAGTTGAATTGATTTTGAGTCAGTGTTGGATATAAAACCAATAGACCACTTTAAAGGACAATATTGGTGTAGGTCTTTATCACATATGTGATAGAAATGGTTTAACACGTTCCAAATATAATTTTAACACAGAGATAATTGATTGGATAGATGCATTATGAAGCTTTCAAGAAAGGGAAGTGACGAACGGAAATGGGAAATACAAGTTATCCTATAACTACATGTAACTGAAGTGACGAGTGATAACAGATACACAGGCACTAATAATTCCTTCAAAGACCAAAAGATTGTGGAAGGATATAAGACAATTAAAAAAAGTGTTAGTTACTCTTTCAGGACATAACCATAGGAAAAAGATGTCTTGATGACTTGGATTACTAAAATATTGATACTGTGTGGTTGGCATGAACATACAGTATGAGTTAATACCCTCTATGAACACCCAAGTAATTTATTTCAAAAGAAATACTAAAGATCTGTGTGTAAATGTATAGCATATATAACTGACACTGACTCAGCTCAACCTCTAACTAATTAATACCAAGTTAACTCAACTTTAAATCAAGTTGTTCAAAGCAAAATTTTGTATTAAAGGACAATATTGGTGCCAGTCATTATCACATATGTGATAGAACTGATTAAACACTTTCCAAATATAATATTAGCACAGAGATCATCGCTACCATAGAGGAGTAATAAAGGATTCATGAATCGGAAGTGACGAACGGCAAAGGAAAACACAAGTTATATCTCTATGTGAATGACTGAAGTGACGTATGATGACAGATAAACGGCCAAATTTCTGCTCACTAATAATTCCTTCAAAGACAAAAAGTTGTTATATGGGACCGCAAGAGGATATCTGACGATTCAATGAAGTAATTAAGTGTCATAAGATAAGAGAACACGGGAAAAATAGAAATACTCCGTACAGCCCCTTGTTTTTATTCATTCTACAGGGGAGACCGGGGCACATTGAACCATTTTGTTCACATATATGTTTGTCCTCATTTCATATCAAATTCTTTTATTGGAAGATCTCTTTATTTCATGATCAAAATTTTAAAAAGATATCAATATGCCCTCTTATATGGATCAAACCCCGGTTTATCTGGATTGTATAGATTAGACATATATTAACTTATTTTAAGTACAAGAATTTCCCAGGCTATGGAAAATTTTTCTCTTTTAATCGCTTTTTTGAAAAAATCACTGCCTAAGAAAATAATTCACAGCATGTGGCTTATTGATGGAGAAATGGGTCTAAGAAGTTATCTCACTTCTGTATGGTGTTGGGCTGTATAGTATTATAGTTATAAAGGATATATCCATGGTGGTTCAATGTGCCCCGGTCTCCCCTACCTTATAAAAATAGGTTGCCAGGCAACGAAACATACGCCCACACAGCAGCCAAATCGTCCGGGCAGTCAACAAGAATTGTTGCATATTAAGGAATTATCAGAAAATCATTAGAATTTGTTTGGTTCTTATAATCAAACGTTTTTTTTTAAATCATATAATAATTGTGACCTCCAGAGGCACCACAAGCTAAAAAGGGTGATTTTTCGTACAATCAGGGGACATAATTCAGGAAGTAGTGACCCAATGGGCGCAAATATCGAACGGAACCAAGATCTTTGGGTTTAAAACATACCTGTCAAGTTTCATTAAAATCGATTCAAAATTGTGACCTCTATAGGGTCCACAACCTTGATATAACATATTTTCACACTATTCGTGTACAAACGGCGGCCATTTTGTACGTCAATTCTAGTCCGGTTTTCACGTAATTCAAACTCTCATTTCATTACCATGTAACGGAGATATAGTCAAACGTTTTTTTAAATCGGATAATAATTTTGACCTCCAGAGGGACCAAAAGCGAACAAAAGCGATTTTTCGGACAATCCGGGGACATAATTCAGGAAGTTATGATCCAATGGGCGCAAATATCGAAAGGAACCAAGATCTTTGGGTTATAAACATACATGTCAAGTTTCATCAAAATCGGTTCAAAATTGTGACCTCTATAAGGTCCACAACCTTTATAATTCAGGAAGTTATAATCCAATGGGCGCAAATATCGAAAGGAACCAAGATCTTTGGGTTATAAACATACATGTCAAGTTTCATCAAAATCGGTTCAAAATTGTGACCTCTATAAGGTCCACAACCTTTGTTAACATATTTTCACAATATTCGTGTACAAACGCGGCCATTTTGTCCGTCAATTTTGGTCCGATTTTCACAAAATTCATACTCAACCTTCATAACCATGGAACGGTGATATAATCAAACGTTTTTTTAAATCGGATAACAATTTTGACCTCCAGAGGGACCACAAGCTAAAAAGGGCAATTTTTCGGACAATCAGGGGCCATAATTCAGGAAGTTACGACCCGATTGGCGCAAATATCGAAAGGAATCAAGATCTTTGGGTTATAAACATGCATTTCAAGTTTCATCCAAATCGGTTCAAAATTGTGTCCTCTACACTGTTCACAACCTTGATATAACATATTTTCACACTATTCGCGTACAAATGGCGGCCATTTTGTCCGTCAATTTTGGTCCGATTTTCACGAAATTCGAACTCGACCTTCATAACCATGGAACAATGATATAATCAAACGGTTTTTTAAATCGGATAACAATTTTGACCTCCATAGGGACCACAAGCTAAAAAGGGCAATTTTTCGGACAATCAGGGGCCATAATTCAGGAAGTTACGATCTGATTGGCGCAAATATTGAAAGGAACCAAGATCTTTGGGTTATAAACATGCATTTCAAGTTTCATCCAAATCGGTTCAAAATTGTGTCCTCTACACTGTTCACAACCTTGATTTAACATATTTTCACACTATTCGCGTACAAATGGCGGCCATTTTGTCTGTCAATTTTGGTCCGATTTTCACGAAATTCGAGCTCGACAATCATAACCATGGAACGGTGATATAATCAAACGGTTTTTTAATTCGGATAACAATTTTGACCTCCAGAGGGACCACAAGCTAAAAAGGGCAATTTTTCGGACAATCAGGGGCCATAATTCAGGAAGTTACGATCCGATTGGCGCAAATATCGAAAGGAACCAAGATCTTTGGGTTATAAACATGCATTTCAAGTTTCATCCAAATCGGTTCAAAATTGTGTCCTCTACACTGTTCACAACCTTGATTTAACATATTTTCACACTATTCGCGTACAAATGGCGGCCATTTTGTCCGTCAATTTTGGTCCGATTTTCACGAAATTCGAATGCGACCTTCATAACCATGGAACGGTGATATAATCAAACGTTTTTTTAAATCGGATAACAATTTTGACCTCCAGAGGGACCACAAGCTAAAAAGGGCGATTTTTCGGACAATCAGGGGCCATAATTCAGGAAGTTACGATCCGATTGGCGCAAATATCGAAAGGAACCAAGATCTTTGGGTTATTAACATGCATTTCAAGTTTCATCCAAATCGGTTCAAAATTGTGACCTCTAAACTGTTCACAAGCTAAAAAACGTGATTTTTCGTACAATCAGGGGCCATAACCCATGAAGTTACAGTCCGATACATGCCAATATCGAAAGGAATCGAGAACTTAGGGTGATAAACCTATGTTTTAAGTTTCATTGAAATCGGATAAAAATTGTGACCTGTAGACTGTTCACAAACAATTGTGGACGGACGGACGAACAGGGGCGACGACAATATACGTCCACATAAAAATGTGGGCGTATAAAAACATGGTAATGCACAGACTTTTTTCTGTTTTTCTTTCGTGTTCTCTTATCTAGTGGCAGTCAATTCTTTTTATGAATTGTAAGATATTCTGTCACAGAGCAACTTTAGGTCTTCGAGGGAATTATTAGTGAGCAGATATTCACCCATGTATCTGTTATAACTAGTCACTTCAGTTAGTTATATAGAGGAATAACTCTTGTTTTCCTTTGGCGTTCGTCACTTCCGATTCATGAATCCTTTATTACTCCTCTATGGTAGCGATGATCTCTGTGTTAATATTATATTTGGAAAGTGTTTAATCAGTTCTATCACATATGTGATAATGACTGGCACCAATATTGTCCTTTAACTAATAATTACTATACCTTTGGTTCCATTACGAAGGAAGTAGTTGTGAATTTCAGGTGCTCTATAAATGCATTATTAGGCCATACAAAAATAATCTGTTTCTCAGATAATCCTTAACTCAAATATGATGTTAAACGGTTTTAAAGTTGTATTATTTTGTAAACATTCAAAAGATTAGTTTTAATACCCACCATACTATGAAATTCATGACCACAATCTAAGATTTTTGTTTTTTCCATGATTAACTCATCACAACATATAACACAAAGTTCACCTTCTTCATTCACTGATACAACTGGTAACTAAATGTATAAAACAGATGACATTAATTTGCTTGATAACGACTTGTGAAATCTTGTTGAAACATCCCAGTGAAATAAACAATTTAACTACAATAATTTTATACTTATCTACTCCATCTTTTTTTTAATGGCCAAAATTTGCAACAAATAGAGGTACAGAAAAATAAATGTATTAAATATAAATGGATAAGAATTCGACTTGAAAGCTACAGGGAAATTTATGTCCCATCTGTTAATATAATAATCCTTTACAATCTTTGGATTAATTATTTATTTATTGACATGTATTACATAGCGTAAACAACTGACATAACATCAAGTATTTTGTTTGTATTGAATTATTTTATTGTAAATAAATAAATCGACTATCAGATCGATGCTCTGTAAATATACAGATGTACGTGAATACACAATAAAATATAATATAAGTTATTGATACAAAGAATATTTTTGCAGCTGCTTGTGATACATGATACAACTTGCTTATTAACAGTAGGGTTTTTTCTCACAAATTTCAAATAAATACTAATAGTGCATGTGTCATAATTTATTGTTTCTTGGCCGACTGGGTAATTTTCTATGCCTTTCACTTTCAAGCTGTACCATCCAACTATTTTGTCGAGTGCTTAATTAAAAGAGAGAGAGGAATGGGGTATAATGTTCACTTAAAACAAGCTAGGTCATATGGTTGAATTTTATTTCAATAATTCGCTTGCTCTTGGACGTAGTGGTCTTTAGCAGTGGAAGGAAACCGGAGGACCTGGAAAAAATCCACAAGGTTGGACAGGCGACCCTTTTTATTTGTCATGTACAACCGGGGAATCAAAACCATGCCATCCAACAACCCTTAATAAGAGTGAGGGAGAGAAATGGGGTTTAACGTCCACTCGACACAAACTAGGTCATTTCAGGACTAACATATGGTATTAACTTTATTTCAATAATTTGCTTGCGCGTAGGGGTCTTTAGCTGTGGGAGGAAACCGGAGTGCCCGGAGGAAACCCACCAGGTTGAGAAGGCGCTAATAAGAGTGAAGCAAACATAGAAATTTGCTGTTGTTCTGCAGTAACTCTGTCACCAGCAATCTTTTGTATTATCTGGATAACTAGACACCATTTTTGTGAACAACTAGATGCTGTTAATTGCCAGACCCTTCAACCTGCACACCTGACAAGAAGAAGCCTCGCCTTTAAAGCAATGAAATGAAAAACAAAAACAATGCATTACCTCTGAAGAATTTTTTTCCAATAATCTTTTGAATCTGGGTGGTAGAGCAGATTTTTGTCCTCCATTATTACATGCATTCATCACACCACTCTAAAACCAAGATATATATCTTAGTCAATTTCATATTTATCAATTACACAGGGAAATATATAATCTTCATGTTAAGTCCGACTTATCTTTATATAACTTAATAGCTAATTAATTGTGCTCTGTTGAATTATTGTCTCCTTTGATCAGATTATTATTATTATCTCTTTTGTTGAACTTAAAGAGAATAAAACTTATCATTCATCAAACCTTGGCAGAACCCGGTATCCTTACAATTGTGATGCGGTCACCGGTTTACTTTTAGGAGAAAGACTTGCCACTTTTACAAAGAAGTTTTCAAAATGGTGTCGTTCAAAGACATTCAGCTCACACCGGCAGACTCCTTCCTGTCCCCTACATTTAACCTCAGAACTAGTTGTTTTAGGGGATTGAAGGAAAAAACACAATAAAGTTTTAATTTTAACAATCAAATCTGAACACGAGGGAAAATAAAAAAAATGAGACAAAACCAATGATAAATGATATTTGCATTAATGTGTTTTTCCTTTAAATTAAAGCCCTGTGTTGACTGAGATTTTTCCAGCGTGAACCTCATTTCATTTCATTTATTTATTTAAATTACATTAACTAGCCATAGAGTGGTAACTCGGAATTTACAAGAAGTTCCAATATGGAAAAATAGGTTGCCAGGCAATGAAACATACGCCCACACAGCAGCCAGATCGTTCGGGCAGTCAACAAGAGTTGTTACATATTAAGGAATTATCAGAAAATCATTAGAATTTGTTTGGTTTTTATAATCAAACGTTTTTTTTTTAAATCAGATAATAATTGTGACCTCCAGAGGGACCACAAGCTAAAAAGGGTGATTTTTCAAACAATCAGGGGACATAATTCAGGAAGTAATGACCCGATGGGCGCAAATATCGAAAGGAACCAAGATCTTTGGGTTATAAACATACATGTCAAGTTTCATCAAAATCGATTCAAAATTGTGACCTGTATAGGGTCCACAACCTTGATATAACATATTTTCACACTATTCGTGTACAAACGGCGGCCATTTTGTCCGTCAATTCTTGTCCGATTTTCTCGTAATTCAAACTCTCTCTTCATTACCATGTAACGGTGATATTGTCAAACGTTTTTTTTAAATCGGATAATAATTTTGACCTCCAGAGGAACCACAAGCTAAAAAGGGAGATTTTTTGGACAATCAGGGGCCATAATTCAGGAAGTTACGATCCGATGGGCGCAAATATCGAAAGGAACCAAGATCTTTGGGTTATAAACATATATGTCAAGTTTCATCAAAATTGGTTCAAAATTGTGACAGGTCCACAACCTTGATATAACATATTTTCACACTATTCGCGTACAAACGGCGGCCATTTTGTCCGTCAATTTTGGTCTGATTTTCACGAAATTCGAACTCAACCTTCATAACCATGGAGCGGTGATATAATCAAACGGTTTGTTAAATCTGATAACAATTTTGACCTCCAGAGGGACCACAAGCTAAAAAGGGCAATTTTTCGGAAAATCAGGGGCCATAATTCAGGAAGTTACGATCCGATGGGCGCAAATATCGAAAGGAACCAAGATCTTTGGGTTATAAACATACATGTCAAGTTTCATCAAAATTGGTTCAAAATTGTGACCTCTATAAGGTCCACAACCTTGATATAACATATTTTCACACTATTCGCGTACAAACGGCGGCCATTTTGTCCGTCAATTTTGGTCTGATTTTCACGAAATTCGAACTCAACCTTCATAACCATGGAGCGGTGATATAATCAAACGGTTTGTTAAATCCGATAACAATTTTGACCTCCAGAGGGACCACAAGCTAAAAAGGGCAATTTTTCGGAAAATCAGGGGCCATAATTCAGGAAGTTACAATCCGATGGGCGCAAATATCGAAAGGAACCAAGATCTTTGGGTTATAAACATACATGTCAAGTTTCATCAAAATTGGTTCAAAATTGTGACCTCTATAAGGTCCACAACCTTGATATAACATATTTTCACACTATTCGCGTACAAACGGCGGCCATTTTGTCTGTCAATTTTGGTCCGATTTTCACGAAATTCAAACTCAACCTTCATAAGCGTGGAACGGTGATATAATCAAACAGTGTTTTAAATCGGATAACAATTTTGACCTCCAGAGGGACCACAAGCTAAAAAGGGCGATTTTTCGGACAATCAGGGGCCATAATTCAGGAAGTTACGATCCGTTTGGCGCAAATATCGAAAGGAACCAAGATCTTTGGGTTATAAACATGCATTTCAAGTTTCATCAAAATCGGTTCAAAATTGTGACCTCTAGACTGTTCACAAGCTAAACAACGTGATTTTTCGTACAATCAGGGGCCATAACCCATGAAGTTACAGTCCGATACATGCCAATATCGAAATGAACCGAGATCTTAGGGTGATAAACCTATATTTTAAGTTTCATCGAAATCGGATAAAAATTGTGACCTGTAGTCTGTTCACAAACAATTGTGGACGGACGGACGGGCGAACAGGGGCGACGACAATATACGTCCACATGAAAATGTGGGCGTATAAAAATACATCATACAGCCGAGGTTAGATGTAGAGTGCTTCACATCTACTTATTTCGGTCTAAACTGGAATGTTAAGACATGTCTTGACCACATTTTTTATTTGAAGACTTTTGTTTTCATGATAAATCATTGACTGACGTTCCCATGAAACATTAGACTTAAAAATATAGTGTCTTAGTTTTATCCAAATATTTAGTTATGCAAACTAAAACGAAATTCTTTACTTACAACAGATTGTTTTTCTGTTTTTCTAGCCAAGATAGATCTTCCTTCCTCAACAATATCTTGAAGTGGCATTCCTTTTAACGTGCCTCTCTTTTTACGAATTTCACTGAACACATATAAAATATCTGGCCTTCAAAAGAAAAATTATACCTGAAGTTACTCTTCAGACCAGAAAAAGACAATCTGTGGTCACAATAACCAGGCATTATAGACAATTTGTTGTTGCAATACACTACTACTAACTTAACAATACACAATCTTCAGTCACCAGAAACTGTCACTAAGACTCAAATTAGAATCAAAGATATCTTTTCCCAAGGTATCAACCGATCAGCTTCCTCAAGAGAGAGAGAGAGAAATTGGCTTTAACGCCCACTCTACAAACAATTGCACATTTCGGGACTAAAACACATTTCAATTTTTGTTCAATAATTCGCTTGTGCATAGGAGTCATTTTGCAGTGGGCAATCAGAGGACCTGGAGAAATCCCACGATGTTGGACAGGCAACCTTACTTCTCGACACATACAACTGAGGATTCGAAACCACGCCAGTTGACACAATGAGACCTTATGATAAAGCGTGCTCTTTTTTTTTACCATTCTGAAACCCCCCCTTCCCCCGCTCCCAACAAGACATTAACCTAATTAACAGTTAGGCTAAGTGTGAACATTCTAGCTCAAATATTTTGTGTCCCAAAAGTTTGACAGCGAGACCAAGCGACGAACAGACAGACCCATTTTAATCATTGAAAGACAGTAGATAGCAATAAACATAGACAATCTGTGTCAGAATAGACATTACCCCCAATACACACGTCCAAGGTATACATTTATGTAGAATTTACCTAGTTACATTAGGAATCCTTGTAGATAGAACATTAACTAAATTTTCAAAGGTACTCTGACTGTTGTTATTGGAATGTAGGCCTGGTATCTTTTTACTGGTTGTTGCAGTTGGTGCCTTTGGAGAATCTTGCTTACTTTTTTTGTTCTTTTTACTGATCTTTCAACAAGAAAAAAATGGAAACTTAGTTTGGATATGAGATGGAGTGTAAAGATTGTATTCAAATACTAGTAAATTGTAAATAGATTGGTTAACTTTTATCACTAGAGCATTTACAAGATTTTAAAAGTAAATCAAAGACAATAAAACACCCATTTGAGATCTTGTTTAAGGTTTTAGATTTTCACTTCAAAAGCAATCATTAACTATCGTTCAAGCAATTCATATTTGTCACCATACCTTGCACTGCGTTTTCAGGAGTGTGGTCTTGCTCCACAGTGAACACAATTATTTTTACGAGTTTTATAATTGCGTTCACCACATCCGAAAAAATCAGATATAAATATTTTCATATATCCCTTTTCCCCCTTTTTTTTATGCTCGCATTTTGTCAATGTTTACAATCTTTTCAAAACTTGTATCTTATTGATAGATGGCCCACCTTTGACTTTTGACTTGCACTTGTTTTTCTCAATGACTTGATGTGCAGGACATACAAAATATCGTTGGGAGGAAATATAGTGCACGCTCGGTTTATGAAGAAGTAATATTTATATTTCTTATGAATCAAATTGTTTATTTCATTTTATTTTCTCAAAGAAACTATCAGCGACCTAAATAATGTAGATAATCAAATTTACAAGTTATTTTTGACCATGTCAAGGGCAATTATGTCAAAGAGCATACATAAAAAATATCTCTATTAGTTATTAGACAAATATTTACCACTTATGATCTACTGCCTATCAAACAACAATAACTTACCGGAACAGTTTGCCATTCATCAACAGGCTCATCGTATTTCAATTCTTGTTTCACTTCAGATTTTCCTGCAAGTAAATAAAACTTTTAATACAAATCATAAAGTTCTTTTTTGTGTTAATTAGTTTACTATTTGTATCTCAAACTATAAATCTAATTTTTAAAATCATGACCACTTTCTCTGAAATAATGATTTTTCTTCTAGAATAGGTTTAAAAATTCAGTTATCAATCATAATTTCAAGTAGCAATAATCAAATGTTACAACAAGAGAAATCTTAAAGTAACCGTAAGTTGACATTATACCAAAAGTTGACATTTTATACCTCCATACATATCCCTATTACTTTTATCTTTACGTTTATTACTCGATTCAGCATGTCTTAGTAACCGACCTAAAAATTCTGTATTCAACTTGCTTTGTTCTGGTCTCTGATTTTTTTCTTCAGATGTATTCTTCTCTGAGGGAATTCTTTTGGTGGGTTGTTTTACTTTGTTGGACAATAGATGGCTGGCCTGTGTATCAGTAACATCTGATAATCCTGATGAATTTGCACCAAAGTTGAGCGGTCTTTTCAATTCTACATTAAATTTAAATGTTTCCGGATATGGGTCGACTTCCTGATCCCAAGCATCTTGACTTTGATTTAGTCCAGGGAATAATTGATTTTCATTATCAGAAAGTCCTGTTTTATTTTGTTTTCTTCGTTTTGTTCGAGTCGCAGGTTTGCTTTTATCTCCACTCTTATATTCATTATCTAGAGATGCAATAGAACTCTGACTACCAAACACTGAACTTGCGTGCAAAAATTCTATATTACTTCGATGTTCCAATAACTCAGGATCACTATGCAATGACATCAAGGGTTTGGGTTTATTTGCCTTTTCTACAGTGTCAGCAGAAGTTTTTTGAGATATTTCATGGTTGCTAACAGTTTCTGAATCAACATTTATTGAATCTATCTTTGACATTGGTGCAGAAGTTGGAGATTCTCCAGTCTGCTTTGGAGCTTGTAGTCTTATTGATCGTACAGTCTTCATTGGATACTGAAGATGTAAACTTGTACCAATATTGGTATCTGATGATGACAATGGTGCTCTAACAGGGAATCTGATGCCAGTATTGGATGTAACCTGTCTTGGAGATGGACACTGATAGGAAGCAGGAGGTAGGGCGGTCATATGAGGTTGTCTCAGACCAGCTGAAATCATGGATGGGTTATTCAACCTTGGAGAATAAATGGCATTTTGTAAAATATATCCAGGTTGCTGAGGTGTTGGTAGCAGACAAGAAGGTGATAGAAGATAAGATTTTTCTGGAGTTGGTAGCCCAGAAAAATTGTTGGGGCATGGGAGCAAAAAAGCTGGTTTTGGAGGTGTTATTGACTGCCGGGGACTTGATTGATGAGATGTAGAATAATGAGGAGTTTGAAGCAGAGATGAATATTGCTGAGGAGGTGGCTGCTTAGGATCTTGCAACAAGTTTACAGGTTGCTTGGATGTGGGACTTAAAATTTCTGATTTACATTCAGCCACAGTGTTAACGTACTGATCTGAATTACAAAGTGGATCTGACGTTTTTGTATGTAATTCAGGTTGAGTTGTAAGGTCCTGAGTAAAAGGTGGTTGAGTTTCTCTGGCCTTTCTTGAACCAGGTTTTGATTGTGGCAGTGCCTGCATACTTGGATTTCGTTCCTCATTAGCGTGAAGTGGTTGCTGACCTTGATTTCTTGTTGAATGTTGAACTGAAATTGGTTGCTGATCCTGATTACTTGTTGACTGATTAGCTGCAGTTGGTTGCTGACTAGGATTTTTTGTTGGCTGATTAGTTTGTAGCAGGTGTTCACTTTGGTTTAATGTTGGCTGATTAGTGAGAACCGTTTGCTGAACTTGTTGATCCAATTGCTGGCCTTGGTTTATTGTGGGCATATTAGTTTGAACTGGTTGCTGACCTTGATTTATTGTGGGGGGATTTACTGGTTGCTCACTTGTTGACTGGTTAGTGTGAAGCGGTTGCTGACATGGGTTTATTGTTTGCTGATCTTGGTTTATTGTTGGCTGATTAGCAAGAACTTGTTGCTGACAAGGATTTACTGTTGGGGCATCCATTTGAAGTGGTATCTGACTTGGGTAAATCAAGTCTACTGGCTGACTACAACTATCTCCATTGTCACTGTTAATAAATGACTGTAATAATAATGTTTGATTGACAGCCAAAGCCTGTAGATATGTTAAATTCGATACCAGATCAGGATAGTCTTGAATGAGTTGTGTTGTTACAGCTTTAAGTAGACCTTCATTAACCGATGCATTATCAGGTATATCACTTTCACCAATTACCTCGACCGAATTTGTCAATTCTTCTGAGGAAGGTTCCTTCATAACATCTTGTCCATCCTCAATATTATTAGTGTTTATTTGTGACGAGTTCACTTCCGCTAGCTCTTTGGAATCATCAATATTGGTTTCAAACTGTTTTGAGGTTTGGATTGGGATTGAATTCAAATTTCTTTCTGTTTCTCTATCAATTGGAAGATTTTCCTGCAAAAGATCTTCAGTGGAAGAGATATTAAATTCTGTTTTAGTGGACACTGTTTCGGTTTCACTCTGACTTTTCTCCATTTCGTGTGTCTTGCTTTCAAAACCAGGTGGTACATTCCTGGCAGGTTTTTCATTTTCATTACTTTCAGCCAGATCTAGTTTATCATCTAATAAATTAATTCTTGTACAGCAGATTGTCTCCTGCTGGGATCTCATGTCATCTGAAAAATTATTCTGATTTGTATTCAGATGTGCGACATCATTAAGCACATTTTCTTGTAGATCTGTCTCTGGCATTGTATCAATATCTTCACTGTCCTCAAGGTTATGTTCAATCAAACTATCTGAAATGTTTGAATCCTGTTGAAAATTCTCTTCACAAACAATCTCTGGAGTTTCATCAATAGTAACTAACTGAGGACTACTGACACGGTCAGATTTATTAACAAGTTTTCTTTTCACTTTAGAATATCTTTCTTGGTCTTTTAGTGAATTTTCTGTAGGATGGTGTCTCTTTATACCAATAGCTTTCAAAGCCATGGTGTCATTTTTGACAGATTCAACTTGAGACGAATCTTTAGTTCTTTCTGGTGTCTCTTTAGCATCATCCGATAAAATTGTGTTCTTCTCTGATGATTCTTGAGAATTATTTGAACATGTTGACGAATGCATATCTGTGATAGAGATATCAATGTCTGTCTGTGTGTTATTGTCACATTTCTCATCCAGACAGATTTCTGTTTGTGTATTATTATCTACAGATTCAACTTTTCGTATTCCATCCACATCTCTCTTTGATAAAATAATTTCAACCTCTGATTCTGTATTCTTGTTTTCAACTACACTGCTGGGATACTGTAAATCTGAATAGTTCATTACCTGGCAAAATAATAATATATCAATAAAAAAAATGTGCATATATAGTTACCATAACAATGGCTCAATAACCTGGAAAACAAGGGTTTGATCCTAGTACAGGACAGTAACAATGACTCAATAACCTGGAGATCAAGGGTTTGATCATGGTACAGTAACAATGACTCAATAACCTGGAGGTCAAGGGTTTGATCATGGTACAGTAACAATGACTCAATAACCTAGAGGTCAAGGGTTTGATCATGGTACAGTAACAATGACTCAATAACCTGGAGGTCAAGGGTTTGATCATGGTACAGTGACAATGACTCAATAACCTGGAGGTCAAGGGTTTGATAAGACAGAGATAAACAAGGTACATAAGACATGGGCATTGGCAGTTTGAACTCGTGTGGGCAGAAACACAGCTGTGCAGGCAAAATTTCCCTCTTAGCAGACTAGCCGAACTTCGACTATCGTGATTTTGTGACTATGGTTGACCAAACTGAATCCAAATGTCACTTAGTCTGGGCCATAGTCCAAAAAAACTGGACCATGCTGTTGTGCCATGGTTGGAGTAGTTCCAAGATGACAGTGTCAATAATATTTAGAAGGAATCTATTTTTGTTCAGTATATGATTTTAGGCAAGCTTGAAAGAATTTCAGACAATTGCTATTTCTATGAATACGGTAGATATTTTTTGTGTCATATGTTATGTTTGTAAGCTTAAAAATTATGCATTATTTCAATATTTGTGTTATGCAAAACGTAAAGTCAAATTACAAGGAATTTTTTCATCTCTAATAATTAATCGAGTCGAACATGTTTAACATCATAAAAATATTATTTGTTTATTCAACTATATATCATATAGCATAGCAAGCAATTCATTATCCTCCTTGGATAATCCTTGAGCAGTCGTTGTTTTTTGTATTTTAGAGGAGAGTCGAAAAAAGCTCCCCTTAAATGAAGAAATTGAAAAAATCGCTCTCCTAAAAAAAGCTCTCCCAGTTTCGATAAGAAGAGTGATTTAGAAGTTAAGGAGAGTGACTAGTTTTCTGTATATGGAAAATGGTTCTTAAGATCAATAACTTGGTGCAAGGGGTCATTCCTGTTTACATAATTGATAATATACATCGTCTGCTAAATAATATCATTCGTTCGTAGTCGTACGGTCAAGTAAAACTTCTGCTATCGTCTATAACTACTTACGGTATTCCAATAGAAATACTTGTCGAAATTTCTAAATATATTTAGCTTGTATAATTATTTTTAGTAAACATAACCCCCATTCAAAATATAATCATAAACGCTTGAAAATTCCATCAAAATATAATCTATTTCTTCCGAAATTATTCGCATTAGAAATTTTTACGTGCCATCTCTTGTAATTTCTCACGTCTCGCGAGAGTTCTACTTTTCATTTCAGTTAAATTAACCAATAATGGCGCTTTGGCGCCATCTATTTTTAGCAACATATTCATCGGAATTTTATTACCATGTGCGATCACATAATAATCGAATACACCAAATAATTTAATTTCACAATGACAGTATGGCGGAGATCGAATACATGTCTATGATTTACAAATATGGAGAGCGATTTTCAATTTTAAGGCGAGGGAGAAAAACCGCCCCTCGGCCGACATTCAGGTGCGCGGCAGGCGCTCGCGAGCGATCGCGCGCCTCAAAAAACAATGACTGCTTGAGCTTATGGATTTTTTTTTTTACAGGTATATGGTCGAGGTCTCAAGAATAGTAAAATGACATCTTTGAACAGACAATGGTTCGGAACATCTGCGTTTGGTTTCTAGCTTTGACAACAAGATTTTACTTTTTATTTAATCGGAATAGAGAAACAAAAAAAAAATAACGGTTTAAACTATGGCATACTTTTTTTTAACAATTTTAATGTGAGGGGAGGAAACCCTTGTCAAATTTAAGGGGATCTAAATCATAACTCGCAGACATTTAATTCATGATCTATAGCTGATGCATTGGAATATTCGGCAAGCCATATTCTCTTTGTTTATGTTTCCTACACTTATGGAATTGTTACATACAGAGTATTTCAATCAAAAAATATTCCATGTTGATGTAATACTTTTTTAGCGAGAAATAATCCATTGATTTCATACTTACCGACTTCGGCAAATAACTAGCATTTCCACTGGAGGTTGGGATATAAATACTCAATACTGGAAGATCTTTCAAATTTTCTCCTTTATCCAGTCTTCTTAAACCTTCCTCTAATTGGCACTGAACATATCAATAAAAATATAGAGATGTGTCAACACCCAGTATATGCGTACTAGTAGCAAATTCTTCCATGCTAATCCTCTGTATAGTAAGTCTTAAATATCTATCATAAACTCTGTAGTGAACTTTAAAAGTTTGAATGAAATGTGAACGGAATAATTTGACCTGTATCATGTTCAAATGATTCAAAAGTAAAAATGTGAACGTTTTTTGAAAAATCCACTGAAATCTTTTCTCTACATCAAATACACAATTGATAGTTAATGTCAATTCTGCACAACACATTCCTTTCTATATCACAAAGAACAATCACGTTGATTTTGAAAATAATTATGTTGATATGTTCAGAAGATTTTATGAATTTGAAAATAAATTTGCAGGAGAACTTCAAAATATATCAAAATATTAAGAATTTCCATAAACTTCATCCATATTCACATTTGAATTATTCAAGTGAGAATATTTTTCTATATTCCCGGTAACAGTTAAAATCTGAATCGAAACATGTTTAACAAGTCGAATCCAACAGTATCTAAACTCATAATACGGCTCTTTTTTAGGGACACAAGATTTCATAATTTTGAACTTAACTCTGTAATTTGATACATAAAATAAATTCCTTAGTTATATAGGGTTTCTTCTGAGCCCCAAACCAACAATACCACTAAGTTTTAAAAAATTACATCTGGAACTTTATTCCCTTATTGCTTTCACAAGCTTAAAAAGTTTGAATGTAGGAGGCAAAAATGGGTCTTTCTAATCTAAACACTTCCACCAATTTTTAAACAATTCCAGTACCTGTCCGATATTGTTTGAATATAATGGTAAGATAACTCCGAAATCGAGATCAAAAACTTGTGAATTTCAAAACATTTCAAATGAACAAACCTAGCAAATTTGAAAACAAGGTGGTTCTTATATTGAATATTAACATATATTTTAAGTTTCATCAAAATCAGACCAAAATTGTGACTTCTAGAGGGTCTACAGCATCGGTATTACCATACTCAGCACAGTGTTGTGTTTGATTAGAGGTACAAATGTAATCCTACTACACACTGCTATTATGAGTGGATATTGTTGTTTTAAATTTTGATTGGTCAGTAGTCCGTCTACCAACCAATCACTAGCTGCCCTACAAAAGCTTTACATTTAAAACGAGTGCCAATATTGGACCAAATATGTTTACATAACGTTACGTCATGACTCACGATTTTATTATGCCTAATTAACCTGTGCATAGCAAAATACTGCAGTAAAACTAATTGCGTGACAAACGAGGCTATCAAGTCGAATGAAATGTAAACAATACTGTTTGGAAACAAACATACTTTCACCATTTTTAATACCTTAAATCACTGTCCAAAGTTTTAGGGAAGACCCAGATTAAACGAAGGACTGTCATGTTGCTGTACTTAAGTGATAGCTTTCATTGAACGGAAACAATAGACACACTCCCGCATTAAGTTCAAGAAACGACGCTATTCAAGCAATGACCAGAGAGGGATTTCTCGGGCCATTGCTTCAGGAATATGCGGTATTACATACTTTCACACTATTTCCAAGGTGATGTATTTGAACAGTTTTGAAAATCAAATAAAAATTGTGACCTCTTAATGTTCCACAAGCTAAATACATCCCATTCAATATATGGGCATATGAATTAAATCAATGTTTAGCAGGTTTTACCAGGAATACCGATAGAACAGGGGAGAAGGGAGAACGGGGTAATGAAATGAAACAATGAGTAAATCAAACCTGTAAATTAGCTATGCATTGTTGTAACCATTGCATTCTGGCTTCAAATAAATCTTCTAAACCAGTCTTCTCTTTACATCTACAAAATAAAATATAAATTTATCTCTGCCAGTATGCTCCTTTTATGTTAGTTGTATTCTCCAATACATGAAAATTTTACATGTTCTCTCTGATTAGGATTGTGTAGTGATGTTGCAATATATATACTAGTTGAAAGAATTATTTTTTTATTTACACGTTCTGGGCTTTTCTCAAAGGGGAATTATATCAAAAGTAACATTCGGCCCCTGCAGAAAGATACAACAGAAATGAAGGACAGGACAGAAATGGCCTTTTAACCGTCAACATGGTACTTTGGTCATTTTGAGACTAACATCCATTTTTTTTCTTCTATGGTCATATGTGCAATGCAAGCATGAAGAATTTTGTCTGGTTTTTCATCCCATCCAAACTGATAGGCAACACTTTGCTTGTCAGCCTCACAGTGGCAACAAGATTTGGAAAATCACATGGTTTTTCTCAGCTGACGACATTTTAGTTGAAAGTCCGGTTTCCTTGCTGTTAGACTATGGCGGCTCCCCAGAAGCAAACTGCTGACCGTCATTACTGTCAATACTAGTTGGTTATCTCAAAGTTTGTTGAACTGTGCACTTTTTGAATCATAAATAAGATAGTTTGCCAGGCAAACTATATGAGCATACATCCCTCCCAAGAAGAATATATAGTTTTATGGTATCATTAATCATTCTGGACTTGCGTCAAAAATCAATATCCAAATTGAGGGTTTTAATCTTAAGGTTGGCCAGAGAATGTTTTAGGAAATTATGTAGGATGCTGCCAAATAAATTCAAAATACTTACTGAGGATTAAAAAAATTTGACCAGTGTGTTTTTGAATAGTTTAATTCGTGTAACTCTCTCTGGAGTTCACTTGAACACATCTGACTTCTTAGACTATAAACTTCTTTCTAAAATAATCAAAAGAATATACTACAGATGGTCCATTAAAATCACCAGTCTGTATTTTTGATGCAAAAAAAAACCCCACGGAATATACAGTGTCCAATAAAGAAAACAATACAGCTATTTTTATATGGGTCAGCATGCAATGATAGAGTGTCACAGTAAATACTTGAACACTAACCTGTGTCAGCAGTAATGGTAATCAGAACACAGATATTTTGTAAACTGGGTAATTGACATACAGCATTAACTGCCATATAGCAAAATCAAGTGTCAACCTTTTATTTGACATTCTTTCCAGGAATTTCAACAAAAAACTTTCTACTTAACGGCATTTCCATAGCAATAAACACAGAACAGGAAAATAGAATCTTTAACTACCAACCTCTAATACTTTCATGTATCTATAACTTGAATCCGAAACAATTTCCTTATTATAACACAATGATAGCTCAGGACTTGTTTGTAACTTTCGGTTTTTGGTTTTACACTTAAAATCTTCTGTCTGACTGGCACAGGTTTTAGATTCATAATTTATGGTGTTGACACCCACTTCCAATGAACATGTCTTAGTCGTTTGAGTTTCGCAATCAACTAACTCATCACTATATGGACGAACTTCGATCATATCTGCATTTCTACAGGCATAATCTGCACAATCCATCGAAGCGTAGAAATTATTTTCATTATAATCCTCATCTTCCCGATACTCTGGACTGATTGGAATGGTCTGAAAGGGGAGGTAAGAAGATGCAAAACAGTCACCAGGATCTGCTATTTCAACACTAATTGGTTTAAATTCTGGTGTATCAGGATTCAAAAGTGATGTTTGACTACTGGTCAGTGAAGATGTTAATTTTTCATTACTATCCACTCTGTCATAATCTTCAATTTTTGTTAACTGTTCAACAATTTGAACTTCACTTTCAATATCAAAGCCAAGATCACCAATAGAAACTGTGATTCCATAATCTAAATTTATTTCAATGATTGCTGAACACAGCACATCTTTAGTAAGTTGCTTAGCTACTTGTCTCAAGACAGAGTCGATGTCAGATTCAGAATTCAAAACATTTTGTTCTTCCATATTAACATTAGGATCATTATTCAAATGCTCTTCTGGAGTATTGTTCGGTTCACTATTTGAGTATTTTCCAGCTGTTTTCAAAGCTTTTGGTTCTTCTATAGACTGAATTTTTGGATTTGAACATTGAATTCCAAGTTTCCATGCCCGTTCAAAAAACAAATCGGTTTTGCTAGGCTTTGCAACAACTGGGTTCTTATTAACAACAGTGCTACTGGTAGATTTATATAATGTGCTTGTGACACTTTTGTTAATTATAGTGTCATTGGGTTTGTTGTTCTGTTCTGTCCATTTTTGTGAGTAACAATATTCATCTGGTGCCAAAAATTTATCAATCTTTTTAATAATATTTTCATCCTTTATAGCACTAGATTCAAGAGTTGTGGTAAAAACATTAGTTTTAGTTGACTGTGGTGAAGGAGTTGATTGTTTTGATGATGGAGTTTGCTGTGGAGTTATTGAGATACCATGACCAGTTGCCTTCATTCGAAACATGTCTGTGGCTGTTACTACCATGCCTAATTAAAATAAAACAATATGAAATCTCATCAACCTGATACATTTATTATTTACAGCTAATCAGACCTTGCGGTGAGAAGTTACTAGGAGTGAAGAAGTGCTTGCCCAAAATATAACATCATGTTAGTAAGTAATGACAGTGCTGAGTGAAATTTGGGCCAGACAGCGAACTTTCACCCCTAAGTAACTTTTTGATAAGTTACATGTACTCGCCACATTTTCCATTCCTGATGAGTTTAGGCTCGAATTTTATTGCAAGGTTCGAATAAAGAGTATATTTCTTATGACCTTGAAAAATCAAATTATAGACACTTACCACTACCAGGTTCATGTTTCTGGACAATCATTGGCCAATTATTATCTGAGGAGCTTTGTTGAGTACCTGTACACTTAATTTCACTGCAAAGAAATTCAGAAGTAGAAATGAATATTGGTAGGGTATATTCTACATGTTTATGAAGTCATCACTAAAGAATTCATAGGTAGACTGTATTTTGTCACTGAAATATTGACAGTTACACACCAAAATTTGTTAATCAGAAATATCTGTCACATGTAACAAAAGTGTCGATATAAATTATATCGACACTTTTGTGAGGAGCCAGAGAAAACCCAGGAAATTGGACAGGCGACCCTACTACTTGTCAAATACAACGGGGGAATCAAACGCACCCCATTTGACTCAATGATGGACCTTATGACACAGTGCACACATGCTAATCGTATGGCCTTCCCCCATACACCCACCCTCGTGTGGAACGGCGCAGTTCTGTATCATTATTGGTGAACAGATAGACAGCTAAACATATAGTCTACATATTGCTCCCTGTGCTAGAGTCAATACTTGGCTTAGAGAAAACACATGCTTTTTTTTAAAAAGCGATGCAAAGAACAATTTGCAGATGTCATAACTGACGAAACTGGTTCAAATACCTCTTCATTTCACAGGAAATGCGAGTAGAAATGTTACAATACAAATAATTTGGCTTTACATACTATGTCACACGGACAATATTTGAATCGATTTAAATCAAAATGGATTCAGAGTGCTTTCGCAATGGATGGCTATATCATTAGTTTCTATCATCCAGAAAAATATTGTACGAATATTAGTCTGGATGCATTATCACACTTGAGAATAATATAGGTCATTGGCTAGATTATTAGGCCTATTATAATATAAATGTCATCGGGTTATAACTCATCCTAAAACATGATGTTGAGGTCTATGAAATTAATTCAAGAATGCAATTTCAAAAAATCCATTTAATTGCATGCCAGTTCAATATCCAACATTCCTATTTTTTTTTTTATATCGAAAAATTTCTCTCCTCATGGACAAATTTATGTTTCTTAAATTAAACCCAATTCGTTGTCATGATTCATGTTTATGTATATTAATCCAAGAATTGTGGGATTTATTGTGGGAAGGGGCGCAACTCTTATTACTTGGTTGTATGTTAATGACTAGAAGGTTGTGGGTTACCAAGACTACCTATATCATAAAATTTTGTCCCAAAGGATCCCCACATTCTTTATTTATATTTGTAATTCAAAGAGGTTTAAGGAACAAGTCAATAGGAAAATGTGCTTATGATATATATACTTGTTTTAAATCCTCTCACCTGTGATGAATGTAATTATTATGGATTGGAGGCGATGGTATAATATTTGGAGGTGATGCCACATCTGTATGTCTTCTTGTCCAGTATTGATAAGGTATGGGTGTTGGGGGATGCCTATAATCAGCAGGATAGGAAGATAGCCTGTTATGATAAGGGGGGGCAGGTAGTGTGGGATGTATTATGGGTTGAGTCTGTGTATGATGATAATTCACTGCACCAGGTGGTCCTTGTGCTGCATATTGATACTGTAATGGTGATACTGATGGGTTATTGAAATATGACATCTTTACTGCATTACTTGTACCAGCTTCAGTTCATTATCTGTTATTTATAAACAAATAGTTCAATAACATCTGAAACAGAACAAATTTGGATCAAATTCGTAAATTTCAACTTGATTTAAGAAAGTTTCTTTTTTTATAACTAGTTACCACACCCTTCTTTGTGGCACATTATGTGATGAGAAGGGGTTTAACGTCCTACTGCGATGGGGCTACTGATGAAGGGCCAATAAACTCTATATCAAATTCCGACCGCCAAAGGGGGCCACTGTGGCTAAGTGGGTAAGGTGCTGGCTTGCTAGTCTGGAGGTCTGCTGTTCGATCCTGACATTAGCTGCGAAAGTTCATCCAGATTATCAGACATGGATTCCTATGTACACATTAATACTGTCAAGATACATGAAACAAGAGGTACATGTTGTAAAACACTCACAAATTCAAGGACAAACACTGAAGACGACCAGGCTGTAAAATAGCTATATTTCTTACAAACAAAATTTAAGGCCCTAATGAATTTTTCATAGTTCTGAACATTTTTATCTTTTTCTGGCTGTGTATTAGCTGAAAATTATCAATTGGAATTGTGACGTCATACTACCAAGGTACAAACAATAAAAGACAAATATCTGCCAGATGTAACGACAGGCAATTTGTAATTTGTTGCACTATTTCGAGGCTTGAACTTGAAGATGAGGTCTTGAAGTTACAGCTAATTGTATTACTAACTTCAAATTTTAATGGGAAGAGTCACGAGGTAAAGAAGTAGCTAAATGTTGTGTGAAACAGGCAAACAATATATCCAAGGAGGTACGAAATAGGGATTGGCCTTCTAGTTTCCTCAGTTCTGCCTGGACCTTAGTGTCGATCTATGCAATAAGCAACTCCATGCAACGACAGCCTATTTATTTGTAATTTGTGGCGGGTGCATTATTTCGAGACTTGAAGACGAGGTCTTGAAGTTACAGCAATTATGACCAATTTCAAACTTCAATGTGAAGAGTCACGAGGTAAAGAAGTGAGAGAGAGAGAGAGAGATGGGGTTTAACGTCCACTCAACACAAACTAGGTCATTTCGGGACTAACATATGGTTTTAATTTTATTTCAATAATTCGCATGCGCGTAGGGGTCTTTAGCAGTGGGAGGAGACCGGAGTGCCGGTAAAGAAGTAGCTACATGTTGTGTGTAACAGGCAAATGATATTCCAAGGATGTACGAAAATAGGAGTTGGCCAGGTACGTAATAGAGTGAGTTGGCCTTCTAGTACTTCTACTTCTAGATTTCTCAGTTCTGCCTGGCCCCAATCGTGTCTATGCAATAAGTAACTCCATGCCAAAATTATGTCAACTTTTTAGACCTATACATACAAATTAGGAATGTAAGGCTATATACATTACACTTCAACAAACAAAAACTGGTGACATTTTGAATATTATTATTTATACGGTTATAAAAACGACTTAACACCTTCGCACGCGTGTGACCGGTTCCAATATGTCGCCAGTAAATGCGCGGCTGCGTGAACAGGCACTATATAGAAGATAGTTTCTTACTTTGCTCTAAAACATTAACAAATTCTATGACATTTACTTCAAAAAGAACATTCAAATTGTACAAAATCCTGAATTATAATTGCTACAACATATCATAATTCAATAAAGTACACCCTTTACTGTGTTATTGTTTCGCTTTTGGAAAACAGGCGCGGATGATTATTTCCAGGCCTAGATTGAAAAAGAAAGTACGAGGAAAGTTCCAAGTTCGCACAGTGCAATACACAGGTCACAGGGACCAGTCTTTCAATTGAAACCGAGATTTAAATTTTATATTTTTTCGAATACAAAATGGAAATACTTACGCACTTAATATTATTAATATTTCAAAAGTCTAAATATCGATGCCGCGCAGATTCAAAACCAGTTCCAAGTAAAAGGCTAACAGTAAAGGAGCTAAATCGCTAACATTTGGGACCTAGAAATTGACACAAGTGGGTCGCAACACATATAATACTGTAATATGAATGTATATAAACTGATTTGCATTCAATGGTTTCTATTTTTACTCTAATTTCATATCAGTTATGTTCGACGAAATAAACCAGCAGTGTCAACCGAAGGCATTTTTTTTAGCGTCTAGTTATTCCAGTCTACATGCGCCGTTTGATTTGGTACAATGTTTCTAGCCTCGTTCCTCGAGTCTCTTGCTAGAACTGGGGCTGAAACGCATTATGGTACACGATTCGTGTACCAATGGTAAAATATTTATTTTGTCTTAAATATTGGATATCAGAAGTCCATCTTTTTCCGGTAAGATCACATCATCAATTTTGATTTAAATTGACAAATAATTCATGTTTTCAATGTTGAAGATTTTGGATGATATTGAGTTAAAGACTTAGCTCCTCACTTTCCATTATTTTCTTTAAATTAGTATTAGGCCTTTTTTAAAGCCAAAAAAAACCCTAGAATATAAATATCGGTATCACAGGCCTACGAATTTCTCGGTAACTTTTATTCAGAAAGACAGTAATCCAATTTCCAGAGACAGAAAAGAAATTAATAGAAAGTTTTAATTTTACCAAAATATATATACCATTAATAATATTCAATATATTGTATCACAACACCTTCGGACTCAGACTCATCTACTATTTACTACTAATTTATTCATTGACGAGTGGGCTATGTGCTGCACCTTCGAATCGGTAGCACAATTTTTCCACATCCAACATTATTTCAACCCATATAATAATAATAATTTACATCCATATTTGATATAATATACTGAATGTAGCCTATGCCAAATTGGAATTTTAATTTTTAAAAAAAAAAATTTTTGGTTAAAAAAAATGTCCTTCAAAATGCAATTTCCAAGCACGCATTGATAAAAGGAGTTCGCTCCCTTTAATTGTAACCATACTACAACACAACATCATTCGTATATAATCGTGGTTTAATTAGGCCTACTACGATTTCTTATTTTTTTAAGATAAAACTATTAGACCTTACATCTTATCATTGGCCACTAAACGAATTTAGTACATTTTCATAGTATTTCTAAATTTCAGAATATTTAAAATTTTCACACGAGGCTTGATTAGGGATGAACACGGTTTCGTAGTGGGAGGATAAATTGTGTTAATTCATATTAAACATGGATTTTTAAAAGCACTGTAAATAATGGTCGTCATGTTTCCATTAAACAAACTCGTAAATAAAATGTTGGTTTTTTTCGCACAATTTATGAATGATTAGTTAGGCTACGTCATTTTAACCACATTTAAAATTCTATGTATTTTTTATTATTATTATTATTATTATTATTGCGTCTTTGGTGGTAAAGTAATATTTCTAATTGTTTTCATGATACCAAGTTACCATAGTAAAAATATGCTTTCAATCACGTCCGCTTGATTTCTCTTTTCGGACAATCGGCATGACGTCATTCATCTGTTCATTTTTCATTTTGAGTGGAAAGCAACAGAGAAGGTAAGATTCGTATTTATTCTGGATAAATTTGATTTTGAATTACTGTATGTAGAGATATTTCAATGGAAATTAGTGTTTTGCCTAATTTAAAATTACACAAATTTACAATATTTGGGGCTTATATTTCCACAATGTAAAATATGTGTTATTTATCTGTTTTTCGTTGAATTCATTGATTTTGATTTTTAATGTTGTTGGGCTTTGTTTTGTTATTTTGATCCTCGGTTCTTTCTTGGTTTTATTTTTCTGATAGAATATCGACAATGTATAAATTTAATATATCCAGATTCTAAGTCTTGTTCACTTGGTCGGGTCTGCCAATCGCTACACATTATCATGATTAACTGATTTCGGTGTATTTTAAGTCCTACATTTTAGCATTCTGCACGCAGAGAATTATTTACTTTGAGAATAGATCTCTGCCAGAATCCTCCATATTCAAAAAATGTAATACTGTTTTATATATGCTTAAAATTCTCGATACTTAGTGCTTTCGACTAAAGTCGTCGATCAATTAGCTTCATGTCTGTTCTCAAGCGGGGCTAATAGGCATAATAACGGGGCCATAATAACACTCATATGACTTTTTAGCACCAACCGCGTTAATGATTTGTATTCAATTAAAAGGCCATTGGAATAACAAAATAAACAGTAACTTTTCCAAATCACCCGTACTGATTTCTGTATTGTGATATTTTGTATTTATTCAAATAATTTTGGCAATGTTGATAAAATATAAACGTTACACTTATCAAAGGCTAATTTTATCAGACAAACGATATGGGCACGTTCCAGATGCCGTTGAGTACTCCGCCAAGAAACTGTAACGGAATGGACAGGTGTCGATGAAAACAGATGGCGCGTGCCCAAAAATTAATAATTATTTAGATACCTTTACACAGTTTGTTGAAAATACATTGAAACTAGAACTCGTGGCGAATAACAATGGCGACTCTGTTGTTGAACGATAAACAAATCAGACCCTTTTAAGCGCAAGCGTGCAATGTGGCGTCAGTAAAAGGTCGTATGTTCAAAACGTTTATATCTCGTTTCCAACATCCCAAATTAAAAGTAAAACACAAATTGTCATTTAGGGGCCGCTTTTGTTCAAATGGAATTCGTTGATTTTATTTCAAACCTTAACAGGTCCTCCCTTGAGTGAGATCAAACTAAAGCACTGAATTGATTGATTACTGATGGAGCAAGGTGAAAGCATTTTAGTTTAATTTGTGGCTGTTTCGACAGTGGAACATAATAGATCACGCTGGCTCTATGTACGAACGTAATATTTTTCAAAGAACGCATAGATTGTCATCCCGCCAAATATATCAACACCGAAAATCCAATGAAATAGGCACATTTATTTTTGACGCAAACCAGAGATCTTTTGGTTGTTAAGATATTTTCCATATCTTTTCCATATCTTTATGTGCCTGTTATTTTAACACATATCAGTGTTATCAAATTATTTCCGGAAAATCGTGAATTATCACAAATTGCATGGTCTGGTGCTAAAATCTGACGTTGAATATTTAAAACTTTACCACAATTAATTTCCGGAAATTCGTAAAATACCGCTAATTGCATGGTCTGATGCTAAAAATTGACGTTGAACATATCAAAACTTTGACACCACAATTTATTTCCGGAAATTGTTATATATGGCAAATTGAATAGTCTGGACGATTTGAAAGCTTCATCAGTCTGATATTTTATTATATTAATTTATAGTCTGACTTCAAGTAAAACTGTCAGGTGTGCTGGCTTAACTCAACTAATCATTGGTTTGGTCGACTGATATTTACATGTGCTCATCAACTTATAGAAAAATTCAAGTGATTCTCAAGTAGTGATAAGAACACACAAGTGTCTAGCTAATGTATATCTGTGTACTCGTATTGCCATGATCCAACACGTGTAAAAATATTTACTGATGGAGGAACCCGATTACCTCACTTGTACAAGTCCCGCAGCAACAATATCCAGTTACCCCCACCTCATCTTACCCGATAGCCGGATCATCATGATTCTCATTTAATCTTTACGCCCGATTATCATGTCGTAATTCTCTAAGCACTTTCATTGAATTTCGCCTGGATAATATTTCTGATCGTCCTGTGAGAAATTTCTGTAAAAGTTTCTTTTTTTCAATGTGTTTACATCTGTGAAGTTATATGTCTGTCCAAATGTTTTATTTTTATCAGTTTGTCAGTTTTTTGATCACCAGTGTCTGCCGGTTTAATACTGTTTATCGTGGTACTAAATTTTACTACCAGATAAATGTTGGGATAAAAACTTTCGACTTTTTGTTAAAGCCTTTAAGTTGGAACGTGGCGATAAAGATGTTACATGATTCCAATGATATGATCTCAAACATATCGCCAAAGGAAGAAAGGGGGATTGTTTGGGGTTTTTTTTATTTTACGTTTCGCACAAGAGTGATTAGGCCACAAGACACATAACACTAGCAGATAAAAGAACTGTGTCACCGTAAGATAAAACTGGGAATTTAAACCAAGCAACTCAGAAACAACACGAAATTTGTTGAATTCACTGTGCAGACAAAACCAAGAGGTTTCGGTTTTAAAAACTAAGTTTTCTGCTGATCATGTCATTTCCGAATAAAGGAAGCAGCAGATGAAACGAAAAGTTCCAGTTTTAAGGGTTAAGAATGCTTTCATGTCTTCAGTAAACCAAACGAAGTTTTCTAGTAGACATGTCATTCCAAAGAAAGGAACCAACAAACACATGATGCCCAGTGACGACTTAAATTTTCCAGTCTTCATTAGCCCAGTTCGGAGCAGAACAGGAGGACGTTAAACCCCATTTCACTTCATTTCTTTATTTTCCATTTTAGGCACTGATAAACTATGTAATCGGAGACAGTTGAATAAACATAAAATATGTTGAAATAACGGTACCACAGCTGTAAGTTACTGACCCTGGACAGTGACACGATCTATTAAGACCTGTGGGCGGCCATGTCATTGTTTCTGGCATTTTGTATCTTTAGAGATAAGGCCTCCGTCCAAAAGGACATGATTAAGCAAATCTATGGTTGTTGAAATAACGATTCAACATCTGTCATATTGACACAGCCCTCTAAACCCTGAAGATCCTTGTCGATACAGGAGGCGAGAGATGGAGCACGAAGATAAATTGGACACGATAATTCTGACATGAAATTTGTTTTAATAAGGGTATTTCTGTCAATAGAACGATGCCACAAAACGGTAAATGAATATTATCGGTTGGGTCCTGGAGTGAGACAGGGACCATGAAGAACCTATGTTGGCCACTTTATTCGATTTCATGTGTGTCAATCTACATAAACGGCTGCTTTACTCTAATCTTCCTCGCCAAACACAACATTTGTGTTCCTTAAAGGGCTGATACTACTGAAAAGATAAAAATAAACAACACCATCAAAACAACAAATCTCACCCCACCCCACCCTCAATTCCAGAGCATCAAATGTACTGTTTGATACGATTAATATTAGATCAGCTCACATCCACCACTTCAGCGAGTTATTTGATCTCCACTCTTGCGTTAAAAACTTTAGACTCAGACAACTGAAATTTTGGTTGACCCTAAGGTCATTTTTAAAATTGAGTTCTGAAAAGTAGAACTCCATTCTGTATCTTGTTATATTAGACACGTGTGTTAGTGTGCCGTATTAACAGTGACACTTTATTTTATTAAGAGATCTAAGACACGACTTGGGTTGATGACATCACTTAAATTCGACAAAAATCAACAACAATATAAAGCAGATGGCAGAACTGACTAACTTTCCCTTTCACCACGACCAGTTGATGTTAAATGATGTGTTGAAATGACTGATGTAAGAATAAACTTCAGAAGATGATAAAACTTTCTGACATCTCCAACAGGATAAATAAACATATAAGTGTCTGTAGGAATATTTGATATATAGATATACGTTCATTTCAAATGAAGGTAAACAGGCGACAGCTGGCGGTGATCAGGCTAAATGTCGTGAAATAATAAACACTCAAGGAGCCAAGTATCTGCCTAATTAGTTTCTAGCGAATTGAGTGTAAATCTGTTTATTCTCTTACCTTGTCTCTTATATCACAAAGACATCTTTGCCCCTTTCTTTATCTTTTATCATTTTCAACAACGAATTATTAAGTAGGTTTTTACTTTCATTTTACAGTTTCTTGAGTCTTGCGAAGTGCTTACATGAATATAAAAGTAAATGGACTACGTCTTCAAACGATTCTTGACAAAAAAGTTTCTGGGGATTGGTTCTAAGTACAACCTGTAAAATTATTCATCATTTAAGATCAAACTCAATTTATACCCCTGGGTATCTCTTTTCTTAACAACAAACAAAATTCTTTTGATGGACTTCCTTCAGATTCTGCATGAAATACACAAAAGTTGTGATAAAAGTACTAAACCTCTAATTAGATATTTGAAATTAGAATTCAATATGGATCTATTTCAACCCAAACTTCTCTTTTGTATTGTATAGGTAATCAATTTAAATTCGATTAACAAACTATTGTGTTAGTATAATACATTTTAATATACTTTGTCAATGGTGCATTTGATATACGATTATTGATTTTACATGAGATAATAATTCCATACCAGTCAACAATGAAGAACAATATAAAGAAAAGAATTCGAGGAAATACCATATACTGCTGTTATGTAACATACTATTGTCAGGGCTGTTATGTCCTGGTGGCCTGTTATTATCAAATTGTTATCGAAATTGTTTAAAAAAAACGTTTTTAATGTAATGGACCATGAAGATTTAAAACCACGATATGTGTATTATAAACGAATAAACTCGGATTTCATTAAACCTAATATTATATACAAGGGTTAAGAAATTACAACAAAATTAATAATTCAGACTGATAAATTTCACATGTATAGACCCTAAATAAACAAGAAACAAATATATACACGGAATAATATATAAAAATTCTACGTTATACAAGTTTGGTAAAGTGTCTACAACATTATGTGATTTCGCCAATCAAGCGTTGAAGCCCTTATAAAATCATCTATTTATTTTATTCCCTTGTTCACGAATGTTATGGAAACACTTCACAATATCCCGATTATCAATAACATGTAAAGTAAACTTTGCCCTTCTATAATATTTCTTGTCTTCTATGACCACCTATATAAAATTCACGACCCCAGTCAAGTACTATTCTTGAATCATGCAATCATATCAATAATTAACTAAAAATATCTTGAAATTTAAATTATCAACAAAACCTCCACGTAAAGAAATTTAATTGTCGTTTCTTTTATCTGGACTTAATTTTGTGAAACAAAAGGGGGGGGGGGATTCTTGACAAACATTACCAAAGCAATGGACCGAGAAATGCTTTGAGTGGGATTAAGTCTAATCATGAGAAATATGAGTAAACTATAAATAGACTGATACTGGTAACTAGGTGATTTTAATTATATTGTTGTATGTATATATATATTTATATTATGAAATGTTATACAATAACTGTGGGCGGGAGGAGAGATTATGGTTTAACGCGCCTGAGAGAACAAGATCTGTCATTGAGTCGAGTAGTCTGATGTCGATTCCTCGATTGAACATGACAAGGAATAGAGTCGCCTGTCCAACCTCGTGGGTTATATCCGGGTCCTCCAGTTTTCTCCAGTGCTAGCGAATTGAACCATATGTTGGTCTCGAAATAACCTAGTGTAAAGTTTGTGTCGAGTTGACGTTAATCTCTCTCTCTCTCTCTTTCTTTCTCTCTGAGGACCAATGACACAGGTTGTTAATCACTGTCTAAGGGTGCGGTCATATTCTTCTTGTTTTTATTTTCTAAAAGTATTTTTTGTTTGTTTTGTTTTTGTTTTGTTTTTTTTAGAAAGAAGGCACGATTTCGATCATCGGTGGATGGAAGAGTAGCATTTGAAGTATAATGGTCAATAAACGCCAGCTGTTAATAGTCAAGAACATGGCGTGATTACAGCCAGTCCACTAAGCATACGGAACACAAACTAATTATTATCTCATAAACATAACATTGTTTTATATATTATCAGCGATATGACCCTCGGTGGCAGCAGACGTTAAACACCGTGAACAACAATACAACATCTATATAGCAACATGACAGCAAGTTTATCACGAAGCGTATTAATAAGTCTTTAATCTTATAACGGTTAATTAGGCAGTCAACAGTTACTCAATGGAGTTGATGTCAGCTTAATAGTATTAGGGGTTAATCAAGAAACGCACCATAGAAACAAGCCGGCGTAATATAAGCAGATTAGTGCGAAACACTTTAACCGTTGGCCTACTGTAATAGGGTCATGGAGCGTGTCATTGTCGGGGACAACCAACATAAACATACATAAACAAAACAGTGTGTGAAGTGGAAGAAAGGACAGTTGCTGTATGGCTGGGTTATAAAGTGCACGAAAGGGATATTTATAATATATCTAGGCGCAAAATGCCGACGAATCCGTCTGGTGTAGGTACTAAGACCAGTACGAAAATACGACCCAGTTCTGCTGCAGCAAATTTACAGTCTCATCCCACCTACAACACTGGATTATTTGACAATATTGGAGGCCCGTCGAGTACAGCAGGACGCGGCCCCGACCTTTCTTTGTTGACTCAGAGACCTGCCACTCAAGCCAGTGGTCCAAGAAAAGCATGGATACCGCGGGCAACCAACCTTGATGCCTTCAATCAAGCAGAAGAACATGTTCGGCATCCTAGAAGACTCACCCTGGGTGCAGTTGATGGAATTGGCGAAAAGGAAGCCATCGTTCGCCCAGGACAGATTCAAGGAAGTGTAGCAGGCAAATTAAAATCAAAAATAGAAGAAAAGATTAATATTGACACATTAGAAGAACTAAAGAAAGCTTTTCTTACTGCCGATGTTAATCAAACGGGTTGTTTAGAATTAGATGAATTTAAACAATTATTAAAATGCCAACTTCATTTATCTAACACCAAGTTACAACAGATAGATGCACTATTTATGAAGATAGATTGGTCGTCAGAAGGTGCTATAACGTGGGATGAGTTTTGTACATACATGCAGTTAGAATATGCAGAGAAAGAAGATTCTTATCTACGTGCCAAAGAGGTGGCCTTTCTGTTACCAGCAAAAATTGAAAACCTGCCCCACAGAGATCCAATATTACGCATCACTGATACGCCCGATGGTACATTTATAGCGTGTAGTCAAGATGGCATGGTATCATTTTGGTCAGCTAATTGCGAACTGAAAAGAACAAGAAGTGTAGTGAATAACGAACAAAATAATCGCCAGAAACCAAAATGGATTACATATTTTTGCATTATGCCACATTTTAATAAGATAATTGTGGGAACTGGGGATAGAGAGATTCAGTTCTTTGAATTGTCATCCTTTGAGCCGTATTGTCAAATCAGTGGCCTAGAAACAGTACCTTTAAATTTAGACTATAGTTCTACAGGTTATGATGAGTGTTTAATATTATATGGTGATAGTCAGGGGTGTGTCAATATACTAGTCATCAAATCAACTGGTGAATGTCTCAGGACATGGAAGAAAATGCCGAAACATGATGGTTTTATAGCCAGTATAAGTCTGGATAATGTTGCCAGCAGTCCTAATGTGCAGTTTATTCGATGGCAGGTACATGGCGACTGGGTACAGCAGTTGAAATATTACCATGATATAGGTCAAGTGATTTCGTGTTCCAATAATGCTAACACAGCTTTAGTTATAGGATGCACTAGTGGCAGTACCCATGTTGAACAGCAGCTTAAAGAACTGAAGGATGTTAATTCTCAGGATAAAAATAAACAGAAGTGTTTTTATGCCTATAATAATACCAAGAATCGACTAGAGGCCGATCAATCAGTATTCAAAGTGTATAAAGGTGTGAAATGTTTTGACTTCTCCAAAAGAAAGAACATCATAGTGACTGGAGGAATGGATAGAATTATTAGAATGTGGAATCCCTATGTGTTTGGTAAACCAACTGGTATGCTAAGAGGACATAATGCTCCTATATTTTATTTATTTATTGGTGAAGAAGACAACCGTGTGTATAGTATATCCACTGATAAATGTATTAGAGTTTGGGATATACAAGATCAGAATTGTTTAGTGACAATACGACCCAAAAGTCACAAGATTCGAGGAGATATTCAAGCTATTCATTATTCACATGTATCAAGATCGTTGTCAGTAGCAACTGATCAAATGGCTATGCTAACTTTGCGTCTTAGACCTGTGTTACACGCGGATATTGTTATAACACATAAAGAACCAATACCATGTTGTAAATATAATAGCAGTTTTAAGCAAGTTGTGACCTGTTCAGAAGGATCAGTTATTAAACTTTGGGATTTAGAGACCGGAACAGCTATATTTGAATATGGTGAGGCACATGGGGAGGATGCTATAACATGTATGACATTTGATAGTACTGGGAGGCGATTAATAACAGGAGGTCGAGATGGAAGATTGAAAGTCTGGAACTATAATAATGGCCATTGTCTTAAGGTGTTCCAGAAGGATATAGGCAATGAAGAGATCTGTGATGTAACCCATATTGAGATTAATAGAAACCGTTATGTAATATCTGTTGGTTGGGATAAAAGAGTTAACATTTATTGTGATAATCAATCAGATAGTAACATACATCATGTACAGCATCCTTTACCATACTGGGCTGATGATTTGAAAAATGGACACAAAGAAGATATACTATCTGTTGCACAATGCAAACCCAATTTATTAGCTACAGCTGGTTACGATGGTGAAGTTATTGTATGGAACATGGTATCTGGTCATATATTCTGTCATTTAATACCACCACCACCTAAACATTATACAGACCAATCCTTGGACGGGGATCTAAATATAAGTACAATAGTATTCTTACCAACGAGGGCATATAAAAAAGAATCTGCTACTTTAGTTGCAAGTGGTCCTCGGGCAAACATCCATTTCTGGAATGTGTTCCAAGGTGGAAAATTAATGGCCCAATTCTCAGGGTCTAAAGTAAGTGGTGCTATGGTGAGTACTATGCTAGTCAACGAAAGTAATACTAAGTTATATAGTGGAGATAGTCTAGGTTTTATTTACGTTTGGGGCATCGAGGATTACTGTTTAAATGGCATAGAATCACAACCACCGGACTTGTTATATTCGTGGAGAGGTCATGTACAAAGAGTAAATGGTATAGATTTAGTAGAAGAACAGAATGTATTATTAACAGCATCTGATGATTGTACAGTTAGATTGTGGACACTTGAAGGACATTATATAGGCACATTAGGTCAACCTGATAGCTGGGATTTGTATAATCCCCGTACATTTCAGCATCCTATGGTACCATATGATGTTCTTATAGATCCTATTAGTTTACCAGCTCATCCTATACTAGCAGAGAAAGAAACAACCCATCAAATTATACATCAAGACTCTGTAACAGATTTACAGGAGGATGGGAAAGAAACAACACCCATCATATACGGTCGTCAACAATTCTATGTTTCCGATGAAACAATAGCAAAACAATTGGGAGACAAAAAGGGGACCGGTAAAAGATTACGACACGAAAAAATGAAACCTGTAAAGATTGATAGAGGGGGACCAAGTGAATACCGAATGTTAAAATGTTATGATTTAAAAGATACTCCACCAATTAATCCACCTTCTTTAAAAGTGAATAAAGACGATCCTTTTGATTTTTACATAGACTGAGATAATATGAATAATCCAATGGATAAATAATACGCCTGTGATTGTTAACCTGTGTTCTTTGTTAAATTTTATATTTTTCGTGTACCGGTATTCTATGTCTTCGAGCGCCATCTGTAGTGCACCAAACAATGCGAGAGTAATCAAAACTATAAAATAAACGATAAAATAATTTTATAATAACATTCAGAATGAATTAAGCAGACGCAAATGGCTTTCGTTTAATTTGACCTGTTCAAGTATTTTATCGAACATATTTGATTAGAAACTACATATTTATCCACGAATTGAATTTAAATCATTTTATATACACTAGTTTTACATGAATAAATGTTTTTGTACCTATTTTCGCATATTTTAAGGTTTTAAAGAAAGAAAAGCAGGGGCGGATCTAGGAATTTCGAAAGGGGGGGGGGGGCAACGCAAAATGAGGACACTGACCGCGGAGACGGGGCACGCCGCTGAGAGGGGGTGAGGGGGCAAGACAATTATTCGTCATTTCCTTGCATCTGTAGCTATTCCAAGTGCTATTTGGCTGATATTTTCGTCTAAGTAAACGTTCGGAACGGACATATTTGGGTCTGAGAAAAGGCACTTTTAGCAGTAAAAAAGGGCACTGTCGAAAATTAGGCCTCTGAAAAGAAATGAAATGGGGTTTATCGACTTAATGTGGTGCACCGACTTGGGTAGGGCATACGCTATCAGGGAAATTTTGCCCGGGCAGCGGCACTACAGCAACACATCTATCGAATTCCAACTGTCAAGGGTTTACGTGCACGCCAATGTGCATGCGGGACGTCTTTTTTTCAGACCACCGGAACGACTATATCATGTTGCCCCTTGACAGGCCAGCGGCCCTGTACCACTGGCAAATGGGAAACACGTTAGAAATCCCAATGAACTTTATCGGTCTACAGGGATCTTACTCGCTGGACCACCGTGACTCCCTTCACAAAATAGAGCTATACCGTCAGTCTTGTGAGCCTGTTGATTTGGGGTTGATTACGGCCGAGACACTGCAACGCAAAAATTACATCTCGATTCCGTGGCAAAAATTACTCTTACCTTGGACTTGCATTTGACATATAACCCACCTTTCAAGTATTAAAAACGAATGATATGGAAAATGACAATGGTTGTTTCATTAAAAGTTTGCCAATTAGAAAATACAGTGATATGAAACGAAAAGATAAGTTGCCAACGAGACATACGCCCACATCAGCTAACAGGTGCGGGCAATCGACAAGGGTTGTCACATACTTTTTGTTTTGAAGTATATCAATTTCATACCGTCTTTAAAGCATTCGCAATGTTCAACAAAGTGAAACCAGTGCCATGACCGTAGAGGTGTTTAACTTTAGAAGGTATTAAATTAAATTACTGAAATGAAACAGGCTTCTTCGTTTTACTAATTTAAATAAGGCACGTAAATTTAATACAGATAGGATGATAGTCGTTAGAGCGCTCACAAGATTCTGCAAATTGAGACAATGATCATAATTCTATAGAAGTACATGTGATTAACGGAAATTGTTGAAATTAAATAGGAGTTTTCCTCTCACTAATATATAAATTTCAATAGGACCAGATAATAAATGTAGGCGGATGTACGGGCGAAGGCGAATGTGATTTCCACGAGAGTAAACAAATCACGATACTACTGAAAGCAATATTGTTCATCATTCCGATATGCCAATTATGACGTCATGTTACTCTTGCTGAATAACACAATTCCGCATAATTCGGTTGAACAAAACCCACTGGGATATTCAGTTGTAATAGGGTGGGAGGGAGCGTCCACTCGACACAAACTAGGTCAGTTCGGGACTAACATACTATTTCCAAATGAGGTATTTTACGATTTAGATAGATATTACCATGGACATTATGTGTTATATTCATGATATTACACATCGACTCTTCGACAATGACGATTTCCTTGGAGCTTTGGTGAGATCGAAATGACGATAACAATAGTGACAACTAACGTCTGGGGAACTGTTATAATACAGCATAGAACATAATCGTCAAAGCGCTGAATGTCCCCCAAGCAATGATTTACGAAGAAAATTATTAGGCCTACATATTTCAAAAATGGCGCCAACTTCACGGTGGCAGTGGCGCAGGAATATTGCCACTCACGTACTCACTATCCCCAGGGTCTTGTAAATGTAGGCCTATGCTGGATTCCTCAGTAATTCGAGCTGAAATTTCGCAAGTTTGTTCTCCCGATTGTCTAAATTTCTATGCTGAATGGCTCCATAATTAACTGAGATGACGTAAGTCAGACCAGTAGACTGTATACCTACCATTTAACTTGATAAGTGACCACGTGTCACGTTAATGATGAGTTGACACAATGTCAAATAAAGTCCAATAAATACTTATCTTGACAACTCTTCTTCAATTTGTATACGTGTGAAATGCCAAGTGCTTTACTTATTCAATGCATAACTAACTACCTCTCTTTTCTTTGATATAATTGATGCAAAAATACACTCAATCTCTGGCATTTATCTATTCATAAAATGTTCATTGAATAAAATTATTCGCTTTCTACTAGCGGTCAAGAGTTTATGATAACAAGGTGTAAGTACTTGAACTGTAAGTAAAATCTATTTACAGACACGAAAGTAATAATTACTCCATTAAAACTCAGCAAACTACTTATTTACTTATTATCATCATATTGACAGAGTAAAAAAACACACTTTCTTTATTATTCAAAAGATTCGTTTATTTAGGTGGTTTTATTTAATGTTT
The DNA here is from genome assembly GCA_948474765.1 of Patella depressa. Lineage (NCBI taxonomy): Eukaryota > Metazoa > Mollusca > Gastropoda > Patellidae > Patella > Patella depressa. Next base: position 18,031,915 of record OX419720.1, read on the forward strand.
GCGTGTCAAAGACATTAATCAAATCATAGATATACTTCAGATTGAATCTGGTGAATTTGTCATTTGAAGTAGCTAAATCTCTAACTCAATATCATCCAAAGTCTTCGACATTAAAAACACAAATTATTTGGCAATTTAAATTAACATTGATATTGTGATCTTACACGAGATCTCCGGGTCTTACCCACTGAACAACCACGGCTACATGACCCACCCTGTGTACTAAAAATCCATACTCTTGGAGACATTGGGCTGATTTGACCAACTTTATAAAGGACTAAAACCATCTGACTTAATCCCAAAGCTATCTCTCTTAAAGGGCCAATCCCGATAACTTTTTGGGGAATAAAACTGCTTAATTTTGTGTTAAATCCCTTATAACCCATTATCTAAGGCCGACCAACTAACCCGATATTTGTGACACGCTTGTAAATAACTTAAACCTGACAGTCTTCATCTGGAAATGGAGACCGCTGTATTATACAGTATCTGGAAAAAACCAGACTTTTTTCTATAAAAATGATATGTAGGTGAAATTTACCTTTTGTTATCAGTACAGTACATGGGTCATTCACTGTATAGACCTCTCAAGAAACGAGAATCGATTATCAGGTCACCCAATCAAAAAATTGACCCGAAATCTTAAAAGGGTTACGTGTCCGGATAAGCAGTGTTGACGTTAACGTCAAAACGACTCAATATTTTGAGCTGAAACATTGAGCCAAGGTATATATACCATGCCTCTATATTTTGGTCCATAAATTTCATAAATGCTCGGACTTTAATAATTTTTGAGACTCTGTTCTTATCGGGATTGTCCCTTTAATATTGTTATATCCACATACTTGTTTTTGAATCAAACTTAAATATGTGTTCAACTTTTTTATTCCAACGGTACAAAATAATTTATTGCACTTGCAAACTAATAATTTGGTTATAATTTTTGTAAAACGTTTGGCCACGACATCAAGACTGCTCGTAGTTGCTTCGGGGGGTTGGATGGCCAAATGGTTAGCGAGCGTGCGCGCGCTGTATCATACGGCCTGCCATTGAGTTTCGAATCCTCGGTTGTACGTGGCAAGGAGTAGGGTCGCCTGTCTAGCCTCGTGGGTACTCCGGTTTCCCCCCACTGCTAAAGACCCCTACGCGCAAGCGAATTATTAAATTAAAATTAAACCTTATGTTAGTCCCGAGATGACCTAGTTTGTGTCGAGTGAACGTTAAACCCCATTTCTCTTTCTCGTAGTTGCTATATCTATACTTTACAAAAGTTATTTCAATGTTCCGTCATTTTGGCAATGTAGGCCCTACTGTATAAATTGGGAAGTTTGAGTTGCTAATAGCAAAATCTTAAAATATCCAAAGTAGGAGTACTTGGTATGTGAACTTCATCAACAAAATATAATCAACTAAAACAAAATCTACTGGAGCAAAGGGTGCATTTCTGAGAAAATTAAATTAAGTCATTTATTAACCTTGGTTTATATTACACTTGTACCCCTTATGTCACAGGAATCAGTCGGCTATTAGTAAGTTCGTTGAGATCATATTGAAGTTCACACCAACATTAATGTACATATTACTATATAATTAACCACCCAAATCTGGTTCTAATCACCAGCACTTTAACCTTTCAATAGATCAGTCGACAATTTCTTTCACGTATAAGTTTCTCACGCTTTTAAAAGGATTTCACTTGGTTAAGACATCAGTATGTATGTAACGTAAATAGTATGCATACATAAGCGTACATGACATGTTAAGTTGTCAATAATAAAACATTACATCTTTTAACATAAACAGTTACACTTTAAATAAAATATGTTAAATTAACATAGATGTTTTTGGATGTCGAACATCTGAAATGGAATGTAATAGAGCTTAACGTCTTACTCTTCTGTACCAGCCGGGGTAAAAGAGAGATAAATGGGGTTTAACGTCCACTCAACACAAACTAGGTCATTTCGGGATTAACACGCGGATCAATTGCACACCAGTCGTGACAATGAAGACAGAAATAAGTCATACAGTGTGCATTGAGGGGAATTTTGCCGGGATAGCTACGATGGCCAGGAGATCCCGTGTTCGCCGAGATAGTCATTGGTGTGGTACCAGTGGCAGCATATGCTTACTTCTAGAATGCTTTTTACAGCTTTTATTTATATGAGAAGTTTATCTTTAGTATACATTTGTTCCGTGACAGTTAAATTTGAGATATTCAGTAAAACGGTCAATAGAGTTTAATACGCCGGTCAAATACAGGCTAATTTAAAAACACCGGCAAATCCACCTTAACTCTTCGCACAATCACGGTTAAGGGTTGTGGATAAAGTATTGATGCACATACTAAACGTAACCGTTCTGAGGGTCAGGTACCGGGCTGGCATTTTTAAACTGAATTATTTGAGAACTTGAACAACATATCACACCATTTTATAAAATAATGACGTTTGAAACGTCGCACAAACCATTCAACCTGATATCCTGATATAAATGCATTAGAATACTGTCGAATTTAAAAACAAGTTTTTGTCATGTACTCTATGTTTAATGGTTTGTAAAATGCAAATTTATGTTAAAACAAAACAGAACCAAGAGATATCCTGAAATATGTGGAATTTAATAGTGGGGAGATCTGAGGTCAATTCAGAAGATAATTTTACACAAACCATAAGTTATATGTTTATTTGTCTTAGTTTAAACATGTTTATTTTGTAGAATATTTCATTGAAGAAAAGTCTGAATAACTCCCATTCCATTAATGAACTGGTTTTATAAATTATGGACAGGAATCTTCAATTAACATGCTTATAAAACTGTATTTTATAATATGATGGATGGAATTTCAAAAATTCTCATTTCAAATTTAGCACACTTTTGTTGTGTTTTGGGAGAAAGAGAGGGAGAGAAATGGGGTTTAACGTGCAATAGGTCATATGATGCAATTTTCGCAGTAGGAAGAAAACAGTGGAACCGAAAAAAAACCCAGGATATTGGGTAAGCGACCCTACTCCTTGTCACGTGCAATCGAAACCCAATCCACGCCAGTTTACTCAATGACAGACCTAACGATACAACGCGCTATCCAACCCTTATGATTGTGTTTTGATTACGTACATATTCATATTGTTATGTAAATTCCAAAAGGGGTTTAACCTACTAAACACTGGGATAGGAACTACAACGTTTCAAAATATAACCCCGTCACCTGCAGATCTCAAATCAAACAGCTTTCGTAACAAAAGGGATACCAATAGTCAACAATCCTTAAATATCAAAAACCGTCTTCCTTTTATAGTTACACAATATATACAAATTTCAAAAAGATCAAGTATCACTTGTGAAAATCACTGGGGATACATTCTTTTTTAATTCACAGTTTTCACTTTTGATGCTTATACATCAGAGAAGTTTTTCTTTAGCATTCAAAGAGTAACTTCGTTTCTATAGTTGTCTAACATAACAATACCCCCTCCCGAGTTTCTAAACAAGAATGGTACTGGGAACGGTTAATGAAATGAAACTAGAAACATTGGTTTTAATTTCACAATAAAATGCCAAGAGGTTTATTGGGTTAGGTATTTACATTGATGTGTTATAGTTAAATTGGTTATAAATGTCAAATTCCCGCTTGTTACACGCTGAAAATGTGCTTTAATGACTTAAACCCAGTTTTTGTCAGTTTAAAGCTAGACTCCCTGCTATTAAACATATGTAATAATTTCAACTATTGGTCCTTAACACCGTCAGAGGTTCTTGACAGATGACGCCTGTCTTTTGATGCCATGTTTATTGAAAAAACAGAAAAGATTGTCCATGTGTAAGAACATATGTTAGAAAAGGATGGAAGCAGAAGTAGTGAGATGTTTTTTTCCCATCGTGTTATTTTAGTGTATTACAAATATCTCTTTTATCACCGCACCTGTTTTCTAACACAAATTTCTACAATATTGTAATATGTCTGGTTAGTGGAAGCGACAGGTCTATTCCAACTGAACGTAAAATAAAGTCATTATCAGATTTTGTGTTTAGTGCATTTAGTTGCATATTTCTATAAATTGTTATTATTTTAACCCGGTTCCCTGGGTTTTTTCTACTTGACTCTTCCAATTATTGAAAAATGGCCACTTTTTCTACGGTGTCTTCATAGTATCTTTTCATAATATATACCCAATTCAGACATCTAAAACTGTTCATGACAAAGTTACCATAGTAAAAAATGCTTTCAATCACGTCCGCTTTTTAACAATCGACATGACGTCATTTAACTGTTCTTATTTCATTCTGGGCACAAAAGAAGTCAGATAAGGTAGGAATAACATTTGTTCATTTTAATTTTGACATATTTCTGTGGAACATGATTTTTAATCGATTGTATAGTAAATAGAGACCTCTCAAATGTCGGATTTCTAGACATTTTTCTTAATTTGGGGGGATTTGGACCTATAGCACGTTATCAAATAGGCTACAGCGTAGCCCAGAACCAAATGAGCACGCTTTGGAATAATTCATAAAGTATTGTACCTATTTCATTAACGTTTCACGCGTTGTAAATATTGTATCATGTATTTATCCAGACTTTATTTCTACATACATTAAAGCGAGAATTTCATACTTTCAAGAAAATCAAAACATGATTATTTCTATATCTACTTTTTTGCTCAATAGGTTATCAAATAACTATTATACGATTATATCAATTTGAAGTTGAAGATGACATCTTTGCCAATTACTCAACTGGCAATAGTGAATTATAGGATTAATAGGATTATTCTTTAACATGGTAGGACTGTTTATAGATACCCTCCATTTTGAGGCTTTATTTTAATAAATATGAAATTCTCGCTTTTACAATCCATGGTATCTACCCAGTTCTAGTATTTATTATTTACCTTGTTACTTCTTAATAATTAACCATCCATTATTTCTACCTGGTTCAACTATCTATTATTCTACCTTGGCTAACCATCCTCCATTTCTACTCAAATTAACTCTGCATAACATCTACATTTACTATCCATTATTTCTACCCAGTTCGGGGGTGACGATGGCTAAGTGGATAAGGCACTGGTTCGCTATATTTACAAGAAAAAAAGGCGCTGGTTCGCTAGTCTGGAGGTCGGGTGTTCGATCCCTGCATTGGCCGAGAAAGTTCATCTCAATTTTCCGGCGGCGTGATTTCCCCTTGTCAATGATGCAGAAGGAGGGACTGACAAGGTCAGTTGCCTAGTCGTTTGGATTGTACGAAAAACCGAGGTCACGTGTACACATTGGAGTGCACGTAAAAGATCTATTGGCAGTTGGAATTCGATATAAGAGTAGGCCGTAGCGCCGCTGCCCGGGCAAAATTTCCCTCATAGCATACTGTATGGTGTATGCCCGTCTTCCATTAGGCCAGGTTAGGTGCAAAAGAGTAGGACGTTAAACCCCATTTCATTTCATTACTACCCAATTCAACTGTCCATTATTTCTACCTATCCGTTATTTCTACATAGTTTATGTGATTTCTATATTATTTTATTATTCTACCTTGGTTAACCGTTCTCTACTTTAATTCAATGTTCATTATTTTTTATGTAGTTCTTCAATTCAAATGTCTTGTAAAAGCATGACATATTCTTATTTGGCAATGATCTGCACTGAAAAAAAAAATCATTACCGGTACATAAGTGAGGGGTTGGGAATGTTATGATATTGGTTTTCAATTTATTTACTTATGCAAATTAGAGATTACAGCGTTTACTGATGCACCTTTGTTACAATTTGCTCAACATGTTCTAAGTTATATTGATAGCGTCAAGTGGTAAGGAAGGTGTTAGGCCTACGTGTTTTTCCATCCTATCAACAAACGATTACCAGTTTATATACGTGGCATGTGAGCTATATAATAAAACTATTTATAGGAATTATGCCATACCACAGGAAATGGGTCATTTTGAGTTGCTGTGTAAAATAATTTTCTACGGGATCACTGCTCGCAGGTTCTATTCTTTTTATTCCCACGTTTATTAATATTTTTTTTAAAGGGGCAGATATTATCCTGGCAATAGATTTTATCACAGATTTTATGAGCCTAAAAATCTCATTGAATTGAATAATTATTGACTATAGCTATATAGTGACCGTTCTCTTGCAAGAACCAAGAAGATATGTTTTATAGCTACTTGTTCTGATTACCAATTTCCATTACTTAAGAAGTTCCCATAGTTACCATTTTTGTTGTACTAATAATCATAGTAAACAGAGGAGATATTTAACCATGAAAAACTATGTTTAATAATTATTTTATGCGAAAATGAGGGTAACATGATCATTATTAACAATAATAGGTCAATAGCTAAAATAAATATGCCTAGCAATGACAATGGCCATGCTTATACATGTATACAATGATAATATACGCACTTAACCATGACAACAACCATGCTTAACCATGACAAAAATCATACTTAATCGTGACAACCATTATTAACCATGACAACAATCATGCTTAAACGTGACAAAAATCATGCTTAAACATGGCAAAAGTCATGCTTAAACATGACAACAATCATGTTCAAACATCACAACAACAACAGTAATTGATGGATGATTTATTATTCCTTTGTGGTAATTAAGTAGGGTAACTAATATTTTAGAAATATTGATAAACATAGAAATGCACATTATTCATTTATTAAAGATACACTATGGGAGATTAAATAACGAACTGGCAGTTCTCACAGTAGTCTATAAGTGTTAAAAACTAGATAATGTAAAAGGAATTTGCTGAAAATTTCAGTCAAATTGATACAGTCTGAACCGAGATTTAGCGATTGAAATTTCGGTATAGCCTCGATCACCATTACTAAAATCAGTAGGATACAGAACATAGTCTCGGTTATCCATTTCTTGATTGAATCATGAATGAAAGTTGACCAGTAAATCGGATCTTAATCCAGTAAATATCGCAGGCTATTTTAGCTCTTGCATAATGCATGTTTAAGTTTGACTTCATTAATGAAACATACTTCTTAACTTTATTCATGACACATACTTGCTGAATGTCGACTTAATTAAGGGCACATATATCTTAAATTGTGACTTTATTAAGGGGGAATTCTTCTTAAATGACTTTATTAAGGTCACATACTTCCTTAATTTTAACTTTACTAAGGACAAAGTCATGCTTTTTGAATTATGACTTAATCCAGGATACGTTCTCCTGGTATTTTGACTTTATTCAGGACTTATTCCTCTGGAATTTTGACTTTATCGTTTATATTAATTAATCAAGTGAATGATTATACTATTTACAGCTATATCATGTTTGGTTATACATGTAGTTGTATATAAACAGCGAGGTTGTTCACTTGTTTTGAACACGTTTAGTTACAGTAGATCGTGACATATCTATGTATTTATAGAAAGTCAGATAAACAATCTGGGTTTTCCCTTTCTTTAAATCAGGTATTCCAAATTTATCTTTTATACAAATTGAAAATAAAAAAAAATTGCATATACGTTGACATCGAATTAAAAATTGTTTATTCAAGATTCATCTAAGTATAATCTACTGATAATTAACAAGATCTTGGCCCTAAAAGATAATAATTCTCCTTTTATCAATAAACACACCTTCGTGGCCCTTGACCTCTATATTTGTATAGGGGTTGGTATATGAGGTTATTTTAATCGTTGATGCAACACTTTATTCAAATTTTCCTTATTTGTTATTCAGGATGTTTTGAAGACAGCGAGAGAGCTTGTATTATGTTTTATTAAATCCGACTTTAACGTTGACAGCACGAAGAATAGATTGAAGGTGTGTCTTGGATTTTGGAGAAATACATTAAAAATAACTTTCTCTTTTTTTGGGACTTTAAGAGGCTTTGCCATCCTTAATTACCATTTTTTTTATCAATATGAAGTTATGGTTTTATTTTAGAGGTGGGATTGAGGTTGTTATCAGATATCTTCAAATTGGCAACTGAACATAAAAATTGATAGAACTAGAAATTTCGGGGTTTTGTTTCTTTGTATTGTTTTTGTTTTGGTCTGGGGTTTTCATGACTCTATTATAGAGTACCTTTTTTATATAAGAAAAATTTGAAAAGTTTGACAAACATTTCAGCTGTGTTATAATTTCTTTTTATGAAAAAAAGAATAAAACATCATAATAAAAAAAATAACTAACTACGTAAACTGTTTATAAAAGCAAATTCATGCCACCCTTTTTCAACCGGATAAAACATGAAAGTAATTGATCTACGCATGAATTATTTAAACTGCATCTTGTGCAGTCTTTGCGTGACTTTGATAAATGACAGATCAAAATGATAAAAAAATATATACAATATGTCTTTATATTTGTTTCGCTATCTTATCTCTTATATTTTCAAAAAACAATATGTCTTATCAGATTGAATGGACAATAATTCATTCATGAATGTAGACTTGAAAAGACCCCTGATGTTTTATTCGAAAGTATTGTCTGACTCTATAGATAAGGAAATTACAAAATATAACAAATTTACAATGTATGACAACATTCTCTTTTTCGTTATCTATTATTGGATTTTTTTAGAAAGATTTCCAAAAAAAAACCCAAAATGTCTTACTGTCTGTTTGGAGCTAAATGTTCTCTTTGCACTTGTAAGATGAGGTTTTCTTGTTTATTTATTTATTTTTTTTTTGCATCATTATTTTTTTTTTTTTGCATTATTTTTTCTTTTGTCTTTCTTTCTTTACGGTATAAGAATTGTACCACGTGTTGGTCCCCAAATACAAAAATTTCAATTTTAGAACCAGCTTAAAATATGCGTATCTCCATTCCACCCAAAAACGCTCTTGTCGGTGTTTAGTAGGACCCATTTCACTGCTACTATCTTGGTTCTTTAACGCCCGCTTCCACAAAAGTGATATCACAGACAAAAGTCTTTGTACTTTTATTTCATTTCTCAGAATGCTACTAGGTGGGCGGAGAATCTTGTTGACTTAACAATAACTTAGGTCGCCTTGGATCATGATTTAATTATGTTTAGGTTATTTTTATCGTGATATTTTTCTTTCTTTTTTGTTTACCTTAATGGGTTCAATATTTAAATATTGTTAGTGCAAAATGTCGTTAAAATATTTCAATAATGTCAATGTTTGTACCACCCAAATTCAACCAGCAGACCGTGGACTATAAAATTATAATTGTATTTTTATCAAAAGGATGAGAATGGCGGGCAGAAAAGGAATCTGTAATGAAACTGATAACGCCGGGACAAAAATCCTGCATCGTCATGTTCTTAAAGAAATGGATACATACTTCAAACCGACTCGATAAAAAAAGTAGTAATTATTATCTTGAGAACTGTATAAAGGATGTAGCTTCGAATATCATATAATATTCTTTTTTACAGATGACATTCCTTTACACCGTATCTTCACCCTTCATGTCACCACACGACATATATAGAGACTTTTTTCCCTGGATGGATAACATATTTTTGTTTATTGTTCCAATGTTACCATATTGTTCATCTCTTATGCATCTAGAGGTATTTGTATACACACTCTTCTTTGTTCATATTTTTATCTCGTGCTGGGATATGTATGAAAATATATCTGAAGCATCTTAGAGTTGTCAATCTCGGCCACAGGGGACTGTTTGTATGTATGTTAGACTTTCATTAAGACCAGAGGCGTGTACGTAGCTATTTCTCACGAAAACTGTTATACTGAATCATTTAACGTGGTAACCTTTAGACACTGAAACTTGAATTATATGTAAAGGTTCCCCTGTAATTATTATATTTATTCAAAATAATAACCTTTTCTTGTCTTTATAGTTCTATTAATAATACATATATAGGTCTATTTAGTAGGGTAAATAAACCGTCTCGTCTGTGTAATTATCTCTTATGTGTAAATTTATCGTGGGAACTTTCAATTTAATGAATAGGATATAATATGCAACCTTGAAAAAAAAAGCCCAAACTTCCTAAACGTCGATTTAAAAGTCGGTTGTTGTTTGATTATTTTAAAGCGGACCACCACGATCTCAATTCAATCCTGAATTTAATTCCATCTCCTTGAAGATGTAACGGAAACATAATTAAACTCATCAAAATTCATTAGTTTCTTTTCAGATGCAAGCTCCTTAATCCCCTAATGATGGACGTGGAACTATATAAATCTGTTGATTTGTTATTTAAATAGAAAATTAAAATCTTCTTAGATTTTCAATTTCCAATATAGCAGGTGTGCCATTGTTAAATTCGCTTTCATGCTAATAGGACAGTAATCTATGTAAATTTTATAACTTTTTACATAAGATCTCGAAATTCAACATTTGTTTTGTAACGCAATAGGAGAGGCTGATCTTATCCACACATAACAAGTGAATTGCTACAAAGCTGAAATTAAAGTACTACCTCAGTGAATGTGTAAATTTGAAACAATTTTACTAAACAATTTATATTAAAGAATTACGCATTGTGGCGGATTTAATCTGTAGAAAAGAGCTATCAGACACGTTTTAGAGCCTATATGAGGAATGTGGAGAGGGTTACCATTGTCTGTATTATTACGCGAACAATACCTCGGTATTACCGAGTGAAATGATGGGTATTCTTCCCTTGTAACGACCACCGCTTTGTAAAGAAAGAACAAACACCAACAGTCAGCCAATTTAGATTTTATTTTAAAACACAATAACACGAGAATGGGTTAAATGGTCTTCACGGTACCACATCGGGATAACAACTACCACGTGGTCTAATTAAAATTGTCCAGCAGTCTAAATTAAAGAAAAATATTTAGTTAAGACTCCCTCATTTGTACTACGTAATTCAGTCGGGATTGACCAAAGTGTAAGTTTGTCGGCGATGGTGTTTATTTTTCTGTGATTTAACAAGAAGATTTAGAGATAGAGAGAGGATGAATTACCTGATATTTCGTTAAATAACATGACAATAGTTTATAACAATAAAACTATTAATACGATAATCACTGATTTAATCAGATGTGAAACAGCCCCTGGTACTCGCCAACTCATCCTCCTCCATCTTCTCCTTTATCTTCTTCCTCTTCTCCCTCATAAAGACATTAACTGTAAAAATAGGAAATTAAAGTCTTTAATGCAAACATTGGGGCTCATCTATATAATGTTATTAAACTCATTACTTCACAATATGTATTGATTACATTCCATTTATTACCCCATTTCTGGTTTCTGTTACTCAGGGCTCCCTAATATATAGCCTGGATGTTCGAGACTATTATATGTTTACATTTTCAAATCAAGAAGACCTGGTAACACCACCTAATATTTTCGAACTAATAATGAAATGGAGTTTAACGTCCTACTGTTTTGCCCCGTCCTCCGGGCACTCCGGTTTCCCCCCACTGCTAAAGACCCCTACGCGCAAACGAATTATTGGAATAAAATTGAACCATGTTAGTTCCGAAATGACCTAGTTTGTGTTGAGTGGACGTTAAACCCCATTTCTCTCTTTCTCTCTGTTCTGCCCCGGCAGGGATAATGAAGTCTAGTATACGCACACAGTGTGTCTGTGGGTGAATTTTGACCTGATAGCGCCACGACCTACTCTCATGTTGAATTCCAACTGCCAAGGGATATTTTATGTGCACGCTAATGTGTTCACGGAATTCTCGGTTGTTCGTCCCTTCCGATCGACTATACATTGTACCTTGTGGGAAATAGTATAAATATTGTTGCATTAATGAATTAGTATTATTACAAGATTTAGAATTATACCCACAGTACACAAAATATCAGATACTAAGTCTTCCGAATATTTATTCTCAAAATTATTTTGTTGCTGTTAAATATCAATGAATAAATGGATCTAATGCTCATGATTTATAATACATTAATTTTACGATCTTCTCTCCCAAATCTAAACAATTCTCCTTTACTAGAAAAGACGGGAAATTGGGGGTTCTTGTATTGTAGTCAAGGGCTTTTTTTAACACAGCAAGTATTGTTGAACTTAACTGGACCCCACTCTTCCAATATAAGTATCTACAGATGAAACCTAACGGTGTGAATTGTAAACACCATACTATCTTGGGACTTTCTAGGTCATACATTTTTTGAAATCCTAAATATGGACCCTTTACTTCAATATTCACCATTATCTACAGGTTACTCGATTTCTAAAATGGCTCCGTTCTAAAATACCAAATCGCACATCTATATTTCGTTTCGTTTTTTTGATACTTTTGACGACCTACACTACATGAAGGTCTGACGAGTTGTACTGAAAAGTCGTGTCAGGGGTCGTACGAGCGGCTTTTACCCTATGACGTTGATTAATCAAGCAACGTGGACGTTTTTGGTGGTTTACCCACAGTTCCGAGCATGACGCACCAAGAAGTCGTCGTAACAGACGGTATCATTGGCTAATCCCTCACGTTAACCAGAAAACGAGTTATATGACAACTTTTCCAGATCCAAGTAAAATAAAATTTTGAAATATATCGGCTAACAATCTAAGAGCAAAAAAACAAGATGCCGCCAAAAAATCAATAGATATAAATGAAATAGCGTTCACGTATCGGCTAATAATCTAAGAGAAAAAACAAGGTGGCATTATGAAATCACGGCAGTAGACAGCTTGGGAACTTTGGGTGACCAATTTAAATAAGTTTTGGATCAATATGTTTGATTTTTAAAATAAGTTTTGAACCGATATGTTTGTTTTTTTTTTAATTTTTCGCAAGACTATATTTTAGCGTGTGTGGTCTGAAAGTCTATATTATTTACCTTTCAGTCTGGGATATTGTGACATTTCCTTGCATGTGTTTTCAGAATGTCGTCCGTCCATTGAGAAACAGACGCCAGAACTATTATAATTTATTCTTACATTTAAATCGAGGTGCCATTGTGGTAAAGAGGTCCCACCGATTTCATTCAACTTCAATCAAAGGCGGAAAAGTAAATTTTACTCGTGTGAACTATGATTCCCTATTGATGAAACCTTGACCACTTGAAAGTTCAATGAATCTGTAGAAAGAAATAGTCAATATTATTTTGTTACAGTTCATCATATAGAACATTCTGATAAATAATGACTTCTGGTGGGACAAAGTTGACGAAGTTTACCGCTTGATCAAGCGTCAATATGTTATTTGGAGAGGGTCAAGAATGACGGCAAGATGAAAAGTTAAAGGAACAAACGAAAGTAGACGAAGTTGAAATAAGACGTTAAACAAATGATTATAAACTGCTTAATTCGGCGTGTACGGTATCCTTTATTATAATCTTATTAAGGGGTAGAAAAGGGGACAAAGGTCTCAATTAAAGTAACATCGTCAAGTGGATAAACTATTAAAATGATCTTTAAGTCTGTACCGTCTCAAACCACACTTTTATCTCTGTGGGAATCTATATTAATCTCTCTATTCTCTTAAAGTGACGTCGATGTAAGAATTGCAATATCACGAAATGTAGGATAAGTTTTTACATGGGAATCTTGCACCAAGTATTTCGACCGCAATTGTTTATTATTACATAACTTAACGAAAACCTACTTGAAAAAAAAAGAAATTACGATTTTAAGAAAATATATTGCTTTCTGATTTTGAAGGCAACCTAATATTGAATATACAGTGAATTAGGGAAAATGGAGATAATACATTTCTGAGTTTCTTTGACCAACCCAAGTTCATAAATTCTCTCCATTAGATCAGAAATATGTCAAAGCCACAGGCAGTTTGGAATTTGGTTTGCAAGGATTGACCTTACTTGTTGTAGTGCCCATCCCAGGATGACTTTACGTATTTATAAGATAAGAAGCTGTTCGACCTCCGAACTTGTTATACACTGGACATCATAAAACCTACACAACAAAAGAAGAACTGTCGTATAATTCTTCTAGTGAAGGTTCGACTACATTAAATTTATGAATACAATTACTCACAGGATATTCTTTATTCTTAAATACATTATATCAAACTTATATTTCTATGTTCTACAATATCTCCAGTTATTGACAGAATACTGACTTCGAGACATTTCGCGTATTTTTATGGCAATGGTTGTGTGTTGAAAGGGTATTAAAATGACCCTGAATTCGGATTAAGGGCTTGGAGCCGAGAAGAACTGTTTCCCCTATCGAGTAAATTGTGACTAGACGGTCGTTAAATATTCACAATAAAAATACCAACGCTAAGTCTCAATATTGTGTTGACGATATGCTAAACAACTTTCTTTTCTTAATATCTTATTATGGTGGAGGCTCGGTAGATATAAATGTCGTTTCGGATTTTTATACTTTAGATGGCCTATTTGATTAAAACGCAGATCCTGTTTCGTTTCGTTGTTTATAGTTCAAAATTTCGATTTACTTGCCTTAACTACACAAGGAAGGGTTATCATATTACCCGTGTTCTGGATGATGTGAGGCATCAGCCAATGAAAGAGTCTGTTACTACGAGTTTTTGGCGAGAGTTGTACGGAACTGTGGGTAATCCACTAGAAACATCAACGCTTATTGGTTAATCAAATGTCCGGCGTCATAGGGTCAAAAGTCGTTTGTATGACCTCTGACGCGACTTTCCCCTACAACCGCGATCAGCTTTCATGCATTAGAGGCAATAGAAGGTATAAAAAAAACGAAACGAAATATGGATCTGTATTTTAATCAGATTGACGAAATTTTGAACTCTAATAGAAACGAAATAGGATCTGAGTTTTAATTAGATTGTCTAAGAGGGGGATGTCGTTCTGTGGTAATGCCATATACATGTAGCTGACTCCTTTCGATTCATTTTCATATTTGGATTTAATTTCTATGCATGTTTATTCATTGATTATTGGTGGCAATAACATATTTACAAAAGAGTTACTCTAAGTCACGAAAACTTAGAATACTAATGCAGAGATTAAAGGCGACAAAATTCACTATACATGTCATCTTGGGCTCAAACTGAATCACACACAACTATACAATCAATACAAATAATGGAAAACGACCATTGTTAAGGCCACACCTATATTATTATTAACGCCTATTCAACAAAACACACACGAAACTTTTTCCTCTACTGTTTGTTTTGGGTGACCCGGTTGGGTTTAACAAGTTCGACTACATTTAGAATAACCCCGTGGGTTCCATCGAGCTTCGTCAAGTTGTACAGTAGAAGTTTATCCGGTGACAAACTTGCGTTCGTATAGTGCTAGCACCACGGAATATATAAAAAAAAGCCCATTAATTCAGACAAATCCAATTCGACTAGAATAATCCCGTTGGTTGCAGCGAGCTTTATCAAGTTGCGTTCATAACTAAACGGTCGATTCTTGTCGTGAAGGGTGTCAATTCTTGTCGTTAAGGGTTTATCCCGGCGACATCCTAACCCTATAGCTAGCATCATGAGGTAAAAAAAACAAATCCACGTTTATTTTTAATGTGTTTTCTGAATGGATAATAGTTATTGTATTTGGAGCTAAAAACCAAGCATAAAACACGTGTGCGAAACCCCAAGCTGGTTGTCGAATTATTGCGTCCTTGACCAGGCGACAGTTGTAATGGAAAACGGATATTAAATTTGCAGTTTAAAAATGTGTTTATACATTATGTTATGAACCATGCTATCATTAATGGTATGGCTCTACGACTGTTTTATTATATAAAATTATCCAAGCGTCTCTTAAAAACAACCTTTATTACAATTTACAAAAAAAATTATGCTATTGTTAAATAACATTTATTACACATTCACTAAAACCATCATTACACATAGCTGACATTTTGTTTTCCACTTGGTTAGGTAAAAACAGTTTTCTTTTCTTGTTAATGGTAAAAATATACCATGATGTTGTATTCTTTTTATTTTTTTAAAAAAGATATATAAAATATTGAAATACTGTGTGAAACATTATTGTAATATTAAACAGCTAAGCATGAATAGATTCGGGGTGGTGTGGTATACCCGGGCAACCGGGGTGTTTAAGATCTCAAATTAAAGGGCAATCTCGCCGTACGGGTTACTGAGGTAAGTTTAAAGTAACTCAACCCGATATCTTTATAATATAAAGCATTGAATATAAATTACTAACATTGATACATTGTCTCGTTTTACCAGTATAAGAGTATATATTACATTAAGGTGAGACACCATTCTTAAACTATATTATTATTATACTGAAGTTCTAATGAGATTGCTTATAAGTTTAATGTTACTATATCTCAACCATTGTACCTGAGCACCTCTGGCAATGGGATTAGTATTAAATGACTCTATAATATACCCATAAAAGTAAGTTAATTTGGAAGTAGTCAGTAAGATTATTAGACAACGAAATACGAGATTTTACCTCGTACATTTTGCTAGTCCGAATAAATCACCTGTAATCCCAATAAGGAGTTGACAAGTGGCTAGCCATTATTTAGATGTGGTTTACACAGGACCAAATCCAGGAGACCAATGAATAGCCATATCAAATCAATTTCCCATAAACTAGTCTATATTAGGCGTATTGATAATACACTATAAATGATAGTCTACAATTTATCTCTTAGCGTCAACAATTTAGACGGGCGTTAATTCAATATACCCCTCTGTTAATCCCACTTAATCTTTTGAGATTATTTTTATCATCTTTGATAGCTGTGGATATTATTATAGGATAATATTTTTATTTTAAAGACGTAGCTGCCACTATAATTGTATTAAGGGTTTTCCAAGTATGACTTTTTTTTTTAAAAAACAAAAACAAATTTGATAATAGTGGACCATCACCATTCAGTTCGCGTTAAGGGTTTTTGAATTGTATTGTAGTGTCAATATATGTAGTTAATAATAAAACAAATCAGCATGAATTATTGATTAGATATGTCTCCTAAACTTCAAAGATCAGCGCATATTTTTTAGATGAAACAACCATGTTGAAAACCAAGGTGACCAGGATGGACAAATGCCCACTTTGGGCAGAAGAACTCAGTGTTAGCAAATTTTATAATGACGTCACGCTTAAAGCAGTAGCATATTAAAATTTGGTCTATACAAATATTCAGAACCAAACACAACACATATGGATATAACTATACTTCTCTGTTATTAAATAATTATGGATATAACCTTATTTCTCTGTTATTATAATATACCTTATGTTTTGTTGTGTTCTGAATAGTTAACCGTACTCAAATAATTGATATCAAAACCTGTTTTCACAAATTACATTCACAATTTAAACCTATTTTTGAATTTTGAAAACAAGCGTTTAAGAACACAAATAGAATTCTACAATGATTTCCTTTTCACCTCCATAATTGCCTTTCAGACTGGCAGTGTTACCTAAGACGGTCAAGTTATCGTGAAATTTACCATAAATGGCGCGGGATCAGATCACATTGACAAACCAGACTTTTGTTTTATTAATTGATCTGATCTAAGTTACCGGAAAATTCCAAAATTTTCATAATAAATGTCGGTAGAGAAAACTTGTTTATGATGCTTTTGTCTTGTAATAAAATAATGTCTAAAAATATAATCGCGTTTATCAATCATCGTCCTTTTTCACGGTATAACTTTGGTTGTCAAGATGAATCAACTGCCAGACTCTCAAATTTAGATTTACAACGTTCAGATATTACAAATGGCCGCCATGGAGACGACAAGATGGCTGATAGGGTATTGCATATGTCAGCTGTGTTTGATATTTAAAGAAGATATGTAAATATAATCCCGTTACATTTATAAAACAGCAAACATCTGATAAAACATCTGAAATTACTGAAACGTAACCGACGCCATTGTTTTCTTTTTGAAATACCGGAAAAGGAGACTTACAACCCGGCATACCTATGACTTGTTATTTATTGTAGCCCGTAAATAATATATTTTAAAAGCTTAAAACATATTTTTAATAATAAGCTAGATAACGAACTTGATACCATCATCGCACCCACGTCAAAAGTCGTTTCAACATGATGGATTGAATGTAATTCGGTACAACTGCATATTATATGTCAAAAGAGTACCTGATTACGAATTTTCAGACCATATGGAATGGGGGATCAACGAATTTCAGGGTTCCATTTTCAAAAATCTGTAATATTTTACACGAGTTGTATGGGCTAAAAAGGTGGAAATGCCTATATGGCCCATGGAAGGCACATTTCAGTTGTAAACCTATATGCACTGTGTGTGTTATTTTAACTTAAGACTGGTTCACATTAAAATAAGATTGGCAATTTAATTTCATACGTGGTTTCTAATACGACCAAAGACATGCCTTATGGAACCAATTTCCTTGAGCGACCACAAACACTTTATAAAGCAGGGACGCCCAAAGCGGATGTGTAAGCTCGCAGTGGAACCTACTGACTGTTGTGACCATAGGCCATAGACTCACATATTGAAACCGATTGTCTGTTGCAACCATGGACACTCATGTCTATTGCGACCACAATCACTGATGATAGAATCTATCTCCATAGCGACCACAATCACTGATGATAGAATCTATCTCCATAGCGACCACAATCACTGATGATGGAATCTATTGTCTATTGCGACCACAATCACTGATGATGGAATCGATTGTCTATTGCGACCACAATCTCTGATGCTGGAATCGATTGTCTATTGCGACCACAATCACTGATGAGGGAATCTATTGTCGATTATGATCAAGGCTAAAACTTGTTTGTTGAATAAGTATGGTAATGTTTTCCAGAACAACAACAACGACCTGTTTATTTAGATGATCAACAGATTTCTTAATAATCTCCACCCACGTGCTCTCTACATAAATAACGGTATACTTATATATCTACATTGTAAACAACACGTGTCTACGGGAAACATTTTACGCAAAACCCAAACTCCCTAAGATACAATATATTATCTCATCTGGTCAAACGGAAGAAAGTTTTCTGAAAATGTAAGAATCATTTTGTATCCTTCCGCTACACCTGTGTAACCGGAACCGGTTGTATGATAAAATATGCCGACCACCTGAAGTAACATCAGCAGGCATCTGTGGAACCGGAATAGGTTTGTCCAACTGAGAAGACCATAGACTGACCCAATGACATGCTTCAGATACATGAAGTGACAATTATAATTTTAATATGTAGAGCAGACTGGTCTAGATTGGGGTTTTTTTCTTCCGTGGCTTAAAATTTTCGTAGTAAAATTATAGAAAAAATTGTAGGATACGTTACCATGCATTGCCAAATTATTTCTCACCTCAAGCTGTCTGGAGAATTTTGGTGTTCGGTTCGACATCAAATTTACATTTAATAAATCCTTGAATTTTATTGGGAAATTTAAATAGACGCTCCTACTGCTGGATAGGGATCTCTCAACCACATATCTTTGGCTTCTAACTGTTTTCTATAACTTTTAGTTAGTGATGGGTGGTGACGGTAACGTCCAATCGCTATAAACTAGGTCGTTTAGGGACTAACATACAGTTCAACTTTATTTCAATAATTCGCTTGTAAGTGTCTTTAGCAGTGGGTGGAAACCGGTGGGCCCTGAACAAACCTACAAGGTTTGAGAGGTGACCCTACTCCATGTCACGTTCAAGCCAATAGTCCTCCCATCCCCCAAAATATGAAATAACAATAGCTTTACATATTAAATGATGGCCATCCTCAAAAATGGTAAAGTGTCAATCAATTTCCAACTAAATGAAACACAAATATGTTACTAGAACTTCTGACCAAATCTCAGAAAAATATTATCAGTATTTATTTATTTTCTATAGATAAATAGATATGTTTACAATATCTAGTTTACATCATTTAGCCCGAGTAAATAGGCTATATACCACGCTGTATCTAATATATAACCACATACATCACCGTCTTAATGGCTTGTTTGTCTTACCATATGTTTAACAGGGTTCATGTTTTCAACGTACGACAAAGCCATAAATATACATTATCGCTTCCACCATCTCAACATATGTTTTACTTATATAGAAATGTTTATTTCTTTACTGTCTGTAAAATTTGACAGGAATATATTTATATTTTTATTCGCCCGTGTCACTGGTAAAATAAATTTAATGTTTATTTTTATTTTAGATAAAGCGTTAGTTAAACCCGGGTTGTAGCTCAACAGGGGAAAGAAGGATGTGTTCCTTATTTACATGGCGACATTAAGGAACTAGAAGAATGTGTAAACAGATCACTTTCAGTATCTGTCAAATATAATTGGAGGTCCTGACATGGACAACTAAGCAGTTTTAATTCGATATAAGAGTATTCCGTAGTGCCGCTGCCCGGGCAAAATTTCCCTCATAGCACACTGTATGGCGTTTGTCCGTCTTCATTAGCTCAGTTTAGGAGCAGAACAGTAGAAAGTTAAACCCCATTTCATTTCATTTCTGTCGAATAAATACGATGCAAGAATATTGAACTGTATGCGAAAAAACAGTATTTAAATATACAAAAGTTGATAGTTCTCGCTATAAGTTGTAGCGATAATTTCATATTTTCTAAGAAAGTCAAAACATAATTATTTCTTTGTCTTTTGCTCAATAGGTTGTCAAATCACTATCATATTACGATCGTAGGCATTATGTCTCAGTCTTATAAATTAGTAACACTGGAAATAATAACAGAATTACCTCCCTTGTTTTTTTATTCTCCCCATGCAATAGGTATCTTCAAACGTTTGAATCTGAAGTTGAAAATGACATTCTTGCCAATGTCGCACCTGGCAATAGTGAATTATAGCAACTTTAACAAATAGATAGCGCAAATACATTATGCTGAAAATTTAAGTCAAATTGCTACATTCTGAACCGAGATATTAGCTTTTAAATTTTAGGCTAGCCTCGATCAACATTACTGAAGTATTATCTACGATAAAAAAAAAACTAAGTCTCGATTATCCACTTTTACGTTTAATTTTTTTTTTCTTCGGGAAATGTATTTCAATCCACTAAATATCGTAGGCTATTGATGGCATCGAGAGTTGATTATGGTTAGGATAATTGGATTAATGTCTAATAAATAATTTAGATACCATCTCAGCTCTGCAAGAGTTGTTACAATAACAAGGTGTGTTGACAGCAGTGGAGACATTTCTCTAACTTCTGACTAGTGACTAGGTCTGATCCCCGCAATAAGGTAAAATTATCTGTGGGTCTCAGGTTTTAAAGGGAAAGGATCAAGAGATTCTGGTATTATTCACTAAACTGTGTGGACTCTGTTGAGGTACTTTATGTACTCTAATTACAATATTACCATCTATATAAATAATACTGTTAGTTTCTCCAGTGTAATGTATGTATGATCTGTCCAGTGCACAACATCCACCAGGTTCGACACAGGTTTGAGAATTCGATGTTGCGAGCCTATCTGGTAGACGAAATGTGTGACCTTGATGCAAATTATGTCTGGTTTACCACATCATTATGCAACCAGTTGATTTTTTACGTTTACTATAAGAGGATATAAACGTGTTAACAATAACACTAAAATCACATTGTTACACGCTTTAACATATTCCAGTCTATTTATTTCTCCCTTTACATGTAAATATCACAAAACTTCTAAAAACATACAAACAGGAAACGTTGGTTGGAAAAAATCGTAAGAAAAACATCCATGTTAACAATCTAATTCTTCCTTTTGATGCTGGAACGATACAAATCATAAAGACGGGACAGGAAAATCTACAACCCTACACAAGAAAAAAAAATATCTCTCAATAGTTACTCTTGTACACATGTGTTCCTCTACCAAGAACTGGTGACATTGAAACAAAAGTGATTGCTTACGTAATGAATTCCAGCTGGTGACGAAAGAGAATTTGTTGTCAATTATTGTCTACGTAACGTGAAATGTTTTCCGGGGACATGTTGTACACATCTGTCTCTAAACAAGACTCCCCCTTCTTTGAAGAACGAAAAAATCATAAGTCGTTGAAAATGTGCAACTTGTTTAATTTTTAGTCAAACGTTATCCAAAACGTTTCTAACGGTAATTAAGAGTCAAAAGACATGTGGATTTCGGTAGTAGCCTTTGTTACGTTTTCGTTGACATTTTCACCGTTGTTTTAATCCAAATATGGTGCCTATTACGTCTGTAAGATTTCAGTTCCATATGTTTAGTAGACAGTCTTTCACAATCTAAGACAGGTCGTCAGTGTGAAGCAACACGCGTCATCCGTCAAAAACCGTTTGTCATTTTGAAATTTAAACATATCTACATTAACCAACACTCGTGATGTGCCGTAGGCTAATTAAAACTATATATTACTTTCTACGCGGTTATTCTATGAATTGGTGTAAAACAGCTAAAAAATGAAACGGAACGAATTGTCATTATTTCAATTAGGCCATACTAGCAGCATTGCAATCATATAGCACTGACAGTCTGCTAATCATTTTGTGGATTAAGTGGGGTTTACGAACCAGGTTCGCAGGGAGGAGCAGGTCTTCTGAGTACAGTACCCATCTCATCTAGGAAATATTAACAGGCAGCATGATTATGTCCATTATGTTAATTAGGTCACGTGTTGGACATACCCTTGGTAATAAACAAACTGATTTCTAAGTTGGAATGAGAGCCTAATTACGCCCCACTATTGAACCTTCGGGATACATCAGACCAAAGGTTTAAAAGAAAAGTCATTAAGTTCATTTCTCTTTTCTCTTCATCCAAGTTCATTTATTTCGAACAGAAGAAATGCTGGTCAGCCCGTGGGACAAATCCGGCATGTTTTGGTACATCTTAGAATGCATCCATAAAGGCCAAAAAATCCGTAACCTATCAGATTAGAATGTATCCATACGCAAAAAAGTCCGTAACCTATCGGATAAATCTAATTGAATTGTTACTTGACAGGATTTTCCTAACAGTCCTACAGATCTAAAACTGGAGGATAAACGCATTGTGGCTAAACCCAAAGCATACCCTGTCATTATTGCTAACATCTGAGACATTATGACGAAATGGTGTTTTATATTTTAGATTTGTGTGACATGAGAAAGCTATTAGTGTGATATGTATTTAAAGTATGATGAGATGATATGTTGGTTGACTTTTAAGTTGGTGGATTATTGAATAGGTTTAGGATAATATAGATAACATTTTGACATGTCTAAGATAAAACACTGACTAGGAAATAAATAAATCGGTAACAGGTTGACCACATTCCTATCTACAGGGGCAACATTTAGAAGTAGAGAGCAAATTAATCTCATCGGAATTTTTCAACTCCCACGAGGCATAAAATGTTCGAAAAGCCAACCATTTCTTCTCGAACATCAATTGAGTACAATTCGCAGCCTTATTTGAGGCTGTTGAGACTTACCTAAGTTGGCTGTTTCCGCCTGCTTTCTTGCACTTTAGACTTTGATAAAACACACCAAACGAAAAATAAAAATTCAAATTTATCAATATTGTTATTTTTATATTATTATTTGGATATTCATATAGTTATATATCTAAATAATTACATAACCATAATTAAATGCAGTCTGTTGAGACTGTAATGTACTAATTGTTTAACCTGTACAATCGACTGGACACAGAAGCTTGGTATTTAGTAATCATTTAATTCCTGTAAAAAAAAAACTTTACATTGCATTAAAGTAATCCACCCTAAGAAGGATCTACGAATTTTGGTAGTAAATATAAAACATTTACCATTTAGCTTTAAAACGAGACAACTTTCTCCGTTATCAAAAGGAGCAGGGGGTCAAGCATGTTGACATAACAAGCTGGAGATTAAGTAATACAAGATATGTAATTATGTATTTATATCTCTGATCGCCAATTTCTCTTGACCTCGTACAATTTACTTTTACATCTATTCAATATGAATACACTGAAAGCATTTTATCTTTGACACATGGTTTGCCTGGGTATTAAATCAACTACACAGAATGACATCAAGATTGCCATACAATGAAGACTTGATTTAACACTTTCAGCTGTTGCACGTGTAATTGTGTTGTGAACGTATCAACTATTAAATCTTTGAAAATCTGCAGTGACACGCTTGTAATGACTTCTACTCGGCTATGGTAATAATTACGGGAAAGGAATGATTTTTCGTAAGATTTACTAATTTTCGAGATTGACAAGGTGTGCAACAGGGGTGGATACCCGTGCCAGTCTGTTCACACAAATATATTAATAGTTTGAATAAAAACACACCAAACATTGAGGAGGGCTTAAAAGTTGTCATATTAATTTTCCATGTTACATAATAATACATTAGCATAAAATATAGTTATTATGCATTTAATAAGTAGTACAGGGGCAGGTAATATAGTGACAAACACTTACCAGGTGCATAAGGAAGATTAATTAAGAACTTTTTATTAGTTTTTGATTGTTTTGTCTTTTCTTACAGTCATCTATAGCTCTATTAATATTGGCATATATAAGACCTTATTAATATTTTAAAAAAATATTATTGTTTATTAAATTTCATATTCTGAATCACGTATGATTATATGGGGTCACCAAAATCCGTTAAGTGTCAGAACCTCTGTTGGAATTAACTACACAAACTATATCCCTTTAAAGACTCCGCCCCGGATATATTTTTGGTAACACGGAATAATAATGTGTCAAAGTTGTTACAAACTTCTATTCTAGTTCCATTTGGGAACAATGTTAACTAAGTGAGTAAGACGCTGGATCGCTGACCTGGGGAGGGGGCGTGGGTTAGCTCCCGCTGTTGGCCGAGAAAGTTCATCGAGTTTTTCCGACGTGGTTTCCCCTTGATGGTGGCGCAGGACGGAAGGCCTGGCAAGGACAGCTGTCTTGTAGTTCGGGTGGGACAAATTGGAGATCTCGTGTACACCCTGACAGTTGGAATTCGATGGAGTAGGGTCTTCATGGCCAATCAGTAACACTTCTAAGTGAGTTTGACAATCCGTTCGAAAGACTCAATATTGAGATGGAACTTACAAACACATCAAACAAGCAAGTTCCTTATAATTCTGTTTGATTCGAATATTCAACAACATCCATCCTGATCTAAACCCAGACAAATTTATCACTTCTCTCGCGTAAATACAGAATAGTTGTTGGTTGTAAACTTTTGGCTTGTAGCAGTTCTATTTGGGACCAAATATTTGTAAAATCAGAATTCTTTGAAATAAAACATCGACCACTTTACGGCAGGCAAGCTGTAAACCGTCAGCTATTTTTTACTCTTGATTTACGACAACAACTGGTGATTAAGAAAGATAAGTTCCGTGTTATGGCAGCGATTCACTTGGTGTCCCACGCTCCACTACACCCCCAGGTCACATCCCGATCTGTTCATTTAGGAATAAGTTCAAATTCTAAGAAAGCTGTCGTTTTGAAGGTCACTTGCAAACACATTGCCTAAACATACCTTCGATAATTTACTCGCATGCAAAACATTAAATAACTAATTGGGTAATATACATCGCGCGTACTTTTATCATGTACTTCGTTGCCTGGAATGTCTCAATTCTTAAGTATTCTTAATTTTGATATTAGAATGTGTGAAAATTTCGGTTATTATTCAAATGTGGTATTTCATTTCGCCTTTATGTTGCCAAAACATGATTTTTATATCTCAATAAGGAAATATCAGACTGCATTTAATTGGCAAACTTTTAATAGAGTATGAACAATCTATATACATCAAACTTTAAACTCTTCGAAAACTATGCCAAGCTCACGACTATCAATTTTGATGCCGTGTGATCTTTCTTGGGGGTCAACGGTCAAGTTTTTTGCATTCCACATAAAAGCTTAACAAGGCATTTTTGAGCTCTAAATAGGTTATAGATAGGGTAGATCTAGAGGTGTGTTTTTGATCTGTCAGTTTCTAGAGGTAATTAGAGGTAACTAACTAATCGCCTGTATTATAACAGTAGATCACAAGAACCTATTAATCTTAATCCTTATCATGTTGCACATTTACCGTTACGGTTACAGCCCACCAAAACTTTTCGACCTGGTTTACAGGGCTGACAAAGAAGGTGTTTCTAGTCGTTTGGATGCGACGAAAACCCGAGGTCCCATGTATACTAATTCGAATTCCCCAAATTTGTGGATGTTAATCTTGTGGTCCTTCTAATTAGTAAATGCAGGAGGACCGCACTACGCGCAAAACAAAAATCTACAAGATAACCTGCGGATGGACAGAAAAAAGACATTGTGCCAAATAAACAAATATCACATCAAGTGAATGGATCCGGGGGCCAGCCGTAAGCACCCACTGTGCTGTACAGTCCCGGGTCTGCTGTGGGCGTGTAAAAAAAGAGAGAAAAGGGAAGGGAAAGATTCGAATTCCAACATTCTATACTTGTAAGTAAGATGAGTAAGTTACTGCTACTGTATTTTATATCAACAAGTTAAACGGCCTATACTTAGCAAAATAATTAGTAGAGCGATTCCTACATTATATTTTTGTAATGCAACTCAAATGTTAGGATTATTTTATATCAGCAAGGTAAAGTAATGTGGGTAGCACAGTCTTACACGGATTGCCTCCAGTCTTTGTTAAGTACTTTTTGTTTCTATTCATTGCTTGTACATATAATTTCGAGGATTTTTTTGTTGTTGATATCTTCAGATTCTACTATGTATTTTTGAAATAAAAGAAACGTCTATATTTATCAATCTACATTTATTTGAACAACCAGCTACACGGGATTTTTTTTAATGAATGAAAGAAAGATCAAAGAGAATAAAAGTATCTGTGATCAGCATCTCTTCACACGGTGTTTTGTGTACAGATATTCTGAGGTCTTTCATTAAAGGAATTCGCATACAATTTAGCAAGCGATTGGGACGCCATCTGCCTTTCCCGCCAAATGACGCGCAACGCCAGCAGGTGAGCACGCGCATTCCAAAAGCACGCGCTGGCCATCTGTCATAAATACATGTGTGAAGATAACAGTTAAAGGCCGTTTTTTCGATCAACAGGTATTTTGCACATGCTTGAATGGGCGCTATTATAATTTTGTTTTCCGGTTAGCTTGATGACCGTATCTATCGTCCACGCGTCGTCTGCTGTAAAATGTCTTTGATGCGAAACTGAAGATGAATACAAGGAGTAAAATTAGTTTCGTACAATGGTGGGAAAAATCTGATGAAGTTGATCATAGAGTATTTATGTCAATAAGATGTATTTATGAGGGATGAAGACCAGGTGGGCGGAGATGATAAATAGACCGACTCGAATAATATCATTACGGTGTATTAAGAAACGAGTATATCTTTTTTAAGGAGAAATATAAAACTTATTAATGTTTAACGTTACACCTTAAGATAATGGCGGTGATATATTGTCAACACCGGAACTGTAAGGTGAAACTGGAGATATAATTTAATAGTTAATAACTAGAGCCTATCTCCCTTCAGCTAATGAAATTAGTGAACTTTTTCAAAATGTCACCTATTTAAAGTCTTATTATATTGTTTCTTTTGTTAAAAAAAAGTAGTCGGCGTTTCCGGTGTTATATGATATAAGAGGATGTAAGGATAATAGGTATGAACATGAGATAATCGTTTCGCTAACCATACTACTTTTTGTATATCAACTCATTTGTCCTCTATCTAGGCTGAAGGAAAGGTGTTATTTGGTGGGTGCGGGTGCATGAAGCCCCGGGGTGGGGCATAAATGTATTTTTTATTTAACATTACGTTGGCATTACTGGCATTCGTTCCGTAGAGCCCCTTATTCGATCCCTAATGCCATAGTCTTACTATGCATGTGAAAAGTTAGAATCCTTATTTATTTGCATGGTTGGGCATTATATTATTAGATTCAAACCTAGATTACATGTGTTAAACCCAAATGTCCTTGTACATGTGTCTTGGGCGGGTGAGAAGTAAATTTGTTTTGCTCCGGCAGATAAAAATTACTATTTAAATATTTTTAAATATATAGTGTAAAAAAGACAATATGGAAAACTATCTTAAACTATGTAAAATATTATAATCCCACCCACGCCCTCTTTCTTTACAGCATGTTCCTGCACTACAGTAATCCTTTCATCTTTTCTATAAATCTTATTTTGTAAACATCACCCACTCAAATCAGGTCGTGTTTCACGATCCGAACTAAAAGGAAATTATAAGGTTGAATAACGTGTGAATTCATTCGAATTTCTTACGATAACAGATCATCCATTTCACTACACAAGGCAATTGGGGGGATTAGGGAAACGCGTAATTTATGATGGCATAATAGATAAAAATGGAGATTAGTTTGCGGAAACAAATATATCTTCTTCTGTGGTACCGCCATATGACAGCATGATAAATGTAATGTATTGTAATACGTAACAATAGAATTCTTTTGGTTTCTGTGATTGTATTCAAATTGAATCGTTTAAGAGTCGGGTATCCTACCAATTTAACTTACCTCAAATTACATTTAATAACGGGGCGCGTGTTTCTTTGACTGTAAACTTAGCGTAAGTTTCTGGAAAGATCATAATTTATTGTCTATTCTACTTATTCGTAATACCAGAGTTAAGCATTAGCTAAACAAGTTTAAGATTAAGGAATCACAATCCGCTAGGGTAACACATAATTTTTTTAGATATCAGACATGCTATTAATACACTAAGTCTTGAACGGCAATCCGATTAAAACACAAACCCTATTTCGTTTAGGTTTTTTCATACCGGTAGTTCAAAATTTCGTTTTATTTGTATAAAAAGGCGAAACGAAATATTGAATTGTGTTTTAAGAAGATTGCTTGAACGGCATATACTATATTTTTATATTTTCCCTTGGAGATCAAGAGCCCGGTTTGGCTATACAGTTTTATAAGACCTTCGGGCACAACGTTTTAATAAGAGTTCCGTTCGTGGGGATTAGCCTCCACTTTCATCGAGGGGTATCGCAGACAATTTCTTTAATCAGAAGCCTTCCAGTGTCATCATCAACCCACTATAAATCTAGCCTTACAATTCATTTATTGTCGCGTTTTACAAGAGACACGTATAAAACCTATAAAGTTGTGAATAGGATTTTTACAAAATTTGGTTGTAAATAAATTTTTTAAAAAGGCTTCCCCATTACATGTGTAGACATTATTTGCTTAGGCTAAATCTGCATCGACCTTCAAGTAGAACACTTTCAGCAATAACAATTGGCTGAACGTAAAATGTTTTCTTAATGAATGGAGAGAAATGAAATTAGTTCAAGCTCTGTCAATAACACATTTACATAACTGATTTTTTGTGTTGAAATTTGAATCTTGTTTTTACGAAAATGACGCTGTGTGTTAACAGTAGAGAAAAGGAGTTTGAAAGCAAAATGGCGTCAGATTTCCTGCTCCAGGCGACATTATGGGATTAAGATTACAGAAGCCATTTAGTTTCACCGTTTGTTCATTTCAGTATGCTGTTGATTTAAGTAAAGCCTGGATTGATCTTTACACCTATGTACCATATAAAGGATTAGTATAACAGTTGGTCTAATGGAATGGGTGTTAAAGCGGACAAACAATGAAACATGTCTTATCTATTAAAGGTGTCTAGCATCTCCTTTTATAGTCCGTCTTATCGTTGATTAATTATTGAAAAATATTGATCCACGATATACGGGTATTAAACACTTTTATTTGTCTTTTAGCAGTGTATAAGATTGTTGAAACCATGTATAATAGACCGTCTTAATCTAATGAACTACCAAGTGTGTTAATTGTGACACCGTCTGGATAATCTACTCAATCACAGTTTTGTGCCAAATTCCAAATATGGTTATATATTTGACACATATTTGTTCGCCTCCTTCATTAAATAATCTTAATTAAATCAACCTGTCCAGAATATTAGAACCAATGTTTCGGACGTTAAAACTACAGTAAACAACAAACTAGGAATAGTGGTAATATTACAAAGTTGGTTTATTTTTTACCAACCATGCCTAATGATGTAATTTGATTGTCCAGACAACCATTTATTTAGCCAGTTTGTCCCGCAGTATGCAAAACTAATAATTAGAACCATAGTCTTTTAAAATCAATGACATTATAACAAAACATGATGGCTGTTGTTTGAGGTGTTTAAATGCACGATGTACTTAATTGTTTATCTGTCTGTGACAAAGAGAACGGTGGACACCCAACTGTAGCGGGCAAATTACATCCACTTTATACAGAAACAACAGAATCAGAATCAGTTCCAGATTTCACAACGTGTTTCTATTGATAAAAGTGGGTTTAAGTATGCAAATCAAACGCTGGTATATAACGAAATAACCCGATTAATTGTCTGAAAGTTTTATGTCAATACATTAAGCAGTTGATTTTATTGTTCAAAACAAAGAAATGCTTTGATCAAAAACTTTCATATTGGTAATTACAATTTGTTTGTGAGATACTCGAGTTAAATTTGCGTTTCGGTTCTGTAAACAGTGGAATAATATGTTCGTTGCAATTTATGTATCAAAAATTATATTTGGGTGTATAAGCATCCCAGAAACTATACGTCAGCTCTTTGTCATCTTTTGACATTAATACATCTCGGCAACTTGAACAGCTTGCCCCCGTTATTATACCGATACTAGATAATGGCGCTAGAAATTAATCTAATTGAGCTACCTGAAGTATCTTATTCAAGTAGTTTGATACATCAGGCGCGTGCCACTACCCCCTCTGCACCTGCTCAGAGAAGCAAGCGTCCCCCACCTGCCGCGTGGCTCCCAGAAAGGCGATAGTCTATTTCCATACAAAGAAAATTGTGATACAGCATCAGTAATTTATGATTTATGAAATTTCGCTGTACCATAAAAAAAAAGTATATCTGCAAGTAAAGAATTCTAAGGTTGATAATGGTCTATCCAAAATCATGACTGAAACTATAATGATACTGATATGATAATAAAAGATAATGATACTGATATGATTATAAAAGATAACAAAATATCGGAAGGAATAATCATTGTATATACGTCTATCGTTTCTCAAATATTTCACATACCGGTGTGCACCATTACCGGTAAATCCTGTGTGTGCACCATTGCCTACATATACTCCTCCATACATCTTGTGTGTGTTTGTGTGCACTATTTATCCGAATTTCTTGTGGTCTCTGCTTGTGCACCAATATCTGTAAAATACAGGCGCATGTTTTTAAATTAATAAATATTAACGCCTTACTGTTATTCAGACAATCGTACGCCATCGTGTGCTATAGGGGGTGGGGATTTCGTCTGTTCAGTAGCACTGCGGTCTATACATGTACTCTTATTGGGAATTCTATTGTCAATGGTTCTTTTACGTGCACGCCAGTTTATACACGGCACATTGGTTGTCGTACCATCCCAACAACTAAGTGTTTATTTTAAAATGAACGACAATGGTCAGATTACAAACAGACTGATTAACACCTGAAAATGACAAGTTATAAAATTCGACGACCTGCCGTGCATGGTTCATATATCATTTACTATACATAGTTATCGGTTTATTCAATTAAAATTTCTATTCACATATATCAAGTACAAACATATGTATTCAATAGAATATTATAACATCGGTTATTTAAGTCACGGTTTGGTATCTCGGGTTACGACAAGTCTGTTTAGAAAAGCTAAAGATCATCTTTGAAGCATTTAATATACTGTGATCCACACTCGGATCTCTAATACAGATAGCACGTTCACGTTTTATGCCATTTCATCAATTCACAATGTTTAAAATTGAGTTGAACCCGACGACTCTACAAATAAATATTTAACAGTTTATTTCCCTGTTTGCGGGTTTGACTTGAGGACCAGACACATCTTCAATATACCAAGTTTTAGGTGACCCGGTGCACGCACTGTTAGCTCCCAATGCATCAGCAAATATGAGACACTGCGATGATGGAGAATATTCGAAGCGTTTATTCCTGTGGAAAGTTTAAATTCTATCACGAAATAACCGCGTTCATTTGTTATTTTTAAACAAACGCCTACAACTTAACTTAAATATTTTGTCATACCGTAAGAAGTTTGTCACGTAAAGCATTGTCTCGTATTGTCGTTACTCGATTTTCTGACTCCACCGATTCGACGAGATATTTTTACTACATGTACGGTAGTTAAAACTGATTTGTTTGATTGATTAATTCAAATACTTCCCACCCACGCCTGTTGTCTTTTGAAATATTTTGCCGTGTCACATTAATGTATTGATACTATAAGAAAACTGAATGACATGCCCACGGGGTATAAATTCTTACTTTTCTGCATCAGCTTGTTAATAGAAGATTGACATACGCGATTCATTTCGATTTTCAACAACCAAAGTGCTACCATTGTCGGTTTAGCGCTCCATCCCAACGACTAGGTAATTTTCCTTCACAGCAGTCCCCTCAATCATGCACTATTGACAAGTGAGAAACTTCCCAGCCAATATAAGGATAGAACCCAAGACCTCCTGGTACCGATTGAGTCGCCGTGGCATCGAACTTTCAGGACACTAAGGACGTATATAATCTGTAGTATGAACTTGAGACAGCAAGTGAAACTTGATCATTATGTGCCTATTTAAGATTTTGTTTGCAAGTTGAAATGAACCGTTATATTTTCAATTGGTCGCTATTAACCCACGGGACAATTATATTACAGATGTTAGATTTACTTTTTGTTATATATGTCCACGACCCTGAGTACTACAAGGTCACAAGTTCGTTTACAATTTGTCGAGATGTAACAAATCAAATAAAGACATAGACAATATGCTTTGAGTAGACACTGACCTGTCAGTGCGTGTAATCAAATAGTAAATTGTTTCATCTTCTTTTTTTACAGTACATTTGTGTTTGGGCAAAATCTTTAGTGGTAAAACGAAGGGGAGATTGGGGTTTAACGATCGCTCAAACCGACAACTTCATTTTTTCTGGACATCTGGTAAAATTTATCGATATAATAAATTATAGGAGTAGAAATCCATATTGTCTGCCCTTTTATCAAAGGCGGCCATATTACGCAAATGTGGAGAGAATTGTCTAATCCAACCTAATTCCAAGTAGTCCGATGTTCCAGAGAGTAGATTTGGGGATTGGGTCTTGCGAGTGGATTTGGGGATTGGCATGTCTAAATAATAATTATATAAAATTTGAACCAAGTATAACGCCATGGAAATTCAGATCTCGTACCATCTTTATTGAGATTTATGCAGAACTGTTTAGCTAAGCGAATTTACCATTCAACAACAACACCCCCCCCCCCACCGAAAACACACACACTAACATTTTGGAACCGTGTAGCAACTGGTATCAGCTGTTATGGAATGAGTAAGCATATCCCGTTTCTAACACAAAATAAACGTACACCGATGCCCCAAGGAAATTTGGAAACAATAAGTGCATAGCCAGATATTACAATAGAACAAAAATAAAACTATAGTTTTATTAAAATAAGATGGATATCAGATCCGAACACAGAAGTCGGCAAAATATATTGATATGTTACCCGAGCATATTAATGAAATCAGATATAAAAACTATCTTTGAAAATTTTGATTAATAGTGAAGAATATGTATATCCACAACAAATCTCTCCTTGTCAGCCACCTTTTGCAAATAATTCGGACGTTGCACCCGAAACAAGTATAATGAAATCAGATAGAAAAAAGACATCCGGTCGAAGAACGGTGTAAAAATATGGACGTTACGCAAGAATTGTGTAATTTTGTTAATATTATAAAGGTCATATATAATTACGCTAACAACATTATCCAAGACATATTTAGTGATCAGTGTAACGTGGTTATTATGAAATGTTACGGTAGATGGTTTAACATGTTAAAGACTGTGTAAATAATGTCCATGATAAAGATAGCGTACACTCATTATATAATAACATCTTATCATCTATATAATAATAAACTTTAAATATATCATGTACTTGGCTCTTCTATTTACCAAATATATAACCACCATTGTCATCAAATTTAGAAATGTATCTTTTAAACGATTACATAACATGTGACCCAGTATAGCTGGTACATGGACATTGAGAGGGGTAAAATGCCTCAGATATCTCTGTCAAAGAAACCGATCCGTAAAAACAAGTAAGAGTTTTGACCTGAAACGGAAACGTCATCAACTACTCGAGATAAAAAAAAGGTGCCATAAGTAGACATGCATATACACGTGAAGAAGTTTCAATAAATAACACAAAAGAACAAAAAACATTCATAAGGTGTGTGGAATCATAAAACAAGAAGTGGAATTAGGTTTTCTAGAAATAGGAAACATGTCGTTGTACTGGGACAACACTATTTATACCTAACTGGCTTGTTCCTGTATTTCAGAAGACACAGATTCCTGAATGGAATCATCTAGAGCCGCGTGGACGAGAGAGAGAGAGAGAGAGAAATGAGGTTTAACGTCCACTCAACACAAACTAGGTCATCTCGGGACTAACATGGTTCAATTTAATTTCAATAATTCGCTTGCGCGTATGGGTCTTTAGCAGTGGGAGGAAACCGGAGTGCCCGGAGGAAACCCACGAAGTTGCCACATACGCTCACGGCAGGGCTCGAAACCACAGCCGCAAGCCAGAGGTGACCGACCAGCTAGAGGTCGAAGCGCGGCACTCTAGACCACTAGGCCATCCCACCCCCACCCCCCACCCCCGCGTGGACGAAGGGCAAAGGCTACAAGTAACCAGCCCAGTGGTTTATATACGTAACTATAGACCAATTGTTCACGGGGCTAGGTGGACAGCGTCTGGTTGTTTGGTGGGACAAATATTGACGTACACGTGAAAGAACTCTTGAAAGTGGGGGAAATGCACGCGTATACTCGTGGAAGAAAAAAACAGGACATTAAACTCGATTCCGTTTCATTTTCACGAGACTGCATTAATACCTTACTGATAAACATGGTCATCAGCATATTAAAATCTAATAAATTTATATGTCAGAACATGAACGTCAGAAATTCTCAATAAAATAATTCGCATTCGTTATACAACACAGCTGAAACAGTTCATCTTACTCTACATAATTTAACAGTACTTCTCAGAAGTATTTCTAATGTCGATCGTTACTGAAAGGTTCTCAAGTCAATCGTGTCACTTAAATTTCTATTCCTAGTTTTATAGTGTTGGTATTTCGCTCTCTCCATGTTCATTAAATTTGGGAGTTGATGTTGTTAGGGTGGGTGGTCGTACACTGATGTTATTACTGCGAGGTCGATGTTTCTTATCATCAAGCAGTGAAGTGTAGTGGGTGCTGGACTTCCTCATTAAATCAACATTTTGTTATGGTTTGTGTCTTTACCATAATAAACAAGACAGATGCGTGAAGAAGAAGAACACATCAGTAATAAGTTTTGAGTTTAATAATAGAGTTCTAGTATAGCGATCTACCATAAAGGGTACAATATCCAGATACACACACAACTCTTGTAAAACAGAAAGATGGGAGATTAGTATTTGGGAGATGGGAATAAAAGATACTCTTTGAAAAAAGTGTTTACGTCACATTTATATCCCAGTAATTCACAAAAAGTAATCACTGCGCGCCGATATGCTGTTTTTGTTGGGATTTATATGGCTGTGGAGTGGAAGGGGGGGGGGAGAAGAAGAAAATAACTGTTTCGATTAACTTTATTTTATAAACCATTCGTTCATATTTATCTCCGTATAATAATGCATGTTTGTTTCTTTCTTTTTTATTAAATGCACTTAATCTTGTTAGGGTTTTAATGCAATGAAGTTTCTGTTCCATTAGTAAGTACAGGAGACTTACTGATAATAATGCATGTGTGTTTCTTTTTTTATTAAATGCACATAATCTTGTTAGGTTTTTATTGAAATGAAGTTTCTGTTCCATTAGTAAATGCAGGAGGACTTACTGATATACAAAAGCTCCTGAGCATTTCGTAAGAAAAACAGAAACACTATTCTAGAACGCTGTAGCCAGGTTCTCCAACATTTTAAAATGTAGAACAAGAATGATGTTCCTGGTTTTTATCTATCATAAGAACAAGTCCAAAGTGTATAGTATCCAACCAATTCCATTTATTCTATGCCCGAAACATGTAGATTTTTTTAATTTCGTTTGCGAATATGTGATATGCTCCCACCTGGCCCTCTTGATTTGGTTAATGATGTTTCGCATTCTCAAACTTGAACCTTGTTTACCTGAACTTAACGAAAAATCTACAACCGCAAAACTTCCAATTATTATATATTCTAAACCATATGGGTGGTTTCTAGTTTGATGTCGGGTCGTCCGGTGTTTAACTAAATTATGAACCATTACTTATAGTTTGGGTGATTTTGATTCCCGTAAACAACTTAATTGGCATCATGAACATTCTGCTGCCAGGGGACTGACCTTGGTAAATTATGAAATGATAGTGTAAGATGCGAGCTTAATAAATGCAAATTACCACCATGAAGGACCTCTAGATTGGGAGGCGTGTTGATGTGTTGTTCGTGGTTACCGATATGAATATAATAGGCCTCCATGGCAACGCTTTAGAATTCTTGGCGTTTTTTCTTATATCTTTAGCTTTTGTGTTAATTCTGTGTTTCTGATAGCCAGGATAGCTTGTGATAAATATTACCAATTTTTGTAAACATGGCGGTCAACAACACCAGATAAAGACGTAAACCTTCAATCAAGCAACGAGTGCATTAAATTTGTTATCACAGAACCGTACATGATTTGTGTAAATCTTCATTAAGTCCCATCAACAGCTGTACTTGTTTACGATAAGAAATATGTCTAAAACAAGACTTCAACTGTTTAAAACATATACATGATACAGTGTGTTTCTTTTGAAGTTCTTCTAGGCGCTATCGCTACGTTGCCTTCACGCGCGAGTTGACCGTTCTTATCTGCCGTTAGAAGGTCTTTCGACAGCCGCAATCAATTTACGACAACACAAGTGATAATATTAACTGTGTTTTGTACCCCTACTGAGACTGCATGTAAGAGGATCGTTTCGAACTCGTCTTGGTTTCATTTTTTTAACAGATAAGCTATCAGTTTAATGAGAACTGTCAACTTTAGTTCTGAAAAGTATAAGTATAGTCGAAATTACAAAGATGAAGAGACGTATAATGTGATACAACTCAACGACCTTTTGGAAAACAATATAAAGATAATAATTTTAGGGAGTGATAATAGTGAATAATTCGCTCATTCTGTATAAAACATTGAATGCCTAGGCCTACGCACAGCGCAAGTTCTGGGTAAATCCAACCAATTTTTATTATTTGAAACATTCATTTAATTACGATACTTCATATAATTTTCCAACGTTTTTACATGAATTTAATTTTTGTGACCTTATAAAAGAAGGTTTAATTTTGATGTGGTCCATGTGTTGTAGGTAAAGTGATAATAGAGATCTTTCAGAGTCGTTGTTACGACTTGTTTGAACAGAAACCATATTTTTGTGTTCATCATTGATCATAAATAGATAACTTCGGACCATTATCGAACGACATTATCGTGATTGCCCATACAGATCTAAACCATTTTATTGGTTATGTCAGAAATTAGCAGCCAACAGCCGTTGTCACGGTTATAATAGATGGCACGAAAGAGTATTTAACACTCGATGTTGCTAACAATAAAACTATATAGATATCTATAGTTAACGCTACTGTATTGTTCGAATATCTAACACTAAATAGGTAATAATGATACTGTCGGTAATCTCGGGGAGTAGTCGTAACAATTATCTGGAGGAAATGGCTTTATAAACGAAGATGGAAAACAACGAAGTTTCCCCTTTTTCTTTTTAAGGAAAAGAAAGATGTTAAGACTGTCTTTACTTTTAATCTTTTGTTCTTCTCTGTTGAGGTGTGACAATACTGACTAAAGGCACCAGCATACAGGTAAATATGGCCCACATCTGTTTTTCCTAAGATGCAGATGGCGTGAAATTGACGAAACGTAAATGTTCCGTGACATTCCATATTCTCTTCTTTCTCCCCGCCCTCTTATTTCTAATTAATTACAAGTTAGCTAAGAAGTACCTCGGATCGCGCCTGTACCATAATGCTGCTAAAATCCTCCCCAAAATATCTCCATTGTTAATCTAAAGACATCGCTTCTGATTGTGTCTCGCACTTTATAACGTATAAATGTTAAAAGCGTTGATTTATAAATAAAAGAGTTATTTCTGTTTGATTGATTGTCTCGCATGTGGCAGAAACCTTGTCGCTGTTATTGGAGGATTAATTGCTGACCTACTGATTATTGACACTAATTAGGTGGTTAGTTTTGATTAAAAATGGCGGGTAGGGTGATTATGAGGGAGAGGGGGGTCCAGATATTACAACGTAATTCAATCATTAATATTAATTCGACACGACGACATGGGTTGAAATTACCGAATTAAGATAAGATTCTTTATTCATTGAAACTTTTTATTGTTTTTAGCATCTGCAACTTTCAGGACATGGACTGAGGTATCGAATTTGTGGACAATGTCATTACGTCATAATAAAACTTAATGACGTGGGTTGGACGCCATTAAGACAATTACATGTACATGTTGTCAGAACTTTAGGCATTTGGAATTGTCTGTAAATGTATTTTCGTCGCAGAACATTAATAATTAAACGGGGTTTAATATCTCGCTATGTCTCTACATGTCCAATAAATGATGTTACGTGAAGGGGTGAGGGGAGACATTAAAAATGACACACGGCAACATGGTTGATATAATTTCATTGAAAGCCGTTGCTATTCTTGGAAACGTAATTGTGTTTAGCATATGGAACTGTCTGAAAATTTACATCCACTCAAGGAAATATACCGGATGTAGACGAGGTCGATTCATAAAATATTTGCTCATGAATGTGCAAGTTGATCCCAGCCAGGCAGGTTTTTAGCGAACAAGGAAAACACACCGTCTAGCAAATTTAACAAACTAAATGCATTTGTAATTAAAACAGAGCAGTCGCACTACAATTACACCAATAACGGTTAATAGAATAATAGAATATCCTCTATGATAATGATATTAAGTAAATAATAGTCAGGTGCAGAATAATAGACCTTATTCAACTAAGATTTATCACGCCACCATCAGGCATTAAAGCGACATTCGTGTATATAGACAGTGATACCTCTATGGATTGGCAATATTACCATAGCACTGCACGAAAATGTTTAGTCCTACGGTTTTATTAGCAATAATTAATAACCGATCCACCTTTTCTCTATTGTTCAGTGTAGGGCACGAAACACCCTACTACTTCATGTCTAAAGGAGCTGTAACTGCGCATGGATTGTGGCACTGGTTTACTAACCAGGAAGCCTCGGGATAGATCCAGATGTTGATCAAGAAAGTTCTTGTCGATTTCCATCTATGATGTCTAAACCAGAGGGCTTGGTATGTAAAAATGTCGAGTCCTATGGATGGTACAAAAACCCTAGGTCTACCCGTTTGCACGTTGATGTCTTGTCCTATGGATTTTACGAAAACCCTAAGTCCACCCGTTTACTCCTATTTACTCTTTTTAGAACATCCGATACCACTTTATGCAAATGTCTGTTATACTTGCATTAACATAAACGCCACTTTAAGCTGCATGTATTCATATTCAGACCACGTGACCTTATTAAATGCATGTCAATATGCAAAAACGATTCACTTATAACCTATTCAATTAATCGAACACGTGTTTTTGATTATTTCATATTATAATAACACATTAACATTAAATACCACTTGAGTAAGTAATTGAACCATCAATTATATACCATGCCAAAATATAAACATTTCACACGTTGAATTTCCATTTATGGATCGTATTACAGTCCATTTAATACACCTACAAAATGCTTACAAAAGATTGTCAATTTCATTTTTTTTTGTACATAATAATAAATGATGTGTTTTTAAATGAAAAACATATGTTTAAAATTTTATCAACAAAGCCTGTTCTTTATTGTCCTTCGGGGGTAAATAACAGCTTCAACGTAAAGTGTCGCTAGGCTCTCAGATTTTTAAAAGATAATAAATAATTGCTGCGTTGTGTTGACCCTATGGTCACATAATGTTTCTTGATAACACCAGAACACTGCTTTTTTATTTGCAAAGTATAATTCTCGTTTTAAGATCGGCAAACTGATAAACCCTGATCACGACTATTTTAAGAATCTTTAAAACTGCTTTGAAATACAACAATAACTGGTGGTATTGGATATTATTTATTTTAAGCATTAACTGCGTGTGGCACGATACCCGCACCGCACCGTGTTTGTCACTTATGTAAAAAAGAAGTCTTCGAAAAGAGACTGTGTCGGCGGTGATTTGTGATGTCTTGGCCGAATCTGAGTAAAGTTTTCACCAAGAGTAAGACTAAATCACACATGTCTACTGATCGGGAAATACGTATGATATGATTACTCCTGTTATGTCTAAATTGAAGTAAGTCGTCTTGAGTCAAAGTCTACCTTAATAGGATTTGATATTTTTTAGTACAATTCAAGAAACAGTTCATTGCTGTCAACGAGGAGTAAATTACAGGAAATAGCAAATTCGGGAATGCCCAAAATCTGCTTCACTGAAACGAATAACCAAGGTTGCTAAGCTTTGCAAATACCTAACAAGGTAACAATTAATTCAAGGAGAAGTTTTGTAGTTGGAATTCAAAATTGTTATTTTGAAAAAAACGAGATAGTTGGGGTTCCAGATTGTTATTTTTCAAGAATATGATTTGAAGAATTCCATCAAGATGCATAGAAAAAATAACAAGGCATCTTGTTAATGTGGGCCTCCAGCCCAATCACATATATTAGAGAGCGTGGTTTCAAGTTCTTGTTTCTCAGTCAATAGTCTGGGGACAAGCAAGATCGTAAAGCGATCATGAATCTTCAAGTTTCATCTCCGTCGCCTTCATCGCCGTGTTTTTGTTCACGCCTGATCTACAAGAAGCCGTCACTTTGTACAGTTTACACAGTCCGTTATAACACGTTGAGTTACATATGAATGGGATAGTTGAACCGTGACCCCATGGTATAAACATAAATAATCCAGCCCCTTATCACTGATTGGTTGAAATTGTTATCGTGGGCGCGGCTTCATTGGTACGTTGCCGAACGAGTTGTAACATGCTCACATTCAGTAGACTGGCTTCAGCTTGTGACTTTGAAATCATAAAACCTCGTGTAAGGAGTATTGGAATTATTTCTCTGGATAAATCGATAGAGACAAGGTAAGAAAGCCATTGATCACCACAATTTACAAGAGTTCACGCTCACATCGGCATGTTACATACATTTTTTGATGATGAACGTAAACATTTGAGCGGCAGTCTGAACTGAGCGAGGTGTATCAAGTCTGGCGTCATTTTTTCCAACGCCAGCGGTTTTTGGTGTTATTATTTTTCGTCTACTACCTAATAAGCCGATATAAGACGAGTAAAAAATGTATATAGATAATATAGACTTAAAATATAGGCTGTACATAATACTTTTAGCGGAAATTAAAGAGGTCACGTTTATGCTGAACTAGACCAGTTAGTTGGGTCAGTCAGTCGGACTA
Organism: Patella depressa; assembly: GCA_948474765.1. Lineage (NCBI taxonomy): Eukaryota > Metazoa > Mollusca > Gastropoda > Patellidae > Patella > Patella depressa. The sequence continues at coordinate 18,073,346 of OX419720.1, forward strand.
TATATATCGATGAGGCAATCGTCTGAAAGCATCAGACGTTGTTAGCTCATCATAGCAACATAAAGTGGAAGCTGTGAAGAAATATTGATTTCTTGGTTTAACAGAATAATAGCAGCGACCTCCATGACTGCACGTACCAAATTTTAAACTGTCATTTTAGTGAAACTATAAGTGACATTCGTCACGCTTTATCGATCTTTTGGAAAAATTTAATGGTGTGAAGAATGTATATTATTAAATATTGTATAATAACGTATAAAATTCAAGGTTAAATTTAATATTTATTACATTGTATGGCATACCAGCAGTGCCAAAAAATATTTCAAGGTGGTGTTACGCCAATGAATAGGCCTATATGTTGGTTGTCAATGTCGAATTATTACACCACTTACATGTTATCAGAAAACCCATTATGGATGTTACTGTTCGCAGAATGAATAAACTGATTGAAATTAATGTGTATGAATAGTTCTTTAAATATTTCATATTTTTTGTTTTATTTTAGTCGTGATTTTGCCATGGAGTTGCAAAGATATCTTGTTAGTGCAATTATGCTAATAGTGACATTTGGACTAAAACATTCAGAAAGTGGACTCATAACTTGTTCTGACGGAGAATTTTTAGATTCCGCAAAAGGATTATGTCAACCGTGTGCAGCCTGTCCCGTGAATGAAATTATTCGTAAGCCATGTTCAAATCACGAGGACACAATCTGTGGCCCATTTTTGGAATTCAACAGATTTAAACAGTCTAAATCATTAAAGAATAAAACTAAAAATCATCACCATCATGATGGCAAGGTTCATAAACACACGAAGAAAGACAAATTGACAACGCAACCGCCAGTATCCATCACCGGATCTATCAACAACAAATTTGACCTGACGTCAGTGAGTTCGAGTGAAGCCCAATGGAAGACCCTTGCCATGGGCCTTATTGGAGTATTGTGCATAGTTTCCGTTTTCCTGGCAATTTTTGTGTTCGCCGTCTGCTACGTGAAGAGCAGGCGACCAGTTGTGGAGAAAGATATAATATATGATCCAGGTAGGTTGGTTAATTTCGCTCCCATCCAAATATTATGGTAATATACACATATTGTGACATATCGAATATAAAGCGTGGTTACGTATGCTGAACGGTCTATGTGCTTATAAAATGGAACGATGTTTGTAATCATTTTAATATCGTGCCAATTGCGGACCAAAAGTTATATTGTGTACGTATATGATCCGACAACCATATCCGCGCCAAACACTAATCAGTTTGGCACCGTGTAAGGTACGACGGGACGGTCATACGAATACATGACATGTGTGACCTGAACTATTTGGCACATGACCAACAGAACGTGCTTTTAGCTCATCAATCGATGTATAATTCGTAATTCGGGTTCGTAAATCTCAAGCAAATGCCTTTGGCTGATGCATGTCTGGGAGCAACTCAGTAACACATACCAGTTAACTTGTTTACGATTAATCTTTTATATTAAGGATGGGACAAAAAATAATTTTCAGGTTTAGCGTTGCATCAGATGTATCGTGGGTTGTATTGTGTAGTCATTTGAATAATAATATTTAACGTACATGTAATCCCACTGACGCTCCAACTAGTATGGGAATTCCCAGTGCGTGATAAACATAAATCGCGCGTTATTAAACGGAAATCAACGTTGTAATCTAAATATTTCACCTTGATAAAAAAAAACCCCAAACCTACGCAAATTGACATCCGGTCAGTTGCAACATTATTATTGTCATTTAGTGATTTATGGAATATTTAGTAGAGATCCCCTGCCCATAACTTTAAATTAAGAAAAGATCATTAACTACATGTATGTAGGTCTTATGAGTAAATTGTGATTTATTATTGCAAGTACTTGAAAATGTGACAGGTACATGTATTTGAAAAAAAAACACCCTTTAAACAATGTAATTGGTCACATGTATTTCAAAAAACACCCTTTTAAACAGTGGAATTGGTAAATTGACAATGAACATGAATGAAGGATGGTAAATGCCAATTTACATGTACTTGTACAAAGAAATACAAATACAGTTTGTTTTCCGAATTCTGGACGATGGCACCATTCTTTCGAAAAGTTTGATTTAATATATTGTACGATGTACAGGTGATCGTAAAGAGATTAACTTAAGCGTAATAACCATACATACAAGCGTAATAACCATACATACATGTATACAAGTCGTCCATATGATCGAGGTAATATTACATTCAAAATACACTAGGATGTAATGCAATATTTTCAGCTCTATTGAACATAAATAATAACCATCAGAAAACCGTAAGTTTACCATTTTCATGCAATGTGACCTTAGAGTATTGTATGAAAAACAGCAAGTTTATAATTTCAACAACATATACATATATTAGCTGGGTTTAAAATTAGAATTCAAACCATTCGACGTTTGTACATCGGATTTTTTTTTAAACGTGGTTTATTTTCGAATGGTGTAAAACGACATTTAATACGTAAGAGCTCATTCTGCCTTTTGGTTTCAAGTATTGTGTAAACTCTAGAATATTGGATGAGTGCGATTTAAATGGATTAAAACACCTGCGAGATTTAAAAAATCTTAGCCTTAGCCATGTACCGTTGCCACTTACACGGCACACAGTAATTTGAATAAGATTATTGGGTTTTTTTTCGTTGTCTATTTTTTAACTATTATAGCTCTATTATAGCAATGGCGGTCAGCTCTTTATCCAAATCTTGCATGATGCATTTTAGCTATGGCCCTCCCCTGTGTATATATAGCGTTGTAAAACTTATAGGTTAAGATAATATTATGAAATGTTATAAGTAGGGAATATGAACGAACAAGTTTCAACTTGTTCAAGTGTTAAATCATCATCGCCTCTTGTCAATATATTTATCACGTTTCTATCAGAAGAGCCCCTTGTAAAAAAAAGGGGACGCAACCCATTAACTTAAAGACACATTCCCACTCGCATTACAGTTACATCCAATAATAAAACTAAAACACTGAAATTCAGAATGCAAGAATGGGGCATTTAATAAATTTATTATCCAAACTTTAGGGTTTAAAAAGATAAAGAATTCCACCATTTGCAATTCAGCAACTTTAAGCCTGAAATAAATCATATTATTATAGTGCACATTGTAACTTGATGATGTTTTATACAAAGTTTTTTAGAAATCCAAAAGCTTTTCATCAAATATCTGCATTAAATACCAAAAACAATACAACATGTACATACATGTACATGTTCAGATGATGTAGTGTACATGTACCTTGATGAGAGAGGGGGGGGGGGCGTCCACTCGATACAAACTAGTAATTTCGGTACCAAGAAAGAGGGAGGAAGGGGGTCACTTCGGGACTAACATACGTTGTATGTTTCAATTTTATTTCAATAAACGCTTGCGTATGGTGTCTTTGGAATGAGACCGGATGCCTCGGAGATAACGCACGAATTTGAAAGGCAACCCTACTGGGAATCGGCCCCACCCCACTCCTTCAGTAGATGAAAAACAGCAGATTTTGAAAGCTTTCCGAAACAAGAACATCTTTCATGGTGTCGAAAGCATGATCATTCACCGAATTTATTTCCGCCTGATGGTTTGGTTAATTGTGAGAAATGCTGAGAATATTTAGAAAATTCACCCGGAGATTATATGTTATAAATTGTAAGCGTAAAGATAGGAGGACGAACATGAGGTGATCTCTAATGAAAAACACATGCTTTATAACAAATGACGTTAAGCAGCTATGGGAAATAATGTCGAGTAAAAACTACACGCTTGTCTTTCTCCTCTTAAATTTCAACTTCATTAAATTCAAATTAAAAGACGCAATAGAGATAGAACGGTTGTGGGTAATTATTGTGTCAGATGGTCTCCAGATAAGTTCCATTAATAGGATAAATATATACAAACCTTGCTCAAATAATATGATAATTTATTAAAAGCTTATGTGTAGTCATAAATGGCGCTGCCCCGATCAACTGATACATGTAAGAGTTCACAACATTTACAAATTATTTGATTGTATCACATTTTAAAAAAAAAAGGCTCACGGAATATTATTAGCTTTAAATTTTGGTGCGGATATAGGTAAATATATGTGTATTATAGACTAGAACAATTTCTTCATACTGTAATCTCAAAATGACATATGTCGCCCCGTTTTCACCACATGATCTCGGGACTATGGGGTAAAGGGTGGGGGACTTGTTCCCCATTAGAAAGTTCACATATATCAAGGTTTCGAATTTGATTACCCTTTACCGGAGATGGAATATTAACATGTTCATACACTAGGTTCCATACAGGTACATGTACATGTAAAGGCAGCAAACACTAGCCAAGAAAATACCAAATGTTTAAACTTATATTTTGCTGTGTACGTGCCAAATAAGGTACCCCTTTCAATTAAAAAATATCTAAAAAGTGCATTTCCTTGCAGAAACTAAGCTTTGTGTGTTCTTCATGACTAGCCTTATTTAATCGCTGCGCTTTTTAAGGCTTTCAACGGAAGTGGGTATTGTGTCTTCTCTATCCGTCTGAAGAAGAACAAATATGGCGGTAAGCAGACCAAACGACAACTTGTTAGTTTGATCAATATTACGCAGAGAACGTAAAAAAAAGAACAAACATGTATTTGTTGATGTCTAACCTCGTCCTAATTTACCCGTTCTCCTTGTTTCTAAAACACTGTCTTATGAATAGAAAGTCATCCATTAACGTAACCAAACAAATCAACCAGGCTTGAATGAATAAAGCTGGTTCTGTGTTTCAAATGAAATGGATCGCAACCGAAAACCACCCGAAAATAAACAATTAGTAAATTTAAAGTTACGTACATGTAGTATTTGTACACTGTATAATAGATTTACATACTTGCATAAAGAAATATTTGATTTACGTTTTCTTTGTCATTGGTTCAAATATGGGAAAAGGGTGGATAGAAAAGTTCTCCTTGCTTAACCAAGTCTGATGGAGAGAAAATGTATATTGCTACATGTACACCGCTCTTTACAAATTTGTCATGTGTGAATCGTTAATTATAAGATGGCCGAGCGTAGACAGTGAAAGAAAGCCCATTCAGAAATAGATCTATTTAACCCGCGGCTATACGTGTATGTAGGTTAGGTTGGTATATATACTATATAATATCTATAATATAATAGTTCTCACCAGGTACTAACAGTATCACATTATAAAATTCTAGACATGTAAATATTTATAGACCTATACACACATATATAATATATATATCTTTATCTATCACGTTGTACACGATTTTAAAGGAGGGGTGGGGCAAATGACACTGTTTTAGATTTACCTACATGTATATTAAACACGGCTTGAAGTATGAAACTCGTTGAAGAATCCACCTCACAGTAATCGGTATACGAGTGTCGAAAAGTAGTAGAATGCGCCAAAGATTTGACTTTTTTTTATACTATGCACACAGTCTATGTAAATGCATATTTCTTGGTATTTGAGATTATTACACTTTGTGCAATTGGTGGTAGACGTAATAATTTATAACATCTTTATTGGTTTGAAAATAAACTTGTTTAAAGTGCATGAGTATGCACATTTTAACGAATCCACCAATAACTATACAGCCATGTGTTGTCGAAAATATTTTATTTATCAGTGTAAAATCTGCCAAATGATGAGATAGATGTAACTCCACCCTGTTCTGTAGCCTACGTCCTGTTTAATAACTCCAACACTGATTCACCACTTACAGTCGTATACTGATGCAACAAAATCTATTTATAGAAACCAGACAAACCAAAATAACTTTTAAAACTCTGGTTTATTTATGATAAACCACCCTCTGCTTGTCTGTTATTTTCTCTTCAAATCTATTGTTTACTTTTGATATTCTAAATAACCATTTCAGTAAAAACTTTTGCTTGACTAACAAAATGAAGGGTCGTTGTTACTACAAGTGTTGGTAAACTATTTGTTCCTATTTAGGCAAAAAAAGACAAGCCATAAATTTTGAAATAGGCTACATTTACATAATTAAATTAAATTATTCAAACTTATATAATATTCTCTATTTTAAACTCAAAAACTGTCTTGTATGTATTGCATAATGACTTTGAATTTTTTAATAGCTTTAATACTGACACAAATTTATTCATTTTTGTGACACATGTCATGACAATCGGGTCACACCCTTTTCATTCACAATTTATGTGTCACGTGATGAGTCTTAAACGTTACCAAATGGTAAACGGGGTATGGAGCACCTCCTTCTGACCCCCAAGTAATCAATTGTTAACGAATTTCAACCAAAAAGAAGTTACAGTAGCTATTAATGACTTCACGCAAACAGACTTCCGGTGGGAAAATTTAAATTCGGCTTAGTTTATTATCAGCACGTTCTAGACTGAAAGGTTAACGAGCAGGGGTCATCTCAATATTAGCGTCATAAATCACCATTTCCATCATCAACTTAATGAGGATTAACGAAATTTGATATTTGGATTGGATTCAGCATTTAAAATGACACACTAACCAATGACATGCCATAGTGAACAAGGACAAATGAATCAGTCAGTATTGTTTTTGTCACTTCCTGCATAGTTTCGTATTTGTTTAAACAAAAGACAAAGAATGTTTAAATTTTGAATAAATTTAGTTTCGCTTCAACAATATCCGACAAGAAAATTACATACTAAAATAAGTAGACACAAATATTTTATTTTGCACATTCTTTCTTGATACGATTGAGCAACTGAAGCACCTCCCCTCCCATAATATTAAACAGACGTGAAGAAACTGATTATGTGTCTGTGTTGAAGGAGAATACTTCAATACCTTTAAGTCAAACATTGCCAGCAAATGGTTATGAAATGAGTCATATCTTATCTAAGCAACTAACTGATAAATCTCCGATGCCAACTAATTTTGTGCTTTATAATTCAATCTCTAGAAAATGCAGTCGGTGCCAAATTTCTTTCGTGTAACTACCGGCTTTCAAAATATATAATTCTTTGTTAATTAAAACAAGAAAACTTGAGTCACCTTCATTTTCTTTGAGTTCTATTACGTGGGCTATTAGCAAGGTTTAAAATTAGCAAAGTTCCCCATTTTGTAGACACAGTAAAAGGACGAAATGAGCCCAAAGCACGAAAGTTTTATTTGGTTAGATTTTGCCAACGTTCGCATGAATCATCTATGCTGTGTGTGAATTTTTGGAAAACTGAATACATTATCAATATCCATTAATCACCCGTGTCGGCTCCATTGATGTTCATTATTATACTAATCTGGTCTAACAGCATGTGTGACATGTAAGTAAAATGATGGATTGTATGTAAATGCGGGGTCTAAAGTCATAATAGCTCTTCAATATTCAGATCAATCAAATAGAGACAAGCTCCATACACATCACAGAAACACAAACAATCTTAAGGACGAGAACTTCTCGGCTTGTAACAATACCCATCCCGACTTCAAACAAGGCACCCTCGAGGATAGGTTGAATTGAATAACCCTTTTATTAAACAATAAGTTGTTCGTACTGTATCTATATGAAAAGGAATGGATGAACACGTGGTGCAGCATCTTATCATTAGATACAAAACAATTTCATAGACAATAGGCAGGCGACTTGTGCCGAAAAAATGAAAGTAGAAGAGGCCTGTATAGAAATCGGGTCATCTTTGATGTAAAGACCACCTTCTATGGCGATTCACAAATACTATGGCCACTGGAGGAGCGATGTGGAGTCTTCATTTAATTATAGGATGTTGGGGCCATGATGAGGTGTGATGATTTGTTTTGTCCGAGGTGATGAACGACTTCTTCATTTTTCAGCCCCGCGGCCATCTTAACACTTAAATGAACCTCCTTTGCTTACCGTCTCTTTTAAGGGTGAAGGTAAACGTGAATGCCCCTGATTACAACCTTGTGTTATGCAGTTATAAAGTCGAATCTCTTTGTTATTGTAAAATCACCATTAGTTACACAATCTTACTTGTTTAATGATGGTGATTACCAGGCTATTATGCGCATGACTGCTAAACACATTACCGCTCCTTCATTTCTCTATTCACAATTATCATTCATTCAGTAAATGTCATTTTAGGTTTTATGGGATGTTTAATGGATGGTGGCTTCTATATTTACACACGGTTATTATCATTAATCGTTAACGATGTTATCTCAGAGCCTAAGGTTAAATTATCTCCATCTCTGTTTTCTTTTACACACGAAGCCAGTGTGTACAGGACAACAAATATGGTCGCTTACCCAACCTCGTGGGTTTTCTCCGACAGCCCCCCCCCCCCACCAATACGGCTAAAGACCCATACTCGCTGTAAAATTAAACATAACCACAATTTCTCTCTCTGCAATGTAAATCCCCATTTCCATTGATATCCGTATACAATGGACTTCACAAGATAAATGGCGGAAATTAGCAGACTTTCTTACTCTCCTGTTCTTTGTTACTGATCATGGAACTTGTTTTCACATGTATCAGCTTTTGGCAGATATCCCAAAAATGATCAAATTATTCCATTTATCTTCTGGCAGAGAGAACAGCAACCGTCCCCTGGGTACTGCTTACGATGGGTGGTCGAAGAGAGGAATGTGACGTAGTTCCAAATGTAAGCAGAAGATTGATAGATCTAGTTTCGCCGTCTGCTTGTTTCAGTGTTTATATCAGAGAGGCTGTGGGAAAATTTCTTATCACGTCTGTAAATAGTTTACGTGGTCAGCTCTCATATGTTGAAACCCATCAAGCCGACATTAAACCACCACTTTCTTAAGTCAAGTGTTTGTCGTTTCGGTATGTGTTGCCAATCAACAGCTTTGTAGCTGTCTGCCCGATTCCTGTAACTATAAGTCAGAATTAACTGGTAGCAGATGAAAGACGTATAATAGCAGAGATAACGAGAATGGTTGAAATTCAGTGGTATGCGAAACCTTGGGCATGTTCAAGGCAATAACAAAATATTCGACATACATTAATGAGGAATGTTATCAAGATGTACATATATGTTCCATATAAACATGAACATTTGTACAAAATTCTTAAAAATCTTCATGTACATGAAATGTTTATTTCAAAAATTGAAATGAAATGAAATGGGGTTTAACGTCCTACGCTTTTGCACCTAACCTGGGCAAATGGAAGACGGGATGTTTATTTCAATGTCCCATATTCTTAGAGTTCTACTGCTACAAATAAATGTGTGCATATAAACGTACTTGACTAACTTGGGTAATAACATTTTATGAAAACTGGTTACGACTGCTTGCTATGGATGTAATTCTAACCAAACACGGTTAGGTTATTGGCCTAACTGCCATTCAACATCCTTAAACCCAGATCGGCCATTTATTATTGGATTTCCGTTGTAACTCGGGTAAAGAACGGCATTTAAGCAGGAAGATTGGAAACAAAAAGCCCACAGGAAATGCCGGTGCACCATACTGAACACGTTTATCTGTTTGTTGATTTTAAAACAGTTGTACAAACTTGGTCTAATGGTAAACACGAGGACTTGGCGCGAAAAACTAACTCATGCCTGCAGTCTGTAAACGTGTATATATATTTCTGTAAATGTCGTCTCGTAAATCTGATCCGAGTGTAAACAATATATATTACTTACACCTACAACATACAAATACATCCTTCCCTTTTATATTCTATATGCTTGATTGTGATCAGATTTAACGTGACATTTACAAACACAGGTCGAAAGAAACAATGGATTAAACGACACAATATCTACAGCAGACGATCTTATTAAAATCCCGATCGTATTTCGTTTTTTTTTTTCAAAAGTATGGATTTTGATTTGAATCAGATTGTATATAAAAATTTCGTCTTTCTTGTCTTAAATACTTCAGGCGATGAGGGCCATCGAAAGTGTAAATAAACGAAACGAATAATAAACGAAAAAATAAAACGAAACGAAATATGGATCTTTATTTGAAACAGATTGTGTAGACAAATTCCGTCTTAACTACTTCATGCAATGGAGACTATCGAAAGTATAAATAAACGAAACGCAATATTTATGTAGATCTGTATTTTAATCAGACTGTACAGAAAAATGACAAACTTTTAGTGAAATCAGGCGTTATGAATACAATAGAGCTTAGTTACCTCCAACAAACTTTTACCCTGACGGCAAAACTGCAATTCATTGCACATTTTTTTTTGTAAAAGGCAGCCACATGCCTTTGGCTGGAAGAATAAGGACACACCACCAAATATTGCCATATTAAACATCCCGTTCTACCACGCATGGCACGAATTCAATGTTTATATACAGGTAGACATACATGTCTTGGAAATACAGAACATGTGTGGAGGTGGCGTGTATCTATTACAGGAATGCTGGACACAAATGTCTACCTGACGATTATCATTTTCCATCATCTACTTTTATTTAGGTAACAAATTAAAACTTGTCTGGTATTTCGACCTCCTGACATTGTACTAACATCCTTTCAGCCATTGTTCAAATACACACTGAATAAAACCCAAGGTTTCCTCTCTTGGTCCAACTTGGTAACAAATAGAATCAAATTGTATGGTCGCTCATTAGAGCCGACAAGGACTGAGAACAGGGTGTTTACACGGTAAACTCTAGTTGTGTGGATAGCAACGGATACCTGGGTGGGGAGTGGTTTAAACCTCCCATATCATTGGGGTCCTTGTGAAAGATTATCCTCTTTTAAATAGTATGGAGACCCGTGTCGTTACATTGGAAACGCGAGAGCAATACTTTTTTGTTGTTGTTGCCAGGGAATCAGTTTACACTTTCTGGGGGTCCTTCGTAAAGAATATCTTGGCTTCATCACGTGGGGGATTGAAGACCCTCGAGGTTACACTGGAAACTTAAAAGATACATTTTGCGGTCGACTTAGTTCTCATTTTTCCATTCAAGAATTTCTTTTGGAGAATTATTTCATCCATTTTCTGAATGAACTTTTCGATCGTCCATTGTCCACTATCGTAATAATGTCCTCGTACAGGGATACTGTTTCACACCAAAATTAGTCATTTCATCGTGTTTCATTAAGGAATGTGTTTCTTAACTTTTATTTATTATTTATGACCATAGAAATATTTAATACATGTGCCTTATCAGACTTTGGTAAGGAAACTAGTAAACCAATGAAGACAGACCCCTGACGGTGAACCCAACGACCTCAGAGGTCACAACACTAAGTTGTTAACCAGTAAAAAAATCCCCGATCTATAAATAGAGCCGAAGAACAATACAGTGGTTGAATTAAACCTTGTGGTGTAGCATACTGTCAGTAGGGGGAGCTAGTGTAGTCTAAGTTTAATGAATGGGTGTCTGTCAGGTCTTACAACCACCCTCTACATTTCTTGACAAAGGCAAATCTTGTTTAAACTCTTCCATGGAGAATGTTATTGACACCATCTTGGATATTGGATTTACATGTATACATGTACTTCTAATCACTGGTACAATCCTACTATTCCCAGTCTATGATATTGCCAAATCCAGCCAGATAAAAATAATCTGTAGCTCTAATTCCCAACTGCTGGAAACAAACATTTAACCACCATATTTAATAGCATTTCGCGGGGAGGGGTGTAAGTAGGAAGAAATTACCAGGAGGAAATACCTACTGATTAACTCACTACCTTTAACCAACCCTGAAATTACATAATGAGTTATGGCCGTGATGCGTTTCCGGCATATTACGTGTAAATGTACCATTATGGTAATTAGATAGAATATCTACACATTTTCGGAGAGTAACCTTACATTGTTGTACTCAGTTCAACCGTTCAGCTCGTTGAAATTCCAGTGACCACACACTACGTGAAAATATTTGCAACCGATGTGAAGAAATTTTAAGTTTTCTCTATATTTAGATAACGAGTTGAGCTTTAGGGTTTTGGCATTTTTACACGTTGCTATGGCAATTATGATTATATATTTGTGATCTTTAAGTATTATTATAACAGATTTTACACCACCCAAAAAACCACATTTCATTAATGGAGTATATAGAGTTCATTAGGACATCTATTTTCGAATAACTGACATCAAATGAAAACATTTTTTCTAGATATTAAAACAATTTATGTTTTTATAACCCACGTTCGATATGTGTTCTATATATGGTTGCAGCATATTGCACCATTGTGTTAACGTACAATAAGTGCTAAGGCGATGTCAATTTTATTTTTGTTCTTCGCGGTCCCCATAAATAAAAAGCCATTTGAATGGTGTGTAAAATTAATGGGATTTAAGGTCCTACTGTTCTGACCGACTGTGCTAACGAAGACGAAATATCTGAAAGATGTTTTGTTTAAACTTTAAAAGTTAAAATTTTGGAATTAAAAATCACGTACTTTTGGTTTTTAAGTCTTTTTCCAGAAGATTTACGAAATAAAAAAATTACAGGTGATCCCGAAAAACTGAAAATCTAATTAATGTGGCCTAATATAATGCTTTTAGAAGGATGGGTGCTGATTCGAATCGTGTTTTTGGACAGATGTTTGAATCAGATCGTATTAAAGGTTGCTCCGCCCTTTCCCCTAACAGACGGCCTGTTACAATGTACAGCGTGAACATCCTGTGTATAAAATATGTGCAGATCTGTAAACTTTACGTTTGAAGTTTTTGGTATGAAGACCTGACGTTATTAACCACTCCCTGCCATATGGCTTTAATCACAGGCTCTAGGTTACAAGAGAGGGTCATCTCAGTTTTGAGTTAAATTCTAGGAGTGGGTACATACCATCACTGTTCAGCGAATGCCAACAATCTTGAAGCCCACTAAAACCGTGCTCCCAAAACAGAGGCGGAAACGTCCACATGGTTTCCTGAATGAAGGGTTTCCGGAACTCCATACAGCACACGACCAATGAAAACGGTTAAGATAATGAGAATATCCGTTTGGAAAATATCAAAGATTATTTTACCAAGAACATATTTGACCCCCTTCTTAATTCCATTTTTTTTTAACTCGCTCGTGAAAGCTATTGTGTGTGTGTAAATCTATACTAAATCCAAATTAAAATCAACCCAATAACGTTTTATTTCTTTTTTGTCTTTTCAGAAATGATGCAATCATCGGACACTTACATCAAGGTCCAGTCATTTTTATCATCCGGGACCTCATCAAGAGATCGTCTTAAAAACAACAGCCAATCTCTTCAGCAGAATGATTATGATTCTTGCAGCGATGACAGTTATCCCTGTGGCCCCGTACCATCGTCAATTCGGCTGCTCGCACCTGTTTTCATACCGCCAGTTGCCGATGACTACGACGCTGACCATAGCGGTGTTTCTACCATAAAGTCGTCCGATTATGTTTACTTCAACGTCCCACAAAACGGAAACATCAACCCATAGGTGTCGGTTTAGTCTCCAACTATGCTAATCGTGATATCGGGATAAAAGACTAATAGTTCCCGACTTTAAATTCCAAAACAATAATCTATTCATCAGTGTGCATGTAACTGTTTGATTCTACAAGGAACCGATCATGTTTGTATGAAGAATGGATTCCGTTCTTTCCCAAAGAACGAGTCCCGTGTGAATGACTAATGGATCCAGTATACGTACGTGCGACTTTGTGGACGAAGAGCAGTTCGTGACAGTCTGATGGTAAAGAACCCGGTCTTGTCACCCTGTGATTGTGAAGACCGGATCCAGTATATGTGAGAGCCTATGTGTGACTTCATTTATACCTGAATTTATATGAACGATGTGCTATAAAAAAATCTTTTAATTGAGGTGTAACAGCTGTTGGAAGATTATATATTTGTGTGTGCGTATGTGTGTTCTTCTTGCTATCCCATCAATCTCAAGTGCTCATATATAAGTATTATCAAAGTGTGTAAAATATACCATTTATATACAATAATACGCATATCGTATGCAATTTACAATGCATAATCTCCAAGAGAAATGACTGCCATATTAACTTTTATGATTTTAATTGAGACTGATTTATATCATTTTGTGTTAAGTTCGTGCAGGTGTTTACACTTTTGCACTTCAGCAATTATTTTATCGTTGACCACAGAGACAAGTCGTCTTCTTTTATTACAATAATGGTCAAGTGGTCGGACCAGGATAAATCATATCCTCTGGCCGCCATTATTGCCTGTGGTCAGTGACAACTATTATATTATTGTTTGTATTCATGTTCCAGTCTTTTGTAGCTATATGTATTCTATTTATTTGTTGTTAAATTTAGAGAACTTGTAAATAATCCCTTTAAAATGGTCCATTGCAATCCATTAAAGGCGCACAATAGATCATTTCAGCGTGATCTCTTTTTCTACTGGGGCAAATAGGACACTCGGAGATTAAATTACTTTTAGATGCATTCCTTTTCAATTCACCCGTCCAACTAATTTGTAAACAAACATTGAAGTAGAATTTGACGCTGGTTGATTCCATCATGTCAGCCATTCTTAGCTTGAAAATGTTTCAAGATGTCGACTATGTCAACTTTAACATTGGTATAATGGGCTTAAAGATTCTTATCGACAGGTCTTCAACTTTTCCACATCCCGAAATCAACCGACCGTGAAACATAACCAAGTGTCAAATAGAAAAAAAACCTAAGGTCAATGGTTCTGGTGAATAGTGGGTCGAACGTCAAGATTAAAATGGATTCCTCATTTGATAAATATTGGCATGCGCATATGTCCCATTTGGAGGGATCTGAAAGAAAAATATATGTAAGCCACATTTTCGTAAATGGCTAGCAACTGTTAAAAGTATTGGCCTTTACTTGAACCTTATCCGTTACTTAATCCTTAGAGTAAATACTTTAAAATTGAAATTTGTAACAACTTAAATTAAGATACAATTTGGATGTTACATATGAGGGGTAAACATCCGTATTTATGAACTCTCCTTTTGGAGTTGGAAAAACAAATATTAAGTGCAGTAAATTCCTTTTGATTTGCTCTCCGTGGCTTTCAATCACACACTAAATGATGCCAAACGATTGTTTACTCCATAAATATTCCTTTCTTTGAAATTGTTTATCGTTAAAACCGAGGATTAACGGATTTTGCTTCTAGGGAAGAGTGTAAAGCAAAGCGTTTGAAGAAAAAAAACTGCCTTGATCTAACTTTACATCCTTTTCCCACAGTTGCAGTTTACTGTTTTCTTCTCACGACAAACACCGATATTTGCCGATCAGGGAACGATATTTGCCGAACAAGGGGTTTCACTTTTTGTGTTTGTCGGGGGTTAGAGGTTACCATGGACACCCATTTCTTTTCTTTTTATAAAAAATCTGAGTCGCCTTGAAGGAAAGCGGGGGGACTAATTGTGTAAATAAACATTCGACAAATAAACAACACATTTTTTAGTCGACCTGTCAAATTTTAATGGTAGTTCCCGACGTCCGTGCATAAAATGAATCCATTTTTATCCATATTTGGGTGACATTGTACTTCTTAAGTAGGTGAACTACTTGGATCGCCGCCATTTGTAAATATTTGGACGTGAAAATAAATATTGTCTTTTGTTTCTAGTATTATGAAGGAAAGGGGAAGTGTTATATTTTTAAAAGAAAAAACTCAGCTTGCAATATTTATTAACTGGCGGGGTTGAATTATTGTGTCTCATTACCTGTTCAGAAACAGCGTGATGTCAAATAATGAGGAATAAAGATGCGTAAGAACTGAAAATAATTAATTTTTAGGGGATGGGTTCCGTGGGGAGGTATCATAAAGAGTTTCTAATGAAATTGTGTCATTTTGCTTTATTATTGGAATAAGACGTGTAACGGTAATTAAAACAATTAAGGCTCTTTTTTTTATCAGAACGAATATCAGACCAGACTAAAAAAAACAACTTTTCAGGCCTGTTGTTGACCTTCATTTTAGTTAATCGCCCGCTAATCATACAGATTATAATGTTTGTAACAAAACCCCACTTCCGTCGTCAAACATTTGCCGGTTATTAGAGAATGTCGAGATGACATGTTTAAAAGATATTTAGCTGTAAGCGTTATTGGAACAAGTTAACTCTACCCGTTCCCAGTCGTTCACAGCAACTTTAATCGTGACACCATGAATTGAAAATGGATGACATCTGAAAGTATTGAATATAGGATTGAAAACATGCCAAGCTCAGTTATTGCATGTCCGTCTGTTCTGCATCTGCCCTATCTGAATATTGATGAACCCCAAATCCTCTTAAACAACATTTATGGGTTGTCTGACTCCTTCTTCCTTTGTGATCCCTACTGTATCCTTAATCCGATCTAAGAGTATATTTATTGATTTAATCAAAAACGAATTAGGATTAAATGTTGACACTGTCATTTTTATTCACAATATTTTTTTGTTTGTGTGTGTCTAAAATGTGTATACATGCAAATCGTGTGTTCAGTCCTTGAAATGTCACACGTGGCTTTTTTGCATTTTAATAATGGAAACCACGCCACGTGTTCTGAATTTCAATTGTTTAATAGCATGGAACATCAAGCTATAAGGCAGACAGGATATGTAGAGAATATTTTTATTGTGTGCTTTGAAATTTCATTGTTTTATGGCCAAAAAAGTTTTTAAGTTATACCACCAACGATCTATGTACATATGTTGATAATTATATTTTGTAAAAATTGAACCAAAAAGAATTAAACGTTCTTTTAAACCCACGACAATTTTATTGTTTGTTTTCCTTTAACGCCGTTCAAGTGTTGTTTCCTTTAGAATGCATTTTATTAATGGTTTTAAGAGAGAAACTAAGTGTACTGGCACCAGCTTTATAATTCATAGACAACAAGGGGCCCTTGTGTAGTTTCTACTGTTTAGCCAAAACACAAAAAAAAGCTCTAAATTGTGGAATTAACATTTAGCCTTTGCGGAATTAGATTATCATTTGGAACATGTATTTAAAGCAGAGGCGGAAAATGATTTTAGAAAAGGTTGCTGTGATTACAGTGAAAAAGTCGACTGTGAGATGGAATTTGTTACATATTACATGTCATTAATTCCCGTTTAATATGGTACCAGTGGCATAGCCATAATTTATCGCTGATAGGGGTGGGGAACACGTAATAGTGAGTGCAGGAGGACCGCACTGCACGTAAAACAAAGCCGATGAGACAAACCTGCAGACAGGACAAATGCACAGACATTATAAGAAATATACAAGTAATACAACAAATATCAATTCAAGTGAATGGATCCGGCAATCTGATCATCAGATACACGCTATCTGCGGAGAAAAGATTTTCGTACGTTAGTTACGTACGTGGACCCGGGGGCCAGATATCCGACAAAGAAATGTAAAAAAAAATAATTTATTCTAGCTCTTTGAAACTTCATCACGACATGCCAAAGGAAACCGAGAGGGTCTGGGCACCCCAATTCCATCCTTGGTTTCCGCGCCATGACGACTTTAATGAACAGCTATGAATATTGTTTGGGAGACATTTCTATTGTGCGCCATGTTGAAATTGGCCTATCCTGTTATAATTGCATACCTTAATGCAATAAAAAATAATTTATAGAAATAACAACTGCACTGTTCAAAATAAACATTTTGACCCGACTAAAATTTTGCCCAACCTTTCTGTCTAAAATAACAGATGCAAATGATCGTGCCCACAAAGCTAACATCCTTCCGTATTTAAATGTGGTGAAGTCCACAACCCCTGTAACCAAGGCGTCAAGATTAGGCGGCATTACGTTCAGAGAATATTAGACCTATACATTTATCATAAGAATATACAACATACAATACGTATTATACAACATACATCTTGGGGTGGGGTGGTTCGATTAACCACTTGTACGTGACAAAGAGAATATAGGGTTGCCTGTCCAACCTCGTGGGTTTTTTTTTTCGAGTCTCCTGGTTTCTCTCCACTGCTAAAGACCCTTCGCAAAACCGAATTATTGAAATATAATTTAACTTAAACACATGATAGTTGATAGTCCCGAAATGACCTAGAACGTTAAACCCCATTTCTCCCCGCCACACAATCGTACGTTACGCATAATAAATTTCCTTTATTACTCTTGAGTTCAGATGTTTTTATCACATGAAAAACAGATAAGCTGGGTGTGATTCCTTATATTTAAACACGTTTGATTAAGCAATGGGATCAACAGTTTCAAAAATCCAATCAAACTGTGCAGTAATTAATTGATCTATATCAGAGCAGCGATTTATTTCAAGTATACTGAACAAATTAACACTCCGTATAGTCCTAACACATATACTGAAATTGTAGAACCGCCACGAATTCATCTTCCATATAATATTAAACAAGAATTGGATTACAAAAAGGTGATAATCATCATTTAAAGAATTCTTTCAAATGTTGACGAGCAAATAATTTGTTTATCGTTCAGTTTACGACGTGTTGAGACAGTGACTATTCATGATAAAGATTAACATCCATGTGAAAAGTTAATTTATATAAACTTCAATTATTCAGGCCTTGTATCTAATACAGCAAGTCTATTTCAAATTAAATAATATAAAGAAATCACCATGCATATCAGATCATCTTTTTAAGTACAACAGAACAAGTCTAGACGCATTAAATATAAATGCCTCTTGATGTAGATTAATTGAACTTGTCGTGTCATTCATTTAGTTTTTGAGTGATAGATAAGTACATTGTCGTATGTTGATATGTTCAGTTATATAAAATACAATCGACACATCGGTATATTTTGATGTGGATGCTTTAGATACCTTAGGCTAACTGTAAACAGACGAAGTTTTCCGAATGTAATTCGCGTCTGAAATTTCATTTAACACCCATTATAACCCCCGCAGTAATTGGTACAAAAATAAACACACTAGTCTGTCGGAAATATCGCAAGGAATAAGCAAGCATATGTCACTTTTGGAAAGTACGGATTTATTAATTTAAACCTACCAGTAGGTTACTGGCGCAGTGAGTTGAAGTATGGAATTTTAGCAATTAGTAAAGTAAGAGTTGTGCCCCCTGTGCGCATTCAAGACTGACCTGCAGGATTATCTCAACTGCACTCTTTGCTACTGATACCGAACAAAGAATCTGCAAAGTCAATCAGTACACCAACAACGAAAACGCTTCGTTAACAATTTGAATACGGATATAATATTAGGCCTACCAGGTTTTCGTTTGAATAAATGAGATGGGATTTTTACGTCCCGTTTTTCTGAGGTTTTCGTAATTGTGAAGGCTCAGTGATTTAAAGTGCCAATCCCGATAACTTTTTGGGGAATAAAACTGCTTAATTTTGTGTTAAAATCCTATAAAATCCATAACCTAAGGCCCACCTACTAACCCGATATTTGTGATACGCTTGTAAATAACTTAAACCTGCCAGTCTTCGTGTAGAAATGGAGAACGTTTTATTATACAGTATCTGGATAAAACCAGACTTTTTTCTATAAAAATAATATGTAGGTGAAATTTACCTTTTGTTATTAAGTACAGGGCATGGGTCATTCACTGTATAGACCTCTCAAGAAACATTAATCGATTATCAGGTCACCCAATGAAAAAAATGACACGAAATCTTAAAAGGGTTACGTGTCCGGATAAGCAGTGTTGACGTTCACGTCCAAACGACTCAATATTTTGAGCTGAAATTTTGAGACAAGGTAAATACACCATGCCACTATATTTTGGTCCATAAATTTCATAAATACTCGGACTTTAATTTTTGAGACTCTGTTCTTATCGGGATTGTCCCTTTAAACATAATGTATTATCTGGCGATAAGAGACCGTACAATAGTTAACTAAATTGATAAATCTGATTAAACACAAACTGGTCCAAATAAAAACGACAGGACGGTGTTTAATATATAACAATTTTGATTTAGGTCCAATAAGTTGGCTAAAAGAAAATTTCTGTATATCTACTATCACTATCAAACTGTAGGTACATTACAATGAAAGTACATGCAAAATGATCATATAAATCATTACCATTGAAATATTTCAAAATTAAATCTGTCATTTTATAGGTCTCCATTAAAATGTAATGCCAAAATTAAAATAAAAATGATCAGAAATGGTTTTACTTTGAAATATTTCAAAAGTAAAACAAAAAGAATATCATCCATACCTGATCCAACTTCTTTTTTCGCTCAGAATGAATGAACAGATAGATGACGTCATGTCGATTGTTGAAAAGCGGACGTGATTGAAAGCATCTTTTACTATGGTAACATTGTGCAATATGAGATGATTTGGAAATGTGTTTTTCTTCTATTACATGCTTAACTCAAAAATACAATATACTTTTTAAAAACTTGGTAAGTGATGGGGGATAACTAATAGCAATAAGTGGGGCAGGGGATCTTTACTTAAAAAAAAACCAAAACAAAACAAACAGAAAAACAAAAACAACAAATTAGGCTATACTACATAGGCTATACTGCGAATGTTTTTTTGAAAAAAGCAAGAAAAATATCTGTTCTAGATTTAATTATATTTGGAAAGCACCCATCAAATCAATGAAATCAAATCTAGGCAACACAATTTAGAAATAAATGAAGAAAACGTGCACGAGCTCGCGCCTTTAAAATCTGGCCGCTACCGATAAAGGGAACTAACTCCCTTTGACGCAATTGGACACAGACCACCAACGATATTCCTATTTACCGTACTTTAATATAGATTCATGTCACTTTTTTGAATGCCCTGTACCACAGATAGAATAATTATCTTGCTGAAAAGATAGCATGGGGCTAATTATGGAAACTTTGAGTAAGCCATATTTAAAGTAACATACATGTACTACTAAACATGAAACTATCCACCAAAGCTATCCCAGTAACCAACCCTATAACTCTCTTATCCACGTAACATGAACATTTACCAAACTTTGGCACAAAATGTCAATGTAATAAATATTAATTCAACACAGACTTGGAAAAGAACACATAATTTTATTCCGGACATGTATTAGTACCCTAAACTTATCTACATTGCATCAAGAATTATTTCAATATTGGCACGCATATAATATATAGTATATTACACTAAACATGTTGATAAATTGACACACCCGGCGAATCAATTTTCTGGAATAATAAATATACAAGACTTAATAATCATATTTTTAGAAAGAAAATTAAAAATAAAAGAACATCACATTTGTATGATTTTACTAAAAATACTACTTTAAGTGAACGAGTAACGGAGGGATGTTTTAAAATTTATATAAAAAGTGCAGCGTTAGCTGTCATAAGATTTCTAAAAACTATTTCACGCAACGAAACACGAAACTATAACAGTATTAAGAATGCGTTTGCGAGAGAACCATGCGTTTGCGAGATCGGTCTTGGCGCACCGAGCTGTCATAAGATTTCTGAAAACTGTTCCACACAACGAAACACGGAACTATAACAGTATTAAGAATGCGTTTGCGAGAGAACCATACATAGATCGGTCTAGACGCTAAGTGTAGTTTTAAATTTAGCCAAAGGCTAACAACAATATATACAAAACAATAAATAAAAATAATAACAGGCCCTTGTCATCATAATAATATGTAGTAGAAAATGATGCAGACACAAAGCGGTGTTAGGATAATTTAATACCCGAAAATGAATGCTTTATACTCCCGAAGATATGATTTAATCCTGTCCATAAAATGTCAACATGTCTGAGAGAAATAGTCAGCTTATGTTTACCTGTAGTATATGCATTTTCTGGTTGTGACAACACAATGGCTTTCTACCGAATTGGAAAACGGACAAAATTTACATCAATATGTTAATAGCTTAGCCCCACTTGCGGAGAGTCTTGAATTAACCTGTGGTCACAGGCACTTGAAGGGATCGAAATAAAACTTCTTACGCAAGAAGTTTTATTTTAATCCCTTCAAGTGCCTGTTCCTGTGGTATAATGTACAGTTGTCTGTAAGAAATGTAGCATTTCTAATAATGGACACATTGGCAGCCACTCTTCTTCAGAGCGATTCGCGGTCACATTAGACTCACCCACTAAACATTTCCCCAATTCCCGCCACCACACCGACAAAACCCTAGCCACCAACTTGTACTGTTAAGCCCTCGAAGGGCAGTCAAGTCAACCGCGGTAGGGGTGGGGTGGGTTAGGGTAGAATGAACCCGTTCCTCGGCCCATAGCTACGGTCGCCCCAGCGCCGACCTAAGCAGACAGTCCGAAGACCGGTGCACCGCCCTGAGAGACGCGCCCCTCGTGATACAGCTGAGAAGAGTATACTCTGCTCGTGTGTGGTACCTTCAACACATGCCATTTAAAACTCAATGAACATTATTTGTAATTACACGTTGATTCGTGACTTTCAATGAAATATGCATTATGTAAAATTATGTTTTTTTGAAAACTTTTAAACCTAAATGTTTATTATCGTCTCGATTATCCATTTTATCGAATTTTTTTTTAATTTCGGGGAAGTTCAAATCCATTAAATCTGGGTCATCCGATAGGCTGGGCGATTGATTGTGTCATGTGAATAACTATCTAAATAATAAGTTAAAAAAAAATTGAGGCCGGAAATGCAAATTTAGCTCTTACAAGATACTTACCTAACTCGTGACTCGTTACATCTAATATAGACCTCCTTCCTTCCTCGTTCATTGATTGCTTGTCAACAAACTTTTAAGCACAAATATGTTGGTTACTCAAATAAATTCTCATCCCTTAAATACTTGTTAATAAATATCCTTGTTTACTGTTCTTACGGAGGCCTCAAAGTGAATTCAAATCCGAAGATACGGGAACGACCCCTTTCCCTATAGACCGAGCTTGTGATCCGAGAAGAACAAATCATTAACGCGTCAGACCATGGGCGCTCTTCGTTGAGGCTTTATTTAACGGTTTTCCGTATACAGACATTGTAAATGTTATACCGGGTGCTGCAAGGCAGTTATATCAAATGATACCTATTTGGGGATTTAAATTTACTCATTTGAACACCATTGAAGTATTTAAAACATTTAGAATTTCGTAAAATAACAAAAACACTATGATTTTTAAGTACTTTGCTGGCCTCTTTATATGGGATAAACCATATTTTATTCCTGTCTAAATGTAATAAACATATATCAATGTATTGAAACGCCAAATCTGTGTTTAACTGACATTTTAGTCTTTAATTGGCACTCTTATGACAAAATAAAATCAATGGTGTCATTATTACATCATAATTATGTCATAATATGTAAATTAAGAAGTTCTGACAAAAATTTGCACTAGTCACCCATTCCAATTTCAGACGATAGTAAATTATTTTTAAGTTTTTTCTTCATCAAAGAACAAGAACCAAAAGGCTAGCCCTATCCCCATCAAATTTATTATCGTTAATTAAAAGCTGGCCATGAGTAAAAGTGCAAAAAATATATTGGTCAATGTTTAAAATTTGCCCAAGAACCAGTTTTGGGTGCTGGGGATGTGTGTCTATCAGAAATTATCCAAAATGTTTTGTTCTACCTCGGATATAAAGTATTATTTGTCAATTCAAATCAACATTGATACTGTGATCTTTTACCGGAAAAAGATGGGTTCTGATATCCAATATTTAAGATAAAATAAATATTTTACCACTGGTACACGATTCGTGTACCATAATGCGTTTCAGTCCCAGTTTTAGCAAAAGACTCGAAGAATGAGGCTAAAACATTGTACTAAATCAAACGGCGTATATAGACTGGAATATCCAGACACTAGAAATTTGCTTTCGTTTGATACTGCTGGCAAATTTTGCCGAAAATAACTGATTTGGAATTAGAGTGAAAATGGAAACGATTGAATGTAAATCAGTTTATATACATTCATATTACAATATTATATGCGTTGTGTCAATTTCTAGGTCCAGAGTGTTAGCGATTTAGTTCCTTTAAGTCCCTTTTTGGGCGTTGGTCGCTAGCCTACGATCCTCACCCCTCGCCAAAAACGTGAACGTCTACAGTTTGTCCAACAACACCAGACCTGGCGACACAAACAATGGAGAACTGTTTTGTTCACAGATGAGAATCGATACGGTCGGACAAAAAATGGGAAAAAAATAGTTTTGTCCAATTCGTCTACTATTTGACAGAGATTATAATCAGATAATCCACCAAATCGCATATTTTGGGTTCATTTTTCAAAATTTTCCCGGGGGGGGGGGGAGCCAGTCTTATGACAATCAAGAGTTTTTGTAAACTGGTATAAACGAAAAGACTGTTGTGCCTGAAAGTGATGTAAACTTACCTTTGACAGTGACATTGAGTGTACTGATATTCAGAAACAGAACATTATTGAACTGTTTTATAAACATGCAAATGTTTTCGATTTAGATTCTGGAATGGTTTATACCACAGCCATCACACATAAAATAGGACGACTATATATACTGATGATCCAATATCATTTCCTTACAGACAAATTCCTCAAAATCAGTATTAAGAAGCAAAAAAGGGCTATTAGACATGAAGATAATCAAGGAATGTATAAGTCCATATGGAGCTCTTATTGTCATTTGTCGGAAGAAGGGTGGATTCGAGTGTACGTCGCCTACCGCAAACTAAATCTTCAAACAGTCCGAGATGCCTTTCCATTACCACACACGCAGGAGTCGTTAGATGCATTGCATGAGTCTGGTGTGCTCAGCACTGTAGTTTTGGCGGCTGGATTTCACCAGATTGTCATGGAACCTGCAGATCAACACACAACAGCATTTGTCACACCGATGGGTCTCTTCGAATATGCCCGAATGCCCATGGGCCTGTGTAACTCGGGGGTCGGTATGGCCTAGTGATTTCCTCCCACTGCTAAAGACCCCTACGCGCAAGCGAATTATTGAAATAAAATTAAACCATATGTTGGTCCCGAAATGACCTAGTTTGTGTCGAGTGGACGTTAAACCCCATTTCTCTCTCTCTCTCTCTCCCTATGTTTCCAAAGACTTATGCAGCAGATGTTTAATGATACAGTGTTTCAGATACGTTTAATTTATTTAGACGATATTATCGTATATTCCAGTAAACTAGAAGAACATTAAGAGCGATTAGACGTTGTTTTACTAAGGTGAAAGAACGCGGCCTGAAAGCGAATAGAAAGAAGTGTCATTTTTTTTTGGTTCTAATGTTAGCTACTAAGGGTATGTTATATTTGCAAATGGTGTTTCTGCGTCCTCTGATAAAATCAAAATTGTAGAGTACTAACCTAAACCTAAAACCGTCCAAGATTTGAGATCGATTCTTGGATTTGCCAGTTACTATATACGATTTGTAAACCAGTTTACCCACACAGCAAAGCAGTATATTGCAATAAATGTAAAACTCCCTACAGAGCAAACATCGAATTAAAGTCGTCATGGGGTCAGGCGTGTGATGATGCTTTTGATTCATTCAAGACTAAACTAACTTCATCAGAAATACTGGGTTATGCAGACTTTTCATTGCCGTTTACTCTGGAAACAGATGCCAGCATGGTAGCGTTAGGAGCAGTATGGACACAAGTACAACCAAGTGGTAAGAGAGTGATAGCCTATGCAAGTAGAACCCTGAGACCTCCTGAACAAAATGATGTTAATTAAAGTTCTGCCAAATTGGAACCTTTTGCGGTAAAATGGGCTCTAACAGAAAAGTTTAAGGATTACCTGTATGGTCCGAAATTTGAAGTAATAACTGACAACAATCCACTTAGTTATCTACAGTCAAGTTCAAAATTGGGCTCAGTAGAACAACGATGGGCAGTTCAATGCGATTTTAGGCCTACTATAACATATCGCCATGGGAAATTGAATTCTGTGGCTGATGCACTCTCAAGAAAAGCTGTAAATTCATCAATCTTTGGAAGGTACACACAATCATTCCTATAACGAACTACTATATACAGCTTTGGAAAGGTTATTCGGTTTTACGAATACCCACATTTAACTTAATGTACAACTTAATTATCACCGTTTTTTTTAAAACAATATTTATTCATAGAAACTGAATTGGTGAGACAGACAGAAGCCTAAAGACCCCCTCTCCATAACAGTACAAACATAAATATATTGAAAAGTAAAATAAATTATAAGATGTACACGATATGTACAAACAACAATCAGAATTTTTATATTTCATACATTATGTACAGCTAAAAACATTTCTTCAGAATTATTTCTTTCAACAGTTCCGAATAATAAATTTTGATAAAGTTTGGGGGGTTTTGATATTGTCGCAGATCGTGCATCTGAACGTAAGGGACAAATAAAAAGAAAGGCGTGACAAAAAACGCTTGTAGGGCTGTCAGTATGGTGACTGTGTTCAGAAACTTCTTTAATTGCAACATTGTCTAGATTTAGTGTCGGAATAAATAGATTCTTTTAGCCACGTCTTAGCCCAAAGGTTTATTCTCTCTAGACTTCTGCACATTCGGTTGGGTCATCAGCAAATAATGTAATAATATTTGATTTTACATTGTTTACTATATCGTTGATGTATATAATGAAAAGTAATGGACCGAGATGATGATCTCGTATACTGAGCTTGGTCGATGGTTTGACAAGGAAATCATGTCTTCAACCTCTTTAGGTGTTAATTTTAGGTGACAAAGTGAAGAGGGATTTTGTTCGAGTTCAGAAAGTTGTGCATTTGTGTAATCAAGCCAATATAGTTATTCCTTATATTTCTAAATTTTTGCCAGTCGATGTCCAAGTTTGATTTTACTGCTTTCCGTTTTGCTCATTTTCCGAATAGTATTGTCGATTTGTTAAAAGGTTGTTGCGAAAATGCACTGCTAATCTCACAACCTGTCCTGTAGTCCTGTCTTTGAGAATAGGTGTAATGAAACCAGGTGTTCCATGATATGCTTTTGTCAAGCCATGTCTCAGTTAACAAGATCAAATCGGAATTTTCAGAGAATTCTGCGGAAACAAAGTCAAGTTTATGACGTGAGATGCACGAGAGATATGTTGTCATTCGCTTCCGGATATTCCTCGACATTTACACTAAGTAACCACTACGTCACCGCGTTGGCCTTCCCGTTAGTATTCTACTTCTATGTTTAAATGAAAAAATTATCTCTGCAGAAGTCAGTAGAACATCATTCGCTTGTGGTAAGAAGTTATTACAGACCTACTTTGTTTTTCTTCCAAAACCAGTAAAATCTGGACACGCTACAGAAGAATCATTAGCAACCAGAAAGTTGATCAGACGTCAATCAATTAAAGAAAACAACAATTACAACCAGGAAGATGAGTTTATGGAATCTATGGCGTCGATTTTGGGGTGCAATAAATAGGATTTTTGCATCCCTAACACTAACCAACTATCACAATCTGCGATATGATATAGAGAATAATTTGGAGCAAGAAGTTGAAAATGGTATGTTAAACTGTTGATCTTATATTGTGTCTATTTCTAAGATTATGTCAAGTCAGTTTTGTTACGGGAAGTTTAAATTCTGTATGATGCACACATTTTGGTATTAGTTCTTTTAGCTATGGATAAACGCATTGCATAAAACTTTCCAAATGTTTTATTGTATACTCAACGACAAACGAAACGCATATCTAAAAAAGAATTTCGGAAGATTAAATTTATAACGACTAAGGGGTGGGTTATAGGGGCGATTCTCGGAATCGTAATTAAGAAGGAAGTAGTTTACAAATTTATTTACAACATTAGGATGACGCATCTTTACAATCAAAACAAGGATGAAACTTAGTAGGGTGTATTTCCTCCATTAATATTAACAGCTGTGCACTGGTGATACATGGACGCACTAAGTCGGTTTATATCAGCTCTGGACAATCGGGCCATGGTTCTTCGTACTGCTTCTGTAAGTTGTACAGCTGTCTGTGGCCTGGGAATCATTTGGTCAATCCTCCTTTTAAGCTCTTCCCAAAGGTGTTCTATGAGGTGAATATCTGGACTGCATCATCTTGCTGCATTATCCGTTGTTGTTGCCTTCTAAAAAATGGTACAAATAGGATTGAGTGACTTAGTTGAAGTAAACCTTCGCAGTGAGACATGTTCCACGACCAGGGCCAATATTTTTGAAAACGAGAGAGAGAGAGTAATCTCCACACGACACGAACTAGGTCATTTCGGGACTAACACGTTGTTTAATTTTATTTTAGTAATTCACTTGTGCGTATGGGTCTTTAGCAGTGTGAGGATACCGAAGTACCCGGAGAAAACCCTCGAGGTTGTACAGACCACACCAGTTTTCTCAATGACAGACCTTATGATACAGCACGCACATGCTAACCATTCGGCCACCCCCACCATTTTGGAAGACAACCGGTCCTACTGTGTCTCATTAAAACCAATACCTGTCCATACCATGATGTTTCGTCCTCCCCATGGATCATGTTCCAAAACATTCCTATCATCACACCACTCTCATCGTCTATGCCATATCCTCACACTGCTATCTGCTCTGGACAGACAAAACCGACATTCATCCGTCAATGATACTCTGCCATTGTCGTTGACGCCATGCAGGCGTCGTCGACAGTGTCGTATTGTCAACACTGGTCTCCTCACTGGTCGCCGTACTGTCTTTTCAAAGCATAGACGCCGCCGTACTGTCGCACCACTTATCGGTCTCTGGTGGATGCCAATTGTCTGTAAGTTTCTGTTGCTTGTTGGAAGTTATTTTGTCTATGTTGTATGTAAATTAGACGATCTGGTCTGTCGGTAGTTACTCTCGGTCTAACGCTACGCCGCCTATCATCAGTTGAGTTTGTCAGGTTGAATCGGTTCAGCAGCCGGTGCAAATAGTGCTATTATAGACGTCAAAGTATTCGGCAATCACCCGTGCAGTCTGTCCAGTCTGGATTCTGTTTATAACCTGTTCCCGCTGCTGACGTGAATGTCTAGCCATCCTTACAACATCGTTACGTGAAGTGATTTACAGGCGTTTAATACTCATCGGTAACCAGATATGCACGAACTTTTAACGTTCACAAAAAATCGCGTGGGTGTACGTAACATGGATAATCAACAGAAAATCAATTGTAGTCCATCATTCCGGGAGTAATGTTTTTCGACTCAAAATATCGGACCTATACTTCACATATACGATTTACCCGACCACGTGGTACAAAATTATCACATTAAAATCAAAACTACACACGTAATGTTAGTTATAAAACAGGTGCGTTTCTTTTGTCGTTGCGTATATATTTGTGACCACATCTCCAACTTTACTTGAGCAAAAAGGCTACATCCCAAACACAGGATTGAAACCAAGAAATGTTCTCAAGTCGTTGCCAATCAAGTCCAGGTCAATGTTCGGACCATCTACAGGCTTCAGCTACGCTTTCGGGCCCCCAACACCACGGTTGATTGCCCCCGAACTGTCGTTTTCTAGAATGATTGGATTAAAGTGCCTATCAGATTTTGAAATCGTACTGACGTGTGTTGGTAGGTGTAACCCCGTTAGAGGTATCATAGCATATTTTTATAACAGTGGCGCTGCAGCTTCGAAATTCCGTTGGTATAGGGTTCGATTGGGGGTTGATTTAGAATTCGCTGTCCCCCCCCCACCCCTTGCTAATTGGATAATTCACCAAATTGGCCCTTTAAATCAGTAGGCAGTTAAAGTCGGTATCTAAAATATGTATTAGGGTAATTGTGGTTTAAATTGCAAAGGGAAAAACTCGCATATTAGATTATTTAAATTGTTGGTAGAGTATAAACGAAAGCGCGGGAAATTACCGTCACGCATGCTTTCTGAGTGCTGAGGGTTAGCTCTAGATACGTTTTGTAGTATTAGTCATATAGGAAACTTAAACAATTTACTATAAATTAATTTTGATTAGAATATCTCTTTCACATTTATAAGTAGAGTCTAATCGCCAAAGATAATAAATTGTAATAAGTTGATATTTATTCGCCCACGTTTCTGTTAGGAGGAAATTATAATTGGCTTAGGAATTTCCCGATACCCGAGTCACCGGAAAGTCATCAAAATAATAAACTAAATAAGCGACAGGCTTTATTGCATCATAGAACTATGTACGCGAAAAGTGTAAAAATATGATATGTCAAGGTTTTGAACACTGTAGAGGTCACAATTGTGAACCGAATTTATTGAAACTTGAAATAAATGTTTATAACTCAAAGATCTTGGTTCCTTTCGGTATTTGCTCATATCGGATCGTAAAATCCTAAGTTATGGGCCCTGATTGTACGAAAAATCGCCTTTTTTAGCTTTTGGTCCCTCTGATGGTCAAAATTAATATCCGATTTTAAAAGAAAAACCGTCTGATTATATAATCGTTACACCGTAAAGAAGGCAGAGTTCGGATTTCGTGAAAATCGGACCAAAAGTGACGGACAAAATTGCCGCCGCTTGTACGTGAAAAGTGTAAAAATATGGTATGTCAAGGTTGTGAACACTGTAGAGGATCTTAACTTCCTGAATTATGGCCCCTGATTGTCCGAAAAATCACCCTTCTTTTTAGCTTGTGGTCCCTCTGGAAGTTAAAATTATTATCCAATTTTTTTTAAAAAAAAAAACGTTTGATTATATCACCGTTACATGGTAATGAAGGTTGTGGACCATACAGATGTCACAATTTTAATTAGATTTTGATGAAACTTGAAATACATGTTTATAACTTAAAGATCTTAGTTCCAATCCATATTAGCGCATATCGGATCGTAACTTCCTGAATTATGGCCCCTGATTATACGCAAAATCGCCTATATTAGCTTGTGGTCCCTCTGGAGGTCACAATTATTACCTGATTTCAAAAAACGTTTGATTATATCACCGCTACAGGGTAATCTCGGTTGAGTTTGAATTTCGTGAAAATCTAACCATAATTGAAAAAATAGCCGCCGTTTGTATGCGAATAGTATTTTAAAAAACATGGTGTATCAAGGTTGTGGACCCTATAGAAGTTACAATTTTAATTCGATTTTGATGAAACTTTCAATACATGTTTATAACCTAACGATCTTGGTTCCTTGCGATATTCATAACTTCGTGCATTATGGCCCCTGATTGTACGAAAAATCATATTTTTAATTTGTGGACCCTATATGGAGATCACAATTTTATTCCGAATTAAAACAAAAACGTTTGACTATATCTCCATTACACATTAATGATGGTTGAATTTGAATTTCTTGAAAATCTATAAATGAACAGCTAAATCCATAACATAAAATGTTTCGTATACTCAACATGAGCATGGCGCAGAACTTTATAAAAACCAAACAAATTCTAATGATTTCCTGATAATTACTTAATATGCCACAACTCTTGTTGACTGCCCGGACGATTTAGCTGCCGTGGGCGTATGTTTCATTGCCCTGTGGTGGCTGCAAATATTGTATAAAAGCCCATGAAAAGGGGTATGAATATCAAATTATTGTCGAGAAAACCGTCCCTTTAATCCCATCCAATATCAATAGTAAACCAACTATTGATATTGACCTAAATAGCTTTAAAGGGAAATGTCGAGGCAAAATAAATGAAAATCTTGGTACAAGCGATTTAGGTGGATTGTTAACAACTTGCGTTTTGATAGTTTCTACTAAAAATAACCAGGGAAATCCCCAAGTTTTAACTTTGACTCAGGACGATTCAAGAATAGTTTTATCGGGAAAATTTGAAGAGGGAATCCAACAAGGCCAAACGTGACTAAGTTTGATAGTGAGAATTTTCTGTGTCATCTATTTATTTTGGGATTTCGGCGGGAACATCAGCTTGACTGTTGGCTTGTTGAAAATACACCGAGCCCGTCACCCCTTGGTTAAATGGATTTCCCCAGGGAGTGTCCCTTTTTATATGCCCACATTTTAATGTGGACGTATCATGCCGTCACCTTTGTCCAGTCGTCTGTCCACAATTTGTTTGTGGACACTCTACAGGTCACAATTATTATCCAATTTTAATGAAATAGGTCTATCTCTCGATATTGACATGTATCGAGCCATAACTTCATAGATTGTGGCCCCTGATTGTACTAACAATCACGTTTTTAGCTTTTCGACATGTTTCAGGTCACATTTTCCGCCAATTTTTATGAAACTTGAAATGCATGTATATAACCCAAAGATCTTGGTTCTTGTCAATATTCGCGCATATCGGATCGTAATTTCCTGAATTATGGCCCCTGATTGTGTGAAAAATTATTATCCGATTTTAGAAAAAAAAACAACGTTTGAATATATCACCATTACACCATAAATGGCCAACGGTCATACGCAAACAGTGTAAACATCAGGTATATCAAGGTGGTGGACCCTCTAGAGGTCACAATTTTGATCTGATTTTGATGGAAATTGTAATACATGTTTATAACTCAACGATCTTGGTTCTTTTGATATTCGCGCATATCGAATCATAACTTCCTGCAAAATGACCCTAAATTGTTCAAAAAATCACATTAATAGCCTGTGGTCCCTTTAGAGTTAACAATTTTATCTGATTAAAAAAAAACGTGTGAATATGTCACTGTTATACACCAAGATCTTGGTTCCTTTTGATAAACGCGCACATCCGAACGTAATTTCATGGATTATGTCCCCTGATTGTCCGAAAAAATCACATTTTTAACTTGCGGATTCTCTGCAACCGCCCCCCCCCCTCCGTAATCAAGGTAATATGGTTTAGTACCATCCAAATTTGATCGTGTATATTTTTCAAGGTAAATAAGTTTTTTTATAGTGTGCGGAACGCTATCGTTTGCTGTATGCCAGATTGATCTCGGTTTCGTTTCCATATATGTTAATAAGTCACGTGATATCCACATTTGCATACCATGGATGATGCTCTGCGTAAGATGATATATACAAAGCGTAAACGGCAAATGAGAATTGGCAGAGCGCAAATGTAATGAGGGAAATGTCTATTGTACACACGGCAAAAACAGCATTTTCCAATGAAACATTTGTCATTTGACACGTTCAACATTTAACTTTGGCCTTAGAGTTATTTTGACTTTATCTTCACCGGTACATTGTACTTTTTACACGTAATCAATGGAAAAGACATTTTAGCAGAGCATTTAATACTGGCAGCGTACCCTTCCGGCCTTCCATAATACGGTGGTTGAAATTATTGCACACGTCTGTCAAACCTTCGAAGGCTAATATCTTCCCTTGCAATAGAGTAATTTGAATGAAATTTTCAAATTATTCATTTTACTTTATCTACTTTACTTTATGACGGAAAGTGTTAGAACTAGTGAGTATTATTAGGTGATAGCAGACGAAATATCATCAACCTGTCAAAACAATATGTCGGGTGATACACCTTGTGTTATTAGTAATACTAGTCAAGCAGCAGTTGGAAGTTTTATTTTAATCACTTCAAGTTCCTGTGCATAACACAATAATCATGATTAAATTTGAATTTCGTTAAAATTGAAACAAAACTTCCTGTCAAAATAGCCGTTCCCCCACAAATAGTCTAAAGCATGTAATATGTGGACCCCTCCTAAATAGTGTAAAGGGGCAAAAGTTCTCAGATCAATTTGATTTTGGTGCGCATCGGACTTTCTGTGACAGAGTTATGCCCCTTACTTTTTTCTCAAACTCGAAATATGTAAAAAGTCTGTGCACTCTCCAGTGACGACAATATTTGTCTAAGTTAGAAGAAACTTGAAGCATTGGGTCCATGAGAGGTGCACAATATTGATATTCAGCGATCGTTGACATTCAGTTATCCCCCTTTTCCGAAATGTGTGAAAACGATAGAGGCTTCAGGTTTTATCACATTTTTTTATAATTTTGATGTGAAGCATTGTTTTAATGAGAGGATGAATCCCATTGATTTTCCCTGTTCTCTATATATTGTGGGCGTATCTTGCATGACAACCATTTGTTTTGTATGGGGGTTATTATGGGAATGATATTGAATAATTAATATGGTTGATATAGAAAATGTTATATCTTCTAAACAAGATGAAAAAAGTTACCAAGACCTGCTATCAAAGACACAAAAACAACAGCATGAAATCAGGGAGCTGAAAGACCAATGCTCAATGTTAAGAAAAGAAACAGATTTTGAAGTCGGGAAGATGAAAGACCAATGCGCAACATTACAAAAAGAAAAAGATTTTGAAATCAAGGAACTTAAAGACCAGATCAAAGAGTTGGACAAAGAAGTGGAAAAATTGCGGGAACTAAGATTGGAAGGTGATAGTATAAATTTAAATATACCAGATTATTACACATATTTTTATAAACCCCAGAATACCTCATTAGACATTTAGACATGTCGAGCTAATAATTCCTTTTATACAAGCTAACAATTCCTTTTATACAAGCTAATAATTCCTTTTATTTTGTGACCCTGTCCATCGGTCCGTCAACAATTGGCTTGTGAACATGATAGAGGCTACAGTTTTCGATGGATTCTCGTCAAATTTGGTGTGAAGCATTGGTGTCATGAGAGGGTGAACCTTGTCGATCAACACGCGTTCTGCAACCTTTTGTTGCAGAGTTATCTCACTGTTCTGAAAACATTGTGAAAGGCTATAGTTTTTAACAGATTTTGTTCAACTTGGTGGGAAGCACTAGGATTGTGAAAGGGTGCCTCTCTCCTCTCTCTCTTGTCACTCTCCTGTATTACACCTCCTTTCTCCTGTCTCTCTTGTATTACACCTCCTCTTTCCTGTATTACACTGTCTCTCTTGCGTATTACGCTATGATATTTCGAGTGCTACACGGGCTCTGCTAGTCAACACTTTCATATTTAAAAGAAATAAATGAATACGACTGCAAAATGCGATTGCCCCAATCTCCCCCTTTAGTTGGAACACAATCACTCTCAATGTAATTAGGTGAATGCCTTGATGGAGTTCGAAGATGAGCATTTTCTGCTTACGGAAAGCAGAGATAAGCGATTTGATTAGTTGACACGATAACTTTAGTTCTTATTAAGTGAGAGTGAGGAGACTTGGTGTATAATTTTATCACATCAATAAATTGACTAAGTTTGATACTGAGCACTTTCTGCTTAGGGTAAGCAGCGCGATAAGTAATTGGATTTGTCGAGACTTGGAACACTATAACTGTTCTAATTGAAGTAGAATGTTCAAACTTGGTGTAGGTATTAATTGGGTGATAGCCCTGATCTAGTTTGATGATTAACGTTTTCTGCTTACGCTAAGCACAGATAAGCAATCTGTTTGATGCTTTGTGGCCCAATAACTTTGGTTATAATTAAGCGAGAGTGATGAAACTCTGAGTATAGATTCATTACATAGTTACCTTGACTAAGTGCGAATGTCTTGACTGAGTTCAGTGATTAACATTTCAAGCTAAAGCTAAGCAGAGCTAAGCAATTTCATTGACCGATGCTTTAGGACAAGAGAACATTTTCCAAGTTTTCCACTGGGATAAGCTGCAGTTGAGACAAAGCTGCTGTGTCGGCATATTCTACGCTATCTTTCATTTTCTATTTTGAACTATTGAAGCATAAGTAGACAATGCTTTAACTCTTACGTAGTGCATCTTTAACATTTTTTTTTAATTTGTACACAAATCAGAGGACATGTTATAACAGATGTTGGTATAACATGTTATAACAGATGTTGGTATATTTACAGATCCACAACAGACAACTACCACCAGTTTTACTGATCCACAACAGACAACTACCACCAGTTTAACTGATCCACAACAGACAACTACCCCCAGTTTAACTGATCCACAACAGGCAACTACCCCCAGTTTAACTGATCCACAACAGGCAACTACCCCCACTTTAACTGATCCACAACAGACAACTACCACCAGTTTTACTGATCCACAGCAGACAACTATCATCAATTCAAGTGACAAAACTGACGATGGTGTCTCATCTGGTGCTGGAAGTAAACCAGAATCCATATATTCAACATTACACTCCGCATGTCAATACGGTGATATAAATGATGTAAAATATCTAATTGACACTGGGCATGATGTCAATCAGCTGAATGATAGCAACATGTCCCCCATATTGTTTTGTAGTTCATCTGAAATAGAACCTGTACCTAAACTAACACTGATTCTTACCAAGGGGGGTAATATAGACGATAGAGATAGTGATAACAATAATGTTTTACACCGCGCATGTTTTTATGGTAAACTAGAATCAGTAGACTTTATATTAAAACAAGGTGTAGATATACACAGTAGAGGGCAGTATAACATGTCACCTATATTATTTTGTAGTTCATCTGGAATAGAACCTGTAGCTAAACTAAAACTCATTCTTGATAAAGGTGGCAATATAAAGGATAGAGATAGTGTTGACAATAATGTTTTACACCGTGCATGTTTATATGGTAAACTTAAGACTGTTAAATTTCTTCTTGGAATATGTGTTAATATCAACAGTAAAAATAAAAACAACCAAAAACCTTTAGATTGTTGTAGGCGTTCATCTGTCCAGTCAGAAGAAAAGATTAAATTATTAGAAGCAAAAAAAACAAAAAAGTGGTTTCAGAAACGGTTGTAATACTATCACTATCATCTCAATAATGTAGAGGTATCGGTTGTAAAACTATCACTATCATAATCTTTAAGTGGCATTTAGCGATTGGGGAACACATTTAAAGAACAGTTTTTATGGGAAACAATCACTGGTTTATTCAAAAAGCGCGACGTTTCGACAAGTATCCTCTTATCGTTATCAAGCACAATGACATTTCGTAAACTTCAGATGAATATATAGGGGTGAACATGGTTAATAAAGATTAAATAACAATAACAATAAAGGTAAAGGATTAACCAAATTCAAAACAAGATGAAGAGGGGTAGTTAATTAAACAGTCAAAACACATGGAAAACATTTAACTAATTATGAAGACCTTCAAAGGGAGCCGTGGGTGCGACTATATTGTATTAATGAGGTAATAAATATGAAATCATTTACTAAGATATGGATAACACTTATATTGATTAATGTAAGCATTGCATAGTCCATTGTCAGAAGCCTAATAAGCAAGATAGGTGATACTATGGATAGTAGATGAGCAAGTGATTTTTGCAACGTGAACAATTACCCTCCATCACTAGTCAATAAGCGAATTAATGAAACATCCAAAAAGTGAGTAACTTACTTAAGAAGTCCAACATCGTCCCTACAGCCCTGAAACAGATAATCAAAGCTAATGGCAAACAAAAATCAACCCTACCTATTCAGCCCAAAGGAGTCGTATACCAAGTGAATTGTTCGTGTGGTCTTTCATATATTGGCGAAACCAAACTTACATTTGATAAGCGAATATCAGAACACCGGCCCACAACTGCTACCAAATATTTAATCTTTATTATATGGTTTCACTCCTATATATTCATCCGAAGTTTACGAAATGTCATTGTGCTTGATAACGATAAGAGGATACTTGTCGAAACGTCGTGATATTAGAATAAACCAGTGATTGTTTCCCATAAAAACTGTGTTCTTTTAATATCAATATCATCTCAATAATGTAGTGGTATCAGTTGTAATACTATCACTATCATCTCAAGAATGTAGTACTACTATCACTATCATCTCCATGTTACCTTCCAGAATAATAAAGTTGTATCAAATGTTCTTGAATGATAAAGCAACATTGTCCAATCCAATATTAAAACTTGGATCTATGTAGCATATTTTACAACGTGTTTACTGAACTCCTAAAGCAAGTTTTATGATGAATATTGTAATATACATGTAGCTATAATGTTACCTCTATATTCTAGTCTACGTACAGTTATAATTTATATAGTCAGTGAAATGATGTTACCTGTCTAATCTAGTCTACTATCAGTTGTCCGTAAAATAAACGTGTTAGTCAGTAATGTGTGAACTTAAATTATATGGCTAAATAATCCAATCTTATTACAATATTATTCTAGTCTACTTTTATATTTCACATCAACTTTGTGTTAATAATTCCCACAATCTAGTCTTATGACATATGCCTGACAAGGAAAGCTGTCTAGTCTTTCGGATGGGACCAAAAACCAACGTCCTGTGTCCACATTGGCGTGCACGTAAAAGATTCTTTGGCAGTCGGAATTTGATATAAGAGTAAGCCGTAGCGCTGTTGCCCGGGCAAAATTTCCCTCATAGTACACTGTATGGCGTATACCCGTCTTCGATTAGCCCAGGTAAGGTGCAGAAGAGTAGGACGTTAAACCCCATTTCATTTCACTTATGACATTATTGTTCTAGTCAACTTCACTGATATATTTTATGAAGTTACGGTGGCTCAGTGAGTAAGGTGTTAGCTCGCTGACCAGGAGATCCTGTGTTGGGTTCATTTGGATTTTCGGTGGGACTCTCCCTTGTCAGTGGTGCAGGAGTGGCATAGGGCAACCTATAGGCCTAGTCATTTAGATGGTGCTGTGTACACATTGACGTGCATGTGAAAGATACCTTGAAACTTGGAATTCGATGTAAGTAGGCTGTTGCACCTTGCCCAGGATAACTTTTCCTTATAGCATATTGTACGACGTATTTCCGTCTTTATTTGACCGATCGGAGGAGTAATGTGGGTAACCTCAATCTTATTAAAATAGAGATCTATAAATCAGACCAGTTCTACTGGGGGGGGGGGGGGTCAGGTCAGGTGTCATACGAGCGATTTCTGACCCTACAACGCTGACATTTCTAGGGGTTTGTCCACAGTTCTGTGCACTGTGCAGACGCCAAGAACTCGCTGTAACAGACCGCTTCATTGGCTAAATATCTCACATTAATAAGACACTCGGCTAATCTCGACAGATTCCGTAAACTACATCTAGTCTCGGATGTATGACAGTAAGTGATATGTACCTACGCCCATACATTTGCGATGCGGCTACCGGTTTACTTTAACAGGAAAAGTTGACGCTATTACACAAATTGGCAACCTATTCGGCTAGCGACCTATTCGACCGATCGAGCTGCAACCTGTTCGTTGGAAACCTATTTAGAATAAAGACAACAGTCTCTTTTTATCAACCAATAAAATCCAACGTTATGTCTATCAAATTAAAGTAGAATATATTATTGTTTACCCATTCCTTCAGCTCAGAATAGAAGTGTAATTTCGTCATTATCTTACAGCTGGATCGGTCTAATAGGTCGCTAGACAAATAGGTCGCCAACTTGTGTTTGGAATGGGCGCAGCCATGTTTCATCCGGGATCTTTAAGGTAGTTCCAATATGGCGGAATTCATCATACAGCCGAGTTTAGATTGTCCGAAATCTTCCGAGGTTTGCCGAGTGATTAATAAGAATGCCTGTTATATAACAACTCTTCCATATCCTTGTTTGGTAAGCGTTTTTTCCCGCCGCCGGAGCCTGGTCTTATGACGTCATATGTGGATTGTGGGTTAGGATAAGGGATATGATAAGGGCTGTGGCCTGCAGATTTCGTCACAGACTCGAGATGTAGACAGGGCTAGCCCTAACCCTAACCCTGGGCCAAGCCTAACCCTTATCCTAACCCACAATCCACATATGACGTCATAAGACCAGGCTCCGGTGGACGGAAAAAAACGTTTACCTCCTTGTTTAGTCAAGACAAGTAAACCGAAATTTTAAACTATAAAAAACGAACGAAATAGGATCTATGTTTTCATCAGATTGGGGTAATCTTGTCTTGTGTAGTCACGTTATTGTTCTAGTCTACTTAAACAGACATTATGCAAGAGCTATAAATTCTGCCTATTGTAAGTCTTTCTTTAGGCCTGAAATGTTATAAAAACTATTAATTAGACATTAATTAATTTATCCAGACCATAATCAGCTCTCGGTGTGAAGGCTAGCCTGTGATTATAGTCCGATTAACACTCAAAACTTTCCTTCGTTATTAACGATTAAATGGATAATCAAGACTATTAGATTTGTCTTACCGACAGTAATGATGATCGAGGCTAAGCCGAACTTTCATTGTGAGAACTGCCAACTCGTTATCTAATCTCCCATAATGTATCTTTAACTTATATATTTTGTATAAACAATGTTAACATTTCATGAAAATAAATTTGTTATCAAGAATTGTCAGCCATGTTTGTTTTGGTTAAATATAAACAAATGAGAAGTGATAATGGGTGTTCAAGAACCAAACCCTGGTGTGTATCAGAGCCGTATTTAGGCTCCCATAGGAATGGCGACCCTACGGGATTACTTGCTAGCGACTTTGTCTGTGGCAGTCCCCGTGCTTAGCAACTTGGGTATTATTTTGTTGACACACATCACTCTGCTGTGCCCCCACTTTTAAATCCTACATACTACGACCCTTCCTTCTACACAACACCTGTCACTATGTATATCTTCATGTAACTAGTGATATATTTTAGCCCTTGATTTCAATGGTTAAAGCTAAGATAGGCCCGGTTTCCTATTGGGTGGGAGGAGCTCAGTAAGATTTGGCTTGATAACCTTGTGTAGGTCAAAAAAAAGTCCATCAGTATTTTCCAACGTCGTTCCCCCTTGTACACGTAAATGGTGCAGAATCGAACGTCTGGCATGGAACAATGTTTAGTCGTTCGGATGGGAAGAAAAACCAAGGTCCTAAGTACACATTGGCGTGCACGTAAAAGATCCCTTGGCAGTTTGTGTCATATTTTGTAAAACTCCTATTGGACTGGTGAGTTGAGTGGTTTAACATGTATGGTTTAGATCATAAGGCCTGCCATTGAGTCAAGTGGCATGGTTTCAATTCCATGCTTTTAGGGTCGATCCGAAGCAGGTTTTCCATTTTACTCCCACTGCTAAAGATCCATACGTACAAATGCATTATTGATATAAAATTATACCACATCTTAGTACCGAAATTACCTATTCTTAGCCGAGTGGACTTTAAACCCCATCTTGCAGTTAAGAAGCTATTTGGTAGAAGATAATCTTGTCAATATGGTTTCTTCTTGTCAGTGGTGCAAGACGGGAGGACTTGACAAGGATAGCTGTATAGTCATTTGGATGAGACAAAAAACATAGGTCCTCTGTTCACATTGGCGTGCACGTAAAAGAATCCTCGGCAGTTGGAATTTGATATATCAATAGCTCGTAGTGAGTTTCATATGACATATGCCGGTCTGCATTCGATCAGTAGAAGCAAAACAGTAGGACATTAAAGCCCATTTTATTTTGTTGCTGGACAAGTTCTCTACATTCAAACGTCAAAT
Organism: Patella depressa; assembly: GCA_948474765.1. Taxonomy (NCBI): domain Eukaryota; kingdom Metazoa; phylum Mollusca; class Gastropoda; family Patellidae; genus Patella; species Patella depressa. The sequence goes on from OX419720.1 coordinate 18,114,379, forward strand.
ATGGAGAAACATCTTATGACAGGACAAGAGTGGTAATATTTGTTTTTAATAATAACTGAAGAATAAAAGTTTAAAAACTCATCTGAGTTGCCAGGTAACTTAAATTAAAATGAAATGGGGTTTAAGGTCCATTCGTCACAAAATATGTCACCACGAGATTGGACAGGCGACCCTAGTCCTTGTCACGTACAACTGGGGATTCGAAACCACGCCAGTTGCCTCAATGACGGGCTTTATGATACAGCACGCACAAGCTAACCATTTAACCACCCAATCCCCCCGAGAGAAGAGAGAGAGAGATGGGGTTTAACTTCCACTCGATGTAAACTGTCATTTCGGATCTAACACAGGATTCAATGCTAACCATTCATCCATTCAACCCCCACCCCCGAGAGAAGAGAGAGAGAGATGGGGTTTAACTTCCACTCTACGCAAACTGTCATTTCGGAACTAACACATGGTTCAATTAGAAGTGAGAGTAAACTGGAGCACCCAGAGAAAAACCCACGACCCTACAACTTATTATACAACACACACCTGTTAACCATTTGGCCCGGAAGTTAGCCTTGTTAATGGTACAGGAGTGGGGGTCCGGGGAGGAACAAACAGAAGGACGATAAACAGAAGACATGCTTACACCTTGACATGATTGTAAAAAAAAAACCTTGACGGCTGAATTGCAATGTTTTCATTACACCTGCTGATGCAGTTTGAGCAATGAGCGGGTACTTTACAAAGGGAAGTAACTAAAGTTGGAAACAACAGGGATCAGACAACCAAAATACAGGTAAAAAAATACAGATGAAACTGTCTATTTCATTAGTGGATTGAACACGCGTGTACTTTACAAAGGGAAATAACCACTGTTAGATGTAACAGCAACATCTTGGTTCAGCAGTGCATAGAATAATAAAACAGCCACTTCCTACTTCCAGCTATCAATAAAACAAATATTGATAACAAAACATGTTTATTTAGCATAAAATATAATATATTATAAGGCAAACAACCTTTCCCAATAAAATATCCTTCTTATATCCCTACATTCCATTTATAGAACGATAATATACTGAGCGCCACAGAAAACGCTTCACTTAGTTTTTCGATTAACAAAACCAAAAGTACGACACAGATGTTTGTCGGAAATATCGAATGGAATAAGCATGGGTCATTGTTAGTTTAGAAAGTAGGATTTATTAAGTTAATCCTACCAGAAGGCTACGTATAAAAAGTACGGAATTTTAGCAATTAGTAAGGTGGGAGTTGTGCCACGAAAGATTTTAAGACTGTGATGGCGGATTATCTGAACGGCAAATTTTGCTAGTGATCACCGAAAAAAGAATCTGTAAACCCAATCAGTACGCCAACGACGCTTCGTTTACAATTTGAATACGGATATAAGGATAAATCTGATGGAACACAAACTGATCCAAATAAAACGGAAGGCCTTTGGTCCAATAATTTGGCCAAAAAAAAATGTCGGCATAAACTGTACATTACAATAAAAGTAAAATGATCTTATAAACATAAATTATTTTCCATTGAAATATTGCAAAATTAAATCTGTCATTTTATAGGTATCCATATAACTGTAAAGCCAAAATGAAAATAAAAATGACCAAAAATGATTTTACATTGAAATATATCAAAAGTCCATCAACAAATTAATATCATCCATACCTGATCTTACTTCTTTTTTCGCTCCGAATGAAAAATGAACAGTTAAATGACGTCATGTCGATTGTTAAAAAGCGGACGTGATTGAAAGCATCTTTTACTATGGTAACTTTGTTGAAATGATTCGGAACTCAAAGATGCAATATGCTTTAACTTAACATATTTTTTAAAAACTACTTGGCAAGTGAAGTAGGGTAGCTAATAGGATTACATGGAGGGGGGCTGTGGTTTTTTTGTTTCTTTTTTGGGGGGTGGGGGCGGGGGCGGGGGTAATTAAGCAATACAAACATAAATAGAAACAACACAGGTCCTATTTTTTTTTTTTTTTTAAAAAGCAAGAAAAATATCTATTTTAGATTTCATTCTATTTGGCAAGCACGCATCAAATTAATGAAATCAAATCTAGGCAACGCAATCAAGAAATAAAGGAAGAAAACGTGCAATGATATTTGGCGCCTTGAAAAATCTGCCTACAACTAAAGGGAACTAACTCCTTTTGGCACATTTGGATGCCGAACACCAAAGCTATTCCTACTACTGCGCGAACGCTCAATACCAAAGGCAGAATAATATCTTGTTCAAAAGATTGCATGAGGCTAACGATGGAAACTCGAGACAGCCATACTGAAAGTAACATACTAGTAAATATGCAACTATTCACCGAATATATTCCTCCCGCAACATCAACATTTGGCAGAAAATGTCAATTCTAACCCTCGTCTTCTACTTTAAATTACATCAACAAAACTTATCATGCAATACGGTGAATAGACGAACTATATATATTTTTGCTCAACGATCAATTTTTATTTATTTTTGATTGGTCGTAATAATTAGCCCTTCACTCATTTCAACTCTATGTAAATACATATATAGATTTAACATTTACATAGATAAGGTTAATTTTAGGTTTTCCTTTCTGACGTTGGTGTATGCATGGACCGTATAAGGTCCGTGATGTATGCAGCTATACTTTGTTGATGTTTATTTTGTCATTACTGTCTGGTAAATTATAAACGGATTTCTTCGATTGTGAACAAACTACTGAATAATCGTTATTAAAAACTTTCTTATGGGTTTGAAATCATTTCCCGTTAAATAAAATCCGTTGCACAATAATATCCCCAAAAAAAAAAGTTCTCTTTTGAAAAGCCAATGTTTTTGCTTGAGGTTTTCGACTGTGTCCATCACAACATTACACATGTCACGTGATGAGCTAACCCATCGTAATATGTTGAAGGGGGTAAAGCTTGACAAATTTTGACAATCATGTGTGCTGTAATCAAATCAGCAAACGCTCTTTTCGATCGTTTGAGTTTGGGCAACAAAACAACAACTGACACTACTGAAGACAATGACACATAATTAATTTTGAAATAATTGATTGTCAGTCTACTTAATTTCATTCACAATGAATATATGACCGATTATACGAATACTCGTAAATTTAATGGTGTGTTGTGCAGATACTACTGATTTGCGTCCCGTTGTTCAGTCAAGAATGCACCGAAGGACTAAAATCGTCTATCATAGAATTTGATCAGAACACTAAACTCCAATTCGGTACGTCAGATCCAGTGTCGGACTGGTCCCACCTGTCCTCCTGTCCGTGACAGGTGGGCTTAAGCCTATAAAGAAAAATGAAAAATGAAAAGAGATCGAAAGAAAGGAGAGCAGGGAGAAAAGAAAGAAGGACGGGAAGGAGAGGACAGGACACGGGACAGGAGAAAGAAAAGATTGGAAGCTTTGAACTAAAATGCTTTGAAAATGGGTTTATGGTTGCAATTTTCAAAATTTTCCCTCGGTGCGTACTTGTGCGGGCCATGGTCAATGACATGACAGGTAGGCCTTCGGCTCACCAGTCCGGCACTGGTCAGATCTAATTAAAGAAGGGAATTTCCGACATCAAGAGATTCCTAATCAAGGGGCAAAAACCCTCGAGGGCCTCATGTTTGTTAGTTAAAGAATGACCATGCATCACTCCAAATTGACAAAGATGGTTTGCTGAAGCGGAAAAGAGCTCAATCAATCCAAGATATCTTTTTTCAACTGCTTCTACCTAAAAGGTATCGCCAACTAGTAATAGATGAACTTCATTGTAAAATGGATCATGTAGGTACAGCCAAAGTGCTATCATTAATTCAAAATCGATTTTATTAGCCAAAAATGTCTTCGGAAATCGAACACTTTATCACCAAGTTGTGCTCCTGTGTTAAAGCTAAGAAATTTATAGAAACACTGAAGCTCCGCTTAAGCCAATAAAAACTACTCATTCTTTTGAATTAGTTTCCATCGACTTTCTCCATTTAGAAAACTGCAGCATATAAATTCTTCTATGATTTTGTGTTACGGTATGGTTTTCCCGAGAATTTGAGAATGATTTGTTCAGTCGGTTACAGAAATACTGTGGTGTAGGACATAGCAGAATAACCGATTGACAACAGTCAGTGTGAACGCATGAACAGAAGAACCTTGTTATCGGTGTTGAAAACTCTACCAGAAGATAATACCAGCGGCTGCCAGGCAGAATACGCCCACATTTTCGAGAGGTGGATAGGGAACAAGCTAAAAAGAAAGTGTTTTCCCTACAATCAAGGTCCATAATTCATGAAGTTACAATTTGATATGCGCGAATATCGAAAGAAACCAAGATCGTTGGGTTATAAACATGCATTGGAAGTTTCATCAAAATCAGTCCACAACCTTGATATACCACATTTTACACTGTTTGAAGATTTCGTCGGAATTTGTTACTTCTGTTTAATGACTTGTCTTTGGAAAAACCCTTTACTTTCGATCCGGTCCATTCAAAGATATCAAGGAAACGTTCCAAACCATTCAGTTTAGTTGAAGATGAGTCGAATGATTTGGAAAAAGTGTTATTTATAGTGAATCAAAGTGTTGATATTATTCTTCCGTAAACCCGAACGCAAAACCGTTCGCACCTGAAGTACTCAATGGGCAGAATTCTGAATTTAATTAAAATGTTTCTTGTCATAATAATTGTGATAATTCTAATCCTCATTCGGATGATGGAAATGGTGACCATAGTGAGAGTGGATCAGAAGAATATCAGTCACAAAGGGATCAGACTCTCGATTATCCATTTAAAAATAAAATCGAGAAGGAAAGTTATGCCGTAAATAGGATCAAAATCCACCAAAGTTCGCAGGCTAGCGAAGTCAAGGAGAGTTGATTGTAGTCTGGATATGCTAATGTCTAATTAATAATTTAGATAACATTTTAGGCCTGAAGAAAGGCCTACAATAGACAGATTTAGTTTTTCCATAATGTATGTTTAAGATTTATGGTCGGGACGACATTTATATTTGTGAGGGAGTGTGTGATGGATTGGTGATAAGGAACACATCATGTAGGGTATTTTATTTGTTTCGTGGTAGTTTTGCTGCAGGACTGGGACTGTAGGCAGCACCAATGTTGAGATATAATCTAGTTGATGTCGGCCAAGCGTAGAACTAAATTAATAAATCTGATGGAACACAAACTGATCCAAATAAAAACGACAGGACGGTGTATATAACAATTTTGATTTAGGTCCAATAAGTTGGCTATAAGAAAATTTCCGCATATCTTATTATTGAACTGTAAAACTTCTGTAGAATCCGCGTCCAACAGGTATTTGAAAACAACGGATCGATGAATCCGATACGGAATTGTCCTTCACTGGATAAATATGAAAGTAGAGAAACAAAAGACACTCTTGTCTGCGATATTACCTCGGTGGAAGCGGACGTTAAATAAAGCTATTTCACATACAGAGACACTAACACTCTTTTCATTGTCAGATGTAACAACGTCTGACTATAAAAATGGTGTTAGTGTCTCTTTTGTTTAACTACATCAAAACTGTACATCACAATGAAAGTAAAATGATCATATAAATTATTTTCCATTGAAATATTTCCAAATTAAATCTGTCATGTTATAGGTCTCCATTGAACTGTAAAGCCAAAATAAAAATGAACAGAAACGATTTTACATTAGAATATTACAAAAATAAATCATTTTCCTTTGAAATATTTCAAAATTAAATTTGTCATTTTCAGGTCTCCATGCAACATGAAAATAAAAATGATTTTACTTTGAAATATTTCAAAGGAAAATGATTTTTCTTTTAAATATTCCAATGTAAAATCATTTCTGTTCATTTTTAGTTTTGCTTTACAGTTTAAATCAACAAATATCATCCATACCTGATCAAACTTCTTTTTTTGTTTAGAATGAAAAAGGAACAGATAAATGACGTCGTGTCGATTGTTGAAAAGCGGACGTGATTGAAAGCATCTTTTACTATGGTAACTTTGTGCAATATGTATGAAATGATTTGGAAAAGTGTTTTTTTTTTCTCAATCATATGCTTAAATCAAAGGTACGCTATACTTTAACATATCAACATATTTATTAAAAAAAAAAAAAAAAAAAAATAGGCAAGAGAAGGTGGGTTTCAAGTTCAAGTAGGATCAATACGTTGGGCCACAAGGCGCAGATCTTTTTCTTTTATTAAATTAAACAAAACAAACAGAAACAACACATTATACTATATAACTGAGATTTTTTTCAAAGTCCCAAGATTAATATGTTTTTAAGTTCAAGTAGGATCAATACGTTGGGCCACAAGGCGCAGATCTTTTTCTTTTATTAAATTAAACAAAACAAACAGAAACAACACATTATACTACATAACTGAGATTTTTTTCAAAGTCCCAAGATTAATATGTTTTAAAATTCGTTCTATTTCGCAAGCTCACATCAAATCTAGGCTACACCAAGAAATAAACGAAGAAAACGTGCAATAGCTGGCGCCTTTATCGGTCCAGCTAAAGGGAACTAACTCCTTGTTTTTGGATAGAGACCACCAAAGATATTCCTATTTACTTTAATATAAATTCTTGTCACTTTGTAAAAAATTCAACACAGACTTGAAAAAGAACATATATATATGTTCTCGATATGTATTGGGGCGATTTACTACCAGCATGTATCTATTACCCTCAAATAATAAAACTTAACTCAATTTTATCAAGAATTGTTTCCATATTGGCACTCATGAGAAATTGATACAATATTTAGAAAGAAAAAAGTTCATTTTATTTGTAGGATTTTACTGAAAATACTACTTTAAGTGAATGAGTAACTGACAAATGTTGTAAACTTTATATAAAAAGTATGGCGTAATCTGTCATAAGATTTCTGAAAACTATTCCACAACAAAAGGCTGAACTATAATAACGGTATTAATTATTTGGAAGAAATAAACATATCCCTGTATCTTGGAATAAACAGGACTTAACATCGATCACAGCTAAGCACAAATATTATGTACAAATCAGTTTGCTCTATGGAAAACCGATCAGCTATAGATAAATGGGAACAAATTCGAAATTGAAGTAAATGAACAACACAACAAAGAGATCTTTAATCAAATATACATATATTCATAAAACAATATATACCAACAAATTACTATGTAAATTAACAGAAAAAAACAAGCCATATATTTATATCTAAAATTAGAAAACCCTCACTATTTCGTGTAATGCCATTTTAATGAGTGATATTCATTAGAAATTTGAAGTACATGTATTTATATTAAGTAACTACACCTTTGATAAATGGAAATAAGTAAAATGCAACACACATTTTTGGAGAACCAGGCTGGTCTCATACCCTTATCATTCAATTATTATTATTACTACATGTGACAATAAAGCCTTATAACAGAGTGAGAGAGAGAGAGAAAGAGAGAGAAATGGGGTTTAACATCCACTTGACACAACTAGGTCATTTCGGGACTAACATGTTTTATTTTTTTAAATTTTCATTTCAACAATGCGCTTGTGCGTAGGGGTCTTTAGCAGTGGGAGGAAACCGAAGTACCCGCTTTGTTGAAAGGAGTATAGCTTCTAAAACCTGTATTTTTTGATAGTCTTTTGTTAAGTAAAAACCTAAATAAGTATACTCCCCACCCCATGCATCAAAGGGAGATCACGAAACAGTGTAAAGAGCTGACGACTTAATTCATAAAACTATCATTCCCAAGCAGGGACTTATGGTTTTAAAATGTATTACTGGCTTTATTTCTTAAGAAAGGAAAGAATATGATTTTTGAAAGTATACTTAAAAAACCAATCAATTGTATAATGATTTATTTACTTTTTCAAATATAAACTGATATTCTCAAATTCATGTAAATGTTATTGTAATCATATACATACTGTATATATAAATATATTCACATTTTATTTGATTATACTGAAATTTGTATATGAAATTTTAAAAATGAAGAAATCAGTATTTTCATGAATCAATATTAAGTCAATTGCCATGGGTTACCATAGATATTGGTGTGATCCCTGATTAAGTGATCTAACAGTGTATTGAATTTCTCTGTATCAATATGTTTATTAACATTTATGTTGAAATCCCTACAATAATAGACATTGTAAAATTCAACAGTGTCAGTAAGCTACTTGCAGTTACCATAGATTTGGTCTTACGTGATTGACACTATCTAGGTAAATAATAATAATCACAACAATAACAATAATAATATAGCTCAATGACATTAACCTTTTGGTTTGGTATTGAATTGATTAAAAGACATACAACCTAATTTCATTCTATAACACAGTAATAATAATAATAATAATATGATATACACAATAAATATAAATACTTGTAAAATACACTTTGGTAAATTCTGAGCATACAAATTAACCCATGACCTCCTATTACTGTACACCCTCAAAGCTAATTGAACCAACCATCTCCTTTTTGTTCAATAACTGCAATAATATAAATTTCTGAAATTCTGACTAAAAAACCCCAGTTAATAAGACTTGGTTCACGACTAGGTCATTAATTGGCATGCTTGTTATAGTCATGTGTAAACATAAAGCACACCACATTTGGTCAACATTCTACATGCCTCCAGATCTACACAATGATCTGCAGGGGATCGACCAACCATGTGCAGAACATGGGGATTGTAAAATGTGGTAGAACTCTATGGAAGATGAAATTGTAAAATATTTAAATTTACATACTGTCAGATTGTAAATCATGGTTGGACTAGCATTTACATTGTAAATCTTAAAATAATAATTTTTACATTTCATACTTAGTATTTAAAAAGAGAAACTAAGATGAATTTCTTGGATTTAATAATATACTTTATTAAGTCAAATGGTTTTTAATATGATATGTAAGTTCTAGATACACATGCTCTTACTCAATACTCAAGCTCTTTAATATATCTTGAAAGAGTTTATCTTGATGAAAAACATTCTGCTCTAATTCTTGAGGTAAAAGTTTGGATTTAGTCAGATTTTCAAGATCTTCATACATACAAGTAATTTCTAGATTAAAACCACAACCGCATATTCTTCCTTTTCCAAAGTTTTTCGTAAGAATTGCTATATCATTATCTGTTCCTTGATACCAAGCTAAGACCATGTCAGTCGAATCTGTCAATTTCAACAGTACAGGATTATCACGACAACACAGACTAAAATTTACATCACCTACTTCACTTTGCACCCTAATTTCAACAAGCGAATTTTCTGCCACTTCATTTCCCACTTTATCTACAAAGATATTGTTAAATAATTAGGGATAAGTTATAAGTAAAAAACAATTCACAACCATGGTCTAGATATTCTCTGAAAATGCACCTAAGTCGTCACGTTTGTTAGAATGTTATTATCATGACATGACATCTGCAAATTTTCACTCATCTAAAACCGTGCCTCAGTTACGTCTTCAATTACATAAAAAAAAACCAGATAGCATCAATAGTATAAGTTGAATTCTGATTAATTCATAAAATGAGTAATCAATTTAACAAAGTCTTGCCCACGTTGCCATCAAAGATATGATCTCGCCAAGGCTTGATTTGTATGAAGGGTTGATCTGGCAGGCAGCTTAGCCAGAATTGCCATATTAATTTTCAAGTAAATCACTCACTTGACATAAACTTACCAATAAAACAGTTTGTGATATTGAGATTTCGTAAAATGTGCCCAATGCAAAGCAAGCTGCCACCATTTGATACATAATCTTTTATTACTTCCTCACATTTACACCAATCATATTGAGCTGTGGTAACTATGGCACCTATAACAACTAAATGGGCGTTTTCTCTCCAAAAGCCTGAAATAATGTATACTACAGTTTAAAATATATTAACCATTTATGATTGGGACATTAATGCTGATTATAGATGGATGAGCCATTACAACATACGAGGCAGTAATTTAAGTAAAATAATTGGTGAGGAGTAAATTATGATAATTATAAATACATGTAGATGGCTGTGTAAGTAAATTATGGTGATAAAAGATGAGTGAGACAGTAAAATATGGTGATTATAGATGAGTGAGACAGTAAATTATGGTGATTATAGATGAGTGAGGAGTAAATTATGATAATTATAAATAGATGGCTGTGTGAGTAAAATTATGGTGATAAAAGACGAGTGAGACAGTAAATTATAGTGATTATAGACGAGTGAAACAGTAAATTGTGGTGATTATAGATGAGTGAGGAGTAAATTATGGTGATAATAGATGATCCAGTCAGTTAATTATGGTGATGAGTGAGACAGTAAATTATGGTGATTATAGATTGGCGAGCCAGTAAATTATTGTGATTATAGGTGAGCGAGACAGTAAATGTTGGTGATAATAGATGAGACAAACAAGTTAATTATGGTGATCATAAATGAGTGAGACGATAAATTTTGGTGATTACAGATGAGTGAGACAGTAAATTATGGTGATTATAGATGAGTGAGACAGTAAATGATGGTGATGATAGATGAGCCAGACAGTTAATTATGGTGATTACAGATGAGTGAGACAGTAAATTTTGGTGATTACAGATGACTCAGACAGTAAATTATGGTGATTATAGATCGCCGAGCCAGTAGGCAGTAAATTATTGACTTGTGATTATATTATTGAGCGAGACAGTAAATTATGGTGATTATAGATGAGCCAGACAGTTAATTATGGTGATTATAGATGAGTGAGACTGTAAATTTTGGTAATTACAGATGAGTGAGACAGTTAATTATGGTGATCATAGATGAGTGAGACAGTTAATTATGGTGATTATAGATGAGTGAGATGGTAGACAGTAAATTATGGTGATTATAGATCGCCGAGCCAGTAGGCAGTAAATTATTGTGATTATATTATTGAGCGAGACAGTAAATTATGGTAATAATAGATGAGCCAGACAGTTAATTATGGTGATTATAGATGAGTGAGACTGTAAATTTTGGTAATTACAGATGAGTGAGACAGTTAATTATGGTGATCATAGATGAGTGAGACAGTTAATTATGGTGATTATAGATGAGTGAGATGGTAAATTATGGGGATAAAAGACGAGAGACAGAAGATTATTGTGATTATAGATGAGTGAAACAGTAATTCATGGTGGTTATAGATGGGCAAGACAGTTAATTATGGTGATTATAGATGAGTGAGACAGTAAATTTTGGTGATTACAGATGAGTGAGACAGTAAATTATGGTGATTATAGATGAGTGAGACAGTAAATTATGGTGATTATAGATGAGTGAGACAGTTAATTATGGTGATTATAGATGAGTGAGACGGTAAATTTTGGTGATTACAGATGAGAGAGACAGTAAATTATGGTGATTATAGATGAGTGAGACAGTAATTCATGGTGGGTAGAGATGTTCAAGACAGCAAATTATAGTGATAATAGATGGGCAAGACAGCAAATCATGGTGATAATAGATGAGCCAGACAGTTAATTATGGTGATTATAGATGAGTGAGACAGTAAATTTTGGTGATAAAAGACGAGAGAGACAGTAAATCATTGTGATTATAGGTGAGTGTCACAGTAAGTTATGATGATTATAGATGAGCCAGACAGTTAATTATGGTGATTATAGATGAGTGAGACGGTAAATTTTGGTGATAAAAGACAAGTGAGACAGTAAATTATGGTGATTAAAAATGAGCTAGAAAGTAAATCATGGTGATTATAGATGAGCCATAAAGCAAATTATAAAGTAGTAGATGGGCGAGATGATCAATTGTAATGATCATAGAGAGAAATGGGGTTTAGCGCCCACTCGACACAGACAAGGGATTGACATATGGTTCAATTTTATTTCAACAATTCGCTTCGGCCTTAGGGGTACTTAGCTGTTGGAGGAAACTGGAAGACTCGGAGAAAACCCACGAGGTTGGGCAAACAACCCTACTGCATGTCACATACAAGTGGGTAATTGAAACCATGGCAGACCTTGTTAACCTATTCGGCCACCTAGCCTCCCTGATGGTCACAGATGTATGAGGCAGTAAATATAGATGGTAAGATGGAAAGCTCTGATTATTTTAAATAGATGAAAAACTTATATTACAGTGATTATAAATATCAAGTGGGACAAAAAAGCCACAGAACTGTGTGAGGAAACAAGTGTGTGTTAATAACTGAATTTTTGAGCAAGATGTTACAAGTTTCACATACCCTTTTCTAAATCTTCTAGTTTAAGATATTTAATGTTATATTTACTGGTATCAACTAATGTAACAAGTATTCTATATAATTCTTGGCTACTATCCACATCTAGATTGCAACTGGTTACAATATAAACTGTTTTACTGATTCTAGGACGTACACTATGTTTACTAGAATTTACTTCTGTTATACCATCTTTTGCTGAAAAGTAAACAAATACAAACATTGGTCAATATCATTTAACTTAAATATGTAAACCTGTTTTATATCCAGATTCACTTTTACCATACAAATATTCATTCAAACATTCTTTTTGAAAACAAATACATTAATTTATTTGTACTGTTGAAACGTTTCCCAGAATTGTACAGAAAAATGAAATACTAAAATTGGCCAAATGGTCGCTAGGTTATAACTATAACAAAAAAGGTTTTAATTCAGGCAAACTTTCCTATTTATGCAAAAGGTTGCACAAAACCTTTGTTTACAAACCAATGTTGACAATACTTTCAAAATAAGCAGGATATGACCCACTTAATCGTTCGACATCAAATTTCAAACATTTCCAGTTTTTTTAAAAAAATAAGATATAAAGATATTAAAATCGTATAAGAATTTTTGAAAGACTGACTTCGTTTTTTATTACCTATGCAAAATGTCCTGGTTTTTTAAAAAAGTAGCACTTAACCTTTGTTTACAACCCAATTTTGATAAAACTATTAAAATATGGCCTACATACATACCATCGGATAAAAATTGTGACTTGTAGAGTGTCCACAAGCAATGTTAACAGTCACATGAAAATATGGGTGTATTAAAAATATGTTACAATCTGTAAAGTGGGGATAAAACTGAAAATTGATAGGCTTCATGCTCTCATGACACAAATGCTCCCATCCGTTAACAACTACAGCTTTTATTGCATTCACAATCCCATGATATAATACACACACACTGAAATGTGGGTGTATAAAAATTACCATAATTAGTCTGAAAATAACTGAAGTACTGTGTTAGACGTTCGACATCATACTGAAAAATAAATTATTTTATTTTTGATATATTTATTTACATCCTTATTTACTTACTTTGATAAACAATATTCCAGTTATCTTTAATTTTCAAGATTTGAGCAGCGTATGATTCATTATCAGCCAGGGAAAGAACAACAACATCTAGTCCTGGCTTAAACAGTTGATGTTGTATAAATTCTTTATGAAGTTCTTTTCGTGACTTGGCCAGATTTTCCTCTAGATACAAACACATATTTGCAAACAGTTCTTCTCTACAAACTTCAGATCCACCAAGTTCACATTTAATACTTGTAGCCAAGCTGTATAATTCTGGATTTCTACGGACATCTGAATTAACATTCACACCAATTCCTAATATGGCTAAATGTTTTATAGGATATGCATCTGTAAACAAAATATTTGAATTATAAATTATTACTCTTAAGCAGTGATGAGGTGTAACCTAGGTGAGGTCTAAATATTAAGGACAACTGCAGATTTTGTCAAATGTCTTGAGATGAAAACAGGGCTAATGCCTCCCTACAATCTTGTCTCCAATCACATGCCCCAACCATAATTAGATCTTGCAACTTTGATGAAATTTGCAGTTGGCCTTAATGTTTAGACCTGACCGTGTAATCTACTAATAAGTATTGATTACGTTCATAGCCTGTAATTCTTTTATTATTTCAGTTTACACTTGTAGACACTAGTTAGTTTAACAAAGAAATGTAACAGGAACAGAAGAGATAACATTTCTAAAAGGTATGTAAAGTATTAGATAAATCAGAATGGGAATTCCTTCAGTTCAATAAAGTATAACTCAATAATAACAAGTAGAATTGCTTACATTATTAATACTTTGTTTCATCTTATTCATTTAGTATTTTTTCAATGTCTTTATCTTTCATTCAATCCTTGTCAACAGTGGGTGAGGGGGGGGTTGATGGGGGGTGGGGGGTAGAACAGTATCTTGTATCACTGGCTTGTATCTACAAGATGCTTTATGTGAGAGCTAAATTTGCCTAATGCAGGGCCTTATTTTGGTCTTCAAATATTATATAAATATCATTTAGGCATTTATTAACATCACTAGCCCACCATAATCTATTCTCAGCACTGTAGCCTTGATTGTCATCATTACTGTTGTAACGATAAAAAACAACTGTTTCGATTATCAATTTTACAGTTAATTATGAACAGTTATTGAAATGCAGATCAGATTCAAATCTTTTCAAAATCGTACCCGTCAGATGGTATCAAGAGTTAATTATGGCCTGGTCATGTTAATAAATGTCTAATTAATAATCTTTATAACATTTATATTGTATGTTTAATAGTAAGTGCGGGAGGACCGCACTACACGCAAAACAAAAATCTACAAGATTAACCTGCGGACAAGACAGAAAACAGAAATTGCAAAGAAAAATAAACAAATATCAAATCAAGTGAATGGATCCAGAGGCCAGCTGTAAGCGTCCACTGTGCTGTACAGTCCCGGGTCTGTAAAAAGCGTAACAGAAATAATGCGACCTATCTTGACAGTGGTCGTCTCTGCAATGGTGATAGTCTGCCAGTTGATGTCAGGTGTTAGAACATCAAACAATTTCAACAATAAGGGCGATAATCCGGGTAGAATCTCGGAAAACGCTAAAATAATAAGTGTAGTGAGCAAACAGGAGCAAAGCCCGACAACGAGAACATTCTGCAGTAAGTAACCCATCTGAGAGTCAAAGAGTTTAGTCAAGTAACAAGTTCTCACCAGGAATATCAAAATCCACCTCTTCCATCAAAAATCCTGCAAGTTTGTGACCTTTTATCCACAGGTCATTTGGCCATTTAGTGTTAACATTATTTATACCTAGATCATTCACAGCACGTAAAACAGCTAGTGCAGCAGCCACTTCACATTTAAACCGCTTAACCCAACCCTGTAACAAAAACACACACACATGTAGCTTTGACATTATATATCGAGCATTTTTTTTATTATACTTTATTCAGTTATTACATGTTTAAGATGCATAGTGTAAGATTAAGATAAAAAAAAAAAGCTGACAGTTCTCGCAATAGTAGTTCCAAAATAGATAATGTAAAGAGAACATATTGAAAATTTCAGTCAAATTGCTTCACTCTAAGAGAAGTTATAACAGTTTGGAGAATAATGCAGTCGCAATTGTCACTGCTATGACAACTAACAATCTCTAGATTATCCATTTTTTAATTAAATTATTACACAATGATCAAGTTTCAATGCATTGAAAATTCTGTGAATCTGATTTCTAGAGAGTTGATTAAAATCTTTCATTGTTAATAAATGTCTAATTAATAAATATCAATAATAGCATATTGTGCTGAAGAATGTAGGAACACTGTTCCAAGAGTTTCTATATTTAAGTCAATTCTAATTTGATCTTGAGATTTAACTGTACTTCCTGGCATAGGTTAGTCTACACTTTGTAATGCATGGTTAGAAGTTTCTTCTTTGTAATTGAGAGAGGCATCCCTTTACCGCCCAGCCTCATGCATACTCTTACAGTCTAAATTTGTGTTTCTTTCCCAGAGCGTTTCTTTCCCCAGCATAACCTTGGACTGACCGTACAGGTAAGACAAGATTTAATTATATTATACTCACCTGTTTAAGCTTAACATTATGTAGAACAAATGATACATAGATATTGTCCGTATGTAATGCACTCCATTTGTTATTCTTAGCACCTCTAGCTTTAGTCTGTAACTCAGCTATAACTGCTGTACCATGGGGTGATCCTGTCATTTGGAAATAATGCATGTTAAAACAAAAATCTAAATATAGATAGATGACACATGTTAATTAATTGGACATTTGTCTTTTTATAAAGCATCGGACAATCAAACTATTTCTCTATATTAGTCTAAACAGAAAATATTCATGATCAAAGGTTTTGACTTGTTAAACTATAGACTTAAGGTTCATCACTCTCCCTCAATTTGAATCAAGTTATCAAGTTTCAAAGTATCGACCAATGAATTGTTTATAATTGCTAAGCCTTGGCGGAAAATGTTTTAAAATCATTTAAGTAACTTCATCCCATGACCTTTAACAATGTGTAGAAATTTAAACTTTAGATAAAGAGCAGATTGTTCTTGTATATAGCATATGGAAAAATGAATATAATTATATATTGAAAATTTCATTCCAATTACCTAAATTTGAGTGAAGTTATGAATGTTTGAAGATGTGTAGATTGTTTATTCTTGTAGCAACAGTATAGGTCTACTTGACAATCAACACTAATGTCTTGAATGTTTATTCTATCGTTTAATTTTCAATCTCGGCCATTCGATGATCAAGCGAGTTAATTATTGGCTTCTCATGTTAATAAATGCCTAAATATATTTGAACTGTGACGCTAAACTAAAAATCTTTAATAGGCTTATTTAGCTCAGTCAGGATAAGTTACATAATGCATCTTTAAGTAGGCCCTACCAGTCTGGAAATATCAAAACAGTAACCAATTACTCTTCATGTCTTTTGAACGTTCAAGAATAAAATTCTCTCGTTCGTTGATAATCAAGAGAAAAGGACAGTTTCGGAGTAGAGCTCATGTGCCACCTACATAAAAAATATTTCAACCAATCATGACACTATAGTTGAAACATATTTGTTACGGAACTTATCACGTCAACTCTACACACACAACCTCTGCTGTCGGGAGGGACTCGCAGAACAATGACAGGAGTGAAGTCTCTCACTTGTTTGCTATTCCGTCAATTTGGAACTTTCCAGACTGACAATCATTCCGGATTGACGATCGAGCATCCCCTATTTATTCAATGTCAAATGTGATATTTCATACTCATCCATAGCCCTACCATTAAAGCCACATTCTTTAGCATCATCCATGGTTGTACCAGTGCTCTTTTTATAGATAATTGTCTTCCCAATAGTCTGCGCCCTGTTTAGCTCCAGGGCTTTAGAAATGTTAAAATCACCCATTTTTCTTTAATAACAATTTGCTTGTAAAATGTAGATCTATTTGACCTGGCTGCCACAACCAGTTTCAGTTGGAAAAACTGACCTCTGCTGGCTCTGTCATTTAGTCGAATTTAAAACATCTACATTTATATGTCATTTAGAGGTTTGTTTGCTTTTTGTACTTTAGCTGATGTCACCCAAAATAGACATGTACTAAATCTATGCACCCACATCATGGACACAATTAAGTCCTGTGTGCACATCAAGCAAGCTGTTGTGATCGAACGATATCAGCTGAAAATTTATTATATGACCATGACCCAGCATAAAGGGAACACACTCCTTTGACGCGTGTGGATGCAGACCACTAACTATCTACTTAAAATTTACTTCTTGCCGCTTTTACCTGCTCCAGTAGTCTCTACCACTAACAATGTCTTGCACAAATAACACTTTGACGAAGCTGGTTATGGAAACTTTGCGAAACCCATACTGAAAGTAACATACTAGTAAACAACTATCCATCGAATATCAAGGTAACCAACGCCATAACATTCCGTCGATAAATCATCATGAATATTTACCATATCATCCTTCCTTCTCTTATCATCAGTAGTTACCAAACCATGGCAGATAATGTCACTTCTAACCATCTTCTACTTTAGATCATATCAACAAAACTTATAATGCAAAACTGCAGTTTATTTACTTTTGTTGAACTAATCAATCCTTCACTCATTTTAACTCTATGTCAATATATGGATTTAACATTTAGTTTAGATAAGGTTGAATTTAGGTTTTCAGTTCTGGTGTTGTATGCAGCTATACCTTGGTTATGTTTTAAGTCTGTCATTAAAATTACACAGAATGAAGCAAAGAAGAACAAGACCTACACTATATCCCATCCTTCCTTTCAATCCCATTTGTTACATTTCAACATAACTGACATTGCTCCTGGTTCCATTTGTTACACCACTCGATATTCTTACATTTTAACATACATGTATTTCGAAGTTAGTAAGCTTGTACAGTTGCGTTGTTTTAATTGGATCCCTCTATTGAACGCATGATCAGTGTTCTTATTCTGCTTTATCGTATTGACAATTTATCCATCAGCAAAAAAACGGGCTACGTTGAAAGTTGTGGTCAAGTTGCAAGAAGTAGTGGTAGCGTCTGAACTAAACAAAACAAAGAGATAAGAAAAAATGACGAATATGAAGATCTTTATTCAAAATTCGGACTCATTTGGAGGGGAAATCACAAAGTCCATAGGTGTGTATTATTGCAATAAAGATTTTCGGGGTTACTCATAAGGTAAATATAAAAAGGCATTCCAACGTGACGGCTATATTCGAAATGGTGGCAACATTGGCGGGACAATTTGGTCGTTAGTAATGTGATTGTGTACATGTAATACGTCAATGAGTCGGGGTGGCTGAATTCATATCTGAACAGTAAAATCAAATGTGCTATGATCGAACGAAATGTTAATATGGTTCTCCAAATCGAAATAGATCCGCGTTGGCCGAGAAAGTTCATCTGGATTTCCCAGCATGGATCCACCTTGTCGGTGGCGCAGGACCGAGAACCCGAGGTGCCGTCAACACATTGGCGTGTACGTAAAAGATCCCTTGACAATTGCTGAATCGGAAATTGAAAGGACCATCGAAGAAGATTCATATTGCAGCTACGATTCCTGTTGTCCTTCATAATTATGCGGACAAGATTTCCTCAGCTTACACATATTCAATCAGTATTAACCAAACAAAAACAAAAAATTAAACAAAACGAACGAGACAGGGTCTAAACAAACAAAAAACAGCCAAGAAGCAGCAAATCAAACACACAACTAAAATCGTTTTAAAAACTGAAAAATAGATATTTACACTTCAATTACTTTACGGCTGTATTGTGTGATATTTTTTTCTAATTCACACAGTACATAACTTCTTATTAAATAAATATCAATCTTACCTCCTCTCTGCTGTTTTCCACTCAAAATGAAAACTAAACAGTTAAATGACGTCATTTAAGGATTGTCCAAGAAGCTTGATAAAGCGGACGTGGTTAAAAGCATATTTTTGCTATATGGTAACCTCAGACCCCATGTCGTATCTGTGTAACCAATAAACTAACTTATACCCGAGCCCATCACTTTGTCTATATTTTCAAAAACAATTTCCCGATTTACAGGGTCATGGGAGATTAGATAACGAGCTGGCAGTTTTCGCTGCTATTGTTAAAACTACATCATGTAAAAAGTGAATTCGCTGAAAATGTCAGTCAAATTGATCTACACTCTGACCCGAGATAGTAGCTTTTGAATTCTTGGCCTAGCCTCGATCATCGTTACTAAAGTCGGTACGATAAAAACATAGTCTCGATTATCCATTGTTTGATTAAATTAAATCATGAACCCCCAAAAATATTTTTAGGTAACTTTGACCCAATAAATTCAGGTCGCATTGACCCAATAAATTTGGGTCGTAATTACCTAAAATCTCAGTTCAAGTGTTAATAACATCTCAGTTCCTGTCATTTATCACGAGAGAAAGAGCATACGACAAAAGGGGGATTTTTTTAGTTTTAAGATTTTTAACCTTTAAATGGTCAAAATGTAAAGAAATGAGCTTGTGTATTTCCCCAAACCATGACGTAATGTGATGGTATAATTCTTCAATCAGTAAACAAAACGAACCAGATAAACAAAAACAAAAAGACAGCCAAGAAACAACAAATCAAATACACTATTAAATTTTTTTTAAAAACTGAAAAATAGATCATAACTTCAATTACTTTACAACAATTTTTTGTTATATTTTTATAATTCACACGGTATATAAATTCACATTAAATTAATGAACATTAATAAATCTTACCTCCACCCAGGCTGTTGTTTTCCGCTCAAAATGAAAAATAAACAGTTAAATGACGTCATAACGATTGTTCAAGTAACTTAATAAAGCGGACGTGATTGAAAGCATATTTTGCTATGGTAACTTTGCGAAATATAATTAAAGAGAAATTGGAAATGTTTTTACCATATTCTTCAATCAAAGGTACACACCTACATACGTGTATGAATAAATATGTTTTTAAAACCTTGATATACTGCTTAAAATGCTAGGGATTGGGTGAAATAATTAATGCTAGTGCCATTACAAACATGAAGAACTTTTGGTTGGTTGGCTCATAATTTATTACTTTTTGAATAAAAAAAAGACTACAACTTAGGAAGTCGCGTAAAGTCGACAGGCCTATAAACTATAGTTAAGGACGCTAACTCCTTGGAGATTTTCTCAAGCATCGGTGTTGAAATGCAACAGCCCTGGAAAGAATTTTTTCACACAGAAAATAGAGAAAAAATCTTTGGCCTGGGCTTTTGCTTAATTAGTTACATACCAATTACAGTTTTATGAGATTCGTATTGCATGATCCAGGGGCGGGTCTAGGAATTTTGAAAAAGGGGGGGGGGGGGCGCCGCAAAATGAGGGCAGTTAATAACTGCGGAGACGGGGCACGCCGCTGCGAGGGGTGTGAGAGGGGGGGGGCAAGACAATTATCCGTCATTTCCTTGCATCTGTAGACATTGAAAGAGCTGTTTGGCTGATATTTTCGTCTAAGTAAACGTTTGGAGAGGACATATTTGGGTCTGAAAAAAGGCATTTTCAACAGTAAAAAAAATGGGGGGGGGGGGGCTCGCGTCCCCACTGCATCCGCCTCTGTGATCATTGTTATATATCAAAAGAATTGCGACATCTGCGCATACTATTCACAATACAGATCGCGCCAAATTCAGAAAATTTCCTTTGCCTTTAATTCAGTATATATAATTTTATATAGAAATTTTCTGAATTTATAATTGCCCTGTTGATTAGACTGGTTTAAAATATTTCATCATAAGTCAGTTTTGTTTCAGGTGACACTGACAGAAAAATATACCCAAAAATTTGATGAAACAAATAATGGTTGATGCCCAAAAAGTCGTGGGATTTCGGGTTGTTTATTTTACCGACTATTGCGACTAGAAAGCGACAAATATTTTTTTTTTACATCGCGGTGAAAAGATTTACATCGCAGAGAAAAGGATTATACCCTGTCAACAAAGTTTCGTTAAAAAATTTAATAAGATATATTATTATTATGCACTGTGAAGGTGAAAGCTGCCATGTTTATGGATGGATACATATAGACCAGGAGACCAGAGGGTCGAACCTAGACGAACGAGGTACCAATATCTGACCATATAGGCATCTTCATACTAACCTGGGATGCACAGACGTGGGCGTCTGCCGGGGCCCAGTCCATGGGTGTGACCCCGGTGACCCCTATAATGACCCCCAAAATGGGTTAAATTCATCCATTCGAGGAACCGGTCAAAACCAATTTTAAATGAAAGAATACACTCTACTGAGTACGAAATTGCCCATAACGGGCGATTATGTGGCCCAAACTGACACCCCAAATATGAACCCCAGAGGGCTTGAAAAAAGGGTTATATTCATACATTCGAGGTACCAGTTGAAACTAATTTTAAATGAAAGAGTATATCCCACTGAGTACGAAATTACCCATAAAAGACGATTACCCCTGGGATGGCACAGACTGACACACCAAAGCCTAAGGGGGTAGGGTGGGGCAAAATAGGGGTTGCTCATACATTCGGGGTACCGGTCAAGACCAATTTGAAATGGAAATGTACATCTCACTGAGTGCGAAATTGCTCATAACAGACGATTTTGGCCTTGGGACTGCCAAAACTGACACTCTAAATATGACACCCCTCCTTGGACGGCCAAAACTGACACCCTAAATATGGACCGCAGAGTCGAGGGGTCAAAAATAGGTTATACTCATATATTCGAAGTACCAGTCAAACCAATTTTAAATGGAAGAGTACATCTCACCAGGGCCGTATGTAGGATTTTAAAAGTGGGGGTGCAGAAGAGTGGTGGGGCACCATAGCCTCCATTTCTGTGATGTATGAAAGTTTGGATCAGGGCAAACGAAACCATTGGCGTGTGGGCGTCCTTAAAACTGACCGACTAATCAGAGCCCGAAGAGCACCACTGTGTATTATTTTATAATTGAAAGATTGTCAAATTATATTGTTCTGGAGGTGCAATGTACCCCCTGCACCCCCGCTAGATACGGCCCTGCATTTCACTGAGTACGAAATTGTCCATAATAGTTGGTTTCGGCCATGGGGGCCAAGCTGACATCGTAATATCGACCCCGATATTGAGAAAAAGTTATATTCACACATCCGAGGTACCAGTTCAATTTAATTTTAAATGAAAGCGTGCATCTCACTAATAACGAAATGACCAATAAAGATGATGGTTCAAACTTACAAAATGGTATTGTGAGGCCAGATTGAAGCAGACATTTGCCACCAACAAGTACAATCATAGGCACCTGTGGTGTTAATATTGTTTTCATACCAGACCATCTTGTGAACCCATCAGGAATCACCAGAAATGGACAAAACTGGCTATAGGGCAGCTATCAAATACCTGCCACTGAAAGGTCTAACCCTAAGACAATTACATGTCGAGATGATCTCTACACGTAAAGGGGGGATGTCCCTTCCTTTTCTACAATAAATAAAGGTGCTGCAAAATTTAAGGGCGACAGAGATGACCTTGACGATGACCCGTGTACTGGAGGACCATTCACAGCAACCATTCAAGAAAACATTCCCCGGGTGCATGACATGGTGAAGGCTGATCGACAATTTACCACTCGAAATATTGCCGGTGTTGTGAGCATCGCTCGTCAGAGGATTGAGAACATTTTCGCCAACGAGTTAGGAATAACAAAGGTGTGCCAAAGCTCTTGACTGTGGATTAGAAACGTATCAGATTCTTGACGTCACGTGACAATCTGCGCTGTTCTGAAGCAGATCCTGATAATGTTTGGCCGGATTTGTAACCATAGATGAGACCTGAAAAAGGAACTAGTCGGTCGTCTTTTTCTTAGTTAAGATGACGCCATTTCAGCTATATGACGCCATTTCAGCTATGCCTTGCGGCATCGTTGGCAAAAGTGTAGAAAACTTTATGGGACCATCGGCTTTGTACATGTCTTTCAAAGAATGGCACAGAACTTTTCAGCCAGCCCTCGTACAAAACTTGTCAGTATATTTTCTTTCAAACCAAGGGGGCAAAATTTAGGATGTCAGAACCATCTCAGATCCAGAATCATCTTAATACAAGGTACTAAGCGACGTTTCGAACATGCAACACAAACAACAATGAAATACAATAGGGGGACATTTATAACTGAACCATCACAGCGGAAACTCTTTCGGGCATTAAAAGACAGTGGGCGGGCAACTTATTGATTTATCAAGATCAATGTATTTAACACTTTTAAAGGGGAACCACTTAACCTGGACCATATATAACAGATAATTTAAAAACAATGTGATGGTGTCAATCTGTTATGAGCCATTTTGTACTCAGTGGAGTCTATACTTTCATTTAAAATTAGTTTCAACTGGCACCTCGTTTGTATGAATATAACCATGAGGCCGAGGGTCATAACTTGGGCGTCAGTTTTGGGCCGTCACAAGCGTCTGTTATGGACAATTCCGTACTCAGTCATATGTAATCCTCTGTTATGGACAATTTCGTATCAGCGGGAAAGATACTTTCATTTAACATTAGTTTGAACTGGTACCGTGAATGTATGAGTATAACCCTTTTTATGCCCAGGGGGTCATATTTTGGGTGCCAGTTTGGGCAGTCCCAGGTCTGAAATCTTGTGATTTGAGCAATTTCGTAATCAGTGAGTTGTACTCTTTCGTTTAAAATTGATTTTGAGTGGTACCACAGATTCTATGAGTATACCCTATTTTGTCCCCTCCCCTCCCCAACCACCCCTTTTCGGCTTTGGTGTGTCAGTCTGGGCGATCCCAGGGGTCTTATCGTCTGTTATGGGTAATTTCGTACTCAGAGGGATATACTCTTTCATTTGAAATTAATTTCAACTGTTAACTCGAATGTATGAATATGACCCTTTTTTAAGCCCTTGTGGTGGTGTGCGACTTTGGGAAGTGGGATATACTCTTTCATTTAAAATTAGTTTCAACTGCTACCTCGAATGTATGAATATAATTTCTTTTTCAAGCCCTCTGGGGTCCATATTTGGGGTGTCACTACGGTGTCAGTTTTGGCCTTCCCAGGATCAAAATCGTCTGTTATGGTCAATTTCGTACCCAGAGGGTGTATTCTTTCGTTTAAAATTGGTTTTGACCGGTACCTCGAATGTATGATTTTAATCCATTTTGGGGGGTCATTATAGGGGTCACCGGGGTCACACCCATGGACTGGGCCCCGGCAGACGCCCACTTCTGTGCATCCCAGGTTAGTATGCAGATGCCTATATGGTCGTTCGTCTAGGTTAGACAATCTGGGCTCCCAGTCTAATATTGTTATATAGCAGCGACTAATCATGTCCTGATACCAAATATATATTACCATTACTACAAATTCTCTGAATTAAGATACACAACACGAACAATTCAAAATTCTATAAATTATCTTCGATCACCGTCTGTGTCCTATTAAGGTGGTGTAGTGCTTACCACAAGTTAGATCGGAGTAATGTTTTGCTAACTCCAACTCACATCCCCGGAAATCATTCAAAGTTAATGTCTGTGGTGTTGAAGATTACACAACATGAACAAGAGTCTTAAGTGTCGTATCTGCACGGTCAAAAATAATAAGGTAGTTTACACCAATTCGGGTGGAAACTTGTTGGTACCTAAATAGGGGTAACTCCCAGTCTAGTATTTTTCTATAATAGTCAAGCAGTGGTAAGAAGTTTTATTTTAATCCCTTCACGTGCCTGTGTATACAACTATGGGCGTAAATTATGCATTACCCCTCAAAGATGTATGGTAAATTACACTTCCATTTTAATTACACCAACGCGGGTGTAATTTGTTTGGTCGGATATTTATTCCCAGCTACCGACTTTTATGTTTAGAAAACTTGAAATTGCTATCTCACTGATGATTAGTATAGAAAGTTTAGCCCGACCCAGAATACATAAAGACCGTCGGCTATTTGGCTTCATTTTATACAAACATTAAATTGGCAAATATCCATCAGACTTATTCAAATTCAACCGCTGTTTGGTAATTAGACAATCTGTATCAATTTACAATGGATATAAATCATGAGGAAAAATCAATACACATATCCTTGCAACTTAGTTGAATAATCTGGTTTATTCATTTATGCACCTCACCTGAATTAAGAATAATAAATTAAGATAGAGTACTAGGTAATATTTTTGAATATTTACACGCCTTTAGGTGTATACATAATCTATACTTGAAGAAAATGTATTAAGATTATTATACATAATATTCTGGAATATTTATATTCGCTATGAGTAAACACTCTAAAATGGGTTATACATGTGTTACTAATGCAATTAACGCCATATTTTACAAAAACACTTAAATTGAAGTGCACACTTGTGACACGAGATACGGTGTAAAATACGGAAAAATATTTCCCTGATAATAGCTGGCCGGTCACCTCTGGCTTGCAGCTATGGTTTCGATCCCTCGTGGTGTGAGCGTATGTGGCATGGAGATAGGAACGCCTTCTCAACCTCGTGGGTTTCCTCTGGGTACTTCGTTTTCCTCCCACTGCTAAAAACCCCTACGCGCAATCATTGAAATAAAATTAAACCTAGTTTGTGTCGAGTGGACTTTAAACCCCATTTCTCTCTCTCTCTCTCTCTCTCTCTCTCTCACCTGTTGGTGTAAGTACAAGCAACGCTTGTAGCGGTGTAGCTCATCCCAAACACCCTTTAGCGGTTACAATTACACCTAACCTGGTGTTCATATTCATGAATATCGATTACTTTTTTACAACCCAATAAACGTTGAAAAATTAACACTGTTCCAAGATTTATTCCACAATAATAGTTGCAGCCTTTGGTAGTGGTGGGGCTTATCCAAAACACCTAACAATTACATGTACACCAATTCAGGTGTACAGTGGTAAAAGTCCCCTATATACAGTAGATGTGTTATATATCGCAATAAAGGATTTCGGGTGACTTAAAAGAACCATCCCGGGTTGAACAGAGTCTCAAAAATAAAAGTCTATAAACGTATGACAAGATATAGAGGCATGGTGTATTACATTGTTTGAAAATTTGAGCTCAAAATATTGACTCGTTTGGACATGCACGTCAAAACTGCTTATCCAAACACGTAACCCTTTTAAGATTTGGGGTAATATTTTTCGTTGAGTGAGCTGATAACCGATTCCCGTCCCTTTAGAGGTCTATACAATGAATTACGCGGCTTGGGACACCGGTCTCCATTTCCAGATGAAGATTGACGGGTTAATTTGTTTGAAAACGTATCACATACATAGAGTTAGTTACTAAGCCCCATTGTAAAGGATTTTGAGAGACTTTTGCACAAAATTAAGCAGTTGTATTCTCCAAAATATTACCGGGATTGATTAGCCTTTTAAGATAAACATAAAAAGACATTCCAATGTGGCGGCTATATTCAAAATGGTGGCGACATTGGCTGGACAATTTGGTCGTTAGTAATGTGATGGTATAATACGTCAGACCAGAATAGGGTTTCGGGGTCGACGAATTCATACCTGAACAGCTACAAATAAATGTGCTATGATCGAGCGAAATACCAATATGGTTTTCCAAATCACATGTTGACTAAAGCGAAACACCAGTGATTCAAGTAGAATTTCAAGTCCATATAGGAAGCCAAGGTGGCTTGCTAACCTGGAGATCGCTAAACCCAAGGTCCCATGTTCGATTCGCGTTGGCGGAGAAAGTTCATCTGGATTTACGAGCGTAGTCCCCCTTGTCAGTGGCGCAGAATTGATGGCATGACATAGGAAAACGTACAGTCATTCGGATAAAACGATAAACCGAAGGTCTGTGTACACATTGGCGTGCACGTAAAAGATCCCTACACAATTGGAATTCGAAAGGACCGACGAAGAAGATTCACATAAATCCCACGTTGGCGACACAGGTACAATGGTTGGCGATGCGATACAACATTGCAACTTCAATTCCTGTCGTCCTTCATAATCAAGCGGGCAAGAGTTCCTCTGTGCATATTCAGGTGCGGATCCAGGAATTTTTGCAAGAGGGGGTTTGCCAGGTTTCTGTTACGGAAATCTGCCATCATCGTCTCTAAATTACATAGGCATACATACAAATTGAGCTTTTAAACAGAGAAATCATTTTTATACTGATGTAGGATCACTTTGTGACGTAATTTCATTGATGCAAGGCATTATTTTTTTTTGTGTAGCTGAGCAGGGGGGGGGGTGGTGGACCCCCCCCCCCCCTCTGGATCCGCGCCTGATATTAAATCAGTGTTAACCAAATAAAATCAAAAAAGTAAACAAAACCAAACAGATAAACAAAACAAACAAAAAAAGAGCCAAGAAACAACAAATCAAACACACAACTAAAATTGTTTTAAAAGTTGAAAAATATATCATTAAACTTCAATTACTTTACGGCTATATTTTATTATATTTTTGTAATTCAAACAGTATATAAATTCGCATTAAATTAATGTTATTAATCTTACCTCCTCTCTGTTGTTTTCCGTTCAACCTAAAAATAAACAGTTAAATGACGTCATAACGATTGTTCAAGAGACTTAATAAAGCGGACGTGATTGAAAGCATATTTTTGCTATGGTAACTTTGCGAAACATAAAGAGAAATTGGAAAGGTTTTTTACCTTATTCTAGAATTTGGGTTGGACTCAGTAGCTTATACTTTATTACATTTAAATAAGTTGGGTGTTTATCTTATATTATAATAATACAAAGAAAGACTACAACTTAGAAAGTTGCGTAGGCTAAATGTCGACTGGCCTACGATAGTTAAAGGGAGCTAACTCAGTGGATATTTCCTCAAGCATCGATGTTGAAATGCATTAGTTCAGCTCTGAACGTCGGTCTCATTACACTCACCCTGACCGTTCAGGGACTGGCCTGCCTATTCAATCAATGTCGAAAATAATTTTAACCCCAGTCAATTTTACTGGGCAACTTTTCACTGCGAAACATCGGAGTGTCAATCCGTGTGGACGTCTGTACAATGTAAAGGAACATCTTAGTGACAAAATAAGACCTTGCTTACCTCGCTGGACTCAGTATGAGCGAAACAACACGCTGTTTAAAATGCGTCCCCTCCTATCAAACTACCCTTTCGCCACCATGACACAGCGTGTTGTGATGCTCATACTGACTCTAGCGAAATGAACAAGGTCTTATTTTCTCACTGAGATGTTCCTTTGCACTGTACACGCGTCCACACGGAGTGACACCCATCGTTTAACAGTGAAAAGTTGCCCAGTAAAATTGGGGGTCAAATTATTTTCGACATTGATTGAATGGGCCAGTCCCTGAACGACCAGGGTGAGTGTAATGAGACCGGTGTTCAGAGCTGAACTAGAAATGCATCTGCCCTGGAACAAAATTTGTTTACGAAAATGTTTGCACTGTTTATTGTACTGGTTTGTAATACTTTATCCATACGTCAATTTTGTTTCACGTGACACGTGCTGTCGGGAAAATCTAAACGGAAAATTTGATGAAACAAATAATGATAGATACCCAAAAAGTCTTGGAATTTGGGGTACTTTATTTTACCGACTGGCGACTAGAAAAAAAATAATTATATTAATCAATAAAAAATCACACCCACCTCTACAAGCCTCTGATTAAAGTCTGCACTTGCATCAGAGAGTGGCTATAGAGTGCTCTTTAGTAACTCATATAGTAGCCTACTATAAGATTAAATCGAAAAAACAACCAAATCGTTGTTATAATGTCAAATTGTCGGTATGCCTTTGAATATTGTCTGGCCAATTTCATTAGGAAATGATTATATATAAGATTTTGAAAATCGAAATGAAAAACGAAATCGTTTATAAGCCGCCGACCCTTCAGTATCAATTTTTGCAGTCTAATCTATTTTTGAAACATTTAAGTGGGTGTAGGGGACTATGTGGGACAGATATTCTTGTAATTGCCAACGGATTTCAAGGATGTCACTAGTCTAAAGTAGATCTAGTAATAGGTCGCATTTTAATTTTATATTATAAGGCGAAATAAATTTTTCGGGAAGTATAATTTATACGATATTCGCCCGGATTCGACGATACATCCAGTTCCTACGGAAAAGGTGATGGGCGTTGTCTTGCTTTGCAGAGTTATTGTTCTTGGGTAGTTAAATATCAATAATCAAACAAGTGTGTCATTTCAAGAGACCTATTTATCCAATCTCACTAGAAACATTAATGCAAATTGTCATGACTATTTCATCAAATACAAAATACCAATAGATGTAAGGAAGTCAATGGTCAGTTTGGAAAGAAGCATTGTTATTACTTCAGTTTTCTTCGCTTCGGTCCATTAATATTCGCAGATTAGCTGGCAATCCAGAGGTCGCTGCCAGCAGTTCTTGTTGATTTCGTTGGAAGTTTGTTTTTGGAGAAAACATTATCGCTTCAGAATTAACGCCTTAAACTGCTTTAATGTAAGTGTTTTTGTACTGTATTCTGTTAATATTGATATGTATTTGTTTATTGGTATATTTAGAAATATAAATAAATCGGCTGCTACAGATGCACTGGGCGCTGGCCGAGTTCAATATGACATTCATTCAGCGATTCTGATATCGGACTTCACAGTAGAATCCCACAAGGGTTTACTGAGGCCGATGGGTTTGTTCATATGTTTTTACATTGATGTATGTTATTATAGAATGATTTAGAATGTAATATATTCAAATAAGAACAAATTAATACTCCCGCAATATACTCCAGCTGTTTCCAGACTGTGGACAGTTGAGTTTAATATAAACAATTTTTACTAAACTTACTCAGTTATAGTATAATAGTAGTGTACAACTACAAAGTGTCAAAGTTATCAATGTATATTGTATGACTTACTTAGCTACTTTTAACTCACTGTCACTAGACTGGGTAGGGTAAATAACATGACCAACAATTTACCACAAATAATGTATATAAGCCTAATAATTATGTGCAGTAAACTTTTAGTTTTATAATATGTTGCTTTTGAAACAAAATAACCCCCATCCCATCCCACTATCCCAGCCCAATGGCCAATGTTTACAGTAATGCAGTATGAAAGCAATGTTTCTACAAATAGAAATCATGTATAAATGATTGGTTTTAGCCTGTATATACATGTATGAAGTAAGACTATTGGTATTAAGTATTGGGGTGGAAGAAAATAAGTTCAATCTCTTCCCACTCGTTTATTGTTAGTCATTGTTTACGTACAGAGGCATGTTAACCTTGAGCAGTAAAATAAAATAACAAATTCAATATTATAGCCACCTGTATAAAAAAAACCTCATTCAATCTCGTATACTACTGAATGCTAAATCAATTTTCAAACCCAGTTTGAAGTATTTGTGTAGGTTTGTTTTATGTTTATATCTAGTGAAAGTATACATGTAATAGTTATGTGATCGAGGTGTGCCTAACTGTAGGTGTGTCATATATTTGATTACGCTGAGATTACAGATTTTTTTAATTCATACTGAATTGAAGTCTATGATTGTGCGTAAACCTGTTTTTACAGTCATTGAAGAGAAAATATTTTGTTTTAAAGGGGTTTGTATTCAGTGGTATCTAGGGGATTTTCCTAATTTCAATTCTTTTAGGGGAATCGGCACAACACATCTTTATATGTATACCCATTTAGCACCACACTCAAGCTACACATTGGTTTTCAGAGCTCTGGAAAGGATTTATATTTTACAAATTAAGTGTTATGTGAGTTAAACTTTATTGTATTATAATATTTGGAGTGAAGGTACCAGTGATTATTTATGATGTGACTTACATTAGGTTAAGTGATTTGATTCAACAACAGCTGGTTTGGTTCAGTTCCTTACATGTGAGACTTGGACCACAAGGGCATTGATTATGTATCAGTTCTGTTTCCCATGGTTCGGTATTCTCTTAATGTAACTCTATAATGTAGTGTCTTTTGTTTACCGGTACCTTAACTCTCTCTTTAGAGAATTTTTTTTTAATTTTGCCAGTATACAGTGCCAGACAAAATAATCCGCAAAGTACATGTACACATACTTGGACTGGTACTTTTTTTATTTCACTAATCATTATTTCTGAAAATTGTAAAATATATTTTTTTATGTCCTAAATGCATTCGGTCAGGCATTAGATGTGTAGCGAATAAGATACATGGTAACTGTCATCATCAAATCAGAATGACACTTCTAATGCGGCAATTTTAGTTGTTCATTTGGGAAACTAAGGTTATTGGCTGAAACTACAGTTTCAACATACATGTAATAAATGTCACTGAGTTTACATAAGAAAAATCTATCTTACTGTAAATATTATTAGTTGAAGAGATAAAAAATCAGAATTTGCTCTTCTGTAAACACTATTAGTAGAACTTTGTATTATATTTGTTTTATTTATTTTAGGGCTGCAACAATACGCTTACCTCACGATATGATAGTGTCACGCTATGGACTTCGCAATACGATACAGTATTGCAGTATTTTTTCTTTCCAAATTTACTTTAAAAAAACCAAGTAGATGATATTTAATGGCGACACATCACATTGAAAGGGAGGAAAGGGAGGCATATGTTACATTGCTGGAAGACATCTTTCCTGCTTGGAAATGTAATTATAGCCCCTACTAGTTTGTACATTGTATGCTTTCATACAATGTACGTATGGTAATTTTGAATTCATTTAATTTGTCTGTTTTAAATTCTACTATAGCAAACTCAAATGTCATACATTGAATTGTTGTACATTGAATTGTTTGTAACGTAATGGCGCAAAATAAAATCTAATTAAAATGAGCCCATATAAAACTGAAGAGAGACTTCATATCGATCTGATCTTTTTTTCATAAAATGTCTCATAGATAATTGAATTAAATTTAGAATTGCAATGTAGAGTCACATCTGATCAATCTCAGATATTTGAATTTAGTTTTCTAAATTAAATAGAAGTAGTATATGGTTAATATAATTCTATCTGTTTTTCTGAAAATACCAGTACAAAATTTTGTGAGATTTGTACATGCCTTGGCATCTCTTTAAAAAAATTGAATGTAAAAATCACCCAAGATGTCACAGTTTTGTTAACAAAATCCTATCATTGTTGGACCAGGGTGATCAATGTTTCATCAACTATTGTAAACACATGTTAGGATTCTACCTCTCATTTACAATTCTTAGAATTTCTGAAAATCTGATTTATTTTCGGTAACTTGTTACGATTCTACCTTCACTCATAATTCTTAAAATAAAATTACTTTTTGAAAATCCAATTTATTTATAGTAACTTACTATGGTATTTTACTGTCAGGACGCAACATGAAACAATTTTTTTTTTTCTCTCCAAAAACTACTTACTATCAGAGAGTATGTGTATTGTGCTTTTGTAGGTAAAGTGGGTAGGTAAATTCTTGGGATAGCCACAGACTTAAACTCTAGGTACTTCTTTATTAAAACTTACTGTTGGTTATCATTTACCATAGTGAAACAAAAATAAAAATGGTTGGAGTGCTCACAAGTTTAGATTTGTCGTTGATTCCATGAAGTACCGGTAGTTAGGTTTTAGAACGTTAAATACTGTGTGATTCAACATGGCGTCCGAGGGGTTTAATATGATAAGGTACGAAACAGTACCAAATGGTATATTTGTGTGAGTGTCAAGGTTGACTAAAATGCCTTGGAAATCGGAAGTAGGAGGCGACTAGTATGTGTCTATCTATTTTGTGGACCGATGTGAGATTGTCCGTTGTGTTAACTGGACGAGTAGGCCTATTCACCTTCGGTTATTTGTCAATGTCAAATAAGCGACTTCTTATCGACACGATCGGCTCTGGATCAGTTTGATTCTACGTATCTCTCGTAGCTGGGAGAAAAAAGATTTTTTAGCCGAGAGAATATCTTCCGTCAAAATAGTGGTTGATTCCGAGGCAAAGGAAGGAATCACGACCGACCGGTCTGGTCAACAAAATTTGCCATAACGAGATCGTACATGTAAGCAGAGAGTGAGATAAAAGAAGAGATAATGGTGGCTATGAAGACCTGGTTATCCCGAATGTCAGTGACTAGTTTCGTTCGTTCGTATTGAAATGTTACGAACGAACGAAACTAGTCACTGACATTCGGGATAACCAGGTCTTCATAGCCACCATTATCTCTTCTTTTATCATTTACCATATTTTACAGGGTATAAGTCGATGTGGAGTACCGTATATGTCGAATTGACAAATTTTAGGACTTTTTCAACCTTTGTCTGTAAAAATTTGTTTGTGGACGATCTACATGTCACAATTTTGATCTGATTTTGGTGAAAGTAAAAATATATATTTACATGTATATCAGTATATCCCAAAGATCGTGGTACTTCCAGAGGCTTGTGATGGTAGACCCAAATATCATAGATGAAACACTATGTATCTGACAAGAATAATAAAGTTAATGAAGTTAAGATACCTGATACCAGGTGTTTGTATACTGTTCATCCATTTTGATTGGCATCTGTATTTACTTAAACTGTTTGATAACACAGAATTTGATTGGATACAATTAGAAATAATAGATGAGGTCAGTAATAAAAATAATCTCTGATCCAAATATCGTCAGAAAATAAAAATTTGATGGTAGGTTTTTTTTTTAATTAATTATAAATAAGAGATAACAAATCTATTTACAAGTCAGTTGATAAATAATGTTTTTTTCTTCCTAACAACTTTATTACAATGTACATGTTACAATGAAAATGTACTGGTACTGAAAATCTATTAAACCTGCTCCACTATCGCAGGCATTTGTTGAGGTTTTAATAATGGATTGTAAACTATAGAAATAAACAAGGTAAATTTTGATTTGCTGATTAAGGCTGCTGATCATCTTTAGAGAGATTTTAAATTCTAGGAAACTACAATATTGAATCTTTACAGGAATGACGATAGTCTAATAATGGATCATTCCCAGACTGAGGTATGATGAATTGTAAATCTCACATTTGTTATTCTCTACCGGAGATTACTTTCTGTTGATATTTTCATTTTGTTTACTTAATTAAGTGTTAAATAATCAATCTTAGTATATATTAGATGAGAGTAGTAAAAAAATTAGATGTTGTTCAAAAAAGCCTAACCAAGATCATAAATCAGGAAGCATGTTGTTTTGAAAATGAAAGTATGATATAGATTTTACACTTAGCATCGTTGGAAGAGATAACGAAGTGTAAATACGTAAAAGTCAATATATTCATTAAGAATGTTATCAAGTAACTGTAAGAGTGTTGATGCAATGCCTGATTTCTTAATGGAAGGAAATGCATTGTGTTTGTCAGTCTGTTTTTTTACTAAAAAATTGATTTTGATGTTAAGTTTCATTAAAGTGTTTTTCTATCATCCATTCTCTTTGTAGTGTTATTTTTCAACATATGCTGTTACTGAAGAATAATTTGGTAGCATGTATCATCATTGATTTGTTTTACATCCTACATGTTAAGCAAGATCATGGTTAAATTGTTTTATCTTGAGGACCTTGAAGCTGAAATGATTTTTTTAACAGTAAAAGTGGAATGTGATCCTGACCTGGCATCAAGATCAGTCTGTAAATGACTTTACAATTCATTGATTTTTTTTTGTAATGTAAATCAAGATGATTTACCTTGGGAAAAGCACTTTTAATGCAATTACCTTTTGAGCCATAAGGATACATGTATGTGGTTTTATACGTGCATTTTAAAGTATTGATGCAACATTTTCATTTTTCGATGAAATATAAGATTTCACAGCGTTAATCCATGCTAATATGCACTCCGATAATCAGATTGATTTTTTAACATTTTATTTTTAATTTATTAGGAAAACGTAATCTAGATACCAACGCTAGATAACATCTCAGCTTAGATTCAATCAGATTTAAAACAGGTCAATCACATCATTCCTATTCACTTTCAACAAAATGGCGA
Source organism: Patella depressa (assembly GCA_948474765.1). Classification (NCBI taxonomy): domain Eukaryota; kingdom Metazoa; phylum Mollusca; class Gastropoda; family Patellidae; genus Patella; species Patella depressa. The sequence continues at coordinate 18,149,606 of OX419720.1, forward strand.
TAGGCTTATTACATAAAAGCACAGATCAATGAAATTTCTGGGCCAAATGTCCCGTCATAGCACACTGAATGGCATATGCCTGTCTTCATTAGCCCAGTTGAAGCAGAACAGTAAGACATTAAACCCCATTTCATTATATTTTTTCATTTGAGACAGAAATCTATTATTAAAAAATAATATTTCCTAATGAAAAAACTTGTGCTGCTACAACTTTTGTAATCTTTTGAATAGCCAGTTGCCAGGTTACCCTAGGGTAGAGTTGTCTATTTCAAAGCTTAACAATATATTTTTTATAACTTTGCCTTAGAAGGAAAACCAGAGTCTGAGTGAAGAACTCAGCTCTCAAAGGGTTACCAGGGTGCCATTGGCAGAATGTAGATAGAATGATTAGGTAATGAATACTGTCTATCTGGTGGAGTGATTTTAATTTTGCAACAGTGGCTTATCACTCATCTATGTAGATTGATTTAAAGTGAGTTAACTGAGTTTTTAAAAATCAAAAGCTGTCTGGTCCAGACTATATATTATGTATATGCCACAAATATGTAACTTTAGGAAGATATTCATAACCAATTTGATAGCTCAACAAATTGGCAATATAACTTATGAAGCTTATTTGATTATTAGAGCTTTAATAATTTATAGAACTTCATATAATGTCATATCATATCACATTACAGATATATTGCCATAATGGATTTAGAGAAAAACATTTCACCATTTTACGCAGACTTGAATGTCAGGGTTGAATATAAATAGTTTATTTCTGATAAGGATGTGTTTAGCTAGGCAACTTTGTTCATCGTCAGCGTAAAAGCTGCGGAGGCCATAATCAATAGAAGTTTGAATACAAACAGCTTGATCAATATCTGAGAGTTTTTATAAGCTGTTTAGGTAGGATAGTTACTGTACTAATCCTAACATTAGCATACATATCATTTATACCTATTTGCAATAATGAATATCATTAATCAGTGCTATTCAACTCAACAGCTTTTCAATTTCTCTCATTTATTTCTCGATGATAAAATATTAGTCTCATGAAGTTGCAGAACAAATTGAATATTTGATTCATGTCCGGTTGGGACTATTTCTTCCACTATTTAACATTTGTGAATCCAATCGTGTATCGTTTGGACATTATATAATTTTCGTTTGGACAATATTCAGTTTTTAGCGGCCTATTCCATGTTAAAATGTACTATTTGAATAACATATAACAAGGAAGTCTAAACCAAACTATCATCGATAGATAAAATTGTATTACAAAGAAGCCTATCGAGGGATTTTAGCAAACACTTACAGGTTTTCAATTCAATTTTGTAAATATACTATGGAATTGAACCATTTTAGACTGATATTCCACTAAGAGACATTGTATTTTTTTAGGGATTCAAAATATTTTAATGACTTTTCATATTTTATATTATATATATATTCAGAATACGTCTCTGCCAATCTGATTAAAACACAGATCCAATTTCGTTTCGTTTTTTATAGTTCAAAATTTCGTTTTTACTTGTCTTTACTACTCTTGGATCTGGAGGACTTGTTATTTAACTTGTGTTCTGCCTGAAATGAGGGGTCAGCCAATCAAATGGTCTGTCGAATTGACTGTTTGACCTTTTCATGCGTGGAACTGTGGGTAGATATTACCAGCAGATAGAAATCAAAACAAAACAAAAGTAGATTTTAAAAAGCATGGCGGTCCCTAATTGGTTAATCAAATGTCCCGTGCTTGATACCTGACGTCATAGAACGTGAGCTCCCACGCTAACTTGTTAGATCTACATGAGTGTAGGCCATCAAAAGTATAAAAAACAAAACGAAATATAGATCTATATTTTAATTAGATTGCGTCTCTGCTAACTCAAAACAAATGATCTGTACTATTACCAGAAAATGTGGCTGAAATATTTTTGATTTTACTTTCCAAAATAGTTCCAAAATTCTTAAAAATGTTTTTTTGAATAGTTTGGAATAGAAATAAGATTTTACAAAACTAGGAGAGAGTCAGTTGTTGGAACTTTCCAGCCATGAAACATCAGCAATTATCTTTATTAAAAAAAACAAAACACTCATCGAATTCAATAGGATTAGGAACTCAATTTTACCAGGAATATTACTAGGACACCGCACTGCGATATAGAACTGTTGCTATCCATCCCTGAACTACCCCTGAACATAACCCTTTATAGTAATAGTGTTATTGCCCCTACAGTAGGGCCTTAAAGTTGGGTTCCCAGATAAGTATTTATCGGGTGGTCATTGCCTATAAAAGTATGAAAGTTTTGGTATATATATGGAAAGTTGAGATATCCAGTCTTACTAGAAAAATACTTGATTCCCTGAAAAACACTCATGGAGCGTATACGGGACAAAAATGTAAGGGGTTCCCTTATTAGTCAGTCTGATGATTAAGAATACCTGCACGTGTTGCGTCGAAGGCTGCATGCGAACTTGAGTGCTTTGTGTACATGTTGATAAACTTTAAGAAGAGTTAGACGCACAACACTTTCTGGGATAAAAATCATGGAAAACGACGTGGGCAGTGGATAATCCGAGAATTTAATTAGGATTTGATATTTGTAGTAAATAGTCAGCGATTACAGACAACATCCTCTTGTGTATGTAATGAATTCTCCCCTGTCGCTTACCGCTGTTGCTATAGGTACGGAGAAGGGTAATCCCGTGACACAAACATGGCCTCTATTGATAGAATTTTATAGCAGAGTATACTTGGCAATTACAATATTTTGAGAACGATTTGAAGCAAAATCATGATAAATTAATTAGTTTGAATATGTTTTAAGTTCTAATATATCATCAAATCACCCAGTTCTACGCGGGAATGTAACTTTAAGCTTATATTTTAAGCAATGTGAACTGGAGTTGCTTAAATTGGGACCCCTGTGGGATGAGGACCCTTAAAAAGCATCATCAGATTCATAGACAATCCACGTTACACTAGTTATTAGTAAGGTATGAATCAGTATCAGAAATTTGACCGCACTTGTTAACAGGAAATAATCTGATGTGAATGTGAGTAATTGGGTTTTATCAAATAATTATAATTATAGTACCGGTAGGTGTATGATACATCTGCCAAAGTAAACCTTACCGGTAATCTTGTCCAAGAATAGTTATGGTAAACTAAAGGTAAAATAGACTTTTTTTCTCGAAAGACCAGAGCAGATATGTTAATCCGTGTGAAATAGATAGTGAATTATTCGACCTTCTGCTATCACTCTTGCCCCTTTAACTGATGGTTGTCAGTGGTGCATGACAGAGGGCCTGACAAGGATAGCTGTCTAGTTGTTTGGATGGGATGGAAAACCAAGGTCCTGTGTATACATCGGCTTTCACATAAAAGATCCCTTGGCAGTTGTAATTTGATATAAGAGTAGGCAATAGTGACCCTAGCTAGACAAAATTCCCTTCATTGCACACGTTATAGCGTATCCTCTCTCCATAAGCCCAGTGGAGGCAGAACATTAGGGTAGAGCCCACTATTTTTTGTGAAACCATTTTATTTCATGGCTCTGTTAGTAATCATTAATCCAGAATTTCGGTCAAAACATTCTTTTCTTTGATATGATCAATTGGAATCTATATATCCTAGGAAGTCACATTACTATCATATGATGTGTACATGTATGTATTAGTCACTGTTTTTTCTGTTCTGCGACATTCCTTCTTTAATTATATTTCCTAGTAGTAGCAGATCAATATTTTTTTATTACCTTAAATTGATCATAAGTTAAGGCAGGAGAAATAAACCTATCAATATAATATATTGTCGAGTATGATTTCATGTATGTAGAGGAAGAAGATAATGAGGTGCATTCATACCAAGTTATGATATCATGTCATTGTCAATCATCATGGTATAGAAGTTATTTTTGTATTTTAATTTTCTTGGTAATTTTAAGATCTTCTGATGTCATCTTTCACATACATGTTTTATTTTTGCTTTGATGACTGAGCAGGCAAATACACGAAAAAAACATTTTGAAACATTGCGCTAATTTGAATTGCTTTATTCAATTCATTCTTATTTCAAGATGCATTATGTAAGAATTAGATAAAGAGCTGAAAGATCTCGCAATTATAGTTTAAAAATAGATAATGAAAAAGGAATATAAATATTGAAAATTTCATTCAAATTACTGCATTCTTGAGCGAAGTTGGAATTTTGTGAAGAACAGCATAGTCTTTATTTGCATTGCTACCATTGTTACAATGATAAACAAAGTCTTGATTTTTATATCAAATTATTAAATGGCGCTCATGTTTCAATCCATTCAAACTTCAAAATCACATCCATCCGATGGTCTAGAGATTGATTATTGGCTTTGTATTTATATAATTCATATTTGAGGCCAAAAGCGAGATCTGCATATGTAGATAGATTTAACTTTTACATAATACATCTTTATATGTCAAAGTTGAAAATAACCCATTTTGTTTTTGTGAACTCTTGAAATTTTATTCTATCCAAAGTACAAGTAGTAATAATAGTATGTCAGTGGAGGATAGAAATGTTCTATTTGATATGAATGTGACAGGATCATTTACTTAAAATTTGAGTCATTTTCCTCTCTAACCACCTTTTGTGTTTTCTTGATCTCTTACTGGTAATATTTGTGTATTAAAATTAAAATGAATTCTAAGTCTGTCACACTAACTCTGATTTAGATATGTTGATACTTGGCTTAGATGTCCATTGGGTGAATGTCTTGACAGCGATCGATAATGCGCTTTTTTTTTTAGCTTAGGCTAAGCAGAGATAAGCAATCTGCTTGCTTCAGAATGTTCAAACTTCATGTATTTGTCCAAAAGTTCAAAAAACAACATTTTATGCTGATGTTCAGGTTAAGCTTGATGCTGTATAAAAGAGATACGTATGTGTGTGTCATCTAGTTATATTTGAATTAAAGCAGGGGACATTAGCGGCAGTGTGACGAGGGGTTGACCTACATGTATTAACCCTTTTACTCTTTTTTTTTTAATGGGGGGAGGGTCTTCTTCAAAATGAAGGAAAACATATTGCAAAGTTAAATCGTGTGGCCTAATTATTTATACAAGTTAAGGAGGATGTATTGATTTAACTTATTTATTATTCATGAATCAAGTTAAATGTGAATTCAATAATAGCTTTACTTTAATAAATATTACTATAATAAATAGATGAAGTCAGTGACTTGTAGATCATATTTTTTGTAAGTACAATGTGCTATCAGTTCATACAGACTGTGTGTTTCACCCACATTATACATGCATGTAAATAGTGTTTAGAAATTGAAAAAAAAATAAAATAAAAACATAGGTTTTGTTTATTTAAACAACGAATGTTTCAAGCCGGAATACAAGGCACCTGTCATGTGTAAGTGAGACACAATTCCTCTAACGCCTGTCATGTTGGTTGGTACTTGTATAATATTTTTAATGATATTCATAATACATGTTCCGCAAATGTAAGAATATGAGGTACATCATGTAGTTCATATCTGATACTTTGAATGAAAGTGGGTTTGAAATACTGTCATGTTTCATATGATTTCAACTCAATTGAAAGTGTGTGCTGCATTATGTCTGGGGTCTTTGATTGTGTTGAATTTGAATGAAAATTGACAATTATTTTAAGAGTTATTGCCCTTGACTTACCCAAACTAAATCAAAAGAAATGAAATGACTAGACAATGCTCCTTGACAGAGCCTTTGTTTTTCACCCATGAACGTTCTAAAATGGGAGCGAACCCGAGACATCCAGGTTATTTGGTCAGCATCTTAGTCACTGTGCAATAAGAGCTTCCTGGTTTTAAATAAGTTTGAATTTAGACGAGATTATAATTTGTTCTTTTTCAACTACTGCCATTTCAAGAGGGGGCTGGGGCGTACATGTAGTGTGTCTCAAGTGGTGGTTGTTTGTGTATAAATGAGAATTTGTATTGTTTATGATCTAAATGTAGCAAAAATACATTATTTAACGCTATTAAATAAATTTAGGGTATACGTTTTTTATAAGATGTCACTTTTATAGAGATTCAAGGTTAAGTTGACATGGTCACAGTACAGTGGTTTTACGAATCCCAGAGAGTTTTAAATTTAGATATATCATGTAGCTCAGGACCCGTTAGAGGGGCGGGGGACAGCTGTGGAGGTGCTTACAGGGGTGTGGAGTTATGTCGAGTAATGTTAGGATTAGAATCGATTTCTGTCAGTCCCCTTTTTTGGAAAAATTGGTGAAATAAAACTATAATCCACCTGCCTGGGCCTTTTCTCAATGGGGCCTCAGTCTGTCCTTGTTCCATTTCAGCCCCTTGTCACTGTCAAGGTAACTGGCCCCCAAACGTTCCTGTGTTTTAGACCATGTATCTTTCAAAACTTTTGAGCCTGGATTTGTGTGTAGCATTGAAGAAAAGCTTTTAATTGTTTCAGAAAATGCTTCTTCTTCCTAGTTCTACAAATGTATTTAGCCATATTTTTAATCTGTATGATACACATTGTATTAAGAACTAACAAATTCTCTCTTATCCAATCTATTAATCTATCCATTAGTAATGTCAACATATTCTGCAATCTGTCATCAGTCTATTTTTAGGTAAATCAAGGTTAGCTACATGTAACTGAAGCTAATTATCGCTTGTCAAAGTTGTTATTAATTCAGCTTTCCTAATCAGATATCACATCCAGACTTTAACAAACTGGTAATTTAGCAGATCTGTAGATCAATGCAAATTTGTTACAAAATGTCTCCAATGTCCTGTGTTTTAACTGCAGGCCATACTGGGGTTTGTTGGAAACTGTTTTCAGTATTGTGGAGAAATGGTGGAAAGAAACTATAAACTGAATTAAAGAGCTATGGGTATCATCTGTCATAAATGATAGTGTTAAACTTACAGTTAACCGAATGTAACTATGGTTTGGACCTGAATTTCAGAAGCGGTCCAGAGCTAATTCAGTAATTGTTAAAAGATACCTTGGTGCCCAATGTTCACCAACAGTCACCAAAACCTGTACAAACCAGCAATAGACGAAATTGGGTCTATAAGAAGCATATTAACGTAATATGAATACATAGAAAGTGATTATAATATATAGAATTTTGAAAAAAATTATAATTTTTAGTTAATTATTATTGGGTGAAACTTGTTTATTTATTATTTTGTTGTTTCGGAATGAGACATAATTACTTATTACTTCTGCATTGTCTTGCAGTAGTATGTGTTTTTCTTTGTTCCTTACAAATGGAGCCCAAAACCATAAAATACATGACTTGTGTACTGATTTTGAAATGCCCATTGATCCTTAAATATTGGATATTGGGATCCCATAATTTCATGGCATAATATTAAATAACAACACAACACCAATATTGATTGAAATTGACCAATATTGAATTCTAATTTTATTTTCTTCAATTATCATTTGAATGACTTGTCAGTGTTTATGTTCAAGAGACTAAAGATAGTGTTTTAACAGTTAATAATTCTATCATCTTGTTATGGGTATATAACTACTATGTGTTTTGTTCATATTAGCTCATGGAAGAACTAAAAGCCAATCAAAGTTGGATTACTTCATGGGAATGTTGTCCTTGATTAGCTTTTAGTGTCTTGTAAATGCTTCCATTTATAGTACAAAATAATTTCAACCTATATGGACTACTAAAATGACTTGGCTGATGTAGGCATATCTCTAATGTTACCTAGCAACCTATCTTGAAATAAATTGTACAATTTAAAAGAATTAAGTTTTATCATAAGAAAGACCTGATTGTATAGGTAAACACTTGAATCTGGTGATAAGATAAAAGTAGAAAGTTGTAGCTGGTAACACATATTGCTCCTACTATTCCAACAGATCTTATGTAGATACTAGAGTGTGTAATTGAAAGTTATATTAAGAGTCTGTGTGTTTATATATATTTGATTGAAACATTGACAGAAATGGCAATGTGCTATATATATACTACAAGGTCTACTGAGAAATAATTTAATCTGGTTCTTTGTAATGATACATATCCATGTATACCATAAATAATGTTATAACTGCCGATGTCCATACAAAAATGTTTAAAGGGACAATTAAATTATGACAGAATTACACAGAAAATCTGAAAAGTACTTTTTTCTGGTTTACTTATCTGGAAATTGAATGAGTTATTTTAGGTCCGTCATGCATGAAAATTAGGTAGGTAATACTGTTCACAGTTTTAAAAAAATTTCAAGAAAAACAATTTATATGGACGGTCAGTTAAACTTAGTGAGTGACTTAGTGGAGTCACTTGTTTTTTCTTCAGGGGCTTGTTTTAGCAGTGGCTAGTATTATACATAAGGGTTTCGCTACATGATAATAGATAGTGAATTCTCTTGTTTATGTAGTCCTATATTCTTAACCTAATTTTCCTCAATGTTTTAATTCATTAAAGGCTGCACTTTCGAAATTGTTTCAAAAGTGGAACTTATTCTTGGAAAATAATTGTTACTTTTTAATTTACAGGAGAAATAATCAATGAGTTAAATGTTCTAGAGGGAGTAGTTTACTCATCAGTCAAATTAATCCTAATCAAAGTAACTAGGGAAAGTAATAAAGCCTTTGGTTTAGATTAATCTTGTTCATAGCCTCTTCGGTATCATGCTCAGACTTATAACTCCTTAACACCTTTTTCATGATAGCACAGAATGTCTGAGATAGTATGTTGCTCACATTGACGCCATTGCTGTCCTTCTTTCTGATAATGCTGGAACTCTTACAGAAATATCTTGCGATTGCTAACAAATTTCTTACAACTACCGTACATATTGATTGAGCATTGGATCAAGCTATACTGTTCTATTTTTAGCTCTCCTAAAGATTACCCGATTTACGAAATCAATATAAATTCAGCCTGAAGGTAATTCTCTACGACACATGAAACATTTAGAGTTTTAAAAAAATACAATTCTCTAGATTCAGACTGTTACTTTATCTATAATGAAATATAGCCACAGCGTTTATTATGTTACACAAATCATAAAATAATGTCTCATAATACGTTTTTATTGTAACTCGAGTTGACTTTAAAACGAACAGAAAACCAATTTGTTTATGTTAGCTTTATTATGCATTGTTAAAACAGAGGTCTTCGCTATAGATCAATTTATGTTTTTATACACATGGATTCAAATACGTAAGATGTTAAACACCATTTTCATTTCAACAATTGTTCCTGGTATAATCCATTGCTGCCAAGCCTGTTCTAATGCCAGATAATGAAATAAATAAATCTCAATCCCAAAATGATAGTCAAACTTGATTCCATTGTCCGCCAATGGCGCCATTTCTCTTATGCTCATTTAAGCCTTATTGTATTATAGTATAAAATCATTTCTGTAAAGTTGTAGATTGCCCTGAATACCGAATACTTGTAACATTTATTATTAAATAGTTTACCATATAAGTCTATCACTCTGTCTAATGTCAGTCTACATATCTTATACTAAAATATCGTGATATAAACAGAGGTATAAATTTACGCACATACCTTTAGTTCAGATAGGCTCGAGATTATTAGATATACATCCACCAGTTTCTTTATCATACAGGTAATATTCTATCGTTTATATTTGAAATATATTTTATAAGAAATATTGTTGTATTAAATGTGTTTTGTAAGAAAAATTGTATTAGTTGTGTTTGCAAGAAATGGGTTTTTTTGTGTGTTTTGTAAGATGTTTTTTTTAAGTAGGTTTTGTTAGAAATGTTGTTTTTTTCAGTGTGTTTTGTTATATAGCTTTGAGCTATAAAGGAAATAATAGATTGTGTAGGATACAGTTGAGACATGGACGTAAATTTTATAGGACAAACCAATGTTTATTTAAAAAAGAGGTCCAGCTGTTGCCATTTGTTCATATTTTATTCATTATCGATTGCTAAAATAGAGTTTATAATGTATGGCCTGAAAAACATATTGTTCCGACTTAAATTAGCAAATTAAGATGCCCGATATGACATTTATCAACAACATGTGAATGTGAACATGCAATAAGAAAGATGTTGAATCCAATAAACTCGGCAAACCTTTGTTTATAAATAATGACTGATAGTCCCCTTATTACGTCACAGCCAGTGTCTTGGTTTACTAATTCGTCCAAACAATTTCTATTTCAGGTTGTTTTTATAAAAATATATTTTGATATTAGATATTGAATGAAAGATGAACAAATGGCAATGGCTGACAGGTGCCCAACACATGATTACCTTCCAGTGGATTTCCTTTGGCAAATAGGAAATGGAATTTAGCAGAAGCGATGAATTTTCTAGTCTTTACTCTTTGTTAATATTTTTTGTAATGTGCCTCAGAGCTGTCGTAACAGCATTATAGAGTCACTTGTTGTTATTTTTGTGGTAATCACATACATTAGAATATGATATTCTTCATAATGAATTACCAAGAATTATTTTTGTTGAAGTTAGATGAAAGGGAATGGAAGCTTTTAATTACCTTATTTCCAACCAGGACCTCATTTCACCCATTCTGGCCAGTTGGTTATAAAATGGATAGAAACCCTGTTGTAGACCCTTTGGCGCAAGGTATTGCATATATTTATTGACAGCAAGTCACAAAATTCATAGATTAGCATGGGGGCAATTGCCCAAACGTGCCCATGCGTTCAACCGATCCTGATAACCATTGTGTCGAAGGAATGTGGTTTATCTTTCAATGTGGTTATGTTTTCTTTATAGCATTTGACAATGATGCTTTTTATACGCCCACATTGAAATGTGGTCGTATATTGTCGTCACCCCTGTCCGTCCGTCGCCCAGCATCCACAATTGTTTGTGGACGCTCTAGAGGCTAAAGTTGATATCCGATTGACTTTAGATTTATACACAGTGTTTATACACAGTTATGACCCTTGATCACTTCAAAAAGTCTTGTGGATGCTCTAGAGGCCAAAGTTAATATCTGATTGACTTCAAATTTATACACAGTGTTTACAGTCATGAGACGAAGACGTCTATTGATTTTCAGTGATTTCCAATAATTAGTGCCCGAGTTATGGTCCTTGATCACTTCAAAAAATCCTGTGGAAGCTCTAGAGGCCAAAGTTAATATCCGATCGACTTTAAATTTACACACAGTGTTTAAGGTCATGATACGGAGAAGCCTATTGATTTTCAGCGATTCAAATAATTACTGAAAGAGTTATCTCCCTTGATAACTTCAAAAAATCTTGTGACGCTATAGAGGCCAAACTTATCATCCGATTGACTTCAGATTGATACATAGAGTTTAAGGTGTTGAAACGAACAAGTATTTTGATTTTCAATGTATTTAGATAACTGAACAGCTAAATCCATGAAATTAAATGTTTCATGTACTAATTGTTAGCGTGGGGTAAAACTTTATAAAAAGCGATCAAATTCTAATGATTTTCTGATAATTACCTAATGAGTTGTTACTCTTAATCAGTTTTTAGTGTATTACAAATGTTTCATTACCGAAAAAGTAAAGATATGCGACAACCCTTGTTGACTTCCCGGACAATTTAGCTGCTGTGGGCATATGTTTCATTGCTTGGCAACCTGTCTTTGTCTAAGCAAGCTATTTACTTGTTGCAAATAAATCACTATTCAATTTATTCAAATATTGAGTAATCATAATATGTCAAATGTACATGAAAAATATATATACCTACCAAGATGGAATATATGTCAATAATCTTCTAATAATATGCTAATCGGTCTGCAGTAGATCTATACATCAACCCAATGTGACTCAGTGCATAGCTTGAGGGTCCTGTATCATACATGTACATGTACTATGAAAACTGTATGCAACATAGAAGTAAATATTCTATTCTATATATGCAAGAGATAGCTTTTATTGCAAGGAATAAAACAGAGAGAAATGTACACTCCACTCAAAAAGGTCATTTTGGGACTAACAGTAACATATTTATTTCCATAAGAAGCTTGCACATAGGTGTCTTCAGCTGTGGGGGGCATAGGTTTCAGAGCACTCTTACCGTTTTCACCGAAACGTTGCAGTTAATAAACCTAGTGACAGTAAATATTTTAACTGTATTATATAACACATATATTAATCAATTAGTAATTGTGAAGTTCAAGTAAAGGGTAGTTAAATATGAATGAACATAGGCCTAGTTAAAATTATTCATATCCTGCATTGTATTCATATTCTGTAAAACTTCGGGCATCCCAAAATGGGCCCTTCATTTTCTACAACCAGCCATGTAGGTATTACATGTATATTACAAGGGTGGATAGAAAATAGAATAGGTGTGTTTTACAAACCTCACTACTTTATTGCAATTGTATAATTGATATAATTATCTACATTCCTCAAGTATATCATTGTGTTTTATTGCTCATTTTGAATTGAAATTGGGTGTATACTAATATTCGTACAATATCATTCATTGTGTCCCATTTGTTTACAAGAAGGTTCACGTTCTAGTGAATCTGTGCAGTGATCTATGCAACACTGGACGAGATGATAAATTACTATATAAGTGGTGTTAAATCTACGCAAGCAGGGATCTAAGATATATAGTAGTGAATAAACGTAGGGTGTAGAAAGCTCTTAAAATCCACTATTCTTACTACGTAACTATCAAAATCTCTGTCAGTGTCCAGTTGTAGCACGACAAGCCTCTATAGCTCAGACTTCTACTCACTGACAAATATTGAATGGTAGTTTATCAGGTCACACCTATAAACTGTTATAACAATCATTTCCAAACAGACCATTATCTTGGCTTGATACTCTCAGGTAAATATTGGTCATTTCTTCACATTTTCGATTACGATTGGCATGCTGTACTTATAAACTGTTAGGATTATTTTGGGCTGATACTCTTAGGTGAATATGAACTATTTCTTCACATTTTCAAATTTTCTTGGCATTCCGCACTTACACAAAATATTAGGGAGTGTGTGGTGGGGAGTGGGGGGGGGGGGGTAGTGAAAACTTTGATTATTCCTTTAATGATTAAAGTGAAACTTACATGTACATGTAAATGCAATGTTATAGTAGTTATAATTATGGTTATACTAACACTTCTCTTTTATATAAACATATATTTTATCAAACAACACTATATCAATGATAACACATTGTTATTGTTATGTACAGGTTACTGTTATGTACAGGTATCGTTAAACTCCCTATCGTCGACAGGTATAGATATGAACAGGCTTTTGGGTGGCTGTAAGAGTATTAAAACATTACATGTAATAAAGCCAGGAATAGTAAATCCATAAAGCTGGGTTATTATTGTTACACCACTACTTAGAAAGGATAAAACACAACTGTATGTTTGTATCTAAATTATAACTGGGCTACTCAAATAACTGGCTACTCTAAACTTGTGTCTGAATAACTGGGCTATATTAAGTTTGTGTCTAAATAACTGACTGATTAAATTTGTGTCTAAATACGGTATACTTTTTTCGGGTATAACTTAATACTTGTTTAGGTTTAAATGCCTTTCTGCCCGCTCCCCTCTTTGACCTCCTCCTCGTCATCTAAAATGGGCACAAAATGGAACTACAGGTTGAGAGTTTTAGAATAGATTACCTGAGTGATTATTATGAACATGTGGGGTTTTATTTACATCAACCATACATGTTCGAAAAATTTTAAGAGATCATTTTACTTTCTTAGTTTTTTCCAGCGTTGTTTCACATTGTACACATTGTCATGCACGTATAAGAGCCCATGGCAATTGAAATTAGACATCAAAGTACGCCATAGAGCCTGTGTCCAAGCAAAATGTCCCTCATAGCACACTGTATGGCTGATGCCTGTCTTCATTAGTTCAGTCCGGGCAGAAAAGTAGGATGTTAAACCCCATTCCTTATATCCACATCCATGTTATATAATATTTACTTGCATGTTGTTTATAAAGCAGCCTACAGTAGTAGTAAAATATGTATTGATATTTTCTCAGCTTGTTCTTAAAACATACATGATCTACTCCCCAGTGAAACTGTTGCCAAGTAAACCGCCATGCATCAATAGTTTAATGGAACTTTATGTAATGTCAGTTGAATGCCGTTAGTCATTACATTAATATTGAATATTGTTTTATTATGATAGGATCTAGATTATGTATATCTTGTTTTTTCAGTTTATAGCAATTAATGCAAATTCATTAAATTGATCCATTGGTCAGAATTGGGCTTTATTTCCCAAATGATTTTTGTATGGGTAACTAGGATATTTATTTAGGGTGCGGCTACTTCATTGGATTAGGTTTTAAATCCTGATACAAATTTTACCTCTTGGCCAATGAAAGGGTTGTATTCTAGGGAGTTGTTTTCGGCTTGTCATGTGATGAGCTCTTTCTGTAGTTTATTTTTTGGATCAATCTGGTTAAAATACAGATCTATATTTTGTTTGTTTGGTTTTTTTTAATTTTTGATGCACTACAAGTAAAACAAAATTTTGAACTATAAAAACGAAACGAAATAGGATCTGTGTTTTGAGCAGATTGTTTTTAGATGATACAATGTAGCAAGTTATTAAAACCACTGTTCTTCGATAAAAAAAAACCTAATGAAAATTTTACTACCTATTTTTGGGGAAAGAAAAACAAATTGAAGACAAACATACTTGGTTGCTTTTCTGAAAACCTTTAGTTTCAAACTTTTGAAATTGTAAACAAATAGTTCAATGGGTGTGACTTAAATACTTCCCCATTTGAACTGATAAATAATTGCAACATTTCCTTGGCCTGTCCAACAAGGAAATGATACTTTGCATTTATATGTGTTCCATTAGACGAATCGTATGTAGCTCATGTATGCACAACTTCACTGACTTCGGCATATAATACTGGAAGGTAAATTAGAATTGATCTTTATTCTATTGAAATGAAATGCAGTTTATATTGATCTTGTATTGTTCAAGTCAGTGATTATCCGTATTGAAGACGTAATTACGACTGAAAGAATAACATCTGTGTTAAATTAGAACTGTCGTATTTTCCAGATTGAATAAAGCCGTGTGAAAATCAAAGACATCAAAATGGGGTTCTGTATGGAAAGTGCTCGGATTATGTTGATTATTTTCAACTTTATATTTTGGGTAAGTTTAATAAAAAAAACTGTTCTTTTTGTTAAACACATTAAGTTAAATGACAACAAGCCAGTTCTGCAATCATTCAGAAGAGATATTTCAGAAACATATATTTGAGGTTAGTACTTGGGTGGGTGACTGCCTGAGAACACCTGGTGTTGTAGGCTTATCTAAAGTATTTCATTTCAGAAACATGTGAATGATGGAGATTTCTTCCTTAGAATTTTTTATTTATTTACGGTTAAAACTCCTTTATAACACACCACCATGAAAATCCCTTTCTGATTCCAAGAATTCATGAAAAATTAATATGATATTCACATAAACAGTATACAACTTGCAAATAAAAATGTATCTGTCCTCACCTACAGTGACTGCTGCACCCAAGGGCTGATTCCTGTAATTTATATAGACCTAAATGGGCCTGGAAATAAGGCACTTGTCACTGACAATGTCTAACACAAATTCAAACTTTCTCAGATACATTTCCTCTGGTGCCTGTCATTTTGTCTGGTACAGATTGGTCTGTTTTCAGTATCTTTAAATTGATATTTATAATAGATGTCTGGCTCAAAGACTAAAATCATTATTTGCAGACCTATAGAAAAATGTACCACAATTTCTGATATGATATGTATTCAGTAAATTTCTTCTGTAGAAGAGTTTTAATATGTTTGTTAAATGAAATCTAAAAATGAAAGAATTAAATAAAAAGAAATACCGCAAATAAGTTTAATGATATGTCTCTGACCTCTACGGAAGCCACTAAGTGGGTAAAAGCAGACTAGCTAGCCTAGAGGTTACATGTTTTGCAGAACTATTAGGGCAGCTGTCTAGTCGTTGGTATGGGGTTTGGGGGGGGGTGTATACATTGGCGTGCACGTAAAAGATCCCTTGGCAGTTGGAATTCAATATAATAATAAGCCATAATGCTGCTGCATTTCCTTCATAGCACACTGCCTGCATGGTGTATGCCCAGTCAGACCATTTTCATATCATTTCTGACATTTAGTTTGAGATTATTCTACTAATTGGCATACCACAAGTTAATGGGGTTTTTTTAAATACATCTTTTATTTTACAGTTATCAGGAGTAGCCTTATTAGGTGTTGGTATCTGGTTTTTAGTAGATCCAAATATCGCACATTACTTGGAGGTTGTGAACTTTGACCTAGAGGGTAATGCTCTCAAATACTCGGCCTACATTCTCATTGCTTTCGGTGCTTTCATTTTCCTTGTTGGATTCACTGGATGTTGTGGAGCTATCAGAAAGAGCAAATGTCTCATTGGATTTGTAAGTTTTTAATTTTCTATTGTTACTTTTTTATGCGCCCATTTGTCTAATTAACTTTGACCTTACACAAATTTGTAGTAGGAGCAATGCAGATTGTTTATGATCTATAAGACTACTCACTTTCCTCTCCTGTTGTGGAGTGATAATAATGCTTGGACCAAGATGAGCATCAAGTAACTCAGAAGAATATACATTTCTTCATGATTTTTTTTTCGTAATTCTTAAATAAAGAAAATAAAAGAAAGTGTACCTAATGTGAACAGGGCTAGCGCTAATCCAAACCCTAACTCTGGACCTAGCCCTAATGCTTACCTTAACCCTAACCTACATTCTTGCCAACAATCACGTGCCCTAACCTTGACGGAAATTGAGCTGGCTTTAACAATTAGAAATTAGGCCTCCAGGAACACTTTTGTGAAAAGTTATAGTATTTATAGCGCTGTAAATATTGCAAGTTTTCTGAATATTTTTGTATCTTGAACAGTTCCGAGAACGAAATGCTTATCAGGCCCCACTGTAAAGGTAGCTAATTACCCAAGATAAAATTTCAGCCTGATCTTAGCAGAGTTTGATATGTTGGTTTTACCCAGATTAAAAACTTTTCCCGTCTTCTATCAGAAAACTATATTATCGAAACAAATCATTCAAACTATGGTGAAACTATTATCCAAAATGTCAGCTACAGATCAGAGGAAAGTAATCAATGTATGTTTTGAAGTATTAGTAATTAAATATAGATGTGATATTGCTAATATCTATTATTTCATTGACAGTATTTGATGTTTTTGGTCATTGTCTTTGCTGGTGAATTAGCTGCTGGTATTATTGTTGCTATCTTCAGAAGTGAGGTAAAATATATTGCTACTTATATAAAGGCCTTATCATACTTCAGCATTTATTTTGTAGTTTTTTATCTACAAGAACAAATTCTTTCATGTGAACAGTAATTTTTGACCTATAAGCTACAGATTTTTCACCTGATTAAAACACACATCCTATTTCGTTTCATTTTCTAAAGCTCAAAATTTTGTTTCACTTGTCTCCACTACACTACCGGCATTTTGGTTGAAGTGAGGGATTAGCCAATGCATGGAACTGTGGGCAAATCATTAGAAATATCCACGCTGATAATTAATCCATGCCTGCCGTCACATCATCAATAGCCGCTCATACGACCCCTAACACGCCCCCTAACACGCCCCCTCAGTACAACTAGTCGGATCTTCATATAGTGTTGGCCATCGAACGTATAAAAAAACTAAACGAAATATAAATCTGTACTTTAATGATTGCAGATTTTTTTTACCACTGATAAATCCTAAAGTATAGAACAGGAATTTTTCAGACGTAACCAAAACTTTTAGTACCACCATCAGTCTGAAATACTGGTATATCTGTGTTTATATATGTTTTATATTTTCAGATTGAAAATAGAGTAGATAAGAGTTTGTTGAAATCTTTGAAGACTGAATATAAGTTTGCTAATGAGTCTTCAATAACCAATTCCTGGGATATTATACAGAAGGAGGTTTGCTTCCATTTTTAACACATTCTTAATTTTAAGCCACTTAACAGATCTAAAACACTTTGCTCTATATGACTAAAACAAAATTCAAAAAGATTAAAGACCACATAAAATAATAATTCTTAATTGCATATATTGATAGCAAAGGGTTACTTCATTCATTTTACGTCGAGTTCACACCAATCTGATTAAAATTAATTCAGATATTTACGTTTAAACATCAGACAGCCAAAAACGGTTCTCAAAATATCAATTACAACCTTAATCCAGTTGATTGACTGGTGACGTCACAGGCACTACACATAATCTATACACATAAGCTATACAATATATCACTGTATACACATCACCAGTTAACATGTGTGTATTTGTCGGTCCAATTAACATTTGACTGACGTAATCATTAACTCGTCATTATTTACATGTAAGCTACATATCACTATACTATAGAAGTCAAAGCATTTTCAAAAGCCGACCTTTCTCGTCTTGAGTTGTAATAGATTATATATTTGTGACTAGAATATTTCGGAGTGTATTTCAAGATGCCACATTATCGTTGTGTTATTGAGAGTTGTGGAAATTCCAGTAAGGAAAAGGGGAATTTTGTACCGACATTTCATAAATTTCCCAAGGACGAAATCTTACGGAAAGAGTGGATTGTGTTTGTAAACAATTCAAATCCTGATTGACAACCTACAATCACAACAGTGATATGCAGTGAATATGCCTTTATTATTTAAAAAAAAGTTAAACGCTGTTAGACATTATAACCTGATCTTGTCGCGCAAACGTATTTCCATCAAATGATTTATATTTAGATGTTTAAACACTAATCAACAAATAATAAGAGGCTACGTTATTACAAAAACATTGGCGAACAAAGCTAATTAAACTAGTCGGCGTAAAAAATGATATTACCTAATCAGAATTCATTATTAATTTATGACCCAATCAATGTGCAACTTTAGTCTGATTGACTTATGGCAGGTATAAACAACCCTACACTTGTCATCAATACACGAAGTAGTTAGATGACCCTTCTCAATCTGTTATCCCATTAAGATGGTTACCAAAAAATGTTTTTGTAATGTTTATTCTGACATATATTGAGATATTTTTTCGTATTTCATTTTTACGGTCTATTTCAGCGTAATGAAGTCAAAACTGCATACTGAAAGAAAGGCGCTGTATGACGATAACTGATTGTCACTTACAAATCACATTTCAATCATGTTTGATGTTTATGATACATTTGGCATGACCTCATCTTTTTCCCCCCTTCCTTTTTTACTCGGGGGGGAAATTAGAAGAACCACAACACTCTTCTGACGAAAATGTATCTCGAATCGTTTGGACTGCACACACGATTGTAGAGGGTATTTAATCGCTGCCGTGAGAAAATAGAACGACCGTACATTATGAAACAAATTCTAAATTAGAACAACGATACTCTTCTGAGGGAAATGAATCTCGAATCATTTGGACTGCACACATGATTGTAGAGGGTATTTAATCGCTGCCGTGAAAAAATAGAATCGTTTGGACTGCACACGATGGTAGAGGGTATTAAAATCGCTGTCGTGAGAAATCAAAACTACCGTACATTATGAAACAAATTCTAAATTGGATCTTAAATTAAAATGAATCACAAAGCAAATTTTTACGTAGTCAATTGTTTTATTTAATTAGGGGGATTAAGGAATCAGTCAGGCGTTAATGAATACACACGCCGGCTGTATATAGGTAATTAAGGAATAAACATTCCGAATATGCATTCAGTCACTGTGACGTCACTGGCGTCTGAGGGGATTAAGAGTGTTTTCGATAATTGGCCAAGTCGTTTTTACGGGAGGTCTATATTTGGGGCTTTGAGTGACGATATCTGAATTAATTTTCATCAGATTGATGTTAAACTGCCGTAAAATTCATATAGTAACCAATGTCTGTAAATTCAATCAATTTAGTTTTCTTGTTTTATGTGCTCTTTAAAGTAAGTCAGAATATTGGTTTACTTTTTGACTCACTCACAAAATCAAAGGCAGATTGTCATTGCACAAAATGAATCAACATAGACAGTCCAATAAAATCGACAATTTGTTTATGACCAAAATCAAAGGTCTAGTCATTTTAAGGAAAATGAAATTAAAATGCATCATATTTGGCCCCAGTTCACTCATGGTTTCAATTTGTCATTAAAATCTTGGTAAAATCCATGACTCTATAGTGGCTATAGAAATATAAAAACTAAAATTTGTTATTGTGTAATTAATGGTATCAGACATATTTGACATAGGCTATTAAAAGTGAATTATTGTATTAAATTTGATTATTATGAAGAGCTCAAACGTTGGTTATTCTAAGTATGATAATAGACTATTTGAGTTTGTTACATATATTTTGTGTCTATTGTCATAAGAATATTCAGATATCACTACATACCTTTTCAATATGATGAAAATATGTATACGGTACTTTCTGTATTTTCAGTTGAAATGTTGTGGAGCTGAAGGATATAAAGATTATGAAAACAGTTTATACACCAACACCACGATGGTAAACTTTCGTTTTATTGTATGCGGGGTTTGATTTGTATTCCCCAGTTGTACGTGACAATATGGGTTTTCTCTGGGTCCTCCAGTTTACCACCCACTGCTAAAGACACCTACTAGCAAGCAAATTTTTGAAATGAAATTGAACCACATGTTAGTCCCAAAATGATCTAGTTTTTGTTGAGTGGATGTTAAACCTCATTTCTCTCTCTTTATATTGTATATCTCACAAATTGACTAATTGTCAAAATATATTGCTTTTATATTTGGGAAGTTGGTAGATAAAAAATTTGGTTATTACACATGCATGCGTTGATTCATCTATGAATTATTTGAGACTGGTCGCCATCTTCCCTTCAAGACATGGAGCCACAGTGGCTCAGTGATTAAGACATTGGCTCAATAGCCAGGAGGTCCCATGTTTGATCCCTGCCTTAACCAGGATAATTGAATGAGACTTAAATTAGGGGTTATCGTGTGAGCCTTTCACTCAGAATTAATTGGTTTTATTCACTGAAGTTGATATATTTTACTTACTATTTTACAGAATAAAATACCTTTGTCATGTTGCATAATGGAAAATGATCAACCTAAAGATGCTACCCAATGTCAGATGGCAATAGACAATTATTATCATGCGAAGGTTAATATTACCCTACTATATATATTTGTTTGATTCTTTTCTCATACACTGAAACGCATTATGATACACGATTTGTGTACCAATGGTAAAATGTTTATTTTGTCTTAAATAATGGACATCAGAAGCACATCTTTTCCCAGCAAGATCACATCATCAATGTTGATTTAAATTGACAAATATTGAGTTTGAGACTTAGCTATTATAATCTTTCTACAGTAAGAATATTGTTGTCAAACCCATATTTATGATATCCATAATATGCTGGAACTAATGGCAATTTTATCTTATAAGTAATATTTTATTTATATTCAATATTTCTTGGTATTTTAGGGATGTAAAGGTGGACTTATTGACTGGGTCAAGTCACATTCTGTTATTTTGATTGGAATCGGTTGTGGTCTAGCCGGATTACAGGTGAGTTCTAATTCTTAATTTATGTGTTTGATCTGCAGCAGTAAAGACGCATACAAGCTAGTGCTGTGGTGTAGAATCAAGCTTTCGAGAACTAATGCTTGAAAGTAAACATAGTAATTTGAATCACAGTCATATTTTGACTAATTTTTCGTCTTTAATTCCAGCTACTTATAAGTTGCCACACTAACCGTTGTTGTAAGGAAGTTATATTTATGAGGTTTACATATGAAAGATACCATGTTATTAATGTGTAACATTTACATGTACAGTGGACATCATTTTTATGTCGCGATTTATTTTCTTATTACTTTAGCCAAAAATTCTCTGGTTAATCTGCATTTTGAATATTCTGAATTAGGACATTAATCAGCCGTCCCGTCACATGATTTCCATTGAATCAACACTGTATAATCAAGCCTTCAATCGGTGTACTTAAGTTGTTTCTTGTTTGAGTGAAGGCGTTGATTGGCCCGAACACTGTGCTAACCAGCCAATCAGTAGTTATATAAGTTCGTGAATGGAAGGGCACAGATAATTGACAGATTTCAATTTCCTCAAAAGAATAATTTAATGAGAAGTTAAATCAGTCACAAGAAAGTAACATATAAAAAAGAGTATTAATTCAAATCTTCGATGTTTTTTTCATTTCAGATCATTGGTTTCATTTTTGCCGTCTGCCTTTGCCGATCTTTCAACATGGAAGAAAAATAAGGAAATTATTTTATAAATAAAAAAAAGAAATATTTAATTTCGATTTGAAAATATTAATTACTGTTATATACTCAAAACTTGATATCTAATCTAAATTAACCATGACATGGTATAGAAAATCGATATTTTCAAAATAATATCCCACATTATCTAGAAACTTTACAGTTAAATTATTAACACTGTTGTATTTTGTAAACTGATAAAAAAAAACAAATATGATGAAGTATACCTAAAATCATGTATTAAAAAATTCCTTTGCATACCTAAAACTGGAATATGTGTAAGATATAAGGTATCTTATTTGATAGGGTAAACTGAATAAGAAAGGGATGATTCAAAATTGAAAGAAATGATGCTTTTGATTGCTAATTCTCAAACACTATATACCACTTCTCAGTTCTTTGGGAAGTAAAATGGTTAAATATATCCATTGTTTTTTTTTTCGTAATTATGATAGCCCAGAAATTTGCATAGTGCTATGGCAGAATCTAGCTATTTTTTTTTATTAAGAAATTTGTAATTATATTTGAATAATAATTGATATTTTTGTTGAAATTTTGTTGCATTATAGTATTATAGTAAGGTTCCAATAATTGATATATTCATGTTAAGTTTTCACATATTTAATGAATATACATATTGACATATTCACGTTCACCAGTTGGTGTATGAAGAGTTCTTTTCCAAAAAGCAGTTAGTCTTCAACACCCAAACCATATACATTTAATAGTGCAGGGATTGACTTTAAAGGGAAGTAACAACCTGAAAAAATTTCTAAGAGTTTCAGTTGAAAATCGGGTAAAGATATTGCGAAAAAGATAAAATGGCTTCTTATACTGTAAATAAAGGGATATATATACATCAACAAATGTACCATACTGCCATTTTATTTTCGATAGCAAAGAAAAATGGTAATTAATAATCTACCTGCTAGATTATGAAAATATAGCTAAGAAAGGATGATTTGATTAGTCTGTTTTTACTCTTTAAATTTGGACATATGTACATACCAAATTCAAGGTATAGTAGTCGCAGTAAATTGACGACTCTTTAAGGCTATCACTCTCCTTAACATACATTTATTGAAAGAGGGTAGACGGTTTTGTTCTGGGTAACAGAGACTAATAATCAGTAAAACCTTGCAAATTATTTTATATTTGCCAAGTGTAAAGTATATCTTGTTATATGATTCAGCCCTTGGTATTTCGAAGAAAAACTGCTTTTATTACACTTAATTTGAAATGGATATACATGTATATAACACTTTTTTGGAAATGAATTCCTCATATGCTCTAGACCACTGTTACTTATAGAGGCCATATAAATAACTATTTTCTTAATATAGTCCATCATCTGCTCAAATAGACACCCAGGTTGGTTTTATGAAAAGTATATAGTAAAATGGTAATACTTGATTGAGTTAATTGAAGTTAATTCTCCCAATCTTTCGAACACTGACATGGAGTAAACACAGGAGTTTTAAGGACCAAATCATGCGCCATTGGAATAAGATAAATACTTGATCAGTGATTAGAATACAACAATTTATTTAATTTTGACCACTGTCGTTTTTTTCCATACCACTGAATGCCAATTCTGTTTGTTCGCAACGTTCCAGACACACAATCAAGTATCCCATAACTTAATTATTAAATCAGAAGCTCAAATTGTTAAATGCCCTTACAGCTGGCATATTTGTGGAAAGAGGAATGGCCCTGTTATTAAAATCAGATGATGAATGACAATAAGCAACAACGATCAGAAATTCCTGACAGATCATAAACCTTTCATAAAACCAATTGTTTATATTTTGAAGACGTGAATTTTACTAGAAGAAAATTTCTATAGTAATAACTCCATACCTCGGATATATACTAGTATACAGTGTATGTATTTAACTAGTATATTGGAACTTGTGCATTCCAGAATGTTTCATAAGACTTTTTATGACATGTAATGGTCTTAACTGGCAGGCTTAATTAATTTTGTATCATTTACCTGTATGTTATAATGAAAAAAAATGGTACTAATGAAACATGAACTATAAATGATTCAAATTTTATGTTGTATAAGATTTTCAAAATTGAATACATTCAAAAATTTTGACTGCTGTAAAATGTTAATTGCCAACATTCTTGCTCAGAAATGACAGCATTCTGTTTTAATTATTTGGTTTTTAAAAGTCATTTGTAGTTCAGGTAGGTCAATAATGCCAGTTCACAGGAAAATTTAAAATAATGATTTTTTAAGGTCTGCTTAGTAAATGTATATACTGTTTGTTATATATGTACTTTATATAGATTTTCAGTGTTTCTTCTACTCTGTTTATTGAAATATATACATGTTCATTATATAGAAACAGTTTATAAACAGTGTTGGTATGCATTATTTCATTGTAAATATATGTAATTAGCTTTAATAGCATGTTTGAATCAAATATCTATAACATCTATGTTTGGTATCCATTGCTCGAGTATCGAATATCTATATCTGATATTTTTTTGCTAGTAAGTCAAAATTTAGGATGGTAATATGGCGTAAGCAATTTAGATCTGTTATATACCAGTTGATTAAAAATATATTAATGTATGTAACATCCGTTTTGTCAGTAAAATTAAAATTCAAGAAATTGTTTTATTTTTAAAAAGATAACTTATTACACCCACCCGTAGGTTAATTGTTACTTAGAATATCTTTGTACTTATTTTTTTTATTTTAAATATACATTTCTTACCTTTGGTCTAACAAGCATGTAATATTATTGAAATTTATGAATCGCAACAACTAGCTAAATATGGATGACCCTGGGGTCAAAGAAATGTACATTGTTCACATATTAAGACAGTATGAAATCATGAGGAAAATGGATATTTGATAGGCTAATGAATCAAACAACATTTGTCATTGAATTGTTTATAGACTTTAAACTTACATTTCTCATTAAATTTTAAGTGTTTTGTTTTTCTTGTAACTTTTCATACAATTTAACCACAAATCTACCATTGTTATTTATTCCTTTGATATTAGTAATTAATTGTATTTTTCTAAAGATTTTCATGCTTTGAATTAAGCTTGGGTGTTGCTTAAAGAGGTCTTTATTCTGTACAGTTAAATTGTGCAATAATCATTATTATTATTATTATATTGTTTTACTTCGTACCAAGGCTTATAGCATTAACTAGTATATATGCATCTTTTATGTGTTCAAATCATTTTTCTTTATTCAGGTTTTTCTTTTAATTTCACTGAATGAAAGTTTTACAATAAACTTGATAGCGGAATTTAAGTTGAATACAGAATCTTCTTTCCTTCATTTTCATTGTATACAAGAGGCTTAATGATTTTAAAGAAATTAAATTCTCATCTGTCGTATAATTTAAGGCCAATATTTAAGAGTGTCTAAATTTAAGATTGACATGTTTATTTAAAGTAGCGCAGTCTCTAACTCAATATCATCGAAAGTCTCTGATGTTTAAAACACAAGTTATTTGTCAATTTAAATCGACATTAATGGTGTGGTCTTACCAGGAAAAGATGGGCTTCTGATATCCAATATTTAAGACGAAATAATTTTTTTACCATTGGTACACGAATCGTGTACCATACGGCGTTTCAGACTCATTTTCAGCTAGGAACCCAAAGAACAAGGCTAGGTATACTCCACATTACATCTCAAAGGGTGGGCATGCGCAATAAATACTATGTAGATTGGAATAACCAGACGCTATATATATTGTGATTCAATTGAGACTTCTTGTGTACTTCGCCAAACACAATTGATTTGATATTAGAGTAAATACGGAAACGATTGAATGTAAATCAGTTTTTATACACATATATTACATTATTATATGGCTTGCGACCCATTTGTGTCGATTTGTAGGCCCCAAATGTTAGCGATTTAGCTCCTTTAAACCATATGTACTATATTCGACCCAATTATGGTCTGTACTCCAAAATATCATGGAATATTGTTATTTCATTAAGCACATAGGTTTAATTTTGTTTTTTTGTTTTTTTTTATTGGTTATTTCCACTTGGACAATATTTGATTTACACTACTAAAAATCTGATTCTGTGTGTAAATGGACCCAAACACAATCAATTACTTTCGAGTTTTTAAGCTAGTCTAGTGATCACATAATACGAGAGTGCTTATTAAGAGTTTTGTTTGCTGATTGCACAAATATTGTGCAGTTTTCTGTCCAGTTTAACCAAAAATCTTACATACAAAAAAAAATTAATATTTCAAAATTACATGACTATTATTTTATGTGCCTTATGCATTTTAAAGCAGCTAATTAACAAGGGCACAGTTCTAAAAGACAATATTGTAATTATAGACTGTTACTGATAAAATAAAAATTGTTTTTCTGTTGAATTTAAAAGTGTTATGTTTTGATGATATATTTTGATATGAAACATGTTTAAAAATTAACTAAGAAAAAGAATTAGTTGAAAAATGTATGCCTGTTACATTAACCTCTACATTAAGTAATAAAATTGTATTATTATGGCTATCTCAAATTGTTTAGTGTTTATAGGATACTATATAAATATCATCGTAGAACATTTGGTAGACCATGCGTTATAGTGCAAAAAAAAAATTGCTGGAATATATCTTTAATGCATTAACATTGAACTATTACCATTTTAATTGATGTTTATTATAGCAAAAAGCAATTTATTATAATTGCATTTTTTCAGAAATTCAAACATCCAAATAATTCAAGTGGTTCGATTTCAGTTAGTAAACTAAATAGATGATATTTTGTTCTTGAATATAAACGTTTCTTTCCTATTAGACCTTTCATATTTCATGGTTTTTCAAAAGTTACTGTTTTTCCAAGCTGCATAATATTCAAAATTCAGTTTTGTCAATGCTTTAATTTAATAAATGTAATTTAAAACTGTTACTAAATGTATCTATGAATATTTTTCCAAATTAGAGATGTTATTAACCGTGAATTTTATCATAGTATTTTTTAATGTTGTATTATATATGTCTGCTGTGTTTATGTGTAGTTTAATATTCATGATTTCATATAATTCAGTTGGATACAATATGAATCTCATAATCAAAATATTTTTTTTAGGAAATTCATTTTCATTGGTTTTGAAAATGTTTCCATAAATTGAGAGTGTTGATATAATTTGCTAAACTTAAAATTCCCAATTTTAGCTCCAAATTGGTAAAGGTGTTCCGTAACCAACTGAATTATTAAAAATTATATATCATTGTTTGCTCGTTAGGAGTAAATCATTCCTTCAAGGGGAATGTTCAACTTTGTGTATCATCTTAATGTCTTAGTTCTAGTTGTATCAACATATTTTGGAAATAAATATATTCTTTCTATCTTAATGGGGACTCTTGTTTTGCTTTGGTATTTTATGAAAAATAAAGTCCACTGCACACATTGATGTGCACATAAATAAATCCCTTGAAAGTTGGAATTTTATTGAGTGTAGGTTGTACCACCACTGTCCAGGCAAAATTTCATGCATAGCAGACTGTATGTTCAACTTCATTAGCCCAGTCTGTGTAGAAAAGTAGGATAATCATTTCGATTGAGGTTACACCCATGCTCCTCACAGTATTTCATTTTAATTATCTAACAGAATATAAACGTGCTGGAAGTCAAATATAGGCTTTTGAATGATGGAATTTAATGAGTAATTTAATGAAATGTAGTACCCAGTTTGTAAGTTTATCCACAACACCTTCAGGAGGCAAGGGCAACAACTCCATCGGTTATCAATTGGGTTATCCCATGCAAATTTTGACAAATTAATGAATGTGCAGACCATTTCTCCCTAATGGGAGCCATAATGAAACTGACTCACTAGAGAGGAGGCCACTGGTATGCTCCTGGTGTTGAAAAATGAGTGGCATGGTGCAAGACAGGACCTCAAGGACAGCTGTCCAGTCATTCAGAAGGCACAAAAAACCAATGTAAAAGATCTGTTAGCAGATAAAATTTTGATGCAAGAGTAGGCCGTACAACTGCTACCCTGGAAGATTTCCCTCATAGCATACCGTATGGCATATGCCAGTCTTCATTGGGACATTAAACACCTTTTTATTTCATTTCATCAGTAGTCAATCTTGCATTTTGGGAAAGGGTAGGTGAAGTTCCAATGGTTTCAATTTTTGCAGTGTAATAAAACGATGAACAGGTTTTCTATAACAGAACTGCCTATAATGTGCATAGAAATTAGAATTTGTGTAGTTCAAAAACCTTCATGGTTGTATACTTAAAAGTCTTACATGAACAGGGAAGAATAAAACTGTTGCCGTGTTAGTATACCAAAGCTCATGCATGCCACCCAGACCAATGTCAATAATTTAGTTCACAAAATACGGATAACAACAAATACTAACATTATGCAAATGAAACGAAGAACTAAATATGTTTTCGTGGTACTCCCAAACAAAAAAATACAGTATAATACTATTAAGACATTCTTTAATTTATTTTTCATTTTACATGACGGTATGAGATATTTATAATACCACAATACTTTATAATGAACAAATTACATGATACAGTGTACATGATTAATATTTAGGTTTTTTAGATCCAGATCCACCATCAGAAACTTTTCTTTTATCAATAATCCTCTGAATCTGTTGAAGTTCCCTGTCAAGTTTAGTTTTCTCATCCTTGGGACCAGTACGTCTAGTTCTACGTCCATCAGCCATTTTAACACCATACTGAAAGGCAGCTTTAGGCATGGCTTCTTTGTTAGACATGTAGGAACTGTATTCTTCTTGTGTATCGAAATCCCAGCGACCAACAGGTCCTTTTTTATTTCCTTGATCCATCTTTGTATAATCAGCATCTTCATCCGAATCATCGAAGGCATCATAAGATTCCATCAACCCTGGATAACATTCAGCATAACTGTCTATCTCAGTTTTAGCTTTCAGTTTTTTAATTCTATCATCACTCTCCTTCCCACCTTTAGATTTGTCATCCTCCATTCCACCATAACTTTTATATTTTTCATTAATAGATTGAACAAGTTCTCTTGCTGATTGGGTTTGTTTTTGTTGATCTTCATCTTCTTCAGCAGGTTTCTCAAAGTAAGGTTTTCTAGCTTCTCTCGGTTCCCTGTCCCTTGGTTCTCTGTCTCTGTCCTTTTCTCTGTTTCTATCGGTCCGATCTCTGTTACTCCTGTCTCTGTCACGTCCCAATTCTCGATCTCGCTCTCTGTCTCGACCGTCCCGTCCATCTCTCCCTCTATCTCGATCCCTGTCTCTATCTCTTCGATCTCTATTCTCCCTGTCACGGTTATCCCTATTGTCACGGTTGTCCCTGTTATCTCGCTCATCTCGAACACGCTCGCCTCTGTCTCTCCTATCTCTATCCCTTTTTCTGTCTCTATCTCGATCTTCTCTATCTCTGTAATCTCTTTCTCCCCTATCATGATCTCGATCTCTGCCTTCTTTTTTATCCTTAGACTTATTCAGAGATGGTTGATATTGACCAATATCATCATATATACCATCATCAGCTCCTGTGGTCTTACCTCGAGGTTTGTCATCATCTTTTAATTTACCCTTATCTTTCTTTTTGAGTTTTTTATTGTCTCTTCGTCCTTGACGCAAATATGATAAGATCTGGGTTAGTTTGTTGATGACAATATCGTTGGTAGTAAGGGTAGTCGAAGCTTCTAATGTGGGACAATCAGCTTTACTCCTAATAAATGTTGTTGGCACGTCAGAATCGGCAAATTCATCTTCTAAATCCACAACATACGCCATTCTTCTTGGAAGAAATAATTCATTACGTTCAGGTAATTTGTTTTTAAACACTATTCTGTAAACATTTCTAGCCATTTTCGTTTTAAACTGGATTTGTTCCTCAGGATCAGGTTCTGGTTTCTCTGGGTGTTCTTCATCTTTCTTGGACACAACGGCTTCCATCACTTCTTCTTCTTCAAGCTCTTTATAACTGATTTCAGCTCGTACTTTTTCCAATAAAGCATAATCGAGACCCTTTACCAAATGAGTATGTTCCATATCACCTCCAAGATATTTAGATTCCTGGATCATTTGTTTCCGTCTCTCTGCATAATTTTCTTCTGCTTTTGCATCTGGTGCTACTGCACGATAATCAGCTGTTGTGCTGACAATTTCGGTTTCTGCATAATCATTATTAGAACCATGTCGTCTTTCCAAAGCCCTGTCTCTGTATTTTGAGGCCAGTTCTTTCTTTCTGTCCTCTTCTTCCTTTTTGAGTTTTGCATAGTAATTTTTCTTCTTCTTTCTTCTCGTGGCAGCATCGTCTTCGTCGTCAATCGCATCTGTCGAGCGATCTGCAGCAGACGTTTCATGTGTTGTTGATGTATAACTTCCACCCAGTCTAGAGACTTTCGGAGTCATCATCATTTTACGGAAATCATCGTTTGTAAGTGGATGACTGTCATCATCCTCTTCATGTCTGTGGTGTGAAGGGGGCAGGGGATTGGAAAAAACTTCACTGTCCCGATCCGGCATCTTGAGTTTGTTTATAACATCGATATAAAGTAAAATAAACAGAGAAAATTCTTTGCTAAAATCTCCTTCGTAAAAGTGACACCTGTCGTTTCACCAGAGTTATCATCCCTTTACTGTAGTCTCTGTCATCAAGTTAAATAGTAGAAATGGTAAAAATATTCAGTCGAAAAATAAAATCACTCTTGCGGGATGTGGTGGTGCGGTGCGTTTTATTGTGGAGCGTTTCACGTGTTTTTAATAAAAACTAGTTTCATGCCTACCAGCATACGTTAATTTTTGATAACTGAGAATGCATTTTTGTTAATTGAGAATTAATACTGCATTTTCGTTAATTGAGAGTTTAATGAAAAGTAACCATTAAATGCATAGACATATTTTCTACGCACGAAGGTTTAAAAATCAAAAAAATAATTGATATCTCTTTCGTTACAAATATCTGTTGTTATGAATTTGGCCATAGCATTCAAAGTCTAAATTTAAAATGATTTCAACAGATTAAAGCGTATGTCTATTTATCAAACCCCAAACCTAATTTGACTTGGCTTTGGCGAAATGTACCACTAGGGTTTTGATCTAGAGGACAACTTTCAGGTGTAAAATACAAGAATTCTCAGTTACCCCCCCCCCCCCAAAAAAAAACAAGAAAAAAAAACCCTTATATCCAAATAATGGAGAATGTAAAGGCCCTTTACTCCTTGATTGTTCGCTTTTAAAAGAATGTGTGGCTTGATTTCACTATTTGATAGCGTGGTTGTAGGCCTACAGATTTGATTGTCGCAAGTGAAACAAGGAAGGGAAAGAAAAATATTAACGACAAGACAAATATTATTATAAAGTTTATGATACATTTTCTATATAGGATGAATAATCATAACGTCGTTTGTATTTTTTCTACATAGCCGTAGGGGAAATATACATATTTGTATTTTGATATTATCAACAGGGTATTTATATCTTATGATAATATATGATACACCATTTAGTAAACATAAAATCTTTTTAATGACCGTACGAGTTGACTGTAGTTGCTTTAACAAATTAAAGACTCTTTGGAAAATAAATATTGGGAAAATGGATAAAATATCAAAACCGGCAAAGCGTTTAGCCAATATTACCGAATCACTATAGAATCTATATAATGTGACCTTTTAAAATAATGTTATGACCATTTCTTGTACAGTGTCATACAATTTCGTTTATTTTTTAAAACTACTTAGCATAAATGGGTGAATTTATCATCTGCTATAGGCTAGACATAAAGATAGTCATAAAGGTGCGTTTCAAGGAAGACAATTATTAAAACACCACGCCTGTGAATCACAGGATTTAATAAGACAGGCAGAAATAAAATAAAGGTATAAAAACCAAAAACTAATCCCATCCTTTAAGCAACATTAAAGCGATACATTGTACATCCAACAATCATAGACGTAGAATCAATTTTGAAAATAATACCACTTTCGAAATCGCTTTTAAGTAAATCATAGTTAAAATTTTGGTACTTGCCTATTTAGAACTAAAAATTTCGCATAGACATTCGTTGAACTTATACAAAGCCATTTGATTCAATGACAGACCTTATGATTCAACGCGCACGCGTTAACCATTCGGGCATCCAGCCCCCTGTGCCCGATTGAACGGTGTATACGTAAATCATATCACAATAGAACAAAAAAAATGATTGCTAAAGTGGGTCTCTCTTTAACTAACATAAATAATAAACCACAAAATAGACATTTCCGCATCAAAATATGTGCCTTAAAGGACATTTCAGAATATGGTAACAATATTTTATTAGGTGTGTTACTGAGTCCATTAATTTATGATCCCGGAATCGCAGGGTTTGTGTAAAATATCAGTGTGCGGGCGTCCAAAAAGCTTGGGAAATGAAATGGGGTTTAACGTTGTACTGTACTACACCAACTGAATTAATGGAAACGTGCGTTGTACTTACTATACGAGGGAAATCTTTCCAGATAAAGCGGCACTACGGCCTACTCTTCAATTGCCAAGGGTCCTTTAACGTGCTGTACACGGGACCCCGTGTTTTCGTCCTACCCGAATGACGAAAAAGCTTGAGATTGTTAACTGATCAAGAAATCTTATACTTTGTGAACTATATTAAAAGACGACAATTAATTTATTTATTTCAGTAGTCTTTATTTTTATTAACAATAAATAAATAAAACTCAAAGAGATACATTAATAATAAATTATAGTTCGAATATCCTCACAGGTATAAATTATAGGCCTAGTTTGCCAGCTGGTTCAGAAACAAACATTATAATCAAGAACTCATTTAGATTTGCTGGTGAATCATGATTTATTCCGAATGTTTGTTCCACGGCCCCAGTCGGAATTCATTAGCGGGGGTTGAATTATTCTTTTATAGAAAAAGATTTCCAATGAACAGAATCGTTGCAACAAATGTCAAACTGAAGACCATTGGTGTTGATCCATTTTCAGGGCATTTCCAAGGTTTAAAGTCTAAAATATCCGTCAGATTAACGGGGTTCCGTATCCATTCCAACATCTGATGCATGGTTACAATGTATACATCATCCATCCCTAACAACGATAAGATAAACCGTTCCATAGCAATCATCTGAAAATCTGTGTTTAACCATCGAGCATGAATATTTAATATAAATGGCGTTTTATTCCTTGTGTAAAAACTATTAAAATTCTTCCATAATAACTGAAACGCCTCCTCTTCAACTTCAGGTTTATTAATGCAGGAATCAACGTACATGCAGGGATAGAGAGAATCCTGGTCGACTAGTGATATCACAGGAACTTCCCACAAACTGTAATTCTTGGCTGGACATGGATTAATTTCACACTTGAACGGCCATTTATAATGTAAGGTTCCTGGCCAAAAGAGTTCTTCCTTCAAATTTCGCCTCTGGATTCCTAGACTGGCGTCGTAATGGAATCCATTTTGATTTAAAACGGAAAACTGCAAGTCACCCGTTGGTTGGAGATACGGACTTCTCCATCCTCTAATTTCTCTTTCCGGAATTCCCGCCTCTTGTACTAATCTGGATTTCTGTTCGTTTATTTCGTACGAAATTTCCTTTTTACTTGCCTCCTTCCAGTATGAAATGGGAAGCTTGTGTGTGATGCTGTGAGACGCCATTTCCATTCCCCTTTTGTATAAATCTTTCACCCTCGTGTAGTTGGTATACAGATCCTGAACAAAAAGAGTCATCTTGATCGGACAGCCATTGGAATTCTTTCTGGTTTTCTCGAACAATTTCAAATAATAACCATAATTCTGAACGTTCACGGCATCATTGAAAGCCAGAACAACTATCTGTGGAATTTCTTCTACTGTAAGATTTTTTGGAGGCATTTTTTGTCCCAGACAGAAACATTTTGGCAGACGACAGTTTTCTCCTTGTATACACGGTTCATCGTTGCCCAAATCAAGTAAACACCGAACAATCGGTACAATTAAAGTCACAATAAACAAAAGATAGCAAAACTTTATCATTGTAAGAAACCACACGTCTGTCTGTACTCGGGTACGGCGTATTAATAATCTTAATTGTTGGTTGATGTTAAGTACAAGTTACACCTACAAATTCACTGAAGCGTAGCATTAATAACTCGTTTATTACATTGAAATAAGACAATGACAATCTTCTCGAGTCACTTGTAAAGTTTCATTTTCACATATCCTACATAATCTGTATGTCTATATCGTCTATCTTACATCCTACAATTTATAGAAATGACATCAAACAGACAGGTAAACTTAGTAACACAAAATGGAAGTGTCCATATTCCATCTGGGATTTTTTTTAAAGGTGATGCCTTTCTTCCTCGCTTTCTCCATATGTATTTTTTTTAAATACACGACTAAAAGCCAATATATATTTTTTTAATATTTTATTTGTTGGAAAGTCAGAAATCATGTGACTTGCTGGTGAAACATTTCTCAAGAATAAAAGCCTGTCAAATATCGGGAAAATGAAAAAAAAGTGAGTAGAAAGCCCATCTCGGATCAGTTAAGAGTGGTTGGGCGGACCGACGGACATTAAACGGTTTAAAAAGGGGTCTCCAAAGAAACTATTTACTTTCGAGGTGTTTTATTCACATTAGGCGGCGGTTTCTTACTCGTGTTTAATTATTAGTGGCTACATCTTGTTTATTTATTTTATGTATCCTTGTACTATACCCATATATTTCTGGTGTATGTGTGTGAGTTAGTTTTATTTAACGTCCGCTTCCACCGAGGTGATATCGCAGTGTATATTCCACCGGACTTATATTTGCTGGTGTGTATTAATTATCGACTTATCGACTAGCGTTGAATTAAACGTTTTGCTAGGTATTTATTAACTATAACATTGTGTATTTTGCGAATAGGTGTTATACCAGGTAGTGATGTATTTACGGAATACGGATTCCCCCCCCCCCCTCCCCTATTTACAATTCCATTCGCTTGATCAGATAGAAATTATATATTTGTATATGGCCCGTTGGTAATTTGATATGTTGCTGGTGTATATTGGGTATATACTGTGCTACATTATAATGTTGCTGGTGTATATACTGTGCTATATTATATATTGTTGATGTATATCCATTATAGTTCTGAACTCACGACTTTTTTGCTGGTGTGTCTCTCATCCTTGGTGTAGATTCGCTGTTGACCCGCGCCGTCCTCTTGCACTTACTATTAACCCTTTAGAGCCTAAACCATGAAGGAGGTCTTCAAAAATTCACAAATTGTTTTTTTCATGATGCCTGGGGTGTGAATAAACCTAATCCACAAAAAAAAAATTCATCAGAAATCATTTCCCAAATTTTGGACAGGTATCGATTTTGATACCATAGGCTTTAGAGAAAGATGACTAGTGGATAAGGCGCTGGTTCGCTAACCTGGAGGTCGGGTGTTCGATCCCTGCATTGGCCGACAAAGTTCATCTCGATTGTCCGACGTGATTTCCCCCTTGTCAGTGATGCAGAAGGAGAGCCTGACAAGGACAGCTGCCTAGTCCTTCGGGTGGGACGGAAAACCGAGGTCCTGTGTACACATGGGCGTGCACGTAAACGATCCCTTGGCAGTTGGAATTTGATATGAGTAGGCCGTAGCGGCGCTGCCCGGGCAAAATTTTCTCATAGCACACTGTATGGCGTATGCCCGTCTTCCATTAGCCCAGGTTAGGTGCAAAAGAGTAGGACGTTAAACCCCATTTCATTTCATTTCATTTCTCAACTGAGAAATATACCGGAAAACTCAGGTTTGATATCATATTTATTTGTGATAAGCTAAAAAAAACAAATTTCTATCTTTGTTCAGACATAAATTTACATTACATTGACAGTTGGGATGGAAATGTTGGAATTTATTTTTGAAGAAGATCAGGTATATTTGACAGATAATATGCCTGCGGTAGCAAATTAAATACCACATTTTTTCACCACACACTGAGCGATTAAGTTTGCAATTGAATATACTGTGAACTGTTATTAAGTTTCTCTGTATTCTTATATACATGAATAATATATTAATTTTGGGTAAACTTAACTATTTTGTTGAACAATACTCCAATTTCCCTGTTCAAAAAATTTAAATTTCTCAATCGTGGGAGCTACCATCATTGAAAGTACAAGTGAACCCCATGTACTCAATATAGCAGTACTGTATGGTACTATATTAGATACCATAGGCGTTCTCGTCATGAAAAACCGGGTGATAGATTATTTGTTCAAAATTTAGTTTATTAATTAGTTAAGTTAATTAGTGGTATCAAATCTGATACCGTCGGCGCTAAAGGGTTAAGATATTAACAGTGCGATATCCCTCAAGTATATCTCATGTGGATTAGTTATTGATTGGTGATTTATTAGGTGTATATTAGTTATTGGCTGATAATTTACCCCCGGTGTTCATTAGGTATTTGTCGTGATCTATAATGGTGTTTTTTGGTGGGAATTTATGGTGTATTTACAGCTATGTTCCCGTTACCTACTACAGACCTATATATTAATGGTGTACAGGTAGATTGATACTGGTTAGTACCACTCGTGACCAATCCTTTAAAGGGACAGTCCCGATAAGAACAGAGTCTCAAAAATTAAAGTCCGAGTATTTATGAAATTTATGGACCAAAATATAGAAGCATGGTGTATTTACCTTGTCTCAAAATTTCAGCTCAAAATATTGAGTCGTTTGGACGTGAACGTCAACACTGCTTATCCGGACACGTAACCCTTTTAAGATTTCGGGTCAATTTTTTCATTGGGTGACCTGATAATCGATTCCCGTTCCTTGAGAGGCCTATACAGTGAATGACCCATGTACTGTACTTGATAACAAAAGGTAAATTTCACCTACATATTATTTTTATAGAAAAAAAGGCTGGTTTTATCCAGATACTGTATAATACAATGGTCTCCACTTCCAGATGAAGACTGTCAAGTTTAAGTTATTTACAAGCGCATCACAAATATCGGGTTAGTTGGTCGGCCTTAGGTAATGGGTTTTAAGGGATTTTAACACAAAATTAAGCAGTTGTATTCCTCATAAAGTTATCAGGATTGGCCCTTTAAAAGGTCTATTAATAGAAATGACAAATAAATGAAATAGTACTGGACTTGCCTACTGAAACTGCCCAAACCCATCGACTTACAGATTGATGGTCTGTTAAAAGCCACATTATTTCAATTGGTTCGTCAGTTCATTTCCCACAGGCAATACAAAGATTAATTAAGAGCTAAGAACTTGGTGTTAAGATTAAAATCCCTGAGACCTATATGTCCTACAATCCCATTTACATAAGCATTTTGGTTTATATTTTCTTCCATAGAAGAACAGACCCCATGTGCTGTGGTAGTTTGACCACTTTACTGATATCACTTTTAGATAATAATAATTCTTTTTATGGAGAAAATAAAAGTAAGAATTGTTTGTATTCATAAAGGATCTTTATTAATTGTGCCATCACTGATTAAATGATCATATAATTTTCTGGTTTTATTGACATCTATTTTAATTAATGATCTTGCTTGAGCTAATTTTAAACAGCCAAGTTTCTGACATTCTTTAATCAAAACTTTCTTAAACTCCATAAAAGCTTCTGGAACAAGTCGAATAGTGGTACAGATCTAAAAGAAGAAAATCAAGCATTTTTGCATATATTTTATAATGTGTGAAAAATACAACATATTCACGCTTGACATAATTTGTCCAATTTTTAATCATCAACAATGTCTTAAATTTTTTATGAAATCATTTTAATATCGGATATGATGTGTAGCATATTCATATTTGAAATACCTGTGGTGCTATTGACATAAAAAAGCTCTTGTTGCTTCTTGTCAGTGATTAGGAGGACTGTGAATTTTTACCAGCCAAATAATCACAGCACCCCAGCAAGTTTGAATTTAAAAAAATCTAAAAACCTTTCACCTGTAAGCATTTACAACACTTCAGAAGCAAGGGTTTTAAGTCTGTGATAGACCAATCCCAGAAAATGAGACTTCAAAATCTCTGATCTTTATGGACTGTTTACACAAATTGGGGTGCTGTCAGTATCTTCACCATGGCCACGAAGTTAGCATATGAATAAGAAATCTTGATTTTAAATCCTATCTTTAGAAAATAAGTAAGAATATGATGATCAAGTCTTACCTCTTTATCATCCTGAGAAAGTTTATCATAACCGGGGTAGCCTGTTATATCCAGTGGTGCAGGAGCCTTTCTTGCTGAAATAATATTTATACATCCAGTCTCACAATAATCAATACAGTAAAATAATTCTCAATTAAATAAAGATTAAATGAATGAAAGGGGGTTTAACATCTTACTTTTCCATACACCTGCACTGTTTTATGAGGTTAATTTTGCGTGGACAGGAAATGATGTTCAACTGTCAAGGGTTCTTTTACGTGCATGCCTACGTGTACACAAGACATGTTTTTCATACTATCCGACCAACTAGATGCTGTTCCTGGCCAGATTCTCTGTCCTGTACCATTGATAAACCATGCTGTAAAATCCCAGTGATTGAACCCAATCCTCCAGGTTAGCGAGAGCACTATCCTCACTGAGTCACCATGACTCCATTGAAAGAGAGAGGTGTGACTTATCTGAATATATTGAATGAAGAAAATAATAACTCTGTAGTTCAAGTGATCCCAATTCCGTTAAAAACTTACGTGCTGTAGGCAAGGGAACAATGACACCTTTTGACATAGTTTCTATAAAAGCTTGTCTTTGTAACCAAGATTTACAATTATCTTCATCCTATAAATACATAATAATTTCATCATTACAAATACAAATGTACATTTAATAATTTCATCATTACAAATACATAACAAAAACCTACTAATTTCATCATTACAAATACATAACAAATACATAATAATTTCATCATTACAAATACATAATAATTTCATCATTACAAATACATAATAATTTCATCATTACAAATACACAATAATTTCATCATTACAAATACATAATAATTTCATCATTACAAATACATAATAATTTCACCATTACAAATATGATGTAGGATCTATTCACATGACAAGCCCATAATCAATTCTCTATACAATCAGAGGGCTTATATATTGAGTGGACTAGACAATGTCTGCCATATCTTCATTAAACAGTAATATGGACAATAATCATACATTCTACTGATTCAAGATTTGAAAATCAAAACTTTTATGATTATGGTGGCAATGGTAACTGACAATCACAAGAATTTTTCTCACCAAAACATTCATAACTTCATTTGAGAATTAAGTAATTTGACTGAAATTTTCCATGTATTGTTTTTAATTATCTATCTTTGAACTATTATAGCAAGAACAGTCAACTCTTGATCTAAATCTTACATAATGCATCTTTAAATCAAAGTTTTTATTCAATACCTGAACGTATGTTAGCAGATCGGATAAAAGATGACGTTTAGCCTGCATTTGCTCCCTTTTCTTATTCAACACTTTGAACAATCTGATATTTCTGAGCTTGGTGATACCATTTTTTCTATACTCTTTTAATTTCATTATTTCTTGTTTTAATTCTCTTTCATCTGTAACAACAGAATGATATATTCACAGCAGAAGAAACCTAGTCAAATAGAACTAGCCTTGTATTAAATATACAATCTTGGTTTTGGTTTAAAGGAGCCCTAGGGCAGTTTAGTGCAGTCTAACTGCCAGCGTTAAACAGTTTCTATCATAGTTTTCCCCTTGTCAGTGATGCCTGACAAGGACAACTGTCTAGTTGATCGGATGGGACAAAAAACGATGTTCTGTGTACACATTGTCATGCACATAAAAGATCACTTGGCAGACAGAATTTAATATAAGAGTAGGCTGTAGTGCTGCTGCCCTGCCCGGCAAAATTTCTCTCACAGCATATTGTACTGCCATCTTCATTAGCACAGTTTAGGAGCAGAGCAGTGGGTCGTTAAACCCCATTTTATTTCTAATGTATTTGATTGAGTGCTATGGACTTGACAATGAAGTAATATAGGACAAATCCCATGGTATATATTTCTACCAGTTAAATACAGTATTAATAGCCCACATAATAAATCTTGATACTTACAATGTAAAGCCTCTAGATATTGATCATATTCTGTTGGTGTAAATAAAGTACAAAAACATCTTAAACCATCAACCAAACTTCTTATTGTTCTATCATATCTCTTATTTGTTACTACAAATATACAGATAATTTTATTTCTTTCCCATCTCGATAGATCAGTTGATAGAGCAAGTCTTTTGAAAACTGACTTGAAATTATATAATGATGGCAAGAGATTTCAAACATACCTATTTGAAAAAAAGAATTCTTTTGCAACTGGGAAGGGGTGGGAAAGTAATAACACATCAACCATACAATTGGAAAAATAACAATGTGTATTAAACATCAATATTTTTTCCTAATACAGTAGATCAATGTGCCACCCATACAAAATGGCTCCTGGCCTTAGGTATGTTAGTGTTGCATCTCTGTAGGTTGAAACTTTCAAGTGTATTTAAATCATTATTACAAATATTATCAGACATGAAGTTAGTGAAGATAATTGTTTAATGTTTACTAGGGTAAAAAAATACTCACCAAAGATTTTGGACATATTGATCAAACCATAATCCCTTATTATTCTATAAAAAAAAGAAGATGACATTACAAATCACATCATCACTATTTTTCAATTATTTCAAGGAGCTTAAGTAGCTGAGAGGGTAAAGCACTGATTGGTCCAGAAATTTCCATTGAATTATTCAGCCTGTTTCTGGTGCAGGCTAAGGCTGGGCAAGGAAAAGAGTTAATTCAGACATGGTTTTCATCTACGGGGCTTGCAGGTAAATGTGTCTACTCTTTCGTAAGGTCCCCCCTTTTACTCGCGACTGCCCAAGTAATGGGGTCCATGATAGTTAGAATTAGATGAACAGTAGTTGCTGTTCAGACGAAACTTCCCTCATAGCACAATCCATGACATATGCCTTTTAAAAATAGGACATTAAATTAAATTAAACCTCATTTCTATTTAATTATTATAAACATGTTAGTTCCCACCTTGTATCATTGCTATACGCTGCCAAAAAACATGGAATATTGGGAATAACTTAAATAACGAGAAGTATTAATGGTTTCATATTTACTTTTTTCTGCGATCTCTTTCCTTCAAACAAGTATGATAAATCTCAACTGCTGCTAATCTCAAATCTACAAATAAACAGAAAACTAACGTCAATGACAGGTCAATATTAAAATACTATGTTGCTTCCATGCAACCTGTAACACTAATGGAATGGGTTTAATGTTGTTTCAATACTTTATTAGACTCTTTTGAGACTAAAATATGATATTTTAAGGGTGGAAAATGGTCTTTCTCTACTCTTATGTCAGTGGTAGAATGGCATGGGTATTAACATCTCCTAAACACAATCATTTTGAGACTAACATGAGGATATTTTTTATTTCATTTTAACAGGACAGCTGCTTACTGTTTACTTTTCATCGAATTCCAGTTGCCAATGTTTGCACGAGGGGCTTAGGTTTTTCATCCCAACCAAACAACTAAGCACAGTCCTGTGATCAGCACCCAAAACGCCTGTGTACACAAAGGCACCTGGGTTTTTCAACCCATCCAAAAAGAAAAACATACTTTCTTTGTCAACACTGAAGTCAGCACCAAAAACAGGTGAGACCCTGACTTGAAAAATCTATAATGTTCTTCTGGTCGAGAGAGAGAAATAATGTTTGATGTCCACTTGATAAAAATTACATCTTTTCGAGACTAACACAAGGTTCAGTTTTATTTCAATAATTCTCTTGCATGTAGGGGTCTTTAACTGTGGGAGGAAACTGGTGGACCAAGAGAAAATACACGAGGTTGGACAGGTGACCCTACTTCTCGTCACATACAAGCAGGGAATCGAAGCCTGACAGACAATTTGACCACATCCTCTACTCCCCACCTCCACATAAAGAGAGAAGCGTGGGGTATCTGAACAAAGAAAATAATAACTCACCTAACATCATTTTTTTATCTTCTTCACAAAAACCATCTTCATCATCATCATCATTATCATCTACAAAATCCATCTGTGATATATCTAATTCACAATAATTATCATATTCTATAGTAAAATCACCTCGAGCAGCGAAATAACCGCCCATATCATTAAATGTTGTTGAACCTTCTGATGGACGTGGTGGATCTTCACATACTGTAAATACAAATTTTCACAATAGAAGAGTTAAACATTTATCATTTAGTATATGTATCGATTACTTCAGTTCTCTCATCAAATCTGAGAAGAGCTAAATCTGAGAAAATCTCTTTTTTACTTTTGGTTTTACAGCTCATTTTCAAAACTGGAGGAAACTACTACTCCCTACAAACTATTTCTCCCATAACACATATTTATGGAAAACAGCTACTAGTGTATTTTAGGCGACTTTTCGTAGAGTATTCTCTCAACTTTATCAAGCTAATACAGTAAAACATGTTGTTGTTGTTCTTAGCGTTTAACGTCCGCTTCCACCGAAGGTGATATCGCAGACAAGTCTTATTTTTCATTTTCATTATCTTAGCGCACGCGCAGGGGTCTTTGCAGTGGGAGCAAACCGGAGTGCCCGGAGGAAACCCACGAGGTTGAGAAGGAGCCCCAAGCCAAAGGTGACCGGTCAGCTAGAGGTCGAAGTGCGGCACTCTAGACTACTAGGCCATCCCAACTCCCAACAGTAAAACAGGTATGAGGCAAACATATATAGACAAAATACAATAGCATAACTGAAACCATACTTGGCAACAACATGATCAAAGGCCTACACCAACACTTATTTAATTATACAATGAGCAGATAGAGAGTAATTAACTTGATAGTCCATGGCCAGTAAGGGTGTCTTAACAAGAAGAAGAGAAACCATACCTAACAACTAGTAGATCAAAGGTAAAAATATACAAATTGGTAATAATATACAAAAGTAAGAAAGGAAGCATGGACATCTCAGAAATGGAATTTAAGTGTACTGTGGACAAACTTGATTTTTATATTCATGTCAAGATTATTTTTTAGCAGCGAGTTTTAGAATGCAGTTTTAGTCTCTGTAACATACCATAGAGGGACTGAACAACTGTTCATACCATTCGACCTACCAACTGATATCAACTACCAGTATATACAAATTCTTTGTACAGTTATTTGTCCTTACTTCATAAAACCAATTTTAACATAAATATCCAACTTACATTTATAAACTATTGGTGCTGGATGAACTGATATCTCTGGTTCTGTGAACTCTAAAAAAAAATAAACAATATTAATTATAGTTTCATATATTTCATCAACCTATCCAAAAACAATGGGATTTTCTGCCAGCAGACTGAAATTACAGTAAAATCGTGCATGACACTTATGCATCCCTTGTGTATGTTTGCATGCAGACTAGTAGTAGAGCCCATTGGACCATCACATTCAGAATTTTCACCCGGCTGTTCTGCGACACCTGCATTTCAAAACAGTTGCAGCGGGTTGTGAACTAGGCTTTAGTAAGTATAACACCGAATCATTAGACAATATGAGTCCTTTGACAGTTGCAATTCAAAGAAGAGTAGGCAGAAAAGGAAATAAATCCTTTTCACAGCATTGCTTGGGGACTTGTGATCAGAGGATGGGACTCTTGTTTAGAATTTTCCCGGTTGAATCCCCCCCATATAGACTGAGAAGAACCTTCAAGTCTAATTACCAGTGTGCCAGGTCATTTAGATGGGATGAAAAAACCAGGTCCAACCATGTGCACATGGACAGTTCAACTTCCACAGGGACGTGGATGATTTTTGCATGAGGAAAAAGATCCCCTCCCTCCCAATGCCGGCGAGTAATACTGGGTTGTGTGGAGCAAGCTAGACTAGGTTTGTAGCATATCTGATCCATGGTATATGTTTGATACTGGTTATGCATTAAGACTTTTGCCATTAGTGATGTGAGAGAAAACCCATGAAGTTGGACCGGCAACCCAACTCCTTGTCATGTACAAGCGTGGAATCGAAACGACGCAACTTGACTTAATGACTGATGTTATGATCTAAAGTGCATGTATTAAAGCATTTGGCCACCCAAACTGTTTGATCATAGTACATGATCAATTAATTAATTCATGAATGACATTATCTACTATACCTGGTAATGATTCAACAGGGTTATCTATATAATGTTTATTATAATGTCTTTCACATTCACTACCAGATTTACTTTTAACCTGATCAGATATTTCTTTCCTTAAAAGAAAATCCAAAACAAAAGATCAGTTAAACATACATTATGCAAGATCCTATCTACTGCATAACTTCCCTTCTGGATTTAATTATTATTTTAATGGATAATCAAGACTATGCTATGATGATCGTGGCTAGGCGGAAATTTCACTTGCTTAATTTTCAGTTCATAGTGCCTTTACATTATCTAGTTTTTAACTATTATAATGAGAACTGCCAACTCGTTAACTAATCTCCCATAATGTATCTTTAAGCAAATTTCTAAAACAGATTTAAGCACATCTTTGCCTTTGAGAATAACAATTATCTTAAGTCAAATCTTCGTTTACATTGCACAGTCTGAAATTAACTATAAAACAGTGACAGTGACACTTTAGCCCAGATACCCTAAGAGAATAGACAATAAATATATCAGTCACCATCA
This sequence comes from Patella depressa, assembly GCA_948474765.1. Lineage (NCBI taxonomy): Eukaryota > Metazoa > Mollusca > Gastropoda > Patellidae > Patella > Patella depressa. Next base: position 18,194,526 of record OX419720.1, read on the forward strand.
ACTTCAGGGATCATGATTGACATACAGTACTAGCACATGTAATGTCTGATAAATCATTATTTTTAATTACCAATTTCCATATCCGTGTTCTTCAATAGCTTTAAGTAGGTTGATTTCTTCCATAGCAGTCCATCTATTTTCAAATAAAGAAAAATCATTTCTCTGAAAGAAAAAATGAATAGGAGTTGTATTGAAAATATCAGTCAAATTATTAATGTTGGATGTTTTGGCAATATACATCGTCATTAGCCTTGACTGTCAAGTACCATTGCTACAAGAACAAAAGTAGTCCTGTTTTTCCATTTACAGAAGGTTATTATATTTATTCTTCACTTATTCCATCTGTGATTTCTGTGATTAGTTTGACAACCATCATAAGATGTAATAAATGTGTATACAGCTTTTGGTAATTTAAGAGCAATTTTCATTTCCATGCCATTGTGATCTTTCAGTACAAGTCATTCAAACTTACAATAATATTATATGAATGATTGCTTTCATGGCTGTCAAATTCCACACCATTAGCAAAACAGTGAAGACATATCAGTACATTATTTACTGAACATTGAAAACATCTAATATAGGGTTCTATTAAAACAGATGAACATCCGCTACACAGGACATCACCTGTCATTTCTTCTTCTATATCTTCCATCTGCAAAATTCATAGGACATACAAATCAATTAAAAAAGTCTGGTAGGTCTACAGTCCAAACTAAAATGAGCCACCACCTTAGCCGGGCCAGAGGGATCATATTTGTACCCAATTCATAATCCGTATGAGAAGGCCTAAGATCAGTAAATGATGATCTCTCATACCTACAACAGATTTTACCCAAAGAAACTATTGTAATTCATTGTTACTATTACATACCACAAAATGATTTATATCAGAAAAAAATGATGAATTACTAGATGGACGTTGGCTACAAGAAACTGCCTGTCTAATGGATATGACAAGAAACTGGTATGATGGATGTACAATTTCTGCTCTGATTAGTAGACGCAAAATTTATATTGCCATATATTAATTATTATTTTTTAGACTGATTTCCATCCGGTTTACGGCAGTGGCAATGCCAATGGACATGGTCTCATTCTTGATTATCTTTCCGTCTGATATCAGGGCGATAACATTTGCTGGTTTGAATTTTTAAAAAAATAGGTTCGAATATTTCAAAACCTTGAAAATAACAGAAATAACACGTGTGTTGAACCTTTTATAGCGAGTCCAGAAACACACTACTTTCATTTATCAAGATAATAATATAATGTCTTCTATTCCTTCAGAATGAAGAGCTCATTTCCTGTTGAAAAAAAATTGCAACCGATAAAAATAAAGGTAAGATTATGTATTCTAAAAATCAGAGAGTGAATTTTCAGATTAAGATGATGTATTATGAAATAAAATATAATCGAATTTTACTACTCAAACGTATATAGAATAAAAATTAAGGTACACCATTGTAAAATGCTACTCTCATGTTTATCGACAGGTTTGCCTTTGTAAACAGGGGCATGACCGGAAGCTGAAATTCTACTTTGCCTTCGCAAACTTACAATACAGAATTGGCCTATATTTCTACGGCTATTTTATACCGTTTATTACCTTTTGTTTACCAACCCAGGTTACTAACACACTTATCTTGGCTAAATATGGTGGTTGAAATAGGCGTAGAGGGCTATGATGCCTTCCAAAAAGTAGCAGAAGAAAATAAAGGAAAAGTAGTCTTTGCTTTATTTTGTGGTTCCATTGACGCTAATGCCAAAGTTGGTGTCCGGATTGTGTTGTTGGTGAGTCATTCCAGTATTATTCGTTTAGTATAGTATAGGTCAGCATTGATCATGGGCCGATTGCAAATTTTAACACATTATTTGTCTGCTTATTTAATCGGTTAATACAAAATATAAATAAGAAGTCAGCACTGCCACTAAGAAAGACTATTATCGGAGCCAAATTGCAGTTGTGAGGGATCGAACACCGGTGTGGGATCGATTTGTCAGGTTTTCGGAGGGATTTGTGGAGCAATTTTAACACGCATCCCATCCTTTCTACTCTCACCAGTCACACAAGTAGCCAATAGAATAACCTTATGATGTTTGAAAACAGTCTTCTTTTCACCGATTTGCCTATTATTTGTAGATTTTAATGATGAAGTCATCTATTTATTCAATTATATTTTAGCTGCTCCAGTGATCAATGCTAATTTAAAATATGCCCCCAAGGACTCTGTATTGATTCACTGTGGAGTTGGTGATAGACAGTTGTAAGTATGCAATTTGATATGAAATTGTTATATTTTATTAGAGGAAATAACTAGCACTAGTAACTGGTATACGGCTCTTTTTAGAACACCTGTTATCATAGGGCTAATTATATTCCCAATATTCTAAGCTACTACAATCTCAAGACTAAACAGATCAAAAAAATACTGCATCCATCAAAATAGAATTGTGTAGGCCTATATCTATTTCCCAAATAGTCTACCGGGAATTCTCGTATTTAAGCCCTGGGCCAAATTTCGAATTTGACCATGTCAATGATGAAACATTTCTTCTGAAATTAAGCCCAGGACTTAAATTCGAAAAGAGGAAATAAACGACAAACATTTGGGTTCTTTTTATCTTTTAGTGTCTAAGATGTCATCTGCGATTCGAGTCCAATGTAATGAGTTTTAAAGATGTGAAACCCTCTCAGGACACTAACAGTATAATGTACACCAATTCGACGTGACTCAATCAATGTCAACACATGTGGTTTGAAAATGTATATAGGGAGACCATGGGCTTAAATTCAAAAGTTAAACTCGCCCATGGGCTTAATAAAGACAGGACTTAAATATGAGAATTCCCGGTACACACATGCTAAATAAAAGCTCGCTCGAGAAATACATGTTATACAGGAAACCGGACTCGGGGCTGACTGAAGAACAGTGCCGTTTCTTATTGAATATATACATCGTGTATTTTTTCAGTTGGAAGGACCAGAATAATGCTTTTAGGAAAGATAATAGATTAGCCCTGAAATCTGTACCAACTTTATTAAAACTTGGACAGGTGAGTTTGTACGTTAAAGGGACAATAACATTCTTGCTGGCTTGGTAGCTCCAGAAAATAAATAATACCCTTATTCTAAGTACTAGGTGTTTAAGTGTCCTACCTGTTGTGTAAATTATCCATTACAACCTATTTTACTTGTCCAGAGGGTTCGAAAATATTTTAAAATCCAAGTCACATTTGAAAAGGTTTACGTTAGACTTTTCAAATCAATTGGTTGAATTTTTCCAATTTTTTTAAATAGGTGTGTTAAGATGAAATTTATATCATCATTTAATTTGGAATATTCTAAAATAATACGATTTGTTGACCAGAATAAAGATTGTGACATATTATTCAGTTACAACAAGAGTGTTATTGGGGCTTTAAATAACGATAACAGTAGCAATATTTGGTGAATAGTTGATCCAGTTGCACTGTTAGGCCACGCTGTTTTTGCAATAATAACACATTTTTACCCCAAAAATGATCAAAGTAAAGAACAAAATTCAGTTGGTCGTTATTTCATTCATTCATTTGAATGAACTTCGGCGACGACGTTATCGACCGCGTAAAATTATTGCATTGTCATTCGAAATTATCTGACTATTATTAGTAGGCCTAGTGTAGGTGTACATGGGCGGGCACCAGCATCCTGGTATACTTCATCAACTGATTATTGGATTTCAGTACAGAATAAGGCACATAACGTCACATGCAGGACAGCTGATTTTTTTTTTAAAAGAAAAAGCAAAGAAAACTTATCGGTGACTTGTCACGACTCTTTGTTGTGTATAATTGACCGTGGTAATCATTTGCCGCCTACGATTATAACCCACATAAAAAATACGGCGATCTATGGCTTTGGCGTCCCAGTAGCCGGTAGTCAATAATATCGTTCATTCATGTTTGCTTTCGCGGACAACGCGAACTGCTAATGGGGCGCAGGAACGTGTTCAGGAATTTGAGAAAAGGAGGGGGTGTGGCAACGTGGAAACAATGTCAAATTGTCGTGAGGTTTGCGGGGTTACGCGAGATATTTATAAAATCAGAAGCTCTGGTACAATATTTCTTCTTTTTTGGGTAGGCCTACATAGGATTCACAAAACTACCGCAATGCTTCGCACGTTTGCTTGTTCGACGTCTTTTCGATGACTGAATGGTAGAAAAACCAGCAGGGGAGAGTCCGGACAATTATAAAAGATTGAAACGAAAACACATGCACTTCCCACTGTTCTAATGCCCCGGAAAGAAAAATTCTCACACAACACGTTCGAACCTGTTGGAGGTACCATAAAACAAAGGTGACAAAAAACTGACGATAAATATGTCACGTATCTGATATAGCAAGAGATGTTTGTCCTTCATAGTGATTTGTGGGATCTGATACACTTTCACCAACAAGTATCCACGAATATTATGATAGATATACAAGAATATATTTTATAATATATTCTTCATAGGAGACCAAAGTGACTTAGTATGGCGATGACTCACTGACCAGGTGGTCGCGGGTTCTATCCCGGTGTTTTCTTAGATAGTTTGTCTTGTCAGTGGCGTTGAACGGCGTCTGACAAGCGGAAGTTTGTAGTCATTCGCATGGAAAGCACATTAATAATCCCTGTTAAAACAGTTGATTAAGCTGTAACTCCGCCAGGGGGAGGGGGGCAATGGCCGAATGGCTAGCACGCACGCGTTGGCTTATGATTCAACTGGCATGGTTTCGATAACCCGGTTGTACGTGACAAGGAGGGTCGCCTGTCCAACCTTGTGGGTTTTTACCGGGTCCGCTTGTTTCACCCCACTGGTAAAGACCTCTACGCGCAATCGAATTATTGAAATAGAATTGCACCTTCATATGTTAGTCCCGAAATGACCTGGTTTGTGTCGAATTGACGTTAAAACCCATTATTTCTCGCTTTCTCTCCCCGTAACTCCGCCGTCATTGCTAAATTACACCAATAGCACACTGACTATGACAGCCTTCTTTATCCTATTTCGTTCTTCATACTAGATACAGAATTTAGGAACTGCAGCGCATAGCAAAAGTTATTTCACGTGTATGCGATTACAGAGTAAAAGTATACTATACAAAACAAACGTCTGAAAACATTTTCTTTAACTTTTCCATCTTCCGCAGGCTCGGGCAGAGTGGGGGGGGGGGGGTCTGGGGGCCTGTTTCTGCGTCTTCGACCACAGGCACTTGAAGAGATTAAAATAAATTAAAATAAAACTTCTTACTACTATATAGCCAAGGAGTAGTAAGAAGTTTTATTTTAATTCATTTTAATCTCCTCATGTGCCTGCGTCTTCGACCTGTTCATGAGTCGAATTTATTGAGGTATTTCGATTGTGGACCTTGATGTATGGAGTTATTCCCCATATTACACGCGAATTCTTTACTTCCACTTCACGTTTTTAAATTTCTATTTCTATCACATAAACAAATGTTTATATGGAAAGAATTATGACGTCGTGGAAAACATTTATTTTATTTTTGAAATAATTTACCAATGAGCAGGGCACCAACGGAGTATGGTTATGTATAATGTCATAATAATTTAGACTTTATAAATACATTGATCAAAAATTAAACACAAGTCCTGCAAACTTTACTCAAATAATTACCCGTTTGCCTTTTGACATTAAATCCCCTGAGGACCAAATATATATACATATGATAGCATTCTTATGGGCGTTTTTCTGTCGCAGTTTGTTTATTATTAGAAAGTTGTTACGGGTAGTGAAGACACGACCTACACTAGTGGCGCAGATCATTGACCTCTCTACGGGGGGGATGGTTGTATGGGTGTGTGTGTGTGTGTGGGGGGGGGGGGGGGTATTTGGTGGGGGAATGTATAGTGTTAACCCACCGATTGAGTATAGCATATCTTTTATTTTGTGAGAGAGAGGGAGAAATGGGGTTTAACGTTCACTCGACACAGACTAGGGTCATTTCAGGGCTATGGTTTAATTTTATTTCAATAATTCGCTTGCGCGTAAGGGTCTTTAGCAGTGTGAGGAAACTGGAGTGCCCGGAGGAAACCCACGCCATGCCACATACGCTCACACCAGGGATCGAAACCATAGCCGCAAGCCAGAGGTGACCGGCCAGCTAGAGGTCGAAGCGCGACACTCTAGACCACTAGGCCATCCCACCCACCCCCTCTTTTATTTTGTAGAATTAGTTTTCTGTCAAATAAGCTTATTGTCGATGAAGTATCAAATTAGCTTATTGTCGATGAAACACAGAATCTAAGTCTGAGATTACGAAATACATATACTAACCATGAGTGACATCTACCTACATCCTACCATATTTTAACCCCAAACCTCAACCCCCAACCCCAAACCCCACACATCATTATCCGGACCCCACTAGTTTCAACCTGACCACGCGACTAGTGGGTATTTTTTTTAAATTTTATTTCTTATCCTTAAAAATTATTCATATAAATACATTTATTTGTATGCACTGATGCAGTAATTCAACTTTTATTTTCCAGCCGCAGAGATTAGAAGAAGCTCAGTGTGCTAAACCTGAAATGGTTAAAATGTTATTTGAGGATGGTGAATAATACTATGGTTATGCAATGGTCTATCAATAACAGACATGTATTATATATATATATATATATAGCTTTATACTAGACACAATATTAATTGTGCGATAATAAAAGGATATGCCCTTGTCATTTGAAAACAATAAATTTTATAGCCTACAGAGAACTAGTCCCGAGTGAATTATTACTAACTAGGGCAGTGGAACACCGGCATAAGATGAAAGCAAATTTATTTATGATTTTATTAGCATTAACTATATAGTTTTCATAAAAACTAAATAGACTATTTGTCTAGGGATTACCTTTTACAATAGAGCCATGTACCCGTTAAATACTGACGTCATCTCTGACGTAAATGATGTCCCTAGACCCCTGCATAAGCTATTTCAATCTATTGTACCGAGAGAACTATTACCCTGCATTTCCCATGGGTCCGTTCTACCCGATTAAATTAACTCCATAAAAAGAGATACAGCCTATTAATTTTCTTATTGTATTATCTTCGACGGTTTATCGCTTTGTTATACCCTAGAATTAGAAGGACGGTTTGCATAAATAGCGGTCCAAACTCTTCTCTTTATATTAATATAATTTGTAGTTTACCCCCGTGGTATGGTATGGTATAATAATGTCTTTATCACTTACGATGTGAATCTAGCAAATGTCAGAGTGATAGTAGTCTGTAATATAATGCTATTATGAAGTAATTTGATAGGATATTTATTTTATTGACCTTGACCATCATTGGTATAGTATATATAAGTACCAGCTTATTTTCACTTTGTTGACTCAGGCCCTTACTTCATTAAAATACAGTTTACGCTATGATGCACTAATTTGTGTTTTTGTTCGTAATGGATCGATGGTTTTTCATATATTATTCAAACATATTCAATGCAGAAAAATTTCAGATCCATTTAGCACAAGACGACTGATTGAATCCATAATATATACATGAGCCCATATTTGTGTCAACTATCAAGTCACTATCAGGGAGATACATCACGAAAATTTGTTTAACTTTTAAATACACCAGCCCAGCATTTAGTTGGAACCAAGCAACTGTTAACACCGCGACATTAGATGGAACTTCGGTAAGATAAATCATATCCGTGCTTACGGTTACTTTACCATCAAAAACAGGGATGGGGTTTCGAGGTAAAAAGGGATCTAACTGAACTACTAATAAATTATTCTTTTAATAACCTACATGCATCTGTATTTATTTTCAACAGCATTACTATACGTGAAATGTTAAATAAAAGCTAGTGTATTCTTTTCAATAGTTATTACCTGAGTAACAAACCTTGCATATATACAAATACGTTTAACATGAATATCGTACAAAAATTAAACAGGCATTATTTAAGAGATATAACTACCCACTGCAGGCCTGTCTTTAAGCATTAAATGTTACATAAATTATTAATTAGACTTTTATTAACATAAGACCATAATCAACTCTTGATGCCATCGGATGGCTTCGATTTTCCGGCGTGGTTTCCCTGTGTCAGTGATGCAGGACAGAGGGTCGGACAACAACATAGTCGCTCGAATAGTACGAAGAACCGAGCCCCCTTGTACACATTGGGGTGCTGTTGGAATTGAATGTAGGCCGTAACGCCAGTCTCCGAAAAAAATTTCTCTCGTAACACACTGTGTATGCCCGCCTCCATTAACCCATTCGGAGCGGAACCCCATTTTATTCCGTATGGAATTTATTTGTGGGCAAGGCCGATATATATGAACAGGGTAAGAGGAATTGGCTCCTCAATCGGGTAACCAACAGTCCCATATTTATATTTAAGATTGTTTGATATTAAATGAATACGACAATGTACTATTATGGAATATATTTGAATCAATTTATGCATGTATCGATTATTTAATAGCAGGAAATAGAAATCATAAAATGTTTTTATTATTTATTATTTATTACCTCGTTAAAATAGCTTGATAATTTTAAATGAAAAACGCTCATATTGTACAGATAAGGTAAGTTGTATATTGTACTAAACGACCCCAACCCACGCCTTTTTAAAGGGACTATCCCGATTTGAACCGAGTCTCAAAAATGAAAGTCCGAGTATGTCTAAAATTTAAACGCCAAAATATAGAGAAATGGTGAGTTTACCTTGTCTCAATATTTCAGCTCAAAATATTGAGTCGTTTGGACGTGAACGTCAAAACTACTTATCCGATAAACTACTTATTTCGATGATTGGCATTTAGTAATTGAACATATTAACACACGGTACAATTTTATGGATACACAATTACTGAGTTTGATACTAAGCGACGTATCATTGCTTGATAAAGACGAGAGCATCCTCGTCGAAACATCGCTTAGTATCAAACTCAGTAATTGTGTATCCATAAAATTGTACCGTGTGTTACTTATTTCGAGTCATTTTTTCTTTGGGTGACCTGATAATCGATTCCCGTTCCTTTAGAGGTCTATACAGTGAATGACCCATGTGGTGTACTTGATAACGAAAGTTAAATTTCATCTGCATATTAGTTTTATACAGTAAAAGTCTGGTTTTATCCAGACACCACATAATATGGCTTGGGACACCGGTCTCCATTTCCAGACTGGCAGGTTTAAGTTGTTTGAAAACGTATTAACACAGATTGGTTTAGTTGCTCGACCCAAAGGTATAGAATTTTAAGGGATTTTAGCACAATATTAAGCAGTTCTATTCTCCAAAATATTATTGGGATTGACCCTTTAACCATAGGCAAGCCGACTTTTCAGGCAGACGGCTGAAGTGAAAAAAAAATTTATTTCATATATTTAGCAAAATAAAGTGCCCCAATAAAACACTATATTTACGGGCTGGAATAGCAGGAAAACGCGTTTGCGACTGTCAAATATTCCAAATTTTTTTTGGGGGGGATTCATACAACTGGCGCCGCTGTCTGTAAACCCGAAATTTTTCGGGCATTGCTAGTTTTGCTTCCTTAACTGTCATTGAGCCCTCATATAAAACTAATTTTACTTTTCTTTTAATTGAATACCAAGAATTTATACTGAGTGGACTATGGATTAAAATATTTTGTCTGGAGCCACTCTTCTTTGTGCGACATTTTTCGCGCATCGATTATTTTTTGTGAATGCAGCTGCAACAGTCTGATTGGAAGGTTGGAATTCAGACTGAAATTTCGGTTAAAAAATCATTGGAAATTTTGGAGTTGCTTACACGGGCTAGAAAAGCAGAAAACGCATTTGCGATGGTTTAATTTTCAAAATCTTCTCCGGGAGGGTAAGACCCCCAAACAGCGACGATTGGTTGTTTGGAATTCGGGTCAGCCAAGTAGTTTAATTTTCAAAATTTGTCTCCCTACGATTCCGTCTTCGTGGACTGTAAACAATTAATTGGAATTAGAGTCAGCTACCTTAACTCCGCTATATTAGACTACCTTGAAGTTGCTTTGTTCGTGGGCTGAAATAGCAGGAAAACGTGTTTACAGCCGTCGAATATTCCAAAATTTTCTTTGGTGGGTGGGGGGTGATCAATCCAAGGTAAGCTCCGCTTCTTCGCCCCTCGAGGAAGACCGGTACCGCTCTTTGTAAACCCGAAATTTTTTCGGGCATTTCGGGTTCTGCCCCCCCTAACTGTCGTGGAGCCCATACGCATATGCCTTCTGGCTATTAATAAAACCCTGAATATATTTTTTGGACGAGTTACGTCAGTGCACTGGGGTAGGCTATTTACAGTGACCAAGCTTCTAACGCCATCCCACAGATCGGATTTTTGGGTGAAAAAATTTGCATAGTTGTCGGAACATTATAGTCCTGTATGTGTATACCAAGAATGAAACAAATAACTGGAAATGTGGAAGGCCGTCGTTACATTATTACAAAGGTGGATAATCCAAAATGAGAAAAATATTCCGTCTAACTAAGCTCCAACCATAGCTTTCCGTCTTGCTCCAGTCCCAGTGGTGGATCGTTCTGAGTTCTTTTATCAAGTTTTGTTATCATTTGACAACAAAAATATTTAATGGTTCACACCTCCCATAATTTCCAACTTTAAAAAGTGACCCCAAATACTACTGAATATAGCTTAAATATAAACCAATTCCCATTGAAATACGTGATTTAATAAAAAAAAAAACAAAAAAAAAAACCAACGACTATACGCGATATTTCTGTCGTTTTTCAAACGGTTGTCAAACTGGAATTGGAACACGCTTCGAAAATGTAGAAAAACTGTTCGATAACTATTAATGTGGTCCACTATCCCATATTTGTAAGATACTTATTTCCATGCAAACTTTAGTGATGTGTTTTGAGCATTTCAAGCTATTTTATTTGTGCAAAGCCTCGAAGGGCGTTCCAATTGTAGAGACAAGCAGGGCAAGACGACCACAGCGTCAATAGTGCAGCTAGTATTTCCCAGTCGAAAAAATTGAGCGTCGACCAATTCATCATGAATAGTCTGAAAACCAATTAGTCCAATAGTCTGTCTTTATTATACTCAGACATGCGATATTAAGAACATACTGCTCGACTTGAACATCTGTTTACGCAATTTGAATCGACTCTTTTTAAAACTAGACATACAACACAAATAGACGTCTTCTTAGAATTAGATCAAAATTGGGAATGCATCTTAAATATTCATAATTTAACGGTCATCTCACGCAAATTTTTAAAGGAACTTCAGACAGGCGTGTGATCGATACCTAAATATCACTGATTCGATAAACATGTATCGATGACCGACGGGAGACTGCTTTTAAAAACTTTACCACGACGGAAAAACTAAGTGGGTAATTGAATATTTTTCTCAGACAAATATGATACAAAACTTCCCTTTGGGATGAAATAAGAGCATCTACATTATCTCAACCAGACTGACATGACCTATGAAAGTTCCGTCTTAAGCCATCGACAATATTCACATCCTTGTAATGTAACTTGCCGACATTTGGAAATTCATCCAGAAAAATTCTGCAATAAACTCTGGCCTTTGTCAAGCGTGAACGTCAAAGTAACTCGAGACTCTAGGGATTTAGGTCGAAATAATCTCTTTTTAACACGATCCAAACAAATTTTTAAAAAATCCGTCGAAAACCTTTTCGTTGAAAGCATGGAACTAATAAAATTGGGCTGGCTTCTATCCGTCATTGGTCGAGACCTGAACACATAATTGCTGCGTCTAATTAAGGTAAAATGTTGATACTGATGAGAGTTTTCTGCGTGGATTAAACGGATCCACCGTAAATACGAAACGATGCGTCTACTGATGCTAACGGACAGAATTGTAAACAATATTAAGAACAAAAAGGGCTCAGCACTCCCCAGATTCCAGATGGTTCACTCGCAACCTTTAGCAACTAGTAACTGGCGGGAAAACATTTTTGAAAACGCGCCTTAACCTTAAATCGCACTTTTTTGAGTATATCCTGAGAAGCAAACCTCAAAAGATTGCCTTACTCTCAATTCATCATTTATTCAAGACTACCCCACACCCCCACCCACACATACACAACGCGAGTACTCGAGGGGACCTTGGAGCCAACCACACGTACCGGCCCTTTCTCAATCTACCACTGATTGTGGGCAATAAAAAATAACGCATACCGATGGAAAATGTTCTTTCTTTTTTTCCTGTGGGAAGTAATAGTTTTATATTAATTGAATGAATGTTGATACTGATATAAAAAGCTAACAATGCCCGAAGGAAAATAATATAAAATGTATTTTATACAGACGTGTCACGTGTGTCCTGTGTAGACTATATTTCATATTATTATCTAAAGGAGACAAGTTACTAACTCAATAGCATTCACAGTCTTCGACATTGCAAACACGACTTATTGGTCAATTTAAATCAACATTGCTGTTGTTATCTTACTTACTGTGAAAAGATGGGTTTCTGATATCCAATATGAACGACAAAATGAAAATCCCAAAATTGGCACATGAATCGCGTGTCAAAATGCTTTCGAGTGCCACAGAAACGAACGAATGTAAATCAGTTTGTATACATTGATAATACATTATTATCTTCAGGCGCGGATCCGCGGGGTGGGGGTGCCGGGGGTCGTTCATTTACCCCCCGTCAGCCCCAGTGACATAGTTTAATTTCATTTTCGTTTGATTTGTTACTGTTGTAGTTCACATATCTGCTCTTTAATAGATGATATAAACATGATTTTCGCATTGTCTCCGCCCAAACAATCCAATGTTGCAACATATTACCCTTTGTTCCAATGTGACCCCCCCCCCCCCCACCTCGACAAAATCTTGGATCCGGGCCTGATCTTTGCGATCCATCTGTGTCCAGTTCTTTGTGCCAAAGAATACAGATTAAGCCCCTTTAATGCATATTTTTATGTCAATATTTCTTTTTTATCTTCTGCAGCTAGATTCTTGTATTTATTATCTGCTGTCGTCTTTCACTTCATTTTTAAAATTAATATACTAGTTGGTATTATATAGTCTGTAATTTTTAAATAGGTAAAGGCACCGTGTGATTTTTGGCTGTCTCCAGAACAATAAAAATTACACCCCAACATACCTGCAATGTACTAAATTAGGTTCCCAAATTCGTGAGATTAACCAGGCGTCCTAGCAACAGAGGGCGAAATAGGCGCGACATATGAGTTATCAATGGGAAAGACATATTGGTGCCAAAACTGCAAAATCTAATTTTGGTCGAAAAACTGCAAACAATAATTATTAATATCAGCGTAGACTTATTTACACATATAATCTAATATTTAATGAAGTAAGTGAATAGAAGGCACGTCTTTAAATGGCATTTGAAATATACGCCATCTCATATTCTCGGCACATGACATTTCTTTGTTTGGTTGTGAATTTCCCGGTAATTCTAATTTTTACAGTAGAATAAAATAAATAAAAAAAATACGCGGGAAACAATGGAATCCCGGTCATCAAGTTGCATTATCCCCATTTTTTTTTTTTTTTTCTCCGTTCCTCTTTCGCCGTTTTAGGGGAATCACAGACACGGAAAATATACTATACCAAATTGGGAAATAAAGTTGAATATTATGAACCCTAACACAGAGTGTTACTCTCACGGAATACGATTAATTCGTAAATAAAATTAGTTCTACAACCATTTAAAATTATACTATACCAAATTGGGAAATAAAGTTGAATATTATGAACCCTAACACAGAGTGTTACTCTCACGGAATACGATTAATTCGTAAATAAAATTAGTTCTACAACCATTTAAAATTGTTTATTCGTTACAAACATTGAATAAAAAAAACACGGATGAATTTTTCAAAATTTATATTTCGGGCTGTGAAATACCTGTAATCCGCAGAAACGCCCCCTTGTACAAGTAGTCTAGATCGTCAGGTTAACCTGGCCATACATGTATATCTTTTATATAATTCGACATTTAATCGAATGGGCGGGTTAAAATACATTATTAATAATTTGGTGAGACTTCTGTGCTAATTCGTGAAAATATTGAATAAAATGTACGACATCCCATCAAAAGAGTATAGGTTAGTGTTGACATTGTAAATTGCGTTGCCGCTTTGTCTTCTTCCAACGTTAAGTGACTAAGAGTTCAAGACTATCAACAAGTCACATGAGTATCATGTGATTAAAGATGGTTGACTAGCTTCGAGTTTATTTTTTGTTACACTAATTCATTATCTCACTCAATGACAATCATGAGCAATCAGATTTACAATGTACCAGGAATTCCACCAGATCTAAGACAAGAAGAAACAATTTTACAGGTGGCGGACGCGCTTCAGTATCTCGATAAAGTAGCAGACGACATTTTCAACAGAATACGTAAGAAGGTCGACGACAACAAAAGTCGATTACAGAAGGTAAATGACAGAGTCAGGCTAACACAAGCCAAGGTTGACAAATTAACAGGCAGTAACAAAGCCACTAAAGTTCATGCTGGTGCTAAATATCCTGCGAGTGCTATTCTAGATCAATACTCCAGTCTGTTTGATAAAGGTGGAAGTTTAAAAGAACCAAAACGTCCTCATTACAGACTACAAAGCAAACATCAAAATGTAGATGACACTGTTCTGCGCGAGAAGTTACAGTATTATAATTTTCATCTTAATGTTAAGAAACGTAGCCGTGATGGTGACAACAAGGAAGAAGGTTTGGGCGGTTTACCAAAAGTGTTACCATCCGTATGTTCCTTGCTATTGTTTAACACCTCAGAAAATCCCTATAAAAAGTATGTGATGTTAGATCCTTTAGGTGTAGTTACAAAGACACGATCAACTTTAGAACATGAAGAAGCAGGCCTGGCTGATGCTCCTAGTACCATTGTACAAAGTGAAGAAATGATACAACAAAAAACAGAAAGTTATTCTTACATGCCAGATATTGGACATGTTCCTGAAATAGCTGTTCCAGACTTTTTACCGAATTTATTAGGGGTGGCTGATGATTTGTCTTTTACTGGAGACACATCTGTTTTCTCTATAGCTCCATCTGTTCATGGCAGTGGAATGCCAGATTTACCGTCTGTGTTACCTGAACCAGATACAGGACTTCCAACTGGTCCGGCTGATTCTACAGTTAATGCTTCATCAGGGCTTCCACCACCTGATATTGCCCCAGGTGGACCCCCACCACCTCCTCCTCCTCCCCCATCTGGTCCCCCACCTCCTCCTCCACCACCCCCACCTCCTACTGATGCCCCAAGTGCCCCACCTCCCCCTCCTCCTGGATCAGCACCACCAACTAAGTTGGAGAATGTACCAGCTGAAGTAGCGGACCCAGGAGATGGTAGAGCTAGTTTACTTGACTCAATCAGAAATGCTGGTGGATTAAAGAAACTGAAGAGTGGCAAAGACCGAAAAATTGCTAAAAAGAAGCAAAAAATGGAAGAAAAGGATGTTGGAGGTGTGAGTGCTGGTGGAGGCGGTGGTGGAGATTTGATGAGTGACTTATTTGCCAAATTAACGATGAGAAGAAAGGGAATATCAGGAACTGGGAAACCTGAAAAATCTGACAATGCTGGAAGCAGTGGTGGTGGTTCTGCCATGGATAAAATATCATCTATGATACCAGCTCCCCCAAAACCTGATGATGCTACTGAAAGTGGTGGTGGTGGTGATGATGATGATTGGGAATAAATCTTTCTTATTTATATATATTTGTTCAGAAATGCTTAATAAATGTCCACACATAAGGGGAAAGGGTCTATCTATTTCTTCATTCTAACAATATATAGAAAATGACAACAGCTACTAGAATCAACTTTAAAAACTATTTTAAAGATGCCTGTTTAAAGCTCATATTGAATTAAATAAAGATTGTGTTCATAACATCAGATCAAGGAATTGTCAATTTGAGACATACATGACTTAACAGATAATTTAAATATGGCATTGTCGGTGATGCAGGACGGATTGGGCCTGACAAGGACATCGGTCTAGTCATCCAGATGGGACAAAAAAATGAGGTCCCCCGTACACATTGGCATACATGTGAAAGATCCCTTGACAGTTTGAATTCAATATAAAAGGAGGCCGTAGGGCCGCTGTCTGGGCAAAATTTCCCTCATAGCACACTGTATGCCCAGTTCAGAGCAGAATAGTAGGACCTTAAACTCCATTTCATTTCAAACAGGTACACCGAGAATTTTTTAGTTTATTCGAGTAGCTGTTATCATTAACTATATTCTGTAAGACTAAAGAAACAGAGAGATGGTCACTTTTAAATTGTTGATTTCATAACACATTCAGCTATATCTCAACACCAACATTCAAATCTAATTCAAATCACTGCCTACAGAATTGTTATATTATCATAATTTTTGCATTCATTATTAAATGTCATGAAAATTGTTTTATTCATGTATTCTGTTAAATAAAGTCATAGTTATACATGAGAAGACCTTTTGTTGAAAAACATTAGTCTGTAGTCTTAATTGAGTCTAAAAAAAGGAAGAAGCTTTTATTCTTTTTATAAAGCCACATTGAAATGTTAATATACATTGTTTAAGGTTATTATGCAAAGTCAAAACCATTCTAATATTTTCTGATAATTACTTCATTGGTTATTATTCGAATCAGATTTTCATGTGTTGTAAATGTTCTCATTACTAACAAAAGAATAAATATACGACAACACTTGTTCCCTTCCCGAACTACTTAGCTGCAGTGGGCAGATGTTTTGTTGCCTGGCAACCTGTCTTTCACTTTCTTGTTGTAAGATTACTGAAATGATATTAAAACCCCAAGCAATTTCCTTCCTTTCACAGATTAAATAAAATAATCAATATCAATAAATGTGTACAAGGATTAGAGAGAAAAACCTGATCAATTTCAAAAAAAGTAAAGTAACCCATTCTTTATTAAAGAAATTTGATGATAGAGTCCTAATGTTTTCAGGGTACATTATTCATTTTTATGGAAGTTTAATGTAAGTCGGGATTAAACCATGCAATAGATGTTGTTCAATAAGCTGGAGACAATTCATACGATAATCCTCGAGTGACATTTATAGAGTACATTATAGTAATATGTCTTAAAATTCTTAAGATAACAGGAATTTGTGCATTGATTTATTTTTCAGTGCAAAGAAAAGGGTAGTGCTATTGATATGGTTTTGCACCCTTTAAATGTGAATTAGCACCTTGGTGATCGAAGCAGAACAGTAATACAATTGTTGTCGATTTGCCATATTATATAGTTATAACGGGGGTGGGGTAAATGTGATATTACATGTCATTATAATTATACGATGGTTCTCGCAGGCCTACTATTTCCATATCACATCATACTACTTAATTCTGGGTGACACCTTCAGAAAATTGAGAGAAAACCTGCTGTAAACGTTTGGGGTAGTTCACGTGCGTTCGCTGTGACGTATTGATGATACGCAGAATTACTGTGTCTCCTCTTAACAAAACCCTGTAAATGTTCTGAAGGTCGGAGTATAAAGTCAAAATAACGTTCAATTTGCAGGGATTGTTTAGCTAGTCTAGAGCAATCTGTTTCACGGAGAATTGTAGCGGCCAAACGAATATTCACTGCTATCAGTGCGAGTCTGGAGGAGAAATCCTTTCAGACGCGCAATGATTTTCCTTACTATCTCTGTCACCAAAACCTTGTAAACTCTCTAAAGCAGGTTTAAAGGTGTTTGAGAGAGAGAGAGAGAGAGAGAGAAATGGGGTTTAACGTCCACTCAACACAAACTAGGTCATTTCGGGACTAACATATGGTTCAATTTTATTTCAATAATTCGCTTGCGCGTAGGGGTCTTTAGCAGTGGGAGGAAACCGGAGTGCCCGGAGGAAACCCACGAGGTTGAGAAGGCGCCCCTATGCCATGCCACATACGCTCACACCAGGGCTCGAAACCACAGCCGCAAGCCAGAGGTGACCGGCCAGCTAGAGGACGAAGCGCGGCACTCTAGACCACTAGGCCACCCCAACCCCCCTTAAAGGTGTTTGATATTTTTATTCAAACTTACTAGGAGGAGGAAGGAACCCTATCGAAACGTCCATCAATTGTATGCGTAGGTATTGTCCCAGGTCTTACAAACTTGAACTTGGCCCTTTAAAATACTACTGGTGGGCAAATGTTTGTTGTCCGGCAACACAGGTTGCAATGCCTTGCCTTGACATTTTACACTTGACCCCAAAAGCTAGGTCATTTATGGACTCGCTCATGGTTCAATTTTATTTCAATAATTCACTTGCGGGCCGGTGTCTTTAGATGTGGGAGGAAACCGGAGGACCCGAAGAAGACACCAGAGGATGGACAGGTGTCCCAACTCCTCATCACGTGCAAGTGGAGAATGAAAGACCTTATGATGAAACGCGTAGGCGTTAGCCATTCAACCACCCAAGTCTCCCTGACGCTTTACACAAACAACACAAAGGACATGCGGTGTAACATGAACAAAGGAAATCTAAAATATTTGTTCTTTTGAATTGATTGAATAGTAATACACATATGTAGACTACTCCACAATAGAACTACATGTTTATATTAATAATAGGTTATACGTTTCCCAGAAAAGGGAGTGCAATTGAATAGATTGTTTTGGAGAATTCTAAATATTAATCAAAGGGGATTGCTAGTCTTTTTTATTTATTTATTTATTTTTAAATATTTCCCTGTTTTGCCTAATCTCATATTAATCTGTTGTATGAATACATCATATACAGTATGATTATATATTGAGCAATAAATTGAAAGCACGTGATCCGTCAGTACTACTTCCTTTAGTTGTTATTATCACGATCAGTTACCATAATAAACTGTTTTCCCGATTACTTTTAAATAAACAGGAACTAAAAAACACGTGGTCCTTCAGTACTACCTTGACCTTGGTTATTATTAACACTTAATATTACAAAATATTTTTCTGTTAAAGCGTTCCTAAACAGTCACAAGACACGGACCAATTTTCCAAGAATAGACAATTTAAATTTACGATCACGCTGGTGTCTTTTAACAATGTCAAACATCTTTGTTTTAAAGGGTGGATTTAAATGTCGTTGTTGTTGCCGTAGCCAGCTCGTAAAATTTGGTGGGGCTACGGAATTTTTAAGAGGGGCTGAGGTTGTGGCCGACTAAGAACACTCCTAAGAAATCATTCTTGGCGAATTTTTTTTTTTTGGGGGGGGGGGCTAATTCGAGCTAGACGCATTGCACCAAATCAAACGGCGTATGTAGACTGGAAGAACCAGACAATAGAAATTTGCATTCAAATGAGACTTCTGGCTTATTTCGCTGAACTTAACTGATTTGAAAATAGAGTAAAAACGGAAACCATTGAATGTAAATCAGTTAATATATATCGAGGATATTTTTCGTTTTAGAGTGAATAACATATTTTATTTCATCGAGAAGCAAGAAAACTTATATTTTCACGAATGCGTAGCATGAGTGAAAATATAAACGTTTTCTTGCTTAGAGATGAAATAAAAAATGTTATTCACGACAAAACGACAAATGTTCTATTTATTTTATGATTTTACCATCATTTTAGGTAAAACAACATGGACTACTTTGTCCGCCAGTGGAATAACACTTTTATTTCACTGATAAAACGCGGTATTCCACTACTGATCATAAAATAAACGTTCATATTACAGTAGTATATGCGTTGCGACACACTAGATCCCAAATGTTAGCGATTTAGCTCCTTTAAATGAGAAAAAAGATTACATGATTTGCGGAGTTGTTTGGGAAATTAAGTATATCCTTCGTTGTGCCCAACACCCACCATCCACCCTTGTTGCCCACGAACAAAACCCACAAGAGTTTATATAAGTGGGAATCGCGGTGGCTAGCCTGGAGGTCGGGTGTTCGATTCCTGCATTGGCCGAGAAAGTTCATCTCGATTTTCCGGCGTGGTTTCCCCTTGTCAGTGATGCGGTCGGAGGGCCTGACAAGGACAGCTGCCTAGTCGACGAAAAACCGAGGTCCCGTGTACACATTGGAGTGCACGTAAAAAATCCCTTGGCAGTTGGAATTCGATATAAGAGTAGTGCCGCTGCCCGGGCAAAAATTTCCATTAGCACACTGTTGGCGTATGCCCGTCTTCCATTAGCCCAGGTTAGGTGCAAAAGAGTAGGACGTAAAACCCCATTTCATTTCATTTATATAAGTGCTGTATAATATGTATTAGAAAAAAGTCTTAAATTAATGACACGCAGACAAACCAAGTTTTAAGATACACGAAGAACACACACCCTCTCCCACACGATTGGTTCAAAATGACAAGAGATTTACTTGCACCACCATCAACTTTATCTAACTCCAGCAATATTTCCATATCAAACTTTGAATAATTTTTTTTAACATTATGTGAGGAGGTTGGATCATTGATGTAGCTGGAGAAAGGTGCCCGCATGCTGAAGCCCACTTCCGGTTAGAATTTACCCTACTAGTGGACCTTAGACCAAAGTCATAAGTTGACCACTAAATTTATAATTACCTTGTCTGCGATATCACCTCGGTGGAAGCGGACGTTAAACACAGCTATTTCAGTATTTCACACATTTATAATTACCATGTATAGTTACTTTTTATTTTAGACGATGTCCAATAACTGGAACTACATAAGTTATAAACTGATTACAGGTGCATGATTTATATTGTCACCAGGAAGAAGTAGAAGCCAACCAAGCAAATTATTTCTGATAATCACTTGCGGGGGTGTTACAGTTCTTGACGCCTCCAAGAATACATATGCGACAACATTTTTTGTGGAGTTGCCGAAATTATTTTCAAAGCGTGTCATCGTTTGACATTGTACATGGCAGCTCATTATTTTGCATTATAAAGGGAATATATTTATCACGACAATTTGGTACCATACTCAAGTAATATGCCTAAACACGCGTTTGTTCAAGTGGAGGGGGCAGGGGTGGGGCTAGGTGACCCCCCCCCCCCCACACACACACACACACACACACTACTAACCCTGCTGGCACAGACAATAATTTTTCTCTCCTACATTCATGGAAATGGCGTTGTTTTCGCTCACCAAGCTCTAATCCTATACATTTATGCACCTAAATGAGCAGAAGCCTGATCAGTTCGCCAAACGCGACGTTCCCCCGCTGTTCAAATTCCCGGACACGCCGCTAATGAATAGCAGAAGTCGATATATAAATAACCGAAAGCCTGAAAAACTAACTGATCCGATTCTGTCAATTATTAGAAATATGTTGGTCAACATGTTGTGATGTTATTCTAGGACATCGACCATTTACGAGGCTTCATTTCCATATCATTACTATCAATTATACATCAACTGTATTAATAGAGGTTATTGACCAAAACTATATGCTTAAATAATTACTGTTTAAAATAACTCACCGATTAATTACTATTTAGCTATAGAAAGTATAATACGATTAAATGAAACAGATTCGAGTTGGTATATCATATGTGTCAATCAAATGTCCGACACAGACGACCGAGAAGACATTCCGACATAAGCATGCATGAATGGATTACAAAGGACTATAAATATTGACTATTAAACAATATTAACCACCAGTCTCTTGGGCGTAAAGAATTAAACTGAAACTGTCATCGACATACACCCGTGATATTAGTTTCAGGGTGAAAAGTTGAGGAGTTATCTAGAAAGGTAAAATTTGTCTGGTTATAAGCTTGTTGTTAAAGATTATCACAGAGACTAGAATTGGTGGCCTGAAGCAAGACATTACCTTAAGATTGGGAACAGTAATATCAAATATCCTTTAATTAATCAAATAGTACAAAGGAAAATATTAAGCTCACGGTATCTTGTCAGATCAAGGAAGAGGCAATATAATAATAATCTTGTCAGTTTTCATATATCAGAAAAATCGACCAGTTAAAATTAGAATTTCGCGCTCTAGACGTTCGCTGACCACGGGCACTGACCCGCTTATATCTTTTTATCCGAAGGCATTCGTTGTGGATGTGTCTTGTAGTCATATGTGTACGTCGGTCGAACAAACTTGTTGCGTGAACACTCTTCACATTACAGTCGGATTTATTCCCAATTGACGTTAATTCGCAGGGATTGTTTATTTGTTGAAATTCAATTGTTTTTGATCATACAACTTCGTGTTATCTCCCCTCCCCATTTACGTTTAGACTTCTGAAAGCATGTGTTCATTACATAGAATTGTTCATAAGGGTAGGAAGAATAACGATATTGAACTTTAACGGGTTTTTTTTTTTTTTTTTTTTTTTTTATTCTTCTGATGGAAAGTTTCGATCTAATAAAAACGTGATATTTCCGGCGTTATTTTGAGTTTTAAAGCTTGGGAAGGTGATACAGGATATTTAGAAGTTTGTGTTATTGTTCCTTATATCTAAAATAAACGTAGGCTTTTGTCGAAATTCGGATCAACGTGTGCATCGATCTTATTGAATATAGCACAACGATTCGTTTTATCTAATTTTATTATTTGGAACATAATATTTTATAACAACTGAGAATTGATATATCATGTTATTTCACTTTTTTCATCGTCTTTTATAAAACACTCTGCTAGAAAGCTTTTCAACGACCTAGCCGTTTATTATTAGTATACTTGGCTATAGATTCTATCTAATTAGTTTACGAACTGTAAAAAAACGGACAATTTTTAGGTTTTATCTCGGTCCTTTTTGTTTTCTAGGGCTGTTTGAGATATTGGTATATATTTATGTATATAGTAAAGTTACAAATCAAGTCCGCGTTTCGTGGGATTCAATTAATTTTTGAATAGATTACGGTCATTAATTTGTTCCCTTTAAAAAAAACAATTTAAATACTGTAATCGTTATTTCTGAGCCGTATCAGCTTCTTACAGGTGCATGTACGGTAAGATTTGTGGGGACCAATAGGAGACATGTTACTCTTATAGATACGTGTATTATAACATTTGTTGGGGCTGGTATAGGATATGTATCTTTTGCACGTTCTTGCAATTACAAAACATGAAATCCCATTCTTAGTACTCAATATTAATAATGTTGTAAGTGTTTTTTAACCATCAGCAGGGCCTAAGATTGAAATGGCACTTTAGAGACTGTAAGATTCAAACATTTCTCCACGGGAGCACGCCCTTGAACCCCTAGAAAGCTCACACCTGTGGTGCTCAGCACGTGGCTGCGTCACTCGTATTAGAGGCCCGTGCATCAGGCATTCACATTTTTGCTAAACACCCCACTCCAGTCCTGTCTGTGTTCCTCCTCCTGATAAAGATGTTAATCGCGGCCGAAAGAATAACTTCCTAAGCATAGACAAACATTCCAAATATCGTATCGTTGACTCAATAGCCCGAAGACAATTTGGATAAGTATAATTGAATACACAGGTCAAAGAGTTCGAGTGATAAAATCTGTACAAAATAACTTCACTCGTTGTTTCTATACATGGTTGGATCTACCAACTTGTGGACACTAGGCCAACCAATGGTCGTTCGTTTCTGGAGTTTAATGTCCACTTCCACAGGGGTTTTATCGTAGACAAACCAAATTCAACAGTGGGCCCCCAAATTTATAGAAATTTTTCAGTATCTAATATACATATTTATGTCTTTTACTGTTAAAAAAAATTAAAATGGCCGACTGATATTAAATACTATAATATTATAATGACTGTTGATGAATCCCATCCTGTTTCTATAAAATAAAATTATATGAGAGAAAATTATTCATTTATATAGAAATGATTGACGGCGTTTAATTATACATCAAAAGATAAAATCATTGCATATACAGCTTGTTATAGCCTCGAAATACAAACAGAATAGAAGTATTATTAAAGATGCATTATGTAATAACTAAATCAGGCTATTGCGGGTTTTTATTTTTGCTTTAATTAATGTTATATAAACTATTATTTAGACATTTGTTGAAGTGCCAGAATCAACTCGCGTGCCTCTGTCCCAGGGGGGTGGAGGGGGTGGGCATGCACCAAAAATAATAGAGGTCAGTCTTCGGGTGGCTGAGATCTAAATTTAACGATATAATAAACGATCTACACTACACAAGTTCAAATAATTGGATTTTCATTATCTATTTTTACTGTTATATGAATAACATCTAAATCTTTTATAATACTTTAAAGCCCCAATAACACTCTTGTTGTAACTGAAAAATATGTCCCAATCTTCATTCTGGTCAACAAATCGTATTATTTTAGAATATTCCAATTAAATGATGATATAAATTTCATCTTAACACACCTAATTTAAAAAATTGGAAAAATTCAACCAATTGATTTGAAAAGTCTAACGTAAACCTTTTCAAATGTGACTTGAATTTTAAAATATTTTCGAACCCTCTGGACAAATAAAATAGGTTGTAATGGATAATTTACACAACCGGTAGGACATTTAAACATCTAGTACTTAGAATAAGGGTATTATTTATTTTCTGGAGCTACCAAGCCCGTAAGAATGTTATTGTCCCTTTAAGCATATTATGCGCCGATCAATTCTTGTTAAGTTTTTACCTTTTTGTTATTTATCATTGGGCGTGTCTAATGATACGGGATATTGGATGTTACGTTCTATTTCACGTTGTCGAGGACACATGATAATGACCACATTATGATCGTAATAAAGTCGTAAACTTCATATAAATTTAACAGACCGCAAACTGATTTAGATGAAATATTCATATGAATAAAATATGGCGATAACAATTAGGGGCGGGTAAATGGAATAGGGAATTGGGTGCAAGGAGGGTAATCTAGCGAAAAGTAACCAGCACAGATCCCTATTTCGTTTCGTTTCTTCAGACAGATTGACAATAATGAGGAAATGACATGAAATGGAATGTGTCTTGACATCCTTTTTTTCTGCACCAACTAGAGTCACAAAGATTGACACACGACAATCAGTGTGCGTTTCCGTATACTCTTCTTTCTATTAACAAGGGTTCTTGTCAACGTGCCTTGGTATTTCGTCTCATCCTAACTACTAGACAGTGTCCTGCATCACTGACAAAGAAAATTCACGTTGAAATGTGGTTTCGAATTTCGATTCCCCGGTTGCACGTGACACCTAGTAAGGTCGCCTGTCCAACCTTATGGGGTTTTTTTTCGGGTACTCCAGTTTCCCCTCACTTCTAAAGACCCATACGCGCAAGCGAATTATTGAAATAAAATTAACCATGTGTTAGTCCCGAAATGACCTGTTTGTGTCGTCTGGACGTTAAACCCGATTCTCTCTTCCTATCTCGGGAGCTCCTCGTTAGTGAGCCAGCACCCACTGAGCGACATTAATGATGGCATATTATGTGATTTGGTATAATATGCATATTATGTTTTATATCAATCTACCCATATTATCTTTGTCTACCCATTGCATACCGTATACTATCATTAATTTTATCGGTACAAGATTTTTGAAACATATCCTGTTTTGTCATAGTATATATAAATAAACAGTTTTATTATATATAAAGTATATTATATTCACTTGTATATCACAAAACTACAATAGCCTATCACAGGGATATGTAACGGTACAGTGGCTATGACGTACATAGTAATATATAAGTTTGTCTATATAATTCGCTCTTGTTTGTTAAACGATCAATACGCGTGTATGAGGAAAGACGTAGGATATTTGGAACATTGATCTAAACTAGGCTAAAAGCACATGTTGGTTACGAGTAACTATAGTGTACTTTTATCTCACCCATGGTAAGTAGACAATTCTTTTATTATCATTATGTAATTTTCAACGTATTATATATTATTACATTGTCTTAAATATTTTAATTTTCCATAAATTTGTTTTTTAAAAAAAATGTGAACAAACTTTCTTTTACAACTGTATGCATTCATAAGTGGCGCTTTGTTGCAGACGTTGTAAGCTATGAGATAGTGATTTTAGTGACATAATATTTCCAAGATTTTGACAACAGAGTATGGTGTTATTACTTTGTGTTATTTTCTGATTCATCATTTTATTGAAGTATATCTAGTTGTTCGAACGAGGCGAAAACAGAAATTACATTTTTCTATAAACATTGAAATGACCATAACAAAACCGTCTATGTCTTGGATATACGCTGCTGTTCATGAAAGAGTTATATTCTCCGATTTTACTCTGGAAAAAGGTATTATTCAAATGGTACCAGAAACCTACACCCACTCGTAGGCGTAAACAAGAAAAGATGACAGTTGTAATTATATGAGCAAAGTTTACCCCACAGCAAACAACATGGCGTTTGCCCGTATTCATTACACCGGTTGGTGCAGAAAAGTATATAGGACTAAAAAAAAAATAACATTTTCTTCTCATTTTGAGATCGCTCAAAGTAAAATATTTTTTTCAAACTGCTATCATATTTCCAACTATTCGTTTATTTGGATTTTTTTTTAATGCTGTA
Source organism: Patella depressa (assembly GCA_948474765.1). Taxonomy (NCBI): domain Eukaryota; kingdom Metazoa; phylum Mollusca; class Gastropoda; family Patellidae; genus Patella; species Patella depressa. Next base: position 18,220,958 of record OX419720.1, read on the forward strand.
ATAAAAAACACAATGCACGCAGCTGAGTTACTCTAATTTTATGGTCCATGGATGCATCGCTTTATATCAGTATTTACGCATTTCCCTCTCTTTTTTGGATAGAACCTGACACCATTTAGTGACAGTTAGCATGAATAATTGAGTTAATAAACAGAAATTGGACCCGTGTAACAAATAAAAAAGTTTACTTGTTAACAATCTTTACCGAAAGACATCGTTTATCTATAAGAATATGGTAGTTAGTTATAAGTATCACTTTTAAGTAAACTGATACTATATAATTTATTTTAAAAAAAACCGTTTAGTTATGGAGAGAGAAAGAAATAACGTGCGGTGCATTAAGGTAATCATAGATCTGTCCATTTTAATTCTCTAAGTTTAACGCCTTTTCTTTTCTTTTTATAATTTCTGGTTTATATTTCGATGTCATAGTTCTAAAAGGTCTTAAGTGTCAAATATTGTCGGATTTAGTTTTTGAGATATGAGAGGAAAACCTATTCCAATCTTAATAACGCAATAAGGATACCAACATTTTAATAGCAATGTTTTTATGAAAGTTACGACCTTACCGTTCTGAAATTTTGCATAGAGAAGGCTCTAAATGTGATTAGTCATCATATGCAAAAAAGCTATTTGGGTCATAACTATGGCATCGATTACTTAGAGTGTTTGGAAAATTTGATGGAGTATTTATTGCTGGGGATAGGAAAATCCCTCTCTCGGCAAACGCACGGACAAACGATACTAACAATAAAAATGAAATGGGGTTTAACTTCCTACTGTTCTGATCCGAGTCATCCGACTGGGATAATTTAGACGGACATACGCCATACAGTGTGTTATCTGTGAGGGACATTTTGTTCGGACCTGCAGCGACACTATGGCCTACTCTTATATCAAATTCCAACTGCCAAGGAATCTTTTTCGTGCACGCCACTTGTATACACGGGACCTCTGTTTTTCGTCCCATCCGTCCTGCACCACTGACCACGTCGAAAAATCTCGATGAACTTTCTTGGCCAATGCAGGGATCGAATACACGACCTCCAGACTAGCAAACCAGCGTCTTACCCACCGTGGCTCCCGATTCTTTTAATAGATGGCTCATTTGGGGTTTAACGTTCTACTGTTCCACTATATATCGAGATTGTCAGGAATTTTCAATTGTGGTAGCACGACTTCTTCACCGTTAACAACTAGATTGGTCTGATATAGTACTTTGATTAATGGTGGTCGGTGCTTTATACGGATAACAAAAACATTGCTTTCATCTATCAATGGCGTAGAATTTTCAGAAAGACAGATTATTGTCCCACAATTTTCTTTTTGGCCTAAATCGAAGAAGTTTAGTCATTAGGCTTATGTTATGAATTGTCTTCTTCAATGGTTGGTAAATACGCAGGGGAAATGTTACTGAGACTGTATGCAAAATTTGAAACCAATCTACCATATAACTGAGATATAGATGTTACGAATTAAGCCTAGAGTCGTGCACATTTTAAGTTGTTGTCAAAAAGAGGTTATTCAACGCCTTCCCCAGTTGTAACTCAATGCTTGCCCTTTCCATAGGATATTCAATAATGCAAAGTTAATAACATTTATTTCTCATGATGAGAGTGAATGATGTCAGTATTGTAATATGATCCAAAAGTCAGTTAGATCTAAATATTAAGATCAACTGCAGATTTTGGCAAAGGTCATGGAATGTGAACAGGGCTAGCGCTAACCTATACACCTAATTTCTAAACCTATACCTAACCTTAACCTACAACCATGTGCCCTTACCCTATTTACATCTAGCGACCTTGACGAAATCTGCAGTTGGCCTTAATATTTAGACGTGACTGTCAAGCGTCTTCTAAACAAGAAGCATGACGTTCAGGGCCACCTCAAATTGACCCAGACAAAATCATTTAAAAGGCGTGCACACATGTCAAAGTCTGAAAAATCGGAGACCAATAATGACGTTTACTAGGTCCTTAGACTAAAGGCCAGATAAATTTCAGAGCAAAGTTGTTCTAGATAAGAAAACGTTACACTTGTTTTACCTTTAGCCGTAAACTTTTAAACCAAGACTACAGAATAAGGCACGTCGTTTTATTTATCAGAATTTGACGAAATGTGTTAATAAAGTAGCTAAGTCTTCGACATTGAAACACGAATTATTTGTCAATTTAAATCAACATTGGTACAATTATTTTACCGGGAAAAGATTGGCTTTCTGATATCAAATATTAAAGACATAATTAACATTTTACCATTGGTACCATAATGCGTTTCAGCGTCATTTGTAACAAGGGACTCGAAGAACGAGGCTAGACATATTCCACAAGTCTTGTCAAACGGCGACGGCATATTCTTATCTGGAGAACATGCCCAATAAATACTATCGGTGTAGACTGGAATAACCAGACGCTAGAGATTGCCATTCGATTGAGACTTCTTGAGTATATAACTGATTTGAAAGTAGGATAAATCAGTTTATATACATTCATACTACATTATTATATGCGTTGCTACCCATTTGAGTCAATTTCTAGGTCACAAATATTAGCGATTTAACTCCTTCAAGTTATGTGGCAAGCAGGCGTCTGGTCCCTAGAAGAATCGTGTTCGTACACCAATAATGATTTTGAGAATTGTTTTTGAGGAAAAACGAAGCTGTTCATTACATTCGAAATACATTATATTATTGGAGATGGTCTGGGTAAGTTTTGAACTTTAGTCGACTTACAAAATTGTTTCTAGAAACCGGTGTCCTTATAATGACCGGTGGACTTGGCCGACAGCCACTAATCAATTCGTCTATTTTTGACTCTGGTGTACTAATAATGTCGGACACATTTTATCAACTCGGCTAATTAAATGCCAGTAATCCCGTATAATCAATTATATATACAGACACAGCGGGAGTTTGATTTACGATGTATTATATAAGTATTAAATCAAAATATTAGTCATCGTTGTCATTGAATACATACATATATATATAGACACCTTTTTGTATTCAGTAAAGCGTATTTCAAGGTTATTGCGACAATGTGTTCCGGATCAGAACTTACAAATTGTTCTACTTCTAGTGCAAAATATGACATTCGTATGAACGAGATAATATTGTTGTTTTTGTGTCCCAACATGTTGTCATGTATCAGATCTCTGGCTAGTAGTAGTACTTCTTTATTTCTTCGTTGACTTCGGTGTTGCGTTCATATCATGGCTTGAATCTAAGTAATTATATATGGACAACAGTACACCTCATTGATTTGGGTGCAAAGAAATTGTTGATTTAACTGGATTTTATTATTTTGATATGTTTTGTGGTTGTTAGTCTTGTCGTCGTTAAATAATTTACATCTAAAGATGAAAACTGTTAAGAAAATGTAACCGATTTTTATGCAAGGAAAAAAATCTACTACTGAACAGTATAAAGCTTATCTCATCACTAATAGAAGAAAATAATACACCAGAACAACCAAATGCAATACTTTATTTTGACTCGCATGCCTTTAACTATATATGTAATTAATAGTCCTGTTAGTAGCAGTGATATATTTTGAATAGCGATGAGGTGAGTTCCATTAAAAATATTGTGTGTCGTCCTCCTTCAGAAACACCTGATGACAGCATGGTTCTTAAGATGTGCAAGTTGTTTCCGCCGTGTTCCAAGCTGTAAAATTCCTGGGCTAATTTGATCATAAAACCTGATCGATGGACAAGAAAGGGTTTTAAATCTTGCAGCATTGTAAGTCAACAGTGGTTAAGTGAAGCGATCGCCATGGTGCACTTTGTGAAATATGTATAGTGTTTTTGAGTGTTCTTCTCAAACGAAACAAAATCACATGGTTTCAATACGGTTTTCAAGGCTAATGACAGACAATATCGTATCTTTTCGAGCAGACGTAGAAGCATTTTGTAAACGCACAGATAGTGTATGGTAATAATTGTAATTTTCTGGGCTAGACAGTCTCAGCACAAAATGGTGACGGGTATGAAGAAGTAAAAACTTAATATTTTCAAGCTTGTATATATTAAAAGTAAATATGCACCGTGGCTCAGATATTCTACATATCGACTCCATCATGTTCCACGCAGCCCATTTTTTGTTTTTTTGGTTGTTTTTTTTTTCGTCGTGGCTCAGATATTCTCCATATCGACTCCAGCATGTTCCACGCAGCCAATTTTTTGTTTTTTTGGTTGGTTTTTTTTTTCGTGCGAGATCTTGTCGCACCTTACACCAATTTTAATTGCTGGCAGTGGTCGCGTTTTGGTGGTCATATTGTCGGTTACATACCTACCTAACTGACTAAATCTTTATTGAATCAAGGGAATAAACTTTCCGAAATTTCTAATGGTTCGCCTACTTAAATATGGAAAACAATATCATGTGAATGATTTCGCTTCATTTGGGATATTTTTTCGTTTTGATTTTCATGATTGACATCGGACTTGGCTGAACTCTCTTATCTTGAAATGTCAGGAAACTACAGCCATTGAAATCAAAAACATCAATTCTTTGACATGTATGCAAACACAATCAAATAAACTGAATGAAAGAGTAGATTACGTTTCTTTTGGTTAGTGCGAGAATCATCACAATAGTGTCCGCCATTAGTTTAACTCGCGAGACCGGAAGTAATGGCCTGACTTTATTACGTCAATATATATTGTTTTATTTATCATTTTCTAGTTTTTAACTGACTTTAAGTGCTGTTCTGTTCGTTCGCACGAGTCTTTATTATTCCTTGCGTAGCATATTGATTCATTTTTCTATAACCCGAATTCGCTATAATTTTAGCAGTAGACTTGCACGAGGCATCAATTAAATAATTGAATTTGGACTTGACGTATCTTCAATGTGAATAGTTCAGAATATTATAATTGCTTTTATGTAATGTTTAAGTTAGTCTCGGAGTCCATGCCATTCAATCTAAAACGTGTTTAAAGGGGGCATTTGAATTTGACAAAGAGCAGTGGAACAATGATTGTGCACAACTGATCAGTATTTGTTGCTAATTCTTCACCCTTCTCTCCCTCATTGCGAAGTTCTAAGTTCTTTGACTTAGATCGCAAGGTCTGTAATTGAGACAAGTGGAGAAGGGTTTCTCCGGATCATCGGGTTTCCCTTCCACTGCTAAAAACACCTACGTGCAAGCAAATTATTGGAATAAAATTGAACTTCATGCGAGTCCCGAGTATTTCCAGGTATTCCACTATGAGTCTAATATAGCCTTATAGTTGTTCCAGTGGGACGTGCACGTAAAAGAACCATTGACAGTTGAAATCCGAAGTAAGGGCAGGCCTTAGTGCCACTGTCAGGGTAAAATTACCCTCATAGCACACTGTATGGGATATGCCCGGCTTCATTAACCAAGTCGCTGAAGAACAATAGGACGTTAATAGCCATTGCATTTCCGTATGTATTTGTATACGAATAATGGACCCGCTTGTCGTGCATAGTCTCTTTAACGTGATTAACGTTACGATACCTGATAAACCTCTTTCATGTTGGTTATTCGTTTGTGGTTAAAGGTATACATGGGCATTAATAATGTATAAATGGGTCAGATAAGAAAATATATCAAGTAGATTATTAGATTTAAGTGTTTTCTTACTTACTAACAAATACATGTAGACCCTGAAAGGCTTATGTTTCTATGATCCATAGCCATTTTCGTTTCCCGCAACCTATATCAAGACTGAGAATAAATGATTAAAACACAAACGCAAAAGTGACAGGGATTATGGATTAAAGGGGCGTTTGTAATAGCCTACCCCACCCCTTTCTTCTTTCTTCATCAACGTTAAGATAGCTTATGTAAGCTATTATAATGATTGCTGTAGTGGACCCCCACCCCCCTTTCCCTCTCTTCATTGACATTGCAATTGCCAATGTAAGCTATTGTGTTGGTGCCCCCCCCCCTCCCCTTCCCGACTATTCATCGACGACATTTTTAATACTATTGGAAAATTGCAGGATTATTTGTGATCGAGAGACAGCCACTTTAAGTTTGTAAAACTCTGTAACCTCTTTATCATTTTTTTAAAAACATAAAACATATTGATCGTCTGCCCTGTGTAAAGCGCTCGAAGTATTGACGTACATAGACCCGCACATTGTTATTATTTCTTTTTGTTTATTGTCAAGTTTTCAATTTGCAATTAAAAATCAATCGTCACATCGTAATTATCATAGAACATCCGTATTAAACGATGTTATCCGAATCATCTCTTTCATAAAATCAAAACTAATCGAATGGCCATTATGGCATGTTCGTAGAATGCTGACGTCATTACATTTAAAGAACGTGCTTGAGATGATATATCGATAATTATAAACATAATGTTAACGTAGGTTTTGCTTTTTAAAAAAAGGAATTTCATGTTTTCTTAACGAAATAAGAATCAATGAGCCTGTGCTAATTATTTAAGTCTTTGTGTCATAAATCGTTCTGATAAAGGAAAAATCAATGCTTTCTCTTATTAATTATTTCTTTTGTTCGGATATTGTTCACATACATAATTAACCTACCTATTCTAAGGGTCACGGTGTCATTGACATCAAAGCATGCTGGTCATCAGAAAGTATTCTTGTAAGCGTTTCTTCGTCATTAATTTTCGTAATCTTAATTGAAAAGGGGAAATTATTTCAAATGACATCCCGGATCAAAATAATTTGGTACTACGTCTCATCTATACAATACGCCGACCATCTTGAGCGTAAATATTCTTTTATTTCTAAAACGGTCAAACTCTTCCCATCAGTTTGCATATATTCCAAGAATCTATGAGCTATATACCCCTATTTAATAGTATAAGAGAGAGAAAGAGAGAGGGGGGGGGGAGAGACGTCCACTCGACACAAACCAGGTCATTTCGGGACTTAAATATTGTTCAATTGTATTTCAATAATTTGCTTGTGCGGAGGGGTCTTTGGCAGTGGGAGGAAACCGGAGGACGCGGAAAAAACCCTGAAACGTTATTAGCCTGAAACGTTACATTAACTATTGGTTAGACATTTATTAAATAACAAGACCATAACTCCCGATGGCTTCCGATACTCGCGATATTAACTAGATTAGAAAGGTTCGCCATTTAAAAATTTAATTTAAAAATGGGAAAGCGAGGCTAAGTCTCGACTATACTAGTGCCCATGTTACCACTTTGTACACTTCTTGTCAAAACTACAAACAGTGATAACTTTGCTCAGAATTAAGTAATTTGAATGAAATATTCAATATTTTCATTCCACATTATTATCTATTTCTGAGCTTTTATAGCAAGAATGTTCAGCTCTTTATCCAAATCTTAAATAATGTATCTTTATATTAATTTAAGTCATTTAATAATATGTTGCCCACCCCCACCACCCCACCCCCTGTCGACCCCTTTTAAACTTCTTTTGTGTGGATATTACATGGGGGATATCAATTGACAACGTTTAAAATTTTGGGTATTGTTGACTGTAACAACACCCCCGACCCCGACCCCAAGGTCCTTTTCGACATTCTGCGTAAGCGACTGGGTCAAACTGATCCCGCAGTGAATATTCGCTTGGCCGCTACAATCACTGATAAGCATGACATCGACGAGGCTTAATGAGTACGTCATATTAACTTTTTTACTCCGACAAATTAAATTCTCAAACATTTTTTTGAGGTAAAAGAAAGATAAATAAAGACGTTTGAAGTATTTGTAGTTAAAAAATATTTCCTATTTAGTGTAAATGGGTATTAAAATGAGTAAAATGCATCATTTTGCCCGAAGCACTTAGGTGTTAAGTAAACATTGCACGAGCCGTTGAGCCAATGACTGGCCCTGCCTGCTGTCAACGCACGTGTTGTGGACAGTCATCTGTTACAGAGTTAATTCGTAAGTAATTCCCTGTGAAACAGATTGCGACTGGGTGTGTACATATGTTCTGTGGTTAGATTTAAATATAGAACAATACATGACCATAGTAAGGCGCTAAATATAGCCTAACCCATGGCTGAGAAAAATGTTTACTTACGTCATATACTTTCCATCGTCATACCTATACGTTCCACCGTATGTGGAGGTACAGCTATAATTGTTACACGACTATATAAGGGATGTAAACCCTTCGTATCAACAATAAGATATGTTTTAAGATATCGGAAAAAAATTATTTTGAAAATTTTACTTACAAAGAAAATAGAGTTGACGGAGGATTTAATTAATTAATTTCATATGATATGTGACATGAAACTGTATGTATCTCTATTTTAGTCACAGTAGACGTTTTATGGTGTTTTTGTATTGTTTTTTTTTTTTTACAGATATATGAATGGGTTCCGAATGGTTTTGTTTTTGTTGGGTTTTTTTTTAGAAACGTTTTCCATTTTTGTATCAGCACCCCCTATCAGGCCCGTCCAAATCCTACCTCTGCCCCATGTGCAGTTTTCAGAGGCTTAATTGTAATATTTGGGACCTACAAATTGACACAAATTGATCGCAACGCATATAATAATGTAATATGAATTATATCAACTGATTTGCATTCCAGTGTTTCCGTTTTACACTAATTTCAAATCAGTTTTGTTCGAGTTATATTCGATGAAATACGCCAGAAGTCTCAATAGAATGGGAATCTCTAGCGCCTGGTTATTCCAGTCTACACCGGGAGTAATGATTGTGCATGCTTTCCAGAAAGAATATAAGGGCATGATTTGTGGAATATGTCTAGCCTCGTTCTTCGACTCCCTTGTAACAAATAGCACTGAAAAGCAATATGGTACACGATTCGTGTACCTATGGTAAAATATTTATTTTGTCTTAAATATTGGATATCATAAGCCCATCTATTCTAGGCAAGACTACAACATCAATATTGATTTAAATTGACAAATAATTCTTGTTTTCAGTGTCTAAGCCTTTGGATAATATTGAGTTAAAGACTACGGCTGGCCCCCGGATCCATTCACTTGATTTGATATTTTCCGCAGGTTAATCTTATAGGTTTTTGTTTTTCGTGTAGTGCGGTCCTCCTGCACTTACTATTAGCTACTTTAAATCATAATAATGTAGTCCGTTTTATAGGCCATCATTACATATAATTGGCAAATGTTCACAGTTATGATGTCCAAAAGAAGAGCTTTCGATTTGTATAATTTCCCGTTTCCCTTCCAGAAATAAATCGAAATACAAATTATAATATTGAAGTTCAAGTAATTACAGAAATAACACCATATTCTTTAAAGACATCGTTTTACATTAGTCGATTTATTATCAACCCACGTCACTAAGTAATTATGTCCAGGATCAAATAGGAATAATTATATTGATTATCGGAATGTGCCAATATATCAAAGAAGATCAAGGAGCTATTATAAAATTAAGAAAAAAAGGAAAATGACCGCTTATTGAATACGAAAGAAAGTCGCAGGCTATACAGAGAGAGAGAGAGAGAGACAGGGAGACAGCCAGATGTGGTTTGCCCGTTGGGTTCCTTAGCAGTGGGTGGAAACTAGAAATGGTTCCACTACTGATGTCGTCCGTCTTACGCCAGCTTTTCCTACAGAGTTCCTTTGCGCAAGTTTTTTTAGTCAAATGACAACAAAAATTGAAATAAAGGTGAAGCCTTACCGCATAATTATATGAGTTGATGAAACCCAACTGCTACGCGAAATTTCAACTGGCCGTTTTCATGGCGGATTGCGTAATACGTCATTACAACATGAACATCACTATGCAAATGTAGAACGCATTACCATAAAGAAAAACTGTTCGGTAACTATTTTAGTGGCCCAGTCTTCACTATTTGTGATAGAATTACCTTTTCCAATACAAAATGATAGGTGTTGACAATATTGCGTTTGCACCTATTTGAACTTGCGTAAGGATTCTTAGACTGTATCAAGTATAGTAACTTGGAGGATACCGGAGGAGCCGGAGAAAACCCACGACGTTGGACAGGCGACTCTACTCCTTGTCACGAAAAACCGGGGATTGGAAACCACGCCAGTTGACTCAAAGGCAGGCTTTATGATACAGCGCGCACGTGCTCACCATTCGACCACCCACCCCCTACCCTGCAGGCTATGCAGGATGATTTATCCAATATGACATATAATGCTAATTTAAAGATACATCATGAGAGATTGGATAAAAAAAGCTGGCAGTTCCCACTGTAGAAGTTAAAAGCTAGATAATGTAAAGGGAATTTGCTGAAAACTTCAGCAAAATTGATCCTCTCTGTATCGAGATTTTAGCGATTGAATTTTTGGCCAAGCCTCGATCATCATAACTAAAGTCGGTACAATTAAAAAACACAGTTTCGATTATCAATTCCATGATTAAATCATGAATGAAAGTTGAGCAGCAGATCGGATCCTAATCCAGTAAACGTCGCAGGCTAGCGTTGACTTCGAGAGTTGATTATGGTCAGGATAAGTTAATTAATGTCTAATTAATAATTTCAGGGCAAAATTTCCCTCATAGCATAGCCAATGTTCGTCTTCATTAACCATGTTGGGACAGAAATGTAGGACGCTAAATCCTATTTCATTTAATCGGATGAAGGCCATTAGTTTTCACTGACATGACAGCGATTTTCCTCTGTCAGGTGACTGACCATTCATTACTCCATAAAAATATCCTACGTTATTAAGATACTGATGTTTGACACCTGTCAATAATATCAACCATGTCTCTTCCTTGACGGTTAATTAGCAACCTAATTAAGACATTAATTGGGATATTATCCTAGGAATCTTACCCTCTTTATTAATCAAATTATCGATGGAATATACCGTCTTTACTTATATCCATGTATATTTTGGTTGTCTGGAAGATAAAGCTTATACTCACAGGCAAAATTCCAGTTTGAAGCTTTTATACATGGGAAAGTGGAACCCAGATTAAATTTGAAGGTACACAAATCTATCATTTCAACATTGACCCATACATACATAAGAAAAATATTCAATCGTTTTAGATTATAAAGTTGTTTTTCTTGGGGCGACAGACAGTCAGCTATACGGGACCATCAAATCGGAAACAGATTTGACCAAATTAGTTCAGTCTGACAGTTCGTTATTCTCTGTGAGTGTAATATACCCCTGTAATCCTTCAACTCAATTAGTAACTTTATAATTGTAACCCAAGTCTGTTGACCGGGATATGATTAGTAACGCACTAATTTTGTTCTTGTCGGTGGTGTTGTTTATTACGTCCAATACATTAATCATGATATTAGGGACATGTTTTATACGAGGAGAATTTATGACATGGACAGATTTGTGCCAAATACCGGTGAATCCTGTGGCATTACCATCAAGGTTTTTCGGGATATTTCAGTGTATTAAATTTCAGCGTGTTCGTGATACATGAATTGGGGACCTCACAAGGAACAACGTCTAGTCGTTCGGATAGGGTAATAAAAAAATTCTCGAGTACACGTTGGCGTGCACGTAAAAGAGCCACTAACAGTTTGAATTCGAAAAAAGAGCAGGCCGTAGAGCCTCTGCCCCTGCAGAACTTTTTGGGCTAATTTCTTTATTCAACCGAACTTCTTGTGCTCTAATTTTAAAAGCAAAAGCAAAATAGTAATGTTGGGCCTATAATGAATTTAGAATTATCTGGAATGTGTCATTGCGCATTTTTATTTTTATTTTTTGCTTCCCCCCCCCCCCGAACATCAGAACTTGGCTACGCCCCTGGTATGTGAACCAGAAATGACGTACACGATGTCAAACTGTTCCTTTCAATTAATACCATGACCTAGTAATGTATGTGTGATTAATATTTCACTTGTCATACATCAAATAACAAAAGACATCACGTGGCGCGTGCTTTATGTATGACGTCAGTAAGAAATTTGATACGCGACAGTTGATCGAGTAATTGAGTCTATAGGAAATAAATAATTATCCGTAGACATAACATAAAGTATTGAGAGGTGAAAAGAAGCACTTTCCTCCAATATCCAGACACCTGGTCCATTGTCTGATTCCATTTACAATTCGCACAATTTCCTTCGCATATATTATACATATATAAATAAAACAGTGAATTGGTGCAGCAATTGAAAGCCTGAAATGTTATCTAAATTATCAATTAGACATTAATTAACTTATCCAGACTTTAATAAACTCTGGATGTCAAGGCTAGCCTTCGATGTAAGCTGGATTAGATTCCTATATGCCACTTAACGGCCATTGAAAAGTAAATTTAAAGAAGTGGATAATCGAGACTACGCTGTTTGTATTAATGATTTTAGTAATGATGACCGAGGCTAGAGGGGAATTTCACTCGGTTCGTTCTCGGCTAATAGTGGATCAATTTGACTGAAATTTTCAGCAAATTACCTTTACGCTATGTAGTTTTTAACTATTATAGTGAGAACTGCCAACTCTTTATCTAATCTCCCATAAAGTACCTTTAAAGTTTCAATTTCATATTTTCTAAGAAAGTTAAAACATAATTATTTCTATGTCTTTTGCTCAAAAGGTTGTCAACTCACTATTATACGATCATGGGCAAAATTTCACAGGCATTAAAATGGCTGACACAGGCTGATTGAGGAAATAGTAACACAATTATCTCCCTTGTTTTCCCATTCCTCTCCATGGACGGCCATCTTCAAACGTTTGAATTTGAAGTTGAAAATGATATTTTTGCCAATTTCTCAACTGGCAATAGTGAATTATAGGATTAATAGGATTATTCTTTAACAAGGTAGGACTGTTTATAGGTACAATCTATTTTAGGGCTTTATTTTAATACATTTTAAAAATATAACTTAAAAATATGCTATTGGAACTTTAAATGAATATAGTTGGCTACACCTACTTCAATAAGGTCATTATGAAATATTCTATATGTCACGTAGTTTAGCGATATAATCATTTGTCACCTGTACCATATGTTAGTGTGTGGGTTTATTCTGATGTTTTTTGTTTAGGTTTTACATCAATATATATTCGAGAGCAGTTGTTTACAGCAAATGTTATTGATATGTATATAAGATAAACCTACACACACACACACACACAATTATTATTCAGATATGTGTAATAAGTTTTTAACATATACGATATGATCTGATCTGTTAACAACATTAATTTGTTTTTGTTTAACAAATCCGGAAGTGACGTCTGTGGGTCTTCTTAGATCTTAGCAATTATTGTGATTTCTACAAGGATATATAACGAGGAAGGTTGGTATTTTCAAGGACAATTTACGACACGCTCAACTCACAATACAGGAAATTTGAAGCGTGTAAAATGAAATGACAATTGGAAATTGGATCTGAACTTACGTTCCTGGCCACGCTACAATTCCAAGATGACTTCCTTGTTAGTTCGTGGTTAATAAAGTACGCTCATACATTCTTCTGATTTAACATCACGCAATTAAGAATGTGCCTAAAATCGCAGACGTTGTTGAGATACGAGCTACAGTGTGTTTTGAGAATTTCCGAGACCCACGGTGGCTCAATGAGTAAGACATGGGTTCGCTAAACCAGAGGACCCGTGTTCGATCCCTGTGTTGACCGAGGAAGTTCATCAGGATTTTCCGGCTTTGTTCCTCCATGTAAATGTTGCAGGACAGAGGGTTTCGCACAGGACAACGTATAGTCGTTCGGTTGGTACGAACAACCGAGATCCCGTGGACAAATTGATGAGTGCGTAAAAACTCTCTTGTCAAAATTGTATTGCGTATGCCCGGCTTTATTAGCCCAATCGGAGAAAAAACAATAGAACGATAAACACCAATTAATTTTTAGGAATTTCGTTGACGGCCGTGCAAGATACTTTGCTCAACAAAGTAGTTGAATTTGGATAGCATTGACAGCCTATTGTACAAAATCAATTACTGTCCACGGTTAACTGCATAAAAAATAAAATTATGGCTGTTGTTGCCCTGTAATTCGATATTCATCTCTGTTCACCAGTCTGATCCACGCTGGTAATTGAGCCTTGGGGTCAAAAAGGTATCAATCATTGAGCAGACTGAGATGTCGTCAGATGTGACACCGACACCTGTATATTTCAATTACGTCTTCGGTTGATCGAGACTTCATTCCAATCAAAAGAATGGTTTAAACACCAGACAGATAACACGTCACGGTGATGTGGTCCGTTTCACTAACAGTTTAGATTCTTGGTCTTTTTTAAGAATGAGAAAATAACTCCATGAAAAACAGACACTGTGATATTTATGGACTGTATATGTTATTGCTAATCGAACCTCGCCTACGCGTTACTGTCGTCATTTTTGATTGCCCATTAAAATAACTTCATTCTACCACCTTCTACCGTTACACGACGCTCTCCATGTCTTAAGGTGGCCTTGTCTTTCCTTGCGAATGACGTCACATGGCGGGTAAGGCCACGTACTGGACAAATAACAATTATTTGAATGGATTAAACAGGATTTGAAGGATTTTAGACTCAGGTATGTTACGAATTATTTCTAGCTTTTACTGAAATACATTTTGAAAGATTTTCATAGAACTCATTCAAAGTGCAGAATTTAGATAGGTAAAACTTTATTTTGATATTTATATTAACGTATGAAAGTTGACTCCTTTTTGTTAAAATGTGGTTAACCATGTTTGTTTTATCATTCAGTGTCTCGGATAAAATGAACTGCAAATATTTCCTTGACAAAATGTACTTTTATTTTTCAATACAGAATTCGTTATAATGCTAAAATATAAAATGAAATATTTGTTGTTTTTTTTCTGAATCATAGACAACTGTTATATATATTTTATTTATTTATTTATTTTATTTTTATTTTATTTATTTTTTTTTTAAACAAATTAATTCAAAATACATTTATTTCCCGATAATTAAATAATCTATTGGCATATCTGCAATTTGGGATATGAGAACTTTTTTTTAAGCAGATGAATGTTATAAATGGGATCGTTCATTTGTGAGGGGTAGTGGAGGTAATAAAATTAACAAAAAATCATTTTGCGCATGGCCTGATATAACTGACGCCGTGGAATTAATGTTTATTCGATGTAATGTTCATATACATGTACAGTTATTCAAATGAAACAAAAAATTAAATCATAAATTTCAACATCTTCCTCTGTTTTTTTATAACACATGTCTAATAGCCTCATTATATCGATGTTATAAATGCTTAGTCTCTTTCCAACCCATCCTTCATCTATATACGTCAATAATATACTTACTATGAGTGGGGTTTTAATGTATTTGATTATTTGATTTTTTAGTAAATAAGAACTTTATTCTCAAGGATACAATACAATTATCGTTACGTCAGTGTCTCTCTCCTTAATCTGTATGATCTTAATATACCTATTGCGCGTGGGTTCACGTTTTTTTTCTGCAAGTTTTGATAACTTATAAGGATTTTGTTATTAAGGAAACTATGGAAGACCAAGCAGCTCTTTATTGTTTAGTGTTTTTAATTCATAGTCCTTAATTCGTATTTCTTTATTTGTTGTCGTACTTTGACATTTGTATACGTTTCTTTGATGATATAGTGTATAAGTCTGTGTTCATCAGTCCATTTGGCATTTTATAATCTTGTTAATAATTTCGTAGGGGAGATGATTAGATGAAATTATATAGGCCCCGATCTGTTTTCAGATTTTCGATAATATGCATTATTTCGTGTAATTTAAAGATATAATTAACAACTATAAGAACTATTAAGCTATGTACTAATAATTTTGTAAATAATTTGATAGAGGAGATGAATTCATATAAGCCCCGGTTTGTTCTCAGATTCCGGTAATTGAATGCTGTTTGTGTTGATAATATGTAAACATTTGAATACATATTAAAGATACATTATGGGAGATTAGAAAACGAGTTGACAGTTATTAATACAATAGTTAAAAACTAACTAATGTAAAGGCAATTTGCTGAAAATTTTAATCAAATTGATCCACTATGAACTTAGAACTAAGCGAATGGAGTTCTGCTTAGCCTCGGTCATCATTACTAAAGTCGGTAAGA
This sequence comes from Patella depressa, assembly GCA_948474765.1. NCBI lineage: Eukaryota > Metazoa > Mollusca > Gastropoda > Patellidae > Patella > Patella depressa. The sequence continues at coordinate 18,236,923 of OX419720.1, forward strand.
CAAAACCAGTAGTCTCGGTTCTCCATTTTTATCGGTAAATCACGAAGGAAAATATTTCAGCGAATCGAACTACAATCCAACAAAAATCCCATGCTAGCCTCGACATCGAGAGTTGATTATGGTCTGAATAAGTTAATTAATGTCTAATTAACAGTTTTTATAACAATAGGCAGATTTTGCTCTTGCATAATGCGTGTTTGATATGAAAAAAAAATGAATAAATAGTGTCAGACTAAAAAAAGTAAACACTTGTAGGCTATATTTGGTCAGGTGGATTTTATCCAATGCAGCGTTTATTAGATTAATCGATATACGCCTTTCTACCCATTTGGAATATTTTAGTATAATAAATATGCTGATGAATAGATACAATTTACAATTCTGATATGACAAATGTCTGATTTGTAAAACAAATATTGATTTTAAATATAAATGTTAATTTTAGTATTATACAAATGTCGAAATAGGACTAAAATTGAAGAAATAACTATTAGGGACAATGAATTAAGAACTAAGAATGAAGAACACTGAAGCCCAGTCGATTGGAGCAGAACAGTAGGACGTTACACCCAATTTCATTTGATTTGATTTTAGAACACTGAATAAAGAGCTGTTTGGTCTTCCACAAAAAACAACCCAATTAAAGTATTTCTAATACCAGCGAATGACGCCAGTTATCGTCTGCGGTATCAAAAGTGATTAGCTGTTCTGACAATCGGGATAGTAATTGGATTATGAATTAGATTATGTACAGGAGTGCCTGCGGCCATGGCTTTATGTTCGTTCAATGTTATAGGATTTAGAAAGGATATTAGAGCTTATCAGTTATGTAGGCCAAGAGTGGGTGTTTTAGTTTCATCAACGGTGGCCTGTGCGTTTCTTTTAAGGTTATTAGTACGTGTTTTAGTTTTCATTATTATTCGGTTGAAGTTGATTAGAAATTTGTGGGTCCGCTTGTCAGTGGTGCAGAACTGAGGATCTGATAAGGACAGCTGTCTAGTCACTCGAATGGGACGAAAAACCGTGGATCGGTGTATACATTGGAATGCACGTAAAATATCCATCTAGAGTTGGAATTCGATATAATTGTAGACCATAGTGCAGCAGTCCGGACAAAAATTCTCACATTAGTAGGAAAAGAACAGTGGGGCTTCAAATTCCACTTCATTTCATTTTCATTTGTTTCAAAATTTTAAAAAAAAAAAAACCAGTTATTTATTTTTACATTTTTTTAAAAAATAAATTTCTCTTTTGAATTTAGTATATATTATTTCTTTATTTAATTACATTGGCTCTAAAAATAATATGCGCCCATATTTCGATACGTCGACACCATGCTCATCCTTAAGTAAATAGAATTGAACACCTTCGACGTTGTCGACATATTTTAACCCTAATGCACAATCAAGTGACAATCTGGCGAATACATCATAAGTGTACAATCAAGGTGTCATAGTATAGAAGCGCCAAAGCCAAATAAACATTTACCTGCAAAAATGCATAAAATCAAACCCTTCTTTCCAGAATATTCATATCAAATGATATTTGGCATAATTTCTTCCATACAAAAAAAAGATACAACGTTAGAAAACATTAAATGAACTAATTGACTTTTCGATTTTTGAATAGAGAAGATCTCCCCTTGAAATTTGAAATAACGAAAAAAAAAAACCCCAAAAAACAACTACCTATATAATTTTTGTTATTTTTGTTCGTTTTATCATTCATAATTTGTTAGGGATAGTGTGATTTTTGCTTCAAACCATGCTACTTCAATATTCTGGCCCCAAGTTCACAAAGCATTCTCAGACTTAAGTTGAGAATTTACTTAACTTTAAATCATTATTTATGAGAAATATCTTTGATCCAGAAACACAAATCTTTGCACATAGTTTCTTATTGGCCTATTTGATACATTAAAACAGCAAAGGTTTTATAAAAGACTATATTTTAGACAGAATAAGGTGATCAATTTTGAGTAAATTCTCAACTTAAGTCTGAGAATTATTGAAGCGTATATGGGTCAATAGCGCGATGGATACCGCAATATTAAGTTGGTATTATGTCAACATATTGTGATTATTCTGATGATTTTATCTCTGAAAAGTCAATTTTTGCCGAGGTAATTGAGTCAACACGCTATGTTTTATGTCCCCATTTCGTCTTAAATGTACACGTTTGCGGTAAGATATTGCTATTCGGAAGCTTTGGCGACATATTCCATTTCGCCGTAGTATATGTCGACATATTCGCAAAATATTGCCATGTGCTATGTCGACGTGTGCATCTAAAACAAAACGACGATATGCAAATTAGCGAGTTATTCAATTAACTTGGCAAAAATTGCCTTTTCAGAGATAAAATTGTCAGAAAAATCTCAATATATTGACTTATTATCAACTTAATATTGCGGTATCTATCGCGCTATTGACCCCTATACGCTTCCATAGAGAATGCTTTGTGAACTCGGGGCCTGGTCTCATATCGCGGAATCCTGGTCTAATTGTGCGGTATTCTGGTCTTTTATCGCAGTATTATGCTGACCCATCTATATGGAAGCGCATAGGGGTCAATAGCTTGATAATAAGGTAATATGTCGCGATTGTGATCGTTGTGATGATTGTATACCCCAAAAGACAATCAATTTTTGCCGAGTTATCAGTTAATTGAATCAAATCGTTATATATGTCGTTATTTGGTTTTAGTGTTCTGTTGTGATGTTGCTGACCTATTTCGAGATTTATTTATCTTTTACCGCAATATTTTGGTGTCATATTGCCATATTTTGGTCCTTTTTTCGCAATATTCTGGTCTTATATCGAGATGTACTAGTCTTATGTCGCGATATGCTTATCTTATATAGACATACATATTCTGCAGGTCGTCTCTGATGTTATATCGCGACGTTCTCACATTGCTATGTTCTAGTCGCATACCGCTATATTCAGGTACATAATATATTATATCGCGATATTCGGATTTCATATCGCGATATTCTGGACACGCAATTTATCTAAGAACGTCGTGATATGGAGACATAAACTATGATATAACGTGATAAAACTTCCTGTGTCGCCGAGTCCTAAATTAACTGTCATATCTATATAAATGTCATAATATTTTACTAATATAATATTATAATATGCGAATCTGACATCTTGTGACATTGAGACTTCTACAACTGTTCGAATATTAAATAGACAGAATCACTTGCCTTATTTCCGCTATAAAACACGAGAATAGTTATCTTATATAGGTTTCTAAACATACATTTATGCAATTTAGGTGTCAAAATTTGAGAAAGAATACACTTTTGACATTGTTCGTGCTTGTTTTATGTTTTACAGTGATAATTTAATGTCGAACAAGTCGCAGCTTGACCTTGTTTATTGCAAATCGCTGGATATAGGTCAATGAGTTCTTCCATCAGAAGAAAGAACTGTGAGGTGTTCCATTTTAGATAGGTTGATTTATTGCATATCGCAGAAGGTCAACGAGTTTCCCCACCTGAATTACGATGAAAGGAAACGTTGTATTCTTGATAAAAATATAAAGGATGTTATTTTTTGGGTTAGGGTTTTTTTGGGTTTTTTTCTATTTTGTTACCGTGTCAATTTCTTATTATATAGGAAAATGGGTTTTATAATGATGCCACGTGTCCCGACTTTGTTCTTAATGACATTTTAATAGCAAGGGGTGTTCATGATTACAAAATAATATAGGTACTTTATCAATTATGATTTGACCGTTTGGAACGTGTTGACAAGGTGTTCGCTAGTACAATACAACTTTCGTCGCTCCTTGACTTATAATAAAACATATTTCTGTTATTAAATGTGAACTTATTATATTGGCCTGTCACCTCGGGTTGTATATTAAAGACACAACCGTTATTTTTGTACATAGATATAGAAAGTCGATTCTATTTAATATGTTAGGAGACAGTTTCTATCGATTGTGGTATAGTATGATTTAAATTACATTGCGATATTATTTTTTTTTTAAATCTTTCACTTAATGATGGAATACAAGACAAGTTTATAAATGACAGATGGTGGGTAATATTTAATATTAAAATATTTTTTATGATATATCGAATGGTGTCCGCCATGTAGTTCAAGGTACCCAAAGACCTTTGTAATTCGATGACAGTCAGCATCAAGTTACTGAATGGAGTCGATTTTTTTCAAAGCTAATGTTACAAGAAACCGACAAAGATAATCAATTTTAATAATGTTTGTTCATCATCATCCATTGATACATTATACATTTGATAAGTAACAACTTCTAATATAGTGTGGTAAAATTTCTACACTGTATCGAAATATTAATAATTTTACTCAAGTATCAATTTTTGGCACTAAAGGCACTCCATACACAGTTGACGGTATTTGGTCTGTAAACTTTGATAGTAAATAATAATCTACATGTATATGACATTCTTTTACAGACCCCATAATTTCAAGAATATGGACTGACCAGAAGGAATAAAATAAAACATTCCCAAGGGTACCCGTTTCAAATGGTCAAATCTCAGTCAATATTAATACTAGAGTCATACAACTTTGAAGTTTAAAATATAAGTCTGTATTATATAATTTTTCCATAATTTTCTGAGGGGGTCACTTTACAGCTTTCTGAGAATTTGGCCCACTTAACGTGGTCATTAATTCGACCAAGTTTTATATACGCAACGTGAAATCATCATTATATTATGATTATCATGAATTTGGGGCTTAACGTCCGCTGCCAAGTACAGCCCACCCCTGTCACGCACATTCAAATCGATTAATACTCTGGACTTTTAGAAATCTGGCCCTGCTGAGGAAGTTCATAAGTATTTAATTTTAAATTCCCTTTTATTTTAATACCAGCGTATTCCGGGTTCATCCTTTATAATACCCACACGATATATTTGATTTATAGGTAATATAATTGCTGTCATCTTTTGAATGTGGGTTCAAGATTATATAATTGTTCTCTGTAATTTTTTATGTTATCTATGCATTGATGATGATTTTAAAGGTTTTTTTTTTATTATATTTACGCGCTGTTACAGACTGTGATGTTGCCGTAAATTACTAAGAAATGTCGTTTGAATCGATTTATTCAAAGATAAATGGGTTTATATCGTGTTATAAAATCGCCCTAAGAAAATATTGCATGATGGATTAGTTAACATACATATTAGTCTGAGGATGTAGGGCAGTAGTGGATGCCATGTGAAATTGTAACAAAGACTGGTCGTGCGTTAATATAAATAATTGATGTTGGTTTTTTATTCTATAGTTTTTTTCTAAGAATCCTTTATCCTCTGACGCTATCTTAAACGCGCACCAAAGTTCACCACTCGTTCTCAACGCACAACTAAGATAATTTATCAAGCTTTTGAAACTTAATCTAGCGAACTATACGTTCACTATCTTAACTAGGTCACACTGACGACGTACATAATAATGTATTCATGACTTAGCCAATGTTGTGAATGGAATTGAAACCCTTTCCAGTAATCCATATGGAGGCAATAAAGAGGCAAGGTCGAAAAAAAAGGAATGACGTCAGTGAGGTATAATAAACAAAACGTAGAGTGGTTAATAGTGAATATAAGTAGGCCGTATTATATTATACGTGTATCTATAGGTCTGTGTGTCGTCAAACTTCTAACAGTATCGATGAGGATATCATAAATTCAATTGTTGTTTTTTATCATTTACGAGCATGGTAAGTCTTTATGTATCATTCATCAATTCAGAATTTATGTACTTTGTTTTAAACAACAATATCTATTGCCTATTTCATTATGCCATTGTTATTATCAGTACACGTTTTATTTGTCTAAATACTTACGAATATATGCAAGTAAGAAGCACGCCTACAACATAAATCGAATATACATTTATGAAACTTGTATTATTATTTTGTTTCTTAATACAATAAGTTAGAGAGTGAGATTTATTAGTTTCTTTGTGGGTTGGAAGAGGGCGCCTTTTTTTAAAAGAAAAAAAAATAATAACTACTAAAATTCATAAGAGACAAGAAATTTATGGTAGTTATGTATTACGGGTTTCGTGGAGTATCATTTTGAGATGATTTAGAAATATTGGTTCATTTTGGAGTACATAAAGTAAATTGTCGGCATTTAATTAAGGGGTGAAACTACTACTGTCTGTTCCAGGTGATACACCAACTCGAAAAATGCTTACCATGCCTTCATTTTTTAATTAAAATGGCTAAAACTTTGTGACATACCTGGAATTGACGTCCCTTTGATTTCTTCCCTTAGCCCAAATGACTAGAAGTCCGATAAAATCCAGTGGTGAATAGCTACTCGTAATATCCCCGGGACCTTTTGGTGCCCAAAGCGCCCAAATGAGGAACATGGATAACCCGGTACTGTCCTTAGAAGTTTATTTCATCAAAACTTATGAACCGTTAAAGTTTCAGGACCCAAAATAGTAGGTCCGCGTACCAGTAAAGACAAAATCGTGTTACATTAAAATATGAAACTGGGAAAATGTAGTATTACTGCAATAATAATGTGTATAGGTAATTATGTGTATTTACATCGCAAATAGGTCCTATTTAATAATATTTCCTTCTACCGCCGACATACGTGTGATATCTTGACCCACTGCTTCGAGTTACTTGTAATACAGCAGTTCTTAGGACACGCGAAGCTCAATAATCGCTCAATTCATAGTGTTTGTTATAAATATCAAAGCATCTTGGCAGCTTATTATTTTATTTGTCACATTTTTTATTATTATTTATTTATATATAATTCAAAGTTATCTGTGACAGGGTGAATAACACCTCACAAAATCAATTAATTTGTCTGAACTTCCTCCTTATGATTATGATAAGGCGAACTAATCACACCAATTTCCCCTCTCCATTCTTCTTTTAATTGGCAGTGAACTTAAAAGGACTTGACGTAGACTATGTGCATATAATTAAAACGAAGGGGGGGGGATTAGAGGGGATATATAATACACGAAACGTATTAAATAACTTTCTTTTCCGACGTAATTGCATTTATTGGACTCTTTACTTGCAAGTTGCAAGTGCACGTGCACTGTACTTAAGAGTACAGATAGACATCTGCATCCATCTATTTTAAGTCAGAGGGTTTTTGTCCTTAAAAAACAAGGTTGTTTTTGCTTTATTTTATCTTAGACACAAAAATAGCATTTTAGAGGGCAAAATATGCACGTATGTTTGTGCTGTTTTGGGTCTTTTTTTTTGTATATATTATGACGATAGTATGTCATAATCCGTAAGTAGGATATTTTATATGATATATACATTATGCATGTAGTATAGTGGTAAAGTACAGAATAAATAGAATAGATAACGACCCGTTTACTTGACAAATCATTTGTTCATAACACTACTAATCGTGCCGTCACATTTTTAATCGATGAGTTATCGGGCTAAGACGTCACGGACACAATACAATTTTATCGGGTTTTGTAGTCGGTTGAGCTTCAAATTGGTCTCATAATGCTGATTTCAAACTAACGATTCCGATAAATGGTCAGATTAGTGTGCGCTGGTCTTAATAGTTTTATTGACATCATTCATTTATGTTTTTTCAGTGGCATTTAGTGCACTCAGTTATTATTAAGCCACCTTGCTTGATAGACACTAGAAAATTCAAGTGGAAACGTCTTTAAGTAATTGTATTCTATAGTAGGTCGTTTATACTGTCTTCATTCTTCGATTATTAACTTTTAACTGGTCTGTGCAGACAACAGCAACTCGGTGCGTTAAACCCTATTCAATAGCCCCACCCTTGAAGAGGGCGCACACTACCAATTATTCGCCGAAGATCCGAACAATTGCATTTGCTATTTCAATGACATCATTCATTGAGTCAACATACAATATTATATACGTAAACTTATGTCATTATTATGTCGTTAATATTGATCTTAGAGAAGAATACATCGATAATTGTAAAACCTTTATACAAAACATTCATGAGTAAACAATTTTGTCCGGGGTTGAAAAAACATTTCCTATAAAGTTTATATGCGTCATTTCATCTGAACTCTGTTTCATTCATGTTACGACAGATCGGTAATACACGATTACTGTTTATTCTTAGACTTTCTGTCACAAGAGCTGGGAGCAGGTATTATCATTATAAGGGTGGGTATAAATTATTGTGACACGATTTCAAATAACTAGATATTGTTGCAGCGCTTGGTTATCTGGTTCGATGAGGGTAAGAGGCGTACTTTAATTAATGCCATCGAATTAAAAGACAACGCCTAGTGGTTATTTTGTATTCACTATAACTGCAGTCCGGGACTGTATCGGACGCTTACAGCTAAACTCCGCTATTATAAATGTGTTTTTTGTTTATTGCTTACAATTATGTATGGTTTGTGTGTGGTGCGACCTTCCTGTACGTAATATTACTAGGCCAGTTCTACATGCATTTTGGTAGGAAAAATCGATAGCATTAATCATCAAAACACGTAACATTTGGTTTCAATATTATCTATTAACTTCACGTTAACTTTAACCTAATGTTTATGTTTTTTCTAAAATTTGTACTTTCAGATGTCGGTAGAATCGAATCATTTTTTATAAGTGACAGGCATGATGTTCCTGTCTTCAATTTTCTGGATGTTCTTGTCGTATCCCGTTACAGTATTCCTGACATTCCTTGGAACCGTCACCTTGACAGCAGTTGTTTACCTGAAATCACTGTTTAGAAGAAAGCCATGTTTGCCAAAATTATATTACAAAGAATCGTCTTTAAGTAAACACATTCTTAACAGATGCCAAACATTTCAATCTCAGTTTAAGCCGCCAATTTGGGCGCGAAGTTCACACGTCCAGACTCTCCTTGGAATGTGTCCAGTTAATCAACGCCTGAAATTATCTCGTAAATATATTCAAATGCAAGACGAGGGAGTGGTGTCATTAGGAGAACTAGACCGCGTAAAGCTATCAGACAGTTTGGCGCCAATTGTGATAGTGGTTCCAGATGCTACTGGAAATAAGCGAATTGTGGCGGGAATATTTGAAGAAGCGAAAAGTAATCACATGAGACCGGTATTATTTAGTGGTCGTGGACAAAACGGTAACAAACTAACGACCACCAAACTGACGGATTACGGAGATCCATCGGATTTAAGAGAGGTTGTTCAGTATTTACTACATGGAAAACATTTTGTTAAATTATCGCTGATTGGAATCGGTGCTGGGGGAGATTTAGTCATGTCATACCTTGGGGAATACGGATCCTCTGCGCATGTACAATCCTCCGTGTGTATATCACCGACGTACGATTCGGAAACAGTGTACAATGAAAAAATTCCAAAACTTTACGAAATTATTTATTTGGTGTTTTTAAAGACAGTGTTAGGAAAATATATAAAACACTTTTCACAGACTTTAGATATTCGCAAAATCATGAAATTGTGGAATTTCAAAGACATTTTAGAACAAGTGTATTGTATATTAAATGGACATTTAAATAGTGAAGAATACTGGGAAAATAACAGCCCACTTCGGGACGTTGATGAAATTTCAACACCGGTGCTTTGTATTAGTTCTATAGACGATCCAATGTGCTCACATGACATCATTCCATATGATTTGTTTACTACGTCACCCAATATGTTTTTGGTGACGACAGACTATGGGGGACATGCTGGTTTTGTTCATAGTTTATTATCGAATTCGTGGACAGCCAAAGCCTCCATAGAATATATCAAATCGTTTCTAGTATTTGAAAGTAAACAGAATGGACATTCAAAGTGAAATTCAAAGTTGAACTTAAAAGTTGTTTAGTGCTGTCTGTTACATAAATTATTAAAACAAAGGTTGTAGAGTTATCGTTACTTAATTATGTTAATTAATCTGGGAGTATGATTGCAGGGTGTAAAGCTCTCGTTCTTTCCCTCGATTTCCCGGTCATTTCTATATTTCATTTTCGTCTTGTTTCAACCAGGAATTTTTTATGATCATAAAATATGACAAAAAGAGGGTAATAAAAAACAATATAAAGCAGTAGTAGGCCACAAATCATTTTGACAAGACCGAACCCTATGGTTTCGTTTCTTTCTTCTTCTTAGAGTTGCAAGGTTTAGTCCAAATATATCATCAAATCACCCAGTTTGTACATGAGAAGGCATCTTTAATGAGTGAAGTTTTAACTTTTAACATTTTGTGAGATATTTAGAATGTTTATGAATCATTTGCTATGCAGTAGTTGGTAATAGTTAAGCTATAGGGCTAACATAATTATTCTATTTCTGTATGGCATGGATTATCTAATAATTTCATTACAATCTCCTATAGTACTTCTTGTCTGAAGCCAACCAAGTGTCAGGTTTGTCTATGACTTGAAATACAATAATAATAGCCTAGCTATTACCATGGGTAGCAACTAATTGGTAAGACCTAGACAATATTAAGGTTATTAACAGGTATATTGTGTGTAAATCAAGATTTTAGATTATTTTGGAACATGCTATGAATATTGATAATATAATAGACATATAAAATTGATTGCTTTTGGTGGATCTAGACATGTAGAAGAAAATATTCAGTCAATCTCATGAGCAATCTCATTAAACCAGATATTCTATTTCGTTTCTTTTTTATAGTTCAAAATTTCGTTTTACTTGTCTTTACTAGGATCTGGAAGAGTTGTTATCATTGACTTGTTCTGAATGATAGAGGGATTAGCCAATGAAACAGTCTCTTACAGCCAGTTCTTGGACTTTTGATGCACAGAACTGTGGGTAAACTGCTAGAACGTCAATGCTGATTGATTAATCAATATCTGATGTCATAGGGTCAAAAGCCCTTAGTTTGACCCACTGACGTGAACTCCAATTACAACTTGTCAGATCTTCATGTATTAAAAAAACGAACGAAATATAGATCTGTGTTTTAACCAGATTGTCTCATGAGGAGGGGGGGGGGGTTGGGATGGCCTAGTGGACTAGAGTGCCGCGCTTCGACCTCTAGCTGGCCGGTCACCTCTGGCTTGCGGCTGTGGTTTCGAGCCCTGGTGTGAGCGTATCTGGCATGGAGATAGGGGCGCCTTCTCAACCTCGTGGGTTTCCTCCGGGCACTCCGGTTTCCTCCCACCGCTAAAGACCCCTACGCGCAAGCAAATTATTGAAATAAAATTAAACCATATGTTAGTCCCGAAATGACCTAGTTTGTGTTGAGTGGACGTTAAACCCCATTTCTCTCTCTCTCTCTCTCATGAGGAGGACTTTCTAGAGGTTAAATTGAATGTTCTTTTTACTGTTCAAATATTTTAAGTCATTTGAATGCCATTAAAGTAAGTAAATTTTGGGAGCATTTCTAGCAGTTATGAATCTTTCAAACCAATGTATTTTCCTTGATCTGTTTAATGTTTTTGAATGTTAGTGTATTTAATTGACTAAATATCATTATGTATACAAAAACTGACCAAATGCTATCAAATTTAATGGAGATTTCCTTAATATTCAATAATTTGTCTTGCAAAACGACTTTTTGTCGGACTGTATTACAACCACGTAATATTTCATTGATATGTCTAAAATTATATGCCTATTTATTTATTTACTTAGAGAAGCTAAATTGAATCACTAGGTTAGTGATTTAATGCATTGCTTGTTTTTCTTGACACCTAAATTCTTCCAAATTGAATTAAATATTGAATTATTCAAAATAATTTAATAAAATGACGCCAACCTTTCCTGTATGTTTTCTATAAAACAGTACTTTTATATTTTTTATTTCTTCTTTAAATTATATTGTTATACATTTGTTAAATATGTTATAAAAACATCACCAAATTTATAAAAAAAAAAACAATAAATGTTTTGCAAAAACTTTCTTTGCAATCTGATTGAAATACAGATCTAAAGTTTTGTTTTTTGGGGTTTTTTGGGGGGGTTACCCTTATTCCATACAGATCTGATCAGTAGGGGGGTCATATAGGTGAATATTAACAGAATAGTGTAGACATTTGTATTTAATGTGCGATTCCCAGAATTCCATGTACGCCTCACATTTTATTGGCTAATCCCCGACCTCAAACAAAAAAGGGTCCAGTCAAGATCCTATTGTCATAAGGGAAATGTTGCTTGGAATGCAACACTACGGCAGACTTTTATTACAAATTCTTACTGTCAAAGGTTCCATTATGTCTACACCAAAAAGTAAAAAAGACCTTAGATTTCTGTCCCTTCCAAACAGCTAGACACTGGTTCTGATGAACTTTCATGACCAACACCAGGATCAAGATTGGGACCTACAAGTTAGTAAGCCAGTACAGTAATCACTGAGCCACTGTAGCTCCTGGGAGTATACACAAGAGTCAACAAAAACAGATAATCAAATAAAAAGAAGTATACATAGCATTACAAGTGCATCCATAAAATAAAATAGGATTTACACATGTACTTTATAAATAAATTTGGGGAATGACACTATAAGGCTAGATAATTGTAAATTCAGTTATTGTGACATAAAGAATGTTCACAAAAAAACCCCAAGGCATTATCAATAAATTCCTACTGCAAACAATTTCAATTTATTTTTCACAGCCACCGAGCCACTGTCTGGCTTCTGCTACTTAACCCTAATCCTAAATCTTGATTTTTATCAATTTGAATAAATAGTAATTTATCATGTAAATATAAATACCATAGTTATTTATCACCTACAAATCTTGCAAAAAAATGCCCTATCTTTCAAACATATAAAGGTTATCTTTTCAACCCACAAAACTCATTTTTTATCTGAAAGTATTGAGTAGGAAATATTAAATTATATACCATAGACACAAATTGCCTGATAAGCCCACGGTAAATTAAACTAATTTATTACTACAGAATATTAACATTAGAACCCAGTCAGCGTTAATATATTCATCCGCTTGAACTTTCATGTTATGACAGCTGTTAAAATTTAGAAATGAGAGAAATGGGGTTAGATGCCCACTCCACACAAATTAGGGCATTTTGGGACTAGCATATGGTTCAATTTTATTTCATTAATTGGCTTGTGTTTAGTGGTCTTTAGCAGAGGGAGGAAACTGGTGGACCCGGAAAAAACCTACGATAGGGGAATGGAAACCATGTCACTTGATTCAATGACACACCTTACGATGCAACACTCACGTGTTAACCATTTAGCCACCCAACCCCGTAGAAAAGAAACAGGGTTTAATGTTTTTTACTTGTCTGCCCAAATCAGGCTAATGAAGATGGAATTTGCTATGCAGTTTGAAATGAGGGAATTTTGAGTGGACAGCAGAGATTCCACCCACTTGTATTCAGCTATGTACTCGTGCACACAAACGAGTACATAGCTGAACCTCATTTATTTTTGTCCCATCCAAACAACTAGACACTGATACGAAGATTTAACCCCCCATGGCTCCCATCAAAATTTACAGATTGTAAATTTAGCTTTTCTTGCAGTATCTCGTAAGATATAAAGTTTTTGGGAACAAATATGTCTTGCCTGACACTTTGAATATATTTTTGAATCTGTGGTTATTATTTCGGATAACATTTGTTTTGAATTCGCGGTTATGTATTTTCTGGGGTTGTGACTGGTAAGGAAACATCTCTGTTAAGAAAAATACCAGGAAAATTGAAGATTTAATTTGTTTTTAATGAACAAAATCAGATATACACAAACTTCCATTAGTGCCACCAAATCCAAAAGAATTAGTTAAAGCTATTTTTCTATTGAACTGTGCTGACCAGGGAACACTGTTTATAGCCACATAGTTTAGATCACAACCTGTGTCAGAACTATTTAAATTATTTGTAGGTGGGATTTGTCCAGACTGGCAAGCTAATATAGTAAAAACAGCTTCCACACTACCAGCAGCGCCCAATAAATGACCGACAGCACCTTTTGTAGAGGACACCAATAAATGTTTGTTTTCATTGTTAAAGAGTTTTTCTAAAGCTCTCGATTCTGCAGCATCACCAATGGGCGTTGAAGTTGCATGTGCATTAACATAGCCAATATCCTTTACATCAATGTTGCCATCTTTAAGTGCAGTTTGCATACATCTGTACGCTCCATCCCCATCTTCACTAGGAGATGTTATATGATGAGCATCACCTGAAGAGAGACGAGAAGCGAACATTCTTCAAATACTGATTCAAAATTTCTCTAACACAGAACTTCCTGCACCGTGACTATCTACACTGCTGCCATGGCACAATTCCCCCTCCACCCTACCTCTTGTAAGCCTTGAAATTACAGTTACTATAAATTAATCTTCTAGATCTACTGTACTGTATTTAAAGTGAATTAAAATCAATGAGATGTAGCTTGCTGTGCCAATTAAGAGATTCCCAATTCAAGATAACATTGAAACACAAACTGATCCCATAGTGAATATTCGCTTGGCCGCTACAATCACTGATATAAGCATGACATCAACGAGACTTAATGAGTTCGGCATATTAACTTTTTTACTCCGACAAATTAAATTCTCAAACATTTTTTTGAAGTATAAGAAAAAAAAATAAAGACGTTTGAAGTATTTGTAGTTAAAAAATATTTCCTATTTAGTGTAAATGGGTATTAAAATGAGTAAAATGCATCATTTTGCCCAAAGCAGTCAGGTGTTATGTAAACATTATGCACAAGCCATTGAGCCAATGACTAATGCCACGTGAAGTCAATGTACGTGCTGTAGACAGTCATCTGTGACAGATAATTCGTAAGTAATTCTCTGTGAAACAGATTGATTGAAACCCACAAACACATGTGGAAAGGATTTGTATATAACTTGCTTCAGACTCATTTAAGCATTACACATCAGGCATGAACCCAAAGTGGAACAGATAAGAATAACGAAAGCTAAGATGAATTATTGAAGAAAAAGGAGCTCTGATTCTGTACCATAATTATCTAAAAAAAACACAACATAGCTTTAAAACATAATCACTGTTCATCTACTGCGAGGGCCCTATCATCCACTGGGAATGGATTCTAGAAGAAGACAATATCTAAACATAATAATTAAATTCAAAAAAATATTTGAAAATTAAAATTTAGTGAATGGCCATGAATGCTATTGTAAATTTAAATTACATGTACTACTACTGGAGTTTACCTGAAAGTCCATATCCCTGTATTTCTGCTATTATATTAGCACCCCTATTTATAGCATGATTCATTTCTTCAAGAACAACAACACCACATCCTTCAGACATTACAAAACCATCTCTATCTTTATCAAATGGTCGAGATGCTTCTTGAGGATTATTGTTAAAGTTTGTACTCAGTGCTCTCATTCTACTGAAGCCTGCTATAGACAGGGGGCTGACAGATGCTTCAGTCCCTCCAGCCACCATCACATCAGCTACACCTCTCTGTATAAAACTATAGGCATCGCCAATGGCATGTAGTCCAGTCGTACAAGCGGTTGAAACAGCATGATTGGGACCCTTCAAAAATATACATTGAACATATCATTTGATATATATTATTTAAAATGCACTGCACATGCTAAAAGTTGAACATGGCTGCTTTTTGTAAAAGCATTTTCTAAACGTCCTGTTTGTCAACATGGCAAGATGAACATTTTTTGCTAATGAAATGAAATAGTGTCTTCTTTTAGTATTTGGCGTTCATGAGTTGCCTCCCTTGTCACAGGCGTGTGGGGGAAAGAATGAATGAAATTGGGTTTAACATATTATTGCTCTGCTCCAATCAGACTAATAAAAATGGACAAGTATGAGAGCAAAAAGTTTAGTATATTGATGGCAGACCTTATGATCTAAAGTAAACACATCAGACCTTATGGCCACACAGAAACGCACCCCTAAATTTACATAAAGCAAATGTATGACTTACACACTGACAAATCGACCATTATACTACTATACAGAACTTAAAGGGACAATAACATTCTTGCTGGCTTGGTAGCTCCAGAAAATAAATAATACCCTTATTCTAAGTACTAGATGTTTAAATGTCCTACCTGTTGTGTAAATTATATATTACAACCTATTTTACTTGTCCAGAGCGTTCGAAAATATTTTAAAATCGAAGTCACATTTGAAAAGGTTTACGTTAGACAATTCAAATCAATTGGTTGAATTTTTCCAATTTTTTAAAATAGGTGTGTTAAGATGAAATTTATATCATCATTTAATTGGAATATTCTAAAATAATATGATTTGTTGACCAGAATGAAGATTGGGACATATTATTCAGTTACAACAAGATGGCGACATCTTGTTCTAGTGTGCACCGTTAAGAATGTTTGAAGATGTAGTGTAGATTGTTTATTATTGTAGTAACGTTACTTGACAATCAAAACAAAGGCTTTCTT
Organism: Patella depressa; assembly: GCA_948474765.1. Taxonomy (NCBI): domain Eukaryota; kingdom Metazoa; phylum Mollusca; class Gastropoda; family Patellidae; genus Patella; species Patella depressa. The sequence goes on from OX419720.1 coordinate 18,253,259, forward strand.
ATCAATTTTATCTTAAACTTTAAAATTTAAATATCGGCCATCAGATGTTCTAGACAGTTGATTGCACTTGTCATGTGAATAAATGTCTAAATAATGGTGGAAATAACATTTGAAGTCAAAATGAAGACCTGCAATAGGTAGATTTAGCTCTTACATATTGCACCTTTAAGAGAAAAAAACAAAATACTGCTGCTACATAATTTCCCAGCTTGGATTTAATCAGATTTAAACTAGGCCCATCAGGCTTCTCTGCTACCAATAAAAGATGGCGACATCTTGTTCTAGTGTGCACCGTAGATCGATGAAATTTCAATTTATCATAACTTTGTAGGCCTATATTCTGAATGGAACTGAACCATTTTTGAACTGTTATTCTGATAAGAGATTTAATTTTCAAAATATTGTAGTTTGAAAGGGATTAAAAGCACTTAAGTGTAATACAACAACTCATGATAAGTACGACACGGGATGATCTATTGGGAAATTATATGCTAATTAATTTGAGTGGAACAAACATTAGATCTAGTTTTACAGTTGGATAAGTACCTTGAGTGCATTAAAAACTAAGTGGAAACAAGTTGAATGTTTTTCTAGAGTTCATAAAATCTCCTACTTGAATATAAAAAGACCATTAATCTTAATACATCATTTACTTTAATCTAAACAAACAATTGATCATCAAGCACTTTTAAATATCTAAATTATCAATTTTGAACATTACGGTCATAAATCAAATAGATAGGTCCAAGTACAAATATTAATCATAAAAGTTTTATCTTTAACTGTCCTCATGTTCACAATCACTCTAATTTAGGTGCCACCAATTTGATTTCCAGTTTTTCTGGGTCTTTATATATAAATAACCACTTGAATCACATGAAATTTCAAAACTTAAAAATTGGGAACAAGAAACTTTTAAAGAGTGTAACCGAGTACTTTCTGTTTTTAAATTACTGAAGAAATAAGAAGCAAAATTTTAATGGGTGTTCCCAAACAATAGATATTCAAATTGGTATTGCCTTATTTGAACTTTAAATAATGTTAAACTTTCTCAACACCTTTAATAAACACTAAAACCAACCTTGAGTCCATGTTTTATACTAACATGACCAGCGGCCATGTTAACCAATATACGGGGTATAAAGTGGGGCGAAACTCTATTGTAACCACGCCCTCGCAAAGCCTCGCCAACATCTGCTATCTCTTCTAATGATACCATACCCATTCCAATCGCTACACCTATCAATATACAAAGAAAAGGTTTCGGAATGCTTAATTCTTGCGAAACGAATTTGAAAAAGTCTTAGACAATACAAGTAAACTTTACCTTATCAAAGGTAGTGAAACAGGTACTATTTCATGTTCGATCTCTGTGTTCATAATCAATATGATTTACCTGTGTTTTTGGATGGTTTAAGGAAACTTTACACATCAAAATAAAAAGGAACCATGGACTTAATCTTCAAAATCACTCATTTAAGAATATATCAATGAAAGGGAGATAACTCTTTCCAGCATACAATAAGCAGACCACCAAATATTCTCCAATTGATTTTAAAATAAATGTTGATACTTTGTTATGGTTTTACACAGTAGTGCACATCTGACACATTATTTGTTTGAATATTAAAATACTAATAAACCCATCAAAAGTTGTGCAACATGTAAAATAAAAATATTAGGCCAACTGAATACGATACTATCTCGATCAATCCCTTATAGCTGACAAGGTTGACTATGTCTGGATTCTGCACACATCTTTTCAAGACTGAAATGATTCAAATTTGTGACAATCGATTGCAATTCCAATAGCTGAGAACAGTCCAGACTGACAATGGAACACAGCAATATTCTAGTTTAGTTTAGGTTTCTTTTCCATTAAACATTCACCCACTAAACTTTTGGGATCAAAAAATAGAATCATTAAAAAGAAACCTGTTCTTATTCTTTCTTCCTCCTGGTCAGGTTTCCACTTTGCCATATTCAAGGCTTCTTCAGCTGCTATCATAGCATAAGCTGAGGAAAGGGGCAATCCTCGTAGTTCAGTTGGAGTAAAATGTTTAGCAATATTTAGTTCCCCATCCTTGGTGCCACAGGGAACTACTCCAGCCACTTTACATGGTATCTTTTCATATTCTGCAAAATAATCACATGATATATAATTTCTTATTACAGCTGATATATGTTGGCTATATCTTACCAATCAAAATTAATCAATATAAAAATAAACTTTGCAGGCACTGATTCTGGGGAGGTGGCCCAAAATAATCGGAAATAGCATATACATCATTCCATTTTTCCAAATTTTCTGGTTTGCCTTCTTCTTTTGTGTGCTCCTTTGGTGCTTAATAATTGTCACTACAACACTTTCTGGACCCTCCTCCTACTGAAAATCCTGGATCTATCCTGCTTTGGGTGTGAAATTCGGTGTGCTATTCATTCATAAAGACATTTAATTTTCTTTCTGTTTTAGCAATATTAAAAAATAATGTGTTTTCACATGTGAAAAATAGAAAGATAATTCTGACTTGGCATAGAGAAATTATTCGCTAGCTAATAAACAAAACTTTACAAACTCAAGCACTGCATATTTCCAAAAAAAAGGGCATTTGAACCTTTAGTCGGTAGCTGCGTTATTCCACATTGACCATTGATCAGATTCTTCCATGTTTTATCTACACCAACACCCAGACATGTGACTAAACCTAGTCCTGTAACTACTACTCGAGATTTAGATAGACTTGACATCACATCTATTCACAGCCATTCATATACTCAACTACCTAAAATTAGAAATTTTTTTTAAAAAATACAGACTATTAAGGTAGACAATTAAGTAAAGAATTACACGTACAGCAGGGTATTTCTTTTGGGTCACAACGGCCAAAATATTTGGCCATAACGACCGTACAAATTGGTCATAACGTCCAGAAAAAACATACCATTTATTTCACATATATAACACATTGTATAAAACATACGAACTATAAAATTTATTTCAATAATATTTAACATACACATTACATATAAAAACATAATTTCACGATATTAAAGTCCTATCAATAAACCACTGCCCACATTTAGCAAGCAAAGACAACTGTCTTGCGGGTTGAAAACATCTCTTTTTCCTTTGATTTTTATATCGGCACCTAAAAAAAATCATTAGGTATTACATCTTCATTTACCTATAAAATATGTTTGTAAATATAGCTTAACTTAAAATGTAATATTGTAACAAGATATTGTAATTTGTAATTTTAGCTTTCAACACAATAAATAACAAATTTTCTGTTACCCGCTCTGATTAGGTTGTTTGGATTTTCTCTGAATGGATTGGAGATGGTCATTTCTTTTACCTTTGGTTGATAAATAAATAAATGATTAATGTCGACCTCATTTATCACCTAATCAGATCAGAGGGTGTGAAGTACCTAATAAGGGATTATCCAATCAGTTGATTAATTAGTACTCACCTCTCTCCTTTGAACTACAATTACACTTTACAGTATCTAATTTCCCAAGTTGGCTCGGGTTGTCATGTCTCCAGGACACTTGGTTTGTATTATGTGGCACCAAATCGATGTTTTGTTTAAATATATGTTTTTAAATTAAATTTAAAAAGTTTGGCTGTTACGACTAAATGTTTTCATCCATTATGACCAAATTTATAGGCTGTTATGACCAAACTGTTTTGCCGTGATGACTAAAGTATAGCCAATTTGACCAAACCTATTCTTGGCCGTTATGGCATAGGGCAGTTACATGTATGACCACATCCTTTTCTGGGTTAAAAGGAGCAGAATGAAACATAGTACCATAATAATTTTGAACAGAGTGTATTGGTAACCAAATATGTTCATTTACATCAGTAAAGAATAAAAAAAGCATAGTGTACTAAAATGCAGAGTGGAGAATATTTCTCTGTGACAGCTGCCTTCCAATAATTTAACCATGTCTTGTCAAGGCCTATTCAAGGCCCTTGTCAAGGGTGACGGAACTCAGATCTTTCATAATAAGCTTCATAACAATATGCTACATGTTCTGGTCCTGGGCTCTGATTTGACAGTGGGGCAAAAAGAACTCTTTCAGATTTATGTTCTTCTACATACATATAATAAATATTATATACATTACTACAATTATACATTGTCATGTAGTTTACCAGGGTTAATGGAAGGCCTCGATCCATGCCCCCAAGGTAGCAAACCTTCTTGGAACAATCAATATCAATGTGCACCTACTATTTTGAATCAATAAACATTGATTGGCAGAAATCTACAGGAAACAAATCTGTCCTTTGACAGTTGAAAATGAAATCTGATAATGTCGACAATAATTAATTAATGACGACATTTTCGTTCATTAGTTTTTGATTTTGAATATTAAAACTTTACATTAATTTTTACACTTTCCACGAATAAACGAAAATATATAAAAATTGTGCGGTACATAAAAATAAAAGTACAGTTCAAATTTCTAACTTTCCATTTTTCTTTTCAAACTATTTCAAAGCGGTAATGCAAATATTTACTATTGTCGTATTGATCAGTTTGCTGTGTTTTGCTTTCGGCCGCTGATGGGCGCAGACATCTTGTAGGACCGCAGTGACATCATAATTAAATATTTTCGATTTTCTATTGGATTATCGTGACTTTAAGGTTTAATGGCAAGAACAACGGATTGTAGTGATTTTCTAATTCTAAATTATTTTATTCGCCTGATAAATCAGAAATTGTACCAATCAATTGAATGAAAAATATTTCCTTCTGCCTGTTTACCAACGTCAACCTTGACCTTTTTAGTTTACATGCAGGCAAGGTGACGAATACCTTATCTGATCGATGAACAATAAACGCGGGTTTATATACAAGAATTCAAGTTGATAAATCATTATTTGGCATGACAAGCGTGTTGACCATGCTTCCCACTACCCGACCGTTAAGCGCGGCTTCTCAGCAAACAAATTCTAGTGATGTAAGTCGGATAAATGAATATGGATCCCCCAAAAAGACTGGACCATATTTGGAAGGAAATCTAAAACTACTGGAAACATTGTAAGTATTTCAAGTGTACATAGTACATATTATGAGCACGTACATGCATACATTGATCGAACTGTCGCGCCTTGTCGATTTTCTCAATTGATTGCAATGGGAAAAGTCTGTGAACTTACCTGATTAGATCTAGTAGCCTATTATTATATTATTTATAAAAAAAACTGAAAAAAAAATAAATGAAATAACAATTTACAAAATTACGACATGAATTTTTCATGATGGCAGATGAATGAAACATTTGTTTTATTCACAAAACAATAATTATTTAATTAATTTACAGTAATTCTTCTTTAAGCACTAACTTTAAAAATTTCATTTAATTAAAGTAGCTAAGTCTCTAACTCAATATCATCCAAAATCTTCAACTTTGAAAACACGAATTATTTGTCAATTTAAATCAACATTGATGTAGTTATCTTACCGGAAAAAGATGGGCTTCTGATATCCAATATTTAAGATAAAATAAACGTTTTACTATTGGTACACGAATCGTGTACCATAATGCGTTTCAGCCCCAGTTCTAGCAAGAGACTCGGGGAATGAGGTTATACACATTGCACCAAATCAAACGTCGTATGTAGACTGGAATAACCGGACCCTAACAATTTTCATTGGATTGAGACTGCTGGCTTATTTCGCCGAACATAACTGATTTGAAATTACAGTAGAAAAGGAAACCATTGTGAATGTAAATCAGTTTATATACGTATACATTCATATTACAGTATTATATGCATTGCGAACCACTTGTGTCAATTTCTAGGTCCCAAATATTAGCGATTTAGTTCATTTACGCTTTCGTTGTTTATGTTAAAGGGCCAATCCCGATAACTTTTTGGGGAATAAAACTGCTTAATTTTGTGTTAAAATCCCTTAAAACCCATTACCTAAGGCCGACCAACTAACATGATATCTGTGATACGCTTGTAAATAACTTAAACCTGACAGTCTTCATCTGGAAATGGAGACCGTTGTATTATACACAATCTGGATAAAACCAGACTTTTTCTCTATAAAAATAATATGTAGGTGGAATTTACCCTTTGTTATCAAGTACAGTACATGGGTCATTCACTGTATAGACCTATCAAGAAACGGGAATCGATTATCAGGTCACCCAATGAAAAAATTGACCCGCAATCTTAAAAGGGTTACGTGTCCGGATAAGCAGTGTCAACGTTCACGTCCAAACGACTCAATATTTTGAGCTGAAATTTTGCGACAAGGTAAATACACTGGGCCTCTATATTTTGGTCCATAAATTTCATAAATACTCGGACTTTAATTTTTGAGAGTCTGTTCTTATCGGGAGGGTCCCTTTAAGGATACAAAAAATTACAAATCCAATTAGGTTATAAAAATTTTTTGAAATATCTGTTAGTACTGTGACTCTTCCAAACTGTTTTTATGTAATGTGATTTTCAAGTAGTATCGCTGTGATATCGAACTTAGGAAAAAAAAAAAATACCTGTGACTCCCTTAACTGTCTTACCTTACATGTAATGTACATGTACATGTACATGTATAACCGTTAATGTGATTTTCAAATTATGATCTGCTGTGATGTCAAACATTTTATACATTTATTCTATAACTATAAACTACATGCAAATACAAGCAAATATCATTGAATACAGCCATTGAATAGCTTATGGTTGTATTCAATGGCTTGAAAACGTACTACTTTAGTCCAAAATGATGTCACTTTCAGAATTATATCAAACTGTAATGCAGTCACCACTGGGCAACCACAATATTTGTCAAAACGAAAAAAAAAAAGCAGAACTTATGATGAATTTAAACGATTTGGGGCTAATTTTTTTCTGATAATGTGAATAGTACAGTGTATGTTGAGATTTGCATGTAGTTATACTTGCGCAGGGATGTACACTCTCTTGAACCTTTGAATAACCTGAGTGGTATTCAATGGTCATTGAGTTCTATCTATGTATTATTGACAATATTATCTGAAGCTTATGGTCAAGAATTCACAAAAGGGGACACAGGTCAAATGATCTACATGCTCCGAAGATATATCTCACTATGTTTTTCGCTATTTTATTTCTTTCCCCTCATTTTCATTTCATTTTTTCTTTGAGATATTTTAGCTTACATGTATAACTTTGTGAATTTTTGACCGATTATGATAATTTTTTTTCTTTCTGAGATTCTTTAATTATTTAACCCATGATATGTTACAGTAAGTGACCAGAATATGAAAGCTTTCATATCTGCTTGACAGATCTAGTTTAAGTTGTTCTCACCATGTCTAGCAAATACGTATTCATTTCTCCTTGCTGTCATCATGATATATTGATTTATAAAATAAAGATTAGTTTCCATGATTTTTTAAAACATTTTAATTTATGGTTTGCCTAAATATTATCATAAAGCATAAATATAAAGCTGTCTTCACAGAAATAGGAATGCGTTCAATGCATATTACGTACACGTACATTACATGTAGGCCAACAGTTAGATTAAATGAAATAGAATTTAAAATGGAAATAAATTAATTATATTTAAATAGTGATAGATAACTAGGTCTAAAAAATATTTACAATAGAAATAAAAAATTTAAAAAGAAGACTGAAAACATAAAGTATGTGAAATACATTAAACATACCACTGTAGTGAGAAGTATATGGATATCATTTTGAAGCATGTACGTATGGCGGTATATTAGTGCCAAAATTCTAACATGCTATCGTCTAATTTCTAACCTCCATTCATGTAACTTCTAACCTCCATTCATGTAACTTCTAACTTCCATTCACGTAATTTCTAATTTAAGACAATGTATAATTCAACTTCTTTATTTGTTCAGTGTAAATATCAATTCTATTTCATCTTATTTCTATTATTGAGGCGAAAAATGTCTACTTCATTGTGGTATTACATGTTAAGCATGAACGGCAAACAAATTTAGAATTTTGATACTTCTACCTAGCAACCATCATTATGACATCGTTTGGTGTCGCCACTGTGTGCTCAATTGGATGATTGCGCACCTGATCGGGACCATAATTGGTATAAACGACCCATTCTTCGTTTGGTTGAAGGTTGGAAGGAGTGCTGAGAGAGAGAGAGAGAGAGAGAGAGAGAGAGAGAGAGAGAGAGAGAGAGGTCACTTAGTATTAAACTCAGTATCTGTGTAGGCCTATCCATAACATTTATACCATGTGTTAATATAGACCAACTGCATATAGATATTAATTATTGGCTCAATCGTAAAAAAAAATAAAATAAAATTCTCCAAATCACGTTTAGCTTATATTTGAAATAGAAAATGAAATGAAATGGAAAGAGGGTTTAACGCCCTACTGTTTCGTTCCGAACCGGGCTAATGGAGACGGACATACGCCATACAGTGTGCTTTAGGGAAATATTGCCCGGAGAGTGGATCTACGACGTAGACTTATATCGAAGTCTAACGGTCACGGGATCTTTTACGTGCACGCCAACATGTACATGGAACCTCGGGTTTTCATCCCATCGGAACGACAAGACACTAATAAGGGGGAACCACGCCAGAAAATCTGGATGAACTTTTTTCGACCAATGCAGGGATCGAACTCCCGACCCACAGCCTAGTGAGCCTGCGTCTTACCTACTTAGCCACGGTATTCGAAATAATATTTGCAAACCATACATTTATATCACGTTCAATGTTGTTTAGAGGGTAGGATGGCCGAATGGTTAGCACGTGCACGCTGTAACATGCATAAGGTCTGTCATTGAATGAACTGGCGTGGTTTCGATTTCCCGTTTTTACGTGACATGGAGCAGAGCCGCCTTTCCAACCTCGTGGGTTTTCTCCGGGTCCTCCGGTTTCCTCCCACTGCTAAACACTCCTACGCGCAAGCGAATTATTGAAATACAATGAACGGTGTTAATACCGAAATGACCTGGTTGGTGTCGAGTTGATGTTAAACCCCATGTCCCCATCTCTCTCTCCCGATGTTGTTTTCAATTTTAACACTCAGGCAAGCCACTCAATCTGACGAAGAGGGAGTCGTTTGTATCAATAGAATGGTCCCGATCAGGGGCTCAATTCCCAAACTGAGCACACGGTGGCGACACCAAACGATGTCATAATGATGGTTGCTAGGTAGATGTATCAAAATTCTAAATTTGTTTGCCCTTCATGCTTAACATGTAACACCACAATGAAGTAGACATTTTTCGCCCCAATATTAGAAATAAGATGAAATAGAATTGATATTTACACTGAACAAATAAAGAAGTTGAATTATACATTGTCTTAATTAAGAAATTACATGAATAGAAGTTAGAAGTTACATGAATGGAGGTTAGAAATTACATGAATAGAAGTAAGAAATTAGACGAAAGCATGTTAGAATTTTGGCACTAATATACCGCCATATGTACGGTAAACTTAAATGAGTTTAAATAGATTGGCTGTGATGTATGGTCTACTACAATAAAAGTTTAAAGGACCTTAAATTGTTTCTTAGAAATAAGTATAGATTGGCCGTGACATGTATGGTCTATAAGATAAAAGGATGGCTGTTCCATTTTACTAAATGTTCTCTAACTTACATGAAAATAAACACATTTGTATGGATATACTACTTCTGAATTTTATTGACATGCTACGTTTCAATACACATACAGGTATCGTTATCAAGCAAATAATGATCAAATGTGTTTATTTTTAGTGAAATCTATTTCCATATGTCTTTTAAGGATTATGTAAAACTTACATGAAGCTTAACTAGTGTAATTTTATTGAAATTAGAGTCTGTGCTTTAATTGATCTTATGCATGTACTAATGTGATGTTATTTTAAAGTAATAAACTACATGTGTCATGTTGTCTTGTAAGTACAAATCAGACAATCTTTATTTATTAAAAACAACCTGTTGTATCCTTATTTTAACAATATCAGTAACTTTATTACTATTGTCATTTGTGAGCCAAGAATATGAATTGATCCAGTGGATTACAGCCAATAAAATTTTACAAACTATCTTCTTGTGAACCATAAAGTAATATCTACCACTACACATGTTTGTACACCAGACAAACTAACTAGCAGTTGTGTATGAATGCATGAACTTACAATATGTACAAATATAGATAAAATTTCATTAAAAAAGACCTAAATACCATCATATTCCACACTTTGTACAATTGCTGTATATTTACATTGTAATTGAGTTAGACAGCTAGAATAGAATATAATAGAGTCCCTCCCTGCTTTTTTGACCTTTCCATTGTTTGGTTTTGATCTAAGTACAGCAATATTATATTCGCTTTCAAAATATAGATGAAGAGATATATATTATAAGTCTGGTATTATGAAAGATCTATCATGCTTAAAACTAATTGATTTGAAAAGATTACTACGCTGCGGCTTGTTATTGACGTTTTGTTTACTTATACCATTGAAAACTAATAAATTCCTGTCATTATGGACATATAAAACAGTATTTTGCTATCAAGATATACGAGTCCTACATGTATATCATGAACAGACACTCAAAATGTCTATTTGAAAGAAATTCTGTGTTAATAGACATTTCTGTGTTGACATAAGTTAGGTTGTGATTTGTGAGAAAATTATTTACGTTACTTACAAGTACCAGCATATGTCTTATGTGTTCTCATATTTTTAAGAGGGGTCTTTTTTTCTGTTAATTAAATATCTCACAAAAAACGTCTAATGTAATCTCACAAAAAGTGTTTAATGTAATATTTGCAAACAGAAGGGATTTCTTTATTTCCTTTGTTAATATTTGATTAATTATATCAGTTTCTACTTTCTTCCATTCTTCTTCTCAAATTGTTTCAATAGCATTTAGTAATTGAACTGGAATATACATGTCACAATTCTATGGAATACTATTAATGTTACTTCTGATTGCAAAGCAGCATTTCGACTAAGCTTTATTAAGCAATAATGACTGCCACATTTCCATACAAGAAGCCTAGTCGAAACATCGCTCAGTAATAAATATTCCATAGAATTGTGACCTGTTTATTCATTAACCAAGTTAGAGCAGAAAATTAGGAATTTAAAACCCTTCATTTTATTTCATTTCCATTCTTGTGGTACTAAATAAACCCATATTATTGTTGAACTCTTTTGAAATTCAGAAACTGTCATAAGTTATTTTGGATTAATTGTCCCTATCATCAACATTTTATAATGGCTGGACAGTTATTTCAATAAATCAATATATTGCAATATGTAAATTTTATTTACATTAAGTTTTTAACCGTTAAAAATACCTCAATATTCAAATATTTTGTTTGACCCTTTTCGCCATTTCTTCAATAATATACTTTCGAAGATCAATAATGTATTGTCATGTGTGAATTATATTGACAATATTTTTTAACCTTTAATTATAATGCAATGTATTGTTCAAACCTACATGTTTCTTCCTTTCCCTAATACCATCCTCTGAAAAATAGCATTAGCATGACTATCTATATGCATTACATAGGATTTGTTTTGATAGATTCATCATCTTATTTCAAGTCCCCTTGCACAAAGCACTATAATAATATGGCAATATATTTTGGATTTTTATATTGCAATCATGGAAAGTTAAAAGTCAGGGTTTGTTGCGTTTATTTCCTGGAATTCTTAAGAGATTTAGAATTATTAAAACATGGAAATTGGGTCAATGATAAAAGGCTTTGGGGCACGTTTCATTGCCCGGCCAGCTGAATACAAAATGAAATTTAGATATATAGAGTACTTGAGCATACATATATAAAAACACTTCAATTATAATCGTATAAATTCGAGATGGCTTACTGTGTGAAAGTAAGCTCTCTGGGCCTTGGGGCACATACATGGCATTTAATGGACAGGCATGCACCCTAGAGTCTGCTATGAGACAAATTTTGCCTGAATAGCGGCGCTACAGCTTACACATATATCAAAATCAAACTTCCAGTGGATCTTTTACGTGCATGCCAATGTTTACATAGTACCTTTAGTCCCATCCTAAGACCCAGAAAATCAGCCAACACCATGATCAAACCAGCAACCTCCAGGCAAACGAGCCAGTGTCTTACTTACTTAGCCCTTGTGGATCCGAATGCCAATGGGTTTTAAGATTATACTTTTTTGTTTTATGTGGTTACATCTACAGTAAAGTGTAACAACACTTTTAAGAAGTTTGTGATCAGGCCTGGAAATAACAGTTTTAGATGTACCTGACAAAATGTCAGGCACTAACAAAATAGTACCTGACATTTCAACCTAGTGCCGGACATGTATTAATAATATCAGTAAAAAAAGACAAATCAGTGCCGGACAAAATGACAGATACCAGAGGTTTTGTGCCTGACAAAGCCTTAATCTGTGCCTGACATTGTCAGTGACCTGTGCCTTATTTCCAGGCTTGTTTGTGTTCAATTGACCTGACGTATACAAATGCTTTGGCTGGGGCAAGAATGATTTTATCCAATCATGGTAGATGGCACAAAGAACAAAAAAAAATGAAATGAAATGGGGTTTAACATCCTACTGTTCTGCTACGAACAGGGCTAATCAAAACGGGCATATGTCATACAGTGTGCTTTGAGGGAAATTTTGCCTGGACAGCGGCACTATGGCTTACTCTTATATATCGAATTGATAAAGAAGTTCTGAGATTCTAACCGGATTATCGCCCTTATTGTTGAAATTTTTTGACGTTCTAACATCTGACGTGAACGGGCAGACTATCGCCATTGAAGAGACGTCCACTGTCGAGATCGGTCGCTTTATTTCTGCTACCTTTTTTTTTTCTTTTTTTTGTTTTGCAAATCATTTTTTATACGCCCACATTGAAATGTGGTCGTATATTGTCGTCGCCCCCGTCCGTCCGTCCGTCGGTCCGTCGGTCCGTCGGTCCGGCGTCCACAATTGCTTGTGGACGCTCTACAGGCTAAAGTTAATATCCGATTTACTTTAAATTTATACACAGTGTTTAAGGTCATGAGACGAAGAAGCCTATTGTTTTTCAGCGATTTCCGATAATAACTACCAGAGTTATGGCCCTTGATCACTTCAAAAAATCTTGTGGACGCTCTAGAGGCCAAAGTTAATATCCGATCGACTTTAAATTTATACACAGCGTTTAAGGTCATAAGACAAAGAAGCCTATTGATTTTCAGCGATTTCCGATAATTAGTGCCAGAGTTATGACCCTTGATCTCTTTAAAAAATCTTGTGGACACTCTAAAGGTCAAAGTTAATATCCGATTGACTTTAAATTAATACACAGTGTTTAAGGTCATAAGACGAAGAAGCCTATTGATTTTCAGCGATTTCCCATAATTAGTGCCAGAGTTATGGCCCTTGATAACTTCAAAAAATCTTGTGGACGCTCTAGAGGCCAAAGTTAATATCCGATTGACTTTAAATTTATACACAGTGTTTAACGTCACAAGACGAAGACGCCTATTGATTTTCAGCGATTTCCGATAATTAGTGCCAGAGTTATGGCCCTTGATCACCTCAAAAAATCTTGTGGACGCTCTAGAGGCCAAAGTTAATATCCGATTGACTTTAGATTTATACACAGTGTTTAAGGTCATGAGACGAAGAAACCTATTGATTTTCGGCGATTTCCGATAATTAGTGTCAGAGTTATGGCCCTTGATCTCTTTAAAAAATCATGTGGACGCTCTAAAGGTCAAAGTTAATATCCGATTGACTTTAAATTTATACACAGTGTTTAAGGTCATAAGACGAAGAAGCCTATTGATTTTCAGCGATTTCCGATAATTAGTGCCAGAGTTATGGCCCTTGATCACTTCAAAAAAATCTTGTGGACGCTCTAGAGGCCAAAGTTAATATCCGATTGACTTCAAATTTATACACAGTGTTTAAGGTCATAAGACAAAGACGCCTATTGATTTTCAGCGATTTCCGATAATTAATGCCAGAGTTATGGCCCTTGATCACCTCAAAAAATCTTGTGGACGCTCTGGAGGCCAAAGTTAATATCCGATTGACTTTAGATTTATACACAGTGTTTAAGGTCATGAGACGAAGAAGCCTATTGATTTTCAGCGATTTCAAATAATTACTGCCAGAGTTATCTCCCTTGATAATTTCAAAAATTCTTGTGACGCTATAGAGGCCAAAGTTACCATCCGATTGACTTCAGATTGATACATAGAGTTTAAGGTGTTGAAACGAACAAGTATTTTGATTTTCAATGAATTTAGATAACTGAACAGCTAAATCCATGATATTAAATGTTTCATGTATATACTAATTGTTAGCGTGGGGTAAAACTTTATAAAAAGCAATCAAATTCTAATGATTTTCTGATAATTACATAATGAGTTGTTACTCTTAATCAGTTTTTAGTGTATTACAAATGTTTCATTACCGAAAAAAGTAAAAATATGCGACAACCCTTGTTGACTGCCCGGACAATTTAGCTGCTGTGGGCGTATGTTCGTTGCCTGGCAACCTATCTTTTAGTGAAGCCTGTACCATAACAGGCCCGGGATTGTACAGCGCAGTGGATGCTTACAGCTGGCCCCTGGATATCCATTCACTTGATTTGATATTTTCCACAGGTTGATATTTTGTTAGTTTTGACTTCTTTTTGTAAATGATGACAAACAATTTTGCTTTTTATACGCCCACATTTTCATGTGGACGTATATTGTCGTCGCCCCTGTTCGTCCGTCCGTCCGTCCGTCCGTCCGTTCACAATTGTTTGTGAACAGTCTACAGGTCACAATTTTTATCCGATTTCAATGAAACTTAAAACATAGGTTTATCAACCTAAGATCTCGGTTCCTTTCGATATTGGCATGTATCGGACTGTAACTTCATGGGTTATGGCCCCTGATTGTACGAAAAATCACGTTTTTATACGCCCACATTTTCATGTGGACGTATTATGTCGTCGCCCCTGTCCGTCCGGACGTCCGTCCGTCCACAATTTGTTTGTGGACTCTCTACAGGTCACAATTCTTATCCGATTTTGACGAAACTTGAAATATAGGTTTATCCCCAAAAGATCTCGGCTGCTTTCGATATTGGCATGTATCGGATCAAAACTTCATGGATTATGGCCCCTGATTGTACGAAAAATCACGTTTTTAGCTTGTGGACCCTATAGAGGTCACAATTTTGAACCGATTTTGATGAAACTTGACATGCATGTTTGTAACCCAAAGATCTTGGTTCCTTTCGATATTTGCGGCTATCGGAATGTAATTTCCTGAATTATGGCCCCTGATTGTCCGAAAAATCACCCTTTTTAGCTTGTGGTCCCTCTGGAGGTCACAATTATTATTCGATTTAAAAAACTGTTTGATTATATCACCGTTACACCCTAAGGAAGGTTGAGTTCGAATTTCGGGAAAATCGGACGAAAATTGCCATACAAAATGGCCGCCGTTTGTACGCGAATACTGTTAAAAAATGGTATATCCATGTTGTGGACCCTGTGGAGGTCACAATTTTGATTCGATTTTGATGAAACTTGAAATTCATGGCAATAACCAAAAGATCTTGCTTCCTTTCGATATTTGCGCATATCGGATCGTAACTTCCTGAATTATGGCCCCTGATTATACGCAAAATCGCCTTTTTTATACGCCCACATTTTTATGTGGACGTATATTGTCGTCGCCCCTGTCCGTCCGGACGTCCGTCCGTCCACAATTTGTTTGTGGACTCTCTACAGGTCACAATTCTTATCCGATTTTGACGAAACTTGAAATATAGGTTTATCCCCAAAAGATCTCGGTTCCTTTCGATATTGGCATGTATCGGATGAAAACTTCATGGATTATGGCCCCTGATTGTACGAAAAATCACGTTTTTAGCTTGTGGACCCTATAGAGGTCACAATTTTGGACCGATTTTGATGAAACTTGACATGCATGTTTATAACCCAAAGATCTTGGTTCCTTTCGATATTTGCACCTATCGGAATGTAATTTCCTGAATTATGGCCCCTGATTGTCCGAAAAATCACCCTGTTTAGCTTGTGGTCCCTCTGGAGGTCACAATTATTATCCGATTTAAAAAACCGTTTGATTATATCACCGTTACACCCTAAGGAAGGTTGAGTTCGAATTTCGGGAAAATCGGACGAAAATTGCCATACAAAATGGCCGCCGTTTGTACGCGAATACTGTTAAAAAATTGTATATCATGGTTTGTGGACCTTGTAAAAGTCACATTTTTAAATCCATTTTGATGAAACTTGAAATTCATGGTTATAACCCAAAGATCTTGGTTCCATTTGATATTTGCGCATATCGGAACGTAACTTCTTGAATTATGGCCCCTGATTATACGCAAAATCGCCTTATTTTAGCTTGTGGTCCCTCTGGTGGTCACAATTATTATCCGATTTAATAAAACGGTTGATTATATTACCGTTACACCGTAAGGAAGGTTGACTTCGAATTTCGGGAAAATCGGACCAAAATTGTCATACAAAATGGCCGCCGTTTGTACGCGAATACTGTTAAAAAATTGTATATCATGGTTGTGGCCCCTGTAGAGGTCACAATTTTAATTTGATTTTGATGAAACTTGAAATGCATGGTTATAACCCAAAGATCTTGGTTCCTTTCGATATTTGCGCATATCGGATCGTAACTTCCTGAATTATGGCCCCTGATTGTCCGAAAAATCACCTATGGTCCCTCTGGAGGTCACAATTATTATCCGATTTGAAAAAACGTTTGACTCTATCACCGTTACACCCTACGGAAGGTTGAGTTAGAATTTCGAGAAAATTGGACCATAATTGCCAGAAAAAATGGCCGCCGTTTGTACGCGAACAGTGTAAAAATATGGTATGTCAAAGTTGTGGACCCTGTAGAGGTGACAATTTTAATTCGATTTTGATGAAACCTGAAATGCTTGTTTATAACCTAAAGATCTTTATTCTTTTCGATATTTGCGCATATCAAATTGTAATTTAATGAATTATGGCCTTTGATTGTAGGAAAAATCACTTTCGGTACTGCTTGTTCTCTGTCTATCTCTCGAACAATTATTATCTGATTTAAAAAAAAACTCTGATTATATTACTGTTGCACCGTAAGGAAGGTTGAGTTCGAATTTCGTGAAAATCGTACCAAAATTGGCGGACGAAATGGTCACCGTTTGTACGCGAATAGTGTAAAAATATGGTATATCATGGTTGTGGACTCTCTGCAGGTCACAATTCTTATCCGATTTTGACGAAAAGTAACATTTCTAGGTTGTGTACCGTCAAACCATAATCATTGTCGGCTTCGAATTTCATGAATATCAGACTGGAACTGACCAACAAAATGGCTGCTCCCAATACAGTATGAAATACAGGACTTAATGATGTAGGAAAAATCACTTTCGGTATTGCTTGTTCTCTATCCATCTCTCAAAAATGTGGGCGTATCCTGCCTGGCAGTGCCAGCCTATCTTTTAGCTTGTGAACAGTTTAGAGGTCACAATTTTGAACCGATTTGGACGAAACTTGAAATGCATGTTTATAACCCAAAGACCTTGGTTCCTTTCGATATTTGCGCCAATCGGATCGTAACTTCCTGAATTATGGCCCCTGATTGTCCGAAAAATCGCCCTTTTTAGCTTGTGGTCCCTCTGGAGGTCAAAATTGTTATCCGATTTAAAAAACCGTTCGATTATATCATCGTTTCATGGTTATGAAGGTTGAGTTCGAATTTCGTGAAAATCGGACCAAAATTGACGGACAAAATGGCCGCCATTTGTACGCGAATAGTGTGAAAATATGTTAAATCAAGGTTGTGAACAGTGTAGAGGACACAATTTTGAACCGATTTGGATGAAACTTGAAATGCATGTTTATAACCCAAAGATCTTGGTTCCTTTCGATATTTGCGCCAATCGGATCGTAACTTCCTGAATTATGGCCCCTGATTGTCCGAAAAATTGCCCTTTTTAGCTTGTGGTCCCTCTGGAGGTCAAAATTGTTATCCGATTTAAAAAACCGTTTGATTATATCATTGTTCCATGGTTATGAAGGTCGAATTCGAATTTCGTGAAAATCGGACCAAAATTGACGGACAAAATGGCCGCCATTTGTACGCGAATAGTGTGCAAATATGTTATATCAAGGTTGTGAACAGTGTAGAGGACACAATTTTGAACCGATTTGGATGAAACTTGAAATGCATGTTTATAACCCAAAGATCTTGATTCCTTTCGATATTTGCGCCAATTGGATCGTAACTTCCTGAATTATGGCCCCTGATTGTCCGAAAAAATGCCCTTTTTAGCTTGTGGTCCCTCTGGAGGTCAAAATTGTTATCCGATTTAAAAAACCGTTTGATTATATCACCGTTCCATGGTTATGAAGGTTGAGTATGAATTGTGTGAAAATCGGACCAAAATTGACTGACAAAATGGCCGCCGTTTGTACGCGAATATTGTGAAAATATGTTATATAAAGGTTGTGGACCTGATAGAGGTCACAATTTTGAGCCGATTTTGATGAAACTTGACATGTATGTTTATAACCCAAAGATCGTGGTTCCTTTAGATATTTGCGCCCATTGGATCATAACTTCCTGAATTATGTCCCCGGATTGTCAGAAAAATCGCTTTTGTTCGCTTTTGGTCCCTCTGGAGGTCAAAATTATTATCCGATTTAAAAAAACGTTTGACTATATCACCGTTACATGGTAATGAAGAGAGAGTTTGAATTACGTGAAAACCGGACTAGAATTGACGGACAAAATGGCCGCCGTTTGTACACGAATAGTGTGAAAATATGTTATATCAAGGTTGTGGACCCTATAGAGGTCACAATTTTGAATCGATTTTGATGAAACTTGACAGGTATGTTTTAAACCCAAAGATCTTGGTTCCTTTCGATATTTGCGCCCATCGGGTCATTACTTCCTGAATTATGTCCCCTGATTGTACGAAAAATCACCCTTTTTAGCTTTTGGTGCCTCTGGAGGTCACAATTATTATATGATTTAAAAAAAAACGTTTGATTATAAAAACCAAACAAATTCTAATGATTTTCTGATAATTCCTTAATATGCGACAATTCTTGTTGACCGCCCGGACGATTTGGCTGCTGTGTGGGCGTATGTTTCTTTGCCTGGCAACCTATTTTTTTTTTTATTTCAGAGAATGTCCAGTAGATATTATGTGTTGTCACTTCAATCCATCAGGGACTCACCTAGCTGTCGGATTATGTGACGGAACAATTAAGGTAAATATATTAGTATTTTACTATACACAATAGCTACTATAAGTTTCACACCTATAGGAACTTAAAGGTGAGATATATATAATAGATCTATTTGTCCAGGTCATTGTTAGTAATAAAGCTGACTTATTGGCTTTTACTGCCCTGTATTGTATGAATACAATAGATGACTATCTCTTTGGATCATCTGTATATAGTATTAATCTATAGACTGGTTTAATACCTAAAGCCACATGGCTTTATCAATACCTTTATTACATACTAATGATGACTAACACTCATAAAAATCTTACAAATTCTAAACTAATACAAAAATATACTTTGGACAAGGCTTTCACGACATTGTCAAACAGTTTTTATTACCTCAATTGGCCAAATAATTTTGACACCACATTAAGACTTATAGAATAAACAAATCGTCCTATGAGTTATTGTAGCTATTTGTGTAAACAAACAAATACAGTATCCTTGTCACAGTTCTATGTTTTTTTTACTTTGTATGAATATGTTGTGTCCATTAAAATAAACACATGTACACTGAAATACATTGTGCCAGATATATTTATAGATCTTCATAGTATAGGGTTGGGCCTAGTTGCCTCACCTTCTAGGGGACCTCCTGCCAATATTTGTACACAAGCCTTTATAACATGCACTGTTTAAAACACACTTTCTTTTTCCTCAAGTTGTGTGGGTTGTAGTTTAGGAGGGGCTTTATAAATGAAATAGTCGAAGGCCCCTCCTTGTCATCTAAATTCGGCACTGGAAATACATAAAATCAATATACATATTGTATCCACCATACTTAAATATACACAAGTCAACTAGAACGCTCATCATTTGCTTATTTGGGATATTTTGTTATACCCATCATACTTTTCTATACATAATGAATGTTTATGTCTTACGGTTATAAAGTCACTGGTCATCATTTGTTTTTTTCAAACAATATCTAATTTTGCTTGCTTTATTCAAGCATTATCTAGTTTTTTATAGCTTATTCCATGGCCAACCAGAAAAGGAAATAGAAAGTTTGTAGGCTATATTTTTTCGAAAAATTATGTCAGTGCTTCGTAGCTTTCAGCCTGAATTAAGTTCTATTCACTAAAGATAATACATGTATAGGACTACTCTTTTTATACTGATAATCACTAAAGTAACAGTGGTACATAAAGCCATATACAATGTACTATATATTTGAACAATTACCTGCATGCAATTTGACTATTAATGTTTTTTTAAAGCTATATTTTATTCAAAGAATAGAATTAGGGAACAGGCTAGGCCTATACCACCCTTCTCTCATCAACAAAAAAATATAATTACAATTAGTATACTTAATACATGTATTTTTAGTCAAAACTATTCATATTGTGTTATTAATTGATAAAATTGTGATACTTTTATAAATAAAAAGGTTTTTGATATACCTAATGTTTGATAATTACAGTACTTTTCAAAAATCTATTACTTCCTTTTAAAACGTTTTGCACATCACAAAATATTATTTTATTTTGTTCCAAGTGAAATGTCCGTAGAGCCATACAAATTAATATGAATTTTGTGTTGATGTATTCTGTTGGTAATGTTTTTATAGTTGTGTTTCATGCATTTGAATATAAAGGACAAATCAGCAGAAAGTGATAAGGATCTTCCAAATTGTGTCCACATCGGCAGGTTGGAGAGTCAATTAAGTGTCCATATAGATCACTGTTTTATAAACGAAGTCTTGAAATGCATGATTTGAACTTTTCTTTTACCAATATTGTAATAAGAAGGTACTAATATAAGTAATCATGTGTTTGAGAGTTTTTGTTTAAAAGAGAATAACGTATCTGAATTACATATGCATAGATCTAGATTATTCCAAAGTCGCGTAGTTGAAGCAAAGAAAGAATTATAAAATAGGTTAGTTTTACAAAAATAGTAATGAATATTTACTTTGTTTTTTTGTTTAAATTATCATCAAGGTAATCAGGGATTAAGTGGCTTATTATTTTATATAGAAAAATCAACATTGACTTCATACTGTTTTGGATAAGCTTAGCTTATCTGTAAATGTACTTTGTTTAAGATTTATTATGACGTTACCTATCGGTATCAGTGATCAATGATTGGATAACAATCAGGATATATTTGTATTTAATGAGTTAGAATAGATACTGGTATTGATATTGATATTAAACTTAGATAAATCTGACACATTAATCCACTGATCCATAACCTTTTAGCCTGTTTATATGGGGGAGGACAACAATATTGAATTATTAGATACCGATATATGTGACAGCAAATGGTAAAATCGATAAATATTCACAGCTCAGTAAATAAATTCTAGTAATCATATTAGATAATTTATCATGTATTTATGGGAACGACGTGAGAAAAACGATACCTGAATGGATCGTAACGAGATCAAATAACTCGGTTGATCACCGTGTAAAACTAACTATTGATCCTGGTGTGTTTACGAATGGAATTATTCATTCTTTGCTAATTAAAGTCTGTAGTATTGCCTAAATCTCGTCTGAACTGAAACTTGATCGGTACTGACGGTGGCAATACAATATCTATTGATTGTAAATCAATTTAGGAGTCATAGCTATTTGTAGCATAGTCTAAGTCCTATTACACCAAAACTTGATAGGTTCTTACGGTGCCAATATGATATCTAGTGATCTTGATAGGTCAAAGCAATTAATTTAGATTTTGTTGTGTAGACACATGTACTAGAATTAAAAGAGCTAAGTCTCTAATTCAATATTTTCGATAATATTTGAAATTTAAAACACAAACTAAAATTTAATATTGTCCATTTCAATCCATATGGATGTCTTTAAAAATGTGGAATTCTAATATCCAATATTTAAGACAAAACGAACATTTAAAAATATGAACATAGAAAAACCTATCCTAAATTACAATGCGACAGTACAAATAATACCTGATTCACAAATGATAAAATAATGATAAATAAAATGTTTAGAACAGAACAGACAGAGCAAGCGAAAACAACTTGTCATTCAGTTTGGACTGCGTTCACATATTTCACTGAACATAATTGATTAGAAATTACAAAGATCCCGTAACAATTAGAATCCGATATAAGACTAAGAGTGGACCATAGTGCCACTATCTGGGCAAAATTTCTCTAATAGCGAACTGCATGGAATATTCCCATCTTCATTAGCCCAGTCGGTACAGAAAGTAAAACGTTTAACCCCATTTATATTAGCTGAATAGTAAGTATATAATGTACTTGTTTGTTATTGTATTTTTACAGATATATGACAGTAATAGTTACCATTTATTGTATAGTCTATCAGATGAAGATACGGCATCCAATCGTCTACCAGTTACACAAATTCGTTTTCGACCAGCTGTATTGGGAGATAAACCTGAATATGGTCATATACTTATAGCATCCTGTAAGTATGGTATATAACACAGACAGGGTATTTTAATCAGAATCAGAACGAGCTATCTCAAATTGTTAAAATCAGGTAGTGGAGACATGTATAGGAGGATAAAATATGTAGCTTAATCTCAACTCGGGAGAGAGATATAATACATGTATGTCACGGTGTAAGGACTAAAAAATTGTAATAGATGTTATTATTTATTTATTAAACAGATTATTACTCTTTACAATGTGTCACTAAAAATTCGGATATGTTTTAATATGAATTAAGGTCTTTAAAATCTCCATGTGTCCTTTAAGTGCTATAAGATGAATCTCTAATAAGAATATAATTCTATTAATGGTTCTATTCTGTTCAGTATTTACAAAGATATGTGGAATTGAAATGTCATCGATCTATAGAATAAGCTGTAGGCCTGTTTTGTATCTCTCAACCCTATGTTTACATTGGTGTACACGTAAAAGATTCCTTGACAGTTTGAATTCAATGTAAGAGTAGGCCGTAATGCCACTGTCTGGGCAAAATTTCCCTCATAGCACTTTGTATTGTGTATGCCAGTCGTCATTTGTCCAGTTTAGGAGCAGAACAGTAGGACGTTAAACCTCATTTTGTTTTGTGTGTGATTGGATTTAACCAGGTCGGGTCATTATTTCGCGTTGGTATTTGGATTTTGTTATCTTAGTTACAATAAATCTTGAATATTGAGTACCAGTACATATTATTAGAATGAATTAAGTCATAAGTAATTTGATATTTTAGCAAAAAATTCCAATGATGCGCCATTACTTTAGAATTACCCTTTGTTTTGTGGACACTATATATATTGTTGTATTGTTTCAGACGCATCTGGCAACATCAAATATTGGCATTATACTTCTGGAAAATGTCTGAGCACGGTTAATGAAAAACGGCAGACGCTTGCTCTAGCAATCAATCCAGACGGCTCACATTTAGTTTCTGCAGGAGCTGATCCAGGGATGCACATCTATGATATGGAAACAAAACAACGTATTAAAACATTAGAACCCAGGTAATTTTCTAGAAAAGATTTTGAGTGTTTAGTTTGTAATATGACGTGCACTTCATTGGCTGTGGAAAGCAAGTCTTGTCAAGGGTTCTCTTTTCAGTCGATTTACCGATATTGACTGACTGGCAGTGGAAATACAAAGTAAACAAAATACATTAAAAATTGACAAGATGGCAAAGCCCTGGACTAGAGTGACAAAAAAGAGAACCCAAGAAGAAATTAGTAGTGCACACATTGTGAAGAGCTTGTGGTGGAAATAGTCAGAAATATGCAACACATTTATAACATTAGTTGACAATAAATTACTGTATATGACTCTTAAAATGAACGACATATACAGGTAGTGTTGTTAAAACTTACACCTTTTCCATTTTATGTGGATATAGACATCAATGTGTTACCTGTAACATTTCTTGTCCTGTTTACAAAAAAAAAATAATAATCAGTGATTTGAAGGTCAATAATACATGTCTTTATTGCCTGGCTACCTTTCTTGTTTTCAGTGATTCCAGAGATAAAATGGATGGACATAGATTTCGTGTATTTGCTTTAAAATATAACCCTAATCATCCTAATATATTTATATCTGGTGGCTGGGATGATACAGTACAGGTTAGTATAATATATGTTGGCTTTAAAGTTTCAAATATAAACCTCTTTGCGTGGACAATACTTTGTGACAAAGTTCACTGAACACCATGATGGGCACTTATTGATATTATTTGTGATTTGTGAATAACACTTCAATTAAAACTCAAAAGCAGTAGGCCAATGAGAAAAATACATTCATTTTTCAGTGCAGCAGTGAGTCCTGGTCTGATGTCTAGTAAAATTAACTACCGGTAATTAGTTACAGCTTAAATCGTAACTAGTTACTTGTTTTATTCTAATATCACGACGTTTCGACAAGTATCCTCTTATCGTTATCAAGCACAATGTTCTCCAATCACTAAATGCCACTTAAAGATTACGTAACTAGTTACTTACAGTTTAAATCTTAACAAGTTAGTTGCAGCTTAAATCGTAACTAGTTAGTTACAGTTTAAATCTAACAAGTTAGTTACAGCTTAAAAGAAAACTAAACTAAATGAAGGGGAAACTAACATTGTTTTTATGTTTTATCTTTTAGTATTGGGATGATCGTCAAACACATGCTATTAGGTAAGTATTATACCTCTCTCAAGGTAAAACTTCCAGCATAGCACAATGAATAACGTATCCCTGTCTTTGTTCGCCCAGTTAGAATAGAAAAGTTAGAAGTTAAACTGAACACCATTTTATTTTCTTTCTTATTCCGCTTTATATTAGTACCTCAGTGTCATTCAATAACACTTAGTTAAAAAAGAATAACAATTAGATAGTTAAAGATACATTATATAAGATTTAGATAAAGAGATGGCTGTTCTTGCTATAATAGTTAAAAAAAAATAGATAATAAAAATTAATATATTGAAAATTTCATTCAAATTTATTTTTCTGTGCAAAGTTATTAGCGTTTGAAATTTTGATAAAATGCACCAAATGGTGGCTGTGTTCTTTGATCCAGAAACACAAAACATTGTACATAGTTTCATATTGATGTATTTGATACATTAAAACAACAAAAGTTTTTTAAAATAAGGCGAACAATTTTGAGTGAATTCTTAAAGTTCCAATTTCACTTTTTCTAAGAAAGTCAAAATATAATTATTTCTATGTTTTTTGCCTAAAAGGTTGTCAACTCACTATTATACGATCATGGATAAAATTTTTGGGGGGTTAAAAAGGGTGACACTGGTTGATTGAGGAAATAGTTACTCAATTACCTCCCTTGTTTTCCCATTCTTCTACATGGACGGCCATCTTCAAACGTTTGAATTTGAAGTTGAAAATGATATTTTTGCCAATTTCTCAACTGGCAATAGTGAATTATAGGATTAATAGGATTATTCTTTAACAAGGTAGGACTGTTTATAGGTTCAATCTATTTTGGGGCTTTATTTTCATAAATTTTAAAAATATAACTTAAAAAAATGCTATTGGAACTTTAACTAAGTTTGAGAATGCTTTATGAACCCAGGGCCTGCAATAGAACTATTTAGCTCTTGCATAAATAAATAATGTATCTTTAAATTACTTTGATTATTGCCATTATTAAATGCTAGGAATAGATCATGAGCAGACGTATACTGTGTTGATTATCAAAAGTAAGAAAAAATGAGAAAGATTTAAAGTCACAGGAAAGTAATTTAGCTTTCCTCAAAAAAAAAAAATTAATTGATTTTAATCAGAGTAAAAGCTTTAGTGATTAAATTTAACCCATAGTGATTCCCATCATTAATATTCCATCATGTTGCTGAATCAGTCTATAAGATCTATGTTTAGTCATGCAATGTGCATAATTAATTAAGGACAGTAACAGTGCAACTAGTTCAATAATTCATACATAAAGTAATCAACTCTCTAGCAATAATTCCTGTTATTGTAGCTAATTTGGCTTCAGTTAAAACCACTGATGGGTATTTGAGGGATTTTTTAATCCTTTGAAAGCTATAATATTGTTCAAGTTGAATCTCTAAAAAGAATATTCTTACTGTTTCATCAAAACGCTACTTGAAAGTCAAGAATATTTGCACTGATCATGAGCGATTATGCATGTTTAAAAACACCATTTAAAAGCATAATCACTTATGATCAGTGTAATAAGTATGTTTCTTGAATTACTAAAATGGCATTTAAAGATGGGGGCAGGGATATCCTAAAGTTGAAATTGCAATTGCAATTTTAACAGAACACAAATTTTATGGGAATCAATCAATGTTTTTTTACAGTATATAAGTATGACATTTTGAAGAGTATCCTATAGTCTATGATATCACCCTTGGTCAAAGTGGACATTAAACTCCAGAAATGAATTAACGAACCAGTATCCTGTTATTGTTAAATCCCACTTTCTGTAAATTTAATAATATATTCATTTGTGTTTCAGGCGACTGAATGGACCTCATATTTGTGGTGATGCTTTAGATATAGATCCTGTACATAATCATATATTAACTGGTTCCTGGAGAAAACACAGAGTTTTACAGGTTAAGTTTAGTTCATCTAGGGAAGTCAAATTAATGCTGGTCCTCATTTCTTTAGACTTACCTAAAGTGTATGGAAATGATACTGTACAAATTTGATACCATTACAATTACTGTCATTTTGTCAGACTGGACTATGAGAACAGAAATCATATCTTCGGGAGAATGAGTGTTTTTTCTGACATGTTACTTTTCGATGTGACTTGCCGATTCAAGCTACTTTAAAGAGAATATTTTCCTTACTGACAACTTGCAATAGCTACAAATGCCTGTCATCTGTTGACAATACAAAATCAACTAACTGGACATTCCTTAGCTTGTTTGATCAATACATGGGCCGAGAATGCTCATGTGGATTTTCTGACATGGATTCCTCTTATCAGTGGTTTATGACGGAGGGCCTGATAAGGAAAGCTGCCTATTCATTCAGATGGAATGGAAAACCAAGGCCCTGTGTATAAAATGGCAGTTGAAATTCGATATAAGAGTAGGTCATAGTACCACTGCCCAGGCATAATTTCCCTTATAGCACACTCTTTTGCATATGCCTATCTTCATTAGCCCAGTATAGGAGCAGAACAATAGGACGTTAAACCCCATTTAATGTTTAATCGTTTTATGTTATATGATTATAGATCTGGGATTTTGCTATGGGTGTAAAGATTAAAGATGTACCTCAAGATTCTCTTAACGCAAGTCAAGTGAGTTAAATCTAAACCATACCTGTTCAAAATATAACATTTAAACTTGTAAAATGGCATCTGTGACTGCAACAGTAAATTGTATTGAATTAAGTTGGATTGCCTGTTAACAACAGTTGTTTTTGTTTTTGGCTTACTTGGAACATCAGATCTAAACAATGGTTTTATCTATAGATGTAAAATTTTCAACAAAGACAAATTGTCATCCCAAAAAACTAATCAACATATGAAATCCAATAAAATGGCCAATTTTATTTTTGACCCAAATTAAAGTGACACCATAATGTCACTACATATTTTAGACAGTTATGTGTGTGGGTTGGAGGGCTAGTGGTCTAAACATATTTTATTATCAGCGTGTTCACGAGTTCAATTCTTCGGTTAACGGTATAAATGGCAAGTGTAGGATTGATTAACTGTCTAATTTTGGGGGATTTTCTCTACTTTCCACTAACATAGTATGTTTATAAAATCCATTTGTCTCTTTTTTTGTAGTTATATTGTGCCCAATGGTTAGGTAAAGATAGTATTATATGTGGTGGAACAGATCATAATATGGCAAGAGTTATAGATAGAGGAACACTTAATGTAAGTTATTTTTAAAATATTCATTCTTTATATACTTGTCATAACCTGAGATGTTGCCAGTTTCAAATATTGACCAGGTGACTGGTTCTTTAGTGATTCAGCCCATGTGGTTGTCATCTATCACAATAATGACAGAGTTGCTCCCCTTTTGAGTTTTTAAGAATTCATTCATAATAATATTGAAAAATAAATAATGAATTTTACACAAATACTGAATATCAAATATTTTAATTCTAATATATTGACATTTATGAACTAACCAAACATTTTAAGGCACCAACAGGCCAGAATAAATGAGACCGTCCTATTTTTGTATTTCAGACTACAGGGCAGCTTGTTGATTTACCACAGGGAGTTTATTGTATAGATAATGACCGACATGTTCCCAACCCTAAAATAGCCATAGGTACTAATCGATTGATCTTTCTTGTAAAGAGTGAGAAGAAAGCCCCTTCTTAAAACAACATAGTCCATATTGTATTATATTCAAATAATGTAATCAGAGAAATAGGTAATTAGATTAATATTCTCAACTGTTAAATTAGACATTTGTTGCTTGCTTTTGTAAAGCAGGCCATTTCGAACAAAGACTTCAATCTGAGAAATTACACAATTATAATCTACTTCATTTTCCTGTGTACTTAATTCACATATTTCTTAATTCAAGACTATATTTTTTTACCGAAGGAAGGACATTGTTTATATAGTTTCTTTTCATTTTTATACTTGAGCCAAACATTTTGCCGATAAGAATAGCCATGTCAAAACTAGATGGCAAACATTATAATATGCTATGGTTTGTTTTTTTTTTAATGATAAAACGATCCTAAAAGTTATTTAAATATAAAGAGTGTAGTCGAAAGAATTCACATAACTTATACTGTTATTGAAAACTATTTAATGTGAAATTATTTTGAAATCAAATTGCCAAGTATGTAGGCCTAATTTGTAGTTTATACATCAATTAACTGAATATCGAATTGCATATACATTGTATTTCAAAAACAGAATTGCTCTATCATGTGAGTCTACCACAGTTCACATGATCTTCATAAAAAAACATTAAATTTTGTGGTTCATTAAGTACATTATGGGGGTACTTGATCGTCAATCCAGAACGTCCAGAATCACAATCGAGTGACACAGAATTGAGTCCTGTTACAGTTCATCCAGTCCCAAAGAATGAGATAGTGTGAGCAGAATCAGGACAAAATCAAATGATATAGCTATGGTGATTATTCTGTTTCTGCATGCCTTGTCGCCAGATGTTCTCATCTTTACTCGATTGACACCTTTTGATGGATAGGGGAATTCAATTCTGGCACTTTCAATCGAGTACCTGTCCTAAAACACCGACAATGATTAGGGCACCTAGCTTAACCATATATTATGAAGCAATGCTAACCTCACTTATTGAGAACCCGAATTGTGTATCTGTCCTATTATATTCGTAGATAATCTCTCAAGTTAGAAATCAAAATTCTATTAGAATAGTATATTTTAATGTATTATGCATTTATTGTAAAACAGCAAACTGTTAATATAATAAGTTCAAGATGATATATAAATTTGATTTACTGTAAATTTAATATTGTTGAGCATTTAAAATTTAAAGAATTTGCGTATGCAGTGTTGTATGGAGACTGCCTATCAATAAGAGTTGTTATAGAATTGTTAAATTAATGTTACCTTTGTTAACATTCCGTCCTATTTTATTTATTATATTGCTTTACTTATAGCATTATTTTTACTATAAATTATAAATAAAAAAAAAGTTTATCAAGCAATAATTGAATTGTGTATATGATATTGATAGAGATGTGTGTAGCAGTATTCTTTATTGTACCATTTGATCAGACATGGTAGCTCAATTGCTCCTTAACTAGGGGGTCCCAGATTTGAGTCTTGTTTTGGTTGAAAAAGTTCCTCTGGATTTCCTTGCATGGTTATCCCTTGTCAGTAGTGGAAAACAAAGGACCACACAATGAACAGCGTCTAGTCGTTCAGATGATATCAAAATTGAAGTCCCATGTACAAGTTGGCGTAGGAAGACGTGGTGGCTAAGTGAGTAAGACACTGGTTCGCTAGCCCGGAGGTTGCAGGTTTGATCAGTGTTGGCCAAGAAAGTTCATCAAAATTGTCCGTCATGGTTGCCTCTTGTCAGGAGTGCAGGACAAAAACAGCTGTCTAGTCGTTCATATGGGATGAAAAATGAAAGGCCGGTGTACACATGTAAGAGCAGGCTGTAGCGTCGCTGTTCGGGGAAAATTCCCCTCATAGCACACTGTATGGCGTATACCCATTTCATTTCATTTTATTTCACAAGTTGGCATGCACATAAAAGAAGCCTTTATGGTTGGATTATGAATAATATTCAGTTATAGCGCACCTATCCAAGCAAAATTCCCTCATAACATGCTACATGGCACATTAGCCAAGATGGTGCAGAAAAGTAGTATCATGCATGAACCCCATTTTGTTTAATACTCTCGACTGTAAGCATTTTGTGATTGACTCTACTATGAAAAAGGTATTTGTTCAAAGAAACCATAAATCCAATTTCTCGCAGCAAAGATTAAGTTAGTTTTGGCATCATTAATCATTGCCTCCTAGGCTTTGTTATTTGGTCTACTTTAATAGGTCTAAGGATTTGAACGAACAATAAATGGTTATGACTGTAAAAGGAATGAAATAGGGTTTAACATCTTGTCAACACTTTACTTATGTTATTTTGAGACTAACATACAATAATTTTTAGATCTGAAGAGAAAAATTGCGTTAAACGTTCACTTGACACAAACTAGGTCATAATTTGCTTGCGGGTATAGGAGTCTTTAGCAGTGGGGGGGAAACTGGATTTAAATCCAAAACACAAGGAAAACTTTTACTGTCATCACTCAAAGCGCTACACCCTGTGATCTATGTTCATGTTTTCCCTTCTGAACAAAAGAAACTTTCTTGACACTATGATGTTGCATGATTATCACAATTTAATTAAATAACATAATGAACAAAATAATGACATGTCAATGAAATATCAAAACAATAAATAAAATAAATTATTATACAATTATAAATAATTTACTGGTCCAGTTTATGAAAAACAATTAAATTAAATGCAATATTTGATTATGCAGGATTTCTCTATCAAAATATCTAATTGTGCTGAATATGGCATACATTTGCTAACATTGTACACAATGACCCATCCATTGTAGAATTTACCCTAACAATAACCCTTTAATATTTTAACATTGAAGGTATGCATGTAATGTAAATTGATATCACTGACTTATGAATAAATAACTTTTATTAGTGAAAATATTTGCCACAAATGGATCAGTCGTTATTTAGCATAATGTTTATTAGTTAGTAGTTAGTTAAAATTGTTAGCAATCAGGCAGAAGTCATTAAGTAGGTGTTACATGTATGTCAGTAAATACAGTGACTACTGAATGATATACACCACTATTTCTTAGGTTTGTGACTTGTATATTCAATAGCGATGGGTATTATAAATAGTCACAATTTTAAACTTAGTTACACACCTGCTAATTAATGACTACTGTCTAATTCCTGAAGTTTCTATACATACTAAACATCAGTTTAGTATAATAACAAAATATTTCATTACTAAAATGCCTAGCTTCATAAGTCAATGGTAACAGATTAACATTGATGTAATGTTCTGATAATGTTTATCATTATTCTGTTTTGTTCTCTGATTTATATTTTAAAATAGTATCAATATAGTCTAATGTTAATCTGTCAGACCAAGATGTTAGACTCCATCCTTCTAAAAATCCACAGTGACCTCCCTTGTCTGTAGTTAGCAACATGAAGGTTTCATGTTCAGGTAGTTTATCAAATGGAATATTCTCTTTAACACAGACTGGATCATCTAAACTACTTATAAGTAAGACAGGAACAGTTATCTTCTCAACGTCTCTCATAGGATTATTTTCTTTCCAATATTGTAAAGCCGAACTCTGACCACCAAATTTACTATACACATGGTAATCATATTCAGAGAAAGACCATGAACTTAAAGCAGATTTCAAATTAACAATATGTCCCAATTTATCTTGGTGCTGTTTCAGTATTTTCTTCAAATTGAACAATAAAACAAATTCGTAAAATCTGGGCAGCTGGAATCCGAATAAACTAACCATATCGTAACCAGGGGATATAGCTACACCAGTTTCCACAATGGCCGAACTAGAATACTCTCCAAGATATGATGACATTAATCCTGATCCTGCACTTGATCCAACAATGGCTAGACGTGCCCGAGGGAATTCCTTGTGGATATGTTCTATAGCTTGTCGTAAATCCAATGTTTCACCAAATCCTTGTAATTTTGGAACTTTTAATTCAGTATTACCGTGTCCTCTCTTGTTGAAAACAACCGACCGATATCCCCGAAGATGTGCCTGGTGACAGAATCGACTACAACTATCTAAATCTCCTGTTAAAGTTGGAAGGACAATTATTATTGGAGCATCCTCCGATAAATCAGGTGTTTCTTCGATCCAGTCAAGAGCAATGTGGCCACCATCGGTTAAATCTATATATTCTCGTCGTGTGGTCAGCTTGACCGGAGAAAGAAACGAACTCAGTATACTTTGTATATGACCATTTGAGAACAAAAACGTTGGCTTACACTGTGTGGAAAGGGACTTGCAATTTTCATATACATAATTATTCAAGTGATTTGGGTTATAAAAAAATCCTGCTTTGTATAATTTCTGCGAATTACGACGTCGACAGTACCATAAAATCATGGTACCAAGTACGATGCTACCAGATAAAATATAAACTGGATTGAAAATGTCTGGAAAATCCATACTTATTCTGTTAGAAGACTTCATATACTGAAAAAGAAACAAAAATCATTCATATAATTGAACATTACCTCAATTAATTTTAATTATTTGGACAGGGCTGCTCAGTGACGTGGTTTTCTTTTTAATAAATAATGTTACCAGATATCATCGTCAGGTTGTGGTTATGGAGGGCTGATTCTGGTCACAAACCTACTGCTACTGTCCACAAGAAAAGATGAGATGGTAGGACTGGGTAAAACAAAAAATGTTATTTCTTGATATTTTCTGTCTAGCTGACAGTTCACATTTTATCTGGCAGTATTGTGGTTGGATAGGCGACCCTACTCCTTGCCAAGTACAACCGACAAATTAAAATCACGCAGACCTTATGATACAGTGCATACATACTAACCCTTCGGCCATTATATAAACCTGAAACATGGTCTGATTAAAGAATCTTTACATCTACCAAGTCTGATGTGCTACTGTTTAGAGGGGATCCTTAAATTTTATTTAATTATATAAACAATGCAAGTCCCCAACGAAATGCTTTTGTTCTCAAATGTTCACTTTCCTAGTCTCCTCATTTCCACAGTCTTGGCTCATATTAAGCAAGCTTCTTTTAAACTGGAGAGTTGCCATATGTAATTGAAGAAGCTAATAAATCTCATTAGTTAAAAATAAGGGCCGAATTAAAGTTCTGTGATTTACTTCAATTATAGGTCAAAACCTTCACTATAAAACTTTCATTTTGGTTTTGAAATATTAAGTGTAAGTGAAAGTGTATACTAATTTTAGAGTTTGTTATGTTCATCTTAGCAATGGCTCTCTGTAGATCCAAAACCTTCAAGGACAGACCATCACTTCTCTAAACAGTGGGGGAAATTGGAGGCCCAAGAGAAAACCCACGAGGTTGGACAGGCGACCCTACTCCGTGTCACATACAACCAGGGACTCAAAACCATGCAATTGACTCAATGACAGACCTTATGATACAGGGCACGCATGCGCTAACCATGCGGCCATCCACCCCACACACCCAATCCCAGTAGACTTTTTTCCTATTTGTCTGGTACAATGTAAATGTACCCCTGAGAGTTATGTGTGGTTTAATGGTCATTTCAATTTATGCAATGTCTTAAGCTCAGGACCATTAAACAACATAAAATACAGACACTATCCAGAACGTGCACTTGAATGAAAGATGCCATGCGAGTCCAATTTTTTATTTCATCTAGTAAAAATAAAAATATACAATTGATCAGGTACCCAGACAAAGACCACTATGACCAATAGAAGACCACATTTAGACCAAGACAAAGACCACTCTGGATCAATATTAGAAGACCACTCGGACAAACAAATACACACTGATAGTTGCATTTGTTTTTATACATGTATATTTGTATTCTTTTAACTATTTGAAGACTACTCGGACCAGAATGGAGACCACCCAGACCAATATGTTTTTGAAATGAAATAGGTTTAACGGTCTACTGTTCTGTGTGGACTGGTTTATGAAGACAAGCATACTCGATCCATACAGTGTACTGCTATGAAGGAAATTTTGCCCAACTGTTAATATAATGGATCTTTTTTTGTCCCATCCAAATGACTAGACAACTGTCTTAGTCAGGCACTCCAACGTTTTTGAAATATAAAGTGTTGTTAATTTTTTTAAATAAACACAACTATTGTGGCGCGAGTAGTCTTTAATAAAAAAACAAATGTATTAAAATAATTTAAAACCAATACAATTTAATTTAACTATCAATTTATATGTTGGTCCATGTGATCTTCTATCTCGGTCCAATGCACTATTGGTACGAGTGGTCTCCTGTCTTGGTCAAAGTTGTCTTCTGCCTTGGACTGCATGGTCTTTTATTTGTGTCCATTTCTAGCTGCCAAAGAACAGAGATTAGCTCCTAAGAAACATATAAAAAAGGTTACCAATAAGTAATATACCCATGGACACCTATAAATATAATAGGCCTAATATTAATACCCGGTATAAACGTGATTAATTTACTGCTTCTTCACCACTGTATTTCTATCATATATAGATGATAAATACAATTAGACTTGTAAAAACAAAGCTACAATGTATACCTACCACAAAATAAAATTAATCTGCAGTCACCTAAATTTATATGTAACCGGTGTCATCCTTTTTAACCTCTTCCGACCACCGGTGCATAGTTCAGTCAGTCAGTCATTTTGGTTGGATGAGTAGTCAAGGACATCAAGACATCAGATGCTTTGTTAGTCTTTCACTTTGTATGCTACCGGTAAAGTCTTGATGACCCGGACTATAAATAAAGAGGTTCAATGTGTATTAGGGTAAATGATAAACTGTAAAGAGCAAGACCGATGTTGAGGGAGGCCGCATGTCAGTCAATTTGATTGACAGTTCGGTAAACGGCCTTGATGTGATGTTTAGTTGAGGTTAAAATGAGGGTTTGGATCTTCCGGCAGCCGTTTCTTGTGCTTATATTTTGTATAAATTTTCGAAATTAATTTCCATACTTTAATGTAAATAAAAATTATTAATATTATCTTATATCTAGTAGGAAAACTCATCGCCCTATAATCACAAAATATCTAAACAGACTCTATGTATAGTATAGGCCTAGTAGTTGCAAAAATGAGATGTTGGATCTCTCTCTCTCTCTCTCACATAGAAATATAGCACCCAATCGGCTTCGCTATGTCTTTTTCTTGTATTTGAAGGATGTTAAAGTATTTCTTTGAATTATTGTTCATGGAAAAATAATATTTGGGTCATTTTATTATATAAATTTTATTATATATCTGACACTAGAGTCAATCTACTATATAAATGAATTATAGTATCTTATATATCACACATATCGCACTATACCACATGAAGTATAAAACCGGCTTCACTTAGCAGTCAGTATACTTTGAACCAAATCGATGGGATTTTTCCTTTTATTTTCAAATATTTTAAAGTATTTGTATGAATTAACTTATATCAAAAGATAATATTTCAGTGAATGCATTTAGAAATTTAGGATAGTATCTTATATATCACACACATCGCACCATACCACATGAAGTATACAATCGGCTTCGCTTAGCAGTCAATATACTTTGAACACAATCAGCGTCGCTTAACAGTGGCACGTTTTCTTCTATTTTGAAATATTTGAAAGTATTTCTATGAATTAATTTACATCGCAAAATAATATTTGAGTTAATCTATTATATAATTGAATTATAGTATCTTATATATATATCAGACATGGCACTATACCCCATGAAGTATACAGTCGGCCTCGCTTAGCAGTCAGTATACTTTGAAGCAGTTCGGCGTAGCTTAGCAGTGGGACTTTTTCTTCTATTTTGAAAGATTGTAAAGTATTTCCATGAATTAATTTACATCGCAAAATAATATTTGAGTTAATCTATTATATAATTGAATTATAGTATCTTATATATCACAGACATGGCACTATACCCCATGAAGTATACAGTCGGCCTCGCTTAGCAGTCATTATACTTTGAACTCAATCGGCATAGCTCAGCAGTCAGTATACTTTGAAGCAGATCGGCGTAGCTTAGCACCAGGACTTGTTCTTCTATTTTGAAAGATTGTAAAGTATTTCTATGAATAAATTTACATCGAAAAATAATATTTGAGTGAATGTATTATATAAATGAATGAGAGTATCTTATATATCACAGACATGGCACTATACCCCATGCAGTGTACAGTCGGCCTAGCTTAGCAGTCATTATACTTTGAACCCAATAGGCCTCGCTTAGCAGTGGGACGGTTTCTTAATATTGAAGCAACCACGTGAGTTTTCTCCGGGTTCTACGGTTTCCTCCCCCTGCTAAAGACCCCTACGCGCATTAAAATTATTGAAATATAATTAAAACCATATGCTAGTCCCGAAATGACCTAGTTTGTGTCGAGTGGACGTTAAATCCCCCCCCTCTCTCTCTTTCGAAAATTTACATCAAAAACTAATATTTGAGTGAATATATTATATAAATGAAGATATCATCTTATAATATCACAGACATCGCACTAGGCCTATAACCACATGAAGTATACAGTCGGCTTCGCCTAGCAGTCAATATACTTGGAACCCAATCGGCTTCGCTTAGCAGTGGGATTTTTTCTTCCATTTTGAAATATCTTAAAGTATTTCTATGAATTAATTTACATTGAAAAATAATATTTGAGTGAATGTATTATATAAATGAATGAGAGTATCTTATATATCACAGACATGGCACTATACCCCATGCAGTGTACAGTCGGCCTAGCTTAGCAGTCATTATACTTTGAACCCAATAGGCCTCGCTTAGCAGTGGGACGGTTTCTTAATATTGAAGCAACCACGTGTGTTTTCTCCGGGTTCTACGGTTTCCTCCCCCTGCTAAAGACCCCTACGCGCATGAAAATTATTGAAATATAATTAAAACCATATGCTAGTCCCGAAATGACCTAGTTTGTGTCGAGTGGACGTTAAATCCCCCCCCCCCTCTCTCTCTCTCTCTTTCGAAAATTTACATCAAAAACTAATATTTGAGTGAATAAGATTGTAAAGTATTTACACCAAAAAATAATATTTGAGTGAATGTATTACATAAATGAATGATAGTATCTTATATCTCACAGACATACAGTCGGCCTCGCTTAGCAGTGATTATACTTTGAACTCAATCGGCATGGCTCAGCAGTCAGTATACTTTGAAGCAGATCGGCGTCGCTTAGCAGTGGGATTTTTTCTTCTATTTTGAAAGATTGTAAAATATTTATATGAATAAATTTACATTGAAAAATAATATTTGAGTGAATGTATTATATAAATGAATGAGAGTATCTTATATATCACAGACATGGCACTATACCCCATGCAGTGTACAGTCGGCCTAGCTTAGCAGTCATTATACTTTGAACCCAATAGGCCTCGCTTAGCAGTGGGACGCTTTCTTAATATTGAAGCAACCACGTGAGTTTTCTCCGGGTTCTACGGTTTCCCCCCCCCCCTGCTAAAGACCCCTACGCGCATTAAAATTATTGAAATATAATTAAAGTCATATGCTAGTCCCGAAATGACCTAGTTGGTGTCGAGTGGACGTTAAATCCCCCCCCCCCTCTCTCTCTTTCGAAAATTTACATCAAAAACTAATATTTGAGTGAATATATTATATAAATGAAGATATCATCTTATAATATCACAGACATGGCACTAGGCCTATAACCACAATATACTTGGAACCCAATCGGCTTCGCTTAGCAGTGGGATTTTTTCTTCCATTTTGAAATATCTTAAAGTATTTCTATGAATTAATTTACATTGAAAAATAATATTTGAGTGAATGTATTATATAAAGGAAGAACAGTATCTTATATATCACAGAGATCGCGCTATATCACACGAAGTATAAAATAGGCCTCCCTTAGCAGTCAATATACTTTAAACACAATAGGCGTCGCTTAGCAGTGGGACTTTTTCGTCTATTTTGAAAGATTTTAAAAGTATTTCAATGAATTAATTTACACCCAAAAATAATATTTGACTGAATGTATTATATACATTAAGGATAGTATCTTATATATCTCGAACATCGCACTATACCACATGAAGCACACAATCGGCTTCGGTTAGCAGTCAGAATACTTTGAAGCAGATCGGCGTCGCTTAGCAGTGGGATTTTTTCTTCTATTTTGAAAGATTTTAAAGTATTTACACCAAAAAATAATATTTGAGTGAGTGTATTATATAAATGAATGATAGTATCTTATATCTCACAGACATACAGTCGGCCTCGCTTAGCTGTCATTATACTTTGAACTCAATCGGCATAGCTCAGCAGTCAGTATACTTTGAAGCAGATCGGCGTAGCTTAGCAGTGGGACTTTTTCTTCTATTTTGAAAGATTGTAAATTATTTACACCAAAAAATAATATTTGAGTGAATGTATTATATAAATGAATGATAGTATCTTATATCTCACAGACATACAGTCGGCCTCGCTTAGCAGTGATTATACTTTGAACTCAATCGGCATGGCTCAGCAGTCAGTATACTTTGAAGCAGATCGGTATGGAAGACCAAATGGGACAATATTCGTGATTCTTGTTTCTACATTCAAGTTGGAACATTTTAGACACGAACGCAACATTCTAAACTATTGATTCTTGTTTCTACATTCTTATATCAACATTTCAAGCACAAAATCAACATTTTAAGCACAAAATCAACATTTTAAACAAAAAATTGACATTATGTTTCATTTTCGGCGTTTTATCGGTAACTTTTATGTATCATTTAATATCAAAATTAAAAAATAATTTCTTAATTTTACACGACAAAGAAATCAATTCATTGGTTTCTGAAAGTATCTTAAACAAAATCTGGAATTTGAACTCTTATGAAAATATTTTCTACGTTTCAAAAAGTCTTGAAGTTAAAATCTTGAAATGGAAAATGTCCAGAAAAAAATCTGGAATTTGAACTCTTATGAAAATATTTTCTACGTTTCAAAAAGTCTTGAAGTTAAAAATCTTGAAATGGAAAATGTCCAGAAAAATATCATGAATTATCAACATTATTACACCAGAGGGCGTTAGCGTTTGTGTACAACTTTGATACAGACTATAGATTAGAAAATAAAGGTGGACTTTTCTACGAGTGGAAGTGAGCCCCTGTTGTGTTTAAACAGTAATTAGAAATTAAGCTCGAGATATGATAAATAACTTCTATAATTTAAACAGCTAGAAAAAATTAGGAAAAAGGCCTTTCTTACATATTCGCTGTTATTAATATTTGTTTACTTTTTCATATGTTTACTAATAATTAGACATACACGTGTTTCGAATATGGCAAAAATGGATGATAATGCTGGGTTTTAAATGGAATCTATTCACTGTTATGTTTACTTTTTCATATTAACTATAAGTTCTGTTTCATGCAACTAATTACTGTTTAAACACAACAGGGGCCCACTTCCACTCGTAGTAAAGTCTACCTTTATTTTATAATCTATAGTCTGTATCAAAGTTGTACACAAACGCTAACGCCCTCTGGTGTAATAATGTTGATAATTCGTGATATTTTTCTGGACATTTTCCATTTCAAGATTTTTAACTTCAAGACTTTTTGAAACGTAGAAAATATTTTCATAAGAGTTCAAATTCCAGATTTTTTTCTGGACATTTTCCATTTCAAGATTTTAACTTCAAGACTTTTTGAAACGTAGAAAATATTTTCATAAGAGTTCAAATTCCAGATTTTTTTTAGATACTTTCAGAAACCAATGATTTCATTTCTTTGTCGTGTAAAATTAAGAAATTATTTTTTAATTTTGATATTAAATGATACATAAAAGTTACCGATAAAACGCCGAAAATGAAACATAATGTCAATTTTTTGTTTAAAATGTTGATTTTGTGCTTGAAATGTTGATATAAGAATGTAGAAACAAGAATCATTAGTTTAGAATGTTGCGTTCGTGTCTAAAATGTTCCAACTGAAATGTAGAAACAAGAATCATGAATATTGTCCCATTTGGTCTTCCATAGATCGGCGTCGCTTAGCAGTGGGATTTTTTCTTCTAGTTTGAAAGATTGTAAAGTATTTATATGAATAAATTTACATTGAAAAATAATATTTGAGTGAATGTATTATATAAATGAATGAGAGTATCTTATATATCACAGACATGGCACTATACCCCATGCAGTGTACAGTCGGCCTAGCTTAGCAGTCATTATACTTTGAACCCAATAGGCCTCGCTTAGCAGTGGGACGGTTTCTTAATATTGAAGCAACCACGTGTGTTTTCTCCGGGTTCTACGGTTTCCTCCCCCTGCTAAAGACCCCTACGCGCATGAAAATTATTGAAATATAATTAAAACCATATGCTAGTCCCGAAATGACCTAGTTTGTGTCGAGTGGACGTTAAATCCCCCCCCCCTCTCTCTCTCTCTTTCGAAAATTTACATCAAAAACTAATATTTGAGTGAATAAGATTGTAAAGTATTTACACCAAAAAATAATATTTGAGTGAATGTATTACATAAATGAATGATAGTATCTTATATCTCACAGACATACAGTCGGCCTCGCTTAGCAGTGATTATACTTTGAACTCAATCGGCATGGCTCAGCAGTCAGTATACTTTGAAGCAGATCGGCGTCGCTTAGCAGTGGGATTTTTTCTTCTATTTTGAAAGATTGTAAAATATTTATATGAATAAATTTACATTGAAAAATAATATTTGAGTGAATGTATTATATAAATGAATGAGAGTATCTTATATATCACAGACATGGCACTATACCCCATGCAGTGTACAGTCGGCCTAGCTTAGCAGTCATTATACTTTGAACCCAATAGGCCTCGCTTAGCAGTGGGACGCTTTCTTAATATTGAAGCAACCACGTGAGTTTTCTCCGGGTTCTACGGTTTCCCCCCCCCTGCTAAAGACCCCTACGCGCATTAAAATTATTGAAATATAATTAAAGTCATATGCTAGTCCCGAAATGACCTAGTTGGTGTCGAGTGGACGTTAAATCCCCCCCCTCTCTCTCTTTCGAAAATTTACATCAAAAACTAATATTTGAGTGAATATATTATATAAATGAAGATATCATCTTATAATATCACAGACATCGCACTAGGCCTATAACCACATGAAGTATACAGTCGGCTTCGCCTAGCAGTCAATATACTTGGAACCCAATCGGCTTCGCTTAGCAGTGGGATTTTTTCTTCCATTTTGAAATATCTTAAAGTATTTCTATGAATTAATTTACATTGAAAAATAATATTTGAGTGAATGTATTATATAAAGGAAGAACAGTATCTTATATATCACAGAGATCGCGCTATATCACACGAAGTATAAAATAGGCCTCACTTATAGCAGTCAATATACTTTAAACACAATCGGCGTCGCTTAGCAGTGGGACTTTTTCGTCTATTTTGAAAGATTTTAAAAGTATTTCAATGAATTAATTTACACCCAAAAATAATATTTGACTGAATGTATTATATACATTAAGGATAGCATCTTATATATCTGGAACATCGCACTATACCACATGAAGCATACAATCGGCTTCGGTTAGTAGTCAGTATACTTTGAAGCAGATCGGCGTCGCTTAGCAGTGCGATTTTTTCTTCTATTTTGAAAGATTTTAAAGTATTTACACCAAAAAATGATATTTGAGTGAATGTATTATATAAATGAATGATAGTATCTTATATCTCACAGACATACAGTCGGCCTCGCTTAGCAGTGATTATACTTTGAACTCAATCGGCATGGCTCAGCAGTCAGTATACTTTGAAGCAGATCGGCGTCGCTTAGCAGTGGGATTTTTTCTTCTATTTTGAAAGATTGTAAAGTATTTACACCAAAAAATAATATTTGAGTGAATGTATTATATAAATGAATGATAGTATCTTATATCACACCGACATACAGTCGGCCTCGCTTAGCAGTGATTATACTTTGAACTCAATCGGCATGGCTCAGCAGTCAGTATACTTTGAAGCAGATCGGCGTCGCTTAGCAGTGGGATTTTTTCTTCTATTTTGAAAGATTGTAAAGTATTTATATGAATAAAAAATAATATTTGAGTGAATGTATTATATAAATGAATGATAGTGTCTTATATATCACAGACATGGCACTATACCCCATGCAGTGTACAATCGGCCTCGCTTAGCAGTCACTTTACTTTGAACCCAATAGGCCTCGCTTAGCAGTGGGACGTTTTCTTAATATTGAACAAACCACGTGAGCTTTCTCCGGATTCTCCAGTTTCCTCCCCCTGCTAAAGACCCCTACGCGCATGAAAATTATTGAAATATAATTAAAACCATATGTTAGTCCCGAAATGACCTAGTTTGTGTCGAGTGGGCGTTAAATGCCCCTCCCCATCTCTCTATCTTTGGAACATTTACATCGAAAAATAATATTTGAGTGAATGTATTATTATATAAATGAAGATAGCATCTTATATATCACAGACATCGCACTATACCACATTATGTATACAGTCGGCCTAGCTTAGCAGTTCGCCCTTTTCTTATGTTTTAAAGATTTGGGGATATTATTTCGATTGATTTTCATAAAATAATAATATTTCTTTCGAGCGTTTAAATTTATCATCCAATACCGCTTATAGAGTGTAAGTGGTCTAGCTACGCAGTCAGCACACTTTGAACCCAATCGGCCTAGCTTAGCAGTGGGACTTTTTCTTAATTATGAAAGATTACAAAGTATTTCTATGAATTAATTTTCATAGAAATATAATATTTTGTAAATTAAATGATATTTCAGTAAGTGATTGACAATTTTATTAGAATATTATATTCCAGAAATAGGGAAATTCACCGACCAATTAAAACTCCGAGTACACAGTAGTCTCGACCCCCCCCCCCCCCCCAAGTCTTCAACGTAGAATATTTGTCTTGACGATAGAGACTAATTACATAGTAGAGCAGGTCAGGGAGAGTACATTTTGTCGTTATTGAATTTTCGTACCGCTAGTACCTCCCGTGGTCGTAGAGATTTGAAATTGTTAGGAAGTGTTACGAGCGACTATTGATAATCATACACTCGGACCATGGAAACCACTAGGTATGCGTAAGTGTAGTAGCACTTGAGATTTATTCTATTATTAACAATAAATAGTCCTTTATAAACTCCACCTTCAAATAAAATGGGAGGAAATCGAACAAGAAAGAGGCGGGGCTTACATATGCCTCGCTCAGCAAAATCTATAAAATCGGCCTC
Source organism: Patella depressa (assembly GCA_948474765.1). Classification (NCBI taxonomy): domain Eukaryota; kingdom Metazoa; phylum Mollusca; class Gastropoda; family Patellidae; genus Patella; species Patella depressa. The sequence continues at coordinate 18,296,935 of OX419720.1, forward strand.
GCAAGGAATGATTTAACGCTTACCGTGTATTAGGCCAACAACTTGCACTTTTTAAGACGGGTATATTTTTATTAGTTATCAAAGTTCATAATCCACCTGAGCCATGAGAGGCATTTATTTAGTAGTAAATGAATAGGCTTACTAAATAAATGTTCATCGTGTTATAGTTTATTATCATTCAAAGTCAAATTTGAATCTTAATCTTCGCCATAATGATATCATATTTGGGGGAAAAAAACCTCCATGTATGTGTCAACGGTCAGACACCCGACGACCTTTCCCGCACGTGCATTTCAGTGAAAACGTCACCCGAATCAATATCTCATCTTGTATATAAATGTGCGATTGGCAGGTTGCCAGGTCAATTAGCAAAGGATAATCAACACCACATCTGTATGAAAGCGAATATTAATAGGCTAAAGTTATAGCCCTTGTCACCAAAGTCAGTATTTTAGGTTCTTGTGGATTTGCTTTTGGATTTGGTTATTTTTTTTTTCTTGTTTGTTTGGAGAGGGGGAGCGCGGCGGGGGGTGGGGGGTGGTTACAAACTTGCAGATCATGGAAAGAGGGAAAGTTGAAGTAGCGCATTGATTTTATGTTGAGTTAGCTATAGGCTACTTCTCTCGCGCAAAAAGGTGTGTTCATAGATTGCTCGTTTGCTATGGTGATAGAATATATTTATAGATGGAACTTTAGAAATGAAATGAAATGAAATGGAGGTTAACGTCCTACTGTTCTGCTCCTAAATTGGGCTAATGAAGACAGTGGGTGCAATGAGTGAAATTTTTCCCGGGCAACGGCACTACGGCGTATACTACTTTTATCGAATTCCAACTGCTAAGGTATCTTTGACGTGCACGGCAATGCGTACACGAGACAGGTATCTTTGACGTGCACGGCAATGCGTACACGAGACCTAGGTGTTTTTGTCCCACCCGCACGACTAGACAGCTGCCCTTGTCAGGCCCTCCGTCTTGCATCACTATCAAGGGTAAACCACGCCGGAAAATCTGAATGAACTTTCTCGGCCAATGCAGGGATCGAACACCCGACCCCCAGATTAGCGAGTCAGCGTCTTACCCACTTATGGCGAATGACAGGAATGGGGTTTGACGTCCTACTTTTCTGCATCGAACTGGACTAAGGGATGCAGAATATAGTATACTATACTCTTACTTTTAATTCCATCTAAGTTTCTTTTCGAGTGTACTCCAATGCCGTATACGCGGGGTCTCGGTTTTAACACTGTTCCGTGTCGTCTATGGTCGTAATTCAGTCAAAGCAAAACTGGAGGATGTCAAAAATTGGACTCATACAATTTGTATGATTGACTTGTCAGGCCTCAATAATTTGTTATAGAGGTACATTTTGTATGATATGCATATTCCATTGTTGCGTTAAATAAACAGAACACAATAATTAATGACTAGATTTCTGGACAAAGATAAACCTGGCAGTGATTGTCATAAATTCTTGAAGTGTCCTAAAGTGGACGAAGGAAATAAATCTTCTATTTTATTTGACCCTGAAACAGTTCTGCACTAATTAATCTCACTACACTCATCCAAGTTAGAGGTACATTATGCTGTCTCATGTATCTCGGATAATACGTCACAGCTATTATTTTTGACACTGAATCCGAGAAAGATATTTTAATTTTATTAAAATACTACTACAATACAGGTGAGACGTGTTTCAGACGCAGATCGATCGACAGGTGAACTTTGTTGTCACTCGTGGTGTGTAGACTGTAGACTTCCAATGAAAAGTGGGTCATTATCACGCAGCGATCATTGATACAAGTATTTGTATCCTTTATGTAGTTTATCATGTCAAAATAAGTGATATATATATATATACATGTATAAGGTCATGGGAGGGGTGGGGTCTATGAATTGTTTTATAGGTCTGTGATGAGCGAATTTGAACTGTTGTACACTGATGATGGTACGAAAAGCCAATATTACAATAATACATGATTCGAACTCACGTCAAGTTTTGTTTTATTGAAACGAAACATGGCTATAACGTACGTACTACTACTGCCACCATAATACCCCAGGGGTGATTGGAGACAGGTAACGAGGCATAATATACGTACGCCATACAGTATAGTTGGAAATAATTTTTGCACAGACAACGGTATTTCCTCCTATATTCGTAGAATTCCACATTTCAAAGATTATTTTTATGCGTGTATGCCATTAACGTATATAAGGGACCTCGTTTTTTGATACCAAACGAACGACCAGAAACCCATCCTCTACAGGTCTCCTGTTGTAGCACTGATACGGAGTCGAAACTGGGAGCCAACTGTGATGCCGCTTGTTTGGGGTTTTTTATTGGACATGCTATAAATAATAATAATGATTTTTAGGCTGTTTCAATAAAATTATAAAACGTACTACTATAAATATCCAGCTTCACCGTGGTGCACGACAGAGAACCTGGCAGTGAACACCGTCTTCGGGTGGAGAAGAAACCCAAGGTCATACTAAAAAAACATGGCAACTGGGATTCTAAATCATATACATTTTCCTCGATGGAGCAGAAGAGTAAGCCTCCCAGTATATACGTCTTACTCCTGACTCAAAATCGAGCTCAACCCCGCGTTACATTATTGTGGACGACGTCTGTTTACAAACCATTTTTATCCAGCTATAATGTTAACTGATTTCGTTCATTTAAAATTAAATTTAAAATTCATTAGAATTTAATCAGCGTCATATTACATCGAATTAAATAAACAAAGAAATCAAGAATAATATGTAAAATTCGAAAAAGTTATACTGAATTATCAATACGGGGGTCAAAGTTTATCTTTAGAAAATTATATTTACAACCGTGTGTATTATAAACCCCACACCTTCCAAATTTAGGAATAACGTAGCTATAGATTGAACGTATAAGAAGACTTTGGTGTTTTACTAGTTGTTGAACAAATATTCAGGAAGAAATGGCTAAAAGTTTGATAAACTGCGATGATTTGTACAAGGAGATAAATGCTGGTTTACCTACAGACACGGTGATAGTTGATGTCTCCTGGTCCAGTAAAAAGAACTGCTATGAAGACTACTTGAAGTAAGTTCAAGGGCCAATATGCCAGACGAAAGATAAATACGTGTATATAACTTCAAGTTATGGCTATTTAATGCTTACATTACTTTCTATTGATTTCAATGCCGTCTTTCTTATAAAAAAATAGAAAGGGAGAGAAATGGGGTTAACGTCCGTCCACTCGACACTAACCAGGTCGTTTCGGGACTAACATGGTTCTATTTCATTTCAATTATTCGCTTGCGCGTATAGGAGTCATTTAGTGGCAGAACCCGAAGAAAATCCACGAGGTTGGACAGGCGTAGACACATAATACAATAATAAAACTATTATCATTTTCGTACAAGTCAGATCTGACTTGCTCCAGGAAGTTTATGTATACGCAAAATTTTGCCGTCCACAATTCACTGTGAACTTATTTAGCCTGATTCTGATGATTCTAGGTATACGTGAATTTAAATAAATGCAAAAATCTCAGACGAGTACGAATTTGAAAATAGCATATGAAGAACGCACCAGAGTATGCATTTTTCAGGAAGACAGAACCCAAACTATAGTTCTCATTTGACCGCTGCCATTTCAAAAAACCTCATTTTGATTAATCCAAAATAAAAGTGACAGATTCCGAGAATGAGATTTTATCTAAGATATTAATTTTTATGTTTTGTCAGCTTAGTTTAACAAATGTAAATTTATTTATAGGTGTCACATCCCTGGAGCTGTTTTTGTTAATGTCCTGGAATCCGAACATACAGATCTATATCCAAGAAATATTCCAAAATCTGACATTTTTGAGCGAAATGTTCGACAAGCAGGAATAAATGACAACTCCCGGGTCATTCTCTATAGTGAATCTGATAATTTTGGCTTCTTTGCTTCTTGTAGAGCTTGGTGGACATTTATGGTACTGTTTCCTTTCTTTAAAATGTTTATATTATGTATACTTTGTCTTGACAAATTGAGGATTCCCACGTGCATTAACATATTACAGTATCCACAATTAACTGCGAATCCAATATGCTAGAGTATGCATTTTTAAGGATGATTTTTTTCGCAAAAAGAAGATTCTAGTATCATAAGTATCAAAACTAGATGGAAGCGGATGTTAACCTCTGTTTTATGGTCCTCTGCTATTATGCTGGATGTTCACATTTTATCAAGAATGTTCCTGAAAAAGAGGAGATTAACATAGAAACTTGATATGAACATTTTGATTACATTTTAAAAGGTTTATGGTCATTCCAATGTTTCTGTTCTAAATGGCGGGCTTCCGAAATGGAAATCTCTTGGTTATCCTGTTAGCAGTGATATTGTTGAAGTACTGGTATGTAAACTTTTCTCACTAACACAAAACTTATTTTTAGGCAAAACCCGATAACTACCATTTACTATCTGCAATTTTTCTATTCAGGCCATTACGTAGTTGGTTTTGATGGTTTGAAACATTCATTTTGTTCTTAAGAAGTGAGTCGTAAATTATTACATACCTGTATTTATTCCAGCCTGGTTCATTCACGGCTAAATGGACACCCACGCACCACAAAAAATTTGACGAAGTGGTAAAGAATGTAGAGCAAGGGGTGTTTCAAGTTTGTGATACAAGGTCTTCCGGAGCGTATCTCGGACAAGGTTTGTTTTTTCACTTACAGAGAGAGAGAGAAATGGGGTTTAACGTCCATTCGACACAAACTATGTCATTTCGGGACTAACATATGGTTTAATTTTATTTCAATAATTCGCTTGCGCGTATCGGTCTTTAGCAGTGGGAGGAAACCGGAGTACCCAGAGAAAACCCACGGGATTGGACAGGCGACCCTAGTTTTGTCTCTTACAATAATGCATCGTTGGACAACAATCCTCTCTCGTTAACGAGGGATCATGTGGCTATGTGCGTAAGACGCTGGTTCGCTAGCCTGGAGGTCGGGTGTTCGATCCCTGCATTGGCCGAGAAAGTTCATCCAGATTTTTCGGCATGTTTCCCTTAATCGTTCGGATGGGATGGAAAATCGAGGTCTCGTGTACACATTGTCGTGAACGGAAAAGAGTAGGCCTTAGCGCCGCTGCCGAGGAAAGATTTTCCAGGTTAGGAGCTGAACAGAACGACGTTAACCCCATTTCATTTCATTTCTCTCGCCAACACTGAGAACTCACTCGTATGAAGGTTGTAATATACATCATTATGTTTAAAGCCTAGTCGATGGAATTTCAAAATTTCATTTAACTGAAATGAAATGGGTTTTAGGTAACGTCCAATAGCCTACTGTTCAGATCCGACTGGGCTATTGAAGGACATACGCCATACAATGTTCTGTGATGGAAGGTGGCACAACGGCGTGCTCTTACTTCGAATACAGCTGTCACTGGTCCTTGTAGGTGCACGCTTATGTGTAGGCTATATACACGGGACCTGGGTTTTTCGTTCCATCCTAAAGATTATACCTTGTTCTTTGCCTGATCTCCGTCCCGACCCACTGACATGAAGGAACCTTGTCGGAACACCGCGATTAACCTTCCTCGTGCAACACTGAAATCCAGTACAGGATCTCCAGGGTAATGAACCAACGTCTTATACTGTCTGAGCCAACGCGGCTCTCAAATTGCAATTAATATCTTTAAAGAGACAAGATAGGGTGTTCGCGAGTTTAGCTTAGGTCTAGATTATTATTAGTTGAGGCTACTCATTCTACTTTCAGATTCACCTGGTCATATTCCTGGTGCTGTTAATCTTAATTATGGTCAATTAATGGACACAGCCAATCAGACGTTATTGTCTCCAGACAAAATTAAAACAGGTAAATTATGAAACAAGATATTGCTAATCCGATCTACATTCATGAAATTTTCCGGCGTGTGGGAATATATGATTAATGCTTGTCTTATGTCGTGTGTAGAGTAAATCGTAATCACCTGTAAATACATGACGTATATATAAATAGTCTTAGAATATCGTGAAATTTTAACTATAGCATAGACCAATAGTCCCAATTTTATTTACCCAATTCAATATTATTAGATGCATGGTGGCGGGTGATAACATCACTATTCCGTTTTAAATCAATTTATTGTTATGGACATTATCACTAGTCTAGCTATCCATCTTAAAGTTTTCTCTGGGTTATATTAAAAGTATAGGGATCGTTTATTTCAGTATTTGCTGACGCGGGAGTCGATCTGAGTCGACCATTGGTAACACACTGTAATAGTGGAATGTCATCCTGTTCAGTTGCTTTTGCTGCTAAGCTGTGTGGGTCGGAAGAAGTTTCTGTGTTCCATGTAAATATCAATTTATCTTTTCTGTATGGGAGTATATACGGTGTCATACATGAACGAAAATGCCCAAAGAATTGCGATCTTTTTTCGCGCTATAGTTACACAAATGTAGGCAAAGAAAATGCCATTATCTGTGATATGGATAACGCCTTTTAGCCCAAAAAGTTACGAGTGAACGTTTTAAACGCGCCATCCACTATTGCCACTTTTGGTAGGATGTTTTACAAGCCTCAAACTTCCCGTACTAAATTATTGACAGTGCTATTGTGGTAGAAAAAATTAATTTGTTTTGCTTTATTTATCATGTCGTTCAGACGATTTCCCGTGTGCACGTAAAAGAACCATTGGCAATTGGAATTCGAAATTAAAAAAAAGGTCATAGCACCGCTGCAGTGTCCACGGACAAAATTTCCCCCGTTTTTCGGTGCAGAAAAGTAGGACGTTAACCCCCGTTTCATTATGTATTTCAGGGTGGATTTACAGAGTGGAAAGCTAAAGCTGGCCCTGAACTACTGACAAAGGAAACGCCAAAGTGAAAATAGACCGAAGGCTATAATTATATACAAAATAAATAAATTAAAAGTTCCTTAAATTATATGATTGTTACTACATGCTGTAGTCAAGTGTCATGTTTTCTATCCCAGACTTGTCTGTGGCAACGATTAGAGATACTTGCATAAGATCGTGTTTTGTTTGTGGGGGGGGGGGACTCCGGCTGCTGCAAGTAAAGAAATAAAGTTATATTGTTATATATTAGTTCCAAATGTCAGTTTGTATTAGTAGCCGGAAGTCTTGTACCAGTGAGTTACATGTATTTAACCCCCTCTGATTTTTGCACTTCACTTACTTGCAGTGTTTCACCCTGTCCAACCTCGTGGGTTTTCTCCGGGTCCCCCAGTTCTAAAGACCCCTGCGCATTGAAATAAAATTAAACCGAAGGACAGTCTCTGTTTAATCAAAATTTAATAATATTCACGGAATGGCCTAGTTTGTTTCGAGTGGACGTGAAACCCCATTTCTCTCTCGCTCCCTCCATAATGGTGTGGGTTTTTTCGCAATTATTTTTTCCTTGACTTTTTAAGATATTGTAAAAATTCAGGACCATTATTAAATTGTGATTACAGAGACCGTACGAACTACGTACCTGCTGGTTGTCGCATGTTTCGTTGCCTGGAAGCCCATTTCATATTATATAGGAAATTGTGCCTTTACCGTTTAGACATCATCACGGTCCGTCGCAGTTTTAAACTAAATTGAGAGAATTTATTTTAGAGGTTACCGTTTGGTTCCATGAAACAAATTCTAAAATACTAATCGAATTAAAAGACATCAATAGATTGTAGCCATTATTACAGGCGACCACAGCTTTTAAACGCATTCCGTATGTCGTCTGCGGCGGATTCCTCGTGGACAAATTTCACTCCATCATATCTTTGTAAACATTGATCGGAATGAACCATTTTAAACCTGATAATCAGATTCAATTTTCACAATATTGTAGTTTACTCAAAAAACATTCAAAGACTGTAATTGACAAGACCATTTTTTCTTAAAGGAGTCTTTAGACAGGGTCTTTCCTCTCCTAGTTAGTGAAATGTGGTTTACGGTACACCCGACACAAACGCGCGGCGCGGGAATTAGACGCCCACAAACACACACACACATAAGCTGAACAAGAGGCGGGCATGATGATGACTATATACCACCATAATAAAATGGCATAAGAAAGATTGTTCATAATGAGTGAGTATTGCCTAAGTTTGCTCATAAACCAGAGGGGAGTCTCTCGGCCATGCACTTAAAAAGACCAAAGTGCCAAGGTTTATTTCTGGCACTTATCCACTTAGTAGCGCTAATAGAACTGCCATGGTAACAGTAACAAGCAAATTTCTTTATTCTGTTAGGTTTAGGTTGGGGGGGGGGGCGGTCGTCAGTACGTCATATGGAATAAGTTGTGTAGCTAGAGCATTCATGGTAGAATACTAATTGACAAAACAAGGGCAATAACTTTAAACAGTAATTGTTGAAACTTGGAAATAATATAGCTGTCTTGGTCTCAGTAACAAATACATAGAAATTATGAATGGATTGTTTATCCAGCTGGTCACGGCAATAAAAGAAACGAATCATAGTTTTTAAGATGTTTATCAATTAATAAATGCAATCAACAATGTCTCTTGAGTCTTGACATGCTAGGGTCAACTGAGACCAACCATAACTTAAAAATCACAGATTGTTTGGGTTTGTTTTAAACTATCTTTAAACAAATTGTTGACATGGCCGTCCATCCTTTGATTTAAATATTTTTTTTCATAAGGTTTATAAAATTTTTGAATAAATAATTTCATTACAACATATTTAGTTCACTTCCCATGGTTTATACAATTTTAAGATGTCTAGTTCACTGTTGCAGAAAAAGTCTTTTCATATATAAAACAGTTCAGGATTTTTTTTATTTTGATACTCTTTTTGTCCTCTGGTACGTTAAAGGACTATTAAATTGTTCAGGGTGCCTTTGTTACTCTTTTCGTCCTCTGATACATTAAAGGACTATTAAATTGTTCAGGGGCACGAGCCTTGTAATTTTCATTAAAATCTAGACGGAAACTTAAGAAACGCAGGTTTACATCGGGATGGCATGTTAACATAACAAGAAATTGTTGTACCATATCTTGATAAGACTGAGACAATACAGTTAGTTGGGCCCAAGTTGATGGAATAACAGTGTTCAGAAATTCTTCCTTTCTCTTCTGTTCTTCAACCACTTCAACTTCTGTAACTGCCCAATCTCCCTCCTCTGTATGTTTTTCTTTCATTTTTTCAAATTTATCACGGAATGACACTTCTAGTTCAGCTGACTCGTAAAATTGACGCTGAGCAGTTTGAAACTGAATAATCAAATCAAAAATTGTTCGTAACTGAGTCAAAATCGCTCGTGATTTTTCGTCTAACAAACATCGAGATATAACTGTATCTTGAAATACTTGATGGGCTGCTATGATGTGATCTAAATCTTCAGCCTCGTGTACCTTGGTCAACAGCTCATCCCACGAACATTCTAAAACCTCAAAGTTTATGTAATATTGAACTTGCTGTATAAAATGCACCATCTCAGCACCTAGAATATGACATTGATGTAATATTTTATTTAATTCAGGAATTGATTTTAATGATTTAGCATATGAAATCTGATTTTTCCATATCATAGCCAATATATATTCCATACGCTTTGCTCTCCATAAAAAGTTAAATACTCGCAAATACAATATCATACTCTCTGGAGTAAAAACAGTTTTGATTGGACCGTCAACATGATAATCAAGGCTAAACACATCCCATCCAGTATCTCCTGGAGATACCTCAAGTAAACGAACATCCAGTCTCTTTAATGTGTCAGAATCATCATATTGGGCATTTGTAGCTCTAATGGCCATTTCTAATATTCCGGTCAAATTATGAAGATACAAATTACTAGCTGGTTTAGCAAGATCCTCTTCCAACAAGTCCATCAAATGTCGGATAAAATCCCCTTGTCCTAAGAGAAGATATCTTCTCATAGCTTTAAGATGGTCCAGAAATTTATATTTCGAATGGAAAACATCAAGAAGATTTCTGCTGGTTTCTTTATAAACTGTGTCAATCATTTGTTGAAAAGCACTATTAACGTCTTGGGTAAACATTGTCTCTGCTTGCGATATATCTAAATCCATCGCTGCCTCTCTGCCGGTCGTGGCTGTTCTGTCTTCACAGACTTGTCGCAAGAAGTTGATGGATTTCCCTGTTAAGAGAATACGTCGAGCTTGTTCAATGGATAAACAAGTTGGTATCATAGTTTTACGTAAACTATATTTATCATTCCACAACTTATCATTATTAACAGTTGGATCAGATGCAACAAAAAACTCATGGTAGGTATCTTCTAATTCCCCATCATATATCCAGCGAACTAGAGTTGCATAAATGGGTTGGAAAACCATAGTTAATATGTGCCTTATTAGTGACCTCACATAAGGATCTCCATGTTGCATGTAAGAATAAATAGCAGATGCTAAAGCACCACCTTTCTTTCCTTTACAAACATCAACTAAAGCCGCTAAAACCTTCAGTCTCACTAAAGGATCGAAAGTCCACACTGCTAAACGACGTAATGTCAGTCCACCATTTACATCCCCAATGCCTTGATCACATTCATGTTGTACTTGTGCCTCCATAACAGTAATAAATCTGTAATATTCAGCTAATTCTTGATGTAAGGCAGCACAGAAACTTTGTCCCACTAAGCCAAAGGCCTTGTCAGAACTCCAAGATGTGATATAACTTTTAGTTTTATTATACAGCCAACCACATTCAGTTAGTTTGCTAATAAGCTGTCGTACTGCTTTGGGTATTCCCACTTGGTAATCAATCCTATAACCATCTTTAGCACTATTGAACTTGATCCACCGTCCTTCTATCCCTTGGAAAGCAAACATTAAATCTTTCAATAATTCATTTTCTGGAATTTCAAATGATGTATTCTCTTTAGCAAGAGAAGCCGGTGTTTTAGTTGATACAACAGTACCCGGTGTTCTGGGAACTACTGCAGATTCAAAGTTTTTATTTGTTGATGTGATAGTTTGAGATTTTGTTCCAACATTTTGTCTTTGGTTACTTTTGTCTTCATGTCGATTATTTTGAACAGATACAACAGCATTGCTTGGGATGAAGCTCTGTGCAACTGGTGTTGTACTGTTGGTAAGGCCACTATTTATACTGCTTATTCCACTACTACCACCACTTAGTATTGTGCTACCAGATAAGGTAAGATTGTTCGCTCTAATAGTAGGGTGAAATGGAGTGGATGTGGCATATGCTGGTAAACCTTTGTTAAATATGGAACTGTCGAATGAAGGGGCTGCTTGCCTCTTAATGCCAGTATCACTTAATGTCATTAATAAATGTAACACTGCCCATCTGTTATGTAAAACACCCTGAGCTTTAAGTTTTCTATGCAGCTCCGAAAATACAGCAGCATCCTTTTCTCTCCCTTTCCTAGCCAATTGTCTCTTTATTTTCTCACTGACTTGAAATTCATCAGTTTCAATTGCTGGGGCAAATTTACTGCTTATGATACGCAGAGACAGCTGATAATACGGTAAAACGGTGTCATCTGGGAGTCCTGTAATTTTACAACAAAGTTTTTGAAGGATTGCTGACGGGGAGGTGACAGCATAATCTCCTTGTGATGCCATAACGTTCTTATTAAAACTGTTTCTAACTTATAACACCATGATCATCGCATCAGTTGACATGTTTACCTCGGTTCCCGCGCTCGACCAAACCGATCAAAATGTATGAGAAGAATTTGATTGGATAAAACGGTATAGTTTATTATCAAACTTGTGCTAAGATTTTACTAATAACATAACTATATCATTTCGTTTTGTGGGCACCTTGTGTAACAGACATCAGGTTTTTTTGCTCATAATTATAATACTGCAATAAAGTTCGTGCGGGGATAATCTGTTCTCGATTAACCAGATACGTACGTGGGTAGCAATCACAAATGATACGAAACTGTTCCCTTTGAAGTGTGACTGATCCTCGCGCATGCCCAGAATTGCTCCACTCTGCTCATTTCTTACTCCAAGGGACACCGTACGAGTAACGTGGGTACAGGAGTTTTTTATTTATGATTTTAATATACAATGTATCAATATCCACCTAATGTTGGGCAAAATTCCTACCCCTGATCAAAATCCTGAATGATTGTGCAGAAAAATAGGACGACAAACCCCCATTTCATTTACAAAATCTAAACAGAAAAATTGAAATTAGGCCTAATTCCAAATGAATTACGTTTCCATGGGTTACTAATCACTTGATTCCGGTCGTTTGGCTTAAGATAGACAACCATCTCGAACAAAAAGTTGTTACCTTTAATTCTTGCGCAGTTATTTTTGTCGGTTTTGTCATTCCGTTATCCCGACAGTTTCATCCAGACGTTTCTTTGAAAAGACATGCGCACTCTAGAGTTAATTGGATTCAGAGTAATGTCCCTTGAACTATTCAGAAAATGGTGCTCCATTTTTGAACCCCGAATTATTGTTTGCCAAACGTTGTAAAACCCAAACATTTACCTTTATGTGGCTATCTTTTTTATAGTTTTTTCGTTTAAGAACAATTCCACAAAATGTCGTCCGCAGCTGCAGCATTGTTGGACGAATTAATGGGCAGAGATCGTAATCTCCAGCCTAGTGACCAAAGAACTGAGACTCGGTGGGACGATAAGGACGTTTGCAAGTATTTTTTGTGTGGATTTTGTCCACACGAGTTGTTTGTTAATACTCGAGCTGACTTGGGTCCGTGTGACAAAATACACGATGAATCACTACGAAAAGAATATGAAAAGAGTACCCGTTACCAGAAAATGACATATGAAGATGAATTTTTTAGATTTCTTAGCAATTTGATTAATGATGTTGAGAAAAGAATTCGGAGGGGTCACCAACGTTTAGCATTAAATAATCAACAAGGTAGCCTGAATGGAAACTTGCTTGGTGGGAAAGATGAACGAGTTCAGATGTTAACACAGAAAATCAATGAATTAGTTGAAAAGGCAGAACAACTGGGGTGTGAAGGTAATGTGGATGAGGCTCAAGGGGTGATGAAATTATGCGACCAGCTTAAGGAGGAAAGACGTCAAATAGAGGAAAATGATTCTGGTGATGGTCCACAGGTGAAGCAAATGGAAGTTTGTGAAGTGTGTGGTGCATTCCTGATTGTTGGAGATATGAAGCAGAGAATAGATGAACATCTATTGGGTAAACAGCACATGGGTTATGCACGAGCCAGAGCAACAGTTGAGAAAATGAAAGAAAAAATCAAAAAAGAGGCAGAGGAGAGAGAAGAAAGAGAAGCCAGACTTGTTAAAGAAAGAGAAGAACGTGAAAAGGAAAGGGAAAAAGAACGAGAAGAGAGAAATAAGCGCTTACGAGAAGAACGAGAAAAGTCTAAAAGTCACAGATCTAGAAGCAGAGAAAGAAGCACACATAAAAGAAGTTCGCACAGTCGAGATCGAGATCGTGATCGTGATAGACATTCACATACATCCTCCAGAAGGTCTCGTAGCCGTGATCGCCATCGTTCTTCACGCCGTTCACGAAGCAGAGATAAGAAATCAAGCACCCGCAGTGATAGTAGAAGTAAAAGATCGCCACATAAAGAAAAGGATAAAGACAGACACAGAGATCGAAATGATGACAGGCGGAGAGATAGAGAAGACAAATAGGGCTGACAAAAAACACAATATGTACAGAAAGAAACCATTTCATCTTAAACAACACAATTACCCGTGCTAGAGTAGAAACACATCAACTCAACTAGAATAATTGATTGGTGATCATCTCATTGAAAAAAATGTACCAGTCACTGAAGACCACAAACAATGAGGTATACAAGTTCTCAAAAACAATTCTATAAGCCTAGACTAGTTGTCATATTTCGAACTTGTAAAAATTACAAGATGTTCGTTATTACCTGACGCTATGTAATATATAGTAGGACTTACTTCAGTATTCAATGTTTCTTTGACAGACAATTATATGGGGAAAAGAACATTTAGTTTGAACCTTCTTTTAATTACTTAAACAGACAAAAGACTTGTTTACGTTCAGCTATTTAATATTGGTTTTATTGAATTATTTTGAATGTATTGTTGAATGTTTTTTCTAGTTTTTCATCAAATTTAATTGCTTGACAAATACAGTAAAATCCCTATTAGACTTTGTTTTCTGTTTTTGATAGTGCTGTTTACTGTGTAAGCTAATACAATGTTCCTTCCAATCATTATAGTTGTGTAACATATACAAAAATGTTTGTCATCATTATATCCATATAACATAGATACCATACATTAATTAATAAACATCTGGCTCCTACCAACAGTTTAATAGTAATTACTAGTTTAGGCTGTTATTCATGGAGTTTGTAAATACAAAGTAACAGATGAATACATATTTTGTCAGGCTAGGGTACATCATATTTTATTTACAAACTAGAATTCTTTATAAGAATGTTTGTATTAAAAGAATAATACACAAACTTGTACAGTCCGGTGAACTGAAACAATACAAAACAAAGATGTTGCATTACTTTATTTGTTAAATTATTTACATTTGTCATGTATAAACAGAAGACAGTTAGCTAGCAATACTTGTATGTTGTCAACAAACTGGATCAAAAAACATAATTCGTAAAATTGAAAGTGATAATCTGAATTCTAAGCAATAAAACTGATCGCAGTAAGTCAATGACATGAGCAAAAGTAAACATATATTTATCGTTAATATACTTAAACTATGGTAATTTCTAAAAAGTTCACTGCTAGGAAGAGGGTACCCTGGTTAACTTAAGTTGAACTTTTTAATAAAACAATTACATTACCATATGTCATTGTTTCATGTACACCTTCATGGACACCAATTAAAAAGGTCATAATTTCTGTTCTGGAGACAACCTTTGACAGTTTTCTTTTACGGTAGTTTAGAAATTCAGTAATAAATACATGCATATTGAATAAATTGAATTAACATTGATAAGAAATACCTCCGCTTCAGATAAAATAAACATTGACATTGTAACATTTCTGTGAATTTTGAGTTGCATCTAGAGTTATAAAGCTTATATTAACAACCATTTTGATAAACATACCATGTAGGTATTCGATTGATGTGATTATTAGATTTAGGTTGATATATTATTATCATATTGAATTCTTTCTTGAATGTTAATAAATGGAGCCATGAATATTCCTAGCGTGCTTCTTTTTTTATCTCCGCCCGTCTTTCTTCCACCTCATTAACCCAAGGTGCATCTCCTTCTTTCTTTATAGGTGTACTGTACATGTAAGTCAAAGGGCCGTCTTAAGGCTAACAACAGTCTTGTGAGCCAATGGGATAGTGAAGCCGAGTACAAGTATATTTACACATTGTGATTCAAAGGTATATATGAAAAAGAAAGAATGAATTTCTTTTAAAGAAAAACGACCTCTAAATTGGCCATGAACAGGCCTAAAAGAAGAAAATGTATTTAATATGAAGGGTTGACAGAATTTAAATACATTTTCGATGAATCAGAAGAATTATTTAATGCGCATTCTTGAAAGTCATAGATCCTACTTATAAAATGTTATCCATGAACTTCATATTATGTTGAAAGTTGTCTTTGGTTTGGAATAAAGGCTATACGATCTACTGCACAGAAATGTCTTGGAATATAGTACATTAAACAATTTAAATTGAAAGGTTTCTCGGCTTCTGGTTGTGCAAATGCCCAGCACTATCCTTTAATTGATAAATATGTTGCTATTGGAAAACATTTTATAAGTTGCATCTGTTTTCAAATTGATAATTATTTTTATTAAGAAATGAAGTTTATAGGAATCCAGTGTAGCTGATATAAGAAGATTGGAGAAAAACACAGCGAAGAATAGTCAAGATTTTGTGACAATACGAAGTAAATTTTTGTTGTATTTTTTCTCCATAGGTCCCAGTTGAAATACCATGTAGTAATTCATTCCAATAAGATGTTAAATCATAATATTGGATCAATTGAGCATTGTTGTCCTTGTGAATATTCCATTTTCTGGCAGGGTTTGTATCTGGAAAAGAAAAAACAGTAGAAACACGGTAAAAAATATGAATAACTTGGTAAAAACAGTCAAAAGTATTATCTTATAAATCTACTGTTAAAATTTGATCACCACATACTGGATAGATGACAAAAAACGATATCACTGATCTAACAAAAAACTATAACGGATATATATTCTGTCTCCATGGGGCTGGGTGGGATCTTAATAAACCCAATATGTCCTTTGTCCAGTTCTTAGATATTGGCTATAAATTATAAATAATATCAGATTTCTTGAGAACACCCATTCCAGCATTGGTCCAAGGCTCATTGGTCTGACAAGGATGAGGTGAGACATACATCTGTGGTATAATATATATTTAGATCATTTTTTAAAATAATTTACATGCGGTTCTTACCATTACATGAAATACATACATTAATTTAAAAAAACTGGTTTTTGTTCGCCTTCAAGGAGGGTCTGAACCAGTATTCATAGAAGGGTTAGAATATATGCTCCAATGTACCAATTTATTTACTTACTGGTATACAGATCTTTATTCTCAGAATCATGTGGCATGGAGATAGGGGGGGCCTTCTCAGCCTTGATGGTTTCCTCCGGGCACTCCAGTTTCCTCCCACTGCTAAAGACCCCTATGCACAAGCGAATTATTGAAATGTAATTGAAACCATATGTTAGTCCCAAAATGACCTAGTTTGTGTCAAGTGGATGTTAAACCCCATTTCTCTCTCTCTCTCTCTCTTTATTCTCTGAATCATATCTTGGCACAGATTTATTATTTAGTCTTATATACTAAGTATCGGCCCATCGCCAGTCACTGACAGACCAATGAGTTAAAATAAGTTATAGAGTTTACCTTTGTGTTCTTTGAATTCATATATTTAACAAATTTGAGTTTTGGCCTTGAAATGTTGGCTAAAGCCTTTAAAATTCTTGATTTTTTAACAACTGAATTAAGCTTTAAAAGTTTTATACCAATATTTACCATTTAAGAACTGGGCATATTTATTTTTTTTACCGGCAACCCTGTTTTCTGGAGTGTCAAACCAGAATGGGATGTCAATTATAATATCAATATCCAGATGAAATAAGCCAACATATTATATTGAAATAAAGGTATAAGTAAATAATGTGGTATTTCATATCTGTCCACCAAACCTGTTTGACAGGTTTAATGTCTCTCAAATCATGTACATGTAGGACATGTAGTTTGAGTCTGACATTAATTGTTTTCAAGCCTGATGATTTTAAACTGTGTGGTGGACAGGTTGTAAGTGACAAGGAGCAGGGTTGCCTATCCAACCTCCTGGGCTTTCTCCAGATACACCAGTTTCCACCTCCCACTGGTTAAGACACCTATGTGCTCACAAATTATTGAAATGAATTTGAATATGTTAGTCCCGAAATGACCTGGTCTCTCTCGTTCTGGACAAGGGGGAGGGGGGCTTGGCCGAATGGTTAGCGCATGTGTGTTGGCTCGAACTGTCTGTCATTGAGTCAGGTGGCATGGGTTCAATTCCCTGTTTGAAAGAGAGAGAAATGGGGTTTAACGTCCACTCAACACAAACTAGGTCATTTCGGGACTAACATATGGTTTAATTTTATTTCAATAATTCGCTTGCGCGTAGGGGTCTTTAGCAGTGGGAGGAAACCAGAGTGCCCGGAGAAAACCCACGAGGTTGAGAAGGCGCCTCTATCTCCATGCCACTTACGCTCACACCAGGGCTCGAAACCACAGCCGCAAGCCAGAGGTGACTGGCCAGCTAGAGGTCGCGGCGTGGCACTCTAGACCACTAGGCCATCCCAACCCCCCAACCTGTTTGATAGTGACAAGTAGTAGGCTTGTCTGTCCAACCTATGGGGTCCTCCAGTTTCCCCTTACTGCTAAAGACCCTAATGCAGAAACACATTGATGAAATAATATTGAAGCATATGTTAGTCCTGAGGTGACCTAGTTTGTATCGAGTGGCTGTTAAACCCCATTTCTCTCCATCTCCCTTGTGCTGGACATGTATTAAAAACATCAATAAGAACACGAAAAAAGGACAAGTCGGTGACGGGTGCTTTCCTTGGAATTCCATTTGCAAATACATTTTGTATGAGCACACTGTGATCACATGGGTAAGTGGGTAAGACGCTGGCTCGCTAGCCTGGAGGTCTGGTGTTCGATCGCTGCATTGGCCAAGAAAGTTCATCCAGATTTTTCTGCATGGTTTTTCCTTGTCAGTGATGCAGGACGAAGGGCCAGACAAGGACAGTTGTTTAGTCGTGCGGATGGGACAAAATCTAAGATCCTGTGTACACATTGGCATGCACATAAAGATCCTTTGGAAGTTGAAACTTGATGTAAGAGTAAGCCGTAGCACCACTGCCCGGGCAAAATTTCCCTCATAGCACACTGTATGGCAAATGCCTGTTTTCATTAACCCAGTTTAGGAGCAGAACAGTAGGATGTTAAACCACATTTCATTTAACAGAACACAATTTTTATGGGTTACAATCACTTGTTTTTATTCTAATATCACGACGTTTTGACAAGATCCTCTTATCGTTGTCAAGCACAATGATATTAGAATAAAACCAGTGATAGTTTCCCATAAAAATTGTGTTCTGTTATTGTGTTCTCCAATCACTAAATGCCACTTAAAGATCACATTTCATTTGTATGAGCACTGCCATTGTATGCATTGAACTCTAATGTTAGTCTCAAAATGAACTACAATACTTGTATTTTGTTAACACCTTGTCTCTCTTGGGAGGCTATCTCAAACTGCGCAACACAATTATTTTGAGGTAAGTCAATCTCTTATATGTAACGGATATGGACTTGTGGTCATAAAGATTAACAATGCAGAATTTATAAGGTTAGAAAATAGTTCACTTGTCTTATAGCACAGGGCTTCTGGAGGATGTCTGGTACAGTTTCTAATTAAATCTTGAAAGGACCTACATAATAATTAAGCAAGTAAGTGACCATTTTAACACAAATTTGTGTTTAATATTTTTTAATAAATCAACAATTAAGATATTTCTACATAATAATAACAAATGGTTGGGTAAGCTTATAGACTATAATAATATAAAAATATAACAAGCGTACTAATATCAAATTGCGGCACAAATTTGTTTGAATAAATCGTATAAAGTTTCAAAGCATATATTTAAATATGAGTTTAAATATGTAATTCACATGCCAAGGAAATAGCCTATTCATAATAAATACGGAGGCATTCATTATTGAAATTATCGTCCACATTGCAGATTTGATTACATAACACTAGTTTGTTACCTGATAAAAGCAACCATGCACTAACTTTGTGATACATAGGCATCTTCTATCTACAAAAATACAGCAAACGCTTCATATTTGTATTTCTTCAAGAAGCGTCAAAAGAGGTTTGGAAAATTGTAGATGAAAATTCACAAAGAATTAAGATGAAATACAACATATCTGGGATAATTGTAAATACATGTAGATCTATTCATCTAATTTACTCACGCGAAAAATATTTCATAATCTTGTAGACTCCAAAAAACATTCTGATTTAATATGTCAAAATATTCAAACTGGGCATATTATAATAAATTTGTATGTATTGATGATATAATAATATTCATAAAATAAACACCACCATTTATACACACTGACTAAATATAATTAAAAGATGTAAAGGTCATTTTCCATATCACCTGAACTGCATTAATGATTTGACCTCACACATTTTGCCATTAGATTTGTACCTTGGTTATGCATTGATGTAGTTTAGCCACAGGCTTTTCAACCAGAAGAACCTTTGGAGATTTTAGGCTTGTCATTCGCATGTGTGATGGCAACTGCTGAACTGACAAAGGTATGCCTAGTTGTGAGGATTACATGTGTCTCACACAAAATGACTACTTGTACATGGAAACTAGCTTTAAAAAGTGTAAACAGTGGTTAAAACAGAGTATAAAATATATTGATAACTATTTGAACTATTTTCATGTTCATGTCTCTTGATTAATTTGAAGTTTTTGAACAGCTATTTGGTCCAGTACGAAGGCAGCATCTTTTGGTGAAGGACAGCCACCAGGTTGACGTTGAGCAGTATTCATCTGAAAGAAACTCTCTTTACTTTCAGTTCTAGAACCATAACAACATGATGTATGTGTTCTGAAATAAATATGTAAATTTGTTTAATATTTGAGTGAGTTATCATTTTTCCAGAAAACTCCCTAATTGTCATTCTTCCGCCCATCCCTCAATCCATGATCTACAATTTCTTGTGAACACTTCAGACCTTGGGATCTTTTTCAAATTTGTATAAGTGTATGTTGTTTACATTAGTGAAACAAAAAATGTATTGAGTTTCAGGGATTGCTGTACTGATAATAAGTTCCAGAGTAATTGCCTTTGATCACTAGGATTTTAATAATTCCCTTGCAACCAAAATTATCATCAGATCAGTTTTGAAATTTACACCAATGAAATGAAAACTTGATTGGATTTCAACAATTTCTGTTGATTCCTTCTCAAGTTATTGCTCTTGCTAACTTTGTAGAATCTTGGGAACTTCTGCTATCAAAAGTTATCATCCAGTCTGCTTGAAATTTATATGTGTTATTTAACCCTTTTGAATTTCAACATTTTCCAATAATACCTTATGACCCCTACACTTTCTAATATCTTCTAAAATATTTATTGGTCTTGATTATACAAAGATTTTATACCATGTAAAGATTTTGCTTTTTATTTACCCAACGATTTAAATGCTACAATCTTTGTGAACGACTTGGACAACGGGGGAGGGGGGCAATGCCCCCCTGAAAAAATGAAAGAAAATTTGCCAACCATAACTCTAAAATACCTACGGGCCTGCCAGGCAGATAATGGCACAGAATAGTAATGTTATTGCGAGATAAGGACTTGCAAAACTGGCTGCCAACTATCTAGCTTTTTAAAAGTTTTACAGTATACATACCTGAATAATACTTCATTTGTAGTTTTAGAGGAAGTAAAACTATCATGTATTTTACCAGCAGTATTAACATAATCATAACCAATACTAGTTATAGGGTCTAATGTGTTTCCTAAAATAAAATTTGACAACTATTAAACCCCAATGTTAAACATACACAAATCAAAAAAAACTTTTATTAAAAATCAGTTTGGTGCAGAAATTACTCAAATCAATTCCCATAATTCGACTTAATTTAATATTTACAGCAGGTTAAAATAATTCTGCTACCTATTTGTACCAACCAGCCAATTATTATCCATGAATATTTGTTTTACTACAGTAATATCATTTAAAGAAAATTTAATATGAAGAATATCTTTCTTGCAATTGGAAATTCTCAACACACTCAATTTCTAATTCCTTCAGAGTAGAGTCTATAGGACTCGTTTACTTGGGATGCCAAAATGTAAACAGGAACTTGGGTTTTCAACCCACTTACTAGACGTTTTTTATATAAACTGTACATGTAAATCTTGTAGGTTCTTTTTCCTTCCTTCATTACTCCGATATAAGAGTAGGCTGTAGCGGCTCTAATGAAGATGAGCACATGCCACACAGTGTGCTGTGAGGGATATTTTGCCTGGACAGCTGCATTAGAGCCTACTCTTATATTGAATTCCAACTGTCAAGAGTTCTTTAATGTGCATGCCAATGCGTACACAGGACCTTGTTTTTGGTTCCATCCAAATGACTAGATACTGTTCCAACCATTTTAATATATGCACATATAAATTACCTGTTAGTGTTCGCGTGAAAGAATCATATTTCAAAAAGTGGTAACCCTGGTCTGCTTTTAACTGAAAAATTCAAATTACCCAAAATATAAGAAACTTTGCAATTGGGACAAATACCATACACACACAATTAAGATGAGGTTGGGTTAGGAGAGTGCCCCTTCTCCTTGTCACATGATATTAAGACCTAAAGGTAACATGCATCATGGGATTCAAATATTTTAGAAAAATAGGTTGCCAGGCAACGAAACATACGCCCACCAGCAGCTAAATCGTCCGGGCAGTCAACAAGAGTTGTGGCATATTAAGTAATTATCAAAAATCATTAGAATTTGTTTGGTTTTTTATAAAGTTCTGGCCCATGCTAATGTCTAGTATACGAAACATTTAATATTATGGATTTAGCTGTACAATTATCAAAAATTCATTGAAAATCAATATATTTGTTGGTCTCAAGACCTTAAACTCTGTTTCAAGTTTCATGAAAATAAAATTAAAATTGTGACCTCTACAGGTCCACTTGATATACAATATTGTTACACTATTCGCGTAAGTGTAACAGTGATATAATCAAATGGGTTTTTTTAAATTGGATAATAATTTCGACCTCCAGGGGGACCACAAGCAATAAAAGGCGATTTTTCGGACAATCAGGGGCCATAATTCAGGAAGTTACAATCCGATATGCGCAAATACCTTTAGGTTATAAACATGTATTTTAAGTTTTATCAAAATCGAATTAAAATTGTGACCTCTATAGGGTCCATAACCTTGATAAACATATCTTTACAAACGACGGCCATTTTGTCTGTCAATTTTAGTCTGATTTTCATGAAATTCGAACTCAACCTTCATTACCAAGCAACGGTGATATCATCAAACGTTTTTATACGCCCACATTTTCATGTGGACGTATATTGTCGTCGCCCCTGTTCGTCCGTCCGGACGACCGTCCGGACGTCCACAATTGTTTGTGAACAGTCTACAGGTCACAATTTTTATCCGATTTCAATGAAACTTAAAATATAGGTTTATCACCCTAAGATCTCGGTTCCTTTCGATATTGGCATGTATCGGACCGTAACTTCATGGGTTATGGCCCCTGATTGTACGAAAAATCACGTTGTTTAGCTTGTGAACAGTGTAGAGGTCACAATTTTGAACCGATTTGGATGAAACTTGAAATGCATGTCCATAAACCAAAGATCTTGGTTCCTTTCGATATTTGCGCCAATTGGATCGTAACTTCCTGAATTATGGCCCCTGATTGTCCGAAAAATCTCCCCTTTTAGCTTGTGGTCCCTCTGGAGGTCAAAATTGTTATCCGATTTAAAAAACCGTTTGATTATATCACCGTTCCATGGTTATGAAGGCTGAGTTCGAATTTCGTGAAAATCGGACCAAAATTGACGGACAAAATGGCCGCCATTTGTACGCGAATAGTGTGAAAATATGTTATATCAAGGTTGTGAACAGTGTAGAGGTCACAATTTTGAACCGATTTGGATGAAACTTGAAATGCATGTTTATAACCCAAAGATCTTGGTTCCTTTCGATATTTGCGGCAATCGGATCGTAATTGACAGACAAAATGGCCGCCATTTGTACGCGAATAGTGTGAAAATATGTTATATCAAGGTTGTGGACCTTATAGAGGTCACAATTTTGAACCGATTTGGATGAAACTTGACATGTATGTTTATAACCGAAAGATCTTGGTGCCTTTCAATATTTGCGCCCATCGGTTTGTAACTTCCTGAATTATGGCCCCTGATTGTCCGAAAAATCGCCCTTTTTAGCTTGTGGTCCCTCTGGAGGTCAAAATTGTTATCCGATTTAAAAAAACGTTTGATTATATTACCGTTCCATGGTTATGAAGGTTGAATTCGAATTTCGTGAAAATCGGACCAAAATTGACGGACAAAATGGCCGCCGTTTGTACGCGAATAGTGTGAAAATATGTTATATCAATGTTGTGGACCCTATAGAGGTCACAATTTTGATGAAACTTGACATGTATGTTTATAACCCAAAGATCTTGGTTCCTTTCGATATTTGCGCCCATCGGATCGTAACTTCCTGAATTATGGCCCCTGATTGTCCAAAAAATCGCCCTTTTTAGCTTGTGGTCTCTCTGGAGGTCAAAATTGTTATCCGATTTAAAAAAACGTTTGATTATATCACCGTTCCATGGTTATGAAGGTTGAATTCAAATTTCGTGAAAATCGGACCAAAATTGACGGACAAAATGGCCGCCGTTTGTACGCGAATAGTGTGAAAATATGTTATATCAAGGTTGTGGACCTTATAGAGGTCACAATTTTGAACCAATTTTGATGAAACTTGACATGTATGTTTATAACCCAAAGATCTTGGTTCCTTTCGATATTTGCGCCCATCGGATCATAACTTCCTAAATTATGGCCCCTGATTGTCCAAAAAAATCGCCCTTTTCAGCTTGTTGTGCCTCTGGAGGTCACAATTATTATCTGATTTATAAAAAAAAATGTTTGATTATAAAAACCAAACAAATTCTAATGATTTTCTGATAATTCCTTAATATGCGACAACTCTTGTTGACTGCCGGGACGATTTGGCTGCTGTGTGGGCGTATGTTTCGTTGCCTGGCAACCTATTTTTTTAAATCGGATAATAATTTTGACCTTCAGAAGGACCACAATCTAAAAAGGGTGATTTTTCGGACAAACAGGGGCCATAATTCAGGAAGTTAAGATCCGATGGGCGCAAATATCAAAAGAACTAAGATCTTTGGGTTATAAACATACATGTCAAGTTTCATCAAAATCGGTTCAATGTTGTGACCTCTATAATATCCACAAGCTAAAAGCGTGATTTTTCGTACAATCAGGGGCCATAATTCAGGATGTTACAATCCGATATGCGCAAATATCGAAAGGAACCAAGATCTTTGAGTTATAGACATGCATTTCAAGTTTCATCAAATTCGGTTCAAAATTGTGACCCCTACAGTGTTCACAACCTTGACATACCATATTTTTACACTTTTCGCGTACAAACGGCGGCCATTTTGTCCATCAATTTTGGTCCGATTTACACTAAATTCGAACACAACCTTCTTTATGGTGTAACGGTGATATAATCAGACGGTTTTTCAAATCGGATAATAATTTTAACCTCAAGAAGTACCACAAGCTAAAAAAGGCGATTTTTCGTACAATCAGGGGCCATAATTCAGGAAGTTATGATCCGATATGCGCAAATATCGAAAGGAACCAAGATCTTTGACTTATAAACATGAATTTCAAGTTTCATCAAAATCGGTTCAATATTGTGACCTCTTCAGTGTTCACAACCTTGACATACCATATTTTTACACTTTTCGCGTACAAACGGCGGCCATTTTGTCCGTCAATTTTGGTCCGATTTTCACGAAATTCAAACACAACCTTCTTTAACGGTGATATAATCAAACAGTTTTTTAAATCGGATAATAATTTTGGCCTCAAGAAGTACCACAAGCTAAAAAGGGCGATTTTTCGTACAATCAGGGGCCATAATTCAGGAAGTTATGATCCGATATGCGCAAATATCAAAAGGAACCAAGATCTTTGAGTTATAAACATGCATTTCAAGTTTCACTAAAATCGGTTCAATATTGTGACCTCTACAGTGTTCACAACCTTGACATACCATATTTTTACACTTTTCGCGCACAAACAGCGGCCATTTTGTCCGTCAATTTTGGTCCGATTTTCATGAAATTCGAACACGACCTTCTATACGGTGTAACGGTTATATAATCAGACGGTTTTTTAAATCGGATAATAATTTTGGCCTCAAGAAGGACCACAAGCTAAAAGATAGGCTGGCACTGCTAGGCAGGATACGCCCACATTTTTGAGAGATGGATAGAGGACAAGAAATATCGAAAGTGATTTTTCCTACATCATTAAGTCCTGTATTTCATACTGTATTGGGAGCAGCCATTTTGTTGGTCAGTTCCAGTCTGATATTCATGAAATTCGAAGCCGACAATGATTATGGTGTGACGGTACACAACCTAGAAATGTTACTTTTCGTCCAAATCGGATAAGAATTGTGACCTGTAGAGAGTCCACAACCATGATATACCATATTTTTACACTATTCGCGTACAAATGGTGATCATTTCGTCCAGCAATTTTTGGTACGATCTCGAAATTCGAATTAAACCTTCCTTACGGTGCAACAGTAATATAATCAGAGTTTTTTTTTAAATCAGATAATAATTGTTCGAGAGATAGACAGAGAACAAGCAATACCGAAAGTAATTTTTCCTACAATCAAAGGCCATAATTCATTAACTTACAATATGATATGCGCAAATATCGAAAAGAATAAAGATCTTTAGGTTATAAACAAGCATTTCAGGTTTCATCAAAATCGAATTAAAATTGTCACCTCTACTGGGTCCACAACTTTGACATAGCATATTTTTACACTGTTCGCGTACAAACGGCGGCCATTTTTTCTGGCAATTATGGTCCAATTTTCTCGAAATTCGAACTCAACCTTCCGTAGGGTGTAACGGTGATAGAGTCAAACGTTTTCAAATCGGATAATAATTGTGACCTCCAGAGGGACCATAGGTGATTTTTCGGACAATCAGGGGCCATAATTCAGGAAGTTACGATCCGATATGCGCAAATAATGAAAAGAACCAAGATCTTTGGGTTATAACCATGCATTTCAAGTTTTATCAAAATCGAACTAAAATTGTGACCTCTACAGGGTCCACAACCATGATATACAATTTTTTAACAGTATTCGCGTACAAACGGCAGCCATTTTGTATGGCAATTTTTGTGCGATTTTCCCGAAATTCGAACTCAACCTTCCTTAGGGTGTAACGACGGTGATATAATCAAACTTTTTTTTAAATCGGATAATAATTGTGACCACCAGAGGGACCACAAGCTAAAATAAGGCGATTTTGCGTATAATCAGGGGCCATAATTCAGGAAGTTACGTTCCGATATGCGCAAATATCGAAAGGAACCAAGATCTTTGGGTTATAACCATGAATTTCAAGTTTCATCAAAATCGAATAAAAAATGTGACCTCTACAGGGTCCACAACCTTGATATACCATTTTTTAACAGTATTCGCGTACAAACGGCGGCCATTTTGTATGGCAATTTTCGTCCAATTTTCCCGAAATTCGAACTCAACCTTCCTTAGGGTGTAACGACGGTGATATAATCAAACTTTTTTTTAAATCGGATAATAATTGTGACCTCCAGAGGGACCACAAGCTAAAAAGGGTGATTTTTCGGACAATCAGGGGCCATAATTCAGGAAATTACATTCCGATAGGCGCAAATATCGAAAGGAACCAAGATCTTTGGGTTATAAACATGCATGTCAAGTTTCATCAAAATCGGTTCAAAATTGTGACCTCTATAGGGTCCACAAGCTAAAAACGTGATTTTTCGTACAATCAGGGGCCATAATCCATGAAGTTTTCATCCGATACATGCCAATATCGAAAGCAGCCGAGATCTTTTGGGGATAAACCTATATTTCAAGTTTCGTCAAAATCGGATAAGAATTGTGACCTGTAGAGAGTCCACAAACAAATTGTGGATGGACGGACGTCCGGACGGACAGGGGCGACGACAATATACGTCCACATAAAAATGTGATATAAAATAAGTAGTAGAATACAATATCAAAAAACCATCGTTTTATCCAACGTTTCGTCAGTAAAAATACTAACTTCCTCAAGGTAAAGAAACTAAATACAAAATGTGGGCGTATAAAAACAGAATTCTTTGGCAAACATTGAAATGCAGTCATATATTGCTTGCCCATCATTTGATCCATTAAAAAAGTTATTATATTGTTCATAATAGTCACATATCGGATAATAACATCAAGAATTATCGCTTTAAGACATGAATGCTTAAACAATGAAAGTTTATTTCAATCAAACCCGCATAGGGGTTTTGAGCATTGGAGGACAACCTGAAGTATCTGGAGAAAATCAACACTCTTGGACAGACTGTATGTTCTAAAGTGCATGCATTAGGTCATTCCTCCTCCCAATCCTCCATTTGCAGTATAAGCTTTTGCTTATTAATTACCTAAAGTATCCTAATCATAGTTATGGATTGCTGGAAGAGAATTCCTCAAAGCGAGCATGGCCTTGGAGGACCAAAACCGTCCCCTTAAAATATAAATTCAATATTCGATGACCTGGGGCTTAATTTTATTCATTACGATATATATTCAATTATCATACCTGTCTCTCATTCTTAGCTTTATTTAAACATTCTTTCATCTCAAAATCTAACTCAGCTAAATGTGATAATGATGATTTCCACTGAAATGTTAATAGTTATAATATCATCTTAAAGATAGCAGGTTAATATTATAATTATACTACTCACTAGAGGATCTTTCCAGAAATAGAAGGAAAAAATAGCTTGTTCATTATATCATCTTCCAGTTCCCAGAAGATCTCCTGTCTCCATTTGATTATCTGAACAGAAGACAACTTTGGATTTCTATAACATGTTACGTGAATATGTGTCTAGAAATATTTTATATAACATTTGAAGACAGAAAAAGACCTGCATTAGGCCAATTTAGCTCTTGCATAATGGATCTTTAGGCAGTTTTAAGAAAATACCATTTAGAGACCCATTATAGAATTGAACAAGCCAACAGTGAGGCTGATGTCCCCCGCCGAAATCCCAAAATAAATAGAAGACACATATTAATTAATCGCACATTTATTTTTTTCAATGTATCGAGCAATCAAACTGTACACGAAGTGTCATCCAAAAGTGTTTTATAAAGAAATTTGCTAAAACCGACAAGAAAAATGAAAATGTACCCAAGTTAGAGGGACCCTAAAGGCAGACAAAAGGGCCCCTCTGGCCAAGGGAAAGGGCCCTCGTGTCCAAGTCAATCGTTTCTATACACTGTTACTGTCGAATCGATTACTAAATGAGAATACAGTCATTGTATTGGCATAAAAATCATCAATCAAGATGAACCTAAGTTATCTTGTCCCAAAGTATCAACCAATCAAATTGCTTATCTCTGCTTACCCTAAGCGGAAAATGCTCATCTTCGAACTCCATCAAGGCATTGACCTAATAAGCATATACACCAGGTTTGAACATTTTAACTCAATTAGAAGGAGAGTTATTGTGTTCCAAAGTCTCGACTACTCTCGACCAATCAAATTGCGTATCGCTCTGCTTACCTTGAGCAGAAAATACTCATTATCGAACTTAGTCAAGGTATTACTGTAATGAAACTATACACCAAGTTTCATCACTCTCACTTAATTAGAACTAAAGTTATCGTGTCCCAAAGCATCAACCAATCAAATTGCTTATCTCTGCTTACCCTAAGTGGAAAATGCTCATCTTCGAACTCCATCAAGGCATTGACCTTATAAGCATATACACCAAGTTTGAACATTTTTACTCAATTAGAAGAAGAGTTATTGTGTTCCAAAGTTTCGACCAATCAAATTGCGTATCGCTCTGCTTACCCTAAGCGGAAAATGATCATCTCCGAACTAATAAGCATATACACCAAGTTTGAACATTTTAACTCAATTAGAAGGAGAGTTATTGTGTTCCAAAGTCTCGACCAATAAAATTGCTCTGCTTACCCTGAGCGGAAAATGCTCATTATCGAACTTAGTCAAGGTTTTACTGTAATGAAACTATACACTAAGTTTCATCACTCTCACTTAATTAGAACTAAAGTTATCGTGTCCCACAGCATCAACCAATCAAATTGCTTATCTCTGCTTACCCTAAGCGGAAAATGCTCATCTTTGAACTCCATCAAGGCATTGACCTAATAAACACATACACCAAGTTTGAACATTCTAGCTCAATTAGGAAGAGAGTTATTGTGTCCCAAAAAGTGTGACGGACGGACAGACAGACGGACGGACGGACGAACCCATTTTAATAGTCCCCCAACTTTCTTCGAAAGGCGGGGGACAAAAAGTTTTCAAAGGAAAACAAAATTGAAATGATGTTCAGTCCTACTGCCTTTTTTCTGATCAGATCATTTCAGTTGTAAGCTTAAATTTCCTGAAAAATGCCATTCAAAGATTACATTCCTGAAAAAGCTCAAGTAAAAGTGATAAATAAGCTTTCAAATTCAACCTACCAGATTTGTTATATTTATTTTCTCACATTTTGCATCCTTGTCTAAAAACATCAATAACATCATATCTGAATGGCCTTGAACATACAGGACGACCTCTGTAATTCCATCTGATGAAGAAGGCCCAGCATCACTATCAGATGTATCAATATTGGAAGTTGAAGAACTAAAATGATTGTCCGAACTTTGGGGTATTTCTTCACTAGTTTGGGATTGATATGAAAATGTTACAGCTTTTCTGGTGGCAGGAATGGGGGACATAGAATCAAACGATGCCAAAGAATCTGGATTCGATAGAAATCCTAAGGTATCTTGATTGTGCGAAAATGTCTCGTCTGATGCTATAGAACTCCCACTGCTTTTCTGCAGCTTACTGTCCACATCATCATCATCTTCTTCATCCTTTTTAACATTTAATACAATGTGAACAACATTTTCATCAACAACTGCGGGCGGAGGAGTTTTACTAGCATTCTCATCAACAACTGACAGAGAAGGAGTTTTACTAGCATTCTCATCAACAACTGATAGAGAAGGAGTTTTACTAGGATTCTCGTCAACAACTGACGGAGAAGGAGTTTTACTAGCAATCTCGTCAACAACTGACAGAGAAGGAGTTATACTAGCATTTTCGTCAACAACTGACGGAGAAGACGTTTTACTACCATTCTCTTCAACAACTGCAGGAGGAGAAGGAGTTTTACAAGCATTTTCATCAACAACTGATAGAGAAGGAGTTTTACTGGCATTCTCATCAACAACTGGTGATGGAGAATGAATTTTACTCAAATTCTTGTCGACAAATGCTGATGGAGAATTACTTATTCTAATTTCAGTTGCTTCTACTTTGATATCTTTTATTTCTACAATGTTGTCTGACTGAGATTTCTGAATATCAGTTGAGGACGGAGTTTCGTGACTGCCTTCTTGTGTTATTAAGGGATTCAATTTGTTCAAGTTTAAATGTTTTCTATAAGAACGCATGGCTTTAGGATCTACAAAACTTTCACCTGTTGACAATTCCTCAGATGATGTTGTATCCAAAAAGACTTCCTTTTTCACTTCAGGACTATGCGATAGAGTAATTTCCTCCTGTTGCACAACTTTATCATCCAATTGATTTATTTTAGAATCTATTTCATCTTTGACTATTTGAGTTACTAGATCAGTTTTCATATCAGAGGTTGAATCTGATGACATTTTTGAAATATCACAAACAGGAGTAGAAGTCAGTTTGGTTTCAGCCTCCTCGCTTGATGCTTCGTCTGACTTTTCTCCCTTGTCAGCATGAGATTCATCTGTTGTTTTAATACTAGAAAATGATTCTCCATTCTGGTCTAAACCTTCTGC
Source organism: Patella depressa (assembly GCA_948474765.1). Taxonomy (NCBI): domain Eukaryota; kingdom Metazoa; phylum Mollusca; class Gastropoda; family Patellidae; genus Patella; species Patella depressa. Next base: position 18,328,143 of record OX419720.1, read on the forward strand.
AATCTTTGCACTAGAACATTCTAAAAATGATACTCCAGAAATGTCAAGTGTTTCACCACTGATTTGATTTAAATTCGTTAAATCTGTAGCATGATTTTGAGATTTGCTTTTTCTTCTTCCATCTGGACGTCTGGTTGGACAAATCTGTTGATAGTCCTTTAAAGTCAAATATACTTTCAAAAGACTGATGCCTTCTGGTAACTCAAAATCTGAAGTATACAAATTATACAATTTAAAATAAATTTACGTTTTTATGCAGCTGTATAGATCTGTGGGAACGAGTACAATTTTTCTACACATTGCAGCTCCTGTTTGGATTTGAACTTGTGACCTCCAATACCATCAAATCAGGGGTCCCTTCTAGACAAGTACCATTATGTCGGAACTCTTATTCCATGGTGCGGGAAGGAGGGTCTGGAAAGGAATTTGGCAGTATTTGATCAAGAGTAAGCAGAACTGTCCTGGTAAAATTTTCCTCGTAGCAAACTGCCTGTCTTCATTATTGTTGGTCTATATCCAGCTATGAAACCAACGATTTAGTTATTTTCTATGCCATAGAATTCAAAAGTCGCAATAGAGAGAGAGAGAGAAATGGGGTTTAACGTCCACTCAACACAAACTAGGTCATTTCGGGACTAACATATGGTTTTTAATTTTATTTCAATAATTCGCTTGCGCGTAGGGTTCTTTAGCAGTTGGAGGAAACCGCAGTGCCCAGAGGAAACCCACGAGGTTGAGAAGGCGCCCCTATCTCTATGCCACATACGCTCACACCAGGGCTCGAAACCACAGTCGCAAGCTAGAGGTGACCGGCCAGCTAGAGGTCAAAGCGCGGCACTCTAGACCACTAGGCCATCCCAACCCCCCCCCAAAAGTCGCAATAGAGAGATATGATAGAACTTACCAATTTTAATTTTACATTTAGACCACTGAAAAACAAATATAATATCAATTAGTACAGAGAATTTATCTTGTATTACAGCTAGATTTACATGTAGGGTTAGCGCTAGCCCTGTTTACATCTCGTGATGTGTGACCAAATCTGCGGTTGGCCTTAAATTTTAAGACCTAACCCTGTATACATGATAGATCTCCCAATATTAAAAGTCTGTACAAATTACTAAAAATTTCTGTCCATATAATTATCATTACCTGGCAGTTATTTTCGATGTCTTAAGTACTTTTAAAATATGTAACTTACATGAGATTGTTTAGGCTTTAATAATAGCAGATGTTTGGTTATTTTTGGAGGTAACTGAGTACATAATGACTGATTACGATATAAAATAGCACCAGCTAGAACAGTAGGATGACACATGGACCGTTGTAAAATGTGAGATGCATGAAGAAAGAGATGAGAGCTGGTCTACAAGAAAAAAAACCATAATACAGTCAAATAATTCAAACAAAAATCTTACAGCCACTCTCAAATATAATTCTATCAAGTAAACACTTTTACTATGCAAACAATGACAGCTGTTATATCCAATGAATTAATAGGATTGCTGCATTTCTTCAAATTTGACTTTAGATTCCAGTTGCCACAGAAAATTGAGATACTTAACAAGGGCATAGCACCCATTACAGTGCTCACATGATTACACTTTTTTCCTAAACCTAAAATTTTCTAATCACAAATTAATGCAGAACTCTCCAAAATATACACAAGATAGGTGGTTTATTATGTATCTCAAATTCAACGTGGTAAAAAAAGACTCTAGACTGACAGCTAGGTTGGTTGCAGTTGGGAAATGTCATTTCAGACACCTAACTTTGGTAAGTACAGTTCTGTCTTTACCTGAGGAAGATCTACTGTTGGTAAAATTTGAAACATCTGACCAACAAGATCACCAAAATTATTACAAAATCGGATATAGATATCCCATATTCTTTTTAGCTCAGGTACAAATGTAGACTTTAAATTCTGAAAAAAGCATCATAATATTATATCTGTTGTATATACAGTAATATGTCAAAATAAAATAAACCAATTGACCAGAACAGAATTGTGTCTCCTAAGACCAAATAGCTAAAGAAAAGACATGCATCAGGATCATCTGGTGCAAATGGAGGGCCAGGCAAAGAACACTGTCTAGTCATTCAGATGGTATGGAAATTTGAGGTCCCATGTGCATGTAAAAGAACCCTTTCGAGTTGGAATTTGAAATAAGAGTAGGTCATAGCAAAAAATTTCCTCATAAGACACTGTACGATGTAAGCCTGTCTTCATTAGCCCAGTTGATGCACAAAAGTAGGACGTTAAAACCCCATTTCATTTCTTCCTACAGAACTTCAACTTTTTCCCAGAGCATCTTACAAAATACATTTTCTGAATTTGTTCTTTCAGCAGAACCCCATTATCTCTATACAAGGGAGAAAGTAAACTGGTACTTACTTGTTTCATTAGATCTAAACTACCCTGGTAAAACACAAAAGTTTCTAGGAGAAAGTCCAACCGATTTTGTACACATCTATCTGGAAAGGATTTGTCAGCACCTAAACTCTGTTTAATAAATTAATTAAATCTTTAAGTCAACAAAAATAAAATGTTTTGAGTGTTATCTTGAATTCTGACATAATTGAGAAAAGGCCAGTCATCAGATTCATACAATCCTTGTTTGCCTTTAGAGCATTTAAAAGGTTGTAGATGCAATTACAGGGACAATAACACATAATTGATTTGTGACAATAGGATTCCTCCTGATGATCACTTGAATTCAAGAAAGACCTTAGAATAACACCCCACAAACTCTGCCCTGTACAACATTTGCAAGGTTTCAAAGACATGGACAACAATTCCACATTAAATTAATGCACAACTTTGAATTACAAAATGGTTCATTGAAAATCAATCTCAAAAACATTAAAACATTGAAGTCGAGAGGGTTTATAAAAAAAACATGAATGTTCTGACTGACAGACATGGGTGTCAAACAATATATTTCCACATTAAATATTGATATATAAAAAGCATTTACCAAAGTATAATCCCCTTTCCTTCTCAAAGCAAATTTATTATTATGTAATTTATACAGGGTTGGCAGAGATCTGGGAATAGTGTTGTGGAAAAACTCTGCCATTCCAATTAGCTGACCTACAAGAGCACATTGTGTATCAGCATCCACCTGAAGATAAATAACAAATAACTAAAGATGTAGAAAAGATACAAAATAAAAAAAACCCCAAAGATTAATCTTATAATGTGGTCATATGAAAAAAACTATCTTGTGTATATTGATTGACTCAGTCTATAGTACATATTATTTTGATAAGATTAATTATTTACAGTGATAATTCAACATGTATATATGTATATTAAACTGGAAAATCTTGTCATCTTTCTTTAGTCACATCAAAACTGAAAACAGACTTTGAACTTTTTAAAAGGTAAAGAAAAAAATGAAATAGTAAAGGAGTGTTGAATTCTGTTATCAATCTGAATCTTATCAAAACATGACTACCGGGTAGATATTATCATTAAAATAATTATTTTCATTTCATTATCAAAACCTTCTTATTCCTTTTATTATCAATTTTAAAAAATTTATTTTATCAAGAAAAATAGGTTGCCAGGCAACGAAACATACGCCCACACAGCAGCCAAATCGTCCGGGCAGTCAACAAGAGTTGTCGCATATTAAGGAATTATCAGAAAATCATTAGAATTTGTTTGGTTTTTATAATCAAACGTTTTTTTTTAAATCAGATAATAATTGTGACCTCCAGAGGGACCACAAGCTAAAAAGGGCAATTTTTCGGACAATCAGGGGCCATAATTCAGGAAGTTATGATCCGATGGGCGCAAATATCGAAAGGAACCAAGATCTTTGGGTTATAAACATACATGTCAAGTTTCATCAAAATCGGTTCAAAATTGTGACCTTTATAAGGTCCACAACCTTGATATAACATATTTTCACACTATTCGCGTACAAACGGCGGCCATTTTGTCCGTCAATTTTGGTCCGATTTTCACGAAATTCGAACTCAACCTTCATAACCATGCAACGGTGATATAATCAAACGATTTTTTAAATCGGATAACAATTGTGACCTCCAGAGGGACCACAAGCTAAAAAGAGCGATTTTTCGGACAATCAGGGGCCATAATTCAGGAAGTTACGATCCGATTGGCGCAAATATCGAAAGGAACCAAGATCTTTGGGTTATAAACATACATGTCAAGTTTCATCCAAATCGGTTCAAAATTGTGACCTCTACACTGTTCACAAGCTAAAAAACGTGATTTTTCGTACAATCAGGGGCCATAACCCATGAAGTTACAGTCCGATACATGCCAATATCGAAAGGAACCGAGATTTTATGGTGATAAACCTATATTTTAAGTTTCATTGAAATCGGATAAAAATTGTGACCTGTAGACTGTTCACAAAAAAAATGTGGACGGACGGACGGACGGACGGACGGACGGACAGGGGCGACGACAATATACGTCCACATAAAAATGTGGGCGTATAAAAATGTTTCATTAAAACAGTTATGTTTTCAAACACCAATGCAAAATTCTATAAAAATTGAATCATATTGTCTATAGATGTATGATGGATGTCTTACAGGTGGATAGTAGTAGATAATAGCATCCTTTAAATCATCCTCCTCTTTTTTTAACACTGTATGATCAAATATGAAGACAGTGAAGCTACTGGCACCACTGAAATAAAATAGGTCAATAAGTAAAATTAGTAGGCAAGTCTAAATTTCAACAAGGTTACTACATCTGTGAAAATTTGTTACATGATACTGAATTTCAATAGGATTCTTCTGTGCAACATTTACAAATCTCTGGCCTGTGGAGCATTTAAAAGGTTTCAGTAACTTGAGAGAAATAAAAGTATTTCAATCGCTTTCTTCCATTTGTCAGTAGTTTTCTAAACTTTCAAAGGTTCTCATAGATTTTCAATTTTTCACATCGATTTCCTTATATTGGTAAAGTAAGGAAGAGTTTGAGCTCTCAAACTGAAACCTAGTATAATAGTCCATAAACTTTTATGTACAGTTGACTGGAGAGATTTTAAGATCAGTCCAACAAAGTTTCCTAGTCATTCATGTATGTTAATGCCATCCCTTGTTTGTCAATGATGTATATGGTAAATATGGATAAAGTTAATGTTAGTGTAATGGAATTTAATTCCGAAAGATTAATTTTTTTTTCTGCTCCACTAAATCTAATCGCAACCCTTAATAAGAGCATTCAGAAAATTTTTTCGGGAAATATACCCCACCCTTTCAGAACCGGAACAATATTTCTCTATGAAATTAGTTAAGACACATATTTTTTTTTCTTGTCCTCCACTAAATCCAATTGTAACATCTACACCGAACTATAACTTCCAAATGTGATTAATGTTAGTGGTGCACAGATTCTTGCATCTCGCCATGCTATCCTGGAAATAACAATTTTAGCTGTAAATGAGGTTTGTTTTGTTTTTTTAACTTTGTTATGTTATGTATCAAAATATGGATATTAAAAATATTTAAGAAACGAAGAAAATCAGTTCCTGGCAAAATAACGGTACCCACTAAGACCGAACTCATATCTGACAATATCACTGAAAGGTAGTATATTTCCATGCCCATCAACCCAGTTTGTGAACTCAGGCTAAATAAAAAGAGATACAGATAAAAGACTGTGTGTCAATATTAATGAAAATGTCTTAACCAAAAATATCATCATGACATAAAATGATTTGTACCTCAACTGTGTCTCCTGTTGTGTCATGATTATAAATCAGAACATATTATCAATCAATATTAACGGATGCCAATGCTTTTCTTTTTCTTCACCAAGTTTATAAATTTCAGTCATATCTTCACTGATACGATTGTGTTGATAACATTATTGATTACAGATTCGTGTTTTGTTTGACCACCATTTTGCATCTATCACATGACTTTAACCATGTGATTTTTTTATGGATTTTTTCGTATTTCACCTGTCATCATGGCATTAGATTTTAATAAATAGCTTCACAATGAATAAATTTTAGTGAAACTGTCCGCCGATGAAAGATATTTTCTTTTTGGGTTATTGGTATTAGGAAATACACTGACATCTTATATAGAATGACAAAATATATGGAAATACGAAACTACTTTGTTCAATGAAAACAAATATGGCGTCTTTGGAAACATGTGCTGATACTTCAAATGTAAAATCTCAGAAAATAGACGAAATAACCGAAAATATGGCAGCGGCGTCGGTAAAGGATAAAGATAGTAGTTCACAGACTAAAACCAGTAGTGGTCCAATTTGTGTCATAGTTTTGGGAATGGCTGGATCGGGAAAAACTACCCTTGTTCAGGTTGTTTACATTTTCACTAGACTCAGTTCACCTATGTTGTCCTCAAGTTAATTACTAGCAGACCAATAGACCTTTTTAATGGCTGTGTATTAGTGTTTGCTCGCCAAATGATGGTCAGAACTATGTTTTTTTATAACTGATAATGGTCATGTTTACTATTTCTACCCACAATATGAAGCATTACCATTGCATTACCGTAGATGACCAATTTTTATAATAATAATAATGATTAGGTTAATAAGTAGGTAGTATTCGGTCGTCATGACAATCTAATGGCAGTTCACTTATTTTGCGGTTTGCAACGATTTCATGTTAGATACCAAAATATGAACCAAATGTTAATCTAATAAATCTAGACAAACTTCATCAATGGCATGGTGTAGATATCCTACTCAGCGTGTAATCCTTGGAATTTTTATGTTTTATAGAGACTAACCGCACATCTGCATGCTTTGAAGACACCTCCATATGTAATTAATCTGGATCCAGCTGTTTATGAAATCCCGTATCCAGCTAATATTGGTAAAGTAATACTACATATACACAATTTACTACATTACACTTACACGTAAATGAAATTTTTTAATTAAAATAAATCTAAAATAGTCCCCAACCAAAAATACTAGGCCAGATAAGTCTATATTCTGTAAGTCTTTTGTTGCTATATAAATTTATCATAAAGCCAATTCTTACACTGCATAACTTGAAACCTATATCTGACCAAAGACATGGATGGGTTCTTCTATCCCTCTCTTGCTATTTACTAATAGTTTGTGATGCTGCAGAGAGCTAATACACATTGCCTTGTTTAAATTTTACAAATAATTAGTTTATATGCCAACTTTAACTTTGGATGACCTAAACTTATTTTAGGATTACAGGTAATCAATTTTGATCTAAACTACTTTATAATGTATTTCACAGAGAGTTAGTATTTGCTTTCTAGTCTGTTACTGGTGTGTTGTGACATTTCTATTTTTTAGAATTACTGTTACAATGTTAACTTAGCATAGATTTAAAGTGGCATTATATTTCTAACTTTCAGATATCAGAGATACAGTAAATTATAAAGAAGTTATGAAACAATATTCACTTGGTCCTAATGGTGGAATTGTCACATCACTTAATTTATTTGCAACACGATTTGATCAAGTTATAGATTTAATAGAAAAGAAAGCTGAAGAACATAAGTAAGTCTGTATAGAAACAGAGTTAATTTTAGTAGATTTTGATTTCTCTGGATTTTCCATTGTGGTTTCCCCTTGTCAGTAGTGCAGGACAGAGGGCCTAACAAGAAAACAGTATCTAGAAATTTGGATGGGACAAAAAAAATGGGGTCCTGTGTATAAATTGGCATGCACATAAAAGAACCCTTGACAATGACAGTTGGAAATCGAAATAAGAGTAGGCCATAGTGCGACTACCCAAGCCAAATTTCCGTCAAAGCACAGGAGTTGGGTGGCCAAATGGCATAAAACATTGGGAGTGGCGTGGTTTCAATTCCCTGCATGTAAATACAAGGAATAAGGTTGCCTGTCCAACGTCATGGGTTTTCACCAGGTCCTTTGTTTTCCTCCCACAGTTAAAGACCCTCACAAAGCGAATTATTGAAATAATATTGAACCATATGACTTAGTTTGTGTCGAGTGGATGTTAAACCCTATTTCTCTCTCTCGCTCTCTCAAAGCACACTGTATGGTGTATCATTGGCCAGGTTGGTTTAGAAAAGTATATGTCACTTAGCCTGTCAAACTACATGTACATGTAGGCCTATATCTTTTAATAATATTTTAGGTATGTTATAATTGACACACCTGGTCAAATTGAAGTATTTACCTGGTCAGCATCTGGTTCTATTATTACAGAAACATTGGTAAGAAATATTGTCTATATTGTATTGTAATTATAATGGATATTGTGTTTTATCCGCCCTCCTACCAACACCCATTTACAGGGGTGAAGTGTCAGATCTAAGACACGTCTTTATTAGCCTAGTTCTCCCCATTTCTGTAATGAACGTAATGTGCAATTATAGAGTCTCAAATCTATAACAGTTTGTTTATAAGTATTACATTCAAACCATTGCACCAAGTTGATCTTTGTGTAGGTACCGGCAGCTAAATTTTCAAACTTCACCAAGTTGATCTTTGTCACAGTTTGTGTAAGTCTAAATAGTTTTAATTTTTGATTGAATCTTTGAATGTCCCCTAGAAGTCTTCTTGGGTCATTAATTTCATTTTCAGTCACTGAGTTGTGTGATTTTAAAATTTGTACTAAATGGAAACTATATACATAACTGTTTATATTTTATTAAGACTTTGGTGTAAATTTCTGTTTCAGGCATCTAAGTTTCCTACAGTAGTTGTTTATGTTCAAGATACTGCTCGAAGTGTTAATCCTGTTACTTTTATGTCTAATATGACGTATGCTTGTAGTATCATGTATAAAACTAAACTACCATTTATAGTTGCCCTAAATAAGGTACATATGAAATAATGTTTCATCTGTTTCATTTTATCAGTGTTGATTGTTCAACTACGATCATCCAGTATTTTCTAAATACACAACATCATTTGTCTGTTATGAAGCGGGGCCTACTTTTCTCTTTGTTCCTGGTGAAGGTTGATCTCTGCATTGACCGAGAAAGTAGGTCCAGATTTTCCGACATTGTTCCCACTTGTCAGGGATGCAGTACTGAGGGCCTGCCAAGGACAGCTGTTTAGTCGTTTGGATGGTGCGAAAAAACAAAGTTCTCTGTACACATTTGCGTGCACGTAAAAGATTCCTTACAATTTGAATTCAATATAAGAGTAGGCAGTAGTGCTGCTGTCCTGGCAAAATTTCACTCAAAGCACACTGTATGGGGTATGCCCGTCTTCATTAGCCCAGTTCGAAGCAGAACAGTAGGACGTTAAACCCCATTTCATTTCCTTTGAATTAATAGTAGTAGTAGCACTGCAGTCAGAGGGCAACATTTACATTACAGCACATTGTATGGTGTATGCCCATATTCATAAGGCTGGTTTGTGCAGAAAAGTAAAACGCCAAACTTCATTCCATTTCAAAAATAAGCTAAGTTTAGGGTTATTTTGGATATGATATTATTTTGTTGTTGAAAGTGCTGATACCTTTTAAAAGGTTTGATAAGAGAACAGAATACATGTATATATTTATTTTTACAGATAGATATTGTGAGTCACACGTTTGCTAAAGAATGGATGACAGATTTTGAAGTTTTTCAAGAAGCTATGGAACATGAAACCTCGTACACATCAAATCTAGTTAGATCTATGAGTTTGGCCCTAGATGATTTTTATAAAGATTTAAAGGTAATTTGAATTTAAAAAATGAAAAATCCGAAAAATATAATAAATGCATATATAAATAATAATATTAGTTTGTATAAAATTTCTACGTGGCAGCAATCTAAATCTTACCTTTATCCTTTTAACGGTGAACTGGACAAATATGTACAGTAACCAATAGACTTACAAACGGTTTAACATTTGAGTCAAGTGGTGCGATTCCCCACTTGTATGTGACTAGGAGTAGGGTCCCTTGTCCAACTTAGTCATATGTAGTCCTGAAATTACCTAGTTTGTGTCAAGTGGATGTTAAACCTCTCTCGCGTGCACTAAAAACCAGTGGGCACAAGCGAATTATTGAAATGAAATTGTACCACAAGTTAGTCCCAAAATGACCAAGGTTGTTTAAAGTGGATGTTGAACTCCATTTCATCAAGATTTCGCAAGTGGTTATCAAGCTAGTTCCTTTTGGAACTGTCCTTGAACAAACAATATTCGCTGACAGTTCCTATCCAGCCTTCTATAACTGCAGTATGAAAATACCGTTCTTCCCCACCTCTGTTCTAAGGCTATTTTGGAATCCTTACCTACTATTTTTCACCTTGATTCTATTTTATTTGCCAAAGGAATCATTTCTTGCCACAGCTGACACACATTTATAAAGATTCAGCACTATTTTCAAGTAGAATTCTGCGTTTAATAACATACATCAAATACGTTTAAACTGAAGAGCCATTACGAGACCCGGACATGCGCAAACCGCATGTTTATTTCATCGCTAAATTCTACTTGAAAATAGAGTTGAATTATTATAAAATTGTGTCAAATATAGTGAGAAAGGATTCCTTTTGAAGGAAAATAAAGAATTGTGGAGACAAATAGACAGTAAGGGTTCTGAAACAGTCTGAGAACAGGGGTGGGGATTAGCGGTATTTTACCATATTTTCATATTGCAGCTTAGTAAGGCCGGATAGAAACTGTCAGTGAATATCGTTCACTCAAAGACAGTTCATAAAGGAACTATTAAGCATACATATATATATAAGTGCACAAGCTTGATAACGTCTTATAAAGGCTTGTAGACACGTCACAGTGTCATAAATCATAAAAATTGTTATTCCATAAAAAGAGTGCTATTTGACTATATACAAATATGCTTCACAAATAGAATTCCCACCAATGATAACAAATTGATTTAATATTTTTAGAATGTGGGTGTATCTGCTATAAATGGAGAAGGTGTAACAGAATTCTTTAAATTAGTAGATGAAGCTGCTGTAGAATATGAAGAGTGAGTCTTTCTACTAATTATTTTATTAGCCAAATATAAACTCATCCATTTTTATACATAACTCTGTATACTATAACAATTGGTATCAACATCTTCGGATTTTTTCAAGTTTCAAGATATTACTTTGTTGAGACTTGGGATAGATAGATTCTATTGGGGTATATAGATTCTTTTGCTTGTTAGATATTAAATGGATGTAACTGTGCTGGTCCAAATAAATAGAAAATCTAACAGTTAATTAAAATTACTTGATGTAATTAAAAGACAATAGAACTTTAGAAATATATATGACTTAAAAATAGAATTTCAAAGAATTTAAATACAGTTATATTTATAGTTTATGTAAAAAAAGCCATTATATTTGGAAAATGCTAAAAATTCTCATGTTTATTGGAAAAATTATCTGGAATAACAAAATAGATGAATTCTATTCATGCAACCCTTATTTTATGATATATGATGATACATTTTACTATTCTACTTTCATTTTAGCTAATCCCTTATTGATTTCAGCTATGATGAATAATTAATTTGATTCAACACTTATATTATTGATATATTATAGTACATGAAATCAACATATTTATTCTACTTTCATTTGAACTAATCCCTATAGTAATTCTTATTGACAAGTATAAGTAGTGTTGTGAATCCATTATTCTTTCATCAGTATATTATATATTCACCAGGGAATATAAACCCATGTATCAGAAACTAAAGGAAGAGCACGAACAAAAGAAAAAAGAAGAAGCTGAGAGAGAAATGAATAAAATAAAAAAGGACATGGGAGTTGGTGAACCTGTGAAATTAGGTGCTTCAGGTAAAAAGAAGAATAATCCATAAGCCGTAATAAAAGAATAAATAAGTAAAGTGATTTATGTTGATGTTAATGACCGGACACCAGTAGCCATTGTATATAAGATAATTATAAAGATAAATATAATAGCATTTGATAATAATAATAAAAGGGTCGATCCGTTCAGTATTTTGAGCCAAGCCCTTTCCAATCAATTGAAATCAATTTATATGAAATGGAGTTTAGAGTCTTAATTTTTTGCACCAACCAGGCTAACAAAAATGGGTATGTGCCATGTAATGTACTATGTAGAATTTTTTTACCAGGACAGTAGCTATGACTTACTCTTGTTTTGATTTCTAACTGTCTTGGGGATCTTTAATGATGTGTTGCTTATGGTTCACTGTATTTTTGTCCCAACCGAACTACTAGACACTTCTCCTTGTTGATGATCCATACTGCATCTCTGACCAGGTAGAAACTAGACTGGAAGGTCCTGAAGAACTTTCTTGCCAATATAATGATGAAATGCCAAGCACTATAATGTTAATCGGGGTATCAAGATTAATTTAGTATTATCTGTTACATGGATTTGCAACAGGACAACATCCCACTAATTGTTGAGTCCACTGTCAAGTGGTATCAGATGTTCTGGAAAAGGAAGCTTTACGTAAAGATGTACATATATAATTGTAGGTAGTGATCTGTTATATACAAGATCTGGTGGTATGGCTATTCAACCTGGTTTATATGAATCAGATAGTGATGAAGATTATAATCAACATCTCGATCCAGAAGATGGTAAGTTATAGAGGGAGGGAAATGGCACAGCATTTACTAATTACATTTATTGCAACACCATGCGTGGAAATAGCGGTTTTAGATGTATCTGACAAAATGTCAGGCACTAATGAAATAGTATCTGACATTTTCAACTTAGTGCCAGACATGTATTAATAATATTAATGAAAAAGATAAATCAATGCCGGACAAAATGACAGGCATCAGAGATTTTGAGTCTGACAAAGCCCCAATCTGTGCCTGACATTGTCTGTGATAGGTGCCTTATTTACAAACTTGCAATACAGTTGGTTCCCCATCATTAACAATTTTCAGACAATACCTTTTTATACGCCCACATTGAAATGTGGTCGTATATTGTCGTCGCCCCCGTCCGTCCGTCCGTCCGTCCGGCGGTCCGGCGTCCACAATTGCTTGTGGACGCTCTACAGGCTAAAGTTAATATCCGATTGACTTTAAATTTATACACAGTGTTTAGGGTCATGAGACGAAGAAGCCTATTGATTTTCAGCGATTTCCGATAATTAGTGCCAGAGTTATGGCCCTTGATCACTTCAAAAAATCTTGTGGACGCTCTAGAGGCCAAAGTTAATATCCGATTTACTTTAAATTTATACACAGTGTTTAAGGTCATGAGACGAAGAATCCTATTGATTTTCAGCGATTTTCGATAATAACTACCAGAGTTATGGCCCTTGATCACTTCAAAATATCTTGTGGACGCTCTAGAGGCCAAAGTTAATATCCGATTTACTTTAAATTTATACACAGTGTTTAAGGTCATGAGACGAAGAATCCTATTGATTTTCAGCGATATCCGATAATTAGTGCCAGAGTTATGGCCCTTGAACACTTGAAAATATCTTGTGGACGCTCTAGAGGCCAAAGTTAATATCCAATTGACTTTAAATTTATACACAGTGTTTAAGGTCATGAGACGAAGAAGTCTATTGATTTTCAGCGATTTCCGATAATTAGTGCCAGAGTTATAGCCCTTGATCACTTCAAAAAATCTTGTGGACGCTCTAGAGGCCAAAGTTAATATCCGATTTACTTTAAATTTATACACAGTGTTTAAGGTCATGAGACAAAGAATCCTATTGATTTTCAGCGATTCCCGATAATTAGTGCCAGAGTTATGTCCCTTGATCACTTCAAAAAATCCTGCGGACGCTCTAGAGGCCAAAGTTAATATCCGATTGACTTTAAATTTATACACAGTGGATGCTCTAGAGGTCAAAGTTAATATCCGATTGACTTCAAATTTATACATAGTGTTTAGAGTCATGAGACTAAGTCGTCTATCGATTTTCAGTGATTTTCAATAATTGCTGCAAGAGTTATGGCCCTTGATCACTTCGAAAAAATCCTGTGGAAGCTCTAGAGGCCAAAGTTAATATCCGATCGACTTTAAATTAACACACAGTGTCTAGGGTCATGAGACGAAGAAGCCTATTGATTTTCAGAGATTTAAAATAATTATTGCCAGAGTTATCTCCCTTGATAACTTTAAAAAATCTTGTTACGCTATAGAGGCTAAACTTATCATCCGATTGACTTTAGATTGATACACAGAGTTTAAGGTGTTGAAACAAACAAGTATTTTGATTTTCAATGAATTTTAATAACTGAACAGCTAAATCCATGATATTAAATGTTTCATGTATATACTAATTGTTAGTGTGGGGTTACACTTTATAAAAAGCAATCAAATTCTAATGATTTTCTGATAATTACATAATGCTGTTACTCTTAATCAGTTTTTAGTGTATTACAAATGTTTCATTAGCTAAAAAAATAAAAATTTGCGACAACCCTTGTTGACTGCCCGGACGATTTAGCTGCTGTGGGCGTATGTTTCGTTGCCTGGCAACCTATCTTTATTCACGATTTGATCAGCCCTGAAAGGTATTTAAATTGATTATTTAATTCAATTGTTATATGGTTAGAGTCAATGAATAAGTGAAAAGCGGAAAAAAGTTCATTCTTACTTGGTAAGTAATATGGACCTTAATATTATATTGTTAGTCTTACTGAATTGTTTTCTTTGTCTTATATCAGAAGCAGATGAGAGAGAAGAAGCTGAATCTTTAAAAAGATATTTAAATAGTCAAAAAGAAAGACAGCAAACAAGACAAGATAAAAGAGAAAATAATCCAAATTCTTAGCAATATTTGTTTTAATTTCTCTGAATCATCATCATCATCAATTTTTGAAACATGGAAATCATCATAAACACAAATAAACTATGTGTGTAAAAAGATATATAAACTTTAGTGTAATAATATCAGGAAATGCTAGATGACTGCTTCATATTAAACTTGAAACTGGAATGGTACAGTGCTATGGTACAATTACTGCTTATTACTGAGCCACGTTTCGACTAGGCTTTATCAAGCAATGATAAAATGTGAGGTGACAATATATCAGTAAATGCCACTCAAGGATTAATAAAAGGATATAGACGAAGGAGATGGTGGAACACATTTTAGACGGTTATAAGACCAATCATAAATCTTAAGTTGAAATACCCAGAAATAGGAATTGTAAAATATAGTCTGGGTACCCAAATTTAGATTTTGATAATGATTCCATAATGTAGAAAGATTGTTAAACTAGAATCTAGTGTAATTCAACATAGCGTCCAGAGGTAGATTAGCCAACTTTGTTTTACTTTCTTCTACATAACAAGTTATCAAGACAGACCCTTTTTCCCAAAGCTGATAGTGTCTTTTAGACTTTTAGTGACTCAATTCTGGCCTCTGTTAACCCAAACCTGCAAAATTTTGAAACAGAAACTTAAATTTCAATGCTATGTGAGAGCATTACAGATCTTTAATGAACTTTAATTTAAATCCCAGACTTTCTTATGGTTTTAAGCACACACCTTCACGTTTTATCCTATTAACTCATCAGGAAAATATTTCTGGAGAAATACCACCCCATTATAGTTTACTTTTCTAACTAACATACACAGAAACAATTCAAACTTTTTTAAATTATGGAAACAAAGTAGAGCAATATTTATTGTGTATTCATTGAGTGGTGTGGTTGTTCCAATATCATTTACACTTTTAAACCTTTAGACTGCCCGAAGGGTGATTAGACCTCTCCAAACCACCCATCACATTCACAGCTGCAGCACATGCAAAATGATCCTAAAGTAAGGAGAGCTATTCACATAACTCATTCAGTTTAAGGTGGTCTAAGGAACAGCCGTTTTGGTCAGTTTCAGTTTTTTCAGGAATGTATTTGTATAAATATATCACTGTTCTCTAATTTTGTTGAAGGAACTGTTATAGGTAATAATTGCATGTAGCACATATTTATCTTACAAGGTTGCTGGAACCCAATAGTATCTCCTGTGACTACACTACAGTATATATTTTTTTAACATCTGTATGTTACTCTACTTGTACAAACAATGTATTATATGTAAATAAATAAGCTGACATCAATGGTTCTATTGTTGTTTAATATATATCTTTAATAAAGGAGACGAGCCACAGTGACTTGGTGAGTATGGCACCTTTCTCACTAACCAGGGGATCCCATTTTGTTTGATTCTTGAAATTTCCTGAGGATATTTTAACAGTCTGGTTTCCTCTTTTCTGGTTTCCTCTTTTTGGACCTAACCGAACGACAACTACGAGGTATTAGGTCTATATATTAAAGCCAACTGGAGATTTTGTCGTGAGATGTAAACAGGGCTTGCCCAAACCCTAGACCTTACTCTTACCTAACCCTAACCCACAATCTTATCAACAATCACGTGCCCTAGCCCGATTTACATCTTGTGACCTTAACAAAATCGATAGATGGCCTTAAAAATTTAGATCTGAACTTTCTAAAAGGCAATTTTTTGTGCAAGACTTTCTGTGAGAATACTGAAATCTGTAGATGGTCTTAATACTTAGACCAAACCCTACTAACAGGCACTTTTCCTTGCCAGCCTGGCTGTCCACCACCAATAACAAGGGGAAACCATGTGCACTGGGTATTGGACCATAACTTAATTCATTAGTTTCACTATTTTTATATTGTAACACAGCCTTTAAACTAATTTCCAGCCTTATGCATATCGATCAAAAAAATCATTATATTGGAAATACTAGGCTCGAAAATAATACAACAAAAATATTAATAACAAAGCCGACTGCGTTCGTAGTAATGGTACTACTTGACGAGAGGCCCGGCTAATAGTCCATATAATTATATAGAGATACCATGGAGCTATTATATTATTCTTACGGTAGTTGATTTATGGATATGTTGTCTCAGAAGATAATTAATGCATATACCATTTGTTGTCATATTGATTAGCGGTTATAATTATAAGCATTAATCCACGTGACGGAAGCCTGTCTGCTTATTAAGCACGCTCTATTGATGTCATTGATTAATCTCAATAGCCCGTAGACAATATCATTAATAATTTTCACCAAGGATTATTATTATTATAATAATATGTTAGGATAGATTTTTCCACATGAATAAAATAGGCAAGAAAAATAATTCCATACTCTGATTAATTTCGTGTAATGAAAAGTGGTGAAATGAGGCGATTAAAGAGACCGGATTCGGCTAACTATAAAATTTGTATCTGTATTTTATTTGTGTCATGGATATATGTTTAATTGAATAAAAACACACTGTATATTATGCATTTTTGAATGACTTGAAATGAAATGGATTTTAACGTCCTACTGCTCCCCCCCCCCTTTATTCGGATGCTTTGTTCCTAAACAGCTTAACAAATAACGCTTTTGGAACGTAAATGTTTGAATATGTTCCCGCACTATACTAGGTAGCGAATTTTGAATTTGATATAAAAGTAGGCCGTAGCATTGGTGTCCGAGCAAAATTAAACCCATTTTCATTTCATCGTTTTTCATATGAATATTGGCGAAAATCAAAATAGAAAAGATTAAAAGTTCCCATCTTAACCTGACAAACAATTCATGGGCGTCACACATTGGGGGGGGGGTCTGAATATACTTGGATTCCCCCCCCCCCCCCTAAAATTTGGCAAAGTAAAGTGCCCGAAATCTCATAAAACACTAATTTTAGGACTGGAATAGCAGTAAAACGCGTTTGCGGCCATCAAATATTCCAAAATTTTCTTGGGGGTCCATCCATACAAGGTCAGCCCCGCTTCTTCGCCCCGCAAAGAAAACTGGCCGCAGCCCGTAAACCTACCTCGGGCATTTCTAGTTTTGCTTCCCTAACTGTTACCGAGTCCTAATAAAACACTAATTTCACTTTTCTTTTAATTGAATACCACGAATTTGTACTGAGTTGACTATTGATTAAAACATTTTGTCTGGGGCCACTCTACTTTGTGAATGCAACTGCAACAGTGTGATTGAATGGAATTCAGAGTCAGATTTCGGTTACAAAACCATTGGATACTTTTGGACTTGCTCACACAGGCTAGAATAGCAGAAAACGCATTTACGGTGGTTAAATTTTCAAAATTTTCTCCGGGAGGGTGAAACTCCCATAGCCCGCGACGATTGATTGGTTGTTTGGAATTCTGGGCAGCCAGGTGGGCTATATTGGACCAAATTGAAGTTGCTGTGGATATAAACGATTGATTGGAATTCGAGTCAGCAAGTCACCTTAATTAGGCTATATTAGACCAATTTGAAATTGCTTTGTTCACGGGCTGAAATAGCAGGAAAAAGTGTTTGCAGCCGTTCAATATTCCAAAATTTTCTTAGGTGGGGGTAAGCCACGCTTCTTCGCCTCTCGGAGAAGACCGGTGCCGCTGTCTGTAAACATGATAAATGTGTGATATTTTAGTTTAACCCCGTAAATTATGCCAAACAATGTTTACAGAAGACTGAGACTTAAAACAAAATTTATGGGGGTACACCCCCCCCCCCTCAGAAGTTGCGGACCCCCCCCCCCCCAATATATATTTCACGTCTACGCCCCTGAAACAATTAATCATATAGAAATTCCGTTTAACAGACGAAGCCTTTGTTATCAACGCGATAATGTCCATTACCTCAACTATCGATATGAACAGTGGAGACACGATTCTTACCTGTAAAAACATTCCATGATAAAATATCACGTAGGCCTACAGCTAAAATACCCTTGCAATTCCATTAATATCAGTAATTGAATGAATAATCTTGTATTTGTGTTTATTTTGGCTACATGCTTGATTTATATTGCCCTTCTATATAAATATAAATAGGTGATCGTGATCAGAATTTGTTCTATTATTATATAACATGAAAATTCTACACAACTTTTGACATAGAAATCGTTGAAAGGTTAATTATAAAGCTTCAGATGAACGTATATAAAGCTGTGGATTGTGTCAGTGATAAAAAAAAATCCATGTCATACTTACAAAACCCATCAAACCTGTGAAAGTTCAGAAGCAGACACAATGAAATGAGGTGTAATGTCGACACAATGCCATGCAGCGTGCATTGGGGGAAATTTTCCCAGAAAAGCGTCGTTTCCGCGTGCATCTTCACCAACTTCCAAAAATACTGTAAATGGTTATTTTACGTGCATGCCGACGATTTATCGTCCCAACCGAACGACTAGACGCTTTTAATGCCCCCCCCCCCATCCCGTTCTGTGCCACTGACAAGGGAAATTAGACTGGAAAATCTCAAAGAACTTTCAGAGACTATCAAAATATCGGACTAATCCTTCAACCTCACCTCTCCCGACCGAAAACTGAATTACAGTTACTGGTATACTTTCAGAATCTTTGACAACACTTTAGTGAAAGAAAGGATGGCGACAAACTGTTACCAATATTGATATGATTTTAAACCGTGATATTTTCCAAGTCGTCAACTTATGGCTATAATAGTTCAAAAATATATAATACAAAATGAATATATTGACAACTTCAAGCAAATTAACTTTATTCTTTGATAAATTGTCAGTGTTTGTTGTTGTGACAAGATGTGTGCATTGATTGTTTATGGTGCTGGCTGTTCGAGTTTTAGCCTCGCCTAAATGGTCGAACGTTCAAATCTACTTGAAAACGGCGCAAGCCGATGGCATCGGTTTGATTATGGCCTTGTCATATTTATACATGTCTAATTAATAATTCATAATAAAAAAAAAAACCGTAATAGGTAGATTTAGCTCTTGATTAATGCCTTTTTAATATTACTTTAGTTTTCTAAGACACGTGCATTGTGTGTGAAATCAATAGAAAAGTACGTAAACTTAAAATGGCCAAAAAAACTGGTGAAATTGAATAGCAACAAAAAGTTTTGGTGTTTTAATAAAGAAATTCAGATTATGTATATATGATCTTAATCTTCATGTAACATTTATTTTATCCCTGTATTCATAATTCATTAGCAAAAAAAGAATCGATAAAACTTTCAAATTTCATCATTCTGGAGGTTTTCTTTACTAGTTTTTTTTTTTTAATTCCCGATATTATGATATTATTTCTTATTAGGAGACTCCCGTTACATAATTCTGTAGCCATGGATTTTAAAAAAGAATTCAATTAGATTGAGTAAATAGGATTTGTATATTAACAATGCAGTTTAGATTATTTCTCATGTCGAAGTAAATGAATTTGTCTTGACTCTGATCTATAATACAAAAGATGTTTTGTGCGTTAAGGGAAAAGAGATTAGTGGTTTAGTATCGGCAGTTTTCTATATGGCTGAAGACAGTTGAAGTATACGAGTCGATCATTTCTCTGAAGTTCTTGATGAGTTCGTTTGACATATTAATTGGCACGATTAAGAACAGGATCTATAATGTGCGTTTCATGGTTTAATGATTTTACAGTTTAGTTTACGTTCACGTGAGGATACTAAGCAAACATTATGATTTGTGTATGTAAACGGCGAGGAGAGACTTAGAAGTGTCGTGGTAAACACTAGTTATTGTCCTAGGTTTGGTCTACAAACATTCAAATGACAGATTATAAAGTCAACAAGAGGAGTGATACGATCTGTTGTATATCACACCCCTCGTATAGAACATTTAATAACTCTAGGGTTATAACAGTTTATAACGCAAATAGTTTACTTAGTTGAGATAAATTCTCATGCACGTCAAGAACACTTGGATATTTTTAAGAGTACATAATAATAATAACTTGACGACAGTCTGAACGTCTGAAGAGCGGAATTTTACAATTATGTGTGATTAAAGTCTGGCGTGTTATGAGGACAGGGTTTAATTTCTGAAACCAAAAAGGTGACTTGGAATCATACAACTTTGGATATTATCCATTTTACTGTGTTAAAATATCTGCCAACATGGATGAAAGGTATAAAGCCATACTGGATCGACATCGACAACTTCTGACTAGGAATATTATATTAACGGGTGAATTTTATGAAATGTTGCAAAAAGAAAGAGTTTTACCTGATGCAATGATTAAAGATGTTAAGGTAAGAAGATCCAGAACACCCCATGCTATACCAAGAGTTTTCTCACATGGCGAGTTCACGTGCTTTATACTATACAGATATTGCCAATTCTTGAACTGCATTGAAATATTAATTCGAGAATTGGCTTGGATCATTAACTTTTATATTATGGGAATAGATTGTCAATCCCTGGCTAAGGTCATTTTGAGACTTGCATATAGTTTCATATAGTTATGATGATATGATATGAACCTTTTCCGTATATTGATGAATGATGCGCGGTAGGCACAAATCTTGAGACTTACACATAGTTGTTATATGGTTATGAGATGACGGGGCACGCCGCTGAGAGGGGGAGGTGTCCCCCAAGAAAATTATCCGTCATTTCCTTGCATTCGTTGGCTAATATTTTCGTCTAAGTAAACGTTAGGAATGGACATATTTGGGTCTGAGAAAAGGCCCCTTCAGCAGTAAAAAAAGGGCACTGTCGAAAATTAGGGGTGGGGTCTCCCCCCCCCTTGGATCCGCCCCTGGTCCAACCTTCAACAATTTCACAGAGAATTGATTTTTTTCCCTTTGGTCTATATTATACTTACTGCGGTCGCTCTTTATACTGACATAAAATCTTTTAGTTGTTGATGTTAGTAACAGGACCAAGCCCATATCAAATTGTAAACCATATTGCTAATTACTAATTATGGCCATTTTTAGTGTTTTGTCAAAGAGTCACATTGCGAAAACCTTACATGGATGGTCTCGAAACCTATCTTTTTTTCCCTTTGGTCTATATTATACTTACTGCGGTCGCTCTTTATACTGACATAAAATCTTTTAGTTGTTGATGTTAGTAACAGGACCAAGCCCATATCAAATTGTAAACCATATTGCTAATTACTAATTATGGCCATTTTTAGTGTTTTGTCAAAGAGTCACATTGCGAAAACCTTACATGGATGGTCTCGAAACCTATCTTTTTATTTAGGGTGAGTTGAGTTAAATTGATTGATGAATGAATATTAGTATACGAGTTTTAGTTACGATCTAGACGATATCAGTCTCAATTCTAAAAAATATTTAAAAAAATATAAATTCTGATCTTGCTGTTGTCAAGCATGAAAATCAATAGAATACATCAATTTGATATTTTAAAAGCTAATGATAAGGAAAGTAATCGGATTATCAACTCTTGATATAGATAGACAATTAGAGGTTCACTTGACGTACAGGATTTTAAGGTGGTAGCTTTTTCCGAGATTTTATCCGGATTACCGCCCTTATTGTTAAAATTGTTTGACGTTCTAACCACAGGGACTTGAAGGGATTAAAATAAAACTTCTTACTACTGCTTGACTATAACTAGCTTGTATTTATTAAGCAGTGGTAAGAAGTTTTATTTTAATTTATTTTAATCCCTTCAAGTGCCTGTGGTTCTAACTCATGGCGCCAACTGCGGATTGGCAGACTATCGCGACGATCACTGTCGAGATTGGCCGATTTACTGTTACGTCTTTTTTCTAAATCATTTTTTTTTTATGCAAGTAGAGCATGTAACATAACAGACGCAATGGCGCTCACGGCTGGCCCCCGGATCCATTCACTTGATTTGATATTTGTTTATTTTGTGCAATGTCTATTTTCTGCCTTATCCGCAGGTTTATCTGTGGTCCTCCTGCACTTACTATTACAGCAAGAAAATGCATGTAATTAATTCCCTATCGCATGGCACTTGCAACTAATAATTAAATTCGAAGCACTGACTAAGAATATGGTATTTTTTACGAGCTCCCGTAAAACCATACGAATGTTAATTAAAAATGTGTACCTCAACGATGGATTTCCCGTAGGCTACAATCTTATTAGTGGGGGGTATTTCGATTCCCACACTTCTAAAAATATCCTATAATAGTGTTTGTGTCGAGTGGACGGTAAACCCCATTTCTCTCTCGCTCTCTATTTGAACCTCGTCGGTGCGAACATCTAAAATTATTTTTGTACCATTATTTGCAGAAGATTTCCAAAGCTATAACGCATCTTTAATTCAAACTCAAATAAAAGGAATTGACATTAAAAGGAGTTAATTACTTGCAACGTGTATTTAATGTATTAAATATTGGGTTTCCCAGTAACTAAACGTGCAGATCAGATTCTAAAATCATTGAAATGAATAGGGTTTACCCTACTTTTCTCCACCGATTGGACTAACGAGGACGGGCATACGCTATACAGTGCACTATGGGGGGCATTTTGCCCGGACAGCGGTGCTACGCCCTACTCTTATTTCAAATTCCAATTGTTAAGGGTTTTTTTGTCCCGTTCGACGACTAGACACTGTTTCCTATCAGACCTTCCGAATCTAAATTTTAAAAAAACTCGACCGTGCAAATAATGTGAAGTAATACAAATAGCCTTGGTTTAATGGCAGAACTATGAAATCCATTACCCGTGTTTAATTTCTGAGTATAGTCTTTTATTTCAAGTAGGTCTATCGGGTATATTGTTTTTAATTTCCTACAAATTATCCGTGAAAGCTTTTTTGTTAACAATTCTATAGAAGCAGAATAAGAAATCAATCTACACGAATCCATACTTAATTATTTACGTCATTTGTGCTTTGTTTTGGTATAATAGAGCAGGTGAGCTTGTTATTGACATCTCTGTAAATTCAAGATAAAAGCGATTTTATTAACCGTGTTATTCAATTATTTACTAAGTGCACACAGCTCAGATAATAAGATATGAGCAAAAACAAACAAAAATTTATTATTTATATATAAATCGATAGTTCTAGAAGCCAAAAGGGAAATAATATAATTTGTTCTAATCTGAGAGAGAGAGAGAGAAATGGGGTTTAACGTCCACTCGACACAAACTAGGTCACTTTGGGACTAACATATGGTTTCATTTTATTCAATAATTCGCTTGCGCGTAGGGGTCTTTAGCAGTGGGAGGAAACCGGAGTGCCCGGTGGAAACCCACGAGGTTGAGAAGGCGCCCCTATTTCCATGCCACATATGCTCACACCAGGGCTCGAAACCACTGTTCTAATCTGAGCGCGGATGCTGCTACATTTGCATCAATATCAACGACATACTTTTTCTGAAGCAACTGTAAGCTAATAATTCTTGTCTCCACATGTACAATACAAATAGTCTACCACTCTGCATGTACCTATTCTCAACCATTATCACATACTAATCGATTTTTAACGAGTTTTAACTATTGGCGATGATCACAATGAATGACGATAAACTGGAGCTAAGAAAAATCCATCTGCAATGAAGGCTTGATTAATCTCGCTTTAACTCCGTATGTCTTATCCAGATATTATAAAACTCGTAGTTGTTGCTTCAGCAACATGAGCAAAATCTTACTCTTCAATTCCAATATTTGATTTCTGATAAAATAAAAAAACCCCAGCAAAACAACAATACGAAGATATAACGGGAGGGGCCGGGATACGCAGTGGGGCAACGCAACTTCTTGTCACATATACAAGCGTGGAGTCGAAACCACGCCACATTACCCATGCGGCACCCAACCGCTTAAAGAAGGCTTTCGTATTTTTGCAAAGAAACTGTTGTTTTCGATGGAACAGTTTGGGTTTGCAATTGGGTGTCACATCTTGCTTTTATGCACCAACTAGGCGAATGAAGAACATATGCCATGTAGTGTGCTATGATGAAACATTTGTCCCGCCCGACAGCGACGTACCTTCGTCTAATTTCAATCGCCAATGCTTCTTTTTCGTGCACCTAAATGTGTAGTCCTACGCGGGATCTCGGTTTTACGTCCCAGCCGAAAGACTAGAAACTGTTCCTTGCCAGGTCATGGTTACCTATCTTAGAATCAACGAGAACCGTTTATTATGTGTTTAGCAATAATGCTATTTTTTTTTTAGGTATTTAAATCATATTCCCCTGTTGTGTATTTTGTTGATCAGTAAGGTTGAATAGATCGTGATGACATGCAATATTATACAATAATATCACAGTGAGCTGTTAAGTGAACAATAGTAGTTATGTGTAGTCTAGGAACAGTAATTAGGCGAATTTATATCGATTTACACATAAAACGTGATCAGTTGAATAACAGGGAAAATAACAATTGTTATACAAAACATATTAGTCTTTTACATCAACGAGACCGGTTATATTACAAAAAAACAACCGAAAACAAACAAATAACCTTTGTCGCGTGGAAGTGAGTGGGGTAAGGAATAAGGATTTTGTTGGTGTGGGGATGGATTGTCTTTGTAGGATTTTTTTAGCGGGTGGAATGTTTTTGTTGTTGTTTGTTCACACGATTTAAGTTATTTGCCTTCAGACCCCCTTCGTTTTATCTTTGCCACAGTTGCGACAGTTGAGTTGGTTGGTTGTTAAAATAATTCGTCATTGTACCACCATCTCCGAATTTCTGCAGGTTTTTGGCGAAAGGCATCATCTGTTCGATATTTGACTTGGGCGGATATTAGATGGGGAATATTGGATCCCAGAATTTTCGTGTGGGGTTTCACCGTGTCAATGATGCAAGCGTCAAGTCGGTCGGCTGGTACGAAAAGTCGAGGTCTCGTATACTATACAGGCAACGCTGGATTGCGCATAAAAGTGGCAATGACAGTTGGAATTCGATGGAGAGTAGGCGTAAATGTAGGCCCTATGCCCAATTAGCACAGAAAAGTAGGGCGTTATATCCCATTGTGAATAAACAATTATGACGGATGTCATTAGCATTTATTTTTGATTTATGTCTTGTAGGAAGGTTCCAACCAAGAGGAAAAGAATGAGAGATTGTTAAACGCCCTGTTACTCCGTACGTCCCTTACGTTCAGACGTTTCAGGGATGTCCTATTAAAATCTGGTCATCATTTTCTAGCCGATTTGTTATGGGAGGAAGGTAAGTTTATTAAATTTTTCCTTGTTTAATATTATTTGTGATCGTTTTGGGTTTTTTTTTTCAATTTTTTTAGCGTGATGTTCATCCAAACACAATTTTTTATGTTATTTTCGAAGATTTCGAATTAGTTCCTCTTAAATTTTTCTATTACGCTTTTTTAAACCAATTTTTTAATTCATCGAAATAATAAAGATCTATTATTGACTGTTTACGATTTTTTGTCTCTTCAGACCTTGATACATCAACCTTAGATGACAACATTTTACAAAAGTTTCCGAATACTTTTGACAAATTAACCGACGATGTAAAAAAGAAGTTAGTTCTGTTCATTGATTCGAAGGTAAGAAAAACCACAACCGTCCATTACATCCCGGAATAACATTACTTAGCAAATAAATGTTCATCTATTTAGGATTATTTCGCCACAAAAACAATTTTTTAAGTGGGAAAATTTGAATATTGAGTTTTTGCGGAGTCGGTATTGATTTGAATGTTTTCTTCCCATATATTATATAGAGCTGCGCTGAGCGGTTTGTCGGTGATTAATCCGCTGGCTCGTTAGCCTGAAAGGCCCCGAAATTTAAGGTGATTAGAATCAATAAAATAGATAATCGAGAATTAGCCTCGATTGTCAAGTTCTGTTGCTACGCTAAATATTGTTAAAATTTCAAACACTCATAAATTCGTACTTAATAAAGAAATTTGACTGAAATTATACTTTTTTTTGAACTATCATGGCAAGAACGACCAATTCTTTATCCTTATCTTACATAACCCATCTTTTATCATATACAGATCTGTATTTATGTATAAATTTGTAATTTTTATAGGTGAGAGAAAAGGCCTTACAAATAACATGGAGAACTACCTCTATTGATAGAGTCACCATTTTAAAGGGTAGATCTTCGGATTTTAAAAACGAAAAGAATTTACGTGAGAATCTGGATGAACAAGATAAAAGGGTAAGACCGCTTGCTGGCCTCCGTGTAAATGTAATAATATGAAATAGGGTTTAACTTCCAGCTTTTCTGGGGGTTGGATGGTCGAATGGTTAGCACGTGCATGCTGGATCATAAAGCCTGTCATTGATCAACTGGCGTGGGTTCGAATCACCGGTTGTACATGACAAGGTGTAGGGTTGCCTGTCCAACCTCGTGGGTTTTCTCCGGGTCCTCCGTATTCCTCCACTGCTTAAGATCTCTACGCGCAAGCGAATTACTGAAATAAAATTAAACCATATGTTAGCCCCGAGATGCCCTTGTTTGTGTTGAGTGGACGTTAAACCCCATTTATCTCTCTCCAACTTTTCTGCACCGTCTGTTCTATTGAAGACTGGGTGGGATTTCTGCACCAAGTGGAATAATAAATGAAATGGGTTTTGCACCTGCGTATCTAATGAGTTTAATGTTATTTATGCACCATGGGCTTTAACGTAGTCTTTCCTGCATCTACCGGGATAATGAATGCGGATATACGCTATACAGTGTACTATGAAGTAAAGTTTGCTCGGACAACAGTTAAATCCCAACTGTCAAAGAATCTTTTACATACTGACCAACCACTTCACGGAACCTCGATTTAGTTATAATCAATTTAGTGGTGCTTTTTATATATATATATATTTAGGTTCGATTAAATTTTTGTTCCCAAATATCCATTGTATCTCAACAATGGTTTTATCAATAAATGTAAAATGAAAGAAATTAACATATAAACATATTAAAATATAATGATAAACTTTTTTGGGCCCAAATCAATGAAGTTTAACCATTTTACTTTTAGAAAATAGTTATCTTATGCATGAACAATTGTATTTTGTTATTTATAAAACATATTTGTTTGTTTAATTGACAGCTGCTGCTTTTAAAAAATGAAATGTGTGCTAAAGATGAGCGGATACGACTTTTATCCATCGAAAACCAAGGCATACAGAGAGAGATGGATCAGCTAAAACACAGTCACAAAAAGGAACTTGAAAAACAGTCTAATTTTAACAGTGCCAACAACAGTGCTATATTACGCCTTAAAGAAAAGTTTATAGGCTTTAATGAAAGCGTAATTCAAATGAATCAAGTGGTGAGAAATTATCTAGGCGACGAACAAGAAACTTACAATACGGACCCTGATAATATCAAATTATCATACTTGGAAAAGAACTTAAAACGTGTTTTACAAAACGCTAAAATATCGCAACAAATCGCCGATAACTTCATGAAAGAGAAACAGGAAGTGGTAAAAATATTCGGTAAAACGACAACGAAGACGTCATTGAAGGAGATCATTGAAGACTACATTGATAAAGAGCAAAAATCGAAAATAAGCTTATGGCGGGACATCGAAAAACTTGCAGACGTGATTCGTGGATTACCCAAAACCGGCATCTTACAGAAACGGGTGTCGAATGACAGCTTGGCGACCGACTTTCGTTTTCTTAAAAATTATGTAGCGACACTGAGAGTTGAAGTGGAACATTTGCATAAACGTATGTTGTGGAAAGATAATCAAATTCGCGAATTAACCTCTGAAGTTGAGAGTTATAAACGTCAGTTGCCCAAAATACGAATTAGCAAAACCCCACCGCCTTCTCCCGATTCGACGTATGCAATGGACGTAGCGTATAGCCGAGTGGACACCTATATAACATCAAATAGTGTTAATAAACCAGACGAAACCAGTATTGACGGGAATAACGAATTCGGTTTACAGACATATCAAACAATACCAGTGCATTCATCTGAATTTTGTCTGAAGAATAAGAAAGAACGCCATGTTGTTTTTTCAGACATTCATAAAGACACACCTAGTAAAAAACTGTCATCAACATCGTATAAATATACTGATCTAGCTACATTACCACCAGTATAAAATATTATAGTGTATTCAATTCAGCATGAGTACCCAGCCATACTCACTAGTACCGTTATCCCAGGACCCTACTTACCTCAGTGCAATCTCTGTGATTGCAAATATTTAAAGCCCCGCACCCACAACATTTTCATTAGCCTAGTCAGTGCAGAGTAGCGGCCCGTAGCCACACTTAGCCCCCCCCCCCCGCCAAAAAAAAATCGAATTAGCCCCCCCCCCCCAAGTATTTGGCCAAAAATAGTGATTTCTTAGGAGTGTTCTAAGCCGGCCACATCCTCAGCCCCTCCAAAACATTCCGTAGCCCCCCAAAACATTTCGTAGCCCCCCAAAATTTTATGAGCTGGCTACGGGCCCACAGAGTAGCAAGACCTTAAATCCCATTTCATTTCTAATAAGCACCCATGTTACCTATAAGTTTAACCTAGTAAGCACCCATGCTCTCTAAAAGTCTGACCATATAATCATCCATGCTCTCAAGTAGTTTGACCTACTAAACACCCATGCTCTCTAGACGTTTAACTTATTAAAGCACACATGCTGTCTAGAAGTTTGACCTACTAAACACCAATGCTCTTTAAAAGTTGGACCTATTAAAAACCCATGCTCTTTGATGGACTGCCCTAATAAGCCTGTATGCTCTCTAGATGTTTGACCTAATAATACACCGATGCTCTCTAGAAGTTGGACCTAAACAACCATGCTCCCTAGCCAGTCTCCAGCCATTCAATTTTTACAACAGTCAATTAAACGGTGCCTGGTTACAGAATTACTAATTAATTTCGGCTGATAAATAATATTATGGGTGTTATAAAGATACGGGAGTGTAAATTTTAAAGTGGAATAGGGTATGAGTATGGAATACGATTTAAGTGCCATTATGGAAAGTGTTAATTGTTCATCTTTATACATGTATTGTTTTAATAACTTGTATAATATATTTCATAGTTATTAGATTAATAAACATATATAAAAATTATCTTTACTCTTCATTTCTGGCACAAGCAAATATCACTAAACCTCAACCTATAACCAAATATAGTCTCCATTGCAGGGGCATTAAATTTACTATAAATCAGGCTACGGTAATCCAAGCCTTTATGAAATGCTAAAGTATTCTTTAATGTGCCTTACATTAAGTCTAATTTCTATTCTTTCCCTAAGAAGGTTATTGAGCCTATGACTCTTCCACCCAAGTTGAAGCTAATTTTTATTGTTTGAAGATATAAATAAATGCTGATTTCCAACGTTTCGATCTGTTTTATTTACAGCCCTTCTTCAGGGAAATGAAGTTTTTATATATATAGATATAATATATATCATACAATTTTCTTCACTTTGTTTGTTCTATTCATCATTAATATAAATATTTTAATTTTAGTCTATTTTTAATACACTCTATACATGTATATATATATACGTATCAGCTATCTTTTGACTTGTCTATCCGATGATAAATCCTTTCTTCACGATTTTCTTTCATTGCAGCATATCTTGCAGCCGTAAATAGGTAATCACTGAGTCTGAAATGGTAAAACTTGTACATTAGTCCACCGTATCCAAGGTAACAGCTGCTCTGGTTTATATATTCAGCTTCCACCAGATCATTAGTCATGCCCTATACCCACTGGCATCAATCAGATAGAATATTAATAAATTGAATGAAACCAAAATTACAATGAACAATATAGTTATAATTTGTGTTTCGATGGACTTAAAGCAACATATATCTCTTTAATGTTAAGGGGGTTGGGTTGCTAAATGGTTACCATGTGCCTGTTGGATCAGAAGGTTTGTCATTGATTCGAGTGGCGTGCGTTTTATCTGGGTCCCCCGGTTTCCTTCCAATGTTAAAGACGCCCTACTTGAGTTGCAAGCGAATTATTGAAATAAAATTAAACCATGTTAGTCCGGAAATGATCTAGTTTTTGTTTGAGTGGATGTTAAACCCCATTTCTCTCTTTATCTTTAATGTCAAATTGCACTTCAGGCATACACAAGAACTCCACTAAAGTGAAACATAATTCATTTCAAAAGCATGTATTGTGTTGCAAAATGTAACTGCTTTCCTCAAATCAGAAAAGGACCATCTTTTGCAAAACTACACTCCATGCCATACATTTTACATACCTATTTATAAATTTCAATACTTCATCATCAATTTCTTTGTCTCTAGCAAGAGGGGCTACCCTTAAAATAAAAGTAGATTAATTTTAATTCTATCTTCTAGTCTTGTATTTTATAGCCAAATCCTTGACAACAGATCAGTCTGTGCACAATATTTGTACTGTCCTTGTTATATTTGACATTACGTATTAGGATGTCTTATAAAATCATAAACAATTAAACTTATTTTCAAATTCCTTGCAAAATACAATATTGTGAAAGTCAAATCTTTAATAGAATTTTCAGCCGAAATACGGTTCAATTCCTTTCATTATTTAAAAAGATATGATGAATAAACGATCTATGCTGCTCCCCATGTAACCAGATGGTTGCCATCTTTATTGGCTCTGAATTGATGGGCTCTGAATCCAAGTCGGGACACTATGTAGCCTTGATATTTTGATTTTGTTGTCCTTAATTAAATTGATGTAATCAATCTGGGTGCGAATACGGTTGATTAAACCATGAGAAACTTGATGTTCTTCTACTTAAGCTTTCATTCCTCCTTCTGACTAAGATTATGCATATCATTTTGACTTTTTTTATGAAGTACACCAATACAAACTGCAGTATCTGCCATTTTGCGTAAATATCTAGTTCAGTCAAAGAAAAAATCCATGACCACGGATCCAAATATAGAATACTTGAATATTAACATACCATCTCTCAGCTCGTCTACAGATAGATCTTGATAAATGTAAACATGATGCTGCTTTACCTCCAGACTAAAAATATATACAAACATTGCATAAATTCATACTGGAACATAAGTTGGAAGGGATGGGAACATTTTATTAAGTAGATACTCTCAGAGCTTTGATGGATTTTCAGTATAATTTTATATCATAATCATGAAACTCATTCGTTTGTTTGTCAGGGTTTTACGATTGCTGTCACCTTGGATGATATCATAGACAAATGAAATTTAATTTATCTTCTTATATGAAGTAACAGTGTCTCTTTAATGGTTGCACATTGCACAATATATTAAAACATTAATGACCCCTGGACACAATAATTAAAAATGACATTTGCTTTCCAACACTTTCTTTATATTTCTAGCAACAAATTCCTGCTAGAAATTACTATGACAGAGCTGCATGAATGACAATTAAATAACACAGAAAGCCATTAAATATATGGTGGCAGTGACATGGTTCATTGACTTATAGAAAGCCATTAAATATAATAGTGGCAGTAAGATGGTTCAGTAACTTATAGAGAGCCATTGTATATATAGTGGCAGTCCATTAACTTGCAGGAAGCCATTAAATATACGGTGGCAGTCCATTATAACTTAGAAGAAATCATTAGATATAACAGGCAGTCCATTTACTTACAGGAAGAATAAAGTTTGTAAGAGGAGGTAACTCTTCTGTCATTTCATCAATCCATTTTTCTATCTGACTAACATAAGCATCACTGAACACAGTTTTTTCTATAAATAGTAAAAATCTGTATCACAAAGAGAAAATTATGGCTACATTAAATGTTGCCTAAATATATTAATAGCTGCTTTCCATGGCAATCTGCTTAAAACACATATCCTATTTCGTTTCATTTTTATAGTTCAAAATTTCATTTTATTTGTCTTTACTACACTAGGATCTGAAGGAGTTGTTACATAATAGGCGTTCTTATTGATGTGAGGAATAAACCAATGTAACAGTCTGTTAGAGCAAGCTTTAGGCCTTTTATTGCACGGAACTGTGGGTAAACTACTAGGGGAAAAGTGGAGTAGAATGGAATAAGACCACCGTGGATAGTAAGAGCTAGTGGTATATTCGGCAACTAGAGTTCAATCTTACCGGTACATAGTTAGTTAACTAATGGTTTTGAAAATGAATTGCTGCCCATGCAAGCATCCAAATAATAATTTATGATCTACTCATGGATCTTTAAAAAGTAGAAGATGAATAAATCTTACTTAAATGAGCTTCACGAGCTGAACTATGAGGTGTAGCGATATTAGATCCCACATCTTGAAGAATACACTGTATCTTAAATATATCAAAAGTGATTACATGAACACATAGTTTTATGGAAGACCAAACAGCTCTATATTCAGTGTTCTTAGTTCTTAGTTCTAAATCCATAGTCTTTAATTCTTACTTCTTCATTTGTTGTCATATTTCGACATTTGTACACTAAAATTAACATTTGTATCTTAAAATCAATATTTGTTTCACAAATCAGACATTTGTCATATCAGATTTGTAAAATGTATTTTAATATAAGATATATATTTTTTTAGAAAATCAAAAAATTAGTCTATATTTACATTTCATCAGAAAAATACAACAAAAAACAAATATCGAACAACAAATTTCAAAATACAAATCTTCAAATACAAATCTTGCAAAACATTTCTCCAAAAACATTTCTCCAAAAACATTTCTTCAAAAACATTTCTCCAAAAACATTTCTCGAAATCCATCGAACCGGAACATTAGAAATCAACCTGGCATACAATAAGTCACCATACAATAATGGGAATCGAGTATAAGCACATGTACAATAAGAACAATTGCTTAGTGACCGCGACGCAAGTGAAACGATCCCTTGGTAGTTGGAATTCGATATAAGAGTAGGCCGTAGCGCCGCTGCCCGAGCAAAATTTCCCTCATAGCACACTGTATGGCGTATGTCCGTCTTCATTAGCCCAGTTTAGGAACAGAACAGTAGGATGTTAAACCCCATTTCATTTTCATCATTCAGGTGGAGAAATGGCACGTTCATAGAACGTCTAATCGGACCGGGCCTTTGATAACAAAAATAAATTGAAAGTAGTCTATTTTCAGAAATTAGGCTTTGTCTGATAGCAACATATTTCTTTGTTCAAAGAGAGGGAAAAATGGAGTTTAACAACCACTCTTTACAACAAGGTCATTTCGGGACTAACACATGGTTTCAATTTATTTCAATAATTAGCTGTGGGAGGAAACCGGACGCCCCGAATGTCACATTCTCTAGTCTTATTACCAACTCTACAGTATATTGGTTGCACGCGATATTATGTCACGTGATTAGTTAGTGGAGTTGCTTCTAAATATAGTAATATTAGTAACTATTAAAAGACATGCTTTCCTGTACATCCATTATGGCGGTTCTGTAACACTCTTACAAAGTTTATTAAATCATTAAACTAGATGTCTATAAAAGAGTCCCATAATTTATCACATTTCAATTTATTTTATCCTTTGAAGGGCCTCAAAATAGTCAATAACCCCCTACTCAACACTAGAGTTTATCTAATAAGTTAATTATATGGCCTCACTTTCTGTGCCTCATCAGCTTTAACCGGCCTGTTCAAGGTACCCTTTGAAGGGCCTCATACTAGTCAACAACCCCCTACTCAACCCCAGAGTTTATTTAATCAGTTAATTACTTTGTTGTTGTTGTTGTTGTTAAATATCCTTTACTTCTTAGATCCCCCCCCCCTTTGGCACTGTTATTTTAATCCATGTTAATGGTTTCACTATGAATTTTGTATATATTGATCTCAAGTTTACTAAATGTCATTGTGCTTGATAACGATAAGAGGATACTTGTCGAAACGTCGTGCTTTTAGAATAAAACTAGTGATTGTAACCCATAAAAACTGTGTTCTGTTATTTTATCTAATGCTAGATCATATTAACCAATATATAGAAACATAACACACAAGTGATTTCATTAAAGTCACGGTCATTGTACAATTTTACTTGTTGTATGCTTGCTCGATTCTTCTTGTATGGTGACTTATTGTATGCCAGGTTGATTTCTAATGTTCCGGTTCATGAATTTCGAGAAATGTTTTTGGAGAAATGTATTTGGAGAAATGTATTTGGAGAAATGTTTTTGAAGAAATGTTTTTGGAGAAATGTTTTTAAAGAAATGTTTTGCAAGATTTGTATTTGGAGATTTGTATTTTGAAATTTGTTGTTCGATATTTGTTTTTCGTTGTATTTTTCTGATGAAATGTAAATATTTGTATAGACTAATTTTTTGATTTTCTAAAAAAAATAAATATCTTATATTAAAATACATTTTACAAATCTGATATGACAAATGTCTGATCTGTGAAACAAATATTGATTTTAAGATAGGCCTACAAATGTTAATTTTAGTGTACAAATGTCGAAATACGATAACAAATGAAGAAGTAAGAATTAGGGACTATGAACTTAGAACTAAGAACATTGTCATTGAATAAAGAGCTGTTTGGTCTTCCATATAGTTTACATTATTCATATTTGTAAAACAATGTTCCATCCTTGACAAGTTATTTGCTCCTGAACTAGAATATCGGTTTCAGACCAGTTATTTGATAATCTTGGTTACGAACATGACAGTACTAATAGACTTTAAACATTATGGGCTACTTAGTCACAGCTTAATGTTATTTTAAAAGATTTTCCAAGTTACAGGTGCCTGTGTTAACCAACAGGGAGTTGGTTTTAAACTTTAACAAACATGTATTTTACCTGTTCTAACTGGTCTATCAAACTAACATTGGAGTCTCTTACAAATTCTGCAGCTAAACTAAAATACAAATACAAAGCTATTAAAAATTGTTTTGCAATATACTCAATAAATATTACATGCACGATAATAAACTAATCTTACATTATCAAATTTTAAGTTATTCCACATCATATCTTACTTTTTCAATATATTTTTAGTTTCATGCTTAATATTTCAAAGGCAGAAACTTCGACTGTGTAATAAAACATAACAGGAAAATTTAACCATCTTGTTTATATCTTAAAATTATGTTTTTATAAGTGATTAATTTTGATACCTTATTAGCATGAGCTAAACAGTGCTAAAGATACACCAAGAATAAGAAACTAAACTAATTACCCTATCGCGGATGATAGTTCATCGGTAGCTCCTAAAGAATGGAAAACAGCATCATCCTTTGGTCTCCTTTCACCAGTAAATGTTGATGATTTACCTGGAAATACATGAAAAGTAATACTGGTGATGTTGAAATTTATTTTACATTTTCCTTAATTTTTGAAGAATTTATATATTTCATGTCCGTAGATGTAATCAAATTCATAATATAAATAATCATTGAAAAATAAAACTTCTCCATCCAAAACTTGTACTTATTAAATCTGACATAGAAACCAATGTCTTATGTATAAGGCATATTTTTTTACTGAAAATAGAGCATCTAAATTATTCATATTCTTTCATCAAATATAATAAGTATTGAAGTAAACCTTTATCTCCTGTTTTAGTGTATATTTTCAGGTGGCGTTTGGTTTGAGATAAACATGCTAATCCAGTTCTACTGAAATATAAAAGATTAATAGTTCAATAAATGAAATGAAATCAATTGGGATTCTGTTCCGACTGGGTTAATGAGGAATACAGTGTGCTACAAGAAAAAAATTTCCAGGCAGCAGTGCTACGACCTACTTTTAAGCTTATGAGTACACAGGACCTCATTTTTCCGTCCAATCCAGACTAATCAGTGAGCCAACATCTTACTCACTAAGCCACTGTGTCTTATATTTCCCTAAAGGTCAATTTATTTTGATCCTGATCTTGAACTACAAATGAGAATCTTTATTTATCAAAATCTGTATTAATATTTACTTTCCATCCAAGAAAAATTTTGCTGTCAAAGATGTCATTTTTGTAATGTTAGAGCTTGCGCCTCTGGAGGAACAGAACCCCTTGGTTATTTGTAAACTAATGACAGTATACGACGTCAATGTAATATTTAATTCAGTGCTGTAGCTTGAACATATTTTAATCTCACGTGATCTCATAATGTTAATATTGGGTGTTGAAAAATTCACTCCTCAAATGAGAAAAGATATCAGGTGTTCTACAAAGGGAAAGCACATCGCGGTCTAGGACGGCACCCGTCACTGAAATTATGGAATCTCAATTGTGTATCAAATGACAATAGGCTAAATGTAAGTAACAGGACAGACATACAGATATGTGAGTGAGGCACGGAATAGCCAATGCGGCAGTATATATATAGGTCATTGCAGTTAGCTTGTACCAGCTGCAGCTGCGGGTCAAGCAGATGACATTGAGTCGTGGGTAGCTAATTGAGAACGTAGCTAAAAACGTTGAGATATACTGATGTGTTTGTTAATTTTTAGTTACGATTTGAGGCCTTTAGTTCCAAATTCAATTTCTTTATTAATGCATATATCATCTTAAAAATAAGATAAGTTAATACTATTATCACTAATAATTAAAATTACAGCGGCCAATGTGGTGGCACAACTATAGCCTAACTTCAAATATTCGCATTTAAATTACTGAAGCGATATTTTTGATCCACATTCACCGCCATTGAAATCCACGTGGATGTCATTTAGTTTGTTTACGTTTTTCCACATGCAATTGCATTTTTGATTAGCTGTTATAAAGCCTTATATTTAGCCCCCGCCTTCATGATGACAGCGCTAGAAGTCTCTGGTCTAAAAAGATGGCGGTCTTAGTAATGGCTTAAAGCCTCGATTTCAAATACGATGATTTACAACCGTTCCAGGTAAGATCTTAATTGTAATGTGGTAGAAATTATGAATAACCATAATCAATCGTTGTTTTGATGAAAATATTGTCAATTTTGCATAGTATGAGCGATTTTGATTCACAATCGCACTTGCAACGTTGAACCAAATGGGAAGAAATTTCATCTGGAAACATGCTTAAGTCGACAGATGAATTTTTTTTTTTTTATCGAAGTCGTGGGTAACCTTTCACTGTGTTATTACCGTGATTTCTGTTTTATAACTGAGTAAACCAAACAGCTGCATCGTTTTAACATGTTGACAATTGATAAAAATGTCCCAAATGGGTTCCAAAGTCTGTTAAATTGCAATGACAATATTGTTGTTTACTTTACATGGGCGCCGCCATTTTGACGCATGCGTTAAATGGATAAAACACGTGCTTCCGTAAACAAATGTGGCGTGATGAAAGGATAAACACAGGCACTGATCAGACCATTCATCTATGATTGCCCTCAGTGAAGAAGTTTTATTCAGCAGTTAATATGGAAGATATTGTAGTTTCTGCACCAGGAAAAGTAATTTTACATGGTGAACATGCTGTTGTGTATGGAAAGGTTCGAATTAATGTTAATTTTGAAAAGTAGAGAGAAATAATATTCACTGGTTTTGAGTGTTTTTAAACTATTTTCACTGTATGATTAAATGTGGTGTATTATTGGAGTTTCCCCCCCCCCCCCATGTCCAGCAAACTGGTGTAAATTATGTGATGACCATTTTGAGTTTACAATGCATGAGTTATACTGATTTAACATTACTATCATATATCTATTAGTATTGGAGATATATATGATTTTGCTTTTTTCTAACTACTCAGTAACTTCACAACTACAAACCAGTGCATTCATCATGAAATAATTTTAATACTCAGATCATAGATGTGCTTATAATTAATAATAACATCAGTCTTTATATAACTGTTCAAATACATGTCAAAACGATAAACTAAATTCTTTTTTTCTTTACAGGTTGCCCTTGCCTCTGCTTTGAACTTGAGAACTTTTTTGAGAATCAGAAAGAAAAATGATGGAAAAATTTCATTAAATCTTCCTAACATTGATATAAAAGCTTCATGGGAAATCCAGAACCTGAAGAATAGTTTACAACTTCCTCTTTGTAAGTTATACTATATCCACTGTGTTTATTTAATTTGTCCATATTAGAGTCAGTATAGTCTCATGAGTTTTCTCTGGGTTCACCACAATCATTCTTTTACAGTTCCCTATTCAAGACATCTTCCCATTTTCAAGATATTAATAAATATATTGCATTTGCAACCATTGTTGGACTAATCTTGATTACACGGTTTGACACTCACCTTGAGTGATGATATGACACACACCCTGAAAATTAAACCCCATGATTGTTAATGGCATGTAAACAAATATGATGGGAGTGGATTAAAAAAAACTTTTTAAGACTTAAAAGTACCCTACTCAGTAATTATCATGGATGTTCTGGAATTTGATTTCCTGTTTAGACCTAATATGTGATTTAATCATTTCTGTTTCACTTATATATATGAACTGTTCATGTGATTTCAGGTGATCCATTAAAACCTAATTGTGCAGAAAATGAAGTATTAGACCAGTTAAAAGTGATAGCTGGAATAAGTCCTGATTCTACTCAAACAACTGATTTAGCTCTCATAGCATTTCTTTATCTCTTGGGTAGCATAACAGTCACCTCTGGGTCAGTATGAATCTTATTTTACTGTCTACCATATTTAAAGTTAAATTACATCAAATATTAAAGACCACATCAAATGATTCAGCAAATTTTTACGTACGGGTACTCAATAGTTACAAAATCCATTTTACGGCAAGTTCAAACTAATCTGATTAAAATTAATTCAGATATTTACGTTTTAGTATCCAACTGCCAAAAACGGTTTTCAAATTTTCAATTACAACCTTAATCTGGTTGATTGGCTAGTGACGTCACAGGCACTACACATAGTATATACATCATCTGTACAATATATCACACAGCCAGTTGACACGTGTGTATTTGTCGGTCCAATAAACATTTGACTGGCGTAATCATTAACGCATAATTATTTACATGTAAGTTACATATCACTATATCATTCAAAGCATTTTCAAAAGCCGACTTTTCTCGTCTTGGGTTGTAATAGATTATATATTTGTGACTAGAATATTACCAAGTGTATTTCAAGATGCCATATTACCGTTGTGTTATTGAGAGTTGTGGAAATCCCAGCAAGGGAAAGGGGAATAATGTACCGGCGTTTCATAAATTTCCCAACGATGAAATCGTACGGAAAAATTGGAATGCGTTTGTAAACAATTCAAATCCTGATTGGCAACCTACAGTCACAACAGTGATATGCAGTGAACATTTTACGAACGATTGCCTAATTACCTATACACACCCGGCGTGTGTATTTATTAACGCCTGACTGATTCCTTAATCCCCTTAATTAAATAAAACAATTGACTACGGAATAATTTGTTTTGTAATACATTTTAATTCAAGATCCATTTTAAAATTTATTTTATTATGTACGGCCGTTCTGTTTTCTCACGGCAGCGATTTTAATACAATCTACCATCGTGTGCAGTCCAAACGATTCGAGATACATTTTCGTCAGTATTGTGGTTCTA
The DNA here is from genome assembly GCA_948474765.1 of Patella depressa. Taxonomy (NCBI): domain Eukaryota; kingdom Metazoa; phylum Mollusca; class Gastropoda; family Patellidae; genus Patella; species Patella depressa. Next base: position 18,368,118 of record OX419720.1, read on the forward strand.
ATTTAGAAGGGTAATTATCATTTTTATACGCCCACATGGAAATGTGGTCGTATATTGCCGTCGCCCCCGTCCATCTGTCGGTCCGTCCGTCCATCGTCCACAATTTCTTGTGAACACTCTAGAGGCTAAAGTTAATGTCCGATTGACTTGAAATTTATGCACGGTGTTTAAGGTCTTGAGACGAAGAAGCCTATTGATTTTCAGCAATATCTGATAATTCCTTCCCGAGTTATGACCCTTGATCACTTTGAAAAATCTTTGTGAACGCTCTAGAGGCTAAAGTTAATATCCGATTGAATTTAGATTTATACACGGTGTTTAAAGTCATGATGCAAAGAAGCCTATTGATTTTCAGCGATATCCGATAATTACTACCAGAGTTATGACCCTTGATTACTTTGAAAACTCTTGTGAACGCTCTAGAGGCTATAGTTAATATCCGATTGACTTTGAATTTATACACAGTGTTTAAGGTCATGAGACGAAGAAGCCTATTGATTTTCGGTGATATCTGATAATTACTGCCAGAGTTATGACCCTTGATCACTTTGAAAAATCTTGTGAACGCTTTAGAGGCTAAAGTTAATATCCGATTGACTTTAAATTTATACACAATGTTTAAGGGCATGAGATGAAGAAGCCTATTGATTTTCGGTGATATCCGATAATTACTGCCAGAGTTATCACCCTTGATCACTTTGAAAAATCTTGTGAACGCTCTAGAGGCTAAAGTTAATATCCGATTGAATTTGAATTTATACACGGTGTTTAAAGTCATGATACAAAGAAGCCTATTGATTTTCAGCAATATCCGATAATTACTGCCAGAGTTATGACCCTTGATCACTTTGAAAAATCTAAAGTTAATATCCGATTGACTTTAAATTTATACACACTATTTACGGTCATGATACAAAATAGCCTATTTATTTTCAGCGATATCCGATAATTACTGCCAGAGTTATGACCCTTGATCACTTTGAAAAACCCTGTGAATGCTCTAAAGGCTAAAGTTAATATCCGATTGACTTTAAATTTGTACACAGTGGTTAGGGTCATGAGACGAAGAATCCTATTTGATTTTCAGTGATATCTGATAATTTCTGACACTTGATCACTTTGAAATATCTTGTGGACAAAGGCCTTGAGACAAACCATCAAAACTATTCTAATCAATTCTGATAATTATTTAATGGGCTATTACTCGTAATAAGATTATCATGTGTTGTAAATGTTCTCCTTACTGATAAAAGAAACAATATGCGACAACCCTTGTTGACTGCCCGGACGACTTAGCTGTTGTGGGCGTATGTTCTGTTGCCTGGCAACCTATCTTTTGTTACGCCGGCCAGATCAATTTGTAATAATGAATATCAAATACACTTGATCAAATGTGGAGTTCCTGGTGCCGTTTGGTGAGTGATTAAACTGTCAATTTAATTGTAAAATACTTGTATTCTTTATAAAAAAGTTAAATGATGTTAGACATTATAACCTTATCGTATATCCATCGAAGGATTTATATTTAGATGTTGTTTAAACACCAATCAACAAATAATACGAGGCTACTTTATTACAAAAACATCGGTGAGCAAAGAAAAAGATAATTACCTAATCAACATTCTTAATTACTTTATGACCCAATCACTGTTCCAATTTAGTCTCATTGATTAATGACAGGTATTAACGACACTACACTTGCGATACACATAGATAGTTAGGTGATCCTTCTCAATCTGTTATTTCTAACGTATATTGAGATATTTTTTCGTATTTCATTTTTACGGTCTATTTCAGAGTAATAAAGTCAAATTCGTAAGCAGAAATAAAGGCGCCGCACGTCGATAACGGATCGTCATTTACAAATCGCGTTTCAATCATGTTTGAAATTTATGATATATTTTTCGTGACCACATCTTTTTACTCCTATACTCTTTTACTCAGTGAAATTCAAACCACAATACTCTTCTGACGAAAATGTATCACGAATAGATTTGACTGCACACATAGGTGAGTGTATGACATCGCTGCCGTGTGAAAATGAACGACCGTACATTATGAAACAAATTCTAAATTAGAACGACGATACTCTTCTGACGAAAATGTATCTCGAATCGTTTGGACTGCACCCGATGGTAGATTGTATTAAAATCGCTGCCGTGAGTAAACAGAACGACCGTACATAATGAAACAGATTCTAAATTCGAACAATAAACTTCTGACGAAAATGTATCTCGAATCGTTTAGACTGTACACGATGGTAGAGGGTATTAAAATCGCTGCTGTGAGAAAACAGAACGACCGTACATTATGAAACAAATTCTAAATTGGATCTTGAATTAAATTGAATTATAAAACAAATTATTCCGTAGTCAATTGTTTTATTTAATTAGGGGGATTAAGGAATCAGTCAGGCGTTAATGAATACACACGCCGGCTGTATATAGGTAATTAAGGAATAAACATTACGAATATGCATTCGGTCACTGTGACGTCACTGGCGTCTTGAGGGGATTAAGAGTGTTTTCAATAATTGGCAAAGTCGTTTTTACGGGAGGTCCATTTTTACGACTTTGAATGAAGATAGCTGATTTAATTTTAGTCGGATTGATGTGAATTTGCCGTAAAGTGGATAAAATAACCATGGACTGCTCACATAGAGAAGTTTTCAGGGCCATTTTTGTGCACTTTAACTGTTCTTTTTGTTGGATTGCGTTTACTATCAACTATGGATGGACATATATATCGAAGATATAAATACATATTAATATAAGTGAATTTATATTACCAATAGTTTATGAAGGAGGCATTAGTCAATTATATAGGATATTCTCACTGAAATGAGCTATAAATGTTTTGTTCTTGCCTATGAATGTACCAATAAAATTATATTACATATAAATAGAGTACTACTGAATATCAGAAGAATTATTGTTATTTTGGTTGATTATTTCAGTGACCTACCATCCATCGAGGTAACAGTTTCGTCTAATCTTCCAATAAGTGCTGGCCTTGGATCATCAGCTGGTTATTCAGTCTGTTTAGCAGCAAGTTTGTTACAATTAAATGGCTTTATAGGTTCACAAGGCAGTGAAGATACTGCTGGATGGTCTAAAGATGACATGGTTTTAATCAATTCTTGGGCATTTCAAGGCGAGAAAATCATACATGGTAATCCTTCAGGCATAGACAATTCTGTCAGTTCATATGGTATGTGAAAAAACTGTTTCAAATATATTCAGATTTCTATATTCAATACAAATTTATTTAAAAACTTAAATTGATATACTACAAGATCCAGGTTTGGTTGGATGTATATTTTTTTCCGAATCAACATGGCAAATTTTAATTAATATGTAACTTTGATTAGCAAGTTTCATTCAGTTTAAAATTTGTTTTCTTTTATGTCTAGGTGGTGCAATAAGATTTCAAAGTGGTAAAATAACACCAATAGAAAAGTAAGTTTTTGACATTCATACTTTTGTTGTGTGGGGGGTTGGATGGCTGAATGGTTAGCATGTGCGTGCTGTATCATAAAGCCTGTCATTGAGTTAACTGGCATGGTTTCGAATCCCTGGTTGTACGTGACAAGGCGTAGGGTCGCCTGTCCAATGTCATGGGTTTACTCCAGGACCTCCGGTTTCCTCCCACTGCTAATAGACCCTGACGCGCAATGTATAATTGAAATAAAATTAGATCATGTGTTAGTCCCAAAATGACCTGTTTTGTGTCAAGTGGATGCCATTTCTCTCAGTTTTGTTGTGGTTTGTGCAGAGTTATTCCCCTTTACTGTGCTTTTGGCTTTCAGTATTCTCACAAATTCAACATCAGTTTTAATAAATTGTAGCTTTAAAAACAATTCTTGAATTTCAGAATGCCAAAATTAAGAATATTATTAATAAATACAAAAATACCTCGAAGTACTAAAACACTAGTTGCTGTTATGAGAGATCTCTATAATACAGTAAGTTCAAAAACATCTACCTATCCCTAATAAATTTATCATTTAGCTAAATACAACACAAATTTCCTTACTGTTTATATTTGATATGCTCATTCATTACTTACATACATTCACAATTAAAAGGGTTGTTATATAGTCATTATCCCAGTAAAACATTTTCTCATTCTTTGTCTACAGGTCACAATTATGTAGTCATGGCTTGATGAGCTTACTCAGAGCAATATACCTATTGATTTTAAAGTATTTATATTAATGATTACTGGACATTGTTGCAAAATATGCTTAGCCTTATCACAACTCTCAAATGATCTTTATAAACTTCAGCTTCCCAAAAACAAGAAGTCTATTGATTTTTATACGCCCACATTGAAATGTGGTCGTATATTGTCGTCGCCCCCGTCCGTCCGTCCGTCCGTCCGTCGGTCCGGCGTCCACAATTGCTTGTGGACGCTCTACAGGCTAAAGTTAATATCCGATTGACTTTAAATTTATACACAGTGTTTAAGGTCATGAGACGAAGAAGCCTATTGTTTTTCAGCGATTTCCGATAATAACTACCAGAGTTATGGCCCTTGATCACTTCAAAAAATCTTGTGGACGCTCTAGAGGCCAAAGTTAATATCCGATTGACTTTAAACTTATACACAGCGTTTAAGGTCATAAGACAATGAAGCCTATTGATTTTCAGCGATTTCCGATAATTAGTGCCAGAGTTATGGCCCTTGATCTCTTTAAAATATCTTGTGGACGCTCTAAAGGTCAAAGTTAATATCCGATTGACTTTAAATTTATACACAGTGTTTAAGGTCATAAGACGAAGAAGCCTATTGTTTTTCAGCGATTTCCGATAATAACTACCAGAGTTATGGCCCTTGATCACTTCAAAAAATCTTGTGGACGCTCTAGAGGCCAAAGTTAATATCCGATTGACTTTAAACTTATACACAGCGTTTAAGGTCATAAGACAATGAAGCCTATTGATTTTCAGCGATTTCCGATAATTAGTGCCAGAGTTATGGCCCTTGATCTCTTTAAAATATCTTGTGGACGCTCTAAAGGTCAAAGTTAATATCCGATTGACTTTAAATTTATACACAGTGTTTAAGGTCATAAGACGAAGAAGCCTATTGTTTTTCAGCGATTTCCGATAATAACTACCAGAGTTATGGCCCTTGATCACTTCAAAAAATCTTGTGGACGCTCTAGAGGCCAAAGTTAATATCCGATTGACTTTAAACTTATACACAGCTTTTAAGGTCATAAGACAATGAAGCCTATTGATTTTCAGCGATTTCCGATAATTAGTGCCAGAGTTATGGCCCTTGATCTCTTTAAAATATCTTGTGGACGCTCTAAAGGTCAAAGTTAATATCCGATTGACTTTAAATTTATACACAGTGTTTAAGGTCATAAGACGAAGAAGCCTATTGATTTTCAGCGATTTCCGATAATTAGTGCCAGAGTTATGGCCCTTGATCACTTCAAAAAATCTTGTGGATGCTCTAGAGGCCAAAGTTAATATCCGATTGACTTTAAATTTATACACAGTGTTTAAGGTTATAAGACGGAGACACCTATTGATTTTCAGCGATTTCCGATAGTTAGTGCCAGATTTATGGCCCTTGATCACCTCAAAAAATCTTGTGGACAGTCTGGAGGCCAAAGTTAATATCCGATTGACTTTAGATTTATACACAGTGTTTAAGGTCATGAGACGAAGAAGCCTATTGATTTTCAGCGATTTCAAATAATTACTGCCAGAGTTATCTCCCTTGATAACTTCAAAAATTCTTGTGACGCTATAGAGGCCAAAGTTACCATCCGATTGACTTCAGATTGATACATAGAGTTTAAGGTGTTGAAACGAACAAGTATTTTGATTATCAATGAATTTAGATAACTGAACAGCTAAATCCATGATATTAAATGTTTCATGTATATACTAATTGTTAGCTTGGGATAAAACTTTATAAAAAGCAATCAAATTCTAATGATTTTCTGATAATTACATAATGAGTTGTTACTCTTAATCAGTTTTTAGTGTATTACAAATGTTTCATTACCGAAAAAAGTAAAAATATGCGACAACCCTTGTTGACTGCCCGGACGATTTAGCTGCTGTGGGCGTATGTTTCGTTGCCTGGCAACCTATCTTTCACTATCCCTTAATGTTCCTTCTTCATTTAGCTTCCCAATGTCATGCAGCCTATATTGGACAGTACAGAAGCTGTAACAGAAAAATGTCAATCTGTTTTAGCACAGTTAGTAAATGATGGTACAGATGAAAATTATAAAATATTAGAGGTAAGAAGATGAAGGTATAAAATATTATAAGAAATAATTTTGAAGTACAGCCAATTAAGTACTAACTTATAGATGAACAATTGAATATTATAACATATTACTATTGGAGGAAATTTAGAACGAACTTAAAGATATTATGCATTATGTAAGAGCTTAATGTGCATATTGCAAGGTGTTTTTTTTTTCTTAAAATATTATACACAAATTATTATTGAGACTTTTATTGACATAACAAGCCCATTGTCCACTCTCTAGGCCATCAGATGGTTTAGATATATAATGTAATCATGCTGTAATTAATAATCAAGACTTTATTATCATTTCATTCATTTTACCTATCTTTCAGAAATTAATAGATATAAATCAACATTTATTAGAAGCAATGGGAGCCGGTCATCCAGCTTTAAATACTATCGTCATGGTAACTTGTAAATATGGACTCCACTCTAAATTAACAGGTGCTGGAGGAGGCGGATGTGCCTTTACATTATTAAGACCAGGTAATAACTAGACCATGTTGTACAGATAACGGGAGAGGGGGAATCAAGTTGAACTATATGGTAGTCCCCAAATGACCTAGATTGTGTTAGGTGGATGATAAACCCCATTTCTCTCTTTATTTGTACAGCTAATGGTTCACAGACAATAAAAGTAAAATTATAAATTACGCTAACTAGTTCTTCCACCAGGTACCTTAGTCTCTGTATACTGCCTGGCAAAAAAAACCTCTATAAATTAAGTTACCACATGAAGTAATTAATACAAGTGAGTGACCCTGGAAAGATTTTCTCTCACATCAAGAAATACCATCATGTCATCACATGGATGAGATCTTCCATGGATTCGCCAAATAGTAATCTGGTATGTTCATCATTATTGAAGATTTAACTATTTGGGTGATAACAACATTTTTGTGTTTTATCATTTTAAACTTTTAACTGTTGTTAATTTGTCATGTATAGATATATACTCTTTCCTTTAATTTTAGATACTGCAGAAGATAAAATAACAAATATAAAGAAGGAATTGAACATATTGGGTTACGATTGTTGGGAGACATCTGTAGGAGCTAATGGTGTTAGCAGACATCTAGATCTTAATAGTACATCTTTTCCTTCAAATTTATTATAACCTTTATAAATCCTTTATATTTCAGTCTTTAAGTTAATGTTGTATATTCATTGTCATTTTCTCAACACCAATTTTAAACACTTAATTCTGTATTCCCCATATTAATAAAACACAATATGTTTCCTGCAAAGTCTGATGAAGGAGTTTAAACAGTGTTTAAACTGATATTGTCAAGGGCGACGCACTGGGGTACAAACCCTGATGTTAGCCATTGTTATTATACTATGGCTACTTTCAAGTTTAGACTTGGGTTAGTCTTTTGGCTTAATTTGAAAGTGGCCCATACTATAAGTGTACTGCAATAACAATTGCAAACTGCAGTGTTTGACCTCTGTGCTTGACATCATTCCTGAGTAGGTCTATTGACCTATATTCAGATTACTGCTATATTTTATTTGTAGCAGCAATACATTATCAAATTTTAAAATACCGGTAACCCCTAAAAGTCATTTGTTTAACAGAGTGAATGATCACATGATTAATTATCTGTGCCATTTATAACTGTATCCTGTTTTTAACAACCACACTTTTTCTATGTTAATTTTTATTTTACTGTTAACATTTATTGTTATTCAACCCACAATCATAACAATTTCATACATCTGTTTGTTGAAGTTTGTAAATTGCAATCATCAAAAAGAATTATGTTCTGTGTAATACCCCTCACTGAACAAATAACATTACCATTTTGACCATGTTTTTGTTGAGGGGTGGGGTATGGTATTTGGGAAAGTCAAATTTTTGTAAGATTGATATATTTGCCTATTAAATATGTTCAAGTTTTATATTTGTTGTATTCAGAATGTATATTTTAATAAATTATTTATTATACATAAGGTAAAGATTCCTTTGTTCTCTTATTTCTTATCTGTTTGTAGAATCACTGTCTGTAATTTTCATTAGACAGTGCAGCAATAACTACTTTTACATAGAATACCACACAATCCAGAAGCAAAAAACAAAGTCTTTTACCATGGCCAGGAAATGATAAATGTCATCATCATAGCAATTTTTATCAAATGGAAGTCTGTCAGTCTGATACCTTATAAATGCCCTCTTGCTGAGATTGTTTAATTAAAAGGAATCAAATCTAAATTTTATGCCTTTTTGTAGACACTTACAAATTCAGAGAAGTCTGTGTCATTGCAGACATGACCTGGATTTCATTGATGTTATGTGGCTAACAATGACCACATTTTTTTCTTATTCTCGTGTTTGTCTTCTGGATTTCTTATTAATTGTTACATTTGGTGCAGTCCTTCTACACTAAGGCCACTCTAATTTGATTTTCTGTTTTTCAGGATTACCCATTAAAACTTTACTTATTTTTTCAGGAAAAAGATTTATCTAAAAACAAAAGATTCTTGGTTGCACTGTTCAAAAGCTTCTAGTTCTAAAACATCTTTCAAGGAATTTAAGTGGCTATTTATATATCGAGACCCGTAAAAACTGAAAATTTAATTAGTTTGGCCTATTATTGGTCAATATGCAACATCATGATTGAATAGAACAATCTGTCACAATTAAATACCACATCAAATATTTTATAGCAGATTTTATTTCATAACATTTATTAGAATTAAAACGAAAGTAAAATGCTTAAACTAGAGCACTAATTATACATGGAAAGGCTTAATTAACAGTCTAGATTTCTAAAACAGTTTCTACCACACTAAATCTAGATTAAGCTATCAACTAATATTTTTATGCAAGACAAATAATTTTTTTAAAAATCCAGATTACTATGAAATAAATACTAGAAGTAGAAGACTTAAAGTGACATTAAGTAAGAGAATGGCAGCCTAATTTATATACCTGCAGTTATATATACAGGGCACCAAATTTTAAGCCCTGTGTAGTCTTGAAATTAATAGTAATTATTTTTATGTTGTTCCCTTTATAACCATCCTTTCCAATGACACTAACTATTACTGAATGAGTGTATAATATTACACAAGCTAACTTTAGATTTTTCTTTGATGTTGACTTTGGATTTGGTGGTTAAAACTTGGAAATTTATTATTCTAATTTTTCGTCTCCCTCCTCTATTTCTTTTAAATTCAGAATCTCAATTTTTCCTTTGCCTTTGGTATCATGTTTGACAAGGTCATCTATTTCTCTATAAACACCAGGATCAATTAACACAACCTTTAAATATAAAAATATCATCCAATAAATACCTGTGTACCTTCATACTTATAGCAATGTAGGCTTGATGGATACCTTGAGTCATCATTTCAGGAACTCACAGTAACAGACTGTTTCATTGGCTAATTCCTCACATCAACTAGAATGCATTTTATATAACAGCTCTTCCAGATCCTAGTGTTGTGAAGACAATTAAAACGAAATTTTGAACAATAAAAAATGATTTTGCAACCTGTGAACAAAACAAGACATTGTAAAGGTGCACATAGACAAACTCCTACAGGTAAGTCTATTGATAAATATAAACTCACCATTTCTAAATCTTCCTCGAAAGCATCTTCTTCAATTTGTGTTGCTATTTTTTTTATTTTCTCTCTTAGCTTTTTGCCTTCTTTAGCTAATTAAACATAATCAAATGTATTTTTAATTTTTCTGTTTCATGAATCAAAATTATGAAAGATTCGATTATACTAATATTTCACTTCAATATTAAAATCAACATTTAATAAGAAAATAAGGATATCAATGATAAATTGACAAATTTCCAATAGGATCTTCGTTATTTCAGGAATTCAAATCTATCACAATGGGAAAGTGGAATTTCTAAAAATGATTCAATTCCATTCGCCATCTTTTACAGACGATCCACACGCACCTATGTATTTGTAAATTAGTTTGATGGGCCTTTTTTAAATCCAAGTCTGGATTTTTAATGGCAACCAATGATAACATATGAACCATTTCATATCTTTTTTCTATTCTATAGGCTGTGATCAGATTGGTAAAGAATTGTTTTCCAAATGAAATTTCCAGATTCTGTACAGATCTTACCTGGAATTACAGCTCTTAATCTCATTTGAGCCCTTTGTATTTTGATTGTTTCATTTTCTTTAAACTGTTTAATAACTTCTAATGCCTAGAATTGGAAAAAATGAACCTAAAGAAATCTTTGAAATTTTGTGTACACCGATTCAGTTTAACGAATTTTAAAATGTCACTAGCTTGTACATTCTCTACTTTTGACAAATTTTTTACTTATTTCATAAAGTTCGTTATTTGTCAATAATAGAATTCATTAAACATAAAATATGCAAGAGATAAATCTGCATATTGCAGGTCTTTCTTTAGGCCTGAAATGTTATCAAAATTATTAATTAGACATTAAACATACATTATGCAAGAGCTAAATATGATTTTTGCAAGTCTGTATTAAGGCTTCAGATGTCATAGAAATTATAAATTAAATCTTTATTTACACAAAAAGCACAAAATCAACTCAGTAGACCCATGGATGGCTTAGATTCGGCCTGGAAATTTTAGATCGAGGCTAACTGGTAGAGTGTACGAGGCGAGGCCGCTGTTGAGCGATGCCTGAACAAATGATATCTAAACTAAAGTGCAAAAAAACAAACAAATTATACAATTCCTGGAGACCGTGTGAAGACTAAAACAGACGGACAGGTCTTCTGTAATAATATCAATACAGCCTTGATATTATGTTTAGTTGTTGGTTAAATTGAGAGTTTGGATGTCAGTATTATACACTCTTTTGTCACTTGCATTTACTCATTTAGGATAAAATTATGGAAATTGATAAACATTGCAGCTAACATCACCCCACTGCCCCAGTAGAATTGCAGCCCCATTGGATTACTGTTACCTATTTGTCTGCTTCGGGAGTCATGTAGGCCTACCAGTTACAGTACACGAGTACACACAGGCCAACAAGAAGTCGGCTATAACTGTGTACAAATGCTTCCTCATTGATTTGGTCCATTCCTTTCAAACTTTAAAATTCTATTACAGACTTTCTCTTCTTATCTATCAAACGTCTTATTTTTAATTTGTAGTAAAAAGTAAATTTAATACGAATTGAATTGCATCCCCGTCTCAAACCGAATAGGCTAACAGTACCACAGCCATTGAAAATGTTACTTGATAATCAAGATTATGTAGGTGGAGTTAACGCCTGTCAATCAAACTATCGGCCATTCCCGTAAAAAGTGAACCTACAAATTAACTCCTTTTTCTAGTCAAAATTACAATGGTAATAACTTTGTAATGAATAAAGTAATTTGACTGAAATTTTCAAAATATTTTTTTTTCATCATCTTTTTTTGAACTGTTATAGCAAGAATGGCCAACTCTTTATAAAAATCTCCCAGAATGTATCTTTAATTAAATTTTCCAGGCCATAACCAACTCTCGATGGCATCCCTACCCTGTGATCCGATTTACTGTATAACTTTCCTTCACGATTTAATTTTTAAATGAATAATCGAGACATGTTTTTTATCGCACTGATTTTAGTAATGATGATCGAGGCTAGGTGAAAAATTCATAGTGGATCAATTAGACTGAAATTTTCAGCTTATTGCCTTTACATCCTCTAGTTTTTAACTATTGTAGTGAGAACTGCCAGCTCTTTATCTAATCTCCCATAAAGTATCTTTAAGTACCTGTTGTTTTGTGTTTTTATTGGGTTTGACTGAAAAATGAAGATCTTTCATGGCCTTCTCTATCATAGTTACAGGATAGGGACGGTTTGTATCTGGATTTACACATTTATCTGAAACAACCGTTGCAATATCTCGAAACATTGATTCTGCATTTGCTTGCCTTTCTTTTTCGGAGACCTGCAACTCCCCTTTAGCAAGAATCTACAATAAAATAACAATTAAATCATACAGTTTTAAAACAATCTGCATTTTTTCAGTATGTAAAGTATCCTGTATGAAAGAGTGTGATTTAACAAAATTAAGTTACAAGGCAAAGTTTGTGTTTAAAAGGCATTGTATTCAAAGTCAAAGTTGTTTACTTTTAATGTTCTTGTGTGAAAGAAGGGTTTAGATTTGTACACTGCAAATTATAGATCAATAAGCTTATTCCCTAACAAAAGTACCGGTACATGTATACAGACACCATTACAATAAGAGGACAGCCAAATTACAGACTTTCTAATGAAAACAATGACAGAATAAAGACTGATAAATGATAAATACCTTTAAACAAATTTCTGAATGATTATCGGTATCAAAAACTTTCTTTAAATCTGCAGTTTTTGCAACTTCACCTTTTGACACATTGGTGAAAACTGTGTGACTCTGTAGTACTTCATCTATATCTGTTTCTCTAAAAATAAACAAAGAATAAATTTTAACCTATTAACTTTTATTCAAGGTTCCTGGAACTCAGGGCTCCTAGAATTCATTTATAAATTATTATTCACAGAAAGTCGGGTCTGAAACGTCAGAACCATATTTTTTTTTTAGTCTGACCAGTTGAAAGTCTGAAATGTCCAGGGATAGAAATTATTCAAAAGTCATGTAATCGAGTGGGGGTAGATCAGTATTTTCATTTTGCAGTTTATAATAACGATGGGCAGAAACTGTCAGATGATTCCGACCATCCAGAGACTGAGGAACTACTACTTCCAGTAGTAGCATAGCTGCAATATCTGTAACGGAGATACAGTGTAAAGTAAGAGGCTTTGCGCAAGTAAAAATAGCTTCAAATGCACAATTCTCAACACATACATGTATCATTACAGTTTGTACTGAAATAAGTAATTATTACACCACAAATAGAGAAGATTGGACCACTAAAATAGTTACTGAACACTTTTTCTTTGTGGTAATGCGTTTTACAGTTTCGTAACCATATTTCGAATGATATGATGTACAGGAAGCCCTGACATCATCACGCTGACGAAATCTCGTGAAATCTTATGTTAACCCCACCCATCGCTAAGGGTAGTGTTACTTCAGACTTCTACAAGAAAATATTAACATATCAATAAGGACATGAATTCCATATATGGAAAGTGAAGTATGATCACGTTATTTCTGGTTACACAGACTTTTTAAGTGGTTGCGGTTTAAAGGCGTCACCCTTAATTGTTAATCTATATGGGATGTGGTCATAACGGCCCTATGCCACAACAGGACTTTACTTTACCCATAATGGCCAAACAGTTCGATCATTATGGCCCAAAAATTTGGTCATAATGGCCAAAACATTTAATCATAACAGCCAAATACTTTTAATTTAATGGTACCAACCCATAAAAGAACATGCTGTAAAGTGTAATTGTAATTCAAAGCAAAGAGGTGAGTACTAATTAATCAAACTACTGATTGGATTATCCCTAATTAGGTACTTCACACCCTCTGATCTGATAAGTTGACAAATGAGATAAACTTTAATCATTTATATTTTATCAACTAAAGGTAAAAGAAATGTCCATCTCCAATCAATTCAGAGAAAATCCAGAGAATCTAACAGAATAAGAGAAAAAAACATCTATTGCAAAAGAAAATTTCTAAGTTATTTATTGTGTTGAAAGTTATAATTACAAATTAAAAATATCATGTTTCAATATTACAATATTGGTTTATTGTACTGCAACGTTTCAACATTGGGTATTTGCTTGAAAACGACTTGTAAAATCTTGTTGAAACGTTGCAGTACAATAAACCAAGTGATTGTATCAATAATAAGTGTTCTAGTATTATAACATTGAACATCTGATCATTTTTTACGTACCGATATAAAAGTTAAAGGGACAATAACATTCTTGCAAATATATTAACAAATTTATTTTATAGATATTAATGAAGATGCAATTATACCTGATGATTTCTAACGAGTAAAAAATATAAAAGTTTAAGGAGAAAGACATATTTAAAAATATATTTTAGGTTAAGTTATATTTACAAATTTACTTTAAAGGTAAACGAAGATGCAACATTGAACATATATTCTTTGAGAGGCATTTAGCAATTGAATTGTGATATAATACTAGAACACTTATTATGGATACAATCACTTGGTTTATTGTACTGCAACGTTTCAACATTGGGTATTTGCTTGAAAACGACTTGTAAAATCTTGTTGAAACGTTGCAGTACAATAAACCAAGTGATTGTATCCATAATAAGTGTTCTAGTATTATAACATTGAACATCTGATCATTTTTTACGTACCGATATAAAAGTTAAAGGGACAATAACATTCTTGCTGGCTTGGTAGCTCCAGAAAATAATAATACCCTTATTCTAAGTACTAGATGTTTAAATGTCCTACCTGTTGTGTAAATTATCCATTACAACCTATTTTATTTGTCCAAAGGGTTCGAAAATATTTTAAAATCCAAGTAACATTTGAAAAGGTTTACGTTAGACTTTACAAATCAATTGGTTGAATTTTTCCAATTTTTTAAATTAGGTGTGTCAAGATGAAATTTATATCATCATTTAAATGGAATATTCTAAAATAATACGATTTGTTGACCAGAATGAAGATTGGGACATATTTTTCGGTTACAACAAGAGTGTTATTGGGGCTTTAAAGGAGAAAGAAATTTCGTACATGTAACAAATGGTATTGTTTATAATGCCATTACAACCAAATTTTAGGCTGTTATGACCATTTTTTTTTTTTTTTTTTTTTGCCGTTATGACGAATATTTTCATTTTGAGTTGACCGTTGGCGTTATTATTTTATTAGAGTTATTGGCGTTATGACCAAATATTCTGGCCGTTGCGTTACGTCTAATTATTTTCGCCGTTACGGTTTAGGACCGTTATGTCTATAACTCAGCTATGATTAGAAATTAAGAGAGTTGTGGTCTTTAGAACGATCTACTACTGTTACTGTAATCTGAGGTTCTACTTACACTTTATTTCTCCATGACGTAACCTTATTTGGATAACATGCGATTTCAAATCTTTTACCACCTTTCTTTAAACGAATAACAGCAATGTTAGTCAGGCGTTTCTGACCAGTTGGTTGTTTAAGAGCCATTTCAATGACTTATTTATCTATTAAATGCACTTAGTGGTGTTAATCGCAAATATTTAAAAAGAAAAATAAGTATTTCACTACATTTTGCAAAACCGGAAGTGCCATAAAGGCGTCGGAATATGTTTTTTTCGATTGAAGAGTTCTGTAGAGGGAGCCGTGATCGCAAGAATCATAACAGGACTTCCTGACCTTTCCAGAAATGTATTATTTCGTCGCGAAAAATTATTTCTTCATGTGAATGAGGCGTTATATTTATTTTCCAAACGTTCTTGAAGAAATGGGGACTGTGTGTACAACTGACACAGAATAAATGAAAAAATGCAAACAGACAAGGGTCAACCAATCACCATCACAGAAATGGTCCAGGTGAATGTTGTTTTCTTCTGCCAAATTCATCATCATCCATCCATCCATGGCATCATAAATGGCACTGGACAAATGGTAGTGCCAATTATAATGCTTGCCTAGGGATAGTTCTAATTCTATTTTAACCAAAACTGTATCAGCTGTATTGATGTATGAATTAGAAAAGATCGACAGTAGCATACTAATTGATAAAATCAGCAGAGATTTAGAATGAAGTGGGCGGACGCCACAACAAACAACATTTCACACTTACTCACTCAGTCTGAAGTCTGACGATTTTTCAGATTAACTTGAAGATACATTAATTAAAATATTGACAGAGAGTTGGCCATTTTTGCCATAATAATTCTAAAGTGTGAACTAGAAATTGGTATTAACTGTGTCCACACCATCTACGAGAATTATCGATCATTTGCTGATTGACAAACATTAAGTTCACCCATAAAATATATTCTCGATTATCAAGTAATATTCTCAATGATGGTACCCTTGTTTGGCAGGCCTTTTATAAACCAGTCTCCAGTGGTGGCGTCAGTTAGCCTGGTCCGCCATCTGTTGATTCAATTTTAAATTCATGCTGTATCCAACTAGAGTTAATTTTGAGCTTGTCATGTAAATAAAGGTCTAATTAATAATTGTCCCCCGCCTTTCGAAGAAAGTTGGGGGACTATTAAAATGGGTTCGTCCGTCCGTCCGTCCGTCCGTCCGTCACACTTTTTGGGACACAATAACTCTCTTCCTAATTGAGCTAGAATGTTCAAACTTGGTGTATGTGTTTATTAGGTCAATGCCTTGATGGAGTTCGAAGATGTGCATTTTCCGCTTAGGGTAAGCAGAGATAAGCAATTTGATTGGTTGATGCTTTGGGACACGATAACTTTAGTTCTAATTAAGTGAGATTGATGAAACTTGGTGTATAGTTTCATTATAGTAATACCTTGACTAAGTTCGATAATGAGCATTTTCTGCTCAGGGTAAGCAGAGCGATACGCAATTTGATTGGTCGAGACTTTGGAACACAATAACTCTCCTTCTAATTTAGTTAAAATGTTCAAACTTGGTGTATATGCTTATTAGGTCAATGCCCTGATGGATTTCGAAGATGAGCATTTTCCGCTTAGGGTAAGCAGAGATAAGCAATTTGATTGGTTGATGCTTTGGGACACGATAACTTTAGTTCTAATTAAGTGAGAGTGATGAAACTTGGTGTATAGTTTCATTACAGTAATACCTTGACTAAGTTGGATAATGAGCATTTTCTGCTCAGGGTAAGCAGAGCGATACGCAATTTGATTGGTCGAGACTTTGGAACACAATAACTCTCCTTCTAATTGAGTTAAAATGTTCAAACTTGGTGTATATGCTTATTAGGTCAATGCCTTGATGGAGTTCGAAGATGAGCATTTTCCGCTTAGGGTAGGCAGAGATAAGCAATTTGATTGGTTGATGCTTTGAGACACGATAACTTTAGTTCTAATTAAGTGAGAGTGATTAAACTTGGTGTATAGTTTCATTACAGTAATACCTTGACTATGATCGATAATGAGCATTTTCTGCTCAGGGTAAGCAGAGCGATAAGCAATTTGATTTGCCGAGACTTTGGAACACAATAACTCTCCTTCGAATTGAGTTAAAATGTTCAAAATTGGTGTGTATGCTTATTAGATCAATGCCTTGATGGAGTTCGAAGATGAGCATTTTCTTCTTACGGTAGGCAGAGATAAGCAATTTTTGGATGACACTTCGTGTTCAGTTTGATTGGTCGATACGTTTGAAAAAAATAAATGTGCGATTAATTAATATGTGTCATCTATTTATTTTGGGATTTCGGCGGGGGACATCAGCCTCACTGTTGGCTTGTTTCTTTTACATTTGAAGCTCTTGCATGTTTAATGACTGTTCGGACTTGATTATAAGTAAAATATTCTTTTCGTTAATATCCATATAGCTGTACCTTTATATATTCATTGAGGTATATGTTACAGTGTGTGATCCACATGCTGTACTTGAGGACAACACTAAATTTGCCCAACATGTTTTTTATTATAAAATTGTTTTTGGCTTATAAACTGATTCCGCTTTTGAGTTGAACTTGATTTTCCAGTTGAACCCTGTATTCATATTTGTTTTATTTTTAGTTGGCACATATCGGAGTGCCTCTGGATCAGGTGACATGGGCAAGGGTTACAATGATTTCCGATCGATGGATTGCTATCCGGCATGGTAATAGAGAAGAAAACAGTCAAAAAGCCATGGTAATTATTTCATAGTTATTAGTTAAAGACATTATCTTTAATTAAAACAATGTCACGATCATACCCACATAATACATGTAGTACCAGTATATGGTATAAGAAGGGCAGACCCCATCAATAAGGAAATAAATTTAATAAATATGATGTTGAAAAATCAAAACGAGTCTATGATATGAATATCACATTTCTACACTGAAGCAAAATTAAAGGTAGATAAAGAAGATTAAAAGGGCTTGTTGAAATAGTTTGTTCAACACAGACAATAGATGTGTTTATATTCATGTATTGATTAATTGATAGGATATTTTGAAATAAAGCATAATTTTCATGCTCCTTTACTAGGTGACTGTTTTAAATCCAAAAGATGGTACAATATCGTATGCTGGGCAGACAACTGCTGATTCTGTCATAATGAATCCAAGCCAACCAATAATGGCACTCAAAGGTATGTTATTATGAGGGTGTTTTTATCATATAACTAATTGAAGATTTAATCAATATATAATGATTATAAAACAGGTATTATATGACTATTGGATATTTTCATGCACCTGCTTGCCCTTTTGATCACTGAATAGATAATGGTTGTAAATACAATGACTTAATACAACAAATATGTTTCAGCTGTTATAATATTTCCATAACTAGTTGGCACGTGAGTTGTAGTTGGAAATCCCCATTTTCAGTTTTGTGGGAATCAAGAGAATTCAATTCTGGAATGTTTCATTGAAAATTTTGTAATAGAATAATTTGATTAAATTTTTTTAAGCTGGATTGAGATTTGAAGTTTTTAATTTGGATACAAAAGTTTTGATCAGCAAGACAAGATTACATGAACCAGTTGTATATTGGACGTGGGTTAACTCTGATGTTATTGGTATGGTAACAGAGACAGCTATTTATCATTGGGATCTTTGGCAAGGTAGAATATTATATGTAAATAGAGCCTCACAACGAATATTTGCAAAGTTATTTCCTATTGAAAGAGTCACACATTGAAATTGTTTGGCTATTCCTTAGGAGAAACCACAATCTAATTCAGAGCCACATGATAACTTTTCACAGAGTTACTTACCTTGTCGCTAAAACCAACTTGCTAGGATTGTTCAGCTAGTCCTACGGAGAAACCCTTTCAAAGTTCAGAGCCACAGAAGATGCATCTTTCTTGAGACTGTAGGAATGCTATAGGTGTCAGTGTTTTTGCATAAAAATATTCTGAGTATTCATAAACAGTGGACTCTGTCACATCTGCTCTCTGAATTTTTTGGCATTCTGTGAAATCTGTCATCATTATCACAAGTGGTTTCAACATAAAAATTTTAAGTTATGATAAAACTGCAGGTGTTGAAGAATTATGCATGTGCATTCCGTCTAGCATTGTATGATAAAAAGAAAATGAGTGCTAAAGGTGGAAAAATTTCAACAGAACAATTAACAATCTTATTTTGTTGTGGTGCTGGTTCTTGTTATGGATAATGCACCATCTCATATCTGTTATACATATACATGTAGCAAATATTAGATGTTTCCCACCAAACACAATATCGATATAGGCCTACAACCGAAGATTATACTCCGGTATTCGAAGACCTGTACCATAATTAATACTTTTAGTATTGAGTTTTCCGTTATGCTGTGTAATCCGGCATATTTTAACGATACCATACAATGTCAGAAGTGACAGATTCCACTGTAGTACCAAGGATGAAATTCAGTCTTACCAATCAATTTTATGCATAGTTACTTCCCCTGAACCCCACCCTTCAAAATGGCCCAAGTGGATATATATTCAAAACCTCGCAATGTTATATTGATAAAAGAAATGTTTTTGTTAATTATTTGGGGGTTTTTTCTAAACAGGAAACTGTCCACCAGAGAAAATGTTTTTGAGACATACACGACTAGCGTTTAGTGAGATTGTGGGCTATAAAGCCGATCCTGGTTTAAAATGGTTGGCTGTTACGGGTATGATTCCAGAGGTAATAAATATTAAATTTGTATAACCCAATACATAACCACTAATGCATTGTACATACATTTCCACAACAACAACAGGAGATTATTGGAAATTTTAGTGCTTTTACATATAGACACTAGTGAAAGACCACACCCACTCAGTTTTGCTGCTCAGATATCTAAAACTTAATTTAGACAAGTATCATTTTTGTGAAGTAGGAGGTGCACTGTAATATTTACTGGGACACATGCCAAGATTAACATTTATACCATTACGCAAATAACATTAACAACAAATTTATTATCCCCATCGGGTCACATCTTTGTCTTATTATACTCCACTTTGACTTGTATATGGATGCAGGTTAAAAATATTGATGACCAGAAAAAAAAGTTCATCTCAAAAATTATCACTCCATTTTCATGACAAATGACATTTTCAAATTAATATGGGTTGGGTTTTTAGCAAAATTATTTTGTTTTATATTCTATAGCAAGTTCTTTTAATAACTAAGAATCTTTGGTATAAAAAAAATGGTTATTATTAGATTAAAGATACATTATGGGAGATTAGATAAAGAGCTGTCAGTTCTCACTATAATAGTTAAGAACTAGATGATATAAAGGGAATATGCTGAAAATTTGAGTCAAATTGCTTCACTCTTGGCCAAGAAAACCCATACTCTGCGCAGTGTTGCGTTTGATTAGAGGTAATCCAACTACACACTGCTATTATGAGTGGATATTGTTGTGTTAAATTTTGATTGATCAGTAGTCCGTCTACCAACCAATCACTAGCTGCCAATACGGGACCAAATATGTTTACATAACGTATACGTCATGACTCACGATTTTATTATGCCTAATTAACCCGTGCATAGCAGAATACTGCAGTAAAACTAATTGCGTGACAAACGAGGCTATCAAGTCGAATGAAATGTAAACAATACTGTTTGGAAACGAACATACTTTCACCGTTTTGAATACCTTAAATCACTGTCCAAAGTTTTTAAGGGAAGACCCAGATTAAACGAAGGACTGTCATGTTGCTGTACAAAGTGATAGCTTTCATTGAACGGAAAGAATAGACACACTCCCGCATAAGTTAAAGAAACAGACACTATTCCAGCAATGGTCAGAGAGGGATTTCTCGGGCCATTGCTTTAGGAATATGAGAAAACCTTATTTTGAAATCTTTGTAATATGAATTGTCATTGTTACCGTTACCATGATAGTAGTTTTGATTATACATTTTTGCATTGAATCATCAATGGAAGTTGAACAGCAGATCGGATACAAATCCAATGACAATCGAACACATAAGATGGCATCGAGAGTTGATTATGGTCTTTTGACTTTTCATCTTAATAAATGTCTAATTAATAGTTTATATACATGTAACATTTCAAGACCTGCAATAGGCAGATTTAGCTCTTGCATAATGTATGTTTAAGATGTATTATCAGTTTAAAATACATCAGAAAATTAATTTGATAGTTATGATATATTTTGTTTAAATTAATTGTTATTAGATTAAGATGTAATACATGTTGTATTTATTATGTTTATAGGATGATAAAATATCTGGTATAACACAACTGTATAATGCTGAGGAAGATATTACACAATGTATTGCTGCTCATGCTGTTTGTTTCGCTAGTTACAGATTTAATGATAATCCCTCCCCTTCGACTTTATTCTTTGTCTGTACAAGAGATGTACAAGATCATGGAAAGGTAAAAGTACACATCTGCATTGAAAAACATGTTTAATAATTGTTTCTTTATTTAAATGGTTATGGTCACTTTTTGTCCCCCGACTTTCGAAGAAAGTTGTTGTCCCCCGACTTTCGAAAAAAGTTGGGGGACTATTAAAACGGGTTCGTCCGTCTGTCTGTCTGTCTGTCTGTCTGTCCGTCTGTCTGTCCGTCACACTTTTTGGGACACAATAACTCTCTTCCTAATTGAGCTAGAATGTTCAAACTTGGTGTATGTGTTTATTAGGTTAATGCCTTGATGGAGTTCGAAGATGAGCATTTTCCGCTTAGGGTAAGCAGAGATAAGCAATTTGATTGGTTGATGCTTTGGGACACGATAACTTTAGTTCTAATTAAGTGAGATTGATGAAACTTGGTGTATAGTTTCATTATAGTAATACCTTGACTAAGTTCGATAATGAGCATTTTCTGCTCAAGGTAAGCAGAGCTATACACAATTTGATTGGTCGAGAATTTGGAACACAATAACTCTCCTTCTAATTGAGTTAAAATGTTCAAGCTTGGTGTATATGCTTATTAGGTCAATGCCTTGATGGATTTCGAAGATGAGCATTTTCCGCTTAGGGTAAGCAGAGATAAGCAATTTGATTGGTTGATGCTTTGGGACACAATAACTTTAGTTCTAATTAAGTGAGAGTGATGAAACTTGGTGTATAGTTTCATTATAGTAATACCTTGACTAAGTTCGATAATGAGCATTTTCTGCTCAAGGTAAGCAGAGCTATACACAATTTGATTGGTCGAGAATTTGGAACACAATAACTCTCCTTCTAATTGAGTTAAAATGTTCAAGCTTGGTGTATATGCTTATTAGGTCAATGCCTTGATGGAGTTCGAAGATGAGCATTTTCCGCTTAGGGTAAGCAGAGATAAGCAATTTGATTGGTTGATGCTTTGGGACACAATAACTTTAGTTCTAATTAAGTGAGAGTGATGAAACTTGGTGTATAGTTTCATTATAGTAATACCTTGACTACGTTCGATAATGAGCATTTTCTGCTCAGGGTAAGCAGAGCGATACGCAATTTGATTGGTCGAGACTTTGGAACACAATAACTCTCCTTCTAATTTAGTTAAAATGTTCAAACTTGGTGTATATGCTTATTAGGTCAATGCCTTGATGGAGTTCGAAGATGAGCATTTTCCGCTTAGGGTAGGCAGAGATAAGCAATTTGATTGGTTGATGCTTTGAGACACGATAACTTTAGTTCTAATTAAGTGAGAGTGATGAAACTTGGTGTATAGTTTCATTACAGTAATACCTTGACTATGATCGATAATGAGCATTTTCTGCTCAGGGTAAGCAGAGCGATAAGCAATTTGATTTGCCGAGACTTTGGAACACAATAACTCTCCTTCGAATTGAGTTAAAATGTTCAAAATTGGTGTGTATGCTTATTAGGTCAATGCATTGATGGAGTTCGAAGATGAGCATTTTCTTCTTACGGTAGGCAGAGATAAGCAATTTTTGGATGACACTTCGTGTTCAGTTTGATTGGTCGATACGTTTGAAAAAAATAAATGTGCGATTAATTAATATGTGTCATCTATTTATTTTTGGATTTCGGCGGGGGACATCAGCCTCACTGTTGGCTTGTTTACTATGATTTCACAGCATGCGCTGACAACCTGTATAGTGTATCAAATGTTACTCATAAGTAGTCCATGGACAGCCGATGTAACTTATGAATACAACATAAATTTATATTCCAGGTACATGTGATAGAATTAGGACCATATAAACCTGGTAACTTTGCTCCCAGAAATTGTTATGATCATGTGCAATATTTAGATGATCCAGATCGCTATGATTTTCCTGTATCATTGCAGGTATTAAGATTATATATAGATATGTGTGTTTTTGTGTACAAATAAAGGGGTATTGCATGCGTTTTACAGAGACACTGCCAGAAGGCTAATAGCCATTTTTTTAATTTAAATTTAACATAGTGAGGTATAAGATGTGGTCTGTAGATAGTAATCTAGACAATTTAATTAAGAAACATAGGTTATATGTCATTTAATTATATGTTCATAGAAAGAAACAAGTTATTCTTCAATAAAATACTATATTCTAAAACAGATAAGAATCTTGGCATTTAGGCTGTAAATGTCAGATAATAACAAGTTAAATTGGATGCAGACCACATTGCCATAGGTTGCTTCATCTTTTATAGAGAAAGTTAAGCCCACCAAAAATTTGGGCCAATGTTAGAACTGGACAGAGCCACCAAAAAAAACATTCAGGTCAATGAGAAGTTTTATGTTGGTCTGCATCCAATTGATGGAGAAGGTAGTATTGAGTAGTCTGCCTTTATCTGGACTGATATTATTTTGCCAATTTTTATTGACTTTTCTGAGATAAATAAGATTGAATACCTTCATTGATAGGAAGCCATTGATCTATCACATCTGCTTCTCCAACAGAAAGGCAAAATGAACATAGCTTGCTGGCATTGGTAGAGATAAACTATGGATTTGAAGGGGACAATTCATTTCTGCAATATTTAGCATATAATTTGTCCAAAAACAGAGCAATTCAATGTTAAATTGTAATTTTTTCAGGTGTCAACCGAATATGGGTTATTATTTGTAATAACAAAATATGGCTATTTATATATTTGTGATATTCAGACGGCTACTTGCCTATGCTGCGCACGAATCTCAATGGATATAATATTTGCTTCTGCTCTAAATACAGATACGCAGGGTATACTGGGTGTTACACGTGGTGGGCAGGTAAGTTGTTTAAACTCATATTGATAAACATTTTCAATAGGTGTCATGCATCACATTGTGTTATAGCCCACAGTAAAATATATGTAGTTTATTTGAATTATGAGCAAAATATTTTATATATTACAGGTTCTCACCATCGACTTGGAAAAAGACAGTTTGATATCTTATCTACGTGAAACGGGCAAAAAATCCTATCAAGCTACACGTCTTGAAAAAGCTATAAATACACAATGATCAAAATACTTAAAGACCACGTAAAACGACATATCGAAATTCCATATACGTATAGCCAATGGTTAGTATATCCATTTAATGGCAAGTTCACAACAATCTGATTAAGATTAAGTCGGCTGTTAACGTTTTAGTATCCGACACGCCAAAACACTTTTCAATTTTTCAATTATGTCCTTAATCCAGTTGATTGACTGGTGACGTCACAGGCACTACACATAATATATACATTATCTATGCAATATATCACTGTCGGTACAATATAGCTCTATCAATTACACACCACAAGTCGACATGCGTCTATTGACGGCCCAATTACCACGTGACTGGCCTAATCATAATCACCGAATTATTGTCTTATGTTGCTATAGATTAGACATTTGTTTTAGAGTGAATTTAAAATACTTATTGTGCCACAGATCCATTTATGTGTCCTTTGTTTGAATGGGCCGTGTGACAAATGAAGACTCATGTACGTGATTTGCATATTAACCGGTAATTTGAATAACCCAGTAATACTTGATATCCACACCTACAGAAATACAAATGATGCCAGTCATTTGTCTTTATATTCATTATTAGCTATATAATATATAATAATAATAACCATTTCTAAACACAAAGAACAACTTTTATCATAACTCCATTTGAAATTAACAGCGAATATGGAATCGAATCGTTTGGACTGCACGCGATTATAGAGGGTACTAAATCGTTGTCGTGAGAAATCATAACCACCGTACCTTATGAAACAAATTCTAAATTGTATCTTAAATTACAATGAATTACAAAACAAATTATTCTGTAGTTAATTGTTTTATTTAATTCAGGGGATTAAGGGATCAGTCAGGTGTTAATGATTGCACACACAGGCTGTATATTGGTAATTAAGGAATAAATATTCTGAATATGGATTTGGTTGCTGTGATGTCACTGGCGTCTGGGGGGATTAAGAGTGTTTTCGATAATTGGCCAAGTCGTTTTTACGGGAGGTCAAAATTTGCGATTTTGAGTGACGATTGCTGAATTAATTTTCATCAGATTGATGTTAACTTGCCATAAAGTGCATATAGTAACCACTGACTGAAAGTACAATCAATTTAGTTTTCTTGTTTTATGTGACCTTTAACATATTAATATATGGTTAACTCTATGTGTTCAACTCTGTTGAAATATCTTCACTAAATGGGACACCATTTATCGTCATAGATATAGTTATTTGACCTAAATATACCTCTGAGGTTGTTGTGACACTGTCAGTGTTTTTAAAATTACTTTAAGCTATATCACTATGATAGGGCTACTCGATTGTGAAAACAAATCAACTCAATTGACAGAATATCAATTGAGTGACACAGAATTGAGTCATCTTCACTACTAGGCACAATGACGTGTGAAAAGAATAACCTTTATAGTTATTTGTAGAAATAGTATCATATTCCTTTAGTTCATATTGTACTTTGCCTAAGATATACGTCAGTCCACTAAGCATATCTTGTGAGTAAGTTATCAAATAGGGCTATATAAACTTAAAACAGAAATGGGTCATTACAGATATCTTTTTTTACTGTCCTTTGTTTATTCTCCTATCTCAGATAACTAGTGTGTTGTAAAAAGGTATATGATCTACATGTACCTAGTAATATGATATAGATAAGTTGATAAGATTAAAAAGGAAGAGGCCATATTTCAGGGGTTATGATTTGTTTCATTTTTTTCTTTCTAATATTTCCTTAACTGAAAATCATATGGATTTAATCAAATAATGTCAGATACAAACATGTATCAAGCTTACTTATTGTAACTGTAACTTATTTGTCAATCAAAGAAAATTCTTCTTTATTATTAATTTTAATGAGATTTTTATTCCTAGCAGAACAAAGATTTCTTGGCTGGAGAAAGTGCATAATTAGTCCCACCCCGAAAGCTCAAACGCCCCCCCCCACCTTACCAATTCATTCGTCAATCAAACTGTACGTAGCAGTAGAAGTTTACATCTGGATCTTTCAACAGAGTTGAACATTTAACATAATGTGATAGTCTTTTATATTTTTACACTGTTCCAATATTTACTCCATATCATAGTTGTAGCTGCTATATAATATGTGGCTATATTATATTTTGAAAACAAATTTTAATAGCACTATGTAGACCTATTACAGTACTAGACTGCATATTTATTTTGTTGCTTTACCATTTACTTACAATCTGAGATTAATTTAATATGACAACCAATATGTTGATAATTATTTTTCTTTATTGCTCTATTAAATGAAGGGTCTTAATTAAGTGTGAAATGATCAGTTTGTTCTATTAAATTAAGTGTCTTAATTAAATGTTAAATAATCAGTTGGCTCTATTAAATTAAGAGTCTTAATTAAATGTTAGATAATCATTTTACTGTTTATTTAGATGTGAAAAATTAGTTATTTAGTCGGAAAAATGCAAACAACGATCAGCGACTTTAAAAGAAAAAAATATTTAGCCTATCGGTGTGTTGACTTGAATTAAGAGTTCTGTTGCACGGTTGAACAACCATGAAATGAAGTAATGGTTATAATTTGAAAGCCACCCTCGACCTCATGATCTAACATGGGTGTGTCGTGTATAAACGAGGGTGGTGGGTCACAAAGGCTGGAAATAAATAGTATATTTTATCTGTATGATTTTAATCTAATCAAAGTAATATTATATGATTCATAGTCCAAGTTCAATATGATTCACAGTCTAAGTTCTGCACAATTTAGTTTAAAGATACATTGTTGCCAGTTCTCACTATAATAGTTAAAAACTAGATAATGTAAAGTCAATTTGCTGAAAATTTCAGTCAAATTGTTCCACTCTGAACCTAGAATTAAGCAAATGAAAGTTCTGCCTAGCCTCTATCATCATTATTAAAGTCAGTAGGATAAAAAGCATCGTCTTGATTATCCATTTTATGGATTTAATCATGAAAGGAAGTTATGCAGTAAATTGGATCATAATCCACTCAAGATCACAGGCTAGCGATGTCATCAAGTGTTAATTATGGTCTGGATAAGTTAATTAATTGTCTAATTGATAATTTAGATAACATTTCAGGCCTAAAGAAATAACTGCAATAGGCAGATTTAGTTCTTGCATAATGTATGTTTAATATGATTCACAGTCCAAGTTCTGTACAATATAGTGTAATAGAACTGCTCCTTTACATCTGAAAGCAATGCTAACAACATGCATTTATCTGCCCATTAACCCTTACGACATTTGAATTGCTAATATTGGAGATTATTAAATTTTTGGGCTGAGAAAGTTCCGCAGTATTTTCCAAAATATGTTCACTCTTGTTAGTGGTGCAGGGCAGACAGCTGGGTCAGGAACAGTGTCTAGTTATTCAGGTGGGACAAAAAATCAAGATCCTGTTTACACGTTGGCATGCATGTTGACTATTAAAATTTGATTCTGGGTAGGCTGTAGTACCATTGTAGGTTGTAGCACACTGCATGACATTTGCCCTTTTCAATAAACCTGTTTGGTGCAAGAAACTAAGATATTAAAACGTATATCATTTCGAGTTCCTGTCGAAAATTGTTTTAAGTTGACTCTACATTTTATATTGCATAGAAACCCCACTTCACCATTGCAAATGTAGCAATGGTTAAATGAACTTATAAAACTTGTGACATTGCTTCAGGAATATGCTTGTATAGAAGTAATTTACAAATAGTATATATTTTCTCTATTTGGTTAATTATTGTTATTTAAGGTGTAGTATATTAATATAAATCAAAAAAAGATCTCACATAAATATATAGTATATATATTACTTATGTATTATAGAAAAGTCTCTGACAGATTTGTAAATAAATGGAAGTCTGTATTCCTTATATTCTTCAGTACTATAGTTTATCACATTGTCTGGTCAATGTTAGGGACTTTGTCTCAAACACAGGTTACAGATCTCGAGCAGGTACTTCAAGCAAATTAGTCAAATGAATAAAATTCATGTGTTTACCCTTACTTAGCCACAAAAGTTCTTGTTTTGTTTTTAGTGGGGTTTGTGGATTAAGATTGGATAGAACTAAGTGAATTAAATAAACTACATGCAGTCTTCCAAGTATTTCTAACCCATTAAGATTCTGTAAAATAATACTGAGACTGTTAAAATACTGAATAATGATTTTGGCTAATAAAATTGGATTCTTTTGTATAACCATAAACACAGATAATTTCTTCTTTTTTGGCATTAGAGAAATTAATATGAGATATTTAAAATAAGAGTTAATTATGAATTATAATAGCTATTAAAGACTTGGTTATATTTATTATCCTTTTGATTCTAGTCCTCTTTATGTTACAAGTCATTTAATGTCTATAATTTTGATAATTATAACTAAAAATGCATGTTTAATAAATGTCATTTAACCATGTTGCTATTTACAAGAAACAGAGTATAATCTCTAATAATAGTCCACAAGATTTTTTGCGTTTTTAAACATAAAGTTTGTAATGGATGAAATGTTCAACTAGTCGTTTATATAAAACATTTTTTTTGTGATTATGAAGTAGGCTTAAAGGAGAGCCTGCCAGTTTTCACCATTAGAGATCTAAATTTTGTTTCATTTTTGTGGTAATTTTGCTAGCTTCTTCAGCATGTTTGTAAAGAGCAACTAAATGTATTAAACAAAATTGGAACAATTATATTTACGAAATAGAATATGATCTTGTGTTTTAAATAGTTTGAAATTTCACAAACACATTTGACTTTAATTTATCAAAAACAAAAAAAAAACACTATTGTGAAAGGCTTCAGCTTGGTGGTTATTTGCTACTATTTTTATTAATTGATATTATATTGTATATTTCTATATGAATGGCTTTATCTTTATTTATTTGGGTCTTCCACAGCCTTCCAAATTCTCTTATCACTATTATATGTAAAAAGATTATACCTTGATTTATATATATATATATACCAATGTGCCATTATTATTGTTATTGTAATAAATGTTGCTTCCCGTGTTATTGATATATTGTTTTGCTTATTATTACGCTAAGATTTGTTATTAGGTTTAATATAATTGATGTTGTTATTATTAACACTTGACTAACATAAGAATATTATCATGGATATTTATATAGGATTTTTATTAAGTGGTTTACTAATAATGCTTAATCTTGTTATAGTATTTTTATGAGGAGTTTCCACTTTAAATATATTAATATTATTATTATTACACTTCACATGCCTGTTACGTGTAGGTTTATTCCTTATTAAATGTATAGTATAATACTCCTAATGTAAATACTTGTAAAATAAGGATGGAAAAATGATATTATGATAACTACAAAGGGTTAAGACCTGTGGTGTTGCTCAAACTCGCTAGTTCTCTAAAGAGATTGGTTCCCAATTTTGAGGTGTAATGGATGTTGAACTTACAAGAAAAGTTTGTCCCACTCAACCATAATTCCACTTTTAAAAACTTGTAAACTGCATTTATTACAAAATGTAAATGTAGCAAATATATCCAGTGGTGTTTAAATCTGCCTTAAAGTTGATACCAAGGGGTCCAAAGCTAATGGTGGGCATAATGTTTGATGGTCTGACAACCTATGTTTAAACAATCAGAGAAATCCAATTGATTTTGCTAATTTATTTCCGGGTTTTATATCAAGCCTGGAATGAAGCACCTCTTGTCTGTCCATTTGAAAGTGAAAATTAAATGAGAGATTATAAATGAAAGATACTGTAGATTTTTATGTTTGAATGTCAGGCGAGAAAAATGTTAGAGCCCTTGTTTATTTATATCTGTAAACTCAGATCCTTTAAGTCTATTACTGTTATAGGTGTATAATATACTATTGTCTACTGTAATTTATCTATATAGAACAGATATGATTTATGATAATAATGTCCATAGTGACTGATAAATATTTCTATCTCTAGATGAGTCAATTGATTACAAAAACATGTAAATAAGGAAGATCTTATATGAGACAGTGAAAGATAAGTGTTAATCAATATACACATCTACATTATCTAGTCTCGTTATTAATGATTATTGATTAATTTGTTTATTCTGAATACAATTGTATTTCTTTTGTTATTATGAGACAAAGAAGAAAACAACAGGGGTTTGAATGAAAGTGCAATTTTATAGATTGATAATCTCGTTTAATGAGGTAGTAATGTCACAGAGCAGATGTATCTTTTGGATTCGTTTGAAATTTGGTTCTATTTTCTTTCTATACTTGTATAGTCTCTGAGATTACCCTAGCATGAGCTTACTGTCCTAACACTTGCTAGTGATTTAAATTTTGCGTTATTAATCACCTGATATTGTTCTATGTCTCTGTAAAACTCAATCCCAGTGTTCTTGTGTATTGAAATAAACATTAAATATGTGTCCGTTGTTTCGAAGGATCATGTATTAAATAATTAACATAACTGGGAGTCACTATTCTATTTTGTATTGGCCCATAATTACTATAACTGATAGTCACTAAGTTATTTTGTATAACTAAGCCAATACCTAAGTGTGTTATTTTGTATAGACCCATACTTAAGTAATTACTTTAACTGGGAGTCACTGTGTTAATACATGTATGTATAGGCCCATATAAACCTAAGTAATTACTTAAACTGAGTCACTAAGTTATTTTGTATCTAAGCCCATATAACCTACATTTAAGTACATGTAATTACTATAACTGGGAGTTACTACATTATTTTGTACATATATATAATTACTATAACTGGAAGTTACTATATTATTTTGTATAGGCCCATAGGTAAGTAATTACTGTATAAGTCAGAGTTACGCTAGTAATTTATTTGTATAGACTTGTATTACCTGAGTAATTACTATAAGTTACTATTTATATAGGCCCATACCGAAGTCTATAAAGTGCTATTGTTTATAAATGTTGTTAATTGTTGTATATTATTTTTAGAATGTATAGTGTATTAATAAAATGAATATGTATAACCAGAGATAAATTACTAGAGAAAAATAAAGTTATATAAATACATTTGATAATATTCATAATATTTCATATCCTGTTCGTTGTCTTTGTGTAAACTAAAATTACTAGATGAACACGAATTGGTTGCAAGCCTGTAAATAAGAACACCTGTCATTGACAATGGCTGGCACAAATTCAGGTTATGTCAGGCACAATTCTCTGGGTTCCTGTCATTTTGTCTGACACAAATTTTTCTTGTCTGTCTTTTTGTGGATAGTTTTGATACATGTCTGCTCAAAGTTAAAAATGTACTAGTTTAATAGTGAGACATTTTGTCCTGTACAACTAATAAGTTTATTTCCAAGCTGGATCCATGGTGGCTAAGTGGGTAAGACAGGGGCTCGCTAGACTCGAGATCACATGTTCGATCCCTGCATTAGCCAAGTAAGTTCACAGAAAGGACGGCCTGAAAAGGACAGCTGTCTAATCGTTTGGATGGGACAAAAAAATTAGGTCCTGTGTATACGTTGGGATGGATGTAAAAGATCCCTTGGCATAGTGCCAATGCCAAGGCATAATTTCCATCATAGCACACTCTGTCTTCATTAGCCCAATCGCAGCAAAACAGCAGGATTTTAAACCCCATTTCATTTCTTTCCAAGTGTAATTGGCTGACTAGTACATGTTAATTGTGGGCCAATAAAATGATATATTAAAGATAAAGTATTTGAAGGCTTTTTTCAGCCAATGAAAATGCAGCATTCTTATTTTAGTTCCAAGTTTCCGTACATGACATACAGTTCCCACAGCCAACATGTATATCAGTTGCATCAAATTAAAGATAATTATTTTCAATATAATAAATGGTGTTTCAATAGATATTCATGATAACATAATGATATATTTAACTGACCGCCTTCTGCAAATGTAATTCAATTATATGACATATTTATCTGATAAACTTCAGGTTAGAACTTCAAAACAAAATTCACACCACTGTTCACTTGCACTAAGATTTATGACCAGGCTACTTTGATTTGGATAAGTTGTCCAGTTAATTAAAATTGAAGTGTTAATTCCTTTTCTGCCAGCCTCTGTATGTTTATTGATCCACAAATAGAGCCAATGTTGACAGATACTGTAACTGATTTTGTGTTTTAAATAAACCATGAAACAAACCAACTTTTGCTTATAATTTTGAAACCAAAAATATTAAATCAAACAGGACTAGACAATCCTTATCTATTATATATAATTATATCTTTGTTTAGTTTTAAAGTTCTCAGTTTTAATGATGCTGTTTGTTGATTTTGTATTAATCTGTTACTATGGAAGGTAGTCTCAAACCATTTGTTTGAAATGACCTGTCAAAGATATGATTTCTGCTCCTACCATCCATTCCATGATAAAACTAACTAAAACTGAATTAGTACAGACAGTGTCATGAAATAACTGGAAGCTGAAATGAAATAAAATGGGGTTTAACATCCTACCCTACTGTTCTATTCCAACTGAACTGGAAACCAGTCTAAGTCTGTCACATCACAAATCTCAATAACACATTGAATTGGATCAAACCAATTACAGACTAGCTCCTTTAATTTCACATGACATTAGTTTCTTGTTTTGGGGTATTAACTCAAAACAAAGAATATTAAATTGATATTGAAATATTCTATAGTTTTGTCGTAGGTTAACCCACTTTATATGGTATTTATACAGTAGATTAAATAACATATTATTTAAAGGAGCAAAATCGCTAATATTTGGAACCTTAAAATTGACATGATTGGGTCGCAAGTTCACAATGCATATAATAATGTAATATGAATGTATATAAAGTGATTTACATTCAATGGTATCTATAATATCTAATCAGTTATGTTTGGCGAAATACGCCAGAAGTCATATTTGATTGGCAATATCCAGCGTCTGGTTATTCGAGTCTACACCGATAGTATTTATTGGCCATGCTCTCCCGATAAGAATATGTTGTCACTGTTTGACATGACTTCTGGAATATGTTTAAACTTGTTCTGAAAGTCCCTTGTTACAAATGGCGCTGAAACGCATTATGGTACACGATTTGTGTATAATGGTAAAATGTTTATTTTGTCTGAAATATTGAATATCAGACGCCCAACTTTTCATGGTGAGATCACAACATTAATATTGATTTAAATTGACAAATAATTCTGTTTTCAATGTGGAAGGGGGGGGGGGTGGCCGGATGGTTAGCATGCACGCACTGTATCATACTGCCGGTCATTGAGTCAACTGCCATGGTTTTGAATTCCCCGATTGTAGTGGCAAGGAGTAAGGTCGCCTGTCCAGGCTTGTGGGTTTCCTCCCGCTACATGCAAGCGAGCGAATTATTTAAATAAAATTAAATCATATGTTAGTCCCAAAATGACCTAGTTTGTGTCCAGTGGATGTTAAACCCCATTTCTCTCTCTCTCTCAATGTTGAAGAATTTAGATG
The DNA here is from genome assembly GCA_948474765.1 of Patella depressa. Taxonomy (NCBI): domain Eukaryota; kingdom Metazoa; phylum Mollusca; class Gastropoda; family Patellidae; genus Patella; species Patella depressa. Next base: position 18,402,220 of record OX419720.1, read on the forward strand.
AAATGGAGTTAGAGACTTGGCTACTTTAACAGATTTCATTCCTCTATTTGTAATCATATTTACCAAACATGCCTGACATTGTTCTGGTTGCTTTGCCTACATTTATTGTTAAATGCCATCAAGCAAGTGCTAATGATCAGGTCTATTGATAATAACCATTAATAGTAGACATACCTTTATTCTGTTGTTATTCATCCATAAGTTTAAAATATATCTAGTAGATTAACTAGGTTTAAAATTCTACCTTTATTCTGTTGTTGTTCATCCATAAGTTTAAAATATATCTAGTAGGTTAACTAGGTTTAAAATTCTACAATTATTGATATACATGTAGTTGTTGACTAATTGAATGTGACAATGCTAAATTTCAGTCCAAACAAACCATATCAATTGAATCTGTTTAATTTTTTTTTTTTTTTTTTTTTTTTTTGCTTTAAATGCATGGATTGTTAACTTTTTACACTTTAGCATTCTTCCCATGAACCAGTTTACAGATTTCAAAAAAATGTAGTAGGTTTGTCTTCAAATAAAGTTAATAAATTCCAAAGGTGGTACCTTCATGGGAGACAAACATTTTTTTTTTAATTTCAACTAAAAGTACTATTAGGCTGTGATTTAGCCACGAAAATCGTTTCATTTTGTCCCAGCAAATTCCAGGCGAAAATCTGACGCTTTGCTGCACAAGTAAACAAGTAAGTCGTCACTGTAGTACACATTTCTATTGCGATGTTTTGTACAATCAGACCAACACTCGAATTACGCCTCGGACTATATTTGTCTAGTGTAGCCATAATGTGGTGAAGAAATCATATTCTAAGCCAATCAGAAACCATAAAAGCAATCAACGTCATTAGGTCAGGGGTCAATAGCCATAAATAGACCAGGGAATACCTTTTACGAGACGGAACACGTTGGCTTGTTTACATTTGTATGAGAGAATTTTTCTGCAAATATGCCTGAATTACGGGACAATAACATCAGATAAATGTTGTGCTGACACCGTGAACACGGCTGGCCCGTGATTTGCGGAAAAAATATGGTCAAAAGCGAAATTGTATCAATGAATGTGATATTTCCTGGAAAAAGTATTTTTTCCATTTTATTTCAATAAAACAATATGCAAAAGAAATATAAAATATAGTATACAGATGAAAACGTTTTTGGCATGATTGAAATACTGGTTCGGTATAATAATTATATATAATGTTGAGAAAAAAACAAAAAAAATAATACTATCTACATGAGCCCACTGATACAACAGAATATTAATAATGATTCACCTAACAACCCTGAACATGCAATTATACTTGTTTTTTTAAATGTCAAATAAGTATACATTTATTTTATAGAAAGAAATACAGTACTAAAAAATAAGAAATGAATGCAATTTTATATACTTCCTCATACAGTATTCCACAACAACACTCGATGGCATGAGATTTCTCCGATATTAAATAGATTAAAATGATTCAGCGATACTTTGATTTAATCAAATATGGAGGACCGTGACTTAGCTTTGATCAAACAGTACAGTGGTTGAAATTGTTGAACATGACTGCCAAACCTTTAAAGGCTAATATCTTTGCTTGCAATAGAGTAATTTGAATGAAATTTATTCATTCAAATTATTCATTTTACATTATCTACTTTTGAACTATTATAGCAAGAATGGCTAGTTCTTTATCTAAATCTTATATAATGTATCTTTAATGAAAAATGTATATAATAATAATAACATCATTTATATAGTGTATTAATACTGGAGAATGGTTTCTAATCTGCTTTTCAGATTTTTATATCCACAGAATCGGGCCCGTCGCCAGCTCATAAAATTGGGGGGGGGGGTATAGAATTTTTTGGAGGGGCTGAGGATGTGGCCGGCTAAGAATACTCCTAAGAAATCATCAATTTTTTTTTTTTGGGGGGGGGGGGGCTAAACCGCACAGACTACATGTATTTACACACAGATCAGGTCTTGTGTCCGTATACACTGTACAAAATTAAAAGATATATGCCAGTAAAGAAAAGTACATATAAGAGAAAAACAAACAGTTAACTAAATAAAATGGTTCCAGTAATATGAATAAGAAATGAAATGGAGTTAAATGCCGTCCTACTGTTCTGCTGTTATACATGTACATGTACGCTATACAGTGTACTACGAGGAAAATTTTGCCTGGGCACAGCACTATGGCCTACTCTTATATCGAATTCCAACTGCCTAGGGACCTTTTTACGTGCACACCAATGTTACACAGGAATTCAGTTTTTCGTCACATTTGAACGACTAGACAGCAGTCCTTGTACCTTGTCAGCCCCTCTGCCTGCACCACTGACAAGGAGAAACCACGTCTGAATTGAATTGGAATAAAAAAGGAAAATAAAAACATATATGTCAACTTAAAATAGCTAAATATGATATGAACATTTATCGACATGTACAGTACATTTAAGTAAAACATGTTTAAAATACAAAAATACATATGTATACAGGTTGAGGCCTACTCATAAAAATCACAATTTCATCAATTTGATTTGGCTGTCACTTTCATATTTGAACAATTTTCACAAATCCATACTAGAAAACTTTCACTTCTAAAAAATACATCTATCTGTAGCTCCTATATACATGTACTGGGTTAAGGAAGACGGGCGTGCGCTATACAGTTTATTATGAGGGAAATTTTGCCTGGGCACAGCACTATGGCCTACTCTTATATCGAATTCCAACTGCCAAGGGGTCTTTTTACATGCACACCAATGTCCAAACCGCTTACAAAAATACATACAGGTGTAGGACTATTCATAAAAAATCATGTAATTTCATCAATATCATTTGACTGTCACTTTCATATTCAAACAATTTTCACAAATCCATACTAGAAAGCTTTCACTTGTAACAAATACAACTATCTGTAGCTAATGCAGCCTGATTTGCATCCACAGAGAAAATATTGTTTGGTTCTTGGTCTCTATAGTCAACCTAACCCTGTCATTTGTTACAGTTGGGTTTAACAAGAAGGGCATAAATTTCTGCAGATACAGTAAGGCAACTTTAAAGTAATGCACATGGTATTTCACCTCAATGGTGACACAGTCATTTCCATAGTGGTCTTTTGTCTTGGTCTGAGTTGTCATACATTTAGGAATAGGAGAATATCTTCATCAACTTGCATTTGCAATAAAATTGGAAAATGTTAAGATAATGATACCCTTAACAAATTAACCAGACCTATTATTCTTTTTCTTATTTCGCTGGTAAAATATTAGCTGCTCTAAACATAGTTCTTTATTCATACACAGTTGTTGGGTTTTTTTTACGTTGGTAATGTATGTGAGAAGTCTGTATTGTTAGAATGAGAGAGAGTTTTGTCTGCACACTCCTGCAATTCTTTGTCCAACATATCAATATTTCCATCTAATTTGATCCACTGGTTAGCACATACCCTAGATTTTTCCCAGTTTCTCACAGTAAACGGTTTTACATCGGTGTTTTAAACAAAATCTACACGGAGTATACAGTTCTAGTTATTCTTCCGCTTGTTTACTATCAAAACGTAAACAAACCGGTGACTTTCACTCTACACGACCCGTTGACCTTTCGTCGTGTGCGTCTGATTGGTGAGCTTTGTCACGTGATCTATTAAAACCAAATCACCGCGAAATTCAAATACCATCGCACATTGATAAGTAAGCCCATTTTTATTTTGACGTTTTCTGTCAAACGTCAAAGAATTGATAAAAGAAAAGTTGTGTGGAAATACAAAGTAATACTAGAAGAATTAGATTATGTAGTTTGTTTTCCGCCTGAAAATCGTCGGGATGGAGCAACAGAAGCAAGCTTGCTAGAAATTTCACATCACGGCCTATATGATTTCGTACATTTATTTTAAATGAATGTTACCACATTTGGTATTACGTGTTGCTTATTCAGATTTGTTAAAATGTATTATTGGGTGATAAATAAAGTTAATCAGTGCATGTAAGGATGGGACCTTAAAAACTCAAAGTTAAAAAAATTTCCACATCAGCTTAATAACAATTTGATAGATTTCAAAAAAATATTGTGGTTATATTTAGGCAGGCGCGGATCCAGAGGGGGGGTTTGGGGGGTCCAAACCCCCCTCCCTGCTCAGCTACATAAAAAAAAATAATGCCTTGCGTCAATGAAATTACATCACAAAGTGATCCTACATCAGTATAAAAATGATTTCTCTGTTTAAAAAGCTCAATTTATCTGTATGCCTATGTAATTTAGAGACGATGATGGCAGATTTCCGTAACAGAAACCGGGCAAACCCCCTCCTGCAAAAATTCCTGGATCCGCCCCTGTTAGGTTGAGCTTTTTTTGTATTTAAAGTAAGGGGAAAATTTCTGACATATTCGTGACACATTTGACAAACTTTTCTATTACTTAGACAAGGTAAACTGTATTTGCATATTACAAGATTATTTTCCTCTAGTATGTTTACTATAGATTAAGATGACTGGATTTATTATTGGTTTAGTAGAGCTTTAATATATCAATATGAAATGGTGTTTAACATCCTACTGTTCTGATCCTATATTAATATGAAATAGGGTTTAACATTCTGCTGTTCTGCTCTTATATTAATATAAAATGGGGTACAACACCCTTCTCTTCTGATCCTATATTAATATGAAATGGGTTTTATCATCCTACTTTTCAGCTGCTATGAGGTTGAAACTTGTGTCCAGTGAGGTGAAAACTATGCCTGGTTATAACAGTAAATAAAGCATATATAAATATGTAACGATAAATTTTTTCTCGCTCATATGGGCGAGAAAGCAAATGGCCCATAAATATTTATTAGTAACTAATATGTACAAACTAGATCTTTATCATATTGGTGTAGCTAGGGTTTTGGATTTTGATCAGAGGGACATTGACACTTTTTTTTCTGAAAACTTTGAGTACTAGTATAAAATTTTTATTCTTTAATCTGTATATAAAGTAAATGGGGTTTTTTTTAGACTGCAGTGGACAGACTTAGCTCTTGCATAATGCATCTTTAAAGGTTGTTGATACAATTTAGTCAAATCCAAACAAGTATAAATATTGGTGGGCGGTAGGCTAAGACAGGGACTATTGTTAACTTCACAAACTGTGTGTATCCACCTCCAAAGGAAGGTGCATTGTGTAAGGGTGAATCAAAGAGTCACATTTTATACACAATTAAAATATAAAAGAATCTAAATAAAAAAAATAACTAGAACTCCAATGAGTACTGACATGTTGCAGTACGTCAGGTCACGCCTTGTCACGTCAACAATCAAGTTACACCAGGCATTATTGAGTATAGTAAGGTTCAATACCTAATAAAGTGGGAAAATCTGTCATTTCGAACTCTTAATAAAACCAGAAGTTATACTTCAAGACCAAACATTTTGATATTAATTGTTAGTAGACATGAGGGTCATCATAGATAAAAAAAAAAGTCAAGGGTCATTAAAAGGTTAGGTCACCAGATAGAAGTTGAAAAGTCGAAGAAAATTCAGTCATTTTTGTCTATTTTTAAAATTGAAAGAACTATTCTTGTTAAAGAAAAGTCTCAAGGCCTTGGTAATTTCCAGAAGTTTCCGGAAGCCGTCACTTTTTTGGAATTTTTGAATATGCCATTTTGAAGGCACCCCTGTGTTCCTTATTCCTACCAACTTTCAAATAGTGAGATACGCCATTTTGGTAATTTCCCAAATTTTTGATGCTAACCCTATCTTCTGAATTTCGAAAAACTGTCAGTCAGAGCCCATGTGGGATTCGTCCAAAGAGTTCAAAAATGAAAACCCAAAAGAAGATCCGTTGAGAAATAACCGATATATGGACAATCAGATATATTATTTCTAGTCCCATCCATAAACACTTCCAGTTCGTCAAAAATGACCCAATTTACAGTTTTGGCTGCACAAACTGACCAAAATCCCCCCTAACCCACTTACAGAAACAATACTTCGGTCGAAACAGGTAATATATATTTAATAAATATCTGCTAGTGAACAGGGCACATTGGTGTTACATGTATAATCTAATCTATTTGAAATTTATATGCATTGCTTAGATTTACAAGACTTACAGGATTTTAGAGGACCTTAGCATTGAAAATAATATAGTGCCATCATCTGTAATTCAAAATGAAACAAAACTTATATGTATGCTTAAATTAAAATATCATTATTTTCTTGATATTTTTGATTAGAAAATCTTGGTTAATTTCATTCAACTACAGATTAATGAAAGGATTAATTTATATGTATTTAACCATTATTTATTACAATACACGTTTTTGCAGTGCTTGTCATCTGGTTTGTGGGTCACAGTTTCCAGGAACCATGTATGGTAAATCAGCCAATGTGAAATACTCTGTGATATCCACCTTCCCTTGGTGTCCCCTGAGCACATGCTTATTTTACTTTATGGTAAAAGAAAGGGGTGAATCCTGTTAATTACTTGTGAATTACTCATACAAAGATTTCAGAACCTAGAAAATGTCATCATAATGATCTTCTTAATATTTACATTCTTTGTTTCATCTGATACATCAAATATGCCAATGAATTTACAAGGATTTCTGCTGTTTACTTCTAGAGTTATTGTCCATTGATTATCTAACAGCGCTTCATTGATGTTTTACAGTGTAAAGATTTTGCTTTTTATTTACCCAAAGCATCACAATGTGACAACCTTTATAGACTGTTCTGACGACTTAGCTGCTGTATATTTTGCGGTCTGGCAACCTATTTCTAGAACACTGTAGTTACGTTTTTAGTGAGAAAGTCCATCCTGATTTTAGGCATGGTTCCCCCTTGTCGGTGATGCAGGACAGATGGCCTAACAAGGACAGCTGTCTAGTTGTTCAGATGGTATGAAAAAACACGGTACACATTGGTATACATGTAAAAGGTCTATTGACAGTTTGTATGCCCCGTCTCCATTAGCTCAGATCGGAGCAGTAAAGTAGGACGTTAAACCCCCTTTCATTTCAATTCATGGTTTAAGTCCCCCTTCAAGAACATAAGATAATACAATATTACTAAATGGGTCATTTATATGATATAACTAGACTGACTTAATGTCCTTTAAAATCATCAACTAGGTCACCCTGAAATGTTTCACCTCCACAAACATAATTTGAGTGGGGTGACTATCAGTGAATAGCAAAGCCAACATCCACTTTACAGGGAGTGAGTGACACACACACTCAAATACACATATGAATAGGTAAAATCGTCAGCCTAACAACCATATTGTCTGTACCTCATGACTAATAAAACGTGGAAGTATGCGATGTCAGATTGCCAATTTAGTTAACACAGAGATAAATATAAAAATATTAAAAAAAACAAACAAATATCATATTATACTACTACATGCATGGGATGCAATGTCAGATTGCCAATTTAGTTAACACAGAGATAAATATAAAAATATTAAAAAAAACAAACAAATATCATATTATTCTACTACATGCATGGGATAGTTCATCAGTGTCTGATTTCAGTCAATTATATTTTATCAGTGATACGATTAGGCCTATGACAAATATTTAATATGTTATTGTCGAAAATGCAGGGTTTTTTAGTTAATAATTTTAAATTGTTTATTGAAATCATGTATGGTACATTTGTAAATACCAGACATTAATACTCATAGGGAATCAATCATGATTACAGATCTGGCATGAATCTTTTCTTTCTTATTCTAAACCCAGATTAAGATGTTATATAAGTCTATATTGAGCCGACAAATATTCATCATAAGCCCAGATTTAGCTGACAAATATATAGCATTTACAAGATTTAGCTAACTAACACACACTATTGACCAGATTTAGATGACAAATATATAATTTTCATTAAAAAAAAGAAGGGAGAAATGGAACTTGGCATCTACTCATCACAATCTTTGTAAATTTAGGATAACCATGTGTTTTCATGGTGGAGTCTATAGTAATGGGAAGAAAGCAGAGAAAACACTACTCATCACATACATGCCTAGACTAAATGACAGTCCTTATAACCTAAAGTGGATACTTTAGACCACTTAGAATCCCAACCTCTACTTCATTAAAATACTCCCTCTGAAACAGTGAAATGAAAATGTAATCTCCGTGAACTGTAGCACTAGTACATCATTAGGACTATTGAGTAATTAAGTGGCCTCTGTTTTTCATAATAACTGAACATTAAGTATTGGGTCATTAGGACTGAAGAATGCACCTGCTACATGCAAGACTTAATTCCCCATACACTTTGGGACTGGGGGTGGTTGTGTTAAATCCCAATACAAAATAATAACAATAAGGTTTAATACCAATTCAGATTTTATTGTCAAGAAAGGCATACTACAGTATATAAAGAATGAACTGAGCAACAATACTGTGAAAACATACAGGATTTAAAAAATTAATCATTCTTAAAGGATTTCATCACCATAAAAATATTTGAAATGAACAATAAATTCCAAACAATGGGAACTTATTTCTTGTCTAGTTTCAAATACAATAAAACTGAGGAAACCCTTTAAAAATCAATAATTAAATGAGCTTGAAATAAAAGTACAGGTAAATTTTGTAAAGCACTCAATGTGATATTTTGAACAAACCTCTGACAATCTCAGCTATATTTTTCTTGGATATTGTTTCACTGAAATATTTTGAAATAATACTTGTTTCCAGAAAATAACAGATTCATTCAATCATTGCTATTTTCCTATTATGGACCATATGTATGCCAGAGGTCAGGGGTTAGTCGTCTTCATCGTGTCAGTGCAACTTAACTTGTGGTATTATCTAGTAATCCCGGCATATTTGCAGAAAAATTCTCTCTGACAATGTCAACAAGCCAATGTGTTCCGTCTCGTAGAAGGTATTCCCTGGTCTATTTATGGCTATTGACCCCTGACCCGATGACGTTGTTGGCTTTTATGGTTTCTGATTGGCTCAGAATTTGATTTATTCACCCCATTATGGCTACACTTGACAAATATAGTTCGAGGCGTAATTTAAATGCTAGACGTATTGTGCAATTCATCGGAAAAGAAATGTATGTGACAGTGACGGCCAACTGGTTGACTTATACAACAAATCACCAAATTTTCACCACGAATTTGCTGTGACGAGATGAAACGATTTTCGTGGCTAAATCCACAGCCTATTCAGAGTGTTTCTGGACATCAATATCAAAATAAATCCAAGACACATCAACAAAGCTGTGCATTATACTTATTTCTATAAGTTATTATATCTCAGTGATGTTTATGTTGAAATAAGTCTTAATTTTCAAGAGCCAATAAATAAATAGACATAAAATTTAATTTGTATCAGAAATTTATATCTCGATATTTGACATTTCATAAAGTCATGAAATAAACTGAAACAAGACACAAAGTGCTTAAAAACAGGTTAAATAAAATGATATATACATGTAATTGGCAACAAAATCAAGTTGAAAAGTATAAAAATATGCAGAATTACATAGATAGTAGATCAATAATAAACACACATTAATTTAGCTTAACATTTGAAAGTTGAACCGTTTACCTATCTCTGCTACTAACCCAAGAATCAAGTACACCATCTGAATAGAAAGGAGAATACTTGATTAAGTAAAGGTTATTGGTCTCAGTACGATTGTATCAAATTTGGTAATGAAGTAAGCTGGTCATATAAATTTACAAACTAGGAGGTTGGCACAAGTTCAACTATTGATCAAAGCAAAAAATATAAACATATATTTAAGCTTGTGACATTTTAGTTCTGGTTAAAATAATGAAACTAACTTCATACCATCATCACTAACAACAACTAGTTGTTTGTATTATTTGTATTCATCAGTGTTCACGACAAATACCATGATACATTTATCAAACGTCATAGCCCAACAAGAGATAGTTACTGTTAAACTTACACTTCTATCATACAAAATAATACTTTGATTTAAGAGAATATATAATTATGATAAATTAACTAATTGATTGAAATGTACAGAATGAAATGGATGATTTTGACATATTTAAAAGGTATCTCACATAGTGAAAAAAATGAATATTTAATGTCCATTCAAAATAATATTATAAATTTTGATTTAATAATTATCTTTTACAAAACCTGAGCCAAGCAAATTTTTCATTTAGTATGTACAGTCGGATTATAGTGACATCTAAGTACTATTTGTTTTATGTTTTGTGGAGCAATATTCACTCCCCAATGATGCAAATGAATTGCTATCTTATCAATTTATTTTATTTACTTACTTCTGTGAACTAATAAAGTAATCTAATGATGTGAGATACCTCATGTTTAGATAATATGTATATTTAATATAGTAAATCTCATTAAAGTATATTGGTGTACTATGAACTAATGGTATAATATAGCAATACAAACTATATATAGATAAGGATTAAAGTTTAACCTGGAGTATTCATAATTTCACTTTCAACTTGTCATCATATCCTATTTTGGCAAGAGAAAGGGAGAGATATCCACTAAACATAAACTAAGTTATCTCTGGAGTAATATGTGGTATATCTTTATTTCAACAATTCCCTTGCATGTAGGTGTTTAAGCAGTGGGGGGACCCAGAGAAAGATTAATTAGGCAAGTGACATTCTTGTCACATACAAGCTTCGCATCTAAACCATGCCACTTTTGACTTTACTACATTGCAGACCACCCATTCCTGCACAACCCACAAGCGATAAGATAGAATCCGACAAATTGAAAGCAGGAATGTAATTACAAGAGAAATAAATCTACAGTATAGTTAAATATTAGCATATTATGAAGGGGGTTAACTTATTTCAAAATTTTCTGGAGTATGAAAAATCATATCTTAACATTATATAATGTTGGGTAAAATTTGATTTTTTTTTACTGAAAAAAAGGGCATACAAAAATTCAATAGTAAACCCTTTGACTTACGATTTGTAAATATAATTAATTTATTTTGCACCATGCCAAATTTTGTAAGCATTTGAAATCTCTCTGAAGTTTTGAAAATAGTTAAGCTTTGAGCAATATTTTAAACGAGAAAAAAACACAGATTGAATTAAAAGAAAACCTTATATTTTATAACATAATGTTATTTTACTTTAACCCTTATATTTTATCACACCACAGTACTATAAGCCTTATTTTTTATCACAACATGTTATCATACCAGTAGTGATATTGAACTCACCACTCATTTTTCATATTGTATGATTATTATTAATCTGATAACAGCTTTACAAATTGATAATGATATCTAAAACATTACTACCAATCTTTATCAGTTAATGGTACAATTACCATACACTCTTCTAGTCCATTTTAATTAATCAATAGATAAATCAGATACTGGATGTCATTTTAGGGATTTTTAAACCATTGCATACTAAAATATAGCAGTTATTAAGCCAGGAACACTTAGATACAAATGCCGAAGAGCGACTTGAAATACAGTTCCTCCAAAATACATGTTATGGCATAAACCTTGACATTTTTATATTTATTTCAAATTTAACACAGGGCTTTCACTACAAAAAGTTTACCAGATAGTTTTAGTCAATTTTTGAAAAGTACTTTGTTTACCTCAGATTAGCAATTATTTTTAGCATTATACCAATTATTTTTATTTTTAGCATTATACCAATTTATTAATATATCTTAAAGTGTTTCTACATACAAAATATTTGAAATTTTAATTCCATGCCATGAAAATTCTCCAGCAAGTCCATTTCACTGCCTACCATGGCAAATATTTTAGAAATGAGAGCCTTATATAACACATTATAACAAGTTTTATCAGTCTTATTTTTCGTGATAATGTTGTTTTTTGATAAATATGAAAGTAGAAAATAAAAAGATAATGTAACTGTATATGAACTGTGATGATATTGGCCGGTCACTATAACTGTGGCTGTACTACGTCACTGGAACTTCCTCTGTATATCCACCCCAATGAACCTTATATTTTCTATTTCGCCAAATAATGTAAGAACCTGTATGTCTTAAAAACAGAATGTACGGAGACGAGAGTTCACGAATTAACCAAGCAACAACATATTCAAATTTAGAAAAAGGAAGTGGGCCATTCTGAAAAGAAAAAATATCAAAAGGTAAGTATACGATGAAGTAACCTTATCAAAAAGCGATTTTTTTACTAAGTAATTACGTTTGAGACAATGAGAGGGGTGGGTATGGGAGCTGCAGAACTTGAAAGACTTTGCAGGTTCAGCCTATATGTAACTATAATAGATAACTTTATTAAGATAGCTGGATAAGTTTGACATTCCATCTCTATTTATGACAAATGGGTTATCTTTAACCTATTACACATGTAAACCTCATACCAATCTGTTTCATAGAGTTATTGCGAAATCTGTCTTATATTTCTGTATAAGATGACTGACATTTATAAGTACATTTGACATCACATCGCATGGTGTCAATCATTGATTACATAACATTTTACTCATTTAATATACCAATTCACACTAAATAGGAAATATTGCTAGCTAAGTATAAGTTGCCTGGACTGATGTCATCCCTTTCAATGATTTTAACGGCCTAGCGATTATTCACTGCTGATCAGTGTAACCCCTTGAGATATCTATACCAGATTAGTTTGACATAATATGTATATAATATTTCATTGTTTCTTTTATGACAAATGGGTTATCTTAAAATCATTATTCATACATAATAATAACCAGATATACTACGATAAGGGGAAGTCATGCTAGAAAAATTGAAGGGGGGGGGGTCATGGCTTCAACTCAATAACAGTTCCTATGATTTAAAGCACATATGTTACACACCCCTGAACCCCTCATGAGTAGTGATAAATATCTCTTACCTGAACCATACAAAACATTACATAATCTAACAAGAACCAACACAACACATGCATGAGAAAAAACGCCATAGGACTAATATCAAATAAAAACTGTGCTGCCCAAGATCCAACAACACCCATAATCATACACTCAGACAGGGGCTCCAATAAAATAAAAGTTGGAATCATTGAAGCTCGTAGTGAGGCCCACCTGTAAAGACAGATAACATTAATTCTCATAAATATTTATTAAAAATAAGTCTGCTACCAGGAAAAAGGGATAAAATACTCCATGGCCTGCATGAAATCTATGAAAACTATATTGTGTGACAGGGAAGAAGAGACTCAAATAAATGTATCATAATTCCAAAATTTGATATTACATGTACCTAGAGCCAATTTACAAGAACTGAGTCTGGACAGGCATCATGGGTGACAAAGAATGAACTGAGTCTGGACAGGCATCAATTGTTTGGTCATGTCAGATAATATTCATATCTTTTACAACATTTTTTTTTTTACTTCAGTCCATAACATATATTGTTCAGCCCCCTCTAAATACTGCAAGATGTGTATATTTCTTTGTTTAGTCATTTGTGGGGTACAAGTTAATTCAAGCTTAGCTTGTTTTCAAGATGTTGGCAAACAATAACTACATTGTATATAAATGTTAATTTTCATTTGTATTTCAAGTCAATAAAATAATGCTTACAAAAAAGAAAATATATTATTGTAATTGAAACTGTTTCCCAATGACTAATGCTGATTATGAGATTTGAAATTTTCATAAAATATTAAGTGAGACAATGAGTTTATAAATTATTAATCATAAAAGATATAAGTCATTGACAAGACCCGCCCACTAACAATTCCCCTGACCATCGGATGACTAAATAAATAATTAACGTTTAAATCGTAGCAAAGGTTACTGTGTACTTCACAATCAAGGCTATATTGTCAAAACTTCAAACACTCTGAATAAAGTAATTTGACTGAAATTTTCAATATGTTCATATTTCATTATCATTTTTGATCTATTACAGCAACAACAGAGAGCTCTTTATCTAAATCTTACATAATGCATGTTTGTTGTAAACCAGTAATAATATGCCTAAAGATGATAATCTATGGAATACAGTATTTAATATGCTGAAAAAAAGAATTTTTATAAAACAATAAAGTTATATTACCTCAACATTCTTTTGTGAAAATCTGTAATATTGTATGTTCCAGAATTTTGTAAAGCTGGTTGTGTGCAGAGAACACTTTTGTAACCTCTAAAATACAAAATGAAAAAATGATTGATTCCAGATTGAGATAGTCAACACCCTGGGAGGTTTGTGTTTCTTTATTATTCAAATCACATTATGAAGAGACATGGACTGTAAATCACAATACTTTATTAAATATATCTAACATATTAATTAATGGAATGGTTACTTGGATTAATTCATAAAATAATGGCTATTTGTGTAAAAAGTATGAACAATCGAGTCAGGTCCCATAATCCCCAACACTTCTGAGAAAGTAACAACTCAGTTTATAAATGGTATGGAATGGGGTTCAAAGTCTTATCAACATGCATGTACATGTAATACTTAGGTCATTTGGAGAAATTTGCAAGAGCAGTGGAATATTGCATTCATTGCACAATGAGAATTACTGTTATGTGCTTTATGGGACATTGTATATTGGCCAAGATGGGCCTTTCGATAACATTTATTCTTGGCAATACAGCTGACGAGAAGGCAAACAAGAATACAGTAATATATCAATATTTTGGGAGGTTTAATATCAAAAACAAGGGACAATATAATAAAAAAATTTCTAAACCATCAAAAATCCTACAGTATCACCCAGCACTACTTATGATTGCTTAATACTTACTGATTGCGGATGGCTTCTGCTATAAAATAATCCTCGGCTAAGTATTTTCCAAATTCTTTTAAACCCCCAGCTTCATCTATCAGATCTTTTCTAAACAACATGGACATACCAGTAGAACAATTAATACCTACAGCATTTGCGCTTAAACAATTCCTAGCTTGCATGGTTCCAAAGTATACCTGAAATTACAATAACAATTGTTCAGTAACATGCTTGGTAACAAGGCTTCTGTCACGGACATTGTCAGGCATAAATTAAGGCGTGGCCAAGCACAATCACTCTGGTGCCTGCTATCTATGCTTGATCAGTGTTTGTTTGTATTGATACATGTATGTTAAAAGTTAAATGGCAAAAAGATTTTAAAAAAATGCCAAGTCCGAGTCAAATAATGTTTGACATTTTGTAAGGGGGTTTAATTTAATGGCTATATCATCTTGAACACAGTTACTGCATACAGTTTTTCTGGAACAATTGTTTATGGAATCCTCTAAGCGATGTACGCTGTGGATAGTTTATGTTACTGAAACTGATTTGAAACTAAATTCCAAACCCAGAGTTCCTCTGTCAAAACACTTGGTGTATGGTTGGAATTATAAAAGCACGTAATTCAAAGCAATCAATAAAATTATGCATAGACTCAAAAAAGACTTCATAAAAAAACAGTATGTATGATGGAGTTTCATATTACTTCAGGCCCTGGCCATCCGGAATTATAGGGGTTTTTTTATGTCAAGAAACGCAAAACTGCATATTAAACACATTTTGAATAAATTAAAATGCACCAATCTAAAATCTATTGTAGCAAAGATTTGAATCCAACATCTACAGTCTCCACTAAAAGCTTTATCGGAGAGAGTATCCACTAAAATCCACACCTCATACTGTATCTACTAAAATCGATGAGTGTAATATAGGTTACGTAAATATATGTACTTAAGATTAACAACTCAATCAGTAATGATTAGTAAGTGTTGTGTTAGGATTGAGACAATACATTTATTAATACTGTATAAGAGTCTTGACCAGAGTACTGTATCAATATATTACATAATCTCTGGCTAGAGGCCTTTAAACAACTTAAAACAACTTTAAACAACTTAAAACAACTTTCCCAAATCAAAGGCCATAACTCTGGCAGTAATTATCAGAATTCGCTGAAAATCAATCAGATTCTTTTTCTTGTGACCTCACACAGTGTGTATAAATTTAAAGTCAATCGGATACTAACTTTGGCCCCTAGAGCGGCCACAAGATTTTTTAATGTGATCAAGGGCCATCAGTAATTATCCCAAATTGTTGACAATCCATAGGCTTCTTCTCTCATGACCTTAAACACTGTATAAATTTAAAGTCAATTGGATATTAACTTTAACCTCTAGAGCATCCACAAGATTTTCTGAAGTGATCAAGGCCCATAGCTCTGGCAGTAATAATCGGAAATCGCTGAAAATCAATAGCCTTCTTCGTCTCATGACCTTAAACAATGTAAGTCAATCGGATATTAACTTAGCCTCTAGAGCGTCCACAATATCAGTGTGGGCTTTCTGTGATAATATACATTCGATATTATGATAAAAGATGTGATTTAGAACAGTTAAATATTATCTTTTATGTCAATATTATGTCAATATTGACAGCTGATAAATAAAACTGAATAAAGTAGATGTTTTACTTGAACTAAGTGACATAAAATTAACTAGGAAGTAATGTGTTATATCATATAAAAGACAAATATAGATGTTTTACTTGAATTAAGTGACATAAAATTAACTAGGAAGTAATGTGTTATATCATATAAAAGACAAATATACCTTGGTTTTTTGTTCAAAGATCTTATAACCACTGTTCCTATTTCATTTTGAATTGTATTTAATACTAATAGCTTAAAGAACACATAAAATAATAATTTTTAATTGCATATATTGATAGCTAAGGGTTACTACATTCATTTTACGTCAAGTTCACTCCAATCTGATTAAAATTAATTGAGATATTAACATTTAAAGGGACAATCCCGATACGAACAGAGTCTCAAAAATTAAAGTCTGAGAGTTTATGAAATTTATGGACCAAAATATAGAGGCATGGTGCATTTATCTTGTCTCAAAATTTCAGCTTAAAATATTGAGTCGTTTGGACGTGAACGTCAACACTGCTTATCCGGACACGTAACCCTTTTAAGATTTCGGGTCAATTTTTTCATTGGGTGACCTGATAATCGATTCACATTTCTTAAGAGGTCTATACAGTGAATGACCCATGTACTGTACTTGATAACAAAAGGTAAATTTCACCTACATATTATTTTTATAGAAAAAAGTCTTGTTTTATCCAGATACTGTATAATACAACGGTCTCCATTTCCAGATGAAGACTGTCAGATTTAAGTTATTTACAAGCGTATCACAAATATCGTGTTAGTTGGTCGGCCTTAGGTAATGGGTTTTAAGGGATTTTAACACAAAATTAAGCAATTTTATTCCTCGGAAAGTTATCGGGATTGGCCCTTTAAACATCAGACAGCCAAAAACGGTTTTCAAATTTTCAATTACAACCTTTATCCGGTTGATTGGCTGGTGACGTCACAGGCACTACACATAATCTATACACATTATCTATACAATATATCACTATCTGTACGATATATCACTATACACACTGCCAGTTAACACGTGTGTTTTTGTCTGTCCAATTAACATTTGACTGGCGTAATCATTACACGTAAGCTACATATCACTATACTATATAAGTCAAAGCATTTTCAAAAGCCGACCTTTCTCGTCTAAAGTTGTAATAGATTTTATATTTGTGACTAGAATAGATTACAATTCACTAGTTGATCAACATCTCCAGCCCGTAAATCAGTACGTAATATTTTAACACGGTTATCAGTAGTCATATCGACAAATAAACCGACAGAATGAAACGACATGCAGATAAAAACAACATGTGTCTTCTAAAGGTGCGGCAAAAGGGGAGGGGGCGAAAAGAAGAGCCTCCTAAGCTGGTATCTCAGGTACACGGTAACGTCGCATTCTGATTGTGAATTAAATAATAAAGTAAATTGATTTTTTTTTTTTTATATTATAGAAAAAATTGTATATTATTAATATTACATTGGTAGTTTAGTAATTTGTAAAAAAGGCATAGCCAACTTTCCTGCCATATGCGACATGCTTTCAGCATGTCTGTTATTGGCGTACGTGACCATTTTCAGCGTTTTCGCGCCAAAATCAACCATTTTACACATTTCTTAGTAAGCCATGCCTAATATGGTAGACGAAGATTTCCATGTGACATTGAGATCGTGTAACGCTATTTTAGTGATAACGGAGCTTTTTGTTATAAATACGGAGTAATTATTCGACAACTACGAGTGAATTTGAGCCATGTTACTTTCGCTACTACAAACTATCGAAGCTATCGATAGTTTGCTTGACTATCTCAATTTTTATCGATAGTTTCTTTTTACTATCGATACACACTATCGACAGTCAAACTATCGCGATGCATCGATTGTTCGATGTATCGTTACACCCCTAATGATTATTATTTGAAACCATTTCGTTTCTTAAAAGCCGACAATTGATTATTTCTATCGGCTTAAAAGATGTCCGTAGCGCCGGCTATAACAATTTCACACCAATCTTGTTTCAATCAGAAGCCAATTATTGTTGGCTTACGGTCGGCTTATTCTGATAAAAAAAAAAACACATGGGGAATATGGCTACAACAACTGTCTTTATAAAACAAATTCTAAATTACAAAACAAATTATTCCGTAGTCAATTGTTATTTAATTAGGGGGAATAAGGAACCAGTCAGGCGTTAACGAATACACACGCCGGGTGTATATAGGTAATTAAGGAATAAACATTCCGAATATGCATTCGGTCACTGTGACGTCACTGGCGTCTGAGGGGATTAAGAGTGTTTTCAATAATTGGCCAAGTCGTTTTTACGGGAGGTCTATATTTGCGACTTTGAGTGACGATATCCGATTTAATTTTCATCAGATCGACGTTAAACTGCCGTAAAATGCATATAGTAACCAATGTTTATAAGCTCAAAGAATTTAGTTTACTCATTTTATGTGCTCTTTAAGGAACACTGGTCTGACTAAAATCTTGAACTGAACACATTTTATTTTTCTAAATGGACAATATACTGTGAATATAACAGAAAAGTCATCCCGACAAGTCCAGTGGATAGTGGTATCTACCGGTAGTTTAACTAACCACAAGACAACATCCAGGGGCTAATGGTTCATATATCTGTCGGTATAATTCAGGAAGTTATGGTCCAATGTGGCCGAATATCAAAAGGAACTGCGATCTTTGGGTTATAAACTTACATTTCAAATTTCATCAAAATCAGATTAAAACTGTAACCTCTACAGGGTTACTACAAAACAACATCCTGTCAGATAAGTCAAGTGGCTACTACCAGTAGTTTAACTCACCACAAGACAATATCTACCCTGATAAGTCCAGTGGCTAACAGCACATGTATCTACCGGTAGTTTAACTCACTACAAGACAATTTCCAGCCAGATAAATCCAGTTGTAACTACCAGTAGTTTAACTCACCACAAGACAATATCCACCCCGATTAGTTCAGTAGCAAGTAATATCTGTAATCACATATAAACACTCTACGCTGTGCCTTAAAATGAACACAAACTCACCTGTTCATAAACTGAAGCAAAACCTTTACGATGGCAGACATAAGGCATTTGTAATACAACACCCACATCTTTCTTTAAACATGATACCATATCTAATAGAGAATCCTTGGTCACTGGAAATAATAAAGTACCATACATGTATCTTCAATAATCACAGGAAAATGTATCATCATATTGAAATATATTAAGCATTGGTCCTATATCTTCTCATCTGGACCTTCTACTCAATGGCCACTACCATCAGATACCCTTGGTAAATATCAAGCTATTCTCATTGAGGCCAAACTTGACATTTGATTTGTTTCAGATTAGTAATACGGGTACTACAGGAGATTATCACTGAACAGTTTACAAGGTTTCAGTCACAATCATCTTGATCATCGAATAATATGACAGCATTGTTCCATTCCAAAGGAAGCTACTTATAAGATCAGGAACAATGCCGACAGAAATATACATATGCTTATTAATTCAAATAGAAATTGGTATTAAAAGGTTTAATAAATTTAATATTTATGGAAGTCCATGGTTACGGTTATTTGTTACATTGTAAATGACTTTAAATTGCAACTATAAATGAATCTTTCCTTGGAGTAAAATATCTCAAAACAGCATTATGAAACAGGTGTAGTTTTCCTTTAAATGCATCAGCATTATGATTTTAAATCCATATTCACCAAGAATTGCAGGGTGGTTTTTTTTTTCAATTTTATAATGAAGTATACTACTTACTTTTTATACCACTGTCTGATATAAGTAATATATTATGCTTGGCTGCTTCATATGCCCTAACCATATTATTGATTTTTCCATTAGGGCCAACATGTTTTAATCCTGCAATAACAACAACAAATCAGGTTTTAATACATGTAACACATGTGTGTTACACATGTAATTTAAATGATTTTAAAGGGAAAACGAGCCAGAGTATAATTGGCTATTTCATGTTAGAACCTAATTTTGACATACATGTAGGTTATCTTTGATTGCATTAACAACTCATTTAAACAGGTTATTCTTTTTCACCTTTAAATCAATATTGGTTACCAGGCAACGAAACATACGCCCACAGCAGCTAAAACGTCTGAGCAGTCGACAATGGTTGTCGCATATTTATTCTTTTGTAGGTAATTGGGGCCATTTGCAAGACAATTTAAAGTAGATTAGATTATATTTTTTGTTGTTTGAGGGTTACCAAGGTTCTACAAACATAAACAAGATCCTAAACGCCAGAAGTAATTTACAGAAAATTTTGAAATTTGACAGCCTTTTTCATTTTACTAAGATAAACTTCATACAGATTGGATGATAACTTTTGTCATTCCAACTTTCACAATGTTCACAAAGTAAACAAGGGCCATAACTCTAGAAATAATTGAAAGAAATTGCTGAAATTCAATAGACCTCTGTTTCACAAATCTAAATAATGCATATAAATTCCACACATGATATCGGATAATAACTTCCATCAATTGAGCATTAACGGATATTGCTGCACTTTAATAGATTTCTACGTTTCACTAATTTAAATATTACATATAAATTTCACATAGGTCAGATGATAACTTTTGGCATTAGAGTGTTCACAAGAAATTGTGGACGATGGATGAACAGGGGCGACGGCAATATTTGAAAAGTCAGGTTGCAACAAAACATACGCTAAATCATCCGGGGAGCCAACAAGAGTTGTCACAAGAAATTGTGGACGATGGATGAACAGGGGCGACGGCAATATTTGAAAAGTCAGGTTGCAACAAAACATACGCTAAATCATCCGGGGAGTCAACAAGAGTTGTCACAAACGTTTACTTTTGTTGTTAATGAAAACATTTATTATTCACTAGAATCTCATTATTAATTATCACAATTTGCCTGGCCTAACAATGAGTATACAAAATACTTAATACATGTAATCATGGATTTGACTTAACTGTTCAAGCTATCAAAAATCATAGAAAATCAATATACTTGTTTGTCATAAGACCCTCAACTCTGTGTATCAATCTAAATTCAATCGAAACAATAATATAGGTATAAATATAAAATCAAACAGGTGATAACTATGGTCTGTAATGGATCTACAACATTGAGGATAACTTTAGCAGTAATTATCCGAAATCATTAAAAAGCAGTAGGCTTCTTCGTCTTAGGACCTTAAACACTGTGTATAAATTCTAAGTCAATCTGATATAAATTTAGCTTCTAGAACACCCACAAGATTTTTCATAGTAATCAAGGGTCATAACTCTGACAGTAATTATCAGAAATCGATGAAAATCAATAGACTTCTTCGTCACATGACCTTAAATTCTGTGTATAAATCTAAGGTCAATCTGATATTAACTTTAGCCTCTAAAGTGTCCACAAAATTTTTCAATGTGATCAAGGGCCATAACTCTGGCATTAATAATCCGAAATTGTTGAAAATCATAGGCTTCTTCATCTAATGACCTTAAACCCTGTGTATAATTTAAAGTCAATCAGATATTAACTTATATCCTCCAAGAGCATCCCCAAGTTTTTCAAAGTGATCAAGGGCCATAACTGTGGCAGTGATATTAACTTTAGTAGGGCATCCACAAAGCAATTGTGGACGCTGGACGGACTGACAGACGGGACGCAGGGCAACAAGATACAACCACATTTCATTTTGGGCGTATAAAAAGATTATTTGGCATAATAAATATAGTCACAATGTTTTGAACAAACTGAAAAATAAATAATATATCTGTATTTATCTAGGACCCCAAACTGAATTGATTGACGGAACCATCTGTTACATCAGCAAATTTATGATTTAATTAAAAATGACATTTAATAAATCAATATGTAGTGTTAGTGTATGTAACTGTTGCTATATAAACGTAAAAAAAAGAAGTGGGAGGATGCTGAGAAAACCAACCAGGTTGGACAACCTTACTCCTCATCTCATCACGTACAAGCAGGGAATCAAAAACATGTCTCCTGACTCAATGAAAGACCTTCTGATTCAATGCACACGCGTTAACCATTTGGCAACCCAACCCCTCAAATTCTGTACAACTCAAAATAGATTAATAACATGATGCGTTTCTTACCTATAAATAATTTAACATCTGCTTTTGGATAAGTTTCAATAAGACTCTTAACAACTAAAATAGCAGGATCGTTTTCATCTTGTACGGAAAATAAAAGTTCATACTGCAAAAATAAAAGTGTACATAAAGACCAAAACAAAGACTTACATTTGTAACCTTGACACACCATTTTTAAATTAAATGACAATTGTGTTTCAATCTACCTAATTAAATCTCAGACATTAGATAATCTAAAGAGTTGATTCTGAGCTTGTTACATGTATGTGAATATATGTGTAAATATTATGATTTATTTTTTGATCAGTAGTGGAATACCATTTTTTATCAGTGAAAAAAAAGTGTTTTTCCACTGGCTAGCAGTAGTCCATGTTGTTTTACCTAAAGTGATTGTAAAATCATAAAATAAATAGAACATTTGTCGTTTTGTCGTGAATTACATATTTTATTTCATCTCTAAGCAAGAAAATGTTTATATTTTCACTCATGCTACGCATTCGTGAAAATATAATTTTTCTTACTTCTCGATGAAATAAAATATGTTATTCACTCTAAAATGACTTATATCCTCTATTTATATATTTGAAGTCAAAACAAAGACTTACAAAAACAGATTTAGCCCTTAAATTTACATAATGCATCTTTAATTTATGACAATGTTAATACAAATAAAGATACTTACATTTGGGTATTCAAGTTGAAAAAATGTTTCTAAATTATGTTTTAAATTGGGATCAACTCCCATGAGAGGTTTGATTATTGAGACTCCTTGTATGTCTTCTGGGGAGGGACTGTCGGGTTTTGAATATAAATGCCATTTTCTGAAATATACAAATGTCAAAAATTTCAATGAATAAATAAAATGTATGTTTGATATAACAGTACTAATACATGTAGTTGTAAATTAATATAACCATGTCATATGGTAACCCCATGACAATGTACCAGTACATGTAACACATGAGAGTTGGTCAACCATAACAAATGACCATGGCTAAATTAGATAATGATAATGATGATGAAGAGATCAAATGAATGTCAAGACCGACACAGACATTAACATATTAATTGCAAGTTTAAATTACTGTACATGTATATCTGACTGGTACAAATTGTTCTTCTCAAGACCTTAAACTCTGTGTATCAATCTAAAGACAATGTAAAAATATAAAGTCACTTGCATATAACTTTAGCCTCTAGATTGGGCATTCACATGATTTTTCAAATTGATCAAAGGCAATAACTCTGGTAGTACTAAGTAGTTATCAGAAATCGTTGAAAATCAATAGGAATCTTCATATCATAACCATAAACACTGAATAAATTTAAAGTCAATCAGGTTTTAACTGTAGCCACCACAAGATTTTTAAAAGTGATCAAGGGCTGTAAGGGTGAAATACAATACGATAGTCTTTTTTATTTCATGACCTTGAACATTGTGTATAGATTATAGATATAAAGTCAATCGGATATTAATTTTAGCCTCTAGAGTGTTCACGAGGAATTCAATGTTGGGTACATGTATCAAAACATTTTTGATAGAAATTAAAAACACAATCAAACACAAAATAATCCTTATTATTCACATTTAGGCTGTGATTTAGCCACGAAAATCGTTTCATTTTGTCCCAGCAAATTCCAGGCGAAAATCTGACGCTTTGCTGCACAAGTAAACAAGTAAGTCGTCACTGTAGTACACATTTCTATTGCGATGTTTTGTACAATCAGACCAACACTCGAATTACGCCTCGGACTATATTTGTCTAGTGTAGCCATAATGTGGTGAAGAAATCATATTCTAAGCCAATCAGAAACCATAAAAGCAATCAACGTCATTAGGTCAGGGGTCAATAGCCATAAATAGACCAGGGAATACCTTTTACGAGACGGAACACGTTGGCTTGTTTACATTTGTATGAGAGAATTTTTCTGCAAATATGCCTGAATTACGGGACAATAACATCAGATAAATGTTGTGCTGACACCGTGAACACGGCTGGCCCGTGATTTGCGGAAAAAATATGGTCAAAAGCGAAATTGTATCAATGAATGTGATATTTCCTGGAAAAAGTATTTTTTCCATTTTATTTCAATAAAACAATATGCAAAAGAAATATAAAATATAGTATACAGATGAAAACGTTTTTGGCATGATTGAAATACTGGTTCGGTATAATAATTATATATAATGTTGAGAAAAAAACAAAAAAAATAATACTATCTACATGAGCCCACTGATACAACAGAATATTAATAATGATTCACCTAACAACCCTGAACATGCAATTATACTTGTTTTTTTAAATGTCAAATAAGTATACATTTATTTTATAGAAAGAAATACAGTACTAAAAAATAAGAAATGAATGCAATTTTATATACTTCCTCATACAGTATTCCACAACAACACTCGATGGCATGAGATTTCTCCGATATTAAATAGATTAAAATGATTCAGCGATACTTTGATTTAATCAAATATGGAGGACCGTGACTTAGCTTTGATCAAACAGTACAGTGGTTGAAATTGTTGAACATGACTGCCAAACCTTTAAAGGCTAATATCTTTGCTTGCAATAGAGTAATTTGAATGAAATTTATTCATTCAAATTATTCATTTTACATTATCTACTTTTGAACTATTATAGCAAGAATGGCTAGTTCTTTATCTAAATCTTATATAATGTATCTTTAATGAAAAATGTATATAATAATAATAACATCATTTATATAGTGTATTAATACTGGAGAATGGTTTCTAATCTGCTTTTCAGATTTTTATATCCACAGAATCGGGCCCGTCGCCAGCTCATAAAATTGGGGGGGGGGGTATAGAATTTTTTGGAGGGGCTGAGGATGTGGCCGGCTAAGAATACTCCTAAGAAATCATCAATTTTTTTTTTTGGGGGGGGGGGGGCTAAACCGCACAGACTACATGTATTTACACACAGATCAGGTCTTGTGTCCGTATACACTGTACAAAATTAAAAGATATATGCCAGTAAAGAAAAGTACATATAAGAGAAAAACAAACAGTTAACTAAATAAAATGGTTCCAGTAATATGAATAAGAAATGAAATGGAGTTAAATGCCGTCCTACTGTTCTGCTGTTATACATGTACATGTACGCTATACAGTGTACTACGAGGAAAATTTTGCCTGGGCACAGCACTATGGCCTACTCTTATATCGAATTCCAACTGCCTAGGGACCTTTTTACGTGCACACCAATGTTACACAGGAATTCAGTTTTTCGTCACATTTGAACGACTAGACAGCAGTCCTTGTACCTTGTCAGCCCCTCTGCCTGCACCACTGACAAGGAGAAACCACGTCTGAATTGAATTGGAATAAAAAAGGAAAATAAAAACATATATGTCAACTTAAAATAGCTAAATATGATATGAACATTTATCGACATGTACAGTACATTTAAGTAAAACATGTTTAAAATACAAAAATACATATGTATACAGGTTGAGGCCTACTCATAAAAATCACAATTTCATCAATTTGATTTGGCTGTCACTTTCATATTTGAACAATTTTCACAAATCCATACTAGAAAACTTTCACTTCTAAAAAATACATCTATCTGTAGCTCCTATATACATGTACTGGGTTAAGGAAGACGGGCGTGCGCTATACAGTTTATTATGAGGGAAATTTTGCCTGGGCACAGCACTATGGCCTACTCTTATATCGAATTCCAACTGCCAAGGGGTCTTTTTACATGCACACCAATGTCCAAACCGCTTACAAAAATACATACAGGTGTAGGACTATTCATAAAAAATCATGTAATTTCATCAATATCATTTGACTGTCACTTTCATATTCAAACAATTTTCACAAATCCATACTAGAAAGCTTTCACTTGTAACAAATACAACTATCTGTAGCTAATGCAGCCTGATTTGCATCCACAGAGAAAATATTGTTTGGTTCTTGGTCTCTATAGTCAACCTAACCCTGTCATTTGTTACAGTTGGGTTTAACAAGAAGGGCATAAATTTCTGCAGATACAGTAAGGCAACTTTAAAGTAATGCACATGGTATTTCACCTCAATGGTGACACAGTCATTTCCATAGTGGTCTTTTGTCTTGGTCTGAGTTGTCATACATTTAGGAATAGGAGAATATCTTCATCAACTTGCATTTGCAATAAAATTGGAAAATGTTAAGATAATGATACCCTTAACAAATTAACCAGACCTATTATTCTTTTTCTTATTTCGCTGGTAAAATATTAGCTGCTCTAAACATAGTTCTTTATTCATACACAGTTGTTGGGTTTTTTTTACGTTGGTAATGTATGTGAGAAGTCTGTATTGTTAGAATGAGAGAGAGTTTTGTCTGCACACTCCTGCAATTCTTTGTCCAACATATCAATATTTCCATCTAATTTGATCCACTGGTTAGCACATACCCTAGATTTTTCCCAGTTTCTCACAGTAAACGGTTTTACATCGGTGTTTTAAACAAAATCTACACGGAGTATACAGTTCTAGTTATTCTTCCGCTTGTTTACTATCAAAACGTAAACAAACCGGTGACTTTCACTCTACACGACCCGTTGACCTTTCGTCGTGTGCGTCTGATTGGTGAGCTTTGTCACGTGATCTATTAAAACCAAATCACCGCGAAATTCAAATACCATCGCACATTGATAAGTAAGCCCATTTTTATTTTGACGTTTTCTGTCAAACGTCAAAGAATTGATAAAAGAAAAGTTGTGTGGAAATACAAAGTAATACTAGAAGAATTAGATTATGTAGTTTGTTTTCCGCCTGAAAATCGTCGGGATGGAGCAACAGAAGCAAGCTTGCTAGAAATTTCACATCACGGCCTAATTATCTATTTGTTTTATATTGAGAGTAACCCCAAATGATGAGAAACATAAAGGCCAATGTTTGGTTTGTTACATGTACACTTGGAGTTTAGATTAAAGTACAGTGTGAGAATATGTGGATGCTGTTATCATCTGTCAATTAAATGATCGACAATTCTTGAAGGCAGTATGCACACACTAATTGGTGTCTATTTCTAGTCTAAACTTCCAACAGTGACAACTTGATTATGATACTTGCATGAGTGTTGAAATACAGCATGATAATAAAATTCAGAAGAGGTATAATTTTTCTAATTTTTGGTGACAACTTCGTTCAGAATGAAGTAATTCGACAGAAATTTCCAACTTTTTCTTTTTCTATCATCTATTTTGGAATTAATATAACAAGAATCGCCAACCCTTTATTAAACTCTTAAAGATACATTATGTACATGTAAGATTTAGATAAAGAACTAGCCATTCTTGCTATAATAGTTCAAATGTAAAATTAATAATTTGAAAATTTCATTCAAATAACTCTATTGCACGCAAAGATATTAGCCTTTGAAGGTTTGATAGACGTATGCAATAATTTCAACCTCTGTAAAATGAATAATGTGAAAATTTCATTCAAACTACTCTATTGCAATTTCATTCAAACTACTCTATTGCAATTTCATTCAAACTACTCTATTGCAAGCGAAGATAGACGTACATGTATGCAATAATTTCAACCTCCGTAAAATGAATAATGTGAAAATTTCATTCAAATTACTCTATTGCAAGCGAAGATATTAGCCTTTGAAGGTTTGACAGACGTGTGCGATAATTTCAACTACTGTCCTGGTTGATCGAAGCCAAGTTTCGTTCCTCCATATTTGATTAAATCAACATCTCACTAAACCGTTTTAATCTATTTAAGTATCGCTGAACCGTTTTAATCTATTTAATATTGGAGAAATGTGATGCCATCAAGAGTTGATTAAGGCCTGGATCATAAATTTATGTCTAATTAATACTTTAGAAAACATTTCAGGCCTAAAGAAAGACCTGCAATAGGCAGATTTAGCTCTTGCATAATGCATGTTTAAGTTTAAATAATGTAATGTATCTTAACTTGTAAGCTGTTATTATACAGCAACTGCAACCATACACATATTTAAAATCCTCAGTCAGGTGTACATGTACAATATAATAAGAGATTTAACAGCTACATCAATGTACTATGCAATCTCACAAGCCCTACAATCTTTAAACAAACATCCATTGTTCACAATGCATATACATTGTACCCACGTAAGTTCTTATATTACTGTGTGTCAAAATATCTTGAATCTAACATCATCTCAACAGACATATGTACATATTTACATAAAATACAATTAACAAAATCATAGTTACATGAGAACAGCCATGGCTAAATATACCCCTTAGTCCTTACCCACCCCACTTGTTTTTAAAAAGATACATTATGTAAGATTTAGATAAAAAACTAGCCATTCTTGCTACATGTATAATAGTTCGAAAATAGATAATGTAAAATGCATAATTTGAAAATTTCATTCAAATTACTTGATGGCAAGCGAAGATATTAGCCATTGAAGGTTTGACAGACGTGTGCGATAATTTCAACTACCATCCTGGTACATGTAGATCGAAACTAAGCCTTTTTTCCTCCATATTTCATTAATTCAAAGTATCGCTGAACCGTTTTAATCTATTTAATATCGGAGAAATGTGATGCCATCGAGAGTTGATTAAGGCCTGGATCAGTTAATTAATGTCCAATTAATACGTTAGAAAACATTTCAGGCCTAAAGAAAGACCTGCAATAGGCAGATTTAGCTCTTGCATAATGTATGTTGAAGTCAGAAACAAGAAATGCCATTTATAAAAATTTGGACATTCCATCTATTTTGAATAACGTTTTGAATGCTGAAAAATGGGTATTTGCATTACAATGTAGTTTGTTGCCTTTAAGTAAAGGTTCTGTTTATTTATTATTTTACAATGAAATTTTTCTGAAAATTACATGTAAGTTACATGTAATCAGCTCCAAAGCTAAACATTTACAGTATAATTGACTTTTCTTGCATAAACCCGATGACACTGATGGCATAGAAATTGTAATTCATCAGCTAAACTACCATACCATTTATGTGTGCAAGGAACTTTACTTTTAATAATATCCCAACAACTTAACGCCAATAAAAATTCATTGCTGTAATTTTGAAAAAATAAACGCTATATCGCTATACCCGTATGTCAAATATATTTTGAAAATAAAAATAAAATTATGCTTTGCCCTTGACGTTTCTTAAAGTTCCAATTTCACTTTTTCTAAGAAAGTCAAAATATAATTATTTCTATGTTTTTTGCTCAAAAGGTTGTCAACTCACTATTATACGATCATGGACAAAATTTTGGGGGGGTTAGAAAGGGTGACACTGGTTGATTGAGGAAATAGTTACTCAATTACCTCCCTTGTTTTCCTATTCTTCTCCATGGACGGCCATCGTCAAACGTTTGAATTTGAAGTTGAAAATGATATTTTTGCCAATTTCTCAACTGGCAATAGTGAATTATAGGATTAATAGGATTATTCTTTAACAAGGTAGGACTGTTTATAGGTTCAATCTATTTTGGGGCTTTATTTTAATAAATTTTAAAAATACAACTTAAAAAAATGCTATTGGAACTTTAAAGGATAAAAATCACAGAATTCAGCATGTTTCAGATACAGACATGATTGTTAAAAAGATACATGTATTTCCTTTTACCGTTAGTACCAATGGTATGGTCTTTGCTACATTTATTTATGTTCATATTTAACTAGACTAGGGTATTATGAGTATCAAAGTGGGGCATTTGCCATATCATGCTACATGTATCAGGGAAATTCTGCATGAACAGCCCCAGTATGGCCTATTATTCTCGTACATCAAATTCTAACTGTCCAGGGTTCTTTTATGTGTGAGCGAATGTGTAAAAGGGACCTCATTTCCTGTCCCATCCTAACGACTATACATTTCCCTTACAACGCCCTCCTTTGTCATGAATCACTCACAAGGTGGAATCACACCAAAAAATCTTACCAAACTTTCACGGACAATACCAGGATTAAATACAGGACCTGCAGGTTAGGAAGTCCCTAATAGGGACCCAATGTCTTATTCAGTGAGACACCTTGGCTCTCACATTTACATGTATTTATACTAGAAATGAAATGAAATGTGGTTTAACGTCCTACTCTTTTGCACCTGGGCTAATGGAAGACCGGCATACGCCATACAGTGTGCTATGAGGGAAATTTTGCCCGGGCAGCGGCGCTACGGTCTACTCTTATATCGAATTCCAACTGCCAAGATATCTTTATGTGCACTCCAATGTGTACACGGGACCTCTGTTTTTCATTCCATCCAAACGACTTGGCAGAGGTCCTTGAACTTTCTCAGCCAAGGCAGGGATCGAACACCCGACCTCCAGGCTAGCGAACCAGCGCCTTATCCACTTAGCTATCGTGATCCCCATTTATACTAGAAATGTGTATTAATAAAATGTTCGATGAGTTGTCTGACTTGCACGGAAAGACAATACTGCTTGAAGGAAACTGACAAACCATCACGTATACTAAGCGCCATTGTGCTGCACAGCGTGCGTAAGAGCCAGTGGAGGACACACGTGCTACTGACAATTAACCAGAGGGGTCAAAAACAAAATTACGACAAAGACGGTTAATTGTGCTGCACAGAATGCGTAAGAGCCACTGGAGGACACATGCGCTGCTGACAATTAACCATCTTTGTCATACTTTTGGTTTTGACCCCCCTGACTTTGTACATTTGATTACAGATTAAACATCCGTAAGTGTACAAATGTGTTGTTATTGATGACATTGTGTTCCCATTTGAATATTGTTCACAATAAGAAGCAAAATAAATAAGATATGTTTACAGGATCATTTTGTTACATGTATACGAAAAACTAAGTGATGCGTTTTCTATAGCGCTCAGTATAAATAAATCTATGTACATGCATCATACATGACCAGTTTAAAATGGTATGCTTCATAATCATATTTCACTTACTCATGTAGGTAATAAGATACATGTATATGTAATTATATACATGTATAGCAGTAAAGCAATATACCATGGGAAAACTTTGACCTGTACATGTGCATGTACATAATACAATATCTGTGGAGAACAAACTACAGTACATACATGTATGTAATAAATAATGTACCGATATACATGTACATCAGAAAGATTCATCAAGATTTTACAAGATGAGACTCATTGCTTTGGGAACCATTTTCTACTATCACTATCATTAATTAATTTTTCTTGACGAGTCGAAAACAATTTCCACAGTTTATAGGAAAACAATATCAATTATCAGACAAACTTTTCAAAAATACTGATGTAGACGAACGGTGCCTGGCTTCATATACATCAACAAACAGTCATTCGCAGTTAGCCCATAATTCTAATGTACAATGTACAAAAAAAAAAACCCACTAAAAAAGTTTATAAAAAACCCTAAGTCATCTGTACATGGTATGTAATGGATACATGTCCGGTACATGTAGTCACATATTGAAACTAAAACTGAATAAGGATATACTGACAATGTAACCAGCTTCAGGGGCGGATCCAGCTACATAAAAAATAATAATGCCTTGCATCAATGAAATTACATCACAAAGTGATCCTACATCAGTATAAATATGATTTCTCGGTTTAAAAAGTTCAATTTGTATGTACATGTATGCCTATATAATTTAAAGATGATGGTGGCAGATTTCCGTAACAGAAAGCTGACAAACCCCCTCCTGCAAAAATTCCTGGATCCGCCCCTGACCTTAACAAGCCATTGCAAACTTTATCCTGTATCATGCTCCTGGATTTTGACATGATGATGACACATCTTCTAAGAGGGGACTACATTGTAAATGTATACTGTGACATTGGCTAAAAACTAGTTTAAAATTGATAAGATGTCACCTGGACTGATATTTACTACCTGTATTTCATGCTTCGGTGATCACAAACATATCCTTACTGTAATAGTGACACGAATGAACTAGAATGTGTAGAGCATTGTCAACATTCACTCATGTGGGTAGCCAAATCAACATTATACAAAATATGTAGATAGAATTATTTTATTCGTTAGCCAAAAATTGCTTTCAAACTTGTGAAGTGCGATTCATTACATTTTGGATGAATGTGGAGAATAATTAGGCCTACGAAAAAATCAATTTATAAATGCAGGACTAACTTGTTAAATATTCCAAGTTGTGGTCGTGATTAATTTGAACCAGTTTTTATTTCAATATATCCGATAACTAGAAGACAATTATATGCAGACTCCGTTTTTAATCACACATGTTTATAAAATATGTTACTAAAAATAGAATGAAACAACGCAGTATAGTATGATTGGTTAACTTAACTGGAAACTAAAAGTAGAAATCTCACGAGACGCGTGAAACGATGGCATATTCTCAGGTTGATAATATTTTGAAGGCGGTTAGGGGTATGGTTTTAGATAAAGAAATAAACAAGCAAAGCCACGTCTACAAATATTTCGATTGGAATGGTGTAACTTAAAGTACATGTAGTTTTGTTTTGGACGATTAGTGCGTCGGGCATCGTGCAGAGACGGTATCTGATTTTTTTCTTTTGGAAATGTCAGGGGGTTTTTTACCTTCGAATCATCCGCACATAACTGACATAAGCCGAAGCAGGGTATACATGTACAACGGTCAACGAAGGCGGAAAAAGAATCTACTTATACATGTACCCCGAAAAATTAGAATTGCAAATTTTTGTGATTAGGCTACGTTTTACTGCTCCTCAAATCTGAGCAAATGCTATTCAAATTTTGAATTGATTAGCCAAAATGTGAATCTGTCACAAAAATTTGCTACTTATTGGTTTTAGACTAAATTGAACCCTGGACTCCAACAGTCAGCCCACCCTAAATTTAGACATTTCAAACACTATGAAAACCAGGGGGGGGGGAATGATGATAAAGGAGAAATCTGTGTCGTGTGGACGACTTTCATGTATCAAACAAATTTCTACATCGAAATTAAATGATAAGAAATCTAATGTTAACGATTCTAAATAACAATAAAATTTCCTATTTGGTGTTACAGCAGATTGGAAAATTACTTGTTTTGTTTTTTTAATTTGCTATATGAACTATACCATTAGGAGCGGCATAATGGATGAATTGAAAATTTGTCAACATTTGGGATCCACAATTATTGCATACATGTACTATGAGACATTTAAGCTAGCACCACATTACTTATTAAATAATGCAAATGTTTAATTTAGTTATTAAGTATAATTTTTTTTTTTTTGGGGGGGGGGGGGATACTGTCTTAGATTGAATTATTGTGGCATAACTACTGAATAAATCTTCCATAATATATACAAAAAAAAATGTTACAACACTAACACACTCTAGTTTGTAGCCCAAACAGATGCGGGTCAGTTCATCCCACGACTGTTTCAACACGGGCTGTTTCATCCCAACCTATTTTTTCATCGGGCTGTTTCTCCCCGGACTGTTTCATTCCCCTTGTTATTAAAATAGCAGTTAATTAACTGAGTTGTACTAATTGTTAAATAAACTGTTAAACTCTTAGGTGATTTGGGACACATTCATGTACCTTTACTTTACTTAGTGGAATCCGCGTCAATCCATGTCACTTCGAGTCAGAGACTTACAGCTAATCTGGCAATTCGTGTGAAATTTTAGTCCGGTTGATATCAAATAAATTAATAATGATATTCATATGGATCAAAATAAGAACCAAAACCGCTTAATCGTGTTTGTGTGAATGGACAATGTGTGCCTTGGAAAATTATAAACAACAGGTTGGTTACTAAGGCGACATTTCGAGGCCTGTCTGATTAAAGTTTAAACTCTATATTTATTTATTTCTATTTATGTAAACCATTAAAACACACACATATTTATTATAGAAAATCCCACGAGGAGCTTGAATCCTCGATTGAATTTTGTACTATTTTTTTCATTGGTCAGAGGAGTCTAACCGCGGGAAAATTTACAGTTACTATTGGATGACAGTATCCATGCACAAATCAAACCATCTGATTTGCATATTGCATACTTTATTGATTAATGGTTGGACCGATAACCTCAACTACCAACATGTATTATTCTTTTATTATTGTGCTTTGCCATTACATACAATAAAAATAATGAATATTTTCACGTTAACAAAAATATTTACTTCCCTTTATATACAATAAAAAAAGGGAACATTTTCACATAAACAAAAATATTTACTCGTCGCATCATGTTTCCAGAACCAAGAATCAAATTTAGCGATACTTTTCTGTGGGGACAAAATCAAAATTCCCATTGGACAATTATTCGAGGATTGTATGGATTCTATTTGGGGGTTCGTTTTTTGACAAATATACAAAATCTGATGAGAGCGATTTTATCCTCGGAGGATAGCAATGTCAAACG
Organism: Patella depressa; assembly: GCA_948474765.1. Classification (NCBI taxonomy): domain Eukaryota; kingdom Metazoa; phylum Mollusca; class Gastropoda; family Patellidae; genus Patella; species Patella depressa. The sequence continues at coordinate 18,437,057 of OX419720.1, forward strand.
TGAAGCACTGCATTTGTTATTAATGTATGAATAAAATATTAAAAACATGTAATACTTGTTTTTTAATTGTGGGATGAAACGGCCCAATACAAGTGGGATTGTACATCCCGGCTTTGTTATTTTGATTGGTCGGTGTATATAAAGGTGCTAATTAGTACTCATCAGTGTGGATAGAAGCCTATACGATAATTATTAATTAATGATTGGTGTTTGATGTATTAAAATTGTTTTTTTTTATTATTGAGTTGTTGTTTAAATTATTTAATCTTAAGCTTGAGATTGTAAATCCCGGCTTTGTTATTTTGTATTTTAAACATCAACCCAATTCCGATGCAAGCTTGGAATTTGTATATATTTCGAATAAAATATGAAACTTTCACCATTTGATATCGGTATCTCAGATACATATCAAGTTAAGTATAGCCTAATTCTAATGGATCCTTGTATCGCTTGCCGTTCGACTGTTCGTCCAAGACAAGAAGGTCTTTAGTGTGAAGAGTGTAATCTATGGCAGCATAGAAAATGTACAGGTATGTATTTATAATTTCACAGATTTTGCATGCTTTCATTAGTTGTTTGTATTATGACTATTTAAAATATATAATATTAATAGTAACGTATTAATACTCAGTTCAAAGTTGAATACGAAACTATGGCTATTATTAATCACATCAACTGAATACAATGTTTTATATGTAAATATTGTCTTCGAATATTAAATATTTCAACTCTTGTTTGTATTATGACTATTTAAAATATATAATAAATACCTTGTTAATCCTTCTATTGTCTTGTCTTAATTGATTAATTAACACCCATAGACAGAGTACTACTTAGCACCTTTATATACCGATCAACCAACCCTATAATATACTGGTCTTGAATACGCCGATTTTACCGGTAATGAATTAGCCTGGTATTGAATACGCTAGGATTCATGAAATGACCCTTGTAATTTTGGGATGAAACATCCCGGGGTGAAACGGTCGTGGGATGAAACAACTTACTCCCTCCAAACTAGGATTAGGCTACCACATTCGATTCTTAGTCGAGCTAATATTTTTAATAGATCTAGCCTAGATATATCCCATCGCCATCAGATTCAGATCAGTAAAAATAATAGCCTACGTCCACATGAAAATGCCGGTGTATAAAATTCTCTTCAACTTGCAACGCCACCGGACAGAGAACCTCTATCGGTTCGGTTGATCGAAAAATCGAAATATATGCCTGACCGCCACACCCTCACAACGCTTAACGTTCCTATCACAAGACCACGAGTGACCAGTGTTATTATCTCATATCTGTCGGCACGATCCGACATGAAATTAAAGTGAGATGACTTTTTTTTGTTGCTCTACTTACCCATAAACTAGAGCAATTAAAAATATAATCCAATCAAACATCCATCCTCCGAATAATGCTGTTGCAAGTATAGTTACCAAAATCAAAGCAATTGACATATCGACATCATGCCCTCCCCGTTTATATTGTCTGACTCACGAAATAATATTCACCTGAATAACAATAATCAGGAGTATCCGCGCAGGCGCTGTAAATTGTCATTTGGGAATACATTTGAGTTTGCAATCAATGTTAAAATCTCACAACAATTTAATCATTATTGTTGCAGATTGTCATGGCAATGGCGAAAGTAATCGAAATATCTTCATGAAATTTCAAAATACAACTTATCTTTATATTCTGACAATAAAACAAAAAATATGTGTGTGAAACAAAGAATTCTCCCTTTTTGTTCTGTGACCCATCGCCTCACTCGGCAAACCTCGGCAGATTCCAGAACCTACATCTAGCCACGGTTGTATGACAGTAAGTGATATGTACCTACGCTTATAGAATTGCGATGCGGCGCCGGTTTACTTATTAGAAAAACTTTCCGCTTTTAGAAAGAAGTTCAAAAAATTGCGTCGTTCGACGGGAGTGTAGAATTTTCGAATAAACTTGAAAGAAAAACAATTTCAAACTTTGTAAGATAAAACATTCTTCGAAGGTGTCGTCATGGGCAACGCCGTTGGTAATCCGGAAACTTGAAAGTAGTTCTAATGGCAGACAGATCGTATGTACAGTTCTATGGTTAGATAAAGGGTATTGGAATCTGCTGAGGTTTGCCGAGTGCCAATGCCTGTGACCATAGAAATATGGATTAAGACCATTTAAATGTTAATTGCTCAAGACCAAAATAAAGGCTGGACCGGGAGCCAAGATAGATAAAGGCAGGGATTTATCCAAGAATTTGATGAAAATCAAGCGACCCAGCACCAGGGGCGTGGTGATAGTGAGTTTGCGAGCCACACGGCACGCGCCACTTGATTTTGATAATTTGTGCCCTTGTGTTGTACAGGCTTAATTAGGCCTATCATTATCAATCCACAGACACTTGAAGGAAGGGATGACTATAATATATAGCCTAGTCAAGCTGTAGTAAGAAGTTTTATTTCAATCCCTTCAAGTGCCTGTGCATATTTCATATAATCATATCATATATTCATATATTTTTTTTATTTTGCATAGATTACTATTACTATTAGAAAGAAAAAAAAAACAATGTTAAAGAAATTTAGAAAGGAAAATATAAAGTGGGTACCAAGTCTGAGGAGTTTTCAGAATGTCAAGGGGGTTTTGGGGTGGATTACATGATTCATAAACTGAAGTATTATCTTATCTTATAATTAATTTCATAAATCATATGGAATTTTTACATGTTCAGAAGTTTGTCAATAAATTATAGACACTACACTAAACTAGTACAGTGTGGCGGGCGCGTCGAATTACCCCAAAACACCCAATAACTGCCCAATAACACCCAATAACTCCAAAATAGCAACCTATAACTACAAAATGTTGACTTTGGAAACACAAAATAACAATTTAGTTGAATTTAAGAAGCCTCGCTGCGTTGTGTCCAAATTTGAGTTTCACGCTCGCTCGCCTAAAGGGAGATAACTCGTGTATGTGATTTTCGTTGACAAGAAATTAATGAGTAATCTTCAGGCGGTTGCAATAACAAAACGTTAATACAGATGTCCCAGCTATATATTTTTTTTTCGTGAAATTCAAATTAACGTACAATAATTTAGCGCAAAAATGCGCTACCCGACGACATAACGATTGGTCTGTAAAGAAATTCTAATTAACTGCCAAACATTCTACGCACGTATGACGAGGTAACGGGATATTTGGCGGTTAATTTTAATTCCTTTACAAACCAATATTTTATTAAAACGTACACATATTCAAAAAATGTTTCATATGAAAATATGATGATAAAAAAATAATTAGTCTGTAAAGGAATTCTAATTAACTGCCAAAATTTCTACGCACAAGACCGCTACCTGACGAGGTAACGAGATTTGGCGGTCAATTTTAATTCCTTTACAAACCAATATTTTAGTAAAACATTTAAAAATGTTTCATATGAATTATGTTATTAAAACTTACATATTTCTGCGCGCCTTCGTTTACCTTGAACTGGTGTTTTTGCCATAGGCGTACGGGCTCGATGACAGGGGGCAGAACCCGAAAAAAAAATTCGAGTTTACAGAGAGCGGCGCCAGTCTTCCTCGAGAGGCGAAGGAGCGGAGCTTACCTTTTATGGATACCCCCCCACCCCCTTCAAAAGAACATTTTGGAATATTTGACGTCTGCAAACACGTTTTCCTGCGATTTCAGCCCGCGAACAAATCAATGTCAAAGCGGTCTAAATACAGCCTAATAAAGGTGGCCGACTCGAATTCCAATCAACCGTTTACAGTCCACGCAAAAAATGAAATGGGGTTTAACGTCCTACTCTTCTGCACCTGACCTGGGCTAATGGAAGATGGGCATACGCCATACAGTGTGCTATGAGGGAAATTTTGCCCGGGCAGCGGCACCACGACCTATCTTATATCGAATTCCAACTGCCAAGGGATCTTTTACGTGCAGGCCAATGTGTACACGGGGCCTCGGTTTTTCGTCCCATCCGAACGACTAGACTGCTGTCCTTGTCAGGCCCATATTTTGCATCACTGACAAGGGGAAACCATGCCGGAAAATCGAGATGAACTTTCTTGGCCAATGCATACAGTCCACGAAGACGGGACCGTTGGGAGAAAATTTTGAAAATTTAACTGCAGTAAATGCGTTTCCCGCTATTCCAGCCTGTGCATACAACAACTTCAATTTGGTCCTGTATTAGTTCAGCTCTGAACGTCGGTCTCATTACACTCACCCTGAACGTTCAGGGACTGGCCCATTCAATCAATGTCGAAAATAATTTGACCCCCCAATTTCACTGGGCAACTTTTCACTGCTAAACGATGGGTGTCACTCCGTGTGGACGCGTGTACAGTGTAAAGGAACATCTCAGTGAGAAAATAAGACCTTGCTCATTTCGCTAGAGTCAGTATGAGCATCACAACACGCTGTGTCATGGTGGCGAAAGGGTAGTTTGATAGGAGGGGACGTATTTTAAACAGCGTGTTGTTTCGCTCATACTGAGTCTAGCGAGGTAAGCAAGGTCTTATTTTGTCACTAAGATGTTCCTTTACATTGTACAGACGTCCACACGGATTGACACTCCGATGTTTCGCAGTGAAAAGTTGCCCAGTAAAATTGACTGGGGTTCAAATTATTTTCGACATTGATTGAATAGGCCAGTCCCTGAACGGCCAGGGTGAGTGTAAGTAATGAGACCGACGTTCAGAGCTGAACTAGTCCTGTATAGCCTACCTGACTGACCCGAATTCCAAATCAATTGTCGCTGGGTTTGAGGGTCCTACCCTCCCGGAGAAAATTTTGAAAATTAACCACCGCAAATGCATTTTCTGCTATTCTAGCCCGCGTAAGCCCGTGTAAAATGTATCACATGGATTTGTAACCCAAACAGGGGCGGATTGGGCCGTCGGACAAAAAATGAAAAAAATAATTTTGCCCAGTTCGTCTAAAAAAAAATCGTTTCTGCTGAACATTATATGGGAAGGGGGGCGGGGATATGGGACCGGCCATGGAGCGATGGTGATCATGTTGTATGTGGCCGGTGGTTTTAACGGGCCACCACGTCATCACTGTAGTTTGGAATGGGCTGCTATAATAGACTTTCTGAAATGAAATGAAATGGGGTTTAACGTCCTACTCTTTTGCACCTAACCTGGTCTAATGGAAGACAGGCATACGCCATACAGTGTGCTATGAGGAAAATTTTGCCCGGGCAGCGGCGCTACAGTCTACTCTTATATCAAATTCCAACTGCCAAGGGATCTTTTACGTGCACTCCATAAGATAGACAATGAAGTGGACGCAGTTAGTCTTGAGTTTGTCCGGCTCCTTTGGGTATCCTCCCCCCGCATTTCGAATGAAAAGAATGATGTTCTGGTGCTCAACCATATCAAGGATATATCAGATTTGTTACCAGTTGTCTCGAGCACAGGGGCGTGGATTGAGGCTGGGAACGGGCCCGGGCCCTCATATCGGAGCGACTCTTTTATTGACCGCGGAGTCCGGACGGGGGGGAGGGGCTCTCCCCCTGGAAATTTTTGAAAAATAAACCCCAAATATGGCGATTTGGTGGCATATCTGATTATAATATCTGTCAAATATTTCATAAATCGATTAATTTAGGCCAAAACCCCGACTTGCAAGTAATAACAACCATCAAACTGTTAAATTATCATATCGTCATATATTATTAACTAACGTATTATCATTGTATCGTCAAGAGAATTTAAGTTGTTAAAAAATGGGACTATGTTGAGAAAATTTTGACCATTTGATTAACCAGTTAGGAATATTGAATAAGTAGGAATATTTTCATTGAAAAAATGTCCAATTTTTGTTGCCGGGAGCGCTAGTTGATTCCTCCTGTGATGGAAGGCCACAAGACACATTGGTACAGAGTGACAAAGTGAAATTCATAAAAGCTGCTTTTTGAATTTTGGATTCTGACGAATTCACACAAACAGGGTGCAGGTGACTTCATAATTAGTAAATTAACGGGCGACAGTGTCGGGTGAATCCGATGAAATTTTCGGATGAAATTCGAAATCCCCATTGCAGGATTCCGAATTCTGACCCACACCCAGTACACCCGGCCCAGAAAGTCTATTATACCAGTCCATTCCAGACTCCAGTGATGGCGGGGCGGCCCGTTAAAGCCACCGGCCACATACAACATGACCATCATCGCTCCAATACCCCCCCCCCCCATATAATGTTCAGCAGAAAAATGGGGGGGGGGGTGACGAATTGGACAAAACTATTTTTCATTTTTTGTCCGACCGGCCCTTCGGGCGATCGCCCAATGGCCCCATGGCCCAATCCACCCCTGCTCGAGCATTTTCCACCCAGCTCAACATTTATCGGCTTTTTTGTTACATCTAAGAAAGCACACACATCCCTACTAAATGGGAAACAAGAAAATTCAAATGCTAAAAGGAACAATAGAACAAGTACACCTTAATGTCAACAAATACGTTACGCTTTATAAGATAAGATATTTTTATGATATGATTCAACCGAAAGGTACATACATGTACATGCAACGTAGATTATTAATATCTATGCATTTAAGTTAAACCAACCGTGTCTATATATTACGTCGAACAAGTATGTGAATTATTGTCATAAAAACATCTATGAGTGGCTAACAGTGCGTAACTAGAATATTCTACACCAAATCAATTGCATCCATATATTTTAAGCGCGTTAACAATATATTCGATTAAGAGAAACTATGTCAGTTCAGGATTAACATATATCGTAAAATTCATATTCATTTTACGATCGACTATGGTTTACTAACTACAGTGTAAACATGGTTTAGAGACTCTAATCTGAACTACAGGGTACATTAAGTTTTAGAGACTACAGGGTAGATTATGGATTCGAGACTATCTGAACTACATGATACATCTAACTAAAGGGTACACCATGGTTTAGAGACTCTATCCGAACTCAGGGGCGTTTCAAGGTTTATCATGGCGGAGGCTAAACTATTTTGAGGGCCCTTTTTCGGGGGGGGGGGGTGCGGAGGTCGAGAAATTTTGCAAAATAGAAATCATTTTGGTGCATTCTGACATATCTTCCAGGCCCTCCAAGGCCGGTTTAATCTGGCTGGGGGCCGGGGCCTAATTCAATAAACGTCTGAAGCCGGAGTGCAAAACAAATCACTTGTACGTATCGGGAGCTCAATAAAATAATAACTAATGATATATGGTGCAGTGGGCCTATTGTGCAAGCAGCACGCATAACCCCGGAAATCTATACGGGAAAGAAATGATCGCTCCGCCAAGCCAGATGACACTGGGTTGCCTAGCCATCTCTTTCCTGAATACCTTATTAGTAGGTTTTCAGAAAAGGTGATTTCTTGATTGATGATTTTCATGCAATTGCAATGACTGCACTCTCATTCGGTAGTGGATTGACTCGGGCTCGGGGGCCCTTCCCCTTGGCCAGAGAGGCCCTTTTGTCTCAGACGTGGGGCCCTTTTGTCTGACTTTAGGGCCCTCCCTAACTAGGGTACATTTTCATTTTTCTCGTCGGTTTTAGCATTTTTCTCCCGTTTTATTTTTTCAACTTCTTTGATTTTTTTTCGAGAGGAGGCTGGCGCCTCCAGCGCCTCAGCTATAAAACGCCTCTGTCGGAACTACAGGGTACATGATTGTTTAGAGTTTAGAGAGACTCTATCCGAACCACAGACATCACGGTTAAGATACTCTATCCAAACTATTATTTTGCAATTTGTTTAGGATAAATTCAAAGGCATTTTATAGCTGAGGCACTGGAGGCGGTAGTCTCCTCGCGAATAAAATTAAAGAAGTTGGAAAAATAAAACGGGAGAAAAATCCTAAAATCCAAGAGAAAGATGCAAATGTACCCTAGTTGGGGGGGGGGGTCTGACAAAGGGAAAGGGGCCCCCGAGTTAATCAAACTTAAAAACGAAGGGAGATGTAATAATATGTTCAAAGTCCATAATTTGGACTATTAAGATTTACTGGTCACACTTTTTATACGCCCACATTTTTATGTGGACGTATATTGTCGTCGCCCCTGTCCGTCCGTCCACAATTTGTTTGTGGACTCTCTACAGGTCACAATTCTTATCCGATTTTGACGAAACTTGAAATATTGGTTTATCCCCAAAAGATCTCGGCTGCTCTCGATATTGGCATGTATCGGATGAAAACTTCATGGATTATGGCCCCTGATTGTACGAAAAATCACGTTTTTAGCTTGTGGACCCTATAGAGGTCACAATTTTGAACCGATTTTGATGAAACTTGACATGCATGTTTATAACCCAAAGATCTTGGTTCCTTTCGATATTTGCGCCTATCGGAATGTAATTTCCTGAATTATGGCCCCTGATTGTCCGAAAAATCACCCTTTTTATCTTGTGGTCCCTCTGGAGGTCACAATTATTATCCGATTTAAAAAAAAACGTTTGATTATATCACCGTTACACCCTAAGGGAGGTTGAGTTCGAATTTCGGTAAAATCGGACGAAAATTGCCATACAAAATGGCCGCCGTTTGTACGCGAATACTGTTAAAAAATGGTATATCAAGGTTGTGGACCCTGTAGAAGTCACATTTTTTATTTGATTTTGATGAAACTTGAAATTCATGGTTACAACCCAAAGATCTTGGTTCCTTTCGATATTTGCGCATATCGGAACGTAACTTCCTGAATTATGGCCTCTGGTTATACGCAAAATCGCCTTATTTTAGCTTGTGGTCCCTCTGGTGGTCACAATTATTATCCGATTTAATAACACGGTTGATTGTATTACCGTTACACCGTAAGGAAGGTTGAGTTCGAATTTCGGGAAAATCGGACCAAAATTGCCACACAAAATGGCCGCCGTTTGTACGCGAATACTGTTAAAAAATTGTATATCATGGTTGTGGACCCTGTAGAGGTCACAATTTTAATTCGATTTTGATGAAACTTGAAATGCATGGTTATAACCTAAAGATCTTGGTTCCTTTCGTTATTTGCGCATATCGGATCGTAACTTACTGAATTATGGCCCCTGATTGTCCGAAAAATCGCCTATGGTCCCTCTGGAAGTCACAATTATTATCCGATTTGAAAAAACGTTTGACTCTATCACCGTTACACCCTACGAAAGGTTGAGTTCGAATTTCGAGAAAATTGGACCATAATTGCCAGAAAAAATGGCCGCCGTTTGTACGCGAACAGTGTAAAACTATGGTATGTCAAAGTTGTGGACCCTGTAGAGGTGACAATTTTAATTCGATTTTGATGAAACCTGAAATGCTTGTTTATAACCTAAAGATCTTTATTCTTTTCGATATTTGCGCATATCAAATTGTAACTTAATGAATTATGGCCTTTGATTCTAGGAAAAATCACTTTCGGTATTGCTTGTTCTCTGTCTATCTCTCGAACAATTGTTATCTGATTTAAAAAAAAAAACTCTGATTATATTACTGTTGCACCGTAAGGAAGGTTGAGTTCGAATTTCGTGAAAATCGTACCAAAATTGCCGGACGAAATGGTCACCGTTTGTACGCGAATATTGTAAAAATATGGTATATCATGGTTGTGGACTCTCTACAGGTCACAATTCTTATCCGATTTTGACGAAAAGTAACATTTCTAGGTTGTGTACCGTCACACCATAATCATTGTCGGCTTCGAATTTCATGAATATCAGACTGGAACTGACCAACAAAATGGCTGCTCCCAATACAGTATGAAATACAGGACTTAATGATGTAGGAAAAATCACTTTCGGTATTGCTTGTTCTATCCATCTCTCAAAAATGTGGGCGTATCCTGCCTGGCAGTGCCAGCCTATCTTTAAAGATACTTTTCATGGTCTGAATAGCACGCTCAGCTTCACCATTTGATTGTGGATATCTTGGTGATGATGTTACATGTTCAAACAACACTGGTCAGCAAATCGTTTGAATTCTTCAGCAGATCGCCACGTTTATTCCAGTATTTCTTCAGGCAGGTTGGAAGTTTGTCGAGTTCTGGCCAGCCTGTTTGGGTATATTGAAAGACTAAATTTAGAGTTTTGTCTTTCCTGGTTTCCGATCTTATATTATCCAGTCTACGATCTGTTGTCGGTACGTTAACCATTACGGCGTTGACGTAACAGTCTGTGTTGATTTCCAAATCATTAGGCGCTAGGGATTGGCTATCAGTAGGAACTCTTGATAAGGTATCCGCTGTTCACAGATTTTTACCAGGAACATGCTTGATGGAAAAACTGAAACGCAGAAGTCTCATACGGAAACGTTGAAGGCGAATAGGTAATTCATCAATGAGCTTTGTTGAAAATAAAGATACCAGAGGTTTATGGTCTGTTTCGACATGAAAGTGCAATCCAATTAGGAGATTTGACCAGTGTTCAAGCGCCCAGGTCATAGCAACCGGTTTCAGGATTGCTGAGGACTGACGCTGGAGTAAGACAGCCCCTAAGCCATAACTGCTAGCATCTATCGAGACAATAGTTTCTTTAACATCATACAAAGCTAAGATGGTATCTGATTGTAAGTCGGCTTTTAATTGAGTAAAAGTTTTTTCATGATTCGAACACCATAGCCATGCTGTGTTTTTCTTCAATAAGTCTCTTAAATGCACAGTTTTCTCAGCGAGATGAGGGTAGAACTTGGTTCACAATACCCAAGAATCGTCGCAATTCTGATATGTCAGTATAGGTGAAGGCATATCAATGATTCCCTAGACCTTGGAAGGATCTTTGTGAATTCATCGATGAGTTGTCCTAAATATTGTAGCCGTTTGCAAGAAAATTTACATTTCTCTATGTTGAGCGTAAGGCCAATCTTGACCAAACATTTAAGAACAGCCCTGAGGCGTACATTAAGTTCTGTCATGTCTTTACCAGTGAATGTCGTCCATGTGGCATACAACTCCTGGTAGATCTCCTAGTAGTTGGTCCATTCGTTTCTGAAAGTATTGTGGCGCAGATGATATTCCATATGGTAGTCTTTTAAAGCAGAAACGTCCAAAGAGTGTTATAAAAGCTGTTAAGTGTGAGCTTTATATACTTTGTTGAAAACCATAATTGGCATCGAGTTTGGAAAAGACTGCCCTTGATTGTGACCTCCACTCTTATCTTTTTTCCCAAGAGTATCTTCAACTTTTGGCATAGGATAAAATTTCTCGTTTAACTGCTTTATTTAGACGAGTAAGATCCATGCACAGTCTTACGGTATTATCAGGCTTGACAACAGGCACCATACCGGAACACCAATCTGATGAGTTATCATCAGCCGACTCAATAACGTTATTATTAAAGGGATAGCTAGTTATTATTTCAATGTGGTCGCCATTTTTGAATTTTAACGTAGGGAAATTCGCCTTTGCCATCCGATTTTTAATCACCAATGAAAAATACAGTAAAATGTGTGGTTTGTTTTAGTTTATATAAATTAAAAGGTTTTGTAGTCATGTAAATTTGTGAATCCCATTGAATACACATTTTGCTCAGAAACTTTACGTAGTCTTCGAACACTACTTGGAATCGAGGCTGAGCTGGAATTGAATATTTCTAGTTCTTGTGGTGTACATGAGAGAATAAATCGTGAACGGTGGCTTCAAGATTGTCTTTAGACTACATTTCGTACCATTTGCTGCCTCGGGGATTAGAATAATTGTTTGCCAGAAAATGATGCTGAAAATACCCACATAGTGCGTTTTAGAGCGTCTAGTTTTCAAAAAAAAATCGTGTGAGGACCCCCACTTATTTATTTGCTATGGCAGCCATAGTCCACCATACAGATCTAAAGTTAAAGGATTTGAGACGAGTGTGCAGATTCTCCTTGCAAGATTGTAAGGCAATGCTTTTTTGGTATGACTCGGATGACAAGAGTCAAAATATCAATATTGTTTGGTGTACGTACTTTTGCACACAAAAAAAATAAAAAAATATCTGTTTCTATTTTATTATCATCTGCCTTTAGCACCATAATATCCAAAAATGATATTTTCTTGTCACTTGTTACAACGGTAAATTCTGTTTTTGGTTGAATGCTATTTAGAATTTCACTAAAGATGGATAATTGATCTAGATTTTTGAGCCACGTAAAAAACGATCATCTTGGAATCTTTTCCATTGTTCCTCAAAGTGTATTCTTGTTTCATGGTCAAATGCTATCTCAATTTTTTCCGCAATTACAAATTCTAAATAGCCCAGAACTAATGTTGCGTAACATGGGGCGCATTAAGTTCCCATAACAGTGACAATTAGTTGTTTATAGAATTTTGTATCGAAATAGAAACAGTCGTTTTAAAGTACAAACTTCAAATTACATAATATAAAATCTTTTGTGGGACGCTCAGGGAGATCTTGTGGATACACTAACTAGAATTCGATAGCTGTTTATCCTGAATCAAAAGTAATATTTGAGTAGAAATTTGTGACATCCTAAGTAACTAGCGTGGCATTTTCTGCGACCGATGGCGGAAGCTGGTTCCGAAAGTCAACACTATCTCTAATTTAAAAATTTATTATGTTAAATTCGATTTTACAAAATGAAACTAGTGCCCACGTTTTTTCCCTTAGCTATTACGTCATGCCAGCCTCGCTTTCGTGTTAACGCTTGCCTGCCAGCCCTCGCACGTGAACAGTAATTTTTAATATTAGTTTGATAAATGTTTAATTTAATTGTACAGTATAGTGGTTCATCTTGCGAGATAACATGTCCGAAAATGGCAGAGAATTGAGATCGACTGCTGGGGCAAGAATGAAGGGTATTATCAAGGATATTCTGGCTGATAGCGACAATGAAACTGAAAATCAGTCCGGCGAAGACTCCGAACCAAATAAAAATGGCGCCATCCCCCAGCCTGGTGTGCTTCGAGACAATGTCTCGCCTACTACCAGTAGTACTACTAGTAGGTCTTGCCCTACGGAGGTAGGTACAAGCAAAGAGAACCAAGACAACCCAAACTACGACCACTCAGTATCTGAAGAGCGTGAGATTGAAAACCTTGCTCAAGAACTAATTCAACTGAAGCGCCAACGCCAAATAGCCGATCTTAAACTACAGATTGACACAGAAAAAAGCCGTATTGCCGATTGCAACGCCGCTTGCCCACAGGCCCGTGAGGCCGAAGCTTCATAAAACTCTGGTATGTCATCTCAACCTCCTGGCTCCAGAAGAGAAAATCCCAAACACAACGATGTCAACGGTATCAACACATCTATTTTTAGCTTAGCATCTAGGCCTAATACTAATATAAGAAGCAATCACTCCGGTATTCCTGGTCGGCCGAATAATAATGATAATGGATTAGGTGAGCAGTCTATTTTTGATATTCTCGCTGCCAATGAAACCAAGGCCAAATCCAAAGCATTACAGATAATTAATTTCTTGTGGGACGACCCTGCCATCAACTACAAATCTTACAATATAAGCTCCGATGTTGAGTTTCGTTTTGGGCGCCGTAAAACCTTAGACAAGGTTACCATTGAAGAATGGGGTTTTGCTAATGCTAAAATCCTTCAAGAACGCATGAAAGTGAAACACGACAAAACCTTCAATGCCCAAGCGTACCTGAAATACACTGGAGACATATTCCGCCTCGCCTCAAAATATATTTGGACAACAGTATTACTTTATGATAAGGAATATCGCGACCGCCAAAGTGAAGAAAATTTTGAATGGGGCACTCCTCTTCAAGACTTGAGGGACTTTCACCTTACACCGAAACTCGATTACGGTAGTATTCGCCCCATACCTGACCAGCCGACCTCTTACTCTTACCCAAGAAAACAGTTTGGCACCCATCGTGCTACTACTTTTGATCGGCGAAGGGGTCCGTTTATGCCCGATGGCAAGGAAATCTGTAGAAATTTCAACAACAATTCTTGTGTGCGACCAGACTGTAATATGCGACACAATTGTGCTATATGTATGTCACCTACTCACTCTGCCATCGATGGTCATACTAACCTGTCCGGCCGTGGTGTAACAGTATCTGGAACATCTGCTACAAGTCCTGCCTAGTGAATCACGGGAACAACTCCCTCCGTTTGCAGGCTTGGAAAAGCCTCCTTCCGGCATCTTATACAGATAGACAAAACCTCTTAGATGGTATTCAACTAGGCTTTCACCTTACTACAAAATATGGTCCTTACTTACCAGTTGATTGCGAAAACTATTCCTCTGCACTTGAAACCCTGCTTAAAATGGAAATTGCTAATGGTAATTACGTCGTCACTAAAACCCGTCCTACCATAATAAGTTCACTAGGCGTTGTACCAAAGCCAAGTGGCGACTTGCGCCTTATTCACGATGCCAGTCGCCCTATCGAATGTTCTTTAAATTCCTATTCATCGGACACCAGTTGTCAATATATGGATATACGAGCAGCTATTAAAGTGATACGCCCGGATTGTTTCCTTGCAAAGGTTGATCTTAAAAACGCGTATCGTTCTGTTCGCTGTCATAGTTCCGACTACCATCTTACAGGTTTAAAGTGGCACTTCACCGGCGACTGTACGCCCACTTATTTATATGACACCAAACCTTTTTACGCCGACTTTTAGATATGCTTCAAGATGACTCCAACAGAAATTATAAAGTTGTGTTGTCGCAGGAATTCTTTTTGGATTTACGTTGGTGGATTTCATTCATGGCTGTCTTCAACGGTTCTGTAAAATTCTTGGATTTGCAACCCATCACCTCTCTCCATACGGATGCCTCGTTTTGCGGAGGGGGTGGATATTTTAAGGGAGATTTTTATTATGTGAAATGGTTCATTGACCTCCCAAATTTTTCAGCTGCCCACATCAATGTAAAAGAAACTTTGTCAGTTATTCTCGCCGCGCTAAGATGGGGATGTCTGTGGCGCAACAAACGTGTTGTGGTATATACTGATAATCAGACCACCAAAAGTGTGCTTAACAAAGGCAGTTCCAAGAATAAATCTCTGATGGGCTTTCTCCGCTTGTTATTTTGGATAGCAGCCTTTTATAATTTTGATGTCACTGCTCTCTGGCTGCCAGGATATAAAAATGTAATTGCGGATGCTGCCTCGCGTTTGCATCAGCCCGGTCAACTCGAGAGACTATATGACTATTTAAGCTCTTACAACTTTACGTTTAGTGCCAATGAACTTTTATGTCATTTGAGTTATGCCTTTTACTCTTACAGATGGCCGCGACAGATCGTGTCTGAGTGAATTGGAAGAGACATCTTTAACTATAAAACGCTGTGCTTGGGCTCAAACAACCCAAAAAACTTACGCAACTCATCTCAACTGCTATTTGACTTTTTGTGCCAGGATGAACTTTACTGCTGTTCCTGCTAGTGACAAAGCCGTTGAACTCTATATAGCGTATTTAGTTAATAATAAGTCACTAGCCTATAGTTCAATTCGCTCATATTTGAATATTGTCACTATATTGCACAAGTCTGTAAATTCACCAGACCCTGTTAACTCTTGGAGTGTGTGCCATATGCTTAATGGCGCCAAACGTTACCTCGGTATGGCCCAATCATGTAAGTCACCGATCACACCCTCGCTTTTATTAAAGTTTCTGGGTATTTTAGACGTCCGTTCACATAACAATTTAGTTTTTTGGGGAGCATGCCTTCTTGGATTTTTCGGCTTTCTGAGGCCAAATAATTTCCTAGTTGTCGGTGCCTTTCACCCTACCTCATCCTTGTGTCGGAAACATGTCAGTTTCTAATAGTAACTACCTGTTGGTGCATCTTCAAAAAACTAAAACTATTCAATATCGCCAATGTCAAGTTAAGATCCCCCTACCCTTTCTAGGATCAACCCATCCCCTGTGTCCTGTCTCCGCCCTTAAGCTAATCTTACTCACCCCGGGTAATCCTAATGGCCCACTTTTTGTCCTCCAAGATGGCCGCCCACTTACATACCTTATTTTCCTGAAGGCCTTGCGACGCTGTCTAGGCCGTTTGGGCCTCCCTATGCATTTATATGGCGGACACTCCTTTCGACGTGGCGCCGCCACTTGGGCCTTTAAATCTGGTGTCCCCCTTTCTGATACGTCATGCCAGCCTCGCTTTCGTGTTAACGCTTGCCTGCCAGCCCTCGCACGTGAACAGTAATTTTTACCCTCCCACCCTCCAAGTAGTATTACTAAGGGTGTGGTTACTCCTATATCTTGTATGTACACCATTGTTTGCGCCTTTGGGACTTTTCATGTGTATATATGTTGTTTACATGTTTATCATTTGTAAACATTGTATTACTTTGTATTGTATGTTGTTATCTTTATTCCGTTTTAAGATTAAAGCCTTAGCCAACACTAATATGTAGTTAACGCTTTTAATTATTATTGAAGTGTGTAAAATTACTTTTTACCCTAAGTACACTATCTCTAATATTACTTTTTACCCAAGTACATATGGACGTAACAGTATATCTAAAAGGTGACTTAGACGATGGGTTTCGCACGAAGGCCCGACAATAATGGGGCGTAGTTTCAGGTCTTTTGGCCTTTCCATCGTAATGTATAATAATCGCTTTTCTGTTTGTCGCATGCTTCGGTTATCTCTTTGCTCTTATGGACTTTGGGAAATCCATAAAAACTGCTTGGTTTCACATCAAATATGGTAAGAAATGATATTTCATCATCTTCAAGGATCCGTGAAAATAAATTGACAAGTTTACGGAGTCTTTTCATATTGTCCTCCATTATGCTTCTTGGCATTTCTATGTAATACTCCATGTTTGATGGTGTGAGCGTATATGTAGCATGAAGATAGGGGCGCCTTCTCAACCTCGTGGGTTTCCTCCGGGCACTCCGGTTTCCTCCCACTGCTAAAGACCGCTACGCGCAAGCGAATTATTGAAATAAAATTAAACCATACGTTAATTCCGAAATAACCTAGTTTGTGTCGGCTCCACCTTTGTCCGCCTGTTTTATAACTATGGATTTATCGGTTGATAGCTGGGTGATTTCCATTCTTGTTGATGAGTTATATTCCTTCGAACGTTAGTTGTTCTATTTAGAGTTATTAATTCAACTTTGTTATATATGGATGATACGCAATCATCGAGTTCTGGGATCCGCCCGAGAGAAGGCTCCGCCTGTCTTTTCCTTACTATCGATTCAGGTGGTAAATTATCGTTGTCATAAAAATATTCTAAATTTTTTAATTTTCTAGTAAATTCTTTGACATCCTCGGATTAAAACTGTGAACTATACAGGGGTCCACAACCTTGATATACCATATTTTTACACAATTCACGTACAAGCGGCGGCCATTTGTTCGACAGTTTTGGTCGGATTTTCACGAAATTCGAACTCAACTTTCATTATGGTGTAACGGTGATAAAATCAAGCGTTTATGTTAAATCAGATAATAATTGTGACCCCCAGAGGGACCACAATCAGGGGCCATAATTCATGAGGTTAAGATCTGATATGCGCAAATATTGAAAGGAACCAAGATCTTTGGGTTATAAACGTGCATTTCAAGTTTCATCAAAGTCCACAACCTTGGTATAACATATCTTTACACTATTTGCGTACAAGTGGTGGCCATTTTGTCTGGCAATTTTGGTCCGATTTTCACGAAATTCGCACTCAACCTTCATTATGGTGTAACGGTGATATAATTAGACGTTGTTATTTTTTTTAAATTGGATAATAATTTTGAGCTCAAAAGGGACCACAAGTCTTGGCTCGCGTCTTCGACTTTGGTCGATTTTGGAAAATCTCAGTACCGTTGCTGACAAAGTGTCTGGGTCTAGACATCAGAAGAGACGCAGTCTTGAAGATTTCTAAACTGTACAAGGAATAAGGCGAAAACAGTGATTATTTTTTATTAAAAGTTACTGTGTCCAAGAAGAAAAACATACATTTTGTGTCATTATAATATGTATCAAGAATAATTTGTTCAATCCAACAATCTAAAATGCCACTTATGTAACCAGTGTTTTTACATAACAAACACTAATTTAATCATAAAATTTAGCATTAATCAATCAAAATAATAAACATGCTTAATGATTTCACAAAAAGGCAGAAAAACCTAACTAAATATTAAACTTATAATTTAAATATGTAAGGATACGAATGCATTAAAAGTATTTAAAAATTATACAATTGATAAAACTAGGTTATAAGGTTGGGAGAAAAATACTCTAAAATCTTTGGTATACTATAGACTTAAGCTTATACAAATTACACTAACATTCTTCAAGTGACATAACAATACTATTAGATTATCGAGACTTGGTTGGGAATCCATTATTTTAGTTTTAATTTTCAATTGATTGGTACTTTTGAGGGAAAACTGTAATTAAATTGGTTTTTAAAGACTCCTTTATAACAAGTACAAGATTTATCTTAGTGACTTATATTTGTGTTTGGTATTAATTTGAAATAAATCTGTAGGCTTACATAGGGAGCTGCATCATTAATACTACCCCCACCAGTTTGTTCAATCTTGCATTATATATTTAACAAGTCATTATTCAATCTATCATAAATTTTTTCACCACTTCGTTATATTAAACGATCGGTCAAAATACCTTCCCTAAGTTGGAAAAATAAGAATTGTATTTTTTATAGAATCTTTTTCAAATTTGTTTATTTTGTAATTTAAAATTATTCGGGTTTCCAGTTTTTTCCAATTTTGGTACTACCATAATTACTAAAGGGAATTACTCCCTTTATAGTTAGACTTTTGGTCAGGTGAATGGTTTAGGTACTAAACTGGTAATAGCCATCCACATAGACAAACACTTACCAATATGCTTCCTGATCACATTACTGTAGTACTGTCCATGAACTAAATTGAACAGTAGGACGTTAAACTTCATTTCATTTCCATGAAGTTAACAAGGCAGGGGGGGGGGGGGGAGGGTGTAATAACATGACAATTAATGGCAATACAAAATTTCTCAATTGCTTATACCTAATAAAAGTGTTTATATTTAAAGAGGATGACAAAATGGATTTGTTAAATAGATTTGTTAAAATACTGTTACACAAATAAATATTGAAAGTCTATTCCGTAGTCTAATTATGCCATTTTAACCAGATTAATTATTCAAAATTTATCTGTCATTGAGCTAGGCTAAAAAGAAACATAAACATAGCATTGTAAAGTCATACAAAAAACTATAGGCCCACAAGCAGCATTTTGAAGCGTGGTCATTAAGGTTTTTTAATCAAGAGCAATAACTGGGCATACAATCAATAAATATACTTGAATTTCAAAAAGCTTCCTCTTTATAACAAGCTGAACAATTTTAACAATCTGAACAATTTCAACAAGTTTGAAAAAAAAAACCTCTGTAGAGCTTTACAAGACTTTGATGACAGGGGAAATAAATGATCTTTCACAATCTGAATCTTAACAGAGCTTTTCTTTACGACCAGCATAAACAATCAGAAGTTGGAATTCTCCAATCTGTACAAGAATTGTATTTGTGGACAGGCATGAGTGACCACAATAAACTCCCACATGAAAAAGTAATAAAAAGAAGAAAAAAACATATTTTATTGTGATTACTAGCTTTAAAAGTTTCATAAAAATAAAAGTGATAATATATATATCACAAAACTTTAAAAATAATAAGCTACTGATTGAATATTAAAAAACAACAACATAAAAACACATCCACTAGATAACACTAACAAAACCAAGGATTATGATCAGCCAGATTTAATTTAATACACCTATATTAATATTCAAATAACTACCTAAAAATACAGTATGGAAGATTAGATAAAGAGCTGGCAGTTCTCGCTATAATAGTTAAAAACTAGATAATGTTCAGGGAATATACTGAAAACTTTATTCAAATTGCTGTACTCTCAGCCTAGAAAAAAACATTTTAAAAACTCTGTTGCCTCGACTGTCATTGTGACCACTGTCACGATAATTACCAAAGTCTCGATTATCCATTTTTGTGGTTAATCATCAACAGGCGTTAAACAGAAGATCGGATTCAAATCCGATGAAAATCTGACACATAAAATGGCATCATGGGTTGATTATGTTTTTTTTAATGTAAATAAATGTCTAACATTTCAGGCCTAAAGAGAGACCTGTACATAAAGACATATTATGTATAAATATATATATATAAAAGATAAAGGAAGATCAGTGAGTGGAGATCTATAATATGAGTGGTTACTATAGATTACTATGTACAAACACATTACATCACTATTATTTCTCATAGATATGTAGAGTTGTATTATAAAACTTCTTGAGTCATTAAAACTTTTAGCTCATAATGAAGTTTTTAGAATTTATATAAGTAATATTGTTGAATTCTATGTTATAGTCACAGGAGAAATCGAAGGGTAGTATATGTTGAGCCTCTACCCGTGATATCTATGAAATTCAAGCATCAAAAAGTTGATCTGTTTAGCTCAATAAGTGTGGATAGCTACAGGTTGTTTAAATGGTTATAAGTACATTTTTAAAGGAAATACTTCAAAAAGTATTTAGAAATACAACAATTTCATGTTATTATTCAATAAATTCAATTAATAAAATATATATTT
The DNA here is from genome assembly GCA_948474765.1 of Patella depressa. Classification (NCBI taxonomy): domain Eukaryota; kingdom Metazoa; phylum Mollusca; class Gastropoda; family Patellidae; genus Patella; species Patella depressa. Next base: position 18,457,563 of record OX419720.1, read on the forward strand.
TTTTTTTTTAGAAATCATCAGTATTGAAGAATTAAAGCTAACCAGATCAGCAGTTCACAGATAGAGCAAATTAACATGTTCTATTAAAGCTAATTATATTAAAGATGCATTACGTAAGATTTAGATAAAGAGTTGTCTGTTCTTGCTATAACAGTTCAAAACAAGCGGTTACCATGCAAGATATGGCGATATTTTTCAGGAGATTGACAGAGAACAAGCTAACAAAAAGCGATTAGGGTTATAATTCAGGATGTTATGGTCAGACATGCGTCAGAGATATATTTGAACAGTTTTCAAAATTGGATAAAAATTGTGAGCTCTAGCCAAAAGCTAAAACGTTTATTTTTACAATCAGGGGCAATAATCCATAAAGTTACTCTCCTATACATGCCAAGACCGAAATTGTGGCCTGTGGAGTGTCCAGAAACAAATGTGATATATATATATATGTGCAGGGAAGTGCCGCCAAGTAATATTGGGCTGTGTGGAATATGCTAGAGTCGATTTGTAGCCTATCTGATTAACTATTACGATTATAAAGGTGAAAACCACATTGAAACGGCATGCTTTTTGCCATATGCCAGGGGCCACAAAAACTCAAAACCATGACACAAAGCGCGATATTGCATCCCTCTCCCATGCCAGGGTCTAGAGAGTTGATTATAGGCTTGTCATGTGAATAAATGTCTAAAAAAATAGTTATATAAAATTTGATGCCAAATTAAAGACATGCAATAGGAAGATTTAGCTCTTACATAATGCATCTTTAAAGGACTGAACCATGATAGTAGATTCTATAATAAATGTATCTACCCAACAAATTAATTATATACATAACAAATAAATTATATACAAAAAACATTTTCTATTGATTTTCAAAAACATAATTTGAAAATACACCCAGAATGTACAAGAGAACTTGAATTCAATGCCAATGCAATATACATATATATATATATAGAGAGAAGATTAAAATAATAGATTATAAAATAACAAAACCTTAATAAAATAAAATATAGTATAACACTAGACCAGTGATTCTTAACCAGTGTGCCGAAGTGTGCCGTGAAATTTTGAACGGAACACTAAGAAAATTTCTACAGATATATGCCATTTATGACTTGCCGTTTTTATTTTGCAAAATTCAAATATTTTTTTTTTATATACATGTACTGTACATTTAGCCAGATGTGCCGCTATTTTGTCATGTGTTCTAAGGTTTGCCCTTGGCAGAAAAGGTTGAGAACCACTGCACTAGACCAAAGTCAATAGTAAATAGTATATATATTATTTCTATTACGAGGGCTGACTGTAAAAGTTCTAAGCCTTCGAGGTGTGTACACTTATTCCAACAATGTTGCAAGGCCCGAGTGCCGGTAATAAAGAAAATTTCCTCAGCCACCCTAAAAAAGAGTAGTTCACAATCACAGCTGACATGACATCATCATAACTAGCAAAATGACGACCAGCTAGTTCCATTTTTGAAACAGGCGAAAGTCAAACGGGCCCAAATTGTCATTTGTAACTCATTGGGGTTACAGGGTTCCCGCGGCTTCGTCAAACATTTTTTCAAGGATATTCAAGGATAATTATACGTCAAATTCCAGCATTTTCAAGGACATTTTAGCCTAAAGTTACAATTTTTCATCTTAAAAACATTGAAGACATAAACTGTTTTTTATTATTACAGATCGACTTTCGGCACACCGGGGAAAACTCCCGCCATTTTTAAAAAAGTGTTATTTCCCTTTTCCTTATTATGCATTGTTTAATGTAATTACTAATACCGATTTTGATTAGTCAGTGTAGTGGCTTCTAGTATGTTAATTGGACAATAGAGTCACGTGAGAGTATTTGGTTGCCTAACGGTAAATGTCATTGGCTTGTCTTGTTATTACGTGACAAAATACAGCTGTTTATTTAGATCAGTTGATTGACAGGTATACGTCAGAGTTATTGTTTAGTATAACCAGCATTACTTATAATCTAAACGGGTTTTTTTAGATCAACTTACCAGTATTGCCAACAAAATTAAGGATCTCAACTGAAATTCAAGGATATTTTCCTATTTCCGCGAAATTCAAGGATATTCAAGACCTTGAAAATGAAATTTTAAATTTAAGGATATTCAAGGATTTTCAAGGACCGCGGGAACCCTGGGTTAACGTGCTCAACACTCTTAAGAGAGATGCATACAACACAGGCAATATGTCAAGCGGTGAATCTCTGACCAGCCATCACCATGGTGTCCACCCTGATAATGTTTTCTTGAATGGTTGCTGTAGATGGCCTTCCAGGATGCAGTTCAACGTCAAGGCTCTTTTTGCCATGTTTAATTTTTGCAGCCCACATCTTTACTGTGGGAAAAAAGGGGGATCATCCCCTAAAGTGGGGACCAGGTCAGCATGTATCTGTATTGGGGTTAGCCCTTTCAGTTGCAGGTACGTGATGACTACCCTATAGTCAATTTTGTCCATTTCTGGATATTTCAATGGGTAGGTTCACCAAATGGTCTGGTACTAAGACAATAATATCACTATAGTTCCAGCACTTATGTCTACGATTGATTCATTGATTTAATCTATTCTGTTAAGGTTTAGAACTATTCAGTCAGTCCTCGTACACTCAAACCATTTTAAAAATGCTAAATTATTTATAAACTCTATAAATGTTATCATCACTACCTCCATTTTGTCATACAAAGATAACAAAATAAAACCTACATAATACATGATGTATATACGTGTATATCTAATATTAAAAAAAGTGTAAAGAATATTGAATTAATTCAGTAAAATCACAAACTACAATAATCAAAACCAATAACTTATATATACTTGTATATAAATATAGAAATGAGCAAAATCTAATAAATAATCATAAACATTATAGAAGAATATGCCATACAAATTAAAATGTATCACAACTACAGTGTATATTCAAGAAACAACAGTTCTAATAATATAATGAAACTAAAAGTAGTTCAATCTAATAACCTAGACAAACTAAAAGTAGTTCAATCTAATAATCTAGACAAACAAAAGTAGTTCAATCTAATAATCTACACAAAATAAAAGTAGTTCAATCAAATAACCTAGACAAGCTAAAAGTAGTTCAATCTAATAATCTAGACAAACAAAAGTAGTTCAATCTAATAATCTACACAAACTAAAAGTAGTCCAATCTAATAATCTACACAAACTACAAGCCGTTCAATCTTATAATTGAAGCGCACGGACATCTTAGTCATATCCCTGTTCTAAGCATAAAAATATTAAAAATGTTGATCAATGATAAAATATTTGTGCATATCATGTTAGCAATTATTTTGGCTACGGAAATAGGTATCGACAGATTTGTCAACTTTTTCAGAAAATAAATGAAAGTTATCCCCAAGGAAAAAAACATTAACATGGGACTTTTCATTATTTTGTACATGCTGTGGATACAGTTCCAGATATATGCCCTAAATTCTCTAAATCTTTCACAAAATCATCCTAAAAAATGGGAATTTGCCAAATATTTAGAAAAATAAATTATCATTAAGGAAAAAAAATATGAATCATTAATATCAGATATATGAATGTTCCAGAATCATGGATGCCCTAAATCCCAACATATCTTCACAAAAACTTAATGAAGAAAGGGAATTTGTGAATATGTTAATAAGTATATAATGTCCACTCAGTGCAAAATATGAGAGCTCATGTATTGTACTCCCTGACTAGGATAATTAACTGGATTCCTGTTTATAAATATAATTTAAGGTTGTTGAAGTTGAATAAATAAGGTATGATGTTATCTTATCTTAAGACAAGAAAGAAAGGGCACAGCAGCCCCAAACTTGTATTTGTCCTATCAGTAGAGTAATTCATACCAACGAGCAAGGCCTCTAAGCCAATGATAGACTGATTAACAAAACTTGTTTTTCCAAACGGTTTTACAAATTACCACCCCCAATCTAAATAAAAAAATAGGTTGCCAGGCAACGAAACATACACCCACACAGCAGCCAAATCGTCCGGGCAGTCAACAAGAATTGTCGCATATTAAGGAATTATCAGAAAATCATTAGAATTTGTTTGGTTTTTTATAATCAAACGTTTTTTTTTAAAATCATATAATAATTGTGACCTCCAGAGGCACCACAAGCTAAAAAGGGTGATTTTTCGTACAATCAGGGGACATAATTCAGGAAGTAATGACCCGATGGGCGCAAATATTGAAAGGAACCAAGATCTTTGGGTTTAAAACATACCTGTCAAGTTTCATCAAAATCGATTCAAAATTGTGACCTCTATAGGGTCCACAACCTTGATATAACATATTTTCACACTATTCGTGTACAAACGGCGGCCATTTTGTCCGTCAATTCTAGTCCGGTTTTCACGTAATTCAACCTCTCTCTTCATTACCATGTAACGGTGATATAGTCAAACGTTTTTTTAAATCGGATAATAATTTTGACCTCCAGAGGGACCAAAAGCGAAACAAAAGCGATTTTTCGGACAATCCGGGGACATAATTCAGGAAGTTATGATCCAATCGGCACAAATATCGAAAGGAACCAAGATCTTTGGGTTATAAACATACATGTCAAGTTTCATCAAAATTGGTTCAAAATTGTGACCTCTATAAGGTCCACAACCTTTATATAACATATTTTCACAATATTCGTGTACAAACGGCGGTCATTTTGTCCGTCAATTTTGGTCTGATTTTCACAAAATTCATACTCAACCTTCATAACCATGGAACGGTGATATAATCAAACGTTTTTTTAAATCGGATAACAATTTTGACCTCCATAGGGACCACAAGCTAAAAAGGGCAATTTTTCCGACAATCAGGGGCCATAATTCAGGAAGTTACAATCCGATTGGCGCAAATATCGAAAGGAATCAAGATCTTTGGGTTATAAACATGCATTTCAAGTTTCATCCAAATCGGTTCAAAATTGTGTCCTCTACACTGTTCACAACCTTGATTTAACATATTTTCACACTATTCGCGTACAAATGGCGGCCATTTTGTCCGTCAATTTTGGTCCGATTTTCACGAAATTCGAACTCGACCTTCATAACCATGGAACGGTGATATAATCAAACGGTTTTTTAAATCGGATAACAATTTTGACCTCCAGAGGGACCACAAGCTAAAAAGGGCAATTTTTCAGACAATCAGGGGCCATAATTCAGGAAGTTACGATCCAATTGGCGCAAATATCGAAAGGAACCAAGATCTTTGGGTTATAAACATGCATTTCAAGTTTCATCCAAATCGGTTCAAAATTGTGTCCTCTACACTGTTCACAACCTTGATTTAACATATTTTCACACTATTCGCGTACAAATGGCGGCCATTTTGTCCGTCAATTTTGGTCCGATTTTCACGAAATTCGAACTCGACCTTCATAACCATGGAACGGTGATATAATCAAACGGTTTTTTAAATCGGATAACAATTTTGACCTCCAGAGGGACCACAAGCTAAAAAGGGCGATTTTTCGGACAATCAGGGGCCATAATTCAGGAAGTTACGATCCGATTGGCGCAAATATTGAAAGGAACCAAGATCTTTGGGTTTAAAACATACCTGTCAAGTTTCATCAAAATCGATTCAAAATTGTGACCTCTATAGGGTCCACAACCTTGATATAACATATTTTCACACTATTCGTGTACAAACGGCGGCCATTTTGTCCGTCAATTCTAGTCCGGTTTTCACGTAATTCAACCTCTCTCTTCATTACCATGTAACGGTGATATAGTCAAACGTTTTTTTAAATCGGATAATAATTTTGACCTCCAGAGGGACCAAAAGCGAACAAAAGCGATTTTTCGGACAATCCGGGGACATAATTCAGGAAGTTATGATCCAATGGGCACAAATATCGAAAGGAACCAAGATCTTTGGGTTATAAACATACATGTCAAGTTTCATCAAAATTGGTTCAAAATTGTGACCTCTATAAGGTCCACAACCTTTATATAACATATTTTCACAATATTCGTGTACAAACGGCGGTCATTTTGTCCGTCAATTTTGGCCTGATTTTCACAAAATTCATACTCAACCTTCATAACCATGGAACGGTGATATAATCAAACGTTTTTTTAAATCGGATAACAATTTTGACCTCCATAGGGACCACAAGCTAAAAAGGGCAATTTTTCCGACAATCAGGGGCCATAATTCAGGAAGTTACGATCCGATTGGCGCAAATATCGAAAGGAATCAAGATCTTTGGGTTATAAACATGCATTTCAAGTTTCATCCAAATCGGTTCAAAATTGTGTCCTCTACACTGTTCACAACCTTGATTTAACATATTTTCACACTATTCGTGTACAAATGGCGGCCATTTTGTCCGTCAATTTTGGTCCGATTTTCACGAAATTCAAACTCGACCTTCATAACCATGGAACGGTGATATAATCAAACGGTTTTTTAAATCAGATAACAATTTTGACCTCCAGAGGGACCACAAGCTAAAAAGGGCAATTTTTCGGACAATCAGGGGCCATAATTCAGGAAGTTACGATCCGATTGGCGCAAATATCGAAAGGAACCAAGATCTTTGGGTTATAAACATGCATTTCAAGTTTCATCCAAATCGGTTCAAAATTGTGTCCTCTACACTGTTCACAACCTTGATTTAACATATTTTCACACTATTCGCGTACAAATGGCGGCCATTTTGTCCGTCAATTTTGGTCCGATTTTCACGAAATTCGACCTCGACCTTCATAACCATGGAACGGTGATATAATCAAACGGTTTTTTAAATCGGATAACAATTTTGACCTCCAGAGGGACCACAAGCTTAAAAGGGCGATTTTTCGGACAATCAGGGGCCATAATTCAGGAAGTTACGATCCGATTGGCACAAATATCGAAAGGAACCAAGATCTTTGGGTTAAAAACATACATTTCAAGTTTCATCCAAATCGGTTCAAAATTGTGACCTCTAAACTGTTCACAAGCTAAAAAACGTCATTTTTCGTACAATCAGGGGCCATAACCCATGAAGTTACAGTCCAATACATGCCAATATCGAAAGGAACCGAGATCTTAGGGTGATAAACCTATGTTTTAAGTTTCATTGAAATCGGATAAAAATTGTGACCTGTAGACTGTTCACAAACAATTATGGACGGACGTCCGGACGGACGGACGGACGAACAGGGGCGACGACAATATACGTCCACATGAAAATGTGGGCGTATAAAAACTAATGGTGTAATTCAGCCCTAATATTAACACTATGCACAGGCGACTTTTAAGGGGTTATCTTGAAAATCATTGCCCTTGCAATAATCCTGCCTTGTGAAGATGAGGTTGTAGAGGGCCATTTTGTATATTTTAGTCCCTGCCTGGGGAAGATGATTCTATAAACAATGTTAAATATCATTAATGAGGTCTATTATCAATCAGTCATGTTCAATAAACTACACATAGATCTATTGGAAGTTTCTGATTTAAGATATAAATCGTCTGATGAAGGTGATGAGGCGATACTATAAGCTGAAGACTTATGTTTGAGTGGGGAACCATCTTTATCAGGATCACCACGTAAAAAGGTTTCTAATCTATCAACACAGGCTTCCTGGTAATCATGTATCCACCTGAAAATATAAAGCATAAATACATAATGTAGTAATACTAAATCTAGCCATAACATAATCTGACAAATACACAATCTAACAAATATGTAATACACATATGATATAAATATAATCTGATACATACACAATCTAACAAATATGTAATACACATCTGATACATACACAATCTAGTACATTACACAAAATCTACTAAAACATCACATCATCATATTGTGTCACTGTACATGGAAGATTCAATTTACTGTTCTTAATCATGTTCCTTATCGCACTGAGATTTATAACATAAAGCTATTAGGAGAAATTTTAAAATTTAAGTATCATTTTTTTTATTAAAATTTCCAAACTCAAAATCAGATGTCACTCAAGAACAGCTTTATCCACTGCCATAAAACCAATAATTAAACTAACTGTGCAGATAAATAAACTATAACACATACTTATGGAAATAAGGCTGTGGATTTATTTTGGCGACATTTCAAAGAGTATTCTCGAATGTTATCAAGCTGATACAGTATTACAAAAATATGAGGCTAATTTATACAGACAACTATAACAACAATTCCTGATATCATCTCCTTTGATCTTGTTGTTGTCATGTGTGGTATCGGGAAATTTTGTTATAGTTTTCTGCATAAATTTTCAACATATCTTGGTAAATGCTGAACGATTTTAGCTCTGATTTTCCTACAAGAGATTCATAGTTCACAATTTTGTAGTTTGAAAGTGATTCCTATTGCGCTAAAATCATGCAATGATAATGCAATGAAGATAGAGTTTCATCTTAAAAAAATAAACAAATCCACTAAATTTTATTAACGCATATGGAATCTTTGAAAAAAAAAAGACTTACTTGACACTATTAAAGCGAACAACAGGATGCATATCTACAGGTAATTTCTCTAATAAAGGCCAATTAAAGTTATCCATTACAGGTATAATGTTACAATTACTTTCTAATGCTGCTACAATTTCCTGTAATAACAAATATTGTATATATTATAAATATCGCATGGTTTACAGCAAGGCTCTTATTTCCGTCATATAAGCCAGTCTTGACGGAACTAACAGTAAAATTCACCAGCAGGACAAGTTTCATGCCTAAAAATAGGCTTTCAAAGAATTTAACCATAAGCGACAATAAATAGAGTTAAGTTCGGGGGTTTACATGTAAATATAGATAAAAGTAAACATAAGATTTGGGATGCTAAAAATTTTGCTAATCCAAGAAAAACAAAATATGTAAAAAAATTGACTGCATGGCAATATATTGAAGCCATAGTTTAAAGGGTATAAATATAAGTCTAAAAGGTACTTAAACTTTTACAATTACAGAAGATGTTTAACATGACAACCAATACATGTATGTAGTATGGCAAAGTATTTTTAAAATGATATATCTAAGCAAAGTTTAGGACCCTGTTCACAACTCTCATTCTAGTTAAAGTCGTAAAATATTTCTTATTCAGTCATTTTTTTTTCAATAAATGCATACAGGCAATTTAATGTCCAATCGATGCAAACTAGGTCAAACCATGACAAAGATATAGTTCAATTACATTTAAATAATTCACTTTTTGGGGTGGGGACCAGAGTTCCTGGAGAAAAGTCATGAGGTCAGATATACAACCCTACTCCTTGTCACTTGTAATAAGTTATAATCTGGGAATCGAAACCACGTCAATTGACTCATTGACTTATGACTACTTTACCCCCAACCCCTATTCAAAAGCCAATAACATCAAACTGTTTCAACATTGTCAAGCTGTTATTCAAAAGTCTACCTATACTTCAGTATTTATATAAAATACATGTATTTAGTTACCCTATGAACCCAGTCTTCTCTTTCTGTATCACCAATACATCTGTCTAGTGATTCAGGCGTTAATATTAAAACAAAGTTCCGTGATAATTTGATGCTTAATAATAAATTCTCATCAAATTTTCCTGCTCGTAATCTCTCAATGTCCAAAAATACAGAAAAACCTCGTATTTGAAGATGCACCTTTAATAAACTGAAAATATAAAAAAAAAATATACATAGAAAATCTTATATTAAATATACATGTTATTAACACAATAAGGAGACATAAAGAGTATTCTACTTTTGTATACATGTGTATTGTTAAAAACACAATAAGCGACATTATAAGGAGTATTCTACTTTTGTTTTTATTAATTATGATATCATATGCTATTTATAGTATAGTATAGAATGTGATGTCATGTTGATTGTTCATGACCATCATGATAACCCTATTTATAGTATTAGTGAAGTGATGTCATGCCACAACCTCCCATGTAGATTGTACATGCCCATCTCATTATTCCCCTGTATAAAACACAGCTTAATACATCTGATCTGATCAACTATGTCTTCATTCTCGTCATTGTAACACAATGGCCATGGGTGAAATTTTGCCTGGACAGTGGCTATACATGTATGGTTTAATCCTATTTGAACTTCCAACTGAAAAGAATTCTTTTACGTTTACACCAACCGAAAAATGAGACTTCAGTTTTTCATATTCTCCAAAAGACTAGACGCTATTCCTTGCCAGATCCTCTGTCCTCTGTCCTAGCCCGACTGACATGGGGAAATCAAGGAGGAAAAATCATGAGAAACTGCCTTGCCAACACCAAGCCACTGCAGCTCCAGTTTCAATACCATGCTACGTATGACTAACTCTGTGAATTTTGCTTTGATTTTCCTGTTTTCTCCCACTGCAAGGAAGTAATTTGAAAAAAAGATACATCATTTAAGTCCCAAAAATGAGTTGGTTTGTACAAAGTGAAAGCCATATCTCTTAATTTAATCAGCAGGGTATTAGTTGTATGTCATCAAACATGTTGAAGATGAGGAGATGCAAAGTATAACATACCTAGCTAATTGGGAACCATTAGATCTTCTGTATGATATAAATACATCTATTGTCCTCATACCACTACCTAAACTAACACCTAGTTGATGATCTGTTAATGGTAGAGCTATATTCTGACAACTAGAACTTGGACTCACTAATTCTGAAATATACACAAAAAATGTCACAAATATCTATTTCAAATAATACACTAAACATTACACAGTATATATTCAATTCTAAAGTGGCTTATTGTCATTTGTGTTCATGTTGATATAAAGATAGGCTGGCACTGCCAGGCAGGATACGCCCACATTTTCGAGAGATGGACAGAGAACAAGCAATACCGAAAGTGATTTTTCCTACATCTTTAAGTCCTGTATTTCATACTGTATTGGGAGCAGCCATTTAGTTGGTCAGTTCCAGTCTGATATTAATGAAATTCGAAACCGACAATGATTATGGTGTGACGGTACACAACCTAGAAATGTGACTTTTCATCAAAATCGGATAAGAATTGTGACCTGTAGAGAGTCCACAACCATGATATACCATATTTTTACACTATTCGCGTACAAACAGCGACCATTTCGTCCGGCAATTTTGGTACGATTTTCACGAAATAAGAATTCAACCATCCTCATCAAAATTGAATTAAAATTGTGACCTATACAGGATCCACAATCATGATATATCATTTTTTTAACAGTATTCGCGTACAAACGGTGGCCATTTTGTCTGTCAATTTTGGTCCGATTTTCCCGAAATTCAAACTCAACCTTCCTTACAGTGTAATGGTGATATAATCAAACGTTTTTTTAAATTGGATAATAATTGTGACCTCCAGAGGGACCACAAGCTAAAGAAAGGGGGATTTTGCGTATAACCAGGGGCCATTATTCAGGAAGTTACGATCCGATATGCGCAAATATCGAAAAGAACCAAGATCTTTGGGTTATAACCATGAATTTCAAGTTTCATCAAAATCGAATTAAAATTGTGACCTTTACAACGTCCACAACCTTGATATACCATTTTTTAACAGTATTCGCGTACAAACGGCGGCCATTTTGTGTGGCAATTTTGGTCTGATTTTCCCGAAATTCGAACTCAACCTTCCTTACGGTGTAACGGTAATATAAACAAACGTTTTTTTTAAATCGGATAATAATTGTGACCTCCAAGCTAAAAAAAAGGCAATTTTGCGTATAATCAGGGGCCATAATTCAGGAAGTTACGATCCGATATGCGCAAATATCGAAAGGAAGCAAGATCTTTGGGTTATAACCATGAATTTCAAGTTTCATCAAAATCGAATCAAAATTGTGACCTCCACAGGGTCCACAACCTTGATATACCATTTTTTAACAGTATTCGCGTACAAACGGCGGCCATTTTGTATGGCAATTTTAGTCCGATTTTCCCGAAATTCGAACTCAACCTTCCTTAGGGTGCAACGGTGATATAATCAAACGTTTTTTTAAATCGAATAATGATTGTGACCTCCAAGCTAAAAAAAAGGCGATTTTGCGTATAATCAGGGGCCATAATTCAGGAAGTTACGATCCGATATGCGCAAATATCGAAAGGAAGCAAGATCTTTGGGTTATAACCATGAATTTGAAGTTTCATCAAGATCGAATCAAAATTGTGACCTCCACAGGGTCCACAACCTTGATATACCATTTTTTAACAGTATTCGCGTACAAACGGCGGCCATTTTGTATGGCAATTTTCGTCCGATTTTCCCGAAATTCGAACTCAACCTTCCTTAGGGTGTAACGGTGATATAATCAAACGGTTTTTTAAATCGAATAATAATTGTGACCTCCAGAGGGACCACAAGCTAAAAAGGGTGATTTTTCGGACAATCAGGGGCCATAATTCAGGAAATTACATTCCGATAGCCGCAAATATCGAAAGGAACCAAGATCTTTGGGTTACAAACATGCATGTCAAGTTTCATCAAAATCGGTTCAAAATTGTGACCTCTATAGGGTCCACAAGCTAAAAACGTGATTTTTCGTACAATCAGGGGCCATAATCCATGAAGTTTTGATCCGATACATGCCAATATCGAAAGGAACCGAGATCTTATGGGGATAAACCTATATTTCAAGTTTCGTCAAAATCGGATAAGAATTGTGACCTGTAGAGAGTCCACAAACAAATTGTGGACGGACGGACGGACGGACGGACGGACGTCCGGACGGACAGGGGCGACGACATAATACGTCCACATGAAAATGTGGGCGTATAAAAACCAGAATTAATGCATACTAAAATCTACTCAAATTAAGAAAACAAAACCAAATATCAATGGTACATTATCTTCCTGTTAAAATATTTTTTACGATATGCAAGTTAATGCCTTTACATTTCTGTGTGGAAAGAGCATGAGATGCTCGATTGAACTTCTGGAATTGAATTCTCTCCATTCCAGGAATAGTAATAATCAAGTGTAAAGGTAACATGGAATGATTTAAAAATAAAATATCCCTACCAACCACAATAACTAAAACATGTTCCATCTTTGATTACGTCATAATTCTAATCACAGAACGAAAGTCCAAAAGACAGATATAAAGGCTTACCATTTAAATGTTGGAGTATAAGTTTTCTGTGTATACTGTTTGATATAGCACATTCATTTCTTAATTCTTCTTCACATAATGTCTGTAGAACAAATTTATCTACGCCTTGCCGTAACATATGATATGTGTACTGGGACAGATCAGGGGATAATCTCATTAACCAATTATCTAAGCTGGTTGGGTCACATGATGAATAATCAGCTGTAATTTTCAGTGATTTCAATTCTCGCATAAACCTAGAACGATAAAAGGAAAATAATAATAAAACATAATTTTTTTCAGAATTGATGACTTATTAAAGGAGCTAAATCTCTAACATTTGGGACCTAGAAATTGACAGAAGTTGGTCGAAACGCATATAATACTGTAATATGAATGTATATAACTTATTTACATTTGATCGTTTCCGTTTTTACTCAATAAGCCAGTAGTCTCAATTGAATGCAAAGTTCTAGCATCTGGTTATTCCAGTCTACATATGCCGTTTGATTTGGTGCCATGTGTTAAGCCTCGTTCCCAGAGTCTCTTGCTAGAACTGGGGCTCAAACGCATTATGGTACACGATTCGTGTACCAATGGTAAAATGTTTATTTTCTCTGAAATATTGGATATCAGAAGTCCATCTTTTTCCGGTAAGACAGCATCAAAGTTGATTTAAATTGACAAATAATTTGTGTTTTCAAAGTTGAAGATTTTTGATGATATTGAGTTAGAGACTTGGCAATTTTAAGCAAAACGGTACACTTGGATCTCACTATAAGACAGGGTTCACCAAAGCTACCAACAACATTATAGTAAAACCATCGTGCGTAAAAGTCTATTCTTATTTTGAATTCTGATTATCAAGGGTGCTTTTACTTGCACGTTAATGTGTACACAAGGCCTCAAGATTCATCCCATCAAAAAGGGGAACCCACGCTGGAAAAAACCCAGGATCTTTCTCGGCCAACACTAGAATCAACCCCTGAGCAACCACATTGCCTCAAAACACATTACATTCTCAATTAGAATTCAAATCTACAATAAATTAAATTAACAAAAGTATTAACCTTTTTCTTACTACACTGTTCTGCATGTTCAGGCCATCTTTGAGGTCATCACAATTCAAGGTCAGTAAAAGATCACCGTCAATTTGTTCCTCGTAAAAATTTTCTTTATACTTGGTAAAACCAACCTATATTAAAAAGAAAATACAAATACTAAAAATACAGGTATAAGATTATAATAGAGCAGCACTAAAATGTTTATAGAACTGTAAACTGTTTTAAAATGATTGGTGAAAAATATCCTTTGCCATTTTTATACGCCCACATTTTCATGTGGACGTATTATGTCGTCGCCCCTGTCCGTCCGGACGTCCGTCCGTCCGTCCGGACGTCCGTCTGGACGTCCGTCCGTCCACAATTTGTTTGTGGACTCTCTACAGGTCACAATTCTTATCCGATTTTGACGAAACTTGAAATATAGGTTTATCCCCAAAAGATCTCGGTTCCTTTCGATATTGGCATGTATCGGATGAAAATTTCATGGATTATAAACCCTGATTGTACGAAAGATCACGTTTTTAGCTTGTGGACCCTATAGAGGTCACAATTTTGAACCGATTTTGATGAAACTTGACATGCATGTTTGTAACCCAAAGATCTTGGTTCCTTTCGATATTTGCGGCTATCGGAATGTAATTTCCTGAATTATGGCCCCTGATTGTCCGAAAAATCACCCTTTTTAGCTTGTGGTCCCTCTGGAGGTCACAATTATTATTCGATTTAAAAAACCGTTTGATTATATCACCATTACACCCTAAGGAAGGTTGAGTTCGAATTTCGGGAAAATCGGACGAAAATTGCCATACAAAATGGCCGCCGTTAGTACGCGAATACTGTTAAAAAATGGTATATCAAGGTTGTGGACCCTGTGGAGCTCTCAATTTTGATTCGATTTTGATGAAACTTGAAATTCATGGTTATAACCCAAAGATCTTGCTTCCTCTCGATATTTGCGCATTATGAATTATGTCCCTTGATTATACGCAAAATCGCCTTTTTTTTAGCTTGGAGGTCACAATTATTATTCGATTTAAAAAAACGTTTGATTATATCCCCGTTACACCCTAAGGAAGGTTGAGTTCGAATTTCGGGAAAATCGGACGAAAATTGCCATACAAAATGGCCGCCGTTTGTACACGAATACTGTTAAAAAATGGTATATCAAGGTTGTGGACCCTGTGAAGGTCACAATTTTGATTCGATTGTGATGAAACTTGAAATTCAAGGTTATAACCCAAAGATCTTGCTTCTTTTCGATATTTGCGCATATCGGATCGTAACTTCCTGAATTATGGCCCCTGATTATACGCAAAATTGCCTTTTTTTTAGCTTGGAGGTCACAATTATTATCCGATTTAAAAAAAACGTTTGATTATATTACCTTTACACCGTAAGGAAGGTTGAGTTCGAATTTCGAGAAAATCAGACCAAAATTGCCATACAAAATGGCCACCGTTTGTACGTGAATACTGTTAAAAAATGGTATATCAAGGTTGATGGTTATAACCCAAAGATCTTGGTTCTTTTTGATATTTGCGCATATCGGATCGTAACTTCCTGAATTATGGCCCCTGATTATACGCAAAATCGCCTTTTTTTTTAGCTTGGAGGTCACAATTATTATCCGATTTAAAAAAACGTTTGATTATATTACCGTTACACCGTAAGGAAGGTTGAGTTCGAATTTCGGGAAAATCAGACCAAAATTGCCATACAAAATGGCCACTGTTTGTACGCGAATACTGTTAAAAAATGGTATATCAAGGTTGTGGACCCTGTAAAGGTCACAATTTTAATTCGATTTTGATGAAACTTGAAATGCATGGTTATAACCCAAAGATCTTGGTTCCTTTCGGTATTTGCGCATATCGGATCGTAACTTCCTGAATTATTCGAATTTCGTGAAAATGGTACCAAAATTGCCGGACGAAATGGTCGCCGTTTGTACGCGAATAGTGTAAAGATATGGTATATCATGGTTGTTGACTCTGTACAGGTCACAATTCTTATCCGATTTTGACGAAAAGTCACATTTCTAGGTTGTGTACCGTCACACCATAATCATTGTCGACTTCGAATTTCATGAATATCAGACTGGAACTGACCAACAAAATGGCTGCTCCCAATACAGTATGAAATACAGGACTTAATGATGTAGGAAAAATCACTTTCCGTATTGTTTGTTCTCTATCCATCTCTCGAAAATGTGGGCGTATCCTGCCTGGCAGTGCCAGCCTATCTTTACCCATGTAATTGAAAAAACATATTTTTATAGTCTTTCAATTGATATTAATTTCTTACTAAATGCATCTTATATTTAATGTAATAATTTGTGTTTAACACTCATCTTAAATAATTTTAAATAATTTCATTATTTGAAAAATCACTTGTATCCAAAATTTACTGGGGAAGCGAAACCATGCCAGTTGACTCAATGATCGAACTTATGATACAGCGTGCACATGCTAACCATTCGGTCATCCAACCCCCAGGGATAAAGCTACAAACTGTCATACTGTTGGCAAAAATAACTTGCTGATCCAAGGTATACACAAAAGGTGATTCTATTTCTTTTTACAATTTAAACCCATCAAATGAAACAATTTCGAGATAAATGCATAAATACCTGAGAAACCCAATAAATAACATCATCAACTGTCCATAGTGGTACTTGTTGCGATAACTTGTGAGGTATCTTTTCCCCAATAATCTTTAAAGCTTCAACAGCAAGTTTGGAAGCAACAGCATTAGGACTACTTGCTATCTTCTTTAATGGTTCAACTGCATCAATTTCATGAAAAATCTACAAGTAAAAAAATTAACACGTTTTCTTACTTACAAACCCATCAAACAAAAGTATAAAATACAGTGGGATCTAACTATGGGAATTAATTTTGAAATATTGATAAAACTAAATTTATTTTCAAAAGTGAAATTAATACATGTATGTCTTATTTGTAATTTAGTTTATTTATTTCATTTGTAAATTTGATTTCTGTACCATATTTAGTCGAAAATGTACAATAATAATAATAAAGGAAAGATATAAAATTTGTAAAGCTAATTCAACATTTAATATTCACTTTAAACACAGAAAAATTGCTTAATATATAAAATAATCATTTACCACCCCCCCTCCCTTTTAAAAAGACCTTTTAACTAACCTCAGTTCTGCCTTGTTCAGCTTTTATGTAGGATTCCATTGCGAAGTGAAATGCTGCCAATGTTTGCGCTTCCATTCTACGACTAAATAACAATGGTATTAAATGTTTCAACCAGATCTTATCCCGACCTTGTTTATGAGTGAGATCACTAGCAGCGAAAGATGATGGTCGATTAGAATTAATAAACGGAAGGACTAGATCGAGGGTACCTGATTTTGAAACTTTAGCTTCCAATTCTTTATTGGCTACTAAAGCACTGGTAGCCAAACAAGCATAATATCGAACACTGTTATCATCGGAAAATGCCAAAGGAAACAACCATTCTGGAACTTTGTGTTTTGCCATGAATTCTTGGTTTTCACATCCACCAAACAAAGAAAGATTAGCCAACGCCTTCGCACATCGACGTAAAACTTCAATTTCACTACATCTGCACCAATGTAAAATCACATCCAAACCCCCAAGATTAATGACTTTCGAGCAAGTTTCTTCTGAAAGTTTGAAGAGATTTTCAAGCACTCCAACGGTTGACTTAGCTAATGATGTATCTCCTATAGCTTTACATGTCATTCTAACAACCCTATCGAGTCCAACTCGAGCTAACCGTTCTCGATTCTTTGTCGACATCACTTGTTCTAACAAATCAACGGAACATTTCAATAATTGGTGATTTGAAGATGTACAATTCTGTATGAGGATATCCAACAGGCCTTCCAACTTGACAATATCACAGAGACCGTATGCCAAGTCTCGACCATATATAGGAGTATACCAGGCTGTCTCTATTATACTTAAAATCTCTCCTAAAAGATTACACTGGCCGTTTTCATCCGTATCCTCATCTTTTATAGACGTTATCAGATCTTCTATTTGTTGGGACATTGTTTGGTAACTCAGTTTGAGATTATGGCCATATTTATGGATTACAGAACCTGGATGCAAATGTAAAGGATATTTGGCATAAAAATTGGAACTATTTGAATTATCATCACTGTCTGGTGTTGGAGGTTCAGCACTATCTCGTTCGGAATCATATTCTGGCATACTGTGTCTCCTAAAATTTAAAACCTCTTCTTGTTTGATTGTGTCTAGTATTGGTTCCTTCCTTGATTTGCTTCGAAGTAATTTGGGTGAACCCTCATCTGACTCAACCAGATCAAAGAAAACTGTTGAATTGTCTGCGATCTTTAAACGTTCCCGTCTGTTAGGGACATGTTCTGATTGCACACGATCAGTAGAATATGTTGCTTCATGAAATTTTCCCTTCTCATAAGCCGATCGTAAAAGTGCTGCATCAGACTGTGATCTTTCTAGCAGTCTGCTTGCATCTAAATCCACCACAGACTGCGATCTTTCTAGTAACAGTTTGTTCACATCTATGCCTACATCAGATGACATGTCAGAGAGCTTTCTCACCCCTGAATCCGACTCGCATCTAGTAACTGTTCGATCCATGTTTAAAAAAGACATGTAGCTTAGTGACTACAAGACATTCCTTTTTTTATTTGCAGCTCGTAAAACGGCACTCAAAATCCTTTTACTTATCAATTACCATAACTGAAATTAAAAAATTATAAAATCATTAAACATCAAAAGTAGCATGACCTGAAACTAGTAATGTGTTTTGGCAGTATTTTGGTATAATTTTGAAACATCACAAGACCACTGGGGTGCATATTAAATCCTTTGATGTATGAAAATTATTAAACTTAGGTGTTAACAGTGTTAAATAATCAACCCTGTTGTCAAGGGGATGAAAATCAATAAACAATTTTCTTCCATAAAGCTGAATGACCTGAACATCTGATAACTGTGGCCAGTATTTTGTAAATCATTAGCATCATATTACTAGGAGTTATAATTGCATATAGTTGAGAATTTTCTTTAATTAATATGACACCATGCTTATTAAATTTTCAAAAAAACTATAAAAATATAGTTGAGAATTTTCTTTAAAGCCCAAATAACACTCTTGTTGTAACTGAAAAATATGTCCCAATCTTCATTCTGGTCACTAAATCGTATTATTTTAGAATATTCCAAGTAAATGATGATATAAATTTCATCTTAACATACCTAATTTAAAAAATTGGAAAAATTCAACCAATTGATTTGAAAAGTCTAACGTAAATCTTTTCAAATGTGACTTGGATTTTAAAATATTTTCGAACCCTGTGGACAAATTAAATAGGTTGTAATGGATAATTTACACAACAGGTAGGACATTTAAACATCTAGTACTTAGAATAAGGGTATTATTTATTTTCTGGAGCTACATTGTACCAAGCCAGCAAGAATGTTATTGTCCCTTTAATTAATATGAAACCATACTTATTAAATTTTCAAAAAAACTATAAATATAGGTTGCCAGGCAACGAAACATACGCCCACAGCAGCTAAATCGTCCGGGCAGTCAACAAGGGTTGTCGCATATTTTTACTTTTTTCGGTAATGAAACATTTGTAATACACTAAAAACTGATTAAGAGTAACAACTCATTATGTAATTATCAGAAAATCATTAGAATTTGATTGCTTTTTATAAAGTTTTACCCCACGCTAACAATTAGTATATACATGAAACATTTAATATCATGGATTTAGCTGTTCAGTTATCTAAATTCATTGAAAATCAAAATACTTGTTCGTTTCAACACCTTAAACTCTATGTATCAATCTGAAGTCAATCGGATGGTAACTTTGGCCTCTATAGCGTCACAAGAATTTTTGAAGTTATCAAGGGAGATAACTCTGGCACTAATTATCGGAAATTGCTGAAAATCCATAGGCGTCTTTGTCTTATGACCTTAAACACTGTGCATAAATTTGAAGTCAATCGGATATTAACTTTGGCCTCTAGAGCGTCCACAAGATTTTTTGAAGTGATCAAGGGCCATAACTCTGGCACTAATTATCGGAAATCGCTGAAAATCAATAGGCTTCTTCGTCTTATGACCTTAAACACTGTGTATAAATTTAAAGTCAATCGGATATTAACTTTGACCTTTAGAGCGTCCACATGATTTTTTAAAGAGATCAAGGGCCATAACTCTGGCACTAATTATCGGAAATCGCCGAAAATCAATAGGCTTCTTCGTCTCATGACCTTAAACACTGTGTATAAATCTAAAGTCAATCGGATATTAACTTTGGCCTCTAGAGCGTCCACAAGATTTTTTGAGGTGATCAAGGGCCATAACTCTGGCACTAATTATCGGAAATCGCTGAAAATCAATAGGCGTCTTCGTCTTATGACCTTAAACACTGTGTATAAATTTAAAGTCAATCGGATATTAACTTTGGCCTCTAGAGCGTCCACAAGATTTTTTGAAGTGATCAAGGGCCATAACTCTGGCACTAATTATGGGAAATCGCTGAAAATCAATAGGCTTCTTCGTCTTATGACCTTAAACACTGTGTATAAATTTAAAGTCAATCGGATATTAACTTTGACCTTTACAGCGTCCACAAGATTTTTTAAAGAGATCAAGGGTCATAACACTTTTTAAAAACCGAAAATAATAGTTTGAAATATTGTACACCAAGCTTGATGATTGGATCTTTGGGAATTATAGTTGGGCATCATTGATCATCAATAAAAAATGTCTTTTAATAACATGGAAATATGCCTGCAGTATTCAATTTTCAAAAATATCCTTGTGGCTCATAGTTTGATATATGAAGCATTGGAAGCATAGAGTTGGAGTGACAGGCATCTTGCTATTTATTAAGTGACTTTTAGAAATAAACTCTAATGCATCATGTTAGCTAATGAACTCTGTTCACCTTGTCACCACCTACATTTGTCTTTTAAAGGGGGGTTGGGATGGCCTAGTGGACTAGAGTGCCACGCCTCGACTTCTAGCTGGCCGGTCACCTCTGGCTTGCGGCTGTGGTTTCGAGCCCTGGTGTGAGCGTATGTGGCATGGAGATAGGAGCGCCTTCTCAACCTCGTGGGTTTCCTCCGGGCACTCCGGTTTCCTCCACTGCTAAAGACTCCCTACGCGCAAGAGAATTATTGAAATAAAATTAAACCATATGTTAGTCCCAAAATGACCTAGTCTGTGTTGAGTGGACGTTAAACCCCATTTCTCTCTCTCTATTGTCTTTCAAAAAAATTGGTTTTAACAGTATACACTCACCCCCTAAATAGGAGTTTTAACACTGGTATCTGTTACTGCGCAAATGGTAAAAAATAATTCTTAGAAGAACCACATGTTATATGTTTCTGATAAGGGCATTGGCAGGGCTTTCTATAGGGGATCATTTCGTTGACCCCACGTGCATGAACTTTGACCGTGACCTTTTTTATTTGACCTTTGACCCCAAAAATAAGTTTAACTTTTCCATTTGACCTCAAACAAACCACAGGGATTATAAGCTGGTAGGGTTTTTGATGTAGATTCAAAGAAAACAACTATTTTGCCACAAATCTGTGTATTATTCATAATTGTAGCGCTAAAATCAAAAAAGTTATGAGACATCAAAGATGATAAACATTGCGATAAAATACAGCAATGGAGTTTTAAGTATTCACATTGTAGCAATTGTGATTTAATGAATGGATTTAAAGATAACAAAATAAAATATCACAAATATATGATTAGAATTAAAAAATAAAGACATAATTAAGTAATTATGCAAATGACCTTTGACATATTATTGACCTTTGACCCCACTATTGACCTTTGACTCAATGGGTTGACCTTTGACCTGCCACGCTGACTTTCGACCCCGAAATTAGTTTTTTTTATACTTCTGTTGTTAAAATAATACCCACAGCTGCTATTATGAAAATATTACAGCATTTGCCATAAGGTAAACATGATCCCAAAGACAATAGCCCTTTTTTACACCGAAATATGAAAGTAGGCACAAGGCGGATAACAAAAATTCAGAAGGAATACATACAATCAAGCAGATACATGTACACAGGCCTAGGAAAATCATGCAACAATCACTAATTATGTTATTAACAATAAATATAGCAATGACAAAAAATCTGCTATGTTATCTAGTTTTCACCCGTCAAACAGACTAAATTCCATTG
Organism: Patella depressa; assembly: GCA_948474765.1. Classification (NCBI taxonomy): domain Eukaryota; kingdom Metazoa; phylum Mollusca; class Gastropoda; family Patellidae; genus Patella; species Patella depressa. The sequence goes on from OX419720.1 coordinate 18,479,902, forward strand.
TGCCAACTGCCAACTCATGAAACTCCAATTCCATGTCTTGGAATAAACTTCGGTATAGCCTACTGGGCTCTGTGTCTATACACTGTCCATGCTTCCATTCTTCTGTGCTAATATTATGACTTATCTTCTGATGACCACAAGGCTGGGATGCAGATGGCTGTGTTCTCTTCAATGGTAAATTTTCTTCACAAGAATCTTCTGCATCGGAAAGCTTCTATGTTTCTTGACCCCTTGACCTGGTGGCACATGTACTTTTGTTATACTGTTGTACCCAAACTTTCTCAACAATATCATTGATCTACCTATTTCCATCTTCAGATAAGGGCCTTCAAAAATAAATAAATAAATGTAAAGCATACATTGAGTAACCTTAGGTAAAATAATTTGAAAGAGGAAGGTCATAAATCAATATTTCATACTATAGTAAATCTAGGCACACAATCTAAAGCTGTAGAACATTTAGACATTTTAGGTTTATACTTGTTTTGAATAATTTGAATGTAAAAACATATACATTATACAAAACTCACACATCCCAATCCATGCTTGTATCAGTACCATAAGGCCTAAGGCTTAAGACTATCATTAGCCTACCATGTCCATGTGCAGTATCTTCAACTGAGGTTGAAGGCCTAGGAAAAAAATTAATAACACACTTTGATTAAATAGTGTACATGTAAAACACAGAAGGATAGTCACACACGCTTTCGTTTGGCATTTATAATATACATGTGTAGGCCTGTTTTTTATTTTTACCAAAGGGTAGAGATAGAAATCTAAATTATCATAAGTGATTTAGCCTTACTTGCCCGAGGCCTAGAGGCCTAGTTCCAACAACGGTCCAACCCCTCGATCATCGCTGGAATTGGAACGAAAGCAAACAAACGAAAACTTACAATAATTAATGGCCAAGACTTTTTGAAATTTGAATAACTATACGCGGGTTTCTGCATTTCATGCCAAAATTGTCTAATTGAAACAGAAAACATCCCCTTTTCATCAATTCAGCCATGTGCGTACTCCGCCATACGCACGCGACCGAGAAATATACTACTGTGGTACTATTACTATTTAGTATTACATTTTAGGCCCACATATTTGATCTAATTTACCGATAATTCGATGCTAAATGGATAATTCATGGTAGAAATAAGCACACATTCTACAATTAAATAATCATCATCATCAAGTTTACGTTTGTTCGGGTGTAAAAAAATAATTTAGTAAACAAAACTCACTCATCTAATCTGGATCTCTCGTTGACAAATTCTTCGTCGGACGAATCTAGCTAGGTCACATGTTTGCTCATTTGAATTCATCGGCATCGCTCACATATTCAAGATCACACGTGTTTAATTAATCATTGGAAAACTTAACAAAACTTCTATTCTTAATTTTCGGTTTAATAATTTCTCTTTTAGGACTTCTGCTAAATATAAATAACACGACGTCATTTGTTTACGCTCACAGAGTTACCCACCTTTGTTAGACTCTAGAATCGTATAACACGACTTCTATGTTGAATAATCGCCCGTTCTTAGTCTCATTTTACGGGGAATTTTCGTGGCTTTCGAATGATATAAATGATATTCGTTTACTGTGAATATTTTTTCGGATATGACGTGATGAATTTATCGATCGCCGGCGATCGATTTTAACAGGGGAGGAGTTCTTAGGGTTAAGTGCTTCAAGTATACAATGTCAAAGGCTACACTAAGATTTATGCTGTGAACTACGCTAATCAAGATGGAAATTTTCTTATCACTATCAGATCATATGGCACATTAATGAACTGATAGATTTGCAACAGAAGCCATTTCCACGATAATTTCACTGTCACTGTCACAGAGATGTTTAACAAATGTTTTATCTCTATGGTTATAGATGCCAGGGCATTTATCACATAAGTCAAATATTTCAAGCACATGAACAAAGTTAGACTCAGAGGTGATTTACAGGATGATTGAAATGTTAGAATACTCTTATATAATACATGTTTGCAAATGATAAACTGAAACTACAGCAGAGTTATTACTTTTACAAGCAGATTTGGTCATTTGACGGGTGGACTATGACCACAAGCCCCCAATTTGACGGGCAATCAATCTTTCAGTTTTTATTTTCAGACTTGCAAGGTCAGACGTTTCCTATATTATCTACACCCCAAAATTTTCGTGCAAATGATCAGTCTATGATGTTGTAAGTTATTCGTGCCACGCACCATACGGCACGACTAACTGAATATGCAAAAATCAAGACATTTTCAAAAGAACACCCCACCCCATAGACGACGTCGTACTACATGGTAACATGTATGTATATTGCTTCCCAATGTATGTCACTGACCTTTTAACTTAAAGCATACATTCATCTTGCGAAATAGCAGTTTATAGGTGGCTACAAAATCAAGCACCACTTTCGGGATTAGTCTTATTTGATAACCCCCATTTCTGATGCTAATGCACTTTCGTGCACCCATTTCTTTCTGGCAGGTACTAAAAAATGTATTAGTTAATAAATATATATCTATATTTAATTAATATTACTAATATTTCAATTTATATTGTACTCACTATAAAATATAGCTACTGATGACAGCCCAAAACGTGTAAACTATGATGCGAATTTCTATTTTTAGCTTCTGTCGTGAGCTTTGCGGAATTCAAGATTTCTTTCCTAAGTAAATCAGGGGAAGAGGGATGGTTACGTATGGGAGTCAATCAGTTCACAGACAATCACTAATTATGATAGCCTTTTCAAATCAAAGATACAAATAAATGACATAGAAGCCAAATGTATAGATCTACATGTACCTAAAATCGGGTTTATAATGAGTCATCCCTTTCAAAACAGCTAATTTTCTTTCAGTCATCCTCTATTCATTTCAACACACCAGTGAGGTGGTGACATATATTTATTTACCCTTTACGCAAGAATACAAACAAAGGGAAACAACTCTAAATATCAAGTGGCCCAGGGCCCTTCGACGCCACAATGTCTCTGATTGGACAGTTCCTACCGCTCATCCCCACCTCAGGTGTATTTTGGAATCCTTACGGACTGATTTTCACGGTGATTCTTCCTGGTTTTCCAAAGGGTTGGGGAGGTATTTTCCGCATTTTCATATTGTAGCAATAGGAATGACAGGAACTGTCAGCGGTTATCGTTCATAAAGGAACTACCACGTGATAACACAAACGAATATTCTGTGATTCTGGTACTTATATAAAGTTATGTATTTTCTATGGTCCAATATCAGGTCAGAGGATATCGCCACCACATTATGTCGAATTCCAATTGCCACCTCGGGTTTACGCACCATCCGAGTTGCTAGGAAACACTTTACTCGGCTTCAGCGGACACAGGGAGTTGACGGCGATCACGGAAGCAATCACTGATCCTATTCAACAATAGAACGCTACTCCAACAAATTTCTTAAAGCCACAGCTATCCTTAGTTTGAAGTGGAGGTGGGGTGGGGTTTAACGTCCACTCAACACAATCTAGTTTATTTCGGGACTAACCATACAATTCGTGAACCAATTGTCTATTTTGTCTTAAATATTGGAAGCCGGTAAGATCGCATCATCAATTTTGATTTAAATTGACAAATAATTCGTGTTTTCAATGTCGAAGACTTTGATGATGTTGAGTTAGAGACTTAGCTATTTTAATAAGGGATAAATCTATGCGCAGATATTAATTTTGTTTTTGAACTTGTTGTAAAGGTCCGGTGTTCCATATATACACAGTACCATGAGATCATGTCTGCCATTTCCTGTTTAATATTATTAAGCCTGTATCTATATAACACATTAGCTCTAAAACATTAAAAACAAAAGTACAATTATATCAATGACATAAGACTTTATTTTAAAACAAGCTACAATAAAAATTTTTAACAGATTGCAACCATATAGATGTCATCAGGGACATGGTGACCACGATTTTGCATGAGGAACAAGATCCCGCCCGGGCCTCAAAAAACAATATTTAAATGTGCATCCGAGTAATATTTGGATGTAGCATATCTGACCCACAGTTTATGTTTGACACTGGATAAAGAACAATATTGGTGTCAGTCATTATTACATATGTGATAGAACTGGTTAAATACATTCCAAATATAATTCTAACACAGAGATCACTGCTACTAGAGATGTGTAACAAACACTGGAATGAACGGGAAGTGACGTCAACCATGACAAACACAAGTTATCTCCCTCCCCACCGGTTATAGGAATCCCGGGCCCTACAAACTTCCACTGGGACATGCACGCATGGTCGTATATATATAGCACACAGTGCGCATCTTATCAGACACACAATCAGCATCTGTGTTACTTGTCGGTGAGACAAAACATGGGGTTGTCACCCCCCTCAAAAAAATCCTGTATCCGCCACTGGAGAAGATATCTGACAATTCACAAAAAAATTGGCTGTCAGTAGACAAAAGATAACAAACAAATTAGAAAAAGTCCGTGCATTAACATGTTTTTATAAAGAACAGATTATCTAGTGACAGTCACTCCAGTGTTTGTTACACATCTCCCGCAACAATGATCTCTGTGTTAAAACTCAAGGGGGGGGGGCAAAAACCCAAATTCATGACGTAAAGCGCGTCATTAGACCCTGGATGACATTGAGATAAACGCGTCTCTGCTAATTAACAGTACCGGTCGGTAATTCTATTACACAAAAGATGCATTTAGGGGAATCAAACATGAAAATGCATTTAATCGCGTTAGACCAACTGAGCACCGGCATGTATCCAGATATCAGCAAACATTATCAATCAAAAAATACACAGTTACTCAGTGAAGTAGTACCTTAGAAGAGGTCTACTGGACTATATATTAATAGGTTGATTGTAAAAGTTTTGCAAAATTTTTTCGATAATAGTTACTGAAGCAAGCAGCTGCCAGGCAGGATAGGCCCACATTTTGCAAGACACAGATAGAGAACAATCAAGGGCCATAATTCAGGAAGCTACGATTCGATATGCGCGAATATCAACAGAACCAAGATCTTTGGGTTATAAAGATATATTTCAAGTTTCATCAAAATCAGACAAAATAGTGACCTTTAGAGGATCCACAACACTGATATACCAGGCGTTTACACTATTTGCGTACGAGGGGCGGCCATCTTTTCTGTCAGTTTTAGTCCGCTTTTCATGAAATTCGAAATCAACCCAACCTTACGGTGTAACGGTGATATATTCGAACGGTTTTTTTTTTAAATCGGATAATAATTGTGACCTCTAGAGGGACCACAAGCTAAAACGAGATTTTTCGTACTATCAGGGGCCATAACTCAGGAAGTTACAATCCGATATGCATGAAAATCGAAAACAACCAGGATCTCTGGGTTATAAGTTTCATCAAAATTGGATTAAAAATGTGACCTTTGCAGGGTCCACCAACATTGATATACCATATTTTTTACACTATTCACATACAGGCGGCGGCCATTTTCTTTGGCAGCTTTGGTCCGATTTTCACGAAATTCGAACTCAATCTTGTGGTGTAACGGTGATATTCAAGCGGTATTTTAAATTGGATAATTGTGAACTCTAGAGGGACTACAAGCTAATAAAGGCGATTTTTCGTACAATCAGGGGTCATAATTCAAAAAGTTGCGATCCGATATGCGCTGATATCGACAGAAACCAGGATCTTTGGGTTATAAACATACATTTCAAGTTTCACCAAACCGGTTACAAATTGTGACATCTACAGCGTTCACAAGCTAAAAACGTAATTTTTTGTACAACCAGGGGCCATAATCTACGAATTTACTATCCGATACATGCCAATATCGACAGGAATCGAGATCTTAGAGCGATAAACCTATATTTCAAGTTTCATTGAAATTGGATCAAAATTGTGACCTACAGAGTGTTTACAAACAATTGTGGACCGACGACAATGTGGGCATATAAAAAGTACTTTGGATTATTGCTTGAAAATAATTAACATGTTTCTTAAGCTTTAACGATATTCTAAAAATCATGCCTTCGACGGCACCCCACATAAACTGATCGCCAAATACACCTTTGTACATAAGAGTGCTCTTTGTGAAGATATCGGGATTAATCCAATCCCCATGTATGTGACTCCAAAACTTTTCATTACAGTGTGTTATGAAAGATGTTTTTGTCTGGTTTTTAATCTTAACACAAAATAACCCAGTATTCTCACTAGTATGGTCATTATAATCAATGTACAAATATAACAATATATAGGTAATGTCACTTGGACGTCCTCCAATATCATCTCTGCTGTAACAAAATCTGTACCATTTTTACCACATTGTCGAAATTGTGTAACAGTGACATTAGCACAGCTGTAAAAGAATAAGTTATATATATAACTACTTTAAATAGAATAATTCAATACTGAAAATTTCTCCATCGATATCTGGGATAGGTTTTGAGTTATGGATTTCAGACACCTTCTAGTGCGTAACCCAAGCAAATGCACAGCAAGCAACTGATCTGAAAATACACTCACGGATATTGAGTTGTGACTACATGTAATGTTTCTGATGTCTTTAAGTTAAGAGTACCATTAACGCAGTTGAATTTTTTTAGTCATGACCAATCAGCGCCAGAAGATATATCAACTAATGAAATTGGATCAAACAGAACCTTTTATCATCCGTTGTATAGGCAGGCTCAAAATCTAAGGCCACGGTTGTTGTTAACACGCCTTGCTTACACACACTGTATTCTTAAACATCTTTGCCCAATTTCGTTTAAAGCGCTTTCTTGTTCCGATAATCGTGAAGTTGGAGGATTAGGAGGTGCCTTATCACTACATTAGCCTAGGGCCTCTCTATCTCAATCGGGTACTGGTAACCAGTGACTATTGCATACCAATCTCTTGAATTCTTAACTTTTGCATGTCTATCTCTTGAATTCTTTTGGATGCGATGATTCTCGTGAAAATGCCGTATAATAATATCTACTTACGGAATTTGAGGGGTGTCTGAAAATTCTAATATACTGATGGCAGCAAATGGATAATGGAGCAAAGAGAGATATTTTGACCAAACCAGCCAGGACGGAATGTTTTGAATGTAAAACCCACCTGAAAAATAATATACAAGTTTAATTGCATTTTAGGTTCTAAAAATTGAAAGAGAAAACAAGACAGAATAAAAGGCAAATATATAGATTTTAAAATCATACACAATCCAACGTGCTCACCAATGAAATTATCCATGTTTGAAATCATATACTCAAAACTATATTTCTTGGGAAAATAAAACATAGTCTTAGATATATGCAGATTTGCTAAAAAGTTGGACATTTTCAAGCTGAATTTATCAGCGATATATACTAAAATGGTAGAAACGCGAGACAGAACAAGATGGCGACCAGTGGCTCCAACCAGTACTATCCACTAAGCGGGACATGTTTTACTGAATGGCATAAGCATGACAGAGTTGGAAATATCATTACAACAAAAACACTAATTACGATATAACAAATACAACTTACTAAATAGAAGAGATATCAACATAAAGGCAGTTGAATATGTTAAAGCCATTTGAAAATTGGGCATGCTAGCTCCTAGTACAAAACCAAATCCCTGTGAAAAATGTCAAAAACATTCAATGAGATATTACAATCATAGTTTTCTTTAAATCTACATATGCAAGACAAATATAAACCAAGGTTTGAATTGATGAGCTTGCAAATCCAGATACAGTTTGTGGTTATTTCACCTAAAATGAATGTATGGTGCTCGATAAATTACTATAAGCTCTTTAGTTCTTTATTAAAACCATAAAACCAGTCTGTATTTGCTGTTTAGGTTTTTTATAAATGATCAGATAGATCAGATTTGGTAGTACCGAAAGATCCATTAAGGACAGCATAAAATATAAATTAATACATCAATAACGATCATAGAGCAAGATGTTTTTAACAATATTTTAATTTTACACTCCGATACATTGCTTTAAATCCTTTAAAACAATACATACTAATGTATTCTGCTACATCTCTTCCACAAATGACTGACAGAATTGGAGAAAGGAGAGAGAACATCAGACCTAATTGGACTAATCTTATTTCAGTACATAACCATGAGCAGCTTGACCCAATTCCCCCCCCCCCATCTTTATGATGTGGAACCCAAATAAAAAAAATATATCTGACACTGAGCAAGGCATCTGGCATGAATGGTTATAACATGATTTGTTTATATACCTGGGAGTTGATCGAAGACATTGTGATTAACAGCATGGTAGCAATATATTCAACAACTCCTTTCATACCAGCTGCCCAATATGTAATCGTTACAAATCCTAATGGCACGAGAGCAGTTAATGGTATTTCACTGATTGTTTTAGCAAGATAATAAGCTGATAATCTATAGGAACCAGCAGCTCTTTCTTTTAGCATTATAGTCTTCTCCATGGGAACTACAAAAGACAATTCAGTCTAAAATATATACATTATAGCAATGATAATTTTATATTTTAAGGAAAGCCACAAATTACATATTTAAGCTAATTTTTATATTGCTGATAATCGGACGTAAACTGTAATTGGATTTCTTTTCTGTCTGCTTCAAATGGTTATCTAATTAAACATGCCTTATGCAAGAGCTAAATCTGCCTATTGCAGGTCTTTCTTTAAATCTGAAATTTTATCTAGGTTATTAATTAACTTATCCAGACCATAATGAACTCTCGAGGGAAACGCTAGCCTTCGATACTGACTGGATTAAATCCTATGCTGCTTAACGCTCATTGATAATTAAATCAAAAATTGGATAATCGAGACAATGCTTTTTATCGTACTGACATCATAGTGTATCTTTAATTAAAAAAACCATTAGTATCAATTGTAACTTACAGGTAAAAATAGCATCTAACATTGGTACAAAGCCCCACTGGGCAAGTATAAAAAATGTCTGAAAAAAGAAATATAATGTGGCACAGATAATAAAACAGTTATAAGACTGACACAAATTATAGATCTATGCTAAGTAATATGGGAATAGCTAGCATTTCAGTGGACTCAAAGTACAGACTTGCGAATTCAAATGTTATATATACATGTACATACTATTAGGTAAAAAATAAGTTGTTGGACCATGATCATGACTAATGACTTGGCTTATTCCCAATCCACTTACCCATCCCATCCTGTCTCCTATTGTTTTGTATGAACGTTCAATTTGAAACCATATTAATGCCGTAGTAATCGCTAGAAACATGCTACTTCCTATAACATATTTAGATAAAATTCTACTCCTCGATTGTTTAAAATTTCTCCAAGTCAGCATCTTAAACTGAGTGCAGAAAGAACTTTGCCATCGAACATCTGACAGGTTATTACCATTGCTGAACCTATCTATTTCTTTATTTTCATCCGGATCTTAAATCAAAAATAAAACAGAAATCATTTTTAAAACAAAATCTTGTACAAGGTCTAGTAAAATTATAAATATTTTTCGCAAATTTAAAATGAAATGAAATGAAATGGGGCATTTAAAATGATTAATATATTAAGCATAACTAGTTTTCATTTAATTGACTTGAGAACCATTTTTTTTTCATTCTACGTCTTACTCATTTAGCCATCGCGGCCCCCAATAAATAATAATACCTGATATTTTGATATGCTGTACGTTGATACCAAAAGACCCGCGAACTGGTTCAAAATTATTCAGAGAATTAGAGTTGCCCAATTCCTTATTCTTGAAACTTCTGACAAAACATGAAGACATAAAATAGAATTTTATTTTCAACATAATGAAATTGAAGATGCATTATGTAAGCGCTAAATCTGCCTTTTATGGCTAGGCAATAATTTTAATATGCCAGATAATTTTTTTTAGATTTTAAAAAAAAAAAAAAATTTACTAATATTTTTCTAATTACCTCTTGGCTTTCCAGTTTTCTAATATAATTTCTTTGGTTTCCTCATCTTTCTTCATCAGTTCTACTGCAAATAACAGCAATAATTAAAACAAAGAAAAATTATAAAACAGCTAACAGGATTTACTTTACTTTGAATTACGGCTAGATTTATTTCTCTAGACCAACCTAAGATTTCGTCAAGGTCGCCGAGATATAAATAAAGTTAAAGTAGAAGAGATGTGAACATCTTTTGGTCTTTGTGGAGAATGATTACGAAATTCAAAGAAAGTGTGACAGGTAACTTCGAGAACCGTTTAACCCAACGAAGTTGCTCAGGCGAACCGACTCCTTGTGGTACACCCGGGGTATCTAAACCACACCATTTGACGACTCAATGCTAGATGTTTTGACTTGAAACACATGCGGTAAACCATTCGGTTACTCAATCCCAAATTTAGTAAAAGGTCACGAAATGAAAACAGGGCTAGCGTTGACCATAGCTCTGAACCTAGCCCTTACCCAAACCCTAACCCTAACCCACAATCTCGACAACGCACCCTAGCCCAATATAGTATATTGTTTGTGTTCTTTGTACATATATACAAGCCTTTCGTATATAGGTGTAGCATACATTAACCATCTAGACTACAGATGTTAATTTTTTATTTTTTTTTATTATTTAACTGCCCGCGATCTCCAGAAAACGACCGGGGTCATCATCCTTCGTCTCAGTAGGGCATTCACGCTTCCTATAAAACTTCCTGTATCAATCGACTCCACAACTCGGTAGGACATTCACGCTGCCTATGAAACTTACAATATCAATGACTCCAAAACTCTTTGTTTAACCTTATTTTTATATCTTTATAACATCCATAATACCATGGTTATATGTACAAGGAAACTACACACACAGCATGTTGTCGGTATCCCAGCCCCTTAGTCGAGGAAGTTGTGGGTTTGACGTTCTCTTAGGAACTCAGAATTGTGTCTAAATGATGTGAGGCTTTGGGTATGATGTTTTTCAAGGAACTCCGAGCGATCTCTTCACCATAGCCTCTAAGCCGAGGGGGGGCTGTAGGTATGGTGTCCCTCTTGGGATTCTCGATGATGTCTGGAGGCAAATTAAACCCACTCCTTATATAGAATAGATGTGTCAGATATTAGGGTGGGACAATAACCATTTCTGGGTAGGAAGTGTCTGATATATGAGCACCGTTTTACGTCAATATTGTACTATTTAACTGGATTAATTTGTACACGATGGTACATTACTTTCAGTAATTGATGGCGACTGGAGCTGTCTGTGAGTAGGTATAGGAAAGTTGAATCTTGTCCATTTTTCGTTGTCACCCATTTGCTTAACCACTTCAACATATTAAACAGGGTACCTTACATATAACTAAAATACCCCATTTAGTATTACATAGAATCGTGTCTACAAGTATTTCACCAGTGGACGATCATGCACCTCGTGGAAGGTATTAGCCGCAAACCTCCGAACAACTCTCGAGTCAAACTTCATATTAAAGGAACATGCCCAATCCGTCTATTTAACAGCATTTTATCGGCTCCAAAGAATGAATATCTCTCCCATGAAAATACAGAGAAACTCATCCGTGTCCTTATATTCTCGAAATTGGACTATCAAATTCAGACACTTCAACGTGTACAGAACTCAGTTGCAATACTCTCATCCTATTATTGAGTCCATAAAAAGGGTTGGACACAAAACATTGCGTTTAGTTGAAACCAGTTACCAACTTAGCATTGAAAACCAATCTTTTTCAAACTAGTTTTATGTGACCACCGGAAAACCCTTTGAAAGCCCATTTGATTGAATTTAGAAAATCTGGAAAGTTCTTGCGTTTTTGTTATGCTCGTCGATCACGCATTCATAAAAAGTTATACAGAAGTATTTTCCTTACATAGAAAATCAGCTGGATTAAAATGTGGTTCGCATACAAAATTAATTTCTTCAAAAAAGTCCAAAGCCTTTTCTGCTTTTCCAAAAAATGCAACCTGAAAGAACAAAATAGAATTACCACAAATTGACAAAATTGATGTCAGGAAGAATTTATTCTTGTATTTCTGAAGATCTTAAGAGTTTTGGGTATACGATTGGAAAAAACGCGTATGTTTTATACATGGAAACTCAATTAATTCATTAGTTACAATAGAGTGACTATTAAGATGACCTTATCAGTAACATTTCTATATAACATTTCTATATTTTATATGACAAATGAATCAATTCGTTGGTTTATAAAAGTATTTGACATCTTGAAATAAAAATATCTGGAAAAATACGATGAATTACCAACATTATTACTTATATATGATTCATGTTACGGTTTATAAAATATATATGTACAAATTGGAGTGGGTCTCCAGAAATTTGTTAAATGCTCAACGGCGCCTGGTACTGAAATACTGACTAGGAAACACTGCCTCATTGTGCATTAAAGAATATAAAGAAGAATACTAACATGACCATCTGCTAAGAGTAATAGTGTATTAAACATGTGAAATATCTGACTTGAAGGTTGATGTATGGTGACAATAACAGCTTTATTATACATCTCTGCGTATCGTTTTACTTGTACCATTAAACTATACGCTGTACTAGAATCTAATCCTGATGTAGGTTCCTATTAACAAACAATTCATATCATATATTGCCTGTCAACGTTTGAATAAAGACAGCTAGTTCTCTCATAATATTTGGGGATCACGGTGGGTAAGTGAGTAAGACGCTGGCTCGCTAGCCTGTTGGGTGTTCGAACCCTGCATTGGCCGAGATAGTTCATCCAGCTTGGAGGGTGGCCAAGAAAGATAATCCAGATTTTCCGGCATGGTCCCCCCTTGTCAGCGATTCAGGACGGAGGGCCTGACAAGGATAGCTGTCTAGTCGTTCGGATGGTATGAAGAACCTTGGTCACGTGTACACATTGGCGTGCACGTAAAAGACCCCTTGACAGTTGGAAGTCAATATAAGAGTAGGCCGCAGTGCCGCTGCCCGGGCAAAATTCCCCACGTAGCACACTGTATGGCCTATGCCCGTTTTCATTAGCCCAGTTCGCATCAGAACAGTAGGACGTTAAACTCCATTCCATTTCATTTCTCATAACATTTCCTTTCATTTCACTAATAAACTTACGAAAGTCAACTCAAGCTTTTCTGAATGACGGTCTGATTCCTAGCTAACCCATTTCTACCTTCATATCATACTAGTCTCTATCATCCACACAAATATTCTACGAATATTAGTCTGGATGGGTCCTCAAAATTTGACGGAAAATAGGTCATTGTCTGGATTATCCAGTCGTTTAAGTTACCAAGTACTGAATCTATCAAAACAGCTCGTTTGTCAACAATGACACTCTTTAAAATTTTGTTTCTAAAGGTTTCAATTGAAATGGTAATTTTCTCTCGTCATGAATCAGACGTATGGCTACTCACAATCTTCTTAATTCTTCATCGTCTCTATTTTGTTTCTAATAATAGATGTGCCAAGTGAAATGTGGGATATATTTCAACCACGCTTTATAGAATCTAGCAAAATCGGCCCGGCTTCATAAGATCTAGCACTTACCCGAGACTTTAGCCACAGAGTAAAAATAAATATTTTTACTCTGTGCTTTAGCCAAAAGGTTCCATTGCGCATGCGTAACCAAATGTTTGGTTTTTTATGGGGTAGATTATCCAGTAATTTTCGTCAAAAATTGAGAACCGTCCCAGACCCTCCGTGCGTTGAAGACTAGGAGGTTCTGGGTGACCGAGACTAATATCATACTAGATCAATGAAGTCTCGGTCCAGTTATTTCTATTCAACAGGTTCTTGTTGTTGGTCGCTAAAGTACACATGTGTTTATTAAAAATAATGAATGGGGTGCACATTAGCGTATTGTCAACACAATATTTCGCACAATTTGAAAATAACATACGGTTATTATTTTGTTTTTCACCATAGAGCTACGGAGGAGAATTATGATACTAGTTTAGCGTCGTTTCCAGATTGTCGAATTTCAACTGTCAGGGGTCCATTTATATGTACACCAATGTGTATATCACTGCACTACAGCGGCAGCTAAAGTAAGCTATTCTACACTTTATAACAGGCACAACTCTATATAGCACAATGACACCATTTAAAGGGACAATAACATTCTTGCTGGCTTGGTAGCTCCAAAAAATAAATAATACCCTTATTCTAAGTACTAAATGTTTAAATGTCCTACCTGTTGTGTAAATTATCCATTACAACCTATTTTATTTGTCCAGAGGGTTCGAAAATATTTTAAAATCCAAGTCACATTTGAAAAGGTTTACGTTAGACTTTTCAAATCAATTGGTTGAATTTTTCCAATTTTTTAAATTAGGTGTGCTAAGATGAAATTTATATCATCATTTAATTGGAATATTCTAAAATAATACGATTTGTTGACCAGAATGAAGATTGGGACATATTTTTCAGTTACAGCAAGAGTGTTATTGGGGCTTTAATAAAATGTATTTTGTTCACAGAGGCAGATCCAGGATATTTTTTGAAGGGGTGACAACCCCATATTTTGTCTTACCGACCGCAGTGACGTGGGTGCCACAGGCACGCATCCGAGTGCCGTAGGCGCGAGCAGTAGAGGGGGTATGAGGGGGGGGGGGGGGGTCCCCCCCAGAAAATTTTAAAAAATTGTCATCTGAGCCATAACGAACAATGATTTATGTTCGTCGACAATGTTTCATTTCGTTGACGATTTTCAAAATTTGAAGAATAAATTTCGAAATTTATACATGTTGATGTGAAATTTTGCATACATCAAAGATAGTGAGGACGGTACCACATTTGCGGAAAAGTTGTCAACGCCTGGTCGGTGTAGGGTAAGATAACTTTCGTACGGTAAATTTCGTCCAATGTATGAATTTAGTCGATGAAATTAAGAACAAATTCCGAACTACGCGGTTCCGAATCTTTGTGGCGAAATCATTCCGCCCATCATTTTTCAAATCAATTCCGGTCGTAATTTCCTGTAATCGGTCTCAAATTGTATTTATATACAATTATAAGGTAGTTCTACCTGATAACCATAGCAGAAGGACATTTAGAATTTAATGTGCTAAAACCGTTCAGGATCTATTTCATCCGCCGAGATGGTGTAATCTGACTTATTTTTTTGTACCGTGATTGGTCCGTGCTAAAACTCTAAAACGTAAAAGATCAGCCGCAGCTTACGGAGCTAATTTCTGCCGCTAGTAACATAGATTCCGATTGTGTGTCTGATAAGATTCGCACCATGTGCTATATAGTATATTATATGACCATGCGTTTGCATGTCCCGATGGAAGCTTGTAGGACCCAGGATTCCTATACACCGGTGGGGAGTGGGAGGTGACTAGAGCGACTAGTCACCCCCCCCCCCCCCGGATCCACCCCTGGTTCAGTATCAATTGGATATTGAAAAAAATGTCTGTGATAACAGATTCTGCGCACTGTGATGTGACATGACGGCCAAGTAGATTATTCGCAACACGTTCATCATGAAAACCCTCTTACACTGGCAAATCATCAGTAATAGGAAACCGTCCAGCTTCTTGGGGCAGGTGCTGTGGGATTTAGAGCCAACAAATGGTGACTGGGGAGGAAAATGCTCCATATAAGGTTTCGGTTTGAATTTTGACCCCGAAACCTTCATTTCATGCCAACCCAAAGATCACTTCATTTGTAGTGTATTTTCACCAAATATCTTACAAAATTTCAACATGTTTGTAGGCCAAATATTTGTCTAATGGGGATAAATAACTTCATATAAAATAACATTGATAGAAAGTGAAAGTCACATGTTGTTATATCAAATCGACTAGGAACTTTGTGACGCGAGTCAAGTACCTGAACCATATAAGATTAAGAAACAATGAATTTGTATATTCTTACATCTAGTAACATGATATCTGGATTAGTCAAAAGTTCACAAGCAATACTTAATCTTTTCTTCTCACCACCAGATAAACCATGTGTAAACGGAGAACCAATAACTGAAATAAAGAAATTACGGTCACGTACCCAGGGTGACTGATCGACTCCTAATCACTCATCTGCAACATCTTTAGAAACGCTGTCATTTGATTTAGAAGGTAATGGAGTGACCAATCGAATAGAACAATGAAAATAATTCAAAGATTTTTCTGGGTTGTTTTTTTTTTTAAAAAAAAATATTTATTTACATCTTATTACATACATACAACCCAGGATAAATTAACCCGTTTTCAATGTAATGGCCGCTTTGAACTTGTTTTTATAATAGATTCTCACTATTATTCAACTTTAATATTAATATACTTCAAAAGAAATTACGAAACCCAAACATTCTCAAAAATAAATGCATCACCAATAAATTGCAACAATTAATGGAAATACTTTGCATGATGAAACTAACATGGTGCATATTAAAATGTTTGAAGGAAGAGTTTTTAATACTTACTTGTTTTTCGACATTTTTGTAAATCTAAAGTTTCAATAATCGCATCAATACGTTGAAGTTTGTCAGGTTTAGATACTTTTTCTGGTATATGTAACATAGCTGTAAACTATAGATAGAAAGAAAACATTTGCAACGATTATTGCAATGAGTTACCCCGGCAACAACAAATTGACATTGACATGTAGTAAACAGTTCACAATTTTAAATTTGACAGAGCATTAATTAATACTTACATATAATGTCTCCCATAGAGTGAGATTAGAATAGAATAAATCTTGTTGTAAAACATATCCCATTTTTCTTCTTAACTGTTTGTTGATACGTTGGTCATTTATTGTTATTTCTCCTGATTTTACAGCTTCACGACCAGCTATAGCATTAAGCATTGTTGTTTTGCCAGAACCTGGAGAAGTCAAAGATTACAGGAACTCATAAACAAATATGTTATCGTTACCAACTGAAACCTAAGTTTAGGCCTTTTAAAACCAGAAAATAAGAGATACTTTGGTCGAGTGAGAAAAACAGTAGGCTAATCATAGATAAAAACCCACAGAGGGAATATGCTCAAAGTACAAAGTCGACGGAAGCAATTCTTGAAGGACGGGGTAGACTACCATCCTAGGTTTTAGAAGGGCTCTTTGGGGTCTAGATCGTCGGAGATGTTTTTTGAGCGATTTCTGGTTAATAAACCTACTCAGCAATGAAGAGAAATTTTATTTCTTTTTCAACTCCCTTACCATAATAACACAGTCGGTGGTGGTGTAATCCCGTGACAAATAAGTGCACAATAATACCAAGGTTGTGGACCAAACGATTTCGGTTCCTGTCGATATTGGCGCATATAGGATTGTAACTTCCTTGGTTATGGTCCCTGTTGTACGAACAATCACATTTTAGTTTGTGGACACTGTAGAAGTAATTTTGTCACTTTTGATAATGGCATAAATCGGACTATAACTTCACGGATTATGACCTTGCGGACAATCTAGAGGTCACAATAATTTTCATCCTTTCCATATTCACGCATATCGGATTGTAACTATAACCTGGATTATAGCATGCTTGTAGGTTACAATTTTTGTCCGATTTAAAAAGCATTGGAATATATCACCATTATACCATAATTACGGTTTAGTCCACATTTTCTGAAAACCGGACGACCTTTCGACAAAATGGTCGGCCCCCTAAACGCATGTAATAGCCACAAATTTCGCCGAGAGGGATAGCGTCAATTTTAACTATGGACCCTATAATACATTACAAGCTCCACGTCGTAACCAACGATCTAGCCCTGATTACATTTCGAAATCTTCCGGTGAATGGCTTTATCTCTGCCGAGAAAGTTCATCTCGATTTTCCGGCGTGGTTTCTCCTTGTCAGTGATGCAGGGTGGAGGGCCTGACAAGGACAGCTGTCTAGTCGCTCGGATGGGCCGGAAAACCAAGATCCCGTGTGCACATTGGCGTGCACGTAAAAGATCCCTTGGCAATTGGAATTCGATATAAGAGTAGGACGTAGCGCCGCTGCCCGGGCAAAATTTCCCTCATAGCACACTGTATGGCGTATGCCCGTCTCCCATTAGGTTAGATGCAGAAGAGTAGGACGTTAAACCTCATTTGATTTCATTTCGCTGTGTGGGCAAAATTTCCCTCATAGCCCACTGTTTGGCATATGTCCCTCTTCATAAGCCGATTCTGAATAGAATGGTAGGATGTTAACCCTATTTCATTTCTTTTCAGTAAAAGAAACAAGCATCAAGACTATAAATATATGCCATTCATATCCCCTTGCTGACAACCCTACATAGATAGCTTGGGCAGAAAAATATACGTGGAAAATGCTTGTCATCCAACTCAGAAAACTCTGTAAGTGTTAAACTGTGAAAAGTATAGGGACAATTTTTGCAAAACTCTTTGGAAATACGAAAATTTTAAGTGTGAGGGTATTAAAGCTCACCACTTGGTCCCATGACAGCCAGTACTTCTTTACTTTGAACATCTCCACATACATTATGTAATATTTGTGTAATGAGGTTGGACAGGCGATCCTACCTTGTCACGTAAAACCGGGGAATCGATACCACATCAGTTGACTCACTGACAGAGAGAGAGAAATTGGGTTTAACGTCCACTCACCACAAACTAGGTCATTTCGGAACTAACATATGGTTTAATTTTATTTCAATAGTTCGCTTGTGCGTAGGGGTCATTAGCAGTGGGAGGAAACCGGAGTGCCCAGAGGAAACCCACGAAGTTGAGAAGGCGCCCCTATCTCCATTCCACATACGCTCACACCCGGATTCGAAACCACAGCCGCAAGCCAGAGGTGACCAGCCAGCTAGAGGTCGAAGCGCGGCACTCTAGACCACTAGGCCATCCCAACCCCCGACTCACTGAAAGACTTTATAATACAGTGCGCACATACTAACCATTCGGCCTCCAACCTCCCAATTATATAAAAACTCACCACTTGGTCCCATGACAGCCAATACTTCTTTACTGTGTACATCTCCACATACATTATGTAATATTTGTGTCTTGTTGATAAAAACATTTAAATCTTGAAATGATAGTTTATAATCTTCAGACTTTTCTGTATCCATCTTCACAAGTAGAATTCACAAATACGCTGCTGGTGATCACAATAATAAAAGAAAATATCTGTGCGATTCAAAAAGGTCGTCTCCCCTCTGTGTAAGCCTACCTATGTACACCGTAAAACGGTTCAATGCTCATGACCACACCATTTAAGTCTTTTAATTCAAGTTGTCGTCTTGCTCCATAGTTTCTTTTATCCAGTGTTTATGGACATATCATTCATACTATTTTTGGAATTTGAGTAGGAGGAAAGAGGACTGGGTGCTTATTGAAGGAACGACTGACATCAATATATTGTCCTTTAAATCAATTTGTGAAAGACTGAAACCAGGTTATCAGCAAATAGTTAGCCGAAATTTTAAAAGGTCTTAATGTGTGAATTTAATGGATTTTTTGAATATTTGAATCATTAAGATATACATGTATATTGGAAAGGGAAGGGTTAAACACACACCCCTGTTGGACTCCACTTACTGAATATAATTGATCAGAAAGATAACAATGGTCAGTAGTGATTATAAATGTTTTGTTATGGAAGTTGCTATTAAATCTAAAATAGGGAAATTGCATAACAAGCAACGTTTTTAGAGCAAACACTGTCTGAAATTTCAAGATCTCATCTTGAAACAGTATATTGTGATTGGTCAAGGGGGGTTATAGTTAGTAAATATACACGATAAGATTAAGTTACAGGATTTCAAAAACTATGCACAACTCATCCCTCATCTATAATATACATTATACATAAACTTAATTAAATTATAAACCACCGACTATAGGCCTAATAATGGGAAAAGGAAATAGTAAAATTACCTTTGAGGTTGAAATATGGCTTACCTGCTGACAAATACTCATTGGATAAACTGGTCACGTGACATCGTATAGTTCACAGGACGCGAAATTTAAATGGACATAATATATTTATGCATTTATGTTAACGTCCCGATTAAATCGTAATACAATTTTCCCAAATAATTAACTATCGAAAATGTTATATGTACATAATTAAATCCGAGAGGACTGAACAATTAATGTGGAAGCAGATTGCTATCCTGTCCAATCTGATTAGAATACATCTTTCTTTTCGTTTTTTTTTATACTTTCGATGGCCTACACTACATGAAAATCTGACAAGTTATAGTGGAATTTCATGTCAGGAGTCAAACGAGCAGCTTTTAACCCTACGACTTCAGACATTGATTAATCAATCAGTGTTGATGTTTCTAGTGGTTCACCTATAGTTTCGTGCATGAAAAGGCCAAGAACTCACAGACCGTTTCAATGGCTTATCCCAAACTGATCCCGCAGTGAAGACATAGGTAGACATAGGTAGGTAGGTAGGTAGTGAATATTCGCTTGGCCGCTACAATCACTGATAAGCATGACCAAACTGATCCCACAGTGAATATTCGCTTGGCCGCTACAATCACTGATAAGCATGACATCGACGAGGCTTAATAAGTACGGCATATTAACTTTTTTACTCCGACAAATTAAATTCTCAAACATTTTTTTGAGGTAACAGAAAAATAAATAAAGACGTTTGAAGTAATTGAAGTTAAAAAATATTTCCTATTAAGTGTAAATGGGTATTAAAATGAGTAAAATGCGTCATTTTGCCCGAAGCAGTTAGGTGTTAAGTAAACATTGCACGAGCCGTTGAGCCAATGACTGCAGTCAACGCACGTGCTATGGACACTCATCTGTTACAGAGTTAATTCCTAAGTAATTCTCTGTGAAACAGATTGAAGCACGACATCGACGAGGCTTAATGAGTACGGCATATTAACTTTTTTACTCCGACAAATTAAATTCTCAAACATTTTTTTGAGGTAAAAGAAAAATAAATAAAGACGTTTGAAGTATTTGTAGTTAAAAATATTTCCTATTTAGTGTAAATGGGTATTAAAATGAGTAAAATGCATCATTTTGCCCGAAGCAGTTAGGTGTTAAGTAAACATTGCACGAGGCGTTGAGCCAATGACTACGAGGCGTGCAGTCAACGCACGTGTTGTGGACAGTCATCCGTTACAGAGATAATTCGTTAGTAATTCTGTGAAACAGATTGGGCTTATCCCTCACATCATCCAGAAAAAGTCAATGATAACAACTCTTCCAGGTCGTAGTGAAGTAAAGATATGTAAAACGAAATTTTGAACTATCATTTGCTTGAAAACGTCGAGAGAATCCTCAACGAAACGTCGCTTTAATTAAAACAGTAATTGTATTCCATATATGGTTTTGTGTTTATTACCTGTATCAATTGCTAAATGCCACTCAAAGAAGATGTAAAAACGAAAGGAAATAGGATCTGTTTTAATCAGAAATGGACACAATGCCTCTATTGACAGGTTACATTGCCTAGACACTGTTGGCCAAGAAAGTTCATCAATATTTTTCGGTGTGGTTTCAACTCCTTGTAAGTGGTGCTGGACTGGGCTGGGAGCATGACAAGGATAGCTGTCTAGTAGTTTGGAAGGTCTAAAAAACGAGATGCTATTACACATTGGCGTGCAACTAAAAGATCCCGAATAAAACGTATGCTCTTCTTCATTAGCCCAGTCGGAGCAGAACAGTAGGATGTTAACTTCAGCTAGGTGAATAGGGTGCCATATTGCCATATAATATATAATCCAATCAGATGCCATGACATGTATTCTTATCTGACCAATTTCATTCTCAGCTATCCAGTGGTCTAGACTATGGGATGGATAATAAGCTTGCTATATGAATAAATGTCTAAATAATACTAACAAAAGTAAACATAACATTTAAAGCCAAAAGAAAGACCTGAAATAGGTAGACTTGGCTCTTACATAATGCATCTTTTAGTCTGTCTATCTATGTAATGATCACCTCCAAAGCAAATTAAAAATAAAACTACAATTATAGACAATGTCACAGACTTTATTTTAAAACAAGCTACACATAATTGAACAATACAAACAGGTGAATAAAATACACCTAATAAATCAATATACATGTAGGTCTATAAAGAAAACACATTTCTGTTAATTAAATGTACCCGTAATACAATTACACGTATGGATATGGTTACAACACATGAAAATCTGAGCACCGGTATAATCTCAAATATCAATCAAATATATGCACAGTTAACCTACTCAGTCAATCAGTGCACTATAGCATACAAATATTGTGCCAGAATGACTGACTTTCCCGGAAAATCTTTGTTGTTTGCCAGAAAATACTCTTTTTATCCCCCGTGAATTCTCACCAAATACACCTTTGCATATTACAGTACTGATATATACACTTAGGCCTACAGAGCAAAATACTGTATTTAAATGATAAAAGACTAGCAAAGTCAACAAATATTTCACCTTGATAATAACAGCAGAGGCGGATCCAAGGGGCGCGCGAGTGCCTTTTCTCAGACCCAAATATGTCCGTTTCGAGAATATCAGCCAATAGCTATTGTAATGGCTACAGATGCAAGGAAATGACGGATAATTTTCTCGGTCCCCCCCCCCTCTCAGCGGCGTACACTGTCTCCGCGGTCAGTGCCCTCATTTTGCAGCGCCCCCCCCCCCCTTTTCAAAATTCCTACATCCGCCCCTGAACAGTACAGTATTTAAGTTGGCTATGTAAACTAGATCCCTGAAAACCACAAAATAAAAAAAACTCTTGGTCATGTATAAATACATGTATCAGTACATTTCAAATAAATTTACGGAAGTCTCTCTCCCATTCATGTATGTATTTTCTGAATTAGTGCCCAAACCACTGTTTACATTATGCAATGAGATTTCAAATATCTAGTTTTTAATATCAAGAATTGTAAAAGATTTTCCCATTAGTTGATTTGCGTCTTATTTCTATCAGTTCAAAAGCCCCAAAGCCTTTTTAATTGAAGCACCCAAATTAGGTAACATGATTTGCTATCAATTATTAGGGACAGCTTTTGTGAATTACATTTCTACTATAAGGGAGAACAGTTCACAGTAAATGACGGACAAATTTATGGACGAAGTACATCTTGACATAATTAGAACAATCTATATCAACTGGAGGCCGAATCAATTAATGTCTTATAAAACACAGTGTGGATGTGAGTATTAATTAAAACCATTTTAGTTGATACAAGATAATGCCTTGCTCCGAACCGTTTCATTACAGTGTGTTATGAAAGATGTTTTTGTCTGGTTTTTAATCTTAACACAAAATAACCCAGTATTCTCACTAGTATGGTCATTAAAATCAATGTACAAATATAACAATATATAGGTAATGTCACTTGGACGTCCTCCAATATCATCTTTGCTGTAACAAAATCTGTACCATTTTCACCACATTGTGGAAATTGTGTAATTGTGGCATTAGCACAGCTGTAAGAAAATAAGTTTTATATTACTACTAAGCTAAAAATAAAATAAAAGTATTACATCATATCTATTCCAATCACAAATTACTATTCTAAAAATGGTGTACCCAAAATTTTTGGTTGGAAATATATGGAAGAGCTTGATTATCAGCAGTCCTGGAAATAACAGTTTTAGATGTACCTGACAAAATATCAGGCACTATTGAAATACTAATTCGACATTTTCAACTTAGTGCCGGCCATGTATTAATAATACCATTAAAAAAGACAAATCTGTTCCTGACAAAATGACAGGCACCAGAGGTTTTGTGCCTGACAAAGTCTGAATCGGTGCCTGACATTATCAGCGACAGGTGCCTTATTTCCAGGCTTGATTATCATTTATTTATTGCATTGTTTCTGTCTATTTTCAGACAGATTGGGGAGGTGATCAGACTGTCTTTTCATCTATTTTTAGAAGGATAGGGGAATTGAACAGTCCATTTGAAGTTCTTTTCAAACAGAAACTTTTATCTTTGTAGTATCAGTTTGTCTAACTTATGTGTAACCAGTGAATATTGCATGCGATGATTCTCGTGAAGATGTGGTATAATAATATTTACTTACGGAATTTGAGGCGTGTCATCAAATTCTAATATACTGATAGCAGCAAATGGATAATGGAGCAAAGAGAGATACCTTGACCAAACCAACCAGGGTGGAAACCTCTGAATGTAAAACCCACCTAAAAAATATAATATACAGATTTATCAGCATGCAATAAATATTTAATCTAAAACCATACATAATCCAAAGTCTATTTCTAACAAGCCAACAGTGAGGCTGATGTCCCCCGCCGAAATCCCAAAATAAATAGACGACACATATTAATTAATCGCACATTTATTTTTTTCAAACGTATCGAGTTATCGTGTCCCAAAGCATCAACCAATCAAATTGCTTATCTCTGCTTTCCCTAAGCGGAAAATGCTCATCTTCGAACTCCATCAAGGCATTGACCTAATAAGCATATACACCAAGTTTGAACATTTTAACTCAATTAGAAGGAGAGTTATTGTGTTCCAAAGTCTCGACCAATCAAATTGCGTATCGCTCTGCTTACCCTAAGCAGAAAATGCTCATTATCGAACTTATTCAAGATTTTACTGTAATGAAACTATACACAAAGTTTCACCACTCTCACCAGTGAGGCTGATGTCCCCCGCCGAAATCCCAAAATAAATAGACGACACATATTAATTAATCGCACATTTATTTTTTTCAAACGTATCGAGTTATCGTGTCCCAAAGCATCAACCAATCAAATTGCTTATCTCTGCTTACCCTAAGCTGAAAATGCTCATCTTCGAACTCCATCAAGGCATTGACCTAATAAGCATATACACTAAGTTTGAACATTTTAACTCAATTAGAAGGAGAGTTATTGTGTTCCAAAGTTTCGACCAATCAAATTGCGTATCGCTCTGCTTACCCTGAGCAGAAAATGCTCATTATCGAACTTAGTCGAGGTATTACTGTAATGAAACTATACACCAAGTTTCATCACTCTCACTTAATTAGAACTAAAGTTATCGTGTCCCAAAGCATCAACCAATCAAATTGCTTATCTCTGCTTACCCTAAGCGGAAAATGCTCATCTTCGAACTCCATCAAGGCATTGACCTAATAAACACATACACCAAGTTTGAACATTCTAGCTCAATTAGGAAGAGAATTATTGTGTCCCAAAAAGTGTGACGGACAGACGGACAGACGGGGGACAAAAAAAACCATATTGGTCCAAAAATTATGCAAATCGATCAGTTCTTAACTTGGCAAACAGAACCACATAAATAAAAGTAGGTTGAACTACGTAGACCAAATTCTAAAATGTGAAGATATAGTACAATTCACTAGATATGGTTATTCAATACTGAATTTTGAGAAAGTTTGTATTTCTTTGACTGCTCTTTTAAATAACAAACTTCCATCCATTTTGGGGGTTTATGTGAATAATGAAATATTTATTGGATTTCTGCTTGTTTAATTTTAATGATGCCATCTTATTTGTGACATTGTTCTAGATAGTGTTGTAGAGAGACAGATTTGAGAAACGCTGAGTACAGAAATAATACTTAATATGTTAGTATAAGGTCTAAATTACTTCAGTCTTTTCTGTCAATTTTTGAAGTATAATACTAAAACCATTAAAGCTATATAATAGTTCATAAATAGTTAATGTAAAGAAAATATGCTGAAATAGGTAATGTAAAGAAAATATGCTGAAACTTTCAGTCAAATTACTTTTCTCTGCACCAAGAAATCCTCACTTCATAACACTGTAGCCTTAACTGTCTTTGTTACTGTTTTTATGATTAATAAACAAAATCTTGATTATCCATTTTTACAGTAAATAATCAACCGCTATTAATCGGATTCAAATATGTTAACAATCGGACCATCAGATGGCATCGAGAGTTGATCATTTTAATAAATATCTCTAATATTTAAGACCTAAAAAGAGACTTGCAATTGGCAAATTTGAATCTTGCACAATAATGCCTTAAGTGAAATTGAAAGCTTGTATAAGAAATAAAACTTACCTAAGGTAAGAGAAAGCAACATAAACGTGGTTGAAGATGTTAACGCCAGCTCAAAATTTAATATACCAGCTCCAAGTACAAAACCAAAGCCCTGTTTAAAAAAAGTATCGAAAATAATGAATATGTTGGTAAATATTTTCTTTAATTCTACACAGTAGTTATTTCTACTAGAATGAATGTACCATTCTGTATAAGGTTGTATTTACTGTTTATTTTACATATACAGATAGGCCTACAAAAATAAATGTAAAGTGATACAAATTCATTCAAAATAATATATACTAAGTCTGCTTACACATTGGACTTTTCTTATTTCATCAATTCCTTGAAGTTTCAC
The DNA here is from genome assembly GCA_948474765.1 of Patella depressa. Taxonomy (NCBI): domain Eukaryota; kingdom Metazoa; phylum Mollusca; class Gastropoda; family Patellidae; genus Patella; species Patella depressa. Next base: position 18,506,120 of record OX419720.1, read on the forward strand.
AGTCCCTAAACTTTGGGATCACATCTAACCAGAAGTTAAAAAATCTAGTATCGAGAAAGACATTAGACACGCTTATTTGTTTATATACCTGGGAGTTAATGGCAGATAAGGATATTAACAGCATGGTAGCAATATATTCAACAACTCCTTTCATACCAGCTGCCCAATATGTAATCGTTACAAATACAAATGGCAACAGAGCAATTAATGGTATTTCACTGATTGTTTTAGCTAAATAATAAGCTGATAATCTATAGGAACCAGCAGCTCTTTCTTTCAGCATTATTGTCTTCTCCAAGGGAACTATACAAAAGACAAATTCAGTTACAATTTAAAATATACATTATAGAAAGACAATTTTATATTTTGGACATGCTGATGTCTCCAACCTTAATACAAAAATAAATAGATGATACTCCTTAATTACTTGCAAATGCACCTTTTTCTATAAAGCATTGATCGATGAGTTATCAAATTGCATACAATTATGTATAACTGAGTAAATGCTCATTATCCAACTTTGTGGGGATAGATAGGTATATATAAGTACAAATTCTAACTTACAACTAATAACAGCATCCATAATCGGTGAAAAGCCCCAATAAACAATTATAAAAAAGGACTGAAAGATCAATTAATAGGATAAGACAAAACAAAATAGTTAATAAGTTGAATTTCAGTTGTAATGTTAAACAAACGAAAGAGTATGTCTAAATAAATGATGATCTAAAAGTTAGGCAAATCTTTAAGCAATATGGAGATTGGATAATCTCAAGTCAATTGGAGGCATTTTATATAGTAGAGCAAATAATTCCAAAAAGAATTATATACAGAATTGTAAATTCACAAATTAAACTACTTTAAAGACCACATAAAATATCAATTCTTAATTGCATATATTGATAGCCAAGGGTTACTACATTCATTTTACGTCAAGTTCACACCAATCTGATTAAAATTAATTCAGATATTGACGTTTAAACATCAGACAGCCAATAACAGTTTTCAAATTTTCAATTACAACCTTAATCCGGTTGATTGGCTGGTGACGTCACAGGCACTACACATAATCTATACACATAATCTATACAACATATCACTGCCTGTACAATACATCACTGTATACACACCGCCAGTTAACACGTGTGTATTTGTCGGTCCAATTAACATTACTGCGTAATCATTAACTCGTCATTCGGTCACTGTGACGTCACTGGCGTCTGAGGGGATTAAGAGAGTTTTCGATAATTGGCCATGTCGTTTTTATGGGAGGTCTATATTTTCGACTTTGAGTGGCGATGTCTGAATTATTTTTCATCAGATTGATGTTAAACTGCCGTAAAATGCATATAGTAACCAATGTCTATAAGTTCGATCAATTTCGTTTTCTCGTTGTACTTTTGTGTTAAACTACATTAATAATTGTTGTACCTTTTGTGTGCTAAACTATATTAACATTTGTTGTACCTTTGCGTGTTAAACTACATCAATAATTGTTGTACCTTTATGTGTTAAACTATATTAATATTTGTTATACTTTTGTATGTTAAACTACATTAATAATTGTTGTACATTTGGATTTTAAAGTATATTAAAAATTGTTGTACCTTTGTGTGTTAAACTATATTATTAATATTTCTAGCATGTTAAACAAACTACATTAATAATTGGTAAGGTTTGTAAGGTAGTATGTAAATTAAAATATTACCAATTTGTTGTACATGTACTTTTGTATGTCAAACTACACTACTAATATTTGTGGTACTTTTGTATGTCAAACTACATCTTTAATAATTGTTGTACTTGTTTTATTTTTTTCAATAAGCCAACTTTTATCTACATTCTATTTGGTTTCCTACTTACCCAGCCCATCCTGTCTCTTATTGTCTTGTATGAACGTTCCATTTGAAACCATAATATTGCCATAGCAAAAGCTATAACAATGTTACTTCCTACAACATATTTCGATAAAATTCTGCTTCTCGATTGTTTAAAATTTCTCCATGTCAGCATCTTTAACTGAGTCCAGAAAGAACTTTGCCATCTAACATCTGATAGTTGATTACCATTGCTAAATTTATCAATGTCTTTATTTTCATCCGGATCTTAAATCAAAAATAAAATCAAAGAATTATTTTTTTTAAAACAACACCCGATTCATTTTATCTTGACTTTTTATTAAATTAATTTAATTTTCATACGTCGAATTATAAAGGTGTTAAAAATGATTGTAATTTATTTGTTAGCCATTTATTTTGATTCTAACCATGCTGCATTGATTTTGATTTGCTTTCCAAAGGATTTTGGCTGTATCCTAATGGACCAGAGTAATTATTCCTTTAATCCAATGACAAAAATAAGAGTTGGACATGGTTGGTATTTGGGGACCTTTTGCCAGAACATTGCATGTTTTTAATACAATCATATGAATAACAAATGGTTCTGATACAGAGTAGAAATATGGGATTAATTCATCAATAACCATTGATCAATCAATGATCACTGAAAATCTTTTGGGACTGTTGGGTGATAAGGATGAGAAGAGTATTCAGTTTTCAATATTTCTTCAAAATTTTCAAATAAACAAACACAAGTCATAAACACACATGATTGATCTATGATGACAACAACAAAATCGTACACAACAAATAATAATACCTAATATTTTGATATACTGTAGGGTGATATCAGAAGGTTCATGGACTGGTTCAAAATTGTCCAGATCTAGAGAATTAGAGTTGCTTAATTTCTTATTGTTTGAACTGCTGTTAAAAAAAATAAAAAAACATACAGTAAATAAAATATAATTATCAACATAAATAAGAGATAAAATTAAACAAATCTTCAACATAATACTTCAAGCAAAATATAAGGATCAAACGATAATATATAATATATCATAATTTAAGAGGAGATGACCTTTCAATATGTTAAGATAAGTCTTAGAGATTTTTATAAAACAAATTCTTAATTACCTCTTGGCTTTCCAGTTTTCTAATATTATTTCCAGGGTTTCTTCATCTTTCTTCACCAGTTCTACTACAAATAGAGGGAAATGAAATGAACTTATGATGGAGCGTGCAAATGCTAACAATTCGGCCATCCAACCCCCTCCATTATAAATAACATCAATTATTACAATATACATTATCAAAATAAGGATTTACAATAGTTCGGATCTCTCCACAAAATCAAAATCACCAGCTTGCCTAATCTGCATCACCCACTCAATAAAAAGTATTATGTAAGTTAAAGGGACAATAACATTCTTGCTGGCTTGGTAGCTCCAGAAAATAAATAATTACCTTATTCTAAGTATTAGATGTTTAAATGTCCTACCTGTTGTGTAAATTATCCATTACAACCTATTTTATTTGTCCAGAGGGTTCGAAAATATTTTAAAATCCAAGTCACATTTGAAAAGGTTTACGTTAGACTTTTCAAATCAATTGGTTGAATTTTTCCAATTTTTTAAATTAGGTGTGTTAAGATGAAATTTATATCATCATTTAATTGGAATATTCTAAAATAATACGATTTGTTGACCAGAATGAAGATTGGGACATATTTTTCAGTTACAACAAGAGTGTTATTGGGGCTTTAAGTAGAAATAATTCTTACAAAGAAAATCAGCTGGATTAAAGTGTGGTTCACATACAAAATTAATTTCCTCAAAAAAATCCAAAGCCTTTTCTGCTTTCCCAAAATAAGAAACCTGAAAAAAAAAATTTATTAGAATTTCTCATCATATCAGAGTTTAAGGAATGATGGAAACAGTCTATATTTTTTTTATATATGTGAACTAAAAGAAGCTAAACTTGGAACTTTATAGCCCAACTTGGTTATTTCAATTAGTCACGGTTCAAGCATTCTATATCATTAATTTTTTCTTTTCCATAGCTTAAATATGCATTATTCTAGAGCTAAATCTGCCTATTGCAGGTCTTTCTGTAGGCTTTAAACATACATTACGCAAGAGCTAAATCTGCATATTGTGGGTCTTTCTTCGTGTCAATTCTTTTTCATTTATTGACGTCGAATTTCCCACAAATAAAAATTGTCACCTAAAAAAAACAAATCAGCACATCCAACGAAATTGACAAATTGTTGAATGTACCAAGGGGCCTTGTAGTTAAAAGTTTATCAGAAACGCTGTCTTGCTATGCAGTAAAGAATATAAAGAAGAATACTAACATGACCATCTGCTAAGAGTAATAGTGTATTAAACATGTGAAATATCTGACTTGAAGGTTGATGTATGGTGACAATAACAGCTTTATTATACATCTCTGCGTATCGTTTTACTTGTACCATTAAACTATACGCTGTACTAGAATCTAATCCTGATGTAGGTTCCTATTAATAAACAATACAAATCATCATTGTTAAAGATTCATGGCACCAGTAGGTTTTGGTCTACATGCAAACAGTTATAGCCTACAAGATACTTGAACTGATTTGTAGAGTGCTAACCAGGCTTCACAATTTCAGAGGTTTTTCTCAGATTGTGAAACATTTTTGTCGAAAATTCTAAATTTATATTTAATGCTTCTCAAAATTCTTCTTGTGGACAAAGATTTGTATGGCAATTTTCCATCTAATAGAATAAACATCATATTATTCTTAATAACATAAGCATTTAAACTTTAAAATGAAATGAGTCGATACCGAAGGTATCAATTGCCTTCATTGACTCTTTGATGGGTTATTTAATAGACGAGTAGCCTAATAATTAACTCTTTGTAATCGTCTGAAAATAGATAGATATATGACATCATAGTGGCTGTTTCATTGTTTTATCAATCGGCATGATAATTAACTCTTTGTAAATTGTCCGAAAGTAGATTGATATATGATACCATAGTGGCCGATTCGTTGTTTTACCAATCAGCTACATTAAAGATCAATCAGGTAAAGCCAAAAAACCCCAGCTGATTAAGATCCCTGATTTAAAGTCTATTTAATTGTTATCTCAAGTTGACTAAAATTCTTTACTTGGAAGGAACTCCAATGAAAGTCCAGCACCTGAACCATATATATAACATTATATTAAGAAACTACATTCATATATTCTTACATCTAGTAACATGATATCTGGATTAGTCAAAAGTTCACAAGCAATACTTAATCTTTTCTTCTCACCACCAGACAAACCATGTGTAAACTGGGCACCAATAACTGAAGTATAAATAACCTTTTTGATGTAATTAGTCTAATTTGATGTAATTAGTCTAATTGGGGGGTTGGGATGGCCTAGTGGTCTACAGTGCTGCGCTTCGACCTCTAGCTGGCCGGTCACCTCTGGCTTGCGGCTGTGGTTTCGAGCCCTGGTGTGAGCGTATGTGGCATGGAGATAGGGGCTCCTTCTCAACCTCGTGGGTTTCCTCCGGGCACTCCGGTTTCCTCCCACAGCAAAGACCCCTGCGCGTGCGCTAAGATAATGAAAATGGAAAAAATAAGACTTGTCTGCGATATCACCTTCGGTGGAAGCGGACGTTAAACACCAAGAACAACAACAATTAGTCTAATTAAACTAAACATTTTGTTCAGATCTTTTTTCAAGTGTTCACTTTGTTTGGGTCTTAAAATATTTTTTTATTGGTTAACTCAAGATCAAAACTCAAGATACAGAAAATTCTCCAACATCAATTTTCTTAATAGGCTTTGATCATCCAGGTCAAAGGTATTATAAATACCACAAATACACTTTCTTAAGTAGATGTCAAGCAGGAGTGAACAACAAATAACGAGAATGAAAATAATACTTCCATTTTTTTATTCGACAGAGATGTAATAAATACCTGTAATTTTTTTAAAACTAATTCCCATCGTTTTAAGGCAAGATGGAACCAGAACTTTCTCAAAAAGTCAAAACCTCAATTATCAATGATTGTAACAACGGATGGACTTTGAATCACTTTGCATTTGTTGAAATTAAAATGTTTTGGGGAAGAGTTTCAGTAATACTTACTTGTTTTTCGGCATTTTTCTAAATCTAAAGTTTCAATAATCGCATCAATACGTCTTAGTTTGTCAGGTTTAGGCACTTTTTCTGGTATATGTAACATAGCTGTAAACTAAAGAAAGAAAGAAAACATTATTATTGGAATAACATGAAGTTAATAAAAATATTAACTAAATCATTTTTAGTACTATGCACTAGAATTTTACTTTTATCAGCACTAAAACTACCCATTTGAAAAAAAAAACATGTAAAAACTGGGAGAGTTGGAATTCAAAATAAAAGTAAGCTGCAGACTATATTGTTCACAGAAATGAAATGAAATGGGGGGGGGGTTAACGTTCTACTCTTCTGCACCTAACCTGGGCTAATGGAAGACGGGCATACGTCATAGTGTGCTATGAGGGAAATTTTGCCCGGGAAGCGGCTCTACATCCTACTCTTATATCGAATTCCAACTGTCAAGGGATCCTTTACGTGCATGCCAATGCCAATGTGTGCACGGGACCTCAGTTTTTCATCCCATCTCTTATATCGAATTCCAACTGTCAAGGGATCTTTTACGTACATGCCAATGCCAATGTGTGCACGGGACCTCAGTTTTTCATCCCATCCGAAAGACTCAACAGCTGTGCTTGTCAGGCCCTCCGTTCTGTATCACTGACAAGAGGAAACCATGACTGAAAATCGAAATGAACTTTCTCGGCTAATGCAGGAATCGAACACCCGACCTCCAGGCTACTGAGCCAGCACCTTACCCACTTAGCCACGTGATCCCCCTACTTTTGACAGGGAAGCCACAGGGAATTTATGAAATATCAAAATAAAATTTTTGGTCCATACGGCTTGACTACTGAAGCCCCTATTGTTAACACGATTCCATTGCCATGTTATAAGAAATACAAAATTTCAAATTTTACTAAACGTTAATTAATACTTACGTATAATGTTTCCCAAAGAGTGAGGTTAGAATAGAATAAATCTTGTTGTAAAACATATCCCATTTTTCTTCTTAACTGTTTGTTGATCCGTTGGTCATTTATTGTTATTTCTCCTGATTTTACAGCTTCACGACCAGCTATAGCATTAAGCATGGTTGTTTTACCAGAACCTACACAAACACAAAAAGATAGTCATGCAATGCTTTAAAAAAACAAGCCAACAGTGAGGCTGATGTCCCCCGGCAACATACCCAAAATAAATAGATGACACATATTAATTAATCGCACATTTATTTTTTTCAAAGGTATCGAGCAATCAAACTGTACACGAAGTGTCATCCAAAAGTGTTTTATAAAGAAAAATGCTAAAACCGAGGAGAAAAATGAAAATGTACCCTAGCTAGGGGGACCCAAAAGACAGACAAAAGGGCCCCCACGCTTGACAAAAGGGCCCCTCTGGCCAAGGGAAAGGGCCCTCGTGTCCTTGTCAATCGTTTCTATACACTGTTACTGTCGAATCCATTACTGAATGAGAATGCAGTCATTGTATTGGCATAAAAATCATCAATCAAGATGAACCTAAGCTATCTTGTCCCAAAGTATCAACCAATCAAATTGCTTATCTCTGCCTACCCTAAGAAGAAAATGCTCATCTTCGAACTGCATCAAGGCATTGACCTAATAAGCATATACACCAAGTTTGGACATTTTAACTTAATTAGAAGGAGAGTTATTGTGTTTCAAAGTCTCGACCAATCAAATTGCGTATCGCTCTGCTTACCCTGAGCAGAAAATGCTCATTATCGAACTTAGTCAAGGTATTACTGTAATGAAAGTATACACCAAGTTTCATCACTCTCACTTCGTTAGAACTAAGGTTATCGTGTCCCAAAGCATCAACCAATCAAATTGCTTATCTCTGCTTACCCTAAGCGGAAAATGCTCATCTTCGAACTCCATCAAGGCATTGACCTAATAAGCATATACACTAAGTTTGAACATTTTAACTCAATTAGAAGGAGAGTTATTGTGTTCCAAAGTCTCGACCAATCAAACTGTGTATCGCTCTGCTTACCCTGAGCAGAAAATGCTCATTATCGGACTTGGTCAAGGTATTACTGTAATGAAACTATACACCAAGTTTCATCACTCTCACTTAATTAGAACTAAAGTTATCGTGTCCCAAAGCATCAACCAATCAAATTGCTTATCTCTGCTTACCCTAAGTGGAAAATGCTCATCTTCGAACTCCATCAAGGCATTGACCTAATAAGCATATACACCCAGTTTGAACATTTTAACTCAATAAGAAGGAGAGTTATTGTGTTCCAAAGTCTCGACCAATCAAATTGCGTATTGCTCTGCTTACCCTGAGCAGAAAATGCTCATTATCGAACTTAGTCAAGGTATTACTGTAATGAAACTATACACCAAGTTTCATCACTCTCACTTAATTAGAACTAAAGTTATCGTGTCCCAAAGCATCAACCAATCAAATTGCTTATCTCTGCTTACCCTAAGTGGAAAATGCTCATCTTCGAACTCCATCAAGGCATTGACCTAATAAGCATATACACCCAGTTTGAACATTTTAACTCAATAAGAAGGAGAGTTATTGTGTTCCAAAGTCTCGACCAATCAAATTGCGTATTGCTCTGCTTACCCTGAGCAGAAAATGCTCATTATCGAACTTAGTCAAGGTATTACTGTAATGAAACTATACACCAAGTTTCATCAATCTCACTTAATTAGAACTAAAGTTATCGTGTCCCAAAGCATCAACCAATCAAATTGCTTATCTCTGCTTACCCTAAGCGGAAAATGCTCATCTTCGAACTCCATCAAGGCATTGACCTAATAAACACATACACCAAGTTTGAACATTCTAGCTCAATTAGGAAGAGAGTTATTGTGTCCCAAAAAGTGTGACGGACAGATGGACAGACAGACAGACAGACAGACAGAAAGACAGACAGACAGACAGACAGACAGACAGACAGACAGACAGACAGACAGACAGACAGACAGACAGACAGACGGACGAACCCATTTTAATAGTCCCCCAACTTTCGAAAGGCGGGGGACAAAAAGGCACAGAGAAGCTGTGTCATGAAAGCCTCTTATACTGAAGGAAAACTAGGATGTTGACCACATTTGATAAGGGATGCCCTAACGAAATCTGATCTCTGTCATGTTTACAAACTTGGGTTCACAAGATTTTTAGCAAAGAGGGGATATATACCAGTAGAAAAAGTCAGCGAACACAGAAATTCAATATGGTTTGTCCTCCGCATTCACAAAGTTTCAGCTAAGTCTAGAATGTAACGCTACAGAAGGCCATGAAACACTGAATATGGGATTACTGTATAGAACGCACATGCTAACCATTCGGTCATCCAAACATCCCACATATAAAAAAAACTGTAACCTTGTTACATTGTAAGCTATTTCTTGATGGAGGGACTGACCGACAGGCTGACTATTTTAATATATGCCCAAAATATACATTGACATAGGTATATAACCAGCGGCTGCCAGGCAGGATACGCCCACATTTTGCAAGAGATGGATAGAGAACAAGCTAAAAACATTTGCAATTTTATACACACACATTTTCATGTGGACGTACAATGTCGTCACCCCGGTTCGTGTGATTTTTCGAACAATCAGGGGTCATAATTCTGGAAGTTAAGTTTGGATATTAGCCATTATTTAAAGGAATCAAGATCTTGGTGTGTAACAGTGAGATACTCACACGTTTCCATTTTTTTGATAAAAATTGTGACCTCTACAAGTGCCACAAGCTAAAAACGTGACTTTTTGTTCAATCAAGGGCCAAAAGTCAGGAAGTTACAATCCGATATGCGCAAATATAGAAAGCAACCAATATCTTTAGGTTATAAACATGTATTTCAAGTTTCATCACAATCGAATAAATATTGTGACCTTTACCTGACGTTTACACTATTTGCGTATGAGGTGCGGCCATTTTGACCGGCAGTTTTGGTTCAGTTTTCACAACATTCTTACTCAGCAAACATTACGGAGAAAAGGTGAAATATTCGAATGTTTTTTTAAATGGGAAAATAATTGTGACCTCTGGATAGACCACAAGGTCCACAAGCTAAAAACGTGATTTTTCATACGATCAGGGGCCATAATTCAGGAAGTTATGATTTGATATGTATGAAATTCGAATGGGATCACAATATTTGGGTTATAAACATGCATTTCAAGTTTCATCAAAATCAGATGAAAATTTTGACTTCCAGAGGTGCAGCCATTTTGTCTGTCAGTTTTGGTTTGATTTCTATGAAATTCGAACTCAACCAACCTTAGGGTGTAACAGTGATATATGCCAACTATCAGATGAAAAAAGTGATCACAAGCTAAAAACGCGGCCATAATGCAGAAAGTTATGGTCTAATATGCGCGAATATCGAAAAGAACCGAGATCTGTGAGTTATAAACATACATTTCAAGTTTAAACCAAATCGGATAGTTACCTCTACAGTGTTCACAAGCTGAAAACGTAATTTTTCAGACAATTGGGGGCCATAATCCATGAAGTTACAGTCCGACACATGCCAATATCGAAAGGAACCGAGATCTTAGGGCGATAAACCTTTTTTTCAAGTTTCATTAAAATCGGATAATAATTGTGACCTGTAGAGTGTTCACAAATAATTGTGGACGGGCGGACAAACAGGGGGGACAACAATATACGTCAACATGAAAATGTGGGCATGTTAAAATGTTCATTGTCAGCTTTCAAATAGAAAATGAGAACAGATAAATCTGTTGAGCTCTTTCAAAAGTTAGAACAAATTCATGTAATTATATAAATGAGAGAAATAGGGTTTAACATCCACTCGAAACAAATTAGGTCATTTCAGGACTAACACAGGGTTCAATTTTATTTCAACAATTTGCTTGCACGTAGGAGTCTTTAGCAGACGGAGGAAACCTGAGGACATGGAGAAAGCCCATGATTTTAGACAAACGACCCTACCTTGTCACGTACAACCGAGGAATCTATACCACACCAGTTGACTTGATGACAAGACCCTATAATACAGCGTGCACGTGTTAACCATTCGGCCATCCAACCTCCCAATTATATAAAAACTCACCACTTGGTCCCATGACAGCCAGTACTTCTTTACTGTGTACATCTCCACATACATTATGTAATATCTGTGTCTTGTTGATAAAAACATTTATATCTTGAAATGATAGTTTATAATCTTCAGATGTTTCTATATCCATCTTCACAAGTAGAATTAACTAATACTCTACTCGTGGGGAAAAAATGTGAGTGAACTCAATGAAGGTCAATATGGTTGGGTAACTAGTTAAGAGTGTAAATCGCTTCAGTGCTCATACAGAGAACACTGTCGGGATCTCAAGTTCTTTTGTCCACTGTTTAATTGAAAATATCACACACCAACTTTAAAATGTGGCAACTTAAGAGACACAAGTGGTCATTAAGTTAAGCTGTGGAAATCTGAAACAAGACAATAAGTTGTAAAGCTAAGCTAGTACAGTGGAAGTCAAGTATTTCATTTCATTACAGAAGAGTAAAACCAATTCCAACATTATCTAGAAATAAATGTCACATATGATGCAATACATGTTTAATCATGCCCATTAAATGAATGAACCCAAAGGACAATGCGGCCAGCTAGACGTTTATAATCCATACCCTAGCTATCAGACAAAACACAAACCATAAAGTGATATATTCTATCATGCACATTATTTCTTATTTGAATAATATCATTCATCCACATGCATTTACAATTTACAAGCGATTATGTATGTCAGCATTCTGTAGACTATATCTTGGACTATGATCTGGGCCAGAGATATGTTTTAAAAAAAAAAGGTAAAATTACTATCACGAGATAAGTCATAACTACAGATCAAAACACAATGAACTACACACATACTTTTGTCAATGTAATTTACAAAACGTTTACATTATCATTCAACTTTATGTACTCCACAAAAACAAAATCAGTACCATAGTGTCCCATGAACAATAGTCAAGGTGACGATATTAACATATAAAATTAGAAATATTACAAATAATTTATTTCATTGTCAGTACCTTTAATTTAAAATCACAGCCTACCTTATTTTATAATGTTAAATAACATTGAATTTACACTGTCCCATGTGCATTAACTTATCTTTCTAGCTATAACATTTAGACAGTGTATCTATTTAATGTCATAGTGTACAGGTGTAGGTCAAATACACATAAAAATAGAGAACAAAACAAAAAACACCTCATTGCCAATTGGTTATGTGCAATACCTGATCGAGATAATCAATGATTATGCATTTATTCTCACTAACAATAGTCTAATATTAAATCAACAATCAATCATTCCGAATTGTGAACTGGAGTATTTTTTATGACACTAAATCAGAGCTGCCAGGCAACACACTGATACCATGAAAAGCTGCACATCTTATTTTGTAGAAATTTACAGTGTACATACTCAGATTAAGATTGTTTTAGGTCGATCACATAGATAAGTATAACACCTGTCATGTCGTATATATTTAATGTGCTAAAAAGTAATATTTAGCAGTGGAAGTTGACCAACAAGATGCTGGCATCCTGAAAATTTACAAAATGTCAGGGTATTATCACTTCTAAATTTTACGCTCTGAAGGAATAGTGTGTTATTCAAGTCTATATGCTAGATAAAAAAGCTGATTATATCTTATGTGATTTGAACTCACTGGATCACATATTTCCATGATCACATATATACTATTCAAAAAAAGTAGGGGAAATTTGATTTTTAAGTGTTATTAAAGTCACCTAATGAAACTGACGAAGAAACAAATGACAAAATGAAATGAAGTTCACATTCATCGATTTATTCCAAATGATCGTTAGACTAAGTAAGGCACAGACTGACCATTATAAGGGTAAAATGATACCCGGGGTCAAACAGCAAAGTTACCACAGCATCACAACAAAGTCAGTAACGGGTAAATCCTCCTCTGTTTGCCAAACAAGCATTGATCCGACGTGGCATACTCCTAACGAGACGTTTAAGGTCATTTTGGTCCAGATTGTCCCATTCCTGTTGCAACGCAGCAGCAAGTTCTTGGACATTGGCAGGACGTTGTTGACGTTGACGTAACCTGTCCAAGCATGTCCCAGACATGCTCGATGGGGGAGAGGTCAAGACTCAGTGCTGGCCAAGGTAATGTGGTGATGTTCTGTTGTTGGAGGTAACCTGTAACGATCCTGGCCCTGTGACATCTTGCGTTGTCATCCTGGAAGATGAAACGGCGGCCATGACGTCGTGCGAACGGCACAACATGGACTGCCAAGATGTTGTCCCGTTAGTACTGGCCTGTAACACGCCCTGCAACAATATGTAAAGCCGTTCTTCCAGCAACAGTGATGCCTCCCCACACCATAACAGAACCACCCCCAAATCGATCATGTCTGATGACGTTAACGTCTTGGAAGCGCTCGTTTCGACGACGCCACACCCTCCTACGTCTGGCCAAAATATCAACAGTGAACCTTGACTCATCTGAAAACATCACATTGCTCCAGCGTCAATTATCCCAGTGTTGATGATCCCTACACCAACGACGTCTTGCCTGAATGTATTGATCTCTCAAACAAGGGATCACGCGAGGACGTCGGGCGCGAAGGTGACCCCTATGCAGTCGATTCCGAATCGTCTGGCCACTCACTCTCACACCAGTGTCTGTTTGAAGACGAGCGTTGATCTGATTTGCTGTGATGACACGATTTCTCAAGGCCAAGGTACGGATAAATCGATCCTGGGCTTGAGTTGTCGCCCTTGGTCGACCTGAGCATGGTCTGTCCTGTACAGATTGTGTATCACGGTATCTGGACCATAGCCTGCTTATGACAGACTGAGAAACATCCATCGTCCGCGCCACAACCGCCTGTGTTGTGTCGATCTGTAGCATGCCAAGGGCAAGTAACCTTTCATTTCGGGTAAGCCGACGCATATCAAAATTTGTTTTCTGGTCACTAAAACAATTAAACTGATGTTTCAACCCTGGAATTCAATGCCAAAATGACTGTAACATTCAAAGTCAGAGTCGTGCAAATCTTGGGTTGGACCCCCGTGATGATCCCAAGCATCACCTGCATTCCATGCGGTAGCTATTGGTGCGTTTGGGCGTCACATGTAACTGGAAATGTTTCTTCTGTTAGGTTCTATAGTGACTTTTTTCGTAGTCATTTGCATATTTTAGTATTATGCCCCCAAAATCAAATATCCCCTACTTTTTTTGAACAGTATATTATCATTCATCAATGCATAAAGTTTTTTAAAAAATGATTATATACTAAGCGCCATAGAAAACTAAAAGATGGGAATGTATGTGTCATACTTTTGGTTTTGACCCCTCTGACTTTGTACCGTTGATTACAGATTAAACATCCATAAGTGTACAGATGTGATGTTATTGATGTGTTCCAATTTGAATATTGTTCACAATAAAAAGCAAAATAAATAAGATATGTTTACAGGATTATTTTGTTATATGAAAAACTAAGTGTCTCTTTCTAAAAACTGATTTGGTACAATGAACATTATAAATGCCGCATTGAAGAGATATGGGTGGGCACCCAACGATTAGTCTACTGGAACATCTATTTCTATACCTATATTATAAATGTTTATATAAGGTAAACATAGAAGAGAAGTATTTGCAATTTTAAATTAGACAACTTTATCAGCTAAACATTTACTAGTCTCTATCATCCACACAAATATTCTACGAATATTAGTCTGGATGGGTCCTCAAAATTTGACGGAAAGCAGGTCAGTCTGGATTATCCAGTCTTTTAAGTTACCACGTACTGAATCTATCAAAACAGCTCGCTTGTCAACAATGACACTCTCTAAAATTTTGTTTGTAACCGGGAGTAGTAGATTATCCAACAATTGAGAACCGACCCAGACCCTCCGTACGTTGAAGACTAGGGGGTTCTGGGTGACCGAGACTAAACATTTACATGTATAATGTTAAAAGGGTATTATTGGAGATTAGATAAAGAGCTGGCAGTTATCAATAAAATAGTTTAAAACTAGATACTGTAAAGGGAATTTGCCGAAAATTTCAGTCAAACTGATACACTCTGAACCGAGTATAAGCTTTAGAATTTTAGGCCTAGCCTCAATCATCATAGGTAATTAAAGTTGGTACGATAAAGAAATTTGCTGAAAATTTCAGTCAAACTGATCCAGCTTTAGAATTTTAGGCCTAGCCTCAATTATAACTAAATTTGTTACGATAAAACGCATAGTCTTGATTATCCATTTTTGGATTAAATCATCAATGAGTGTTGAGCAGCAAATCAAATTCAAATCCAGTAAATATCGCAGGTTAGTGATGACATAGAGCTAGAGTTGATTATGGGTTGGATAAGTTAATCAATGTCTAATTAATTTAGATAATATTTCAGGTCTGAAGAAAGACCTGCAATATCACCTATTGACAACATCACACATTTTATATACTATATTTACCAACAGCTTAACAACATTATCCTCTTCACGAAATAAATTTTTATCTACAGCCACTAAAACACAATTCCCACAACAACTGATAGAACAAAATTAAGGTCATGTTGGAAATTAACAGAAACATGAATAATTTGCTTCCCAATTACATCACAAAATAGGAAAACCGATCCTTAGGACAACTTCAAACACTATTAATGATTTTATAAGCTCGATAAATTCATTTATTATGAATATAGAAAAACTATTATCACAAAACAAGCAGTTATGTTTTCTTACATCTTCAAATTTGCTTCCTAATGACATCATGAAATAGGAAAATTGAATTTAAGGAAATTGATCAACAGGACCAATTAATGTTATAAAGTTTATATTCTATTAAAAATATAGAATGAAAATGTAGTGTATTAGCATGTACAGGAAAATAATCATTTGATTTTTATCAAAAACAAAATTTTGTCAACAATGTCTCAGAAAACACTAAATATAAAACATTACTTATATATTTCTTTACTTTTTAGAAAAAAGGGCTTACTGTCTGCATCACATGCAAAACGAAATGCAATTTTGCTGGTACATGTACTTTTAAACTGCCAAACTAATACTATTTATTTTGTCAGATTATATATTGATATGCATATTACATTGAAAACTAGTACCATGTACAACAGGTAGCCTAATGATGAAAGGGATCATGGTCTATTTGTTTTACACAGCACCTTAGAGCTATTACAAGTTCATCCAGATTTTACGGTGCGGTTTCCCCTTGACAGTGATGCAGACAGAGGGACTGACAGGGAAAGCTGTCTAGTCATTTGGATGGGACGTAAAACCTAGGTCCAGTGTACACATTGGCGTACACGTAAAAGATCCCATGGCTATTGGAATTTGATACAAGATTAGGCCCTAGCGCCGCTGCCCGGGGAAAATTTCCCACTTTAGGAGTAGAATAGTAGGACGTAAAACCCCATTTCATTTCATTTTATTTTTTATCATGTATATAAATGAAATGAAAGTGTATATGTAAGGGTGTGTACCGTGTGGATGTTAGCCAATGTTGCTTCGTCTCCTTGATCCATCCCCATATACTTATGTGGTATAAAATTAGCCAGCATGACCACATGAATGTTTTACGTCATTGAATCTGGATAACCGGTGAATAACATTTTGTTGCCACTCTCCACCCCCAAATGTGGTATTAAATTAACCAGCATTACAGACGAACATTTTTAAGCCCCTGACAAATTGAATTTCTGTTGAATTTGAATCCCAGACAAATTTGGGTTTCTGTAGTGTAGATATTCATAATATGAGTATATAGTAATACCTTACCATATACCACCAGCAAATTAAATGGTGTTGAATTCTCAGTAAAAAAAAAGTCACAGATAGGTTGTGAGAAAACGAAACAAAGCAGCTAAGTTGTCCAAAGATAGGTTGCCAGGCAACGAAACATACGCCCACAGCAGCTAAATCGTCCGGGCAGTCAACAAGGGTTGTCGCAGATTTTTACTTTTTGGGGGGATGAAACATTTGTAATACACTAAAATCTGATTAAGAGTAACAACTCATTATGTAATTATCTGAAAATCATTAGAATTTGTTAGCTTTTTATAAAGTTTTGCCATACGCTAACAATTAGTATAGGAAATATTTAATATCATGGATTTAGCTGTTCAGTTATCAAAATTCATTGAAAATCAAAATACTTGTTCATTTCAACACCTTAAACTCTGTGTATCAATCTGAAGTCAATCGGATGATAAGTTTGGCATCTATAGTGTCACAAGGTTTTTTTGAAGTGATCAAGGGAGATAACTCTGGAAGTAATTATTTGAAATCGCTGAAAATCAGTAGGTTTCTTCGTCTCATGACCTTAAACAGTGTGTGTAAATTTAAAGTCAATCGGATATTAACTTTGGCCTCTAGAGCGTCCACAGGATTTTTTGATATGATCAAGGGCCATAACTCTGGCAATAATTATCAGAGATCGTTGAAAATCAAAAGGCTTCTTCGTCTCATGACCTTAAACACCGTGTATAAATTTAAAGTCAATCGGACATCATCTTTGTCCTCAAGAGCATCCACAAGATTTTTTGAAGTGATCAAGGGCCATAACTCTGGCACTAATTATCGGAAATCCGTGAAAATCAATAGGCTTCTTCGTCTTATGACCTTAAACACTGTGTATAAATTTAAAGTCAATCGGATATTAACTTTAGCCTCTTGATCATTCACAAGATTTTTCAAAGTGATCAAGGGTCATAACTCTGGCAGTAATTATCGGATATTGCTGAAATCAATAGGCTTCTTCGTATCATAACCTTGAACATTGTGTATAAATTTAAAGTCAATCCAATATTAACTTTAGCCTCTAGAGCGTTCACAAGATTTTTCAAAGTGATCAAGGGTCATAACTCTGTGAGTAATTATCGGACATCGCTGAAAATCAATAGGCTTCTTCGTCTCATGACCTTAAACACTGTGTGTAAATTTAAGGTCAATCGGATATTAACTTTAGCCTCTAGAGCGTTCACAAGATTTTTCAAAGTGATCAAGGGTCATAACTCTGGCAGTAATTATCGGATATTGCTGAAAATCAATAGGCTTCTTCGTCTCATGACCTTAAACACTGTGTATAAATTTAAAGTCAATCGGATATTAACCCTGGCCTCTAGTGCGTTCACAAAAAATTGTGGACGATGGACGGACGGACGGACGGACGGACCGACGGACAGACGGACGGACGGGGGCGACGGCAATATACGTCCACATTTCTATGTGGGCGTATAAAAACTCCAAAAGGGTTGTCAATCATTCATTTTTTTCTGTCCATAACAGACGCTTTTCATGACATAAAAAAATAACAACCCACGAAGCAATTATTAGAAAGTAAATTGGTTTCTAGTACTTCCTGATGCTATCCTTGGGACAAAACAAATATGTATATAAATTTAAAGGTAATCAGATAATAACTTTAGTCTCTAGAGCATACACAAGATTTTTCAAAGTTATCAAAGGTCACAACTCTGGCAGTAATTATCGGAAACTGTTAAAAATCAATAGGTATCTTTATCAAATGAAATCTAACACTGTGAATAGATTTAAAGTCAACCGGATATTAACTTCAGACAGACATGGGTGACGACAATATACAACCACATTTCAATGTGGGCATATTAACACAGTTGTGCAGTATAAACACAGTACAATACAAATAAATATACAAACAAAAAAATCATTCAACAAAATGACAAAAAAAATAATGATTTAATATAACAACCAGATACATGCACATAACATAATTCATAACATAAAGTAACAAAACTAAAAACACATGCTCAACTAAAAAAAAATTATTAAATATTTTTAATTTTTCATGCATGCTCATCCATCATAATAAATTTTTGAATAGTGCTAATTTTCTGTACATGCTCATCCATCAAAAGAAATTTCTGAATAATTATTGATCAATTTAGAGTTTTTGAAACAGTCTTCCTCATGCACTTTGAATTGATAAATTAGTACATGTTTTTATTTGTGAATTATAGTGCAGTGTATGTTATTGTTATGTATTTGTGAATTAATAGTGTAGTGAATAGCTTTCCATATTACTAGTGTGTGCCAGTTTTGGGTGGTCTAGTGCTAAAGGGTTAAGCATACTCTATATAAAATTGCTTTTAAAAAAGCAACTACTGAAAAAAGCATTTTGTGGATCTAGCAAAGCCTAAGTTGGATTTACAAACAGCCGATGATCAGAAAGATATCTTCAAATCAGAACAATTAAAAGAAACATATCTTCAAATTAGAAATGTCTTCAAATCAGAATGATCAAAAGAAATACATCTTCAAATTAGAACAATCAAAGAAATATAATACTGGTTAATGTATTCATATTCCAATTCTTGAACACCACAAACCAGTAATCTAGAGTGATCACTTGATCAAAAGGTTCATTATCACACAGAATTTAAAACACAGGCCATTTTCCAATTCTTTTACAATACAAACAATTGAATTTGAGATAAATTTTTTAGTATTACTAAATTGGCCTATAAGGAGTAGTTATTATTCATGTAAAGGCCACCAGTAGATTTACATTTGTTCAGAATTAAATAATGGAATGCGCACAAAAAGAGAAAAAAATAATAATGTTTTTTAAAATATAATCACACTTAATTACATATGTACATTTAAATTACTTTAAATAAAATCAAAATATACAATATATTGTAATTTTTTTCTATTAAAAACACAAAAACTTTCACTAAAATAGATTTTAACTAAAATCAAAATACAATTTTGAATTTCATGTGTTTCACACCAATCGATTGTAACTTAAAAATCGAATGTAACAGATTTTAGTTAAAATTGATTGCACCTGCGCAGTTACCTTTTTTTCGTCAGCTTGCATACGGATTAAAACTAATCACTCCAGAATTGAAAACTTGCAACATGTTGAACTAAAGGTGACAATATCAATGGGGAAAGCTTCATTCATTCTAGTGACGTTTGCACATGGTCAGACAGTCGCAGAGAGATGAAATAAATGAGTTTAGTGCGTGTTATTCATTTCGAAGAGTATTGGTTGGCAGGCCTTGAACTTGGTGCTGTTGTCATGACCTTGGCAACTGATTTACTTACAGGCTTCAATGGAAATAATGCGTACAGATGAACTAAATCGCTTGAATGGCTAACATTAAACCCAGTGATCAAAAGAATGACAGAAATCAGTCATTATCAACTCCTATCATGCTATGGGTTATATAAAAGGAAAACTGAAACTAAACTTTCTTTAAAGTCTGATATGCAATAATCAATTTCACTAAAAATATACCAAAGATATTTTTATTTTATTGGCGGAAAATCTGGCAAATCCAGAATCATTGATAGAAAATATGAGGCGACTATGTGCCAATCTTGTCTGGAATTGTGTAACAGAGAGAAATAATGGCGTTAACAAACCAGGTCATTTCAGGACTAACATATGGTTCAATTTTATATCTATAATTGTGCATAGGGTTTTTAGCAGTGGGAGAAAGCTGGAGGACCCAAAGAATAGCCCTGAGGTTGGAGAAGCAACCCTAGTCCTTGTCACGCACAACAAGGGAATTAAACCATGCCATTTGACTCAATGACAGGCCCCATGATACAACAGGCACGCGCCAACCATTTTATCTGTGCTGCTGCCTTGTGACTAATAATAAAGATAAAGATATTAAATATGATAAAACAAAAAGTTTAGTATAAATATCCCTCAGATAAAAATAAAACTATTCATGAAAGACTATCAATATACAGGATATTAAAACAGTTTTAATAGTTTTTGCATTTTCAAGTCACATCCTTCACTTATTGCAAGATACATCCATTCATTTATCAGATATATCCTTTAACACAGCGGGTACTGGTGTGTTAGATTTACTGGAGTTCCCAAACATTAAGGCAGTTGAGTCCGTAATAGCATTCTTTGCATTCAAAATCTTATCAATTAAAGCAAATTCTTCTCCACGTTTTTCAACTTCCTCGACTGGAGTCCATGACATATCATATTCCAATTTAAAAGCACCTATAAACACATGTGGACAACTTGTCCCCCATTCCTAGAAGTAAAACAAATATTCATTTATAGTACTGTAATTAACTGGTCCCTGAAAATGGTGTTGTTAGGTATCAAAGATAGGTTGCCAGGCAACGAAACATACGCCCACAGCAGCTAAATCGTCCGGGCAGTGAACAAGGGTTGTCGCATATTTTTACTTTTTGGGGGGATGAAACATTTGTAATACACTAAAATCTGATTAAGAGTAACAACTCATTATGTAATTATCTGAAAATCATTAGAATTTGTTAGCTTTTTATAAAGTTTTGCCCCACGCTAACAATTAGTATAGGAAATATTTAATATCATGGATTTAGCTGTTCAGTTATCAAAATTCATTGAAAATCAAAATACTTGTTCGTTTCAACACCTTAAACTCTGTGTATCAATCTGAAGTCAATCGGATGATAAGTTTGGCATCTATAGTGTCACAAGGTTTTTTGAAGTGATCAAGGGAGATAACTCTGGAAGTAATTATTTGAAATCGCTGAAAATCAGTAGGTTTCTTCGTCTCATGACCTTAAACGGTGTGTGTAAATTCAAAGTCAATCGGATATTAACTTTGGCCTCTAGAGCGTCCACAGGATTTTTTGATATGATCAAGGGCCATAACTCTGGCAATAATTATCAGAGATCGTTGAAAATCAATAGGCTTCTTCGTCTCATGACCTTAAACACCGTGTATAAATTTAAAGTCAATCAGATATTAACTTTGGCCTCTAGAGCATCCACAAGATTTTTTGAAGTGATCAAGGGACACAACTCTGGCACTAATTATCAGAAATCGCTGAAAATCAAAAGGCTTCTTCGTCTCATGACCTTAAACACCGTGTATAAATTTGAAGTCAATCAGACATCATCTTTGTCCTCTAGAGCATCCACAAGATTTTTTGAAGTGATCAAGGGCCATAACTCTGGCACTAATTATCGGAAATCCGTGAAAATCAATAGGCTTCTTCGTCTTATGACCTTAAACACTGTGTATAAATTTAAAGTCAATCGGATATTAACTTTAGCCTCTTGATCATTCACAAGATTTTTCAAAGTGATCAAGGGTCATAACTCTGGCAGTAATTATCGGATATTGCTGAAAATCAATAGGCTTCTTCGTATCATGACCTTGAACACTGTGTATAAATTTAAAGTCAATCCAATATTAACTTTAGCCTCTAGAGCGTTCACAAGATTTTTCAAAGTGATCAAGGGTCATAACTCTGTCAGTAATTATCGGAAATCGCTGAAAATCAATAGGCTTCTTCGTCTCATGACCTTAAACACTGTGTATAAATTTACGGTCAATCGGATATTAACTTTAGCCTCTAGAGCGTTCACAAGATTTTTCAAAGTGATCAAGGGTCATAACTCTGGCAGTAATTATCGGATATTGCTGAAAATCAATAGGCTTCTTCGTCTCATGACCTTTAACACTGTGTATAAATTTAAAGTCAATCGGATATTAACCCTGGCCTCTAGTGCGTTCACAAAAAATTGTGGACGATGGACGGACGGACGGACGGACGGACGGACGGACGGACGGACGGACGGACCGACCGACAGACGGACGGACGGACGGGGGCGACGGCAATATACGTCCACATTTCTATGTGGGCGTATAAAAATGAATGAAATTATTTTATAAAGTATTCATTGACTGTAAAGTGCAATCTTTTCCTTGTATGAACATTAGAAAATTGAGTTTAACGTCAACAAAACATAATCTTTATTTAATTTATGCTTTCACACAGCACAGCTCTTAAGCTGTGTAAGGAAAAGAGGTGAATACTAATGGCTGTATAAGTACAAAAACCAAACCAAAGAGCTAATGTATATCACATCAAAACAAGCTACTATTCTAAGTAAGTAATAAACAAGTTTAACCTGTGGTGAGAGAATAGAGAAATATTTTTGTCCAGATTCTCGTTCATATAAATAATACATAGTGCCTGGTTTCTTCACCAAATTACATGCTGCATGATGTAACATAGCATTTCTCTTAGCTTCTTCTAAAACCTATAACAAAACACATGAAAAACATGAAATTGTTGAAAAAAGGTTTTAATTTATTTCTCTGGTTGATTTACAATAATTCACATAATAAATGCTAGGAACTAAAATAAAGATAGGTTGCCAGGCAACGAAACATACGCCCACAGCAACTAAATCGTCCGGGCAGTCAACAAGGGTTGTCGGCAGGGATCTTAATCGACTGTTTTTTTCGGCTTTAGCCGATTGATCTTTAATCTAGCCGAATCGTAAAACAATGAATCGGCCACTATGGTATCATATATCAATCAACTTTCGGCCGATTTACAAAGAGTTAATTATCATGCTGATTGATAAAACAATGAACAACAAGCCACTACGCCTACGGTGTCATATATCAATCTATTTTCGGCCGATTACAAAGAGGTAATTATTACTCGTGGATTAATTAACCCATCTTAAGAGTCAATCAATGCAATGAATACCTTCAGTGTCAATCCTTCTCGGCTCATTTCGTAAATAAACAACTTCGTTGAGTTAATTCATGCCAAGTACGGTAAAAGAATAGCCGAAAATAATGGCGGCGTTGACCTTGAACTTCAAGCATGCACGGAGGCATTGTATTTGGAAGTTCCAAAAGATTGAGATCCTCCCACGTCCAATATAGGTCACCCAAAGTTGAAGACTAGAAGGTATTTTAGATCCGAATAGTTAGCTCCTTTCAAACGTCTTTCGTTTGATAAAAATTCACAGAAAATGTTTTGTCTCATATAGGTTATTAAAATCTACTTTTTGCGAGAACCGGTAACACTAAAAATAAACTTTTCTGAATCACAATTGGCCATGTGACCTTTCGCCCGTACGGCATATTTCCGAGCACCGACTATTCACGGAAAATAATTTGTGCTACATTGTTTTATTATTACAAATATACTTTTATATATTGACAAGTGTTTACGTATAAAATAATTAAAAAACGAACGTATTTGTATTTGCTTGTAGTTTTTCTTTTTACTAAATAATTCTAACTTCCGTTTGTTTGGATGAAAGCAAAAGTAGATTATGCATTATGCAAGTTGCTAAAATTTGACTATAAATTTCGATAATGTATGGATATATGAATACTAGTATGGAATAATAACACAGGCTTTGTTTATTAGAAGTTATTATTATAATATTACACGGAATACCGCAACGTTATGCAATTACTGACTTGAATAAAGTATGCATAAACCAACATGTCTGTTGTTCAAAAGACGACTATCCGTTCGGGGTGCCCGTGGCCGGTTCATTTCAAAATGGATTAAGAACCCTGCTTCACACTAACAATTAGTATATACATGAAACATTTAATATCATGGATTTAGCTGTTCAGTTATTAAAATTCATTGAAAATCAAAATACTTGTTCGTTTCAACACCTTAAACTCTGTGTATCAATCTAAAGTCTATCGGATGATAAGTTTAGCCTCTATAGCATAACAAGATTTTTTGAAGTTATCAAGGGAGATAACTCTGGCAATAATTATTTTAAATCTCTGAAAATCAATAGGCTTCTTCGTCTCATGACCCTAAACACTGTGTGTTAATTTAAAGTCGATCGGATATTAACTTTGGCCTCTAGAGCTTCCACAGGATTTTTTCGAAGTGATCAAGGGCCATAACTCTTGCAGCAATTATTGAAAATCGATAGACGACTTAGTCTCATGACTGTAAACACTATGTATAAATTTGAAGTCAATCGGATATTAACTTTGACCTCTAGAGCATCCACTGTGTATAAATTTAAAGTCAATCGGATATTAACTTTGGCCTCTAGAGCGTCCGCAGGATTTTTTGAAGTGATCAAGGGACATAACTCTGGCACTAATTATCGGGAATCGCTGAAAATCAATAGGATTCTTTGTCTCATGACCTTAAACACTGTGTATAAATTTAAAGTAAATCGGATATTAACTTTGGCCTCTAGAGCGTCCACAAGATTTTTTTAAGTGATCAAGGGCTATAACTCTGGCACTAATTATCGGAAATTGCTGAAAATCAATAGACTTCTTCGTCTCATGACCTTAAACACTGTGTATAAATTTAAAGTCAATTGGATATTAACTTTGGCCTCTAGAGCGTCCACAAGATATTTTCAAGTGTTCAAGGGCCATAACTCTGGCACTAATTATTGGAAATCGCTGAAAATCAATAGGCTTCTTCGTCTCATGACCTTAAACACTGTGTATAAATTTAAAGTCAATCGGATATTAACTTTGGCCTCTAGAGCGTCCACAAGATATTTTGAAGTGATCAAGGGCCATAACTCTGGTAGTTATTATCGGAAATCGCTGAAAATCAATGGGCTTTTTCGTCTCATGACCTTAAACACTGTGTATAAATCTAAAGTCAATCGGATATTAACTTTGGCCTCTAGAGCGTCCACAAGATATTTTGAAGTGATCAAGGGCCATAACTCTGGTAGTTATTATCGGAAATCGCTGAAAATCAATAGGATTCTTCGTCTCATGACCTTAAACACTGTGTATAAATTTAAAGTCAATCGGATATTAACTTTGGCCTCTAGAGCGTCCACAAGATTTTTTGAAGTGATCAAGGGCCATAACTCTGGCACTTATTATCGGAAATCGCTGAAAATCAATAGGATTCTTCGTCTCATGACCTTAAACACTGTGTATAAATTTAAAGTCAATCGGATATTAACTTTAGCCTGTAGAGCTTCCACAAGCAATTGTGGACGCCGGACCGCCGGACGGACGGACGGACGGACGGACGGGGGCGACGACAATATACGACCACATTTCAATGTGGGCGTATAAAAATACTGGGATTAGAAATGTGAAAACAGAGATAAGTTATATTTTGTCCCTGTTTAGTCACTATAATTTGAATCAGAACAAATGTGTTTAAAACACTAGAGAGTAAATCTATAAATATGTAAGAAAGGCCCAGAGTGATATAACCACAAATTAAATTTTCTTCAGAGATACAAAAGTTAAGATCTTGTTGGTACGTCATTTAAACCATTCGAGACCAACATATTGTTTCAACTATGTCTAATGTGTGGATGGAGAATGTAGTACAAACAACAATATCTTCCTCTACTCAGTTTTCAATTCCAAATATAATTGATTTATTCAAGAGTTAAACTTGCCTATTGCAGGTTCTACTCTAGGCCTTAAATGTTATATAAATTATTAATTAGACAGTTATTAATATTACAAGACCATTATCAACTCTTGATGCCATCAGATAGCTTTGATTGTAAGTAGATTAGAAGGGTAACAATAAACAATCAATGCACATATTTGTTAAACTACAAATAGTCATTACTTCGCACGGAATGAAGTAATTTAAATGAAAATGAAATTTTCAATACATACATGTAGCATTATATATTTTGGAACTATTATAGCAAGAACGGACAATTCTTTATCTTACATAAGTTATCTGTAAATGATACTTTTGTTCCTCACTAAATTCCTTTGTGTACTGTATTAAAAAGTCAACCGTGAGGCTGATGTCCCCCGCCGAAATCCCAAAATAAATTGATGACACATATATATTAATTGCAAATTTTTTTTTTTCAAAAGTATGGAGCAATCAAACCATACAATAAGTTATCACTCTCTATGAGATTGATTCAAGATTTTCTTGTCCCAAAGCATCAAACAATGA
The DNA here is from genome assembly GCA_948474765.1 of Patella depressa. Taxonomy (NCBI): domain Eukaryota; kingdom Metazoa; phylum Mollusca; class Gastropoda; family Patellidae; genus Patella; species Patella depressa. The sequence continues at coordinate 18,532,831 of OX419720.1, forward strand.
CATTGATTAGCTCTGTTTAGCTTCAGCTCAAAATGTTAATCATTGAACTAGGTCAAGACATTCACCTAATGAACATCTACATCAAGTTTAAACATTCTACCTCAATTAAAAGCAGAGTTGTTATGTTCCAAAGTCTTGACCAATCAAATTGCTTATCACTCCTTAGTCTGAGCATAAAATTCTCACAATCGAACTTAGTCATGGTAATGATATAATGAATCTATATTCTGAGTTTCATCGCTCTTACTTCATTATAACCACAGTTTAATCATATAGCTTATCTCTGCTTACTGCTAGCAATAAATGTTCATAATCGAACTCCAACAAGGCATTCACCTAATGAACGCCTACACCAAGTTTGAACATTCTAGCTCAATTAGAAAGCAATTTATTGTGTCTCAAAAAGTGTGACAAACAGACGGATGGACAGGCGGACCCATTTTAATAGTCCCCTGCTTTCTTCGAAAGGTGGGGACAATAATACCTTTCTTGCTTGTTCTTGTAAATATTTAATTTGATCAGCTATCACTATCAATTTACTACCAGCCGTTGCTCTTGTAAATTCATCAGCCTGAAAAATGTTTTATTAATTACAGTTTAATATTACACCGTAATAAGGAAAACAGACATGGCAACATGTTTGAAGTAACTTGAAATCAAAACCTTGTCTATCCTAATACATGCTTCTGGGTTGATATCAAAACTTTCCCAACTGACACTTATTCAGATGATCATAATTCAAAGTTAATATTCCTAACTGACAGATCCTATATGACCTACATCATGGCAAATCATTTTACAACACAAATACATTTTTCTATATTTTGGTTTATAAAGAGATAAAGAAATCTAATACATAATAATATGTTTGAATGAAGGAGCACTTTTTTTATAAGGCTATAAACAGAGATCTTAAGGTTGAAGACATAACTAATCTATGTGGAACATAAATACTGCATTCAACTTGGGCAGAATTCTAACAATAACTATGTATTTTCAACATACATGTAGCATATTTGCCAAGTTTATTCTTACACAAAGGAAATGAAATGGGGTTTAACCTCCTACTGCTCTGCTCCAAACTTGGCTAATGAAGATGGGCATACACCATACAGTGTGCTACATCATTGAAATTTTGCTCAGAGACAGTGGCACTACGGCCTACTCCAGTGCACACCAATGTGTACATAGGGCCTCGTTTTTTCGTTCCATCAGAACGACAGCTGTACTTGTCAGGCCCTCCGTCCTGCATCACAAACAAGGTGGAACCAGTCAAACCACGCCGGAAAATCTGGATGAACTTTCTCGGCCAATGCAAGGATCGAACACCCAACCTCCAAGCTAGCGAGCCAGTGCCTTACCCACTGTGATTCCCCTTACACAAAGGAAGATGTTGGAATACAAATATAATTATCAGTCTGTAATATAATAATACCTTTTGAACCTGTTTTGCCAATTCCACTAAATCCATCGGATCTGATGTTTTGTTTGTCATTCTCGAATTGACAAGTTGAACACCCATTGGTCGACTTGAGCTTTCCACTAAAGCCACTGAAGTGAAAAATAAAACTATCATGATATTGCTTATGAATACAATACATTGTTTAATATTAACACGACATGGGGGATAAAATAAAAAAAAAATACTATACATTATGAGACTATAAATATATACTCAATCACCCGGTTCAACCTTATCTCCAACGAATATTGAAAATGTCTAAATAACATAACCCAAGTCCAGTTGTTTACTTTTCAACAATTTCTGGATAGATTTTATAAGTTTTCCGCTATGCAGATTAGCCATATTGTGGACATTAAAGTAACATTATCAGATCAAGTATATACATGTATTATTAAAAAAAAACATTAGGGAACAGATTCTGGAATTGTTTCATTCTTGTTTTATGACTAATGACTACACCAACAGTAGGCCTACTGAAGTAAAACAGTAACAAGGGAAGCTACTTCTATTTAGAGTTAGGTTTCAAAATATTATGCGCCCATAATGCAGTTTTTATCTCAATAATAATACTAATATAATAATAGTGTTTATGACAGACAGACACTACATGTAGCAACGGCTCATTCATTTAGCCAGATGGAATAAAACACATTTATTACACACAACCTTATAAATTGGCAGTTAATCAACCAAACTTGTTTAAATTTGCTATCTATTGTGTCTTTACTGCTGTTTGTTTTCTTTTAAAAAAAAATACTTGGAATGCAGGTTATTATTTTTATCAAACATGTCAATTTGTCAAAATTATGTTAAAACTGACATTTCATCTAAACCCAAATTTGTAGTTATCTCCCTTGACAATATCAGTCCACTGATTATGTAAACAGTCGAAAAAAAACAAATGATTTACGATGACAATATCTTAATTCGGGAGCAGGCATGTCCATTTTCGCATTAACTTTTAAAACTATTTTAAGCTATTCGTAATTCTAATGTATTTTGTCTTAGAGTTACCGGCAGTTAAACTTGTATCAGTGGGTGCTTCCATCTTAACTGTTCGACAGTTCAGGCAAAAAATGAATAACAGGAAGCTGGTGCTCTATTATATACCGGGCATGACGTCATGAGGATAATGCATTATTGTACTAATAACGAGTGGATTGCAGTTCAGCTCACATTTAAAGATTTGATTCTACTTTCATATATATATATTGAAAATTTAAAAAAACATCAACCATGGACGTTAGAGGTTTAAAATATACAATACCGAAGGTTAAAATCCTTTTATGAATAATAATAATGATTGCCCCCTTGTTCATTAAACAAGAGTTACTTCCTCTTATTATGGACATAGAAAAATAAAGTCTCACGTGTTTGTTTGCAACTTTTTATTTGGTTTGCCTCAGTGTTATAATGGGACGACAATATTACTGTGAATTTTGCGAGAAATCATTTGCGGACAATCCCTCCAGTAGAAAAAATCATTTAAATGGAACACACCATAAGAATAATCGGAAAAATCATTACAATTCCTTTAAAGGTACCGCTGATACTACTAGTGATAGTGTGATGTGACGACATGTCCAATTCATGATCATGAGATTGAGAGTCATGGATTGGACCGTCTTACAGTTACATACATGTACATGTACAAAAGGTCCATGGATTGACGCCAAAAAAGACCTCTTGCATGATTTGTCTCATCGGTTCTCATAATAAATTCCACTCTCTTCTAGTTTTTACAGATCGAGATACATTGTAGTCTCTCTCCCTGGGACATCAATTTAATACAGAGAAATATAGGCTATGCCTGTTCCCCAATCCCTATTCAGATAGAAATCTGAATAAAAATATTGCTTATAAAAGGAAAAAATTGATTTCCCGTTTTGATGTCTTAGAAAATAAGACATAACAGTAAAAGATGGTTTTCTATGTCTCAGACACAGTTCTCCAGATATTGGCTATTCTAAATAATCTTTTGTAGCTGATAATGATATTGATAGTGTACCAGTACATGAGTACTATATATTCATTATTTTGTTGGACAATAACATGATAAAAAAAAATTCCGATTTGCTTTCAATTATTCGTTCTTCCAAACTTACTTTTGTAATTTTCAAGATAGCTGATAAACTTTATAAATTTTATTTTGACAGATCCAGATGAAAGACTTCAGGAAGAAAGAAGGAAAAGACCATGTAAAAATTTTCCAAGAGGTATTTGTTTGTAATAGAATAGATATACACTGTACATGTAACTACACATACAAAATTGTGCATAATTAATCTAAATTCTAACAGAGACTAGCTGACATCTTTATGTTCTGAAACATCTGTCAGCCTTACTATTAGAAATAAGGACTAGTGATATTCTAGAAATGGAAATGTGGCCTTTCATGATTATAAATGACAATTCACTGATTGGATGACAATATGATGTCAGGCAACAAGTGCCCTTGTGGTGTCATGTCACTAAAGAGGAATATCTTGCCATGGTCGCTAAATCCCCAAAGACATCCTGAGACATGATGATTGATTGTATTGTTTTAATTGCAGGAATGTGTGACTTTGGTGACAATTGCAGGTATTCTCATTTAACAGAAGCAGATTTTGCACAGCTAGAGCAGCAAGGTATGTGACCCTGGCTTCATTAGCCCAGATGCAGCGGAACAGTAGGATGATAAACCCCATTTCATTTCGTATTATATGCTTGTTTTCTATATTTCAATTTGATGGAATTAGTATTAGCTTTAGACAACTTATAATTTATTTTCAATTCTTTTAATTACTTTTTTGAACATAAATGTAGATTAATTATTTTCTAAGCTTGTGAATTGTGATTTTTTTTTCTTTCTAGTTTTACAAAGACGTCACCATAATACAGGCCCACCACCATCACTAGAAGATTGGCTCTCTAAGAGAGATAAAAGACTTCAGTCTGAAAGTCCTTCAATAAAACCAGATTTAACTCTACCAGTTTATACAATACCATCCAACTTGATGCACATTCCAAATCTTCCACCATCTGTTTTACCCCCACCACCAGATGTATTCAATAATTTGAAATATGAAGAATGGGGATAGCTTTGGAGGAGACTTATATTCACATTACATTTAACAGAATTGTGCTGTATGAATGGATTGTCAAATAGTTCTAAGCTATCTTGTCTCTACAAAAATTAATTATGACAAATACTGATATGTATGTCTGTACTATCTACATGTACCTATAAGATCTCCAAACAAGGTAGTGATTTTTTATACATGCTGATGTCATTTAGGCATAGCTTGCTAAACTGTCTAATTTGACAATTTTGATTCGATCGAAGAATTCTAAGAGCTTGTTTGTCCTAGTGGAATGAAACTTTGTATATGCGATCTAGAATATATTCGCCGTCACCGGACGTTGACGTTTCATACGACGTCGCAGTTGATGACGTCACAGCACGATCATGACGTCATAGACCAACCAGCATAATTTGGGCAATTTAAGTGAATTTGTTCACTGTTTGTTGGAAGAAACGAACGGATGAAATAACGCATGATATTTTGTGGGTACAGCATGCTAGTGACAGTAAGCTGGGATATGTCAGCATCATATTATGACGTCCAAGGGTCGTTTGTGAAGTCATCAAAAATGTTAATATGTAATGTATTTCGGATTAAAAAAGAATAATAACTATCTCCAGAAAAAATGTTTACATTGTATAACAAGTATTGTGGATTAAAGTAAACCAAGCATTATTTCTATTCAATTGAGACATCTCAACAAAAGGCATGACCTTCAGTTTTCTGTATTATTTGATTATTTCATCAATGAAAAGAACAATTTTAAATGAATATTTCATATTGTTACTGGAGAGTTCATATGATTGGCTCCATCTGGTCTGCAACTTCAATATTCCACATGGTGTGGCATACTGTCGACCAGAATCTGACAATATACCTTAGAAATATTATTCCATGTCAATTTTATTGCATTTACAAGTTCATTCATGTTCCACGGCTGTATTTCTGTGACCTCGAATTTACTCAAATTGGCCAAGTTTTGCAGGTTGGTCTATGACGTCATGATCACGCTGTGACATCATCAATTGCGACATCCTATGAAACGTCCACGTCAGATGACGCCTAATATATTCTAGATCACATATACAACATTTTATTCCACAAGGGTAAACAAGTTCTTAGAATTCTTCGGTCGAAATTAAAATTGTCAAAATTGTCAAAATTGAGGCAATTTCACAAGGTGTCCCTAAACTTTAGTTAGAGACTGTCTAGAAATAACAGTGAGGCAGAATTTGGGATGGATGAAACTGATAGCCAGAAATTACTTGATTTGGGAGAAGTAAAGCTTTCTAGGGGACATTTGCCACCAATGACAGTTAATTACCTTCTAGATGAAATTTCTATTCTCAGCCTATTTATACTCTTAATAAGAAAGCATTTCTGGCTACAGAATTGGAAGACAACTGTGTTTTTTGTTCAAGATTGAGAAAAATGTCTTGATTAGACCGCTCAATCTTTTCTATGTACATATATCAAGAAAAAACAGACTAATGTTTATGGTTTTAATCATTCCAATCATTTACTGCAAGAAATTCATTATTTTTATACAAAGATATCATTAACAAACAATATAACAAAAAAAAAATGATGTACATTGGTATGATTAAAATTATCACTAACCATAAGATATGAAAATAAACATACTTGAATAAAATTGGACCAGAATCATAAACATACTAAATTTTGTTTACTTCTTTTTTAAAAAAAAAAATTGACTGAAAGTGAATTTCTACGAATAAGTCTTGATGAATCAGTAAGGTTCAAATGTATTTACTGGTATATATAATGTGTACAGATAAATAAAATTAACAGAGTTTGGAAGTTTAATTATTTTCAAAATGTCATATATACATGACATAATTGAGAAATAATATTTAATGCCTGAGAAAGTTCTTATGGTTGTGATCTAGGAATAAATACACTTCAGAAAGAAAAAAAATGCTAAAACCATTGACAGCATTCACCATTTAAAAAAGAAGGCTGCAAATTTTTTAATGAGCAGATAGCAGATTATGTAGCAAGTAACTAAATATGTGGTGTTTTTTACACCTCTGCAAGCATGCTGAAGTAATATATTTCATCAACCAAAAAAATACTGTCTCACCATACTTTTAATTTTTACATACTTTTCACTTATCATTTATAACCTGATTGGGATACATAACTTGTTTTTTTATTCTATTGTCCTGTTTCGCTAAGCATACGCAAGGCTCACATAATTTAATTCAAGCATTTTGCTATACAGCTCTAGATTATGCAGTGAGATCATCTTGACACAATCAAAGCGCTGGAACACCTTATACAGTGTTTTATGCGTCGGGGTTTGTGTATAAAATGAAATGTTTTTGATTTTAAAAGGCATAATTTCTTGACATTTTGAGCCAGTCATAGAGCATAGAGACCCAACTGCCAACGTTACTTAGACACTAGGAATTAATAATACACAACAGACAATTGTTATGGCGATATAGTGAGATATGACTGACTGTTCTTTTACAATGAACACTTCTGCTATCTGATATTTTCATGTGTAAATTTATAAATTTAATAAAATATGAAATTGATTATATATATATATTTGTAGAGTAGATATGTTAGAACACAGGGGCCTTTTCTCCACATTTCACTCTTAAAATCCTTGGACCATATGCATAAAAACTTAGCCCCCACCCCAAATGGCCATTAAAATCTGCATAATGATTTTCACATTCAGTCAATGAACATACACTATTCTTTTAATATTTTAAAGAGCCTCATTTTTACTGGGAATCTTAAGTTATCCAATCACGATTCAGCAGAAACTAAATTAAAACTAAGTACTTGAGAAGTTGAGCCCAATACAAATATAAAAGTTTATATTTGAGCTAAAGGAAGTGTTGAGATTATTTGATATTTTATGATACACAGCTTGTGTTTGACACAAATAAATATAAGACAATTTATAATATAGAACAATAATAGTACAATTATGGAAGATGATTACTAAGCTTTAATATATATTATATATCTATAAACAATATGTAAATAGGCTAATTCATATTCCCATACATAACAGGCAGCAGAATCCTAATCTTGCATTTGGTATCAAGGGCTGTAAACTAAACTTTGACACGTAAAAGTGTATGATTACTAATGCTCTCTGACACAAGTATAAAAAAATCATCAGTTTCGCTATCAGAATCTGTGCATGGTGCCTCTACTTTATAACCTAAGCATGGATATTAATTTAGTAGTTGTAGCAACAGTTGAGTATGGTATAGATAACCAAACAAAACAATGTCAAGTTGATTTTAGTACTGTACACCGATATATCATTTGGTCCAATCATAAGTGTATTTTTCCATGAGTACAAAAAGCTATGAAAAGCACACAATCCGAAGTCTTGTCTTTGATTAGAAGTGAACAGAGTTTTATGTATTTTCTCCTTCACCCTCTGCGTATTTAAACAATACTAGTTTATATAGTCAATTAGTGATCACTATAATATACACTTTTAAAAACTGAAATGGTAACAAGCACTATTCTTTAAATATCGGAGTCTAATCACTATCATAATAGCTGTCTCACATCCCGTAATAAATGATGGAACAAACACGGAAACATAGTTCAAGGAACTTTTGCACTCAGCCCGCAACAAGCATAACATCATTACGCATCTGCTGAAAAAGATAAAGGTATAAATAAATGTTGGCTTCAGGTGTTATTGAATGATTATGCATGACTAGTCTTGTGTCAAAACACCTGCCACATATCATTTGATATTTAGAGTTTAAACAATCTGATCAAAATACATATCTATGTTTTGGGGTTTTTTTTGTTTTTTTTATACTTTCGATGGCCTTCCCTATATGAAGATCTGACAAGTGAAAGTGGGAGTTCATGTCAGGGGCCAAACGCGCAGACATGTGATTAACCAATCAGCATTGATGTTCCTAGTGGATTACCCACAGTTCTGTGCAAAACATGCCTAAAGCTCGCAGTAACAGACTGTTTCACTGGCTAATACCTCACACCATTCAGAACACGTCAATGATAACTCTTGTGGGTAGGGCTCTTTATCAGTGAGAGGAAACTGCAGGACCCTGAGGAAACTCACATGGTTAGACAGGCAACACTACTCCTTGTTATGTACAACCTGGGTATTGAAACCACAGCAGCTGACTCAGTGGCAGATCTTTTATTACAACATGACAGCCGACAGGCAAGCGCTAACCAGTACGGTGGTTACATTTACACTCAGTGCAAATATCTTGTCAAGTCTTCAAAAGCTAATTTTCAACATATTTATTTTTCATCAATATCTATTTGTGAACTATTATAGCAAGAACGGACAGCTCTTTATATAAATCTTACATAATGTATTTTTGATGATTTATGGAATATTTGAGGACAAACGAAAGATCTATATTGGACAGTTTTAGCTCTTACATAATGCATCTATAATTATTAAGCAGATAATAATAATAACTACAGGGTCCTCCTCTGTATTGAAATATAAAGAAAGAGTATTTACTTACTATCATCTATTCTAGGTAAACGATGGGATGAATAACCATCAGAAATACTGCTACCTTGTGACCGCGTTCTATAACTACTTATACTAGATCGACCAATTGGTGACTGATTATGATTTTCTAAGAATGAATCAAAATCTGAATCATCCTCTTCATCTTCACTAAAATAAATAAAGTTAAAGGTAGACGTTAGAACAAAGTTAAGATGCTGGCTCGCTAATCAGGAGGGCTCAGGTTTAATTGCTCCAGGTGTTGACCTCGAAAATTCCTCCGGGTTTTCCGACATGACTTTACCTTTTCAGGGAAATTAAACCCCTTTAATTTGATGTGTTTTTTCAATAAATTAAAATTTTGGTTCGAAAGATTAAACGAAGTCAGATTGTTTACAAATTTTGGTCTACATTTTGGCCAACAGTGTTGACATAGGAATTTTGAGTTATATTTCAACACTGTCTTTACCTATAGATATAAAATTTTCAATCACAGATTTTACTGCCACAAATCTAGAATTTTATTTTTGGCCCACATCACAGAAGTCTAGCTACTCATTGCAGTAGTCTCAACTCAACCAACCTTTCAAATATCTTTGCATACTTTATCAATTGTGTCTAACAAGTACCGAACAAACAACAATGATTTGTTATAAGAACATACCTATCTAATAGAAGACTATCATTATCACTATCTATTTCTTCTTCTAAAGCTGCCTGTAAATCAGCAATACGTTTAAATGCTAATTTGAGGTCAGATTGGTTCTGTATTTGATCAGCTTCTAATTCTTCAATACGAGTTACCTGCAAAGAATATACTTACATATCAACTGACATAATAGGAAAACAACTCCAATATTTTATCAGTGAATAGGAATTAAGTGCTCACATTAATTGTCATATTCAAACCAATTTTCTGTCTATTTGTTAGTGGATGTCACTTAAAACTAATCGAACAGGATTGGTTTATTGTCTCCTGTAGGCATATTGAATAACATTGTCATTAATTTAATGCAAAAAGTGTTAATATTGAGATTGCAGTAAGGTAATTCAATATGCACGAACAGCGTTGATATACAAACTTGCATGACAGTGAAGGTAATTCCAAATTTTATTTATTCAAATCAAATCCATTCACAAGAGTGTGATGGAATGGAAAAAAGACCAAATTTAATAGACCTCCTGCTTATCATTATCAAACATGTACTTGTCAAAAAAAGAATATGTTATTCAAAAATTAGTTCAACTTACTAATTCTTTCTTTCCCTGACTAGCCTCCATTTCCCGTTTCTGTGCATCAACTAATTCCTCTCTTAATTCACGTAATTGCTTCTGATTACGTTTCGACAACTCTTCTGTTTGTAGTTTACTGGAGTTTAATTCTTCCTTTTCACTCTGTAATCTCTCCAGATGTTCCTTTAATCTTGTTATCTGTGTCTATAATACAAATTAACAATTTTTTTATATATATTCCACCACCTCAGTGTGAAATATGATTCAGCTGATTTCTTTTCTTCTCATTTTCCAAAGATTTGTTTTCATCAGGTTTGTTATATTCGGCCATACAAAAAGAATATTCTGGTTCTCAGGCAACCATTCCTTAAAATCTTGTGTGGGACGGTGGGTTTTTATTTTGTCAAAGGATTTATACTGGGCAAAATATCTCCTCATTAACATCACATTCATATTATCACATTGTTGAGAGTATGATTATCTAAGTATCATTTCTGATCGTCAGGGATGCATACTTGATAATTGATCATACAGTACATTTCTGGATACATTCAAATTATTTTATATTGATACTTCCAGTAACCTGGGGAAAACATTTACATACAGTAATGTATTTATTTGGTCTTAATAGAAAAATTCCTGTGGTCCTTTTCCTTTATTCTATATCATACTCTTTTAAAACTATTTTTGAGGGTGGTCGTCGGGAAATTAAGTTTAGTATATAGTTTTAAGTTTATATACATGTTCATAATTCCTGAGCAATCATAATACCTCTAATCTCTGTTTGGATGTACTTTCTAGCTGTAGTTTATTTTCTAATTCACGTATTTTACCCTCCAGTCTTGTAACAGTATGTTTATCTACTGTACTTGTTTCAAACGTAGTAACTTTGGTTGATAAATCATTTACCTATAATAAAAAAAACCAACACAATAGTAGAGCCACAATAATTCCATTTGTAGAAAGACGTGTTTACCTTTCTTTTCATGAGATGTTAATTAACATCTTGATGTCAAGAACCTACAAGAGTAATTCTTACAACACAAATCTTCAAAATTAAAGATATAAATAGCGGTTCTTGATGAAGTCATTCTGAATATGTGTACAACCAGAGAGCTCATACGATGCACAATTAAGTCTTTTAGTTTGGAAACATTTTTATTTCAACTTACTGTTTGTTTTAAAGTTTCTCTTTCTGAAGACATTTCTTCTATTTGACGTAGTTGGTCTGATATTGTGATATGATCTACAGATTGCTGAAAATCAACAAAAAAAATCCTTAATATAATAAATTATTATGTACCCTGCTCTGTAAAATACTAGATCAAAATTACTCTTTGTGGAAATGGCACAATATATGTACATTCTGAATAAAAAAAAATTGATCATTAATACCTGTTGTACAGCAGCTTTATATTTTTTCATGATTTCTGCCATATCTTCTTCATTTTCTTCTATTCTGTTCTGTAGATCAGCTTTCTCTCGCAATACCGACATACATTTATTTTCACTCTAATAAAATAATAACATAAATAATGGCTAAATATATAAATGTGGGTTTTATTGTGTTAAACAAAAGAAATAAAAAAGACACAATATTAATTGACCCCCCTTAAGACAAATAATTATAAAGGTGTAACCATAATTGTATATTATAGAATGATTAAAGGAAAGGGAATGTACATGTATAGCATTACACAATACTTTCAACATCTCTCTGAGTTTGCTTCTTTAACCAGCAAATGCAAGAAAGAACAAACCAAAAGTACTTTGATGAATCCATTAAAGACCACTGGTATCTCATGGGGTGCACTAAATAAATTAAGATTTGGACAGTAATCGGTGGAAAAGAACTGTGTATGACTAAACACGGTCTCTTTGTCAGTCTTACAAGTTTTGCCCTTGAAATATTTATCAACAAACCTCTTGTTTAGCTCTGGACAAATCTTCTATTTGTTGATTTAAATCTTGCATTTCTAATTCCATCCTCTTTTTTCCTTTAATAGCTGCAGCTGATGAAAACTCAGCATCATCCAACTAGTAATCAAGACAATATACAATAATGATACAATAATTTTCAGTGGGAAATTAAGAGGACAAATTACAATAATGATACACTAATTTTAACTTGCACCTAATCCCAGGGAAATTAAGAATGAACTGAAATATTTGGCTGGCAATATTTAAAGTGAGAATCCGGAAAGTTGACAAAGTATTATCATTGCAAATATAATCTTAATATTACCAACATGATGTTATTTTTGCAGTTACAGACTGGGGCCTTATTCGCAAGAACTTAAACCAATTCATTTGCACAAGGAAAAGGCTGTAACTTTAACCTATTTGTGTATAAGCCCATTGATATATAAATGTAGATCTGTAATTTTTACCTTATTTCTGAGTTGTGCTATCTGAGATTTAACACCATCAGCTGTTTTTTGTTTGTGTAATGTTGTACTAGCATCATGTAATAAAGCTTTCGTTTTCTTTAAATGTCTCTTTAACCTCTTCTCATTATCTATAATATATAATTAATATATATCAACCTCTCTCAAAAACAACTAAATAAATGAATGAACTCTTTGAGTTGAGTCTGTTTGTGTCACTATCTCTGATTGGATGCCATCGTTCACATGTCTGCACTAAGGGAGATAACGTAATTGTAAGTTCAGGAATTGCAGACATGTCTAGCAATGTCTAGATGTGTTGTAAAATTTGCGGTCCTTGCTACGGGAACATGGCACTACCCTTGACAAGTTAAAATTCTCTTCAAATATGAATCAAATAAATCCATAAGTCATCTCCTAATTATCATTCATTCAGAAGGAAGTTTTATGCAAATAAAAGGAAATTAAATACCTATATCTCTTTGTGGTTCTCTAGAACCTAATTCTAATAACTGTCTTTCTATTAAAGCTTTTTCTTCCTGTACTCTTTTCTTCTCTTCATATTCTTCTTCTACTTGTTGTTCCATTGATTTCAACTAAAACATACAGTAACTGTATACAAATGTTGGCCATGTGACATCATTAGATTCAAATTCAAATCAAAACCATGTCGCGTACAACTGCTCTTGTGTCTGCCATTTTAATTGTGCCATTTTAACTGGCACACATTTTTATTGATAAGTTTTCAATGCAGGATCAGGTGTTATAGAAGCAATGGACATATTCTGATAGAGGCCAGTTTTGGACTAAATTTCTGAATCTAAATCTACCCTGTATAGGTAACCGTGTTAATTCCAGATTATGTATACAACCTAATTTAAAAACCTTGTTTTAGCATTCAAATATCTGTTGGCTTTATAAAACCGTAGAGAACAGGTGTCATCTAAATTTATTGCAAGTAGCAATAAAATAAACACTTAGCTACTATTGGTATCAGAATATTAGACCCGATATATCAAATTACCTTTTTCTGTGTTCTACATCTCATATCTTCTAATTCTTCTTCTTTTTCTTCAAGATCTTTATTATATTGTTGTTTCATTTTCTCTATACTCATTTCAATACGAAGTTTAGCCTGTAAAAAAAATTCAATTTTATTCTTTTTTCTACTAGAAGTGCTAACCACATACATAGAATTCATTCTAGGAATTCAGATAGATTTTGTAATGACTAGATCATGTGATGAATAGTAGAACAGCTTCAAATAGATCTTGTAATGGGAAATCTAGTACAGTTTCAAATAGAATCAAAACATATGCATTAAAAAATGTCACAGACAGTAAAATGGGGTTTAAATCCATGCAGCATAGCTAGGTAATTTTGGGACTAACAAGGTCTGTGCACAGGGGTATTCTTAATTGGGTTACCAGTTAACACAAGTGCCTACTTGTTCAAGATGTTGTATTTGACCAGCCTGATCATCCAGTTCTTCTTCTTGTTCTTTTAATTTTCTTTCTAATTCATGTTTCAATCTCTTTAATGACACCAACTAGAAAACAAAATAAAAATCAATAAAACAAAATAATTAGTTCATTTTAACAATTATCATAATAATGAAGCCACGTTTAATCTATAACAGACTTCAATTCAAAAAATCCTTGGAAAACCCCACAAGAAAATAAACAATAATAATTGTCTTCCATTTTATGTTTTCTTGTTTATTACATTACGTGTGTCAATTGTTAAATGTCGCTCAATGAAAATATATCTTTTGTTATGAGGCACCCCACAGGTTCATGACATTCCAGAGATGATGGTTTTCACAGAATGAGTCAAAGAACATCTTCCTTAAAAAGAATTCTATAATCACCTCTTGATCATCTTTACCACTGGATGAACCAATAATATCTTTTAATTCCTTCTCTAATCTTTCTGTTTTATCCAACTGACTCTCAAAATCCATCTTGACTCTCTGTTATAAATAATAAAACCATATTTATTCAATATACATTATACATGCAGACTTCATTATGGTGCAATAAATAACCTTACAGGCAAGCTCTTATATGAATTAAAACATACAGGAGAATTGATGTTAACCATATAAAATGGTGTGCATCCACACAGATGTGTTTTAGCAATGTCTTACTGCACTTTCTCAACAAGAAAATTTTCTGCTTTGTATGCAATTTATCTTTAACATAAAATCAGACCCTACCACAAATACCAATTCAAACCTTATATGGCTGTGTAACATTACCACAAAATATTTTATGCATTCAGTTATATTCCTTTTGTCAATGACAAGAAAACAATAAAATATTATATTAATACATTCATTTTATGCATAAATGACATATATATATTAAATTAGAATATAAAAGTCACTGTACCATGACACTCTGCTCGAGGGCGTATTTTTCAGTCATTAGATTGTCTCTCTCTTTCTGTAACTTTTCTCTGTGTTGCTTTTCTTCCTTCACATCTTCATGAGCCATGTTGATTTCTGCATCAAACCTTTACAATAGTAAATTAATTTAGAAATTTTTCTACATTTTTCTATTACCGGTAATTGATAAAATCAATCATAATATTTCAACTTTGAACATTTTGTAATTAAATTCTAATTATATGTGATCTTTATAAATATCATACTTTCATTAATATTAAAGGGGGAGGTTCATCTACAGTCGTGGCCAAAAGAATAGGACCACGCTTGAAAATGGTTGGACTTCTTACTTGGTTTGGAAATTCATGTGATCATATATCTGCCACCTGAAGGCCAATTTGCACAAATGAGGTATCGATGGATAGGTTATGTGAAGTATGCTCATTACGCATGCACATGCATGTTTGAATGATGACGTCATCACAGCTATGACGTCATCAATGACGCCCTAAATCGGAGCAGAAGCAAGCACCTTTTAAAGCCAACGGTGGGGGACACACGAAGTATTGACTACTGATCATCACCGATGTTAGTTTGCATGTTAACTAATCATTTAGAAATGAAATAAATGGTCCTTGATCGAATTTTATCTCAGTTTGGTAATAATTTCTGCCACCATCCCGATGTTGCTAAATTCTAAATCTTCAGTACACTGTCATGACGTCATAGTCGTGATGACGTCATTGTTTAAACATGCATGTGCATGTATGATGAACATACTTCACATAACCTATCCATCGATACCTCATTTGTTAAAATCGGCTTTCAGGTGGCAGATATATGATCACATGAATTTAGACGGAAGAAATCCAACCATTTTGAAGCATGGTCCTATTCTTTTGGCCACGACTGTACATCTTAACTGTGGAAAACCTCTAATTTTGACTTCTCACAAGATGCATCGGTGTCATTAATATATTGAGACACAGATGCTCTTAATTTTTAACAATATTAAACACAATTGGTAGCTAATAATTTAATTAAGAAATGGATAATCAAGACTTTGTTTATTATTGTAACAACAGTAGCAAATGAAAATAAAGACTACACTACTCTCCAAGCTGCAATAACTCCACTCAGCATGAAGTAATTTGATTGAAATTTTCAACATATTCCCTTTTCATTATCTATTTTGGAATTATTATAGCAAAAAGTGTCAGCTCTTTATCTAAATCTTACACAGTGCATCTGTAAGAGATAAACTTTAATCTTGTAATTTTGCATCTAACACCAAATTATGTCAATAACTTCGTTGTCCAAAAATAGTTCAATTCTATCGAAAATGTTGTGACATTCGGCACCCTTGACACACCACATGAACAAACCAGTGCCACCTGTAAGTGTGGGGTAAAATCTTTTGATGGGCCTCTTTTCTTTTAATCATATTAAATCCAAGCCAGGAGAAAATCTACAGTTTATAATTTGGTTTTGCTATCTTAAGTAAATTTGAAATAATCAATTTGAATGTATATTTTAACATGGATTAATACGTGAAAATGAGATATTGTCAAAAAAATGCTTGATCAGCCACTTTACACAAATTTATACCTTCTTTGTTTTCTCTCTAGCTCATTATTTCTGGACATTCTTTCCTCAAGATGTAATTTAGTATCCTGCATCTCTTCGGTTAGTCTTTGAGCTTTTTTACGAGCCACCTGCACCAGACGTCTTTGTTCTTCTGCTTCTTCTACTGTATCATGAAGCTGTAATAAAAAAAAAAAATCCAAAAATTACTATTTAAAGAATCCTAGACAGAATGTCCACGAATATACTACATCACTGACACAACTTGAAGGATTTAAATGGCACAATTATAACATTTCAACTATTATTTCAAAGAAATATGTATACAACTCCTGAACTAAGTCATGATAAAAAAAAGTATTGACTAGTGGTATTGGCTAATATGATAATCAAACCAAACATTCAACAACTGTGAAATATTTATAAAACTAACACGTGGAGATTTTACTAACATACATACCCTTTTCTCTAAAAGTCTTCTAGATTGTAACTCAGAATCCATTTCTTCTTCATGTTGCTGTTGTAGACGTTTCTTGGTAAATTCCAATTCTTTGACCATTCTTTCATATCTTTCTTTATATATGGAATCACCAGCTCCTGTAATTCAAATAAGTGCAATATTAATTATTAACTGTGTGGCATGTAGAGTTTGAGATAAATGAGTTTCAGCACTTGCAAGAATAATCATGGGAAAACCTTTACAGATACTATAATAATGTCCTTGAAAACTTCAAATCCAAATACTGATATTTATATGTAAAATAAATCATTTAAATATTGTTCTTCCTGCAACCTTTGTTTTAAAGATGGTGAATACTGCCAAGAAGTAGCCACTTAAACTGCAATATCCCAAAATATAAATATTTTATTTCATTCCCTGGTTAATATAAGAAATCCATTAAATATAAAATATGATTCATTCCAACAACTCTTCCATAAGAGTGATTAATAAATGCAGCATCAGCTATATTATAAATAGATGTGTACCAAATTCTATTAGAAATCCTTTAAAACTAATAGTATTAACTTCTGCAACTATTCACTCCTAAATGCAACATCAACTGTATTAAGTGAAATTATACATTACACTATCTTTTTAATCATTCTTTACAGAATACTTAACAGACGATGCCTTCTTACATGAAACAGCGTTCATTACATAAATCTCAATGTTTATGGAATTAATCTAGAAAATCTAATATAAACAATCTGGCTACGATATAAATAGATTTTAAAATAAACATCTCAAAAAACCTACCCACGCAGCCTGCTTGGTTTTGTATTAAATGCTAACCCTCTATCATCTCTACCATCTACTAGATCCAAGTCTAACTCGTCCACTTACAGATAAATATTTATATTAATGTAAACACAATCGTGCAGAGCTCTAATAAAAGAGGAATAATAAAATAAATTAATTACCATCCAATTCGTCTTCCATCTCCACACTGGATGCATTCCATAACCTGGATTCCATAACCTCCATTTGTAGCTTTTCATTTTGTCTTTTGATGTTAGCAAGTTTGGCCTTGTAAAGAGAAATAAATAATTTATTAAAGCATGCTACAAAAAACTTTACCCTAGAAATTATACAAACGTAATGGGTTTTAATATTTTCACAATTTATTTTTGTACTTTTTACATTCTGTGGTTTTGAAATTATACAAAAGGAATGTGGTTTAATATTTTGATACTTTTTATAATTTAGACAGAATAACAGAAGTTAAATCTAAATTTATTAGAATATTCCTGTTTCTCTTACAGAGAATGCATTGTTTATTATATGGCCAAGATATGATGTTAAGTGGGAAACAACTTCACAGTGTTTTTAAACTAGATGGTCATTGCATTCATATTTCATACAGAATTATGGCTCTTTTAACAGAAAGTCTAAATCCAAAGAGTGACAGTTCTATTAATGAAAAGTTAAAAGATTAGATGTATCTGGGTTTTATTGGACAATATGGTGAATAAATTATGAAATAAATCAGTAAGTACAATGTGAACATAAATAATGTATTACATTTAACATAATATCTTATTACAATCACTATGAGGTTAAATAGGTGCAACAGTAAGACCTTTCAGATCAGATCATCCTTGGTTAATATTTGATCAATTCTGCATTCACAGGGATATTCGAAATATTGTAAAGTTTTGTAAACATTCTAATAATGAATATCTATTGATTTAATTTTTAATTTACTGAGGTTCTTAGCTTAATTTGGGTTTTCAAGCCTACGTAAGAAGAAAGTGCAAATTTCTATGTATTACTAAATGATATCAACTTGTACAAAACTAATGATTTTACAAATATTCAGATCAAATTGTGTCTTAATATTTATCAAATACCATTCAAGATATTAGTGAAGAAACATGATGATCATATGAACCCTAGAATATTCAATTCAAGAAACTAATTTGAAGTAAATGTGCATAATTTGCATTTTCAAAAAAGTATGAAAACTGCATGTACTCAGATGGATTATTTGACATTTCATTAAGAACGATTTACATTTATTGGAATATGTCAAATAAGGTTTATTATTTTAACATTTAATTAAGTAACCAAATCAAATATTGATGCTAGAATCTTCCAGCAAACCATTTCAGGACCGATTTTCCTATTAGAATCTCTTGAACTTATACAATATTGCAGTTTGTAATGGATTCCTATATTGTTCAAATCACGATCAGAGAATTTAAGAAAGTAATTAATATATAATACCTGTATTTCTTTGTTTTCTTTTTCTAATCTCATTCTTTCAGCAGTTTCAGCCTCTAGGAGTTCAGTAGCTTGATTAGATGTAGAATTTTCTTCCACTAGGTCTGCTGATAATTCTGACAGCTATAGTTATAAATACATCAATTAAAGAAATATATAATGTTCCTATTATCAGTCTTTATCTACATTAATCTATTTCTAAAATAAGAAAATAGATGTCTTATTTCATCATTATTCACAAAAACTCCACTAAAAATGTTCTCAGTCTTTGTTTAAACAAATAGATTCAATTCTCAGATTCAAATGTAATATTAACTAATATATCTTCTAATGATCAGACAGAACACCGTAGACACATTTTGATTGCTTTTTTACACAATCACGCATCAAATGTTTCCAGAAATGAGGTCACATCCCATATCAGGTAATGGGTCAGAGAAATGACAAGAATCATTCTTTATGAAATACCAACTGATGTATTCTCTAATGATAAGATGCTTCAAATTGGATTTTACAAAAATTCATACTATTATTTTGTAATACAAGACCAATCTCTTTTTCCACTTACCCTATTTTCATATTTATCACATTGTGTTTTATATTCATTTCTCTCTTTCTCTAACTTTTCTATCTTCATCTTCATCTGTTCTATTTCAAACTAAAATAACACCACCACAAAATTTCAGTTTTTTAAATATCTGAGACTGACATATGATAATTTTCATTCTTTATGGTTATGAGTTATTTTCTTGTCTTATCCAAATGAATTATCACAATTTCCTTGACTTAACAAGTGGGAAATCAACATACCAGTTTTTCATTATATTTTAAGGCAATATGACTATAAAAAGCACACATTCTATGATCATTTCTAAGTACAAGATTGACTCTAATTCCATAGTTCATTAAAGAAGTAAAAGACATCTTAGCTTTTATAAGTGTGTAGAGACAACATAATTAAGTGTTTATTAGATGTTCAATGAAATATATAGAAAGTAGAATTAATCTCTTCTCCTACCTCTTTATTGAGTAGATCTTCTTCTGTTTTATGGACGTTTAAGACTGGTTTTATTTTAGTATAAAGTTTCCACCATTCCCAATCTCGTATTTTAACATACTTCTTCACGTTTCTCTGTATACAACTTACAGCCAGATGTTGAATCTGAAAACATCCAGTTAAATAAATCTTTAAAATGCATAGATTACCTTTAAAATATCATTAAAAAAATGTCCACACACCACATACCACTGACGAAATCCTTAACATTAACAAATCTTTGTCAGAAAGAATATGGATTTTTTCTTTTTAATCTTAAAGAACTGAAGAATTTTGAAGAATTTTGTAACATTTTAGAAATTAAAAGGACACTAAAAATATAATATGACAAACAGTCTCTGTCCAGCTGAATTTTTGAACAAGAACACTTTATTTAGTTTTTGTCCATTATAAATTCTTTATCTGTTAATGTGAAAAATTGAACCTCAGTTTCTCTAGATTTTGTCCATTAACAATTCTTTAGCTGTTATACGACAAACTAAGCATTCATTGGTCTAGTTTGTGTGCTGCTGAATACATCCTGAAAGATTTATTCTTTATGTGTCTTTTTTTGCATGAATTGTTTTTAAATTTGATATAATCAGAAACTTACCCTTAATTTGTCTAGTTTTTGTCTTGCTAAATGTCCACGACATAAAGCTTGGAATGCTGTTACATTACCAGTTATTTTTTCATCTCTAGATATCTCTAGTTGTGCCAGCGCACCAGGTCTAAAAAATACCTAGAAATATAAATAGTGGAGGAATTAATTATGTGGCTGAAAGTAAGGGTACCATTAGTAGCTGATAGTGGCCAGTGTTAAACATCTACTTACTGACCAATTATATAGAACCTTTAACAACCACCCAGTCTACTGTCAAATAAAAACATACTTCCTCTTAACAGCATCATACAACATTACATGGTTTATTTTCTTATCCTAATGCATTCTTTTCTGTATCTTTCTTAATGGCTTGATGCATCGTTTTCATATTTGCTTAATCCACGCTAAATATGTACTCACATTGATTATATAACATTTAATTACGTAAACAGAATTGAAATAGCAATGCAAGAAAATCTCAGAAAATCTCCTGGCTTGGATTTAATGGGATTTAAATTAAGTTGGCCCATCAGGTTTCTCAGCTACTAATAAAAGATAGCAGCATCTTATTAATAGTGAGTAGCATAGATCAATGAAATATTCAATTAATCATAACTTTGTATATGCTGAACGCAACCTAATTATTTTTGGACTGATATATGTATTCCTATTAGAGATTAAACTTTCACAATATGATAGTTGTGCATGGGGATTTCTATACCATTAAATGAAGCATCGTCCCTTTAAATATAGAAGTACAATTACGTTTATCCATATTAATTATAAATATCCATGTACCAAGTACTAAAAGGAAATACAAATGGTTTTCATTCTGGTTCTGGATACAGATAACAATACAAGAGACAATAATCAATCTGTTATTATAGTTATTTACTTGTGTCAATTTCAATACAGCATACAGTCAACACTTGAGCGGACTTGAATCAACAGATGCTCTGTGAAATTGTGAATTTGACTTAAACTTTCATTGATGAAAGAATACAGATAGTTGATGTATGTATCAAACTGAACATTTAATTTATTCAATCAGTCTATATAATACTTAATGGAAAACTGTTGAGGGTGGAGAGGGTGTGTTCCTAAAAGATATTGTGATCGAGCTTGGATAGATCTAGGTTTAATTCCAATTCTCTTCTTTGTTCAATAGGAAATACTCTGCCTTCGTGATCAAAGCTAATCTGACATCTATTACACATGCTAGAAACATATTCTACAGGATTATAACCAAGACATAAGAATAAAACTATGCTGTATTCAACTGCCCCTTGAGATATAGACCACATATAACTATTTGAACTGATGAAGAGTCAAATCAATTACTGACACTTTAAGGAGATAAGTAAAATAAACTAGTATGTAATGACATATTCATATATCACATACTAGCTGAAGATTGCCACTTTAACACAGGAAAACCTACTATCAAATAAACTGTTAAACTGCACATTCAGCAAAACAGACAAGGTTCATCAAGTTGGTTAAAATATGGTTATAGAGTATGGAGAACTAACTTGTTTCTGTAAACCGAATTGAAATGGAGTTTAACGTCCTACTCTTTTGCACCTAATCTGGGCTAATGGAAGACAAGACATACGCCATACAGTGTGCTATGAGGGAAATTTTGCCCAGGCAGTGGCGTTACGGCCTACTCTTATATCGAATTCCAACTGCCAAGGAATCGTTTACGTGCATACCAATGTGTACACGGGACCTCGGTTTTTCGTCCCATCTGAGCGACTAGACAGCTGTCCTTGTCAGGCCCTCCGTTCTGCATCACTGACAAGGGGTAATCGTGCTGGAAAATCGAGATGAACTTTCTCGGCCAATGCAGGGATTGAACACCCGACCTCCAGGCTAGCTAACCAGCGCCTTACCCGCGTAGGCACGTGATCCCCTTCTGTAAACCATTATCTATATTTCAAGTTTCAACAAAGCAAATATGAATGAAATATATTCCATATATAAAGTGGTGCATTATTAAACAATTCATTCATTTTAAACCCAAACAAATAATGGTTTTGTGTGTATGATGTTTTGGTTATGTCCATATGTATCTGCTAATGTTTCAGAAAACTCGAAACAAGAACAAACATAAAAAAAAACTCTTAACCAAACAATAACAACAACATAAAATTCTAAAAAGAAATCAAATATCGAATACTCAAAAACATTTCACTTTAACAACAAAATAATCAAAATTAACTTTGACTACCTTATAATCATAAGTATTTTCTTCTGCTAGCTACAATATTGTTGAAAAAGACAATCAAAATAAAAACAATACTTCATTAACTTTTTTTTTAACAATGCATGTTGTAAATAAAGCAGAACATTTCTTACTTGTTCTAGAACATCAGAAGCCACTTCTAATTTATATGAGAAATTCACACAGCTAATATTAATAACGTTTCGGTTTATTTCCATATCCTATACTTTTGATTCCAAATGTTTGATCCTTTTGCTTCACGATTACAAGAGACAAGTGGGAGTTTCATCTGTTCATACAAGTCAGTAATGGTAGCTATTAATGTTTGATTGTTCATAATTAGTTTAGAAGTTTATTACGTCTACATGTATTAATATCTGTCTATATTTAAGATAATCCAAATTAACATGATAATACAGGATTAACTGGGGAGTTAAATCTGAACCATGTAGGTCAAAACATGGGATTGTCATACATAACAGAATTAATCAATCTATATCTTCACAAAGAGTCAATCTTATAAATCTATTTTCATCAATTATCTTTCAGGAAATACAAAACTGTGGACAATAGTCGTACAAACTTATAATAGTACTAATAAGTAATTCACAATGAGATATTCAACAAAATTTACATCACTGGTCAACTAAAATCATCACTACTGACGCTTTAACTTAATGCCATGGACCATTCTATGGTTCTAGTACGGAATGTCCACGTAAACAGGTTAAACTTATTTCATACGTCCTATCCAAATGAGTTGAAATGACTAGATGCCTTTTCCTTGCTCGGCCATCTGTCCGACGTAGAGGGGAAATGGGGCTGAAAATTCCTGATAAAACTATGTCGGACATCCCCAGGATCATTCCTAGGAACAACTGGTTAGAGAGCCAGTGCCTATCTCACAGAGTCATTGCAACACATCTTTAGTTTCATCAAACCACTCTTCATCCTGCTAAATCAATGCAATGCCGTTTTCAGCCTACTCAATTCTAAGTTCAAGCAATTCAGATTTTAGTTTTTAGTTATTTAATATCTATACACCATATGCAACAGGGCATGATTTGGGTGCTAATAAATTTGGAAAAACATGCAAAAACATACCAGTTAGAAATACAGTTGTGAAACCTATAATCCAAACTTGCAGTTGACAGTTACAGCCAGTAGCTACTGGCAGATGTACACCGAAACTGGGAGGTATACTCCCAGACAGTGAATATATTCAAAGTTAAAAAACAAAGCGATTTCCATATGATACCAGTAGGAGTTAGTTTCTGCACACATACACAACTAATTCTTAACAACTTAATTAATAAACATGCCTAGTAATAATTATGTTCTCTTAATATGAAGTTATTGGATGAAGAGGAGACACCCTTTCTGGTAATGAGAATTAATTAACTATTGCAGCATCCTGATTTTTCAATCAATGTCTATTAGGATCTTAGTGAAAGAAGTGCATCTTAAAGCTACAATAGAGGCAACACCCATTCTGCCAGAAGTCATTAACTAATTAGATGATTACAGCATCTTGATCTTCATTACATCATACAATATATCACCTGATACATCTTTATACCTCTAATTAATATAACATCTTTATCAATACCAACATCAAAGTACAGGTAATAATTAAGTGTGATTGAGTTAAGAGGCATCCAAATGAGGAAGAAGCTGTGGCTCAGTAAGTAAGATGTTGGCTCACTAACCAGGAGGGCTCATGTTCGCTCCCCATGTTGGCCAAAACAGTTCCTCTCGATTTTCTGGTGTGATTTTCCATTGTCAGTGGTGCTAGACAGGCCTGATAATGACAGTGTCTAGTCTGTTGGATGGCAAGAAAAAAAACAAGGCCCTGTGCAGAGATTGGAGTACAACTAAGAGAAAGCTTGACAGATCGAATTCCTGTTGAGACAAATTGAGAAGATATAGCTGAAGAGAAAGTAACAGAAAATGAGTGCCTCAAAAAATAAGAATTAACTATCAGAAAGAACTACTGGTAATTCAACATGAGTTGGTTTTTAGGCCAAACCAATCCAGTATTTATTTATTTGGTATCTCGATAGCCTCTCATACAAAATGCCTTTCTTAAAATTTCAAAACATAAATATCTCAAGCTAAAAGCTTATAATAAATAAGAGCAATTAATATGGCTGGTTTTAAATTTTTCTTCCTTTTTTTTCCCCAAAAATAGGAGGCAAAACTTAAACAGATGTTTCGGAAGACCTGAAATTCAAATTTGTTTACCCTTCAAAAAGAAGAAAGCAAGGGCATAAAGTGGCAAAAAGTTTTCACTATTCGACCTAAGTGACCAAACACATAACTAAAAGAAAACATAACAAACTGTAATAATTAATCAAATTTTCCTTCATAACTTAAAATTTTAGAATAAAAAAAAAGAGTTGAAATATCTCCACTTACTGATCTTCCTCTGTTGACTTTCACACTAAATCTCTTTGTGATGTAAGTTAATGTTAGACAGATACTAATAAAATCATGTGATCTGATAGTCTTTGGTAATTAACTTAGGATTATCATAATATAACTAATACTGTTTATTAATAGACAAAAAATTCCATAACATCAACAATGGATGCTGTAGTTGTCTGTCATACAATTAACCTCCTTTCATCTCCACATGTCTACAAAGCTAACATAGTCTTGATACATTACTTTTTAATTGTCATTCTTTAGCTTCTGTATCCAAAAAATTACTAAAGCTAGCTATCAGTGATATAAATGAAATGAAACCAGGTCTGCTCGGACTGGATTAACAAAGAGAAATTTTGCCTGGGCAAGGGCGCTATAACCAAGTCTTATATTCTATCAAATTCCAACTGCTAAGGGATCTTTTACGTGCACTTCAATGTGTACACAGAACCTCAATTTTTCATCCTACCTGAACGACTAAACAGCTGTCCTTGTCAGACTCTTCGTCCTGAACTAATGACAAGGGGAGACTGCACCCGAAAATCTTGATTTTTCTCAGCCAACACGGGGATCGAACCTGGGACATCCAGGCTAGTGAGCCATCATCTTACCGACTAAGACACCGATTCCCCAGTGTCATAAATCTAACGGGGTATTATTCAATTTTTCCAGAGCACTTGATACAATTTTCCGGTACTAGTGACACAGGATGTTCGTGTAGCTAACAATGTATATTGTACTTTATAAATGCACCAGTGAATCTGTGTATATATGCAAAGAGGTCACCAATGATCTACATATGTAATCACAAACTATTTGCTCATTTTACTATGAGTAACGATAAGATGCATAAACACCAAAAAATTCACACCAAGTGATACCACTTCTCATCTATATGGGAACTACCTAAAGCTAACAATTTTCAATATATTTTGAATTTGATGAGCATAATTGTCAGTCAAAATCTTTTTTTTAATTAAATATTATCTAACAACAGAATAATCAAACTATCAGAGAAAGTTAACAAATAAATCACAAACCTAGTGTAAATCAAGCTAATCCGTTCCCACAAAATTAGTAAACCATTTCTCTCACACGTGCTGTTCAAGAATGGTAATTACTACAAGAGATATGGGAGTTATTAGAAACAGGTAAAAAATGACAGCCCAAAATAGACCCAAGAGGAAGGAATTAGATGTACAGAAGGTGTAAAATAACCAATGATATGTAGCTTTATATCCTCACTACGGCAGCTTAAAATATTTACATGTAATAAATAATAAAACTTATAAAGCACTTTACCATTTATCTAATCTTAAAAATTCATTTGCCAAAAAAATCTGCAAGTATCTGATATGTTAACAAAAATACCTAAGAAAACTTGGACTTTTGAAGGTGATATCAATTAGCTATACAAAAATGCAACTTTTAATTGAATTATGTATTTAAATGTTAAAATGTCTTACAGGTTTACAAAATTTCTACTGATATTTTTTATTTTATTAATGCCTTTCACATAAATCATGTTCTCTGTGTAAAATATATACATCATGATTTTCAGTCTGTAGACTGTTGATAGATTTAAGAGTATGGATATGTTGAACATGTAGTAATTAAATTAGTTTGAAGTATTAGGTTTATTTACTCAGGTAATCTGATTCATTTTTCTTGGCAGGTAAAAATATGAGTGTTATTTTACCATGTGTATGTACCTGAAGAAGTAACGCCAGATGTTTGTAAATTGTTTTTGTATTAGTTCAGCTTGACTTCCAATCATTAACTAGTCTACAATTCTAACTACTAAACTGATTACTACAACACTACACGGCATCAGGTTAAAACTATCATATTTATATTCTACATTTCCCAATAATGCTACTTAGGCCAAAGCAATATAATTTTTAGTTCACCAGAGCCTTGATCAATAACTAGTCATTGAAACCTTGTGAACAATGTTGAAATTCTAATATCATAACATTCAGTTTGATTGACCTGACAGGTTTCTTCTCTAGCTGGTCATCAATGACTGAAACAGGAGTCCTGATCAAGAGTATGTCATCGAACGAGTCAAATTTCATAAAAAAAAATGCAATGAAATGAAATGGGGTTTCAAGTCCTACTGTTCTGCTCCGACTGGGCTAATGAAAACCAGCATATGCCATACAATGTGCTACGAGGGAAATTATGCCCAGGCAGCAGCGCTATGGCCAATTCTTATATCGAAGTTCAATAGTCATTGGATCTTTCACATGCCAAAGTATACACAGGACACATTTTCTGCCCATCCGAAAAACTAGACAATCCACACCATTAACAAGGGGAAACCATGACAGGAAAATGGCATAAAAGATCAAATTTAAGTCTCTATTTAATTTTCAGGACAGTGAATATTATAACAAAATTGCTAATTATTAAGCATACAGCTATACATCAAACCTCCAAATATATCATATGTACCTTCTTTATTCCCACTTATTTATTCCTGAGAGAACATCAGTTCCATTACCATACTCTTTGATCAGTGAAGTGAGATGAAAAGTGGGGAACAGAAAAATAGTTGTATGACATTAATAGAGTTTTTAAGTAGGTGAAATCAGAGAATATAGGTTAAAATATAGGTAATGGAATGAAAACAAACCCCAACATTTAACACAAATATTTAGCTGATAAAAACTCCACTGGTCAGAACACTCTCTCAGCAGACAAAATAGATATATAATGGCAGCTAAATATTTTTCTTTTCTGTTATGTACATTAACCAATCGTAAGTAACAGTCAGTTGTTATATCCACTATTCTATCTAGATATCACATTTCATTTAGTAAAATTCATGTAATCGACAATTATCCATGAAATCTCACTCAATGACCACCTCAATATTATAGCCCACTCACATAGGATTGAGAGAAAGAAATTGGGATCAAATTGCTTTCAACACAAACTAGGTAATTTTGGGACTAACATATGGTTCAATTTCATTTGAATAATTAATTTGCGCTCACATGTCTTTAGCAGTTGGGGGGAAATGCTAATAAAAATCCATGGAGTGGGACAGGCCACCCTAAACTCTGTCATGTACACAGACCTTAGGATCTTATGTGCACACCTTGGACCAATCGCCACCCAACTAACCCACTCATGATAAAATATCATAAGAATGTATCAAATTTGTATTTCTATCAAGACCAATTTGTACCAGGATTTTACTGTATTTTTATTCTATAGTCATAATTCTAATGTATGATATTTTGTTAATTGTATTAAAGATACCTTCCCACAAACAATCTGAGTGATTTGATGATATATTTGGACTAAAAACACATTCAACCTAATAAATCTATCAAATTCTCTAAACATTGTATTCGGGAATATCCTAGACTATAACAAATTTATTAAAAGAAGTCATGTTTGTGTCAAGTCACTTGGCTGACAGGGTACCTTGCAACAGGTGCGAAGCTGGAAGATACAAGACGATGTCTTTAATCGCAGTCCATTAATCATAAATATCAAGTCAACTAAATTTCTCGGAATCTCCACTGTCCATGTATTTTATGTGATTTGTATCTCAGAAATTATTGTACATTTTCCTTATCTGCTCACCATCGAGTTTATCATCATATGCATCAAAGCGCTCACTCAAACAGACATCCCTAATCATTGGGTTGCCAGTAGGGAAACCCTTACATCTTTCTCTTGTATGCGCTCCATGGGTCTTTTTCAGGGAATCCAGTATTTTTCTAGTAAGATTGGATGTTTCTACTTTACATATATACCAAAATTTCATTGGAAATAACCACCTAATAAATATTCTTGTGGCAAAGTATCTTTAAATATGCACCATCATACACATGATAAATGACATTTTGACGCCCTTTGAAAAGTTTTTGTTTTAAGTTCTTGCAGGTGTGGGGATGAAAAACACAACTCAGGTTATATCAAAATTCAGCAGAATCAACACACATTTGGGAATATGTTATAAAAATGTTACATCGTCTCTAATTGAGAAATTGATTTTATAATATGGATTTAATTTAAACAGGTAAAATTTACAGAAATGAAATGGGGTTTAACGTCCCCCTGTTCTGCTCCGACTGGGAAAATTTACAGTATTTATTACCCAAAACATTTCTGTCAAGATAAAGTTTTAAGACCTGGGGATATTTAAAAATCAGTTTTTAATATGTATGGTTCTACATATTTAATACTTATGAAGTTTATATCTAATGTCATTTTTATATAGAGCTTTGATAATCTATGTAGCTTATATTTAATGACTTTATAATCATTCATTCCATTATAATACATGTAAGTGATTCAAATGTGAACAGCATTATGGATAACACATGTGACATTTCTTCAATTTTTTTTTTTTCAAGATTGAGTTGGTCTAACAGAATATAAGTATGTGTTCATGAAAATAAGCCACAAAAAAAATGATTTAAATGAAAAAATACATTTCTAAATAACAAGTTTTCCACTTTTAAAATAATTTGAGAAAGTAAAATAACAAATAAGATCAGTATATTTTCATACTTAAATTTGTAATATTATATGTGTTATCCATAATGAAGATATTGTAAGTAAATGATAAAATAAATGTTTTACCTGACTCAAACCAATTCTATAGTTCAGCTTATCAATATCCAAATAATCCATCAGATTTGTCACGGCCTGAAATACATCACATTATAGGTATTATTTAATATTCATATAATTACTGTCTTGTCATACAAATTAGCCTGGCTTAAAATACAGATGTGACGTCATACTTTTATGTAGGCATATCGATATTTCAAATAAAGAAAGGATAACAATCGTATATTATTTATTCTAGATAAAAAATTGGACTTGTGTGGCGATTTCATTGAATAGCATGTGCAAGATGGTGTCTGTATTTTAAGGTTTTTTTTTACTGGTCTTGAACAATACATTGTATAATATTTTGACACAACACTCTGACTGACGCCCTCATGCAGTATCAATATATTACATAATGTCTCACTCTGAACAATTGAACCATTCATAAAATTAGGGTTTTTTGAAGTTCAAAGTTTCTAATGACAGAAAAAAAATATATATTAAAAGAAGTCAATTGGTTGATAACTTTGGCCCCTAAGGGATATAGCAAACTGTTGTAATTATCAAAAGGAGTAAAAGATTGATCTAATTATAATTACAGACTGGAATTTTTGATTGGTTTCAAATAATGATAAATCTGGAATTGCTATCAATCAAGAGAAGTAATAATTATGTGTTTCAAATAGAACATCAGCATAATAACTCAAATTCATCATTTTATAAATCAATATAAATTATCATTTTACACAATAAATAAAGAGAACTTCAAACACACTTCTAATTCTATGCGCTGTGACTCACAACACAGTCTGTTGGCACGTTTTTGTAAATTTAGCACATTTTAAATAAGCATATCATTATTACTACAGAATATCAACGTGGGTAAAATAAATTTGTTCCTGCACAGTATATATAAACAAACTATTCTTCTTGAAGAATCAGTAAATGGGTTTGTTTACAAAAAAAAAACAACAATTGTTGAAATCCTTATTGCGGAAAATTATGTTCAAATCTTTACATTCTGATCCACTGATCCAAGGGTCAGAAACAAGATATAATAAATACATGAACTAACCTTTTTCTCATCTTTATTTTTACCAGGTCTTTTATCAGGCTGTAACAATACCTCAAACTTCTGACGGAATTCAGAAAACTGCATGTGATCAGGAAAACCTGGTGACAAATACATAATCTATTTTATAACTGATTGTTGACAGATTTATTAACTTTGACATTTTGTTTGCACCATGTGTACTACCGGTATTATTTTATTTTGTTTAATATACATTCTGCTGTTCTCAGTATTCTTGTTCTCGGTTTTGTCAAGCAGAAGAAAACTCTTAAAATACATTTTTCAACTGGTATAAAATTTAGAGATTTTAAAATGAAGCAAATTGGATAATACAGTGCACTAAACATTAAACTTATATTCGTATTGATTTGTGACGCAGGACAATAATTCAGTCATTGCATACTATAGTTTAACAAGGAATATAATATATTGATCCCAAATGGTATAATAATACTTTTATTATATGTTTTCATACACACACTACTATTACATATCCTTTTCCATGAAATTAAAATTCTAATAACAGCTTTCCTCTTAGTCAAACATTTTTCCACACACAGGTAATAGTCTGTTATCATTTAGTAAATAATTATGTTTTAATAGAACTTTTAGTATTACTTACCTTGCCTGAAAACTCTAACTGCATCAAGTATTTCAAAACCTCGTAACTGGGACCTAACTAATGGCACATTCATCAACTGTTCATCTTTTGTTTTATCACCATTCTGTACATTTCCTCTTAATTCACACAAACCAGCATTATTCTGTGCCACCATACAGTGAAGGAAATGACATCTAGTTCTACGTATAGTCTCTATTATAGAATCCTGTAAAACAAACCGTATATCATATTATTTCTGTTATTTCTATACACTTTCTCAATATTTTATCTTTTTTTACAAGCCTTTAGTAGTCTTTCATCGCTAATAGAATAACATCGCATCAACTGTTCTAGTTTACAACAGATATTTCTTATTATACTTTTACTACTCTGTTTTATCAAATAGCTAAAAATGAATTCCAATTAGTATCATGAACTTACAACTTGGAATTTAATTTGTAGACATAAGGATTTCTTCTTCAATCCTGCTGTAGATGACATGTATGTTCGTCTCATGCTGCCTACTCTGCGTAATGATGATGCTCCTTCCATACCCGCTATAGAACCACTGACCATACCAGCCACTGGTGCCTTTACACTCGTAAATAACTGACTCATATTATGTCTGTAATATATCATCAAATAAAAAACTTACATTTTAATTCCAAATCATGTTTCACAACTACTTTGGAAATAAAATCAGAATTAATATCTGTAAAAAGACAGGACAAATCATTGGGAGAAGCAAGAAGAAAGGAATACAAATGTAGGACAGTCTGTTCTCTACGAAAGCCTACAGAGCTCATCTATTTTTTTTTTAACTTCTGAGTTCCTAGTTCCCACTTCTGAGTTTAACTCTGAATTCAACGATTTGTATAAAATGCGCATGCGCACTTTCTACTTTCACATTACATATTGGTTCGACGCCAACAGCGGTAAAATAAAGAATGGGAATGAGAATAGATGAATGAAAATCTAGATAACTATTCTTTTTAAATGCATCCTACGTGTGTTATACTGCATATACCATTATGGGGATAATTTTCTTTGTCGGTTTGATTTTGGTATGCTGCATTTCGTGTGTAAAGTGCCTAATGTACCTACCAGCTATCTACCATGCTTGTCTAATAATGTTTTCAGTCTAAATGAGCTGATTCTTCGATATTTCAATTGTGATTTTTGTAATGGGGAAATAATGCTTCAGTTGTTGTATCTACACCAGGTCAATATCAGTTTGAGCACCCTAAAAAGACGTCTAAGATCTTTGAGATTAAAACGTCAACTCATTGGGAGTAGAAATACAATTTCTTCTTATAACGATGTGGTTAATGCAATTATAACTGAAATCGCATGTAGTGGACGCTGTATTGGATACCGATCTATGTGGTATCGTTTAAAGATTGAATGGGGCATCAGATTTCCTCGCGATGAAATTCTCAGACTTATGCGGATTGTTGATCCAGAAGGAATTCGAGTGAGAAAACGTCGACGTTTACATCGAAGACGATATGTAAAGGACCAAATGCGGTTTGGCATGTAGGTGGGTATGACAAGATAAAGCCATTTGGATTTTGCATTCACGGTTGGGTGGATGGCTTTAGTCGACGAATTATTTGGCTACGTGTTGGGAAAACTAACAATAATCCCAAGGTAATTGCTAGATATTACCTCGAGGCGGTCCAACAGCCTGAAGTTGTCCCAGCTAAAATTAGGTGTGATTTGGGAACAGAAAATTCTATATTAAAGAATCTTCAGCCGCTATTCCATTATGATGAAAATGACCCCACTGCGTGTTTGAAATCCTTTATTGATGGAAATAAGAACACTTCTAATCAGCGTACAGAAGCGTGATGGTCCATCCTTCGACGACAATGTTTACATTGGTGGATTAATTTATTTAAAGACATGCGAGAACAGAATATTTTTAATGACTCAAATATTCTTCACAGTGAATGTCTGCAGTTCTGTTTTATGCACATTATTCAATCAGAACTTGACATGGTCACTAGAAACTGGAATCTGCACCAGATAAGTAGGAGCCGCAAGACAGAGGTTCCAACAGGAAAACCTGACGCAATGTATTTTTTGCCACAGCTATATGATGCCAGCGATCAAGGTACCTTTGTGGATATTAGAGATGTTTCTGCATGCATGACGATTTTCGAGTACGATAACAAGTCGATAGCTTCAAACAAATTTGTACAAATGATTGAGCTCCTAAACCAGGGGTGGGTATTCCTGTAACAGCGAGAGAAGGGCTCAATTTGTATATGGAAATAACAGAACTGTTAGAACACTACCAGTGATGACCTCTGAGTCATAATAAGTACTTAAATGATAATACTTTCCTGTAATTAATAATGTGTTGTAGAAACGTGTTTTGTTCACACTAATGTGGACCCTTTCAATACACTCCACGTCACCCACCCTCCTTAATCCCTGGTTGAACAAACGTTTCGATTACCTTGGGATCATATACATGTATAATGTTTTTTAGCTTGCAACTAAATTGAATTATTTAGAACCACATGTGAATTGTGAATAGTACTATCAAATATCAATAATCAGGTTATTATAGTAACTGGACACACAATTATATGGGTAACAATTACTTCTTTACTAACAAGCAACGTTTCGACATATGGCACTAAAGACAGTTGAATATACATGTAATAAAATGTTGAAATATCGCTTATAGTTATTTATATAATCGTTATTGTGTTGTAGGCATTCAACGCGAGCGGTAGAGAATGTCTAAGAGGTTGTTCTACTAAAACATTTTTGCAAATTAGGATTTATTTCCGTGCATATAAGGCCATTCCAGAGGCGAGGCTTTGCAGTTTGATTATCTCGAACGCGGAGCATATATTAGTATCGTAGGCATCTACCTTGAGCACTAAATGTCTGCTGGGAGGTGGGCTTTTAGCAGGAAAACTTTACATCACTATACACCGTAATCACCCAACGCGAGCGCTAAAGGTTGTGTCTAGGGTTACACCACCCAAGGAATTAAAAAAAAATTACAAATGAATTTCAGAGTTAAACTCAAAAGTGGGAACTAGGAACTCAGAAGTGAGAACTAGGAACTCAGAAGTAAAAAAAAAAAGTAAATGAGCTCTGTAGGCTTTCGTAGTTCTCTATTAGCTAACTAGGAATTTTGTTTTTTGTTTATTCCATCAAGCTTAGAAATTTACAGAAACTTCCAAATCTGATTTGTGCAAGGATTCTCTGCAACCTTATTCTCAGCGACTAAATTATTCCAATATTCAGTAGAGAAACTTCAAAATTAACCTTATTATTCAGGTTTTTTTGCAGTGACTCCTTATGAAAATATTTAGGCTTGTTTCTAGCATTTTGATCGTCCTTGTAATACGATATTAATTAGGCCCACTTACTTTTTGGAATCTTGTAGTAAGACAAGTGAGTTTCTAGATACAGGATTTTCACGGCAAGATTTTAACCACCCTGCTGCATTATACTGTACTGGACAGGTACCTTGGAAATGATTCAGTATAAATGTGTGACCTGGAGCTCCTTTACGTAATAAACTTTCTCCTGCAACAACAAAACAACATAAGTTTGTTTTCTTTACTGGAAAAGTGCATTTTTTCAAAATGTATTAGATTTCAGTCTTTACAATATTATCACATATTATATTGTCCATTAAGCTTTTTGATACTGTTCATTTTTTGAAAGGAATTTGAAGAGTGTTGAATTTGATAGATTTGTATTTTGTTTTTTATGCGAACCATGGTGACTCAGTCAGTATGGCACTAGCTCGTTAACTAGGACATTGAAAGTTATATACCAGTGTTGACTGAAATAGATTCCGGGAAATAATTTCCTTCATAGAACACTGGATGAAACATGCCCTACTTCACTAGCACCAGTTGGTAGATGAACCTCATTTCATTTCATTTTTTTGTTATATAATAGAACAGTATATGTGTACTGAAATTAATTAGTGCCTATTCATAATTAATACATAAAATTCTTGCTAGTATCAAATTCTTGTTTTATCATCTTGCTTAGTTTTGACCAATGCAAATCTATTTATATTTTTTTTCACTTACGTCGAACGGGATGTTCACCATGATGAGAGAAAAATCTTTCCATAAAACTATCTTCAGTAGCACCAGGATATATAGCTTCTTCATCCAATATCCATAATAAACCTTTCTTTTCTGCATCTCGTAAATCTTGATTAGATGATCGCAGCTGCAATGTAATACATACAGAACATTATTATAAAACGTGATACATAACAGAACATTACTATGAAATGTGATACATACAAAAAATTATTATGAAATGCAATACATACAAAACAGTATGATGAAATGTAATACAAACAGAACATCATTATGAAATGTTTTGTAGATAGTGAAACTCTCAGAACGAACTAATTTTTCAAAAAAAAGATCAGAGTTTACAGATCATTCACAAAATTTTCAACCAAGACGTGGTGACATGGTCATGCAATCAACTTATATATCGTTTACATAAATCCAAATGTGTGGATTAACAAAGTTTGACTGTAATAATATATTATACTGTACATACCAGAGATTGTTGAGGTGATTTATCAAATAAAGATACCATAGCTGCTGGACTGGTTGTAACAAAATCAAAATCACATTCTATATCTTCCTACAATATAACAAACACAAACTGGTTTAAAAATATGTTGAGTAGCCAGAATTCTGCATAATATTCCAGACCAAAAAATAAATATAAAAAAACAGTCCTATCAAAATGTATATTGGTCCGAATTCATTAAACCAAACAATCCTTTTCTACTAATTCAATGACATCAATGAACGCATAAGAATAACCAATTTCTATCCATTGGGGTGAAGATGCCATCTATGTAGGAGTTTTTCTTTAGTTGACTATCTGAAGAACAGTTTCGTTGTTACAATCACGGTTTATAAAGTCAGTCTTTTTTGACAAAGGGCATTTTGACACAATCACTAGTTCAAGTTGATTTACCTGAGCATATCTGTCTTGTTGTAGAGTAAATGTAAGATCGTGGAACAATAACTGTAACCGTTCTTGGGTATAATTTTGGCACAGATCTTCAAAACTAGCTGCAGGTCTACCACAAGATGCAGGATTCTGGAAACCAGGACTATCTAATACAATGATGGAATTGGCAGTTCTGATATTAGATGACATGGATCTGAAATAGAATAATATTACTTATAATACAGTTGCTAAAATAATTTGGAGTCTGATTGTCAAGTTCAAAAATTTATTTCAGAGGGTTATCTCCCCTTAGACCACAATTCCAGAAAACTATCTAAACTATCTCCCCTTAGACCAAGAGTCCAGAAAACTATCTATCATTTTACTTTAAATTGATTTCTGTTTGGTATATATATATATATGTCTACATATGTAAAAATAACCAGTCGAGATAGCAAATTCTTAAATATACACAGAGAGCTGACTAAATGTAGTGCATACAAGGTTTGTATTAGTGCTGTCAGTACACCCCCCTTAGACTACTTAGAGCACTATTTGTATATTGCCTTGTTCAAGCAGTTTTAATTAAATTAACTCAATGTCTGTTCATCAATCAAAGAATGAACTTACCTATTAATAAGTGAAATAACAGCATTAAATACATCTGAATATAAACCAATGACAAATCCTTCTAGAGCTTCTAATGCAGGGGAGGTAACTTCACCATTAATACTGTTTCTATCATTTGCGTTTGGTACCCTATAACAAAAAATCATCAACATGGAGATGAAATTGTGAACATCAAAAAAATACCTGGTTTAAAATCTGCGCTGTGTAAAAAAATTGGTGAGAGCAGAAAGTGTAACAAAGCCAGGAGAAATTTGTCCAAAAGAACAGATTTGTTCCACCTCCCATTCTTCTAATTCCAACAACCATAGAATTTTAATATACATAATACCAATTTATACACATAACTATATATTTTCCTCATATGAACGATTTGACACATATTCCTTTTAAGCCCTGTTAGTATTAAACCTAGAATTGACTCTGGACATTTTGGTCATTAAGTACAGGGTACCACCAGCTAAGTTTTAGCTTTATTGAAAATCATGTTACCTCATAGACGTATTTCTTGTTAAGGTAGATGATCCTGGGGGACTGAAGATAGATCTACTCAGCTCTTCTGATGTTGTACCCAGTAAAGAGGCTGCTTTCTGAGCAGCTGCAGGACGAGCAAACTGAGCTTTATTATTATTACCTGAATAATAAGATCAAATCCGATATATCAAATTATACTTTCAATTTAAATGTATATGTGCAAGATGACGGACATAACAAACATACTTGTGTTTCAATCAACAATAAACTACTCACGAATATCATTAATTAAAAATATTACTAATACCACCAATACACTTATCTACGATAAAACAAATTTATGTCTAGACATAAGATATACACTTGACTTAAAAATATACATAAATCTTGTGTTTTATCATTTCAACTATTAATTACAACTTCAACAAATTCATACATTACAGTCAAATATAGCGTATTCATTTACATCTTGATTTAGGATTGTATATTTTCAATCCATTTTTTTATTTGAACTTTTTGGAACATAAACCAACTAATAGATTTATTTCTCAATTGGATATTCTCATTGTTATCTCGATATTGATAGACTAGAATAGCTCAAAAAATATCTGAAATACAAATCATAAATTAATAATAACAATCATATGATGTGTGATAATTACCTTTAGTAGCACCAGCTACACCAAGATGATATATAGCTGCTAAAACTGATATTAATGCTTTATATTCATCTTCAGACACACCAATTAAACCAAAAGAATGAATAACTTTAGCCCAATTCTGTGTAGCTTTTTGTCTATCATCATTCTGAAAATCAAATACAGAATCCATATTAAACAAATTAAAGACGAGACACTAGTATATGTCTCATATCAAATATTGCTTCATCATCAGTAATTTGGTAGAATTCATGCAATGTCATATATTTTAACAGTATATAGGAGAATGTACACTTTTCTTAAACAATCGTCTATCATTTATAAAACTGTTCATTATTTACTGAAAATAATTGACAGGTTTACCAATAATAATAGATTCTTATTGAAAAATGAACAAGTATGTTGGGATAATTCATTCTCGGAGCAAATCAACTAAAGTACCGAAATGTCACATAACCAAATGTTGATTGCCTGCGTTTGTCTACATAAGAATTCCACTTAAATTCGTTTGTTATATGTCACTTATTCGTTTAATAGTACGTCGACACTAGATCTATGATACACCCACATTTTCATACCTTCTTTGTGGACACAGGTCATAACAAGAGATATAGGTATATATCCAAAAAACTTGCTTATTTCGATACTGGCTTGCATGGGACTGTAACTTTATGGATTATGGCCCCTGATTTTACACACTAAATGATGAAACGGTGTATATGACCCAAAGATCTCGATTCCTTGCGATATTGGCGCATATCGGACCGTAACTTCCTGGATTATGTTTTGAGCCTGTGGAACCTATACAGGTCACAATTTTTATTCAATTTTAACAGCCATTCAAATATATCACCGCCAGCTGAGTTCTAGTTTTGTGAATTGGTTTGTGCCTTTGATCCTGTGTCCTGTCACTTATATCAGAGTAAATATTAAATTTCACATCAAAATTTGGACGGCTAGTACCCTCCATATCAACCACAGTACTAAGACTATTATCAATATCTAAATCACTATCGTGAGCAGCCTTGCTGTCACAACTTTGAGGGCTATTATCCCCCATATCAAGAGCATCACAATTTTTACAGCTATTATCTTCCATATTGAGTACACTACCAAATGTAATCAGTATCCAAATGCTTATCACATTCTCATAAATTAATATTTGTTTTCGACTGTGTTATAAACATGTCGCCTCCATTATTTATATCTCTGTTGTTCTTTCTATTTCCATAATGGACAGTCTGAGGCCAATATCCACCAATTATTAGATAATTTGGTCTACTTATAAATAAGATATAACAAAATCTTACCTTTTGCAATGGTGTCATGAATAGATTAGTTTCATTTAAAACTTGCAACTGTAACTCATTTCTAAATTAAATAAACAATAAAAGATGTTTAATCAATTACTCCCGGTAAATATCATTCAATCCTGCCGTGAAGTTTCATAATAAATGTCATTAGAATAAAGGAGTTTACAGTCTCAATGGTTGGTATGCAGGAGACCATATTTCATCAACACACTAATCTGAGAGATTGATGGAGCTGACAGTTTTGTATTTATCTTTAAATCTTTGGGAACTTGTTTTATGTAGGTGTGAAGGGTTTTGTCAGTTGATTTGTGTTGCTAATTTAGACTCATGATCTTGACTTTCCATCCAACTGTTCTGCTCCGACGGGCTATTGAAGACAGTCATATGCCATATATCGTGCTATGAGGGAAACCTTGCATGGGCAATGGCACTATGGACTACTCTTACATCGAATTCCACTACCAAGGGATCTTTTACGTGCACTCCAATGTATGCACAGGATTACTTTTTTCTTGTTCCATCCAAGCGACCAGCCACCTTTGTTACCCCAATAACTAGACACCTTTCAAAGTTTTAATAGTGACAATCAAAATTAATCATTTATTTCTATAGGTGAAATTTTGTTATGTACATTGTAAAAGAAATATCCTGTTTTACCTAAACTGTGAATCTAAGCCAGCTAACATTTCATAGAATATATTAAAAGTTGGTTCTCCTTCAGGTCTCCTTACAACCCGACTCTTTTCAAAATTCATAACCTAAAATATTAAGCATATCATTACAATACCTCTGTTACAAACTTACTAAAAATTAAAAATAATTATAAAATTATGTCATATAAACTTTCAAAATTCATATTCATTGTAGTAACCAAATTGCAATCTGAAAATCTATACTACCACTTCCTTTAATCCAACTGTTGCTTAAAGGATCTAACCCGTTTGATTTAGGTAACAATAAAGTACTAAATAATAGGGTTAATCTGATGTGTTATTTGATTACAGGTGGGTCAACTGTATACTAACGATTTTGTTTCAAACGAAGAACACAAATCAGTTATATCATACAAATGAACTTCTCATGTGTTAATTGTAACATCTAAATATTTAAGAATTACGTCATTTCTATAATTACCTGTATAGAAGCTGAAGCTATTTGTCCTGAGTGATCAAAGTCTATAGTAAATAGTTGTGTAAAGCGACTAGCATTTGTATTTAATAATGTCCGACAATTACCAAATGCATCAGTTAAAACAGATATGGCCGTAACTTTATCCCCTGAAAATAGAACAAATTAACATTATTCATTAATATTTGGAAATGCATATACATATCTTTTAATTAAAATTATTAGCATTAACCTATAACCAAGTCAGCACTATTGCATTCACATCAATTGTATACAAAGCATATACTGGCTTGAAAAGACCAAGAGGATTTGTATCACAGTTAGAATATAATCTTCATCATCTCTGAACAAAATTAAAATTTGTGTGTGCTAATAATTGTGTAAATGTTGTGCGTGACAGTTCTCATAAACTCTGGATTGTATTATAACAAATTCCATATACCATCAAGCTTGGAAATAAACCATATTTAATTGACATTGTCAGGCACAAATCCAAACTTTATCAGACACAATTCCTGTTATTTTGTCCAGCACAGATCTACCATTTTTCTGTGTTTTTATTGATATTTTCAATAGATATTTATCACGTGGCAGGTGTGTATATCATATTATTATTTACCTGTAAGTATACTGTTGACACTACCAGCAGATACTGTAAGATATGACATGATATGTTTGGCATTAGTAGTTTTACCACTACCACTTCGTCCCATCATTATTATAGATTGATCTCGCCGTGTTGATAACATTTCACGATGAGCTATCTGAGCCATAGAGAATACATGAGGTGGCATATCTTCTTGCTTACATCCTTTTAACATTTGTATTAACTGAAATTTAACAAAACTAATTAACATCTTTATAACAAAAAAAAGGTATGTGGGTCTGAGGGGAAAAAAATAATAAAAAGCCCAATGTGATCCTGTGTACAAATTTCAAAAACAGCAGTGGCTGACATGTTCCAGTAGTTAAGTCAACATACCACTGTACTAATTTGTTATTTTCATTACTCATTATGATTGGGGATACTATTTTTTATTGTTAGTGAACTTCATATAATATGCATAGCTTACAAAATCGTGGCTATTTAAACATGTTGGAATTAAAGAAAGCATGAATTTTACATTAGTTTTATTGGATTTGAGTGCGGCATTTGATACAATAGATCAATCAATCTTACTCGGAAGACTTGTAACTCGATATGGTATATCCGGAAACGCGCTGAAGTGGTTTGAGTCCTATCTGAATGGAAGACAACAGAGAATTGTTATCGACGCATCGCAATCAATGCCTAAAGTTCTTGATTTTGGTGTTCCCCAGGGATCCGTATTGGGGTCGGTCTTGTTCACAGCATACACTGCACCAATTGGAGATATCATCCGTGAGATGGGTCTTGATTACCACCTCTATGCGGATGATACCCAGTTATATGTTGAACTCGATCCTTCACCAGATACCACTACATCAGAACTTGAAGCATGCATTGAACGAATAAGAATCTGGATGCACTGCAATTTTTTAAAATTGAACGATGACAAAACAGAAAATATAATAATCGGGAATAAGAAGAACATTGACATCAATCATGTGAACCCCAACCAACTGTGTCAGGAATCTTGGTGTGTTCTTTGACTCTTCCTTCGATATGAAAACCCATGTATCTATGGTGTGCAAAAAGGCGAACTTTCACTTGTATAACATTGGCAAAATTCGATCTTATATTGACCTTGATACCACTAAAATGTTAATAAATGCTTTTGTTATGTCATCCTTAGATTATTGTAATTCATTATTGTATTCTCTTCCTAAAATCCAGAATAAAGCGGCTCGAATTGTGTCTCTCACCAGATCATCTGACCATATTACACCAGTTCTAAAACAGTTACATTGGCTATCGGTTAATCAACGCATTATGTTCAAAATTAACACAATCACTTTCAATTGTTTAAACGATCCTTTGGCACCATCCTATTTATCCGATTTGATTAAGCAATATGTACCTTCTCGTTCCTTACGTTCATCTCATAAAAACCAGCTTGTATGTCCAGTACAAAAGTCAAAATTTGGTAAGAGAGCTTTTGTGTACGCAGCACCAAAAGAATGGAACAAATTGCCCCTGGAAGTCCAAAATAGTCCAAACTTGGCTGTATTCAAACGACGTTTAAAAACCCTGTTTTTTACCCAAACTTTTGAACAATAATTGAAATGCTTCACTTTTTATCTGTATATATTGTAACTTAACTATTCCTTTGTATTATTGTGTTTATTTGTATATACATGTATGTTTTTGTTTTGTTTTTTCTTATTTTATAACATTTCTACATTGTAAAGCGCCACAGAGCAGTCAGACTGACTGAATGTTCAGCGCTATAGAAAACGATTATTATTATTATTAATGACAAGTCTCACAAATTTCTGGGCAAACCGAGTGAAATTGAAACGAACATTCATTAATACAAATGTTACTTAGATTATCCAAACTGTTTTCACCATTATACACAAAATTAACTTGTTCCAAAATAAATAAAATAAATTTGATTAATTCAAATTACTTGGATTCAGACACTAACTTGAAATGATTAATGTGCATTGTACATCTACAAATAAATTACTTAAATAAACAGTCAAACTACTCATACCTTTTCAGAATATAATGGCAATGATTGCATTGGGTTAATAACAACTAGAGAAGGTCCACCATATGTATGTATCAGGTTGCCAGCAAACCTTTGACGTAATGTATGCAGAGCACTAGATTCATTAAGGTAACGTAATGATGCCAGGTCCTCAGCACGATCAAACTGAGGTGGATTAGCCTGAATAAAATCAAATAAATCATTGCATTATTTAATCATTCAACATCAAATTATTCAGGAGACTTTAAATAACTTTTACAGTTGGGAGGGACTGTCAGACAAACACATATTTTTTTTTATAATTCATAGAAAGTACCAACTTTCTAATATTAATGATACTGGCATTTTTTTTAATTTTTTTGGAGGAAAATATATAAATATTATGATCAAATCTGGTGTTAAATATTGAGAACTTCATAAAAATGAATGATCCATGTAGTTCTAGTAGCTAGTGGTTTAACGTTCGCTTCCACAGTAGTG
The DNA here is from genome assembly GCA_948474765.1 of Patella depressa. Taxonomy (NCBI): domain Eukaryota; kingdom Metazoa; phylum Mollusca; class Gastropoda; family Patellidae; genus Patella; species Patella depressa. The sequence continues at coordinate 18,577,016 of OX419720.1, forward strand.
ACAACGCAGACAAGTTCATCAATTAGGCATGTACAATCTAAAAGGTGGGCCGTGGCATAACATCACTTCTTATACCATAATCATAGATCCCATGAGGGTATGGTTTGATACGTATAACACAAATTACGTTTATAAACTAAAAGTGCAATTGAAAATGAAATGCAACTTCCAACAGTCTATAAGTTGTACCAAAAATTCAATTGATCATTATTAAATGAATCAAAGAAACTGTAAAAATAAACATATTTGTAAGTGTAATCAGTGAAAAAATTGAGCATTTGCATCAAACTATTGAAGTATTATTAAGTTTATTTTATTTCACCTTTTCAATATCATCTTCCTCCACTTCAAGGACATCGCCGCTAGCTTCCAGTCGAATTCGTATTTTACCTTCAGGCAAAGGATTACTGGCATCTGGTTTAAGTAAGTAAGCTCCAGCAAATCCACCCTTATGCACCAACCAAACTTTCTCAGCATCCAACCACTCTTTCTCTGTCTTAGCTTCATCTTCTGATTTAGCCTGTAAATAGAAAAGAAGTTTTTAAATATTCCAGTAAAAATCAGTAGATCACTTAACAACTCCATGTGATTCTTTCTTCAATAATTGATTTTGGATTAACAATGAGATTAGCATCCTAATCTAGCATCTAACTAGATTTGTGAATAGCTATTAGATAAACACAGTGCATATGTCTATGTTGTCTGTGCACTTTTTCTTATTCAAAGGCTGTACACTTTGATTTTAACAACCTCTCATTTCTTTCACAATGAATAACAGGGGTTTTTTTTATTGCACAAGTACATCTTTTAACTTTTACAGACTTGGTAAAAATACATGTACATTAATTACTAAAGATGATCAAATTATCTGCACATGCTGAAATGATTCAGTCTTGTCAGAAAGGTCCCAGGGCATTACATAAACCGAAAGGCATATGCTGTATATTCATAATGTTTGTTTTTTTATACAATCTATTAGGATATGTACTAAATATATCTTATTTACTATAACTTTACTATTGGGAATTTTTCACTATATTAATACCTTTTATAATACGATTTAGGATTTTATACTATATAAATTCACAGTAAACATATCATTAATCATGGTAGATATATCAAAATCTGTCTATCATCAGTAAATATGATCTTTTATCACAGAACATTAAACTGTTTATGAATGGTATTCTATGTTTTTTTATGTTATACTGAATAGCATAAGAAGAGTAAGGTAGGTCTTTTGTGAGTATATTAATACACCGGTACATTATCAAAACATCTTTACGGATTGTTTAAGATACATTTTACTACATAATAAATACATAAGACTACGTCATGTTCTGCTCCAGATACATTTTAAGGATGGTACCCTGGTATTTCAACAATTAAATACAAAAAGTTACAATAAAATTCCTAATGTTTACCATATGGCCCTCTTTTTTTATCCACAAAATGAATTATTTTATAATAACCTTGTTCAGATATATTGGTGTATAAAAAGCAAGGTTAATTAAACATACAACATGACACAATTATATGGAATACAATACAAGTTTGAGTAACTTGTATTCCATACACATGTAATTGTATCATATGTTATTCTCATCCAGTTAATAAATGTCACTTAAACAATTTAATTAAACATATATTATGCCAAAGCTTTACCTGCCTATTGTAGGTATTTCTTTAGGCCTGAAATTTTATATAGACTATTAAAATAGACATTTATTAACATCAAAAGACCATAATCAACCCATGATGCCATCTTGTGTGTCTGATTTTCATTGGATTTGAATACGATCTGCTATTTAACACCCATTGATAATTAACCACAAAGTGGATAATTAGGACTTTGTTAATTATTGTGACAGCGGTAACAATGACAATTGAAGATACAGTGATTTTAAAATAAGGTTTTCTCAGCATAGAGTGAAGAAATTTGACTGAAATTTACAGCATATTCCCTTTACATTATCTAAATTTCCATGTTGTATCTTTAACTATACAAGTTTTATAAACTGTCATGTACTTTTGTTTCATATATATTTGTTATGAGGAAGTATCATTTATAAAATCATCTATTTTCTTAATGCAAATTTGAATATGCATTTGTTTGTATTAATAAATTCTATGTTAAGTACGTGGAAGTTTTTGTTCTACAAACGTGTTAACTTTGAATGCACTTGTGAAAGTTATTATATTAAAATATAATAACTTTCACAAGTGCATTCACAACATTACAGTGAAAAAGCTGTATTGTGTCCTTTTAACAAAGCTTTGATTTATTTTTTAATTTCATAATCATTACAAAACAAAGAACTGTAAACTGCCTCATGGTCACACATGTCGCTATTTTATTTAAAGAAAATTCAAATACTAATTCAAAAATACCTATCTCCCCATTTCAAGATTATATTAAATGATTCTTAAATAAATATAAAAGTGTAAAAAAATGTGGTTTATCATTCTGATAAGAACCAAGTAGTTATTACTTTACATGTATGTATACAAGATATATAGATATATAGTAAATCTTCTCTTCAATTAAAGATAGGTTGCCAGGCAACGAAACATACGCCCACAGCAGCTAAATCGTCCGGGCAGTCAACAAGGGTTGTCGCATATTTTTACTTTTTTCGGTAATGAAACATTTGTAATACACTAAAAACTGATTAAGAGTAACAACTCATTATGTAATTATTAGAAAATCATTAGAATTTGATTGCTTTTTATAAAGTTTTACCCCACGCTAACAATTAGTATATACATGAAACATTTAATATCATGGATTTAGCTGTTCAGTTATTTAAATTCATTGAAAATCAAAATACTTGTTCGTTTCAACACCTTAAACTCTATGTATCAATCTGAAGTCAATCGTATGGTAACTTTGGCCTCTATAGCGTCACAAGAATTTTTGAAGTTATCAAGGGAGATAACTCTGGCAGTAATTATTTGAAATTGCAGAAAATCAATAGGATTCTTTGTCTCATGAACTTAAACACTGTGTGTAAATCTAAAGTCAATCGGATATTAACTTTGGCCTCCAGAGCGTCCACAAGATTTTTTGAGGTGATCAAGGGCCATAACTCTGGCACTAATTAACGGAAATCGCTGAAAATCAATAGGCGTCTTTGTTTTATGACCTTAAACACTGTGTATAAATTTGAAGTCAATCGGATATTAACTTCGGCCTCTAGAGCGTCCACAAGATTTTTTGAAGTGATCAAGGGAGATAACTCTGGCAGTAATTATTTGAAATTGCAGAAAATCAATAGGATTCTTTGTCTCATGAACTTAAACACTGTGTGTAAATCTAAAGTCAATCGGATATTAACTTTGGCCTCCAGAGCGTCCACAAGATTTTTTGAGGTGATCAAGGGCAATAACTCTGGCATTAATTATCGGAAATAGCCGAAAATCGATAGGCTTCTTCGTCTCATGACCTTAAACACTGTGTATAAATCTAAAGTCAATCGGATATTAACTTTGGCCTCTAGAGCGTCCACAAGATTTTTTGAGGTGATCAAGGGCCATAACTCTGGCACTAATTATCGGAAATCGCTGAAAATCAATAGGCGTCTTCGTCATATGACCTTAAACACTGTGTATAAATTTAAAGTCAATCGGATATTAACTTTTGCCTCTAGAGCGTCCACAAGATTTTTTGAAGTGATCAAGGGCCATAACTCTGGCACTAATTATCGGAAATCACTGAAAATCAATAGGCTTCTTCGTCTTATGACCTTAAATACTGTGTATAAATTTAAAGTCAATCGGATATTAACTTTGACCTTTAGAGCGTCCACAAGATTTTTTAAAGAGATCAAGGGCCATAACTCTGGCACTAATTATCGGAAATCGCTGAAAATCAATAGGCTTCTTCGTCTCATGACCTTAAACACTGTGTATAAATTTAAAGTCAATCGGATATTAACTTTGGCCTCTAGAGCGTCCACAAGATTTTTTGAAGTGATCAAGGGCCATAACTCTGGTAGTTATTATCAGAAATCGCTGAAAAACAATAGGCTTCTTCGTCTCATGACCTAAAACACTGTGTATAAATTTAAAGTCAATCGAATATTAACTTTAGCCTGTAGAGCGTCCACAAGCAATTGTGGACGCCGGACCGACGGACCGACGGACCGACGGACGGACGGACGGACGGACGGACGGACGGACGGACAGGGGCGACGACAATATACGACCACATTTCAATGTGGGCGTATAAAAATAGCTCTTTTAAAATTTAAGGTTAAATAACGATTCACCCTATCTTGATGTCCTGAAATGAAGTATGTTAACATGTATGCAAATATTCAGGGCTGTAAAACTGATAAAAAATTTCTATTAAGATTTCCCAAATGCTCAAGGGCATACACAATCTTTCTTTAAGATATGAGTGTCAGTAATAAGCAACTATATTTAAATCGCATTGTGGGGAAATTTGATAATTGCTGCATTTAGTTCCATCTCATGCTCCAATAGATTACCCCACACCATTGCCATACTCTGGCTTTTTTGTGTTTTAATAAAGTGCAGTGTTCAGAATACTGGACAAGAAAAAAAGTATCTTGAATACGAAATTTGTATCAAGCAATGATCGAAATTAGTTTCAATTCTTAATTTGATTTAATATATTCTTTATTACTGTTTGTTTTTGGTCAATATGAAATCTATATTATCTGCCATAGAATTTAGTGTTGAGAAAAGAATCCAAGATGTGAAGAAAAAGATATGTTGTAATACAAGTACAGAAATTGACAGCATTGATGTTCCTACACAGGTTCTCAACTAGAACATATCCTTGACATAAACTATAACCTTGTAAACATTTTAGATGTTATGTAACAATAAGTAATCTGTACATTGTATTGTAGATTTTAACAAATCATTTGTCAATCAAAGCACACTTGAAATACCACAGAATATAGCCTGAAGAGATTGACAACTGTCAACCACTTGTCATGATATATCATATTCTATAATGTATATTTCTTTGTACCACTATATACATGATGTACAAACAGAATTGAATACAAATATATTACAATGCAAGCAGGTAGTAATTTATAGTATTTAATATTAGTTAATTCATGTTTTAAACCTCTTTTATTTAGGTCAAATATATAACTGTTGATTTTATTGGATATTTTAGTTTATTTCTTTTTAATGATAGCAATTCTTTGGAAATACCAGTATACCACAAACCACAATTATCAATTGTCAAAGTTTGATATGGTAATTTATTTGGCTCTTTAGCATATGTTTTTAGTGACAAATCAGTCTACATTATATATAAATGTTATCGAATACAGTACTCCAACTGAAACCTATCAATTTTTGTTTTTCAAGGTTAAGATATATAGACCTTATAGTATAGATATGCAATCTTTTTTAAAAAAAGAATATCAATAGGCCATATTTCTAAACTGTCAAGATAACCTATTATTATTCTCCTGTCATTTATTTGTGTTTTTTTTTATATGATATTATATCTTTGAACTACCAATGTAACTAGTGTTCTACCTCACTAGTTTACTTTGATCTATCCACACTACATGACATTTAACTACAAAACATCACAGTTAAAGAAAGTCAACCTATAACAAAAACTCTGGGCTAACTACAGCCATATTTTTCTACTACCATCTGTTAGTCCACATAAATCACTCCCTGCTCACTACAAAAAACATCTAAAACAACTACCTGGAAAACATGATTCTACAAATATCAAACTATTATATTTTCAACTAGTCCAACCCTGGAAATAAGGTACCCATCACTGGCATTGTCAGACACAAATTCAGATTTGTCAGGCACAAAAAAAGTAGTCAAGTCATTAACTCAATATCATCTAACTCAATGCAAACAGGACTTGTTGGTCAAAAGAAATCAACTTTGATGTTGTTATCTTACCTTGAAAAGATTTAAGACAAAATGAAAATTTTAAAATTAGAAAATACTAGTTAGAAATTACAGTAAAAACAGAAAAAATTGAATGTAAATCAGTTTATAAACATTCATATACATTATTATATGCATTGCGACAAATTTGTGTCCATTTCCAGGTGACAAAGAATAGAGAATTTGCTCTTTTAACAGAGTTTTCAATATTTGTAATACATGTCCGGTGGAACAATATAAATTCTTTCTGCAATTTAAAGTTTGCATAATAATAATATATTGTAAATTTCTCAGTATCGATAAAGAGGTTTATGAGCTTCTTTATAATACCCATTTTGCATCTTTAACTGACTTTGCTCCATTATGGAGCTGGAGCTCGCGTTCATATACTATATTGTGCTTCCTGCCTGAAAAGCCATGCGATCAAACTATACACACATACTCAAAAATAAATAATAAACAATACATGTCTCAAATTTATTTATAACAGTGTATACAGTGTAAACAATAACTGTAAGAAAGCTACCAGAAACTTTTGACTTCAAACCTTTATATTATGACTCTTTAAAGTTTAATAATTAGAAGAAACTTAACCAATACCCTACACAATACAGTTTTCAGCAACACTGACTTTGACTACATTCTCTAATCATTCATTGATTTGTTGATACCCATTTCCCATTCAATCATTTAAACGAATGTTTGTACCTTATTATACTCTTCCGACACTGTTTAAGTTCATAATATATTGGATATGTCATGTAAAGAATATCAATTCATTCATGCATTCAGTCATTACAAATGTATTTTAGAGACATTGATCAATTGATCTGGAGGTTTTACAAACATTGAATATCAATTTATTCCTCATTAGACGAAAATCATTCTTATAAATGTTGCTTTTTCTGTGATCATGTGATCATAAAGAGTCCAACCAACACAAATTAGGTCATCGCAGGACTAACATCTCGTACCGATTTATCTAAATAATTCAACAGTCCTGTAGCAGTTGGAAAAAATGGGGGAACCAGAGACAACCTACAAGTTTTAGCAGACGACCCTAGTCCTTGAAACCAGTCACTAGACTCAATGACAGACTTCATGTCAAACCACTCGACCACCCTGTAAATAAATTCCTTATTGCAAAAGCACATACTATCCTTACCAATATTAATATATAAACATTCATTTATCTGTGTAAATATATTAGATGATAACTTAATATAGAGGGACAGAAGTGGTTAGATAGTGACAGGTTTCATGTAGGACAAGAAGAATCTTCAATATGTTACTGGCCAAGCCTAGTTTTTTTCCTAGTCAACACAACAAACAACTTTTTTTTATAAATTAAGGTTATCCATCGAATTTCATCCAAATGGATGGCCTTTACATGCTCTTAATGTTAATAAGGGTTATTCTATTGTAGTTTAAAAGGTGAAAGGAAGTGTTTGAAGAAAGTGTATATTGGTGTTGAACAAATCTACGTTCTATTTACATACATCTTATACACCGATCTGAGAGTCAACATTTCTCGAGGTCAACAATTTCTCAAGTCATCCATTTAAATAATATCATCTCTTATTGGTTACTTTGATTTCTACTTATTTTAAACCCTCTATGTTATCAATCTTTGCTTGACTTTTATCTAATTCATCTAAAACTCTTATGGAGTGCAATGTACACAAAAATTGAAAGGGATAAAAGAATAAGATTACCCTGGCAGGTTTTTGTTCAAATCACTAATTATATTCGATACACAAGTGACAAGAGGCTTCAATGTATTTGCAGTCTTGCAAAACTTGTTAATTATAGGCTATGAAATGAATTGACATATGAGGTTTAATGCTTTATGCACCGACTGGGCTAAAAAAGATGGGTATAAATCATGAAGTGTGCTATATGGGCAATTTTGTTATGACAGCAACAATGCACCTACTCTTTTATATTGAATTCAAACTGTAAAGGGTTCTTTTACATGCACACATTACACATTGATATGTACCCTGAACCAGTCTTTTTGTCCTTGCCTGCCCCGTCTGCAAATGGACATTCATTTACTTAAACCACCTTCAACCAAAAGAAAGATACACCAGTACCGAAAAACAAATTCACTCCAATATTTTCACATCAGATACTACATCTATAGACACATAATTAAAAGATAAAAATTACTTAGACTGACATTAGTTAAACCCCTTATAGTCTATTACATAGTCTCAATTAATTACATTTGAAATTTATAAAACAAGCCTTGCCACAACGAACTAGCAACATTCATTAATGTTAAAATTTGCCTACAGGGCAAGAGGCAAACCATCATTACAACCCATCCAATACTTTTATTGTCTTCAGGTAACACCATACCAATATGTCACACTTCACTTAGTTTTAACTGTTCTTTTTAAGTGTAATGTCAAATATGTATAACTATATGAAGCTATATTATAGTTTTATTACAAAAGTTGTCAAGGAAAGACATGAAGACAATTCAAGATTCAATATCTAATTTCCTAATAGCAAGTGCAGGGGGACTGCACCACACATAATTTACACCAAACAAATCTACAGACAAGGCACAATACGCAGAAATCACAAACAAATGAACATGAAATTAAGTAAATGGATCCACCCTGTAGATATGCTACAAGTGTTGATTAAATACGTATTTTAAAGGTAGAACCCTGTTCAAATTGCATATTTTTAGACATTTGTTAAATACTTAACAGTCTCTGAATCATGCATCAATGTCAAAAATATTTGGGGTCTTTGGTTTCTAGTGTAAGATAAATGTTACATGGTTAACTACAATGATAGTGTGAACAATGGATTGTTTCTAGGTAATAGTAAGTTATGAGGACCAGCTAAAGCAACTGTGATTCAGTACAAGGCAACAGTTGTCACAATCATCAGATACAATTACTCCATTTTGTAAACACATGGTATTCTCAACCATTCCATCCATACTCTCTTTCCAAAATACAATAAACGCTGAAAATTATCAATGTAATCTTTTAGATGTATCGACATATCGCAATACAATACATGCATATAGGTATGACTATATACAGCCTTGGCAATTATTGAGGGGGGGGGGGGAGAAATGGGGTTTAACATCCATCTTATACAAATTATACATGTCATTTTGGAACTAAAATATGGTTCTATTTCATTTCAATAATTCACTTGCACCTTGGAGGAAAACGAGAGAAAACCCACAAGGTTAGACAGGCGACCCTACTCTTTGTAATGAACAACCAGGATATCAGAACCATGCCAGATGGCTCAATGACAGACCTCATGATGCAACGTGTACGCCCTTACAATTGGGCCAACCAACCCCCTACTATTGTGAGATGAGTGGTCTTTTAACCTTAGGATGAGTGGTCTTCTAGTGGGCTAAGTGGTCTTTGGGATGAGTTTGTCTGGTTACCGTGGCAATTTGCCCACTGTTTTGCTTTGGCATACTGAATAATTGTTGACATTTTTGTGCCCAGGGGACAGTTTCTAAGTAAACATAATAATCGACTTCACTTTTAAAACAATAAAAAAAATTAATGGCAAAATCTTTTCTCCAATATAGCACTAAGTTTGGTTAAGAATTATACGGCATGATATCTGACTTACATAAATATACTTTGTCACTAAATTGTCATGAAATATTTGCTGTGAACAATATGTATGGAATATGCATTACTATAGACAATATTTGTGTATGGCAATGCTTCAAGATAAATTATCAGTGAAGCTCTATCAAAGAAGTCCATAAATTGTATTAATGCACCAAATTCATCCAACTTTACTGACCTTTGATTTAAAAGGTAATCTGTGTTTGACATTAGAAAATGTAGGGTGTTTTGAAGGTTAAAAACCAGGTAAATATATGTCACATTACAAGTGTCTAATTAGAAGTGAAAAGTGTTGGTATTTGTTGTTGCTGTATTAAGATGGCATTTGAACATGATCATGGTCCCTAGACAAATATGACACAGAAATACCTTCACAAAGTAACCAAGACACCACAGAATGCCAAAGCCAAAACCTAAAATTATTTCTGTCATTGCCAACTTCTGCCATATCAAAGCCATTGTTTTGGACGCCAGAAAGTCTGTTTGTCCATACTTAAAATTGTCAACAACTAGCACTGTAATGTTAGATACATATTTCATTTTTTTTTTTTCCCCAGACAAAATGTGATCAATTGTCGATATTTGGATTCTGTTCAAATATCCATTCAACCAGACATAAAATAACAAATCGATGTTTCACTTTACTCACCTTTTTGTGAACATTACTCTCAGCCAAATCTTCCTCACATGAATGTAAAGCAGTTAAAAGCTTCTCTAAATCTAGCTGATCATCTTGCGGTTCATATCTATAATTTTCTAAACTACACATAGAATCATGACTTTCATGCCAATTCCATTTATTATATGGAGATTCACACGACTGTTGCATTTCATGTCGTCTCATACACGAGGTACATCCTATACGCAATTGATCTGGATGGCGCTCTGAATTTTCTTTACGTTTTGGCGTCCCGCTACTCGAACGACGTAATTTTGTTTCACTGTTCGTTCTACTTAAGCCAGTTGAGCCAACAGAATTTTGTCTTTCCATGCTTGTTTTTCTAGAAACTGGCTTTGATTGCCATGGTTTCTCATATGTTTCTCGCTTGTGTAAATCAGGAGTATAAGGTTGTGAAGGCACTGGAGATTCCATACTTCTCCGCTTTTCATCTAAACTGGCCTTACGAGAAACTTTCTGTTTTATTGGTGATGGCGATGTTCGACCCGTATGAATTAGCCACGGTTTATCATAATTTTCACGTTTTTGAAATGTTGGTGCATACAATTCTGGTGTTTCTTTGCCAGAGCTGGTCTTTCTACTCAAACTGTCACTACTTCCACGAAACGAACGACGCGTATTAGCACGATTGGTTAAACTATCACAGCTTCCTCTATAAGAATGTCTATGAGATTCATTACTAAACTGACGCTGAAAATCTCTGAATGTTGGAGTTTCTCTACCAGATAAATTTTCCTTACTGGTCCTTCGATTTAACCGCTGATGTCTGTCGGTTTCTCCATGTGTTGGAGTTGCCCTACCACTCGTACTTTCCCTGCTCCCTTTTCTATATAACTTTTGATGGTGCTCTGAATCTGCTTCCATGCTATCTCTTTTTCTAACCCTTGATTTTGCCAATGGTTGACTCTGTTTTTCCTCATTATGCCTGTGTTGATCTGAAGTCATTTTTAACTGATTTTCCGGTTTGAAAGACTCTGGTGCTATTTGAGTTGTTGAAACACTGCGATCAAACTGATCTAACTCTTTTGGTTTGTCCTGAAAACCTGCCAGATTATCTTCGGAACGTGCAATACCATTTCTAATGTTCTCTGCATGTTTATAAAATTCGTGTAGTGCATCACTGTTTCTATCTAATCGTCGCCTGCGTCTAAGCAAAGATGGAGATACAACCTGTTTTTCTCTCTCACTTTCAGATGAGAACTGGTCGAGTGGCTTTCCATTCCCGTTTTTAGTTTCAGTACTGTTTAAATGTGATCCATTTGAATGTTTAAACTCACTTCCATTATTACTCCCATTTTGAAAATAGCCACCTGTAGTAGATTTCACATTTTGTTGGTCTGATTGACCTGAATTGGTCACTTTAAGTCTCTTCATATCTTTTTCAGTAGAAATGTTATCTGATGAGTACATTAAGTGACCATTAATAGCTATATGAAGACATGAAAGACTGACCAGGTATACTGGCCATCGAGTAGGGATATCAGGTATGCGGTATGTATAATGAACTCAATCCTTCACTCATCCACCTGTCAACAAGACAATCTCCTTACCTCTAGATTTTCACTCCTTTCTTTAATCACTTGAACACACGGCTAACAAAATAAAGTAAATTTTCCCAACACATTAACCATTAAATGAATATATCTCAGTTTTTGTCTGTCTTTCTTGTTGTGGTTTGTTAGCCTGTGTGTGTGTGTCTACAATGAACCCTATTACACCTGTGGCTGGTCGTTAAATAAACTGAATTCTGTCACAAGGTATAACTGTTGATATCTGCCTTATGGCACACCTGTGAACATTTTACATAGTTCTATTTGTAATGTTATGTCATGAGAAACGAAAATGAAAGTTCTATCTGTAGGTTTAACATGCAACAACATGTCACGATACTAGAAGACATAAAACCATCATGAATGACAGGAGCTGTCAAGTTTGTATCTCACCTTTAAGACAATATGAATAATTTGACACAAAATGCCTTCTTTAACTCTACTTTTCACAATACAACAACCCCAACACTATCCAATAATAAAGTAGAAAGTGTAACTATTATTCACCGACAAAAGACAGTCAATTGTCAAAAGTAACAGATAGTACTAGATTCCACCCTTGTAAAATACCACCTATTGCAAGCTTTGCTCCAGTGAACTGTAATTGTGGACTGTATTCTGTCTTTCAATAAATACAAATAAAGGGTTCAATTACAACACAGCTACCTCCATCATTGACTAAATCAAGGTTTGAAAATAACCATTATACCACTTGACCAGAACTAGCATAAATCACAATGTGACATCCAAAATCCACATTGCAAGTTGTAAAAGTACTTAATGTTTTATCAGCTACCTCCTTGGTGTTGGGACTTGTATCAGTCTTTCAGTGTGTAGTTATTATTTTACCTGTTGGTTTTGTAGCAAGTGCAGGCAGGCGTGAAAACCTCTTATATAATACTGAGATCCTTCAACAAAGGGAGACACCCTTCACATGTAGGGTTGACCAATGATCTAGGATTAAGGTGGACACTCCACACGACTTAGATGGGAAGTTCGTTAGCAGATCATAATGCAAACCAGTTAACACAAACTTTTAAAAGATTAACATATAGGTGACTATCCAAGTACTAATATACAGAACAGCTTATAAACTATAAACTGTTTAACTAGTCTACAGGTAATTTATGTAGTCGAGACTCCAAGATGCATATTCATACATTACACGACACACAGCCATATAATCATTCATTTGTTTACGATTATGACGACAAAGTTGTTTAGTCGTCGACACAAATCCTATAGTTCAAACAATATTAAGAGCACTTATACGATCTTATATCTTTCGATTATATTAACACGATTAGTATTCTGTTATCCAGTTGTGTTACCAACAGGCTACACTATAACCAGCAGTATCTAGTTTTATCCTACAGCTCCTGTTACCTCCTATTCAAAAGGCATGTTCTAGCTACAAATGGACGAAATGTGACCCGTTAGGTTTAAAAGACAGACGGGCTTGACACAGTGTCTCAAATCCTCTTGTTGAAGAGCCAGTAATAGTCTGTGCTGGTGTATTGGACTGTTGACTAACTTCAGGTAAAAACGGCTTTTCAAAGGCCCGTGATCCACCCTGAACCCAGTTTATCACACTTTCCCCATTATAAATAATTTATCTTCACTCGCACTTTAACTTTCTCTGCTAACCATCTTCAAAGTAAGAAAACTTGATAACAAATAACTGATAAGAAAGGAAGTCATGCTAAGTTAGGAATGATACAACATCTGACAGCAAACCTAGAGTTTTTAATTCCTCATAATTTTTTTTTATGGTTTTATTTGAGAAAATGAAGTCATGTGTTCACTTTGGTGACCTAGTATTGCCTACCTGATTGTAATCACATCTAACTTTATCTATTCATCCTATCATTATTTTAACCCTATTCTAGTCACACACTGGCTTCAGGCCAACACAAAATAACTACCCAACGGAGATCTTTGAAAATAAAACAACCATGACAAAACAAATTTACCATTTACAGGTATTGATGGTTTATTGTGCCTCAACAAATTTATTCAAACAATTTCTAAAACAAAGAGTCAACAAAATGTGTCATGCTCTAGCGTGGAACCGGCATCTTGGGTTCAAGTCTGTTCAACACATGCAAAGGAAGAAACAATACACACAAGACAGTTTTCATTCATAAAAATAATCGTTCAAATAGTCAACTATTCAAATCTTTTCAAAAATTTTTGCACCTTATCAAAACAAAAGTTATCATACTTCAAGGTCATTTTTCCTTTGATAAAAGATTCTTTTGAAATATCTCTTTTAACAGCGTTAAAATATTTGGACATGTTTTTATTTTCTTTGTGAAGACCAAGGAAATGAGACACACTAGCTGTATTCATTCACAAAAATAATCTTGAAATAGTCAACTTCTGGTCTATTCATCAAATAATTCTAATTCTTATGTTGTTTTTCTACTTCAGAAATAGTAGAGTTGACCTTCAGCTTTTACAATAAAGAAGAAGTTGTATGAAGCAGGATACAATAGAAAACTAATGTTATTGTTTGTAAATTTGTTACTTTACATAGAAGAAAGTATTTGTAATACAAAATTGTTCAGGTACATGTATAATAAGGTTTTTTAACCCTTTAGAACTTAAGACTAACCTAAGACCGTCCAAAACTACTACCCTCTCTGGCACCTCAAAACTGCCGTTGTCACATGAGCACACTATTTCAAGACCATGTGAAGTTCTGTGACTCAGGCAATTTGACATTGAGTCAGCCTAACAAGTAGTAATTTGAATAGGCTTCCACCTCAGGTTACCAAACATGATGGTCATTTTCCCTATTTCAGGCTCGCTAGCCTGGAGGTCGGGTGTTTGATCCCTGCATTCGGCGTGGTTTCTTCTTGTCAGTGATTCAGAACGGAAGGTCTGACAAGGCAAGCTGTCGAGTCGTTCGGATGGGACAAAAAACCGAGATCCTGTGTACACATTGGCGTGCACATAAAAGATCCCTTGACAGTTGGAATTCGATATAGGAGTAGGCCTTAGTGCTGCTGCCCATGCAAAATTTCCATCAGTGCACACTGTATGGCGTATGCCCGTCTTCCATTAGCCCAGGTTAGGTGCAGAAGAGTAGGACGTTAAACCCCATTTCATTTCATTTCATTTTGTTAATAAGACAAATTAATATTAATCATTGCATGAAAACAATTTCAATAGTATTCTACTTCCTCTACATCTCAAAAAATGGGATCTCCAAAGCTCCCCTGTTGAGTTTGTATAAAAACAATATCAACACAAGATATAAATTATGTGAATTTGATGCAAAAAAAAAAGAATATGTGAATCACTGAAATGTGAAACCCAAATTTTTAATATTTAAAAATATCTTATTGATGCAATAGTTTGCAAATATAGTATAATCAAAGGGGGTAAAATGAAGCTTGTGAAGGCTTAAGGAATGACAAGTAGTATAATTCTAGGTATAATGTTATTCACACCCACAAGTGTCAATATCAAGTATTTAGGATTTGGGGTAAATATTGTTACTTATCCTACCCCTGTGGTTATTAACAAGTAGACCTGATGATATTCCTACTGTGTTTTTTCTATTTTACTCAATATAAGCTTTATTAACAACTTATCTTTCCTAATCTATGCTTATCACACCCTAAACCTGGTGCTATACATAGTATTATAGACTTTCTCTTTATGTATATGTACATATTTATTCACTCATTACTTTTATCACACCTGTACACAGGATAGACATTTGATTTATCCTGAGCATGAGATAATTGAAACATGGAATTATTATACTTCTGTGATATGTTTTATTACAAATACAAATAAAGAATTGGGATCTTATCAAATTGAGATAGCATTAAACATTTTTAGAAAGACATTTTAGGTTGCCTTCAGATTGATTAAAAATTTTACCACATCAAAAATGAATTGGCAGTCACCAAAATGAATTATTTTGTTTGTGTGGCTGAATCAGTTGAAATACTTATCATTTGTACAGAGAAATAGTGCCTCGATATACTGATGAAGGAAATATGATCCTACTTGACACTATACTAATACATTTCTCATTTTTGGAATTCACAAAGCTAACAAACTTTTATTGTATTTCTGGTCAATGTCAGTGATAAACATTAACACAATGACATTGTTATATGGTAAAGAATGGTTTGTTGACATATAAACAACTCAAACTGACCCTTCTTCTCTTCTACAATATGAATACTAATTAGCCACTTAAAAGAAATAATCTAAAAAAGATACAGACAATAAATAAATCACCCTTACCTCTCAAGAAAATGACTAATAAATTAGCTCTTCTTATTTTCAAGAGAGAGAGAGAGAAATGGGGTTTAACGTCCACTCGACACAAACTAGGTCATTTTGGGACTAACATATGGTTTCGATTTTTATTTCAATAATTTGGGGGTCTTTGGCAGTGGGAGGAAACCAGAGTGCCTGGAGGAAACCCACGAGGTTGAGAAGGCGCCCCTATCTCCATGCCACATACGCTCACACCAGGGTTCGAAACCACTGCCGCATGCCAGAGGTGACCGGTCAGCTAGAGGTCAAAGCGTGGCACTCTAGACCACTAGGCCATCACAACGCCCTATTTTCAAGTGAATGGGTATAGGTGGTGTTGTGGTCAAAGGTAAATGCGCTGCAGATATTGGAATCTCATGCAAATACAATTTTATCTTAGATGAAATTCACAATACATAGTCAAATATTTCTCAGATTTTAAGCACAATTTAAGATAAAGATTCCTATTGATCTTAGAATAATACAGTTGTACCAAATTGATAACACTTTTTTTATTTAAAAGGAAAATTACAGTTGTCAGCTAAATAATGGGCAAATGTTTGTTTAAATATAAGATATACAATTAATGAAAATATTAAAGATCCTGGAATAAGTATCTTCCTGCAGCATTTATTTGGTAGAAAAGTATCACAGAGGATTCAAACTTACAATCTAAATGCAAAAGACAATATTTAATTGCATACAGGATTATTTTTTTTATCCCGAAAGTACAACAAAGTTCAGATATATGGCCATTTTATTATCTTATTTGAATTATTAACTGTATAAGAAATTCTTTAAAGAGAAGTTCCAGGGAAGAAATAGACTGTTTACCATAAGTTCCAAATACTGATCTGTTCTGAAATTATTGCCAAAACAGAGCCCTCACCTCCAATGTTTCATTTCATGACCTGATAAATGTAACTTTTCAATACTGTGTGTTAACTCTGGTCAAGATGTTATTAAACCACTGCATTAAACATACATTATGGAAGAGCAAAAACTGACTTTCGTCGGTCTTCCTTTGAGCCTCAGATGTCACAGAAATTATAAATTAGATCTTTATTTAAACAACAAGCCCAAAATGAACACTGTAGACCCATGGATGGCTTGGATTGGGCTCGGATTAAAACAGGATTTCGTCGACTAATTTAATCACTATGGCGTCGTGGGTGGGGTTTCTCCGTGACGTTGACGTCATCATACTTCCGGAAATTATTCATAAAAGACAGTGATGACTGAGGCTATACACAAGCTTCACTAGATACCGTTTAAACATTACTTGATGATCGAGACTATGTAGGTGGAGTTAACGCCTGTCAATCAACAATCGGCCATAGTGGGAAAAGGGTGTCGATGAATTTAGCTACCATTTCTAGTAAAAAATTATAGTGGTAACAACTTTGTTCAGGATAAAGTTATTTGACTGAAATTTTCAATATATTCTTGTTTCAACATCTATTTTTGAACTTTTATAACAAGAATGGCTAACTCCTTGTCAAAATCTCCCATAATGTATCTTTAATCAATGGAAAACAATAAATGGAATTTAGTAAAAGGAAATTTGTCAATGTGCAGCTTCTTGTTACAGGCAGGTTCCTTCGAAGCAGAAGGTAATTGTTAATCAGCTTGAAGTGACAACTGGACCTTTGTATTTGAAAATGTATCCCTAAGCCACAGATAGCTATTTTGAGAACTGATAAGTACTTTTACTCAGTGAAATATATCTGGAATCTCTCCTTTAAACATATTGTATATTTGTAAACAGGCTGATCTACAACCAATTACATGTACTACTAGTAATCTACTAGAATTCATTATCATATTAAGTACTAGCTTTTGTTGAGCACATTTAGTAGATTCTATAAACGTCAATAGACAACCCATGAAGCATACTGTAACCTTGTATTGTATTAAACAATATGTTCGTGACACTGAAATTCTTTACCAGACTGTTAAACAATGAGAAGAGAATAGGTAGGTAGATAGAATTTCAGAGTAGTAATAGAATTTAATAAAGTAAAGGCATAATACAAGAAAGTACTATCTCTATCTGAGGATAGGTATGTCAGATATTATGCTCCTGAAGGTTAGGTGGTTCATTGTTAGACAGATGGTCACATTATCTATGTTTGCATCAATATCTTACAAAACACAGCACTATACAAAACAGAAATATGTGTTTTTAAACAAAAAACAACTTTTTTGTAAATTTATCTGAAAAAGATATTGGTAACTCCTGTGATGCGGGGTGATTTAGGACACACACTCCCCAACCTCCAATATGTGCTTATGGTTACCAACTGAACAAATTTTATTCAGCTAAAGTTGTCCATACTAAACTTCTTTCCCCCTTCATTTTCAAGGTTTTCTACAGACCAATCCCAACATTATTATTTTGGTTTTAACAACAGCTCCAATCAGTATTATTTTCGAATAAATGTTAGGAAACAAACAACAAATGAAATATCACATTTAACTAAAAAGTCTTGAGGAAATGAGATATGATGTCTTTTATCCATCCTCCCAGGCAGCTAGACACCTTTCCTTCTTAATTATTTAATTGGAATGTTAAGACGAAAAACAAAACTACCCAATTCCTAACTAACACATAAAACAACAGTTAGTTAAGTTGGTTTTATCCCTTCTGTCACCAACGCCCCCGCATTCCATAAAAAAAAAATCAAAATCCAACCTAACAAATTTTAGATCAAAATGGTAACACTTCATTGTTCGGTTCTGTTTGGTTCAATTTGTCCTTTTCTGGCAACCTACATTTCAATTCTAAGCTAATATCTACCATTCACCTTTCTTGAAGAAAATACTGGTTTCTAAATAGTCCAGAATGCACTGAACTCAAATGCTTATTCCTCTACTTACTAAAATGAATATTTAGAGATGAAAGCTACCAGTTAAAAATTCAATTTGTGTTTTTACCTTTTTTTCTCTGGTACTGATTTTGAAGAAGTCATGTGAGAAGTGGATTTGATAAACAAAGCCGCCTTGATTTGCATTTCAAGAGTGCTCTGCAACATTCTTTTTTGCTAATATTTTGGCAGAGACATAAGTGTAGCTTTTAAACAATTTACAAAAAGAATACATTCAGGATTTAGATTGGGACCCTATTTATTTAGATGAAGGGAAATAACTCCAAATCACTGTCAGACTGGTATTTTTCTTGTCATTAGCTTCAATGTTAAATCTGTTCCTTTTCTTGGCCGTAACACCTTATGGAACAATCTGGTGCTTTTAATCTTTAAAACCACAAAGATATCAATATGACACAATTATCCTGGGCAAAAAGATACATGATCATGATGACGAAATTCTAAAACCAGTTAGGAAGAAAATGTACATGGTCTTTATTTTATGCCTATATGCACCTATACCTAGTTATTTTTTGTTAATAGATTGATAAATCAAAGATAAGATTTTAAAGTTAATTCTTTTCTCAAATACGCCTACGTAAATTGTTTAAAGGGCTAATCCCGATAATTTTTTGAAGAATATAACTGCTTAATTTTGTGTTAAAATAAAAGGGCCGAGCAAATAACTCAGTATTTGTGATACGTTTTCAAACAACTTTAACACGTCAGTCTTCACCAGGAAATTGAGACCGGTGTCCCAAGCTGTATTATGCGGTGTCTACGTAAAACCAGGCTTTCTTTTAAATAAAAATAATGTGTAGGTGAAATATACCTTTCGCTATCAAGTACAGCACATGGGTCATTACTATATAGACCTCTCAAGGAATGGGAATTGATTTTCAGGTCACCAACGAAAATATTAACCCGAAATCTTAAAAGGGTTACGTGTCCGGTTAAGCAGTTTTGACGTTCACGTTCAAACGACTCAATATTTTGAGCTGAAATTTTAAGACAAGGTCACTTCATCCTTCTCTGATATTTTGGCCTTTAAATTTCAAATGTACTCAGACTTTTATTTTTGAGACTCTGTTCAAATCGGGACTGTCCCTTTAAGACTGAAGTAATGTGTGATTTTGATTTCGTTTTTGTGACAATGTAAGCACTAAGCAGCACGATTTTGAATTTTGCAGCTTCGAAACTTAGAAGTGTACCAATAATCAATTCTGGACCAAGGCTGCTGTTTCAACCATATATGCCGGACATGTTCTATGTGGATTGATAAATATGCTCAATCGGACATCAAGATATGGTCAATGACAAAGAACTGTGCTAAGGATGGAGCAGCATCTTCTGGTATGAGATGACAAATGATTCAGATCCTTCATAGATGATAATATTCAATGAGGGTAGTTATAAAATTAGTTAATGATTTTCAGGCTAGGAGTTACGGACAATTGGTAAGCTAATCAGAAAAGATTATGGCTTGTAATAGCATATATACATGGTAGAAGAACTACAATTGTTTAAAGGGACAGTCCCGATAAAAACAAAGTCTCAAAAATTAAAGTCTGAGTATTTGTGAAATTTATGGACCAAAATATAGGGGCATGGTGTATATACATTGTCTGAAAATTTCAGCTGAAAATATTGTGTCGTTTGGACGTGAACGTCAACACTGCTTATCCGGACACGTAACCCTTTTAAGATTTTGGGTCAATTTTTTCATTGGGTGACCTGATAATGGATTTACTTTCTTGAGAGGTCTATACAGTGAATGACCCATGTACTGTACTTGATAACAAAAGGTAAATTTCACCTACATATTATTTTTATAGAAAAAAGTCTGGTTTTATCCAGATACTGTATAATACAAAGGTCTCAATTTCCAAATGCAGACTGTCAGGTTTAAGTTATTTACAAGCCTATCACAAATATCGGGTTAGTTGGTCGGCCTTAGATAATGGGTTTTAAATGATTTTAACACAAAATTAAGCAGTTATATTCCCCAAAAAGTTATCGGGATTCCTGAATGAAAAATAGTTATCCATAATTCATCACTTGGTATGTTTATCTTGAAAGACTAATTTGAGTTGGCCAGATTAATCCCAAAATCTAGATTGCAACCTCCCAAAAATAGAAAGAGGATTATATCAGATTTCATCAAAAACATGTACACACTGCATGAACTTTACAATATATAAATGATCACTATGTCTCATATCAAGTTCAAAATTTCTTTTAATGAAGAACAAAAATCTGGTTTAAGAGGCTCAGATTTCAAATTGATAATTGACCCTTTCTGATCCCAAGATCATAACTTTCAAGAGAATACAAGAATTTTGTCAACATTAAAAGTAAATGAGATTTTGCAAATGATAAGCTTGATGTCCAAAGTGATATTAATGGATACAATTTATTTGTATAAGGCTACATTTAAGTTTAACACGCATGTGATAGAAATGCTTTATTACATAAGCTTGAATAGTCTATTAAACAGTTACATTAAAGATCATTACTCCCATGCTTCCAGATATCAATAATATTCTTGAAGTTTATAAAATTCTAACAATTTGTTAGCAGTTTCATTATGGTCTAGATTATTTCTACACAGGTGCTGGAATCAATATCCTACATAAATATTTAACAAAGAAATCTGTAACAGTTACAAATGAACAAAGGCTATATTTCAAACAATTGACGATTTTTTCCTAATGACCCAGTAAACAGAACTGCTATCCATCATGTTGAGTGATGTTTCAACAAAAAGATTTTTTTTCTAAAATAATATTACAGTCACAATATTTGAGACTAGAGCAAAAAATAAACTTTCAGACATTATCATAAACACAAAGAGAATAGTGGTCTGAACAGAAGTCAAGACCATCTATATCACTTTATATCATGCAAAGGCCTGAAAGATAATTAATTTCTATCATTGACACCAAACTTAAAGATGGTTTGTAACCTACGTTTTTATATGTTTGTCATACAAAGAACACATTTAAGGGAAAACATAAATTGTTCAGATAATTTGAGGTGTGAATAATCAGTTTCTACTCAGTAACTAGCAGAATTACTGGCCAAAAACAATTATTATAAACACAGAACAGGGTGATATTAACACAGAAAAATGTTAATCAATTGGAATGTGGTAAGGTGTTAAAGGAGCTAAATCGCTAAATTGACACAAGTGGGTCGCAACGCATATAATACTGTAATATAAATGTATATAAACTGATTTACATTCAATGGTTTCCGTTATTACTCTAATTTCAAATCATTTATGTTCTGAGAAATAAGCCAGCAGTCTCAATTTAATGCAAATTTCTAGTGTCTGGTTATTCCAGTCTATATACGCCGTTTGATTTGGTGCAATGTTTCTAGCCTCATTCCTCGAGTCGCTTACTAGAACTGGGTCTGAAACTCATTATGGTACACGATTCGTGTACCAATGATAAAATGTTGGATATCAGAAGCCCATCTTTTTCCCGTAAGATCACAGCATCAATGTTGATTTAAATTGACAAATAATTTGTGTTTTCAACGTTGATGATTTTGGATGATATTGAGTTAGAGATTTATCTACTTTAAGTCCAGTTGAAGACAATTGTTTTGCACAGCTGGTTCAGGTGGAGTTAAAACAAAGAGACAAAGGGCAGTACGCTAGTACAGTCACCAACCATTTAAATACAAAACTAAGTGAACTACCCAATTAAATGATGACTAGATTGGTTTTAGTGAGATTGCGCATACCCTGCCCCATGCACTATGAAATTATAATGGCAACTTACCTTTAACCATCTAGGTTTAACCGGTATAACTGGTTTAGTTGTAATCAATGTCGTCATTGTAGTCATCATGGACATCAAACAAATAAAGAGTTACCAGGTTCTATGAATGTTTTTATGAAATAATATCAGTCTCCGTGAGTAGCATTGTTGATCAGTAATAAACTAGCTCCAGATCCTAGAATCAATCACTTTCATCACACTAATAATCTATAATTCCTGTATACCTTCTCACATCCCTTTAATAATCTAACACGTTATTTTCATAATCAAATTGATTTGATCCATGAACCACAGCATGAAGCACAATTATCCTTATCAGATCAGAACTCAGGCATCTACTTGGAGTAAATCACAGAGGCCTGTTCGTTATAAGCATGTGGTAGATCAAATTCTCTACCCTAATCTAGTTTATAACAGCAACGAAATAAGACATACATGTAAAATTCTATATAACCATGACACAATAGTTAATATTCCACAATGAGTACCCTGGAAAAAAAAAGACTTACTGAAATTGTAGACACAGTGATTATATATCCACAAGGTACCCTACAATCTAAGCCACATGAAGAATAAACCACATTCTACACAGGTACAGGTAAAAAAAAAAACACCTCGAAATTCCTGGCACAGAAATTATAATTCCATTGTAGACAATGACACTGAAAGTTCCTTTGTCATCACATACATTATATTTCACAAGCAATCTGGTCATATAGAGGTACCGAAATAAACTGGTTGAAAACACTGACACAAAGGTTATACTACTACAATACCCGGGCAATGATATCCAGCATTTTATTGAATTTAATATGAACAGTTGGTCATATTGCTTTGATGCCTTTATAATGTCGTGTGTCAGAGAGTCATATAATACCACAAAGTATCACCTCATTTTCATAACAATAACTGGTCTTTAAACACTACATGATCCTATTTATAAAAATTAGATAATATTCCTATCTAACGATATAATCCTTTCACTTTATTACAATGATCTCAATTATCATATAAAACACTTGATCAAATATTTACACTAAAAATTTGCTCAATCATTAGTATAATTATATCATAATCTTCAAGGGACACTAATTTTGCAATAAGTTCTCCTTTACCTTTTCCTATCTACCACCGCCTAAAACTTTTGTGCCGTGCATGGGATAAGGTATGCAAGCAGACTCTAGAATACCTGATACCCTTTCTCATCGATTTGTGAAGTGTACAGCTAATACTTTTTGTTGTACGGGCTTCTGAACACAATGAGAAGAGGTATCACATGTTCTAGAAAGAGTAAGAAATACCTGCTTCATTGTTCTAGAAAAAGTAAACCATACCATGCTCCATGTATAATACCAACAAATAAATATGTACACCTATATGCATTAATAGTTTAGATATTATGGAAAACTGTTCTCTTTTCTAAGTCAATTCATCAACATTAACATGAAAATTACACAAAAGAACAAACATCCCAGTGTTTCAGACAGAATATAATCAATTCTTATTAAATAATCCATCTTATGTTTTCAAACCTGTGCTCCCATCTCAACATCAAAATGAAATATTTAAAAGCCAATTGTCAATGAAAAATGATGTTTAAACTAATTATGATTCAAAATTTGAATCTAGATAAAACAGAGACAGGTGTTACAAACCTAGGGTTGGTCTTATTTCTACCTGTTGTACTTTATTCTTATAAGATTATCAACTGTTAAAACTACCTTATAACTTTACATTGGTATTTAACACAAACATCTCCTCAAAACACCCTCGAACAATAGTATAGATAAAATGATCGTACTTCACTGTTTAAAGTAGAAATATGAATTCCACATCTTCCCAGTAAATACATGAACCTTCTCAAGTCAACAAAATAAATGGTATGACTGTAAACACAATACTGTCTATATACAGATACTTGTCCTAAGATTTCACCCTGGTCCAGAGTCCAAAATAGACATATTTCAGTTTTAATCACCACACTTGGACAACAGACTTCCTTGATGGGGAAATAATGATTAACTCTGTCTTTATTATTAATCTTTTAATAGAGAATCCTGTTTTCTACAATCAACACAGTAATTTTTATACAACCGATAACAATTTATAGAACTGGTATAATACTGGGTTCTAGTATAGAACGAGTAAGCATACCTTGCTTTATACCCAACACAACACAATTAGAATTTAAAACAACAATAAAGGACACCAGCACTACACAAAACCAATAAGAACTGATTGTTAACCTGAGCAAAAGTCTATAACAATTTGGTGGTGACTGCCAGTGCCCAGTGCCCACTGCCGGCCACCTTCTATCACATAGTCTCTGTTTCTGTCTTAATTCCAAATTCAAACTATTTCGCCTGCTAGCTATAAAAGTATAGTTTAAAATTATCAAAAACAATGCAGGGTATGCATTCTCTTCCCAAAACACCTGATATCACTTATTATTTAAGAAGTACGAAGCTAACAACTTTCATTACTGCACGCTATATCTATACTTCCTACCTGCTTATAAAACATAATATATTTATCTCCTGGACAGAAACTGCTCTCATTATTTACATCCATACTTCAACAACTAAAACAAGATTTAACATTATTGATTTCATTCAATATATATTTAATCATTGGCATATTACCAAAATCTACAATTATTCCTAACTAAAACTGTCATATCGTCGGTGACGTGTCAAAAAGGTGTATCTCGGGAAATTAGTCAAATACACATTTTTGCATTTTTAAAATCTCCTAATTAATATGCAAATTTCTGTCTAAGCTGTGTATCTCTACACCAATTAGAACTGTTCTGGGTATCATGTGTCTAAATTTTGTATCTCAATTTGTGGAAATTTTGAAATGCAAAAGGTTCTATTTCTTAATCTTAGAAATTCTGAGATACACCCTTTTGACACTTCACCGAGGATATTGAAATCTATCATCAAAGAACACTTCAAATCCAATTTAATACCCTACCACGGAAGTGTTGGTTCAGCTTTTCAACAGTTTTATTAAAATTTTTCTTTAAAATATATGGCAGTTATTAAACCAAAATATCTTAAACTTCTGTATACTGTGTTAAAACTACTCCAAAACTTAAGGGACAATAACATTCTTGCTGGCTTGGTAGCTCCAGAAAATAAATAATACCCTTATTCTAAGTACTAGATGTTTAAGTGTCCTACCTGTTGTGTAAATTATCCATTACAACCTATTTTACTTGTCCAGAGGGTACGAAAATATCTTAAAATCCAAGTCACATTTGAAAAGGTTTACGTTAGACTTTTCAAATCAATTGGTTGAATTTTTTCAATTTTTTAAAACAGGTGTGTTAAGATGAAATTTATATCATCATTTAATTGGAATATTCTAAAATAATACGATTTATTGACCAGAATGAAGATTGGGACATATTATTCAGTTACAACAAGAGTGTTATTGGGGCTTTAAGGTATCATATGAAAACTTTGATTAATTACCACTATGTCTACTTGGCAGTATGGGAAGCAGTATATAATGTCTATATCTATATCTCAGTCACTTTTTACAATACTTTGGGCCCTATTACACCTTATCGTCAAGAGGACAGTTTATGTCAAAATTTCAATTAACCATATCCTTCTTATATTTTTCATGAAATCCTTTAAATTTTGAAGATGGTGTGTAGAATATGCATATGTACAACATATTTTTCCTTCTCAGTCAATTTTTGCAATATTGTCTGTGATTATAAGTCCCAAACTGATGTCCCAACTGAAGTCACAATTGGTATTGGTCCAATGAATTAACCTGAAGCTATTCCAAACCATGTCAGGCCCGAACTGTCCAAGTTAGATTCTTTAACTAATGTACACTATGGTGATCCTGGAGAAAAACTGCAAGATTAGGCAAGTAAGTATCTACAAAAATTCTGTCAGGTTACATATCCTTTGCCATGATCTAAAGCACATGTTGTTACAGTATCACCTAATGAGTAAAACTTTACACTTACATAAAAGAGAACATTCATTAACTGATAAAAAAACAACACAAGTGTTGGTACCAGACTTTTGAAGCCTTAGAGATTATCAGAAAGTATGATAGTCAACCTACATATCCTCAATGAGTACACCTCCTGTTCTCAATTACCATTTGATACATTTACTTAGTGAGCACTACTTTTATAAAATAAAAAACTTGACCTTTAAAATCACTATTCAATGGTATTCCCAGGGTGCATCAATTCAAGTCTAAGTTCACAGATCTTTCTACCGGTCAATACCCGAAAATCCTTGCTTAAATCATTACAAAAGTGGATTTCTATGAACACAAATTAAACTTACATTGGTCCTAAAAAGTCACATTTTAGAATTTTATGAAAGGTTCCATAATCTATTAGATGTCAAACATCAAATTCAAGCACACTATTAATCCACTACAATATCATGGAAGACATTTTTATTGACTAAAAAAAAGAACATGCATACATCCACCATGACTACTTTACAGCCATTCTTCAATAATAAATAAACTCAACTATCATTAATCTCATAACATCATTTCAGAAACAATTTGATTAAAACTATCCCAGTTCTTGATGTATATTTCACATTGAATTTGAACACAATATAAACATTCCAGTATGAAGACATGGTCATTGACCAATAAAGTAAAATGCATGCATATTATAGTGTACAGTATGCCTTCCTTACAACAAAAACATAGGTCAATACCTGAAGATTTTTCTCTGAAACAATCCAAAAATTGAATAACAAATGAACTCAAACCAACATTCATTCAATTAAAAGCTCCAAAGACCTTCACTGATGTTTCACAATAAATTCAAGCTGAATAAATGATCCATAATCACATGGAAGAATCTGGGCACTGACTTATAAAAGGCATGTTGCTTGTGTCTAACACCTATTGTAATATCACTTCACACCAAATATTCCAGCTATTACACAGCTATAACCAAAATACCAGCTGCACAATATTCTCAGGTGAAAACCAAACCCTCCTTCACGTCATCATTCCCTCTTCTCTCTATCCTCTGCACTGTTAGATTAATCTTGAACTTTACACACAGTTTCAGTATGAAAACATATGTTACATAGCTTGATGATTATGCTACAAAAATACATTTCTACACAAATCCAAGGTACTCGGCTTTTGATCTTCTAGCACACCATGCCCAACATATTTCTAAACTTCACCATACAGGAGGCTGGACTTTTTATTTAGAACAAGAACCATCTGTCTAGATGTTTGATTTGTTAATTCTAGGTATGTAACTTCCTAGCATTGCCTATAAAACAAGGCAGTATATTACCCTAGTTAGAAAGAACACCAGATAAGTCATGGTTTCCTACCATGATAATCCTCTACAATATAGCAAGAAGCTACATTTTCATTTATTAAATGGATTATACAAGAATAGAAGTTTCTTCTTTCCAAAAATTAACAGATTTCAATTGCTTTCCACTGGTTTACCTCTAAAATGACATCTTAATACCCATAAAGCCTATAGTTTAAGCACAATTGCCAAAGATCAGCAGTGCACTGAATCTATGTCTCCATTGGTATTCAAATTTTGATGCCTATCGTCTTATTTATAAACTTTAACTTTCACTGGTTCTGACACAACTTTAGATAAGCAAATAAACTAAAAAAAATAGTAGTTGCCTAATTTTCTAAATGACAATAAAATAGTATCCTTTCAATTTATAACACATTAAATGTCACAGGAGACGTCTAATTTGGCTATGTCAGACTGGATTATGGTTCTTCAAGTGCAAGGATTTATAGTTATTTAAGAGGTTCTACTTAAATTAATTAGAAGCTTGCCAGGAAATTAGTAATCATTTTGAACTTTGATTATTTACTTAAGTTAAACAGAATCATGGTTTGAAGGCAGATACTGTCGAACATGTAAACAAAGTATTTTTTGTAAGGGAAGTAAATATGTGAATTACACCCAGGTTTTTAACATATTTCTTTCTATTATAAATTCTACAATTCTCCTGGTAACCACATTCAGACAATATTCTACAGAACAAACCTTCAAGATATTTATGTAAGGATTAAACATAACTGAATTTATTCTAGACTGGTTTGAATTATTGCAAAAAACCCTGGTTCTACAGAGTTAGACATTAATAAATCGAGGTTATTTTGAATCAACTTTCGGTACAAAGTATTGTATAGCTCACTTCTAGCTAGTGCAGTTTACACATGGAAATTGCCTGAATCCATTAAATCTGAATAAATAACTCCTGTAAAATATTAAATCCATCAGAAAGCGTCAGAATAATAATGATTATAAATTCACATATTCTGTATCAAGTAGAAGCAAGATTTCTGAAAGACTCATGACACTCAGCTGGCTAAAGAAGACCTCTTATATTTAACAATTACTTACCATTAGTCAACTTGTATCAATCATAAGGCATTAAATACACTTATTGCCATGCCAATAGTTCACATGTAGATTTGTTTAATACATACTGGTTCAGAACATTTTTTAAAAACATCTTCGTTAGATTAAAACATGGATATCTTAAATTTTTACATTTTTCTACTGAACTAAAACAAGAAATAACCAGTACTTAATTACCTAGATAAGACAAGGGAGATAACATACCAAATTCACTTTAATTTTTACTCCATAGTTTATCTCATTGTCAGACATTAAATAAATATCATTAATAGGCCTTTAAAGCGGCAAAATTCTGTATTTTTTTGCGGGGGGGGGGGGGAAGTTTTTTGAATTAGCACTTTTATAATTCCAATTAAAGAAAAAGAAAAAAATATCCCCTTCTCCAACCTTCTTCCAAGATCTCATATATCCACAGCTCAATTGCATGTAACTAGTATATTTATATATAATTCAGCCTTTATCATAAACTGAAATAAAATGACAAATCCCCTCACCTTAGTATGAAATGTGTTTTTCATCTTAAGGCATATCTCCTCCTGAAAGTTGGTTACTCTCAATAACTCTAGTCAGCACCATTTTTTAACTTCCAAATCAAAATGTCTAAAAATTTATGGTATTACCCGAGGCAACAATATTTCTGCATATGCTAGCTGTGTTGAACATGCAGTATTTTGAAGCATAAAAGAATGTTTGGTATGGGTATTTTTGTTGAGTATGAAGAGATAATGAACTTAAAGGTTGTACTGACCAGACATACCAGATGTAGCTGGTGGGGGGATAATCAATAAATACATCCTCATCAATCAATATACATTACACTCTACTCTATTAATACAGTTTCTTAATCTTTTACCTCCTTATCTAATCATCTCTATGCATTTATTTCTTTATAAATTGATATTTTTTTTACTCCTGGGTGGCATGCCATCATTATAGAGGAATAATTAAATGAAACATAGACCAAAGCTATTAGCAAGAATATTAGATTATTAAATATACTTAGATAGCATGCTGTTTCAGAAAATTATGCTATGCAATTATTATGATCTGAAAGTGGCAGCCTATTTGTGATTAAAGCCCAGCAAGCTTTTATTTTACAAGAACATCATCATGTTTTGTTGAACTATTCAAGTTAGATCACAACCTATGACATTGTACAATGAAGTTCAGTGTCCTGACAAAACAAACTCCAGCCCCAAATTGACTAGTGTTGAAACATTGTGGTTTTTTTTTATATTCGTTAACCAATACAAAATAACAATTATCGGAATCATTTTACTGTCGGTTACAATCTTTTAAAGTTTTGTTGTGTTCTATATACAGTGAATCTGAATACTACGGCATTCTGAGAATTCAATCATCATTTTCATTTCGACCAAAAAGCTTTCTTGACTGAAACATACATCTGAATGATGCGCAAGTGGTATGTACGCACCTGAAGTAAAAACGTAATAATTTCAGGTAATAAAATTTTGAATGTACAGAAAGGTTTATCATATCTTAATTTCAGGGTATTCGAAGGTGCATTAAAATAATACATCCTGAGGTACAATACTTCCGGTATTAAGACAATTGAGTATTGCGCCATGTTGTATAATCCGGCATATTGTATTGATCCCATACAATGTATGAACTCGGAAGTGACTCATACTTGTATTTAAATTTTATTACTTTGACATTTTCCCCAATGCAATTGATCACATATACCGTTCTTGGTACATCTTGATTCCGACATAGTGGACAATTTATTTTCTATGAGAAGCATTAAATAATTAAAAAAATAAATAAATGAAACTAACATTCTAGGTCGGGCTCAAAAGTGTTGTGAATAATAAATATTAAAAAGTATTTAATTATTTTGCCTCTTCTCGTTCTCATGTTGACTGTTGATATCATTTCCCAAAGATTTATTTAAAAATTGCTCATTAGCAAATCTATGATTGTTATGTGTGAGTGTGAGGAAATGCATGGTACAACAAACAATTTCTTGAATGCATCCATTAGGACCAGTCAATAAAATCCCTAAAGAATACACATTTTTGAACTCAGGAGTCCTTCATAACAGATAAATTGATAATAAACCTGTAATTGCCAAAATTTAACACACATGTATTCAGTATTGTCCAATAATTTTGTCATGATGTATAATGGAGTTGTTTCCCTTATATAGTGGAGCACAATTTGATATTATGCAACCATAACAATGTCTGGTATTTCAGACATCCTCTTTCATCCTATCATCTATATCAACAAATAGATTAATTAGCAAATACTGAATTGTATAAATGACATACTGCTATTCTAAACTATAATGTATTTTGATTGACAAAATAAATGTTTGTTAAAAATAAAAAGTACGGAAATTGATATGGTGCTTTGTCTACTTGCTTCATTGAAAGGATGATTCTTTATCTCTTAAATTCTCCTTCAACACAAATGTATACACCTTACAAAATATTTAAAAGAATGAAAAAAATGGTCTTGTTTCAACTAAGGTGAGATGACAAGATGTTTGACTTGACTGCATATAAATTACACCTTGGCAAACACAACTGTAAACCACTTTTACATGTTCTCTTGGGAACAATAGATTTACAAAGCCATGCATCCTCAAAGTATATTTATGCAATCACAAGTAGAGGCGTGCGTATAAAACTGCTATTCAGACAGTCAAGTAGAAACACTAATAGATAATACGACTATACTGAATTTTCTTCACAAAAGTTTTGAATATTAACCATCAGAAGATCCTTTCGAAAAATGGGGCCACTAAGCGAGAGTAGTGGACAGATGCCCTAAATTTTAAATATACTTGCACTGTTCTTGTAGCAGACACATTGTGCTCAATTTTAAATCTGAAAGGCTCTATATCAACAAAATTGCAACCCAGTGACACTAAATTCATTCTGATCACATTTCTGACAATCACAATAACAGGTGTCGACATAAAATCCAATACTGCCATCATGTTTCAGAAATAATGATTCATGTTTACTGATTTATCACTGATTGTGTGATTAAGGAAATTCAATTCTTGATGTTCAATCAAGTATTTATTTCAAATTACATCTATTTGTCATTAGCAAGCAAAAATAATGAATAAAATTGTGTTCAAATTGTCCACTATTTAATCAAATACTAAAGGCCATCTTGAAAAACTGAGAGGTAGCCTTTTAAAAACGATTGATTGTCTTGAACACTGTCAATATGCATTTCACAGCCAAACGCTGTATCATCATTCCTCCAAAGATTCACCATCAGTGAATCATTAACACTGGACACTTGATAATAGATCAAGTCGATCTAACTTCTTTGTAAATGTGGCAAGTAAAATTAAAAGGTTTGAACATGTACATTATTTTAGATAATAAATCAAATTCATTCTTATTCAAATCTAAGGAAAACCGAACTGTCTTTTATTTCCCTTTAATAACCAATAATCATATTTTTTTATTTTATTGTCAATTTGTCATACAATTATAACTACACATATCAGATGATTAATCTTACTCATACATGTGCAGTGTACACCCTAAATTTAACCCAAATACAACTTCTACACAAACATCAGTTATTTATAAGTACAGCACATGGAGTTCACACATGAGAATTCGATTCCATGTCTGGTATGTATCATTGGTTTGAGTGTATTTATGCCTGATAAAATCTATTCCTTCCACTTTGTCCTATCAATTAACATTTACAATGAGGAAGTCACGTAAAGTAGATTTGGTACATAGATAATATAAAACAAAGTTTCCTGTACCTATCCTAAAATACATTTTGTACAAATTATATAGTATTTTGTCTGCCTACTTAATCATTTACATGATAAAAAAAAACATATCGTAAAAATTGATTTCTGTTTCACAAGTTAAAGACGTTGATTGTCAATTGCATTTTTCAGACAATACCTAATTTTTAACAGCCTTAAATGTAATTATCTAAGATGTAAATAAGAAAACAAAATCAAAATATTTCAGTAGATAATCTCCCGACTTGGATTCCGTGAGATTATAAAGCGGACTCTCTTTGCCATTAATCCTTTTATATCATACGTAGAGGATGATGACTATTGACAAATGGACTTGAATTATTTTTGGACTGTTATTTCTGTAACTTTATAATATTGTAGATTAAAAATCCCTCAAATGAAAGAACAGAAAGTATATGTGCAACTCAATCGCATCAACATTTACATTTCAATTATATTTTCATGCACTTCACAAAAGGTGTAGTAAAGGCTCTGATGTGTCCCTAAAATGGAAAGGGAGTAGGAAAGAGGGAGTGATGGTGTTTAATGTCAACTTAAGACAAACTAGGTACATTTGTAATTTCATGACTAACACATGGTTCAATTTTATTTCAGTAATTCATTTGCGTGTAGGGGTCTATTGCAGTGGGAGCACCTTGAGAAAACACATGTGGTTGGACTGGCAACCCTACTCCCTGCAACGTACAAATGGATAATCGAGACCTCACCATTTGACTCCTTGACAGAACATATGATGCAAAGCGCATGCATTAACCATTTGACACCCCCCCACCCCACTCCCCCGGACATCATAGAAAGCATTACAAGTAACCATAGTTGTGGGGTTTTTTTACTCAAGACGAAAACCATAAAATGACCTATTAATAAATTATCTAGATAATTTTCTACACTTTACATATTAACACCTGATTACATGCTTATTTCATTCTACTTTGGTTATTCACCCCATTTTATCTTATCACATTAATGTATGTTTAAATTATACATATCATATTAATAGGTTCACTTAACATCAGTAATGTTTCAGGAACTTGTCATGTCCCTGAAGCGTAAAATACTTCAAACAACCATAAATTGAAGAGAGAAAATTTGGGAAGTTTTTAATAATTGCTTGACAGTTGTCTAACAGCCTCTTCAACCTCAAGTGGCTTATTTATTCTTCTCAATAAACAAACAACTCTAAAGCAAAGACAACAATTTGAACAAGTCTTGCATTTTCTTTATCCCACAAACAAAAAACTGGAGGTGATCGATTACTACGATAATAATCTTGGTCCATTGTTCTGTGAGAATCTGTGTAACTCACTAAACTGACTGATATACTGCAGTCATCTCAGATCAATAATTGTTGGCTCTCAATCAACATACAAACTCCACTAATCTTAGTAAGCCAAGACCTACTTTGAGCTCAGTGTCAAAATAGAAAAATACCATGTTTAAAAATATTTTGTTCAACTAGAAAAGAATACAAAATCATTTCTCCAATTAGCTGTAAGTTTTGATAGTGCAATACACAAGTTAAGAGTTTGCTTACTCTTTCTTGGTCATCAAATCTCAGTTCCCATTTGATGTGTTCTCATGGCTAACAGGCCTTGAATAAAATATAATACAGGTAATTTCATCAACAGATTAGCACACAAGTATGATAGTATTATATGGACTGGTGGGAACAGGACTTCATTACTGCCATTGTGAAGTCAGTTTATCAATCAATGCACAATTGTCCATGGAACATGCATGCCAGGTTTCATTTCGATTGTACTTAAACTGGTGGATCAGTGGCAATTGGGAACTCTTAAATTATAGAGAGTTTAGTTAAAATTAACTGTTTTGCAATTTTTATAATACCGCTTAAAAGCTCGCTGACATTAACAAAAGGGAGAATAATAATATACTACCAAGGAAAGCAAAAAGTCACGACTCCTGTGGGTTAATACTATTATAATATACTGAAGAAAAAATAAACTATTCAGCGAGTATTTAATGTATCTAAAAGGATTTAGTAGGTATTTAATAACTTGTATGTTGACTAGACAGATCCTAGGTAAGTAATGGTATGTTTGGTATGCTATTTGGTGTCAACTGAAATCAACACGTTCTTTTTACATTCATTATCTCTCTATATCTCACATCACTCAACCACTGACTATCAAAACATCTCACATCTATACCCTTTTTAGTCATGGCTTATAATATCTTAAATGGCGATACACCTAATCACAACCAACAGGATAACATGTATGATTAGCACCTGGTTAAAGGTATTTGAGATTGACCCAGAACAAATTTCAAATTAATAATTCCACTGCCACATGCATATTTATTTTTCTTCAAGCGATTGACCGAGAAAAAATTTAAAATTATTAATTCCACGGCCACATGCATATTTATTTTTTTTCAAATAAATCAAGAAAACACAGTACATATTATGTAAGTCTATATAATTATAAAGCATCAATCAATCAGTGGCCAAAATGTCAATACAGATCATCATCAATAGATATACTGTCAGTCAGTCTATTTTCGCTGTCATTTAAAAAATGTGACCAGATGACCTCATAATGTAGTTTCAGTGATAGTTAATACAGATCTCAAAAGAGAGAGAGAGAGAGAGAGAGAGAGAAAAATGGGGTTTAACGTCCACTCGACACAAACTAGGTCATTTTGGGACTAACATATGGTTTCAATTTTTATTTCAATAATTTGCTTGCGCGTGGGGGTCTTCAGCAGTGGGAGGAAACTAGAGTGCCCGGAGGAAACCCAAGAGGTTGAGAAGGCGCCCTTATCTCCATGCCACATACGCTCACACCAGGGCTCGAAACCACAGCCGCAAGCCAGAGGTGACCAGCCAGCTAGAGGTCGAAGCATGGCACTCTAGACCACTAGGCCATCCCAACACCCCAGATCTCAAAAGTCAAACATGTGTACTATTCTAATGTAAAGACTATCAATATGTACTACTCTAATGTATAATATATACTATCCTAATGTATAATATTCAAAGAATGAACCAACTTGTACCAATAAATCAGCAGAATTGATATTGCAAAGACAAGTATCAGCAGTGTGAAAATAAAGAGAAACCAATGTACCGTACACCTTAAACGGCTATAACAAAAGTTAGAATTGGTCAATTTGAATAAATTTTGAACCAGAAATATTCTAAATAAAAGTACTTTTGATTGTTTAAGGTTTTGAACTCTGTATCTATTTTTTATCTGGTTTTAAACTATAAACCGATTGTTTCCACGACAACATTTCTGGTTGGCATAATTTACTGGTCTTTCTTCTAGTTATCATCAAGGAGGTGGACATCACAGACCATGCGTTAGATAACCCCAAAATTTTATTATAAGATCTATTTCACAAGGAGTGGCAAGAATCATTACCACATGGGAAACAAAATCAATACCCAGATTTATCATTAGTGGTAACCTACTTGAAACTCTAAAGATTTATTTCATTTAAAGGAGCTAACTCGCCAATATTTGAGACCTAGAAATTGCCACAAATGGGTCGCAACGCATATAATAATGTAATATGAATATATACAAACTTATTTACATTCAATCGTTTTCGTTTGTACTCTAATTTCAAATTAGTTATGTTTGGCGAAGTTTCAATCAAGGGGCTATTTCAAGTGTCTTGTTATTCCAGTCTACATACGCCGTTTGATTTGGTGCAATGTTTCTAGTCTCATTCGTTGAGTCTCTTGCTAAAAGTGGGATTGGATATCAAAAGCGCATCTTTTCCCGGTAAAATGACAACACCAGTGTTGATTTAAATTGACAAATAATTCGTGTTTTGAATGCCGAAGACTTTGGACGCTATTGAGTTAGAGACTTCGCTACTTTAATACATTATTGGCTTCCAAAGATCAATAAACTGAAAAATAATCTAAAATAGAATTGCAGTTGAACAAAAAATTTGATTTATTTGAAGAAATATGCAATATTGTGCAAGATATAAGACAAAGTCTAAAAAGATAACTCTGCAGAGTCTCCAGCAACAATAAATATGTATGCACTTGGCTTTCCATTCTCTGACTCACTGGTATGAAATATGTGGTGATCCTGGTATGCTAAATAAATGTTGAATTCTTCCAAGTAAAGCTAAGTTCAGCCCCCCATGCATGTTACCCGGATGAACACAAATATGATGTGTGATCTGATCACTTTTGGTTCGTTCACTTATTTTTGCTTTATACTTTGAGCATTACAGAAATTTTTTGAGCTACTTGATGCCTATATTGAGTAAGTTCGCAGTCCTGTCAAGTTATTAAATAATATTGACAGTAACACACAAAATCATTCTCAGAAGAGATACCGTTTACGTCAACATGGTATACTCAGAACAGGTCCCAAGCCAAATCACTTCAGTTGTCCAGATTAAAACCATTCTGAGAACAGAAAATTTACATTTGACAGTAACTGATCAGGGCATGCTTAAAGTGTTAATGTATTGTAAATAGGATTAAATACTTGTTAGTAATGTGAACTTGTCAAATGAGATGTGATGTGAGGTAAATTATGTTGGTAAAAATATCATAGTAGTAATAGATGACACAGATATACAAGGGTCATAAATGTCTTGTTATCACTTCTACCTACGATCAACTTAAACTGACAGTTAATCAATGGCTGACATATCTGTCTCTTGCCTCACACATTATTTATTTAACATCAACCTGTATTCAAGGCAAGGTTAAAAAATTTTGACAAGTTATCATAAAAAAGGTGTAAAGAACATAGTTTGACAGATCAAAGACAGAAATTAAATCAGTTTGGAAAATCTTAAATAGCCAAGATGTTTACTTCTGTAAACTAGCGTTCTACATATACTGTACAACATGTTAACCTTTTAATTTGTCTTCACATGGACTTGAAAAGATGAAGGGGTGGAGACAAGGTGAAGGATCACATTAACTAAACATTAAAGGTCATCTTTATACTATAGGATTGTTGAAACAGAGAATTGTAGAGCAACAGATAAACCAGTCTGCTAATACCCTCAACTTCAAAGCATGTATCTTAATCTCAGAACTCAAGACTAAACTTACAAAACATTTTTTTCCCTTGAAAATAAAAAGAAAATGCAGTAAAACATGAAAAAATTACTGACAAATTGTGAATTAACAAGTTCTCAGGGTTTGTGAAATTAGTGGTTTGTACTGGAAAAATAATGATAATGATTCAAATAGGGTAATATCCGTTAATCAGTCAGGGGCTATAATTTTAGAAGTACTTTTCTGAGAAATACCTGAAAAATCTATCAGATAGCAGTCATCTTTAGCATAAGCATTATACTATTCCTTCTCATTTGCTGAAAATCAGACAAGAATTTGATATGGTAATGTACGTTTATCATCAGTTGTATCAGTCAGGGGCCATAAGTCTGGAATTACTTTGCAAAGTGCACTCAAAATCAATTGGAATCATTTAGCCCATTCATGCGCTAAAGTTAAACTGGTTTAAATAATATCCTGGGGATCATTAAACCAGTTTAAATTTGTCATCTGAAAGCGACATGTCTTGGAGAAGGACTTTTATTTTAAACTGGTTATCTTGGTCGTCTGAATGTGTGGCTTAAAAACACTGACTCCAGCTCGCTTTGGACATGCACAGTATGCAGTAAGTTATTACGAAAAAATGGCGGTGTCATGTAGTGCCAGTGTTAATGAAAGTGTGCAATAACCGAATAAAGAATATGAAGCTACCCATGTGTAATTAACTCTAACCTCCGACCGAAGAGGTCAGAATAGTTTGGCTTATAGTATGTGTAAACGCAACATGATGGGTTTTAAAAACACCAGCGATTTTGGACTGGTTTAAAAATAAAAGTCTGACCAGTGTAATATTTACCCCAATATTAAAATTCATGAAAATCAGTTGATAATTAAAGTTTGCAGAGTGTGTAACTAATGTGGCATTGTATGTTTTCAAATGTCGTTAGTATTGATCAGACAATAATGGATATCACCATATATATATAAGCTTATGATTTTGATCACTCTCTTTTTCGCCGAGTAAAAAATCATCAATTATTTATCAACTAAATTGAAAACAAATCTTAAACAAAAAAAAAACCAACAGAAAATTATATCAATACAATTTCAAACTGTCGATGTACACATTATTCAATATACATATGACAATCATTATCTTAAAGAACACAGTGACATTGTAACCTTGTGTTCATAATGTGGTAATATGGTAATGATGATTAAATTACATTCTACTACTATACCAGGCCTAGTGACGTGCGGTTTTTCGGTTTAACCGTACGGTATCGGTTTTTACAAATAAACCGAAAACCGAACCGATAAAAAAAAAAATAACCATGCGTTTCGTTTTTTTTCCAAATTCCTAATTTTTATGTAGCCGTATTTCGTTTACTTAATAATTCCAAAATTTTAATGTAGCCACCACTTCCGTTTTTATTTTCGATCAACCAGAGCCCGTATGTATAGAGTGATAGAGTGTTTTATCAGTCTGGATGGCCTAGACTATTTATTTTCTCAATTCGGTTCGGTTTATAATCCAAAATTTTATGCAAGCCGAAGCCGGTTGTCAATAACGAACGATGGCTTCCTCTAAAAAGCAAAATGTCTCCATGGCTTGCTCAATAACTATGAAAGATTAGATGACACAAAATGTAGATTTAATCTTTGTAAAAAACATATTTCTGCTGCATTCTGAAACATATCCATCTTGAAGGCGCACGCATGACAAAGAATATAATTTAATAATTTTGAGTCAGGTGTAGAACAACACCCGAAAACGGCAATGCGTGTAAGTTTTGTTTTTAAATTTATAAATGAGAAATGAAAGACCACATGTTTCGATTTGTTGAATTGGTATTATTTTGTTATGCAAATTTAATTTGGTGTTCGACAATGATCATCGGATTTGGGGTTTTTTTTATAGTTTTTTTTTTTTATACAATAACTTTATTGTTACTAATGTTACTGATATTATGTCGTTATGTTAATTTATTATTATGCCGATGGTGTTGTGTATGTCAGATCTTTTTTACAGTAACTTTGTTATTACTACCAGTCATAATTAAAGTCATATAACAGTAAAAAAAAAAAACTTGTTGTTTACTATTTACATCAATATTTTTTGATATTTTTTTCTGGCTTCCAAGTATTCCCATAAAATAAGCATAAATCAGTACATACATAACACAGTGTTTAAATGAATAAAAAACCGAAAACTGAAACCGAAACCGAGGTTTTTTGCCTCAGAAAAACCGAAAACCGAAACCGAAAGAAAATTTAAAAACCGCACATCACTAACCAGGCCCCACACAAACACCATCCCATCCACTACATGTTGATATAACAGACATTTTATCATCATTCAGACTACACAATGTTCCTAAAATCGTGAAAAAAATTAAAAAAATGTTTAATCAACAATCCATGACAAGCTTCATCAACAAAATATTCAATTAGTTTCTTCAGACGTTAGATACAATTACAGCAAAAAATGTAATTACTTCCTATTCTGATGTCCATTGCGGCATTATGCTACAGTATAATGGATGTATCACTGATTATCATTTGCATTTTTCAAACCATATCTAATTTTTGACAGCTTAATCCACACTAAAATGTACAGTATTCAAATTGATTTAAGAAGCATGTAAGATTTATATTAAGAACTTTTCGTTCTTGCTAATAATGGTTCAAAAATAGATAATACAAAATGAATATAGTTAAAATGAATATATTTAAAATTTCATTCAATTCACTTTATTCTGAGTGAAGATATTAGCCTTTGAAGGTTTGACAAGATGTGTGCACTGATTACATTGTCTGCAGACGATGTTGAATGTTGATGAATTTTCAATTCATTATATCTTTGTAAATACTGAACTGAAATGAACCATTTTTGACTCAGACTGGTATTCCTTTTACAATAGTGTAGTTTAAAAGGATTGAAAATTCCTCTAATGAAGATCACAGACTTTAATTACTGTAAATTAACAGTTTATAGTTTGTTGATGATAATGTCACAATATACACAATCAGGTATCTAATCAATGAAAGAATAGAGGAAATAAGAATCAAGATGATAGCATCAGCCTCCAGATTATTGACAAGATTTTTCTATGTAAGCAAGTGTCATAAGCTCGCTGACAGTAATTATCAGAATATTTGCAAAAACCAATAAAATAGTGCATCCAAAAGCAATTTGGGGACTACCTTGACCTATTTCCTAAATAAAATAAACAAATCTGATATATTTAATTCTAATGAACTGCTTTCCTTTGACAAGTTTGTATCAAAAGTTTATT
Organism: Patella depressa; assembly: GCA_948474765.1. Lineage (NCBI taxonomy): Eukaryota > Metazoa > Mollusca > Gastropoda > Patellidae > Patella > Patella depressa. The sequence continues at coordinate 18,618,217 of OX419720.1, forward strand.
TATGTTCATCTTTTTATAGGATACACTGTCAAATAACCTAAGCTATAAAACTTAACACATAAATGATTACAGTATAGATAAGGGAATTAAAATATTCAGTTTGTAGTCAAGTCATAGCGGTAACCATTGATGGTAGTGTTACTAGTTAGCCACATGACTGACGCTCGTCATGCATTCAACAGATTGGGGATTTAACTGAACAAAGAAACCGTTTGTGAGGGTTTGAATATCTACAGCAGGACGGGGTGGTTGATTTAATTGTATCTTTTAAACCGTCCAAATCTGAGTACAATAACTTAATTCATACTGTACCACTGCTCTATTTTTTATTGAGGCCACTAAGAGAAATTTAAAGAGTGACATTAATCAGTCAATATTAAGACATTTATTATTTTTTGACAGCAGTCTGAGTAAAATATTCATTCATCCTGAAACTTTATAACTTATAACGAAGTTGAATGTTTTTTCATTTCCTCCCAAGGCTTTCAGCTTGGAAGACATGTTTGTTTTTATAAACTTTTGACAGCTCAACAAGACAAAGATCTGATTTCAATATCTTAATACCACAGAGTTTGAACTGACCTTTGAGATTACTGGTACTCTTTCCTGCTCAGTCTAATATCAAGAATTGACACATCTGTGCCCGATTCCATTGTAAATATTATGCTATTCATATGCTTATAAAATGTATATATATATGTACATGAATTTACGTTTAATAGTTTAAAAACACTGTCCTTTTAAAGTCTGCAACAATCGCATTAGTCTAGCTAGCTACATGTACATTGTACATGTAGATATTCTGATCCTGACGGTCAGAAATTAAAGTTAACTAGGCATTGGCACATGCCATCATTATCCCAGAATTATGCTAAATTAATAAGCCAATCCATTCAGATTCCAACAGCTAGTTTTAAAAATAGCCTTCTTGAATACATTGAGCCCCACCTCCACCTTTGCATTGAGATGACAGTTTACCTAGCTTAACAATTTATGGCATTTTTAATCCAGCTCAACTTAATCCTCTGACCAGAAGCTCAAATACAGAGTTCAATATAACTATAACTATGTAAAATAATATGATTAAATATAGATTTTGGAGCTGAAGTTTGCTAGTGTATTTATGGGTCATGGCATTACAGGTATAATGTATAACAAATAATGTGCATGAATAGTATTTTTTATTTAATGCAATAATGGCTGAGCATTTTAAATATCATAAAGTTAATAAAATAATCTAGAATGAAAAGATTATAAATGTGTTTCAGGTCTATGTACTGTTTGTATTATAATGGATATCATAGTAGGTATAAATTTTACCTTGTTCTCATTGACAGAACCTACACATAGAATTTAAGTGTTCTTATCAAAGTATTGAAAACTGAATAAACAATGTAATATCTGTGAACTATTAATATTAAAGCCACCAAGATTTAATGACATTAGGAAAGTTATGCTTATCAAAGATTAGGTTATGAAAAATGAGTACCATAACTTAATATGTTATTGTGTAGTGTATTTTTTTTATCCTAATTCAATTACAGCATAAGCTGTTTATACTTCGGATCATTAGTTATGTATTCCTAATATACTATTAAACACTTCTAACATAGAAGAATAAACATATATGTATTTTTTTTCACGTAATACACCATGTCTGCATTCTATCCTAAGTCAAATACATCTCAATTAAAGCCACTGATTTAAGGAATTTTTAATTCTTTGCAAACTACAATAATCTACAGATTATCTATTGTTGATATTTTAATTACGTTTTCATAATGAAATTCTAATAATCAGTTTCAGTATATTTTAGCTTTGATTAAGCCAACAGATATTGTCCAAAAAATGCACTACGGTACCGGTATAGAGATCAGCAACTTCAATCAATTCTAAAAAGTCATGAACAAATAAAAGCTTTTGAAATTGTTCTGTAAGTATTTTACATGGAAAGGGTGACCTATTGTATTCCATACTCAATCAATCTGCTTTTTTTTTCCTAACTTAAAAAAAATCTAATAACAAAAAACAATATGTTTACAATAAGCGCTACTAATGGTACATTAATTAGTTTATTGATGTACAAATTGAAATGATGGAAGAAGCTTGTATAGCTATACAGAATGAGTCACTTAAATCCTTATCAAAATTGAACAAATCAAGATCTCACATCAACTACTTGACAAAATCACAAGTATATTCAATTCTAATATGTACCGATACATGTATGTATATATACATAGTTTATGTCATGTTGCGCTATGTACAATGTGTAATTCAAAAAATAAAATAAAATATATATATACAGTATTAATATGATTGTGTGAGAACGGAGAAATGGGGTTTAACGTCCATTCGACACAAACAACGTCATTTCAGGACTAACATATTGTTAGATTTTATTTCAATAATTCGTTTGCACATGAGAGTCTTTAGTAGTGAGAGGAAACCGAAGGAAATGGAGAAAAAAAACAAGATTGGCCAGGCGACTCTACTCTGTGTCACGTACAGGGAATCGAAAGTCGAAACCACATCAGTTGATTCAATAACTAATAACGTCCTTATGATACAGCGTGCACATAGCTCTCCCCCCGGCCTCTTCCACAATGATTATGTGAGTAAGCAGTGACAAATAAATTTTTGGTATAAATATTTTCAATAGCATTTAAATTGTACTGACAATAATAATGATAAACAGTTGTGCAGTGGTTTACAAACCTTTTTCACGCTTGGCTCACTTTAAAACCAATAAAAAAAATTTGACACACTGCAGTATATTCAGAGAGGGTATTTGTTAGCATAGCATAAAGTATAAATATTTAAAAATATATTTTTGTTTACCACTTTGACATTTACTGTTATAACGTTTACTGAATTTCTGTTTGTATTTTCACAATTTGAAATATAATCTGAACTAAAACTTATATTTCAAGGTCATAAAATCTGAAAATATCCTTTAAAATATTGTTGACACATTATTTCCTTTGTCAATATATTCATGCACCTGTGTTAGAGTCTGAGTTAGCAGTGTGTACATGTGTTATTTTTCATTACATCTTGACTGTGCATGCATAATCATTACAAACTGTTACCCACATAACGAATTTCAACAAATATGTACATGTATTCAGTAGTCATAACATTTGTAAAGCATCCATGGGACTGTAGCTTGCTCCAGGTCAAATACATGTAGATACAGCAGTGTATATTACTACATGTACATAATAAATTATCAATTTGACAGTTAATCAATTATGAATCATAACCTATTAATTCATCATAAAATTACTAGCAGGGCCACTTAACACATTTTACGTCAAATGGCAATTATATATATGTGTACAATACCAGCATGACATATCTTTAAAGCATATTTTGTTAATTACCGGCAGTGAACTGGACTAAAATTATATCATAATTTTACTCAGTATTAAGGCAATCCATCAGATTTTATCAGATATATTTTTTTTATCAGCATTCAACCAATCAATCAGATTTTATCTGATTATATATGTATGGCTTCTACGAGCATTCAAGAAGATAATTTCTATTTGATTTGTTTTTGAAAAAATGAAAGTAAACTTACAGCTTTCTTGTAACGAATGCTGCCACTGCGTTTCAGAGTTCCTCCCTTAGTTACTTCATCCTGAACCTCAATTGTACCTCCATCTTTACCCGGTCGAACACTGAGCTCTATTAGCTCGGGAATAGGCTGAACACGAAGGAAAAGTGTATCTCCAGATTTTTTGATTATGTTAACTATATCTTCACGAGGAAGGCTTTCCACATTGATACCATTTACTTCAATAAGTTTATCACCTGGAATTAAGTTAGTATGAGATGTTCTTGGGCCAATTGCTGGCTCAGCAAATGTGACAACTCGGGCTTCATCTCCCTGGCCCATTATTGGAATAGATCCTTTGCGCAAGCTGAAGCCGAAATCCCCAGCAGGGGTCCTCTTCACTTCAATATTTCTAATACGAGGTGGTTTGGGTGGTATTATAAGGGGTAATGTTAGATTTTTATCAAATGTTTTTTCCCTGGGTTCAAGCACTGCATCTTGAACAAGTTGATCAATTCCATTTGACACAGAACCAGTATTATTTTGTATTAGCGTAGATCTTGAAGCTGGTTTGGGTTTCATTCCGGGTTTCATACCGGCTGGCAAAGCTTGACCAACTGCAATACCAGACATTTCTTCATTTAATCTGGTATTTTCTTGTAATGTTTTCACATCATCTATATCCTCATATATATTCATCTGGCTATTAACATCGTTACTTCTATCCTTCAGAATACCTTTAGTTCTTGGTTTAGGCATTAATGGGGGAGGTTTTGAATTCATACTATTTGATTTTGTAAGTGCAACTGTGTTCTTTTCAGGTTGCTCTTTAGTGGGACTGGGTCTTCCTGAGGATCCACTAGCACTTAAGTTACTTTCACTGCTATCACTCTGAACAACTGCACCATCACGATGCAAATCACTTCGATGGCCAGCATTTTTATTCTTGTCACGATCACTAAAACGACGAAATACTCCTTTTTTAACCTCCTCTAATCTTGACATTTCTTCTGGTGTAATTAGTGGTCTTTCTTTTTGTTTTGTCTCCTTTTTCTCCTTCTTTTCCTTCTTCTCCTTTTCTTTCTTGTCCTTTTTTTCTTTCTCCTTTTCTTTATCTTTCTTCCTAAAGCTGAACATTTTGACAGTCTTTGTAGCTCTACCTAAAAGAGAAAAATAAATAAGAACAATGAGAATAAAAAATACTGGTTTAGACTAACATTGTTTGGGGGGGGGGAGTGTTTTTTCGTCCGATCTGTATCAGACAAAATCGAATAGACACTGAACATTTAACACACACACACACCCTCCCTCAAAAAATAATTTCAGCTGGCAAAACCAAACATTTTCAAAATCGTAAACAAACAAACGCACCCACGTGCTACATATGAAAATGTCAATACCAGCAGAACATTTGTATTCAATGTCTTTACCTCTGTTGTCAACTCAGTGACTTATTGTGCTGTAAATATATTCAATAAACAAATTACCTACCGGGTTGCTATAAAGTGTTTCTCTTCCTCGCGAAAATGGCGACTAATCCGGGCACCTGCAACAGACGCTCACTTCCGGTCTATAATATCGAGTCATCTCCCTTAACTTGGCTTTGTCTTTGTTCTTTGAATTTAATTTAAACTAATTTAAAACAGGGAAATATTTTAATTAAGCAGAGAAATATATTATTTAGGGTATATATTAAGGTGTTTTAATTTTCTAAAGTCCTCAATCTTATAACATAAATACATGACAAATATACCTTGAGGAAAAAGAAGGTAGTAGCTAAAGGGAAAGTACTCCATTTTGACGCAATCAATTTTGAATGAAGTAGCCCCCCTTAGATTGCTGTTACATGTTTAGGAGCTTTTGTACACATTTCAGTAAGACGCTGGCTGACTAGCCTGGAGGACGGGTGTTCGATCCCAGCATTGGCCGAGAAAGTTCATCAATTTTCCGGCGTGGTTTCCTCTTTGTCAATGATGCAGCAAGTAGAGCCTGACAAGAACAGCTGTCTAGTTGTTCGGATGGGACGGAAAACCGAGGTCGCGTTTACACAATGGTGTGCATGTAAAAGGTCCCTTGGCATTTGAAATTCGATATAAAAGGAGACCTTACCGCCGCTTCCCGGGCACAATTTCCCCCATAGCAAACTGTATGGCGTAGGGCCTATGCCCTTCCACATTAGCCCAGGTCAGTGCCGTATCTTCATGTGTGCAGGGGGTACATTGCACCCCCAGAAAATTAAGACGCCCCGAAAAATAGCGCCCCTTCCCTTCCTAAAAAAAGAAAATTTGGCAATCTTTCAATTATAGAATAATACACTTGATCGTAATCACGCAGTGGTGCTCTTAAGGACGTAAGGCACTGGTCAGTCGGTCAGTTTTAAGGGCGCCCACACGCCAATGGGTTAGTTTGCCCTGATTCAAACTTCCCTATATCACTTACGTGGAGGCTGTGGCAAACCACCACTCTAATGCACCCCCACTTTTAAATTCCTACATACGACCCTGGCCCAGGTCAGGAACAGAACTGTAGGACGTTAAACCGCTTAGGGTAAGCAGAGATAAGCAATTTGATTGGTTGATGCTTTGGGACACGATAACTTTAGTTCTAATTGTATGGTGTATAGTTTCATTACAGTAATACCTTGACTAAGTTCGATAATGAGCATTTTCTGCTCAGGGTAAGCAGAGCGATACGCAATTTGATTGGTCGAGACTTTGGAACACAATAACTCTCCTTCTAATTGAGTTAAAATGTTCAAACTTGGTGTATATGCTTATTAGGTCAATGCCTTGATGGAGTTCGAAGGTGAGCATTTTCCGCTTAGGGTAAGCAGAGATAAGCAATTTGATTGGTTGATGCTTTGGGACACGATAACTTTAGTTCTACTTAAGTGAGAGTGATGAAACTTGGTGTATAGTTTCATTACAGTAATGCCTTGACTAAGATCGATAATGAGCATTTTCTGCTCAGGGTAAGCAGAGCGATAATCAATTTGTTTTCCCGAGACTTTGGAACACAATAACTCTCCTTCGAATTGAGTTAAAATGTTCAAAATTGGTGTGTATGCTTATTAGGTTAATGCCTTGATTTAGTTCGAAGATGAGCTTTTTCTTCTTAGGGTAGGCAGAGATAAGCAATTTGATTGGTTGATACTTTGGGACAAGATAAATTAGGTTCATCTTGATTGATGATTTTTATGCCAATACAATGACTGCATTCTCATTCAGTAATGGATTTGACAGTAACAATGTATAGAAACGATTGACTCGGACACGAGGGCCCTTTCCCTTGGCCAGGGGGGCCCTTTTGTCAAGCGTGGGGCCCCTTTTGTCTGCCTTTAGGGTCCCCCTAACTAGGGTACATTTTCATTTTTCTCGTCGATTTTAGCATTTTTCTTTATAAAACACTTTTGGATGACACTTCGTGAACAGTTTGATTGCTCGATATGTTTGAAAAAAATAAATGTGCGATTAAATAATATGTGTCATCTATTTATTTTGGGATTTCGGCGGGGGACATCAGCCTCACTGTTGGCTTGTTTATGCAATAAAGTGTCTTCTTTTTCCTTTTCTTCGTTTCTTCTTCTTCGTTTCTTCACCAGTAAGATTTTTTCACTGCCTATGACCGTCGACGCCTTTGATCGCCTGCAACACTCTTGCTGAAATTATCAGCAGAAATACATTAAAATAGTACATAAAACGACAATGACACTAGTATAACGTGCCAGCTTGAAGAGTTCCCAAGGAATGGTGTAATTGTGTAAACTTAGTTCAATATTATTTATACTTTTTATTTTTCTTATACAATGATCGTAAATATTTGATATTTTAATATTTATGCTGTTAAATATTTTAATTGTTAATGGAGGTTGTTCTTGTTTTGTCATTGATGGTTGTCGTTGGTGAAAGGTCACACGCCACAATCACGCTATAAGTGGACAAGTTGAATTTGTATTTGTGGGGTGTGTTGGGTGGGGTGTGTTGGGGGTAATATTGAATGTAGATGTCTTTTATCCCAAAATTGACTAGTAGAAGATTTTATTTATCACGCAACCCGTTGTGTACCCACATATCAATAAATGTGATTCTTCCTTGTAAATATTATTCCATGTAAAGCGATATTTCATTATATGAGATATCGCTCAGTGGGTTATGAAAGTTATCTCATAAGCAATAGGATGTACTGTATAATGTTTTATTGTGTGATAAAGACCTATCTTTAGAGAAATAACTCGCTCCCATAACACTGACCCCTTTACCATAGAAAAAACAATCACAGTTGCGGGTTCTCTTTTATGTTTTCGCTCCAGAAATCGGGCTTCACTTCAGAACGGGACATATTCATCTCAACTATGTCAAAGGCAGTTATTCCCGTAACATAATTATTAACAGTTTTTCGCCGCTGGACCTATATGTGCTAGTCAACATTTCTCATGGGGTGCGCACCTGATGCAGCTTAATAGCGAAATACTTTCACCGCCACCTAAGATAAGATTAGATAATATTTGTACATCAACACAGATTTCAGTTGGAGCTTCACGAGAAAAAAAAAGCAGGAGACCAAAACAGATTTTGAGACCATACATACACAATCAATGAACGCCTAAACCATGTTGGTCCTAAATTATTCAAATAGCAATCTGACTGTTCAATAATAAGAAAATTGTGTCTGATGGGGCGAGAGGGGCGGGGGGTAATTAATGGCGTATAACCTCCACTGAACACAAACTGTTATTTTGGTACAAACGCATTTGGTTCAATTTTAATTCAATATTCACTTGCATGTAGTGGTCTTCGGTAGTGGGAAGAAACAGGGGGGTCCGAAGAAAGCCCATAGGGTGGGACAGTCACGTACCACGCCACTTTTGGAAATCCGGTATCAGGTGGCCATTTATGAATAATTATTTGAAATACATTTAAATTGCATCCGCTACACAAGGATCGCGAGACTGTCTAACCCACTTTTATTCATCTAAAATATCACAATGTTTATGTTCGTCCCGAAATGATCAGGTGTGTTTATGCAGTATTCTCAATGCATGCAATACCGACACGGTTGATCACTGATTCACGACGTATTGCTGTGGCTGTATTTGCATGGGGTAGCTTTACATAATTTGTCATTCGTGTTGAGTACATGTCAGTATGCGAGTTTCCAATTGGCATTCGGCTCACGAATTCGACCACAGAGGTCCGATCAATAGGTCAATCTTGCGGTTACAAGACCCTACTATAATTAAGCCAATACATGGTACTATATCTGTCGATAAGAGTGGACTCAGGAGTATTGAAAAGCGGAACACTTTGGGAAATTAGTGGCACTTCTTCGGTGTAATGATCCCAGTTCAGCCTCTCAAAATATATATTCACCTATGTATAAAGATTGAATTTTACGTTAGAACAAAATAATTGGACACAAAAACTGTCGTGATTTGTTTTTAATTGCCCACGAACCAATCATTGGGGTCTTCTCTTTATACACGTCTGGACCATACATTATTTCAAACATTTTACACAAACTATTTCAAAGATTTTTAAAACTTTACTGTTTATGCAAAAGTGATTGGACACAAAAGCTATATTAAGCCGTGATTTTGTTTTTGATTGCCCAAACCAACAATAATTGTGGTCTTCTCGTTATACAGGTGTGGACCATACATTATTTTTAACATTTTACACAGAATATTTCAATGATTTTGATATTTTACTTTAAGGTGATTTATGCAATAGTTAGTATTGACGATTGTGAACAGTTTCTGCTTTAAACCGAAATCCTAGGTGTTCTGAAACGATATTTTAATCCTTCATAATGATATTCTCATTTATTCTATAATAAAGTAAAATTATAATATCGGACTATTATTTTCAATCTGTGCATGTAGTGTCTGTTCAATTTTTTTTCTTTTTTATTTGCTTGTTATATATTCGTCTAATACAATCATTTGAGTTATATTTGTGTTTGTTTCTCCAACCGTACACTGTAATCCCCCAACAAGAATTTAAAGGCAATAAATTGACTGGTTTTTATATTGAGGTCCTTCTGTGTGTGAAGTGTCAATGTCTAGATTTGGCGGCAAGTGGATCTCGTTACTAGACCTGTTCTCGGTAACTTGACCCATCTACAGCTTTCCCTGCATTATCTGGTAATGGTTGACAGCTGGACGTTTTATGTCTCCGGGGATTACACAATATAACAGATACCCTCTGAAACCTTTCAACTCAACTGTAATATCCAAGACCAATCCTACTTATTTTGCGTCAGTAAATACTAAACGCACACAGGTGCCACTAAAAAACTTTTTATTTATTTATTTCATATTCTTAACAAATATTTTTTTTTACAAATATTTTTTTTTTACAAATATTTTATATATTTTTTTTACAAATTATATTTTATATATTTTTTTTACAAATTATATTTTATATATTTTTTTTACAAATTATATTTTATATATTTTTTTTACAAATTATATTTTATATATTTTTTTTACAAATTATATTTTATATATTTTTTTTACAAATTATATTTTATATATTTTTTTTACAAATTATATTTTATATATTTTTTTTACAAATTATATTTTATATATTTTTTTTACAAATTATATTTTATATATTTTTTTTACAAATTATATTTTATATATTTTTTTTACAAATTATATTTTATATATTTTTTTTACAAATTATATTATATTTTATATATTTTTTTTACAAATTATATTTTATATATTTTTTTTACAAATTATATTATATTTTATATATTTTTTTTACAAATTATATTTTATATATTTTTTTTTCAGATTATATTTTATATATTTTTTTCACAAATTATATTTTATTTTTTTTTTTTTTTTACAAATATTTTACATTTACAAATATTTTATATATTTTTTTTTTTTAAGATATTTTATATAATTTGGTACAAATATTTTGGTACAAATATTTTGGTACAGATATCTTACATATTTTTAACAATCATTTTACATATATTTAACAACATACTAATATTTTAAAATTGTAATTAAAAGAACATTACAAACTAATAAATTTGAAATTAATTTTATAGATGTTATTATTATATCAACAAATATAAGGATAACATATTTTTTTATTTACATTAATATTTAATAAAATTAGACAAACTCTAATCCTATAAATCTGAACAGGGAGGAGGCTAAACAAAGCTTGATAACTATGGCAGCTTTCGCAACACATTCAGGTCATTAATGAAGTAATTTGCATGCCAAAAGCAGTCAAGAACAGCCCTAGACCAAACGTCGATATGAAAAGGATGGTAAATCTGCAAATAAAGGCGAGGAATAACAAAGACATCCAATATTGCATTGAATAACGACCGAACGAGCATTCATATAGAAGGAAATGCAGTCATTTTGATTAATGTTCTAAATGATTAGAGCCCTTTTGCATGCAATTAAGAAAATACTATTCAATATAGATTAATGGGCATTTGTGTTTATATTATTGATAAAATGTTTTCTTTCGTTTTCTGGTATAATTTAGCACCCACCCACTGAGTACAAATTGATTTGTAAATTAAGGTAACTTAATGGAATTGTCCAGATTGACCTGTATATGCCCACCATTGGGGGAGGAGGTGGGGGTACCTGTAAACAAGGTAAAGACGAATTTTTAGTACAGAAAAATATACTGACATCATACAAACCACTGCAAATTTTTTTAAAGAAATCCTTATAAATTCCTGAAGTCTGTCTTTGTTGTACTTTATTTATGCATCGGGCTGCTGGGTAACTTTGCTTATGGTCTTTGACTCTGAGATTATACAAATCCCGATGCTTCCTGTTCCAGAATCTCGTTCCAATTAGTTGTTAGTGCTGACGGCTGTCATACACGGTGGTATATGCTTACTCATTCCAGAAAATTTGATACCTCTGCTTATTTGGCAGATACTATATATTGTAACACATATATAACACTGTTAATGGATCAAATGTCCAAACTGGAATTATTAACCTGGAAAAGTAGCCTGTACGAGCTCGTCACTGGTCAGTCAATAAGTCTCTCTTTGTTTGTTAACTGTTATTGTGATACGTTTCAAAATTTCATTCACTTTCCTGCTGCTGATGAAATTAAGTGTTATAGAGCCCCCCCCCCCTACTTCAGACACACACGCTTTCAAAAAGGCTGAATTTGCCGAAGGGTTGTTAACCATGCATTATGCAAGAGCTAAATCTGCATATTGCAGGTTTTTCTTTAGGACTGAAATATTTTCTATATAGAGTATAAATTAGACATTAATTAACTGATCCAGGACTTAATCAACTGTCGATGGCATCAGATTTCTCCGATATTAAATAGATTAGAATGGCCGAGCGATACTTTGATTTAAAGTTCCAATAGCATATTTTTAAGTTATATTTTTAAAATGTATTAAAATAAAGCCCTAAAATAGATTGAACCTATAAACAGTTCTACCTTGTTAAAGAATAATCCTATCAATCCTATAATTCACTATTGCCAGTTGAGAAATTGGCAAAAATATCATTTTCAACTTCAAATTCAAACGTTTGAAGTTGGCCGTCCATGGAGAGGAAATGGAAAACAAGGGAGGTAATTGAGTTACTATTTCCTCAATCAGCCTGTGTCAGCCTTTTTAATGCCCAAAACATTTTGCCCATGATCGTATAATAGTGAGTTGACAACCTTTCGATCAAAAGACATAGAATAATTATGTTTTGACTTTTTTAGAAAATATGAAATCGAACTTTAATCAAACATGGAGGATCGAGATTTAGCTTCGATCAACCAGTACGGTGGTTGAAATTATTGCACACGTCTGTCAAACCTTCAAAGGCTAATATCTTCGCCTGCAATAGAGTAATTTGAATGACATTTTCAAATTATTCGTTCTACATTATCATACTTTCGAACTAGATAGCAAGAATTGCTACTTCTTTATCTAAATCCTACATAATGTATCTTTAAAAAAATAATTATGTATGAATATGTTAAGTTTACTCACTCTACACCCGTGAAACTCTGTCGCTAAAGGAAAGAAAGGCCTGATGGAAAAGAAAAGGAAATTATTCGATGGACGAAATGGAATGGGATCGGGTGGAGTTGGCCGTTTTGTCAACACAATGTTTCGGAGATTTTTACAGTAACATATGGTTAATTTTATTTCTATGTTCACCTTGGGCCTAAAATGCATAATTCCATATAACGACAAGTGGGAACTGTGAATATTCAAAGAACAAACTTAACTTTTCAAATCACAAAGCGATTAATATAATTAAAGATGGAAAGCGCACCGAAGCACAAACAGTATCGACCCTATCCGCGGAACATTCCTTGGTTGAGAAGATAAAGTTTGTCAAATCAACATAACAAGGATAAAAACAAAACAGGGCATTAATTTTTAATTATAATACCAGGGGCAGATCCAGGAATTTCTGCTGGAGGAGGTTTGCCAGGTTCCTGATAAGGAAATCTGTCATCATCGTCTCTAAATTACATAGGCACACATACAGATTGAGCTTTTTAAAGAGAGAGAGAGAGAGAGTGAGCGAGAGAGAGAGAGAGAGAGATCGTTTTTGCAATGACGTAAATTACATATTATAGGCATACATACAAATTGAGATTTTTAAAGAGATTAATCGTTTTTGTAATGATGAAGGATGACAATGTGATTTTAATTCATTGACGCAAGACATTCATTTTTTTATGTAGCTGAGCAGGGTTCAAACCCCTCCTCTGGATCCGTCCCAGAATACATGGCTTTTACTTCTAATTTCTGGCATATTTATGAAATGAAATTTCGACATTAATAATACAGAAATATTTCGAAAATCCATGATTTTATCCCTTTGCCCACTCCCTTAATACACACATTAATGTTGTGCTCCATCTGAGTCGTACTTAATTACGAGGGTCGCACTTGAAAACAGCATCGAAAACACATAATAGGCCTATGTCAAAAATTTTACACGAGTGTCAAAATAAATCTTAATGCTGTTCGTAATTGGAGTTCCATATTATAACCAGAAACTCAACGTTACCCTAAACTGGACCATATCCGAGCGTGCCATTCATTATAACTAATCTACGATTTGACGTAATGATATACGTTTATGTATATTGAATAGGTAATACACAATAAACATTCCGTAACATTGTAGTTTTATGTCTTGTATTTTACTCTGCCATGACTGAACACTAAATGAATAACACCAAACCATGATAACGACATAAAATAAAAAAAATATGAAGATAGTGTCAGACCAAACAAAAGAAAAAACAAACAAAAAAAAACCCCAAAAAACAAAGAAAAAGAATACTGATTTTTGTTTATGGTTTACTGACATAATATAGGCATCTGATGACTGGATAAATCATTCAAAGATAATATACACATAAAAAGAAGTGCTTTGTAAATTAAATAACAACAACGAAAACCTCAAACAAAATAGGTAGACGCGCACTGTTCAAAATGACATATTACATGTAATATTTATACACCAAAACCGTGCATAGCCTAGGCTATACATGTTTAAGTCTGTCTTCTTTTCAATTCGTCCGCGGAAAGTTGTGATTCGTTGTATCTCGTATATGAGATCCAATATTACATCATGTTAATACAAATTACTGCGAATGGGCGTATGTGTCATTATTTTAAAATTACTTAAAATGGACACTACAATCTATTTATCTCGCAAAATGTACTTAAATGATTCTAATAATTATGGCCCCATTAATTTCAAAGTTAGTCACTCATTTAAATCAATTTCACATGAAGTCTCTACTCGACATTCAATATGCTTCACAGTAATTAGAAAACCAGAATAAACTTATAAAACTAACACTATTCACATATAAAAACAGGATGCGAAAAACATCTGAAAAAGATAAAATAAATATTGAAAAGTGTTCTTCAGTGAAAGCAAATATAACTGATCGAGAGAATGTGGCTGCTGTCCTTAAGAAAAGTACTCTCAGGATGTACATCAAGTTAGACTCTTTTTTAGTCTTTTCGTTCCATTTTGCTATGAAAACACGCGAACAGATTTATTGCAATTTTAAATGAAACTATTAATGGGCAATAATATATACCATTATCAACCTTAACCTCAACATATAAAAATGACGTGACCTATTTGTACATACTTGGTTCGAGATGCAAACAAAAACTATTTATAGATCGAACTACATCTAGCAAGGTGCGTGCGGAGGGACTTCAGCTGAATCTCGTTGCGTTGTTCGGCCATATTGTGTGTTCCGCCATTTGAACAATCGTGGATGTTTGGACGAGAAAATCTGTAGTTTTTCAGGGATTTGTGGCTAATTAAGGATTAGTGTGTGTTACAGGATTATATAGTTGGATAGTTTAATATCTGGAATAGCTCATGTGGGCACTGTATTCATGGTGTTACCCTTGAATTTGCAGGGCTTCGATGGAAAGCGAATCGAAGCATCGTAATCAAAGAGTCAGACGTCGTGAAAGGGCCCAATTATTGCAACAGGGAAAGCAGAGTCAAGTTCGCGAAATGGGGGACGAAATAGATGAATCCCCTCCTCGGACCAGCAAAGACAAAGGGAGGGGTAAGCCCAGGAGGAGAAGAAACAGTTCCCCAAATATATTTGAAGAGGATATTATCGATGGTTTTGCTATAATGAGTTTCAAAACATTTGAAGATCTGGAGGTCAGTTATACTATATTTATCTTTGTGCATATTGAACCGGTAGGGTCAAATACCACCCTCCTATCAACAAAGACGACTCAAAGAGTGGATAATATTTACTTCTAAGTTATCAACACCCAAATTATTTTAGCTACCGGTACTGGAATTCTGGTATTGCTATTGTCATAATGGCCTTTATTGGCTTTTTATCCAACAATGAAGCCATCCCAACCCGCTCTATCGATTGGGTTGATGAAGCACATGTATGCACCTGACTGCCACATTACTGTGTGTATTCATTCTGTGACATATCTTGCCCTCAACATAACAGCTCCTTCCGAAAGTTTACATTCATGTCCACTTTATCATGTAAATATTTCCTGCATGCCAGCAAAATTCCAAACAGTAAATACATTGTTTTAAACATCAGCTAAGATTTATATAACCCTCCTATAACCATATTACATTGTTGCAATATTAGACAGTTAGATATACATACACTGTACTACACAATGTTACTGTTTAAAATTACTTAGTATGTATTATACCACATAAATATTTTTTTCCATGTTTTTACCCCACCCCACAAAATCATGCAGTCTATCAACCCTCACAAATGAGCTGTCTAAAGGTCAGTATATTAATATAGAGGAAAGTAATGATCTTTTCAGGTTACAATATAAAGCTGGTGCATTTATGATTTTTTATTATTTTTTTTTTGGTTAGCCCACAACGGCAGTGGGATTGGGTATTAAGATTTACATGATGCATCCATGGCTTTCTCTCCGGGAACTGACTCAAACCATGTCAGTTGTTTATTTTTCTACTAAATTTAATTCGCCATAACTGCCCATAACATAGAATTTCTGGAATAGATGACTCGATGAGGAAGTAATGTTAGTTGTCAAAATTTTTCAGCTCTTGTTAGGGTGGGAATTTTGTCATAGCGTAAGGACGTTAGTCAATCAAAGGATGCAAAAATAGAGAAGTTTGGTAGTGCACAAAATTCAAAGGATAGAATAGTGTGTAGAATCACTTATGCAGCCTGGGAAAATTTCTTAACTTAACTGTGTATGAGTTGTTGCTAAACATTTCACTTTCACTGATGATGTGTTGTGTGTGGTACTAAAATTAAGTTTAGTTTTGCTAAGTATTTTGTTATGTTCTTGCTATAAGTATAAATCCCTACAAAATTCGTAATGAATAACCATTTGGATGTGGCGGAAAACGATACACTTTTCTTGTGAACACCATGCACTATATATGTACATGTACAATTCATAAACAAAATTCATTTGTTGCGCTGATGATTTTCTTTTGCACTTCAAAAATAGCCAATGAAATAAATAACATGTTAGTCTCAAGATTACTCCCATTTATGTACATGTAACAAGCTTGACAGGAATTTCTAACACTCACAATAGCCACATAGTCCTGTCATTACTTAGACAGTAGCTGATCTAAGTTACCAAAATAATATATTTTCTACAGCGAAGAGCGTCTGAGTTTCTGAAGGGTAGTTAAATTATAAAGACATTTTTTCTTCTCAATTTTGCCCATTTTTTTAAAGAGTCATTTACCTTCACAAATTGTCTTTAAGAACTAAAAAAATCTATCTATTATTATATAATTAGGTATGGTAGGCCTTCTCAACCTCGTGGGTTTCCTCCAGGCACTCCAGCTTCCTCCCACTGATAAAGACCCCTGCGCGCATTATTGAAATAAAATTAAACCATATGTTAGTCCCGCAATGACCCAGTTTATGTCGAGTGGACGTAAAACCCCATTTCTCTCTCTCTCTCTTACATCCTCTGTCTTGATACTAAATTTAATCTTATCCAAAATACATGCAAGAAAGCCTTGTTGTTGACATGTCGAATAATATGAATAGGCCTACCATACTTGACTTATAAAGAGGAAATCTTTGCTCCTCTAAATTTCTTGTTGATGATTTGTCGCTTTTTGACTACCGATACAATACATTATGGTTGTTCAAACTAAACTGTGTGCAAAATTTAAGACAGATCTACAAATTCATTAAATCTTAGATATGTTTTAAAATTCACAGTATAGTCTGGCAAGTTCAGTTTAAGTACATGTTGGCATGTGCTTGGAATTTCAATAATTTAGTCAGTCTAGGATTATATTTATTGAATAAGAAATTATACAAAAAGTTAAAAGTGATAGTACCTCATTCATGATAAAAAAAAAATGTGCTAATTGCAAATTAATTTGTTTGACATAAACACTGTGTAACTGCGCAATCAAAAGTTTCTTAATTCAGTTCCACTGCAATTAGTTATTAACATGGTTTTACTGTTTGAAAAGAATTTCAGTGGTCATAGTGACAATTAAAACTAATGAAATGAGGTTTAACGTCCTACTGTTCTACTATGATGGAAATTCCAACTACTGAGGGATTTTTTTTTACGTGCATGCCAATATGTAGACGGGACCTCAGTTATTTATCCCATCTGAACGACTATACGTTGACCCTTGCCAGAAGCTCGGTCCTGCATCACTGACAAAGAGGAGACATCCCAAGGAAAATTCTGATGAACTTTCTCAGCCAATGTATGGATTGAACACAGGACCTCCAAGTTAGCGAGCCATTGTCTTACTGAGTCACTTTGACTTCCTAAAATTAAGGGAAATTGGTCTTGCATACATTTTTATCCCAATATTAATGTAATCAACTTAAATTAAAAACAAATCGGGGAAAATATATTGATTTGAATGATTGAAATTGATCATTTTAATTGGATCAAGTATTGTATTCAAATAGATTACGAATAATGATTTTGAATATTGGAATAGTGAAATCAGCATTTGATATGAGAACTATTCACTTTATGCATATTGTTAAAGTACATGTACATGAACATGTTATAAAAGGTAGTGGTGTATTTTAAACTGCATATTCATCATTGCTATAAAGCCTTGGTGGAGTTAATTAAAAAATCAATAGGATGAATAAACCAGCATGTTCATTATTAGAAACTATCAGTGAATATCGGGTATAAACAGCATGCAGAGTTCTTTTTAATGTGGCAGTTATATGTTTATGTAAATAGAGCACCTAAAGATTTTGTGATATGTAATCCAGGGGTTGTAATGAATTATTGACAAAGTAACGTGGTATAGAACCATTAAACCGTTGAGCTATTCGTTATCCTGACAATAAAAGCAATATGTTTTGTCAACCTTTAAAAAAATGGCCCATATCTCACTGAAGCTGAGTCATTGAATTGGAATTCAAATTTTTTGATCACCTATTTGAAAACTGAATCTTTTATTGTTGTAGTTACGCGAAGGGGGTGGATGAAATCTTCCTCCAATGTAATGTTATGTTCAGTGTCCATCGACTGTGTGATATATTCCAACTTTTTTATAGTATGTGTGAATGCAGCACGATGCTGTCTTTAAAACCCTGGCAATTTTGAACTGGTGTAGAAATAATCATCTGAACAATGTTTAACTCTCTTTATGTCTTATCTCTCACTGCTGGCCATGGGGTGGGATGCGGTAGGGCCTTTATTAGTTTTCTTGGCATTGCTGCACACATGAATCACCCTAGGGTAATATATATTGTGCCTGTAATAATATTGACATTTATTATTAAAATAAAATCAATTTGCTGTATTTAAATTTTCTATCTTGTATTTTGTGAGTATTTTTAGCCTTAAACTACATGAGGTTGAATTGTTGTTGAACATGTGATGGCAACCAGCATGGTGACCTGACAAACTGATCCACCTGTGTTTACTGTTAAAAATATGACAGTAGACGTGTTCTACTCACCATGTAATACTATAATATACCACAGTGTTAAACTTACCATGTAGATATTATCTCGCCACAAAAAAATTATTAAAATGACATTTGTAAATGTTGGTAGTAGATTATTTATACTGTATATTATCTGTATAATATAAGGACTGCCTGGTATATTAATTGATCTAATATCGTACTGGACATACATGTAATACCCAACCTATGCTCTTGGTATATACTGATCAGATGTTATTTCTAACCCTACACATGTCATTGGGGGGGGGGGCAGTGTACATACATGATTGAATGGTCCAAGTGGCATGTTTTGGATTCCATTTTTATGTGACAAGAAGTGGGGTCCCTTGTCTAACCTCCCGTGTTTTCTCTGGGTCCTTTAGTTTCCTCCCATTACAGACAATCAAATTATTGAAATAAAATACAACTGTGTGTGTCCCCAAATAACCTGTTTTGTGTTGAGGAGATATTAAAACCTATTTCTCTCCCACACAAACAATGCAGTAACTCAAACTGTTAACCTCATCGTTGTGCAGGCCTGCTTTGTGTGTCATGATTAGGAAGTTTATTTTATAGAGTAAAAGGCAAAGGTTTTTCATCTTACATGTATGCCCCAATTGCATCTTCCTCGCAAATCTTAATTTCAAAGTGTTTCTCGTTACTTATATATATTAAAGAATATATGCACAATATAAATGTAAATATTAAAGAAAGAAATGTTAGATTTACTATCATCATACTTCTTTAGTAACAGCTTCAATTTAATTGAGATTGTCAGCTAACTGATTTGTCTAATGAGATGAAGATTTTGATGTACGTAGAAATAAACCATTTATCAAAACAGACATTAGTGAGAAAAAAATGACACAAGTGTTATTTCTCTGGCTGTTAGACATTGTTAAAGGAATGGAGCATAGAGAGAGATTGTAATACATGTAGGGTAGTTTATATCATTATTGATTGCATAATACCAGCAGATGATTAATTCTCTTTACCAATTAGCTTACTGCTATCAACAGTTAACAATGCTCTTAAGACTCCAAGACAGTGGTAATGGCATCAGCGAGTCAGAGCCAAACATAAAAAAATAATTTTCTTCCTCTCATTTCACTCTATTAGGTCTGTGAAATTGTTTAAAATCATGTATGCGTTAATAAATTGGATTAGCCACATTAAAGTTGAAACAGATATTTTTTTTTCCGTCTTAAATTTCAAGTTAATATCAATTATTAAACAAAATCAGTTTGCCATTTTCGATTTCATCTTGGTTAATTGCTTTCATGAAGGATAATATTGATTTTTATTATATAAATGTTCTGGAATTAGCTTTATGAAACATCTAGAGAAAAGATAGTAATATGAACGGTTCATAGATTCAATGTAGCAAAAAACTTTTCTACCCGTGCTAAAAAAGTACCTCTATAACCTTGGGTCTAAGAGTTTTCCCAATTATGCGATTTGACAAGTGTAAATGCCTAATAAAATCATTTGTCAAATGGATTGGGTCAAAGAATTATTGGGAATATTTTGACCTGGCATTTGTTATGGCATTATTATGGGCAATATATTTATTTTCAATACACAGACTAATGATTGATTGGATGCTACATGTACATGTATGTTTACAACGACCAGATTTGTACGGAGATACATGTATTTTTGAGGAAACAGCATTATTCTACCTGTATTTAGGAAATTAAACAGTTCAATTTGTTTTAGTAGAAAAACCTACATACACGCCTGAGCATTATGTATAAAGATTAATCATATTAAAAGCATGTCTAAATTGTTAATGATATTAATACTTGTATGGGTATGGCCTGTCTTAAATAGGAACAATAGAAACATCAGTTGGTACATGTATGTCTGTATATATATATTTATATACTTGTAAAATGACTTTGAAACGCATGGTGTGGATGACTAGTTGAACATCAAAGGGTCGTCAGGCTTCACTGATTCTTATTATAATAAATTAAAAGCAAGTTGTTGGGTGTTTTCAATTAATCTAATACATCTATGGATTTCATGGCTGTGACAGATATTATAAAGAATGTTTCAGTTTGATCACTAGATGACAAATGTGAAAATTTCATTCTGCCAATTGCTTGGTGGTGGTTATGACACATGTTAAAAAAATGTGCTCACCATTTTGAAGTGTTTGACAACTGTGATGAAGTAGAAATTGAAATTTTGGTACAAAAGTGATAACATTAAAAATAGCTTGTATATGACAATAGCAAACAAATAAAGAAAATCTATAAGAGTGAATTTTTTGTTGGAAAACATGCTCTTCGGTTGACATGTACATTAAATTATCTTATAAAGTAATCATTTCAATGAATGAAGAGTTTATTGAGTATAATGTACTTATTCAATGCAATTATCCAATGAATGAATATATGCATCTTTATCAAACATATTTTACTGCAAAAAAATTGATGCTTGAAAAGAGAAGGTTTCATCAGATAAAGATATATTTTTGATGAGATGGTAATTTTCGTACTTTTACCCCAATTGCATTACCATGAACGTGAATAGTGATTAGTTTCGAGGAATGTTCAATTCCTAGATTTGTACATAACAAGGGGTACATGTATGTTCACCTGCCTAACCTTCTGAGGATATAGAGATCTTTGTAAAATGTAATTAGTCAATCAATATCCATATTTTTGTGTTGATTAGACATTACTATCACTTTTAAAGTTTTAGTTTGCTCTATAATTATGTTTCGAGACAAGACCTGTCTTTGAGACATTTTTCAAGTATTATGAAGTTAAATACCATAGAATGGTGCAGATGGACACATACATGTACCTTGTTGAAGAATATAAGTATTGAATAGGAACATGATAAGAGTAGGTCTAACTCTCTTGTTCAAGATTTAATCCAAGATAAAAGTTGAAATATGTTATCAGTATAAGTCCTTATGTTGATAACCGTACATTGTATTGTGAATCGGTTGAAACACATTAAGACCTATTTCTCCCGCAAAGATTGAAGTAATTTGATTCATTTGTGACATGATGTGAATGATCATTTCCTATCATACATATACCTATTGGATGTGTTGATGTAACAAGTTGATTTGACCATATCATTTCAAGTGGTTAGTTTGGTTAGAGGTCAACCACATCACGCTTAAAGCTTATGTCAATATTTGATTTTAACAATATTATCTGCAACTGCATAAATTGATGTGGCTATTTATGACTGAAGTTATAATATTGATCTTCATGTCATTATGTGATATTTTTTAAAAAATAATACATGTACATGTGCCATCTGTTTTGTACAAGCCAGCTCATTTTTCATCAAGGACAACATAAACCCAGCTGTGGCTATTTATAGAACATTCTTTACATTGAAATCCTACCATACATGTAGATGTTTTGATTTTGGGACCAGGAACTAGTCCCTGAACGCAACTCATCTTGTGGGTTATGCTCTTTAAAAAAACATAAAGCTCCACCAATTCCAGTATAATTGTTATGAAACATGGCATGCTTGTTCCTTGGACAAATGTGCATGAGTTGACAGACCTTGAAATTTTGATATTACACATAGTTCACAATTCCAAGATGACTGCAATACCCGCATATTGCTCTGTTCCTGGTCCATAGTACCTTCGTACTACATCTACCTCACTTCCTGTGCCTTGAAATTATTGCTTGTATACATGTATGTCTTCAGTGTGAATGTTATTGAAGCTGAACAATACAGCCTAAATGAAACACATGTACCCTGACTGAATGTATGTGTGCAGTTCATATACAGATGCAAAATCGTTTTGAATGGTTAAATTTTACAAAGAGTTTTAATTCTTGCACCGATACATGTAATTTGGTGATCATTCTTTTGTCAGGTCTACTCTCCTCTTACTTCCTACATGTACGTGTACAATTAAAAAAAAGACTTTTTAAGTGGAAAGCATTAAGAAAACTAAATGTGGAAGCAAAAATAAAAATTGTTATCAGAATTTAGCAGATGAAAAAGACATGTTATATGTTCTCGAATTACATTTCTTAAGCAATTTAGATGATAGATGTTACAAGAATATACATTAAGTAGAAAAGAGACATATTTTTGTTTTTTTCACGATGTTAATCATTTTCAATCTTGAAAAGTAATGTAATAAAATCACCAGACTTCTTTCAATGATTCTTCAATTATGGTGGTATTGATTTGATACGTATTTAAACCTACGTATGGGCTAGACGTAAACCAAACATTATCATCTTTAGAAATTCTTCACTAGTCTTACTCGATCAATCGCTACTTTAAAAAGAATGGAACTATTTCTAGTCTGTGTAAAATATCATTGTGAATATTGTCTAAGAAGTTATTTCCTTAGTCTTTGTCTTTTATGTGTTCACAATTTATCCATGCTTTACTAATAAGAGCTGTTGACCTTCTCCACTAAGATCTTTATAAAAAAGGACTGTTCAAATGTGTTTGAACTTACATAATTGACTAGAGAACCATCCCTTTTTTTACAGTAGGTTGAAAAGGAATTAAATATAGAACACGTAAGAAACCAACAAAAGACAGTTTTGAGGCACTTGATAAAATGATCAATTAAGTTGGAAGAACATAGATAAAATATTTCATTGAATTACAATAAGTATTGCACGTTCTTATGTATGAAAAAGAAATCTAATACTACTAAGTATGTAGGTCACAGAAAAAACTGGTTAACTAGTTTTATGGTTTCATTTGATTTGATGGCAGTTTTCTTGCAAATGTCCATTTTATTATTCAAGTAAATCCTAACAATTGTCCAAAGACTCGAGAAGAAAATTCTGTAATAAGTCCATTAATTGACACCCATTCCCTGTAGTGATCTACTGTATGTACATGTATGTTAGGTTACAAATGCACATGTCTCATGTACATGTAGGTTTCTTGTTCAAATACTGATACTCTTTTAACAATGACCTGTTTTGAAATGAGTTCATATATCTAGTACTAAGATTTGGTTGTAATTATGGTCTTTATTATTATAAACATGTGTGAGTTAGTGCCCTGATAAAATATATAGTCAACATTTTATTATTCTGTGTTATGACATTAAGTGGTATGTTATTAATTTAATAGTCTGCTTAACAAATTAGCCAAATTTCAAGAGACAAAAGTGCTATATGAAGGATACTTGAAGCTAGAGCTTTACTTTCCTGTAATCTGAGCCAGGAATTATATTTGTTGAATGTAGATAAATACATCTTACTATGTGTACTGTAGTCTTTAATCTTGCATGTACATGTATGTAGGTGTTACATAAATCTAATTATGGAAAAAGAAATTGCGAAAATAACATTTTTACATTTTGTATAAAAACAGTAAATCATTACCCAGTCTGCAGCAGTGTAATTGCTGCAGATCTTGATCTGGTAGTGAAAATGCACATTTTGGCTTCAACATATTTGTAACATACAAAGAAGTTATTGTCTTTTGTTGATTATACTTTAGAGAGTGTTAATCTTGTGAAGTCGTGGGAGGGAAGAGGGAGATATATTGGGTTTAACATCCACTCGACACAAACTAGGTCAGTTTGGGACTAAGTTTTATTTCAATAATATGCATGTATGTAAGGGTCTCTACCTGGAGAAAAACCCCTAGATTGGACAGACGACCCAGCTCAAGAGATGAGAATCTTAATTTTTGTGGTAGAATATATGAAATAAGAAACAATCTTATTTTCCTTGCCTTCCTCAGGTCAATTGAGCCAATTGAATCATTAGCATAAAGACCTGAAGTTGCTTTGGACACAATCCCCTTGTAATGGAGATGAGAGTACCCCCCTCCTCAAAGCCCAACATCACTGTTCATTTTAATTGTACATTTATTTCTTGTTCTCTTAATGGATTATATGATAACTTTATTTAATTGGATTATCTTTAGAAAAATATGTTGAGTATCTAATTTTATAATCCCCATGTGTACACGTATGTATGGAAAGAAAATATTTTTGACCATTTACCGGTAATGAGATCTTTTTTGTGCATAAATAAATTCTTAAAGATAATATCTATCTTTTTCCGCATGTTGTTGACGAATAGCATGCATGCCTTGAATTAATATTGTGTAATAATGTTTATCTTTAATAAGAAACATCTTTATTTCTGGATGTTTTATGTTACTAGCTCCAACCGTGTAAATATAGAGTTTACATACAGCGCTTATAGATCTAGCTATTTATACTCACATTAAAGAAGGTTTCGGGTATGGCCCAGTAAAGTTGGTTAATACAGTTGGCTGGTGGAATAGCTTAAATACTTGTAATGCTTCATATACCAAAGGTATATATCAAAGAAAATGTTCTGGGTTTTAAGTTTTAGAATAATATTATTAATATTAGGCAGTCTAGTTTACACATTTGCTTTGGAAGTTTATATGGAAATTTGTACACCAGTGTATTTTTTACGTGGACCTTTCATTACACTGTTAGAGCTTAAATACTTTTATTGCTTCATAAACCAAAGGTATATATATGAAAGAAGAATGTCTTAGATTAGGCATCCAGTTTACACCTTTAGTATGAAAGTATGCACATAAATTTGTATACTAGTATTTTTTTTTGTATGTTGGGCTATAACCAGTGCTAACTCGCAATAAAAACTGCACTATGGAATTTATATACTTTATATGTAATTTGTCATGCTACAGATAAAATGAAAGAAATTACTGAAGGCCTAGAGTAGATTTATATGGTATGTAAAACAAAGGTCAAATAATTGATAGGATATTTATGGTGATAAAGAAAATAAGTTCTTTTTACAAATAAATGGCTTCACTTTACACTCCATATCGGATGTCAGAATAATAAAAGTATATTATTTTCCAATATTTGATGGTAGATACTGGGTAGCAATAAAGGTTAAGGCGAATAATTGTAATAAACTTTTTTCTTTTTGATCAGGTATAGTTTCATGGCTGGGAATTTTGTGGCTATTATTAAGATCAAACCTGGATAAAAATTACTTACGACAAGGATGAATATGTCCCAGATGTTAGATTGAAGAGTGGTGTAAATGCATGCACTGTGATCAATGCAAATGTCATTGTTTTATGAAGTGCTATCAGCTGCTTAACCTCTTTGGTTTTCTCTAGTTTATTCCTACTGCTAAAAACCAATGTATGTAAGCCATTGTAAATGAAGTATTGAAATATATTCTGTCTTTTTGTTCGAAAATGGTTTGTGTTCAGTTGGGTTAAAACACCTTTTCACTCTTTCCACTTTTGCGAATGACAAAATTTTATAACCACACCTTCTGTCGCTGTAAATCTTATCCTACCACATAATCTTGTTATTTATGGTATGTTTAATGATTTGTCTTACATGCAGGCTTTGAATTCAAATACATTATGTTTTTTTCTGTAAATAAAATTAAGCAAAAAACAAATCTTCTTTTTGATAAATAACACACTATGTGGGTTACTTAACAACTATTTTTGTGCTGTCAACATTTATTAAAGAGCATTGCTTCTACTAGAGTTGTATTGGTTGCCAATTCATCATGATTCCCCAGGAGAAACATCAAATGGATTATCAATTCGCATTTCAACTCTTACAATAAGTATAATTCTTCTGGTACATGTATTTTGTTAACAGCTTTTCACGCAGCTATATGTATATTAATATAGCTTATTCCAATGGGGGTGATAATCTGGATTTGGAGTTTAACATCTTGTCAACTATTTTACGTCTAATTATGTTCTTTGGTTTTTGGGCAAGGGGGAGAATTATTTCCCTGAACATGGAAAATGGTTTATACATTAGACCTTGGTTTTTCGTCGCTTCCAAATTACCTGACACTTGTGAGTCAGTTGCACCACCAACCATGACAAGTGAAAGGGGACTTGGAAGGATCAGATTTGATTCATTTAGGCCTCTGTATTGTCAGTATTCTCCTCTCTTGTACATGCATTGTCCATTTAATTCAGTCGATAAACATCTTTAAGAGGTTTATTAATTGACCTAATGTAGCTGGTGAAGCGATGAACTCTCTTCTGGGGATAATGACTAATTACATTTGCTGAAATCAGGCTTCAAAGAGAAAAAACAACTGATAAAAAGATAGTTAGATCTTCATGTAGAGTAGACTGACCACCTATTTAAATATGAACGAAATGAAGAAGTAATTTTAATTAAATTCTCTTCAATGAATCATTGAATGAAAATGATCATAAAACGGCCTTAAGTAAACTTTATGAGATGTTTATCCTCATTCAATTCTATTCTTGATGTACATGCAACATTTTCTTACAATAAAGAAGGTAGAAATGAAGTTGTAAAAGTAGGCATGTCTGTTATAAACATGTATCTGATATGAGAGGGGTGTAAGTACTGTTTATAGTATAGAATAACCAGATAATATACTACATCAAACAACAATACACACTAACTAAACATCTCTTTTACACACTGTCTCCTCTTTAAAACCCTCCTCTAATTAGCTTTACCGACCCATCTCCTTGCCTGTGCATCGCTTGAAAATCACTAAAAAGATCTAATAAAATTATCATTGATTTGAAGTTGAAAGTCATTTGGATTGAAGCGCCTTAGATCTTGTAAATTAGCGATCATTAAAAGGGTACATTTATGAAACAATTTGCATGCTTGCATTTAAAGCTAAGCTGATGTGCACCAATATTTGTCAAATGTGCTGGCAGCAAGATTATAATGAATCCCTGGAGGCTTGACTTGCCAGACTGTGCATGGAATACTGTTCATGATTAAAAAAAAAATCTAATTTCTCTGCTACTGATGGACATTAAGATCTGAGATTTTTTTACACTATCTGGTTAAAATTCTTTGGGGCCTTATGCACTTTGATTTGTCTAATTGAAAGATCTAGTTTGTTGATTTTAAAAATTTAGACAGTGTCTTGTACATGTACTTTTGTCTATAATAAGGTCATACTATAGGCCATTCTATGATGAATAGGTCAGGATGTTATCATATAAAGGTCACTAGACTTCTGTGATTAATTGCATGCTGTCATCATTTTTTTGAAATTCTGTTTTGTATTATCATATAATTTTTTTTTCTGTTGTGATTGATTTAGAGAGTTATTGAAACTATTATGAAAATGCCTACAGGTGTACAGTTATAAAAATTTAATTAATGGAATTAGTACAGTATTTATTTCCTGTGAGATATTGGATAGTATTAATCTATGAAATCAACAAATGTTCAAATATAAACAAACAGATAAAAAACAATATATTGATTTTATAAATTTACCCATAAATCATTTCATCTACTAAAATCAGTAGATCACAAGCTACATACATGTAATTAAAATTGCAGTATCTATTTCACGTGACTTGGCACTAGAAGAAAACCTATATGCAACAAAAACATAAGGTGTGCGACCAGCTTTAGCAGGTACATGCATTAAGCAGAAGGTTTTCTTCTACTATTAACATAAAGGGTCTTGAAAATTAGAGTAAAGATAAGCTACTGTATATGGACATGGTTATAAGTATTGAAGTGCTGCTTGTTATTGCCAATATAAGGAGTTTGTACTAGATTAAAAGGAGAATTGTATGAAGTGACTAGATGAGATATATAGTGTCTGAACTCAGATAGCTTTCTTATTGTACAAATGATAATGGACATTTGGGACTATTGATGTGAACACCTGTCACTGTATAGCCATATCAACCAGTCAGGTTAATCTTTACTCTTCCGTTAGCACGTTATTCAAAACTTTTACATCATTCAAAATGTTTTTGTCTGCACATCCCTATTTTGAGACATTATTGCACTCATTTTTTTGGCTTTGGGGTTTTAGGGGATAAAATTTGCTGCGAATTGTATTAATAATTCAAACTTTATCTCAACATTTCCCGTTGTAATTCAAAATTTGTACAGTAGTGCATATTGGTGTTGAAACGATTTATACAGGCATTTTCTTTTTTTTCTTATATTGATATAATTTTAAAAAAAAAAAAATTTCTAAACAGTATGTGTTTAACAAGGCTATAGAGAGAAAACAATGGCTTGTTATGCTAATCAGATTAAAATTAATTACTTGTTCAATTATTTTTCTAATTAAGTGTAATAAGATACACAATTAGTGACCTAATGTGTGTGATCATGGCTACTTAGCAGTAATAATAAAGTTATTTTAGTGATATGATCACGGTTCCTTATAGTATACCGACAATCGTATATCATAGTAATCAAGATAACGCTTTTCAATATGACTATCTAGAGAGTAAATCATTGCAATTACTTCACCAATAACAGAATAGAGAACTCTACTTCAGAAACGATGAAACCTTGATATGATAGCCATCTTGAAGCAAGGCATGTATTTAGATAACAAACACAGTAAATCTACAGCAAGTCTCTATGGCCCAAGGCATGTGAGTAACATAACATCAACCTTATATCATTGGCTTAGTTTCAGAGAGGCTTTCAATCACGCCTGTTTTTGATTCCCCTTTGAACTAACGAAATGACAAGCAGAAGATTTACATGGTGTAAAAAAGGCTAACTTTATGCCAGAAAGATATATAACTTACATGTACAACACACAAACAGATCACTGTTTTAATACACAAGATAGAACCGAGGGTTAAAACCGAATTGAACAAATAGATGAATACCTTGAACCACTGTATCAATAAGAGGACAACTGTAACCTTTTAGTGGGTGTCTTACCAACTAATTGTTGTCTTACAAGCTATCCAGTAGAAGTCTGTCAACCTGTCAAAGTCAATAGGCCAACTTCCATGGGATACATGTAGTAGATGCCACTTCATCTTAGCACCTTCAATTCAACAATTAACCATGTAAAAAAGGAAGAAAATAGCATTTTTAAATACAAAAATACATCAAAATTGTGATTGATATTTGAAATCATCGAAGTGATAACAACTAAGCTTTAAATAAAAGGAAATCAAATTTGTGTCGGTCTTTATTAAGTGTCTTCTAATCTTGGGTTCAACCCACCAACTTTGTTATAAAACAAAACAAGGACTGCATATCTTTGAAACACTTTACTAGGCAAACAATAGAGAAATAAATGCCAACAGAAAATCTGAAACTTTCTTAGAGAAATTTCTTGTTACCGTGTTCTGAATGAAATGACATTTGCAGTTTTTACTTAAAATCTGTTTATTGTAATTGATCATTGAATTAGACAAATTATTTTACAGAAATATGAAGGAGTTAAAAAAATGACCAATATATAATGCTTGTTAGAAATTTTGTTTTGAAAATGGCATTCATCAGTGGGTTGATAAGATATTGTGATTTTATTTTATTTCTCACACAAAAACTTTCTGTTGATTGCTATCTGATTGTGATTTATCTGATTTACTATGTGCTTCTGAGTAAAGAAAATATCACATTTTTTAATTAACACTCGAAATAATGGATTTTCTAATAGAAAAAATATTGCTACAGCTGCATTGATTGATGTGTCGATAAAATAATAACAAAAAATCCTTAGCAGTTTTCAAGATGCATTGGAATCATTAGTTTAGGATTATAAATATTCATAGAATATATTGGTTGTTAGCAAGACAAGAAGTATTAGAATAGAGTAGATTATTGATGTGATATTATAGAAACATGTAATACACTGATCAATATTGTTATACACACATTACACCAATCTTCTCAGTCATCTAACATTCTAATATTGCTGGGAGGTGTCCAGAGCTGGAGTGAGGACACTGGACTTTTGTGGTTCTGAATCTTGGATTTGGCTGATAATGCTTACTCGGTTTAACCATTGATAGAAAAATAGAATGCTAAAATCATTTCATTCCTTCTTCTTGTCAAAATTCTCCTCACTCTTGTACATATATGACATATTAATCTAAAAAACTAAAAAAAAAAGGTTTTGAGAGCTCACAAACACCTTCTATTCTTTCATTTATAGCACATAACCGTACAGGTTTAAAGGGTAATAAACTGTCTAGTGTTTCCAATATTACCAGCAAATATCTTTTTCTGTCCAGCTAATATCTTCTTCGGTCCTTCAATCTGAAATTAAACAAGAACAAAAGTGAGGGATGAACCATCAAAGTGGCAGTAGTCTTTCACTGACAATGACCAATGAGACCAGCAGACTTGTTTAACAGCTATGGTAATCAAGTGTAAGAAAATTAATCAGGACTCATAAAGACCAGTGACCACATGAGGTCCAGAAATCCCCCACTTCAAACATTGCCTCTATTATTTATGGTCAAACTACTGTAATATAGTGGCAAGACCAGTCTGTTTTGTTTATCGTCCATTGGGAAATGACCTTTAGTTATTTGAGAAGGGAATAATAATCAGAAAGAAGCAATAACTTTAAAACATTTTACACCTTTATATGGTGTAGTTTCATGTACATGTGGATAAATTAACGTCTAAATTTGAAATATTCCGATAAATTGCTGTGTACATGGTAGTGTATGCCTTTCCCCAGCACGCATGGATGAGTTAATATGGCTAATAGATCTCTGTTGTTAGTGCTATAAACTTAGGTAAAAGAGTCTTTTCGTGTTCTGGTAAATTAGCTGCGTTATATACAATATTTTCTGGTGTATATAAGACACAGGGTGGTTGCCAAGAGATTTTTAAGGAAAAAACATTTCACATTGACAGTCTTCTGGGACGAGAATTGACAAAATCTTTGCACCTTCTTAAATTGGAAATCATTATTTTTGATTTAGCAGTCCTCCGTGACCTAAGCTGTGGAAAAGGAAATTTTCAGTTGCAATTTGACATTTTACGTATGATGAGAATTATTTAATGGCTATGATTTCAATATGTGGTCAGGTTATGGAATAATCTTGTTAGGCCAATTGATAATGATAAGGGAGAGTATTAGAATACTCTGGACTAGAAGTGAAGTATATAAAGAGCAGGATAATATGGTTATTATCTCTAGAGGCATATCGCATGCCATGAAAAGGTCTGCAAGCTGTTCAATGAGCCATGCGGTGTACCAAATTTCTTTCATGTGTGATGTGATCAGTTATCCTATGTTATTACATGCTGCTTCTAAAAATGACTCATAGTTGGAAACTTGAACCTAAAATGATTTTGATAGTGTCATCTTTTATTGACTTTTCAACCATTTTGGTGGGAATGGTGCACTCACCAGTGTAAAAAACAATTCTTATATCCTGATAGCAAGGGATACAAATAAAAGAGCAGAAGATGAAATGGTAGCCACAGGTTTGAGCGAAATAACAATCTTCTACTTGAACTAGCCGTCTGTCATCTGACAAATCAAATACTTGTCTTTCATGCTTTGTGGAGTGTGAGATATTGTCAATAATCACCCCACTAGCGACTGCGGCAACCTTGTAATAGGACATATTGGATGCTAGCCTTTATACCAGTGTGGTATAGACTGTTAGTTATAATGTAATAAGTATTGATTAATTAGAGATCAATTTATAAGGCATATAGTTACGTTGAGTGCGAGACCAGGGTATTAATAATATAACAAGTTACCTGATTAAACTTAAATGTCAACAAAAGGTTTGTGATTGACTAGGGTGATAATTAAGGTAATTGTTGATATACATGAAGATAATGAGACAGTAATAAATATACACATACTTACATAGATAAACTTAGACATAATGACTGTAACGCTTTCACAAACAGCCTATAGTCTACATGTAAAAGAGCTAGTCTTGTTTTTAACCTTTGCGAGCCATGCATTATCCCTTTGGCAAGAAACACCACAATTTCAACCATTTTCCAAATAGCCTGAAAAAATGAGTCGTAGACTGAAAGGATAAAGATGAATCTGATGTTCAGTTTATACTTTATATTTTCATATTTATTTAATTTATGATAAGCTTGATCTAAAAGAATGCTTAACACAAATAAAATGTCTGTTTTCATAAAATAAAACAAAGCATGTTAAAAGTAAAATGTCGTAGATAATTGGTTTTGTTTCCAGAGATAACAAAGAGATTGATTTCATTAATTGATTCATCAATAAAATCAAATAAGCCAAAACATACTCATCCTAAGAACAAGGGAGTAAATATTGAATCTGAAAATACTTGCCAAAAAGATCTACCCAAATGATATCCCATAAATAAGATCTAATTCTACATTCAGTTATTTCTGGTTAGAATTTTCTCTGCATGGTTAACACCGTGGAACTGGAACTAAGGCTGGAACTATTTTATCTGAAATAAATTACCTGAAGCAAATTGTGTTGGATCAGAGTTCGTGTTCACACTGCCTGGACTAGAAATTAGAATTTAAGTTAATGAGACCAAGAGTTACTTACTAATTGCGCACTAACATTCTGCCCACGTTGAGATTTCTTAATTTGACTTAAAACTTATATTAGATAAGACTCCTACTTATTCAGTCGTCCACAGTGAAGTAAAATGTATCCAGACTTTATATTAATTAAAATGTGGCAGTCAAATTCAGGTAGTAATCCCAATGTGAACACAGCATTATTCATTGGTTCTATTATGGAAGGTCAAGTCTAATAGAAAGCATATCAAGTGTTGAAGAAAGCAGGTCGTTACATTGCCTGTATATGTGATTAGAGATTATTAGAAGTAATGTCTTGTTTCGTTGATTTTCATTACCTGATATTATTAGTTTATTGATCAAGACATTTCTTGTGAATAGACACTCACTATTTTAGAAGAACTGTATGGATACAATGTAGTTGGCTTGATCAGGTCGTTTCTTATGACTGTAATTTCAATATCTTATCCTATGAGCACTTAAGAATACATTTTAGCTACTGTAGCTTTACTGGTTCATTTACTGGAAGGGATACAGCCTCTTTATTTAAGTTAAAATTGAAAGAATTTAATTGTATGTATTAATTTGAGTTAAAAACAAAAGATTTGTCAATATTTTAAAACCTAGATCTGTAGTTATTACCACTTGTTTGTTCAACAATTTACCAAATACAAAACTCAACTTTATCTTTGGGAGCATTTTTATTATGAAAATAACAATTAATGTCAAGTATATTTTATGCTTTACATTCAAGTATCATTTTCATACAAAATCCAACTATTTCAAATACAGATAAAGAGAATTTGATAAGGGGAGGTGGTGCACACAGGAAGAAAAAAAAAAGATGGCATGCACTGTGGAATGTTTCAAAAGACATAAAGTAACATGGCATTCATGTACTTCCCTTATTTTCAGGGTTAAACACAGACATTACAAAAGCTGAAGTACTTGATGAAATACATTGATCTCCTCATATAGCACAGCTGACAAATGAAAAGAAAACTCTTTAATTTCTCTCTTCAGCTTTCATCAATGGTTCAAATCAGTTCATATCATTTATGAGCTTAAGATATAAAATCTTCATTTTATTTACGAACACATAAGACATTCATAGAAACAATGTTACAAATGTTGCTTTGGAACAATCTGTAAAATCTATGATTTTGCTAGAGGCTGTTCTAGTGAAGATGTTATTCATCTAGATTTTCTGGCAGGTGTTTTGTGAGATCAACTAGGTAATATATACACTAAACAAAATATACACACCTCAACATTACTTCTACAATTTATACCTTTTTTTATTCTGGGCCAATAGAATGATTGTGCTACTTGTCGAAACCTAGAATTTATCTCACAGGTTCTGTAAAACACTTGTCTTAACTCTCACTGTGTATTTAAGGTCGAGCCAACTACCCATCTCATCTGCTTTACGAGTTTCCAATTTCTTGTAATTCCTATGGGTTCTACTTGTCAGTATTGTTGTTTATTGGAAGAGTGTTAGAAAAAAGGGATTCAATTCAATCATTCAAAGTGTAATGAGCTTACTACAGTGACTCATGCCCATTTCAGTGGAAGTTTGAAGATTCATTGAGATTCAAGCAAATTTCCATTATTCTGTGATTTTAGTTCAAGTGACAAAATACAAATATTGTATTTGTGATTAGGTGAGGTCTGAGGATATAAAGCAGGGATGTGCTATTGTAAATGATTTGTCAACTCAATAGTTGATTGCAGTAATTATATGTTGTTATAGGTGAATAGTTTCAGCTGTTACTGATTAATGATAAAATTAATTCAACTTGATAATTTAATTGATGTGCATTAGATAGTCACATGTGCACAGAAAGGTAAATCTTGAAAGGCTGTTAATTACAGTGGGTTGAAAGTTATATGGAATTATTGTTTGTTGTCATACCTCCTACCACCCACATTCATCATGACTCACAGCAAAATAAACCCTGAATAGATGGTAATTACATTGTGCTTAAAAACACCTGGTACCACATCTCATTTATTTAGAAAATTTAATATTTTGGGAGTATGTTTTGATGGGAACAGTTTTTTTTCTCTGTACTCAAGCAATTCATTGTGTGGTGTAATTTTGGCATACTCTTTTTTAGTATGAGTATTGAGGTTCAATGTATTTAACAGTCTGTTGGGAGTACTAAATAACTATATATAAACATTTGTTACATGTATGCATTCTACAGTATGTTACAACAGCATATAGAATGTATGTAGCAAAACATGAAAAAACTAAACTAATTAGTTTACAAATTACATTACAAATCTGACATTAATTTGGCACTCTTTAACCTGTGTTAGAAAGTGTAAGTTTATTATGTGTATTTTGTGAACATGTACATGTACTGTGTATTATAATGAAATAAGAAATAAAGAACAGGTATACATGTCATGATAATAGACATAGTTTGTGTTTTTAGA